>CM020221.1:33845927-36542177 GCA_009819775.1 Phoenicopterus ruber ruber | reverse complement strand
CTTTATATCTCTTTTCCTCTCCTTGCCCTCCCTGTTCCTCTCCCCTGTTTCTAGAGAGAGGTCACTCTGCAATTTCAGATCATTCTCCGAACGGCTTCATTTCTCGTACCCCTGGTTGAAAAGCCGGTTACTGCTGTTTGGCTTTTCCAGACTTGTAAAAGAGATTAATGACTGATGCACCGAATAGGCCCCTTTCTGCAGCAAGAGTTTTGCCCGAGTGAGAAGTAAAGGCTAGAGCATGTCGTGCATTCATGGGGTTATTCGTGAAACTCCTTTAAAGGACATGTCTGTGAATTTCTTCTTTCACCCAAGAATGCTCAATTACTGGAGTGACTGACGGTCAGCAGCAGATAGTTACCGAATGCAATTAGCAGTCATCCGCAGACAGATCCAGGGTGGCAGCAAGGAGGGTGCAGGAGCCAACTGCAGAGACCAGAATTACTCAGATAATAGGATGGAAGCGCTGCTGGGACGTGCGGTCCCAGTCCCATTTTCAGAGGAACACCCAGCTCGCACCGCCAGCATCATGCCAGAAGGTCACAGCCACAGCTTCTGCCTTGAATCCTGACTGGGTACGAGACCTTGAGACTAAGTGGCAAAGTAGGAAGGCAAAAATTGAGGAAAGAGCATTTTCCAGGGCACTGCACAGCGAGATAACATTCCTGACGTACGAAACCTTGATTATTACGCTAACTTTCAAAAGGAAACCAAACCTACAAAGGCCTGATACTCTGCCCTTCCCACCACACAGTCCTACTCACCCGTTTCTGTACCAAATTCACCAAATCAGTGGCAGCACCCAGCAAATCTTCTGAAAGTCCTCAGGTGCGGTCACAGTTTAGGAGGAGTCTTCCTAAAATATTCCAGGAATCTTAAAGGGAACTGAAGACATGCCGCAAGAGAGAGCCTCAAAAGCATCCTCCCCCCCCCATTATAATTCCTATACCCTCGACTGCAGCTTTGCTGAACATAATCCCATCATCCAAACAACGCAACCTCCTGTTTAAAAAATGTTTTAAAGCCCCAGGTATGGTTAAATTGCATCTTGACTTGTTCTCTGCTGCCAGGAAGGGAGCTCACCCCCTCTAGCTGGCAGCGAATTTGGAGGCTTGCTGCCTGCGGACACCCTCCAGCTCCTGGGTTTGGTGGCTGGGACCCCAGGCTGCCGTCTGCTCCCTCGAAGCGGAAGGAGGCGTGCCGGTCCCCGTGAGCCCGTGGGGTCCAGAGCCACCGCGCCACAATCCCGTGTTGCAGGTTATGGCCAGCTCAGTCCCGGGCTGGATGGGGATGGCTGACGGAAGGATCTCTGCCTCCTCTCCAAGCTGCCGTTCAGATCTACTCGACAGCGGGCTGAAAGCCATTATTCCCCTAACTGTTGCTTATTTTTAAGTAATACAGCTGCTCTGCACAATCCTAACCACCTTTTTGATTGTTCATTAGGGACCTGCAATACTCTTGGTTTATTCCATTTAAACCTGGATTTAACTAACAGTAGTTATGTGCCCCATCACCTCTTCATTATTAGACTGAATTGCTTCCTAAGGACCAACTCATGCAGAGCTTCACAGTTTCTGCGGGGTGCTGGGCACGCTCTTTTCTCATCCATTCTTCACCCAAAGGGCTGTCAAGCACTGGAACAGGCTGCCCAGGGCAGTGGTGGAGTCACCATCCCTGGAGGGATTTAGAAGACGTGTAGATGTGGCGCTTGGGGACATGGTTTAGTGGTGGCCTTGGCAGTGCTGGGTTAACGGTTGGACTTGATGATCTTAAAGCTCTTTTCTAACGATTCTATGATTCTTTGATTCTATGATTTCACTTAGGCAGCCGCTTCCAATGGAAATTCCTGGCTCGGGCTGGACGAGTCCTGAGCCGACGTTCAGATTCTGCATTCAAAATCTTCATTTGCAGCAAACAACGATGCACGTGACTCTGCTTGATGCAAGTTAACATCTGCATGACCACCAAGAACGACGGCATAATAAAGGATCGATAATTGCAATGATCTAAGTAACGGTTTTGAAATATTTAACCAGAGGCAACAATTAAGGTTCTTTAGCTGTTGCGAACTTAAAGCCTACGGTCTTGAATCCGAGTCAAGTGTTTACCCTTAATGATTGTACAAGTTTCTCGAGATGATGCCTCCTCCCGCTCAAGCCCAGCTACCTACAGAGCCAGCACAGGAACAAAAAGTCAGGCTTTGAAAATCAGGTGAAATCGCAATGAACTTTTCTCCTTTGCTAGCTTCTTGTCACTTTTAAACCATGCTAGACTAAAGATAAAATTTATAATTTAACTTGCGTGATAGCAAGCCATTAAATGATTCCCAAGGAAATTTTGGATTGAGTGGACTTGCATTTTATAAAGCATAAAGACCTGCCAGCATTCCTCAGCTGATGGGGGCTGAAATGTTATTGGGCTTTTTGGCTTTGTTTTTCTGAATGATATTCAGATTTGGGGAATGAAGAAGAATATTTGCTTGCTGGTAGCTTGTATTCCACTGAGATACAAATCTCTGTCTCTTTGAGAATGATAAAAGAAGTCAGGCAGGGTATTGTATACCATCGTGCATTAAGAAAAACTCGGAGGTTTAAGGCCATCTGTATTTAAATCCAAGGACAGATGAGACATTTAAATTTTAGTAGCACTCAGTTATATGCCTGACATAGAGAAATGGCTGCAATCCTTTTTATCAGGCTGGAGAATAGGCATTAAATGACAAAATATTAGTCAGGCCATAGATCCACGAAACCTATAAGTTCTGCAGCAGCTTCATTAAATCTGTTTTTTATCAGAGGGGAGAGAAGGGTCTGGTATAACATTGCCAGCATTTGAGGCATTGGGCTTTTAGAGGACCGCTGCCAGATACTTCATCCGTCTGTCTATTTTCATATTTATTGTTTTACCAATCACTTTATTCATCCATCTGTTCATCTGTGTAAACCCATTTTTTTAAATTTTAATTTTTATTTATAGACTGACCTTAATAAACTCTCCTCAAGTACCGCATGTTTATCACTGTCATGGATGAAAACGTTATTAATGACAGGAGGGCCGAGCGGGGAAGACGACTGCCCTTTAAATTCCTTTTCAGCTGACTGGGCCGTGGCAACTCAGCTGGGCGGAGGTGGCTGGATCGATAAGGTCGGAGTTCAGTCACTGGTCCCATCTCCTCTATCATCCCCATCACTGCCAGCTAACGATGCCTGCAGGTGGAGCGGGGGCACTTGGCTACGTTTATGAATTGCCTCGCTCCGTCGCAAAGGCTTTTCCGCCCCGTAGGAAAAGCTGTGGGTAGCTCAGGATATTTATTTTGAAATGTATACAAGGGAAGACACGGAAGTCAATACAAGAAAAGCAGCCCGGTGTGTTTAGAGTAAATATCGCTGGCTCGTAGCGCAGCGCTGGCACCGTGGGATTCAGCTCTTCCAGGGAAATTCTGATTAAACATAAATAAGGGATGCACTGGTTGTTGAATGCTTTCCACATCACACGAAGGAAGGAGAGGTGAGTTAGTTTTCAGCACACATTCACTAGCGCTGTACTTCAATCCAACTACTTAAACTGCCTTAATTGCCAGGAACCCGGGGCTGATAACCACGACGTTGCACGTGCCTCTATATTTGCCTGCAACAGCCAGGGCTTCGATACCTACACCGGCTTTGGGCACCAACAGATGTATTTCTTTTTGCAGGTGCGTAACTCATAACGCAGTTCAGAAAATGCCATTTATTCCTACTAATCATGTTCCTCTTTAATTGCCAACAGCAATACGGATGATTGTTACATTGAAAATAGAAGGTGGTACAAGTATCTCAAAGTACCTCAAAATTACACACCTATGGATTAAGAGCGTTTCCAATTTATGATAGGTGATAGTCACGCAGTGGCTATAAATGCTTTACGGGTTCACTTAGTTGACATAAGGTCTAACCTTGCCGCAAAAATACATTTTTATTCTGCTGACTTAAAGCAGGTTTGACAAATACTCTCCAGGATAACTCACCCCTCGCGTTTTATCTCTGGTTGGCCTAGGTGCTGTTTGCGACAGAGTTTTGCCGTGAAAGATGTAGCTGTGAGGCCGGGGACATTCCCCTCATGGCTTCATCTCATCTCCCAGCTCATTAGAAGCCTTGGATTCCTGCCTGGGATTTTATTTTGACATCAGAGGTGTAAATCAAGTCATAAACATATTTAAACTAATGTTGTTGAAAATCCGTAATTCTGACAGCGAAATGAGCAACAAAAAGTGCATATAATATTTGGTGACATGTAATTTTAACTTCATCCAGTCTCTTTGCTTTTGAGACATTGTTACCTGCAGGATAAGGCAATAAAATAAGGATGTACAAGAATGTGTCAAATGTAGGGCTTCCCTAAATTACACTCTGAGGCACAGATTAATACATTTAATACATTCCAGTCATGAGTGAAGTACTTATAGCAGAACAACTGCTCCTTCAGTGATATCATTCACTGGAATGAACTACAGCTAACAGTGACAAGCTGGAAAAATGCCCCCACTTTTCAAACTGTACAAATGGCATTTGGACACAGTAACTCAAAACTGGACACTTCATTTCAAGTTTAAAGCTAGTGGTCCAGTCAAAAGCTATTACTCCATCTTCTTTATTTGTAGTCCATGCTTTTGTGCTCTTTAAGAATCAAATAAATACTGGTGTAATGGTTAGCAACTGCCAGTTCAACGAAAAATACTGCTAAATTCACCAATAAGTCTTTTTTCTACACACACAAATTTATGACATAAGAACTGAACCCATTCCTGTTACAATGTCTGGATAGTTTTTTAATGTAGAGGGAGACTCACTTTAGTGATAAGAGTTTAAACCTCAACTACTTTTTCCTTCTCTCTGGATCATACATCTAGATAGAGAAGAGCGTGAAATAAACGACCGGTGCGTGTAAGCCAAGGTGCACTGAGCTGGCCCGTTCTCAGCTCCATCAATCCGGCAGAGGCAAGGGATCTCCGTAGCTCTGCAGCCTCTTGCACTGACTACTCCTTCCCTTTTGCATTTGCACCGAATGAAAAGAGTTATTTAAATGCAGATGCAAGATCTGCCTCCTCCTCTGCATTACTTTAAGGACCTGATGGAGAAGGGAAGGAGACCGAGCTGGATACAAGCTCAGCAGATGCCTCCTCCTTGTCACTGCTGTACAGTCCTCTTTGGTCCACTGTTTGCAAGTCCCTCTCCCTCAAAGGGACATCCCGAGCCTCCCACCCTGTCCCACTGCTGGCTATATAATAGATCCCAGGTTGTGGTCCCCACAGACATCCTGCTACCACGTGTGCCCATGCAAAGGGAGGGAGCAGCACTACCCTTCGACCAAGGAGGGCTTTGTACGGAAACAAGAGGTTGCCCAGGGAATGGGGCTGGTTGCTTTCCGTTCACTGTAGCACCACGTGCAGGCTTCGGGACCTGAGTTTTCAGTTTCTGCTTTGATCTGCCCGTACAAAACAACGGATGCTGAGCTCCTCTGTAGCAATTGGCATGTGCGTCACCCCCAGAGAAATCTCTCCTGCATCCCCACACAACTACGTGCTAGGGGCTATGACGGCGTCTGTGAATTAATGCTTATTCCAGACAATGGCTATGCTAAAAAAAATGCATTATGAGGTGCCACATCACACCTGGAAGAACGCTTACGGATCTGGGGGTTAGGCTAGTAATTGTGCTAAACGTCTGAAGTTGGCTGATGCGAGACCTAAGCAGGGATGGTGTGATGGAGGGATAAATACTCATGCTGTCCAAGTGCCGCGTCTTCTCTCCAGCCAGCCTTTTTACAGTGTGCTGCATTAAATGCAACAGTAAAACAAGAACCTCACACCCACTGCGGGGAACAACGAATTGCTTTCTAAAAGAAGAAAAACTCACAGCCTAACACTTCAGAAAAGTACACAAATGTGTTTCCCCAAGCTCACGAGGTTACTTTCAACTTGTTTTGGGGAAGACAAGGAACTAAACCACAAGTAATTCTGGATTTTCTAAATATATTGGGTTTGTTCTCCATCTTCCCCAGGTAGTGATTATAATCCTGTTCCTTTTTGTCACTGATATTTGCAGCTGGAAGCCTTACAAATGTGGGGCTGTTCTCAGGTTTCTTTTCCACCAGTGCAGGCTCTGTAGTGGTCCCGTCATCAGAAGACCCACAGTGTTTGAAACACTCAAGAAAAAGCGTCTGGAAATAGAAAGGATTTTAATTTCCACAGAAGGGACTTAGATTTTCTTTTATTCAGTTTCTTAAAGATACTGACGCTGCGATGAACAAGGATTTTATGATATTCTAAGTAATTTCTTTTGGTGTCATAATTACATCTTGATTAATTCTATCCAGATGGAAAATTATGAGGGTGGGGTTTTTTATCTGCAGGGTACATTTTAAAGATTTTGTATTAACTGCAAGTAACGTGAGTTGGGAAGAACTGTGATAGTCTGCAAACAAAGCACCTTTAGTGACGGAGAAGTGATAAATGACAGGTATAACAGGGGCAGGATTGTCCCCCTAATCTCTGCATTGACATTATGAGAATACAAAGACCCTGGAAGCTATTGTGCAGGCAAAAGTAGGCTGCTAATACACATACCTCTGCCCGCTCACTTCTTCCACCACCAGCACTGAACACAACGCATCCGTTACCATCTTTCCTTCTCAGAGAGAAGCTCCTTACGATTTGCTGCATGTTGAACAAGAGATCAGAGCTCAGCAGCCCCAGCCCTGCAGCATCCAGTGGGACACGCGCCCCATGTGGTGTAACTCCCGTTTGAAATGACAGGCTGGAAGACCTGGACTCCTGTAGGTTTTCTAAAGTCGTTTAAGATTATTTTAATCCTTTGACCTTGGCCAGTTGACACCACTTTTTGATGTTTAGCTGGTATTCTAAAAAAGTAAAATTTAAATTTCCTAAGCATACAGACTTGTAAGTTGATCTCCTGAGTTCGTAGCCCCAAGAGAAGTATGAGAAACCACGCAGGCTGCAGGAGGTAGCTTCTACCTGCCCACGCAAGTTTGCTGCAATGCAGCTCCAACAGCGCTGAACTCCCCAGCACTGGCAAAGTCTGCTCTTACTGAAAGCACTCACAACTTGTTCCTGGAGGTTTCCACGTAGCCTTCATCCCCTAGGGATTTGTATGAGAACAAGAGACAGCAGGACCTTGCAGGATGAGTCCCAAGGAAGAGGAGGGGCTGTGGGTACTCAGAAAAATCCTCACAATATTCATTTGAAAAATAGAATTGGTATCTCTTTTCCTTCCCCTCCCTGCCATTGTCTCTTGTGAAATAGCTTCACAGTGAGGAACCTATTATTGGCCATTGCACATCATTAATTTTAGAATCATTTCTCTTCTGCTGCATCTTATGGTCCTGCGTTACACTGCATAATATTGTCATCCCGGCATAGGCAGCATCGCCCGTTTCAAGCATAACACTACAGACCAGAGTTACTCAGTCTAGGAGAGATTTAAACTAGACATCACAGAGCAGCGCAGGGGTGGAGCTGACATATAGACATGCAGCCATGAAAATACATCGCGGATGAAGAGACATTGCTTTATGTAAAGAGACTGGGAGTGCAGGCAAGAGCTGTGAAGCTTGGGAGATTTCTCAGCAGCGTCTTGCTTAGAAAGCCAAATTTCAAGAGTGTAAACCAACCCTATTAAGAGATAGTTCACTGTATTTCACAACTATACAGAGGCCTCAACACCTCGTATCTGTGATCGGCTTATGGCAGAGAATACATTTAGTTTTACCTGTTTCAGCACCAGTGAATGGACTTCGCTGTGTACTGACCGCACTGGAGGCTTCGGCCACTGGAAGAGTTCACAGGTGTCTACGGCCCCGCCAGGCAGAGCTGGGGGTGGCAGAGATGACACCATTCAAAACACCTTCCTCCAACAAGCCGAAGCCGAGACTAACGGAACCGAGGCCTGCAGCGTGCATTACGCGTAAAGGGGCTGTGGGTTCAGCCTGGCAGAGGGCAGTGCCAGGCACACACCCCCATTCACTGCAGCTGCAGGACCAATTCTTACATGACTAACCCAACTTTACTCGCAGGAACAAAGCATTTTCACGAGAGCAAGCAAGGATGCAGGGCTAGGGATGCTTTTTTACCAGTATGCTGCTTCTGCTCACCAATTTTTCTTAAAAATAACCTAGACACAGGTTTACATTAGTCCACATGCAATCCTAACCCAGCTTGTAAACACTTTAAAGCAGAACTATTTTTTTTTTGCTTTTACCCAGATTAACTGGGGTTTATACGCATTTTGTACCATGGGCCACAGCTAGGGATCCGAGATCAATAGAAGTAAGAATGAAAAATAACACCATGTTCTAAATTGCTATGACTAATTCCTTCTATTAGTAATACAAAAAACAATTCAATCCATACTTGCACGATTTTATCAGCGACCAAGTACTAATTCAAAATTTTACCGGTGTCTGCCAGCTTTTCCATGGAGTAATAGTAAAATGTATTTCCAATTCTGATTTTAACTCATTAAATCCTGTTGGCAAAACTGTTTGTTTTAAGAATTAAATGAAATCCTTTTCAGCAGGATGCTCCTCAAGGTGCATACATGGGAAGCAACCCTCAAATATGTCATTCTTGGAGAACCCAACCCGACGTTAGGAGACCTGACAGTCCTGCTGCAGTGCCTGTGCGGAATACGGAGCGCAGAGTAAACTGACAAAATAATTGGATTATACATGCACAATTCAGACTTTCAGTTACTGGGTGCTTTCTTGCTCCTGGTTTCCACAGAAAAGTCAGTTTTTTGTTCCTTAAGTCCTTGTACTGCTTATTTACATATGAAAAGGTAAGTTTATAAAAGAGCTTTCCTATTTTACTACATCTAATAGTTAATAATTTAAATCTGTAGCCATTATCATCATATAGATTGACACAAATGGCATATGGATCATTCTGGGGATGAGGGTTAGTTTCTTTTAAGAGAGAATTGTTTTAGTTTTTGCAGGAAATTAATCAGGGGAATGGGCTTTGTGGAGCATGGAGCAAATCTAATCTGTTCTTTGTTCAAATTTGCCTTGCTCCAATTCCTAGCAATTGTAGACAACATGCTCTTTTGTTCGGGAGCCACTTGTTACATGCATAATTAGAGACTGCAGTAGCTGTGTTTAAAGAAAAACTGTTTTCCAATGTAATGTGTGATCTTGATAATAGTATTTTCATCAAAGGTAGCAATTACATTCATTAAGCTGGGACTGGCAAGGCAGCAAGGAAATTAAGTGGAAGGTGAATAAAAAGCTCCCCGTTTCTTTTTAAAATCTCTGTCTCTTTATAAGTTGAAATGCACCATGTTGAGCTGCAAACTGGAAAATACATACTGAATATAAAAAAAGAAAGAAAGAAAAAAATAAAGTCCTCCTTAACCTTTCTGAATAATGCTCCAGAAGATATCCTAGGGACACCTACTATAGATGCACTTTTCAAATTAAAGGGCTTTATTCTACATTAATTTCTTATGCAAGTTTTAAACGAGCTCAACATATGATTCAGGTCTTTAAAGGCTCCAGGGCTCTCCAGGATTAATTCACTGTTCTTTTCACACATAAATTAATTGTTTTGTGTTCTCAAAAACAGCAAACAGCACATAAATCAACCAGTTTAGAAAAGACGTGAGGCTGGTACCTTTTGCAAATCACTGAAGTTTGCTATTTACACTTCATTATTATAATATGTAACTTTTAAAGGAAAAGCTGGAAAAGTAGGACATATGTTGTTCATTCTAAGTGGGTTTCTTGAATGCATAACTCGTTTTAGCAATTTGATTCCTTGAAAGACAGAAGTTGTGGACCACTGAAAAGCCATTCTTCCAGCACTCTAATTATATTTTTCCCAGTTAATAATTCAATTACACATCACTAATGTATTTGCAAACATTCCCACGTAAAAATAGCTAGTTGTGGGGTGTCCCCCCTCCCGCTTTTTGCCTGAAGCCTTGTAAGAGTGAGATTTGCAGATGGAAAAATGTGAAAACCTAAAGACAGGAGCCCCGGAGGGCTGTGAGGGCTGTGCCCAGCCTGTGGGCTCCCCCAGGTACTCCTGCTGAGTGCACACACAGAAATCTCGAGTTTTAACTCAAAAATGTAATCCTGCTTTTTTTTTTTCCCCAGGCATTGTATCGCAGGCTGAGAAGCAGGGGGAAGCGGGTCCGTCCCCCACTGCAGAGATGTCGCTACTTCAGATGAGGGCTGAGCCCTAATTTTGCACACAGGCAAAATACCCGACTTCTTCAGGGATCTCGGCAAGTGTCAACCAAAGCAGATGACACTTGCAGCAAGTGGGGCAAGTTTAATTTACAAGCACTTACGGCAGGACAGGTACCGAGAAGCAGGCGATCGCGGGTACCGTGCTCCCTCCTGAACAGGGATGTCCCAGCGCACTCTCATCTCGAGGCAAGAGAGAAAAATGAAGCCAGAACCTGGTTATCCGTAACTCCAAAAATAACTGTTTCTCCCTCTGCCCTTCCCAGAAATAGAATATGAAACCACAGCATCTTGGCCAAATTGGAATTTGCATAGTTCTGCGAAGCATTTCCTTCAGTTAGGAATGATTTAATTATTCTTCACTTCCTCTTCTAGAAATCATTCCTGGATAATGAGGTTAGCATAGAGCAGATATGTTTCAGTCAAGAAATGGATGTAATTCAGTGCCAGAAGGCTTTTACAGTTTAAAAAAAAAAGGATTTTTGGACACTTCTAAATAGAAGCAGCAGTACAGAGAAGGTTGGCTATTAAATTACAATAGTCTGAGACACCAGATCATCGGGTGCTTTAACCTGGTGCTGCATCAGCACCCTGAAGAATTAGAGGACAACCACAACTCTCTTGTGGCCTAGATTCTTACACAAGGGTAACAAGGCACGTTTTAAATAATTATTAAATAACGACAAGCTATATTACCTCCAGGGAATTGTTAACTCTGCAAATAGAATCACTGAATTCAAAGCACAGTAGAACTAAAATACTTCTAGCATAAAATGGAAGACCTATTGCCGCACCTTACTTTGGACCTTGGAAACTGTGAATCCTGCATGGCAGTCAAATATATTTTATGACAAATAGCTTGCTGAATCTAGCTTTTATTATTCCAGCAACAATCCAAATAACCTGCCATATCAATCAAATGTAGACATTGCTGCAACTAAACTGAGAGAAAAATTTTCTTTTTAAAGCTTGATAGGACAGACATTGAGAAGACCTAAGTAATTTGGAATTTAAGAAGGGAGCGTAACTGTGTTTGGTAAAAATTATACAGTGGAACATCAGGAATTTCTCTGAACATGGGGAAAACAAGACTATGAACGTAAATACAAGCCTTCGTATCTCATAACCATCTTCAAGTACATAATAGGGAGTCACAAAACATTTTCAAAGTTCAAAAAGTACCTGAGTTGAAAAAAGTGCTTTGCCTCAATTCTTATGAGAACAATTGGAGTAAATGCTGCATTTGGTGTGTAAACATCCTCCATCTCAGGAACGGAATGTCTAACATTTTCCTGTAACAAACAGCATCAGCTTTTGCACTAAAACACATTTGCTCCGTACCAACTATATCTTCAACAGCTCCATTACCAAAACAAGTTCTAAGGAGCTTTTCAGTATTTAACTAAATTTCCAGAAGCTTAACTTTAATTTCTGAATTATTCCCCAGTTCTTTTTAGGTCAGTTTATCAGAGCTGACACAAAACTATTCTCTATGAGATAAAATGCCCAGAAAAAAGTGAAATGTTATGCTTACAACTTAGTATCATTTCAAAGTTGGCTTTTTCACTTCAGCTGGTCCTTTAGCCGGTGTTGGGTGCGTGGTACAGTAACTCCATAAACAAAGTTGTATCAGCTAATACTTCTTAGCGTAAAAAACATTTGCAGCTTCTGGGACTCAACCTTCCACACTCTGCTTTTTCTATCCCTACAGATAAAAAAATATCCTACTGTCTTTCTAAAATATCATTATCATGTCTTTGGGTACGATCTAAACAAAGGCAGAAAAACTCAGCAACACAGTATCAAATTAAAACTGGATGACTGCTCTGGTTATATTGAAAAATTTGCATTTAATTTGCATGTTTAGGATGCAAATTAGTGAACAGAAAAATCTTGCAGCATGTCCTAGAAAATAATTCAGGCCAAAAATACCCAAGAAACTTGCAGCAACCTTAATGTGATGAAAAGGATGATCAGAAAATGATTGTGTTCCTCCGATGGGTGGGTCGTCGTCTAAAAACCTTGGCTGAGTGTTCGTAAGAGAAGGCAGGAAAATCCCCTCGCCCAGGAGCACGTCAGCTCTGTATGTGTGTATCAGAGCTTCTCGTGTCCTGTGAAGTGGAGACCCAACCAGAGTCCTGCTGCAGGCTCCAAAATGGAAGCTTTTCGAAACTGAAACAATCAAACTTATGGGACCCAGAGAGGCACGGGATACAAACTCAACATGAACCCGTCACATTGCAGCTCCACTCTTCCCTTCGTTCTCTCTACACTAGGAAAGAAACCCATCTCGTAGCTGGCAAACATTAAGGCGTTGCTTGACCTGCCAACTTGCATTTGGCCCTAAACCAAACAAGCAGTAACGCTCTGTTTCAGCTCTTCCCACCGATGAGCATTGTCCACTGTGACCCTCCAGTCATCGTTACAGATGAACCAAAGCTCATTTTAAGTCTTGCTGATGTCTGCAAGTTGACTTCTCTCCTCTGTTAAACATACCCGAAGCCGTCCAGCCCTCCCTTATCTGGTGATTTATAACAGATGTTTTTAAAGCCGTCACAAATTGTGACAATAGTTTGTGTAACACTCCAGACTGTAAGATCTCCAGGTCTGGCTGGTTAGAGAGCAGAATTTACTTTTCAGTCTATACATGCTAATTTCCTGTTTAGGTGACCTACAAATAATACAAGCTTGCAACGTGGAAGTTGGGGATTTATTGCTGTATTTTAGATTTTCCTGTTGCTATTCAATTTCTTTTTGTAAGAGAGCAGTTACAGCTTGTGATAGCTTTCCTTCAGAGATCCCTGCAAAACGTCTGATGAACACATTTTTCTGCACGTTCAGAAGTCCCCATTGCGTACATTAAATAATCCCAGTTCTGAAAGTGCTGGTTACTTAGCTATTGAGACACAGCTTTCTGTCAGGGGAGGAGTGCTTTTTCTTTAGAATCTTCAGGAAAGTCACCTTAAGATTTCTTTATAGGTATAGTCTTCCAGCGTTAGGAGCTCTACAGCTAATAAGATACACAGAGGAAAAATAGTTTCAGAAAGATGTAAATCCAAATGATCTTGAAAGACAGAAGAATATATAAAAATGCTATTGCTGCCTGTTGAGACTGTACATATTTTTGATTTATATTTAAAGTATTGTATCAGAAAAAATGTTACGTTGTACATTGCATGTTCTTTTGAACATTAATATACAAATACAAATCAACATTTGAATGCTCTGATCTATGAAACAAGCTATGAGGAAACACAGTGGTTAGTTCTAGTCACCTAATGTATTAGACAGTTATTGCACATGAACAGAATATTTTTAGAGGTTAATAAACGCCAAGATTTCAAAGCAGCTTAATAACGTCTCTAGTATCAGATAATGAGAAATTCCCTCAACGCCACTAAGCTGGACTTTGTTAATTATAGCAACTGATCTTACAACTGGCATATTTAACTGAAATAATTACTGTAATTCCTATTTGTTAGCCTGGAACTCTGGATTCACTATGCATGGATGTTTGACTGCCTCTGCTGTGGGCTCGGAAAGAACTCTTGCTTCCTCTCACCTGCATGTACAGCCGACCACGCTACGTAGCTCTAGGCAGCCAGAAGAGTAAGACTACTACCCATGCCTCCTCGCCTGGACCTAGACCAAGGAGTTACACTTCTTGCAAAGACGACAACTCCTTGCAAAATGCTCTGCAATGACTGTATTCCAATACAACATAAAGTGACAAGTCACGTGAAAATTCATTGGGAATCGTACAATACATTGTCATTTGCCCATCAGCTCTCACTTGATTTGTGCCTCCGCCAACAGTTTGCACAGTGATAACATAACAGGTAAATATTTATGAAGTATTTGTGGTAGCTGTTAACCACTTCCACGTAATTCTCTTAGGAGAAGATCTATCACAGTGGTACACTGAATACATTCTGGGGTTGAGGAAAAACGTTTCTTCAGCTTTCATGTATTCATTAAGCAAGCTCAGAAAAGTCAGACAGCTGCTTTCGAAGCAGCCTGTTTCAAATAGAGCTTAGCTTGGTAGGAAGAACTTGAAATGTGTCTCTCACCAAAAGATTTCCAAATGGAAATGCAATAACATGTTAATTAGAAAATTCTTTACATAGTGAAAGGCTCCCAGTGAACAATTACTTTGTATTTCACATAAGCCTTTTCTAACACAATCTTTATATGGGGAAAAGAAAATATGAAAGAAAAAACAACAACATAGAAAACGTTATGTAAAATGTTGTATTTGAGTATTTCCCATGTAGCAATTAAATCCTTCTGTGAAAACGTGCCTCAGACCTTTATCACAAACCACAATACTACTAAAGAAACCTGACAGAAGAGATATTCATTCTCTCCCGGTACAAAAATGGCAAGATCTGGGACACAATTTAAAATGACAGATTATTAGAGAACCATCATCTGATGTACAGGATTAGCATTGTATAGGATTAGCATCGTATCAAGTCAAATATAAAATTCAGGCACTTTTAATACATTCTCAATACAGGTCTTCTAACTGTGGAAGCCCAGATGCAACATTTGATCACTGAAGATGCTGTTTCAGGGCAATAGCCTAGATCGACTGGGCTGACTAAGGGCACATAAAGGGAAAACTCACCAATATAAACACTTATTGTGTATAAAGCAGCTTTGAGTCCTGCCATTAGCACAGAAAGCCTCATAGCGTTCACAACACTGGCTCTGCAGCCCTACGCCTACCGGTGCAGCCAGCCACCATCAACAGTCCCGCGCCCGCAGTGCCAAACCTAGAAATGCAATTCATGACAATCCATAAGTGCTTGTCCCAAACTGAACATGGGGTGGGGAGCACACGCAGCTCTTAGCAGCTCCCGGACAACAGCACAGTAATTTTATTACTAACCAAGATCTGCGTTAATGCAGCAATGGAATCAGAGTTAAGGGGATGAAACAAGTTAACTCTTCCTGGAGTCAGTGACCAGAATAGCTAATGCTCTCCACAGTGGTACATGCCCTTTTAAAACAATGATGAAAGAAACTCAGTGGTTGTCATTCATTTGTGCGTATGTTCTTCTGCAAAATTTTGTAAACAAAAAATCAAATACAATACATCCATTTCTTTCAAAAGTTATAGTGTACAGAACGCAGTATATAGAACTGAGACACGTGAAATATTTACAGCTGTAACATTAGTTAAAGGCTTGACCTTGCTTTTCTGAAAAGATCTGTTGAGTAGCTCATGAGGCTGTTCAGGTTGTTTCCTGAACTATGGTATTTGAGTTCAGACTGTAGGAAATCACACTATTTTGTTTTTTTTCCTGATTATTTTTTCAAATGGATACCTGACACAGTTCTACACAAAGAGACAGTCCTTTTACATAATCCTGGGTATCCAGCCCTTACCAGTCCTTCAAAGAGCTCTGCACTTTCCTCCATGAAGAGTTTGCCTTTAGCACTATATTAAGTCAGTTAAGTATTGTCACTCACTTCTTAGCCTCACACGAAACTGCAGAAGCCAAGTTAAGATAGTATCTCAAACTAGGAGACCTACTAAACAGTATGAATCAAAACGTGATCTCTGCTGACGCTCGTTAGCAAAGCAGGCTAAACTGCAGCAGCTAAGGACTGCATCTCACATCAGCACAACTCGTCATATTCATCAACGTTAACTCAAGCATTTTGTAGTATGGTTATGATCATTGTTGACTCACAGATAGACTATGCTGAGCAGAATAACTGTAATTAACTGTTGTGGTGTCTGTAGTCTTAATTCTAGTCTAACGATCTCCTCATCTGTTTCAATTCAGCTGAAAGCAAGCCTGCAAACGACCTGAAATGCATTAATAATAATAAATAATAATAATTATGATGCTAGAAGAAAACTTCAGAAATCACCTAGTCTACCCTCCTACTCTTGTATTTTTGAAAATCTCAAAGCTGTTGATCAAACTGATATGGGAGGGGCTTTTTAAATTGGCATAAGGATAACTACCACATTAATTCTTCGCCTATCAACAGGCAAAGCGTGTACGTGGGGGGAGTGATTCACTAAAGTCGTTACTTCCCTTTGAAGCTGACAGCAAGTCAGAAAACTTTTTGTGCTTTTCCTCCTTGTTTGTATAAGGCACTGCAGTTTGCTCGTTTTACAAAACCGTAATTGTTAAGTGTCATTTACCCTAGTTTTGCTAGAAAATCCTTTGGGAGCCTCAGACTGTAACATCCTAAGCTCCACTCAAAGTGAATCATCAGTGATTAGTAAGCTTTAAAAATGAGATTCTTTTAAGTTAGCCAAAACCAGAAACCCAATCCTTCCCTCCCCAAACCACTTGAAACAAATTGCCAATTACAGTGATTATAATAATTTTTCACGTATTAAGCTTTCCGTCTCTTGATTCTTAGTTAATTAGTTCTCCAGCACTGGAGAGGTTTCTGCAGTAAATAAAATGTCTAATTTTAAAGTAAACAGAGGGACAAAAAAGCAAATACTTCTCAACCCCCACCCCATCTCTCTCTCAAGAGGAGAAAAACTTTGCTCTTTTTGTAGAGAACCACTAACTTCCATGAGTCCCTCCCTAATTCCCAGGAAGGCTCTGAGGATTAAAGTTTGTAAAACGCATGGAACATGGAAAGGGCACTGTGAGGTAGTATCACAGCATTCGACTACCTAGCTTATATCTCTGTCTTTTTGCAGAACTACTAGAGCTTTTTTAACCCCATTTCACAAAGATTTCAACTCAACCTTTTATGAAAGGAGAACTATAAATAGCCTCTTAGATTAAAACCCTTAACAGCTGAGAAGGCTGGAAAGGGAGGCAGATATTATCCACCTTTCAGTACTACAAATTGGGGCTGGAAGGGCTTAATTACCAAAGATATACTTAAGAACACACTAAGGGCTGCTATAAAAATTACTCCAATTACAGCAGCTCCACAGACATCGCTCCACCTGGGAGAGAGGAAACCATCACTTCTCTCTCTTTCCACATGCCTCTCCTGTATGCCACGCTGATAAAGGGCATCACGAACAAACAGCAGCTTTATGCCATGCAACAGTTCTGCTGCACGCGTGGAGTCCTTTCTCCCAGGTGGCTTAACAGAACCTTTCACACCAGGCAAGCCAAAGATTTGGCTTCTTGTGTTTTCACTTTGGAATCTCAAAGTGGAAATACACTGTTTGCGTAACCTAAAGCAACAAAGTAATTTCAGCCAATGCATTAGCTTAGAAGCGTCTGGGGCAGAAAGAGGTACTTCTAACCCATCACTTGGACTTGAACGTGGAATTCACGATTTCACACGAGTTACACACTCACTGTCCTGAAATGGGGAATTCATGGTTTTCCTTATGATTTTGTCTGTGATGATGTATTCTTATTTATGATTTTTATAATTGCAAATAAATGTATAATTCACAATGTTCAGGGAAACAATGTCCTTTAACAGTCAAGAAGTCCTTATGGTTTCAGTACTCCTGTGCTAAGCTTTTTGCAATGGTGCTCAACTGGATATTTGAAGTTCCTTCATATATTGTACCTGAAATCAGAAGAAAATAAATTAGAACACTATAAACCCACAGTGAGTAGATGAAGAGAGATGAAGATCTTGTTCTAGCAGTCCAGTTACAACATTTACAGTTATGAAGTGAAGCTTTACTGAGCAAGTTCTAGAAACAGGATTATTGTTTACATAAATGTTCATATTTTATTATCTGCAACAATTAAAATACTTTTCTGCTGGTACGACATAATGACAAGACATTTTCCTGAAAAGCAATTCCTAAATAACCAACAAAAATTAAGTATTTACAAATGTTATTAGCAATAAAAGTCAAAGGGTAATATTGTTAGAAATGTCAAACTGTTAGGTCCAAGGATTATAATGGTAAACAAGGAAGTCTTGAAAATAAGACTCCACATAGATTCAGATCTTAAAGCCAAAGAAAGTATTTTCAATTTTTTTGAATGGGAATTCATAGAATCATAGAATGGTTTGGGTTGGAAGAGACCTTAAAGATCATCCAGTTCCACCCCCCTGCCATGGGCAGGGACACCTTCCGCTAGACCAGCTTGCTCAAAGCCCCGTCCAACCTGGCCTTGAACACTTCCAGGAATGGGGCAGCCACAGCTTCTCTGGGCAACCCGTGCCAGGGCCTCACCACCCTCACTGTGAAGGAGGTGGTTTTCTTAATAGATCGGCACACAATGTGTATGTTTGTATTTTACTGGTGTCTAATTAAACATTTTAACTAGCCTTACATACACGGATATTTATACCTAAAGTTTTACCTTCTCATATCTGAGCCTTTGAATCACTGTTGATTACAGTCTCAGGGAAAAAATATCTTACAAAAATAGCCAGGCAATTCATCCTCAAACTTTAATACTACTAATGCTACAAGAAATACTTGTTAAGAAACTATCACTCACCTATCTTGCAGTCACGATAGTACTTTTCTATTGGATAATTTTTTGTGAATCCAACGCCACCCATCCATTCAATGCATTTACTAGTTGTCAGTGTTGCAACCTATGAAAATAGTTTCAGAGTTACTATTTCAGGATTCAACTTCATGCAGGTGGTAGTAAATTTTATTCTTTGTAGCTATTTAAAGCAAAACCAAAGCAGCAATTAAAGCAGTAACTAGAACAAGTGGGAAGAGGAAGGACTGGTATTTTTGTATTCATCTTATTTATGCAAGTTATTTTAGAATAAAAATGACATTTTTCTACATCAGAGGACATGAAGAACTCACTAACCGTTACTGCAATAGTTCATATGCTGCACTATGAAAAAAACTAGCAGTGGTATGCAAGACAGCAATCACAAAGAGGCAGAAGCAATCCAGTTTTGAAGGATGTTAAGACTCGCAGTTGTGACCAGCAGAGTTGAAATGGTCACAAATGAAGTCTCACCATGCCATTCCTCCAGCCACAAAAAGAGAATTCTGAGAAAAATAAATCTCTCTACATGAGTGAAAATACAAATTCACTTTCTCTTTTAGTGTCATTGCTTCTTTTTAAAAATTTTATTTACGGGTGTGAGCAGTTTATTCTCTGGTGGCCTACTTTACATTCCATACACGGACTGAGAAACAAGGTAAATGTACATCCACAGATTTCACAGCAAAACATGAATTAAATGTTACACATTCAGTAACAGAAGAAACTTTTAAATGGCAGTAAAATAAATCCACCAAATAAAGAAACTGCAGGTTACCTCAGCAGCGTAGTATTTGGCCATGCTCGCCTCCTTTATGAACGGCCTTCCTGTTTCCGCGAGACGGGCTGCGTTGTAGGTCAGCAACCTTGCCGCCTCCAGCTGCGTGGCCACCTGAGCTATCTGATGTTGCATCCCCTGTAATAATCACGCTGCAAGTCAGACAGAACCAGTATCCAGTACTCAACTGGCATTTCTAGCCAGAACCATTCTTTTCACCAAGGAACATACCCACACTCTAAAATAAAAATACAAAATCTAGATGGACTAGTAATTCTGCACATCTCTGCGTCTATGACATTGACATTGGAAAACCTCTGGGCCACCAAAGTCCTTTTAGGTACCGCACTCCCATTTTCTCCTTCCCTCCTCTTGGATTTGGGAGTACTGGGGAACTTCTTGCCTGACTGGCTGGACAGGAGGGTCCAACACGAACCTATTTGCACCCACGAATATCAAGGAAAATTTCAGCCAAATCTTAATGTTGTCCTCAGCACTGCAGAGACACGGGTAGGTCAAAGCTGTATTTTTATTTTGCAGCGGTCTATTGAGAACATCATACATTAACAAGTCTAGTTCCCTGATGAGCTTAACCGAGAAAGACTTGAAAAAAGTACCTCTTAAATAAAGTGGAGAACTAGCAAGGTGACAACTACTTCTTCCCATGTCCCATAACCATGAGACAAGAGTTAGGAGCAGCATAAAAGTCTAGAGAATGGGACTGATGAATGGATTCAAAGGGAAGGAAAAAGGTGATGGAGCTCACCTCTAAATGGTAGGTATTACAGGAGAATAGGTTTATTTAAGGAGACCTGAACATTATGAAGACTGAAAACGAACATTTAGTAGTCTAACTTGCTCCTAAAACACAATGAAATCCTTTATCTTATTGGAACATTAACACTGCTCCCTAAAATTTGCAAAAATATATATGCAGGTCAAAATAACAAAATGATTTGGCAATTATAAATTCCATTTCCCATTCAAAAGACGCAGTTCCAATAATTTCCTAGATATCTGTGGGTGCTTCCTAAAATTTGTATAAATTATGAGTAGCACTAATGTTCCTTCCCTTCATCCGAGATGTAGGTTTCTTTTAACAAGAAAATTACTATAGTAATTACAATTATATATCTTCCTTATTAAACTATACATCATTTTTGCAACAAAGAGTCTTTTTCGTTTTAAGATACAGATATTATCATGAAAACTAAATGTCTTTGTATAACACAGGAAATCTAATAATTCAATCAGTTTTCCTCATCTTTTTACAATTTCTAGTGTCTCCAGAAAAAGGCCTTCCCCTACACCTCATGAAAGGGTATAAAAACTGGAACACATTCAGCATACTGTGATATTAAAATCAGAAGAGAAAGGAGTTCCATGTGTATTATTTTCAAAGGCAGTGAATATACTGTCAAGGAAAAGGAGTTATGTTAATAATGTTTTGAAGTTTTAAATGATTTATATGGTACTTGCAAAGGCACGTAGCACTGAATTTATATATTTTACATGGCAGATGAATGCTCATCCAAAATTCTGTTGAAAAATTCTTCTCAAATATTGAGAAGGAGAGACATGACACGAAGTGGAGCACAAATGATACAAATCAGCTTACTCATTTTACTGACTTCATCTACTGTGGTAACTACTCCTTTCTTGGAGGAAATTTCCCATGTGTTCATTAACAAGTACCTGGAAATCGAATACGCTTTTCCCAAACTGGACTCTCTCCTTTGTATAGGGAATCGTATGGTCAAAACACCCCTGTGCCAGTCCTAACATCTGTAAGAAATAAGGCATATGTTCAGTAAAAATTAGTTCATTGAATGCACCTGATGGACATGATAATAGTTGACCTTCTTCTGGTCAGGCAGTTCACCTTTGTAAAAAGCTTGGTAGTCAGGAGAAAAGTTTTCTTCCTATTCCGTCCTATTCCAATCCTGAAAGAAACTTTCTTACTAAAGGCAAAATATTTGTGAAAACAGTATCACTAATTTTTGAGCAAAAGTTAGAGTCAAATGCGGTTGCGCAAATATTAAGTGTTTCTGGGAAAATTACTGTAAACGAAAGATCTATAGATCTACATTACACTATTAAAGGAAAAATAATTTGAATGATTATTCAAAGCTATTTTCACAATAAAAGTAATTTCTCATTTTATAGAAGATACTAGACTGTCAGAACTAGCAATTTATTTCAGAAGTTAGAAAATTAGTATAGTGGAAGGAGAGAGAACATTTGTTCCAGCATTTTCTAGAAAAAACCAACAGAACAATTTTAGAAGACCCATTGTTTTTTCACACACTCTCTTTACTTAGCAGCAAAGACAGCAAAACACAATTGCTATCTTGGAGGACAACATTTGGGAAAACCATGTAAGAACATTTATAATAAGTAACTCGCATCTACCCTAGTCTCTGATTTGTTAGCCTAAAGAAACATTATGAAATCTGGAAAGTAAATTAGTTTTACAGTTTTTTAACTACCAAATTTTGAGAAGTGTATTCCATTCCAAACAAGATAGTAAAGAAAGGACCCTGCCTTTCATGTATCTTGGAATATATAGCTATTAGCAAATAAGATCTGTTGGTTTCATTATATAACTACCATCCATCTGAACGCATTCTTTCTACCTAATTTCTTTCCTAGGAAAAACAAAGATAGGAAATTAGATTAGGTGAAGCATGCGCTGGGTTTGGCTTGGGGTGGAGTTAATTTCCTTCCCAGTAGCTGGGATGGGGCTGTGGTTTGGATTTGTGCTGGAAACAGTCTAGATCACACAGGGATGGTTTCGTTACTGCTGAGCAGGGCTGATACAGAGCCAAGGCCTTTGCTGCTCCTCACCCCACCCCACCAGCGAGGAGCTGGGGGGCACAAGGAGCTGGGAGGGGACACAGCCGGGACAGCTGACCCCGACTGACCCCAGGGATATCCCACACCATATGATGTCATGCTCAGCGTATAAAGCTGGGGGAAGAAGGAGGAAGGGGGGGACATTCGGAGTGATGCCGTTTGTCTTCCCAAGTAAGCGTTACATGTGATGAAGCCCTGCTCTCCTGGAGATGGCTGAGCACCTGCCTGCCCATGGGCAGCAGTGAATGAATTCCTTGTTTTGCTTCGCTTGTGTACACAGCTTTTGCTTTACCTATTAAACTGTCTTTATCTCAACCCATGAGTCTTCTCACTTTTACTCTTCCTCATCCCAGCGGGGGGGAGTGAGCAAGCGAGCATGCGGCTGTGTGGTGCTAAGTTGCCGGCTGGGGTTAAAGCACGACACAGCACTGAACAAGGGAAGAAAAAAAAAAAAAAAAGGGGGGGGGGGGAATGAACGGCATGAAGAACTGTCAAAAAGCAAGGTAACGGAACATGGTAAAATTGGAATCTTACAAAACTTTTCTAAGTCAAGACGGGATACTACAACGTGGCAGCCAGCTGTCACATCAAGCAGCTTACGTCAAACTACTTTTAATGATATACAATAGCATATGGGTATTTTTGGATTGACCCATGTATTAAGCTGAAAGCCAAGGGCCCCAAGAAGATAAAAACATGACTCTGACTGGGTTCAGACATCTACTCCTTAATCATTTAAGATTCTAGAAGAAAAAAAACACAATACACAGGAAAATGAGTATGTGGGAAAAGAACATAATACAGTCTGCTGCTAATCAGCTGTATTACCAGATTTGTTGCCTTCTTATATAAACTCATATAGATGAGCCAAGTATATCAACTTCAACTCCTGTAACAATATATGCAGCTACCTTGCACTAAAACTATCTGAAACTGTTTTCACAGCCAGAATTACACTTTATAAGATGTTCATTATCTTTTAAAACTACTACTACTGCAAAACTAAATTCAATACTACAGGGCTTTAGAACTGCTGTTCTTGTACTTTCAAGTACATTTCTCTTCATTTGAAGGTGCCAAGAAAGTAGTAACTAAGATATAACAACTACCTGACCTTAAGTTTTAATTAGGTTATAAGTGTAACTTGGAGTAACTAAGAGTAAAACCCAGACCATGCATTTTACTGCCAGAGCCTCTATATTATTTATATCTCTGGGAACAACGGGGCCCACAGCCCTAGTTTTTAAATGCCATATCAGACAAAGTTTAATCACAGATAATTTTTAGAAATGATGGAAAAGCCAATCCATTTAGCAGCATAGTATACTGCCATGTGGAAAGTCTAAATTTCATGAGGACTATTATTTCTGGTCTGTTTGCAAACTAGGGCAAAAGATAAGGGAGATTGGTAGTACAGACATATTGCACCCTATATAGTACAACTACATCTGCAACAAAGTAGAAACAAAGAAAAGATTACTTTCAAAAGTAAATTAAAAATATAAAAACTTGCCAGAAGTCATTTTATTATAGGCCTGAACCTGATTTCCACTGAAAGCAGCAGCAATCTGAAATCCAAACTGAGTTTACAACAAAATACAACATTTTGAAATAACTCCAAGGTCAGTAAATATTTTCCCCTAAGATGCCATAAGGTGAGATTTTCAAACACAACAATAAACTAGGACACCTCTGCTATAAAAAAAAAAAAATCCTATTTATTTTAAAAATAAGTTGACTTTTAAAAATAAGCTGTTGGGAAAACATCAGTTAGCGTAAGGTCACATGCGGCAACCCTATACAATCACAGTTGGAAGCATTAATATTATACATTTGAGTGTGTTATATTTCCCAAAGCTAGTTTTCTTCGTAAAATAGATTTGCATAATGGAAGATAAAAATGTTGATATATTTCAGTAGCAATAAGTTAACCACCAAAGACAAACTAATTGCCATTTAATGTTTTCTAAATCTATTGCTTATGTCATCGAAGGAGAATTTTACCATTTACAGTTGTTCCAGTATTTTACTGTAACTTAGATACAGGAATAGTGACATCTAGTGGCAATTTAGTTTTTAATAAAGTATTTTCTAAATTATTCTTACTAGCTTTAAATATTTTGTAAATTTCAATCCAAATTCAAAGTTATATACTGGTTGTATTCAGTATTAAACAAAATTACCCACCTGTGCAGCAATACCTATTCTGCCGGTATTTAGCATTCCAATTGCATACTTATAGCCTTGTCCAACCTGTCCCAGGATACTGGTCTCGGGAACCTAAAGAATAAAACCACTCAATTATTCCTGTTCTATTCTGCTTTGAAACTGCTAGTATGGTTCACACGTGCATCAGTGTACATGTTTTATTTAATGTTCCTCATAAATGAAGGCATAAAACAGAAATGAGACATTTGATTCCTAGAATATCTGATTAGAACATTTCCTGATACACGTGATTATAAACTGATGATTGAGAAAAATTGTATCAAAATTTAAAAAACCCAATCCCCCTCAAGGCTTCTGTGAAAGAATAGGGAGGGAAAAGTTAAAATATGCCAAACAATCAGCATGTCTAAGAAAAAAAACCTGGGAATTTAGTTAACATTCTTTCCTTATATGTGGTCAAGCTCCAATTATACACAAATTATGCTTCAATAGCTAAACACCTTACAATACCTTAACGTTTTCAAATGTTACTGGGCAGGTAGAAGACGCTCTGATTCCAAGCTTGTCCTCCTTCTTCCCTACATGTAGTCCCTCTGTGTTGCGATCTACTACGAAGCATGTAATTCCCCTGTATCCCTAGGATGAATTAAAAAATGATCAAGAACTGTTTTTTATACTAATATCACCAAATAATGGTGTAAATATCTCATTCCAGTACTGAAATTTTACACCCGCTTAATACTATATTACTAAATAAAACACTGGCACTGCCATCTGTTCCCTCTATGTCTGCTAATTATGGTTTAACAAAGGCCAGTGATACCTTCCTATTAAAATATTTCATGTGGAAAACATAATCAGAACAACCCTAAAAGTTCTCTTGATAAGACAGGGGACTGGTATTAGGTAAATGAAACAGACAGGACTGTGGTGCCTGTCTATACTGGAAATCACTGGGAAAGCAAGTTATTGCTGCGTGGTAAAGTTACTGCTTGCTGTTGGAACGTGTCACAGGCAAACAACGGCCTGCATGAAGACACAGGGTATCTTTAAAGTGGCCAAATGAGTAATGGCTCTAAACCCACCTCTCAGATGATTCTATAGGATGCAAGATTTTACTTAAGCCCGATTACTTCAGCTACTCTTCTCATGGAAGGCTGCATATATACGCTTCCTTTTAAGGTTGTCCAAAGTAAGAGCACTGACTGACGAGACTGGTGACACTGGGAACCGTGCTTGAATATCCACAGTGCAGTAAGTATTACAACAGACCTAATCTAACACCCAGAATTGGTGCGCACATTCTCCTTGTGATTCCAGTTTGCAGAACGCGGATATCACTGTCTCTTCCCTTTAGAGAGGTACTAGGAATATACTTAATAAAGTACTCTAAAATCATTATGATGGTTGTTATCAAAAAGCTCGGAGTTGATTCGGTATTCAGATCATGATTTGGACAGGACACTAAATAATGCATGTGACAACACATAGACTGTATAGCCAATTTAAATTCTGGCATCTCCTACATACAGGCTTACAATCTTCACATCTTTGACGCCTTAAACTAGATTCCTGAAGTACAGAATGGTGATTCCTAATAGCTGTCACCTTCTCTTTTTCCCTCTGCATAATTCTTATTCCCAATTGTCTCTCCTTTCCACCACTCATTCTTGCTTCCTCAGCATCCCCCCCGGCCAGAACCACAGCAGTGTCTCTTATGGAACATACTAGAAGGTCCATGAGACAGAAATGCGAGGTGTTCCTGGCCATGTTTCCATCTCTTCCTGTCCCTAACATCCACAGCTCCTCCTCTCACTAAGAGGGTGACACTGAGAGGCAGGAAAAGTCCTGTGGTTCTTCTGGAAGAGTTGTCCCTTATTAAAGAGGGGGTTGCTGTTTCAATCTCGCCTCAATGACAGCCCACCTCACCCAATGGGAGCTGCTAGCGCAGCGTGTACGTTTCAGTACACAATTCTACACTGGTCTGTTCTCTCATTTAAACTGACGTCAACTGTTATTTAATCTTTGAGCAGCATTGACTTTTAATCTCCTTCTTGAATATTTAAAAGCCAATTTCTAACTTTAAGAAGACAATGTATTATGTATTTTTAAAATGTTACACTAATACAGAAACAACTCCAGATTATACGGCAATGCATAGCAGTTAACAAATATAGAAACTGGCTTATCAAATATATTTTCATTGTACATAGTACTCAAATCACCCACCAGCTTGTGAAGAAATGAATAAAAATTCCGAAAGTGACACGATGTTCTACTGTTCAATACAATGAAAGAAAACCCCCTCTTCTTATTTAGTCAAAACCTGAAATTTTAGTTTTAAAAATAAGTACCTTCAAGTTAAATTTTTAAGAAAGAAATACTGGAAGAGGTTTAAAAAATAAATAAAAGTTTTAAACAATTTAATTTTGTATTTGATTATTACTTTACTGTATTGGTAGAGTACGTTTTAAAGTCTGCAGTTGACTTTTCTGAATCTACTACCTATATCCAAATGGGTGACAAAACTTGAAACATGCGTATTCAGCTACCTATTTTTTTTACCTGAACATACTTCACTATAGTATATTTGTTAGTTTTCCAGTGCATGTAGCCTAAGCTCTGTGTTGCCTTTTAACAACAGCAACTCGTTAGTTAAGTCAGAAGGGTTGGAAAGAGTAGGCTGGCTGTTCTTCCGTTACTCAGAGTAATGCCAATGCATGCTGTGCTCTTCATCTAAGCAATTATGATTCTGACATTTTTATTTTCCCTGGTGGAAGGAATTTATTAAATTGCTCAGTAAGTTCTCAATTTTTGTTGGGAAATATTTTTAAAGGTTTGCTGTCAGCTAGGAAAAGGTGCAAAGAATATTAACCTTTAACATCAGATTATTAATATAAAATCCATAGTTTCATACATCATTAGCTGTCACTGAAATGCAACTATTCTTTAGCAACTTACTAAGGATGGATCTGTATTTGCCATCACAAAGAAAACTCCTGCGTGTTCTGCTAAGCTAATCCACATCTTTGAGCCATTGATAATATAGTAGTCTCCTTTCTTTTCAGCCCGAGTCTTCAAAGAAAAAGCATCGCTGCCAGACCCAGCCTCCGAAAGACAGAAACTGCCTATCTGTCAATTGAAGGGAAAAATTCATTTTAATTTTTACTGAACATATAGGCACAACATGTAACAAATTCTGCAATGAAAATAGTTACAAACAAGCACAAGTCTCTTAAATTCAAACAACAACCTATTGCATCAAAGCAACTAAGTTTCAGATATGGAGATTAAGAATAGAAACACTATGTAATTACATGTCTCTCAAAGTCACAGAATCACAGGACGGCAGGGGATGGAAGGGACCTCTGGAGACCATCCAGCCCAACCCCTGCCAGAGCAGGGTCACCCAGCGCAGGCTGCACAGGGCCACGTCCAGGCGGGTTGGAATCTCTCCAGAGAAGGAGACTCCACACCCTCCCTGGGCAGCCTGTGCCAGGGCTTGGGCACCTCACAGCGAAGACGTTTTTCCTCGTGTTCAGGCAGAACTTCCCGTGTTCCAGTTTGTGCCCGTTGCCCCTTGTCCTGTCACTGGGCACCACTGAGAAGAGTCTGGCCCCATCCTCTTGACACCCGCCCTGGAGATATCGATAAGTGATGAGGTCCCCTCTCAGTCTCCTCTTCCTCAGGCTGAACAGCCCCAGCTCCCTCAGCCTTTCCCCACAGGAGAGATGCTCCAGTCCCTTAGTCATCTTCGTAGCCCTAAGTCAACTGTTTTAAAGTTCTTTTGCACAGTAAATTAAATGTTAATGAAACTAATAAGCGCCTTCCCACTTTCACCTCTCAGCTACTGATGACAGGAAATATCTGTATCACCACAGATCTCGGCTCTAACCAGCGTTTCAAAGTTCACACATGAAGATGTTTTCCAATACTGCAGTCACACATTTAGTCACTGAACCTGCCCTCCCCCCAACATTACGTAACTATTAAAAACTATATTGTAGTTTAGAAAAGCCAGACTGACTCACTGTATCTTTAGCCACTCTGGGCAAGTAAGTTCTCTTTTGTTCTTCTGTTCCATATGTGGTAAACAACTTATTTGTTAGTGTATTTTGGAGTTCACATAGAAGAGCTACAGCTGGATCAACTTTGGCCAATTCTTCTACCACCAATATGATGGAAAAAAATGAAGCTCCAGTTCCTCCATATTCTTCACCCAGCTCAATACTCATCAGCTGAAATGTAAAAGATGCAAATACATCAATCTGTTAGTTCCTGCCAACAACTTGTTAGCCCAAGCTAATAATTAAGAGGTTAAAATGAAAACCACAGAACGTAAGTATTTCCAGATCCTTCCCCAAAGACCTGTTTTCCTTCAATACCCTTAACAAACTAACAATTCTTCACAGAAGTTGACAGTCAATTCATGCAAGAAATAACTAACACGCGCAGTATACAGGCCAATCAGCACCCTAATTTGCTTACATTTTCCAGAACAACTGCAATATCAACAGAAGTCTAATATCTAGAGTTGTCGCTGTATAAAATGACATTTATTGTCCTTGTATAAATGACACAGACAAGCTTTAGGTTTGATAGCAGGAAAGGCTAAAATTGAAGCCAGGACTGATCAACAGGATATCTGCAACACAAGTCCTTGTGGTTGGCCAGTAAGGACATAAAGGACTCCCGATACCCTTTTCCAGCAACGCTTATCAGAGTCATGCTCGTTCTAGCATTCTACACGATTATGTTTATCCAATTTAAAAAAAAAAAAAAAAGACAGGTGGAGGAAGACAAGGAACTCAAAGATAAGATGAAGAATGTGGTATGGGAGAGGGAGGGAAGCAAAGAATATTACAGTAAAAGATGGAGAGTGATAATGCAGTAAAAAAGAAGAGAAAGTTGCCTTGCTGTTGATAAATCCAAAATTTTTAATGATTCATTAGTTCATTTGAATTATATCCCTCAATCTTTTAATCTAAAAATCTGAAAAATGTGCAGCTTGAGATTCATAAAATGTCACTTTCTGAATAAAAGATTAAGTAAAAGTGTGCAGACCCCTTGTTCAAACAATCCCTGTATTACAGAGTCTTCCATTTTCGAATTCTCATCCATTTTTTGCACCAAAGGTGCAACTCGTTCCTGGGCAAATTTTGTCACTGCAATGAAGAGAAGAAAGAAAGCGTGTAAGTATTCTAACACTCTCCTTGAAGATCAATATAACAGTAATGTGGTACTTCCAACAGGTTATGCAGGTATTCCCTGACTCTCCCAGACAAGTTAATAAAAGCACAAAAAGTTCCCCAAGTGAAACAAGGTAACGTGCCACAAGGCTCAATTATAATTGCTTTCTGAACTCAGCTACAACTCTCTAAACCAAAACAAACACTTCCTATAAATTCAGAAACTTTGAAAGCATCTCAGCAACACTTATGTAACATTGGTTGACCAAAAAATTGATAGAAAATATTTCAAATACATCCCTTATTTGGTTAGCTGTATCGTATCTCTTCATAAATTAAACCTGCAGTTTGGGAAGATGGTCTCAGTCTTTAACGCATGTTATTTTGAGCACACAAAATCCTGTGAGACTGTTCCTGTTTAACCAGAGCCTTTTATAAGCTCTCTCCCAGATATGCAGGTCCTCACTCTTTCACCTGTGCTCTGAGGATCCCTTCTGAAACACAGTCTTCTTCGTGCAGGCCCGGCTGCATTGCAGACGCTCACATCACATCTGTCACCATTCTGGGTATGCCCGAAATCTCTGAAAACCAGCCGGAGCGGTTGACTGTAGCTGAACTAAACACTTTAGAAAGGGCATGAGTCGATGCCAGGCAACTTCACTTCCGTGACAGCAACAGATTTAAACAGTTAATATTTATTTATGCAGAGTAAACTGCACTGTGGTATGTGGAACTGTGCTATGGTAACATGAAAAAAGAACATTACATTCTTCTCTTCTGAACTAAAGCAGTTTTAACATGAAGCAAAATCCCCCACAACAATCTCAACATTTAACTATAATTAAATAATGAAAATAAATTTTTAAGCTAAAATTTGCCTTCTAGTTACACGTTTCCGAATTTTAACCACACAGATAATAGGTACCCATGTTTTTCAGCATTGTCTCCTCTTCGGTGAACGTTTGAAGCGGAGCACAGACAAATCCATCACTGGCTAGATTTGGCACGACTTCCGATTTAGAGGATCTAAAGGCACACGGAGAAGCCCTCCAAGGAGCCAAGTACGCTGGCATATTTCTTTTCAGCTGCTGACAATACATACAGAACATCAGAACAGTTAATACGATTTGTATTTGTAGACAGACAGCAATACACAATTTTATGCAGTGTTTTTATTCAGTAACAGAATAGGAAATATAACTTACCTTCAATGTCTAGTTTGAAGGTTTTTGAGAAGATACCTCTCCATGCCCCTCCCCCCCCCCCCCCCAGTGTCCTAAAAGAAAATGTCCTTTAATTACTCTTCTTTTAACCCTGAACAATTTTCTTTCTGGAAGTCTGCTAACACAATGTTATTCTACAAAGTATTCGCGAACATGAATTTTCGTCAATTTTAGTGTTTACAGCAAATAAACCCTGCTGACAGTACTTATTTTTACAGATGATTTTGCAAGTCTGCTGCTATATTCATAGTAGTAAGCATACATTTTGATAGAATTAATATCTTTACTACCAAATACGATAAGAGTAAATGTGAAATAGACATATGAATGTTTTTTACAGAAGACCTGGCAACTTTAATGATAGAATTAGCTTTCTCCCTGGTTTTCCAGGGCCAGCAACTCCTGCTTCTAAAGCAATCTGATAGCACTTCATCTGGATTATTGGTATTTTGCTGTGAAAGGGCGTAACTTTAACAGCACTGTGGATTTTTGTATTCAAACTGAGTTCTAAACCACCACTTCATGATTTTCAGAGTGAGCACACATTTTATAGACAAAGCCCTGGCATTTGAGTGTTTCTGTGTAGTTAATTTCTACATAGTTAGTTTAAATCCTATCATTAATATGTTTATAGTACTATGTAACGAATAATTACTGTGTCTTACTTGGTTGATTTATTTAAAAAGTACAGGAAGGAACTAAAATTGAGTAATTTATGCTTAACCTCTCCCCATTTGTCCATGGCATACAACAATCTCAAATGATATCAAGAAGCACAGGTTATCCAACCGAGAGCGCAGGGGTATTAGAGTGTTTTACTATAGGGGAATGGTGTTAAGTATATGTGGCAAAATCTGACAAATCACAAAAGTAAACAGAACAGACAGTGGCTTCTGGGAGCAAGCGATGCATAGGGATTGTCAGGTGGGTGGACACAGACACTGTGACAGGTAGTTAGTTTTGTAACTTGAAGAACTATGAACTACTTAGTGTTCAAAGACTTACTCAAGTAGATAACAGCAGGCTTCAGAAAGGAACACATTTGGTTTGAAAGTTAATGTACTTTCTAATCACAGAATAATTTCTTAGGATTTTAAAAAAGTTAGCATTATGAATGTGATCTGGCTCAAAAAGTAACAGGCTAACAGTAGCTAAACTGCTGCAAAATGTATTCCTGAAAAGCAGTATTCAAAAAAGGAGCACAGCTCGACTGACTGATCTCAAGAGAGGCAGGACAGAAAGATGGCTTTGCTCTCATAGCTCCCAAAACCCAACTTACTCTGTGGCTAACGTCTACAGATCAGATCTTTGCTACAGATATCTGTCACTATTGCTGTATCAGTCTGAAGTGTGGAGATATTAATGTCTTGCCAAGACAACTGCTGACAGAAACCCCCAGTAGAGACACAGATGTGCCATAAAAATTATGTATATATGACCATATGCCTGCCAACATACATTTTTGCCAGCGCGCACTCTTAACCCCACAGAGAGCAGACCGACTGACTGTGCCGTAACCAGACGGCTATTTAGCTCATGGAACACAGGACAATTTTGCAATGCATACTGTGATAGCAGCATTCCTCAAAAAATGGTAGAAACTTTGGGGTCAGGAAGTAAAAACTCCTTTGATCCTTCTAATAATTCACTCTCTTTCATGTCGGCTTTCAACACCTGTCATCTCCCTGGCTAAAGAACTGATATAAAACAGATCTATGGACTCCTTTTGTCTTAGAGACAAGATGCATAAGTCTATTATGGTAAGGAAACTCCAGCTTTAGTACAACCAGTCATGCATGACAAAAAAAAATAGTAAGAAGCGGTAATATAGGAAACAAATATTGCCATGAACATTCAATGTTCATTCACATCCAACACCCCTGGTCCCATAAAACAAATACTGACTAGTGGGGCTGATTCATGAATACAAAGTTTGGATAATCAGCAACACTTTCAAATGAAGACTATGTTACTGGAGTCACTAGAGGTCTTTGCAGACAACCAAAATACGAGTTGCTTTAATAGAGAAAAAAATCCAAGGCAACTGTGTTCTGGAAGCTGTCAGTCAGGAATGGATTATTTGCAGAACATCCAGCTACAGTAGGGTCCCTCAATACCCAGACGTGCAAGACTGTTAAAAATCCACCTGCGTAAATCCGTATTCTTAGCAAGGTCTGAGAAGGAAAAACATAAGTATACACATATATATATTTAACACAGTATGCTTCCTGAGCAGTTACAGGATTACAAATCACACATACTTCCTGCTTCTTCCACTACTTTATTTCCAAGTATAAAGAAAAGAGCATTTTTCTTTCATGGTGGCATAGCCAAAGCTGAATCACTGAGAATATTTCACCAGCACTGACCAACAGCTGTCAGGAAAAATGCACGGTGCCCTTTTAAGAATACGAAACTTTTTGAAAAGCTGCAAGTAGGTATGCTCAGGAGACAATAAGCCAGTACTGTTGAAACAACAACTAGTAGTACTCTGGGATTACCTCTACTTTCGTTTGATGGCACCTGACACTTGGATGTAGAATTACCGACCACGCAGGTGAACACATCACTAAACACATGCAGAGGCCTCTGCTGCACGCAAAGCGAAAAGTACAGATCTTGTAGACCACAAAAAATACACAGCTTTTTCTCGTATGTTTTCATGAAAACGGGAAGCTGGACAAACTTGATTAAAAGCAGTCCAGCAAGGTCAAGCGCAAGCGCACGGCGCTACATAGGCAGAGGTGACCTGCCGAATGCCCGGCTAGCAAGGAGAAGCTTTGAAGCACAATAAACAGCTCAGTGCCTGTTGCAGGTGACAGCCATTTCAGCGGGCCCGCTCTTGGCAACAATGCCAAAGGTTTTGAGAAAGGCAGCACTTGCAGGAACCGTCCCTTCGTTCACTTCCCCTCCCTCCCTCTCAGCAGAAACCACCCCAGGCTTTCCCACCTCCCCAGACCTTCCACTTGGAGGCTCTGCCACTGCAACCATATGAGAGCAGCAGAGAAAGGTGTCCTACTGCAGCAGGAGAAACGAAGGTAACCCTTAGCGTACCTATGCAGACACAGTTTGATAAACACTTGATACCCGACGGAGCTGGCACTACAGGACAAAAGGAATATTCCTAACAAGGTTACCTTGAAAAGTCTTAAAACCAGCAGGACGGCCCAAGGGATGGGACCTACAGTGGCAACACCCACAGACAAAGCAGCAACCCACAGCTGTGCCAGAGTAATAGCACAGTGTAGAAACGATGTTTTATTTCGACATTTAGATTAAAAATAAAAAGTCAAGTCACTACATTATTGTTTACATTTTTATTCTTAGAAGTCATGCAGTCATATAGTATTACTAACTTTTAGATAGTTATTTAAAGTGCATGTACGTTACTCAAATGCTTTGATACTGCTTCCCTGCTTTTTTTTTTTTCCTCCTTTTCTGTAGGTAAGGTAATGATTTACTCTGCTACAAGATTCAGACTGCTTGCCCTGCTAAATACATGTATTTGAAAACTGGTTTCTGGGTTGCTGATAACACTGATTTTTGTGTTTATGTCAATTCTTACCTCCACTTCAGCTCCTTAAAGATCAGTTCTTTTGGTTTCCTTCTGTTTGTTTTACAATCTAAAAGAAGATTTTAATGCTGGTGGACCTGGCAGCAACATTAAGATATAAATTTAAAAAAAGGCCAAAGCAGTGTGTTTTCCTAAGCTCACTTTGCTTTCCTTGATAGCTTCCACTCCTGCATCTATCCTCGCTGGCTTCCAGACAGCTCCTATTTCTCAGCAGAGGAGCTCCATGACAGGAAGCTTGCTTGCCCTCATTTATGGCGTTGGCTTTCTTTATTTCAGTTGTCACAACACACCCACAAGCTGCCATAAGAAGGTCCCTGGCCAGCATGTCTTCTCACTCTGCGCAGTAAAAGCCGGCGTGTGGCACAACCCCAGGTTTTCTGCTTGTTTCCTTTGTCTTTTGATTACCCCTACAGAGCCACAAGTCTTTTGTCTCTTTAGATAAGTAAAGGAGACATCAAAGCACCTCTGTTGCTAGAACTGGGCTGTCTTCTCACAGCCACGGGCTGCTCCAACTGCGAGCCGTTTCCAAACACTCGCAAGAACCTTCCTGAGCAAGACGTTACCCAACACCACCCCTCCATACAAAAAAACGCAAGACAGACGGAGAAAAGGGCTTTCCAAACCCACCCCCACCCCCCGCAGAGCTGCACTTGAACCGGCCGCGCAGACCCCGCACCCCGCCAGCTCCCAGCCCCAGCAAGCGGCTCCCCGGGGACCGCTGCGGCGGCAGGCGGCCGCGCCCCCGGAGCCGCCTTCGTCCCCAGCAGGCCGCAGCCCGTGGCGAACGCGGCTCCCCGTTCCCACAGGCGGGGCGGGACCGGACCGCGGCGCTCGGCGGCCCCTCGGCAGCATTAACCGGCGGTCTGAGGTGAGAGGCGAGGCGGGATCCCCCCGCGCCCAGAACCCCCGGCCCGCCGCTCCTTCAGGCGCCCGGCAGCCCCGGCGCTGCCCTGGCAACGGACGCGGCCGCACCCGCAGGCTCGGAAGCACCGGGGGACGCCAGCACCCCTGTAGGAGAAGGGGCCCACCCCGCTGAGGCGCCCCGCTTCACCTTCGCGCAGCTCCTCAGCCAGCCGCCCGCCGCCGCCATGTTGGCGCCCGCCGCGGCCCGTCACGCCCCCGCGACGTAAGGGCCACCGCCCCCCCACCGCCCCCCGCTGCGCGCGCAGCGCGGCGACCGGCGGGCCACGCCCCCGGCGCGGTCTCGCGAGGCTGCGGTGGGCCGGGACGGGCCGCGGGAGGCACAACAAACATGGCGGCAGCGGCGGCGGCGGGCGGCGGCCGCGGCGCGGGGCGGCGGCGGTGAGTGGCGCCGTCTCCCAGCCACCCCCGGCTTGAGGGGGCTCGGCCGCAGCGCGGTCCGCAACCCCGGCGGCGGCCATAGCCGTGACACGCCTGCCCGGCGGCCGCGGCGTCCCCGCTGGGGCCTCCCTTTGCCGTGAGGGGGGCCGGGCGGCGGGGGGGCCTCGCCGGGGGAGGCTGCGTTCGGCTCCCCGCGCGGAGCAGGTGGGCAGCGGCGGGGGAAAGGCAGCGGGGCGGGGGGAGCCGCGCTGCCCCGCCGGGAGCGGGGGCCGGGTCAGCCGGCGCAGCCCCTCGGCTTCTCCCTTGTTTTGAAGCCGGCAGGGACACAGGCTTACGGGGAGCTCTCCCGTGGCCGTGTCGCCTCCCACCCACGCGTGAAGGCGGCGTCGGTCGGAGAAAGGCGGAGGAAACGCGGGGGTTGTTCGTACACTTCTGGCGTGGAAAGGGGGTGGTGGAGCAACCGGCAATTTTCCGTGGCTGATGACAGGTCGTGGGGCTTGGCCTGGTGCCCTGGTTTCGGCTGGGATAGAGTTAATTTTCGTCCTGGTAGCTGGTACAGCGCTGTGTGTTGGGCTTAGCATGAGAATAGTGTTGATAACACGCTGATGTTTGTAGTTGTTGCTAAGTAGTTGTAGTGCTTATACTAAGTCAAGGACTTTTCAGCTTCCCGTGCTCTGCCAGCGAGGAGGGGCACAAGGAGCTGGGAGGGGGCACAGCCAGGACAGCTGCCCCAGCCTGGCCAGAGGGACGTTCCATACCATATGGCATCAGGCTCAGTATAGAAACTGGGGGGAGTTGGCTGGGGAACAGTGATCACTTCTCAGGAATGGGCTGGGCATTGGTCAGCGGGTAGTGAGCAATTGCATTGTGCATCACTTGTTTTGTATATTCTTTTATCTTTATTATTATTATTCTCCTTTCCTTTGCTGTTCTATTAAACTGTCTTTATCTCAACTCACCCGTTGTTTTCTGATGGTCCTCCCCATCCCGGATGGGGGATGCTCCCAGGGGGGAGGCAGAGAGCAAGCGGCTTCGTGGTGCTTAGTTGCCAGCTGGATTTAAACTACAACAGTCCTTTTTGGCGCCCAACGTGGGGCACGAAGGGTTGAGTTAACGACAGATCTGACCAGAGCGTGTTATAAGCATTCATCGTATTAGTTTAATAGTTGCTGGTCACAATGTTGATCTGTTTGCTGTCAGGGTTGTGTCACGTAACACCTTACTTGCTGTATATGTTCCCTGTTGTGCTGTTTATCACCTCGGGGGTCTGGATTAAGGTTATTGTTTTACTGTACCTTGTAACACTGGCTTATTTTATGATAAAAATCACTAGTCGTGAGACTAATCTGGTATTTGTACCCAGCATTGCTGTTATTTTTGTACTTTGGGAGCCATCTCTCGGAAACTATTAATAATTACACGATTTACCTTTTCTCCTTGGAGAGCCAGTCTACGGGGGAGACAAGGGAGGACACTTTCCCCCACTCCTTCACCTGCCTTTTCTCCTTCCCCTACCCCTTCTCCAGGCTAGTTACAATAGCTCTCGAGAATTTTGAATATCCTGGGGATGTTCAAACTGGCCTGTTCCTATTGCTCTGTCTCCTGAATGTGTTTCAGGTCTTGTTTAGGGTTAAACAACTATTTAAGAATACCACCCAGAGATCTGCCCCGACGCTGGATTGTTACGAGGGGCATGGTGTGTGAGATAGTATGGGCAGGTATCTAGGATAGTGGGCACCTCCAATGTTTTGGAACTTCACCCCTGAACCAGTGCAGAATCCTGAAGGACTAGTAAAATATTTGGAAAAGGTATGTTGTCACCCAGGCAATTCCAGGGAGACACACTGAGTGCTGCCGTGCCGGACATGCTAGAACTTCGGTACGAACTGGAGTCCAAGGCAGCCAAGTGGTATGCCACAGCTGACGTTCCTAATGAATTCTTCTCGATCCCTTTGGCAGCAGAGTGCAGGCCACAGTTTGCTTTCACTTGGAGGGGCATCCAGTACACGTGGAATTGGCTGCTCCGGGGGTGGAAACACAGCCCCACCATTTGCCATGGACTGATCAGACTGCACTGGAAAAGGGTGAAGCTCCAGAACACCTGCAATACATTGATGACATCATCGTGTGGGGCAACACAGCAGCAGAAGTTTTTGAGACAGGGAAGAAAATAGTCCAAATTCTGAAAGCCTATTTTGCCATAAAAGAAAGTAAGGTCAAGGGACCTGCACAGGACGTCCAGTTTTTAGGAATAAAATGGCAAGATGGGCGTTGTCAGATCCCAATGGATGTGATCAGTAAGATAACAGCGATGTCCCCACCAACTAGCAAAAAGGAAACCTAAGCCTTCTTAGGCGTTGTGGGTTTCTGGAGAATGCATATTCCAAATTACAGTTCTATTGTAAGCCCTCTCTATCACGTGACCCGAAAGAAGAACAATTTCATGTGGGGCCCTGAGCAACGACAAGTCTTTGAACAAATTAAACAGGAGATAGTTCATGCAGTGGCCCTTGGGTCAGTCTGGGCAGGGCAAGATGTTAAAAAATGTGTTCTACACCGCATCCGGGGAGAATGGTCCTACCTGGAGCCTCTGGCAGAGAGCACCGGGGGAGACTCGAGGTTGACCCCTAGGGTTTTGGAGCTGGGGACGCAGAGGATCTGAGGCCCACTACACTCCAACTGAAAAAGAGATCTTGGCAGCATATGAAGGGGTTTGAGCTGCTTCAGAAGTGATCGGCAGTGAAGCACAGCTCCTCCTGGCACCCCAACTACCGGTGCTGGGCTGGATGTTCAAAGGGAGAGTCCCCTCTACACATCATGCAACCGATGCCACATGGAGTAAGTGGGTCACGCTGATCACACAACGAGCTTGAATAGGAAACCCCAGTCGCCCAGGAATCTTGGAAGTGATCATGGACCGGCCAGAAGGCAAAGATTTCGGAATGTCACCAGAGGAGGAGGTGACACGTGCTGAAGAAGCCCCACCGTATAATGAGAAGCGATATGCCCTGTTCACTGATGGGTCCTGTCACATTGTGGGAAAGGATCAAAGGTGGAAAGCTGCTGTATGGAGTCCTGTATGACAAGTCGCAGAACCTGCAGGAGAAGGTGAATTGAGTCAGTTTGCAGAGGTGAAAGCCATCCAGCTGGCTTTAGATATTGCTGAACAAGAAAAGTGGCCAGTGCTCTATCTCTATACCGACTCATGGATGGTGGTAAATGCCCTGTGGGGGTGGTTACAGCAATGGAAGCAGAGCAACTGGCAGCGCAGAGGCAAACCCATCTGGGCTGCCAAATTGTGGCAAGATATTGCTGCCTGGCTAGAGAAGCTGGTTGTAAAAGTACACCACATAGATGCCCACATACCCAAGAGTCGGGCCACTGAGGAACATCACAACAACCAGCAGGTGGATCAGGCTGCTAAAATTGAAGTGGCGCAGGTGGATCTAGACTGGCAAGCTAAGGGTGAGTTATTTACAGCTCGGTGGGCCCATGACACCTCAGGCCATCAAGGAAGAGATGCAACATATAGATGGGCTCATGATCGAGGGGTGGACTTGACCATAGATGCTATCGCACAGGTTATCCATGAGTGTGAAACATGAGCTGCAGTCAAGCAAGCCAAGCGATCAAAGCCTCTCTGGTATGGAGGACGATGGCTGAAATAGAAATATGGGGAGGCCTGGCAGATTGACTATATCACACTCCCACAGACCCGCCAAGGCAAGCGCCGTGTGCTTACAATGGTGGACGCGACCATCAGATGGCTGGAAACATACCCTGTGCCCCATGCCACCACCCGGAACACTATCCTGGGCCTTGAGAAGCAAGTTTTATGGTGACATGGCACCGCAGACAGAATTGAGTCAGACAACGGGACTCATTTCCGAAACAACCTCATAGACACCTGGGCCAAAGAGCATGGCATTGAGTGGGTGTATCACATCCCCTGTCATACACCAGCCTCTGGGAAAATCGAACGGTACAGTGGGCTGTTAAAGACTACACTGAGAGCGATGGGTGGTGGGACCTTCAAACACTGGGATACACATTTAGCAAAAACCACCTGGTTAGTCAGCACTAGGGGATCCACCAATCGAGCTGGCCCTGCCCAGTCAAAACTTTCACGTGCTATAGAAGGGGATAAAGTCCCTGTAGTGCCCATAAAGAATATGCCAGGGAAGACAGTCTGGGTTATTCCTGCCTAAGTCAAGGACTTCTCAGCTTCCCATGCTCTGCCAGCGAGGAGGGGCACAAGGAGCTGGGAGGGGGCACAGCCAGGACAGCTGCCCCAGCCTGGCCAGAGGGACATTCCATACCATATGGCATCATTCTCAGTATAGAAACTGGGGGGAGTTGGCCGTGGAACAGCAATCGCTGCTCAGGAATGGGCTGGGCATTGGTCAGCGGGTAGTGAGCAATTGCATTGTGCATCACTTGTTTTGTATATTCTTTTATTATTATTATTATTATTGTTGTTTTTCTCTCTTCGTTTCTGTCCTATTAAACTGTCTTTATCTCAAGCCACAAGTTTTGCTTTTTTTTCCTGTTCCCCTCCCCATCGCACTGGGGTGGGGAGTGAGTGAGCGGCTTCATGGTGCTTAGTTGCCAGCTGGGGTTAAACCACTCTGTGATTCCTCTTCCCCTTCCCACGTGCAAAACTCCTTGAGAAGGAGCAGGAATGGTTTGGATTGAGTTTGGGATCCTTCTTCCTTTGTTATGTTAATTTTAAGTCACTTGCACTGGAAAAGATGAGACTGAGGCAGAGAGATCTGCCCCCCCCCCCCCCTTTTTTTTGCCCTTGACTCCTTAAAAGAAAACAGGATATATAGATGTGCTTGTAGTCATTTTATTCTCTTATAATTACTGCAGCATGAAATCTTACTGTGTGTTAAACTACTGGTTTTACTATGTCTGAATTATTTTCTTTAGCAGAATTCTTCAGGTAAAATATTTATAATGCCTCTCATCTGAGCACATCCTATAGTACTTTTTAGACAATAAACTTAGTAAATACCAGCACTGTAACTAACGTTAAATCCAACAGTTGTGCCTGTGTAGAAAGTGAATAACCAGTAGTCTATCCATCGGTGTATAAAGCTGGGGAAGATGTAGTTGTCTATGCAGAAAATGTTCTGTATAAAGAGAACTTGAGGGACATCTGGTGAGATCAGCCCATTCGAGTGCGTGAAACATGAGCTGGTCTGCTCACGTTTTAATAATTAAAACTGCATTTACTAGTTTGCAGTAGCGACATAGCAAGCATCTGATCTGTATCGTTCTTCCCTGAAAAAGGGAACTGCTGCTTGTATAGCTATACAAAAACACCACATAAAATCACAAAAGGTTCTTTTGTGCATACAAATGTAGAGGTCTGAGGTGATGCTTAAATTGTGGCAATTTACCTACGTTGACATAAAAAAAGAAAGATGAGTGTTTTGAAATTACATCGATGAGGTAAAGAAAGGAAGTTTTATGCAGTTGATCCCCAAAATAAAGTCTTTTGCCCAATCAGATTTTTAAAATTTTGTGTAATTTTCTTTACTTTTTATAATGACATTTAATTTTTAATCAATCAAGTAAGTTTTTGTGCCTTACGCAAAGGGATACACAGATTCTTCTGTGAAATACGGACCTTCAGCATTGTTTCGTGTTGAACCGTTCAACGTTTAGAATGGTTTAATTTTAAATTGTTATTTCTTATTATTATAATGTGAAAGTTGGCCTGGTCAGTACTCTACATTATATTGTCCTATATTTCTCTTCCATATCTTTAATTCATATCCTCATATCTTTGTTTTATTGCAGGAGACACCAACAAATGGAACACAAATTAACTTAAGCCTACACGAGGCTGGTGACACCTGAAAGAAGGTAGGCAAAATTGAAACGTAAAGATGTGTTCAAAACTGACTTAATGGTGATAATAATGATAATAGTTGGGCACACTTAGGTGTGATGTGAAAGAACATACTTATCTGGATGTCGAAAATAAACCAACGCTTGTAAATAACTTTGAAAATACAGGAAAATGTGTTTAAATGTGGTCTTGAACTCAGTACTTGAGTTTTTGTAGGTGATCTAATGTTTTGTTTAGTAGCTATTGGAAAAGAAAAAGATATTCTTCTTGAAAATGTAGCATTATAAATTATTTCTGATTATAATCTCCAGGAATAATAATGTGACTGACTCATTACCCTCTTTCCAGCTGAATCCTAAGTTCTGTCTTCACAAATTCATTGTAAATTGAGACTGTAGAGGTTTGTCATTTACAGTCCCAGAAAAGAGCATGACCAGTGACTTCTAGTTGATATTGTTATTATTTCAATGCAAAATAATGAAATGCATTAAGACTTTAATGCAGGATAGGAAACTAAAATTTTGGGAGAACTATGAAATACTGCTTTCTGTAAGGCTTCTTTCCATCTTCGCTGATCAGCGACATTCAGTTGGTTTCCCAGCATTACAGTTGCCATAACTGACTTACCCAACGCTGGGATTTTTTCGAGCCACGTGTTCACCAGAGAACCTATTCAAACGATCAGTGAGATAGAAGTGTCTTTTGATGAGATACGCAAAGGAGTAGATGCAGTCTTTGAAAAGTTTTTGCTGGAAGTGTAATTGTTTTAATAAAAGTTACAGCAGTGGAGTGTTAGAACCTGTCTTTGAAAACATATATATTTTTTCAAGTTTCTTACAACTCATGGGGGTTGGGAAGAATAATGGACTTGCATTTCCTTTTTTTCTTCCAGGGAAAGTGGAGAAGCTGTGCTCTGTGCTTTCTGTCTGACCTGTTGGGAGTACATTTTGGAGCATGTTTGCTACTTAGCAGGGAACTAAAATTCAGGTACGATCCATTTAAAAAAAAAAAAAAAGGCAAGTCAAGCAGTGTCTTGTTGATTTTGATTATTATGTCATTTTATCCAATTTGATATTGTCCTTATGTTGCTGTTGCTGAAAACTGGTTCCCCAGTAATATGTATTTGGTGATCTTTAATGAGTTAAAAATTCTAAAAATAATATTCATATGGTTGTCAGTTTGTACATTGAGTCATGCTGTATGATGACAGTAATCCTTCACTTAAAAAAAAAAAAAAAAAAAAAAAAAAAAGCCAAAACCAAACTTGGTTTTATGAGTGCATTCAAATTCAATGACACTTGTGATTTGAAAATATTTTTCCTTCTAGGCACAAGAGGTTGTAAACGTAAAGAGTGAATATGGGTGAAAAGAAGCCAGAACCTTTGGACTTTGTCAAAGATTTTCAGGAATATCTTACACAGCAGACTCACCATGTAAATATGATTTCTGGATCAGTTAGTGGAGACAAGGAAGCAGAGACTCTTCAGGGAGGTAAGCTAACTTCAGTGCTATCAAATTTAATTTTTTTCAGAGTGACTGTTTACGTGCAGATAATTATGCGGGCTGCTACAGTTGTATGGAAGCATTTCTGATAGTCGTTTTCACATCAGAAAAGGTGTATACATACCTTTGTTTTAATCGGGGTTTGTTCTTACAGTTCTGTATATTTAAAGACCAAAGGCATACAGAAGCAAAAGATATTTGGCATATTCTCACAGCATGATAGATAGTATCCCACTGATTTTTGATCAAAATCTCTGTTGCATTATTCACAGCTGGGACAGAAGGTGATCAGAATGGTTTGGATCATCCTTCTGTTGAAGTTTCACTGGATGAAAACTCAGGAATGTTAGTGGATGGGTTTGAAAGGACATTTGATGGAAAGTTAAAGTGTCGATATTGCAACTATGCCAGCAAAGGAACAGCACGGCTCATAGAGCATATCAGAATTCATACAGGTATGAAATACTCTGCAGTACTTTGCTGTGAGGCATTGTGGTATTCACTCAATGTTACGATTTGCGTGTGAGGAGTTAGCATCTCCAAGCAGTGTGATAGTTCTTAGAGTTACTCAACAATTAGAGCTGCTTTTTGGGGTTTTAATAGACTATTTTTTTAAAGGTGTGCCATGTACCTATTTAAACTATGCAAATTCCTACTTACATTTATTATTGGAGACTACTGAATTTAAAGTAACTATATATGGGAGTAAAGTTTAGCATGAAAGCATCAGTGTAAATTGAAGGGCCCTAAACGTATCTTTTAGTTTTTTCTTGCTAATCAGAAAAGCGAAAAATGTACATGCTGCCACATGGAGATTGATAGGGGCTTTTCTTCCTCTGTTGTTCAGCTATGAAAATATTCCTGTTTTGTACAACATTCTAGATGTGGAAGTACAAAATATTCAAACATGAGGGCATATCATCAAATAAGTGATTAATAACAGTAATGAAAAGAAAAAATATTTACTGTGGTTTGCTTAAGAGCATTTAACACTGTTGAGTTTATAAAGCTGAAAAGCAAAACTCGCAAGAAAGGTTAGAATATCCTAAACTGTTCATGGAGTCGGCTCCGACCTCTTGGCAAATGAGAGAAAACAAACGAAAGGTTTTTGTGAAGTCTGACTTTGGTGTCTGCCAAGTATATTACACTGATACAGAAGACTTGATGGCTGTGAATTAGAGTAATAAGAAAAAAAAATTGTTTTATGCAAAGAATTGAAGTTTTTACAGGTTTCCAGTCTGGTATGGGCTGTCCCAAAACTTTTAAGTGTAGCATTTCAGTGGTCTTGGGTAGGTGGCATTCTGGGACTCCCATTGAAGGAAACGCATTGTTGTAACTTGGATGTAATTGTAGGTCTCTTGAGGTACGGTTATCGTTAGTCAGATTCTCACCTTGCTGTGAACCATTGCTTCTACACAGTAACTCCCGGGATGTATTTTGGGGGAGTCAGTGCTCCTTGCACTGGCCCTGCAGCGTTGGCTTGTTTCGACAAGGCGTAATGGGATAGAAAATGGCAACCAAGTAGAAATCAAAGAGTTCTGAGGTTCAGGCTCTGAAGATCTTGTAAATTCTTCTCTTGTGCTACCGTGAGCTACCTCTGTGTGTAGCTGTTGCTGTTTTCGGATTCCCAGTGGAAATTTTGTGTAGTTCCAGTAGTGGATAAAATACTGTGGCTCGTGTACCTGCATTTGACACAGCGTTAATGCCATGGCTTGCTGCAGATCTGCAAAGCAGCAGTGTGTTTTGGAGCTTTTTTTTGTCTAGTTTTTCATAAAGCAGTTACAGCTTCACCTAGCATTTACCTCATATGGTATGTGGACAACGAGAGATGTTTTTCTTTTAACAGCTTTACTCTGTGCAGTGCTATTTCTGAGCTCATGTAGTGGGAGAAACTGTACTGCAGATGTGCTACAGTGAACTGTGTAATTTAGGATGACTTTTAAATGGTACTTAAAGATGCAGAAGTAACATCAACTTTAAAATTTCGTGTCTTTTCAGTAGCGTATAGCTATTGCCATCTAAAAACTTGCATCCCCAAGCCCACAGTTACTACTGGCCAGTTGTCAACATGAGCAGATGGACTGCTAGAGCTGTGACAGGAAACATAAATTGCTACTAGAAGATGTTGGTATTGTGTGTTTTCTGATTCTTGAGTTGTTTTTGATGGCTTTCATGTGCATGGGGTTCCTCAAACAGAATGATTGAAATAACGTGTTGTTAAGTAATATCAAATGTCATAAATTTTAGACATACTGGAGAGCAAATCTTCCTTCTTTAAGTATCAAAATATGGGTATTGGGATAGTGTCAGCATTCCTTCTCTTATTGTAGGAAGTTGCCTACCTTTTGTGTACTCTCAGATCTTAGGTTAACAGTTCTTCTGTGTTTTCAGAATGCTTTCTTACCCTGCTGCTGCTTTAGGGAGTAGAGGTCACTAAATGGCTAGAGCTAGCAGAACAACACTTGCTGCAGATTATGAGCATTTCAGCATGGTTGTAGCATAATATGTACAAAAGCAAGAAAGATTCCAACCAAAAATTGGGATGCTGAGAAATGTCCTCAAAAATCTCTGCCCCAGTGGTCATTATTCAGAAGCAAACATTCCATGAGCTACACAAATTTTGTTTTTTAGGGCAAAGCATAATACTTTGGGTTTGTGCCTTAACTAACATTTTGAGTTGTTTCTTACGGTTGTAGGTTATGGTATTGTTAGCATGATACCAGAAGAACGGAGCTTTACATGTGGGATGATTATTGTCTCAGTGCTGCTGCAGGTATTCCCGTTATCAGATGGTACACGCATGACTCATCTGATCAAAGAAACTTTCACGAAGGTGCTAGGAAAAGGTACCCAAATTGAAAGCACATGTCATTCCGCTGCAAAATCATGCAGTCTGAATTATTTCCGTTTCAGAAAGCGAGCTAGCTGTGAGGGGGGATACAGGGGATGTCGGCCTGCTGTGTATCAAAGAGCTTCAGCGATTTGGACACACCTTCACACACTTCAACGCCTTATAGCCAGACGACTGGTTCAGATGTGTCTGATGCCTAATGAAATACCAGTAACTGTACAATGACAACAGTTCATTTCCTTCTACCAATCCGTTCAGTTTTATAATACAGACAAGAATCTCAGGCTGCCAGAGGCCTTTTTGTTTTTCTGTATAGTTTCCCCTTTGCCTTTTTACAATGCATTTCATATCCTTAATTTAAATACAGCACTGCATGGTGTCCTGATGGCAACATCATTTTGCCATTACCTTAATGGCTCTTCAGAAAGCCCCGCTTTGTTTCTGTGTACAGAGACAGGGGACTCCAGAACAAGGAAAGGTTTATTGTTTTGGTTTGGTTTTCTTGTTTTTTTCACCTAAGGGCAAGGAGATCTAAGACCTGAGTGTAGTTTTGCTCAGAAGCATGGTGGGGAAGCGTGGCAGAGGGCCAAGAGATGGATTGCACGGACTGTGAAGGCTCGGAGTGACTGAACCAGCATTAAAATAGGGAAGTGATAGCTGAGTAGTAGCCTCAGAGCAATGTCAGTAAACAGATAACGCATCCTGGGTAATGTGCGAGTGCAGCAAGGTATCTGCCAACGTAATTATGATCCAGGCGTGACCATTCAACCATTATTAAGTGCAACTTACTGCAGAATTAACTTCATGCTGAGCCTGACAGCGGTATAATTAGTAGTTCACCAGCTGTGTTCTGTTAAGGGCGTGCAACATGGGATGCAAATCTTTTCCTCTGTGTAACCAGTTTAGAATGAAATAAGACCATGCAGATTGACAAGTTCTTTGTGAACGCAGGGAGTTTGTCAATCTTTTTATGTAGTTGTTTGTACCAAATCTCCAGATCTTTACACATATATATATTTGAATACATATATATGCTTATGGAGAAATTATGGTTTCAGTTGATGTAAATAAGGTACTTAGAGGTAGCACAAAAATTCCTTTCTTTCCTCTTGAAGAGCCAGTGATGTAGGGGAAAAAAAAAGTCTTCTATTCAGTATCTGAGGTTGTGATTCCAAGCTGTGGGATGCTCACATGGGAAGGGCTTTCTGTATCAGTTACGTGCCATCTCACGGGGCCTGTACGGTGCTTGCAGTGTACTAGTGGCGCTTGCTGCGTTCAGATCTCTGGCTTTCGACACGGATTTTGAAAGCTGCAAAACAGATGTGTTGCTCTGTATTTAAAACAGTAGAAAATGCTTCAAAAAAATGTAAAGGCTGAAGATAAGGAGCCCACTCACATGGTTTTGGTGTTTGTCGTGCTGTGTGGCAAGAGAATCAGTTGCGCAACAGTGATTTAGAAATTGGCCTGGCGTTCTAGATAGGAGGGTAAGACAATGTTTCACTTCAGCACCTGACCATGCATCAGCTCCTTTAGGCATTTCTAGCATTGCAGACCTGGATCTAAAAACTCGTAAAAGATCAGTCTGTGACAGGAAAATCAAAAGTCCCCAAATATTATGTTACAAATGTGTTGGCCTGTAATTATGTTTGAAACTTTTCTAAGTACTTTTAAAAGTGTTAATGCAAATATCTCTAAATATCATTTAATAGAAGAGCAAAGTTCTACCTATCAGGAAGCAGAATACCCGACTATCGTGTCAGAGAGAGCACACAGCTGTCCAGGGATTACATGGCTTGTGTTTTCTTTAATAACTCTTTAGCCACAGGATCCTGTTTCAAAATTCAGTTCTTGAGTGGATGCATGTGTACAAGGGTTATTTAGATAATAGTTCCAGGATGTTTAAAAGTAGGAATGTTTGGAAGATAGCAAAAGGTTCCCTCGATGTTTAAACACAGTTATCATTACGAATGATTACATTTTTGGTGGTGCAGACATTCCTGTGGCCAACTGCTTATGTGCTTTGTAGGTGAGGTAGAGTTTGGATCCAGTTAAGAGCACCACACAAACATCATTGCATTCAGTCCTTGGCATCATTGCTGCAGTTCCTAGTCAGGTTATCTGTTATGCTAGTTCTGGTCACATTTTTTTTCTTATGCTTACTGTCAGTTGGGTGAGGCAGAGATGTCTAAATTTACTCCACTCTTCCGCCAAATACCCAGCTAACCTCAAGACTAGCAGTGACTCTGAACTATTTGATTAGCAGCTCCCAGTTAGCTACTTTCTGTTCCATGAAAAGCCTTTTTCAAGCACTCTGAGATGCTCTAGTATAATCTATTTTAATTTTCCAGGTGAGAAGCCGCACAGATGCCATTTGTGTCCCTTTGCATCAGCTTACGAACGTCATCTGGAAGCTCACATGCGATCGCATACCGGTGAAAAACCATACAAATGTGAATTGTGTTCCTTCCGCTGCAGTGACAGAAGCAACTTATCTCACCACCGCAGGCGCAAACATAAAATGGTGCCTATCAAGGGTACAAGGTCTTCCCTAAGCAGCAAGAAGATGTGGGGGGTTTTGCAGAAGAAGACCAGCAACTTGGGGTACAGCAGAAGAGCATTAATTAATTTGAGTCCACCTTCCATGGTGGTTCAGAAACCAGACTACCTTAATGATTTCACTCATGAAATCCCAAATATCCAGACTGAAGCGTATGAGAGCATGACAAAACCAGCCCAGAATAGTGGGTTGCCGAGAGATCCACAAGACCTTATGGTAGATAATCCTTTAAACCAGCTCTCTACGTTAGCCGGACAGTTATCTAGCTTGCCACCTGAAAACCAAAATCCAGCCTCTCCTGATGTCGTTTCATGTCAAGACGAAAAGCCTTTCATGATACAGCAGCCTACTGCACCGGCAGTAGTTTCATCTGTGTCAGCAAATATTCCTCAAAGCTCATCTCCAACCAGCCCAGATCCTCGGCCTGCGCACAATCAGAGGAACTACAGTCCCGTGGCAGGTCCCAGCAGTGATCGCAGTGCCCACACCAGTACTCCCAGCATAAGTAACAGTCAACCGAGTACTCCAGCTCCAACCCTTCCGGTTCAGGACCCTCAGCTTCTGCATCACTGCCAACACTGTGACATGTACTTTGCGGACAATATCCTTTATACTATTCACATGGGATGTCATGGATTTGAAAATCCTTTTCAGTGCAACATATGTGGGTGTAAGTGTAAAAATAAGTATGACTTTGCTTGCCATTTTGCAAGAGGCCAACATAGTCAACATTGACTGAGAACACGCTTTCATTTAGTTTTTTAACATATTACAGTATATTTTTCATACTTGCTGAAGGAAAGCTTGCACATTCCCATAAGGAATATTCACGTTAATCAATTCGACAAAGGAAGCAAATTTATTTCTATGTTGTCGTAAAACTTGCCAGGGAAATTTTGTATAGGATGTGGTTGCTCTTTTATATGTAGCCTTTCAAAAAAGCTGAGAGTGTGCTGTAAGAATTGGAATGCATTTACATGCTTTGGTTGCTAAATTTAAGTTGCTTGCACTTAATCCCAATAAACATTGTACAAATGTAGAAGCAGAGCGTATGTCCTGAAACATAGGATGCAATTATCAGACTATTTACTAGGCAAGACAAAATATATTAACCATAAAATACGAAAGGTTAATGCAATGACACGTATGGTTACTTTGGAGATGTACTTACCCTTAAAAACTTGGCTACTCTGAGCTGGAAAAACAAACAGAAGCAACTTTCACATACAAATTCAATTTGATGTAAAACTTGCTTTAATCTGATGAAGGTTAATAATAAATTTTTGCTTAGTATAGTCTAAACTCTTTGTGTTAGGGCTCAAACACTAATTTAACTATGATTTTTACAACTCGTCACAAAACTAGAAGATAACAGGTTATTGTGAATGAAGCTCTGGTAGGAGAAAAGAAAGAGGTAAAAGCTTGTCATTCACTAGTTATACAAAGGAAAAATTAAACACGACACCTTATTTTAATCTACACTTACCAAAATTTTACCTGTCATTCTTTTAAAAAGGAGGTAATTTTTAAACAGTCATAATAAAGAGCTTGTAGAACTAATATATATTCCGTGAGATTTTTAACTGCCTTAAACTAATTTGTACAGATATTTAAAATTTGCACAATTAGACTTCTGTCTTGCTGATAGAAGTTCTAATAGAAACAAACAAAAGGTTTACAAATTAAAAATCTTTTGTTCAGTTTTATCTCGGGCCAAGCTACAACTGACAGGTTGCCTGTATGTTTGAAAGTCGTATAATCTAGTTTATTGTAAACTTCAGCGAAGTTGGAAGTCAGTTCGTCGTGTCCTCCCCCGGATTTGTTCTCCTCTCTGGTGTGCTAGAAGTAAGGGGAAGGGCCTCTGGGTTTTCTGAACTGTTCATGTCGTAGGCGAAGGCATACGGGCTGACTGCATTTGGAGTCATTGTGATGAGTACTTGTAGGTGGCAGGTGGTAACTGAAGATGTACGTGAAGTCCGTTGCACATGTTTTGGTTTTTTTTATGCTGTACATCTTACTTTAGAAGCACCTAGGCTAACGGACAGGCACTTTAATATAAACCTAAATAAAACATCCTAGCAAAGTTAATAAAAGCTCTTAATATGCTACACAGGAATTTGTAGTGTTTCCGAAAGTGAAGAACTGTTACTTTTCCCATATTTAGACATGCACTTTTACCTTAGTTTGTCTTACTTGAGACAAATTAAAGCTTCCCTTATATATTCCCCTTTTATTATCAGCAAACTATGGCAACAAATATGTTTTGTTAAAAGCAGGAAGATTTTATTAATGTTCTGGAAGTCAGAGCTTGGAATCTGAATAGCAAATGTTTGGCTTATTCAAATTGAGATTGTTGTGGGAGCTAAAGCTTCCTGCAGCCAGTGGAAAAACTTACAGTGACTTCAGTGTAAGATCCGCGCAGGGAAAACCACCCTTCTGAGGACTGTAGCTTTAGAAGTAATTTTGACTTTGAAGAATTAGAAACTTGGGAACCGCGTATGTTTCTCTCTCCCTAACTTACCCACTGTTGAGTTTTCTGTGCTTAAGTAACCAGTTGAAAGAACTGGATTCTCGGCTGCGCATAGTCTTGTAGTAAGGTCAAAAATATGCCATTGCAGTATTTCCAGTGTAGTGAAGATGAATCGTAACACACTATCACTCTGAAAAAACGTTTTTGGTTTCAGGCCTCGTTCAAAATCCATTTCAGTGGATTTGTAAAACAGAATGTAATTTCCATTTTTCATAATGACACTCTTTGTAATTCCAAAATATCTCTTTGTTGCTATATATATATATATGCTTTTATATATATATATTTTAAAATTTATTTTATAAGCACAACAGCAACTCTGCATGCATAAACATACAGAGTCCTTTATTTTAAGGACTAAAAGTTGACTGAACTGGAATCCAGTTGGAGGTTACTGCTCCTGTACAGGGTTTGTAACGTGACGCTTCCAGTCGAAGAATAACGTAGAAATGATAGCTCACTTTTGATCACGTATTGACACAGTCCAAAATCTAAGTTTGGCTAAAATACAATATTAGAACTACAAACGTTACTGTTAAAGACCAGTACAATTTTGAGAGGTTGTTTTCCTTGCCTTTTGATAGATGATGTAAACTCCTATTCCTAGGCTCTAGCAACCCTGAGGAAACTTCGGAAACGGTGGTGCTCCAAGGAGCACCGTCCGGCCCTCAATGCTGCCGATCACAGCAGCCAAGTTATCCTTGGTTTGCAGCTCCAGCCTTTCTCCCCCTCGGTATCAGTAGGGAGGTTAACTCCAGTGTGCGCAAGTCTTTGAGATTTCATCCTTCCGTTCCATCTACGCGGTTTCTGATCCGTTGGGGCTTTCGTTGGCAGTGCCTCTAAACATTACAGGCTTTTCTTTTTGTGTAGGCTCATGATTTGGCGATTTAGAAAAATGACTTCTGAACCACGATGCCCCTGGATGAAATTTTAGATGGGAGAATAGTTGGGTCACTTTAGAGGTAGCTGGTAGCAAGAGGAAGCCTGCATGGTCTTACCGAAAAGGGGCCCCCGTGTAGGAGGGGATCCTCTTCTTAATAATAGAACTCAGTATGGAAAAAAATCTAACCCCAAACCTTGCAAATTAGAAGTATTTTAACACTGCTGACTTAATATCATTGTTTCGGCTTCGAAGTACCCAAGGAAAACAAAATGAGCTTGAACATCTATGAACTGTTGAACAACGATAAGAATCTTTTCCCTCCTTTCCTTGCGCGAGCGCCTGCGTGCAGGGGGTGTCTCGGGCGGCAGCAGGCTTTGGCCCTCATCCCGCGATTCTGCAAGCAGGTCTGGGGGGTGGATCCCCGCCGACTTCCTCGCCCTTCACGGAGGGTCGCCTCTGCGCTAGGATTCTTAATTTTTCAACGTAATGCTGTGCGTTCAGTTATGCCAAATAGAACCCGGACTCTATCGATTTCCTTCTGTCTGCTGAGTAGGTTTGGAAGGTGTATTTCAATACTAGTTTTTCATAATTTCATATGTACTATTTACTATAATTTAAAGACCAGAATGAGTACTGGAAAATTGTTTCAGCGTGTGATCCTGACGCTTCCCTTGCACAAGCAGGTCTTACTCGGAGTCAGTGAGGGGCACTTGTCAGGAACTGTGGAATCCAGTCCTCGGTTAGGACTTTCCATACGGAGTTCTCCATGTGCTACGCTGCACTAACTTTTTTTTTTTTTTAAAAAAAACCAAATCCTTATATTATAAGGTGGTGATTAGCATTTTAACTTGTATTAACAGGGAAGTTTGGGAATGAGCTGAAATTTTTCCATAGCTTGACTCTGTTAAGTTCTGTAGTTGCAAAACATTAACTTTGTGGGGTTTTTGTTTTTATTGTAATAGATTATTTTATAGACTTGTTGATGTTTTTAACATGCACTATTTATAGTACTCTTAATACAGCCTTCTTATTTTGAGACTGAATATTCCAATGAACATGCAAATATTAGACTGAAGATCTTAGTAGATGATCTCAGTTAATACTTAAACCAACTGTGAAGCAGCTAATAGGGAAAAATAGTTGTTTTTTCACAGATACATGTTTAGATGAAGAGGATTTTGACATAAAATGTTGATTGGCATTTTAACATAAACCTCAGTGCTGGAAGACGCGTTCCAACGGTGTTTCCTAGCGAAACGATCTGTTGCTATTTGGTTTGTTCCAGAATGTTTGGGGGGTTTGCTTGTTTGCTTTTTGTTTCTTTTTGACGAAGGGAATGTAATTTAGAAGTCTTCACTGGCAAGTTTTCTATTAATTTTAAGCTTCTTTGAAAATCTACAGCAAATGGATGTTCTGCTGCAGGAAATCTGTTCCCTGCTGAAGTGTTTTTCATTGAGCAGTCTTTGTGTATGTGCTTCTAAGTACCTGCTTTGTTAATAATATGTATTTCAGTGTAAAGAGCATATTTTGTATGCAAAAATGAAACCTGTTAAGAGTTGTAAAATAAATTTTATTGTGTAGTGAATGTTTTCAGATGACAAGGTTACTTCCAAAATAACTCGACTATATCTAGTGTAGTTCATGTTGTGCAGCTTTGCTTTTGTAAGATAGGAATAAAATAACACTTTCTAATTAAGTCTCATGTTAATTCCTAATTGCATATGCTTCTACAGGTGGACCCGGTGAACTGCTCATGACTAGCTGTGGTCTAGATATGGTAAGGAAGGTAAGCTTACCTTTTGGGTAAGCAAGGAACAGCGCGTTTGTGTTTCGGTCTGCTTAAGTTGAAAATACTTAATTTTAGAGCTGAACCAGGACACTCTTTAATTCCTTTCCACTGTTAATTTTTCACATTTGGTCGTCTTCCAAGTACTTTGTTTCCTCATACTCATATTTTGTTATCAAGAGTGCTTGTATGTCTGAAATCAGAGGTTTTATCATGGCAATGTGGTTGTTACTGCATATGGAACTTATATATATGTTGTTAGCAACTTTGAAGGCAGCACCAAGTTTTAAGTTCCTTGGGACATCGGAGCTAATCCTGCATGCGTGCGTACGTGCACGCGACTCTCCAGAGCCTTAATTTAACTGCATCTCAAATTTCTTGTTCTTTGCAAAGTTTGTCAGGGGAACAAGCAGAGAAGCCAAGAGCCTGATCTGAAACAGGGACTTGGGAAACTACAGCAGGACTGGGATTAAACTTAGGTGCTGACGTCCTGACTTTGGATGCTGCAGTTCATCGTCAACCCACTTTGTGCTTGAAGTGCTCAACTCCATCTTGCTGCTTGTTGTCATACCGTCCCAGGCACGTATTCTCTGGAAACGCTCGGCTGCCCCTTTGACGGAGCGGAGCGGAGCGGAGCAGGTCACCGTCCGAGGTGCTCTCCAGGATCTCAGCTGGAGCAGGCTCCGAGAAAGCTGACCCAGCTTGAAGTTGGTCCCGCTGTCAGCAGGAAACGGGACGAGAAGACTTGTAGCTGTTCCTCCCAGGCTAACTTCTCCTGTAATTCTGTGAAACTTAAAATCTAAGGATGGTTTGTTGTTGGCTTGATCTTCAAACACTGCGCTAGGCTGTATTTCTCTTCCATAATAGGGGGAGAGGAGTTAGAGACGGCATGAGCCTCCAGAGAAGGAAGCCGTTATCTCAGGTGTTTTCAGCACCGCTGCTGAAACAGTACTGCATTTTAAACGCTCTGGACTCTTAAAAACCCCAACATTCTCTCTGTCATTATTTTAAAATATATTTATTAACTACATTGTCTGCCTTGTCTTGGAATGAAGAAATTAAACTTGTAGCTGGGTCAGAATATTGATTTTGTAGGCAAATTTCGTTTTTCAAATCATTTCCTTGCCGCAAGTCTTCCAAAAATTCCACTTTGAGTTTGTTAAGTTCTTCTGCCAGGCTCTTCATCTCACTTGGGAGTACGTTTTTCTCTAAAAGAAAATTAAAGTTGAACTTTTAACTTCATGTTTCAAGACAAAATTTACAGACTTTGACTCACATTCTGCAAATAACGTTGACCAGTGTGCTGGTTTTGGCTGGGGTAGAGTTAATTTCCTTCCCAGTAGCTGGGATGGGGCTGTGGTTTGGAGTTGTGCTGGAAACAGTCTAGATCACACAGGGATGGTTTCGTTACTGCTGAGCAGGGCTGACACAGAGCCAAGGCCTTTGCTGCTCCTCACCCCACCCCACCAGCGAGGAGGCTGGGGGGCACAAGGAGCTGGGAGGGGACACAGCCGGGACAGCTGACCCCGACTGACCCAAGGGATGTCCCACACCATATGACGTCATGCTCAGCGTATAAAGCTGGGGGAAGAAGGAGGAAGGGGGGGACGTTTGGAGTGATGGTGTTTGTCTTCCCAAGTCACCGTTACACGTGACAGAGCCCTGCTCTCCTGGAGATGGCTGAGCACCTGCCTGCCCACAGGAAGTAGCGAATGAATCCCTTGTTTCGCTTTGCTTGCGTACGCGGCTTTTGCTTTACCTATTAAACTGCCTTTATCTCAACCCATGAGTTTTATCACTTCTACCCTTTTGAGTCTCTCCCCCATTGCACTGGTGGGGAGCGAGCGAGCGGTTGTGTGGGGCTGAGTTGCTGGCTGGGGTTAAACCACGACAGCCAGACTTCTGAAGGAGATGCCTCGGTCACACCTGCAGGGCTGGAATTCCTTAACAATTTACCCTGAGGAAACTTCATCGGTTTAGTTTTATGTTGCAGGCGAGCACCTAGAACATGCTACGCATACCTTTTGCATCCTTCATTGTCTGAGAGATGATTCGTCTGCACGCCTGATCAGCCCGATGGACAGTACTAGCTGCACAGATTGCTCGATCCGCTTCCTATCCAGGGTGACAAATGGAAAGCAAGAATACACGCAAACACATTAAATTTGATTTAGACTGTCATCAACTTTTGAAGTACTCTTTGAAAACAAGCAACACGTTAGCAGCAACTTGGTGACTGGCGCAGCACACGCCTGCTCCTTGGAATTTGGAGGCAGGTGTGTATAGCTGGGTGACTGCCAGAGACAGATGTGTGTGACATTAGGAAGTGAACATTATTTTCCTCGGTGTGACGCGAGAGCTCCCCAAGGCATTCTTTTTACTACTCTAGAACGTGTAACAGTATTCTTAAAGGTAGTTCAGTGGTTTAACTTCATAAGGTGATGGAAGAACCCATTGCAAATAGGATTAACTTTTCTGTGTATGCTTTTGCAATCAAGAAATGCAATAGGTATTGCTCAATTTCTGTCATCACGGGTGTTCTGAATCCAGTTCAGGGATAACTCACTCACTCACTCATTCACCACCCCCTGAAAGAGCCGTGACTGGGAGGACAAACAGTGCTACCTTTTGCTCAGTATTCTCCTCGTTTTGCTTCACTGGATTTTCCAAAGCGGTGGCCAGCAAACTAATTATCTGCTCACTAAGAAACCAAACAAAAGAGTAAACCACGTTAATCAAACAGTTTCACTGAAGAGTTTTCTTTCATTTTGTAATGATGCCTTACCACAGAAAAAAAAATGCAAGTTTTCAGTTAAATTTATGAGGCAATCAGTGAAATAATCTTTATACAGCAAGTTAGATGAAAACAAATTACAATGTAACTACAGCCAATTATTTCCAGTCAATGTTTCAGACAATTTACATAAATTTTCAACAACAGCTTAGAAACACAGTTAGTTTTGAGGTTAACTCTGCCAAAAGCGATCGCTGCGAGTTCCCAACAACCGGCACGTGTTGTGTGCCATTGACTGGCTTCCAAAAACCACCACATGGAATATATTTTACATACTGTTTAGATACAGTAAAAAAGCTTCTACCCGCCTGTTTATGAAAACAGAACTTATGGAAAACACTAGCATCAATCCAGCAGCATACTTATCCTCTGAAGTGCAATCAAAACTTTTCAGAATGAGGCTGTTCCGTTCCCAAGCGTTTTTCTTGAGATCTGGCATTTCTATTTTTCTTGCCATTAAATATATTGTCTGGTCAGGTAACGGATGACTTCTTAGGCGATTCCTCTGCAAGCAGTCTTCAAGTGGACATTCTAAAAATAACTGGCAGAAGCTCAAGGAATCTAAAAGAACACAAACAGACGATTTTACCTTTAAACTGTTCACGTAAAAATTTCTGAGCGCAACATGCGTGAGAAAGGCTTTACATGAATGAGTAACTTCTACACTAGTTCTGAGCCTGAAAAGAATATAAACCTAAAAAGAATACAAACTATTTTACCTTCAGGGCTGCTCAAGTAGTAATTTCTGAGATCAACATATGTATGAAAGGCTTTAAGTGACCTAGCAATTTCTAATAATACAGTAATAAAATTAAATTGCTGCATACTATGTTGCAGGAATCTAGCAATTAACAAACGTTCCACAAAAGCACTTAAAGAAAGGCGGTTAAAGCGCTCTGAACTTCCTATAAAGCTGAAATCGTTCTTATGCATAGGAATGGAGAGTAATTACATTTGCGGGCCAGCTGGTACACCTCGTATCTCATGCTCTGATAATAGAAATTGTCATCCAAGATCAGGTAGAGCGGCCTAGACGTGGCTGCGGGTGTCCAGTGACGGCCAGCTCCGGCGTGGCCTTCCGCTGCGGAGAGCAGCCCCTGCCCGCGGCAGGAGGCCAGGAAGCGGCCCCAGGCTGGCTGGGCGGCGGGGGCCGACAGCGGCGCCCCGGTGAGCAGCGCCCGCAGGAAGCGCTCCAGGCACTGCAGCAGCTCCCGCCGGCTCCGCTTCCAGCGGGGCAGCTGGGGAGGAAGGCAGCGGAGGGGTGAAGGCCCGCGCACACACGCCACGCCGCCCCGCCCCCGCCGAGCTCCCCGCGGCCGCGGCCCCAGTTCCGGTCCCGCTCCCCCGCCGCCGCCGAGCTCCCCGCGGCCCCGCACCGCCGACCGAGCTCCCCGCTCCCGCTCCCCTGCCGCCGCCGAGCTCCCCGCGGCCCCGCGCCGCCGCCCGCCCCAGGCCCCGCCTGAGGGACCCGCCGCGCTGCCTGGCAACGGCCGCCGCGCGACCCGTGACGCCGCTGAGCCACGCGCCTCGGCTGGCCAATGAGAGCAGAGAACGCGCCGGGGCAAGGAGGAGCGCCGCACTGACCAATGGGGACGGCCCCGCCGGCTCCGCCCCCGGCTCGCGCGGGAGGAAGGCTTCCGGCGGGATGAGCTCGTCGTAGGTGAGGAGGGCGCAGGCCCAGCCCGGGCGCTGCGGCAGGCGGCGGCGCAGGGCGCAGGCCAGGGTGGACTTGCCGGCCGCCGGCAGCCCGCACAGCACGCACAGCCCCACCCGGGCGCGCCCGGCGCCGCCCTGCTCCTCCGCCGCCACCGCCGCCGCCAGCGCCGCCAGAAGCCCGGCCGCCGTCGGCCGCTGCTGTGCGCATGCGCGGAGCCGTCCGGGCGGGACGCCCCCTGGCGGGCGGGGCGCGGCCGTCCGGGCGCGTGCGTGGAGCGGACGGTTTCGCTCGGATTTATTTCGCCAATAAAGCGTTTTAGTGAACCCAGACGCGTCAGACGGCCGAGCGATCCCGGGTATGCCCAGCGGGGGGGGGGTTTGATGGTCATAAAATCAAGACACTGCACCGTATGCTGACACTGACGGTTAATGTTGAATTGTATTATTGGAACATGCTCGTTAACAAGGTCTAACTGATAGGAGTATTTAATTGACAATAAAAATTTAAGATTATAAGGAATTAAGAAAGAACACTTCTTTGGAAGACACTCCTTGCCCGTGCAGATTTTTGCCCGCAGTGTATTTTGTGTACTTCTGTGAAATGGCCATCCAAGGGATTAGAAACGTTTTCTTGGCGAGGTGATTCCGTAACTTACCTACTCTTTTTGCTAGTTCGTGTTCCCAGAGTTTACACGTGGGCACGGTCAGTGCGTGGTTCACTCTCCCGTGTACAGCTGGATCAGTAGCCACAGCTTTGTTCTTCCCAGTGAGTTTTTTGGGGTGTAGCAGCTTCTTTTCCATTAGTTGCCATTTTGACAAACTATGCAACTTCATGCATTTTCTTTTAAGTCGGTACCGCTTCCTAATTGTCACGTTTAGAATGACAAACGTTATCTGTTGCTTTTGCAGTGGAATCAGTTTCTAGCAAAAATCTCAAGCTGTAATAACCAGTACACATTAAAACGCTGTTAAGTTGTATAATGTATTTCCTGATACACCACATTTTCTGTAACAACGGAGATGGCTTGTTTCCTTTCAGACTCAGGTATGTTCTCTACAGAGTTTCTTTTCATGGCTGGTGTCCCTGTATGAGGTTACTTTTATAAACTACCTGAACTGGAAAGTAACACAGCGGGGAGGTGATGAGAGATGGGATCTGGATCCCACCTTTGATACGTTTGCACGAAAGACCAGGCTCGGAGCCAGGCATAGGAGCTCTCCGCAAGGCAGCGTTCGGGGTACAGCTGCATTCGGGGTACGGCTGCGTTCCACAGGCGCGGCGGAGGTCCCGCGCAGCACGATGCCAAGGGGACGGTCCCGGAGGTAGACAGACTGCAGACTTCCCAAGAGGTCAGTCTACGTTCGTGTTTTCACAGCAGCGTATGACTGGAGGTGAATAAATTATGTCTGTAAATAACTGAATTCACTTCTCTTTGGCCTGCAAGTAAGGCTACACTTCATAAGAGTCCTGTTCCCTGATGCTGTTACAGATTTAATCTAACAAGAGTTGAACTTTAGGCTTCTGATTTAAAAAAAACAAGAGGTGAGGTAGAAGAGGCACAAATACAGCCAGCAGCAATTAGCAAAACAATGGGATGATACAAAACCTGTGTTCAGTGCCTCTTAGCATCAAGTCTTTTCCAGAGGTACATGCTTCCAGAAGGCGTTTTGGCTGCGCAAGGAGAGGACTGGAGGATTGCAATCACTAATTTTTTTCGGAGCAGTTACTTGTCAGAATTGGTGGAGGGTTCCCAGGAACCTTTTCAGGCAGCTGGTCGAGGTGGGACTGCGGGTCGTTGAGGTCCAGAAGGAACTGCAGGAAACTGGGTTTGTACTGGCTGCCTGAAGTGCGGAAAACATGTTTTGTGAAGTATTTCATGACTTAAGACAACTGGTATTTCAAAACTGGTTCTTTACCAGTTTAAACAGTTGCTAGCATGTATACATACATTTAACTCTCTCTGCTCCTCCCTCTCCCTTTTCCTGTCCCTCTCCCTCATAGCATTTACACGTCCCATTATGCTGTTTTCTACGCAAGCAGTAAAACAGCATTTCTCCTTCAAGCATTTAATCTATTTTCCCTCATATGATGCTGCATAAAAAATCCTCCCAAGTAGGACATGAGACATTAGGAACCTCACTTACAATGATACAGCAATGTAAACATAGCAAACATGAAGTAAAGAAGGTTTTAAATACTACAAACCTTGGACCAGGAAAATGCGATATGGTAAAAAAATCAGGACTTGATGTAGCAGGCTGGAAAAGATGTCGCAGAAAATCGAGTTAACAGAAAACACAGATTTCAAAGTGCAGCTAATTATCCAGTATTAAGCTAATGCTATTTTAGAACTAATTTTCATTTCCTGTGACAGTCTTCATATTCTCTTGCAACATTTTGTTTTGATAATTTTGCTTTTGTTTTATCAGCACTAGATCCACAGCCTGGCCAAGCAGCTTCTCTGGTATTTGGCCACAGAGTTCGGAGTTCAATCTTTGGCTGCTCTGCGAAGTAGCAGCCTGTTCCACCCCGTACTACTCACAGCCTGTGTTGACAGGGCAGGCAATAAAGCTCATACTTATCCAAACGAAATCCTGTCTAGCACATTATAAATTATTTTAAATACTTGGAAATTCAGATGTTTTCAATGCATCAAAAAGCCACAAAGTCATCAGTAACTATATTAGAGAAAAGGCGCTGTATAATTTGGATTACTCAACATAAAATGATGCAAGTATGCATCTATCTTACCGGATTATTTCTTGTGTTATGACTTGGTCTGTTATTTTGCTTTGGTTGCTGCACATTGTTATCCCTGAAATAAAAAACACGTCATCAGGAAAATCCCCATTTGGTTTAACGACCTTCAGGGACGCAGTGTTTTTCAAGGGACGAGGCTACAGCTCAGAGATCTGGATTCTGTTTCTGCCTCCCCCCCTTTCTCGCCTTGACAGATAATTTCAATGCGTTATGCCCCTGTGTCCATGCAATGCAATTATCAATAACAATTAGGAAAGTGCAAGGTATTTCAGGAAAAAATGCTCAAGAACTGACAACTGGAGTATCTGGATTAAACTACCTAGTAGCAGGGTACTGGCTATTAAACTACCTACTACTATTAGCAGGGAAGTCGTCTTCTTTTAGGAGGTATGGAATTCTTTGTATAGATAAAGCATCTACCTGGCTTGCTGAAGGAATCTGGAGCACGCGCTCAAGTGTTGAAATACACATTTGTAATAAGTGAAATACCTGTGTGGTCTTCTGCTTTTCCTGCAAAACTTTCTTCTTATTGCATCACGCTTAATTACTGCTAATACAGTAACGATTACTACTGGCAACACAAGGAGGAAAAAAATAAGCAGACCATCCCGAAGTGATGTATCTAGAGAAAAAGAATTGAAATCATGTAAGATAGTAATCGCGTTTAACCTCACGTTAAAGCATTTTTTCTGCTAAAACCACCTTTCTGTTGTAAAAACTATGGTCTTCAAATTATTATAGATTAAAACGAATAACTTCACGGAAATTTATAAAATGCTATGATCAGAAAGGCAGGATTTGGCCTTATGTTATTACGAGTTCTTTCTGCCGTACCCACCCCATGTTGAATGATACACAAACTTTCTCCTTTTCCATACATTTTTTCAAGAATTCTAAAGCAGACCAATTCATTTTGTATTTGCTTACCCACAATTGATCTGCCCATCTTTTTTGCCTTCCTAAGCCTTTAATAAATACAATACATTTTCTCCCTTTCCCAAAATATGAATTTAGTAAAATTTGAAAATATATGAATTGGTTTTTGACTCACAAATTTTGCCTCACAAAGCTGCAGATGATGAACTTCGTTCGTAAACAAAGAGAGGGAAAACGTTTTGCGTGGTCTCATTGTAAAGGCCAGCAAAACCTACTCCATTTTCCCTTTGCAGAATTTCATGGCTCTTACACAAGCCAACTGCTGCTTGCTGCACGCACCTCCTTAACCCCTCTCATTTCTGTGAGACCCTTTCCACATATGAAGGCTGCTGGTTTCATTCTCAAGCTATAGTCTTCCTCTATTACATCCATTTTATCAGACCTCTGTTTTAAATACCTAAGTAAATATCAAAATATCTAACTATTTAAAAAATGTAACAGTAATTCTAAGCAACTAATGTATTGCTTTTTATCTCAGGCAAAATAGAGGTCAAATTCTCCCTTGGACCAACTTCCCTGATGTCTGCAAATGTACACATCAGATAATAATGTTTGTTCTTCAAGTCAGTCCATGACTAAGTGTCCCATGCAGTACAAAAAAAAACAGTTGAAAAGAGACTGAACCCCCCCCCCCCCCCCGATTAGTAGATTATTTTATCAGGCACTGGAGGCGGAACGAGGGCCGGTTTCGGTATCTTACCTATGTGAGCTGGGCCACTGTCAACACTGCCGCCGTAGCCTGACTGGTTACAGAACGGGGGCGCCCATCCAGAATTGCAGTGGCAGTTCCCGTTGTTGTTACACACCTACAGTCAATACAACAGGGATCAGTCAAACGAACAACGCCTTTCTGGAAGCAGCCACTGTCAACCTCCAGTATATATCTGGAGTTCCACTTTAAGAATTGCATGTGGAAACAAGAAATATTGCATAGAAATACATGAAGTATTAACTGGGAATAAGCTCTCCCCCTCCATAACATCCCAAAACACTGAGTAATACTGATATCACAAGTTAATTCTCTATGGAAGTTAACATTTGTTTTGTTATTTGCCTGCAATACATTACAATGCAAAGAACAACTCAGTTTTACAACCTTTGGACTCCATTTTGATTTTTCATGGAGACATATATAAATCAGAATCACTAGACTGTCCTCCTCAAAGGAATATTTTACTTTTACAATTCAACAGCTCGCTAATATTAGAAAATTCCCTAGGGAAATTCAGAAGAAATGTCTTCCAATGTTAGTGTTAAGAGCTTTACAGTATGCTGGCAACATGAATTGCAGATAAAAAAGTGGACAACTTTTAATACAGATCAGAAAAAATCACAGCCATCTGGCTGGTTATTGCTCTCTTGCAGGGATTTTGTACCTATCTCTGTCTTCTAGAAACAGGGCATGAAAACACCATCTACTCACCCCATTGTCATTACACTTCTGCTTTACATCACAGCTGTAGCCCAGACGACTTGCATCAACACATTCAAAACCTAGACAGGCCTGGAAAAAGTAATTAGTGTCTTTCAAACACAAAACTTCAAAAAATCCCATCCTTTTATAAATATACTATATAAATGTATATGTTTACAAGTCTACAGTTTTTACTTAAATGTCAAGAAAAAAGGCTGATAGAACATTCAGTACTTCACAATTTTATAGCTGTATTTGTCTCGGATTTTCTTAAGTCTGTGGATGCATTTTGATGGAGTAGTTTGGATAACTGATAATGTAGTTCACTGATTTGTAGCATCCCAGTTTTTGAAGAGCTAATTAATTGTTTGTATGTGTATATCTCAAAAAGCAGTTTTTTTTATTATATTATGGCATACAAACAAGAGCACTATGTAATGCTTTTGAAAGTTAAGAAGTTTGTTGGTGGAATATATTCTGTAATGCCGCTGTGATTCGTTTTACCTTCTTTTCTCCACAGGCTGTTCCATCATGAACTTGAGCAGGATCAGGGATATCTGATCCTAAGTCAAAGTCAGAAGACCAGCATAAAACTCCAGATGCGTTATTGACAACACTCCAAGCGGGAAGATTTTGAAGACTAACAGATGTGCACTGGAGCTTGCCGCACAGACTATGCCTGCATTGAATGAATGACACTCAGAGGCAAGGCGAACAGAAAAAATACAGTTATCAGTGCAAATACACCACCCAGTCAAACTTTTTAGCTTGCATTTCAAGGAAATATTCTTTCAAACCTCACGCTCTAAGAGTTTGTAACAGAATGTATTTTTTACATTGAAGATTTTAGGGTTAGCTTTTATTTGCTGGTGACTTACTGAACAGGACATTTCTTGTACACTCCACCTCTCATTCCACAGTTTCCAAACCTATCTCCTTTAATATTTGCTTTTTCAAAGCATACATCAGGTGCTTTTCGTGCCCCTGTACAAAAAATAGTGAATCTTAGTAAGCCACTACACTCTTAAAAATATGAGAAAGAAAAAGAAAAATCAGAAATGTCTATTAGGAGAGTACAAGTCTTTTTACATTAAATTATAAACATACCTTTTCCATATATAGATTCACATTGTGAATCAAAACTCTGGCATACTCCATAGTAGCAATATGCCTTCATGTTGTCGCATGGGTAACCGTTCATGATATAAACGTCGTCTGGGCAGTAGGCATTGCTTCCATTGCAGTATTCAGGTAGATCACAGAAATCCATTTTCGATCTGCACTCTGCGCCTGCCACTTTAAACTAGAACCAGAGAGGAATGCCACCCTACTTTTATTTTGCAACAGCAGAAGTTCTAACATGAAACAATGACAACTGGGAACCTTTTGTGATTTTAAGGAAGACAAAATAGTTTTTCAGATCAATATCTAACGAATATCCAAAACTGCCCTCAGTTTCATATGGGGTAGCTATAACGTTTATGAGCTGAGCCTGCAGAGGACTTGGGTAGATGGTACAAATGCGTACGCACGTACAAATTAAAAAGCAGCCAACTCTCACAGCCTTTGGAGAAGCTTGGTGTTGCATAGTGGAGAGCACTACCAGTGAGTCCCCTGATTGCTCCTGCCTCCTACAAGGGATGGCACAGAGATGACATTCCATTTCTAGGCTACTGGCCAAGAGTCTTTAGGCACGAATTCTCTGCTTACACGCTCTCTACTGGTGAATGTAGTTTGATAATGTGAAAATATGTCAAGACTACTGATAGCTCTTTTCAAACATTAAAAAATACTAGTAAATAGTATCAATGTAGCTTAATAAAACATAGCCTACCTTGCAATTTTTGCAGCACAGTCCTTGAGCACATTGCGATCCAGGTGTGAGTTTGCAGGTTGCAGCATCACAGCAAGGGTTAGTGCATTCCTGAAGAACAGCCATGGACAAGGGGACACAATGTTTTTACCTCTCTCTATAGCTAGGAAAGTACATCATCAATCCACGTGCACGGACAAACCAAACTTCAAATACACCGTCTCTCTTGCATGTTCCGAGGTTGACAGCCTTCTGCTCGAACAGAAACCGGCATACACTTTGGCTGGTTTTTTTTTTTTTTTACCAGAAGTCATCAGAAAGACATCTGGTTTTGTTTTGATGTGTTGTGGCACAGGGGTATAGGATAGGTTTACACTTTAAATGGACACTAAAAGAAGCAGAACACTTTGTTTTTTAAATAACACTTCTTGTCACCCCTCCCCTCATCTTATTTTTCCACTACACTAGCAGTTTGATGGAGACAAATGTTGGTATCTTTTCATGACTTAGAAGGCAGCCTATACGATGGAACTGGGGTTTGCTGGCAGCCTTTCCCTTTATTAGTGTCTTTTTTGAGATACCTTTATTTTCTAAAGAATGAGTCCATTTATTCCATTATTTGAGGGACATTTTGACAATGCAAATATGACCAACAAAAGTAATTTTGTTGTGGGTGAAGTTTAAGGGTTACAGTTAGGAAACCTGTAAGTGCTCTATAGACAAGTAGTCTCTTCTATGTACCAGAAATATCCATGTTGCTAAAACCACCACAAACCCCAATGGTGTTTCCACATATCCTGCACTGAAATGCTCTTCTTTCTTAGGCATTGGCTCAAAATTCTGTGAAGTCCAGTAGCCCTTAACTGAGTTCATATCAAAATCAAAGTATGATTTTAGGCTTTTTCTAAAATTTATATTTCTTGCAAAAATGTAAATTTACAAGGAAAACTCCTCAGATATTAATGCAAATCAGGTATACCAAAAGGCCAGTGTTATACAACAAATATAATATAATATAATATAATATAATATAATATAAAACAAATATCCAGTTGAATTTCATTCATTACCTGTGGTTTGCCACAGTCACATTCTTCATTGTTATCGACCACATTATTACCACAGACAGGTTCCTTGTAAACATTACTTGTTTGGGGAGGATTTCTAAGGCAGTTTCCACCTCCATTTAGAATAAGGTTCTCAAAATCATCAGCACTGCAGGTGCTGAAATTCCTGGATCCACTGGAAAGCATAATATTATTTTTTATTATAAATATTTTGCTTACAGGAAAAAATACAACTCAAGCCCTTAAAATATTGTCAATCTGTAATAGCATTAGGAGATCATGAGATACTTAATTTTTACTTTATTTTACATTACAGTACAGTACTAGAAGTTAAAAATACTATGTATAACATAAATGCAAGTACTTTCAGAAGAAGAAGAGATCACCAGATTATCTATTCTGATGTCCTATATAAAACAGGCCTTAAAAATTCCTTGTCTGTACTGAGTCTAAAAATGCTTGATTAAAAACTAATTTCCAGAAAGACATTCACCTTAACTTGGAGTCCTAAGAACTCAGGAATGCATCTACTTATAGTAGTTCTGTCCAGTGTTCAATTACCCTAATTTATTAATACAAATGTGGATAGATAAAATAATACCATCTTTTTCTCCTAAGGGGAAGTCAAAGAACAAATGAACTGAAAGAAATCAAGGCTGATAGTTTTTGTTTAAATTAACTGTTAAGAGAATCTGTGCGAAGGATCCATGTTTGTACAAACGCAGTGAATAATGTAAAGCATTCTCAGCAGGGTAAAAAAAAAAAAAAGCAACATACTATCATTAAAAAAAAACCCAAACCAAACAATTAAGAAAATCCAAAGAAGTTTTTAGGAATACTACAAATAAAGAATGACTGGATCGCAAAACAGGTAACATTTCAAATAAGTTAAAATGATGTCAGGACCTAAGTCAGTCAATTCACCTCTGTGGTTAAACTTTTCAAACAACTCCCTATTCGCAAATGTCCTTCAAGAGTCATGGGAGTTTCACAGCTTATAAGGCATAGTCACTGCAGGTAAATAACAATTATTAAAATAAAATAACTGGAAATCTTACTTATCTGTGCTGTGCATAATATAGGATGCAGGACACCTTTTATCGTCATGTTTCATTCCGAGATTATGCCCCAATTCATGTGCAACTACTGTAGCATGACGTAACACATCGTTATGATTCAACTAATAAAAAGAATCAGTGTTAAAAAAATATAGAACTAAAGACATTACTAAGTTTCTACCTACTGATTTATTCAAGCCACAAGTCTCTCAGAGGCTATGAGGACAGGATACTAAATTGTATTGCAAAGCGAAAGCAGCTGAACAATTTGTCACTGTTTTTTCAGTAGGGCCAGATTCTGCCACTCTTTCTATTTCTTCCATTAGGATCGTATTCTGAGCAATGACACAGTCAATCAGTCATGACACTGATTTCAATGGAGTCTTCAAAGACAAAGAACAAAGACTGTTAAAGAACAGAATCTGCCTCTAAGATCGTCCACGATGTTGTGGCATCCATGTTGTAAGGACAGAAACCTCTGGAGATACTGATGCTGCCCCAAGGGTGAAGGAGAAAACTCTAGTTTCTGGCTAATTTTCCAAAATTTAAAATTCTTGCCCATTTACAGCCTCATTGTGGAGAATTCCAGACACTTTAGAATAGGGTGCATTATGTTCACTGTCTGTCCATATACACACATTATTTTGTAGCTGCATTCCCATCCCCAAAACACTGTGGTTATGAACCTTAATGCTACAAGAATGGGCTTTTCTTAGACAACCTTGAGCTAGTTGAATTACAAAAAGGTGATAAAAAATTATTTCAAGACTAAATCAGCCAAATGAACTGGAACATGATGAAGAGAGAAATTGGAAAAAACTTTTTTTTTTTTTTAATATACGTAAAAAAATATGCATAAGTCTTTATATCAGAAACGCCATGAAAGAAACTGTACCACTCCAAGACCTGAGTGACTTGAGCAAATAGGTCAACAAGTTGCACATTATTTATTTAGGACGTTCTGGGAGGTACCTCTGTGGAAGCAATGCCTGGCAATAGCAGTAGCTACAACTCTGAGTTGTGCAAATGCACAGAGGAAAGCCTTCAATGGTTCAGGTACCTCTTGGACTCACTAGCAGCATATCTATGATAGTTTAGCAGCTCCTGTGCTAGTTCCTTCCAACAACCACAACATTAGGTACTTACAGTGCTGAATGACCCTCCCTGGACTTGTGAGCAGACGGTACCTACAAAAGCCATTCCAATGGATCCATCATAAGAGCTTCTCCCTCTGCAACAAAAGCAGTTTGAAGGTGGAGTTGAAAGAGGGGCTGAAAGTTCACAGTTTCTACTAAAAGACACTGATGAGTCTGAAACAAATACTGCAAGCCAAGAGTTGGTCTTCTTGAAGTCAAGAAGAAATTTATCATCAGATCAGGGTTTCACTGTAATAAATAATGAACATCTGAATAACAGAGCTTGAAAATAATAACCAGTCACCTAAATCTGCCATGTCAGTGCTTCTGAGTTCACAGAATCACAGGATGGATGAGGTTGGAAGGGACCTCTGGAGGTCATCTCATCCAACCCCCCTGCTCAAGCAGAGCCACCTGGAGATGATTATCTATAAAGAATTCATTACACCTTCTTGACATTTTTCCAGGTTAAACCAGTTTGGAAGTTGAGTGAATTTTACTCTAGTTATATTTTCCTTCACACAGAAACCCAAATCATATACATTAACAACACTGGCAGCATGGCTAGTTTTCCCACTGAACAAACACTTACATTATGAGATGGCTAACATCATTTCGTGATCGTTTAAGAAGATGTTTCTGTCTCCAAGAAACGAATCTACTCAGGACATCTCCAGCTGAACTATCCATTACAGATATGTGGTTTGTATCTGTCCAGATCTCTAATCCAACCAAAACAATTTGGATGTTTAATGCGCTATACATCTGAAAAAAATGTAATGATAATTACTGTCCATCAGTCTGTTTCAACTGAGTTATGAAAGATTACATCACTACTACTGTAAACATTAAGCTGAACATAATGACTGAGACATAACTTTAGTTTCTTTGAGTAATTAACAGTTTGATGTGAGGAAAGAATATATGACTGAAGGCAATATACTTCATGAAGGTACCTAAACATATCTTTCAGTTGGAGAAGTTGGAAAGACCACGTTCATTCATTTCCTTAGCTAATTGTCTTGAGGAGAAATTGGGAACGAATGATCAGAGAGCTTACGGAATTGTTCACAGCACTGACAGTTTGCTTAAAGAATAAGAACTACATACATAAGAAATACTTTTCCTGGAAATGTAAAACCTACTGGAGACCTCACGTTCCTGGAGTAGCCAAAGTCTGGGAGCACAGAGAAGTGGTTTAAAAACATCTTGCATCTCTCCCTCTGTCTACACCTCTATAAGACTTGGGCAAAGATTCATGAGGTGCCTTAGATGTGTTACAAATTGCTGTACAACTTCCAAATACAGTTTCGGAACATAATTGTTAGATTTACTGCATTAGCTATTCTTTTGAAAACTATGATAAAGTAGAAACTATCGAATCTCAGGAACTTATCTGACCTACCCCATCAACGTAATTAATCAGCTCAACTGTTTCCTTTTGCACCGCAGTAGTATCAGATTTCTTCATCAAAAACTGTAAAATATCATAGGATAGTATCAGAGAAAAAAATTAATGGTTTAATAAAATGTATGTGGCATTGGATGAAATCATTACCCTGTTGTTATCCACAACCACAAATAATTCCACGTAGCTTTTCTGTGGCAGGACAGCTCGCTTCTTCTGCAAATTAGAAAGCACAGTAAGTTAACATAATGACTAATGAGTTCAAGGTTTTTTTACTTATCTTTCTTGTGATTTTCAGCTCAGGGATTTATAAAGCAATTATGCATTTTTTTAATGTGGCCTATCAATTTACCTTAGATTTCCACATAAATATCTGTATGTCAGTAATTCAGTTCTGCTCAGACATGGGGATGCATGAGCTGAATGGCAGCTTCATGCCTTTCACATCGTACCCACAACTGTCTTGGGCAGAGCTATGCTCTTCTGCTTAAGGGTCGCTTCAGGCTGTGTTAAATTCCCGTTGTGCTGCTCTTCTGTTTTAGGATTTCCTTAGCAGTACTCCCACCAGTTTGGGGTCCATGAAAATGAAGGCAGCAAGGAAATGGCCTGCCAGGCCAAACCCACCCGCAATGATACCATGCCAAAGCAAGAGCTCTGGAGATGCTTGACTGCTGGAACAGACTGAGGAGAAGGCTTGGACTCGAGAGAGAAACAGAAAGGTATTTACCCTCAAAATCTTTTCCTTGCTAGAGGTACTGTTTGATGAAAAGGCATATTTCACAGACTGCTTCACAAACATCTTCTCGTGATGAAGGCTGCCATTCAGCACACCACATTGGAAGGGGATATCCTTCATATCTTCTAACTGGTAAAACACATGTTCAAATGTCCTGGATGTCTCGAGCGGCTCCATTCCATACCATTTGCCACCAATGTAGAGAATTCCTCTAATAATCATAAAAGAATGAAAAATTATTCCACAATTTTTCCCTCGTGGTTATGACCAGGTGAGTGAATGACAGCTGGATACTTAAAAACTAGAAATGTTCATACCACTATATTGAAATAAATTATTATCTGAAATTATCTTAATATAGGGAGTAAGTTCAAATGCCCAACAGGATCTCAAAAGACAAAACAGAACTTATTTAAAATACTTGATCATACACAAGTATTGGGCTCCTGGAATCGGTTAGCAGGAAAGCCAAATTGTTACTAAAAGAGTCTGGATTGTGGGTACAGAGCTGATGCAAAGGGTCTCTTTTAGTCCTTATCTCTAGTCTCACTCCTAGCCCCATGCAGCTAAAGTAATCTAGCATTTTAGAAAAAGATACCTTCTAAGACAGAAAGAGAGGCTAAAAGCAATCACCAGGGTGTTTACGAGGGCAACAGCATTATTGCACTGCTGAGTGCAGCTAAATATAAAGATTTTGCATTTGTCTGTGGCTCAGAAACACCTGGTACACGCCCATTTGCTGTACCAGAAGCTATTATCTTGTTCTCCAGAATCTCAAAACTATATTTAGAACAAGAATTCTCTAGTTAACATCTTGTGAAAGAAGATCCTCAAAAATGTGAGTACATGGTAACCAAAGGACTTGAGTCTGCCTTTGCAGAACAGCCAAAATGAAATATCTGTTCTGCTTAGTGAGATCCAGCCTTACCTGAAATACCGGTATGTTGACCATTTTATTCTTCATTTAAAGGAATGCCAGGAAATGTCATTATTTATTGTGAGTGGCATCTCACTGTGACACTGTACATGACAGATATGTGGGTGAACTTTATCCCATTTGCCTCTTCCTGCTTGTCAAAAAACCATCAAACTGAACAAGGCTACTACAACCGACAAGCATATCCAAAGGCCAGCTAAAGAGCCAAGCTCAGAGAACACAGGGGAGCGCGGACACACTCTAAGCACGTTCTGAATATCTGCACAAGTTGCTGTGCATGGCATCTCACTTTGCCAACTCACACGGACTGATTCTGCGGGGAGAACACCACCATCTTTTATGCATTAATCTGGCCCCTTTATGTTCCTCAAATAGATGTAATGTTCTTGTATTTGAAACACAAACAATTGTTTCAAATTTGGTCAAAACTTTTTCCACAGAAACGTTTTTTCTTTTGAAACATCTGTAAGACAGAATTGTTCGCAGGAGTGTGGTAAGTTTAGCAAAAGCTTCACCAGTGTTCCTTCTAGAGAGGTACCCCTGGTCAAGACATTCGCATCAAGTGATAGAGGCCTCGGTTCATGCCCGTGTTCTGCCTATATTTGGATTATGCTCTCTCTCATGTTATCTTTTTCTGTGAAGGAATTTTGGAAAAGGGGAAAAAAGTGGTAATTGAGGGAATATATAAAACCTCTAAAGAGTTTCAGCTTCATCAAAAGGCAAAACATAAAAAAAATTTGCAAGACAGGATGGTGTTTTCTCTCCAGCTGCGTGATAAATAGCAACTGTTTTTTTACTGTTTTACTTTGGTACTGCACAATGAATTATCCTGAAGTAAAAAGCAAGAGGTAATACCTAAGGCCATCACACGTGCTGAAAGCAAGCACTGAGTCAGCAATTCCTTCAACAGTCCCATGATAATAACAGTGTGTCTGAAATGCAACAAAATCACATAATTAATGACAAAATAAGGTGGTTGCCTTCAAATGCAAACTTATTTTCTAACCAGCCTTTTTATTTGCGTGACATTAAGGCTGGCTGTTATGAATTTACAGAGTTCCCTATTCTAAACATAATCCCAACCTTCTTGGAGTAAAATATTGCTTGACATGAGTACCTACAATAGCATTTGCTCCCTTGGTTCTAGGAAACAACCATCTTTTTAGTTTAACCCGTCACCATCTTTTAGCAAAATCTTTTAATCTACATTGCTCATCCTGTTCTTAAACAGACTCCTCTCAAAGGCTGATCTGAGAAGATCTCCCATGCACAAAGCACCCAATTAAGTCTCACTGAGCTCACACGCAGTTGCAAGTGAAATTAAACTCAAAAGTATTTATAAGGCTTGTTTGATACAGGACCTAAAAACTATAGAGCTTTGATGCTGTCATTGTACCTTTAATTGCACTCTATGCAAAGGTGACCTAATCAGGCAGCTAAAATTCAGTCTTGGCATAATCTCCTGGCATCCTGGCCTTGGAAAACAGGGATGCTGTGTCACCATAAGCAGCCCACTCCCTCATGAGACATAGAACCCTATGTTTTGTATCCGTGGTAACTGTTAAACAGCAATGCTACAAATGTGAAAACTCACAAAAGCCTCTTTTCCAGCAAATATATTTTTCTTCTGTATATACTTTATATGCATCACTAGCATTTCCCCCCCACTGCCAAAAATGTAAACAATTTTCACTGTTCTATTGTAGAGATTTGAAGAATGGTTGTGCATTCACTTTTGCTTTGAAAATACATTTAGATACATACACACCCTTGTTGTCGTCCTCAGGTCTATCAATTTGTTAGTATGGCTTTGATTCATAAAGCTTGGCTTCCCTGGTTTGAGCGAACTCATAAACAAAAGGGGAATTTTATTATGTACAATACCTTGTTTTTAGATTGCGTTGCCTCCAGTTTCCCATTTTCCGCATATGTATATAGCATAAAATCTTCGCTAACAAGCTTTCTGGAAACAAAAATAAACTACTGCTCTTTTAACAGTCTATAAAGCAAGAAATAAGTGAAGAATCCTAGTAAGTACTACATTCTGTTAGCAGCACACTCATCCTAAATTATTATTAAAATCCACGGATATGAAACAAAATACTTCAAAAATGAGCTGTATTATTTGGAAAATAAGTTATTTTGAAATATTTTAACTAAAATATCCATAGAGTAGTACCTGAGCAGACTATGTTATATCAGCACCTGGACTATTACAGGCTCAGGAATGAGGAACAACAGTAACAGACAAATTTCTTCAAACATAACATGGCTAACAACCCTCCCCTACCCGCTACTAAAGAGCTAACGTTGAGCTGAACTGTAATTTTCCATAAGGATTTTCTGAAATCTACTATCATGTGGTGCTAGTAAAAAAAAAAAAAAAAATTTCTGCACAACTAGCAAAAAAAATTATTCCCTTTCTATTTGCAAGCTAGTACCATAAGAGACACTATGTAACAGAGTCATTTGGTAATTACTACAATCTGCCATTTAAATGGTTTCTTCTGAATTTTTTTCAGTATAAAAATACTTGTCTGTATTTTTATAGTCTGCATACTATATGCAACTAAATCCCAACATGGAATGACTTCTTAGAACACTTTGTCACATACTTATTTTTCTTCAGTTTTAGGAGGTATGTTCCATTTCTGGTTTTAATTGAGTAAGAAAGATTTTCATCTGAATGCTCCTGAAAACAGAACAAAAGATATCACTTCATTAGCTGATGTTCTACTTGGTTGTGTCAGTTCCATGTTTTCCTTGACAAGAGAAGTCCAACTAATATATGTCTTAAGTATTTACCAGATTTACAAAACACACACTCCTAACCCTCATGCCTTTCAAAGTCTCAGCAGCACACTCCACATCCTGTGGAAAGTTTAAATTCTACTAAGCTATACATTTTCATGTAGAAGACAGAATGAAAAAGTACACAAACCACAGAAGAAACTAAATATGTCTGCCATTAGATTTTGTAGAGGGAATGTAGAAGATATAAAGTCTACAGAAAACCGAAAATGTAAAATTTGTGGTATTAAAAGAACAAAAAAGAAGTGTTAGTAAAGCTAAACCTAGACTACCACGCTATAGTTCTATAGGCTCAGGAACAGATGGTCCTCGGGCACTAGTGGAGAGGAGGCAGTCACAGCTTGGATGAAGGAGGCCAGACTCGGTTCCCCAAGAAGGGCACAGCCCTTGTATGCAATCTTTGCCCAACTACCACATCATGTTTCGTGACACTCCTTATGTAAATCCTCGGCAGCCGGATGAACGACTCACAGATTTTTCCTACCTTAATCGGTTTGCACAAAGATGACTAATGCTATTTCATTAACAGTTACTTCAGTAATGGAACTCGATATCTGACACAAAAGTAAGTTACCTCAGAACTGAAGAATTAAGGCTCAGGTCTTTCTCTTAACTCATTCATTTAATCTGTGCGACTCTGTGGGACCATTTCTACAAAGTGAGCATCAGCCCTTTAGGTGCTACATGGTTGAAATCCTCTGGTTATCCAAAGACCAGGTACAGTGAGCAAAATAACAGATACAGCATGGACGTTAGTTCAAGTTCGAGTTCAACATCTAATCTGACTTGGAGGAAATGGAAATATTCTTCATGTTCCTTCTCACTCTGTCTGTTAACGGAGACTAGAAGTTTGAAAGGCGTTAACTTAGACTGTAGTCACAGACCTTTGTGGGAACAAATTTACTCTAAACTAGTTGAAAACACTTAAGAATCTGAAGAGAGAGCGCACATTTCTTCACAAACGTAATCTACATACACTATACATTGTGTGTGTGTGTCACATAGGCCAACATTGTGAAAAACAGCAACATCAGAAGAAAAAAATCAGATAGAATAACAAACCTCACGAAAAAATGGGTGATGTTTCTCTCTGTCTGTCAGACTTCGAGGAATAATTACTTCTAATGCAGAAAGTCTGGATGTCTGTTCAGAAGATACATCTGAAAATAAAGTTCGAAATTTCTAAAGAAACAGAAAGGGTAAGTAAGACATTCTGTTGGCATCTGCACAGTGGTGATTGCTGAAAAATCATTCTGATCAGGCCATAAATGGAGAAAGTAATTCCACCAGTATGGGACCTGACTGCCCATGCTCAGTTTGCTCTATTCTGTCTCTGACAGAGTTTTTGGGTTATGCTGGGAATGTCACAGAAATCAACATTTTCATTCATGGCCAAGTTACCCTTCATTTCTGAGTGTTTAAACTAAATATATGTGGCCTCATTCTCTGCAGAAATGCTGTTTTGACTGTATTCAAGGTTAACGACTACACTGCCCCAAACATAACTGAGGTAAAGAGCTAAAAACTGCAATTTCAAGCAAACGTTTTCTTAAATGGAGTGTCTAAAACTGGCTGGCAATCTTGGCTTTAACTCTTGGTCTTAGTTACTTACACTATAAACTGGAATAATAGCTCAAATTTTTCTCATTCCTTCACATAGACAATATCAAACCGTATTAATTACTGTTTGGAAAAAAAAAAAATCCCTCAACCAATATGACAGTAACATAATAGAGAATCCAAAGAACTAGAAAAATAAAAAAAATTATTTTGAATGGTGGATCCAACTTCGCCAAGATGTTTCAGAACTTGCTGGACAGAGAATTGGAGAATATTGTTATCTCCAGAAGGATAAATTCAGTCCCTAAATACACTGGGGAATGTTTTTTACTGGTTACAGAGCCATTTGCTGTGGTATCACCTTCTGGCTACTGTTAGGTCCTGCACTGGCTCATCTTCTCCCTGTTGCTCATGTCTCTACTTCCTTCTGTCCTTTCCTTGATTAAATCAATTCCCCTTCAGCCCTCTCCTTCCATTTAAACCCCTTTACTCGTATTCCTTTCCCCATCTGGGGGCTGGACTAGATGACCTTTAAAGGTCCCTTCCAACCCAAACCATTCTATGATGATTCCATGACTGCCCTGAATGAGGAATACTTACAGTTGTGCTCTGGCTATAATTCTGCCACCTCCTGCATGTATAATCTTGGTTCACCATGCTGCCTCCTGCCATTGCCTAGCGCTGCATTTTGTTTGTTCCAGCGACAGCCAAACCTTTGCAAAAGGTTTGTAGCCTTTTACATTGTATCAGAATTATCTCCAGAACGTCATGCTAATGCAGGAAGCTAAAGGTAAGAAGTCTGCTGAGTATCTGGTTTCAGGTAAACGCTTTTATAAAGAGAAAAACAATCTCACGTGACTTCTTTTTTAAATTGTGTGAACACAAATTCATCTTCCTTTGTCTTGTCTGCTCATCAGTCTGGTTTGAGTGTTGACTTTGATCAGCAGAGACACAACCATTGCTTTTAAACAGTTTACAGAATCAAGAATAACATGGGTTTTAACAATGGAAGTGGCTTCTTCCTTCTTAAATTGTTCTTTCATAAGGAAACAAAGAGATTTCTTCTCATTTATAGTAGTGCAAAGTCACCCTCAGCCTCCCACGTTTCTGTGAAAGGAATTCATAATTGGGAAGAAGCCACAGAATCACCCATTCAAAGCGAGGAGGAGGATTCTTTAGTGTAATGATGATCTCTGCCCGTTAGATAACATCAGGATTGTTAAAAGCTAGGTGCAGGTAGCATATGTTTAACATTAAAGACTGCCATTGCAATCAAAATGTGGAAGCTGCTACTAGCAAACAGGTCTGCAAAGAACATCGGCACTCAATATTTACTTCTGACTTTGCTCTTAATCTCTAATAATTTTATTATCTAAATCACAAAATCCATTTTGTTTTGTGAGCGAAGTGCATGTTGAACTAACAGTGGAAATGCAGTTCTAACAATTTAAATTTTGACATCTGATAGCAGGAAACCATCTTTAATGCAAGTCATAAAAATATCACTTTCTAAGAAATATTTCAGGTGTTACATCTAAATCTAAAATCTGAAGCCAAATCATAAATGGAAATGAGCTAATGAAGAACTAAAACAAAACTGTAGGAATTTCCCTCTCATTACTGAAGATCAAAATCTTTTTCTCCAGTCTTTACTGCTGATGAGAGTGACAGTAACTGCAGTTGTCACAACCAGTGTCCTGTATGGAAGATGATGTATTTACATATCTACTACATCCCGGAGTTAAAAAAAACACAAAGAGCTCAACTATAAAAAGCTTCAACCTGTAATCTTTTCCAGACACTATTTTTCTTGAACAAGATTTTCTCAATTAGCAGGGCAGCTAATAGCCTAATACCTGGGGAGAGCGGTGACTCAATTTGAAAGGTGAGCATCACTACGATCAGGACCGGAGAGTACAAGAAGACTTGGAGAAACTTTCTGAAGACGTAACAAAAACTGAAAGCTTACCTTTTATCCAAAAAGGTTTTCCAGTTAAAGTTAGTCCAAAAGTGAACAAAAATAGGCTGTGTTTTAACATGACTAGATTCCCCGGACAAAACTACTACAGTATCCGAGCAGACACTGTGTACCTGGCTCTTAGCTGCTCTACGCAGGAGAACTAGAAGAACGAGAACCGTCTGCTCCGAAGGTAAACAACAGAAAAAGCACTCCGATACTTCATCTCTGCTAAGGAAACGGGAAGTAAAATTTAATCCAGTAGGCTTGCCAAAAAACTGGTTAGACAGCTTAACGCAAATAAAAAGCAGCACGTTCTTAAATGCTGATTGGAGAAAGAGCACCAACCCATGCCAGGATCAAACTGGTTTATTCTAAAGGACTTTGATACCACAGTGAGATCATGTGAGATTAGAAACATAAAATACTGCTACCAACGGATATGATGTTTAGGATGTTTATAATGGGTATTCTCAGCTCAGTAAAAAGCTCTAGTATAAACCAGTCTACTCTCTGAAATTTCAGCTTGTTGTTTTCCCTTTTTTTCATCTTTAAAAATATAAAAAATACAATGCATATGAACACATGGAAATCCCCCAAACACATGGAAATTCCCCAAACAGGGATTTTACCCAGTCCCTTCTATGTTAAAGATAATTCTCCTCACCAAAAGTCTGGAATTTTGTGCAGTTCATCGCTCTTTCAGGATCAGGATAATCTTCCAAGGCATCATGCAACCACATTGTCACCAAAAGCAGAAAGTAAACGTTTCTAAAACTGGATGAATTTGCAATGCATTTCAGAAGTGTCAAGCACATCTAGAAGCTCAAAAAGGAGACTGAGACAACAGTTTTCATGCTAAAACATTTACATTAATTAATTTTAATCAATTCATTAATTAAAACAGAGGAAATCCATCTTTCCATTGCTAGTAAATCACATAAAACAATGGCTTCAGTGAAAAAAAGCAGAGATGCCAACTACATTTGTAATAGCTCGTACAAAGCCTGTTCAAGTCCATCTTCCTAATTTCACAGACCTAATTAATGTTCCTCAGCCAAGCACCAAGAAGAACTCAATATTCACGTTCCCTGGGTTTACGTCTATTCCGCAGCATCAAGCAGCTTTCCCCGACTCCAGAAGCTGGGATCCTTCTGAAAATTAAATGAACTCAATCTTTTATTTATAGTCTCTCTCCTACATGGTACACTATTAGCATGCAACTCGGAGGAGAGAATTGCGTTGCTCCAAATTTTGCTGTTTTATCACGATCCGTAGCACTGACATGCTTCTAAGGCTTTTCCACCTCTCCGAGAGCTTTATTTTATTAGGGAAAAGGACTAATACCGGCATTTGCCCGCACCGTGTGCGTTATTTCAAACGCCTGGCGCACAGCGACGAGACCGCCCCGCGAGTGGCCGCTCCCCTCCGTGTCAGTCCTTGGTCGCTGCGGGTAGGCGAGGGGATCTCCTTAGCCCGCACCCGCCACCACCCCCGAGGGCCGAGGTAGGGCAGAGCCCGCCGCTGCTGGAGGACAGGCTCCGGGCGGCAGGAGGGGGACACCCGCTTGCGGCCCCCGGGGCGTACCGACCCCCGCCCACCGCGGGCCCGGGCCGCGGGCGGTACCTCAGGAGGGGTTCCCGCCACGCCACGGGGCACCGCCCCAGCCGCGCATGCGCACAGGCCCCCCCCCCCCCCCCCGCTTTGCGCAGGCGCGTTCCGCCCGGCCGCCGCCGGTGACGGTTGGCGGCGCCGCCTCAGCCGCTGCCGCCGCTCGGTTCCGCGCGCGGCGTTGCGATGGCGAGCGGCTGCGCGGCGGAGGAGGAGGCGGTGGCCGCCGCCGACCCGTCCGGCGGCCCGCGGGAGCCGTGCTGTGTGGTGGCGGGGTGCTCCTGGCCCTGCGCGCCGCCGGACGGCCTGGCCCGGGCGGTCTGCCTGCGGCGGGGCGCGGGCGGCGGCGGTGGCGAGGACAGGTGAGGGCGGCGGCGGCGGAGGGGACCGCGCCGCCCCGCTGGCTCTCCTCAGGCGGCTGCGGCCAAGCGAGCGGCGTGAGGGAGGGCTGGGCTGGGCTGGGCCGGGCCTGGGCGGGCGGGCGGCGGGGCGGGAGCGGGCCTGGCGGGGCAACGCGGCCGTGGCGCTTCCCCCCGCAGCACCGAGGCCGTCGTCGTGGAGAGGCGGGCGGGCGGCGGGAGCGAGGCGCCCTGTGTGCTGCACCTGGAGTGCCGGCCTACCGGCGCCGGGGAGATGGTCTCCGTCGGTATCCTGAGCGAGGCCCGGAACATGGAGGTGTACGTGGGCGAGGAGTACAGCGGGACCGGCCGGGGCGAGAGCCTGGGCGCTGCCCGGCCCCCGGGGTGAGTGGCGGCCTCTGGCCGCGGGCGGCGGGGGGTGCCCCGCGGCGGGTGTCGGGGGGGTGTGACGGGGGGAGGGTTGCTCCTGGGTCCCTAGCACCGTGTGTCCCTTTGCTTACTGGCAACGTCGTTCTCTGTCTGTGTGTCTGTAAGGTGCGCCCACTGGTAAAGACCTGATGTCTGCACCACGAAAGCCACTCGGTTTGGTCTTTCTTGAAGGTCCGTGCAAAACTGGTGAATGGGCATAGGCGCTGCAGTCGCCTGGATAACCCTGGTGTACTCCTCACAGTTACTGGTGGCTTGCACAGCTGCTGCCTCTGCAGTTGTGCTAGTTACCTTTTTGTTCTTTTGTAATTAGTGAGACATAAGCTATAAAGTGCTACTCTGGAATCTTGTTGTGTAAGACTGCAGAAGGAGTTGGGATAGGTGCAACTTTTCTGTATCGTTTAATCTTTCTGGACAACAGATCTGCTTGTCCGTTCAGCAGATCTCTCTTAGCTGATCTTTACCAAAAATCTCTTGTCTCTTCGATACATAGTTATCTGACACTTTAAGAACAAGAGAGAAAATAAAAAAAGAAGGATTTGTTTTCCCCTTCAATACTTCCTTCCATGCTTTGCCAGGGGAATTAAAGCAATGTCTTCTCTTTTGTTTTTAAGTTATTACATGGCACATCTGCTGCTTAATTAGCTAAATAAAAACAGCTGACTCAGAGCCTCAGGGAAGATGTGTGAATAATGTACTGAACCTCAAAAGCTTCTCTAGTAGATAATGTACGTACACATATAAATCCTTTTTTACATATATATATCTGATAAGATTGAATACAAGTTGCATATATGCATTAAAACTGCTATACCACATTAGACATATGTTCCAGTCAGGCTTGTTTCTTGTCTAGATGTTTACTGATATAGTGTATTTCTACTAACGAAAAAAGTACTTTATATAGTGATGTCACAGCTCGTTTATTTTATTTTTTTAGTGAAACTGAAAACGTTACTTTATACAGAAAGTACCTTAAGTTCGAATGCCCTGCAGCCTCCTGTAGAATTAAGGTAGGGAGTTGAACAGAATTGTTTTATTTTTGTCTTTTTAATCACTTAATTGACTAAATTACATTGCTCTTAGTCAAATTGTTGTTTTTAGGCACTTCATCTAATTACATAAAAATCTGTTAGACGGTACTTTGTCTTGATAGCAGAGTTCTCCTTTTAAATTTGTATCACGGTTTTCTTTTTATGAAGACTTAATGTTTATATGAGAAAGACAATAACCTCTTAGAGGAAAAAAAAGTCATAAACCAGATAAACTGCAGATAATCAACAGTCACTTATGTAATTAGAACTGTTAACTCTGATGTGGTTAAATAACCTTATGAAAATCCATATGGCTACTGCTCTAAGTGCTTAGAAGATCAAGGCCTGATTTATCTTTGGGTCATGCAGGTGCCTCTGTTCCAGTCAGAATTTTCTGAAGAGTGATAGCAAGGAGAAATCGGCTCAATTTCCCTGGAAAAGAGTTCAGCATTGTTTTTCCCCAGACTCAAGGAATAATGCATTGTCCCATACATAAAACGAAAACATGAAACTATTTTTTTCCTAACCAAAATACTTTTTTCCTTCTTACCATAGCTGCTCTCCGTTGGTGAGAAGCAAAGAATACTCATCAGTAAAATAATTGTACAAGTGAAAACAGCATCTGCAAAACTAGCAACTGATTTTCCTTCACTAGGCTCAAGCATAGATCTAGACAGAGTGCAAACTATAATGGAATCTATGGGATCTAAGTTGTCTCCAGGTGCTCAGCAACTCATGGACATGGTCCGATGTCAGCAGAAAGTAAGTCATGGTGCTTTTCTGTAAACATAAGTAGTACTGCTCTGTGACCTTACCTACTGTAACAGTTAAGCATCTTCTAAACTGATTTGGTGGAAAACATTTTTGATTTTTTTTAACCCAAACTTGCTGCTATTTTAATCCTGATTTAGCTGTTGCCACCCTTAAAGAAGGAGTGCAATGAATAAAGATTGTGTACTCAAGGAATCACTGTGCGTACACCAAGTCCAGAGTTAAGAACTCTGTATCATCATCGTTTTAAACTTCACTGCCGCCCTACTCTCCTTTTGTTCATTTCTGTTGTCACTGCTTGTCAAGGATGGTGGGCATGTTCCCTGTAATGTTTGGGGTGTAGGTAGATGGGCTGGTTTATCCCCTCTGTTGTTACTGAAAGCATGTCACCTTCAACTAAAGGGAATGTGCTCTTACAGAGCATTTATTTGATTTAGATCCTAATCCTGCAAAGTAGGCTATTTAAACAGAATCCTGAATCCATCTGATGTTAATAATGTCCAGTCTTGGGGACGTAGCATGGTAAAAATGAAGTCAGTAAAACTGTTTTTGTTATGTGTTAATTATCTTGTCGGTCTCCAAATAATACGTACAGGAAAAATCTTTTCCTATGCTTTTCCCCAAGAATATAATTCACAACTACTTTTAAAATCTCTACATCACACTAGTAGAATGCTCTGTAATTATTAAGAGTTACAAAGTATCTATTGTTGTTACTGTATAATTCCCAGTATATTTTAATACTTTAATACTAATAGTATTGTTTTTCTTCCCATCAGAACAGTTTACCTCTTGGAGACAAACTTAATTGGATCTTTGGGAAAAATTCAGACTTTGGAGGTGACCATGCAATAGACGGATTACGCAGTGCAGCTATTCAGACATCACTAGACCAATCAGCCAGTGAACCTTTGCCTGTTAAAAATCATCTAACAAGTGAAACAGCATATGAAGACTTAAAAATAAGTCGTGATCTGAACACGCAGGTACCTGACAGAGGGAATACTTCTGATTGTGAAAGACTTACTACCCAGCAAAATACAGCTGACCTCAGAAATTATTTTAAAGTCATGAGATCTTTGCATATGGAGGAACACGCGAGCGAAACCCCAAATGTAGCTAATCCACAGGTGCTTCTTCCTTTTCTTCAAAACTTATGTACTCAAGTAAATCATCTTCGGCTAAAAGATGGCAATAGACGTTTTGGTAAAAATGCAGTGACTAAAGAGGAAGGCATTCAGTGTGATGGGTAAGTTAAGTTTGGTACACTTACTAAACTAGTAGTTTGACTGTATTGACAAGTTTAAAAAATAAAATACATAATGTAAGCATTTTATTGTCATTAACAGCAATAGTGAGTCTTAAAATATGTGGTTTTGAAGGCTGTATGGCGATGAACACGATGACAATTAATTTTTCAGATGAGCTGCTTGAATATAGGAGTTTTTTCAGTAGAAATCACAACACCATTTGTTGTTACTGAACTGTCTTTTGCCTCCGTTTCACCTTTTATGGTTTCAAAAAAAAAGTATAGTCTTTCTGCAATTTCATATACATTTTGTTTGTCTTTCTCGTCTGTTACTACATATTCATTTTGACTACTTCTACCTTCTAAATTCTTATCTCTTCCTTTTTTCACACTATGTGCCACGATCTTTCTGCTGTACTTAGTGTACCTCATCCGACCGATCTTTCTTGTCCCTCCTCATTTGTTGGCATTTACAGTGCAAACTTTGTAGTAGTAGTAGTGCACCCAGTTTGATACCTAAGGAACAATAGTGGAAATAGCGAGATGTGGGAATGTAGTGTAGGAATCGGGGTTCTAATAGAGTCTGAATATCTCTAGCTCCCGGGAAAGTGTGTTGGTGTGTTTTTTTTTTAAAAGAATGCCAATGCAGATGCAAAAATAAAGAATTGCACAGTTTGTATAGCTCTTGAAATGCATTAGCTGAGAAGAATAAAGCCTGCCATACTGACAGAATTTGAACTCTGTGTATACTGTTGAGCTGTGTGGATTTTGTTATACATAACTAAGCTGTCTAATGCATAGTTGAGCCTTTGAAAAAATAAGGTTGAAAGAGGATGACTGTATACGCTAGCATGTTTACAAAAATTTGAGAGATTTAAAATGTGGCAGGCAGGCAAGGTATTTTACTTGTGCTAAAAACCTACTGTCATCCAAAGTTTATTGTCTAGTAAATGAGATTTTTACATTCAAAAGAAGTTCAAGTGCCCAGATCTCTATCATGCCCCTTGTCATTAAGAAATAAGTTATACTTATTCTTACATTTGCTCTTTTCACAGAGTAGAACAGCAGCCTATTTGCTCTTACTTGGAAAAGATCATCTCAAAAAATATGGATCTGATGGAGAAAAAACTAATGGACTATATTGATCACCAAATCCAGGCTCTTCAGACACATATAGATAATAAAATGGTTCTCTTAATGGACTTGGTTCAGAACTCAAAGCCAAACAAAATTTCACAAGCGCACTATGATTCTAATGAGGGGTTCTCTAATGGAGAGAGGTAGATGTATATAGATGTAGAACTTCAATGTACGTACTTTAAGGGCAATTATACTTTACAAAGCTTAGTATTTATGGAGTTATAACTGTAAAGAACCTCAGTGTTGTTGACTTGCATTTTGTTACTGTAATTCTATCCACTATTGTACACAGTTTTTAGTTTTATGAAAGATATTAAGAATGTGTGGTCTTTCCTAAACATAAGAATTTTGTATGCCCTTTGCAGCTTATTTATTTAAAGAGCATTGCTAAAAGCCATATGAAACACAGTTTCCCAGTTGCAGCTTGAATAATGGAGAAGTACTCTAAATAAACTGAGTTACAGCTTATCTTTTTACCTACATGTAAGCAGTTCACTTTTTTTGTTGTCTTGATGTGTAACATCTTGCCAGTAGAACAGCATGTGGCTTCTTTGTGCTTTTGGTTTATTTTAATGGCACTCCTGTTGAAGGTGTTTATTACTCCATCTGTAAGAGGAAGGGGTAGTACTGGCATTGCCTAACTTAGACTGTTTGAGGAATCCAGTTTAGAGAGATGGGATAACTTGAACCTGGGTTCTTTGAAAGCCTTGCTGGCTGTGCAGGCACCTACGTGAGGAATCTAGGCTCCTTAAGGGATATGTAAAACAAGACTGTCATTATACTTTTTCCCTCCTGAATTAATTGAGCCATGCAGGAACAACTGAAGTGAATGTATACTTAGCAGACTTGTATTTATCCATGTTTCGTTATCCTAAGAAATGCACGTACTTCGTTCGTGGTTCCTCTCAAGGCGACTTCGTTGCCAGATAGAACGTGCTGGGGTAGGTAGGATCTGCTGCATTTCACCAACCTTAGGCCAGAGAAGTAGCCTTATTGCATCATATTTACTTTAACCTGTTGGAGTCGGTTCTGCTGTCATTTGGGAAGGTAGAAATGTGACTCAAAGTCCCTCTTTTGTGGAAGATCAAGCTTCGTACTTCATTCTGCTTATTGCTCTTTGGATTCTGGGGTGCACCATTTAACTTGAACTGTATAGGGACTTAACGGTAAACTCCTAAGTTGGACACGCAGACATCGGTTGTATTCGGTATCTTAAAATGCATTGAGCAAAAGCTGTTGATGGGTGAGCAAGTGGTGACTTAACAAGCAGCATAGGCACGTACAAACCAGTATCTTTGTCTAGTCTACCTAATATTTTCTTCTCCAGGAGAACTGTTGTCTTTTGAAGACTGTCAGATCTTGATGGTAGCAACCCACAAGAGTAGATTTTGAAGAGAGGGTAATTTGCTTTGAACAGACATCTCACAGTTGTCCCTCAGCTTAACTCATGCCAGGTGCAGTTTCAAAATGATTTGAAAAGATAAAAAGAGAAATTTTTTTTGAAGAAAAAAGGACCTAAATTATCTTGTACTTTACAAGTCCCTTTACACCTGTAAAGTTAGTTTTTTAGATGCTTTCTAAGAAACATCCTGAGGTAGACACTTACATTCTTTTTCAACTCAGTGATTTAAGATAGAGTACTAGGTTGAGAGGTTTTTTTAATTACAAAAAAAAAGTTGAAATATGTTTCCAAGCATTGTTGTGTTCCAAGGCTGTTAGTTTATTGATTTTTGTTTGGTTTGGGTTTTTTCCCTCTCCCCTCTTTGCGTGACAAATCTGAACAGAAATTGACACAAATTCAAAATATCATGAAGTAGTTAATGTGGGCTCTGGATTTTTTGGTAGCCATATCCTGCTTGGCGCTTATGATACTTTAGTATCACAGCTGCCACAATGATGATATTTGAAATTAAAACCATAAGTGAAAGAGTGTAGAAGCTGTATTGTTGCAGGTTCGGGGTTTCTTCAGCATTTGCTTTAGTGAGGGATTCTGTGTAGAGAAAAGATAAAGTGAGATGTTTAAAGCTTTGAATACCATGTCATTTCAATGGAAATTAAATAAGCATTTTTTCAGATATTTTGATTCTGAGAAGTTGACCCACACTGATTGCAAATTCTGAATCTGTAGTACTGAAGAGTTGTAAAAATTTGTAATAAAACAATTGTGCAGAAGAGCATCACAATGTTAACAAATTCTTTGGTATCGCTGCAGCCAAGTTTCTGCCAAGCAGTGCTGTCGTTATCTTTAGAACCGGATAGATGAGAAACATACTGCTGAAGCAAAGCTGGGCAAAAAAGACACTCGTGGTTCTAACCCTGTGTCTTCTGATGGTTTACTAGCTGGTCCTTGGGAAACCTCATTATTTTTCTGTAAATTGTGAAAGATACTATGAGAATTAATCTATGCTTTATAATAATTTGAGTGTGATCTATTTGCACTTGAATCCTTTTCACGTTATAGATGTGTCCAGTTCTAGCATATGCATGCAACATCTTTCACTATTGAAATAAATGGGAACATGTTTAAAATGCTACTAGAGTTCAGAGAGGTTAATAATTATTAAAAAAAAAAAAGAAAATATGCTTGTTACTATTAAGAGCATGATTAAGTATTTCTTAGATCTGATACCTGAAAGCATGTGGCACCACGTGCTTTTCTCAGGTGAAGCTTTGGGCTCAATGAAAGTTAGAACAATGAGCATAGTGAGAGTAACAATACAAGCTTTTTAAAATACCTCTTCCATATTTTGTAGTCTATGTTAGCTCTCAGTGCTCATCTAGACCACTGTGGAGCAGACTGCAAATTGTGCTGAAGAGTATGTCAGATTGGGGCACTAAAGCTTAGTTGTCTTATCAACAGCTTTGCAGCTCTAATTTAAAAGCATGGCGCTTTTGATTCCTGCTCCAGTGGCTGTCCTCTTCGTATTTTTGTTCTAATAGGCAATACATACAGTGTGAGGATTTAACCTAGTGTGGAATAAGTCATTGATGTTTACTATCTGGCATAGCTTTTCTGTAGTACCAATAAATAAAACCGAGTGAAACTGAGTAGAGTGTTAGAAGATACACAGGTTATAACAAAGCTTGACCGTGATTTGAAATGTACTTTTTAAGCAGTCCATGGCTTGTGAAATGAGCCCTGGTGCCTATGTATGCTTCATCAAAAAATCTCATGTTTGAAAACCTGAAATCTTCTCTTGCCATTCATAACTCTTTCTGAAAACATGGTCAGATCCTGCATATGCTGCTTCTGTAACGAGGAGTGAGTGCTGCTTTTTCTACTTCAAAGAGCACACCTTAATCCAAAAGGCCATCAGTCTGTCAGTTGGAAAAGTATTTCTGTGATCTCACAAAAGACAAACTTTGTTGAACCTGTTGCTCTGATGATTTAAATTAGTGTGATTCACTTATTAGTGGAACGAAAGTAATAGATTTACACCAAGGAAGAGCTTAAACAGATTCTTAATTTATGTATTTCTCTTACCTGAGTAATCAGCAGACCTGAGATCTCTCTTCAGGCGGATGGGACCTACTACGGTATTAGTTTTCCACATGTATGAAGAAACAGCTCTCTTTTGCCTGGAGATACAGCCTTGGGTACAGCGAGAGTTTGCGTTGTTGCTGTCACAAATTAAAATATCGCACTGGAGATAAACTGATGGAAAGCCCCGCAGGAACCTGAAGGAGTTAAATTTGAATCTTCCATAGTGTTCAAGTGGTGGGTAGATTACCACAGTGTCATCTTTATCGCAGCTGCAACAGAATTTACAGATCTGTTAAAGCAGTCCACATACAATAATCATTGTTGTAAGTAGTTAACTGTAACTACAGCGTTTAACTAGGGCTCATTTTTACATGTGGGCATACAAGGATGTGCTTTTTTCCTCTCCCCAGTGCAATGTGGTGCTTGTTTTTCCTAGCTTTGTTTATGCAATGCCTTTAAATTTCTATGAAATTTAGCTTCCAACCACAGTCTACTAAATTAGATATGTGGAAGAGAGACAAAAATAAAAGAGCTATGATTGACATTTAGATTATATTTCCTCACACATTAGGAGACGGTAATAAAATTAATTTAGAGTCTTACCCACTTCTAATTAAGTCGTACGTTAGCGATCCAAAATCAGGTTGTGGAGATGCTACACAGGTATCAACAAACACCAGAAGATCTGGGTCAGTGGAATGAAGACTGACTTGAACAAAGAGAGTTTGGTTCAGGTCTACGTAGTATGGGGACTCATGTACAGCCTTGGAGAATGAATCTGAATCATAGAATGACATGCTAACGTTGTATCTTCCTACAGCGGTCGTGTTTTGGATTATATTATTTTTTGTTATATAAAGGACTTCTACGGTTGCGTTGTTTTCCATTATGCATTTCGCAATAATATTTATGTTCTTTTGACGGGTGATAATGTTGTCAGTTGCAGAGAGAGAGATGATGTTGGTGTAAGTGATGCTGTGACCTTCATCCTGTAAAAGGAATCATACGAAGTGCTCAGTTGTGATTATATGAGCGGTGCAGTTGAAAGCAATTGTACTAGTTACAAAGCCACCCAGCTACGCTTATCAGAGGCTCAAAGTAACCTTTGAACTGTGAAACAGATGGCAACCAAAAAACCATCACCAATCCTCCTCCTGTTTTTTCAAAACACTGAACTAACCCATGCAGCAAAAAGGTTAAGGAATAGTGCTTGGAGTGTGGAAAGTGCCAAAGCTACGCTTCAGTCACCCTTATCAAAACAAGGCTATGAGCTAGCTCTTGGGAATCTTCACATCTTTGGGTTTTTCCCCTTTCCTTGTGACTCCAGGATAAGTGCCAGCTGTATCACTTGCAGAGAATGTTCAAGTTACATACCTAACATTGTGCTACTTCTGATAACCTGGGTTGGAGAGGGAATGAAACATTTCGGGTTAATTTGTGCGGATTCTCCTGGACTTCCTTTGAAAGGCTCTTTGATTGTCGGGTTCTTAAAGAGAAAAATGTTCTTTCTAATTCAAGACTGGAAACATGGGATGAGCTAAGTGAAAGCAAATCAGCTTATTTACATGCTATTCATAAACTGCTTTTACAAGCTCGTATCATTCATAAGCTATTCTTAGCTTATTCCTGTAACTTTTCCCCTTTACCTTTTTAGTTGTTCCACAGCTGCCTAATGGGAAGGAAAAGATCACGGAGTCTTCTATAACTGGCCTGCAAGATGGATCATTCAGCTGTAGGTGAGTTTCATTATAACCGAGGGAGGTCAGATAAGACTTGCTCAGAACAATTTTCATGCTGTCTGAAGAGCATGTAAGGAACACTGCCGTTGAAAGAGAAATTAAAAAAAACACAGAACAAAACACGTTACCACAGACTCTGTTCATTTCTCACTTGATCTAGATCTTTGAAACTGTTGCATGGTTCTTGATTCATCCGAGTCTGAAAGGGCTTGTGCAGAAGTTGGGACAAAATTTCACACTCAAAGTTAGATAAGCAAACCTGTGTAAAACTCATGCTGAAAGTTTAATTTTATACCCGTTAACAGAATGAATTTCAGCCTTTGTAAAAGGGAAAAGGAATCAAAGTGCTGGTGCAGAATGGTGGGTGAGAAAATTGATCTATGGCAGACATCAAGGCTTCAGAGGCTCCCTTTTCACCTGGGTTAATGAGAAGATGGGCATGCAAACATATAGAACCAATAAGGAAAATGGTCCAGCTCTGGGGGAAAGGAAATGACAACACACCTGACCCTGTTTGATTAACCAGCACAGACCATTTTCCTGAGTATCTCAAGGAACAAAAACATTAAAACTAACCGGTCAAAAAAAGAATTTTTACATTTTTACATCTCTTGGATGGTAACAATGCCTGCTTTGTCCAAAAGAAGGGAAAACTCGGATGTTCAGTGGTGCTGGCCAGAAAAAGGGCCAAAAAGTGAAAGAACAGGCTTTCTTTCGCAGATGGGTCAAGTAGTAACTTAGGCTGTGTAGGTGAGACTAATGTGGGATTTTTTGTATGTAAAGAGGGGTAATGACTACCAATAAAAAGGCTTAAATCCTCAGTATCAACCATCAGTTCTTTTCAATATTTATAAGGGAAGGGAAGAATCATACGTAAGAATAAGAAACAGCATCCTATTCATGTAGCAAGTGCACTTACTGTCAGGCTCCACCGGACCTGGCAGCGGAACACTGGTATACTGAGCGGAAAATCCTCTGTAGGAGTTGGCGTAGTCTGTAGACAATACAACCGTCATAACGTTTGAAGAAGATTCAAACGTGGGCTGAGAACGACCACATACTTTTCCTATTAAGCCAGTGTTAGTGGTAAGGCCATCATAGACTGCTGCGAAGTCAAATTGGCAGTTTTGGTCTAGTTCCAGGCTGTAGATAGAAAAAAAAAAATGGCAGGGAAGCCTGAGTATAGAGAACATTGCTCATACTGGATAGAGGATCCAGTGCAGATAAAGCATCTGATGAATTCCAGTCAACTGAAATAAAAGAACGACGAATAAAAGAACACATAAATAGACATTATTAAAAGCAAGTAAAACATGGAAAACCCTTAAAGGCAAGAACTACTTAGGAACCTGATTCTGCTCCCAGTGAAATAACGAATGTTTTGCTGTTGCTTTCGACAGAAGCCAGATCAGCTGTTTTTATAGCTCTGTATATATATTGATTGCTACTTATTTACTAAAAATAACCACACATTCAAATACATATATATAGAGAGAAATAATCATGTATTTTAAAATAAATAGCTTTTAAAGTGTAGGGTTGATTTATGTGGGTCTCTGAAACCTCTTGTGTGTGTCACCAGAGGAAGGCTCTTGCCATTTTATCAGTCTGCGTGAGAGCTTCTGTCAGCGCTTGCCGCCCTCGATGACAAGCACTAGCTGTGCTGTGGGGGGTGGATACCTCCAGAACCACATCTGTCTTCCTGAATCTGCAGATGGACCTTGGCTGGGACTGGTGAGAGCATACACCACACTGTGCAGAGTTCATCATCTCAGAGGGCAGTGGTCAAGGTAATGATGTCCTATAGAATCCTATATGTTCCATACTGAATTCTTACACAGCGTTCTGCAGTCTGAATATCTCAAGAAATGTTCTTGAAGATACTGCCCTTTGATTTCCCTTGATCTTGAGACTTTCCTCCATGTACAGTGTCAACTAATGCAGGGAAAGCCAAAAAAGGGCTGCCAGCCCACTACATATGGGAGACTAACCCTGATAAAGAGCAATATGGGTCAGGAAAGTCCAGGCCAGCATGCTTTCCATATGCCAATGCATCCATTAGCATTTATACGTGGAAGTACTTAAGCCAGCGCTACGCTATCTTCTTTGCCTAGCGGCCAGCAATACTGAGGAAGACGTACTTTGGGTGATACTTGCTTTATTCTTCTTTTGAGCCTCAGTTTTACATTGCAATCACAGTGCACAGGTGGTTTTAAATATGCTCCTTATGCAGCAAAAGCTTTATTTATACTGATGGATTTAAATTCAGATTATTCAGGCTAGCTTAAAATGGACCTACGCCTCATGGCTTGTCACCTGAAATGCTTCTGGTGTTTCACTGACTGGCACTGTAGTAGCTATAGGGTATAGCGATGTGGAATACATTGCAGTTACTTTATCGTAAGAGTCAGCAAAGCCACGTTTGTTGTAGAAGTGTATAGATGTTCTAAAAGTTTGAAAGCACTTCTGCTTCCTGTGTTTAAAGTAATGCCTTTAAACAGAATGAAAAAAGAATAATTAGGGTATTTACTCACAACAAATCCTGAAAGTATAAGTTTATCTTCGAGTTTTTTGCTGTTTGTATGTGCCAGACGCAGTATGTAAATTCAGGGTAAGGTGCTGGGTAGTTGGGGCTGGTAAATGTCCCATTGGGACCAGTTAATTGTCCCCCACAATTTTCAATTTCTGAAAAGAAGAGTAGATACATTGTTAATGTAACGGTATGTATAATGAACCATAAATAAATTAAAGATCTAAAGTTATGTAATTAGCAGGATTGTTTCTTTAGGATTCCATTCCTTTGGAAATGATTAAAGGTACTAAAGATAGAACTTCTATAGAGAATTTCAGGTCAGGTGGATGTTACAAAATGAAGCCTGTTGTCACTGTGGGATATCTGTGAGGCACGGGGTAATGGCATCGGAGATGGCTGTAGATGAGTTAGCTTTGATACTGTGAGCGATTTAGTTATATCTACGTTTCGGGTAACTTAGGTGCCATCTTGAAAAACTGGTAATGAAGATGCTGTACCAGCCAAAAGAAACCCCGAGAGACTTTATATTAGAGAAATCTATGAGGCCTTGGTCATGACCTATATGGAAGTGCAAAATGTTCAAGTTTGAGAGAGATTTTACTTGACAGACAAAGGCGAAATAAAATCAGGTCAGTGGAAACCTCAGAAAGACAGGAGTAAACTAGAAATAGGACACAATTTTTCAAGCAGTAAAGTTAAACACTGGAGCCGCCTAAACTAGGATGTGGCAACTGCTCTGTAAAATTGAAGCTGTTAAGAGCTTAATACTGTGCCACTCAGATCAGCAGAAGCAAAGGAACTGGTCACAAGCTAAGACTGATTTTGTCCAAGCTCTTCTTACCTTTTAAGGGAAAAAAAGTATGGAGCTTGTTGAATGAAAACCCTTTTTGACTTCTGTGACCTGTACTCGGCAGGAGTTCTGACTAGATGGTCACATTCTCTTTCTGGGTAAACCCTATAATATTTGTAAACTGAGTAAATTTAGTAGAAGCCTGTAAGTAAAAGTCGAGTCCCATAATGCTGCCTTCGCACTCATTTTTCTGAGTAAAATTTAACTTTTTAGGCACTCTGCAAGTGCGCTGTTGTTCTGCTGCCTCTTTCCTTTCACTGATTTTCACCCACACTGTTCTCTAAGGGCTGAAGAACTGAGTGAGACTAATTAAAGATTTTGTTAATAGTCTCTAATTGCTGTCCTAAACTTTCCCTTCATGGAAAAGTGTCTTTTAATGGTGCAATTCAAATGGTATTTAATGACTGCATTAAGTTCTGACTTACTTTTTTCTGGTGAGAAGAAATAATACAAGACAAAGAAGCTTCGTGCGAAAGCCACGGAGTTTGTTGTTATGACAAAAGTTAAACTGTCTGAAGACGATTGAAGCACTGGGACTGCATCAGTGTCGTTACATACTTGTCCAAGAAGAGGTGAATTAGTTGAGGGACCATCATATACTTTAATACTTTCTGTTTCACAGCTTGAAGAAGGAGCAAATCTATTAAAAAAAAAAACAAAAACCAAAACCACAATGAGAACTACCTAATCTCACTGATAGATATACAGGCTTTTTGGAGTCCACAACACAGATACAATAAGTGTTTTACTGAAGCAAATACAGAGAAATATTTGGAGGCAATATTTTTCTGTGCTGTGTTCTAATGGAATGAAACAGTACAAAAGCATCTGGAGGAAATACTCACTTAAAATAGGAGAAAATGAGTCTAATTGTTTCATTTGCATTCCTCTGAATTTGCCAGACGCAGTTTGCATTTGCATTTAGGTCAATCCTTAATGCTTTGTTGAGATCATTAAGTGAAGCACCGCAGCGAGGTACGCCTATTGAAGAACAGCAACAAAAAACAGCTTGTAAGGATATCTCTCAAGTTTTCTCTTGCAATAATGTTTCATCCTCTGCTATGCAAAAACTCTGGGACAGGGCATCATGGAACAGACATGCAAAATGTTGTACTATTTTTTTTTTCATTTATATTACTGCAGTTTATGAAAGAATCAAATAGTAAAAGAATATTAGAAAATACTTTTTGTCCTCATTTTCCTAGTAGCAGAGAAAAGGAGAGTTAGGGCAACACGTATCACAGATGAAGCCAAGGGCAAAACGAAATGCGAAGTGATACAGGACACCTCAGCAACTCTCCTCTGCAAGGCTGGTCACCAGAAGCACCTCAAGCCTCCTGTCTTCCCCCTACACCGAGTCCCTAAAGATCATTGAATCCAATTCTGAGGTTCAGCCCTTGACTTAAAAGCATTTGGGAACTTACGCTCGGGGAATCAAAAAGGCTCTTCCGATTTGAGCTTCTGAGGGACTGTGCGTGGGATTACTGTGTATTTACTGCTGCATGCAATTCTGATCCTCCGTCTCTAAAAGGGTACCGCTAAACAGGAAAAGCTTCAGAGAATGGCAACGAAGATGACCCAAAGTTTAGAATAGCTTCCAGGCAAGGAATAAGTAAATAGACTGAAGCATTTCATGTCAGAAAAGAGATAACTAGGGGAGAAAAGAGGTGCTAGAGGTATGTAAATTCATGAAGAGGGTCAATATGAGATATTCTCTTCCAATACAGTAACTCAGTGGCCTGGAATGAAACAAGTAAGTTGGGGTTTTGAAACAAACAAAAGGAACTGGCTCTTTGCACGTGGATCTTTGCTGCAGGGTGATGTGGATGGCAAAAGCAGAACATAAAACAGGTCAAATCCATGAAAGAGAAAGCCTTTGGTAACTATTAAACACAAAGGTAGCACTTCCTCTCTGTTTCAGAAGTCCCGAACCACATTTGCTGGTGACTGGGAGAGTATTCTGGGGAAGTACTATGCAGACTTGTATTCGTATTCTTGCCTGAGCATCCTCCCTTGACTGCTACTGGGTTCAGGATGGGGGCTAGCTGGACTTTGACCCAGTTATTTTATGAAAAAAAAACCCAAACCAACCATGGTTGACATCAGTAACGTCACTTAATCAATCGTAATAAGTTATGAAGTAGTTGCAGAAATGGCCATTGTATAGGAAACTTTAGAAAAAGTTTATTATCCAGTTTGAGCATAAGATCTCCTTTCTACTTTAATATTAATCTAAAATTAACGGTCTAAAACAGCAGGAAGAATTTCCTATACAGTGTATGCAGTCCCAGGTAAAAAGACCAGGCTTTCTGGTGAGCTCCAGAGGGAAAAGAAAGGTTTAGGAGAGACCTTTCTTGCCATATATGAAACCTCCCGATTGTAAGAGCGTTACGGGGTCAGCTTTGCCCTGTCTTCCCTCTGCATCCCTCTGGACTGGTCTGTAGCCAGGCTCCACTAGCACAGCCCTGCAGCAATACTTCGTTATCCTACAGTAGCTACCCACCACTAATCAGGTAAATTGCTGGTTTGAGCACAGAATGGTGATCCCAAATCGAGCAACAAAAGACTGTCTATCGCTTCTGATTGAACAAGGGAAAAATTAGCAAATAAAAGCAACCATTTCCCACTTAAATCATTTTATTCCTGATACTCCAATATGGTATTAATTTATAAATGCAAATTTCAGTTCTAGAGTAAAATCTCTTCAAAATCAAGTTCTTAAGTTAAAAATTTGCCATAGGGAGTCATATATTGCAAATTTTTTTATTATTATTTAGCATTTTTAACACTTGCTGGCACATTCGGGTGTTCCTGTTGTGCAGCAATACATTAAAATAAGATGCACTTTTAGAGATATGTTTAACGTTTTCCCCTTCAGTTGCCTATAAAATAACTATTGTGCAAAAACTAATAAAGTTTCACAGGTGAAAAAAAGACTAGATTTCCATACCCATGGATTCTATTGAGTTGTCTTCAGCGAGAGCTAGAGCAGCGAAGAGAGGCAGGAGGAGGAGCTGTCTGAACGCCTGCATTTTGATGGCAGCTGGGGAGGTTAGGCTTTTCTAACTTTTATACCCTCTGATATTTCATAATCATCTTGTATTACATGGTATCACAGAGGGAGGGCTTAATCTCTCGGTTACTGTTTCTTTTTAATAGATATAAATGAGAAAATAACAGGTGTGCCTATTTTTTTTTAATATGTACTGCATGGAGTAAGTTTAACTGTGCTTTTGTCAGCTCTCGTGGGTCCGTAGCACATTTTTCAGCTGATTTCATTGAGCGTCTGTTTGGGTGTGTTGACATAAGCAGGAATGTTCTGGAAGGGATTGCCAGACTCCCTTGGGAGACTCATTCAGTAGTTTGCTCTTAGCACAGGTCAGCAGAAGTTTGTTTTTTCCCATCTTCATTTTGACACTTGTCCCTTTAGGTTGCACTGGGCAAATCATTCCCTGTCCTTGCTGAGAATTCCTCAGGTTGTAAAGTGGGACTATCGTACCAGGGTTGTCAGGAGTAATAATTTCCTATTGCTGAAGCATTCGTGGATGAACAAGGCCAGATTCATGTTAGATTTAAAAGATTGTACTGCAACCACTTTGCAGATAAAACTGTCTTAATCCCACAATAGCAGCTACAAAAAAAAAGGAATCAGCCTTTCCTTCCTGAGGAAAGGGGACAAGCACAGTCCCCAGAGCCTCAATTCTTTCTAGCATGAGTCTAGTGAGTATCTGTTCCAATATATTTACGCTACTTTGTCTCTTTCCATAAGGACCAAAGCTCTTGAAATCCAGAGTATTTCCTACTGCAGCAGTGGATTCTCAATCTTTAAAGCTTCTAGAGGTTGTGGCAGTGCCAGTGCCACAGATGTGCTGTTACCCTGACCTTGGTTCGGTGCGGTACCTGCGTGGTGTGTGAACAGCCAGGGCTCACGCAGGAGCCTGGCTGTGTGATTCTTTCCAATACAGAGAGCAGGTATCCCACAGCTGTGCAAACAGGGCTTCTTTCAAGTTTACTAGAAAGGCCAAATTGCAACGCAGACCTTCTTGAAACGCATCCAGGTACTTTACTTTCATAAAAACTTTTTTTTTTGTACAAAACCATTTTTTCTTTTATAAACATACTGAAATATGATACATGTGTAACGATCCTATATTTCTAATCTCAGACCTATGCCTTCTTTAAATCAATTCTCTCTGATTTTTAACTCACTTTAAGGATTTTGAATGCAACTTTCTCTTCATCATGACAACGTACTTATACTGCCTTTAAGCATGGAGGCATTGAATACATGTATAAAGATGTTGCATAGCATTTGAATTCCCTTTAGCTTGTGGAAATGCTACATTTGCATTTACTCTGTATAGCTTTTCATTTCTTAAACCCACACGCATACTTGCAAGGAATTTTCAAATGCTGACATCCATTTGGTATGCATTTAATGTGTGAACTGGTGGGTGGAGCCCTCCCAATCAATGCTGTGTCCATCAGAACCAGGAAAAAAATGCCTGTGGCTATGATTCTATGGTAATTTACTCTGGTATTTACAGGTTGGTAGTCAAACTGTTTGGAATTACTTGTATATGAACGATTAGGAAATTTTCTTGCGTTGGAGGTGATACGAAGGGACTGGACCCCTAAGCAGTGGCCTGGTGTTCCTGAAGGGCTGAGCCCGTGCTCACACTTTTGAGGCTGGGTGGCAGCACCGTCTGCACAGACGAGTCTCTACGCAACTGTGCTGCTGCTGCTCCGCGTACTCGTGCTACAAATCTGAGTGTGCAAACTGTTTTCAAATCTTGTATGTTAAGCCCATGTCCAGATAGTGTGTTCGGATATCAAGTGATGCCGAAATATTAATGGCCCGCTTTGAATTTTCTCTCCTACCTCAAAAGAAAATGGCCAGCAAGACTTCATGAAAGTCTTGTAAGATGAGAAGAGAATGACTGTAAGGAAGGTGTTTTACCATAGCAGATCCTCAGAACAAATGAGCGTGTGTTTTCGTGCAAAGGAACAAGGATTCAGCTGTTGTGACACTGTTATTTACAGGTACTGTCTCTTATTGCCTGCAGCTGGGAGTGCAACAGCAGGGAAAATGTGATTTCAAGCACTTTAAATCATTACCTGTGAGAAGCAGAGCAGCAGGGTTACGAGTGTGATGGAGTTTTGTATGAACTGAGTATGATTAGGAAATACTCTGGCTCAGGACGGGCATTACGGTCCTGCAGGATGAGGGCTTTGGCAGCGAGCCTGCTCAGCCAATGCCAAGGCTTAACCACCAGGTAAGAGATTAGATCTGGAGCCTTCGTGGGAGATCTGCGTGATTTTGACGTTTGAGAGCTGGCTAAATGCAGAAGCTGGGTTTCAGAATGACTCTAGTCCCTTTTCTGAAGGGATGAAGCATAAAAGGAAAAGTTGCTGAAAAAAATGGATTTTTTTGCCTTGTGTGGCACAGCCTCTAGACCCTAGACATCCTTATTCAGTCCAGGGCTTCTCATTATGAGTTTGAGTAATCTGCACATACTTGCCATATGGAAACTGAGTATTGGCCTTAAAGATGCTTTTCACAGTCAGGCCAAGTTCACCAGATTATCAACATTTAATCCATCTCTTTCCCTGAGATGGCTGCTGTACTCTTGTACAATTCTGCAATCAACGAGGTATTTTTCTCTATTAGGAACTGAAAATTACTAATTTCCATTTTTTTTTCCACTAAGTCATTCCAAGTAGGACAATTTAACATGAAAGCGCAGGAACGCTTTCTTGGCGCAAAGTGGTATCATTTGAACAGATACTGAAAGAAAAAGGATGAAAAAAATGCTTATAATGAAGTAAATTTAGATGTACATTTTTTTTATAGTTCTAATCTCCAGTAACAGAACCTGACATATGGAAAAATTATAATAGTTTATAGGTGTTGCAGAGATGATATCTCTGTACGTGTACAGTATTTTTTCCAAATATTTTTGAGTTCCTATTTAAGGTAATTGCTCAGACATTACTGGTTACAAGGGATGCTTATCCTTTAATTTATGTCTCTTGGTGAGCTCAGAAAGCAGCACTATGACGTGTGCTTCTGTAAGGCAGGTTAATCTTCCTTAAATGCTCAGTATTTGAGCTATTTGGTACAATGGGGAGAACTGGAAGAACTGTGAGAGGGAAACAAAGTCTTGATGAGAAAAATCAGCCAGTTGATCCAACCACTCTTTGTCACTGAGAGTATTTACTGAAGTTTAGGGTTTTACAAATCTGGAACATAGATACAAAAGATCTGAAATTAAGGAACACAAGCACAGTTAAGATTAAAATACCTTTAGATTTACACCCCCTAGTATAATGTATTTTTAGAAATTAGTAGCAGATGTGCAGCACGTTGATCACATATAAGTGATCAACATAATGTTATGGTTAGAAGAAGCATTATTGGGGCTGTTATTATTTGGAGACAATAATAATAATGACCCCGTCGCTTGTGCTTCTTTTGCCTCTTGTCCTATAGCCCAGGTAGCGTTGGGAAGAATAACTGTATGAGTTGCATGCTAATATTTTGCACTGTAGGCAAACTCTTGGGTATATGGAACCTCTGAACTTGAACTGGACAACCCTCTGGCCTGGTGAATAGTAGCTCCTACAGGCTGGGTCCCTTACACACCTGAGAAAAGAAGAAGGAAAAAAACCACATGTAATTGTCATACAAAAATTGTGACATGGTCACTAAGCCCATTTGTTTCTTTGGTTACAGGAAACTTTCCTTCAGGAATTTCTGTGATGTTAATCACAATTCACAGCGCAGAACTCCCGAACACAGATGCAACTATATGGAATTTAAATATGTATGTTGGTATCATATGTAACACAACATATATAAATATCACACACATATGTAAATGCATAAATGTAAAGCACCTGATGCAATTTTAAATATGTGAGAAAAAGTTACTGTGTAGGCCTATTATCTCTCCGAAGTTTTTTTTTATTTCAGCCTTAGAATTTCTGAAGAGCTACGAAGAAACAATTCCATATCTCAAATCAGCCAAACCCCCTTTAATCAGATGCTTCATCATTCTCTAATTTTTTTATATAATTTGTGAAATACCTTCTGAGAATTTATGCCAATTCCTCTTCCCTAGCAGAATATTATGGTGAATTAAACATAAAAAGCCAACTCACAAAACTGTATGGTTTTGTCCTAATAGCTAGTTCATTTAAAATCCTGCCGCTTCTTGCAAGCGGGTAACTCAAATGTGTTTCAGGACTGTGTATCTTTGGTGTATGTATTTGTTGTTGTCCGTATGAAGTCAATGACGTGAGGAATTATTTTGAAATGGTTGTTGAGATATTTTCCTTACTCTCTTCTGACTAAATCAGATGCCACAGTTGTAAAGTCATGAGGATTTGGAGAGACCACACATGTGTCTGTAAATAGCATCAGATTTGGCTCTGTGCTGTAGAGGGTAGCGCGAACAAACGAATCCTGGTTTGGCTCAACATAGTATGATGAAGCCCTCACCAAATTTGAAACAGATGGTGAATCACAAAAGGCAAACTTGACAATAAGTCATCGAGATGGAGTTTCCTGGTATGGAGACTCTGTAACACTGGATATCGTTTGGGCACCAGCGTTCCTGTGTGTTTTGCAGTCGAGGTTTGACGAGGGAATTTGTGTTTCTGCTGTAGAAGGTGCCAGAAATGGATCTTTTCACTGCGTTGGAATAGGTCATGGCTTGATGGGCTATGAGTTTAGAGCTGCAAAGTGTGGCTGAAGCCTTTTTCTGAATGTCTCTAGAAAGTCAGGCGAGCTAAGGGCTGACAGGGCTCAGCTGTCCGTGCCGGGAGGACCCCGGGCCACCCGAGGTGGCCCAGCCACAGGTCCTGGCTGAGGACATTGCCAAGTTGTGAGAAAGTCTACAGAGCCACGCGAGATAAGAGAGGTGAAATTACCAACGAATCAATTACTGTTGTTTCGGGTTCAGTTAGTAGCTCAAGGACTCAAGAGGGAAAACACCAACATGGAGAGGGAGAAAATCTTAAAGGGAAGAAAACCATGCGGAATGGCAGCTGAGCACAGCGGAGGGTCTGTTTCAAGGAGCCATGGAGGAAGACCAACCCTTCCCCGCCTGACTGTCACCTGGCCGGCAAAGGCTCGTTGGGAGTCTCCTCGGTGTGGTGAGCACGCTAACGCCCCACTCGTTAAATCCTGCTCTCCGTTGTATGTTGGAGTGAACACACCATCGCTTTATACGTCGCAGCTATCCATAACCCGCTTGCAGAGTCTCTTTGTTTTGGGCACGTTTAGCCGTGCACAAAGTGACCTGATGAAGGAGGGTTATGAAAGGGAAGCGGAGCGGGGGAGTGTGTGAAATGGGGAACGTTGATAATACCGTATCATTTAGAAAAATGAACTTTTAGAAACATAGTTTTGTTGTGGTGTTAATATAACATTCATCTATGCTGTGGATGTTCCATGTCAACTTCCCAAGCCTTGGCATCCACAAAGCCATGGGGTGGCATCATCCAGTAACAATCTTTAAAATTATTTTTGATTTTTTTTCATAAAATTTTGATAATGTCTTGGCACATGATAATTTCAAACCCGTACGTTTCTACCAGCCTTCTTGTGCCACAGCCTTTGTATGGCATGTGAAACATGGCACAGGAGTCGATCCCGGGCCTGCATCAGGGGTCGCTCAGGTGTCTGTTCCCTGCACGGTAGCCTCTGGCATTGGCGTAGGGTCTTCTGGTGGTCACTGGTATGAAAATTCCCTTTTCTAACTCTTACATCAATCAGTCTTTAGAGGATGAAAGTGTATTAACTTTGTTAATATATATTAGTTCACATTATAAACTGTAATGTAATGAGGTAGTGGAATTTTACTCCGGTATTGTTCGTACTTAATTAAAACAAACTAAAGGACAGCCCGGCCGTGGAAAGGAGGACTTTGCTTTGTGGAAGCTTAGAGCTGCCCAGGAAGGATTCCCCGGGACAGCCAAGATAACGCCAGCATCCCAGCCCCTCTGACGCATCTTTGAAACCCTCCCAGCATCGTCTGGTGTCATAGGTCAGTAACTCCAGCAAGACTGACTCCAGGGCCATCTGGATCAATAGACGGGCAGCAAGAATGCTGCAGAAATAGAGTTGTTTTGCAGAGTTTTACTATGATTAGTAATTGGTAGTGTGGGTGTGAGTGATTAGTCAAATTGTGTTGTACCTGAACACTTGAAGGGTGTAAGAACACAGTGTAAAACCACGTTCGGGATGCCCCAGTTTGGCTGGGACACCTCACGTGCATGAATAAATACTTACCCTTGTAATTTTATACTTTGCATCCCAGGCCTCCTCGGTCGGCACACACCAGTTAAGAATCGTAGTAACATCGCCCGCATGTATTTAGGCAGATAAGTAAGGCTCGCTGGAGAAGAAATTTAACGTTAACAAACCATATGTAAGCGCAGAGCAAAATGCAGCATGTATTAAATACTGGCATGCTTTGCAAATGCAAACGTGGGCTCTGCTGCCGTACCTGCAAATAGCATCTGAGTGGAGAGGAAATTAATTTCTCTTTCTTTGATGGGGTACCATTAAAAGCTCGTTACTCCTACAGCTAACCCTGAGGTTACACAAGTCAGCGCTGTCCGTCCGTTCTCTCGTGGGGAGAGGGTGAGCTCGCTGCCGTAACGAGCTGTTTCTTTGCCTGCGAGCCCTCGGGCACACACAGGCACCGACTGGCCAGCGGCCTGGCCGGCTGTGGGCAGATGTTTTAAGTGCATTTTTTTCCATAAACGGTGCAGACATAGGCCAGCTCATCCCCTTAACGCTTACCGCCGAGGATGGTTTGGCTGGCCGCCGCTGTGTCAGCGGGGTGCGCTCCTGGGTAAGCTGTGGCACCCTCAAGCTCTCCGCCTGCTCCCGGCCTCGCCAGCTTCCCCCTTTCTCTTGCACTCAGATGCCCTCTGCCATGAAGCTGCCAGGCTTCCCCAGCTCACATCCCTTACCCGGCGTGTGCTGCGCTTGGGAAGAGAAGTCATCAGAAAGAAGAAAGAATGAGGATTCCTTACCTGGGTTTATAGGTGCTGGGTCTGTTTTCAGACGGGCTTTTAATGCAAAAAAAAAAAAAAAGTGAGACTGAATGAGGAAAATGGGTGCTTTTATGTAATCAATTAATACACATTGTAATCAGCTGAATGCATTAAGACTAGGAAAAGTTAGCAGCAACAGTTCTGAGCAATAGAGTTGTCGCAGACAGAGGGCTCACATCAAAAAAGTGTACGGGCTTGAATACTAAAGATGACATAGCACTAGCATTAACGGGAACAAGATTTAATTCTGTGTATTCCTTTGTGTAGGCAGACAGTCCCATGCTCAAATGCACTCTTTGCACCTGAAGTTCAGTTTTCTGTAGGTTGTCAGCACAAGTACGTATGTTTTATTGATGCGCTGAGTGCCTTTTACCAACATGTAGCTGATAGGGCCAGACTTTAGAAGAAAACCGCAGTCTGCTATCTAAGCATCTGAGGCAGAATATTTTCAATTAATGAGCAGAACTTGCAATTCAAATTTTTCAGAAGATAAATCCATTGTAGGAAATCTGAGGTTCAAACCAGATACTGCTGAATATGTCAGGAAGATTTCCACAGACTCAAATTCCAGTGGGGATGCAACTTTGGAAAGCACGGGGAGGCTGACCTTCTAGAATTGAGATGATCTAGAGCAAATCCAAATTTATACTGGTGTAGTGTGTCTGCCCCAGCGGCTGCCCCTTCCCTAGTGCTTTCATCAGTGCAGGTATTTCTTCCATATCGACACCGAGAGCATTTTCCGTCCCTTGATTTGTATGGAAGCCAAAGGAATTATCCCCGAAGTTAACTACTAGATGCATGAGATTACGTGCACGGTGGAGACAGGGAGCCATGCCGACACAAAATCAGATCACGACTTGGATAGCTAACTAAGGAGTTAAACCAGAGTCATGCTGCATTACTTACAAGTGGTAATGGCTGCTGCTTCAGGAGTTGGAGAGACTGATAGAGCGGATGAGTTTGTTACTGTGAGAAGGGAAAATATAAAATTAAAACATTGTCCACACTTTAAATACGTTGATGACTCACATGAAAAATAGTAAACTGCTCACCACGGTTCAATAAATGACCATAAATAAATACCTGTTTTTTCAGCCGTTGTGGGCTCGGTTGGGACTGTCAAAGAGAAAGTAAAAGCCACGCTTCAGTAACTGTTCCGTTACTGTGTGAGCAAAGCAAGGACTGTTAATGGGGAGGGAATCGGTAGTTTACTCCCAGGATCAAGCATTAGACCAATTCTACTAAAGCTAAAGTCATACGTACCTCCTGCTTCAGGTGTCGTGCTTTCTGCAGGGGCTGATCCGAGACATGAGAGAAAACAAAACTGCAGGTTATCGTAGAATCACGGAACAGTTTGGGCTGGAACGGACCTTTAAAGGTCATCTAGTCCAACCCCCTGCCACGAGCAGGGAAAACAGGTTAGCTGTTGTCCCAGCGCTGGGCAGGCACGAGGTACCCGAACCACAGGAGACCTGCAGGTCTCATTCGAGTGGCAACCAGCCACAGCACCGGGGAGATGCTGCTGCTGCCCGGGGCAGGTGTCAGCAAAGTCTGCCCAGGGCGTGAGCATCCTCAGTGGGAGGAAAACACGTCCCTGTGCCGGCTGCCTCTGCCACGGCCTCCAACAGGCTCCCGACTGCCGCGTGCAGGGCCCTGGAAACCTCCGGGATGTTTGCTAAACAGCAGTTTGGGTGCCGGGGGATAATGAGAGAAAGTTTCGTTTCTAATAGGCCGTGCCCACAGCAGTGCCGTGCGCTGCACCGACAGTGGCCGGGTCCGTGCGGCCGCCTCAGCGGGCGTTGAACCTGGCTGTTCCCGCGGGAAGCACGGCCTGGTTTGTGCAGCGAGGGGGATGCGGCTTTGGGAAGTGCGGGGAGGTTGGCTTTCTTGGAGTGGGATGATCAAGTGCAAATCTGAATTTATGTTGGTGTAGCGTGTCTGCCCCAGAGGTTTCCCCTTCCCTGGTGCTTTCATCAGTGCAAGTATTTCTCCTGTACCGATACCACGCCCCTCTCCCTCCTTTATTGTGCGTGGAAGCCAAGGGAGAGGCGATGGGGATTATCCCTGAAGCTAATGGTTAAATCCATGAGATTACACACGCAGCAGGGACAGGGAGTGAGTCAATATGTGACCAGAACTTGGGCAGACAATTAAGCACATAAGCCAGAGTAACGCTGTATTACTTACAAGTGGTAACGTCTGCTGGTTCAGGAGTAGGAGAGACTGTTACTGTGAGAAAGAAAAGATGAAATTAAATATTGTCTGCATTTTAAATGTATATTTTTGTCCTGATACCCATAGCAGCAGCCTTGGCTGCTTGCACTATCACATGAAGCCATGTGAGTGACCGGGCAGCACTTGGCTGCACGGCTGAATGTAGCCCCAGTATCGCTGCGTCTGGCGGTGACGCAGCCGGTGCGATGGTGTGCGTCGCCTCTGGGAAACCCTGCAGCAAGACCCGGAGCTTGGGCAGGGAAGCAAATAACGCAGCTGGACAGGGCACGGCTCTGGCAGCCAGCGTTGCCTGGCCAGGAAGGCAGGTAGTCCACTAAATCCTGAATTGGGACTGGAAATGGGAGTGCCTGACCGAACACCCCAGCTCCTTCCTGCTGCTGACAGCTAATTCCTCGACTCCATCCGGGAGCGCTGTGTGAGCCGGGGATCCTGCCATCCTTCGTGGGCTGACAGTACCTCTGCTCGCCACGGTTCAGTAAGCAACCAGAAATAAATACCTGGTGTTTCAGCCATCGTGGACTCGGTCGGGACTGTCAAAGAGAAAGTAAAAGCCACGCTTCAGTAATTTTTCCAATCTTGAGTGAACAAAGCATAGACTGACAAAGCAAAGCAACGTTATCATTTAGGTGTAATTAGGCCTGGTATAATGAGATCCCAAATCCAACTACATTATAGCCGTTTACCCCATAATTTGGCGTTTGTGTAAAGCAGCTTGTGGTATTTCCACCGCCCTTGAGGGTGGATGGAAACCGTGCGTATGGCTGTGTGTATCTCCACAGAGGCAAAAGCGCTCAGTGCGGCAGGACACTGTCCACAGGCCCCGCCAGGAGTTCGTGTTCCCCTGCGCACCTTGAATTCTTTGGGGCTAATGATGAGGTAAGGGCTCTCTCACCTCCGAGAGAGCATGAATTTCGGCTCAGCGCTGCTAAAGTCCAGGGGAATCCGCACTCTGCTGCGGGATAAGTTGTATTTGACTAAACCTGAGATAAATAGACGAACGCTGAAGTACTCCATACCTGTTGCTTCAGGTGCGGTAAGCTCCAGAGGGGCTGTCAGGAGAGAAAATAAAAACCATCAAAAGAAGGAAAGCCAGATCAACGCTTTCGGCTATAAGGCGAGACAAGCAGGAGCACAGTCAGGGCTCTCCCCAAAACCACGACTGAGTGATGCTTTCTGAAGCCTCGGAGAAGGCTGCAGGTATTTCTGCCGTGCCATTTCACTGCCACCCCACGCAACCAGTGCATCTGTCGACAGTGGGGCAGAGAAGCAAACCCGGTGGGGACAGGCGTAATTTCTGTCCTGCCTCCTCCCCCAGGCTGAAATCCAGTGAGAACCGCTGTTTGCAGCGAAGTAGCTCCACCACTACAAGATCTGCCAGAGCCTGGAAGATGAGCCGTCCGGAACTCCTTTTTAAATTAAATAAATTACCTGCAGCTTGGGAAGGTTAGTTGGGAAACAAACATTTTGTTCTGTAAATTACTAAAATGTTTAAGCAAGTATGGCTTGTGCTGCAATACAGCCTCTCGATACATCGGAGGAGAAAGGGTTTGCAGTGTGCGGAATGGTGGATTGAGCAGGACTGAGTGAGTTAGGGATGCAGGCTGATAGTCTGAACATGATTTCTCCTGAAATGCTTCTCCTGGGGCTTGCGGCTCATGTACAGCACATCAAAGATTGGTCGCAATTGTTTCTCAAATATTCATTGTAATTGTGTGTCAGTAACCGTCAACTACGAATGGTACAGGAAAAAGGGGAGAGGAGAAGAAATAACAAAAATAAAACCAAAGTGAAAATATGGGCCTCTTCAGAGGGGTAGTAGAAGCCTTATTCGCTTCTTCAGGAATGTGTGAGTCTCACGGCTACTGTTACTCATTACATCATTATAATACAATATGACAGCACAGCATGAGTATCACTTCCCTATAGGATCTCACTTTCTCTTGGACAGAAACAGCTGAGTCCACGAAGTCGCAGTGGCCTGCCAGCCTACCCTGATGTCTAGGATCAGACACACCACGTTCATCCAGTGCCAGAACCTCCATCAAAACAATTTCCTTCTGCATCCTCAGCTGGCAGGAATTTTCTTCATTTTCCTCAATAAACTTCACATAACTATGATGCAGGTCTTTGAAAACGAGTACAAATTCATAAAGAGAAGAAAATCTGTTTATAAAACTGCAAGTCTGACACACGTACTTTGAAGCTCTGAGGCAGATAGTCTTTGTGCCAAAAGCAGCTTCCAGGTTAGTCTGCCAAAACCTGCTGGTGGTCGTCTCTAGAAGAAAATGCCTATAGCCCCGCTCTTCCCTCTCTGCTTCCCGCAGATGAATCCCTTGTTGGAAGGACGAGATGGCCCCAGGACGTATGGAGCCCGCGAGGGCTGGTCCCGCCTGTGACCAGGGTGCCCTGGCCATCCTTGGCTCTCACCGGCCTCCCCTCTCCCCGCATGGCCACTGCCAAGTGTCCTCGTTCCCATAGTGGCTCCAGCCTTGCGCCAAGCTCCTCCTTTCACCCATATCGGCTTGCACGCACGGCTTAGGAGCCTTAATTCACATTAAATAAAACGGAAAAGGTGAGTACCTTCACAGATAACACCAGCGTCTTCCTTGTGGTAGCAGTCGTGCGTGCCCAGCCCCCCGTGAGAGCACTGCTCCAGGGAGGACTCGTCCCCTCTGCACGCCACGTTGTCCAGGAGAATATTTCCCGTGCCTTCACCAAAAAAGGCGTCGACTTTGGCTGAGACAGCATCTCCGCAGCCCAGCTGCCTGCACACAACCGCGGCGTCCTTCACGTCCCAGCCATCATCGCAGACGGTTGCCCAGCTCCCGTTGTGAAAGACTTCGAGGCGTCCCGAGCACACGTCCCCGCCGTTCACCAGTCTCAGGGACATGTCTTGGGAAGCAGAGGGAAATCACGGGCACTTGGCAGCCTCAGAAATGGGCTTCCCGTTTATCAAATTTATATGCATTTATCAAATAGCAGAAGCCAACTTTGCTGTGTTGCACAGAAAGTGGCAAACCCATGAAATTAATCTTATTGTAACCACCCACACAGTGTCAGTTCATCAGCTGTCATAAATCCTTACTCTCAGTGTGCCATATACACCAGGGAGTAAATATAGACATTTTTTTCTCTTTCAGGCTCTGATGTACATATCCATAGGTAACATAACCGTTCCTATTGATATCAGTATTCTTTAACAACAAAACTCTTCGATAAGTTTCAAGTATCTCAGAAACTCATCTCACACGCATTTACTTGCTTTGAAATTTTTACCTATAAAATATTTGCCTTCCTACCAGTGCTTACATTACTATATAAAATGTATCAGCTGTGACAGCTTTGCAGGACCCATCAAGAGAGAACTCACCAGCTGGAACAGGCTCTGTTGTGACCAGGGGAGTAACTGGCTCTAGGAAAGGAAAGAGAAAAGTGAATTTCTAGTTTTAGTACAGAGGATGCTTAATAACGTTCTTCAGTTACTACGTGAAAAAAAAGCAAGCAGTAGTGATGTAGAGCAACCCCTTCATCTCTGGAAGCATCATCACCAACAGGGAGAAGGCTGCAAACCCTTTTTTAAATGTCAGGTGTTAATGGTTGCGGTTACCTTGCAGGTGTAATCTTTAATTGTTTTGAGTGTGGGACACACTCACCAAAGAGACACGTCTGCGTGGGTCGCGTGTTTAACTCCACTTGAGACTTTTACTAAAAAACCTAACTCTATTAAAAATTTGCTTTGATTTTTTCCCCAGGGAAAGGTATCCCCAGGATAAGCTGTAAACCAGCGTTCTTTGTGCCAGGTCTCATCCAAACCCCTTTCAGGCAGTTACGTTTCAGGCTCGTGGAGTGCCCGCCACGCGGATGAGTTCTGTCCGTGGACCACCACTTGCCGTGGCACCGGCCGCGCGGAGGCTGCAGTGACTGGGGCTCTCCAACGGCACACGTTTCCAGTCAGAATACAGAATTGCTGGAAAACTGGGAATTGATTTGGAAAAAATCCTAAAGGAAGTTACTAAAAATAATTTCCTAATAAATACAAGAAAAGGAAATTTGATTTACTAGTCATAGTTCGTAATTTATGGGAAATCAGAACTAGGAGGACTGAAATATAATAGTGATGATGTAAAATTATGATTCAAATAGTAATGCATAAAGCAGTCAGGTAATGGAGTAGGAAATGGCACCAGACAAGATTGACAATGATATTTCAGGTAGCCAGGGGATTTGAGAATTAAAATAAAAAATTAAAGCACAAACCTATGTGAATAAACTGCATGCATTAACAAAAAGCAAAAATGTGGTAAACCATAGCAGTTCTCATAGGGCTTAGTTTCATGCCTGAAACAATTCCACTGATGGAAACAAGTTGTGCATCAAAATCGCAGCTGCAGGCAAGCTCGCGTTGCTCACGAAGCAGTGGTTTCCGAGAGGTGTGCTAGCGTACCTGCGCAAATGACGCTGGCATCCTCTTTATGTTGGCAGTTATGGACGGCGATCCCACTGTGGGAGCACTCCCACAGGCTGTCCTCATCCCCTCTGCACTGCACGTCGTCGAGGAGGATGTTCCCAGAGCCCGGACCGAACTGGGCTTCGGACATAGCTAGCAGAGCTTCTCCGCAGCCCAGCCTCCTGCACACCACCTCGGCGTCCGCCAGCTCCCAGCCGTCGTCGCAGACCGTTCCCCAGCTGCCGTTGTGATAGAGTTCGACGCGGCCCGAGCACCTGCCGTCGCCGTCTGCCAGGCGCAGGGACAGAGCGGAGGTATCTGCTGCGGAGAAAGAGCCCGCACCGCGCCTCAGTGGCGTTCGTCCGAGGCGGTGGCACAGCCCGTCTTCGGGCCAAGAACCACCCCAGGGAAGACAGGAGCAGGTAGCCTGCAACGTAGTCTGCTCTGGCGAAGGATCCTCCGCTGAATTTCAGCCCTGGTGTAGGGTATTATAACTGCTCAAACCCATCTTTCTGCATGCAATACCCAACGGGCACGGGCATAGTCCTCTTCCAGAGCGCATTGGTCTCTGGGGCGAATGATCCTCACCCGTGCCGCTAGCTGCCGCCTCGCCCTGCTTTGGGCAACAGAGGGAAGGTTTTCCACCTTTTCTTTACCACCGTTCTCATCTATACTGTAGTGCTGTCTAAAGGACGAACACAAATACCCAGAGCCAGCCTTTTCCTGGGGTACCCTGCAAGCTAAGTGGTATGGTTTGGGGGCTTGGGGTTTTTTTCTCCCTTTAAATAATGCCTGTTTCAGCTTCTTTTCCCATCCTTGCTAACCCTCTGGCATAACAGATGGTCGGCACAGCATCATTTCCCCAGAATAGTAGCAGAGCTATTTCTACAGACCAGGCTCATTTCTGAGAGCTGGGTACTTACGGAATACTCCACACATTTATCTCACTTTTAGAGGCTTTTAGAGATCTGAAGGTCCAAATTAGTTTTATGGGCCTGGAGTGTATTTTTCTTTCAAAGAAAGAAATCAGAGACACTGCCGACAACATAATTGAGTTCCTCCTAGTTTGTGGCCATCATAAACTGCACCAAGTATCCACGCCTGTCTTACTCCTTGGTGGGTCAGTGATTACGAGGTTTTCATTTTGGGACATTTTGCTGTCACCTGGCAGCCATTTGTAACCAACTAATGCACCTCCATTCAGAATGAGGGCCGTGTTTCCCAGGACTCTCTTTCTCCTTAATTCCTTTGTGCCGGCCGTGATCAAAGCCTCTTCCATCCGAGTGCCACGCTTATCGTTTGCTTCCGCAAAAGTTGGCTGTAAAGAAATGCCAGCAGCAATGTGCTTGGCTCGCTTCCCAAGATCCAGGTCTATACTTCTACAAGACTGCCAAATAGGATTTCAGGGAGGAAAAAAGATAATTGAGAGAAAAGATAATTAACCTGTTGATCCAGGTGTTCAATATTCACCAGGGATGCTGAAAGGTGTTAAATAAAAAGTTTAAAGAACTGGACTACGTTAGTTATCTAAATCCAGATGGGAATAGTGATAAAGAGATTAAAAATTCTACATCCAGATCCAGACCTTGACTTAAATTACAGGCAGAAATAAATTTGTTGTGATTCAGCTGATATTAAAAATGGCTTTATTGGGAGGGAGGCATCTTTCCTATTAAAGTTTCTAAGTAAATGAAGTATTTCATTAACTTGAAATATGAACATCGATCTGAAATTTTGGGGGGCACTTTTTCAGAAAATAAAGGACCGATTGAGTAACAGTCAGTGCAACAGACAGCTGAAAGGCAACTTTTTACTTTCAGCAAATTAATAAAAGAAAATAATCGATAGTTGCAGCTCTTCAAAGTCAATGCTTTGTGCTTAGTTAAGTGTGGAATATAATCCAAGAAATTAGGGAACACTTCGTTTTTCTGAGCTTTTCTCCCAAAGAACAGTTTACCTGCAGTTTGTACAAATAAAAGTAATGAGATTACTACTTACAGCTCTAGAGGAGCCTTTTTTTCCCTTTAACCATTCAACAGCATCTCTGTTACACACAGTATGTGTAAATAAGATGAAATTGTTTGCTCAAATACTTGGTTGAGTAGACACAGGCAAAGCACTTAATAGTTACAAGCACATAGTTCCATAGTAATGAGGGTGTTGTTAGGAAACCATATATACACCATGTATTACGTTCCTTAAGCCTGCATAATAGTCAACAGATCACTCATTTAAGAAGTTCACGTTCAACTTCTGAAAGCCAAGCAAATAAAAGTAAATCTTGAGGGACCACATTCATTTCTCAGTTTCACTGGTATGTGCAAAGAAGCGCAAACTTCTTTCATTCAGCTGGCGTGGAGCCCGGTCTGAGTAAGTAAGGCAAGCAGCAAAATCTGATCAAAGCTCTGAAATATTCTTCAAAGTAGGAAAGTTTTCATTTCTATCCTTTTGAGAGTGAAATGACTGGCAGGAAAAAGGTAGAAAAACACTGACTGAAATTTCTTCTTCGCTGTGCTGAAGATTTGGCCGTTAATTTCTAAGACAACATTTGTAGAATCAGGGTGGGTAGCTCCTAGATCTCGAACATGAAAATACTGTTTGAGATAAGGTTAATGGGTGGAGCAGTACGCAAACATGTATTACACTTTCTAGTGCTGCTACCGCTGGCATTGAGTCATGGCTCTGAACTTCTGACAGCATAAATAAGGCTGTAGAAGACAAGAAGTGTTAAAAAAAAGGTTGTAAAGAGAGGGATTATCAGTTGCCTTGCTAATTGTTTATAATGTTATGCAGCGTCTCGGACTAACAGATGGTATGGGTGTGAAGCAGCCGGCCGCAGCGACCGTGCCGTAATGAGATCCTCAGCCCTTGCCATTGAAACTTGAACAGGACGGATACAGTGGCAGAAGGAGAGGCAAGATCTGTGCACTCTCTGGAGGACACGATGAGAATTCAAAGTGATCTTCATCAACTGAATAAATGTCAAAAATCAGCAAGGGGAAGTTCAGTACAGACAGGTGGAATGGGCTGCTCATTGGAAAGGGAAAACCAACGCACAAAGACAAAATCATGCTTTCAGCTGGCACAGAAGGACCAGGGAAAACTGGAAGTTGGTAACGTTAGCGCCGCAGCAAGCCGGTCCCGTCGCACTCTTGCTCTCAGGGTGATACCTGGGAGCTACTTATTCTCCGTGGCACTGAAGAGACCTCAGCTGCTCAGTCGGTGATTGCACGTTCAAGAAAGATAGAGATAACGGGGAGAGCTTGGATGAATGAATCAAGAATATGATAGGCTTGAAAATCATGAGCTCTGAGGACAGCTTTGAAGAGCTGAATTTAATTAATGGGAGAAGCGTCTTTCACTATTCTGAAGAGGGCTCTAAAGAGGATGGCCACCAGTTCCTCTGCTCCCTGGAGTCTGCAGAGAGCTAAACCAGCAACTGTAGGCATGACAGAAAATGTCCATCAATAAAAGAACTTTGAATATAGCGTCCAGCACATTTTTTGGCGTGTCTTGAAAATATCTGTCAAGTTCAGAGGCAAAGGACACAGTCATCTCTCCTGGTGGAGATTTGCATAGGAGTTCAAAGCATACTGGCGCTATCAATTTCTGCTTCATTAGAAGAGGAGGTAGGACAGTATGTGGTGGATAGGAAGGACCCAGCTCAGCTAGTGGCTGATGCAAAATGGCCCTATCTGGTGAAATTCTGGTTTTAAGATTTTCTTAATACCTAACAAATTATTTCGTAGATTCATTAAAACAGCTCATTCATTAAAAACTTGCAAAGTGTCTTACAAAATAGATGCCGGAATAAGAGTTGCCCCAGCAAAGAGGGTGGGGAAAAGGTGGGACATACGCACACACATCGCAGCACGATCAGCACGGAAGGAGGGCTGGACCGAAGCTCTGTATAATCTCCCCTCCCCAGCGGGCACCACTCAGAGGTGCTGAGGAGGAGCAGATGAACGGGACGAGCCCACACGGTGTGCCCAGGATTGTCTCCCAGCCGCTCGTTTGCAGCTCAGGGACTTTCTGAGCCCAAATGGTGCCTTGTGTAGCGATGCAGGACAGTGCCCTTTGTGCTCCTAAACGACGCGAGGCGCACAGGTTGCGTCTGACTGTTTCTTACCTTCGCGCAGCGTAGACAGCGGTGCTGGAGATGTTAGTGGCTCCGTGCTGGCCGTGACTGGGGCAGACGTGATCAAGCCATCTGTTTCTGTGACTGAATAACACGTTGAAGCTTTGAGGAAAAAAGCCCAATAGGAACAATGAACAATAATGACCAAACATGAATAAGAAACAGAATTACATTTTTGGTTAAAACGACCTGGATTTGTCATTTTGCTAGGAAAGTGTGAAAATACGGGAAGCTTTGTTTCAGAGAACAAACATGGACTTGTCCCTTGTACTTCTGCCTGAGTCTCTATCACCACATAATACCATGATAAACAAATATTTGAAGTTTGGATTTTTAAGCTTCTTAGCACCTGGAGAATGAAGCAGCGTGTTCTTATCCCTCTTTATTAAAACTTCCTTGTGTACATTTTCCATAGAGTATGGCTTTCCCTTAGCTCCTTTAAGACTCAAAACTGATTTTGCAATTACACCTTTGTCTTTGTAAGCTGTGCTTAGGATTTGTGGTGTAGAGGCCTCAGCCTCTTCATTTACTGAAGTGGATGCAAAGCAGGAATACAGGGATGTTGAAGGGACTGTGAAAGAGTCGAGGAAGAACATTATTGGAGAGAAACATCAGTCTCCGTGGTGAGGGAGTCCAACAGGGATGAGTGGGAAAGTACAGAGAACCAGCTTCTGTAGTGTCAGGTGGTGGCATCTCCGTCTTTAGGATTGGGAAAGAACTGTCAAAATTACTGAATCTTTAAGGTGAAGATGTCCCAATCCGATGTAGTCATTGATGCTCTCCACTGTAAAATGTCCACTTTTCCCGAGACAAAAGCACTGACATTTGAGCACTTTTGCTGATGCCTATATTATACAAATATGGGGTTAAATTATACAAATTTGGGGCTTAAAGCCCCCAATTTTTCATAATTACATATCTCCCAAACTTTGACAGCCCAATACTTTAGAAATGAAGGTTTTAGAAGCTGGATTCTTTCTTCACTGAGATGATTAGTTAGCAGCTGACTGATCTTAAACTTTGTGCAGTTATTGTAATCCTACCAATGTAATCTATTTTAAACAATTTTAAACATTATTATTATTAGATTTTATGGTATAGTGTCTGTTCTTACCTTCAGCAGCTGTGGAAAGGATTTCTGGAGCTGAGGTACCACCATCTCCTGTAAGTGGGGTGGGTGAAATGGATGACTCTGCAGTATTTTCAGAGGCTGTGAGGAGAAGGAAGAGCCACGGAAACAAGAGGGAGAGAGCATTCAGGTGAGGCTGAATGACTGAAATCAGCTCTTGATGAATTTAATTGCCTTCAGGCTTTACGGAAGAGGGAGTCTGTCCACATCCACTGGCATGGCTCAGAAATGGATCTTCATGTTAATGCTTTGCATTACAAACATCAAAAATGTTTCAGACTTCTTTCACCAAGAGTGAGAAAAGCAAAAGGGGTGTGAGGAGCAAAAATAGCAATGAGTGTTGTAACTTGGCAGTACCATTTATTGGTATATAGTTTCCCACCGCTGCAATGGGATGTGTTTTGTCAACTTTATTAAGAAGTTCAAAAAGTGAAATAACAAACGGCATTCTGTCTGTATAGAGGGAAATGTTTATTACAGCTATTCCTGGCTTATCGGAAGAGCAGATGCTTAACTGAAGAGCATCTTCAGTCACAGGCTTGCCAAGCTGGGGAAGAGGGCTTTAAACTAACGTTGCCGGGGGAGGGGAACCTCAATCCATCCCACTCCTACCAGTTTGATGCCAGTGTCAGCAATAGATGCCCAGGGCCTGGAGAAGGATCACAGGCCAGCAGGAGAGCACCTGAAGAGCAGCACAAAGGAATCCCAGCCACTCCAGCCGGTGAGTCAGCTTCATCGGGGCCCAACTGAAATGCCTCCATGCAAACGCACGTAGCATGGGGAATAAACAAGAGGAGTTAGAGACGTGTGTGCAGGTCTGTGATCTTACTGGCATCACAGAGACGTGGTGGGATGGCTCCTATAACTGGAGTGTTGGAATGGAAGGATACAGGCTCTTTAGGAAGGACAGGCAGGGCAGACGAGGAGGGGGTGCCACCCTCTATGTCAATGACCAGCTGGAGTGTGTGGAGCTCTGCCTGGGGATGGATGAGGAGCCAACCAGGAGCTTATGGGTCAGGATTAAAGGGAGGGCAGGAACAGGTGACATTATAGCGGGGGTCTGCTACAGGCCACCTGACCAGGAAGATCAAGCAGATGAGGCCCTTTATGGACAGACAGATGGGAGCAGCCTCATGTTCACATTCACAAGGAGGGGCTGGTGGGGAATGTGAATCTCAAGGGCAGCCTTGGCTGTGGTGACCATGAAATGGTGGAGTTCAAGATCCTTAGGGCAGTGAGGAGGGTGCACAGCAAGCTCACTGCCCTGGACTTCAGGAGAGCAGACTGGCATCTTCAGGGACCTGCTTGGTAGAGTACCATGGGATAAAGCCCTGGAGGGAAGAGGGGCCCAAGAAAGCTGCTTAATCTTCAAGGATCACCTCCTCCAAGCTCAGGAGCGATGCATCCCAACCAAGAGGAAGTCAGGCAAAAATGCCAGGAGACCTTCATGGATGAACAAGGAGCTCCTGGACAAACTCAAACACAAAAAGGAAGCCTGCAGAGGGTGGAAGCAAGGACAGGCAGCCTGGGAGGAACACAGAGAAATTGTCCGAGCAGTCAGGGATCAGGTGAGGAAAGCTAAAGACCTGATAGGATTAAGTCTGGCCACGGACATCAAGGGCAACAAGAAAAGCTTCTATAGGTACATTGGTGATAAAAGGAAGAAAAATGTGGGCCCTCTCCGGAAGGAAACAGGAGACCTACCTACCCCATATATGGAGAAGGTTGAGGTACTCAATGACCTTTTTTGCCTCAGTCTTCACCAGCAAGTGCTCCAGCCACACCACCCAAGTCGCAGAAGGCAAAGGCAGAGACTGGGAGAATGAAGAACTACCCACTGTAGGAGAAGATCAGGTTTGGGACCATCTAAGGGACCTGAAGGCACACAAGGCCATGGGACCTGATGAGATGCATCTGCGGGTCCTGAGGGAACTGGCAGATGAGGTTGCTAAGCCACTATCCATCATATTGGAGAAGTCGTGGCAGTCCGATGAGGTTCCCACTGACTGGAAAAGGGGAAACATAACTCCCATTGTTAAGAAGGGAAAAAAGGAAGACACGGGGAACTACAGGCCAGTCAGTCTGATCTCTGTGCCTGACAAGATCATGGAGCAGATCCTCCTGGAAAGTATGCTGAGGCACATGGAAAATAAGGAGGTGATTGGTGACAGCCAACGTGGCTTCACTAAGGACAAATCGTGTCTGACAAATTTGGTGGCCTTCTACGACAGAGTTACAGCGTTGGTGGATGAGGAAAGAGTAACTGACGTCATCTACCTGGACTTGTGTAAAGCATTTGATGCTATCCCGCACGACATCCATGTCTCTAAATTGGAGTGACATGGATGTGGCAGGTGGACCACTCGGTGGGTAAGGAATTGGCTGGATGGTCACACTCAAAGAGTTGCAGTCAACGGCTCGATGTCCAAGTGGAGACCAGTGAGGAGTGGCATCCTCGGGGGTCGGTGTTGGGACTGGCGCTGTTTAACATGTTTGCTGGTGACACGGACAGCGGGATGGAGTGCACCCCCAGCAAGTTTGCTGATGACACCAAGCTGTGTGGTGCGATCGACACACTGGAGGGAAGGGATGCCATCCAGGGAGACCTGGACAGGCTTGGGAGTTGGGCCCGTGTGAACCTCATGAAGTTCAACAAGGCCAAGTGCAAGGTCCTGCACACGGGTGCAATCCCAAGCACAAATACAGGCTGGGTGGAGAATGGATTGAGAACAGCCCTGAGTAGACGGACTTGGGGGTGTTGGTTGATGAGAAGCTCAACATGACCCAGCAATGTGCACTTGCAGCCCAGAAAGCCAAGCGTATCCTGGGCTGCATCAAAAGAAGCGTGGCCAGCAGGCCAAAGGAGGTGATTCTGCCCCTTTACTCTGCTCTCATGAGACCCCACCTGCAGTGCTGCGTCCAGCTCTGAGGCCCCCAACATAAGAAGAACATCAACCTGTTGGACCGAGTCCAGAAGAGGGCCATGAAGATGACCAGAGGGCTGGAGCACCTCTCCTATGAAGACAGGCTGAGAGAGTTGGGGTTGTTGAGCCTGGAGAAGAAAAGGCTCCGGGGACACCTTATAGCAGCTCCACCCCTGGAAGTGTTCAAGGCCAGGTTGGATGGGGCTTTGAGCAATGTGCTCTAGTGGAAAGTGTCCCAGCCAATGGCAGGGTGGTTGGAACTATATGATCCTTTTAAGGTCCCTTCCAACCCAAACCATTCTATGATTCTATGATTCCATGAAAGTCTTTCTCCCAGAGGTACAGTAGTCATTGGAGAAAGGAGGGAGAGGCCATCACGACTGACACTGAAATACAGCGTCTGTTTTTCCTGCAGTTCTCTGCCGGATCTCCTCACCCTATGGAGTATCACCATTAGCAGGTGGGAGCTGTGCCAAAACGGGGAGGAAGGCTGGAGGGAGACCCAGCTCCCTCATCCCCAGCTCACTGGGCTGAGCCTGCAACATCCTGGGCCGCAGGTTGGGAGAGGCTGAATCTGAGCTGAGGAATCCTCAAACGGGAGTACAGGACCTGCCATCTGTTCTGGACTGGCTTGATAAGAAGCCCAAGCCTGGAGGCTTATAAATTGTTTAGAATCCAGACAGGTGATGTTACAAACGGTGAGGAACGTAGACTGGATGGCTTTTTCCTGACTCATGCTTCTTAAAAAAATAAAAATAATTATTTCCTTCAGATTCTGTGGTTCAAATTCTGCACTGTTCAGCTTCCCTTGCAGCAGGCATTGCGGATAGCATTTGCAGCTCCCGATGGGAGTAGCGGTAGTGGTGCTAGTGGTAGCCTGCCCATGCTGCCAGAAAGCCAGCAGGTTGGTACCAAGCAGATGAAGTTCATAGAGAAGCATCACCTGCACTGAGAGATGATGATTTTGCAACATTTCTTGGCATCTCCACTGATGTCCCCTCCTAACCAAAACTTACAACCACGTTTTTCTAACATGCTGCATGTTGTGCAAATGCCCTTCACCTGTCGGCAGCATGGTCAGGATTTCTGGTGTCTTGCTTTCCTCTGTGGTGGCGGTGGAAGCAAGGGAGGTACCTGTGCTACCAGAGGAGGCTATAAGGATGAGAAATCAAATGGTTGCAAGTAGCAATTAAAAGCACAAGCGTAATTTAAGGAGTTAGTGACTTGCTTTAGGTCTCAGGCTTGATAAAAAACTGTGTTATTAGTCTGCTAAATAACTGGAGAGGCAGAGGTCCAACTGAGGGAGATAAGCACAAATCCCTGGCTGTGCTCCTTAATGTTTCTGGGGTTTTCATGGATCTTGGACACGCAAAATCACAATGATCTGGACACTTTTGCTTTACAAAATTCTAAGTGTAGTATTTATAGCTACAAGCTCAGCGGTATTAATCAATAAATGCATATATTCCTGATATGTCCTGACAGCTTGATATTTTTCAAGTGAAGACGTTGTAAGGGGGTTGCTCCTTCACAGAGATGTTTAATTTGTAGCTGTCTGCTATGAATATTTTACAGATTTACATGGTCACATCTTAATCTAGCTGAAAAATCCAAATTAACAGAATACTTGTTTTAGATAGCACTTGCAAAATGGCTGTTCTTACCTTTGTAAACTGTGCTCGGGATTTCAGGAGCTGATGTGGCATTTTCCTCTGTGACAATAGTGGACGCAGAAGCTGTAACTGAGGCTAAAAGAAAGTTAAGGAAATAAAAAGGAGAGATTGACAGCAATTAGAAGTGAACATGTGAACTGAAATCTTGATAAAAGTAAGCAGATTTGGGCTTGGCAGGACAGTGAGTCAATGCGTAGCCCTTTATTTTTGCTGAAAAAAAGACTTTCACCTTCATTTAATATTTAATAATAAAGATAGTAGATATTTCTGACTGCATTCTTTTACTACAAGAGATGCAACAGTCATTTAGAAAGATGCAAATGGCCACTCTCAGGGGAAATAAAGAGATTTTTCTTGTGCTTTGGAAGTGACTTTCAGCTCCAAGCGTGCCTCACCTTCCTGGAGGGTTGTTAGGGTCCCTGGAGCAGAAGGTGTCTCAGTCCCTGCTGGGCCTGAGCTGCGTGCAAAGGAGGAATCTGTGGAGGTGGGCAGGGGCTGGGAAATACGTTACTAAACAGAATCACCACCATGTAAAAGAAAAGACATTTCCAGGATCTGTGAAATCATTAATACTTCAGGCTTCATGGAAAAGAAAGCCAGTTCCCTGGGCTTTAACTTCTGGTAATGTGGCTCAGAAGAACATCTCCCAAGTAGTAATTATAAGTGAGCTTGGGAGACTGATGCAACTGGTGCACGTCTCAGCAGAGTATAAACACACCTTATTTCCATTCTACCTTTGCACTAACTTAAGAACCAGGAAAAATTAAGCATGATTATTAGAAGAATTGAAGGTGAAGAAAATATCCAGGTAAGGGTGCCTCCAGTGAACTGATTGTAAAGATCGCACCATACATACATGCGATCTTCATAACCGTATATGCAGGTAGACTTAATCACATGCCCATTTTCCCTCCAACCACATTTTCCTATGAAAATGAAGATCGTGTGGACCATTGGCTCTTCCAAGGCTAATTACATGCAGAGTTATTAAATATTTTTACTGAATTTCCAATGTCCTCCTGTCTGCTCTAAATAAATTGCATATATCGCTCAAAATTTCCGCACGTGAGATTTGCAGTTTGGTTTTTCCCTTGCCTTCGCCAGCAGGAGTCAGGGGTTCTGTGGTAGGTGTCACAACAGTGGCGTCTGTGGAAAATGTTGATGCAGAAATGGAAGTTTGGGGCTTCTTTGAGGATGCTGGAAGTTAGAGGAAATAAACTATTAGAGAACTGTGAGAATGGTCATGGGAACTGAGACACTGGTAAAATAATTTAAACATCAGGTTTTGTGCAGCACTGGGTTAATGCACCAGCCCTTATCTTCTGGTAGTGTGAGTGACATTTCTGTTGATTAACGGCAGTTCTAATGAACGTCAGAGATATTTGGCCGTGGTGTCATCGGTGCAGAAATAGATGCGCAGTGTATGCAGCAACAGTTCAGGGCTACTACAGTGTGGTTTTGCAGGTTCAAGTCTTGAGAAGAAATGATTTGGGGAACCACTCTTTCACTTCTGGGCTGCATATGATCGAAAACTGCATTTTAGCACCTACTCTTCTGTGTATTATAAAGAGCATTAGTAATTAACGCAACTCTTAGAACCCCAGGAAACATGAGTAACATCTGTACTTTACGGTTTCCAGGGTGCTATGATTATTTCAGGAACAGTAAGAAAAACAGGAGTCAGAAACTTAGACTTGGAATGTTAAGTCTCACCTTATGTTTTCCCTAATAATTAGTAGATGAGTAGCAAGTACAGTTCCTATGAGCAATCCAAAGAACAGAAATAATGTTACAGTGGATGAATAAATAGAGATTTGGAGCAATAACTAGTAATTTGGAGCATGTACCTTTCTAGAATACTGGCTGCCAAGGAGCTATAATCACATGATTTTTGAGTTAAAAATTAGTCTCTGGGCATTTGGGGAGACTGTGAAGAGCTAATGGACTTATGTCTCAAAAGCCCTGCCTTACCTGTTGGTGCAGCCGTGGAGCGTGTCGCACCTGTGAACACCGAAAAAAGCAAAAGTTTACTTTTATTGTACAGTAATTTATATTGCTTCAAAATAGGCTGCTTCTAGCTATGCGATCTTTGATTTCAGTTATGTTTACGACAAAAGTATTAATTTTTGTTTTCAATTCAGACATGCCTGGTTCACATCTGGATGTGCTTCTATCTCCTCTTAACTGGTTGCCTTTCTTATCTTGGGAATGGCCTGTAATCAGATGTTGACTAAAGCGGTCCTGAACTACCTTCTTTTCACCATTTTCATACGCAGTGCTTGCTGCTACCAGTCTTGGTATTTTGTCCAGGACATCCTTTTGTTCCTCGATCACACAGACCAACCTGAGTACAAGGAGCCTCCACACGCATGCATTTCACCTCTAGTCTGATTCCCAAGCTCTACTCTCATGTTTCTTGCATTTATGGTCAACAAGAAAAGCCAAAGAGATTTTTAACAGGGCATAACTTGTTTTTTTTTACCTGAACAGATGACGCCGACATCCTCATTGTGTCCACAGTTATGTGTGCTCCAGCCAGCGTGCTGACAGTCCCAAAGGTAAGATTCAGTTCCTCTACACTGCACGTCATCCAGGAAGATGTCTTCTCTGCCAGGGCCAAAGTAAGACCATCCCAAGACAGAAACAACTTGACCGCAGTCAAGTTGTCTGCATACAACACTGCCACTGTTCATACTGAAGTGATCATCACAGACTGTCCCCCATCTGCCTTCGTGGTAAACTTCAACCCTTCCAGCACATCGGTCCCCTCCAGATACCAGTCGTAGTTGTGGATCTTCTGAAACTAAAGCAAAAATTGACAGGTAAACATCTCAATTTGTTTATTCCCAGGATATCTAAACTTCAGAACCAGAAGGCCAACCACCTTAAGGGTGTGTATGGCTATGGTGGATCCTCTTGCATCCCTCCAGGGAAACCTACGTGCTCGATTACCTCTCTGAAATGCCTGCACACCAACTCACACAGCATGGGGAATAAATAGGAAGAACTAGAGATCTGTATGTGGTCACAGGGCCATGATGTCATCACAATTACAGAGACATGGTGGGCTAGCTCGCATGACTGGAATGCCGTCATGGATGGCTACGTACTTTTTAGGAAGGACAGGCCAGCAAGGCGAGGTGGTGGGGTTGCTCTTTATGTGAGAGAGCAATTGGAGTGTATCAAGCTCTGCCTAGGGGAGGACGAAGAACGAGTCGAGAGCTTATGGGTAAGGATTAAGGGACAGGCTAACATGGGTGACACTGTTGTGGGTGTTTACTACAGGCCACCTGATCAGGAAAAGGAAGTCGATGAGGCCCTCTACAGGCAGCTGAAAGTAGCCTCACGATCGCAGGCCCTGGTTCTCATGGGGGACTTCAACCACCCTGATATCTGTTGGAGGGACAACACACCTTGGCACACATAGTCCAGGAGGTTCCTTCAGAACATTGATGATAACTTTCTGACACAGGTGGTGGAGGAGCCAAGGAGGAGAGGTGTGCTGCTGGACCTCATACTAACAAACAAAGAAGGTCTGGTTGGGGATGTGAAGGTTGGGGGCAGCCTTGGCTGCAGTGACCATGAGATGGTGGATTCAGAATTCTGTGTGGAGGAAGCAGGGCAATAAGTAGGATTACAACCCTGGACTTTACAAGAGAACTTTGGCCTCTTCAAGGACCTACTTGGAGGAATCCCGTGGGTTAGAGTTCTAGAAGGTAGGGGAATCCAAGAGAGCTGGCCAATATTCAAGCATCACTTCCTCCAAGCTCAAGATTGGTGCATCTTTGATGAGTAAGAAATCAAGTAAAGGAGGCAGGAGACCTGCATGGATGAGCAAAGAGCTTCTGGCAAAACTCAAATGGAGGAAGGAAGTGTATGTAATGTGGAAAAAGGGACAGGCTGCTTGGGAGGAATATAGGAACGTTGTTAGAGTATGCAGGGATGCAACGAGGTCCACCTGGAATTAAACCTGGCAAGGGATGTCAAGGACAATAAGAAGGGCTTCTTCAAGTACAACAGTAGCAAACGGAAGACTAGGGAAAACGTGGGCCCGCTGCAGAACGAGGTGGGTGCCCTGGTGACAAAAGATACAGAGAAGGCAGAGTTACTGAATGCCACCTTTGTGTCAGTCTTTACTGCTAGGGCTGGCATTCAGGAATCACAGACCCTGGAGGTAAGAGAAAAAGTCTGGAGAAAGGAACACCTTCCCTTAGTCGAGGAGGATCGCGTTAGAGACCAGTTAGGCAAACTGGACACCCACAACTCCATGGGCCCTGATGGGATGCACCCATGCATGCTGAGGGAGCTGGCAGATGTCATTGCCAAACCACTCTCCATCATCTTTGAAAGATCATGGAGAACAGGAGAAGTGCCTGAGGACTGGAAGAAAGCCAGTGTCACTCCAGTCTTCAAGAAGGGCAAGAAGGAGGACCCAGGAAACTACAGGCCAGTCAGCCTCACCTCCATCCCTGGAAAGGTGATGGAGCAGCTCATTCTGGATGTCATCTCTAAGCACATGGAGGAAAAAGGTGATCAGTAGTAGTCAACATGGATTCACCAAAAGGAAATCATGCTTGACCAATCTGATAGCCTTCTATGATGGCATGACTGGCAGGGTAGATGAGGGGAGAGCGGTGGATGTTGTCTACCTTAACTTCAGCAAGGCTTTTGACACTGTCTCCCATAACATCCTCATAGGTAAGCTCAGGAAGTGTGGGCTAGATGAGTGGACGGTGAGATGGATTGAGAACTGGCTGACTGGCAGAGCTCAGAGGGTTGTGATCAGTGGCGCAGAGTCTAGTTGGAGGCCTGTAGCTAGTGATGTTCCCCAGGGGTTGGTACTGGGCCCAGTCTTGTTCAATTTATTCATCAATGACCTGGATGAAGGCACAGAGTGTACCCTCAGCAAGTTTGACGATTATACAAAACTGGGAGGAGTGGCTGATACACCAGAAGGCCGTGCTGCCGTTCAGCGAGACCTGGACAGGCTGGAGCATTGGGCAGAGAGGAACCTCATGAATGCAGTTCAACAAAGGCAAGTGCAGGGTCCTGCACCTGGGGAGGAACAACCCCATGCACCGGGACAGGTTGGGGATTGACCTGCTGGAAAGCAGCTCTGCGAGAAGGACCTGGGAGTCCTGGTGGATGACAAATTCCCCATGAGCCAGCAACGTGCCCTTGTGGCCAGGAAGACCAACGGCATCCTGGGGTGCATTAAGAAGAGGGTGGCCAGCAGGTCGAGGGAGGTTCTCCTCCCCCTCTACTCTGCCCTAGTGAGGCCCCGTCTGGAGTCCTGTGTCCAGTTCTGGGCTCCCCAGTTCAAGAAAGATGAGGAACTACTGGAGAGGGTCCAGCGAAGGGTACAAAGATGATTAAGGGACTGGAGCATCTCTCCTGTGGGGAAAGGCTGAGGGAGCTGGGGCTGTTCAGCCTGAGGAAGAGAAGACTGAGAAGGGACCTCATCAACGCTTATCAATATCTCAAGGGCGGGTGTCAAGAGGACGGGGCCAGACTCTTCTCAGTGGTGCCCAGCGACAGGACAAGGGGCAACAGGCACAAACTGGAACATGGGAAGTTCCGTCTGAACATGAGGAAAAACTTCTTCCCTGTGAGGTGCCAGAGCCCTGGCACAGGCTGCCCAGGGAGGGTGTGGAGTCTCCTGCTCTGGAGAGATTCCAACCTGCCTGGACGCGGCCCTGTGCAGCCTGCGCTGGGTGACCCTGCTCTGGCAGGGTCTGGGCTGGGTGGTCTCCAGAGGTCCCTTCCAACCCCGGCCATTCTGTGATTCTGTGGTTCTGTGATTCTGTGATTCTTATGTCTAAGGTTGCATCCCCATCTGTGCGGGGATGGGCTGCCCAGTGCTTCTGTGTTCCCAGTACCCAGGGCTTACTGGGGAACACCTGCAGTATGCAAAGCAGTCCAGGGCAGGGAGCTGAACAGCAGAGCCCAAATCAGTGCAGTTAATTCAGCCCCGTTCGCACGGCTCTGTGATCAGGACCTGATCTTTCATGGTAGGTTATCATTGGCTGTGCTGGTGAGATAACCAGCTCACCCAGAGCTGGCTCATGTAACTCTGCAGGTGTGCCAGGTATATTCTCACTCAGGAGCACGTCTCACCCTCTTACCTTTGGGTCTAAACTTGTCTTTTATCCATGTTGAAAATTTGTCCCATAATGAGTTTTGACCTCCAGTCGCTGAGCCTCCCGGTGAGTTCCACCAGGTACCACTTGCTGTGGCAGATAAGAAAGGATATTAGCACTGATGTAACTTATCACAATTCAAGGTATATTTTATGTTTAGCTATGTGTTGATACAGAGTTAGAAGCTATGTGTTGATACAGAGTTAGATACAGTAAGTGTTGGTATGTGGTGTGTTTTCAAAGCAATTCTGTGGTTTTGCCCTGTGCCTGGAAAGACACGTTCATTCCCTCACAGTTCAGTGGAAGATGACTGTAGAGGACCTTATTTCATGGCAGCACAAAGAGCAAAGGTATCCGACCCCAGAAATCCTCGTGTACATCCTTCACCTCCAGTGAAGACATGGGCTTCTGGGAGCTGAGCCCTGCCAAATTTCACTGGGGTAGTAGAAAAGGTTACGTACCTTTGCCATGTGTGACTACCACAATAGCAGGGGAGGCTGTGGGCCATTTGTCTGTGCAGGTCGAGACAGCTATGTTGGCTGACAGCCCAGTATGTTAGCTTAAACCACTCTCTTTGCCAATGCCTGCTCAGGTCTGCATGGGAAGCCCAACTTTGTCTAACTCTGCAGTGAAGAATAGACTATATACTGCTTAAGGTATTCAAAAATGTATGTTTGATTAAACCAGACCATGGCATCATGGTTCAGATACCAGGGGATGAAATGGTCTTCCAAAACAGGATACAAACCTGCGGTCTGATCGTGTGGTTTTGATAATCTGTAGTTTTAGTCACATAAATACCTTTGCAAATCTACTGAAAGGAGAAAGGATTTAGGCTGCCAGGGGTCAAAGCAATGTTTTCAAGTGGGAACTTTAAAAAATAATATCCTTGCATTTTCAGAATTAGCATGCTTTTTCCAGTCAAAGTTAATCCAATCTACATCAGGTCAAATCAAAGACAAAAGTGAACCTACTGAATAGGAACAAAGATTATAGGGTTGCTGAAGTGCTGGGATTTGACCACCTTCTTGAAATGCAGCTTAGTCCTCTTTGATGCTGAACGTCCCTCTGGGCTGCCTTTGCTCTTGTCTTATAAATAATTCAATATAGACAACCTCTTAATCTACATTCTATGAAACTATCTCTTTTTGTAAGGGATTGACAAGACTTTATTTATCGTGCCCACACTGATAATTAAAGATCAAAGTATCTCATTCAAACTAGCAAGATTATAGGGAAGATTTGGGGTTATTGTTGTTTGAATTTTGAAGGAACATGGCAATGCAGCAAAGTATATTTTCATCTGGGTCTGGCAGGCTGCTCTGTGTTTCTTTTTCTCTCTTTCTTTACATTTTAAAATGTACAGTATAAAAGAGTTTAAATTCAAAACTAGAATATTACAAGAACAACATTTAGAGAACAACTTTCCCAAACTATTGCCCTTACAGAAGAGAAACAAAGAAAATATTCTTCAGCCTTCCTCAGCCTACAACCTTCATAGGTTATATTGTGAAATATAACCTATGGATTTGATCTGAATCTTTGAATTAGAAGACAAATTAAACCATGAATTTTATGGTTCAAAGCTCATCAGCAATATTCTAGGAGACTCTTTGCCACTGCTTTCCAGCAAGCCGGTCTGTATTAGTAACTAACTCTGTCTGTAACATTTCCCTGCAAGCATGAAAAAAATTTTAGACACGGTACCTGGTTCAGACAGAAGAGCAGCACTTAACAGAAGCAACCAAGTGAGACTCACTTGAAGGTCCATTTTCATTGCCGTTGTCTGTTCCAACCCAACGCAGTTTCAGAATTTATACTAAGTGAGTTCTGGTCTACACCAAAGGTGTGGGCTGTGCAATTTGATCTTTCTTCCTAAACTTCCAGATCAATGCCAAGGAAGTAATTTGCTGAGTATTTTCATTTCACAGGGTACATCCAGACATCCGGATAAATAGATCCAGATCACAGCGCTACTCTGGACTGGCTACCGAGATCTTCCCAAACACTCCCCAGGCACCTTTGTGGCCATGTGTTGATGATGTGTTTGTTCCAGGAAGCGGAGATTTACTTTTGGAGATTAGGCTGTTTGGTAAGGATTCTCATACCACCAGTTAAGTCGGTTTCCAATTTACAACCATACTAAACTAGATTAAATTGGTGTGAGAATTGTGCCAAAAGAAGATTAGCATCCTAAAAATGTCAGGAGACTTCCAACCGAATTCCCTCTGTCCGCTGCAGATTATTCCTGTAAGAAGTAGTTTCTACACTTTTCCTTATTTCTCTGACTCCTCTTTAACCTGGGACTAGATCCCTCCAGCATGTTTCGGATGTGCAGTTCTCTCTTTCTCACTTCCAGCCTAATAAAACAGCTGTAAGAGACACTGGCCAAGGCATGGTTGGGTAAGAAGAACTGCTTTGGGGGTAAATAAGAAGGGCAATTGCTGAACTACAGCAACCAAGGAAATGGAGCAAGATAGGGCCAGAGGGTGCTAAATAAAGCTAAAACTGTGTAAGTCAAGGAATCTGTATGTAAAAACAGAGGGACATGACCAGCTGCCATGCCCTGTTCTGGGGAAGACCAGTATAGACTGAAGTCATGGGGCCCCATGCAGTAATCTACACTGATTTGCTGTGATCCCCAAGGCAATGGTGAGCACTGATGGAGCACAGCGGGGAAAATCCAAATGATCCTCACGAGCCATGAGGTTGCCGAAGGGAATTAGTCACCTTCATTACAGTAACCATAAGTGCTGGACAAGATGAAGACTCCACAGCCCCGCTCTCCATCTACCAGTTTCACAGCTTGTGTTCCTGACCAAACTAGGCTGAGATTTTCCCCTTGACTTCAAAGGACAAGCACACATGGTCTCTGACAGTCCTGTGTGTTATATCCCTCGTAAACATAGGCTGCGCAGAGCCTAAGGAAGTGGAGCCTTTCTCGGTTAGGACCTATGAGACGTGCTTTTGGATCTGTGAGATATTACACAAAAGGATTGAGGCACAACATATTTTTCAGGCGAAGGGGAGAAACTAGAAACAGGTTTTTATTCTACTGGCAAGAGATATGTGATCATAGGACGAGAGGCAGAAGATATTGTAGTGCCAGTATAAATACAAATTAATAAAGGACTAGGAGAAAGCATGAAAAAAGGTCATCATGAAGAGGAAACATGAGAACAGGTCATGCTGGAGATTATCTTTTGCCAACTGTTTTAATGATACCTTTTCAGATGAGGTGACTTGCATGAAAAGATGGAATCCCACCTAGAAAGGCCATCCTATACAGCTGGAAAAGATTTGCCTCTAGCGAAGCCATAGATAGATCCAGCAGGATGCCTCCAGCCACAAAGTTTTCTCCCTGGCATGAAGTGATGGTATCAACACCACTGTGGCCTCTGATACCCCAAAGGATGCCTCCAGGTCTACCTCGCTCTGTAATGTCAGGGAGAAGATGAGTCTCAGCTAGAGAGAGAAAAAAAAGCAAAGCTAAATTTTCTTAGCTGATTTAAAAATGAACATCAATTCTTTCTGTGAATGCTTTTCTTATTTTCTTACCACCGTACAATAAGTGATATCTATCTAAATATCCATGTTCTTACCTTCGCAGTACCTTCTTGAGCAAAAACAGTCACATCAAATATTTAAACTCCTAGTTCCGTATGTGTGTATTACTTGAATTCAGTGTCATTTCCTGAAGTGACTAAATGGGTTTATGGTAGATCCTTATCAATGTATATCTGTCCAAGTAGCTCTAAGCTGGGCCTGACCAGTACGGTATGTACCAGTTTTCTTTTCTGACAGCAATTAAGCTCTTTTGTACATACATTTTTCACTTTTGAATGAAAAAGAAATTTTAGAAACAGCCCAAAACTCCAACTGAAATCTCATGAAGATTTTATTCTCAAAACAGTGACAAACAAATTCGTTATATCTTGTGATTTGACCCAGATCTAAGTGCTCTGGATTTAAAGATTTGGTTCTGAACCATGTCACGTAGAAGGCACAGAAGTCTGATATGCAGGTGCCATTTCAGTGCACTTCATATCCATCTTATAATGAAAGTATTTCTTTGGCTGATGCTGGACTTCCAATAATATTCTCTCTGGGGAGTCCTGTAGAAATAGCTAATGTGTCATTCCGGTGACAGCCAAAGGGTGTGCTCAGCAGTAAGCGACTTGTGCAAGAAATCCCATGCAGCTGGAGCGTGGGTGTTAATGGAAAGTGGGGACATAATTCACGTTATCTAGTTGTAGGCATCTAATCTATTTAGAAACTAAGCTCTTAATCCGTGGCATTTCAGTGCACCTCTATTTGGAGCCTTGATATAGGGCTATGAAGATGATTAAGGGACTGGAGCATCTCTCCTATGGGGAAAGGCCGAGGGAGCTGGGGCTGTTCAGCCTGAGGAAGAGAAGACTGATGGACTTCAACAAAGGGTGACGAATAGCTGTTGTACAGCTTTGTGGTATGATTTGCATTTGGAAATGCAATATTCTCTTGAGGTTTGGAGACCCTGGGTACGTGCCTGGTTGTTTGCTCCTATTAAGGCCCATGACATTGTATATTCACTGCTGCTGTTACCCATGCCATCTATATGAGGCTGTGTAGTGCCCTAATATTTGTTGCTTAGCTGTCTGGATGTATTCTCAATTATAATTAAAATGCATATTCTTTCCATTCGTTCTTTCCCCACATTTTCTCTCTGCCAGCCATCCCACTGAATTCAACCCCAGTAAGTTCTGAAGTGAAAGGGTTGTCGGGCATTGGAACAGGCTGCCCAGGGAGGTGGTGGAGTCCCCATCCCTGGAGGGATTCAAAAGACGTTTAGATGAGGCCCTAAGGGATACGATTTAGTGGGGGACTTGGTAGTGATAGGTTAATGGTTGGACCCGATGATCTTGGAGGTCTCTTCCAACCAGAACAATTCTATGATTCTATGATTCTATGAAAGGTATTTTTACACACTGAAAAATGTATAGAGAAAAAGGCAAAGCCCAGGTGAAGTAAACCACATCCCTGATAACACAGCCTTCAAACAGGTTCCCCGCATTTATAGGGAATATATTGGTAAAGCAAAGTGGAAACTTTACATGTGAAGCCATCTTCTGCGGACAAAACTGAGTATTGAGTGCTGGGTCCGGCTTCCCGGTCCCAGAGGAGAATTGCCTTGGGATAAGGATGTCACCATCCAGCTTCTGGAAGCCCCTGTGAATCCTGCAAGGGAAAATCTTCATCAGAGATGAAGGCTGTGCCAATGTAAATGGGTATCATCAGTGATCTTGGCTCTGCACCCAGTTCGACAGGTCATTTCATCCTGTTACCCAGCTAAGGCTTTGTGTCAACGCAGGTTGCTTATCTTGGCGTGTGCCGCATTCTTGCAGCTTTTCCTGCTTTTCACATTCATGTGGACAATGGTATAGTCTTAGTAAAGAGGTTTTCTCAGCTTCTAGCAAATCCCTTCGATCTCGGCAGGTACCATGGGTAGGGGTCACACAGAGTACCACCAGTGCCGGTGACTGCCTCCAGCACCTTTTAAGCATTTGTTATTACGAAAATGGAAGTGGCCTTCTAGTGCACTGGGGGTGCCGGGGACTGAGGTGTGACTAACACTACCTTTACATTTCTTTTAAGTAGATTTTGATAGTAAAATCCATGCAGTAAGAAACGAGGATTGAAGCCCACAGTCTAACCAAATGCTAACTCTGTCACAGTCTGATTCCTTCGAGAAATACGATCCATTTATGAAAGCTACATTTCTATTTAGAGCTTTATCTCCTAAGAGTTTGGGAAGATCATAGCAATTTCTGAGGATTTTGGTTGAGAGTCATCTCTAAGTATGAATAATCAATACATTACTGATTAAAAAAGTGCACAGAGACCACATAAAAGCCAGCACATAAATGGCCAAACCCCAGCCCAATCAACTCCCAAATTAAAGTCATCAAAGCTCAAATCACAGAAGAGAGAGGAGTGCCCTGAGCCGATGCTTCCACTGATTTCAATTTATTCACTCCTTCTGATACTCCTCATGAGTAGTATTCAATTAAGGAAAAAATTGATGAGGGGAAATTCACAAATACTTCTCTGGAGAAAACACTGGGAATTGTGCCTGCATAAAACTCAAGGATTTTTTATGCCATTTCAGGGTCCTAGTGAGGGACTTCAGCAGGGCCCTTGCATGGTTCCTGCTGTCCATCAGCCTCGGTGGCACCTCCGAGGGAGCAAAGAGAATGGGTCTAGCATTTTGGTTTTCCTCGGGAAATTAATGTAGCAATGCTCTGGGTCTTGACTCAAAGATAGCTGTTATTGAATATACCAGCTGTAGGTGCAGAGCTGCATCAAATTTTGATACATATTTACTGGAAATAATAATGATAAATAGAACTGATGCTGACCTTATTAGTCATGATGAAAGATGATGAAATGAATAATTAACAAAATAGGGAAGATGAATTAGTAGAGAAAATAAACAACAAGAAACAATCAGGCTAACTACACCAATTAATCAGGAAAGCTTTCCTCCCTGCATGAGAGCTCAGTGGCTCAGATGTAAGAGGAAAGAAGTGCACATAAAGGAGATATGTAGACCATTATTGTCTGTACACTGGTATTTTTCACAGTGCAGGCTTGCACATGTAAGGCCACATGCAGTAGGTACGGGAGCCACGAAGAGACCAGCAAGGAGTGCTGCAGTGGGATAACTTGGACCAGCACCTTCTGCTGCCCCATGCACTGGTCTGCCCCAGGGAACAGCGCTGGGTGGTGGTGATGGGTGAGGGAGGTTGACAAGGCGCGGCTGTGCTCTCCACAGGAACTACGTGAAAAAGCGGATATCCTATTAAACTGTGACATTTTGGGCAACCAATGCAGTTAGAGTCCTGGTATGGAAAAAAGAAGGATGAGTAGTAAGCAATGTTATGCAATGGAAGCATTTATCACTTACTTATGATATCTTATAAACACATCATTCAATACATGTGTCTTAGGTATGTATGGAAAGTATTTCTGACGACCCTACTTCCATGTATTAGGGTGAATTGTGGTGAATCTCTAGTCGTGAAAATGTTTCTACTAGATCGATCTGCTTGTGATCAGGTTTATTTTCAGTTTATTTGAATACTGATTGTTTTCAAGCATGAGGAGAGAATTAAAGCACAAGACTGCTAGATTCATTCCAACAGAATGCATATAAGGTGAGATTACTGCAGGGAAGACTTATTGTTAGATGGATTATATGATTACATTATTTTCTAAAGAGTGTTTTGACGTGAACAAACAGCACTGTTAGCTAAGGTGAAAAGGCATGGGGTGATGGGATCATAACAAAAGCACTACTTCTCTGAGGAGCTGTGCTCTCCAAGAGAGGAGACTGTTAGGGATGTAATGTGGACCAAGTATAGCTCTGCAATGGAGGACACCTGGCTTCCCCTTTCTGACTCCAGATTCACAAATCTTCCGTGTCAATCAAGTTAAGAAAGTTTGTCTCACAGTTTTCTTGCTGAGTATATCAATCCTGGTGGACTCTCTAGAGTGAAGAGAATAGAAACAGTTTTGTATTCTGCTCCTTGAACTAAATAATTCCAGAGCCTTCCCCAAACTGGGCAGCTGCTGGTGCTGAGGTGGGCTGCCCACACCCCAGCTGTCTGCAGAAAACATCACTCATATCCCAGAGATCAATGCAGACTGTTCCCCAGTGGCCCTCGTAAAAATTTCAACATGTCCCTCATATCCATTTCTGCCATTCTTCAGACACAGAGATATTTCTAGCAAAGACAGAGCAGAAGTCGATTACACATTGCCCTGGCTCTAACCTTACGCTTGTGCCAGGTGCAGGTCTGCATTGCAAAGTGGACAAGACTTGAGAAAAAGCCATTTGCAGAAAAGGGCCATTCATGCAGCCTGACGTGGTATTTGGAGCCGGCAAACATCCCTCTGATGCTGTGCTGTACTTGCACCATAACTAAACAATAAGATACAGAGGCCGGATTTTTGTGAACACAACAGAAGTGGCCATTTGCTGTGTGCAGGTTCAGTGAAGCTTTGGTGTAGCACAACACTTCCAGGAAGGCTGTGTTCCCTGAGAACGACTTCTAGAGGGCTTAAGCAGGCACGCGTGAGGGACGCTTTGCTCTTCTGTGATGAGTTTCTGAAAGTATGTCCAAGATTTTCACCTGCTTGCAATGTGATTTGCTAAGCAGTGAGATAGGCTAAGGGAGTCTGATTTTCATTCAGCGACAAGTTATGAATTGTACACCTTACCTTACACTCTTTTTCAAGGTCATTTCCCAACAGTTGAGTCCTTCATAATCATCTACACCATCTGATGAGCAATAGCATGGAACTTTTCCATCCTCTTGAACAAATGTTATCTTCTTCCCTTTGCATCAAACAAAAGCAAAATGTGTTTACCAGTAAATACCCAATTCTTAGGATGATCAGTTAAAGCAATGATAAGACTTATCAGGTGTCCTGTCTCCTCTAGAAGCTGTGAATTAGAAATATGAACAATATGAAAATAGTTATTTTAGCAGCTTCAGTTGTAGTTCAGAAGAAATTAATTAATTAGTTGCCAGCAGCAGAACAAATACTACAACAGACCTTTGTGGTACCTGGTGGCAACTGGTGAGAACTTTGTACCTCAGTCTGCTCTTTGTAAGTGGTGAGGAGCCTCTCTCTTAAATTGTCTAATTTGTTCTAAAACTAAATTGCTTTTTTAATAGCCTGTCTTAACTATTTTAATCAAGACAAAGATTTTAGCTTGTGTTGAAAAGCTGGAGCAAGAGTTTATTCTTTAGGAATGCCTTCTAAGTTTACCCCCCCCCCCCCCAACAGCTAAAAATTATGTTCTGCATGGGCATGGGAAGGGTTCAGTTTGAACACGCTCCCAGAAATCTGGGTATCTCTGCTATAGCTGGTGGCACCCGATTACCTTAGAATTCTTATGGGAGTAATACCCTGGTGAAACCCAAAGTGGGAAGTGTTTACTAAGCCACCAAACATGTCCTCCTCCAGTATTTTGCACAAAACATAATGTGCCTTCTTTCTACACTCCCATCAATGTTGCTGACTTGCCACCAATAGCATCTTCTGAGCATCCCAGACCAGAAGACACGCAGCCTTTCCTGAGCATGCAGCACCGCTTCTCGCTCCCAGTAACCTCCTTGGAAGCACATGAAGGAGAACAGATAAAGGCAATCCAGCTTTCGATTCACTTCTGCCTTCACTGTGCTTCTCTTGTGTCGCACTCTTACAGCTCTGCTGCCTTTGTCGCTATAAGCCTTGTCTCAGGCTGATGATCAGATTTGCAATTTACACAGTTCACAATTTTAGATAAATAAAATCATGCCAAATGTACCTGAGCAAAGCACACTGGCATCTTCTCTATGCCCACAGTTATGTGTTGGCCATCCTCTGTGAGAACATTCCCACAGGGAGGATTCATTTCCATGGCACTGCACATCATCCAGGAAAATACTCCTTGATCCTGGAGTGAAATGTGCGTTTCCCAGTGCAGAGAGCTTTTCCACATCGCAGCTGTCTGCACGCGACCTGCACATCATTTATGTTCCAGAAGTCATCACAGACTGTCCCCCAGCTTCCTTTGTAATAGACTTTGATGCATCCTCCACATCTGTTTCTACCGTTTATCACCCCCATGGACACTTCTGTGAAAGAGAAGAGAAGGTAATAAGACTTCGTAGGCTGTCAAACCGCTAAGTTAAAATTCTGGAGTAGTTCTGGAGCTGATTCAGTGTGTCATGCTGGCTATTAGGTTCTCTCCTGGCCTTTCCTCTCCAGGGAAGGTGGAGAGAGCAATTTGATTAGTGCCAGCAGATTTAGTGTCATTGTGGGACAGTTTGAAATCACTTGGTTTTTCCTGGGTCCTGGGTCCAAAGATCTTCTGCTTGAGCCACGCAGACATTCGGTGACCTAAACCAGGTTTTCATTCCCAGATAAATACTGGTTATGAGATTAATAGTGATGAAAGAAATGACCTACGTTAGATAAATGCTAGTGAGTATTTATCTATCGACATATTAACAACGAAACATTAAAATTAGTAGAGGCAGAATCGAGGTTTTACTCATAGAAATAAGGGTGACCAAGAGATGAGGTTACTCAAGCCAAAGCAACACAATGTGACTATTACTTTCTTATGACTAAATCCTCTTTTCTCCTTACATTTTAATATCACTTAAGGGCCTTTGAGTTTCATTAGCAAGTTGTAAAAATCCCTTAGGGTTTTTTTTGTGTGTGAGGTAACTCTACCCAACAGATAAAATGATTAAAATACTGTTTTATGCAACATCTTTTCTTTTTTAAGACTTTGGACTTTTAGCAACCTGGTCCAGTGAAGAAGTTTTTCACACCCACAAAGTCCCATCTTTTCAGTACTCTGGCAAACCAGATATACATTTCAGTTTCAATTATTAATTCTTCTTAAAGATCCATGGTTAGCCTCATGAAAACTATGTAAATCAGTATAACTGCTTTCATTGTGGTCAAAATATACTGTATTTTAAGAACCTCTTCACATGCATAAACTACTGAAGAAACCAAGTAAGATGTAAATGGGTAATAATTTAAAGAGGAAGTTGCTCACGCTAGGGAAAATTATTTCAAGATAGAAATGGTTGAATAAATATGAAATTGAAATTGCCCGGTATTTCAGTTCCCATAGAAACTGTGAGGGGAGGAAATAGACAAAATATATGTTTTAGCAATCACAGGTTTTGTAAAATCAGCTGTATTTTTAGAACAGGTTATTCCTTGAGAGGGTGGTGGGTCACTGGAACAGGCTGCCCTGGGAAGTGGTCACGGCATCAAGCCTGTCAGAGTTCAAGGAGCGTCTGGACAACGCTCTTAGTCATATGGTTTAGTTTTAGGCAGTCCTGCGAGGAGCAGGGAGCTGGACTCTATGATCCTTATGGGTCCCTTCCAATTCGAGATAGTCTATGACAATACTTCACCCTTCTTTGCAAAACCTATTTTTGTTTCAAACAGTGTTCAACAACTGGTTAATTAAGATCTTTGTAATAAATGTGCTCTGAAGATGATAAAAATGAAGGGACGTGAGATTATGAGCTGACTTTCCTTGCTAGCAATTTGAAAATCAATGGAGAACAGGATAAGACACTGCAACTTTTTTACCATCTGACAGATATTAAAAAAAGTTGCCAGGGTTAAATTTGGGTAAGGACCTAGAACTGACCGACGTCTGAGCATGGCACGTCCTTCTTCAGAGGGATCTGACAGAACCCTGGTTCCTTCTTGTTCCTCCCTGTCGCTGGGCTGCAAAAGAGTCGTGACTCTAAACCTTTGGATTTGTTTTATCCTGATTATCTCGCTCAAATAAATAGCCTGCGGGCATTCAATAGGAGCTTTGTCAAGGTGAGGTATGTGGGATTAGGACCTTAAGTTCATGAAGTGTCTCCCATGTGAAAGCTTGTTGGTTCCGTAAGGACAGAATGTGCCTCAGGATTGCTTTTTGGTGCTCCTCCCTAGCCTTGGTAATAAGCCAATAGAGTTGGTTAATACAGCTTACAGATGATTAAAATAATGTGAGTGACACTGATAAAAATGCTCTGAAAGTTTTTGAATCTTAGCTGGAAGGAAGTTTGCAATGACAAATATTGATTAAAAGAAAAAAAGAGGGAAATGCTCTGTGTAGGATAGAGCCTTGCTGCTGACAAGAGAGCCATAATGCTGTTGAGAAAAGGGTTTTCTAGTTCATGGGAGCACTTTTCAATTTGACAAAATTAAAAATTAATTGGGACTCTTCTTGATAAAGCAAAGATATTAGTGTGCACACAAGCAAATGACACTGGCATCGCGGCGGCTGTCACACTTCTCTCTGTACCACCCCTGTCGGAACATTCCCACAGGTCGTTCTCATTCCCTCTGCACTGCACATCATCCTTGACAATACTTCTTGGGCTGTGAGTAAAGGTGACATCTCCTAAAGATGATACAGCATGCCCACAAACCTGCCGGTTACAGACAACTTCGGCATCACTTATATCCCAGAAATCATTACAAATGTTTCCCCAGGTTCCTTTGTAAAATGTTTCAGCACGGCCTTCACGCTGGCTCCATCCATTCACCAACCTCACCGACATTTCCTTGAAAGAGAAAAGAACATTTCCCCAAACCTGGGCGCTTCCTGGAAAGACAGAATCATGCAGGTCGGAAGGGACCTCCAGAGGTCTCTAGTCCAGCCCCTGCTCGAAGCAGGTCCAGAGCAGGTTGTTCCGAGCCATGTTTAGGAGAGTGTCGAATACCTCCAAGGATGGAGATCCCATAGCTTCTCTGGGTCCCTGTTCCAGTGTTTGACCACCTCATGGTATAAAAATTATTCTCCTTTATATCGAGGTGGAATTTCCTGAATTCTAACTTGTGCCTGTTGCCTCTTGTCCTATTGCTGTGCACCTCTGAGAAGAGACTGGCTCCATCTTCTCTGCACCCTCCCCGTAGGTGACTGTAGATGGCAATGAAATCTCCCCTTCACACTCTTAAGACTGACCAAGCCCAAGTTCATCAGCATCCCCTTGTACATCTTGCTCCAGTATGGCCATGCCTCTCTCGTACAGGGAAGCCACACTCTTGTACTGGACGCGGTGCTACAGATCCGTCTCACCGGTGCTGAGTAGAGGGGAAGGATCACCTCTTTTGACCTGCTGGCAACACTCAAAGGGCACATTGTTGGCTCATGGTCAACTTGTGGTCCACCAGGAACCCCAGATCCTTTCCTGCAGTGCTGTTGTCTGTCCAGCTGGCTCTCCGCCTGCACTGCTGCACTTCATCGTCTTAGCTGATGCTTACTGTCAACGATACTTTTTGCTAAGGAGGAATTAAGGTAGCACAAAGCAGGTTATAAGAGACTTCCGTGACATTCTCATTCCACTAGATAGGCGCGAACACACATTTTCAGCCTACTTAGATGTTCCTTCTTTTCAGAGTCCCCGGGGCAAGGCCATGCTCCTAAAGCTCGTACCTACCCCATCTGAAGACCGTGATATTCCTGAGTAATTCAAGCTCTGCAGCACAGCGTCCACGGCAGCGCTGCTCTGAGTAAATGTTAGGTGCCAACTTCTGTGTAACTCTGTATGTACAAAGTCAAGCCTAATTTATCCAGGCTTAACATTTAGATAGATGTAATTTGGGGACGTTCTTGACTTTGTTAAGCAGTAACAGAATAGAAAAGCTGGTTGTCTGTTTGATACCTGGAGTATTATCTCATTGTGAAAAAAAGATTTACAAATATTCCTCTTCATAAACTGTATATTGGTACTAAACGACTATACCAGGCAAAATTTACTTCATCAGTAAAATCAATTAAAGACATATAGGAGATGAAAGTTACCAGGAACTTCAGACATCAAAGCAGCTGGAAAAAAAAAAGAAAGAAAAGAATGCGAAAGTTCACATTTTTAACAACTTGCACTAAACAAAATGAACAGAAATTATCTATTTACCCACACTGCTAGAAAAAAAACCACCACAAACCACCTCTCAGTACATTTATATTATTTATATTTTTAAATGCATAGTAGCGTATATGTTGCAAACACAGTAATAGGTCGCATGAAAGATGTTTTTCTACATCACATAAGGGAATTGCTAGTTTTAGTTTCTCTGTGACTCTTATGAACAATCAGTTGAACTAATTTTTTAGTTAGGAAGCAATGGGAATGGGAAGATGGGGAAGCCTCTGAATGGCATTATACTCTAAAAAAAAAAAGGAAATGTAACTGTCCTGCTCCTTGTATTTATTATTTAAAGATTTCGAGTGTGGCGGCTAATGTGTGGGTTATAGCACACTCTTAAGAAGTATTTGGCGAAATGCAGGGGAATAGTTTGGGGATGAGCTTGACAATGGTGTTGGTAGTTTAGTTCCTTTTCGCTGAGCACCAGAATCTCAGTCCGGCAGATCACGCTATTGATCGCTGACCTCAATAAACCAGAAGTTATTGGCACGGCTGACACCGGCATCTTCCGGATGAAAACAGTCATTGATGAACCACCCGGTGTGGGAGCACAGAGGAAAGCTTCGCTCCCGCGGCACTGCACCTTGTCCGGGAGGACTCCCCCTCTGCCGTCACCAAAATGAGCTTCTCCCAGAGGTGGAGAACTTCTGTTCTACCCGGTCACTAGCCTCAGGGACAATTCTTTGGAAGGCCAAAAGAAATCAGATCAACAATTAGGGTGACTCATGTGTTTTTAGTGACCCCTGCAGCCTCAGGCTATTGGAGGAAACGCTTTACAACAGCTTTTTAAGGAGCCCATCAGCAGCGGAAGTGTTCTCTAACCCATGCTGCACACCAGACCTGAGTTCCTGTGGGTTTGGGCCTGATTTTAAAGCGTCTTCCAAGGGTGAGGCCTCTAAGTGTCCTTATGGCAGTCGCATAAAGCTAGAGTTACACTGACACAACGCCATCGTCACCTAGTGGGGACTCCAGCATGTCATACTCTGTTTCATCTGGCCAGCAATGGACTTACCAAGGAAGCCAGTGCTCAGAATAGCGCAGCAGAAGGTCACTGCCATTGGTATTTCACTTATTGAATTAAAAATTGAATGCACGTAGCCCCTTAGGGATTACTTTTGCACTAGGTGCATGTATAGTGCGTGGCTTCCAGCTGAAGATCTGCACAGGGAAGACCCCTGTGTTACCCCTTGGCTCTGAACTACTTCCAGATTGTTACCTACATTATTACCATCATTCCCAAAGGGCACAGAAACCCTGTCACAAACGAGCACCTTGCACATCTGCCCACCCTGGTGTATTCAAAGCAGTAATTCTGACCTAGGCTGTGGCTAACCTGCTGCGTGTATACAGCTCACCAAGCTTTTACCAAATGCTCTTACCTGCTTGCTGGGGTCCCCTTTCAATGTGTCACTATATTTTTATCTCAGCCCCTCCAGTGCATTAAACAAAATTAATTACTTTATCATCTGTATTTTTTCCTACAATACATTGAAATACAATACAATAGATATGTTTTCTACAGTACATTAAAAAAAATCATTAAAATATTCAGTGGCATCTTCAGTCCTCAAGCCCACTAAACACCCATGATTCCTACTGGTTTGAATGGGCTTTGACAGAGGTTACAAAATTTGCCAATATTGATTTTAGAAGAAAACACAAGCGAGAGGGAGGTAGCACTGAATAGTGTAAGGCACGGTACCTGACCCCTGCAGACATCCTCTGTGCAGCAGTAGCACCCAAACAGCGGTCAGCACGGGACTCGTGTTAACTGAGTTCCCTGTAATGCTGATAAAACACGTTTCAGAATTTATAAGCATGTAGATTTAAAGGGGTGTGCTCTGCAGTTTGACCAGCCTTATTTTTTTTTTTAAGTTAGTAATTTCATACAATGGAGATACTTTTAACTTTTAAAAACATTCTTTTAATTTTTTTTGGCAAGGGTTTGTTTATAATACCTTGATTTTTCGGTTACTTGAATTATTGTTTGAAGCCCTTCTCTTCTATGGGACCACTGGTTAAGCCCTCCCCTTGGCATATCCAATGGCAGCCACTGGCCCAAGAGCAACCAGCGGCACGCAGCCAGGGAGAAAATTAGCGATGCCAAGCAAAGAATGATGGCAGACTTTTTCCACCCTTTGCTTTCTCGACTGTCCCGAAGTGGAGCTGAGGGTGGTTGTGTTCCCCCATCCCCTCGCAGACCAGAACCCCAGCCCACGCCCGCGGTGGTGGCTCTGCCCGGGGTCCATCAGGGTGGCTCTGTGGGCTGAGAGAGTTGCAGGGATCTGCAGCATCCCCCGTCCTGGCTCGCTTGTGCTGTCCAGAAGCGCGGACAGAGAGAGCCCCAGCAAGGAAAGCCCTGTCTGGGGAACCTCTCGGGGCAAGGGTACCACGAGCTGGCTGAGGTCTTAGCTCCATGCTCCCATGGCTCACACAGCCATGCCCTGGGCACCAGAACGCCTGCAGCTGTAAGCATTACTGGGGCAATAGACTGCCTTATCTGCTAGGAAACAAAACGCTTTTTTTCAAAATGTAATGCCAGAAACCCCTCAAGACTGTACAAATTGTAGTCTGTATTTCAAACAGTTAATCTTCTGCTTGATCTGTAAGTGTCATCCCAGCTGTCATACTTCACAGCCTTCGAGAAGCATCTCATGCGACGCCTGGATTAATCCTTGCAGTGTTGGCAGAGAGTAGTCCACTTGTCTTCCTCAACAATAAGTTCCTTAAGAGAAATCAGTGAACTTTTATGAAACAAAGAAGGCTTGTTTCACACTGGCAAGGCTCAGATCAAGTGTTTACTCTACATGCACTCTGCCCAAGCTGCTCAGGAGCTCTAAAAGAAACTGAAGCAACAGGTTTTGGCCACCCTCTTGCAACTGGGGCTTCATATCTGGCTTTCCGAGCCTGCGACTAGGGACGGCAGCATCCAGCATTTTGGAAAGAAGGCCTGGCTTTGCCACATTACTATTAAATCATGCTCCCTGCCACCTCTTTGCATGGGAGAACAGAGCCCTCACATCAGCATAACTCAATTTTCATCATATCTCATGCAAAAAGCTCTGCTCGAATCCAGGCTTAGCAATGGAAGATGGTAACTGAGGCCAAATGCTTCAGAAACACCTCAACATCCCCGGCTGAACCTGTGTATAAACCTTTGTAACCAGGTAACTTCAGCAAACCAGGAGCCCTCAAGTCAGGGTCCTTTTGCGCTAGCAGCTGGTCAGGCACGGAAGAAAAGTCAGTCTTTCTCTGGGCCTAATTTTACTCAGTGCCTAAATTAAAGAGCAATAAGCAGAAGTGATGAAGGTGATAAGGCAAAGAATAACAAGATCTTGACATGCACTGGGAAGTTATCTGCATGGTAGAAGCAGGGACGAGAAGAAGGGAAAAGATGCAGTGAAAAAAAGTCCTATGGAAAGAACACAAGGGACTTCATCTCCATAACAGGAGATGGGTTTCTACTGGACTTTCATGCCCATCCTACTAGATGGGTTTCAGCCTCCAAGGCTACCAGGCTGCCAAGGCTACCAAGCAACACTCATCTGACTGCAACTGTTCAAACCCTACATTTTATCTGTTCTGTTTAGTCACTCACACTCACAGAAAACTTCCTTAGACTCAACAGGTTTGCATGATTATGTCTGAGGACAAAATACAGCCCTCACAGTCTTCACGCAGAAAGAGAAGGAAAGAGAGAAGCCATCTCTCTGAAACAATAGTTCCTGAAAACTGACAGCCCCCCCCCCCCCCCCCCAAAAAAAAAAGAGAACAGTCATTCAAACTTAGCAGGCTCTTTAGAACAGCAGCAGTCCAATTAATTTCTACATTACAGCCTGTGACTAATTCGCTTATTTCACAAAGAAGAAGGAAAAATCTGCTTGGATGGGTACCAGGAGATTCAGGGCAAAAGAGGTGATCCAAGTGTTATTCTAGGAAATGAAAACAAATCTCAGTCCCAGTGACCCAGCTGGGTCACCAACGAGTTTCTTCAGCTAGGCATGATTTCGTTGAAGTATGCTTTTTGTGTCATAGTTCTTGAGCCTGAGATAGAAAATCTCCTAAAATACACAAGCTGCTGTGAGAATTTTAATATCTCCGTAGTTTTTCCCAGCTAGATATAAAGTGCCAGAACAAACAAAAATTAAATTTAAAAACCCCATGAAAACAAAAGGGTGGGTCAGTCTCAAGCAATGCCTTTGCTGTTTCCTCTGAATTTACTAAGCGTGGTGGACAATTCGGCAACCCAGCCGCAGTGGCTTTCTCTGATTTCCTGTTCAAGGTAGATTCTAGTGCAATCCTGTTAAAATCTTGCCTGTGCTTGGTGAGTCTGATGGAGTTATTAAAAAAAAAAAATAGAATTATATCATTCAAGTGAAAGTGCTCTCCAGAGCAGATTCATTTAGTTAGTTAATTGAAATTTGGTGCAAGTGGTCAGTCTCAGGCATTAAAGGACACCTAAGTCAGATCTGTGAGCAGAAGGTTACGCTAAACTGCTTAATTCAGCTTGATGTCAATGAATATCTGGGGGCTTCTATGGCAAGGCATGGGGAGAAAGTAATAAAAACAAGAAAAATTGTGTTTCTTACAAACCCAAATTAGCTATTTTTTTAGTCTCAATCTACAAAACATGGGAATTTGTTACTAACAACTGGAAAAGGAATCTACTTGCGAGCTATGGGATCCAGAAATGAAACAATATTTATTTATACCCAATTATAAATATTTTTCTAATATGTTCCTGGGAAGGAGGACTACAGAGTGCAATTATCTGCTTCATACTCCAAAATTAGAATAGAAAGATAAACAGGACACCAAAGCACAGGAAATTCAGCACACAAACAAGCAAACAAGAACGTTGTTTCTGAGCTTTGCTTTAACATCAACGCTGGCCAAATGAGTTGCATGATAGTACTGGGAGCAGCATAATCGCAGGAACCCATAGAGTCTGTACAATTTTTATACCAAAAAAGGTGTATGTATTTGAAACCAAATTGCTATGGATCCATCCTCTTTCCGTGAAAAAACCTTCTCAAGTGCCGCTTCGGGAGAGTTGTTCAGGGATGTGCGATTTCATCGGAGTTATGAACACTTGCAGCTACATGGCCTGGATGGACGTGGGGTAATTCAGTCATTATCCTCTCCCAACACAGCTCACACTACATGGGTTGACATTTGCAAGGGATTTTAGCATCATGTTGCAAACATTTAGTTGGTGCTGAGATTGTCGGTTGAGTACATACAACTGAGTGAACAAGTACACACTATGTGGTTGAGTAGTGACAGACACACTAGGAAGAAATTAAATAATCTAATAACAAAGTCAGACAGTTATTCAAAGCAAAAACCTGCCAAGTGGTGGTTGGTGTGTCTGCTCGGAGGGTGGAGGAGGTGACAACAACGAGCCTAACTGCGGCCTCCAGAAAGCTCATTTAAAAAGAGCAAAGGCCTCCACACGCTCCCAGTTCTCAACATCCTTGTGTTTGCAGGCACCAGCCTTCACTATGTGGTTGGCGTAACACTCATCCCACACAAAACAAATAAACAAGAAAACAAACCAAAAGGCCAGATAAACAATTTTAGTTTACATTTTGGCTTTAATTCTCTGTATTTTCAACTGGGACATGAAAGGCAAAAATCTCAGACCTCGCTTTTCATGTTTTTCTGCACCGTTGGTAAACGTTTATGTGGGATTTGGCTGTTCGCATTTCCAGCATATTTCAGCCTGATTTATGAAAGTGCACAACACACTCTGCAAGGCTGAGTAAGTCCCGAGAAGCCAAAATGATTATTTCTGTGCTCTGTTACTCCTTATCTTTGCAAACACGTCTATTATCAATGAGGAGCCAAGGAGTCTTTCAAGGCCTTCCCTGTGAGGTTTGGACATTTGTTTTACCTTTGCTGTTAGATTTTATTTTATTTTTCACCCACCCTTTACAGTTTAACTCCATTAAAATGCCATGCTGTAGCCACACACAGAGGTGCGCCCAACACTCACACAAAACAGAGGCACCTTCACGGCAGCATGTAGAAGCTGTGGCAGATACACTCGCCCTGACCAGGGCCAGAGGCCTTCAGAGCAGCAGCCGATGTCTCCTTTTCGCGCCTCATTTCCGCGCCTCCAGTGCCTTGCCACGGCAGCTGTCACTCACGCACCTCAGCTCAGGTGTCAACACCCCACTCCCTGTGGTGGGAGTGGGAGAGGCGGGACCCCTGGACCGGTCAGTAGGGCTCCCAGCCAATGGCGGGCCTCAGCTGAGAGAAACTTCTAGACCTCTGACCATACTGGGACCCCTCAGGGGGCAGACAGGGCCCTCAGCCAATGGCGTGCCTTGGCTGAGAGAAGCTTCTGGAACACTGACCATAAATGACCACAGCTCAGATCCGACCAGGTTATAAAAGGAGCCCCCGCCGGAAAGCCCCCTTTGAGTGGTTTTCCTCAGAGCAGCAGGCCTGTGATTGGAAACTCTCCCCTTGGGCTGAGACGTCACCCAAGGAAACTTCCCGGGATTGAGTGCCCTCGCCATCTTCTGGTGAGTGATTTCTTCTGGATATATCCTTGAGTGAACCCGAACCTGAACACCCCCCCCCTTCAGTGAGCGCTCTTATTCTTCTGGATATCCTTGAGTGAGAGTTTCCCTTTTGTGAGTGAGTGTGTGCACACCCTGGACCATCATTCTTGTGTTTTGCCGTGCAGTAATAACATCCCCAACTGGTATATCGAACCTGTAACTTGTTAAATGTTCTCGGAGCGTCATTTGGTTACCTTGTTGTTTGGTTAGTTTTGGTTGTTTCGTTTCAGTTGTGAATTAAAGGTTTGTTTGAGTTTAGCTGTGTGGAGTTGTTTTGGTGTGCCTCCGTGACAGAAGCATTTCAAAATACAACCGATGGGCAGAAAGTCAAATACTGGAGGGACAGCTTTCTCTCCAACAACATGGAGAAACACACCGGCTGTAGAAGACAATTATTCCTCACTAACGCGTAGGGGAAGCTCCTGTCACCTCTCCTGAGGTCCTCACCTTTGGTGATGCTGTGGACCAGCAGCGGATGCGGGGCCTGCTTGGGAGGGAGAGGATGCTCGGGGACTCCGTCATCTGCTTTGGAGGGAACATGGGGATGGGGAAATGCAGACAGACGGGCCCTTCGGAGTCACGTGAACAGCGTGGGTCATGGCGCTTTTGTGTCACACCCAGGAGAAAGTAATGGAACACGAAAGAAAAGGCGTTTTTTAATCAAGAGTCAGCAATCTGGCTTCCTAGGGCCAGGCATTTTCTGTAAATTTGCATGTGCAGAAAGAAAAAGAATTAGCTCATTCCTTTTGAAGCCTATGTTAAGATATTTAGAAATTCCCCGTGTAGTATTTCAGAAGCAGGGGCTCAGTCCATTGCTTGGCGAATTTTAAATCCAACAGACCACGCTCTTCAATATAGTAAAACATTCATTTGTATTTTAATCACAGAGACATCAATTTGAAAGACAAAACAGAATTATTGCTTTGTAAACATTCCTTCCTTTGATTTTAAATTACACTCCTCACATAACATAGCTTGGAAATCTCTGCATTTTATAGATAAGCACAGATCCATTATTGTTTCAATGAGAAATTTAGCATTAAAAACAATACTCAAAATAATTAGAATGTCGTATAGTCACAATTCCAGATGCCATGGTTAGATCAATTTTTACATTTCCTTTCCAGACATGACCTATTACTTCTCCCCAAATTAAATCTTCCTTCCTTTTAATAGACATTGAAATATTTATTGATGCCTCATTCATATTTTCTCTCCAGCTCACAAAATTTCGAGGCATTGGATAAATGGTCTTAGAAGGATGTGAGAAGAGAACTAAAGAGGAGGAAAATGACAGAATGCTTGTACCAAGCAACTCGTGACATGAATGTTGAAATTATTGCTTAATCATTTAAGAGGTGTTAGGATTACGAAGTTATTCTAAAGCATTGTAACAGGCTAGAATTCGTTGTAAAGATATCACAGCTTCTTACAAATGGCACCTATGTGACTGTTGTCAATGAAGCATTTTGGCAGCTCATAATAAGTGACATTTACCCTGTAGCCATTTGGTGGATGATGCTGACGTTTGCTGTCACATCATCTCACACGAAAGCGGTTTCGTCCATGCAGGTCTCGCAAGAAAACCGGCAAGAACAGAAACGACAACTGCCAGGATGGTGACGGCAGCAACGACCGGCGCGAGGGAATTAGCGGCAGCAGTGGGAGCTGCCCGGGGAGGAGGCACAGAAGAGTCCAGCCCTGCGAGTGAAGGCAGAGGGGGTTTAATCTCAGTGTATTAAAGATCAGGGCGCGAAGAGCTGCTGCATTGAAAGGGATGGTTCCCAGATCAGAGTCAGAAATAAGCTGACTTCTTACAGATTCATTGCTTTAAACTGTTTGAACAGGCTTTATGTTAGCAGGGATGACAACTTAACTAAGCCAGCTTCAGAAGCAGAAGACAGCTGAGGGAATTAAATGTTTCTCAAGAAGGCTGGGAGCTGGCTCCCAGCCGCCATCCCGTTACGCAGGCAGGCTGGAGCTAGTCAGTTCAATGGAGTTACGGCACTAAAAGGGCTGACACGCTACCTCTCCTTTGGGACAGCCAAAGCGGTTACACTTTTTAACATGCAGGTGAAAACAGAGGGTTTGCAAGGTGTTGAAAGAAGCAGAGATTTGTAGACGTTTGGGTCGGCCAAACAATCCCTTCCTTTTTATGGCGAAGTTAGCAAAAGCAGATTTCAGTGACAGATGTCAGAAACACAGAGCTATGGCTTTTCTTGAAGCTCAAAGTAGTCTTAGAGTTACATATGAGAGAAATTTATTTGACTTTACCAGTATTCCTACTCTGAGCACCCCCTCCTCGAAGCTGAAGTGGTCCGGCTACCACACTCACTCTTTCCTCGGCAGAACTTGTCTCTCTCTTGTACCTACTAATGCAGCCCCGGTAGCAGCGGGAGGAATAGTCACGGAGCCTGCACACCACCAGCTCGCACCGCAGGTAGACTAACGTGTGGCGGCTGATGAACTCAAAGGCGTTAAATTTGAACCGAGCAAAGTGGTTGTAGGGGGAGCGGTATGTGACATAGGAAGCATCTCTAATACATCTAGAAAGAAACGAAAAAGAGAATTAGTCTTCGTGAATACACACACGTACATTCCTGCAAAGATACAATAGATTAAAACAACACTATATCATAGCCGGGTACTAAGAACACCATGGGATAAAAATGCAACTTTTATAGCATAGTATAGACTTTATAGACTTATTTAAGTCCTATGAAGCAGCTAGAGCATTGGCAACTCTTTTTTTTTTTTTTTTTTCCAGAAGAAGGAGACTATAAGTGGTGAAGAAGAGAGAACAGACTCTTACTTATGTCTGTGCTATACAGGGCATAAAAAAATGAGTCTAATGCTTGACCTGGTTTTACTAAAATATTAAACACCTAGGAAGATAGATTCCTGCTGCCAGCTTTCACTCTCTCATCTCATCTACCTCACTCCCACTACTTTGAATTTTGCATATAGGACAAGGATGAAGTAAGTAAGTGAAATGAAATATTAGTAAGGTCTAAATGTCATTTCCTATTTCCAGGCTCATACTGTAAAAACAAAAAATCAAAGACCCCTTTTAACAGTCGGTTGATAATGAGATCTAAACCAATTCAGATTGGCTCTGTTCTTTTAAATAAATGCAGAAAGGGTATTACAGCTATGCTTCTAATGACTTGAGAAAGCTCTTACCCATTCTTGATTATATCATAGGCCAGAGTGTTAAAATCATGCGGATCAGGTGATGCCACACACGTGTCCACAAACACGGTTAGATTTGGGTCAGAGCTGTGAAGATAAGCTTGAAGGTATAAATTTTGGTTCAAGTCAATGTAGTATGGAGAGTCGTGCACTTGCCGCAAGAATGATGAGGAATCATAAAAAGTGATGTTCATGTCATATCTTCCAAACTGATTTTCATCCACATCTACAGTATCCTCAGCAACATACATTACTTGCATCCATGTGTTCCGTAGCATTTTGCAACTGATATGTAAGTGAATATTCTTTTTCCTCTTGATTATGTACCCAGAAGATGTAACTTTGATCATGTTGGAATAGTTGATTGTATCATCATTCTCCTGTTTAACATGTAATTTAAAATGAGGAATTGCATTTTTGTCACGTTTCATGTTCTAAGCTTTGATAGAGTAATATGCAATTTAAAAATGTAGATTCATCTTAAGATCTTTAAACCAAGGAGCTTGATGTTGGTCTTTTCTGCTCACACATTGTAAATAAACTTGCTGAAGTACGTAAATAAACAGAAATCAGTTGAGAAAAACTCATTGTTAAATCCAAGGCAGAGCCAACTCTTTGAACATCTGTACACGACACCAATTGTGTAGGACACAGTCATCCCAAACCTGCATGGCTCTTACTTACAAGACTACATCTGCTTTAAATCATGGAAAGTTCATATAACTTCCTCCCATGCTTTCCTCCCTAGAAGCTCATTTCAGTTAAGAATGGGGATTCCCTAAGGCATGGAAAGCTAAAGCACTAAAAACCTCCGGGTCTTGCTGGTTCACTTCTTAGCACTGCAGACCGCAATGCCCCTTTCATGACTCTTTTCAAATGGGTCCTTCAACGCAGTGCGCCCAGTGGTCAGCGTACCTCTCGTACCGTCCCACAGCCGTTGTAGGGAATGTTGAATATAACCTCGTGCAACGTGACTGTTGGTGTACAGCGATTGTCGTTCAGGGTGACCATCTGCGCTGAGTAGCCTTGAGACTGGAGATAGTCTCTGCTAACCACTGCATGCATGTAGTCTGGCAAGCACAGAAGGGCTGGTAGAAGAAGAAGATACAATATATTAGTGACTTCAGGAATTTGTTAATGATTGAAGGTTGTAATTGAACCAAATGTCATTTTTTTCTTAATTTAGAAGGTAGGCAGTTCACATACCAACCCATCATACGTCACACACATCATTTCGTTTCCCTAACATCTTTAAATGTACACAAATACTTGTTTTGCAAACAAAAGCTATGAACAGGCTTATCCGTTGAGAAACACCGACCGGGAACTTACTAGTGTTGTGATCTGCTGGAATGGAGGAGTAGTGAGCCTGAAACCCTCTGAAGGTGTATCTAGAATCACTGTGAAAGCGAACGGTCATCATGTTTGAAGAGGATATGTACGTGGGAAAGGAACCAGAACAAAGTGTCCCAAGAAGCGGAGAAGAGTGTGGAGGCCCGTCGTAGACTTCAATGTAGTCATACTGGCATCTGCCACTTTGCATCCTGGCAAACAAACATCAACATCTTGTCAAATGCATTTCAGAAGCTCTGATTTAACTCCCTAACACATGATAAAATCTTTCAGCACTTAAAGTTTTCATGGCAGAGGTTTTACTCGTTTTGTATCTAGCTGTAGCAGAGAATTGTGAGCAGAAAATACTACAGTAATCCAGATTTTGTTCTGGTCTTCCAACTGCTGGATGCTATTGAAAGTATCTTTAAAATTGGGAAGGTTGCCTCTTTCAAATAAGTTTTCAAACTTCTCAAGTTTTGGCTTTGTTATTTACCCAGGGAATCAATGTTTTACTTACGCAATATCTCTAAATGTGAGCATAACACGGAAATTGTTCTCTACTTGTATTTCCCACACACAGTCAGCGTTGTTTGGATAACTTCCAGGGTAGAAGGGACTCTGCAGCATCCCAGAAGAATTTGAGATTGAGCCACCACAAAAATAAGGTGCTGCAGAAAGAAACAGAAGGGAATTTACTTACAGTAACCTCTACAAAATTGTACTTAAGCTGTACGTGTCTCATGCGCAGCTGCTGAAAAGCAGGTCTCCCGCTGACTGCAGGTGATATTCTATAGGACTCAAATCAGAACAAATATTTGGTTTGGCTTCAGGTTTACTTTCATGTTGGATACAGGATTCCCTGTCGCGTCCGTGGTGTCAGACCACCCTCTTCAGGCTGGGCTGAGCTGGTAACACCTTGATGCTTTCTGCTCTGATCTCTCCTTTCTGCAGTCAAGGTTTGATCCTGGGAGGTGTCATGACAGTCAAAATGGAAGTACCTTCCTGAAGAGACAGCATCCTCTCGGTTACTCTGCTGCTTCTTTTTATTCCCCTGAGAACTTTGGAGGATAAATAAGTTGCAAGTCTTCTAGGAGCTCTGTAATTTTATGGTCTCAGACTGAAATAAGCACTCCAAGCTGCTGGGCCAAGTCTTAAATATATCTAATTTCTCCTATAAGCATAGCTGCAAAAAGCTTTCATGTTCTTGCCAGCATGAATGACATCCAATTCTTATGTTAAACACACAGATAATCCTAAAAGTTTCCTTATAGGAAGGTGAGCACAAGCTCTGAACTTCATTCCTACAAGATGTGACACAAAGGCAACAGCCCCCATTTTATATTCCTGCACAGGGACACCCCGCGGTGCAGCATGCTCCTCCGTGCCTCAGGATTTTGGGATTCTCAGGCTATTCCAAGCTTGGGAGCATCAGCTGTGCCCAGACACTGCCCCTTCCTCTGATCAGACTGGATGGGCTCTCAGGCACCTTCACATTTGTACTATTTTCTACTGTGAATGGTCAAGCTCTAAATCTAAAATCTGCTTTCTAAGGCAAAAAAGCAGGCTGAAGACCGTAACAGCTCTAGTAAGCAGGAGAGCCAAAAATTACACATTGCAATACCTGTATACCACCCTGCCTATACTGCTGTATGTGGTTAAAAGTTAGAGATTTAGACACTTCCTAAGCATTGACCCAGCTGAAGAGCCCAGTGAGAAAATGGCTTGCCCACAGCCAACCAGCATAACCGCAAAATAAGCATCACCGAAATGCAAGGGGATATCACAGCCTGTCTAAGAACTATCATGCGTGTTTACAGTGATAGTGCCATAGAAACAAAAATCAAATTAAAAAAAAGCCCAACAGGGAGACAGCCCACAAATGAAAAAGGTGAGAAGAGCCACAGAAGAGTATTACCTGATGGAGGTGTTGGGGTGTCCAGAGCAGCTGTGGGTGTGGAGGAAGAAGAGCCACAAGTGAGGTGTGTTGCTCAGGAGAAAGGTGTTGGGGCACAGACATGGCCCCACCTTGGGGCATAGGGTACCATGATGGGCATCGCGGTGAGGAGCGGACGGGATGTGGCAGGGCTGGGCACAGGGGTCCATGAGCTCCACGGGAGAGCGGGTTGCCCTGAGGGGGACCACTCATGCACCCTGGAGATGTTTGAGTCCATGGGACCTGACAGGGTGCCTGCAAGGAAGCCGGCCACCTTGGCTTGATGGTTGCAAAGCCACCACGGCGCCCTGGCAGCAGGGCAGCAATCTCTGTCCTGGGCTGCCCTGGCAGACGTACGGGATCGAGGGAAGGGATTACTCTCATCCACTTGGCACTTGCTGCCCCACAGCTGGGAGCTGTGGAGTGGCTGGCAGAGCAGGGCATGGACCCATCACCACTGCAAGCTGCCCTTCTGCAGCGGCTCAGCTCCTCCTCAGCAGCAGCTCCCAAACCACGTGGCCCCTCGCCACGGGAAGAGGGGAGCAGTAGCCTGGCACCAGGCAGTCTCAGGCCAGCATGTCCCCCCTCTTCTGCTCTTGTGCTGGGCTGGGGCTTGCTGCAAGGCTGGGAATAAGCTGGGTGGGCACGAATTACCTGTTGTGTATGGCCATTCAGCAGGAGGGGTTGGATGTGCAGCTGCAAGGAAGAAGAGAGAGTGAATGAAAGGCAGCAAATGCAGCAGGCTCGTGGCAACGGACATGGTAATGGCAATGGCAATGGCAATGGCAATGGTCATGGCCATGGCCAAGCAAGGCTGGAGCACTAATGGGTGAAGAGAGCATGGGGCTCTGTCTTACCATTCCCCCATCCAGACACATGCCTGACGTGTCCCCAGTCCTGCCCCATCCTCCCCACACTGTGATCCTGCAAACCTGCCCTTTGCCACCGCACCAAGCGCCTACACCTGTGAGCGCGGAGAATCTGCTGTGCCCTCTGTGTGCAAAAATGGGGCTTTTGCATGATGTGCTTCCAGCACCAGGCAGCAAAAGCCCCCAACCTCGCCGCTCCATCCCAGCTCTGCTGAGGAAGGTAAGCACGGCTGCTCCCAAGGGAGAGCACTGAAACCCACCTGGTGTGATCTGCAGGAGAGTTTGTGGCCTCTGCTGCCCACGCACCTGCACAGATGACGCTGGCATCCTCCATGTGCCTGCAGTTGTGCACGCCCCAGCCGTTGTGCCTGCACACCTGGAGGGAGGGCTCGTCCCCACGGCACTGTACATTGTCCAGGAAGATTCTCCCGGAGCCAAGGCCGAAGCGTGCACGGCCTGGGGCGGCCGTGGGCTGGCTGCAGCCCAACTGCCGGCACACCACCTGGGCATCACTCAGGTCCCACCAGTCATCACAAACTGTCCCCCAGCTGCTGCCGTGGTACACTTCCACGCGGCCCTCGCAGCCGTTCCACCCCCCAGAGAGACGCAGGAGGGTACCTGGGGTGAAGCACGTGGCACTGCGTAAACGGTTCCTCCAGCCCGACACCCTGTGGTCCCCAGATCGAACCCTAAAGCAGGGAGCCTGCATGAAAGCGTCCCGGTATTTGGGAAGGAAAAGCAATGGTACCTGAGCACACAACACCAGCATCTTCATGGTGGCCACAGTTGTGGACGCCCCAGCCTCTGTGGCTGCACTGGAAGAGGGAGGACTCACTCCCTGTGCACTGCACATCGTCCAGGTAGATGTTGCCACTGCCTTGTCCAAAGGAGGCACTTGAGGGTGCAGAAACAGCAAAGCCGCATCCCAGCTGCCTGCACACGACCTGGGCATCGTTCAGGTCCCAGCTGTCATCACAGACGGTGCCCCGGCCCCCAGAGTGGTAAATCTCTACGCGCCCCTCGCATCGGTTCCTGCCGTTCACCAGGCTCAGGGAGGCACCTTGGAAAGGAGGAGACAGAGAAAACATGGGAAAACGCTCTAGCACACAGGCACCTTCTCTTGCCAGGGCTTTGGCAACGCTCTACGAGTTTCAGGCCACCAGGACTATCACCCTCGGCTCAATTAGGCTGTGCATTTCCCTGGCTCTGCTCTCCCATGGAGAAGGCCAAAGCCCACGCGGTGAACCACTAACTGGTACCGCCAAAAGCAGTGGCCAGCAAAAAGATGACAAATTCAGACCCACCTGGAGGACCGGATGGTGTGAAGCTGGCTGGGGTCGTGGTTGTGGCAGCTGTTAGAGGAAGGAGAGAAAGGAGCAAGTGAGGACCTGGTGGATGAAGGAGCATGGCCAGGTTTTCTGCCAGCCCTGGGGATGCTGGTGCCACCCTGTCACATGGGCAATGGAGAGCTTGGGGGTCTCTGCAGGGTGGTCTTCCATGGTGGGAGCAATGAAAAACACGCTCTTTGAACACGTCTCCAACACATACCTAACTGTGGCCAACGAGGGCCACTTTTTGAAAGGGTCGAGGTATTTGGGAAGGGAAAGCAATGGTACCTGAGCACACAACACCAGCATCTTCATGGTGGCCGCAGTTGTGGATGCCCCAGCCTCTGTGGCTGCACTGGAAGAGGGAGGACTCACTCCCTGTGCACTGCACATCGTCCAGGTAGATGTTGCCACTGCCTTGTCCAAAGGAGGCACTTGAAGGTGCAGAAACAGCAAAGCCGCATCCCAGCTGCCTGCACACGACCTGGGCATCGTTCAGGTCCCAGCTGTCATCACAGACGGTGCCCCGGCCCCCAGAGTGGTAAATCTCTACGCGCCCCTCGCATCGGTTCCTGCCGTTCACCAGGCTCACGGAGGCACCTTGGAAAGGAGGAGACAGGGAAAACATGGGAAAATGCTCTAGCACACAGGCACCTTCTCTTGCCAGGGCTTTGGCAACGCTCTCCAAGTTTCAGGCCACCAGGACTATCACCCTCGGCTCAATTAGGCTGTGCATTTCCCTGGCTCTGCTCTCCCATGGAGAAGGCCAAAGCCCACGCGGTGAGCCACTAACTGGTACCGCCAAAAGCAGTGGCCAGCAAAAAGATGACAAATTCAGACCCACCTGGAGGACCGGATGGTGTGAAGCTGGCTGGGGACATGACATCTGTTAGAGGAAGGAGAGAAAGGAGCAAGTGAGGACCTGGTGGATGAAGGAGCATGGCCAGGTTTTCTGCCAGCCCTGGGGATGCTGGTGCCACCCTGTCACATGGGCAATGGAGAGCTTGGGGGTCTCCGCAGGGTGGTCTTCCATGGTGGGAGCAATGAAAAACACGCTCTTTGAACACGTCTCCAACACATACCTAACTGTGGCCAACGAGGGCCACTTTTTGAAAGCGACCCGGTATTTGGGAAGGGAAAGCAATGGTACCTGAGCACACAACACCAGCATCTTCATGGTGGCCGCAGTTGTGGACGCCCCAGCCTCTGTGGCTGCACTGGAAGAGGGAGGACTCACTCCCTGTGCACTGCACATCGTCCAGGTAGATGTTGCCACTGCCTTGTCCAAAGGAGGCACTTGAGGGTGCAGAAACAGCAAAGCCGCATCCCAGCTGCCTGCACACGACCTGGGCATCGTTCAGGTCCCAGCTGTCATCACAGACGGTGCCCCGGCCCCCAGAGTGGTAAATCTCTACGCGCCCCTCGCATCGGTTCCTGCCGTTCACCAGGCTCAGGGAGGCACCTTGGAAAGGAGGAGACAGAGAAAACATGGGAAAACGCTCTAGCATGCAGGCACCTTCTCCACAGGGTGGTCTTCCATGGTGGAGCAATGAAAAACACCATTTTAGAATGTATCTCCAAAATATTTTCTCTTCAGGCAAGCAAGTGCTAATTTCTTGGTTGCCCAGAGATTCTTTAGATGTCCCAGCCCTGAAATACTCAAGGTCAGGTTGGACAGGGCTCTGAGCCATCTTGTAATTGAAATGTCTCTGCTCATTGCAGGAGGGTTGGACTAGATGACCTTTAAAGATCCTGTCCCACCCAAACCATTCTAGGATTCTTGTTGTAAATGGCTGCTTTTAGTGAGTGACTGAATTTGACAATGCAAGTCATATAAACTAATTCAAATGAGGTATGTTTTCCCTAGACAGATGCATCTTTTGGGATGTGGTGCAATCCACCTTGAAGCTTTGCTCTCTCCAGGTTTGCATGCCACATACGAGATAGCCCCAAGGGCACGACTGACAGACCAACGCGCTGCCCTGGGGCGTGTGGTTCACACCACCATGCTCCTATCTGTCCCACCTGCCACTGGGCAGCTTCAAACGCGGCCCTCGCAGCCGTTCCTCCCACTGGAGAGCTGCAGGCGGGTGCCTGGGGTGAAGCACGTGGCACTGGGTTAGGGTTCCTCCAGCCCAGCACCCTGCGGTCCCCAGATGGACCCCTACAGCAGGGATCCTGCATGGCTGCTGCAAGGCCAGGGATGGGTCTGGTGGGCATGAATTACCTGTTGAATATCAGCAGTCTGTGGTGGACACGAGCTATGGATGCAAGTAAGAATTTGGTGTCAATGAAAAAGGGTCTGAACACAGTCAGTGCATGTCATGCACCCCGCAGTAGCTTGTCTTCAAGCAGCCCCTGTCCTATGCACTTCACATCGGGCAGAGGTCTTTCATTCAATTGAAATGACCATCGTGACCTCTCTGTTTCACACAGCCATCTGTTCCCTGGGCAGGAATCACATGCCTATGGAGGTCTAACTTGCAATACAAACCGTTTGATGCAGCTGCTTTCTCTTTTCCAGTCCCACCCCAAAACCCACAGCATGTCTAGGAAATAGCTATGGTACAGGAACTGGAGGGGCAAAGGCAGAATGATCCCCTGTCGCAATCCCCCTAGTTGCAGTGAGAGGAAATCCCTCCTTGAAGAGTTTCCTTCACCAGCAATGGCTACAGAGGTCCTGGCCTCAAGCCTCAGCTCTCCAGTTTACCAGCTCTTCTCCATGCTCTTCTTGCATCCTCATTGTGGACTTGGGTGCCAGGAGTGGCCTAACTGGAGTGGCCGAGGGATGGGAGACTCCTTCCAGTGCAATCAGGTCTGGGAAGGGAGATCAGGGGCTCTGAGGAGATCTGTGAGTGACAGTGGACAGGATTACCTGGAGTCCTCCCCTCTACTGTGGTAGCCATTGTCTCTGTGGTGGTCATCTCTGCTAGGGTGGTCATCTCTGCTATGGGGGTTGATGGCACTGTAGTGGTCATCTCCGCTAGGGAGGATGTCTCCCTTAGGAGTGTCATTGAGGCTATGGTGGTTGTCTCCGCTAGGGAGGACATGTCTGCTAGGGAGGTTGTTGGTGCTGTGGTGGTTATCTCCGCTAGGGAGGTCATTGATGCTGTACTGGACATCTCCACTAGGGAGGTCATTTCCACTATGGGGGTCGTTGGTGCTGTGGTGGTTGTCTCCACTAGGGATGTCATCTCCTCTGTGGGGGTCGTTAATGCTGTTGTGGTCGTCTCCACTAGGGAGGACGTCTCTGCTGGGGAGGTCATTGGTGCTGTGCTGATCATCTCTGCTAGAAAGATCATTGGTTCTGTGGTGGTTGTCTCCTCTACGGAGGTCATCTCGACTGCAGAGGTTGTCCCCAGTATTGAAGTTGTTGGCGCTGTGGAGGCTGTCTGTACTGTAGTGGTCTCTCCTGTGAATACGAAAGAAAAACACCACCCACATGAGAACCATGCATGTGCAAGGGGTACATCTGTGTGTTAACTACAGGCCCAGTTCCTCAAGGATGAAGTGTAATCAAGACGAATCAGTCTGCCGGCATACTCCATCTTGACTGGGGAGAGAATGGAGGTGGGTAACAGCCAATTGAAATTTTTTCTTGAAAGTGATATTTGCAGATGGTGACAGCAGGGAAAGGTACTGATGTGGCATCTGCTCCCAGCCGCAGGACACCACAGCCCACGCGTGGCTGGGGCTGTCCTCTACAGGCTCCAGCCACGGAGCTGGGAGCTGTAGGGTTGCTGGCAGCAGCAGGGCTTGGACCTGTCACCATCATGGACGCCCTTCTGCAGAGGGTCAGGTCAGTGGTCTTGGGACTGTGCTCGGCGCAAGGGCAGGAGTGGATCAGGCCAGCATGAATCACCTGTTGAACACGACCAGTCTGTTGTAGGCACTGGAGCTACGAATGCAAGCAAAAAGTAAATGGCACTTAAAAAGACACTGAACACAGCACACATATGGTAATAGAGGTATCGTAGCGAGTTTTGTTGTTTTCTTCTAAGTGCAAAGCACTGAAGTAGCGAGCATTTTCTTCTAGCATGAATTCAGCTCTCTAGGCTTTTCTTTGAGGAAATGTGGAAAACTGCAATATACATAAAACACCTGAACAACCCGTTGTTGTCAGCCATGTCTCAGTTCATGATGATCTGTTGTTAATACAAGAGAAAATAACATACAAATGAACTACCTTTTCTTAAAAAATAAGGGGAAAGTAAAATCAGAAAACAGTAAGGTGACAGTACTCAAAATGGATGGATATTTGTAAAGGAAAAAAATATTAATGGACCTAAACTTGAAGGAAAACTTGAAAAATACGGACACAATGCAATGTGAGTGTCAGCTATGGCAGTCTGGGTCGTGACTGTGAAATAATTTTTGCCCATAATGAATGCATTAAGGCTTGCCATAAGATGATGAGTTTCACCTATCCCCATTCCCCCCTGATGAACATTGTCTTTCAGTCATAGCTTTGCCTCTAATTTTGACTTGTTTCCTTATCCTCTTTGTCACTACTGGATGATTAGATGGAATAAAAGTTCTGCATATCGCAATGCATATCTGATCCTTGGGTTTTTAATTACTTTGTGTAGAGTGAGCAAGCGCAGTTTATATACTACCCTAATGAGAAAAACACGAGTCCGTGCTGGCTCTGCAAGGTCACCACAGTGAAAAGACAGGCTTGTTGGAAGATCAGACTCTGCTTCCCAAGAACAGGCCTTTTCAGAGGGAGTGTGCCCTTCCACAGATAGAAAATTCTTCATAATGAAGTAGAAAGAAAGATTAGACATGTATCTGGTATATCTGGTATAGCCTTCCACCATGTCTTGAATGAATGAAATGTTATCTCAGGAGGACAACGTCTGCGTACTCCCATGCTGACACACGTATATTGCGTGCAATTTATAGCAAAAATATTTAGAAAAGAAAAATGTGACAGCACCTGAACAGACAACACCAGCATCTTCATAGTGGGCACAGTTGTGTATCCTCCATCCGGCGTGATTACAAAGCGACAAGGAGTCCTCATTTCCATTGCACCTCACGTCGTCCAGCAGGATTTCGCCCGAGCCTTGGCCAAAGTAAGCACTCCCTGGAGCTGCAATGGCCTGGCCGCACCCCAGCTGCCTGCACACAACCTGAGCATCGGAAATGTCCCAGAAATCATCACAAACTGTCCCCAGCTGTCCGTTGTAATAGAGCTCGACGCGACCTTCACATCTGTGCCTTCCGTTCACCAGCTGGAGATAGGTCGCTTTGGGAAGAGAGGGAATTGAGCACAAACACAGTCAGACAAATAAGCTGGGAGTGACTTTAAGAAGTCATCAGTTCTGTCCTCGTGCCCCATCGCTCCTAGTAGGTGCTTGTCTAGCCCAATAGTAAATGCTGGTGGGGACAGAGGTGATACACATCTTTTTTCTTCCTCTCTTCCAGATCTCAAAGTCACCTGCACGTATTTTATGCAAGATTTCTACAGAAAACTTAGACAGCAGGCTAAGCACAAACTATTTCAGCAAGAAGGGAAATTCTTTGATAACAGGAAAGGCGTAACAGGAGAGCAAAGAGGGAAAATGAATTTCAGTATCTGAATGAAATCTAAGTAGAACTGTATTAAGAAAACAGCACTACGTTTTTTTTCACTTTGCTAGTAGGAAGAAAATGACATATTTTAAGATCCTGTTTCATAGTTATGTATTTCTTGCATTCATTGTTATCAAAATGGTTTATGTTAAAGAACAAGGAGATGTAGCAATTTGCATTGAATCCTACTGGAATTTAGGATGCACAGCACAGCTTTCCAGCCCTCAACCTGTGTCTTACCAGAAGCACATATGTGTAGCACTTCTACGTGATGTACAAAGCCTCTGCTGACCCGGGTGCAGGGGGGAAAGCAGAGCGGTGGCCCAAGCAGATCCCCGAGGCTTCAGGGATGCAGCAAGGTGCAGCTTGGACAGCTGAGACTGTGGCTTTTTCCTAAACCGATGCTCATGGGGCTGCTACAGTGCTGCCGTATAAAAATTACCAGGCAGGTAAACTGCAATTCATGAGATATTTTGCACTACTGAAGGACAACATGCAGTGACCTACTTTGCTTAAAATGGTGTCAGAATTAGGCCAACTGTACCCTTCACAAAACTACAGAATTTTAGAGAAAACAATAGCCACTCTTTATTTTTCTCCATGGTTTATGCAATTTAACTAGAATTTGTCTTCTTCCTCTAAAATTTTTAGGAGAATTTTAAGGACATAGAGCTCACAAATTACAACCAAATCCTATAGTTTTTAAGAGTACTTTTAGTGGAAGAATTCTACAAAGTGTTCAACAGAATGGACAATGCTCTCAACAGGATTATAAAAATTTCAATAGGAATCCACTGGCTTTATTTCTTATATGCCTGTAAAATGTTATGTGAGTTTAAAATAAAGAAATATTTAATAACTTATCATGTATACATCTCATAACTGCTGTTAGAGTGCATTCATTGAAGTAAAACCCATCTGCTTTCCAGTTTGAGTTAGTTTGTTCGTAATTTAGACGTTCTAGAGTGAACAGTATGAAAATCCTGATTTTAGAGATCCATTTTTGGTGAAGAAGTTTATTAAAGACTTTACTACTAAGTGTAAGTGAGCAAATAAATGTTGTAACTGAAGATTTGCAGCATTTACACGTTGGAAACCAAAACATGCACACTGCGCTTGGTGTTTGCATTTCCGCCAAATACGTATTTGGCTTGTTATTAAACACTGGAGAAGTCATCCAAAGCAAAACAAACCTAAGAAGTTAACAGCTCCAGGATCTTTTCACTGCATCTAATTCTTTGTTGTTGGACTAGAAGAACAGCCAAGACAGCGTCCAAACTAAATCTGTCCCTATTTGTATGCATTTAACTGGCAGTTCAAAGGGAGAAGCTACACAAGTGTCCCTTGACTTATATCTGATTTGTCTCTTCAAATATCTACTCGGACGTTTTTGAACCGCACTCACAGGATTTTTGAGAAGCGAAACAACAAACCTGGCAAAAAGTCAGACTGGGATTAGGAAATTAGAGCTGATCTGAAACAGTTTTGTTTGCTTTCGTTCAGGGTCTGTCACCACTGTGAGAGCATAACCATCAGCTGGGCGTGTAATTAGGTAGGTTGCACCCTGCCTCACACTTCAAAGGTGTCAAAAAGAGAAAAGGCCGTGGTGGTACAAACAGAGCACTTTCTCTGACCCGGGAGACAGAGGCAGGGGCTGGGGAACAAGGCCAAGAGCAAGAGAAGAACTGGAGCAGCAAGAGGGAGATGGTGTTTCACCAGGCAAGCAGAGGACAGATGAAGAAAACTGGATGAGGTGGATGATGGCAATATAAATTATCATAACAATGCCTAAACAACTAGTTCAAAATATCATCTGCAATTATTCTGGGATATACATAGAACTATTTAGCTCAAAGGTACCTCAGTCACTTAGGAGATAGAAACTAATCATGTAAGGAAAAAGTCAATGACAAAAAACCACATTGAACTAAAAGCGTTTCATGTCTTTCATTATTTTTAGATGTCATTTATCCCCTGTGCTAGATTATGAAAAGTAGCTGCTTGTTATATTTCATTAAATTGTACATAAGATCAAGAAGAATCAAATAATACAAGCAATATTAAATATATAGCATATGTATGTGTGCATATACTCTGGAATAAATATACATTTAAAAAAAATAAATAAAGTCTTCCATAATTCTTAGATGAAACTTCTGGAACTGGAAGCATGACTCATTCATAACACACGCACAGACACAGGTATCGCAATGATACAAGGCACTAAGACAAGTGCTACCCTGTGGCAGCAAAATGAACCCCACTAAGTGTTTTAAATCATTCTTAGTCACTATGATGATCAGCTCATAATTTTACTAGAACAAAACTGTGCTCTCTCTTTCATCTAATTTCCCCTTTAATCTTTTGCCCAAACCGATACCAGCACGAGTGTGATTTCTATTTGTGGAATCAACAGAGAGGACCCCAAGCAGTCTTTATAATTTTTTAGACTTGTGCCCTGGAACAAGTCTAAGTGCGTTACCTGATGCGGCCTCCAGAACTGCGGGACCTAACAGGAGCAGCCATGTCAAAACCACGGTGGTACCCATCTCATCAAGTGCTGCTGACAGAAAGGACCGCCAGAATATATAGTCTGTTTCTGAAGGGGAGTGGCTCCGTAGTTTCTCTTTCTACAGGAGAACAATAAAACAGCCAGAGTCCTATGATCTGAAACAAAAATATGTTTGATTTGTCATTCAAGATTTTGTAACTTCCTGGGTTTTGCAGAAAGATAATATCTCAAGAGGAATGCTTTCCATTGCCTGGAAGGAAATATTTGTGCTACTACAGGTTTTACAATCATCTCATTGTACAAAGACAATGAGTTCCTATCCAAAGATACCTTTCAATTCTGGCTGGTGAATCTCAGTATTTTTCTTTGATGGGGAGATTCCTTGGCAGGTCTGGGGAAGGCAGTGGAATATTGAAACTTAAACGGGTTTCCTCCAGCAAAGTAATAAAAGAGCTTCATAGCTTGGTTCCAGCTAGTGAGGCAAGTCTCCCTGGGGAGCCATGAATTTCTTACAGGTTTGGCATACTCAAATAAAATAAGATAAGACCTGGTGGCCCTGTTCAAGTATGATCGGAGCGGTCTCTGAACATAATCCACCAGAACCGGGGCTGTTGCTGAATGCAACATGAAGATAACAGAGAGACACTTAATCAAGACAGTTGAGTCCTATCAAAATTGCCAGCTCCATCACCACATCCATTCCTCGGCCATCAGCAGCAGAGCCAACAACAAGAAGATTAAGGCAGGAGGTGGCTGCAGTCTCTTGGTGAATGTAGGAGGCCCTGGAGAGGCAATGTGGTGGAGATGTGAGGAAAGGAGAGGAGGCAATCAGTGGTCCTGGGCTGAGCTACCAGTCCAGGACCTGGGCAAAGAGAGCTGGAGTGGCAGCAAGAAGAGCTGACTGAGAGAGGCACGAAATATTGCTTGCTAGTTCCCTTGCTTGAGAGCCACAGCCGTAAGCGGAGAGGAGCTCATACCATAGTGTGTAAGTGATAACTTTGCCTCAACACATGGGTAGTTTGCTCCAGATAATTAAGGAGAGAGAGTGAGCCAAGCCTTGTAAGCAAACCACTATGAGATACCTGAAGAACCTTGCAGTTGACGTCAACACCTCCAGCTCCAATTTGAACCCATTCCTTTTTGGCACGTTCAAGTTCAAGCCAAAACTCTATTCACTGAGAGACTGTTAGACTGCAAGAAAGTGTCAAGAGAATCAGGGTCAGCTGACAACCTTTTGTGAAAACTGTGCAGAAAAATCAGTGGATTTTATGCGCAGTTAAGTAAATTCCATAGGTTACAACTTAACTTTACTCTAAAATTTCCTTTGATCCTTTGAACCACCAAATGGGGGAAAAAAGGTTCAGATTTCTATCAAGAATCTGTCTTAACATACTACTTGTTTAATTTTGCACAGTGACAATTACAGCTGTGTCATTCTTTGAAGAATGAAATCAAAGCTTTTCCACAACATGAAATAAGGCTTAATTCTCATTCATCACTCTCCTGCCAGAGTGGTTACTTTCCTGTGTTTCTGTGTTTTAACCATTTAGCGAGAAAAGGCTGATGACCATCCGAACACTGAAGAGCCAGAATATTGTTCTCCATCCGATTCCTACCTCTACAGCCATCATGGCTTGGATGGCATTATCAGGAGTGAAAATTTGTGGCACACTTGTTGCCATATCCAAATTTATGGCCTCCAGGGGCCATCATCAAGGATGAAGACTAAAGTCCAGGAGCCCAAGAGAAAAATGACTTAGAAGGTCTTTCCAAAAAGGCCGACATTATTGGAATGGAAGAAGGAAGTGCAGAGCACAAGAGGCCAAAGATAACGTTGGAAGCCTTGAAAGTCAACATTGAGAAGGGTAAATATGTTCCTTCTTTATACAAACAACCCCATTCGCACCTGAATGAGGAAATGTACGCAACACCTGGTATTCACTATTCATATTCTTCTGGTTTTGACATCTGGGCAAGAAGCAGAAAAAATCCAATATATTTGACTGACCAATCAAACACTGCAATCAGTGAAGCAAGAGTAAGTGATGGATAGCAATTCTTCTCCAAACTCTTGTAATAACCGAAAAGGGTGGGGAGGTAGGGGAATGCGAAAGTGATTTCCAGATGGTTCAAGTGAAAAAAACCATGTCAAACTGTCCAAGTAAATGAACAACACTGATTAATTAATTCTTCCCTACATTCTTCACTAATTAATTCTTTACTCCAAAATTCAAAGATCTAGATACTTCTAGAGACCTTGATTATCTGTCAATCTTCACAGTAGGAATAGATAAATGCTGTGTTTGGATTAATTTGAATTAATTAATTAATGCAAATACCATACAGCACTTGTTTTCATCTTTCCCATTGGCTAGGTAAGCCTCTTGCAGGCATACATTTTTGCTCTCTAGGACTTCTTCTGGCAGCTTTAAGTGTTTCTCAGTGCATTACTCTGTGAAAGAAGCTCCACCGAGCTTTGAAAACACTTTCTCTTCTGCTGACTATTGTTAGGAGACTTCTGTAGCCATACTGGCTTTTGTGAGGTTCAAATGAAAACCATTGAAAGGACACGGAAGATGAATCAGCTTTCAGCTTTTAATGAGCTTTCAGCTTTTTCACAAAGATGATGAGGGGACTGGAGCATCTCTCCTGTGGGGAAAGGCTGAGGGAGCTGGGGCTGTTCAGCCTGAGGAAGAGGAGACTGAGAGGGGACCTCATCAATGCTTATCAATATCTCAAGGGCGGGTGTCAAGAGGATGGGGCCAGACTCTTCTCAGTGGTGCCCAGCAACAGGACAAGGGGCAACGGGCACAAACTGGGACACGGGAAGTTCTGCCTGAACATGAGGAAAAACGTCTTCCCTGTGACGGTGACTGAGCCCTGGCACAGGCTGCCCAGGGAGGTTGTGGAGCCTCCTTCTCTGAAGACATTCAAAACTTGCCTGGACACAGCCCTGTGCAAACTGCTGTAGTTCAAGCTGCTTTTAGCAGGGGGGTTGGACTAGATGATCTCCAGAGGTCCCTTCCAATCCCTACCATTCTGTGATTCTCTGATTAGGTGACTCTAAGGAAGTACCTACACTGGAATGAGAGTATCCAGACTTCTGCACAAAGAAATGATAGTCTGTATCCATGCGTTATGATGCAATGAGGCAGCTTAGTCTAATTTATCGGGTTCCTTGATGGCCTCTTGGGCTCTGTTGCCTGTGTCATGTGAAGCATGTCATTGCAAATTGATTTACATTTATTTAATGATGAGGATGCAAGTGGATCTGAACTGTCTACTGCTGAGAGTCAAATCCACTTTATTTACTGGTAGAAGCTTTCTTGAATGTGGTGAGGCAGGATGTGGGAAGGAAGGTTCTTGTCAGAGAGACCATTCACCAGGCACATGCACTTTAGAGCATGACCCTTTCCTCATCACCAAATCCAGTTTTCTTGAATCTTGCATTTCTATAATACTTGTGGATCAAGGCAGGCAGCAGGAAATAAGGAGGATGATTCTGAGACACCAACTACTTGAACAGTTGAGTGGTGTTTTCTACAGCAACATTTAATATGGAAACCACTGAACTTGGTACTTCTACCTTGCATTCTGATACAACCTTGGTATATCTCTGTCTGGGACCCCTGGCACAGACATAGTGTGGGAATACTCAGCTCTGAACAGTACAGGCACGTTGCAGATGGGAGGCACCAACATCCTAGGTCTAGGATCTTTCTGCTTGTCTGATCACAATAATATTTAGAGACTAGGAGAAGTATAAAAAGTGCCATCAAACTTTGCTCTGAAAAATGGCAGGGTAGCAACACCGCAGCAGCAAGGCCACAGCAGGGGCAGGGGCAGGGGCAGGAGAGAAACCAGCAGGTCTGGGAAGAGCAGTGGGGAAGGTCCTCTTCTAGAGAGGCAGGAAAGCCCAGGTCCAGGAAAGTCTTCACTGTGCTGAGCAGGTTGCTGGATTCCTCCAAGCCTGGACAATCTCTGGTCCACGCAACAGGACTAGATGAAAGGCAGGTCAGCCTCCTGGGTTGCTCTGCCCTTCCAAGGTGGCTGTGGGCAGAGAGGAGGGGAGTACCTTCCTCAGTCCTTGTTCCTCAGGTGTGGACAACAAAACTCACTTCCACTTTCTGTGGGCAATGCCAGTCCCTGCTTCTATGGTCCCTTCTCCACAGCATGGAGATGGGATGAGAGGCCTGCCTGGGGTCACCAGGAAAAGGCAGCTTGAAGGAAGAAATGGTACAGGCTGTAACGACGATTCCCATCAGAGCTGCCCACATCCTCCTCTTTAGGTCAGGATGTCGCCCTAGAGTACGGCTCACCTTCCTTACACGTCACTACTTTGTCTCCGGGTCACCTCACACATAGTATGTGACACCGTTCCCAACAAACTTTCCTCTTTCACAGCTGGCTAGAAAACAGGGAAGTCTGAAGAGGAGCATTTCTCAATCAAATACCAGTGACCTTTCCACCTGCAGTAAGTAGCTTCTTCCAAACAGATTCTTCCTTTATTATTGTTTTGATTTTTTTATTCGCGTGGGGATAGGAGACAGGTCACACTTCCTTATGGCAATTTACGTACATTCGCTCTTCCCCCCCCCATTACAGGTGTAGAAATGCGTAAAAGCAAGAGCACAAGCATTGCAGCAAAGTCACTTTGTCAGAAACCACGTTCTCCAACCTGATAATGTGTTTAGCTGGGAGTTCAGACACATAGGTGGTACGTTTGCATGTATATAAAAAGAAGTATCGCTCAAAAAATGTTTTCTTTCTTGTTTTTTTTAAATTACACATTTACATAATAGATTTGATTATATTTGTCCTCTATACAAAATCTTATAAGTGGCCCATATTTTCTTAGAGTAACATGTAATTGTGAAGAACTGTACCCCCCAAAATAAGGAATGTTGTACAGGAGCAATTCCTTATATGCAGCCCCCGTGCAGTTTCACTTCAGGCTCATTATTGAGATATTTTTACCGCAAAGAACTATTTTTCTTGGACTGCTTTCCAGAGTATCTCATGGTGCTACACAGGTGTTTTACCTGCATATCAGCAATAGCAAAAGCAGTCAGTTCTTCTTTCTCAAGTCACCCAAATCAGTCTTCTCAGAGAGCCACACACCCAGGAGCTCATCTGAGATGCTCTGAAATGTCCAGCATTGAAGATGGCAGCTTATTTGGATGCTGGGATGGAAGAATCAACCTTTTTTTAGACCTTAGGTGTATTTATTTGGACTTGAGGATTTTAAAGCTAGGCTCCTTTATAAGTTCAATTCATGGTAGCACCAGGTGTTGCTCTTGCTACAGTACATTCTTCAAACAAGATCTGGCTAGATGGAATAGTCAAGTAAGAGTTACCCTCTACACAGATTGCAAAACCAAATAATGAAGCAGGTGGCTGGTGAAAATATCCTTGCACATGCAAGTCTTGGGTTGCCTCTCACATTATCTGGTACGGGATGGGTTCCTGCAGTTTACGCTTCAAAAGAAATCCTCCCACAGTGAGAACAGCAGCTACCAGCACCACGGCGGTCACGGCCAGAGGAAGGCGGGAGCTGGCAGCAGGCACTGAGCTCTGAGACTCCCCTCTCGCCTGGATGCCAGAGGCCAGCTCTGTGCATAAAAGAGAAAGAGAGAGGCTTACATCTGTTTTCCTGAGCTAGTTAATCTCAAAGGTAATTAGGCAAAGAGAACTGGAATTAAAATGCTGCAATCTGGATCTGATCAGAAACCAAATTGCTTTATTGCACACTGTTTCACAAATGATTTTGTGGCCATGCCAAACTAGTAAAGGTTATGGCAAGAAATTAAAGAGCAACTAAGAGTTTGGAACGATTACGCTCCAAGATCATAAGATGCTGGTTTCTGATAGCGGAAACAGCAGCTACAGGACACTGGGAAACAATATTTCCAAGGGGACCTACAGATTGGTTGCTGATAAATAAGAGACATGCCAATCAGGCACAGACAGCTTTGAAAAATTAATAAATCCTGCAGGAAGGCGAGTTACATCTCATCCCTCTTCCCACAGAACTGAATCGCTTGCCATTTGACATGTGCAGAACAAATAACGGATTTAAACTACGATAGAAAGGAAATGGCTTGTAAACTTTAGAAAACAATTTTATAAAGAATAAAAAAAAATAATTCCCTGTAAGAATTATAGCAGAGTTGTGACCAAACCAGCAAAGGTTTATTTCAGAGCTGGATTTCATGTCTGAACTGACACCCAAACATACAGTAATGTAGGGAGTCTTATGTTATTTAAGTTATTTAAACTTACCAGCGTTCCTGTTCTCAGCGTGAGCTTCCCGAAGTCGAACAGGTCCAACAACAACATTCACTTTTCCCTGGGAAGAACCTGCATCCCTCTTGAACCTACTCACACAGCCTTGATAGCAGCGGGAAGAGTTGTCGTTGGTCTTGCACACCACCAGCTCACACTGCAGGTAAACTGACGGGTATCGATTAACAAATGAAAAAGCATTAAATTCAAACTGAGCAACATGGCTGTGTGGTGGACGGTGAGGATAGTAGGTACGATCCTTAACACACCTGGAAAGATACAAGATTAACAGATTAGCTGTTGTGAATAGAAACACTATTACACTATCTCTGTGCAATATGTTTTGAGTTTAAATATGAAACCAGAAGGGAAGAGTATAAGAGAGCTCAAAAGGATTAAAAAAAAAAAGCGTGTTTTTAGCAAGAAGATAAATTAAGAGACAAAAAAAAGTAAGAGTGGCAGTGGCTTCTACCACAATAATGTATACAGCACTGAAATTTCATAGCTCAACAAAATTCATGCAAACATGAATAGCTGAAAAATAACGAGTGGTTCTGCTGGTTTCAGGTACAGGTGAGGACCTGGTTTGCATTTGCAGACAGGATTACCTGGTTGCAAAGAGGCCCCTGCAGGTCATTGCAGAGGAGAAAGGGCCCCTTTCTACTCTGGAAGGGCAAAACTAATTCTAATATACATCATTTTGGGGCAATAAACATGCTCTTTAGTCCTTCAATGTTTGTAGAGTACCTTGCTTGAGGAATTGCGACACCTGACAGAGATCTCCAGATGTTTCACAGAGCAAGTTGCTAAGTTAAAACTTTCCCGTCAATGAGTTTCACTTCCTGACAATTACTAGCCTTAGAAGTTACCTAACTTAGATCTTAGTCATTCTGGTTTAATTTAACCAGCATGCAAAAAGATCACAATAATTCACCCACCATCATTACCCCAGAATATTTCAAAATTGTCACTAATTATCTTTGTGTCTCAAAGATACAAACGAAGCTTGCATAAACGAAGCTCTTTCAGAACCATGCATAGAGATACTTTTAAAATAATTCTTTAGATATTTCTTACCCACTTCTGATCAGTTCATAGGTCAGTGTTCTAAAATCGCTAGGATCAGGTGATGCCACGCATGTGTCCACAGACAGCGTCAGATTTGGGTCAGAGCTGTGAAGAGAAGCTTGAAGGTACAAAGGCTGATTCAGGTCAACGTAGTATGGAAAGTCATACACTGGCCAGAGGAAAGATGAGGAATTGTAGAATGTCAAGTTCGCATCGTATCTGCCATACTGGGTTTCAGTGACATCAATGATGTCATCGGCAATGTACATTGCTTGCACCCAGGTGTTCCGGAGCATTTTGCAGTTGATATGCAAGTGAAGGTCCTTTTGCCTCTTGATGATGTAACCAGGAGCAGGCACTTTTATCACATTGGAGTAGGTGATGGTTTCATTGTTGCCCTATTTGACATATTAGATATGAGTGCAAAGTTATCACATGTAGTCATGTTCACAACCTGTACTATAAACTTCTGTATGTGCCAGGTCCTAGTATCAGTCAGAAAGAGCAAGTCATACTCAAAAGTCCCAAGCACCTTGGATGAGATTGTTCACTTAACTCTCTCCTATACTTTATTTTGTAGAACGTCACTCTGAAATAGATACAGGGATTCCCTAAAACCTGGGGAGGGTAAGTAAGAATGTTTAACAAACCTTAGCCTGCAGAAACACATGCTTCTTTTCTGTGTTTTGAATACCTGTGGGCTACAACACCCTTTGCGATTCATGACACTTTTCCAAATGCCTATTAAGTTTCCAAGCCCAGTCTTGGAGAGTTCTCCAAAATATTTTGACACCAACCTCTCTACGTGTACCACAGTCGTCGTATGGAACGTTGAATATAACCTCAGTCGATGTAATTGTTGGTATACAAGAAGAGTCAGACAAGCTGATGCTCTGCACCGCGTAGCCCTGTGATTGGAGATAGTGTCTGTCTACAACTGCACGCATGTGGGTTGGCAAGCACACAAGGGCTAGGGAAGAAAATATGAATTATTAGTGATTTCAGGTACTTGATAATGCTTGCATGTTACAACTTCAACAAATGCAATAGCTACTACCGTTTAGGGGAGAGCCTTCATAAGCCAAACCACTTATTTTTACACCTCAGACTTACATATGAATAAGCAATAGTCTCTGACAAACTTCAGCTGACCTTCAGTTACTCTCCTGACAAAAACACATAGCTTCCAATAGGCTTTTGCTGAGGCCTTGAGCCTGCATCACCCCTCACACAAAAATGCTAAGAAATGGGAGGTTTTGCTGAATAAGAACCCAAAGGCTAGGGTGGAAGGTGTAGAGCGAAATGTGCATGCTGGCTTGCAGAAACACCACTTGGGTGGGACGGGATCCTGAAACCATCTCCTTGACGGTTCACTGAGTCCATGACATGAAAAGCAATGATCCCAGGGAGCGTTTGGCCTTTGGTAGAGAGAGACATCTGATGACAGGGACCTACTGGCAACGCACAGCCTCTTGAAAGGCAGTTACAAAGACAGCAGAGCCAAATGTGACGGCCATCGTTTGTGCCTGGGGAGGTTGAGTGCACATTAGATGACAAACTTTCTCACTGGGACTGCAGGACAGTAATGGAACAGGTCACCCAGAGAAATGGAGGCTTTGAAGATTTCATCCTTGGAATGTTTCTAGAGACTCAGCTAGACAAATTCGTAACAGACTTGATCTGGTGTTGGCAATAGCTCTGCTTTGAAGAGTTGGACTAGGAAGCCTCCAAAGGTCCTTTCTAACCAATATTTCTATAAGTCTATGAAAATCTGTGTACGAAGGTAGAAAAAATATGTGTATAATGAGGTGACAAGAAGAAAGATTAATTTAGAGTGGCCATCTTGGAAAACGTCTAAAGGCAATTAATTTGATACTTGAAGGTTTTTTTAAAATGAAAAAATAATTTTTGTCTGAAAATGATTGTTCAATAACCAGGTATGAAATTCAAGTAGGCATGTCATCTATCTACAAGTTTTTCAACAGCAACATTAACAAATACTTATTTAGCAAATAAATCAGGGTGTAAAAGCTTCTGCACAAAGAAAACATTACAAACTGAATGGAAACTTACTGGTGTTCTGGTCTGCTGGAAAGGACTGATACTCAGCATGAAACCCTCTACTGGAATATCTGGAGTCACTGTGAAATCTGACAGTCATAAAGTTTGAGGATGATGTGTACGTAAGATTAAAACCAGAACAAACTCTTCCAAGCAGAGGAGAAGTAATGGGTGGCCCATCATAGATCTCAATATAGTCATTCTGGCATCCACTTTGCAACCTGAGGAAGAAACATGACTATACATTAAAATGCATTTGGTAAACTTTGGTTTTTAAATGCTGAACAAACAATAAACTAAGATACTGCACTCACACAATTCCCATGCAATATTTATAATTCTTTTATAGGCATTGGAAATGTCCTTGGGAACTGTGGTTGTAGTCAAGATTTGGGACGCATTTATTGCCCAAGCAGCAAGTAGTTTACTTACTGAATACTTCCAAATGTGAGCATAATGTGGAAATTATTCGTTACTTGTATTTGCCACAAACAATCTGCATTATCTGGATAATTCAAAGGATAAAAAGGACTCTGAAGTGTTCCGGAGGAATTTAAAAGTAAGCCACCACAAATATATTTTCTAGCTGCAAAAATTAAAAAAAAGAAAGAAAATAAGATTTAGATATGATTTATTTAAATTTACTTCTGATCAAACAAAATTCATTTTCTGTAACTGAGCCATGGCAACAGGAGGTTAAATCTCCAGAGAAACTGAACGGTAGTGCTCTTCTCGCTCAGGCTACAAGCATGATGATCTCTTCAGAGAACTTTGACTCTCCCTTGCTATTTTGCATTTGGTAGGCTTAAGGAATAAGAGAAAGCAAGATGTGCTCGCCAAATGACATAAAACCTAGAGAAGAAAGAAAAGAGATTTCCCACAAAACCAACACAGACTGAAATGCAACCCCAGCAAGAGAATCAAACGACCAGAGGGGACCAGTATGTAGGATTTAAATACTTAGTACCGGCAACGATTTTTTCCAAAAGTATTACAATGTACAAATGATAAAACTCCAGTCTATAAACTAGTAACAAACACACCTCCAAGTAATGCATCAGAAAGATTAAAAAAGCAGACACACCTGGAGTAGTTGATGGTGGAGTGGCAACAGTGGTCATGTTTGTGGCATCTGTTAGAGAAGGAAGAGAAAGGAGCAAGTGAGGACCTGGTGGATGAAGGAGCATGGCCAGGTTTTCTCCCAGCCCTGGGGATGCTGGTGCCACCCTGTCACATGGGCAATGGAGAGCTTGGGGGTCTCCGCAGGGTGGTCTTCCATGGTGGGAGCAACGAAAAACACGCTCTTTGAACACGTCTCCAACGCATACCTAACTGTGGCCAACAAGGGCCAATTTTTGGAAGCATCCCTCTATTTGGGAAGGAAAAGCAATGGTACCTGAGCACACAACACCAGCATCTTCACTGTGGCCACAGTTGTGGACACCCCAGCCTCTGTGGCTGCACTGGAAGAGGGAGGACTCATTCCCTGTGCACTGCACATCGTCCAGGTAGATGCTGCCACTGCCTTGTCCAAAGGAGGCACTTGAAGGTGCAGAAACAGCAAAGCCGCATCCCAGCTGCCTGCACACGACCTCGGCATCGTTCAGGTCCCAGCCGTCATCACAGACGGTGCCCCGGCCCCCAGAGTAGTAAACCTCTACGCGCCCCTCGCATCGGTTCCTGCCGTTCACCAGGCTCACGGAGGCACCTTGGAAGGGAGGAGACAGGGAAAACATGGGAAAACGCTCCAGCACGTAGGCACCTTCTCTTGCCAGGGCTTTGGCAACGCTCTACGAGTTTCAGGCCACCAGGACTATCACCCTCGGCTCAATATAGGCTGTGCATTTCCCTGGCTCTGCTCTCCCATGGAGAAGGCCAAACCCCACGTGGTGAGCCACTAACTGGTACCGCCAAAAGCAGTGGCCAGCAAAAACATGTCAAATTCAGACCCACCTGGAGGAACGGATGGTGTGAAGCTGGCTGGGGTCGTGGTTGTGGCAGCTGTTAGAGGAAGGAGAGAAAGGAGCAAGTGAGGACCTGGTGGATGAAGGAGCATGGCCAGGTTTTCTGCCAGCCCTGGGGATGCTGGTGCCACCCTGTCACATGGGCAATGGAGAGCTTGGGGGTCTCCGCAGGGTGGTCTCCCATGGGGGGAGCAACGAAAAACACGCTCTTTGAACACGTCTCCAATGCATACCTAACTGTGGCCAACAAGGGCCACTTTTTGGAAGCATCCCTCTATTTGGGAAGGAAAAGCAATGGTACCTGAGCACACAACACCAGCATCTTCACTGTGGCCACAGTTGTGGACGCCCCAGCCTGCGTGGCTGCACTGGAAGAGGGAGGACTCATTCCCTGTGCAGTGCACATTGTCCAGGTAGATGCTGCCACTGCCTTGTCCAAAGGAGGCACTTGAGGGTGCAGAAACAGCAAAGCCGCATCCCAGCTGCCTGCACACGACCTGGGCATCGTTCAGGTCCCAGCTGTCATCACAGACGGTGCCCCGGCCCCCAGAGTAGTAAATCTCTACGCGCCCCTCGCATCGGTTGCTGCCATTCACCAGGCTCACGGAGGCACCTTGGAAGGGAGGAGACAGGGAAAACATGGGAAAACGCTCCAGCACGTAGGCACCTTCTCTTGCCAGGGCTTTGGCAACGCTCTACGAGTTTCAGGCCACCAGGACTATCACCCTCGGCTCAATATAGGCTGTGCGTTTCCCTGGCTCTGCTCTCCCATGGAGAAGGCCAAACCCCACGCGGTGAGCCACTAACTGGTACCGCCAAAAGCAGTGGCCAGCAAAAACATGTCAAATTCAGACCCACCTGGAGGAACGGATGGTGTGAAGCTGGCTGGGGTCGTGGTTGTGGCAGCTGTTAGAGGAAGGAGAGAAAGGAGCAAGTGAGGACCTGGTGGATGAAGGAGCATGGCCAGGTTTTCTGCCAGCCCTGGGGATGCTGGTGCCACCCTGTCACATGGGCAATGGAGAGCTTGGGGGTCTCCGCAGGGTGGTCTTCCATGGTGGGAGCAACAAAAAACACGCTCTTTGAACACGTCTCCAACGCATACCTAACTGTGGCCAACAAGGGCCACTTTTTGAAAGGGTCGAGGTATTTGGGAAGGAAAAGCAATGGTACCTGAGCACACAACACCAGCATCTTCATGGTGGCCACAGTTGTGGACGCCCCAGCCTCTGTGGCTGCACTGGAAGAGGGAGGACTCACTCCCTGTGCACTGCACATCGTCCAGGTAGATGCTGCCACTGCCTTGTCCAAAGGAGGCACTTGAAGGTGCAGAAACAGCAAAGCCACATCCCAGCTGCCTGCACACGACCTGGGCATCGTTCAGGTCCCAGCTGTCATCACAGACGGTGCCCCGGCCCCCAGAGTAGTAAATCTCTACGCGCCCCTCGCATCGGTTGCTGCCATTCACCAGGCTCACGGAGGCACCTTGGAAGGGAGGAGACAGGGAAAACATGGGAAAACGCTCCAGCACGTAGGCACCTTCTCTTGCCAGGGCTTTGGCAACGCTCTCCAAGTTTCAGGCCACCAGGACTATCACCCTCGGCTCAATATAGGCTGTGCGTTTCCCTGGCTCTGCTCTCCCATGGAGAAGGCCAAACCCCACGCGGTGAACCACTAACTGGTACCGCCAAAAGCAGTGGCCAGCAAAAAGATGACAAATTCAGACCCACCTGGAGGAACGGATGGTGTGAAGCTGGCTGGGGTCGTGGTTGTGGCAGCTGTTAGAGGAAGGAGAGAAAGGAGCAAGTGAGGACCTGGTGGATGAAGGAGCATGGCCAGGTTTTCTGCCAGCCCTGGGGATGCTGGTGCCACCCTGTCACATGGGCAATGGAGAGCTTGGGGGTCTCCGCAGGGTGGTCTTCCATGGTGGGAGCAACAAAAAACACGCTCTTTGAACACGTCTCCAACGCATACCTAACTGTGGCCAACAAGGGCCACTTTTTGGAAGCATCCCTCTATTTGGGAAGGAAAAGCAATGGTACCTGAGCACACAACACCAGCATCTTCACTGTGGCCACAGTTGTGGACACCCCAGCCTCTGTGGCTGCACTGGAAGAGGGAGGACTCATTCCCTGTGCACTGCACATCGTCCAGGTAGATGCTGCCACTGCCTTGTCCAAAGGAGGCACTTGAAGGTGCAGAAACAGCAAAGCCGCATCCCAGCTGCCTGCACACGACCTGGGCATCGTTCAGGTCCCAGCTGTCATCACAGACGGTGCCCCGGCCCCCAGAGTAGTAAATCTCTACGCGCCCCTCGCATCGGTTGCTGCCATTCACCAGGCTCACGGAGGCACCTTGGAAGGGAGGAGACAGGGAAAACATGGGAAAACGCTCCAGCACGTAGGCACCTTCTCTTGCCAGGGCTTTGGCAACGCTCTACGAGTTTCAGGCCACCAGGACTATCACCCTCGGCTCAATATAGGCTGTGCGTTTCCCTGGCTCTGCTCTCCCATGGAGAAGGCCAAACCCCACGCGGTGAGCCACTAACTGGTACCGCCAAAAGCAGTGGCCAGCAAAAACATGTCAAATTCAGACCCACCTGGAGGAACGGATGGTGTGAAGCTGGCTGGGGTCGTGGTTGTGGCAGCTGTTAGAGGAAGGAGAGAAAGGAGCAAGTGAGGACCTGGTGGATGAAGGAGCATGGCCAGGTTTTCTGCCAGCCCTGGGGATGCTGGTGCCACCCTGTCACATGGGCAATGGAGAGCTTGGGGGTCTCCGCAGGGTGGTCTTCCATGGTGGGAGCAACGAAAAACACGCTCTTTGAACACGTCTCCAACGCATACCTAACTGTGGCCAACGAGGGCCACTTTTTGAAAGGGTCGAGGTATTTGGGAAGGAAAAGCAATGGTACCTGAGCACACAACACCAGCATCTTCATGGTGGCCACAGTTGTGGACGCCCCAGCCTCTGTGGCTGCACTGGAAGAGGGAGGACTCACTCCCTGTGCACTGCACATTGTCCAGGTAGATGCTGCCACTGCCTTGTCCAAAGGAGGCACTTGAGGGTGCAGATACAGCAAAGCCACATCCCAGCTGCCTGCACACGACCTGGGCATCGTTCAGGTCCCAGCTGTCATCACAGACGGTGCCCCGGCCCCCAGAGTAGTAAATCTCTACGCGCCCCTCGCATCGGTTGCTGCCATTCACCAGGCTCACGGAGGCACCTTGGAAGGGAGGAGACAGGGAAAACATGGGAAAACGCTCCAGCACGTAGGCACCTTCTCTTGCCAGGGCTTTGGCAACGCTCTACGAGTTTCAGGCCACCAGGACTATCACCCTCGGCTCAATATAGGCTGTGCGTTTCCCTGGCTCTGCTCTCCCATGGAGAAGGCCAAATCCCACGTGGTGAACCACTAACTGGTACCGCCAAAAGCAGTGGCCAGCAAAAACATGTCAAATTCAGACCCACCTGGAGGAACGGATGGTGTGAAGCTGGCTGGGGTCGTGGTTGTGGCAGCTGTTAGAGGAAGGAGAGAAAGGAGCAAGTGAGGACCTGGTGGATGAAGGAGCATGGCCAGGTTTTCTGCCAGCCCTGGGGATGCTGGTGCCACCCTGTCACATGGGCAATGGAGAGCTTGGGGGTCTCCGCAGGGTGGTCTTCCATGGTGGGAGCAACGAAAAACACGCTCTTTGAACACGTCTCCAACGCATACCTAACTGTGGCCAACAAGGGCCACTTTTTGAAAGGGTCGAGGTATTTGGGAAGGAAAAGCAATGGTACCTGAGCACACAACACCAGCATCTTCACTGTGGCCACAGTTGTGGACGCCCCAGCCTCTGTGGCTGCACTGGAAGAGGGAGGACTCATTCCCTGTGCACTGCACATCGTCCAGGTAGATGCTGCCACTGCCTTGTCCAAAGGAGGCACTTGAAGGTGCAGAAACAGCAAAGCCACATCCCAGCTGCCTGCACACGACCTGGGCATCGTTCAGGTCCCAGCTGTCATCACAGACGGTGCCCCGGCCCCCAGAGTAGTAAATCTCTACGCGCCCCTCGCATCGGTTGCTGCCATTCACCAGGCTCACGGAGGCACCTTGGAAGGGAGGAGACAGGGAAAACATGGGAAAACGCTCCAGCACGTAGGCACCTTCTCTTGCCAGGGCTTTGGCAACGCTCTACGAGTTTCAGGCCACCAGGACTATCACCCTCGGCTCAATGTAGGCTGTGCGTTTCCCTGGCTCTGCTCTCCCATGGGGAAGGGCAAACCCCACGCGGTGAGCCACTAACTGGTACCGCCAAAAGCAGTGGCCAGCAAAAACATGTCAAATTCAGACCCACCTGGAGGAACGGATGGTGTGAAGCTGGCTGGGGTCGTGGTTGTGGCAGCTGTTAGAGGAAGGAGAGAAAGGAGCAAGTGAGGACCTGGTGGATGAAGGAGCATGGCCAGGTTTTCTGCCAGCCCTGGGGATGCTGGTGCCACCCTGTCACATGGGCAATGGAGAGCTTGGGGGTCTCCGCAGGGTGGTCTTCCATGGTGGGAGCAACGAAAAACACGCTCTTTGAACACGTCTCCAACGCATACCTAACTGTGGCCAACAAGGGCCACTTTTTGAAAGGGTCGAGGTATTTGGGAAGGAAAAGCAATGGTACCTGAGCACACAACACCAGCATCTTCATGGTGGCCACAGTTGTGGACGCCCCAGCCTCTGTGGCTGCACTGGAAGAGGGAGGACTCATTCCCTGTGCACTGCACATCGTCCAGGTAGATGCTGCCACTGCCTTGTCCAAAGGAGGCACTTGAAGGTGCAGAAACAGCAAAGCCACATCCCAGCTGCCTGCACACGACCTGGGCATCGTTCAGGTCCCAGCTGTCATCACAGACGGTGCCCCGGCCCCCAGAGTAGTAAATCTCTACGCGCCCCTCGCATCGGTTGCTGCCATTCACCAGGCTCACGGAGGCACCTTGGAAGGGAGGAGACAGGGAAAACATGGGAAAACGCTCCAGCACGTAGGCACCTTCTCTTGCCAGGGCTTTGGCAACGCTCTACGAGTTTCAGGCCACCAGAACTATCACCCTCGGCTCAATATAGGCTGTGCGTTTCCCTGGCTCTGCTCTCCCATGGAGAAGGCCAAACCCCACGCGGTGAGCCACTAACTGGTACCGCCAAAAGCAGTGGCCAGCAAAAACATGTCAAATTCAGACCCACCTGGAGGAACGGATGGTGTGAAGCTGGCTGGGGTCGTGGTTGTGGCAGCTGTTAGAGGAAGGAGAGAAAGGAGCAAGTGAGGACCTGGTGGATGAAGGAGCATGGCCAGGTTTTCTGCCAGCCCTGGGGATGCTGGTGCCACCCTGTCACATGGGCAATGGAGAGCTTGGGGGTCTCCGCAGGGTGGTCTTCCATGGTGGGAGCAACAAAAAACACGCTCTTTGAACACGTCTCCAACGCATACCTAACTGTGGCCAACAAGGGCCACTTTTTGAAAGGGTCGAGGTATTTGGGAAGGAAAAGCAATGGTACCTGAGCACACAACACCAGCATCTTCATGGTGGCCACAGTTGTGGACGCCCCAGCCTCTGTGGCTGCACTGGAAGAGGGAGGACTCACTCCCTGTGCACTGCACATCGTCCAGGTAGATGCTGCCACTGCCTTGTCCAAAGGAGGCACTTGAAGGTGCAGAAACAGCAAAGCCACATCCCAGCTGCCTGCACACGACCTGGGCATCGTTCAGGTCCCAGCTGTCATCACAGACGGTGCCCCGGCCCCCAGAGTAGTAAATCTCTACGCGCCCCTCGCATCGGTTGCTGCCATTCACCAGGCTCACGGAGGCACCTTGGAAGGGAGGAGACAGGGAAAACATGGGAAAACGCTCCAGCACGTAGGCACCTTCTCTTGCCAGGGCTTTGGCAACGCTCTCCAAGTTTCAGGCCACCAGGACTATCACCCTCGGCTCAATATAGGCTGTGCGTTTCCCTGGCTCTGCTCTCCCATGGAGAAGGCCAAACCCCACGCGGTGAACCACTAACTGGTACCGCCAAAAGCAGTGGCCAGCAAAAAGATGACAAATTCAGACCCACCTGGAGGAACGGATGGTGTGAAGCTGGCTGGGGTCGTGGTTGTGGCAGCTGTTAGAGGAAGGAGAGAAAGGAGCAAGTGAGGACCTGGTGGATGAAGGAGCATGGCCAGGTTTTCTGCCAGCCCTGGGGATGCTGGTGCCACCCTGTCACATGGGCAATGGAGAGCTTGGGGGTCTCCGCAGGGTGGTCTTCCATGGTGGGAGCAACGAAAAACACGCTCTTTGAAGACGTCTCCAACACATACCTAACTGTGGCCAACAAGGGCCACTTTTTGGAAGCATCCCTCTATTTGGGAAGGAAAAGCAATGGTACCTGAGCACACAACACCAGCATCTTCACTGTGGCCACAGTTGTGGACACCCCAGCCTCTGTGGCTGCACTGGAAGAGGGAGGACTCATTCCCTGTGCACTGCACATCGTCCAGGTAGATGCTGCCACTGCCTTGTCCAAAGGAGGCACTTGAGGGTGCAGAAACAGCAAAGCCGCATCCCAGCTGCCTGCACACGACCTGGGCATCGTTCAGGTCCCAGCCGTCATCACAGACGGTGCCCCGGCCCCCAGAGTAGTAAACCTCTACGCGCCCCTCGCATCGGTTCCTGCCGTTCACCAGGCTCAGGGAGGCACCTTGGAAGGGAGGAGACAGGGAAAACATGGGAAAACGCTCCAGCACGTAGGCACCTTCTCTTGCCAGGGCTTTGGCAACGCTCTCCAAGTTTCAGGCCACCAGGACTATCACCCTCGGCTCAATATAGGCTGTGCGTTTCCCTGGCTCTGCTCTCCCATGGAGAAGGCCAAACCCCACGTGGTGAGCCACTAACTGGTACCGCCAAAAGCAGTGGCCAGCAAAAACATGTCAAATTCAGACCCACCTGGAGGAACGGATGGTGTGAAGCTGGCTGGGGTCGTGGTTGTGGCAGCTGTTAGAGGAAGGAGAGAAAGGAGCAAGTGAGGACCTGGTGGATGAAGGAGCATGGCCAGGTTTTCTGCCAGCCCTGGGGATGCTGGTGCCACCCTGTCACATGGGCAATGGAGAGCTTGGGGGTCTCCGCAGGGTGGTCTTCCATGGTGGGAGCAACGAAAAACACGCTCTTTGAACACGTCTCCAACGCATACCTAACTGTGGCCAACAAGGGCCACTTTTTGGAAGCATCCCTCTATTTGGGAAGGAAAAGCAATGGTACCTGAGCACACAACACCAGCATCTTCACTGTGGCCACAGTTGTGGATGCCCCAGCCTGCGTGGCTGCACTGGAAGAGGGAGGACTCATTCCCTGTGCAGTGCACATTGTCCAGGTAGATGCTGCCACTGCCTTGTCCAAAGGAGGCACTTGAAGGTGCAGATACAGCAAAGCCACATCCCAGCTGCCTGCACACGACCTGGGCATCGTTCAGGTCCCAGCTGTCATCACAGACGGTGCCCCGGCCCCCAGAGTAGTAAATCTCTACGCGCCCCTCGCATCGGTTGCTGCCATTCACCAGGCTCACGGAGGCACCTTGGAAGGGAGGAGACAGGGAAAACATGGGAAAACGCTCCAGCACGTAGGCACCTTCTCTTGCCAGGGCTTTGGCAACGCTCTACGAGTTTCAGGCCACCAGAACTATCACCCTCGGCTCAATATAGGCTGTGCGTTTCCCTGGCTCTGCTCTCCCATGGAGAAGGCCAAACCCCACGTGGTGAACCACTAACTGGTACCGCCAAAAGCAGTGGCCAGCAAAAACATGTCAAATTCAGACCCACCTGGAGGACCGGATGGTGTGAAGCTGGCTGGGGTCGTGGTTGTGGCAGCTGTTAGAGGAAGGAGAGAAAGGAGCAAGTGAGGACCTGGTGGATGAAGGAGCATGGCCAGGTTTTCTGCCAGCCCTGGGGATGCTGGTGCCACCCTGTCACATGGGCAATGGAGAGCTTGGGGGTCTCCGCAGGGTGGTCTTCCATGGTGGGAGCAACGAAAAACACGCTCTTTGAACACGTCTCCAACGCATACCTAACTGTGGCCAACAAGGGCCACTTTTTGGAAGCATCCCTCTATTTGGGAAGGAAAAGCAATGGTACCTGAGCACACAACACCAGCATCTTCACTGTGGCCACAGTTGTGGATGCCCCAGCCTGCGTGGCTGCACTGGAAGAGGGAGGACTCATTCCCTGTGCAGTGCACATTGTCCAGGTAGATGCTGCCACTGCCTTGTCCAAAGGAGGCACTTGAAGGTGCAGATACAGCAAAGCCACATCCCAGCTGACTGCACACGACCTGGGCATCGTTCAGGTCCCAGCTGTCATCACAGACGGTGCCCCGGCCCCCAGAGTAGTAAATCTCTACGCGCCCCTCGCATCGGTTGCTGCCATTCACCAGGCTCACGGAGGCACCTTGGAAGGGAGGAGACAGGGAAAACATGGGAAAACGCTCCAGCACGTAGGCACCTTCTCTTGCCAGGGCTTTGGCAACGCTCTACGAGTTTCAGGCCACCAGAACTATCACCCTCGGCTCAATATAGGCTGTGCGTTTCCCTGGCTCTGCTCTCCCATGGAGAAGGCCAAACCCCACGCGGTGAGCCACTAACTGGTACCGCCAAAAGCAGTGGCCAGCAAAAACATGTCAAATTCAGACCCACCTGGAGGAACGGATGGTGTGAAGCTGGCTGGGGTCGTGGTTGTGGCAGCTGTTAGAGGAAGGAGAGAAAGGAGCAAGTGAGGACCTGGTGGATGAAGGAGCATGGCCAGGTTTTCTGCCAGCCCTGGGGATGCTGGTGCCACCCTGTCACATGGGCAATGGAGAGCTTGGGGGTCTCCGCAGGGTGGTCTTCCATGGTGGGAGCAACAAAAAACACGCTCTTTGAACACGTCTCCAACGCATACCTAACTGTGGCCAACAAGGGCCACTTTTTGAAAGGGTCGAGGTATTTGGGAAGGAAAAGCAATGGTACCTGAGCACACAACACCAGCATCTTCATGGTGGCCACAGTTGTGGACGCCCCAGCCTCTGTGGCTGCACTGGAAGAGGGAGGACTCATTCCCTGTGCACTGCACATCGTCCAGGTAGATGCTGCCACTGCCTTGTCCAAAGGAGGCACTTGAAGGTGCAGAAACAGCAAAGCCACATCCCAGCTGCCTGCACACGACCTGGGCATCGTTCAGGTCCCAGCTGTCATCACAGACGGTGCCCCGGCCCCCAGAGTAGTAAATCTCTACGCGCCCCTCGCATCGGTTGCTGCCATTCACCAGGCTCACGGAGGCACCTTGGAAGGGAGGAGACAGGGAAAACATGGGAAAACGCTCCAGCACGTAGGCACCTTCTCTTGCCAGGGCTTTGGCAACGCTCTACGAGTTTCAGGCCACCAGAACTATCACCCTCGGCTCAATATAGGCTGTGCGTTTCCCTGGCTCTGCTCTCCCATGGAGAAGGCCAAACCCCACGCGGTGAGCCACTAACTGGTACCGCCAAAAGCAGTGGCCAGCAAAAAGATGACAAATTCAGACCCACCTGGAGGAACGGATGGTGTGAAGCTGGCTGGGGTCGTGGTTGTGGCAGCTGTTAGAGGAAGGAGAGAAAGGAGCAAGTGAGGACCTGGTGGATGAAGGAGCATGGCCAGGTTTTCTGCCAGCCCTGGGGATGCTGGTGCCACCCTGTCACATGGGCAATGGAGAGCTTGGGGGTCTCCGCAGGGTGGTCTTCCATGGTGGGAGCAACAAAAAACACGCTCTTTGAACACGTCTCCAACGCATACCTAACTGTGGCCAACAAGGGCCACTTTTTGAAAGGGTCGAGGTATTTGGGAAGGAAAAGCAATGGTACCTGAGCACACAACACCAGCATCTTCATGGTGGCCACAGTTGTGGATGCCCCAGCCTCTGTGGCTGCACTGGAAGAGGGAGGACTCATTCCCTGTGCAGTGCACATTGTCCAGGTAGATGCTGCCACTGCCTTGTCCAAAGGAGGCACTTGAAGGTGCAGATACAGCAAAGCCACATCCCAGCTGCCTGCACACGACCTGGGCATCGTTCAGGTCCCAGCTGTCATCACAGACGGTGCCCCGGCCCCCAGAGTAGTAAATCTCTACGCGCCCCTCGCATCGGTTGCTGCCATTCACCAGGCTCACGGAGGCACCTTGGAAGGGAGGAGACAGGGAAAACATGGGAAAACGCTCCAGCACGTAGGCACCTTCTCTTGCCAGGGCTTTGGCAACGCTCTACGAGTTTCAGGCCACCAGGACTATCACCCTCGGCTCAATATAGGCTGTGCGTTTCCCTGGCTCTGCTCTCCCATGGAGAAGGCCAAACCCCACGTGGTGAACCACTAACTGGTACCGCCAAAAGCAGTGGCCAGCAAAAACATGTCAAATTCAGACCCACCTGGAGGAACGGATGGTGTGAAGCTGGCTGGGGTCGTGGTTGTGGCAGCTGTTAGAGGAAGGAGAGAAAGGAGCAAGTGAGGACCTGGTGGATGAAGGAGCATGGCCAGGTTTTCTGCCAGCCCTGGGGATGCTGGTGCCACCCTGTCACATGGGCAATGGAGAGCTTGGGGGTCTCCGCAGGGTGGTCTTCCATGGTGGGAGCAACGAAAAACACGCTCTTTGAACACGTCTCCAACGCATACCTAACTGTGGCCAACAAGGGCCACTTTTTGAAAGGGTCGAGGTATTTGGGAAGGAAAAGCAATGGTACCTGAGCACACAACACCAGCATCTTCACTGTGGCCACAGTTGTGGACGCCCCAGCCTCTGTGGCTGCACTGGAAGAGGGAGGACTCATTCCCTGTGCACTGCACATCGTCCAGGTAGATGCTGCCACTGCCTTGTCCAAAGGAGGCACTTGAAGTTGCAGAAACAGCAAAGCCACATCCCAGCTGCCTGCACACGACCTGGGCATCGTTCAGGTCCCAGCTGTCATCACAGACGGTGCCCCGGCCCCCAGAGTAGTAAATCTCTACGCGCCCCTCGCATCGATTGCTGCCATTCACCAGGCTCACGGAGGCACCTTGGAAGGGAGGAGACAGGGAAAACATGGGAAAACGCTCCAGCACGTAGGCACCTTCTCTTGCCAGGGCTTTGGCAACGCTCTACGAGTTTCAGGCCACCAGGACTATCACCCTCGGCTCAATATAGGCTGTGCGTTTCCCTGGCTCTGCTCTCCCATGGAGAAGGCCAAACCCCACGTGGTGAACCACTAACTGGTACCGCCAAAAGCAGTGGCCAGCAAAAACATGTCAAATTCAGACCCACCTGGAGGAACGGATGGTGTGAAGCTGGCTGGGGTCGTGGTTGTGGCAGCTGTTAGAGGAAGGAGAGAAAGGAGCAAGTGAGGACCTGGTGGATGAAGGAGCATGGCCAGGTTTTCTGCCAGCCCTGGGGATGCTGGTGCCACCCTGTCACATGGGCAATGGAGAGCTTGGGGGTCTCCGCAGGGTGGTCTTCCATGGTGGGAGCAACGAAAAACACGCTCTTTGAACACGTCTCCAACGCATACCTAACTGTGGCCAACAAGGGCCACTTTTTGAAAGGGTCGAGGTATTTGGGAAGGAAAAGCAATGGTACCTGAGCACACAACACCAGCATCTTCACTGTGGCCACAGTTGTGGACGCCCCAGCCTCTGTGGCTGCACTGGAAGAGGGAGGACTCATTCCCTGTGCACTGCACATCGTCCAGGTAGATGCTGCCACTGCCTTGTCCAAAGGAGGCACTTGAAGTTGCAGAAACAGCAAAGCCACATCCCAGCTGCCTGCACACGACCTGGGCATCGTTCAGGTCCCAGCTGTCATCACAGACGGTGCCCCGGCCCCCAGAGTAGTAAATCTCTACGCGCCCCTCGCATCGATTGCTGCCATTCACCAGGCTCACGGAGGCACCTTGGAAGGGAGGAGACAGGGAAAACATGGGAAAACGCTCCAGCACGTAGGCACCTTCTCTTGCCAGGGCTTTGGCAACGCTCTACGAGTTTCAGGCCACCAGGACTATCACCCTCGGCTCAATGTAGGCTGTGCGTTTCCCTGGCTCTGCTCTCCCATGGGGAAGGGCAAACCCCACGCGGTGAGCCACTAACTGGTACCGCCAAAAGCAGTGGCCAGCAAAAAGATGACAAATTCAGACCCACCTGGAGGAACGGATGGTGTGAAGCTGGCTGGGGTCGTGGTTGTGGCAGCTGTTAGAGGAAGGAGAGAAAGGAGCAAGTGAGGACCTGGTGGATGAAGGAGCATGGCCAGGTTTTCTGCCAGCCCTGGGGATGCTGGTGCCACCCTGTCACATGGGCAATGGAGAGCTTGGGGGTCTCCGCAGGGTGGTCTCCCATGGGGGGAGAAACGAAAAACATGCTCTTTGAACACGTCTTCAACACATACCTAACTGTGGCCAACAAGGGCCACTTTTTGAAAGGGTCGAGGTATTTGGGAAGGAAAAGCAATGGTACCTGAGCACACAACACCAGCATCTTCATTGTGGCCACAGTTGTGGACGCCCCAGCCTCTGTGGCTGCACTGGAAGAGGGAGGACTCACTCCCTGTGCACTGCACATCGTCCAGGTAGATGTTGCCACTGCCTTGTCCAAAGGAGGCACTTGAGGGTGCAGAAACAGCAAAGCCGCATCCCAGCTGCCTGCACACGACCTGGGCATCGTTCAGGTCCCAGCTGTCATCACAGACGGTGCCCCGGCCCCCAGAGTAGTAAATCTCTACGCGCCCCTCGCATCGGTTCCTGCCGTTCACCAGGCTCACGGAGGCACCTTGGAAGGGAGGAGACAGGGAAAACATGGGAAAACGCTCCAGCACGTAGGCACCTTCTCTTGCCAGGGCTTTGGCAACGCTCTACGAGTTTCAGGCCACCAGGACTATCACCCTCGGCTCAATATAGGCTGTGCGTTTCCCTGGCTCTGCTCTCCCATGGAGAAGGCCAAACCCCACGCGGTGAACCACTAACTGGTACCGCCAAAAGCAGTGGCCAGCAAAAAGATGACAAATTCAGACCCACCTGGAGGAACGGATGGTGTGAAGCTGGCTGGGGTCGTGGTTGTGGCAGCTGTTAGAGGAAGGAGAGAAAGGAGCAAGTGAGGACCTGGTGGATGAAGGAGCATGGCCAGGTTTTCTGCCAGCCCTGGGGATGCTGGTGCCACCCTGTCACATGGGCAATGGAGAGCTTGGGGATCTCCGCAGGGTGGTCTTCCATGGTGGGAGCAACGAAAAACACGCTCTTTGAAGACGTCTTCAACACATACCTAACTGTGGCCAACAAGGGCCACTTTTTGAAAGGGTCGAGGTATTTGGGAAGGAAAAGCAATGGTACCTGAGCACACAACACCAGCATCTTCATTGTGGCCACAGTTGTGGACGCCCCAGCCTGCGTGGCTGCACTGGAAGAGGGAGGACTCACTCCCTGTGCACTGCACATCGTCCAGGTAGATGTTGCCACTGCCTTGTCCAAAGGAGGCACTTGAGGGTGCAGAAACAGCAAAGCCGCATCCCAGCTGCCTGCACACGACCTGGGCATCGTTCAGGTCCCAGCTGTCATCACAGACGGTGCCCCGGCCCCCAGAGTAGTAAATCTCTACACGCCCCTCGCATCGGTTCCTGCCGTTCACCAGGCTCACGGAGGCACCTTGGAAGGGAGGAGACAGGGAAAACGCTCTAGCACACAGGCACCTTCTCTTGCCAGGGCTTTGGCAACGCTCTACGAGTTTCAGGCCACCAGGACTATCACCCTCGGCTCAATATAGGCTGTGCATTTCCCTGGCTCTGCTCTCCCATGGAGAAGGCCAAACCCCACGCGGTGAACCACTAACTGGTACCGCCAAAAGCAGTGGCCAGCAAAAAGATGACAAATTCAGACCCACCTGGAGGACCGGATGGTGTGAAGCTGGCTGGGGTCGTGGTTGTGGCAGCTGTTAGAGGAAGGAGAGAAAGGAGCAAGTGAGGACCTGGTGGATGAAGGAGCATGGCCAGGTTTTCTGCCAGCCCTGGGGATGCTGGTGCCACCCTGTCACATGGGCAATGGAGAGCTTGGGGGTCTCCGCAGGGTGGTCTTCCATGGTGGGAGCAACGAAAAACACGCTCTTTGAACACATCTTCAACACATACCTAACTGTGGCCAACAAGGGCCACTTTTTGAAAGGGTCGAGGTATTTGGGAAGGAAAAGCAATGGTACCTGAGCACACAACACCAGCATCTTCATTGTGGCCACAGTTGTGGACGCCCCAGCCTCTGTGGCTGCACTGGAAGAGGGAGGACTCACTCCCTGTGCACTGCACATCGTCCAGGTAGATGTTGCCACTGCCTTGTCCAAAGGAGGCACTTGAGGGTGCAGAAACAGCAAAGCCGCATCCCAGCTGCCTGCACACGACCTGGGCATCGTTCAGGTCCCAGCTGTCATCACAGACGGTGCCCCGGCCCCCAGAGTAGTAAATCTCTACGCGCCCCTCGCATCGGTTCCTGCCGTTCACCAGGCTCACGGAGGCACCTTGGAAGGGAGGAGACAGGGAAAACGCTCCAGCACGTAGGCACCTTCTCTTGCCAGGGCTTTGGCAACGCTCTACGAGTTTCAGGCCACCAGGACTATCACCCTCGGCTCAATATAGGCTGTGCATTTCCCTGGCTCTGCTCTCCCATGGGGAAGGGCAAACCCCACGCGGTGAACCACTAACTAGTACCGCCAAAAGCAGTGGCCAGCAAAAAGATGACAAATTCAGACCCACCTGGAGGAACGGATGGTGTGAAGCTGGCTGGGGTCGTGGTTGTGGCAGCTGTTAGAGGAAGGAGAGAAAGGAGCAAGTGAGGACCTGGTGGATGAAGGAGCATGGCCAGGTTTTCTGCCAGCCCTGGGGATGCTGGTGCCACCCTGTCACATGGGCAATGGAGAGCTTGGGGGTCTCCGCAGGGTGGTCTTCCATGGTGGGAGCAACGAAAAACACGCTCTTTGAAGACGTCTTCAACACATACCTAACTGTGGCCAACAAGGGCCACTTTTTGAAAGTGTCGAGGTATTTGGGAAGGAAAAGCAATGGTACCTGAGCACACAACACCAGCATCTTCATTGTGGCCACAGTTGTGGACGCCCCAGCCTCTGTGGCTGCACTGGAAGAGGGAGGACTCACTCCCTGTGCACTGCACATCGTCCAGGTAGATGTTGCCACTGCCTTGTCCAAAGGAGGCACTTGAGGGTGCAGAAACAGCAAAGCCGCATCCCAGCTGCCTGCACACGACCTGGGCATCGTTCAGGTCCCAGCTGTCATCACAGACGGTGCCCCGGCCCCCAGAGTAGTAAATCTCTACACGCCCCTCGCATCGGTTCCTGCCGTTCACCAGGCTCACGGAGGCACCTTGGAAGGGAGGAGACAGGGAAAACGCTCTAGCACACAGGCACCTTCTCTTGCCAGGGCTTTGGCAACGCTCTACGAGTTTCAGGCCACCAGAACTATCACCCTCGGCTCAATATAGGCTGTGCATTTCCCTGGCTCTGCTCTCCCATGGAGAAGGCCAAACCCCACGCGGTGAACCACTAACTGGTACCGCCAAAAGCAGTGGCCAGCAAAAAGATGACAAATTCAGACCCACCTGGAGGAACGGATGGTGTGAAGCTGGCTGGGGTCGTGGTTGTGGCAGCTGTTAGAGGAAGGAGAGAAAGGAGCAAGTGAGGACCTGGTGGATGAAGGAGCATGGCCAGGTTTTCTGCCAGCCCTGGGGATGCTGGTGCCACCCTGTCACATGGGCAATGGAGAGCTTGGGGGTCTCCGCAGGGTGGTCTTCCATGGTGGGAGCAACGAAAAACACGCTCTTTGAACACATCTTCAACACATACCTAACTGTGGCCAACAAGGGCCACTTTTTGAAAGGGTCGAGGTATTTGGGAAGGAAAAGCAATGGTACCTGAGCACACAACACCAGCATCTTCATTGTGGCCACAGTTGTGGACGCCCCAGCCTGCGTGGGTGCACTGGAAGAGGGAGGACTCACTCCCTGTGCACTGCACATCGTCCAGGTAGATGTTGCCACTGCCTTGTCCAAAGGAGGCACTTGAGGGTGCAGAAACAGCAAAGCCGCATCCCAGCTGCCTGCACACGACCTGGGCATCGTTCAGGTCCCAGCTGTCATCACAGACGGTGCCCCGGCCCCCAGAGTAGTAAATCTCTACACGCCCCTCGCATCGGTTCCTGCCGTTCACCAGGCTCACGGAGGCACCTTGGAAGGGAGGAGACAGGGAAAACATGGGAAAACGCTCCAGCACGTAGGCACCTTCTCTTGCCAGGGCTTTGGCAACGCTCTACGAGTTTCAGGCCACCAGGACTATCACCCTCGGCTCAATATAGGCTGTGCATTTCCCTGGCTCTGCTCTCCCATGGAGAAGGCCAAACCCCACGCGGTGAGCCACTAACTGGTACTGCCAAAAGCAGTGGCCAGCAAAAAGATGACAAATTCAGACCCACCTGGAGGAACGGATGGTGTGAAGCTGGCTGGGGTCGTGGTTGTGGCAGCTGTTAGAGGAAGGAGAGAAAGGAGCAAGTGAGGACCTGGTGGATGAAGGAGCATGGCCAGGTTTTCTGCCAGCCCTGGGGATGCTGGTGCCACCCTGTCACATGGGCAATGGAGAGCTTGGGGGTCTCCGCAGGGTGGTCTTCCATGGTGGGAGCAACGAAAAACACGCTCTTTGAACACGTCTCCAACGCATACCTAACTGTGGCCAACAAGGGCCACTTTTTGAAAGGGTCGAGGTATTTGGGAAGGAAAAGCAATGGTACCTGAGCACACAACACCAGCATCTTCACTGTGGCCACAGTTGTGGACGCCCCAGCCTGCGTGGGTGCACTGGAAGAGGGAGGACTCACTCCCTGTGCACTGCACATCGTCCAGGTAGATGTTGCCACTGCCTTGTCCAAAGGAGGCACTTGAGGGTGCAGAAACAGCAAAGCCGCATCCCAGCTGCCTGCACACGACCTGGGCATCGTTCAGGTCCCAGCTGTCATCACAGACGGTGCCCCGGCCCCCAGAGTAGTAAATCTCTACACGCCCCTCGCATCGGTTCCTGCCGTTCACCAGGCTCACGGAGGCACCTTGGAAGGGAGGAGACAGGGAAAACATGGGAAAACGCTCCAGCACGTAGGCACCTTCTCTTGCCAGGGCTTTGGCAACGCTCTACGAGTTTCAGGCCACCAGGACTATCACCCTCGGCTCAATATAGGCTGTGCATTTCCCTGGCTCTGCTCTCCCATGGAGAAGGCCAAACCCCACGCGGTGAACCACTAACTGGTACCGCCAAAAGCAGTGGCCAGCAAAAAGATGACAAATTCAGACCCACCTGGAGGAACGGATGGTGTGAAGCTGGCTGGGGTCGTGGTTGTGGCAGCTGTTAGAGGAAGGAGAGAAAGGAGCAAGTGAGGACCTGGTGGATGAAGGAGCATGGCCAGGTTTTCTGCCAGCCCTGGGGATGCTGGTGCCACCCTGTCACATGGGCAATGGAGAGCTTGGGGGTCTCCGCAGGGTGGTCTTCCATGGTGGGAGCAACGAAAAACACGCTCTTTGAACACGTCTCCAACGCGTACCTAACTGTGGCCAACAAGGGCCACTTTTTGGAAGCATCCCTCTATTTGGGAAGGAAAAGCAATGGTACCTGAGCACACAACACCAGCATCTTCATTGTGGCCACAGTTGTGCACGCCCCAGCCTCTGTGGCTGCACTGGAAGAGGGAGGACTCACTCCCTGTGCACTGCACATCGTCCAGGTAGATGTTGCCACTGCCTTGTCCAAAGGAGGCACTTGAGGGTGCAGAAACAGCAAAGCCGCATCCCAGCTGCCTGCACACGACCTGGGCATCGTTCAGGTCCCAGCTGTCATCACAGACGGTGCCCCGGCCCCCAGAGTAGTAAATCTCTACGCGCCCCTCGCATCGGTTGCTGCCATTCACCAGGCTCACGGAGGCACCTTGGAAGGGAGGAGACAGGGAAAACGCTCTAGCACACAGGCACCTTCTCTTGCCAGGGCTTTGGCAACGCTCTACGAGTTTCAGGCCACCAGGACTATCACCCTCGGCTCAATATAGGCTGTGCATTTCCCTGGCTCTGCTCTCCCATGGAGAAGGCCAAACCCCACGTGGTGAGCCACTAACTGGTACCGCCAAAAGCAGTGGCCAGCAAAAAGATGACAAATTCAGACCCACCTGGAGGAACGGATGGTGTGAAGCTGGCTGGGGTCGTGGTTGTGGCAGCTGTTAGAGGAAGGAGAGAAAGGAGCAAGTGAGGACCTGGTGGATGAAGGAGCATGGCCAGGTTTTCTGCCAGCCCTGGGGATGCTGGTGCCACCCTGTCACATGGGCAATGGAGAGCCTGGGGGTCTCTGCAGGGTGGTCTCCCATGGGGGGAGCAACAATAAACACAATCTTAGAATGTATCTCCAAAATTGCTCTTCAGGCAAGCAAGTGTTAATTTCTTTGTTGCCCAGAGATTCTTTAAATGTCCCAGCCCTGAAACATTCAAGGTCAGGTTGTACAGGGCTGTGAGCCATCTTGTAGTTGAAATGCCTCTGCTCACTGCAGGAGGGTTGGACTAGATGACCTTTAAAGGTCCCATCCCACCCAAACCATTCTAGGATTCTTGTTGTAAATGGCTGCTTTCAGCAAGTGACTAAATTTGACAATGTAAGTGATATAAACTAATTCAAATGAGGTATGTTTTCCCTAGACAGATGCATCTTTTGGGATGCAGTGCAATCCATCTTGGAGCTTTGCTCTCTCCAGGTTTGCATGCCACATGCCAGATAGCCCCAAGAGCAGGACTGACAGACCAACACCCTGCCCTGGGGCGTGTGGTTCACACCACCATGCCCCTATCTGTTCCACCTGCCACTGGGCAGCTTCAAACCCCCCAGCTTGGATATTAACTAGTACAGCCCCAAAGTAACGCACAGGCAGAAAACATGAAAAATGCAGACACACCTGAAGTCGTTGGTGTGGTGGTCGTTTGCGTCGTGGCACTTGCAACTGGTAAGGGAAGAAGAGAAAGAAGCAAGTGAAGAACTTGTTCATCTTAATAAAACTATGAAGATTATTTCTCCCAGGTCCATAAATTTCACTCGAGAGAGTGCCCCAGTCAGAAGAAATTCCTAGCAGGAGCATAACACTTCAGATCTTTTCTCTGAAAGAGGAGTGATTGATAGTAATGCTTCTTTTTTTAACCTTGTTCTTACAAGTGCTTGTGCCTGAATTAAAACAGGGAAGTCACCGTGCCAAGGCAAAGCAAGAGGCTGGCAGGCATGATACAACTCAAGAGGTGTTTGCTGGGAACAGTAAATCCAAGAATTCATCCCTGTAAAATGTTGATAGTATTCAGAAAGTCTTCAGCAACACTAAATATTGGTTTCTGAGAAAACCCAACACTGTTCGCATTTGCATGTGTAAATGCGCAGACTGGATTGTTACAGTCTCCAGGTTTTAATTCCACGCGCATGAAAGTCTCAAGGGCACAAACAAGGTTGAATTTGAAGTCTTTTAAAGAAAATATGCATTGCAGCCAAAGAAACTATATTCCCTCTTAATTCCATACTGAAAACCACAGATTTATAGGAAAAAAGTCTTTAGGTAGTATTTTCATGGTAGTATATTTTTTTGTTTGCTTTTGACTATGCTACAAGACACTACTGCAAAACAGCTGGAGCAATATTCATTTCATTGCACTTAATTTACTTCAAAATAATGATAGTTAATCACGATATTGATCAGTTCATATTTTTAATAAGACAACATGGTGTTATCTAATTTCAATCTGTCTTACTTCTAATCTTTGCACAAAGTTGATTATACTAGCATGTGAGTTACATGTATGGAACCAGTGTAGAGGAGTAAGACACCCCCTTTTTCCTACCTTTTTTGGAACAATGTTCTTTAAAGATTTTAAGTGGTTTACCTGAGGTGGCATCCAGGAGTGCTGTATTTAAGAGGAATAACCCCAGCAAGATCCTGGTGGTATCCATCTTGTCAAGAGATACCAATAAAGCAGAGCATCAGAATTTATACTCTGCACCTGTAAAAGGGTGAGGCTCCCAAGGTCAGTCTGGCTGATGTTATGTGTGATTTCTTACACAATATTTTTATGACTATCTGACCTTTACAGAATGATTCTATAGGAAAGGTTAAGCAGTTTCCTGGATAATTTCTGCTACTGCCCTTATTATAAATTATCTTAACTGTATGTGCAGGCCCAGTGTTACCTTTGGAACCAGACTGGTGAATCTACGTGGTTCTTTGCTCCCACTACCACCACTTTATTTAATTACCTCTTGTAGCTAATAGCTTAATTAAGCAGACTGCGATACATTGCAAGGTGAGGCAGCAAATTCATAGCAGATTTTCTGATAAATCCTTCAGCAGAGAGCCCTGGTCTCATAAAAGTTTATATTTCTGATGGTTTCCACTTGAAATTACAGGCTTGTTTCCCTGTTGCTTGTACACAAACAGCACATCATAAATGGGATTATGCCAGGTATGAAAAGTAAATTAATGTCAGGTATTTGTAACATACCCTAAGTGGACCTCATCTGGGGGCCTTTTTTGAGCTTCTTGTGGTTTACCAATGTCTTCCCTCAATCTGCTGCTATGCTCCTTAGCTGAATTTGCCAACAAGGCTTCCTTTAATCCTTCGAATCACAAAGTTTACAAAAAGGGAAAGAAGTATGGGTTGAAGTAGAACCAAAATGGTTTCCCCGGTTGGTCTATATGAAGTCTTAATGGAGTTATAGATCGCTTAGGGCACAACAGCCCGTAATCCTGTCCTGCTAATCTGTTCGCTGGAGTCGCTACATTGCACTTCTACTGCTTCTCCTCATCTGATGAGGAGAAATACAGGCCAGCTAGAAGCAGGCCAATTGTGGGTCTAATATTCTGTTCGTTACACTTCAGCCAGGCTGTACCTATTTGTTTATTTTGGCTCTGATACAAATAGCAACCAAAACGCAATAGTTGACATAATTCATGATACCCGCTGGTATATTCCAACCTTCCTCCTGCAGAAAAGCACAGCTTGGGTCTAGAGACAAAGGGGATGAGGAGTCCTCTTTCTGCAACTGTTCACAGTGCTAGAATAGAGGAAGGAAAGACAAAAGGCCAGAGTGCAGAAACAGAATCAGAAGCTGTCAAAGGAGTTGCTGAGAAGAGCAAACAAACTGGAGGACAATGGTAAATACAACTGATTGTATTCATATGTTAATAAAGAAATGTAAGCCTGAACATTGCTATTCACAGCTCTACTGGTCCTGACTTCCTGACAAAAGCAAAAGCAATACCGTGTGCTCAGTGGAGCGATCACACACTGTGGTTGGGAAGCGGCCACAGGGTCATAATCATGCCTCTCAATTCTTGAAAAACAAAAGACCTTTGTATAGACCAAGGAGCCCAAGCAGCTGGAAAGCAGTTTCGCAGAAAAGGACCTGGGGGCCCTGGTGAACAAATTGACCACGAGCCAGCACTGTGCCCTTGCAGCAAAGATGGCCAATGGCATCCTGGCGCTGTGTTCAGAGGAGCGCTGCCAGCAGGTCAAGGGAGGTGATCCTTCCCCTCTGCTCAGCACTGGTGAGACACACCTGGGGTGCAGGTTCCAGTTCTGGGCTCCCCAGTACAAGAGAAACATGGACACACTGGAGCAAGTCTAGCGAAGGGCCACTAAGATGACTAAGGAACTGGAGCATCTCTCATATGAGGAAAGGCCCAGAGAAGAGAAGGCTCAGGGGGATCTCACCAATGCGTACAAATACCTGATGAGATGGAGTAAAGACAGAGCCAGACTCTTCTTAGTGGTGCCTGGTGGCAGGATGAGAAGCATTGGGCATGAATTCCATTAAATTCCATTTAAACATCAGAAAAAAGAATTTCACTGTGAAGACAAGCAGTGGAATAGGTTGGCCAGTGAGGTTATAGATTCCTCCATTCTTTGAGATATTCAAACCCAACTGGACACAGTCCTGAGCAACCTGCTTTCTCTGACCCTGCTTTGAATAAGGGGATGGATTAGATGATCTCCACATCATCCAGCCTTAGCTGGTCTGTGACACCGTGAATGATGGACGGCTATAAACTCTTTAGAAGGGATAGGCAAGGAAGGAGAGGCCGTGGGGTAGCCCTCTATGTTAAGGAGAGTCTGGACTGCCTTGAGCTTGAGGACGGTGACATGAGGGTTGAGTGTTTGTGGGTAAAAATCAGGGGGAAGGCCACCAAGGCAGATATCATGGTGGGAGTCAGTTATAGACCACCCAACCAGGATGAGGCGGCAGATGAAGTATTCTACAGGCAGCTGAGAGAAGCCTCACGATCACTAGCCCTTGTTCTCGTGGGGGACTTCAACTTGCCAGATGTCTGCTGGAAATACAATGCAGCAGAGAGGAAACAGTCCAGGAGGTTCCTGGCGTGTGTGGAAGATATAACTTCCTCACGCAGCTGGTGAGGGAGCCCATGAGTGAAGGCGCCCCGTTGGACCTGTTGTTTGTGAAGAGAGAAGGTCTTGTGGGTGATGTGACGGTTGGAGGCCGTCTTGGGCATAGTGACCATGAAATGATCAAGTTTTTGATTCTCAGAGAAGTAAGGAGGAGGGTCACCAGAATTGCCACCTTGGACTTCCGGAGGGCGGACTTTGGCCTGTTTAGGAGACTGGTTGGCAGAGTCCCTTGGGAGGCAGTCCTGGAGGGCAAAGGAGTCCAGGAAGGCTGGACATTCTTCAAAAGGGAAATCTTGAAGGCGCAGGAGCAGGCCGTCCCCATGAGCCGAAAGATGAGCCGGTGGGGAAGAAGATGGGCCTGGCTGAGCAGAGAGCTCCGGCTGGAACTTAGGGAAAAAAAGAGAGTCTACAACCTTTGGAGGAAGGGGCAGGCAACTCAGGAGGACTACAAGGATGTTGTGAGGTTATGCAGGGAGAAAATTAGAAGGGCCAAAGCCCACCTAGAACTTAGTCTGGCTACTGCCGTAAAAGACAACAAAAAGTCCTTCTACAAATACATTAGCAATAAAAAGGGGGCGAAGGAAAATCTCCCTCCTCTATTGGATGTGGAGGGTAACTTAGTGTCAAGGGACGCTGAAAAGGCTGAGGTGCTAAATGCCTTCTTTGCCTCAGTCTTTAAGAGCAAGGGAAGTTGTTCTCTGGGCACCCAGCCCCCTGAAGAGGAAGAGGGGGCAGGGGAGCAGAATGCAGCCCCCATAATCCAAGGGGAAATGGTCAGTGACCTGCTACGCCACCTAGACATGCACAAGTCTATGGGGCCGGATGGGATCCACCCAAGGGTGCTGAAAGAGCTGGCAGAAGTGCTCACCAAGCCACTCTCCATCATTTATCAGCAGTCCTGGCTAACCAGGGAGGTCCCACTTGACTGGAGGCTGGCAAATGTGACGCCCATCTACAAGAAGGGCCAGAAGGAGGATCCGGGGAACTACAGGCCTGTCAGCCTGACCTCGGTGCCCGGGAAGGTTATGGAGCAGATCATCTTGAGTGCCATCACGCGGCACGTACGGGACAACCGGGCAATCGGGCCCAGTCAGCATGGGTTTATGAAAGGCAGGTCCTGCCTGACCAACCTGATCTCCTTCTACGACATGGTGACCCACTTAGTGGATGAGGGAAAGGCTGTGGACATTGTGTACCGGGACTTTAATAAAGCCTTTGACACCGTCTCCCACAGCATCCTCCTGGAGAAACTGGCTACCCATGGCTTGGACGGGCGTACTCTGCGCTGGGTAGGAAACTGGCTGGATGGCCGGGCCCAAAGGGTTGTGATGAATGGAGTTAAATCCAGTTGGTGGCCGGTCACAAATGGTGTTCCCCAGGGCTCAGTACTGGGGCCAGTTCTCTTTAATATCTTTATCAACAACTTGGACGAGGGGATCGAGTGCACCCTCAGTAAGTTTGCAGACGACACCAAGTTGGGCGCAAGTGTTGATCTGCTGGAGGGCAGGCAGGCGCTACAGCGGGACCTGGACAGGCTGGATCGATGGGCCGAGGCCAATTGTATGAGATTCAACAAGGCCAAGTGCCGGGTCCTGCACCTGGGTCACAACAACCCCAGGCAGCGCTACAGGCTTGGGGGGGAGTGGCTGGAAAGCTGCCCGGCGGAAAAGGGCCTGGGGGTGTTGGTTGACAGCCGGTTGAATACAAGCCAGCAGTGTGCCCAGGTGGCCAAGAAGGCCAATGGCATCCTGGCCTGTATCAGAAATAGTGCGGCCAGCAGGAGTAGGGAAGTGATCGTCCCCCTGTACTCGGCCCTGGTGAGGCCGTACCTCGAGTACTGTGTTCAGTTTTGGGCCCCTCACTACAAGAAAGACACTGAGGTGCTGGAGCGTGTCCAGAGACGGGCAACGAGGCTGGGGAAGGGTCTGGAACACAAGTCCTATGAGGAGCGGCTGAGGGAACTGGGGTTGTTTAGCCTGGAGAAAAGGAGGCTGAGGGGAGACCTTCTCGCTCTCTGCAACTCCCTGAAAGGAGGTTGTAGAGAGATGGGGGTCAGACTCTTCTCCCTAGTAACAGACGACAGAACAAGAGGAAATGACCTCAAGTTGCACCAGGGGAGGTTTAGATTGGACATTCGTAAAAATTTCTTCACCAAAAGGGTTGTCAGGCACTGGAACAGGCTGCCCAGGGAGGTGGTGGAGTCCCCATCTCTGGGGGTATTCAAAAGACATTTAGATGAGGCCCTAAGGGATATGATTTAGTGGTGGACTTGGTAGTGATAGGTTAACAGTTGGACCCGATGATCTCGGAGGTCTCTTCCAACCAGAACAATTCTATGATTCTATGATTCTATGAATAGGAAATTTATGGATGATGTCAAGGAGATTCAAGAGCAGAGGAAGACTAAATGCGCTGTGGTTTAATTTATCTACAACAATTAAATCTGCCAGTATAGTTCTTTAACACAAACTTGGCTGTCAGAGTTCTTGTGAAGGTTCACCAGTTCCAGCTTCCTGGTGTGTTTCTGACATTTCCCGTAACTTATATGAGGACCTATGTCTTCAGATCTGATAACCGGCACCTTTGATTTGCAGCTGCTAAAATGCCAGCGTCCTCTGTACAAAATACGGCTTAGATTACCTCTCCTTTCTATTGCACCTAATGACATCAGAGCAGCAGGAAGTTTGCTGCAAAATAAAGTACCATAAAAAACTGTAAATAAATAACCTGATATGTGAGGCTGCATTTCTTACAGCATATCAGCAATCCGTTGCTGTTCTCACGTCAGTAGAAAATGCAAACTATTGTCTCGGCTCTTGACCACATATCTCTGAGACAGAATACATGAGATGGAATTTGTCTTACCGTAATACAGAAGATATCAGCCACGTGAAACCTAAAGAAGTTCATCTAAGAAAATCAGCCTCAGTTAATTCATGATATCTTCTATCAGAGGTCAGCTGTTTGCTGGAACAAGTGTTCACTAAATTATACTGTTACACTTGGATTGAAGAAACAAGTGTTGTCTTTTCTATGCAATTTCAATAAAAAAATGCAGGTCCAAACAACCAAAGATTGAATTTTTCAAACACAGTTGTCATTTGTAGTGGCACTTAGAGCTGTGAAAGACTATAGAAAGTTCTGCCATCTCCCCTGATCAATCATTTTCTTTCAGTTTGAGACAGAAAAAATTAAAAGATTTTGCTTACTATAACACTCTGGGTTCTAGATCCATGGACTGGTTTTTTGCCATGTGCTTCTTGCAGGCGTGAGCTTGAAAACATCAGTCTTCACATTGATCCTTTGTATCTGGCCAGGAATGCTTTGCAGGACTTAAGTTCTTAGATATGTTCCCATTCATTTCATGTTGTACACAGATGGGTAATACCCTATCAGGAGAGCACCCAATATTTGTCAGACTCTTACTCTTAGCCTGCTTTGCTTTGTCCCTACAACAGGAGAAAAGTTCAGTTGTAAGTCTAAGAAAGTGGCAAAAATAAATATCGGAAATCTTATGCAGAGTTATATACAGGTGAAATAAATCTGTGTGCCATCCGTACCTAAGTAAGTCTAACATTTAGATAATGTCCTGATTGGATACAGTCTTATATCCATGAAACAATCCGGAAAAGCTAAAGAAATTTTGAACTGAGAGTTTGCAGCAACATCCCGTTTCTTGAATGCTGTTCTCCATTTTGAACCGATTCTTTCTGCCTGTAGCAGAAAAATCAAGAGCCAAGTTTTCGCTTGTATGTAACCTCATTGTCACCTCTGGTTGTCAGCGCATTTGCATTTGAAATCTGGATACAGTTGTATTGGATAGCGTAGAGTGATTTTTCTTCCCTTGTTCAGACTTAATCAGGCAGAAATATAGAGACTGTATAAAGTCTTTTGATGGTTTTCTTGAGGCTGGGCATTCAGGCACCTATATTGTTCTGTATATGCCTATATGGCAGCTGCTGTTCAGCTGGGTGGCTGACTGCCCCTATCTGGTATGCAGAGTTGAATATATGCCCTTAATCCTTTTGTAGAGCTTATTCTTATTAAATTGGATACATACCAAAAAATGAACATATATTCTACTAAATTCATAAGTACCTTTCTATAAAGATTTCAGGTGATGCATTACCAACTCCAGTGGCAGACCACACCATTTGATTTGGTCATGCCTAAAACAACAGTCCAATCTTGCCTCTTTTACTGTTGCTAGCAATTATCTCCTTATTTTAATAGTCACTGATTTCATGCTATTTTCACCTCTTTTTACAGTTTTACTGCATTTACTTTCTCATCGCCCACTCCCTTATTTCACGTAAATTCTTCTGTAGATCTCTAGTCTACTCATCTCTAATTTCTGCGCGCTGCTCAGCTTGCACCTCCCACATTGGGCCTGGTAGTATCTGGTAAGACTGCAAAAGCCGATGGCTGAGTAGAATTTCACAGTGCTTCTAGTTAATTACGGATAATGTAATTTATACATTTTTGGACACTTGTGTTCTGTGAGCTTCCCTGCACTATCTTCCTGTTTCAAGGAACTTCTTACATTTGCAGACCCCGGGCAGTCAGGGTCCAACAGAGATGATTTGGGAACGTGTAGCACAGCTGCCTGCCGGTGATACGCCTGGGATGTGGGACGTACAAGTAGTCTTCAGGGATGCAAGCCAACCTGCAAGCCACTCCCCCATTGTATGACCAGACCTGCACTTCTCTCATGACACGGTACGTGTGCATTTTGGTAACATGAGGAATGAAGGTCCTCAACAGTCAAAACAGCCTACATTTGAAGGGTCTTTGGAAAAAAGCGTGAGTACAACCTTGGTGAATGCATCTTTTGAGCCATATCTGCTCCTGTCTTACACCACCCTGCAGCTACATCCTTTCCCACTGCTTTGCATCTAATCCTCAAGCCTGGCTTTGCCTTCCAGTCTCTTTTTATACTCGTCTACTCAAACCGTCCTTAGTTCTTGGAAGAATTTTTAGTTGAGTGAGTTTTAGTCTTCAAGTAACCCCAGTTTCCTTTCTAAGCTTTGCTGAGATAAAGTATGCCAGATGTGGGGGAGCCTGAGGCAGCTGGCTACTGCAAGAGAAGGTGTGAACCGAGAAGACAACTTGGCTCCAAGACTTCCAGCTCTCTTCAGCATTACCATTGCTTCCCCTTCACTCCCTGACTTTGCCATCAGACCAGGAGAAGGACCAGCAGGAAGGAAATGATGCTGCTGGTTGCCAAAGGGAATTGCTCAAGGAAACTGATTGCTTCATGTGCAAAAATATCTAGATGCATGAAAAGCCACCTGCTCTCAAAACCGAGAGAGTTGTTAGAGGTGGTGTACTGCACGCGTGTGCTAGGAGACTTACGTATAAACCCGAGGAAAGTATATAGGGAAGCAACACACATTTCCTTCTGTGTGAAAGATTATTTCAAAACAAGACATGGAAAAGAAGTCAGTCATTTAGCAGTTTCACGGTGATAACTTCTCAGCACCAGTCATAACTTCTCAGCACCAGTCTACTTTTCGGCACAATTATTATGTGTTGCTCAACTTCTGTGCTACTTTACAGTTGATACAAACTGATAAACAGTAAAGTCCTTTTACAGAAAGCTAAAAGTGACCTGTATACACCATTTTGTCTGAATGCTTTTAACCATTCCAGCTCCTTTCAAGAATGTGTTCCCGTGTCTGGTTTTAGCTAGCGTCCGTATTTTTCCCCTTGTTCTCACAACTTGACAACAGTAGCGTATTTCTGAAGCCTTTTAATGACCCTGTGAACTTCGAAAATGTATTTAAAACTAATTCTCTCACCACAGTAAGATATCTTTGTCAAGGACTTTCTGTTCCTCCTGCACACCTGCCAGAAATTGACATCATCCAAAAAATTATCTTAAAGTAATTTTTCTTCTGGTTAAACATAGAAATGTAAAGAAAAAGCTGAATTAGGCTACTTAAAAAAATAATATGTTGTATTTACTTGGACTGTTACTGGAAAAAAACAAGTTAGTGTTGTTAAATTTTTGATATGTATGGTGTTTAAGGAAATTCAAAAGGTAATAAAGTAAGAATTCTGTTTTGTGATCTACCTGTGGTACTGGATTGCAGTCCAAAGTCTCATCATATTTGTGTTTCTAGTATATGTATGTACAGAGAAACACCCGTGGTTCTAAGGGAGAGAAAAAACACATTAAAGTTACTTAATGCCCTTAATCCTAAAGAAGCCAACAGAACGAAAGGTCTTGATTCCCAAAGATATAAGGTTACAGCGATGGCCAGTGCTGGTTTTGATGATTTCCCCGCTCAGCCCAGTTCATGCAAGGTCTTCCCAAAGATTCCCGAACCCGTAGCCTGGGCAGCAGATGTCTGCATTGTGCTGCTCAGTGCTGCGTCTCTTTCAGGAATTTCATCTTCCTTCAGAGGTTAAAAACCAGAAGCAACGAAGGGCCGTAATGGAAAAGTCGGGATTACTGTTTTTAGATTTCCTCTGCTCAAGGCCCCAGGCATTTATACAACCTGTCATACAAGGGTTGTGTGCCTTGATTTGTCATTTAAAGCAGAACTAGATGGTTGTTTGTATCTATTGTATTTCTTAACACTTCTTAATACTTTTCATTGCGTTTCTTCCTTGCACTAATCAAAGATCTGAAAGGACCAAGCAGTTTGACTTAGGAACGTGTAGTTTTAATAGTTAAAATCTGCACCGAAGAAAAAATTATCAGCTAAAAAAAAATTTCTTCATATCTCCAGTCCAACACCCAGTGCAACATGACCTAGTTTTCTGAGCTGTGCGTTTTAGTTTCTCTGAATCACAAACGTAGCAAGATAGAATGCAAAGTGCAGTATGTGCCGTTTCCTTCTGTCTGTCATTTTTCTCCCCATCTAACTGGGCAGATCATTTCTGCCAGGGTGCTTTTCATAATATGAGGGGTGCCCTACATGTGATAATCTGAGGCAACAAGAGCATAGTGTTTACTGAATGGAGGGGCAATGAGAAATATAAATACACCTCACCTGTTCCTCCCCTGCCCCCCGTTACTAGGCATTATATAATAATTTGTGGATAGGGAAAAGAAGTTAGTGAATTTTGTCACACTCAATGAAGTCAATTTTACATATATATCGCTGTATTAAATATTGCACTATGTATTGACATTTAACTGGGAGCCAAGATAGGTCGTTAAAATTAAATATTAGAATTAGCAAAAAAACTGTGCACATATTTAACTAAGCTACGTGCATAACTTTTCTGCTATGAATAGTCTCCCAAAACCTTTGGAAATTAAATGTTTGCCTTAATCTCTGCAAGATCAGGCCTCCGATACACTTCTCAAAACCCATTATGAAGATATTTGCTGAAATGCTTACTGCTCAGCTGGTGCACTCACTTCATACATTTCACAACCAGGGCGCATACCGAGGGAAACGTACCGCAACCTCCATGTTGGAAACCTCCCAAGGGCCAACCCAGGCTGTGCTATGCCTTTCTACAGAGCCTGGCACGACTGGGGCATGAAGAGAAAGCCCAGCAACGCTCTCGGGTAGTCTGAGCAAGTGATAAGGTCTGCCCAGTGCTCCCAGCCTGCTGAAAAGGCTAGGCAAGGCTTAGCTGCCCAACCCAGTCACTTCAGGCCTTGCAAACATATCTTTGTTAGGTAAGAGGAATCTTGCATTGGTCTATTTCTCTAAAAAAACAGAAGGAAAAGAAAAGGGGGAAAGGTGGTGAAGATATAGGAGGAGGTGAGGTGATATCAAATATCTTTTTATGGCTTTCACTGACATTCAGTTTTATTAGATTGATTGTAAGCTCAACAAATACGGTCCAAGAACAGTATGGATCTATAGAAATGTTTAAAACACCCTAAAAAGATTCTGCATTGTGTTTGCAAGTTATCTATTATAAGAATCTCATACAACTCACCGCCTGTATGACCTATATTTTTTCCTGAGGATTTCACTGTGCTGCAACTGCCTTTGGCTTTGGTGTTCTCTGGTTCACGTGAATACAATAATACAATGAATCTACTCTGTCTTGTCATAAGAATGGATGAGTCATCCCTTAAAAAAGAAGACAACAATACCCATTGACTTATTCCATTGTGCCCTTTGTAGCTGCTACCCTACAGTGTAGGAAGATTGGTGCAGTTTTGAACCAAGAACCTGAGCTAAGACTAGTAATAATACAGGCTTTTACTGAACTGACAAAAAGCCCTGAAGGAGAAATAAATACTAACACAAGCCTTTTCAAATGAGAATTAGCAGAGCACTTGAGGAAAGAATGATTAAAAAAAGAAAATGTAAGAGTAGATGTTAGTTATTAACAATCATTATTTGTATTTACTAAGAGCACTTCAATGACTACACCATTTGACCTAAAAATCTGAGATTTGATATATAAATGGAGGAGACTCACCATACATAACCAAGGAATGGTGGGGAAAACTTCAGACCTTAGTGCAAATAAGACAGTGTAAATATCGCTATAGGGATGCTCATATCTTTTCTATTCATTCACCGGTATTTAATAGAGGGGAAAATTATGGAGATATTTGCAGTGTTGCTGCAATTATGTAGGTTGTAGTTTCATGATAACAGAAATTTATTATAGCCCTTTAGCTACTGCGCATACTTTGGTCTTAAACATTAAGTACTCATGAATCATTAAACTTTCATCCAGTTAAGGCTTCTATGTATGTTATCTTTTAGCCCTCTTCTTCAGAAACATTCCACAGAAAAATTTCCTCTGGCTGTATGCAACTACATTATCACAGTGGTAATGTGATAAGTCAAAGGGCATCGAAGTCTGATCTAGGTTTTTTTCCCTTGGGAAGTTTTGAACATGTTCCACAACAAGAGGCTATAACAGTAACTTGGTTTGCCCATTTACAGCTCCAATTACACCTAGGAAGGTTAGTCTTGCTTTCTCCAGTGTACTAAGCTTTTAAATGTTGCAATAAAGGCACCAAAGGTCTGTTGACTCGGGTGGAGCCGACCTGAGAGCAGCCATTGAACTCCATTTCCGCCTGCCTTGGCCACAGGCCAAGGCCAGCCTTGATCACGCACAATCCAGCGCTAAGGATGAAAATCCCCTTTCCAGAGACATCAAAGCAAAGCTGCTCTGCAATGAGGGCTCCAATGAGGTGTGCTCCATTACCAATAGCGTTGTGCTCTGCCTCGGCTGTGCCCCACCTTGCGCCGTGGTCACCAGAGGTGCAGCAGGAGAGCAGCCCAGCTCACGCAGGCAGGGGACAAGGAAGCACAGCGACTCTTCAAGGCGCCAACTTCTTCAAGGTCTTTCTAGAAGCTGCCTACTGATGGCCTGGCCGATGAGGATCTCCCAATATCTCAGTCCAGCATGTGCCATCCACAATATTTGTTGCTCTTTGGGAAAACAGGAGGAGAAGGCTTGCAGTTGGCTGATGGCTGTGATGGGGTTTGGCTTCTGGAAGCTGCAGTTTGATAGCCAAGACCGACGCTGTGTCAGTTTGTACAGCGGTTTGTTCTTCTCAGAGCCCCATGGTGACCAGATGTTATGTACAACGGTTACCTGATGGGGCAAATTGTGCTAGGTCACCTCTGCAACGCCTACGGCGCTGACCCAGCAGAGCTGTGTGACTCCTGCTGAGGAGAGTAGGGGATGTTGCAGCCTGGAGCAGGAGGGTTGCAGACCGGCATTCTTGGAGTGGCATCCTTTTCGCCATCCTGCAACCTCCAAGATGTTTGTGCCACATGGCACTCCAGGAAGGCACTGTTAGCCCCGGTGATGTTCACTTCTTCTTGCTGCTAGTTGTCTTTTTATCCTGCAGAAATGCAAGCAGATAAATTGGCGCCTTTGCCTGATACGAAGCAGAGCTATGGTATTACCTAAAGAAGTTATACTGACTTCATTTGATCTTATTTGTTGGCAAAGAAAAAACAAAAAAAAAAAATCCCCAAAACTAGACATGGGACTTTTAAGTTATCTTCCAGAATTGCTTTTGGCTGGCAGGGAAGTGCTAGGTTAGGCTGTAGCAGCAATTGTATCATCACGGTAATTGTATAATAAGGATTTGTATGAATTTTGCAGCAGTGCCTGGCATAGGCAGTAAGTCATAGACATAAGCTGTTACACAGGGCTGATCTCACAGTAGATCTGGACCATAAATAAGATCTTCCTGGATTTTTCCAGAACCCAGGTATGTGATCTTCCTGCCTTCTCTTGCGGGAGAGCCCCATATATCAACATTTTGCTTGGAAAAATTCTTTATTACAGAAGATGCTCCTCAAGACAGCAAAACTTTGAGTTCAAATGCAGAAACACTTTCAGGAATCAAGACAGTAATATCACACTAGAAACATTGTCTTCCTAATTTTGTAATTACATAATTTGTATTGGAAATCAGCCATAACTGAAAATAGCTCAAGTAGCTCAGTTTCTCAGCAAGAAGGACCTCCCTAAAGAACTAGTCACAAAATATTCAGACATTACATATGAGGATCCATATGCAATCGGAAGAATAATTTTTCTCTTTCAGTCGTGCGTGATTGGCTATTTGTAGCCACATAAAATCTTATCCTTCTGAAACATTTCATTATGCCATGCAATTTTTATGTGAAATTTAATCTCCATCTCAGAAAATCAGAAGCGATAGAAAACGGGACTTAAAAGAAGGCTTAGGAGAGTACAACAGTAGTACTTGCATTCAAATATTTTGCCTGCTAGCACTGACTGCAGTGGAAAGAGAAAACGTTACAGGGCAGTTTCAACAGCGCTAGCTTTGCCTCACGGGTAAATTGAAATCCATACGTTGCATCACACTGAGATTTATGGAAGTCCCTTCCAGATGTACGCAGATGGGCCCCGTTACTGGCTACCACACAGCACCCGTTGTGTGATGTGCTCACAGCTGCGCTGTGGAAAGGAAGGACTCTTGATCTTAATTTACATCTGAGGAAGTGGGAAACAAACTCATGTTTGGTGTGGAGCAGGAACTGGCTACCTGGGTTCCCCACAACCCAGATCATATCTTTCACTAGCAGAATGTGCTGGTTTTGGCTGGGGTAGAGTTAATTTCCTTCCCAGTAGCTGGGATGGGGCTGTGGTTTGGATTTGTGCTGGAAACAGTGTTGATCACACAGGGCTGGTTTCGTTACTGCTGAGCAGGGCTGACACAGAGCCAAGGCCTTTGCTGCTCCTCACCCCACCCCACCAGCGAGGAGCTGGGGGGACACAAGGAGCTGGGAGGGGACACAGCCAGGACAGCTGACCCCGACTGACCCAAGGGATGTCCCACACCATATGACGTCATGCTCAGCGTATAAAGCTGGGGGAAGAAGAAGGAAGGGGGAGATGTTCAGAGTGATGGCATTTGTCTTTCCAAGTAGAGATGGAGGTGGCTGAACACCTGCCTGCCCATGGGAAGTAGTGAATGAATCCCTTGGTTTGCTTTGCTTGCGTGTGTGGCTTTTGCTTTCCCTATTAAACTGTCTTTATCTCAGCCCACGAGTTTTCTCACTTTTGCTCTTCCGATTCTCTCCCCATCCCGCTGGGGGGAGTCAGTGAGCAGCTGTGTGGGGCTTAGTTGCCAGCTAGGGTAAAACCACAACACCAAGTCAAGATATCCATCTTGAGAGGAGGAAGCTGATGTTTCAGGTACTGTGTTAAGATTTGAGAGCCTAACATTGCAGGTGGCAACTAATTTGAGGGTTGTTATTGGGCCACAAACTTTCCCTGGTCTACTGGCTTCCTTCAATGCTGAGTTGAAGCCCACCTCTTCTCACGAGGTAAGCCATCACCACAGAGAGCCTCTCATGCTTGGATTTTAATCTTGAATTGTCAATGAAATTACTCAATGCAAGAAAATTACTCAATATGTTGAGTTACTCAACTAATGTGATCAGCCACAGGTGTTAACCAAGGTTTACGTGGTCTGGTATGGAATTGGTTTCTTCACTTTATGTTTCAAAAGAAACACAAGAAGAGTGAAAAGCAACTGCCAGGGGCCTGACAGCAATAACAAATGGTGCATGAGAAACATCAGCTGGAGCAGGAGCTGAATTCACATTCTCCCCAATGACAAGAGAGTCCAGCTCTGGGAAGGATGAGAGGACCTGGTTACATTTGATCCCTCATCTTGTTAGTTCCAAAACATTCAAAAAGAAAAAAAATGGCATTCTAGATCAGGTTTAAAGACCAATCAATTTCTTGCACTCTGATACGTCCAGGGTACTCTAGATAGATACACATCAAACAAGGGTTATGTCAGTAGAGCTTGTTTATAGAACTTAAACTGCAACTCAAGCATTTCAGTTTTACCATCAACAAAGCAAACAACAAACAAAAAGCTTAGAGATTGCAAATTTGTCTGGGAAGCTTTCGAACTGGCTTTTTGGACACGGCGGCTACAAGTCGCAGGCAGTTTGGGAGCAGGTGAGTTCCACAGAGCTGCCTGTGCCCTGGCTCCTCGCAGAGCTGCTGAATTAGCACTTTTAATGATGTGCAGACAAAGACAACGGCTGTGAAGTGGGACGAACAGGCAAGAGTCAGCAAGCACATTCCTACTCTTTATTGTAGAGCTGCTGGTAATCCAGCAGCAGTATAGTTTCATTCAGAATTAAGCTGGCATTTAAAGGTGCTATCTGCTAAAGGAGGCAAAGTTTTACTCAAAATCACGTGCAACCTTATTCTCAGCACCAGCTTCCCGAAGCTGTATTGGGCCAGCAACAACGGTCACCCTTTCTTGGCCAGAGCTTGCCTCTCTCTTGGACCTAGGAGCACAACCTCGGTAGCACCTGGAAGAATAGTCGTGGGCCCTGCACACCACTAGTTCACACTGCAGGTAAACCAATGGGTTGTGCCGAATAAACTGGAAGGCATTGAATTTAAACCGGACAATGTGTCTGTAGGGTGAATAATATGTAGCATAGGTAGAATCTCGAACACACCTAAAAAGAAACAAAAAAACCTCTCATGAATACACACTGCAATCGGTCATTTACACACAATATAACACAGAACATGAAAAGTGATGTTTAAACATGATGAAAATGGTTCAGCAACCTTCACTTAGGAAAAGCAAGATGCCCTTCTCTGGCAGCATTGAGCCACGTCACCTCCCCTCAGCCCGTCGTGTGTCTGGATACCTAGTGTTTGCACGTTTTTCTGAAGATGAATTATCCTTACCTGAGATATGTCACTGTTACCTCTCCGATAATAACAATCCACAGCGAAGTGGCCATAGCCATTTAGTCTATTTGTCATTTTAAGCCGGGGGGTGTGTGTGTTATATTTTGGGTCAATCCATCCCCCTTCCCCCAATAAACCTCAAATGCCTACGTTCATTAATTAGTTAGAAGCTGACATTAATGTATGCTCTATTCACACTATACCGTTAAAAAAAAAATAAAACAAGGAAAAAAAGAGAAGAGATACAGGTGTTCAAAGGCAGTTCCCTCTGTAATTGTAATGCATAAGAGCTTACCCATGCCTGATGATATCATAGGTTACTGTTGTAAAATTGTGGGGAGTGGGAGATGCCACACATGTGTCCACAAACAACACTAGGTTTGAATCAGAGCTGTGCAGGTAAGCTTCAAGGAACAAGTTCTGGTTGATATCAACGTAGTATGGTGAGTCAGTCACGGGCCACGAGAAGGACGAAGAATGATAAAATGTAAGGTTTACATCATATCTGCCGTACTGGGTTTCATTGACTTCAAAATTGTCGTCTGCAACATACATTATTTGTGCCCATGTGTTCTGGAGCATTTTGCAGTTGATATGCAAGTGAAGATTTTTATTTCTTGTGATTACAGAACCGGCAGAGGATCCTCTAATAAGGTTGGAATAGGTTATTGTATTGTTGTTTCCCTGTTTGTCATATAAAATAAAATGCAAAATTAATTCATATAGTCAGGTTTCCTATTGTGCATTCTAAGCTTTACCGTACCCTTACAGCAATGTGCACAGTACATGCATTATTTCCCGGGAAGTCTGCTGTGGAGAAGCCTAAACCTAGTAATTTCTGTTCTCAAGGTAAGAATCTGTGATCTACATGTAATATTCAGTGACTACAAACGTGGACCTAGAAAACTACTCACACTACATGCAGACGTAACTCATTAAATACAACTTGTACAATTCTTTGAACATCAAAGGCCTGAAGGATCTGGTCCAGCACAGTATTTAAGCTCAAAGCTGACCTAAACCACAATTGGTCATATTTAGTAAAGGCTTTGAGACCTTTTTAACCATGACACTCAGCTTGGGACCTTGAAAATGCCAAGTATTTGCTTCCTCCCACACTTTCTTCCTTAGAAGATCCATAACAGGCTATAAGTGAATGCTCTGGCGGCAGATGCAGGAAATATGAGTGTTAGTAAACCTTAACCCTCAGGAGAGGGAGAGGCAGCCCATAATCACCAGGACAATTCCCTTCCCTGTGAACCTTGGGATAGCTTTTAATTTGTGCTGGTTTTCAAAAGGAATTCTTCAGTTTGAATTTTTGCACACCCACAATGTTTGCACATTCTGTTGAAACATTTAAAGTCATACCTCTCTCACTGTGCCGCAGCGAGTGTACGGTATGTCGAATATAACATACTCCGATGTAATGTTGGGCTTGCAAGCGGGGTCATTCAAGGAGAGATTCCAAGCAGAGTAGCCTTGTGACTGAAGGTAGTATCTGCTCACAACTGCATGCATGTAGTCTGGGAAACACGACAGTGCTAGCAGACAGCAAAGAAAATACGTTACAACCTCATTGAAGAGACTGAAAAAGATCATACTCAAACAATATCTTTTGCAGAAGCAGCTGATATCACAGAAGGAGTTCAGAATCCCAACCATAGAATTGCATCTCGATGAAATGCTACAGATTTAATTTAAAATAACATGAAATGGGTGATTCATTGAAGTGGTACAACAAGATTAACAATCAGTGAATTAGCAAATAATTGAGAAGCAGGTTTCTGCTTTAAACATGAACTTACTAGTACTCCGATCTGCTGGAGTGGAGTAATAGTCGGCCTGAAACCCTCTGTATGTGTATCGAGAGTTACTGTAAAATCGGACCGTCAGCAGGTTTGAGGAAGATGTGTACGTGCGGAAAGAACTAGAACAAAATTTCCCAAGGAGAGGAGACGTATGGAGTGGCCCATCATAGACTTCCACATAGTCAGACAGGCACCTGCCACCTTCCATCCTGGGGAGCAAACATGACTATTTAGGTAAATGCTGCTTTTTTTTTTATTATTATTATTTTTATTCCCCCCCCCCCCCCCGCTTTTCTTTTTTTAACTCAGATTAACTGTTCATGGCAAAAGAGCACATTTTAGTGATATGACTATGAAGTCTTTGGAACAGACATTACAGCCTCCAATTTCTGTCTCATTAGATACCAGCCACATTATTGACTAAATAAACAAAAACGAATGCATTTTTCATCTCAGACATACTAAAAGCTTTGAAAAACCTCCTTGAAATCAAGCAGCTATCAGCTTAGTAAGTCCAAGATGACGATCCCATACATCATCTTCCCAAGTAACGAAGTTTTACTTACTGAACATCTCTAAACGTGAGCGTGACACGGAAGTTGCTCTGTACTTCTATTTCCCACACACAGTTGGCATTGTTCGGGTAATTTCTGGGGTAAAATGGACTCTGTAATGTCCCAGATGGAGAGGAAAGCAAGCCGCCACAAGAATAATCTTCTGCAGAGAAAAATATAAGAAGAAAAATATACGTAGACACCATTTAAGGTTGCTTTTGGAGCATGTCTATGTAGAATTTCTAAGTGTAAAATTTAGAGGCAGTGACTTCTACCAGCTTGAATGATCTTTCTATTAGGTTCATATAGCATCTGAACGCAGATTAGGAGATGCTAAGCACACTGAATAGCTTTTATAATGCTGATCTTCAATGTCTGCACTAGAAGGATAGAGTATTTGTGATAGAACTGCACAATCATTGATGCTGGACCTCTGGAGGTCAGCTGTTCTTTGAAAGAGAAAAAGCCACAGCTAGGCCTGGTTTGCCTCTATTGCAATTGCTAATGACCAAAGGGAAGGGAAAAAAGGACCAAAATTATATTGTTTCCGAGTAAGAATGCAAACAAATATCCAATTCATAAACATGAAGGCCTTGCGTCGCAGTGAAAAAATTGTGTACGATTATATAGAGATCAGTTGCAGCCTAATCAAGTAACAGGGGAATCAAGCTCTAAGAAGTAAAATAAAGTAATGGATTTCTAGGATACTTTTCAGCACAAGTTCAAACTACTCCAAGAAAAAGGAAACGTGTAAGTGGACACCATCTTTTGAATTATATTCCAAATTAGAAAAAACACATATTTTCTTCTTTTAACCTAAAGAAAGAACAAGATACCTGCATAGACAGATCTACTGAGGACTAAGAGATTTGCAATTTTTGTTTTCAGCTTCTAGCAAACATGAAAACAACCATTCTCACTCTCACTAACTGACCTAATATTAACTATGTAAACAAATACATATTTAAAATATGCACTATCCTCAAATGATATGCTTGAACAAACACCCGAAATCAGAATCAGGGGAATAATGACACTTAAGAATTGGTTGAAAACAATGCTTCCTGAGCAGTAATTTCATAAGTTCTTAACTGCAAAGAAATAAGTGATGATACTGGGTGTGATATCACCTGCACTGTTATTTTGGGATAATTTGAGGCATTGACCTTTTGGTGTTAAATGAAGAGGAATGTACTTCAAAATTATGAGCAGTAACATTCCTCTCATTGGCTACAACCACACACACAACCCCAATGGATGAGTGTTTCATTCTGGGGACCGCATCTCAGATGCTCCATATATGTTCAGCCTGAAGATCAGGACACACTTTTTCACTGTGAGGGTGACTGAGCACGGGCACAGCTTGCGCACAGAGGTGGTGGACTCTCCATCCTTGAAGAGCCATCTGGACATGGTCTTGGGCAGCCAGCTCGAGGTGAGCCTGCTTTAGCAGGGGGGCAGGACCAGATGACCTCCAACCTCAACCATCCTGTGATTCTGTGATCCGTAAGTGGGGGCAGGAGCTAGTCAGACCCAGCAAGCCCTCTGGACCTACCTGAGGTTGATGACACGGTGGGCATTGAGCTGGGGCTCCCTGGCCCTGCAGGGAGAGAGCAGCAGGTGAGCGAGCAACATTTTGCCTAAAAGAAACCACCCCCTGGGTGTCACTGCTCCCCAAAAGGGCTCCTGGGACGCTGCAACCTGAGACCCACAGTCACCACCTGCATGCGTGGCAGGTCCCTGTGTGGCTGCACCTCAAAGCCTTCCCCCTCCAGCCCACCGGCCCAGAGCGCAGGTCGTGTTCTGCATGTGCAATAATTCGCATCAGCAGGGCCTCGCATGCCAATGGAGGAACGGCTTTGTTAGTTGTCAGCATGGTGGGAGAGAGCGGACTCTCAGCAAGCTGGCTGATGACACCAAACTGGAAGGAGCAGCTGATCCACCAGAGGATCCTGCTGCCATCCAGAGGGACCTTGACAGGCTGGAGAAATTGGCCCACAGGAACCTCATGCAGTTCAACAAGGAGAAGTGCCAAGTCCTGCTCCGGGGTAAGAACAACCCCAAGCACCAGTATGCACTGTGGGCTGCCTGCCTGGGAAGCAGCACTCCAGAAAAGGTGCTGGGGGTACTGGTGGACACCAAGTTGAACATGAGCCAGCAGTGGTTTAGCAGGGGGGGCTGGACTAGAGGACCTCCAGAGGTCCCATCCAACCTCAGTCATCCTGTGATTCGGTGATAATAAGCAAGGGCAAGAGACAACAGGCCCCTCAAACCCTCCAGACCTACCTGTGGTCGGGAACATGGGGGAAGTCCAGCTGGAGCTACCTGGCCCTGCAGGGAGAGAGCAGCAGGTGAGCAAGAAGCATTTTACTTGAGACAAAGAGCCCACTGGGAGTCACCCCTCCCAAAGGTAAACCCAGGACACGTAAACCCGAGACTCGCAGTTGGCACTGTCACCTGGCTGGACAGAGCGAGAACAACCTTAGCCATCCTGTCATTCTGTGATCCTGAGCAGGGGCAGGAGATAACCAGAGCCCTCATGCCCTCCAGGCCCTACCCGAGGCCAGCGACAAGGGGGCAGTCGAGCTGGAGCTACCTGGCGCTGCAGGCAGAGCGCAGCGGCTGCCCTCGCTCCTCAACCCCTCGTCAGCTGCAAGAATGAGCTCGCTGCCTCGCCTGTGAACGCATCAGCCTGCCTTATTTTGGGAAAAGAAGGAGTAACCACAAGCAGGAACATTGGCCTCTGCAGCTGCAGCAATGAGTGTGCCACGAGCAAGCAACTCGTCCGCCTGCAATGAAGGCCAGAAAAATCGTTGCTGGTTCAGCGGCAGCACGGGCAGAGGTGGAGAAAGCCCCGTCCCTGCCCATCAGGCAAAGCAACAGCGTTCTGGCAGCAGTCTGGCGGCGGTCCTGTGCAAAACGATGCCCCCGAGCCAAAACGCCTGTCAGTGGGGCCAGAGGGTCTGGATGCCCACGCTGTCAGGAGCCGCCAGAAGGCCCTTAAGGAAGAGCTGGTGCTTCTGCCCTGGCAAAGAGTCAAGGACGGCTCTGGTCTTACCTGTGGTGCTGCTGAGGGCGGGAAACGAGGAGTAGTAGGCCTGGAAACCTCTCCGGGTGACGCTGCCGTCGCTGCGAAACAGGACGGTCAGCTGGTTCCCGGATGACTTGAAGACGCGATGGTCGTTCGTGCAAACGGTCCCGAGGAGCGGGCCCCCGGGGGACCCGCCGTCATACACCTCGATGGCGTCGTACTGGCAGCTGTTGCCTTCCAGCCTGCGGAGGGAGAGGAGGGTCTTTGCACCGCGGGCTGCGCCACCTCCGAGCACGAGTACCGGCAGGAGCTGCAGGGCTCAGGCAACCCCAGCCCATGCCCGGCCCGGCTCCCGCACTCGGGCAGAGGCAGCCAAGGCCCCGCGGTGGGGACGGAGCTGGCCCGGAGCCCACAGCCAGCACCGGGCACCCTGCCCACACCACAGCTGCCACCCCGCCAGACTCACTCGACATCCAAAAACTGGAGCTCCACTCTGCGATCCAGGTCCCACAGCTGTATGCGCCACACGCAGCGGGCATTGTTGGGGTAGGAGCCGGGGTAGCCCGGGCTCTGGAATGAGCCAGACAAACCCTGAAGCAAGCCACCGCAGGAGCCGGTCCCTACGGAAAGGAGCAGAGCCCGGGGACGGGCAGAGAGCTCTTGAAATCCTGTCGCCAGAAGCCATCAGAGAAGGGCACGGCCACCACCGAGGAGGCTCTGCCACAGCCCCACAGAGACCCTCCCTCCCGGGCACGCGGCTGCACCCCGAAGCCTCATCCCTGTGTCCCCCCAGCCCAGGGCACCGGTGGCGCTCAGCACGGGCAGTGACCCCCATCGGCGGGGCCTGTCTGTCCAGCGGGACACCCGGGGCAGGAGATTACCAGAGCCCTTAACCCCTCCAGACCTAAATGTGGTCAACGACATGAGGGGAGTCCAGCTGGAGCTTCCTGGTGCTGGCAGGGAGAAATGAGCAGGTGAGCGAGCAGCATTTTGCTAAGAGGAACAAGCTGCGGGGAGTCAACCCTCTCCAGAAGCCAGGCTCTTTCCAGCAGTGCCCAAGGATGGGACAAGTGGCCATGAGCACAAACAGAATCACAGGCGGTTCCCTCTGGACATCAAGAAACCCTTTTGCACTGTGAGGGTGACTGAGCACGGGCACAGCTTGCGCGCATACGTGGTGGACTCTCCATCCTTGGAGACAGTCAAGAGCCATCTGGACATGGTCTTGGGCAGCCAGCTCGAGGTGAGCCTGCTTTAGCAGGGGGGCAGGACCAGATGACCTCCAGAGGTCCCTTCCAACCTCAACTGTCCTTCTGTGATCCGGAAGCAGGGGCAGGAGCTAGTCAGACCCCTTAAGCCCTCTGGACCTACCTGAGGTCCATGTTGTGGGGAAAGTCCAGCTGGGGGTCCCTGGCCCTGCAGGGAGAGAGCAGCAGGTGAGCGAGCAGCGTTTTGCCTAAGAGGAACATCCTGCTGAAGAGTCAGCCCTCCACAAAGGGAACCCCAGGACAACAAGACCCAAAACCTGCAGTCAGCACCGTAACGTCGCTGGACTGAGCAAGACGCCTGCAGTACCAACCGCCTCGACACTTGCTCAAGAGCATCACCATTGCACTACCATGAAGACCAGCCCCAAACCTCTCCCACAGAAGCAGCAGCTGCTCAATCCAAAAGGATTCCAAGGAATTCCGCATCTCCCTGAGTGTCTGGGATGTTACCCAGGGTCTGTAAGTGCAGCCCACATTTGGGTCTTGCACTCTGATGGAGACAGAGCATCCCAGAGGCAGAGCACCCCGCAGGGAAGAGAGTCAAGTCAAGCCCCCAGTGCCACGCACAAGCAAAAGAAGATCGCCTTCTTCCTAGCAAGGATGCAGGCTGCCGGGGGGCAGAGCCATCCCTGAAATCCCGGCTCCCAAATAACTTTGTTCTCGCCCACTCCCCAGCCCCAGCATAAAGCAAACACCGGAGCTTTTTCATCATAGAAATTACTTTCCAAGAATAAATAAGCCAGCGGACCAACACCTGGCTCCGAGCCTGGTGTCACCAGCAGGACTTTGGGTTCTTCGACCACGGGTCAGTTTACATGGCACCAGGCCTGCTGGCGGCAGACGGGGCACACCTGTCCCAAAGGGGGAAAAGGATCCTGGCGCAGGAGTTAGCAGGGCTCATTGAAAGGGCTTTAAACTAGATTTGAAGGGGGAAGGGGATAAAACCAGGCTTGCTAGAGAGAAGCCTGGGGCGGCACGCCAATGAACGAGGGATGGTGTGCCAGCGAGGCCCTTCGGTCAGCCGTCTCAGATGAGGCAGGACAGAGAGACCCATGCGGCAGCAGGGACGCGGGGGTCATTGATCGGTTAGGAACCACAGGAACGCCTGAGATTGGACATGTTGGAAGTAGGGCTTCTCCCACCACAAAGGTGACAAGATCATTAGCCCAGCTGAAGTGCATCTACACAAATGCACAGAGCATGGGCAACAAACAGGAGGAGCTTGAAGCCGTTGTGGAAGGGGACAACTATGATATACTTGCCATCACAGAAACATGGTGTGATGACACGCACAACTGGAGTGCTGCAATGGATGGCTATAAACTCTTTATAAGGGATAGGCAAGGAAGGAGAGGCCGTGGGGTAGCCCTCTATGTTAGGGAGAGTCTTGACTGCCTTGAGCTCAAGGACAGTGACGAGAGGGTTGAGTGTTTGTGGGTAAGAATCAGGGGGAAGGCCACCAAGGCAGATATCATGGTGGGAGTCAGTTATAGACCACCCAACCAGGATGAGGCGGCAGATGAAGTATTCTACAGGCAGCTGGGAGAAGCCTCATGATCGCTAGCCCTTGTTCTCGTGGGGGACTTCAACTTGCCAGATGTCTGCTGGAAATACAATGCAGCAGAGAGGAAACAGTCCACGAGGTTCCTGGCGTGTGTGGAAGATATAACTTCCTCACGCAGCTGGCGAGGGAGCCCACGAGGGAAGGCACCCCGTTGGACCTGTTGTTTGTGAAGAGAGAAGGTCTTGTGGGTGATGTGACGGTTGGAGGCCGTCTTGGGCATAGTGACCATGAAATGATCAAGTTTTTGATTCTCAGAGAAGTAAGGAGGAGGGTCACCAGAATTGCCACCTTGGACTTCCGGAGGGCGGACTTTGGCCTGTTTAGGAGACTGGTTGGCAGAGTCCCTTGGGAGGCAGTCCTGGAGGGCAAAGGAGTCCAGGAAGGCTGGACATTCTTCAAAAGGGAAATCTCGAAGGCGCAGGAGCAGGCCATCCCCATGAGCCGAAAGACGAGCCGGCGGGGAAGAAGACCGGCCTGGCTGAGCAGAGAGCTCCGGCTGGAACTTAGGGAAAAAAAGGAGAGTCTACAACCTTTGGAGGAAGGGGCAGGCAACTCAGGAGGACTACAAGGATGTTGTGAGGTTATGCAGGGAGAAAATTAGAAGGGCCAAAGCCCACCTAGAACTTAGTCTGGCTACTGCCGTAAAAGACAACAAAAAGTCCTTCTACAAATACATTAGCAATAAAAAGAGGGCGAAGGAGAATCTCCCTCCTTTATTGGATGCAGGGGGAAACATAGCGTCAAGGGACGCTGAAAAGGCTGAGGTGCTAAATGCCTTCTTTGCCTCAGTCTTTAAGAGCAAGGGAAGTTGTTCTCTGGGCACCCAGCCCCCTGAAGAGGAAGAGGGGGCAGGGGAGCAGAATGCAGCCCCCATAATCCAAGGGGAAATGGTCAGTGACCTGCTACGCCACCTAGACACGCACAAGTCTATGGGGCCGGATGGGATCCACCCAAGGGTGCTGAAAGAGCTGGCAGAAGTGCTCACCAAGCCACTCTCCATCATTTATCAGCAGTCCTGGCTAACCGGGGAGGTCCCACTTGACTGGAGGCTGGCAAACGTGACGCCCATCTACAAGAAGGGCCGGAAGGAGGATCCGGGGAACTACAGGCCTGTCAGCCTGACCTCGGTGCCCAGGAAGGTTATGGAGCAGATCATCTTGAGTGCCATCACGCGGCACGTACGGGACAACCGGGCAATCGGGCCCAGTCAGCATGGGTTTATGAAAGGCAGGTCCTGCCTGACCAACCTGATCTCCTTCTATGACATGGAGACCCGCTTAGTGGATGAGGGAAAGGCTGTGGACATTGTGTACCTGGACTTTAGTAAAGCCTTTGACACCATCTCCCACAGCATCCTCCTGGAGAAACTGGCTGCTCATGGCTTGGACGGGCGTACTCTGCGCTGGGTAGGAAACTGGCTGGATGGCCGGGCCCAAAGAGTTGTGATGAATGGAGTTAAATCCACTTGGTGGCCAGTCACAAGTGGTGTTCCCCAGGGCTCAGTACTGGGGCCGGTCCTGTTCAATATCTTTATCAATGATCTGGACAAGGGGATCGAGTGCACCCTCAGTAAGTTTGCAGACGACACCAAGTTGGGCGCAAGTGTTGATCTGCTTGAGGAAAGGAAGGGTCTACAGAGGGATCTGGACAGGCTGGATCGATGGGCCGAGGCCAATTGTATGAGATTCAACAAGGCCAAGTGCCGGGTCCTGCACCTGGGTCACAACAACCCCAGGCAGCGCTACAGGCTTGGGGGGGAGTGGCTGGAAAGCTGCCCGGCGGAAAAGGACCTGGGGGTGTTGGTCAACAGCCAGCTGAATATGAGCCAGCAGTGTGCCCAGGTGGCCAAGAAGGCCAACGGCATCCTGGCCTGTATCAGAAATAGTGCGGCCAGCAGGAGTAGGGAAGTGATTGTCCCCCTGTACTTGCCACTGGTGAGGCCACACCTCGAGTACTGTGTTGACTTCTGGGCCCCTGACTACAAGAAAGACATTGAAGTGCTGGAGCGTGTCCAGAGACGGGCAACGAAGCTGGGTAAGGGTCTAGAGCACAAGTGCTGTGAGGAGCGGCTGAGGGAATTGGGGTTGTTCAGCCTGGAGAAAAGGAGGCTGAGGGGAGACCTTCTTGCTCTCTACAACTCCCTGAGAGGAGTTTGTAGAGAGATGGGGGTCGGTCTCTTCTCCCAAGTAACAGACGACAGGACAAGAGGAAACGGCCTCAAGTTGCACCAGGGGAGGTTTAGATCGGATATTGGGAAACATTTCTTCACTGAAAGGGTTGTTGGGCATTGGAATAGGCTGCCAGGGAGGTGGTGGAGTTACCATCCCCAGAGGTATTCAAAAGACATTTAGTTGTGGTGCTAAGAGATATGATTTAGTGGTGGACTTGGTAGTGATAGGTTAACAGTTGGACTCGATGATCTTGGAAGTCTTTTTCAACCAGGACGATTCTATGATGGTAAAAATATAAAGTTATCACTATTGTATAAAGTAAAAATCTGATAAATTCTACTTACAAGCAGTGGGCTCAGGTGGTGTTGTGGGAACAGTAGTTGCTGTTTCATCTAGAGAAGAAAGCAAAGATACGTGATACCGTGTGGGGAGGTCAACAAGGCAAATATAGTTTGAAACTTCCCCAAACACCGTTCCACTCTCCAGAAATTGTGGCTGACAAGCTTTAGATCCAGCAGTTTTCTTTCTATTTATAGGAGACCTCAGCAGTTGCTTTCCCCCATTAATCATCAGATCTCTTTGTTGACCCACTAAACCTGCAACTGGCCCAGGGAGTGCTGGGTGCCTTTGAAGTGGGAAGGGTCTCTCTGATTGCTTTGAACAAGGTCTCTGCTGGTTTCACCTGATCTGATCAGAAGTTGGTGGCTCTGCTTCTGTCATGAGAATAGGCTGTGAACAACTGTGTCCTCCTCCCTTTCTCTATACCAAGAACAAGAAAGCTACCCCAAAAATACTAACAGCAATGAAGATGACAGAAAACTATCTGGGGAGCTGATCAGAGCAAGGCCAGTGAGGAAGGGAGGCTGCAGACCCCATTATCTTCCTTCATTTTGCACAGCTGCAGACAAGCCCTCTGGACCTACCTGAGGTCAATGACATGGTGGCCATTGAGCTGGAGCTACCTGGCACTGCAGGATATAAAGCAGCAGCAGCAGGTGAGCGAGCAGTGTTTTGCCTAAGAGGAACATCCTGCTGAAGAGTCAACCCTCCACAAAGGGAACCCCAGGACAACAAGACCCAGAACCTGCAGCTGGCACCGTAACATGGCAGGACTGAGCAAGACGCCTGCAGTACCAACTGCCCCGACACTTGCTCAAGACCATCACCATTGCACTACCATGAAGACCAGCCCCAAACCTCTCCCACAGAAGCAGCAGCTGCTCAATCCAAAAGGATTCCAAGGAATTCTGCATCTCCCTGAGTGTCTGGGATGTCACCCAGGGTCTGTAAGTGCAGCCCACATTTGGGTCTTGCGCTCTGATGGAGACAGAGCATCCCAGAGGCAGAGCACCTCGCAGGGAAGAGAGTCAAGTCAAGCCCCCAGTGCCGCGCACAAGCAAAAGAAGATCGCCTTCTTCCTAGCAAGGATGTAGGCTGCCGGGGGGCAGAGCCATCCCTGAAATCCCGGCTCCCAAATAACTTTGTTCTCGCCCACTCCCCAGCCCCAGCATAAAGCAAACACCGGAGCTTTTTCATCATACAAATTACTTTCCAAGAATAAATATGATGGTAAAAATATAAAGTTATCACTATTGTATAAAGTAAAAATCTGATAAATTCTACTTACAAGCAGTGGGCTCAGGTGGTGTTGTGGGAACAGTAGTTGCTGTTTCATCTAGAGAAGAAACCAAAGATACGTGATACCGTGTGGGGAGGTCAACAAGGCAAATATAGTTTGAAACTTCCCCAAACACCATTCCAGTCTCCAGAAATTGTGGCTGACGGACTTTAGATCCAGGAGTTTTCTTTCTATTTTAGGAGACCTCAGCAGTTGTTTCCCTCTATTAATCATCAAATCTCTTTGTTGACCCACCAAAACCTGCAACTGGCCCAGGGAGTGCTGGGTGCCTTTGAAGTGGGAAGGGTCTTCTCTTTGAGAGAAGAGCATTGGGAAAGCCCGGGACACGTAAACCCGAGACTCGCAGTTGGCACTGTCACCTGGCTGGACCGAGCAAGACCAACGTCAGCCATCCTGTCATTCTGTGATCCTGAGCAGGGGCAGGAGATAACCAGAGCCCTCATGCCCTCCAGGCCCTACCCGAGGCCAGCGACAAGGGGGCAGTCGAGCTGGAGCTACCTGGCGCTGCAGGCAGAGCGCAGCGGCTGCCCTCGCTCCTCAACCCCTCGTCAGCTGCAAGAATGAGCTCGCTGCCTCGCCTGTGAACGCATCAGCCTGCCTTATTTTGGGAAACAAGGAGTAACCACAAGCAGGAACATTGGCCTCTGCAGCTGCAGCAATGAGTGTGCCACGAGCAAGCAACTCGTCCGCCTGCAATGAAGGCCAGAAAAAATCGTTGCTGGTTCAGCGGCAGCACGGGCAGAGGTGGAGAAAGCCCCGTCCCTGCCCATCAGGCAAAGCAACAGCGTTCTGGCAGCAGTCTGGCGGCGGTCCTGTGCAAAACGATGCCCCCGAGCCAAAACGCCTGTCAGTGGGGCCAGAGGGGTCTGGATGCCCACGCTGTCAGGAGCCGCCAGAAGGCCCTTAAGGAAGAGCTGGTGCTTCTGCCCTGGCAAAGAGTCAAGGACGGCTCTGGTCTTACCTGTGGTGCTGCTGAGGGCGGGAAACGAGGAGTAGTAGGCCTGGAAACCTCTCCGGGCGACGCTGCTGTCGCTGCGAAACAGGACGGTCAGCTGGTTCCCGGATGACTTGAAGACGCGATGGTCGTTCGTGCAGACGGTCCCGAGGAGCGGGCCCCCGGGGGACCCGCCGTCGTACACCTCGATGGCGTCGTACTGGCAGCTGTTGCCTTCCAGCCTGCGGAGGGAGAGGAGGGTCTTTGCACCGCGGGCTGCGCCACCTCCGAGCACGAGTACCGGCAGGAGCTGCAGGGCTCAGGCAACCCCAGCCCATGCCCGGCCCGGCTCCCGCACTCGGGCAGAAGCAGCCAAGGCCCCGCAGCGGGGACGGAGCTGCCCCGGAGCCCACAGCCAGCACTGGGCACCCTGCCCACACCACAGCTGCCACCCCGCCAGACTCACTCGACATCCGAAAACTGGAGCTCCACTCTGCGATCCAGGTCCCACAGCTGTATGCGCCACACGCAGCGGGCATTGTTGGGGTAGGAGCCGGGGTAGCCCGGGCTCTGGAATGAGCCAGACAAACCCTGAAGCAAGCCACCGCAGGAGCTGGTCCCTGCGGAAAGGAGCAGAGCCCGGGGATGGGCAGAGAGCTCTTGAAATCCTGTCGCCAGAAGCCATCAGAGAAGGGCACGGCCACCACCGAGGAGGCTCTGCCACAGCCCCACAGAGACCCTCCCTCCCGGGGACGCGGCTGCACCCCGAAGCCTCATCCCTGCGTCCCCCCAGCCCAGGGCACCGGTGGCGCTCAGCACGGGCAGTGACCCCCATCGGCGGGGCCTGTCTGTCCAGCGGGACACCTGGGGCAGGAGATTACCAGAGCCCTTAACCCCTCCGGACCTAAATGTGGTCAACGACATGAGGGGAGTCCAGCTGGAGCTTCCTGGTGCTGGCAGGGAGAAATGAGCAGGTGAGCGAGCAGCATTTTGCTAAGAGGAACAAGCTGCGGGGAGTCAACCCTCTCCAGAAGCCAGGCTCTTTCCAGCAGTGCCCAAGGATGGGACAAGTGGCCATGAGCACAAACAGAATCACAGGCGGTTCCCTCTGGACATCAAGAAACCCTTTTGCACTGTGAGGGTGACTGAGCACGGGCACAGCTTGCGCGCATACGTGGTGGACTCTCCATCCTTGGAGACAGTCAAGAGCCATCTGGACATGGTCTTGGGCAGCCAGCTCGAGGTGAGCCTGCTTTAGCAGGGGGGCAGGACCAGATGACCTCCAGAGGTCCCTTCCAACCTCAACTGTCCTTCTGTGATCCGGAAGCAGGGGCAGGAGCTAGTCAGACCCCTTAAGCCCTCTGGACCTACCTGAGGTCCATGTTGTGGGGAAAGTCCAGCTGGGGGTCCCTGGCCCTGCAGGGAGAGAGCAGCAGGTGCGTGAGCAGCGTTTTGCCTAAGAGGAACATCCTGCTGAAGAGTCAACCCTCCCCAAAGGGAACCCCAGGACAACAAGACCCAAAACCTGCAGCTGGCACCGTAACGTGGCAGGACTGAGCAAGACGCCTGCAGTACCAACCGCCTCGACACTTGCTCAAGACCATCACCATTGCACTACCATGAAGACCAGCCCCAAACCTCTCCCACAGAAGCAGCAGCTGCTCAATCCAAAAGGATTCCAAGGAATTCCACATCTCCCTGAGTGTCCGGGATGTCACCCGGGGTCTGTAAGTGCAGCCCACAGTTGGGTCTTGCACTCTGATGGAGACAGAGCATCCCAGAGGCAGAGCACCCCGCAGGGAAGAGAGTCAAGTCAAGCCCCCAGTGCCGCGCACAAGCAAAAGAAGATCGCCTTCTTCCTAGCAAGGATGCAGGCTGCCGGGGGGCAGAGCCATCCCTGAAATCCCGGCTCCCAATAACTTTGTTCTCGCCCACTCCCCAGCCCCAGCATAAAGCAAACACCGGAGCTTTTTCATCATACAAATTATTTTCCAAGAATAAATATGATGGTAAAAATATAAAGCTACCATTATCGTATAAAGTAAAAGTCTGATAAATTCTACTTACAAGTAGTGGGCTCAGGTGGTGTTGGGGGAACTGTAGTTGTTTCATCTAGAGAAGAAACCAAAGATACGTGATACCGTGTGGGGAGGTCAACAAGGCAAATATAGTTTGAAACTTCCCCAAACACCATTCCAGTCTCCAGAAATTGTGGCTGACGGACTTTAGATCCAGGAGTTTTCTTTCTATTTTAGGAGACCTCAGCAGTTGTTTCCCTCTATTAATCATCAAATCTCTTTGTTGACCCACCAAAACCTGCAACTGGCCCAGGGAGTGCTGGGTGCCTTTGAAGTGGGAAGGGTCTTCTCTTTGAGAGAAGAGCATTGGGAAAGCCCGGGACACGTAAACCCGAGACTCGCAGTTGGCACTGTCACCTGGCTGGACCGAGCAAGACCAACGTCAGCCATCCTGTCATTCTGTGATCCTGAGCAGGGGCAGGAGATAACCAGAGCCCTCATGCCCTCCAGGCCCTACCCGAGGCCAGCGACAAGGGGGCAGTCGAGCTGGAGCTACCTGGCGCTGCAGGCAGAGCGCAGCGGCTGCCCTCGCTCCTCAACCCCTCGTCAGCTGCAAGAATGAGCTCGCTGCCTCGCCTGTGAACGCATCAGCCTGCCTTATTTTGGGAAAAGAAGGAGTAACCACAAGCAGGAACATTGGCCTCTGCAGCTGCAGCAATGAGTGTGCCACGAGCAAGCAACTCGTCCGCCTGCAATGAAGGCCAGAAAAATCGTTGCTGGTTCAGCGGCAGCACGGGCAGAGGTGGAGAAAGCCCCGTCCCTGCCCATCAGGCAAAGCAACAGCGTTCTGGCAGCAGTCTGGCGGCGGTCCTGTGCAAAACGATGCCCCCGAGCCAAAACGCCTGTCAGTGGGGCCAGAGGGTCTGGATGCCCACGCTGTCAGGAGCCGCCAGAAGGCCCTTAAGGAAGAGCTGGTGCTTCTGCCCTGGCAAAGAGTCAAGGACGGCTCTGGTCTTACCTGTGGTGCTGCTGAGGGCGGGAAACGAGGAGTAGTAGGCCTGGAAACCTCTCCGGGCGACGCTGCTGTCGCTGCGAAACAGGACGGTCAGCTGGTTCCCGGATGACTTGAAGACGCGATGGTCGTTCGTGCAGACGGTCCCGAGGAGCGGGCCCCCGGGGGACCCGCCGTCGTACACCTCGATGGCGTCGTACTGGCAGCTGTTGCCTTCCAGCCTGCGGAGGGAGAGGAGGGTCTTTGCACCGCGGGCTGCGCCACCTCCGAGCACGAGTACCGGCAGGAGCTGCAGGGCTCAGGCAACCCCAGCCCATGCCCGGCCCGGCTCCCGCGCTCGGGCAGAAGCAGCCAAGGCCCCGCGGTGGGGACGGAGCTGCCCCGGAGCCCACAGCCAGCACTGGGCACCCTGCCCACACCACAGCTGCCACCCCGCCAGACTCACTCGACATCCGAAACTGGAGCTCCACTCTGCGATCCAGGTCCCACAGCTGTATGCGCCACACGCAGCGGGCATTGTTGGGGTAGGAGCCGGGGTAGCCCGGGCTCTGGAATGAGCCAGACAAACCCTGAAGCAAGCCACCGCAGGAGCTGGTCCCTGCGGAAAGGAGCAGAGCCCGGGGATGGGCAGAGAGCTCTTGAAATCCTGTCGCCAGAAGCCATCAGAGAAGGGCACGGCCACCACCGAGGAGGCTCTGCCACAGCCCACAGAGACCCTCCCTCCCGGGGACGCGGCTGCACCCCGAAGCCTCATCCCTGCGTCCCCCAGCCCAGGGCACCGGTGGCGCTCAGCACGGGCAGTGACCCCATCGGCGGGGCCTGTCTGTCCAGCGGGACACCTGGGGCAGGAGATTACCAGAGCCCTTAACCCCTCCGGACCTAAATGTGGTCAACGACATGAGGGGAGTCCAGCTGGAGCTTCCTGGTGCTGGCAGGGAGAAATGAGCAGGTGAGCGAGCAGCATTTTGCTAAGAGGAACAAGCTGCGGGGAGTCAACCCTCTCCAGAAGCCAGGCTCTTTCCAGCAGTGCCCAAGGATGGGACAAGTGGCCATGAGCACAAACAGAATCACAGGCGGTTCCCTCTGGACATCAAGAAACCCTTTTGCACTGTGAGGGTGACTGAGCACGGGCACAGCTTGCCGCGCATACTGGGTGGACTCTCCATCCTTGGAGACAGTCAAGAGCCATCTGGACATGGTCTTGGGCAGCCAGCTCGAGGTGAGCCTGCTTTAGCAGGGGGGCAGGACCAGATGACCTCCAGAGGTCCCTTCCAACCTCAACTGTCCTTCTGTGATCCGGAAGCAGGGGCAGGAGCTAGTCAGACCCCTTAAGCCCTCTGGACCTACCTGAGGTCCATGTTGTGGGGAAAGTCCAGCTGGGGGTCCCTGGCCCTGCAGGGAGAGAGCAGCAGGTGCGTGAGCAGCGTTTTGCCTAAGAGGAACATCCTGCTGAAGAGTCAACCCTCCACAAAGGGAACCCCAGGACAACAAGACCCAAAACCTGCAGCTGGCACCGTAACGTGGCAGGACTGAGCAAGACGCCTGCAGTACCAACCGCCTCGACACTTGCTCAAGACCATCACCATTGCACTACCATGAAGACCAGCCCCAAACCTCTCCCACAGAAGCAGCAGCTGCTCAATCCAAAAGGATTCCAAGGAATTCCACATCTCCCTGAGTGTCCGGGATGTCACCCGGGGTCTGTAAGTGCAGCCCACAGTTGGGTCTTGCACTCTGATGGAGACAGAGCATCCCAGAGGCAGAGCACCCCGCAGGGAAGAGAGTCAAGTCAAGCCCCCAGTGCCGCGCACAAGCAAAAGAAGATCGCCTTCTTCCTAGCAAGGATGCAGGCTGCCGGGGGCAGAGCCATCCCTGAAATCCCGGCTCCCAAATAACTTTGTTCTCGCCCACTCCCCAGCCCCAGCATAAAGCAAACACCGGAGCTTTTTCATCATACAAATTATTTTCCAAGAATAAATATGATGGTAAAAATATAAAGCTACCATTATCGTATAAAGTAAAAGTCTGATAAATTCTACTTACAAGTAGTGGGCTCAGGTGGTGTTGGGGGAACTGTAGTTGTTTCATCTAGAGAAGAAACCAAAGATACGTGATACCGTGTGGGGAGGTCAACAAGGCAAATATAGTTTGAAACTTCCCCAAACACCGTTCCACTCTCCAGAAATTGTGGCTGACAAGCTTTAGATCCAGCAGTTTTCTTTCTATTTATAGGAGACCTCAGCAGTTGCTTTCCCCCATTAATCATCAGATCTCTTTGTTGACCCACTAAACCTGCAACTGGCCCAGGGAGTGCTGGGTGCCTTTGAAGTGGGAAGGGTCTCTCTGATTGCTTTGAACAAGGTCTCTGCTGGTTTCACCTGATCTGATCAGAAGCTGGTGGCTCTGCTTCTGGCATGAGAATAGGCTGTGAACAACTGTGTCCTCCTCCCTTTCTCTATACCAAGAACAACAAAGCTACCCCAAAAATATTAACAGCAACGAAGATGACAGAAAACTATCTGGGGAGCTGATCAGAGCAAGGCCAGTGAGGAAGGGAGGCTGCAGACCCCATTATCTTCCTTCATTTTGCACAGCTGCAGACAAGCCCTCTGGACCTACCTGAGGTCAATGACATGGTGGCCATTGAGCTGGAGCTACCTGGCACTGCAGGATATAAAGCAGCAGCAGGTGAGCGAGCAGTGTTTTGCCTAAGAGGAACACCCTGCTGAGAGTCAACCCTCCCCAAAGGGAACCCCAGGACAACAAGACCCAGAACCTGCAGCTGGCACCGTAACATGGCAGGACTGAGCAAGACGCCTGCAGTACCAACCGCCCTGGCACTTGCTCAAGAGCATCACCATTGCACTACCATGAAGACCAGCCCCAAACCTCTCCCGCAGAAGCAGCAGCTGCTCAATCCAAAAGGATTCCAAGGAATTCCACATCTCCCTGAGTGTCCGGGATGTCACCCAGGGTCTGTAAGTGCAGCCCACATTTGGGTCTTGCGCTCTGATGGAGACAGAGCATCCCAGAGGCAGAGCACCCCGCAGGGAAGAGAGTCAAGTCAAGCCCCCAGTGCCGCGCACAAGCAAAAGAAGATCGCCTTCTTCCTAGCAAGGATGCAGGCTGCCGGGGGGCAGAGCCATCCCTGAAATCCCGGCTCCCAAATAACTTTGTTCTCGCCCACTCCCCAGCCCCAGCATAAAGCAAACACCGGAGCTTTTTCATCATACAAATTACTTTCCAAGAATAAATACGATGGTAAAAATACAAAGCTATCACTATCATATAAAGTAAAAGACTGAGAAATTCTACTTACAAGTAGTGGGCTCAGGTGGTGTTGTGGGAACAGTAGTTGCTGTTTCATCTAGAGAAGAAAGCAAAGATACGTGATACCGTGTGGGGAGGTCAACAAGGCAAATATAGTTTGAAACTTCCCCAAACACCATTCCAGTCTCCAGAAATTGTGGCTGACTTAGATCCAGGAGTTTTCTTTCTATTTTAGGAGACCTCAGCAGTTGTTTCCCTCTATTAATCACCAAATCTCTTTGTTGACCCACCAAAACCTGCAACTGGCCCAGGGAGTGCTGGGTGCCTTTGAAGTGGGAAGGGTCTTCTCTTTGAGAGAAGAGCATTGGGAAAGCCCGGGACACGTAAACCCGAGACTCACAGTTGGCACTGTCACCTGGCTGGACCGAGCAAGACCAACGTCAGCCATCCTGTCATTCTGTGATCCTGAGCAGGGGCAGGAGATAACCAGAGCCCTCATGCCTCCAGGCCTACCCGAGGCCAGCGACAAGGGGGCAGTCGAGCTGGAGCTACCTGGCGCTGCAGGCAGAGCGCAGCGGCTGCCCTCGCTCCTCAACCCCTCGTCAGCTGCAAGAATGAGCTCGCTGCCTCGCCTGTGAACGCATCAGCCTGCCTTATTTTGGGAAAACAAGGAGTAACCACGAGCAGAAACATTGGCCTCTGCAGCTGCAGCAATGATGTTGCCACGAGCAAGCAACCTCGTCCGCCTGCAATGAAGGCCAGAAAAATCGTTGCTGGTTCAGCGGCAGCACGGGCAGAGGTGGAGAAAGCCCCGTCCCTGCCCATCAGGCAAAGCAACAGCGTTCTGGCGGCGGTCCTGTGCAAAACGATGCCCCCGAGCCAAAACGCCTGTCAGTGGGGCCAGAGGGTCTGGATGCCCACGCTGTCAGGAGCCGCCAGAAGGCCCTTAAGGAAGAGCTGGTGCTTCTGCCCTGGCAAAGAGTCAAGGACGGCTCTGGTCTTACCTGTGGTGCTGCTGAGGGCGGGAAACGAGGAGTAGTAGGCCTGGAAACCTCTCCGGGTGACGCTGCTGTCGCTGCGAAACAGGACGGTCAGCTGGTTCCCGGATGACTTGAAGACGCGATGGTCGTTCGTGCAAACGGTCCCGAGGAGCGGGCCCCTGGGGGACCCGCCGTCGTACACTTCGATGGCGTCGTACTGGCAGCTGTTGCCTTCCAGCCTGCGGAGGGAGAGGAGGGTCTTTGCACCGCGGGCTGCGCCACCTCCGAGCACGAGTACCGGCAGGAGCTGCAGGGCTCAGGCAACCCCAGCCCATGCCCGGCCCGGCTCCCGCACTCGGGCAGAGGCAGCCAAGGCCCCGCAGCGGGGACGGAGCTGCCCCGGAGCCCACAGCCAGCACTGGGCACCCTGCCCACACCACAGCTGCCACCCCGCCGGACTCACTCGACATCCGAAAACTGGAGCTCCACTCTGCGATCCGGGTCCCACAGCTGTATGCGCCACACGCAATGGGCGTAGTTGGGGTAGGAGCCGGGGTAGCCCGGGCTCTGGAATGAGCCAGACAAACCTGAAGCAAGCCACCACAGGAGCCGGTCCCTGCGGAAAGGAGCAGAGCCCGGGATGGGCAGAGAGCTCTTAAAATCCTGTCGCCAGAAGCCGTCAGAGAAGGGCACGGCCACCACCAAGGAGGCTCTGCCACAGCCCCACAGAGACCCTCCCTCCCGGGCATGCGGCTGCACCCCGAAGCCTCATCCCTGCGTCCCCCCAGCCCAGGGCACCGGTGGCGCTCAGCACGGGCAGTGACCCCCATCGGCGGGGCCTGTCTGTCCAGCGGGACACCTGGGGCAGGAGATTACCAGAGCCCTTAACCCCTCCGGACCTAAATGTGGTCAACGACAAGTCAAGAGCCTTCTGGAGGTGGTCTTGGGCAGCCAGCTCGAGGTGAGCCTGCTTTAGCAGGGGGGCAGGACCAGATGACCTCCAGAGGTCCCTTCCAACTTCAACCGTCATGTGATTCTGTGATCCGGAAGCAGGGGCAGGAGCTAGTCAGACCCCTTAAGCCCTCTGGACCTACCTGAGGTCCATGTTGTGGGGAAAGTCCAGCTGGGGGTCCCTGGCCCTGCAGGGAGAGAGCAGCAGGTGAGCGAGCAGCGTTTTGCCTAAGAGGAACATCCTGCTGAGAGTCAACCCTCCCCAAAGGGAACCCCAGGACAACAAGACCCAGAACCTGCAGTCAGCACCGTAACGTGGCAGGACTGAGCAAGACGCCTGCAGTACCAACCGCCTCGACACATTGCTCAAGACCATCACCATTGCACTACCATGAAGACCAGCCCCAAACCTCTCCCACAGAAGCAGCAGCTGCTCAATCCAAAGGATTCCAAGGAATTCCACATCTCCCTGGGTGTCAGGGATGTCACCCAGGGTCTGTAAGTGCAGCCCCACAGTTGGGTCTTGCACTCTGATGGAGACAGAGCATCCCAGAGGCAGAGCACCCCGCAGGGTAGAGAGTCAAGTCAAGCCCCCAGTGCCGCGCACAAGCAAAAGAAGATCGCCTTCTTCCTAGCAAGGATGCAGGCTGCCGGGGGGCAGAGCCACCCCTGAAATCCCGGCTCCCAAATAACTTGTTCTCACCCACTCCCCAGCCCCAGCATAAAGCAAACACCAGAGCTTTTTCATCATACAAATTACTTTCCAAGAATAATATGATGGTAAAAATACAAAGCTATCACTATCATATAAAGTAAAAATCTGATAAATTCTACTTACAAGTAGTGGGCTCAGGTGGTGTTGTGGGAACAGTAGTTGCTGTTTCATCTAGAGAAGAAACCAAAGATACGTGATACCGTGTGGGGAGGTCAACAAGGCAAATATAGTTTGAAACTTCCCCAAACACCATTCCAGTCTCTAGCAATTGTGGCTGAGGAACTTTAGATCCAGGAGTTTTCTTTCTATTTTAGTAGACCTCAGCAGTTGTTTCCCTCTATTAATCATCAAATCTCTTTGTTGACCCACCAAAACCTGCAACTGGCCCAGGGAGTGCTGGGTGCCTTTGAAGTGGGAAGGGTCTTCTCTTTGAGAGAAGAGCATTGGGAAAGCCCGGGACACGTAAACCCGAGACTCACAGTTGGCACTGTCACCTGGCTGGACCGAGCAAGACCAACGTCAGCCATCCTGTCATTCTGTGATCCTGAGCAGGGGCAGGAGATAACCAGAGCCCTCATGCCCTCCAGGCCCTACCCGAGGCCAAGCGACAAGGGGGCAGTCGAGCTGGAGCTACCTGGCGCTACAGGCAGAGCGCAGCGGCTGCCCTCGCTCCTCAACCCCTCGTCAGCTGCAAGAATGAGCTCGCTGCCTCGCCTGTGAACGTGTCAGCCTGCCTTATTTTGGGAAAACAAGGAGTAACCACAAGCAGGAACATTGGCCGCTGCAGCTGCAGCAATGAGTGTGCCACGAGCAAGCAACTCGTCCGCCTGCAATGAAGGCCAGAAAAATCGTTGCTGGTTCAGCGGCAGCACGGGCAGAGGTGGAGAAAGCCCCGTCCCTGCCCATCAGGCAAAGCAACAGCGTTCTGGCAGCAGTCTGGCGGCGGTCCTGTGCAAAACGATGCCCCCGAGCCAAACGCCTGTCAGTGGGGCCAGAGGGTCTGGATGCCCACGCTGTCAGGAGCCGCCAGAAGGCCCTTAAGGAAGAGCTGGTGCTTCTGCCCTGGCAAAGAGTCAAGGACGGCTCTGGTCTTACCTGTGGTGCTGCTGAGGGCGGGAAACGAGGAGTAGTAGGCCTGGAAACCTCTCCGGGTGACGCTGCTGTCGCTGCGAAACAGGACGGTCAGCTGGTTCCCGGATGACTTGAAGACGCGATGGTCGTTCGTAGCAGACGTCCCGAGGAGCGGGCCCCCGGGGGACCCGCCATCGTACACCTCGATGGCGTCGTACTGGCAGCTGTTGCCTTCCAGCCTGCGGAGGGAGAGGAGGGTCTTTGCACCGCGGGCTGCGCCACCTCCGAGCACGAGTACCGGCAGGAGCTGCAGGGCTCAGGCAACCCCAGCCCATGCCCGGCCCGGCTCCCGCGCTCGGGCAGAAGCAGCCAAGGCCCCGCGGTGGGGACGGAGCTGCCCCGGAGCCCACAGCCAGCACTGGGCACCCTGCCCACACCACAGCTGCCACCCCGCCAGACTCACTCGACATCTGAAAACTGGAGCTCCACTCTGCGATCCAGGTCCCACAGCTGTATGCGCCACACGCAATGGGCGTAGTTGGGGTAGGAGCCGGGGTAGCCCGGGCTCTGGAATGAGCCAGACAAACCCTGAAGCAAGCCACCGCAGGAGCCGGTCCCTGCGGAAAGGAGCAGAGCCCGGGGATGGGCAGAGAGCTCTTGAAATCCCGTCACCACAAGCCATCAGAGAAGGGCACGGCCACCACCGAGGAGGCTCTGCCACAGCCCCACAGAGACCCTCCCTCCCAGGCACGCGGTTGCACCCCGAAGCCTCATCCCTGTGTCCCCCCAGCCCAGGGCACCGGTGGCGCTCAGCACGGGCAGTGACCCCCATCGGCGGGGCCTGTCTGTCCAGCAGGACACCTGGGGCAGGAGATTACCGGACCCCTTAACCCCTCCGGACCTAAATGTGGTCAACAAGTCAAGAGCCTTCTGGAGGTGGTCTTGGGTAGCCAGCTCGAGGTGAGCCTGCTTTAGCAGGGGGGCAGGACCAGATGACCTCCAGAGGTCCCTTCCAACCTCGACCGTCCTATGATTCTGTGATCCGGAAGCAGGGGCAGGAGCTAGTCAGACCCCTTAAGCCCTCTGGACCTACCTGAGGTCCATGCCGTGGGGAAAGTCCAGCTGGGGGTACTTGTTCCTGCAGGGAGAGAGCAGCAGGTGCGTGAGCAGCGTTTTGCCTAAGAGGAACATCCTGCTGAAGAGTCAACCCTCCCCAAAGGGAACCCCAGGACAACAAGACCCAGAACCTGCAGCTGGCAACGCTCAGTCCTGCCACGTTACAAGATGGCTGTAGTACCAACGGCCCTGGCACTTGCTCAAGAGCATCACTATTGCACTACCATGAAGACCAGCCCCAAATCTCTCCCACAGAAGCAGCAGCTGCTCAATCCAAAAGGATTCCAAGGAATTCCACATCTCCCTGAGTGTCAGGGATGTTACCCAGGCTCTGTAAGCGCAGCCCACATTTGGGTCTTGTGCTCTGATGGAGACAGAGCATCCCAGAGGCAGAGCACCCCGCAGGGAAAAAGGACGTAAAGAGAAATCTCTGGTTACCTGTTGGCGGAGGCACCGTTAGTCCCGAGTCTGGAAGGAGAAAACCAGAGGGTGTGAAGCACTCGGACCCCTTGACTCCTCTCGGAGCACATGCTATAAGCTCATGGAGAGCTATAAAGGGACCCGTGGGGAGGGTGCCTGGCTCAAACTGACCCCTCCTCGTACCCTGCTCTGCGCAGGAGCGGTCGCCCAGCTCCCAGATCTCCCAAGCACAATCTGCAAGAGCAGCTATGGCGCTTCCTCTGAAACATGGGCCCCTGTGTCATGGACACAGACCCATGACCCTCTGCTGCCGTGCAGAGCGCAGAGCTAGGGCTGGCCAGCTTTTGCCCAGCCTCACACAAACTCCAGATGGGTTTTCTTCAGGAAAGTGCCACCAAAATGCAAAAACTCACCTGAGCATATGACAGAAGCGTCCCCATGATAACAGGGAGAGTTCTCGTAGTCGTAGGGGCAATCCCACAAATAGTCTTCAGAGCCCACACAATTCATCACCCTCATCATGTAGAAGTCTGAGCCGCTCGAAGGGAAATAGTGCATCACACCAAGAGGCGAGCCGCAGCCAAGCTGTGCACATGCAACCTGGGCATCTTGCATGTCCCACCCGTACCCGCACAGTTTCATCCAGTCTCCGAAATAGAAGATTTCCACGTTGCCTGCACATCTGTTTGGCCCACCAGTCAGCTGCAGCAACAGCTCTTTGAGAGACAAAAAACCCTTGTCAGGTCAACAGTGCTCTGGGTTTCAGGCAATGGCATTTTCTGCCCCACGCGCAAGCAAGTAGGCAGTGCCGGTCGTCCAGGGAGGCCCACGGGTCTTTGCAAACCATCCGCAGCTTGCGTGCGCCCTGAGAAAGCTGTGGGAGCCAGGACCTTACCCCTGGGATGGTGTGCCTGTGCTCTCAGGTTTAGCCCCCTGCTTCCCGGCAGAGCAACGGGAAAACGCAGGCTCCCACCTCCTCCCTGGGCACCGTCGCCCCCTGACACCCAGCAGCATCCACCTGCAGCACACCTCAGGGCTGGCAGCCCCTTCTCGGGCTCCCACGCTGGGGGACGGAGGGGCTGGGGCAGCAGTGGGCATGCACCTCCCTGGGATCACGATGCCCTGGCAGACAGACTCACCATCAGCTATGACTCCAACTGCAGAAGAGAACAAGCAGAAAAAAAAAAAACAACACAGACAGAGAAAAGCGTATTAGGACAAAGCCCTTGGAGCTGTCGGCATGCTTTGCCCTTTCCCCAGAGAGTCAAGTCAAGCCCCCAGTGCCGCGCACAAGCAAAAGAAGATTGCTTTCTTCCTAGCAAGGATGCAGGCTGCCGGGGGGCAGAGCCATCCCTGAAATCCCGGCTCCCAAATAACTTTGTTCTCACCCACTCCCCAGCCCCAGCATAAGGCAAACACCGGAGCTTTTCATCATACAAATTACTTTCCAAGAATAAATATGATGGTAAAAATACAAAGCTATCACTATCATATAAAGTAAAAATCTGATAAATTCTACTTACAAGTAGTGGCTCAGGTGTTGTTTGGGGAACTGTAGTTGTTGTTTCATCTAGAGAAGAAAACAAAGATACGTGATACCGTGTGGGGAGGTCAACAAGGCAAATATAGTTGAAACTTCCCCAAACACCATTCCAGTCTCCAGAAATTGTGGCTGACGGACTTTAGATCCAGGAGTTTTCTTTCTATTTATAGGAGACCTCAGCAGTTGTTTCCCCCATTAATCATCAGATCTCTTTGTTGACCCACCAACCTGCACCTGGCCCAGGGAGTGCTGGGTGCCTTTGAAGTGGGAAGGGTCTCTCTCTGATTGCTTTGAACAAGGTCCCTGCTGGTTTCACCTGATCCAATCAGAAATTGGTGGCTCTACTTCTGGCATGAAGAATAGGCTGTGAACAGCTGTCTCCTCCTCCCTTTCTCTATACCAAGAACAAGAAAGCTACCCCAAAAATACTAACAGCAATGAAGATGACAGAAAACTATCTGGGGAGCTGATCAGAGCAAGGCCAGTGAGGAAGGGAGGCTGCAGACCCCATTATCTTCCTTCATTTTGCACAGCTGCAGACAAGCCCTCTGGACCTACCTGAGGTCAATGACATGGTGGCCATTGAGCTGGAGCTACCTGGCACTGCAGGATATAAAGCAGCAGCAGCAGTGAGCGAGCAGCGTTTTGCCTAAGAGGAAACACCCTGCTGAAGAGTCAACCCTCCACAAAGGGAACCCCAGGACAACAAGACCCAGAACCTGCAGTCAGCACCGTAACATGGCAGGACTGAGCAAGACGCCTGCAGTACCAACCGCCCCAGCACTTGCTCAAGAGTATCACCATTGCACTACCATGAAGACCAGCCCCAAACCTTTCCCGCAGAAGCAGCAGCTGCTCAATCCAAAAGGATTCCAAGGAATTCCACATCTCCCTGGGTGTCAGGGATGTCACCCAGGCTTTGTAAGTGCAGCCCACAGTTGGGTCTTGCACTCTGATGGAGACAGAGCATCCCAGAGGCAGAGCACCTCGCAGGGAAGAGAGTCAAGTCAAGCCCCCAGTGACGGGCACAAGAAAAGATCGCTTTCTTCCTAGCAAGGATGCAGGCTGCCGGGGGGCAGAGCCATCCCTGAAATCCCGGCTCCCAAATAACTTTGTTCTCGCCCACTCCCCAGCCCCAGCATAAAGCAAACACCGGAGCTTTTTCATCATACAAATTACTTTCCAAGAATAAATAAGCCAGCGGACCAACACCTGGCTCCGAGCCTGGTGCCACCAGCAGGACTTTGGGTTCTTCGACCACGGGTCAGTTTACATGGCACCAGCCTGCTGGCGGCAGATGGGGCACACCTGTCCCAAAGGGGGAAAAGGATCCTGCGCAGGAGTTAGCAGGGCTCATTGAAAGGGCTTTAAACTAGATTTGAAGGGGGAAGGGATAAAACCAGGCTTGCTAGAGAGAAGCCTGGGGCGGCACGCCAATGAATGAGGGATGGTGTGCCAGCGAGGCCCTTCGGTCAGCCGTCTCAGATGAGGCAGGACAGAGAGACCCATGCGGCAGCAGGGACGCGGGGGTCATTGATCGGTTAGGAACCACAGGAACGCCTGAGATTGGACATGTTGGAAGTAGGGCTTCTCCCACCACAAAGGTGACAAGATCATTAGCCCAGCTGAAGTGCATCTACACAAATGCACAGAGCATGGGCAACAAACAGGAGGAGCTTGAAGCCGTTGTGGAAGGGGACAACCATGATATACTTGCCATCACAGAAACATGGTGTGATGACACGCACAACTGGAGTGCTGCAATGGATGGCTATAAACTCTTTATAAGGGATAGGCAGGAAGGAGAGGCCGTGGGGTAGCCCTCTATGTTAGGGAGAGTCTTGACTGCCTTGAGCTCAAGGACAGTGACGAGAGGGTTGAGTGTTTGTGGGTAAGAATCAGGGGGAAGGCCACCAAGGCAGATATCATGGTGGGAGTCAGTTATAGACCACCCAACCAGGATGAGGAGGCAGATGAAGTATTCTACAGGCAGCTGGGAGAAGCCTCACGATCACTAGCCCTTGTTCTCGTGGGGGACTTCAACTTGCCAGATGTCTGCTGGAATACAATGCAGCAGAGAGGAAACAGTCCACGAGGTTCCTGGCGTGTGTGGAAGATATAACTTCCTCACGCAGCTGGCGAGGGAGCCCACGAGGGAAGGCACCCCGTTGGACCTGTTGTTTGTGAAGAGAGAAGGTCTTGTGGGTGATGTGATGGTTGGAGGCCGTCTTGGGCATAGTGACCATGAAATGATCAAGTTTTTGATTCTCAGAGAAGTAAGGAGGAGGGTCACCAGAATTGCCACCTTGGACTTCCGGAGGGCGGACTTTGGCCTGTTTAGGAGACTGGTTGGCAGAGTCCCTTGGGAGGCAGTCCTGGAGGGCAAAGGAGTCCAGGAAGGCTGGACATTCTTTAAAAGGGAAATCTTGAAGGCGCAGGAGCAGGCCGTCCCCATGAGCCGAAAGACGAGCCGGCGGGGAAGAAGACCGGCCTGGCTGAGCAGAGAGCTCCGGCTGGAACTTAGGGAAAAAAAGGAGAGTCTACAACCTTTGGAGGAAGGGGCAGGCAACTCAGGAGGACTACAAGGATGTTGTGAGGTTATGCAGGGAGAAAATTAGAAGGGCCAAGCCCACCTAGAACTTAGTCTGGCTACTGCCGTAAAAGACAACAAAAGTCTTTCTACACATACATTAGCAATAAAAAGGGGGCGAAGGAGAATCTCCCTCCTCTATTGGATGCGGGGGGAAACATAGCGTCAAGGGACGATGAAAAGGCTGAGGTGCTAAATGCCTTCTTTGCCTCAGTCTTTAAGAGCAAGGGAAGTTGTTCTCTGGGCACCCAGCCCCCTGAAGAGGAAGAGGGGGCAGGGGAGCAGAATGCAGCCCCCATAATCCAAGGGGAAATGGTCAGTGACCTGCTACACCACCTACACACACACAAGTCTATGGGGCCGGATGGGATCCACCCAAGGGTGCTGAAAGAGCTGGCAGAAGTGCTCACCAAGCCACTCTCCATCATTTATCAGCAGTCCTGGCTAACCGGGGAGGTCCCACTTGGCTGGAGGCTGGCAAATGTGACGCCCATCTACAAGAAGGGCTGGAAGGAGGATCTGGGGAACTACAGGCCTGTCAGCCTGACCTCGGTGCCCAGGAAGGTTATGGAGCAGATCATCTTGAGTGCCATCACGCGGCACGTACGGGACAACCGGGCAATCGGGCCCAGTCAGCATGGGTTTATGAAAGGCAGGTCCTGCCTGACCAACCTGATCTCCTTCTACGACATGGTGACCCACTTATCTTTGAACAAGGTATCTGCTGGTTTCACCTGATCTGATCAGAAATTGGTGGCTCTGCTTCTGGCCTAAGAGGAACATCCTGCTGAAGAGTCAACCCTCCCCAAAGGGAACCCCAGGACAACAAGACCCAGAACCTGCAGCTGGCACCGTAACATGGCAGGACTGAGCAAGACGCCTGCAGTACCAACCGCCTCGACACTTGCTCAAGAGCATCACCATTTCACTACCATGAAGACCAGCCCCAAGTCTCTCCCGCAGAAGCAGCAGCTGCTCAATCCAAAAGGATTCCAAGGAATTCTGCATCTCCCTGGGTGTCCAGGATGTCACCCAGGGTCTGTAAGCACAGCCCACAGTTGGGTCTTGCACTCTGATGGAGACAGAGCATCCCAGAGGCAGAGCACCTCGCAGGGAAGAGAGTCAAGTCAACCTCCAGTGACGCGCACAAGCAAAAGAAGATCGCCTTCTTCCTAGCAAGGATGCAGGCTGCCGGGGGGCAGAGCCATCCCTGAAATCCCGGCTCCCAAATAACTTTGTTCTCGCCCACTCCCCAGCCCCAGCATAAAGCAAACACCGGAGCTTTTTCATCATACAAATTACTTTCCAAGAATAAATACGATGGTAAAAATATAAAGCTATCGCTATCTTATAAAGTAAAAATCTGATAAATTCTACTTACAAGTAGTGGGCTCAGGTGTTGTTTGGGGAACTGTAGTTGTTGTTTCATCTAGAGAAGAAAACAAAGATACGTGATACCGTGTGGGGAGGTCAACAAGGCAAATATAGTTTGAAACTTCCCCAAACACCATTCCAGTCTCCAGAAATTGTGGCTGATGAACTTCAGATCCAGAAGTTTTCTTTCTATTGTAGTAGACCACAGCAGTTTTTTTCCCCCATTAATCATCAGATTTCTTTGTTGACCCACCAAACCTGCAACTGGCCCAGGGAGTGCTGGGTGCCTTTGAAGTGGGAAGGGTCTCTCTCTGATTGCTTTGAACAAGGTCGGGCCCAGTCAGCATGGGTTTATGAAAGGCAGGTCCTGCCTGACCAACCTGATCTCCTTCTATGACATGGAGACCCGCTTAGTGGATGAGGGAAAGGCTGTGGACATTGTGTACCGGGACTTTAGTAAAGCCTTTGACACCATCTCCCACAGCATCCTCCTGGAGAAACTGGCTGCTCATGGCTTGGATGGGCGTACTCTGCGCTGGGTAGGAAACTGGCTGGATGGCCGGGCACAAAGGGTTGCGATGAATGGAGTTAAATCCACTTGGTGGCCGGTCACAAGTGGTGTTCCCCAGGGCTCAGTATTGGGGCCAGTTCTCTTTAATATCTTTATCAACAACTTGGACGAGGGGATCGAGTGCACCCTCAGTAAGTTTGCAGACGACACCAAGTTGGGCGCAAGTGTTGATCTGCTGGAGGAAAGGACGGGTCTACAGAGGGATCTGGACAGGCTGGATCGATGGGCCGAGGCCAATTGTATGAGATTCAACAAGGCCAAGTGCCGGGTCCTGCACTTGGGTCACAACAACCCCAGGCAGCGCTACAGGCTTGGGGGGGAGTGGCTGGAAAGTGCCCAGCGGAAAAGGGCCTGGGGGGGTTGGTCGACAGCCGGCTGAATATGAGCCAGTAGTGTGCCCAGGTGGCCAAGAAGGCCAATGGCATCCTGGCCTGTATCAGAAATAGTGCGGCCAGCAGGAGTAGGGAAGTGATTGTCCCCCCTGTATTTGTCCCTGGTGAGGCCACACCTCGAGTACTGGGTTCAGTTCTGGGCCCCTGACTACAAGAAAGACATTGAGGTGCTGGAGCGTGTCCAGAGACGGGCAACAGAGCTGGTGAGGGGTCTAGAGCACAAGTGCTGTGAGGAGCGGCTGAGGGACCTGGGGGTGTTCAGCCTGGAGAAAAGGAGGCTGAGGGGAGACCTTCTTGCTCTCTACAACTCCCTGAGAGGAGTTTGTAGAGAGATGGGGGTCGGTCTCTTCTCCCAAGTAACAGACGACAGGACAAGAGGAAACGGCCTCAAGTTGCACCAGGGGAGGTTTAGATCGGATATTGGGAAACATTTCTTCACCGAAAGGGTTGTTGGGCACTGGAATAGGCTGCCCAGGGAGGTGGTGGAGTCACCATCCCCAGAGGTATTCAAAAGACATTTAGATGAGGCCCTAAGGGATATGAGTTAGTGGTGGACTTGGTAGTGATAGGTTAACGATTGGACTCGATGATCTTGGAGGTCTTTTCCAACCAGGACGATTCTATGATGGTAAAAATATAACGTTATCACTATTGTATAAAGTAAAAATCTGATAAAGTCTACTTACAAGTAGTGGTCTCAGGTGTTGTTTGGGGAGCTGTAGTTGCTATTTCGTCTAGAGAAGAAAACAAACATATGTGATACTGTGTGGGGAGGTCAACAAGGCAAATATAGTTTGAAACTTCCCCAAACACCATTCCAGTCTCCAGAAATTGTGGCTGACAAGCTTTAGATCCAGGAGTTTTCTTTCTATTTTAGGAGACCTCAGCAGTTGTTTTCCCCCATTAATCATCAGATCTCTTTGTTGACCCACCAAACCTGCACCTGGCCCAGGGAGTGCTGGGTGCCGTTGAAGTGGGAGGGTCTCTCTCTGATTGCTTTGAACAAGGTCTCTGCTGGTTTCACCTGATCCAATCAGAAATTGGTGGCTCTACTTCTGGCATGAAGAATAGGCTGTGAACAGCTGTCTCCTCCTCCCTTTCTCTATACCAAGAACAACAAAGCTACCCCAAAAATATTAACAGCAACGAAGATGACAGAAAACTATCTGGGGAGCTGATCAGAGCAAGGCCAGTGAGGAAGGGAGGCTGCAGACCCCATTATCTTCCTTCATTTTGCACAGCTGCAGACAAGCCCTCTGGACCTACCTGAGGTCAATGACATGGTGGCCATTGAGCTGGAGCTACCTGGCACTGCAGGATATAAAGCAGCAGCAGGTGAGCGAGCAGTGTTTTGCCTAAGAGGAACACCCTGCTGAACAGTCAACCCTCCCCAAAGGGAACCCCAGGACAACAAGACCCAAAACCTGCAGTCGGCACTGTAACGTGGCAGGACTGAGCAAGACGCCTGCAGTACCAACCGCCCCAGCACTTGCTCAAGAGCATCACCATTGCACTACCATGAAGACCAGCCCCAAACCTTTCCCGCAGAAGCAGCAGCTGCTCAATCCAAAAGGATTCCAAGGAATTCCACATCTCCCTGAGTGTCCGGGATGTCACCCAGGGTCTGTAAGTGCAGCCCACAGTTGGGTCTTGCACTCTGATGGAGACAGAGCATCCCAGAGGCAGAGCACCTCGCAGGGAAGAGAGTCAAGTCAAGCCCCCAGTGCCGCGCACAAGCAAAAGAAGATCGCCTTCTTCCTAGCAAGGATGCAGGCTGCCGGGGGGCAGAGCCATCCCTGAAATCCCGGCTCCCAAATAACTTTGTTCTTGCGCACTCCCCAGCCCCAGCATAAAGCAAACACCGGAGCTTTTTCATCATACAAATTACTTTCCAAGAATAAATACGATGGTAAAAATACAAAACTATCACTATTGTATAAAGTAAAAATCTGATAAATTCTACTTACAAGTAGTGGGCTCAGGTATACCTGAGGTCCACATCATGGGGAAAGTCCAGCTGGAGGCACTTGTCCCTGCAGGGAGAGAGCAGCAGATGAGCGAGCAGTCTTTTGCCTAAGAGGAACATCCTGCTGAACAGTCAACCCTCCCCAAAGGGAACCCCAGGACAACAAAACCCAAAACCTGCAGTCGGCACCGTAACGTGGCAGGACTGAGCAAGATGCTTGCAGTACCAACCGCCCCGGCACTTGCTCAAGAGCATCACCATTGCAGATCCCATTATCTTCCTTCATTTTGCATAGCTGCAGACAAAATGGAGGTCTCCAAAAGCTATCTGTGACACGTTTTCCTCACATTCCCGCCACATTTAAGCTAGCTCAATCCCTTTCCCTTCCAACACCACTGAGTTCATCCATACCTCACTGCTGACCACAGCTGGTGTCATGAACTCTGGGACAGAGAAGAGTTTTCCCTGCTAACGCTCCTGTACAGGACACTTGACAGAAAGCCCTCCAGGTGGCACCAACAGATCGAAGCTGTCCCGTGGGACAAGGCTCTGGCAGGCTGAGAAAAGTGATCTCCTTGCTAGTGTTTCCTTTCATCTAACCTAGAGAGCTAAGTTTTCTGAGATCAGGCTTTATGGGGTCATTCAAACCCCAGGGGAAGCATATAGACCACCATTACCCTTCTGCATCAGGGCTGACAACTCTCCAAACGTCCTCTCAGAGAAATGTTTAAAAGGATTTAAAATAGGTGAGTTTGTCTGTTTAAAAACTGGTTTCAAAACATAAAATGGAGTTGTTCCAGTGTTTGACTTATTTTAATAATTGCAGTTACTGGAACAAATCTGGTTTCCATATTGCCTTAATCACAGTGTCACTATATTACTTCCTAAGAATTGCGGTTTTGAAAAAGATGAGCTGATGGGTCTGGTAGGATGAGAGCGAGCACAGCAGAGCATGGAAAGATTAGGCCACAGGACCAGGTGACAGCACCAATCCTGTAATCAAAATGAATAAGGGCATTTCACAGGGGCAGTGAGGTCCTACTCTGCCTCAGTACAGGTCACTGGAAAACGGTCTACAAATCTGTATTTGGGTAAAATTTGTCTGTTCAAACCATGGATAACTTCCATCTGTGCTGTCACATACTCAGAAACTGTTGCATTTATACAGCGTCCATTTTTCACATGGCATTATTATCCTACGATTTTAGCCCAAGCACTGACTTGTTTAAGCTCTTCATTGCAGCAATGACTTGCATTCTTTCTTGGAGAGGAATGACCTATATACGATTACGCGCTGCATTTTAAGCACATGCATATGCCGCCATATAAAGCCTGCACGGGTCCATTTCAGCATCTGGGGGCCAGTCTGAGGGACACTGAACCCCTGACTATACTGGTAGATTGCCTATATCAGCTATGACTGGACTAGAAAAGTTATCAAATGTAAGCATCACCTTGGAGAGAACACTTAGCAACGCCAACTCTATAAACAATGTACATTTTTATATAACTTTTAAGTTACCTGTTGTTAGAAGCATTTTTGATATAGAAGTTGCTGATGTCCAAATTGCAGACATTGTCGTCACAAGCAACAGTAACAACAACAAAAACGGTTGAAAGAACATTATATGAATTAGGTAACGCGGATGGAAAGTTTGCATACACAGGATCCCCTGGTGACAGTGACAAAGGGATGTCTGCTGATTTACAAGGGAGTGGATTAGGTCCAACTACTGTCGGTGATAAAAATCCTGCTCCATGGACAGCTAGAGAGGTGGGAATATGCCTTCACTGACTAATATCATGTATGACAAAACCTGTAACACTGGCCCTTAAACACACAGTATTTAAAGTGATTTCTGGATGTAGAGGAAGATCCTAACAGGGAGATGTGTCATTTATTCAATGAGTAGGGAACTTTCCAACACGTCCCACCACACTGCTACTCACGCATGCAAGGCTTCAAATCTAAATTAATTAGATGGTAATGAAAGGATTAAATAGTAGCTCAGTATTTTGCAGCTCAATATCAATGTTCCAGCTTAGTTTTCAATGTCACTAAGTGCACCTCAAATATTTATGGAGGGCATAAATAATATGAGCATTAAAAACCTGAGCCCAGAAACAACCCCAAACAGTTATTTCTTTCCATTCTGTATGCGGGTGTGTGGGAGCACAGAAAGGGAAAGCAGGTTTTTGCTTTTGGTTCATTAGTCCAAGTCAAGTTATTGTCAGAACTTTACATCTGAAAGAGGGAGGCAGGCGAAGACAGTGGCTATGGCAAACACTTTTGATCTTTTTCTGTTCCTCCCTCCTGCACAAAGACTGCAGGAGCAGCGGCTTAAAAAGAAATGCCTTGTTTCTCACAGCACCACCCTGGCACTCTGCTCAGGCGGGCAAGCCTCACCTGAAAAAGGGCAAAGTGTTTTTTGAACACAGGAAGACCATTTTACCCTGTTTGAAGCATCCTCCCTCCCATCAGACCCACTGATATTTTTATTGGTCCCCAAAGGGATGAAAGTGGCTCGGCAGATCACTGCCTCTGCAACCAAATCAAATTACACTCATAACAGGAATTAGACTATGGGAAATTAGAATAATATAAAATTACAATAATTCCTGTTATATTCTAATAATTACAATAATAATAGGAACAGGGACATGTGCCATACTTGTTTTATCTAGGGCACTCCGTTATTAAACACCAATGTGTTATTCATAACAATATACTTAATCAAATACAAAGCACGTGGTTCAAAGAGCACCTCACACTCTTTAAAATAAACATGCATTTCATCCAGAAGATACATATTAGTCTTTAAGTTCATTACCCCAATACAAAGATTCAGAAAATTATATCATTGGCTTTACAGCATATTCATTTGAATTTCCTTTACTAGCCTCTTTACAAAAAATGGTGAGAACAAAAATTTAAATTCATTAAGCAGTTTCAACAAAAGCTGTTGAATTAATGGGTATAACGATTGATTTGCTCAGCTCATAGGTTTGACTTGCTTCTGGTTTTCGAAAGAGCTAAGCCGTGCTGCTAAATCTTCTTTTACCCTTAAATCTCAAAATTAACCTGATATGAAATATAGCCACGAAGGTGATTAGAAGTGAGACTCTTTACCTGCATACATCGGCATTTGAAGACTTATCATTACCATCCAAGACAAGATCATGGTGGCAGCCATCTCCTTGGAGCTCCTGATACAGGAGGGCACCAGAATTTATAGGCAGAGACGCTGAAGGGTGTAGCTCAGTAGCCCAATCTGTCCCTTCAGTAAGTCAATGACAAACACATTCCCTCACTGCCTTACTTCCTTAACTTCCACGACTGTATGTTTGATTTGTTACCCAACATTTATAGCTTCCTGGTTCTACAAGAAGACACGACCTGACATCTTCCTCATAGAAGGTAGAGATCAAAAGTGGTTGCAACAGCTGCTGTTTTTCCATCCCATCCCATCCCATCCCATCCCATCCCATCCCATCCCATCCCATCCCATCCATCTTTCAGCTGTGAAGCTCAGTTGTTGTCACTAATGTAACACGTCCCTGTCTTGGGTTTGGGTTGTATCTGAGCCAAGGCTGCTTTTTAAGTCTGTGTAGCAGAGCCTTCCTTTTTGTGACTGCGGATGTGGAAGGGTAAGAGCATGGTGGGAAAAGATCAAGGGGCTTATGGAGACCCTTCTGACTGGCCTGGACTCCCTTGGAGAGATACACCCACCAGCTGCTGGGAGGGCATCACCCAGAGACAACTGTCATGTTGCTCGTCCCTTAAAGTTGTTGTGAAGGTAGAGTTTCAGGGACTGAGTCAAATATCACACATAACTTACTGTCACGTGTTTCCCAAATATTAGTCACACATTTGTTAACTTTCTGGAGGTAGATGAGTGTAGAACTAGGATGCTGAGCTGCCTTGCATTCTCCTAGACTTCTCTTATGAGTATATCTGTCCTACTAGATGTCCCATAAAAATGCAGTAGAAAGTGAGTACATTCATCTTTCTGATCTCCCCTGTTCATCCTTCACTGGGATGTATCTTTACCATGGTAGCAAGACTCAGACAGTACGTTTAAGCTCTGCAAGTCATCTGCTGCAAATCTGAAACCACCAAAGTCATCTTTTAACTTTTGTCACAAACTCAAGTCAAAATTCAGTGGTCATACGCTGATCATTGTCAAGCTGCGCAAACCTTCCCAGAGAACAAGGAGTTTAAGTCTGGGGATAGGGGCAAGTATAGAAAACAAGGGAAAATTCATCCTCTATTTCTGAAGTTCTTAAGTACTCTGCAGACCTCTTGACACAGTCTTCCCACCAGGATTTACAACATATTTAAGGTAACAGATAAATAATGGGATCCAATGGAACTCTACAATGGATTTTTACAAAGAGAAACTATATTTCAGATCATGGTCAGGTTTCACTGGATCCGAGCGCCCATCGAAGAAATTGCATTTGCACAGCACTGCTAGATTTGGCAATGTTTGAACAGTATATAAAACCCCAGAATCACAGAAAGATTTAGCCTGGAAGGGGCCTCTGGAGGCTATCTGGTCCAACACCCAGGTCAAAGAAGGGTTATCTTCAAAGTTCGATCAAGTGGCTCAGAGTCTTAGTTATTCTTGTAACACAGAATTCCACATTTTTTTTCCTAGACAAACTGTGCAAAAACTTTTAGTAGATAAAGATTCGACATGCTGGTTGTTCCTGCTGCTAGTTTTAGATGGGTTTGGATTTGTTATTGCTTGGTAAACATATTCCTCCTCAGGAACTCAGAAATGTGTTTGTTGTGCCTCATGAAACATGCAACCCACCTGGCCCAGAACAGCGAGCACCCAAACTCGACCCGATACCGCAGAGGAGAGTCAGAAGTTCAAAGGGAGAGAGGAAACACAAACTCCATAGCGGGAAGGGAAAAAAAGAAAGGGTTACTTTGTTAGACATGTAAACAGTTCACTGACTCTGTAAACACGGATAATCTTCACTTATCATGGTTTTGCAAGCCAGATGGAAGAAGTGGTCATTCAGAAGAACTGAAGGAAGTAAGGGAGGTGGCTTGGTAAACAGGTTGAGGCAGCTGTTCAATACTCGGAGAGATAAATGAAAAGCAAAACCAGATTAAAAACATTGAAAACTCAACAAAAGCTGTTAATATTTGAATGGAAAAGAGGAACGTGTGAGACAACTCCAAAGATTAAGTCCGAGGCAAGCTCAGGGTGGCTGGTCCACATAGGCCCCAAGAGTTGCAACGGCAAGCATCATTGCATGGCCATCCTGCTTGAGGACTGGCATTCACTGCTTGGAGTCCAGTGTCTTAGTTCTTCTGTCCCTAGATAAAAAGAAAACAAGTGTGGTGGATTGACCTTGGTTGGCTGCAAGATGCCCACTCAGCCCTTCTCTCATTCCTCCTCATCAACGAGGCAAGAGGAGAAAATAATGCAAAAGAGCTCATGGGTCAAGGTAAGGACAGGGAAATCACTTACCAACTATTGTCATGGGGAAAACAGATTCAACTTGGGGAAAAATAATTTAATTTATTACTAATTAAAATAGATTTGGACAGTGAGAAACACAGACAAATTAAAACAACACCTCCCCATTTCCCAGGCTTGGCTTCATTCCTTCATTCCTGACTCCTTTACCTCCCCTCTCCCTGAGTGGTGCAGAGGGGATAAGGGGAATGGGGGGCTGCGGTCAGTCCATAGCAGTTTGTTTCTGCTGCTCCTTCTTCCTCATTCTTTTCTGCTGCTCCAGTGTGGGCCCTTCCCACAGGCTGCAATCCTTCAGGATCAGCCTGCTCCAATGTGGGCTCTCCATGGCCACAGCTCCTTCAGGAAATGTCCCCTTGCTCCAGCACAGGGCCCTCCATGGACTGCAGGGCAATCTCAGCTCCAGCACCCACTCCATCTTCTCTGACCTTGGTGTTCACAGGGCTGTTCCTCACACTTTTCCCCCCCTGAGTCCTCATTCCCTGCCTGGCATTTTGCTCTTTCTTTAATATATTTTCCCAGAGGTGCCACCAGCATGGCTTGGCTATGTCCTGAGGTGGGGCTGTTGAAGGGCCAGCTGGAACATGCCAAAGCGCCAGAGATGCTGGATCAGAGATCAAGACGCTAGCTGGCATAGGATGAACCCCCCCTTCCATTTGCTTCATTTGTAGTGGCACTGCATGGTCCCTGATACTGCAGAAAAAAATCCAAAGAGCCAGTGGCAAAACCTGTCCTTTGGTATTGACTTGTCTTTTGCACAAAAAGACCTTTCTTCCCACCAGGTAGGATGGTTGATGGGATAGGGGGTTGCTTGTTGACTCTTGGCTCTTTTCACCAGGACTGGAACTTGATGAGGGTGTACACAAACATTATTTTCAGTTTGGATTCATACTCGCTTTAAAAGTCAACTACGCAATGAAATGTTTGTCTTTTGGGTGGGAGAAAGGATGCAAGTTGTTCACACTTTTTATTAATTATTGTGTACTCAAGTACTGTGTTCAGTTTTTGGCCCCTCACTACAAGAAAGACATTGAGGTGCTGGAGCATGTCCAGAGACGGGCAACGGAGCTGGTGAGGGGTCTAGAGCACAAGTGCTGTGAAGAGCGGCTGAGGGAACTGGGGGTGTTCAGCCTGGAGAAAAGGAGGCTGAGGGGAGACCTTCTTGCTCTCTACAACCACCTGAAAGGAGTTTGGAGCAAGGTGGGAGTTGGTCTCTTCTCCCAAGTAACAGGCGATAAGCCAAGAGGAAACGGCCTCAAGTTGCGCCAGGGGACGTTTAGATTGGATATTAGGAAACATTTCTTCACTGAAAGGGTTGTCGGGCACTGGACCAGGCTGCCCAGGGAAGTGGTGGAGTCACCATCCCTGGAGGTATTTAAAGGACGTGTAGACGTGGCACTTAGGGACATGGTTTAATGGTGGACTTGGCAGTGAGAGGTTAACAGTTGGACTTGATGATCTTAAAGGTCTCTTCCAACCTAAATGATTCTATGATTCTGTTCTAGTATTGTCAATAAGTTCTCACTGACTCCTTTAAATTCAACTGATACCATAATTTCTATTGCAGCGTCAAATGGTGCTTCTTCCCTAGCATGGGATACAGCAAGGGGCAGAAAGCACGTACCAGTCACTCAGCCCAAGCTGAGATAGCCTCCGTGGCACACACCTTCCCCTGGTCCCCGTCCTCTCTCCCCATTTGCTCACTTTCCTTGCACCCCTGTCCAAAGCTTTGTTTACATAAGTGTTACCAAAGCAAACTGCAAGGCCGGAAATGTTTTGTTGCATAATGAAATCAAGATTGATGATTAAGCTATGTTTACTTGGAACAGTGAAGATTAATTAATTCAGTCAGCAACTGGAGACAGGCATGCAGCTTGGCCATGGGAATAGCGGTGTCTTTCCTCGTACAGAGGCCTCCTGCCACCCCTCTGCTGCCTTTGCTTCCAGTAACGGTCATTTCTCAGTAGCCATTAAGGAACAAATGTGTACAAGTAAGGTGGCGCATCTGACAGTTTGTAATCAATAGAATATGGTGTCATATTGACTTTCCTTGTAGAAGACTTGCTTGTACTCCTCAGTTCCCATCCTCTCCAGCTGCTTTGTTCGGCCCTTTCCTCTCTGCTCCGTTGCTGGCTCCTTCTTTCCCAAGAGGAATGGCACTGAGGTCCACACTAATAGCTCATAAGAGGGCACGGTGCAGGAGAGCAGCGAGTGTTTGGCCAAGACCTGTGCCTGATGTGTTACAACTGGGAGTATCCAAGTAAGCAGATGAGGACAGCTCTTCGTGAGAGTCAAGAGCTGCATAAGGCAATAATTGTATCGATCTTATGATACTCAGGATCTACAACATGTTCCTGAACAGTAACCATACCCCTGGCTGGAGTGAATACTTTTGAAAAATAAGGAGAAAAAAGGCTTATCACAAATTCAGGTCAAATTCAGCAATAAATTTCATTTGAGCAAAATGCTAAAGTGTGAAAAATTTCTGTTCTGTACCTGTCATAATGAAATGTTGCAAATAAAGTTGTTGGAAATCGACCCAATCTATTTTTTAAAGCTTGAAGAACCTGAGAGCAAAACTATACTGTTCCTTTGAGGCAGTGCAAGATTGCAACTGAAAAATTTATTATTCACTAGCTCTGCTGTTATTGAACTGCTTGCCCATGCCTGAAAGAGACGTTGAACTGTTGAGGAAGAGAGTGGACTTGGGATTATCTGGGAAAGGCAGATGGTCATGAAAGACAGAAAACTTGTGCCTAGTCTCCGTTTTGTGTTCCTGTTGGTTGCCCCTCATCTGCTTCCAGCTCCTCTCCCTCTCCTGGACCTCCACTGACTCCAACCCACCCCGACTAATGAACACCAACCGCTTCTTCACACCCAAGTGAGGTACATAAGCTCATTGACACATTTGAATGCAACAAGATCCGTTTACCAAAAGGCTGTATGAGATAACAGAAATCAAACTCTTTTACCTTACAATCTTGCAGAGCAGGAACTGTTTGATCCATGTTTACTTTCTGGTAGCAAACACCCCAATACTCCTTATATGAACATACATGCTTCGGTCCTTAAATCAACACACTCAGACCTGCAGCTGGTAAAGACAGATAAAGGCTCAACGGCAAAGATAAATGAAAAATATAATCTCAGAAAATATCCTTGTCACTATGAAGTCCTAATACCTAAGGTTTACATAAACAGTTGTTGGAGCAGGGACAATAACGAAACGCAGAGCAGGGACGAGGACTGAGGCTTGCACACTTTCAAGCAGCCTTTAGCCACTGCTAAAAGCTGCTCCTTACCCTGCAATTCTTTGTGTCTGGCACCATGCAGGTAGAAGCATGGAGACCTCTCCTACCCTGGCCAACTGATGGTCAAGTGTTTAGATTGGTTTTCTGGCATGAGATAGATGGATTTGTCCACTTCTCACCTTGGGCATTTCCTTGCTGAACTGATTAACTCTTAAGCCATTTTAAGATGGGAACCACCCATACTCAGAAGGAAATGGCTTCTACTTTCCCATCTGCAAGTAGCCTCATCCAGTCATAGTGCGTACAGCACTCACTGAGATCACCCACCATTTTAGGCAGATGCTAAATGTCTGATTCCCAAGAACCAAGTTTAAGTGCCTCCAAGCTTGGTGGCAACTGATGCCAGCAAGAGATAGGGAAGGGCAGTTCAGCTTCCATCCATCCAGGATCTCCCTTGAATCTTGCCTTACGCTTGTTGAAGAAACTTGATCTAATACCTGACAAAACAGCAGAAGTTGGGAAGGGTGAGCAGCAGCTTGCAGAAGGAGGATGGGTCCCTTACTGTTTGCTGAACACAGAAAAGAAAATAATTAGTAGAATAATCCATTAAACCACAATCCCATAAAATTTAATTGAAAGGTAAAAATGTTACCATAAACTTAAGGGTAACCAGAAGCATCCGACAGATTTCACAGCTTTAAAATTTACGTTTTCTTGTAACCAGGAACTCCAAAACCAAACTTGGTGCTAAAGTTGACAACCTGTCATGAATTGATTCACCCCCCCTTTATTAAATAAAGTTTAACACTGCTTTTACACAAATATTGACAATGTTCCCACATTGTTTATACAGTGTGAGAGAAACTAACAGTGCTAAGTATTATTAACAATACTTTTTCCTATACAGTTTGGCCAACTTCCTAAACAATCCATCCCACCTAGTTTTGAATTTAGGACAACAGTTTCATGAATTCAGCTGGTCTGGTCTGGTCACTGCTACTTGTAAACGTAGTAGTTATGCCTCCTTTTCCCAATATGACTTGTAATTGCATCAAATACTTCTGCCATCCTGACAAGATAAACAAGCCCACAGCCAGATGAAAAATCAAAGCCAAGGGCATTTCTATTAAAAAGGAGAGAGACTGTGCCTATAAAGACTTTTAAAAGATAAAAAGGGAACCACACAAATATTCTTCATGAGGGGAACAACTCTTTGACCAGCACAAACATGACTGAATTCTGCGGTTATGTCCTTTATTATTGTAACATGTTTTCCAAAAATACCGCATAATACTTCAAATACCTCCAGCCTCCTGAGTACTCAGAGCAGTATTTGGAGCCAAAATTGACTTCCAACACCAAATGCCAGAAATTCGAACATTTAATGCCGCGTCCTGGGAGTCTCCCACTCAGAGAAGCCCAAGCACTTACCAAAGCCATGAATGACCAACAGCAGCTGAAAACAAGTCCCTGCTCTGAGGGACCAGCCCCGGCCACAGCTCCAGCCTGGCACCAACACTCTCGGTGGAGATGGCACCAATGCTCTCGGTGCAGAAGACCCCAGCTCTCCTTACCCCTGCACTGCCCTTCTACAGGACATTTGGGATCAGATTAAGGCACTTTTCTCTGCCTCGGGTTTCTGTGCCACTTCCCATTCCTTGTTCTTCAGAGTCACTGCAGAGTGTCTGGGAATAATTTTCTCTGGCCTTTGTTTTAAATAAATTCATTGTATTTCTTTGCTGAAGCAGACTCTCCTGGAAGCACAATTTCTCTGCTGTGGCTGAGGGCTGGCAAGGGTCTGATTCAGAAACAGAAAATCCCCTAAAGCAGATCCCAACCAGATTCCCTGCAGGGCAGCAGCCATGAGAATTGCAACCACCATTTTATACAAAAACATACAGGCAGCATGTCATAATAACGAGGTGCCAGGCAAGAGTCAGAGGCAAAATCGTCCTAGAAAACCATGTTTCTTATCAACACCAAGCCCTGCCTGACCCTTGGAATAGGACTTTGAGTCCCAGAGGAACTCCAGGGCAGTGCCACCCCACTCGTTGCACCAGCCATCTGCCCAGTATCACGTTGAACTACCTCACTTTCAACGGCACCTGCAACAGCAGGGCACCTTCTCCAAGTTCCTATCAAGATCTACCACAGAATGGCTCAAACAACGTCAAAAGGAAAAAAAAAAGTCATAATATGATGAATTTTTGTAAATACGAGGCTGTCCGACTCCTGCAAAGCCCACCCCAGACTGTACATCTTGTTGCCTTTCTGAGCAATGCTCACTTCCATAGAAGAACCTATATATGCTTGACTTGGACATCAATTCGTCTTAGAAAGACTGTATTAACCCTTCTGAGTTCTTGTTGCCTGGGAGAAATGCAGGCAAAGAAATAAGACTTAATAAAATGAATTGCCATAAACCAAATTTTAGTGTAGGCATCCTGATATCCAGCAGCTAACGTCTTCTGAAAGACTTAATTCTTGTTTAAAAGGTTAATCGTTTTGTTAAGTGTAAATGTTTGGTAGGTTGCTGGAATTGTTTTCTTGTAATGAGTGCAAGTTTCAAGTTTTAGTAGTAGCAACCTAGTTAACATAATGTAACGTGCAGGTGTAACTTTGACCAAAGGGATTTGCACAGGCAATTATCATATTTGAACATAATAATTAATGGTTGATTCTAAATAACAGGATTTACAATTACATAAAATAAGGGGTTAATAGTATGTTATAGTTATTTGATGGTTATATGAAAGTTACGCAAAGATTTCCCTACAGTAACATCAGGATATCACAACATCTAGATCAAGACAGATAAAACAAATAACCCTTTCCATTTTAGTAATAAAGCTTCCACTGCGTGATTTCTGTTTAAGCAAGTCTAGCACTTCTGTGATAAAGATGAGAAAGTACATGTTGCCTTGTTCAGTCTTCAGCTTATCTGATGGCCAACAACTGCATGGAACAGCCACAGCGGCAGGGAAAGCCCGTTAGGTATAAAGATTTTCTAATACGCGAGACCGTGTGTGATGCCCTAACTTGTGAGGGAAATGGCTGAAGAAAAAGTGAGTTGGAGCCACAAAAGACCCATTCACTCAGCACAGACAGCCTGCATAAGTACCTAAGAGCAGACAGACTACCAAGAAAGAAAATTATCCCACCAGAAAACATGTTATTTGCAGTAATATGGATAGCATATTTATACATCTCTCTCTCTTAGTATACTGCATGTAATTTAATAGGGAAGCTATGTAGAACTGAGCAGTAAGCATAAGATCCTTTGATAATGTTTTACTGCTGAGATGACGTGAACAATGAGAAATGCGACACAAAGGCCTCCCCGTTCTCATGAAATCACACATAAAATAAAGCGTGCAATATCTCCTCTTGAAAATGGATTAATAATTTACTGAGAAAAATAATTGTAAATTGTATTATGCATTCATCAACTTATTGCTACATACCCACGTTGCACCAAAACAATACCACTAAATATTTAACATAACCAAGGTAAGTCTAGATGGATCTTGTTGATGACCAGTGGACACGGTGCCACAGCCAGACAGGGTACACAAGCACTGCGAGTGGGCCCAGCAGCTCAGGAGAGGGGAACCAGGTACCAAAACCGGGCTGGAATTTCAAACCCTTACAGACTGAAGCCAGAGTTAAAGAATAAATATTATCCTCTATAAAATCACTCAACTGCTAGCAACAGGTAAATGAATTGTCAGTCTCTCCTGAGTTGCTGGAAGGTGGAGCTGGACCACTGCATGTGGCTGCAATTTATTCGTATGGCTGCAAGTGATGCCCTCTGGCCAGGCACTTCACTTCAAGAAGGATTTGGATCAACTGAAAAGAGCCCAGTAATGCAAACAGGCATAGAAAACGCGACCTGAGGTAAAAAGAGACTAAAATAATTGCTGAGGACAGTTGTCCTCTGTCTTCAGAGGAAAAAAGCCCAAGGGGGGAATGCAATAGCAGTCTTCCTCTTGTCAGCAACTGATTGTATATTTGATGCAGGCAACATGCGATGACCATGCTTACAGCAGACAGGATAAGTAGTAAAGCTTTTCCATAACAACCTGAAAGATTATTCAGTATCAGGAGAAAACCTAACTGTACAGCTGATGGGAGTCGGCAAACTTATGGAAACCTCAAACAGGATTGATTCAAGCGCAAATGACTGGACTGTGCACAGGAGATGCATCACCTCTCAAACCACGTATGCCATGGAGATATGACGCGTGGTTGCAGGAATAGCCCTAGCAACTTGGCAGGCAACAGTCCTGAAGTTGTTCTGCTGCACACCGAGGACGGAGCTGGCGACATGAGGCTCCAAAGGGGATGGAATGGGAAGGTATTTAAAGCTGCTCCCACTTCCTATCTTGAGTTGTGGCAAGAGTGGAGCTGTAGGATCTGGCACTTCTAGCAACAAATCAAATGACACTATGAACATCTGTGGTGTGGGATTTGATTTGATCTTACTCTGTTTGTTCCTCCAGGACAGAAACAGTGTTGAGCAGAGCGCTCAGGCAGCCTAGCTTTTAATTTAAAAAAAATAAAATTTTTAAAAAAAAATTACTCTGTTCTTCAGGCAATAAAGCAGTTTGAGCAGAGGAAGCCCTTGTGCACGGTGGCAGCGCTTGCGATGGCCCTCAGTGCTTGCGGGAAGCTGTTGCGCGGGCTGGAACCGATCCCCGTAGAGCGCTTTCTTCTGCACAGTGCTCCTGCCTTCTCTTGGGAAGTGCTTTTTCATTAAACCTACCAAAAAACCCCACTTAGCTAAGGATAAATAAAAGCAAAACGAATAGATTGTAAGAAAGAAATAAGATGCATGTCATGGCTTGGGTATAGTATTATCCTTCACTTAAGTCTCTATATGTAACATTTACATGGTTGTAGTCCCTTTTCTGTTACATCAATAAAACATTCGTCTTCCACTAACCACGCTGGTGAAATGCAGCATTCTTTTGCCAACCACTGGATTGTTCCCCTCTTCAAAAGGAAGGTTTCCTTTCGAGATCCCAGCCTCCGTTCAGACCCTTCCCGGCCACAGATGCTGCCTAGCCCTGCCACCCCATCTCCTAAGCGGGAGGAACAGTACTGCGACGTGCTGCCGCAGCTGCACGCAGCAATTCGAATCGCACTTCGGCTCTCAGCCTCCCCTGGCCTCAGCGGTACCCTTCTTTCCACGCAAGATCCTGTCTCTGATCATGCTTTTTGATTCAGATGTGAGGAAATGTACTCTTATTCTCCAGTTAATTACAGGTGGGTTTTATTACAGGTTTGGTTTGCACCAGAGAGTGGCACAGCTAGAGCTTCTTTTCTGTTATATTTGCCTGCTTCTGGTTGACTTGCAGGTTTGGGGGCTTTTTGCTATAAGAGCAAAGCTGTACAGGATTTTAAACCAGTCACAGCATCCTGAAACTTTCTAGGTTTCCAACCCAGATTGACGCCTTCCTTGCCAGACACGTGAACTTACCCAAGAGAGACAAAACCTCCTCTTTCCTTGCCAGACCTGCTCGGTCTCTCGGAAAGTTGGAAACAACTCTGTTACGAGAACAACTTGCAGCTCTTCTTTCTGAGCAGACACTCAGGTCAGGCTTCCGTGGACACCCGCTTTTCCCCCTGCATCGCCCCCTCCTGCGGGCGGTCGCCCCACTCAGCATCCCTCCACCAACAGAACGTGCTTGATGACCACAGCGCAAGGTCCAGCGTGTGCAGCTTCCGCAGGGGACGGTGTCGAGTTTTTAGCTTCAATTCGCCCCCTCGTGGACTTACCTGACCAGAAGTTCTTATAAATACCTATTTCTCCTGGAAATGAGCCCCAGGGGCTGCTGCTCCTCTCTCGGCTTTTCAGGGCTTTGGGAAAGGGCAGCCAGGCAGACATAGCAAGACCCCACAGCTACCGCAGGGACACAGCCTAAATCACAGCCTTCTCCATCAATAACACCTCACACCTGTGTTTTCCTCTGCAGAGCACTGATCTGCACCATTGGCTCCATTTCAGAGGGGCAAGGAAGCGGCCATAGCCCACGAACAGGAGACAGGAGAAATGCAGCAGCCCCGCGTGTGCCACCTGCCCCAGGAACTTGACAGAGCGGCAAAGCAGGATGATGCAGAACGTCGCTTCTCATCCAAGTGCTGCAAGAGAGTCATCAGCTGGAAAAGGTCTGAGTTTGCGAGGTTACCTTGAAGCTCAAAAGATGGGATGAATTAGTCCTAAGTAATGGTGCTTAAACTCTGCACGCTATGGGGCTTCAAATGAAAGCAAGGGAGCACATAAAAATGCAAAGGGCGCGATCAGATTCAGAGCTATGATAAGCCTGTTTGGTTTAATAACAGTTGAAAGTATAAACCTAAGAAAAAAGCAGTGAATGTGAATTAAAATGATGAAAGGAATGGAATAGAGGAAGAGAAAGGAGACTGGTCTGGTTTTATTAGTAAGATGGACCAACTGCTTTATTCAGGGAAGGTAGTTTTATGTATTTGTATGTAAGACTTTGAATAGAAAATCCTTTCTCTACTAAGCAACAAAATAAACTGACATGGTTTTCCATAACCACTTTTCATCTCAATCTGCTTTGAAAAAATCTCTGTTTATCAGAGACATTCATAGGAAGTTGCTGCGTGGAAGAGCTGGATCGTTTGAGCCGTGTCTGCGCGGTGAGTCCAGCAACAACAGGTACAGGTAAACCACGCAGCTGCCAGCGCCCCGAGCCCATAGACTGCTGTAACACAGTCCATTTCCCTCAGATACTCCCATTGCAAACTTTCTGAAAATCACTGTGCTCTCTGCATAAACACTGAACAGAAAAGGAATGAATAGAACAAATATTTAATTTTCCTCTCCAGCATGCTACGCAGTATTTCCAAGCTACTAAAGTTAATTCTTTACCAAATTCAGTAAATTTGACTCCCATGCTTTAGCTCTGACTCGTTTTCTCTCTAATCAATTCCTGATTATTATCCATTTCCTCAAAGCTCATGGGGACAGATACTGCGGTACCACGACTGCTAAACAGAACCATGAAAACTGGAGGAAACCTTTCCAGAAAATGCAGATATAAACTGATGAGCTGCTCTGGTAGCTTCCTTTCTCACTTGCTCTGTCCAGTTAGTTGAATTACATATGCACTGGTTTTAGCAGTAATTTTGTGCAATAAATAACACTTAACAGATTAAGTTATTGCATATCCACAGAGTAACTGTACAAAGAGGTTAAACTGGCTGAAATCCTGGGGCCCAGCGGCTCCAGCCGTGAATTCCCAGCATCTTGCACAAAAGAATGGAGTTTGGGGGCTGAGGGGAGCAAAATAGATGGTGTGTCAGACATCTGCACAGCCCAGCTGGACACGCAGCGTGGGACGTACAGATGTGCAGCGTACACACACTAAGAATGGAAAATCAGCAAAGCTTTCTGCTACGCATTTCTACACAGTCAAGAACGACGATGGCCTTCACGTTAAAAGTAATGCTACCAATCCTTCCGCCTCCAGATTAACTTTATCCGATGCTGGTCGAATTTTGGGGTCTGGACGGAGGTTGCCGAGCTGAGGTTTGCATCCTAACGTCGAGGGTACAGCAAGATGAGGCAGACCTTTAGCCATCACTTCTCTGCCTGGCTCCTTCCTGCCTCTTAGGGACGTTTCTACCTCTCGATGTGAAAAAAGCCTTACCAAAAGCTTGCTGACATTTAACTTCAAAGGCTGATGAAACATCAGCCCAGGGTGAAATTTCGGTTTCCTTTTGCTGACAGTCATCAGCAGTAACTAATGCGGAGGGAGTTAGAGCAAAGGGATGGGGGGCAACTGATTAAAGGATGCCAAGTCACATCCTTATTTTCTGGGTGGAAGAGGAAATAGCGGGAAATAATACAGGAATTTAGGAACAGCAAGAATAATCTCAAACATAATTCAATCAAGGAGATCCCTGGAACTTCAAATATAATTCAATCAAGGAGATCCCCGGACCCTCAAATGAACATTTCTTTATTCTCACTCTAAGGACGAGAAGGACTCCTGCAGTGACCTACCATCGCAGGCAAATAAATACTCTGGCCCTCATCAGTCACCGCTCTGAACTGGTGACTACTAACTTCTTTATCACCACTATTTCTCCCGGGTATTTGCAACTGCAGTTTTAATCACCTCTACAGGATTTTTCTGATATACAATAAGAACATGTATATAATCTAATGCCCTACTAGATGTGTGTCTCACTCTAATTTGGAAAGACGTAGTTTTAAAGCCATCCTTAGCTTCCTTAACATAAATACAAAATAGCTGGGGGGGGGGGGGGGGGGGGGGGGCGGGAGGCTTCTGGTATTGAAACCACAGCACTTTGCTGCTTGGCATAAGCGCGACGGAAACCAGACAATTGTTAGTCATGATCATTTGTTTTACAGCTCGAGACATTTCCCTCATGGAATAAGTGAATTAGCTTTTCAAAATTACCTCCGAGTGTAGCCACACGTAGCCATCTACTCGGCATCACATACGCAGCAACCCCAGTTTCCATTTCAAACATTCCAAAATACCGAAAATCAAGCCAGAATGTCCCATTTCCCTGATTTAGTGTCCAACACTTGCTAAAATTTCCAGGAAACCGATATTTTTACAAGCTGTGCCAAAGCTATTCTGTACAAAGTATTTTCAATTGCACTTTGGAAAGAACTGTGCATTAAAGCAACAAAGAATAAAAACCATTCCAAATCTGTAACCCAACAATACATCAAAACCACATGCTAATTAATTGTATTAAAGACAAACTTTGCTTCTGTGTCTCTGCTTATCAGTTATCTTATTTTAAATATTTAAAAAACGGAGACAATTTTGATTGTAAGAAACCATCTGGGTAGCTTCAAACATTGTTGGATACTAGAAGAGTGAACTCGAAACATTTTTCAGGATATGCACGTGGTTATGGATGTCTGCTGCAAAGAAATTACTTATAAATAAAAAAAGATAAATCAGAAAACCACTTTCAAATATTTGACAGAAAACAACTGGCTGCAATACGAGACCATCTCGCATCCCACTAGATGGAGCCTTGACTACACAGCCTAGAAACCTGGTCAAACATTTCACTAATCCCAGTGGCTGGAAAACCATTTACAGAAGTCAAGTTCATTTGCCTCTTTCCTAACGCACACACAAGCCCGAGCCATTGCCCTGCGGCATTTATCCCTCACAGCAGTACCCGTGTAAAGCACGGGCGCACAGATGTGCTGTGCTAGCCGTGACTGCGAGGACAGCACAGCGGTAAGCCCAAAGCAGCTAGAAACCAAGCAAAAAAATTAATGGTTTTGCATATTAAGAGACCACGACAACGAACAACAGGAACAAAGAGAATCAACCAGCTCTGTAAATTATGCAACTACTTGTTTTGAAATAAAAAGGCAGATGAAAAATTACTTCTGTTTTAAACACTATTTCCTGGCTTTGGGGCTTTAGCTTAATTTTTGCTAGTTGGGTTAGGCGCAATAGCAGAGAAGGTAAGTGATTTTTTTAAATTCATTTTTGCTGAGAGCTGTATGTCACCCCGCTATGCACTACACAGGGCACAGATGGTCTGTAAAACATAACGCTGCTTCAACAGGAAGCCGAAACATTCATCAACATCAGCAAGATGAACTTGCAGTGCAAATATACTACAAAGCAACTCTGCCAGATCATTCTATTTTGCATCTTTCATGCTAGAAACTACTGCAGCCCTTCAGCGCTTGGCACCGTGGTGTCTTGGCAGATTTTCAGACGTGTGTGATTTACTACAGCGACGGAACGAGTAAATCAGTAATGAGGTGTTCAGTCATGTCAAGTGTCAATACGCTGTATGACTGTGTAAATTTATAGCGATCCAGGTGAGTAAAGGCAGGCACTGGCGCTCGGGGATACAGAGGCTCCCCAAATTGGGATGAGCTGGCTGAAACAGAACTGAAATACAGCTGGTGGGAGAAGGAGCACTGTCAGGGATCGGGCTCTAGAGGATTTCTTGCTGTAACTGCATGGAATACAGCCCTTGCTTTAAAAATCATAAACTGCCAGCTACCCAGTTGAACGGTTTTACTAAGAAGCAGTTTCCAAAAGAAGAGCATGTTTAGGACTAACAGTCACCAAAATTTGTCTACAGCCCTTGGATTTATTCTCCGAGATATGTATTTCAACAGAGGAAAGGAAAATCTGCTTAACCTATTGTTTACCCATGAGTAATTACATTGTAATTAAATTGAATTGATTGTGCTCCTTCACAGTAAGACAATCCCATTCACTACCCGAGCTTCAAGGGCATCCACAAATCTATGTATAAAGATTAATCTCCATGTTAGAGGAATGCCCAACATCCCAGTCAAAACCAGGTCGTATCATACATGCACCAGCACTCAAGACTCTGAATAAAACAGCCTGTTTGAAAGAGCTTAAGGCCAGATCTACAGCGGCTACAGACATCCTAATATCTGAAATAGGATGGTATAACGACCTGCGATCCACAACGTGACCATTTCTGTAGTGGGTAAACAGATTTCCGGCATTGGTGAAATTGCAATTAAAATGATAAGGAAAACGTATTAGCATCTGGACGATGGGCAATCTGGGATAGCCAGTATGACAAATTCGAGCCAGTCATGCTAAGGAAGCAGGTGCACAAGAGCGCCAAGACAAGCACATACGAGAAGTATGCGTTTCAGTTTATGACAGTAAAAAGGAGACCATCAGGACCATCCTTTCAGGCAGATGTGCCGTTCAAAGAAAAACACTCCGTAAGGGGAAGGAAAATGAATCACACACACGAAGAAGTACTGTTGAATTCTTTTAATAACACTAGGAAAATATCATAGTATTAAAAACCTGCACGGGATCCTCAAAGGGTTATTTTGGTTGGGACTTCTTTGTGTTTATAAACCAAACTTTTTTTCCCAATTGTGTTTACTTTTAAACCAACTACTCCTTTACAATGGTATTTCCAGTTAAAACACAGCTAACCTATAAATACCTGAATACCACAACACACATTGTGTGCGCGGGTTTTGTTTAAATCTTAGCGGAAATAATGGTAAATCTATTCAACACAGGGAAGCAAACGTCGATTTGTTAAGTGGGGAATGTAATAGCCAGTAAAGAATACATTGCATACATAATACAGAAGGAAAAAATTATCGTCTGGAGTATGTGAAATTACACTGATTTTGCACCTTAAACCTATTAGAAGTTACTCTGTTGGCCAATACTAATCCACTGAACAAGCAGAATGTTGGTCAGAAGTCTAACGTTTCCTGTACCAGCACAGAGAGAATACAAGCAGTCCAACGCTGTTAAAAGAAAACATGAAATCCAGCTCATGTTTCTGGTTAGGGATCGATTTCTTCGGGAACTACTGTTAACATAACATCTTCGTTGCCCCTGCGTACAACCATGTTCAACGTACTGTCCTTTTTAATAATGTCACTGACATCACTGGCTGAACTTATCGACTGTCCATTGATGCTTATAATCACATCGTTGTCCTTCAGGCCACCACTGAAAATACAAAGCAGCAATGTATTATTAGAATTGCCATTATACTGTCTTCACAATATTGTTTAAAAAAAAAAAAGAAAAAAGGATTGCTGGATTTTTCCTATTTCCCACCAACGGCAGTTGCGCAGAGACACTGGGCGTGCAAAAAGCAATCACAATTTATGAAGCGGTGAAGATTACAATACAAGGCAGAAACCTCAGGAATCGGATGAGGTACAAGACTGATGAATCCCGTATTTCACTGTCTTCAAAGGAATTCACTATTGCAAATAGCGCAGTAATTCTGCAATAAGGATCCTAGATGCTGATTCGGTAGAAGAGACAGAGGCATATTTTTCTTTTAAAATAATTGCGACAAGGCACTCATTTTAGAGGGGAAATTTTCCAGGCTTTTATTCATGTATACACAGTAAAGCAATCCAAGTGGCACTATGTGTTAACACATGAGGAATTTCAGTCCCGGCTCCATGCTGTTCTCCTTACATAGCTTACTGGCAGCCACTTCACCATACCTTCGTGTTTTAAACCTGAGCAGAATACCACACGCAGCGATCTAGCCCAGTCACCAAAAATGCACGCGTGTCCTTCCCCTCGCCCGCCTGCCCGTAGCCCCCAGAATCCCTTCTCCTGACCTCAGCATGCAAACCGAAAACAAAACCCTCTCGACTCCAAGCAAGACGGGGCAGAACGGGAGCTGGCACCGCAAGGCTCCCCTGCCCGGGGCCGCGGATCTCTCCCCGAGCTGGCTGGGACTGCTGCCGGGAGCGAGAAACGGGGTGGTGAGGGATACCATCGACCACAGTGTCTTGCCCAGTCTTGCACAACGATCTGGCTCCAAGTTATGGAAATATTAACCAAGTAACCAGATCAGACATGATTCAGCCCTTCAGCATAATCCTTCTTCACAAAACCACAGAGCAGTCATCAGCCTCTTCCGCCCGCAGAAAACGCCTTACATGAGCGTCTCCTGCAAGCGGGACGTCTTGGCCAACGTTTGCCACAAATCTGGTCGCCTACCGAAGGCATGGCTTAAAACATTTTCATGGGAGAAACCATTCCGGATTATCCCGGTTTCTCAGGCAGCCTCTCCTCGCAACTCATACCCAGGACAGGTCGCTGCGGAACTGCTCTGATCCTCTACCCGGCACGTCTACACAACGCGCATCGGAGAGGAAATCAGCAGAACGGGAAATCCATAGGTAAGGGGACTAGGAGTGGGGGAGACAGAGCAAACATGGGCTGCATTTTAATTGCCAGGCCAGCCTTCGGATGAAGCGTCCTGATTTGAGTTTGCCTTCAAGTTACGAGGCTACATTGCCTCACATTTCTTCTACCTCTCTAATATCCTTCTCCCACTCTCTGCTATTATCCGCACTCCTATAATGACTTCGCTGAACCTTCAGATTGGACCTGCATGTCAAGGCAGTAAGTTCAGTCCCACGCTGGAGCAGCCACATTATTCCTACGCTAACTGCCGTTTAATTTCACACTACAGATACACCAGTATTCTGCACGAACAGTGCTGCCAACAAGAATTATCTACCCAAAGCAGCAATAATTTAGAAAGCAGGCCAGACAGCTAACACTGTATGTCTTACGGCGGCATCCAAACTGTAACAAAAAGACACCATCCAACCATCCTCGCAGTCTCCCTAAGAGCCAACATATGCCTGCTCCGAGCAGCTTTATGCCTACATGCCTTTGGTGCTACATACGCTTCTTTCTTGCCACAAAGATTTACTCTTCTCTTAAATTATCTCGTTTCAGAAAATGAATAAAGTTTCCCATTTCCTACCTTGGACTACTGAGTGGTTTTGTATTAACCAGACTCTGAAGGGAAAGTGTCTCCAGCAAGAGCCAGCCAGACCAGTGCTGGTGACCACAGACCAGATGCTGTACTTCAGCCAGGCATCTTGTGGAGCGTGGTACCAACCAGCAGGTGAGGTTCCGAGCAAATACCGAGTAATACGAAGAAAAAGACCAGTTGGCCAAAACCAAAAGCTCTTCCCAGTAACGTGACTCCTGACAAAGCTCTCGCATGGAAGAGTATCTTGTGCCAAGAGAGGATTTCACCCCCGATGAAGGCACGCCAGGAGAGCTGGTGGGTTTGCCCAACACCAAGATGCTTGGGCTGAGATGGACACGTCTTCACAAGGTGGAAGCAAAGCTTCTCCCTCGCTCTCCTACGTGAGTGCCCAGCAGGGCCATGGGGAGCACGCACAAGCAAACGTCTTTATTCAGCACTGGCATCGGTACAACAGATGTCTTGGAAGCAATCGCCGAGAAAAATGAAAATTGAGTTTTCACGCCCACTGAATCCTTGTCCTTTTGGCCGGGAACGCCGACAGGGCTTCGCTGCAATACCCTGATACGTTCGCAATATTGCCCATCGGGGACTGGACTGAAACCACAAACCGTTTTCCAGCAGACAACCTAATAGCTATCAGATGGTTGTAATTTTATTAATTTAGCATAATCAAGATAGCCAGTTAAGCAGGGAACATTCTCTATCATTACCCCCTTAAAGTCAGTGGCAGCGGTTTTGAGAAAAAAGTAGTTCAACTTACGCTTCAGCTGGTGTTTCTGGAATTACTTCAATAACATAGGCCCCAGAGACAACATCAGGAAAGTCTTTATGGCGATCCTTCAGCTCTCTAGCTTTGCTGGAAAATGAAGAAACAGCAACAAAAATATTTTGACAAGATGGGGAAAAAAAATTCACGCATTTTTAATCAGTTAACTCACTTCACATTCACTAGCTGAGGTATTTTACACATGTTGATGTGACACTTCACAATTCATTTTAACCCTTAAAAGTATTTCAAGAATGATTACACTTTTTGCATGCATACAGCTTTTTAAGGCCTATTTCTGGTAAAGACAATAATTTCAATACATACAGAGGATCTGAGTTAAAGCATTTCAAAACTTGGTCGTTATTTTAGAACTAGAAGATCCCGAACACCTAAAAAAAATCCCTTCAGTTTTCAATGCTTTGTTATACCTCTGATCCTGCACCCGCACATGTAAAAACTTCTAGTTATTTCTACAGGACGTAGTATCACTTGCTCATGAGCCTTTTCTGGCTTGAGTACGCATAAGCAAGTCCACACAAAAGCTTCATTTTACATTAAGTGAATTGTTTAATGAAAATAATTTTCTATAAATGGAAATATGCATGCAGCTGCTGTAATTCTTGAAAAAAATACTGTCCCGTTTTCTCCTCGACCCTCATGACAGCACAGGACAGATGGTAACAACACTAATGAGCCCCGGGACAAATTAACGATCACTTACTATTCTCTTCTGAAGCATTAAGGAAAAGAAAAGGGAGTTGTTTAAAAACTAGCTCACAGAGTCTACAGAAGAGTTCAACCACGTAGCAGACGCAGAGAAAAAGGCAGCAAAAAGTGGCTGCGAGTTGTCACCAGCACCTACGGAGGCACATGCTGCTGGTTCGAACCTCCTGGTTGTTTCTGCAGATCATGAGCTTGATCCCAGTGCACGCAGTGCCCACACCTGGGAAAGGGGAGGAACCACCACTTTTACTCACCTAGGAGTTAGAGACATCATTCGAATGCCAATGTATTTCTTCTTGGTTATAGCTTTTCCTACAAAACGGAAAACAGATCTTGATCAATTACTCTTACCAAAAAGAGAGCCTCAACACCTGTTGACTTTCTGGTTTATTACTATTTTCACGTTTTTCTCTTTCAAAGCGGTGAAGTACCGTACCTTTAGCTTGTCTGTCATGGGACTCAGTTAGGAACTTTTTGATTTTATCCGATGGGATAGCAAACGAGATCCCTGCTGTAACTTTTAATGTGTTAATTCCAATGACTTCACCATCCTGGAGAAATAAGAAATTTTTATTAGTAAATGTGAAACATCCTGAAGAGAAACGGATGATTTCTTCCAAGCAATCACAAAGACAAATTCTCACAACATACTCCATAGCTACTTTTCAATTTTCTAAATGGCTTCTTTAAGTGTAACTTCTCTGAATCACCTATTGATAAAAAACTATTCTACAATTTTGGAGAACTGATGTCGACGTTCATATTGCCACTAGCAGAAGGGAGATCAGAATTGGGCAGCTCTCCAGCTTGCAGCAGATGAGCAGCACGTTCTACAGCCAATTTTGGTCTGTTTATTTCAGCAGGCACCTCGCGAAGCATGGCACCAAGCGGCAGGTGAGGTCCTGAGCAAATATCGCATCACTATATAAGGAAAAACAATAGTTCACCAAAATCCAAAGCTTTTCCCGGTAATGGGACTCCAAGAAAGAATTTCAGATTAAACACCTCTGATGACACCTGATGATCCGAACGCTTCTGAAATCTCAGTGGCTTCCTTCCCTAATTTAACCCAGATAAAAACTATCCAACTACAGATTTTAAAATGGGGGTTACTGGTGCTGAAATTGTACTGTGAGTTGGGTGAAAAAAAATTTGCCAGATCTCCGAGGCAGAAACTCCGACTAGCTCTTTCTTCCAGTGCGTGCCACCCCTCCTCGAGGGCCGCTGCCTCTCCTCCGTTCAACCCTGCGTGCCCCGGTCTGAGAGCTCTCGCACAGCGGCGCAACGTCAGCTCCGACTACGCTCTGCAGTATCAGCAAACAAACCCCAGTATCCTGATAAATACGTGGGTTTTTCAACCCCCTCAGTGCGATTCAAAATAAAGGGGTAGGTATGTTTTTGAATCATTAATCTGAGTTTCAGTATGCAAAAAGACGTGCCAGCTGCATGGTATACAGCGAGTGCAAACACCTTCACCTTTAAAACGGGCTTTTTACTTTTTGCAAGGCATGGGCAAAAAAAAAATTGTGCATTACACTTGCTCAAAGCTATGCAAACCATAAACACCTTAAATACTGAAATCCAAGAGTATCTTGTGATTTGCCAACATAAACACAGACAAGTGATTAGTAAGAACTATGTGAATTTTGTGTAGTCAGCCAGATATCAAATGCTCTGAATCACATTTCTGGTGTGGGGTTTTGTTTGTTTGTTTGGGTGGGGTTTTTTGGTTTTGTTTTTAAACTGAAAAGTAAAAATTAAAAAGCTTAACGCTAAGCAAACAAACTTAAAGAAACTCTTACCAGATTTACTAGGGGTCCTCCGGAGTTTCCATACTGAAAATAAACATATGGCAAGAACATGTTTTAATATCTACCTCTTAATTCAATTCATGGCAAGCAAAACATAAAAGAAATATCTGAAATACTTCTGTAGTAATTTCTTCATTGTCTATTAAACAAGTGCAATGGAACAGTCCTGACATCCAAACCCATTAACTACACTTAACATCATCCCTTTTAGCTGAGCTTTGCAAACGCTTAGTCCTTCTTCTCTTGCCAGAGCAAGTTAAGAAAGCCAAGGTTTTTCTTTTATTTTAGTAGTATCACACTAGCAACTTAGAAGAATTTAGGACAGCTCTGGGAGCTGTTAGGGAAGGTTTCTTACAAGGCCAACATTAGAAGTACAAACATCATTGTCTTGCCCTAATGCAGAAACAAACTTGAATCCTTAAACTAAGCTCAGCTTCTTTTTAGAAAACACGATGGATTTCGAAAAGATACTTATTTTCCAGAGAATAGTGCCTCCTCCCTTGTAATTCGTAAGAATTTTGAAGTGAAGGCAGATATTGTACTTGGTGTGGTTCCTTGGGGGATTTTTAAATAACAATCAAGTCCCGCTGCACCCCAGATGTCCATATTTACAGGGATAAAAGAAAAGTGAACTATGCTCACTGTTCTCAAGAACTGCATCACTGGTGAAACTTTCAAAGCAACTATTCAAGAAATTTAAGAGCTGAAGAGGACAAGGCTCAGAGTGGGACCTACATTGATGATGGCATCTGTCTGAATGTAGTCCATATCAGAGTTGCGGAGCCCCAGCTCCTTCCCTCCGCGCTGAGTGGTACTAACGATCCCCGTAGTCACTGTGTTTTGAAGGGAAAACGGACTTCCAATAGCGACCACAAATTCTCCTGGCCTCAAGTCTGCAGACTGACCAAGCAGAAGAACTGGCAATTTACCCTACAAATAAAAATAAATTTAAAAAAACCCAAAATCAGATGTTGTTAAGGCACTACTACACCAGTAGAACAAATTCTACAGAAACACGAATACATTAATAGAGCAGAGAAAAAGAGAGGCTTTTATCCCTTGGGGATTTTGCTCGCTTTGTTTTCTTTGAATATTTCATGTGGTTCTGCACAGAAACGTCTCAATGAACTTCTGCTCTAAAGAGTGGGCTCTTCAGGCTGTAGGAGTACTTCTTCCACAACAGGTAGCCATTAAATCAAAAACAATTAAAAGACCAAAGGAATATTTATGCTCTGCTGTACAAAGCAAACATCTGATGATACTAGGAATGAGTTGTTTCCAACAGCTTCTTGAAATAATTAGCCAACAGCTGCTGAAGTAAAAATAATATACTGTTTAAGAACGAACACTAAAGAGTCATGAAAGCAACAGCCGAAGTGTATCGCACTTAAAAGCATTTTATATTCTCATAAGACACCAGCTAATGTTTCGTCTTACTTTTTTTTCAATGGAGTATCTCTTCTAAATAATTATATTGCCTCCTACATACACTGATGTCTTCTTCTGAAGATGTTAGTGTTTAAAGACTTTATGGGATTTTTGTGTTATGACAGTAGGGGATACCATTATATTTTTCTTTCAAGATCTTATCTCTAAATATATTAACTATCATGTTATTGAAGACATTCCCACTAAGACACAAAACATTCTTAAAATCCAGCATCAATAGAGATCACTGCAATTTACAGCAATTAAAAAAAAAAGGGAGGGAAGGTTGGATTCGCACACCCTTGCCAATGCAATGGATCAAAGGAAGCGAGTACGGTTTCTCCAAGACATGTGGTATCTGCACAGGAACTGAACTGGCTGGGTAACAGATGATTCAAACCGGACCAGTAACCCCCCCGCAGCAATCCCAGACCAGCTGGGAAGTTCTTAAGGCCTCCTACTCACCAAGGAATTAAGAAGGGTGTTCTGAAACAGATCCTATTTCAAATAAATACTTTGCCTTTATTTATCACCTGCCTGTAAAACACACATTGAGCTCCATTTCTCCTTTGCTTTGCATTTTTAAAAATCACTCTTTACCCTTTCAGTGATGTTACATGTTTTTCACTCCTTTTATGTTTAATCTGTTGTGCAAATGATCCTGACTCCCCCCAGGTATTTAACTACACAATTAATCATGCCACTAGACTATTTCTATTAGCACCAATGGATCTGGACATGTATAAATTCAGGTTTTGACTTAAGGATTTGGAGGATTAGGAGGTTACTGAACCCGAAATACAAACAGAAGAAGTCTGAAGGGATGTATCTCTTGCTTGGCAAACCTAACTTTAACATAGCTTTCCTCCAAGCTCGCCCCACTTCAAAATTCTTTCCTTTGCTGAACAAACCCGGCCCCAAAAGGAAAAAGGCATCAGTATAAACGTTCAAAGCAGGCCAGCGATTCTAGATGCAGTGGAAGCCCCACCTAGAGACTGACTTAAACCCAAACCCATTCCAAGGAGTGGGTAACATCCTCACTTCATTAACAACCAGGGTACCTTCAAGGTATTCTTGAGCTGTGTACCTAAAATGGAGGTACAAATTGGCTTAATACCCCTTCTTGTAATTCATTCCTTCTGGAAAACTTGTAAAGGTGCCTTTTTCATCCCATACCTGTTCCAAAGCACACAGATTTATGTGCCTACACTTGATGGGATCATAAAGCCATATACAGTGTGCTCATGTAGCAAAGAAACAAGGCGCTATTTAGTATGTCCTGATTATTTGTACAGATTCCCAAGTTAGTGATATTTTTGTTTCAGAAGTTAATAGAAGCTGAATCATTACTAAATTTTGGCAAAAAGGGAAAATATTATGTGTTTAAATTGGAAATCAAGAGCTAGCTCTTTAGGGGTCTTTTGCCACCAGCAGTGTGAGAGCCTGTATCGATAAGTCACCCTTAGGGACAAAAATCCACTAATATAAACTAACCCAAATGCCCACCACTTTGTATTTTTCACCTACAGTTTTATTTCAAATATCCTAGGAGATACACAATGTCTGTAAAGTAGAAAGTAAGAAATAAAGGCATCAGTCATCACTATATGCTGCTGCAAATACAGAAGTTATGGTTTTAATTTTTAACAAGCCTTGTCCTGCGTATCCTTTATCCAACTTTGTTACAATTCCACCAGCAAAATTCTACTCAGATGAACAGATTGTTTCAATAAAACTCACTGCCAAATCCCAGACAGGATAAGATGCTCGATGGAAACTTATCTTTCAGTTTCCAGACAGCAAGAAAATAATTAACCAACTGCTTGTTAAACAGAATCAGTTGGAAGAGCAACAGAATAGGCAACACAGTAAGGAGAAAAACATTTCCCTTTCTAATTATCTTTCGGAGGAAAGTTTTCACAACCAGCAATGCCCGACTATTAAATAATAATTATCCGTGGTCCCTATCAGCGCGACAGCCGTAGATAAACCCAACCAAGGCTGTGGTTCAATTCTGGGAAGGATTCAGCGGCGAGACCCAGTTTCCCCATCGTGTTTGCAGCACGGCGGACAAGCAGCAACATCCCAAGGCAACGCTGCTGAGCGGTTCATAATCTCTGAGCACAGCCCTGACTCCAAGGGACCTCTCCGGTACAGCGGGGAAGAGGCAGCTACGATTAGCTGTGCTGGGAAGCACGCAGTATGTGCAACACAAACAGCCCCATATGGGTATTGTTTGGACAGAGGGAGCACCCTGGCCTTTCCTTCTCTCGCCAGATGCTATTAAGCTTACGTAGCACGTGTTTTCAAGATGTCGTTGGTCAAGAAGAGCATTTCTTTTTGGCACTGCTTTTCCTTATTTAAAAAAAAAAAAAATCCAACAACACAAAAAGTGACTTTTGTTTGTATCCCAGGGCACTGAAAACAGACACTTTCTAGAGAAAGAGGACGTTTATCAGCAAATGAAACACAGACAAGCAAAAGAAAACTGAAATCTTTTTTTCTTCATTAATAGAAAAAAAAAAAAGATTGGTCATGTACAAAGTTAAAGATTTATACAATGTTCCTGAGTTATAAAAACAGTCATGAAGCCAAAATCATTTGGCAGGAGAAAGAAAAAACATGAACAATCTCTGACTAATACAATTCCTTTTGATTGTGCTGAGTTTTCAAGCCTGTGCCTATACTAGCTAGGCTTCAGTTCAAAGTCTAACGCTGTATGGATTGGCTGTGGGTCATCCGTGTGATCCAACACGCCTTCTGGAAAGTGTTTGGCTAACCTTTCCTTTGCTAGGAACAAAAATCAATTGCAAAAATCGCCTTGCTCTGCACACATTATGAAACATAGCTTTGGAAAACGTGTTCTCTAGAAGAGATAGAGCCTTAAGTACAAATACATTTGTAGTTATCTTGAGATAGTGTAGCTAATGCATTTGATTTTTCATATTCTGTTAACCAAGAGAATTAATTTTTACCTGTTACTCCCCCCATGCCACGGGGAGGGGATGGGGAGACCACCCACACGGGTATCTATCTATCACCAAGAACAAGAAGGATGCTGAGCACAGCTGAAAAAGAGCTCCGAGGTCTGGGAGTCTGCGTGGTAAAGGGAAGTCAGTGGGGTTTGTGTACTACTTGGAGTGCTCTTCCTTACGATTTCGCAGAGTGGTGCAGAGCGCACTAACAGCACTGCATGTAAATACTCTCATTAGTGCCTCTACAAGTAAATGTTATGATGAATATATGCATTGTAGTGGCTTCAAATTTGGCTTTTTTCCCTAAAAAAGCTTAGAAATAACATTGCCACTTTCAGAGCTAAACTCTCCATTATCAAAAAAACCCCAAGCATTTATTTAAATTGTAGAGGCGGTTTTGAAGTGAAATCAGTATAAAACCAATCAAAATCCCCGGGCATCAAGGGACTGAGTGGGAAGCATGTCCTTCTGCAGACCAGAAGAGCGCTGGAAATGCAGGGCAGGCACTTACAGCAGCGGTTGCAACCAGACTCGTATCAGAACACCCTGCCTGTGCCCTCACACCCTTCCACTGGCAAGCTCTTGCCTAGGATGTTAAGGCAGCCCTGGTAAACCAAGTTTAAGTGCTTGGGTCTAGGGCCCTTAATAACTATACCTAATAAATGGGCACTCTTCAATTTTTACATAACATCGGATGGTCATCAGGATGACGTAATTACTGTTACAACTCGTGATTCTCTTAACTATAGATTTGCCACAATGGTTAATTAAAATCCCAGGCAAACGAGCGTGCCTTGCAGCACAATGAACAGGGAGCCAGAAACACCCAGCGCCTAAACAGCTTTCCAGTGACTCACTGCATGACCTTGGGCGACACATAACGTCTTTTCTTTCCCTCCGTTTTTCATCTGATGAAGCCTCAGGGCTCTGCCGGGATCCGTGTTTACACAATAAAACAAATCTGCAAGCAGGCACTCTGCAAGTACACAGAAATAGGACTAAACATGCAAAACCATAAGTGGCACATGACTCACTGCCAACAACCAGCCAGAGAAGGAGCCATTAATTAGTGTTAATATTTTAAGCCTTTCTCATCCCAAAGGGCTTCAGACATTTTCATACATGGATTTGACTCAAACTCTGGAAAAACATAACTCCCACGAAACGGAGAGCTGCATACCACCACGAGAAACGGCTTCACGCAACGGTAAGATGCAGCTGTCCCATGGATGGGAGGCAGCAGCTCGGCACAGAAGACTAGCACGAGTATAGAACATCATCGTCAGCCAGGAGCCAGATGTTCACCTGATATATATTAGCAACGGAACTCGAATCAGACAAAATAAGTGAGGCTTTGACATATCAGCTCTGAAACGAGAAGAAGAGGCAGCACGTAACCACCACTGGGCATAGCTACTGCCACAGAGAAATAAAACCCAAGAGACAGCCAGCCATAACCAGCAGGTGTTTTGGGTGGAATTTTTTCATCCATGAAATACGTGAATCCTTTCTCTGCTCTGTAATCCCCTTCTTTTGTGGAAGGAAGATCATGAATTTGCAGGAAGTAGTTCAATAAATTGATGAAGCGGAGACAAATGTTCAGAATTCAATTTGTTTCAAATAGCAAGAGATTTCCTTCATGCTTTTTATTTTTAGGTGGAAAAGAAACAGATGCTTGTATGGTACGCTAATTCAGCTGTAAGTAACTTCCCTGGGAATTGCATTTCTGTTCTCATTAATGAAACTATTTAACTTTCAGAATACGTTATGGCAAAATAAAAACACAGACCATGAGCATATAAAAATGTGGAGTATCATCTACAATCTAGAAACTGCTTGACAGAACGCCAAAGAAAATGAAAAACCCAAGCTGAATGCATTACAAGGCTCCAAAAGTATTTCATCTATAGTTAGAAAAACAAAACTTGAGTCTCCTTATCTAAATATGGAGCATGGGAAGCTTGCAGGAAAAAAAAAAAAAAGAAAAAAGGACTAAGCGTTGTTTTGCTATGTGACCAGGATTTCAATTACCCGGCAAGATATTGCTGCTCCCCCTTAAAATAAAACACCCTGGTGCTGGCAGAGCCACGCTGGAGGAGCGTGAGCCTTCTGCTGTGCGGGGAGCTGGACCGGCACATCGTCCCCGCAGGGAGGGCCACTAGGAGCTGAAGATGGCAGGAAAGCACTGCTGCCTAAACTCGTGAGTAAACAGGAGTTAACATGCAAGCTTTTTACAAGCTATTTCATTTCTACGGGTCCTGAAGACTTCTGGAACGAATATGTGGGCTTCCTCAGGCTCTCGAGAGGAAGCAACGTAATATCTAGCGACAGATTTCAAAGGAAAATAGCATTTTAGAAAAGCCACTTACATCTGGTATTCAAGTAGTCTGGTTTTTCAAAATGTGGGCTATTAAAATATTGATACATAAACAGGAAAGTTTGCTTTCCTGCTTCTTCCAGTTTGTACACACGGGGGAAAAAAAGCAACTTCCCTCTGACCGCAAAGATACAGACGCTGCATTGCCTCACGAAACCACCGAAGGAATGAGGGCAGAAGGTCTTGTTGATTTACAAGTGTCAAACTAAGTGGTTATTAGTAAAATACAGGAAAAACCTTGAGCAAAAGGGCTGAAATACCACTGCAAATTAGCGATCGGTCACAAACCCACTACTGCTGTATCACTTACATGCCAAATCCCGCCTGGGATACAGAAGGCAGTAACTCGTCACATCAAGGAACAAGAACCTTCAGATCCTGGCATGTTTTTCATGACATAGGTGCTATTTCAGAGTCGGTGGCAAGTGTCTCATGGCTGGTTTTTAAGCACGTAGGAAGAAGATGCACCTCAAAATAAAGTCATTCACCATGCTCCCCTCTTCTGTACTCGCTGCCAAACCATAGGCACCTGCCACAGAGATCTTTTCTGCAGGGCAGAGACCAATTTCCAGGGGTGAAAGGGGTCTCCAGGCAAAAGCCACCTTCACTTCCCACTACTTCTGGCTTCCAGGTTCGATTTGGGTGAGGGCACAGGGCTCTTTTTTAACTCTGCCCTCCATTAACCCTGACATTGCCCGTTAAACCACCCCTAAAATGTTCTTTCCTCCTTCTGGTGTTTACAGTTTTCAGCAGCTGTGTCACATTCTCATTTAACAAGGTAGTTATTTGTCTTGAGACGAATTTCATAATCAAGCTCTGCCAGCTCAAAAGCATCTGTTAGCTCTGGAGTCTTGTGCAATATTTTTGACGGGTTTCACGCTCGCTGCAGCGTCACACGTGCCACACGGCGCGGATTATTTCACCAGCCTCTGCCTATGCTGCCAAAGCCCACATTTGTCTAGGGAAGGTTCATAAATTTTGCATGTTCATATCCAAAATTGTCTGCAACCGTTTCTTTCTAGTATTGCTGTCTCCTCAAAGCTGTCTGCATTTGGAAGGATAGTTATATCGCGCTCGCATTTACCACACTCGACTCCAAACTTACTTCCCACTTTCAACACTTCATCAAACTGCTGTGTCTCACTATGGACACAAGAAATACAGTTCCTCTCTTTTAGACTGTAAAGGATAAGCATATTTTAGGATTAGAAGAACAACTCCAAGATTTCTGTTCCTCATCGACTGCAGTACGTTTTTCCATGAAGAAGAATTTAATCAGGGAAACGGTTCATCCTTACTCGTGGCCAGATTTTACCACCCTCTTTCATTTCCTATTGCACTCAGCAAAGCCAAATTAGTTCTAGTAATGTCTTTGGCCAGATGTTCGCAGCTTAAAGAAAAACAGCATGCAGGCTGCTGCAAAATCCTAACAGTTTTAGGAATACCAGCTGACAGCCTAAACTCATGCTTCAAGCCCAGCTCTGTTCCTAACCACAGAAGCATTCTTCATCCTTCAGATCCTGCCTTAACATGCCACAGAAAAACAGAAGAAAAAAAAATTCTGCATCTTTGATGTCACCTTCAATTAATTTATTCAAAAGGAAGACCTTCACCTCTTCAGAAAAATTCTTAGGGATGGTTTTCATGCCACATCCAGATTTTTAAAGGGTTATTTGTACCATCACATTGACTTCTTCAGTTGTCAAATACATTTCAACTTCCAAGAAATTATTACCTCTGTGATTTTAAAAAGCCTTTTATCAATCTGAATGATTGCAAGGCATTTCAGCACAAAAAGGAAAGCTCAAACACTGAATCTGAATGGATATATAAAAATGCCACATGAAAGTTCAGTCTGAAAATCAACTTCTCAGGTGACCGCGTCTCCATTTTAACTTTCTGTGAACACTTAAAATGTTGTGTTTCTAATTCTCCAAGTGCAAAGCACCATCTGTCCCGCAAACAGAGGTGCCTCACACCTCACCTTGGACTGGGATTTCCCAGTGCCATGTCACTGGAGCTAGCTGGAAAATTGGTCTCCCATCCCAGAAAAAAAAGAGCGATACAAGTAGTTTTCCCCAAGTCTTCTCAAAATTATCCTGAGATGCAACAGGCAGGGGCCAGGGGCGAACAACACACAAGGTACTGGGTTGTACAACTGACGGGACACTTACTGAGGGTATGTCAGACCCAACTTTATTGCCATATTCTATCTAATTTAGAGCAGAGACGTGAAATTTGATCTCCTGCTACCCAGAGGGATGTGCTAAGCTGACACTGTGCGAAGACGACAGCGGGGACCTGCTCACCTCCGTCTGCAAGAGCTCAGCCTCCAGGCACTGAGGCACTTCCCAAAGTTTCATTAAAACCAATCCTTTTTCTCACAGACAACTGAATATTAACAGGTCAATCCCTCCCCTCTCCACCCCAAAAAGAAAAACGTAGCTGGTTTGGCTCTAGATAGCTCTAAGAGAGAAAAAGTTTCCTGCCTCAAAGAATTGGCAAATATATGTAAATGAATTAGGCTGCAATGCTGATGTGCCGCTTGTAAAACAGGGTCACAACTACGTTCAAAAATTAAACTGATGGAAGAAGACGATGACTATCATTTAATTACACAGCAGTAATTTTTAAAAAAGGAGAGTATCTGCCATCTTGCAAGTCATAACTAGAATCGCCAGTTCCAGTCCTGTTTAGCAGCGGTTTCCACTACAGACAACTCCTCTGGCTGCATGCTCTTTTTTCCAAGCTGCTTCCAGTCTTCCACGTTCTCCCTTCCCACAAGCAGCTTACCAGGGAGATTTTGGAACCATTTCTTTAGGGTATCAAATAACTTAAAGCTCCATGTCTGCTCTCCTCTTAAGTCCTCAAAACGATCTGTCACATCAGTTCAATGTCTCCTCTCTTTGACTCCCCAGCTTCTCTCTCCTCTGAAGCTCACCTTCCTATTGCTTGAAGCCCTCTCCTTCTCACCACCGTTTTCTGGTCTACTTTCCCCATCACATTGTGCTTCCCATTCTAAATCACTTTTCCAGCTGCCCTTTACTCCCTGCCCTATCCTACTCAGCCTAATGCTGCCAGCTCTCACCCTGGGGATCTTTCCCCATGCTTTGTTACTGCAGATCTGCTTTTGCTTATTTTAATATAAAAATGAGAAAATAAACGATTGGTAAACGTGTAAATAGGTTACCTCAGGAAAACAGAGGAAAAAAACGACATGGCAAAAAACATTCTTGCTATTGTTAAGGGGTTTTTTTGCCATTTTGCTGTTAAGAAGCATTTAAATAAGAAAAAAGAAAGAGCTTTTAAATGACAAAGGTGGCAAGGGAGCAGTAGGAGCACTTCATATCTTAGGTCATCCAAGAGTTCTGCATTAGACGCCTGATTTAGTCATGAACTCTGGCACAAACACACTTTTGACTTCGCTGGGGAATGGGTCTGAACTAAAACAACACTGCAAGACCTACACATTTTTGAGTCATGTGTTTCAAATGAAACATTCTTGCCCATTGAATTTGAAGGTCATTAACTAACAGTCCAAACAAGGGAAACCAATATGAGCAGCACCCCAAGCAATCACATGCAGCTAATTGCACCTAGTGTTTCGACACAGTATTCCACTTGCGCTACGCTGTCGATGTGTGCAGAACCGCATGACAGCTTTTCTGCTGTTGCAGGCGGCAGAAAAATGCTGACAGCCATACATTTGATATGCAGGAAGACTATGGATGGGAAGTTGCATTCCCATTTGCTCAGAAAAACCACTTGCAGTGCAAGAGCACCTTTACAAGCTGGTTTTAATTTGCACGTTCGAGATGCTTCCTAAAATGTTTTCCATTTTAGTATCTACATCAGCGTGGTACAGCCCTCCAGAGGGACAAATGTATCCCCTAAAAGCAATTTGTGACCTCAGTATAGGCAACAAGACAGACTAACGCCTCCCTCTACCAACCACAAGGGAACAAGCCCCATTTCTTCTCAGAGGGAGGGAGTTATATTGGCCAATGTGTGTGTAAAACCAGCCAGTAAATGACGATGGTTTTTATTTTGAGGATGCATACAAAAGTGCTATGCACTTGCTTGCACTACACTGAGAGGTGATAAAATTAACCACTACCAACCGCAAACTTGGCTCTTAAAAACGTGTATGCACTTACCTCAAAGCTTCTCTGCAACTCAGACCACTAAACTACTAGCCTTTCCTTCAAGCACGAAAATTAGCAATAGCTTTTGGAAAGGAGGATGCTAAATTTAGAGGAACAAAATGTGTCTTGCTTTAATGACTCACCTGAGAATCTATTTTAATTAGTGCAATGTCAGCTTTTTCATCAACATCTTTAATTTTAGCTTCATACGTTTCGCCATTCTTCAGCTCCACCTTCACGCGGTTTTTGTTGGTGACGACGTGGGCGTTTGTCACTATCAGCCCATCTTCTGAGACGATGAACCCTGAACCACTGGCAACAGGAATCTCCCTCTTCGAATAAGGAAGTCTAAAAGACATGGGAAATAGACATTTATCACTGCAAAAAGTTGACAGATCACAAATCACTCCAAATAACACACAGCCAAAAAGGGTTTGGTGTTTTTTAATGCTTTAGGATATCTGCTGTTACTTACTATCATTAACAAGATAACGCACATGCATTAGTTTAACCTTTTTTTTTTTTTCCACCAGAACTCTTAAATTACCTTTAATTCTTAAGCATGACAAATATTTATCATCTCAAAAACCTCTTTGCTATTACACAGCATCAATCAACGTTTCTGGCACACTGGCAGCTGTTTTCAAGAATACAAAAATCAAAACTGGGCATCTTGTTTACTTGCGAAATAATTCAATGTGAACCACAGCAGGAGCTATCTTCTCCACCACATCTGCAATAAAGTTGTATTTGTGCCGCAGGCTGTTAGGATGTTCTTGGCCTGAAATAGAAACAGAAAACATGTCATGAGTTCTTCAAGTGACAAGAGAAGGGTCATTGCAAAACACCTGAATTAAAAAAAGCTCCAAGCAGCTATCTTTCCCCTCCTTAAAAGTCATCTGCAGCATAACCCTTGCCCCTAGATTTCCCATCTGGCTCTTTGCAGAGAAGAGGCAGCGTGCTTCATCACTAGGACAAAAGGATCCATGAAACCTTCTTGGTTCAAGCACACGGAACTGGGCCACGGGCGGCAGATCTGCTGCTCCAAGCGGGGCTGTAGCCGCAGACCCTGCGCTCGGGCAGCCCCGGTTCAGCACGTCCCGCCGCTGGTGGCTCCCGGGGATGAGGCACCGGAGCAGTGCGGGGTTTAGTCCGTGTCTGCACTGCCCCGCTCTTCCTTCCTGAAAGGGATTTTGTACTCAGATGCCTCCATTCCTGCTCTCACCTCTTTTCCTTTCTGGATGGTCTATTTAGCTTGTACGGTCGTCTCAGATTAAACAAACAGGCTCTGTTCCTCTGCCAAAATACACCTGCTTAGTGATTTTTGAAGTCTCATGCTGCTGCATTTGTAAAATGCTGAGGACAACAAGGTCCCAACCCCAGCGTAAGCCTACAGCAGCCGCTGTGAAAGTTTAACCCGGGTACGAGGCTTGCGCTGCCTCTCCCACCGGTGTCCCCACGCAGCTCGAACCACCAGCCCCTGCCGGACACCTAAACATGGATGCACATTACACATGCTCTACCCAACCATGCTCAAGGCACTGATACCGATACCGCCTGTGGTCCATCAAGTCCACAGAGGAGCAGATCCCATGAACTTTCTTTGGAGGTACTGAACCACCCTCAAGGCTATAAAACAGATACGCGCACGAAAACAATGGGACCACAAAGCTCTGCATTCCTGGGCAGTGCTGTAACACAAAAGCTCATGGTCACTGAGTATTCAAGAGAGGTCAGTGGGATTTTCAAAAGCAACTGGATACCAAACTCCCATTGTAGCCAACGGAAAACCTGTCTGCACCATCAGATGTCTAAAAATCTCTAGAAAAAACTCACCATTCTGACACAGCTTCCATTCTCAAGTAGTTCAGGGGCAAAACTTTTCTTTAAATTAGGAGCAACTAAGCAACTAGAACACTCCAAAGAGTTATTTGGTATTTCCCTAGAGGCAAGAAACACCCTTTGTTTTCATTAGCCTTCCCATTTTATCTGATGCATCCATCTCGCGTTATAAAGGCACAAGCCTAATCTGCAATCCACTTTCAGATGAGCATTAACGTGCTGCGCTGCTCCCATCCATTCTTGCCCTTTGGCTTCTAAATCCAGCCAGAGATTAAAGCAGTAAGCAGCTTGTGGATGCAGTAAGTGCCTGTGACGGTGTAACAGGACGATGTATTTGCAGAATTGTAGAAGAAGAAACAGGACTATCCAGTAAAATCATCCCAATACCGATACCTGAATGACCTTCATTATCTAAAAACCAGACTGGAAAACTATGCAAACTTTTAAGTACACACTGGAGGCAAAAACACCCAGCAGGAGACTCAGAGGAATGATTTGGGAACAAAACATTACTGCTTTTAATACTAACCAGATACTGGTTTGATTCAGGGGTGAACAACAGGTTTCAGGTGACCTACCAATACCAACTAGCATATACAGCCCTCATGAGCTGGGTGGATGCTCAACCCAAACACTACCTGATCACTCAGGAACGTGTCTTTTCCCGTTTATATCCTGTGAAGCACCTCAAGGGCTTTTAAATGCCATCAGTCATGAACAGCAGCCGCAGCAGCGACCACATAATCCGCTGTGCAGTTTCGGATCACAGTTCAGAGACGTTAATCTGCTTTATGAAGCGGGAACATTGATCAGGAAACCTATGTCCTCAATCCACTGTTTTCCTCAAAAGCATTCTGTGCTTTCTCTGACTTACACGTAAGCTGTTATCCTTGGACTTTTATGCCAGAAAGGCGTAAGGGCTTGCTAATTGACAAACATCAATTTACCAAAGGATTTATGTTCTCTTCATTAGAAACATCCAGTATCAAATGAACCACGTCATCGCTATAAAGCTGACAGCTATAATGGGAGTGGATTGGAAAACGGGTAAGAGAACGAGAACTGCAGTTTGGAAGTATTCACTGACATTAAATAGGAGCTTTGACAGATTATCCGATTGGATTAACGTGATGTTGGGAGAAAATGCCACAGGGCACCACTGTAGCCACCCATACGCTTTTTGATCACTGCTTATGAAACGATTTCAGCTCAGTTACAATGCCGTAGACATTCAAAGGTCACATCCTGCCCTTGAAAAAGGGAGCTCCCACGGACGAGGGAGCTGCACAGGAAACACACAGCTTTTTTTTATGCCTTCAATCTTTTTTGCATTTAGCTATTCAAGAAGAGAAAGGATGCCTAAGCTGTACATGGGGAGACTACTAACGCTTCATCTCAGAGAGCTGCCTTCGCTTTGAGTCGGAGGCTACGAATGCCAAGACTTCCGAAGTGACATTATTTTGCGTATAATCCACCTCCTTGCACAGTCCCAAACTAAGCTGCACAGTTAAAAGGTCAAAATTTCATACTCTGAAAAAGTTAGATAATAAATACTGATTCATGGCATACTGACCTAAAAAGCTTACAACAGCTTGCCACGCCTGCCTGTTGCTTATGTATTAGGAATTCTTGCATTGTGTAACACAGTTTTGCAACAGCTCTTGAACAACTGCCCACTTAAATGGAAAACATACCTTTTCAAAGCAAATAAACAAAAGTCAAAGTACTATTCACATGAATTCATTGATGAACGCTAACAAAAATATTCCTATCAACTGCTCTTTACCATCACGTGACAACACAAAATCTGAAGGCTATAGTAAAAGCATTAATATGTTGAAAATTTCTTCTATCACTGAGAAAAAGTATCACAGGGGAAAAAAAATGAGACCAAAATGGCCACGCGTGCGTGCATACCACTTGCCCATTACTTACATACTTAACGCTTACCATAGCTAATTGCTCTTTGGGATTACTGAGCAACGCATGTGAGAGCTGAGACGTGCACTTATCCTTCCTATAAGCAACCACCGCCATGTAAAACTTTATCTTAGATTTGCATCACCAGTAGGCACAGGCTACTATGTGGAAGCCTAAATTGCCATAAAAACGCCAGTAATACAAACCTAACATGAGCAGACGCTCATTCCTCAACCACCATACGGTAGTTTCCAGCCATCACCAGCCTCTGTAGAAGACAGCAGTGAAACTCAGAACTTCTCAGGAGACACTTTCCTCTTCTCTCTCACACGTGCATTTTTCCAGCTGTACTGATAGTTCAGGGTTTTAGTAGAAAATACAGTTTTAGGAGTGGAAGGGGTATCATGGAACATCCTCCAAGTTTTCATGTTTACAGAGCTGAAGACTCTGCAGTGGTTTAGCGGGCGGTGCTTGACTAGCAAACAACAAAAAAAGCGACAGCTGTAAGTTCTGATTGATGATATGGTTTTGACTATTTAATGCCCACCGCCTGTGTATTCTGACACATACATCTAACTGCAACGTCCATCCTGACCTACAGGTACGCTACAAGCAGGTGGGTAGTTCTTTAATTCCATACTTCAATTGGTCTCCAAAACGTAGATTTCTTTGTTAAAAACTGCTTCTTTGGTATAACCAGTGTTGAATTCATGAGAATAAAGTTACCCCAATTTTCTAGCCTTTTTTCTTTAAACACCACCCTTCTGGAGTTTTGTTCCTAATAGAGTCTTTTCTTCTTGGTTTTTTTTTGGTTTTGTGTTTGGGGTTGGGGTTTTTGGGGTTGGTTTTTTTTAAACATTGAAAGGTGGGCTGGAATAAAGCTCTAATTCCTAAATACCTTCAGGCTTTGATGCTCAGATCTTTGCAGACTGTCCCTCTTTCTTTTTACATGCTGTGATTATTTGTGTTTTGTAATGTTTTTATTCAACTATTGCACAATGCCCAATGCCCTAAATGCCCATAAGCATGGTTAAGAAACCTTTGTTAATAACATTATGAAGATGATTGTTGTGAATTCAGTTAATGAACAAAAACTGACTTAAAAAAACCCCAAACAAACGTAAATAGGTTATAGCATGAAAAATTCCCAAGGCAACTAATCCTTCCAGGACTTCAAAGGTGTGCTGGCTGCCAGCCCTTGAATGAAAAGGAGAATCTCTGCCAACAGACATTAATAGCGCTAATATCGGTAAACAAACTGCTAGGAGGCAAGACAGAATACCAAGCCATGGAAAAAAGCACACTCGGCTGTAAACAACTGAAATAATTTGGTTTCATAAAGATGAGCCAAAAATCATATTAAGATCTAGGTTCTGATTAGGTCATGACTCAAAGTAGCATTGATGCTTGAAGGCTTACATCTCATACATGCTGCTTTTGGTAACACTTTGAGCTAAACTGAAAGGATGCTTTGGAGATAGAAGTCTCATAAAAGTACCCTCTCGCCTTCAGTTGTGAGAACTGTTACCACAGAATCACAGAATGGTGGGGGTTGGAAGGGACCTCTGGAGACCACCCAGCCCAACCCCCTGCCAGAGCAGGGTCACCCAGCGCAGGCTGCACAGGGCCGCGTCCAGGCGGGTTGGAATCTCTCCAGAGAAGGAGACTCCACACCCTCCCTGGGCAGCCTGTGCCAGGGCTCGGGCACCTCACAGCGAAGGAGTTTTTCCGCATGTTCAGACGGAACTTCCCGTGTTCCAGTTTGTGCCCGTTGCCCCTTGTCCTGTCGCTGGGCACCACTGAAAAGAGTCTGGCCCCATCCTCTTGACACCCACCCTTGAGATATTGATAAGCATTGGTGAGGTCCCCTCTCAGTCTCCTCTTCCTCAGGCTGAACAGCCCCAGCTCCCTCAGCCTTTCCCCACAGGAGAGATGCTCCACTCCTCTAATCATCCTCGTAGCCCTCCGCTGGACTCTCTCCAGTAGTTCCTCATCTTTCTTGAACTGGGGAGCCCAGAACTGGACACAGGACTCCAGATGGGGCCTCACTAGGGCAGAGTAGAGGAGGAGGAGAACCTCCCTTGACCTGCTGGCCACACTCCTCTTGATGCACCCCAGGATGCCGTTGGCCTTCCTGGCTGCAAGGGCACATTGCTGGCTCATGGGGAATTCGTCGTCTACCAGGACTCCCAAGTCCTTCTCCACAGAGCTGCTTTCCAGGAGGTCAACCCCTAACCTGTACCTGTATCTGCTGTTCTGGAAGGTCTTCTTTTAGTGTAGGTCCACCTCTTGTGAGAACAGCTTTTCACATAAAGCTTCCGGCACATCACAGTCAGAAATGGATCTTTTTCCCATCCTGTTTTCATATGTTTTCTCCCTTTCAAACAAGAGGGTTCTGCTCCCACGCATCAGGAGCAGCTCAGCTCGCTGCCCATTCTCCTCAGCTTCCCGAATGCATCCTGTGCAGCCAGCCTGTGCTAAGGCATCCCAACGCTCCCACGTCTCCTTTCCACTGAACCAGTTCCAGTTAGAACCAGCACAATTATCTCATTCAATGGCACTTTTTATCTTCGATACAGGGAGGAGGAAAAAAGGCACACCCCAGCAAACACCAGCAAGTCTCTCCCTCCCACCCTCACTTGGTGTGGCCACACCAGATATCCTCATGTCCTAAGTCAAAAAGCTCAGATTCAGTCTGGAATCAAGCCGTCGATTTCTTTAAAAACAGCAAGAAACCTTCATTCCCATTAAGATTAAAAAAAACCCCAACTTCCCATGAAACATTAATCATCCAAGACAGCTACAACTATCGGTATTTGTAATTTTATAACTGTTAAAGAGGATGCTCACATGCAAATTGCAGGGAGGGTGGAGCACCATCTCCAGGTTCATCATTAAAGACGCTTCACGTTGGAAAAGTGCAACGCCCCTGTCCTTCCAGGGGAACCAAATGAAAATATCCTTTGGGTTTGCTCCATGCTTGCACCTGAGCAGCGGCACGCTCAGTCGGGAGGGCTCTTTCACCCCCGTTCACCAGACCCAGTGTCACCGTCTCAGCTGGTGGGGTCCCACGGCCTGCCAACACCAGGCTGGTGCCAGTGGAGGAAAATGGGGCTTGGATCCAGGGATCTACTGTTAATCTATCTTTTCCTGTTAGCCCCATAATGATCCGAAGTGTGTCTATGAAATCTTTGCCCAGTAACACAGACTACGAGCAGAGCCACCGCAACCTGCTGCAGTTTGCGGGCTAACTAAATGTATTAAGCTACCCGGGTTGCTGACAATAGATGATTACTTCCCTCCTGGACTCGCTGCTTGCTTGACGTTATATTCAGATACACAATCCCAGGTGCGCACGCGCACTAGGGTCTGAAAGAACAGCTTGGGTTTGGGTTTCTCTGCAGAACAAAACCAGAAGGGCTTAAGCACTCGCGAAACCTCTGGGCTGGCAGAATCGGTGACTACGAACACAAACCACAAGACCGTAAAGTTTTACTTGGAGAACTTCCACTCTCCCAAATAAAACTCGAACCGCTGGTGTTTGTAGAAACTCCCAGTCATGTCATATAGGAAAACGTTAAAACCTCTGACGCTACTATGGAAACAAAAACTCCAGCAAATGTGCTTAGCTCATGCTGAAAACGGTGGTATCAGCAAGCTCTGCTGGAGAGACGCAAGGAAAAAGTGATGTATGGGAATCTGCTGCCATGCTTTTTTTTTCTTTTAAATTACATAAAACTGCAAGCCTAAATATTCCACTTCCTATTCAAGGATAAACTGTGTAATACACTAAAAAAGGATATTACGCAATGAAAACACTAAGAAAATAAGAAACAATATTCTACGTATCGTAGACGATTTGCTTAAGAACAACTTTCAGATCAATGGAGGGAATTTTGAGACCTCTACACCACAGCACCTTCCTAATAAAGCTATTATTACATCAGTTATTTTCTCCCCTGTGCAATCCAAGGAGAAACTAAAGACACTTCACAGATTTCTGAGAATAAGATCTGTATTACTGTGACATCCCTAAAAGCAAAAATATTTTCATAGCGCTAAATAATGGAGAGATTTCAAGCATTTCATTCTACCAAATTGCAAACTGCACAAATCTGGAATTTACTTAAAATATGTCCTGCAGCAAGAACCACTGCAAGATTAAAGTGAGGATTTAAAGTAAAATTGCTTTTTGGCATGAATGCAAACCTGCAAAGGGAAAATAAAGTCCATTCTCATCATCATAATATTTAGATGATCAATTCTTTATGGGCAACAAGGACTCCGTCACACGCACCAGAGATCTTGTAAGCAACCAGCTCTGAAATTTGTGTTTTCCCTGCTAATCCAAAAGCCTGAAACCATTAATTTTAATCACTGATTTTAAACAAACCAAAAAAAGCAAGCTGCCAAGCTAAACAAAATAGGGAAGCTATACAAAGTCTGTAGAACAAAACAGCTCTCAAATTAACGATAACACAAAACAGTTTTCAGACCAGCGTGTGGTCGCTCATATAACATAGCACTTTTGAGTGCAAAAATGAAGGTGAATAAATTGCATGTTTTAATTGATATTCTCCAGAACAGAAGCTGACTTTATTGATTTGCACGGAAAAGGGTGTGAAAGAGCAGACAAACCCCACCAAGCAGCGGGATGTTCCTGCTGCTGGTGCAGAGGCTGCAGCGATGCCCTGGGTATCTCGGTCTCTGCGTGCGTCCTATTCCCAACTACCGGCCACAAATTAATGCTTACCCTCATCAGAGTCTCAGAGGGTAAGTTATTGAAAATGCAAATGTAGGAATAAGAAAAAGCAGATATTGCTAACACATGAATCACCAGGCTACATGAAGGGAACAACACACAGAGCTCTTCTGCACTTATAAAACAAGAAAACAAAACAAGTATTTGAAGATAATTAAATTGTAAAGCACAGAGTCTTCAGAGAACTTTGGTCCAACCTCTTTGGTCCAGCTTCTTTCTTAGTATGAAACAGACCTCTTCGGCATCCAGTCCCGATGTAATTCAAGATTTTCTTGCCCCTGAAAACGGTCAATGGGCAATGTCCTTGGGGAATGCGCCTACAGTTTTCTTCTAGGAAGTTCCTATATAACTTCAGATATAAAACTTAACATTTTAGCCAAACAGGAACTGCTCCTACCACTTGCTACAAGGCAGAATAAGCAGTGAATGAATCAGATACAGAGTATCTTCTGTCGCAACTCGACTACTGAATTGCTAGATAGATGTTAAACGGCTGGAACACTGCAGAAGGAGGAACACCCAGGATGCCTGCGCCTTGGTCCAAGCTGTGTTACTCGGTCTCTATGCAACTTGTGAAAAGTAATTTGAATCCTCCGTGTCTTAGATTTATCTTTAAAATGGGCATAACCCCTATTTTATCTGACAGGAATAGTCTCAGACTTTAGCAACACTTGCAGAACCTCACATGGAAAAAATACGTATAAACCAAGCGCACTGGCTGCCCCTGCAAAAAGTCAGTCTCACAATTATAGTAGTAGCGAGCAAAACCAATAGACGTTCGAGCTGATGAGGCTAAAAAGCAATTTGGCGTATGCAGGGAGGGCAGGCATCCAGAGCGGAGCGACAGCTCCATCTAACACAACAGGAAACTGCGATTCCTTCTGTAAACACCAGTGGTGAGGTGGGAGGAAACCCAACTTCTGCATAAACAGCCAGGCTGGAGCCCGGGGCTGAAGGAACGCAGCCCTGCGAGGAGGAACACGCTGTTCCCGGAGCAGCACTGCCATATTAATACAATGCCGAGCCTGGGCTCATTGGAGGAGATGACAAATTAATCGCAAGCGAGCAGCCCTCTGACAAAGACGCACGGCTCCGAGTGGCCACGCCAGCAGCGCTCCCGGTGCTTGCGGTGCCCTGCACGGGCACATCGGTCTGTCTGGGGGATGAGGAAGGCAGGCAGAGTGCAGGCAGGTGCTCAGACACACACACAAAAAATGGTGAAGAGCAATTCAGGACAAGGGCAAAGAGTGCTGAGCTCGAAAACATCATTAACAGTAGTCCTGTCTGAACTGGAAACATTAAGAAATGTAAGTCAGGTAGTTATGGAAAAGAGTCTGCCTGATTTCCTGCAGACAGATGAAAAGAATATTTCAGTCAACAGGTTAAAGCAGACGTGGTATTCTCTTCTCTGCAGAAGGCTGAAAATACAACAGATGAGTCAGGAATAATTTCTCCTCTCCTTTTTCCAGCCCTGCTCAGTTTACGGCCCTTCCAACTCAGGTCATCACCCTGCTCTACCTCCCAGATCCACACATCACAGGCGGAGAACCAGCAAAACATCCCCAAAATGCCTATTAGGTAACAACGATGTGCTAATTCCTATACCCTACGTGTCACCAACAGCTGTCTGATCTTGAAAATTCCTCTTAACATTATAAAACCATTAAGGTCTCATTTTAAGTACGTGAGAAACTTTTGCACTGCATCTTTAGAAGAAATCCCTGCTTAAGAGAGACTTAGTTTCAACTTCCAGGAACCCTGGTATGAAGATACCAGGGAATAAAAACAAGTTCTTGTTTTCATGCTTTTTAAACATTTCTCTCCTCTAACGAGAAACCTAAAAAAAGCCTCTTAAGATGAAAGCCTAAAAAAAGCCTCCTAAGATGCTGCTTCTCTGCAGCTGCAGAAGGCATTGGTTTCACCACTTGGCTGTGGCAGGACGCTTCTCACAGTGACACAGAGATGACATACAGAAGGATCAAATCTATAGAAGAAACCTCAAAACAGTAATAAAACAAACCTCCCTCCTACTCTGGGGCGTCATAATTGTACAATACATAAATCCAGCATAACTATATTGCAAAAGCCACAATATCTATATATTGAACAAATGCCTCAGCCTCTGGCAGTATTTTCCACACGTGTCTTAAGAAACACTCTAAGACCGTCCAGATTTGGTTTAATGTAGACATCAGAAATCAGTGAGTGTTTGGGAAATGAAACTGGAGTAACGCAGCGAGTATTTCTGCCACCCTATTTTAAGCGTTACAGAAAGGAGGTGGCACTGCCACTGGTGAGCCAGCCACCGGCACACAGTGCCCTGCTCCACTGCACGTATAGTTTCTCCTTAAAGGTTAAAAGGAGAGCAGGTTTCTATTTCACTCTCTCAAATACGTATATTTTTACGATACTTAGAGTTCTAATTATTAAATGCACTGCTCCCCTATCAACATTAACTATTTACATAGTGGCCTTTTTATCTGCACATCTATTCTGCTTTATTTTATGGACCATCTGAATATTTTTCGTATTTAATTTATAAGTGGTTTCTGCTTGCCCACTTTTACTGTCTGAATGCAAAAGAAAACAAGAGTAAGCCAAGCTTTACCTTTATAGGTAGAGGTCTACGTACAGATCTCTGATGATACAGAATGGGCAGACATACCAAACAGTGCATACGTTGCCCTGGAAAAAGGAATGAATCATCCCTTTACCACCACAAACGTTGAAGTATGAGATTCCTGGGGGGCTGTGTTTATTTTGCGGGTGGGATGGTGGGAGGGGAGACAGTTGTTTGGGTTTCTCTTCCTTATTAGTGCTCATGCTTGGTCCACCCACTTCTTTCCTTCTCCAAAATTACTTTCTGCAGATGCAGATTGACAGATCATCGATGCCGTTTGCAGAACGAAGCCAAAACTGCAGTCGGCAAGTTTAAGAAATAGAGTAATGGAAAAGAAAAGTAATGGAAAATGGAGCAGCAATACTGGCAAGGGGTAGAAAAATGAACAGGGACTCATAAAAGCTCAGTTTGCTCTCAGCTCTGCTACTGGCTTACTGGTTGATCTTGAGAAAAGCTCTTTATCGTCCCCTGCCCTAGATTCGCTATCTGTAAAATGGGGTGATGACATCGGCCTCTGGAAAAACATTGTGAGCTTCTCCTACATAAACTACTTCAAATTAAAGAGCATCAGATAAAGTTATGTATGGTTACTAGACTTAATATGCTTTATTTTATCCGTCAGTTGTTTGTCAGGAAAAGTTATGTGCAAATCCAATTGCTATCAGAAACACCAAGTGTTTTGTTTTAATTTGATGAGCTCCATCTCATCAATATTTCTAGTAACAAGTCTGTAAAACTGGCTCTAAGAACTATTCACTGCATTCCGTCTCTCCCACCTCACCAAAAAGGCAGCTTTACAAGAGCAGGGAAATGGAAAGACTGAGAAACCCTGACAGAATTTCATGGGAAAAAAAAATGATGGACACAAGAACAAAGTCTGGTTAACGCAGAAAACTTTAACAGGGTGCCTATAGCGTAGCTATGCCGTGACATTCAGCACAGCCCCGGCACTGGTGCCGTTAACACGCTGCACCGTCCTGGTGCCAGCCTGCAATAACAGCAGAGGCTAACGGATCTACTTACACGTTACGCACACGTATGTATTTTTTTGCAGCGTGTGTGCATACGCATGCACATATTTTTGACTCCAGAAACAAACTCCCGGCAGAGCACTCGCAACGAACTGCACAACCCAGCTGGCTTCCAGCCTCGTGCTTCTCGTCGGTGCACCAGGGTATCTGGTATTAACCCAGAAATTCAAGGACTACCCTGTCTGGCTGCCTAATTCATCTCCAGTCACTAAAATATGGCAGCCAAGATCTTCTCAATTCACTAAACTTTAAAATAAAATAACTAGTTATCTGCATCTTGTCTTATAAGTTTAATATATTGTAAGTCTCCTGTGATATGAGGTCAACATCTTCAGTTAGTACAAGATCAATGCATTATTTTATAGCCCTTTGGTATAGGGGAGTTGAGACTTATTTTTTTAGTTATATTCTTTTCTGTGTGATGACCTGTATCCAGAAGGCAAAATAAAGTCTTTCTTTTTTTCTACACCCTGAACACAGCCTCCAAAATAATACTAGATATTCACTTGGGCCCAGTTACAAACTCTGTGGGACTCTCTGCCAAGTCCAGCCAGGGATCCTAGAGGCCCCAGCAATTTATGAGGCTGAGGAATGACTTTATTTACAACAAAAGTTAAGTTCCACAGTACCCCAGTTTCTATTTCTAACATTGCTTTCTTTCACTCCAAGCACACGTAAATTCACATTTGAAAAATATTTTCCAGCTTCTCCTATTTCTTGGACGGCAGATTCTTTCCTTTAACTGCTCAGGATACCCTGCCTCCACCACATCCAAACTCTGCTTAATAAGACTCCTACTGCTTACTCATGGCTTTAAAGTATCCCTGTCCAGTCCACAGGTACCTTTAAATTTCAAAGCCCAGAAGATGAAAGGACTGAATCTTTCCTTGGTTCCAAATCTGTATTTACCGACTTGACTGTTTGAAGTCTAGAGACTACAGAATTACTGCCGTCTCCCCGGGAAGGAAATCTAGATGTGGAGAGGGGAAAAGGTGAGCTGCTTCAGACAAACCACTTCTTACAGCTCCCTCCTCTCAGAGCTGAATGCTTGGCTTTGGAAAAGCTTTTTAATCCCACACTTGGGAATTGGTTCTCTTCTGGAAATATGTTGCTATTTATTTCCATTGCCCTCAGCTGCCTCTTCCCTCCCTCCCTCCCCTTCTCCTGCTGCTGCAGAAGAGACTGAGGAAAGTCAGAAGATAATGACTTTCAGACCACCCAAACACAGCAACTGAGGGAGATGAAGGCGGCTAAAAAAATTAACAGCACTCGAGTGCTTATTGGAGCATCCAGTTCCTTAACGCACGGTCCTCCCAGGTCATTTTTAATAGACCCGACACGTGCCAAGTAAGCTGCAAAGCTCTCCCAACATTTCTTCAGCAGGCTAACTGTGATGTGCCTGTCGTTATCCTTCGGGAAACAGCCGAAAGACGAGCTCCTAACAACAGTATCAACTTTCCTCTCCACAAGTATCTGGCTTAGCTCCTCACCTTCCCAGATTTCTCACCTGAGTTCCTCTCCCTGCCCTGATTACTGACTCCTGCCACGCTTAGCACTGCCAGCCCGTTAGCCCTATGCGTACCACGGGCAAAGGAATTCAGGCAGGTCCATCTACTGCTCTTCCCATCCTTTGCTGCGTGGATTTCATTCTTGCACTGTTTTTAAAGGGCTCAATTAATGACAAATGGTTTATTGACTGCGGAGGTCCTTTTCTTTTGCCAGATAATTGCAGAGAGTCACTTGGATGCAATTTCGCCTCGTGCATTTCAAAATAGAAGGTCAGGCACTTTGCAAGAAACTGACTTTGAGTGATGGATTTCACCCCCCTACCTCTGGAACTATGAAATGATAAGGTGATGAAAAGAAATAGCAAAACCTGTATCTGTTAGTGATACACACCTTCCCAGAACCGAGAGTTACCTCACCTCCGCCTTCCCCCAAAGCAAGCAGCAATGACCTGCTTAATATAAACCAGAAAGAAGAGCACACATCATACTCCAGATATGACATCATGCTGTGACAGAGAAGCCCGTGGCAGATGCTAGCGTGCCGAGGGCTGCTGAAGTTACTGGGATACCACATTACACATAGTAAGTCTAATAAAAATATGAAAACCTAAAAATCTGGTTCAAAAAGGGGCAGAGGAAAGTGAGGAACTGAGAGCAACCATGAGGAAAATTCTTCTTGTTACCCTGGTTAAAGGTGAAAAGACAAATCCAGGTTAGTTTGTACTTTACAGTGTGGAGAGAAGGGCGCACTGTCCCAAAACGCCTACCACCCTTCGCTGGGAGACGCGAGGAGGGGAAGGAAGACTGGTTTCAGTTGTACGTTAAACATCCCGAGCCTTCTTCCCTTGGTCAGCAGGAGGGATTTAAGAGTACCAAAAACATATTTGCAGAAGAAAAAGAAAACATCCTCCCAGCACGATGAACCTCACATTGAGGTCTCGTTGCACTGACCTCACTCCCGGGAGCGGGACGGTATTTACACGGTGATGGTTTCTGCTCAGAGGATGTTCACCTTTTCGTGCCTTTGTATTTCTATGGGTACCGACCCACGCCGTGCTGCCCCACGCGTGCTGAGCATCTACCAGCAGATGCTTTGCAGGCCTGAACGCCCTCTACCAACATCGCTCATGTCCTTCACGGAAAGTGAAGATTTCTTCTGTGACAGCTGTAGCTCGGCAGCCCTGCCCAGGCTGGTGCAGAGACACCTTGCTGGTTCGTCTGCCAGAGGTTTTGATGTAAAAAGCAGAGCTACATCATCTGATGGAGGCAGAGGGAAGACCTGCCCAGGGCACCCCGGGGAGCCTGCCCACCGCCGGCAGGACGGGTACCACCGCCGGTTACGCTGCCCGTGGCCACGCCGCAGGAGGGGAGAGCTGGAAAGGGCGCACGGAAAGGGCGCACCGCCCCAGACAGGGACGCAGCACTAATGAAGGGGTCGGGCAGCCACTGCACAGCGTGTCACCCCGCTCATCACCCACCCCACCTGACTTTAAGAGAGGTGATCCCAGGCAGGGCGCGCGCCAGCCCCGCTCCCGTCCCGCGCACTGGCTGTGCTAGTTTAACCAATGTATTTCCTGGCGAAAAGCCACAGCCCGGCTCTCCCCTCTCCGCTCCTGGGGTGTCTCCAGACAGAGCCCGTTTTGCCCTTTCTGCACGTCTGGCTTGCAGAGCGAGCTGCGGGCCGATCCTGCGCCCCAGAGCCCGTCGCACGGTGCAGGAGACCTGCTCAGCACCTCACTGCCGCACAGCCGCACCCCTGCCACCACCCGTCCTCTCAGCAGTGCTCAGGGCCGAGGCTAGAGTAAGCTCCAGGCTTGTGAAATTTTCCTCCAGCTTTTTAACACTCACGGTTCCCATTTTGCATAGGAAAACATCTACCTTACACACACAAGTCCAGAGCAACCTTCCCCTGCCTCTCCTGCATCCTCTCATAAACACGCCCAGTATATGAACAGATGCACTGAGAATCACTGAAAGCCAAAGCAGCACTGGTAGACTGGAGTAGATTAAAATTGAAAAAAAAAACCCAAAAAGCTTTACTTTATTTTATGCAATATACACAATATTATATTTGAGCAACTACTAAAGTGATGTGAAACTTAAAAACAACAAAAAAACCCCCGTGCTTTCCAAACTCTTTCTCTATATCCCCATTCCCTCGTTTCCCTGGGTCATTGCACTGTATTTACCAAATTATTTATATAGATACGTTACTACGAAAGCATAAAAATATTTTACCAAAGGTAACTCCATCTCTAGGTAGCAAAAGCACTCCTGAAAATGAACTCAAAATAAAATTAACAACTCTAAGGAGTACACATTAGGCAATGGCTTCTTAAAACAGTGGTTCAATCCGCCTCCAGGGAACAGCGCTTCACAGCCTACTCTCCATTTCTTTTATTTTAGGTTCTTTACATATGAAAAAAGCTTTGCCTGCAGCAATGTTTGCTCTGGACTAGGGATAAACATGTGCTACCGGTCGGCTTCTCTAGCACCTTCCTTTAGTCCCCAGTGATCCAGAAAATAAGCATTGCTCCAACCAGAGATGCAACAGGGCAAAATGATTGTCTGGATGCACGCATGATGTGTCTCCTCTTTCCTATACAAGGTCTATATGCAGCCTATGCATTTTCGGTACGACCTACCGGAGGCATGTATTACCCTCCAGCTCAAACACAACCCGAGTTCTGAAAACGTTCAGCAGAAAAGACTGAGAAAACAGTGTTGGTTTCACGAATTGAGAACAAAAATCACAAGGCATTATATTATACTGGAGATCAGGAAACTGTAGCGTGAAAGCTTTAATTGTCCCCAGTGTCAGTAAATGCCAGCAGTGTTCCACAGAGCACAACGCAGCTTTGAAACCGAGGGGAAAATCAGCGGTACAAAAAATTGATTGTATTGATACCAAAGTTCTAAGTTTGGTCTGTAATGCAGGATCAGTATTTTGCCCAAGCTGAACATATAGTCACTATACGTCAGAATATTCTTCTGCTGGAGAGACGATGGCTAAATCTAGAGAAAGAATTGTTTTTAAAGAAATAAGTGCAGAAATGGTACAACCTATACCAAAAGACTCAATCTTCAGTGAAACAGCACCGACTCACTGAAAAGCAACTACCACTCCAGAAATAAAGGCTTAATTCATGCTAATTTTTACATACGACCCCCTAAACGTGCCGAATGGCTTGGAAGGCAGGCGCAGCCTTAGCTTACAAGGTTTAAGGCAGCCTGTACTAGGGGCTGCATCTTGTGAAGATCCTCCCGTGTTTATCCCCAGGACGGTTTTGCCTCGCTGTGTCACATCCTGCACTCATCATTCCTACAAGACCGAACACTCCACCGGGCTGTTCCGTCCAGCCATTCCTTCTGCCGAGCAGCAGTTTCATAACCCAGCAGCCTATCTTTATATGGTTTACAAACAATCAGCATCCGTCCCGCAGCTCCGAGTGCTCAAGTTACATCCGAGACAGCTAAAATAACAACTAAATAATAATAATGCTGAAGGGAAAACGCTACTAGTCACAGTGTCACTTCTCGACGGCTACTCCTATCCTCAAAAAAAACCCTAAATTCAGCTTAGCACGCTGTTTAGTTACAAGCATCCCCCTCTCTAGCAACTCTATTATTACTAACCAGAGCGCATCTGGTAGAGCGGGCAGAGGCAGCCAGCTGCCTGCTCTGCCGACACGGCCACGCCGCACGCATTCCCCGCGATCGGATTTTAACAGCTTCTACATTCTTGGCTTTATTTCCCAGGGCATTTCTTTGTGACAAAGCGCCTGGATGGGAGCGCGCTCAAGTATTTCTCCAAACTTTGTCGGAGCCGCGCGGTCGGACTCGGGTCCTCATCTGTACCGGCTTCTGGAGTTTTGCAACCGGTTTCCCCCATCTTGAGCCCGGCATCACTTCTCGGGGGGGGGGCGGGAAGGGAGGAGAGGTTTAGTTTTAAAGTTGGATATAGGGTTCTTTTTCCCCTGACACTTGGCAGACTTAAACAAACACCGCATTCTTGCTCTAGTTTCTCACTGAACTCGAATACCTAACCCGAGCCAAGGCCAGCCCTTTCCTTCGGTCCCCTCTCCGTGATGCCGGCCACCGACCGGGCTGGGACGCCTTGCCGCTGCCGAGCTGCTGGCGCCCGGCCGGCGCGACCCCTCCTCCCTCGAGGGGTGCAGCGGCTGCGGAGCCCGAGGGACGGGAGCCCTCCCCCAGGCGGCGGCGGGGGCCGAGGGCGGCGGGGCCCGCGCGGTGCCGGCTCCGCCGGGGCGCGCCCAGCCCGGCCTCCCACCCCGCGGGGGCCGCCCTTACCCTGCCCGCAGGCTCCGCGCTGGATGGCGATGACGGGCGGCTGGCGGAGGCGCTCGGCGCGGCGGCTGGCGGCCCGCAGCTGGCAGGGGCTGGCGTAGGTGACGGCGTCGCTGCCGCAGACGGGCTCGCTGCTGGCGCACAGGCAGCGCCCGGCGGCCGCCCGCTTGCGCACCGTGCCCGAGGCGGGCACCCCGCCGCCGGGCGGCACGACGCACTGGAGCCCCTCACCGCAGGGCGGCCCCCCGCCGCCGCCGGGCCCGCCGCAGGGCTCGCCCTCCTCCGCCCCGCAGACGCGGCAGCAGCCGCAGGCGTCCAGCACGGCGCCGCCGGGGCAGGAGGCGGGCAGCGGCGGGCAGCGCGACCGCTCGCAGCGCTCCGGGCAGGCGGGCGGCTGCGCGGCGGCGGCGGGCAGCAGGGCGGGCAGCAGCGCCGCCAGCAGCAGGCTCCGGCCCCACAGCGGCATCGCGGCGGCGGGCAGCCAGGCCGGGCGAGGTGCGGCGAGGGGCGGTGAGCGGGGCCCGGCGGGCGGGCGGCTTTAAGCGGCGGCGCGGGGGGCGGCGCGGCCGGGGAGGGCGGCGGGGCGGGGCGGCAGCGGCGGGCACGGCCCCCCCGCCTCCCCCCGGGGCAGTAACACCCCCCACTGCTCGCCTCCCCCCCGGGACCGTAACACCCCTTTCCCCCGGCTGTAACATCCCCCTTTCCACCTCCCCCCCGGGACCGTAACACCCCCCACTTCTCGCCTCCCCCCCGGGACCGTAACACCCCCCTTTCCGCCTCCCCCCTCCCCCCCCCCGGGGCCGTAACACCACCACCGCCCCCCCCTCCCCGCCGCCTTCTCTTTTTGGGGCAAACGGGCACGGTCCGTTACCGCACGGAGCTGTTAAACTTGGCGTTGAAAGGCGCGGCCGCGGTGCAGCACCAAAACCCTGACAGACGACTTCGGACAGGCTGATAACACGGCTCCTGCCGGCGGGGGGGATGAGGGGGTGGGGTGGAGTTGAACACTCTTCCCCACTTCGGGAATTACGGGAAAGGCAAGCTGAAGTAAGCGCCGATACCGTTCCTATCTGATAAGAAGATGGTGGAAGGGCAGATGCGGGGGGCAGGGCCGCCGGCCGCCCCCCTGGCAAAAAGAGCGATGCCCAAGGCCGGGCATCCCCGCCGACAGCGGCAGCTCCTCCCGCCTTCCCGGCGGGAGGGGGCTCGGGAGCCCGCGGCCGAAGGCGCCGGGAAGGGGAGGCGGGCCGCTCCCGGGCGCTTCTGCTCGCCCCCGCGCTCCACCCGAGGATCTCGGAGCCTCAGGGCGAGGTGGGTGCTAGCAATTAGCAGAAAGTTAATCAACCGAAAGAAAAAACCCAAGCAAAACCAAAGTAGTCCTCCACCATCCCACCGGCGGGCTGATCCCGTTTATCTGGCAGCTGGGCACCCGCCAGAACCTATGGACAGAGGCCTCGACGCCATATGCTCTTCTAGCACGTACACGGCAGTTTGCAAGGCGGTTTAATTACACACAAGTACCTTCCGAGGGAAAAGACATCGCTTCCCAAGCTAGCAGCCAAAGGTATAACACGAACTAATAGCTGGAAATTGAGCACAGCCAATTTTTTAATTACGAGCCGATTAAACTGTTGAACAGACTACCAATCTAATTATTTAAGTGTATCTTTATCAGGCACCCGATAACCAAGGACCTAATGAACTTTACACACCATTAGGCAAGATGAAATGCTGTTGACTGTTAGATGAGCTGCGACTAAGAAACTGAGGATGCCAGCAACTACATTAATACAGAAAATACAAAGTCTTTTCTCCTACGAGAAGTGGAATAATCTTTAACCGCCAGCCACTTGAGCAGGTGGAAGCAGCATCCCAAGTGTCAGAATTGAAACCTAATTGTTTCCAGGGAACATTATAAAATCTTATCAAACTGTGACCACAAAACCACAAATGTGCAGAACTTACGTAACTGCTTGGTGAGCGCCCAAAGGTGGGAAACCGCATAGATGCCAGCGATCCCAATAAAAGCTCCAACACGAACCCCTTACATCTGCTGTTCTCCAATAATTCTACACTGTGCAAGAAAAGAGATTTCAGGAGAATTACTTGATTTCAGAAGTGACCGAAGTAGTAAAGTAGTAATCTGGAACAATTCACAGCAAAACTTCCCTACTGTTAAAATCATTACAGTGTTAAAAAGTCTAAGAAAAAGTTTGAAAATGTTTACAAGTTTAAATATTTTTTTAATGTATGTATATGTATAAAAACATATATATAATATAGATAGATATCATAGTAAAGTGTTTCCAAATTATTAATTTTTTATCCATTACTTACTGGCTGCTTTTAATAAGCTTCAGGGTTGGGTGGGGTTTTTTTCCCTTTACTTTGAAATAAAGGGAAGTCTTCAAGGAAAGATGAACTGTTTTGAGTATTAAAATACAAGAAATACAGGTTCAGAAAAGCTCGTATAAGCTCCTATTTGGAAGCAGGAGCAAAACATTCAGAGACCGATGGGTGAATTACAGTGGGGTTTAGTCCTGCCCCCCCCCAAAAGGCTGTTTGCTTTTCTACCTCCCTGCCGCTGTCAGGTAACTTAGAGTAGCTGTTTGAAGCCACTGGAGCCTTACCTCTGTAGGTAGGAAAAAATTCCATGCAGTGGGAAAACTCCTTGTTCAGTCATCCTCTCTCCATGGATGTTTGTGTCTTTTTTAGCTTGGTGTCCTTTGATAGCGGTCGTGCTAGGGAGCAAAGGCAAGGCATGAACGGCGGCTCAAAATACGTTAACAAAAGCCCCATTGACAGAAACCCACTTGGAATAGTTATAATTCAGTAAGTCAATACCCTAGTTCAAAACCTAAATAAAGCAACTGCATCCTTGCCTCAAGAAAGGAGTAATCAGTCAATGAAAGTATGAAGTGTTTACTTAGTTGTTCGGCTTATAGTTCACAATTCTTAAGCTAAATATTTAACTACTTCAAGAACTACTGCAAGTTTATAGTGTTCACACACAGAAGTTGGAAACAGCAGTTGAGTATATTTATCCTTTCCGTGATGTACGATTCCTTTTTTGCACAATTCAGCCAGCACTATCAGCCAGATAGTGCCCTACACCTGAAAAGCGCTATAAACCCAGGAATTATTATTTCTCCGCCATCATAACATTTTCACACAGAACAGCTATCCAAGCCAGCAGACATTTATCAATACTCAAAGAGACCAAAAATGTGGCCTGAGAAATACTTACAGGTATGTGGCCTGAGAAATACTTACACTTGCGAGACTTAGTAGCAAAATATTTCATCTCCTACTTTTCAAATGGAACTCGATGACAGGAGGCTCCATCGAGAGATCATATGCTACAAATTCTTCTGAAGGTATGAAAGTTTGGATGCTGCTGTCGGGGATCCAGAATTTGCCCTGACATTCAGCCCCAGCCCCGCTCGCAGTAGGGGTCAGGGCAGCAGAGTTCGCCCTTTCCTGCAGTATGACCATGTGCTTTGTATTACCTATTATGAAAGCAAGTTTTCCTGGATGCCCATGAAGATGTTGCCACGTTACCCAAGATGTACCGTTTACTGCCTTTGAAATCGCAGCGAAACGGTAAGAGCCGCTGCCTCCCGTGGTTTCCTGGGCAGAGGAGGGAGCGAGAGAAGGCAGCAGCGCTTGCCGCAGGGGTCTTGCGTTGCCACTGCACGGGGGGGCCAAGGAGGTGGCTTTGGAGTACGCATCTGGGCACGCAGGGAAAGGCTGGGATGCAAGAAGCACGTAGAGGATGAAAAAAGCATACACTTGGCAGGAGAGAAAGGGGTTAACGTTATAGTCTGGGGATAGAAGGGTCCTGGCCAGAAAACAGGACAGGGAAAGTTTGCGATGGCTGGAATGCCTTTACTCTGAGCAAACTTAAATGGCTTGGACTTTGCAGAAAGCTGCTCTGGGTTTATTGTGACTGCGTTACCATTTTGCTTCATTCATTATTGGCTTTCTCCTAGATTTTCTGTGGAGAAAAAAGTACGCTGTCCTGCACACTTTTGGCCAGGATGCAACATCCCCACCCCCACCTCCCAAAAACCCAGGACTTCTCTACTTTGTAGGACTTCTCTATTTTGTTAAACAAAGATTTACTTTTTTTTTTTTTTTAAAAACCCAACTTTTAAAACACATATGCTGAATTCATTGCTACATACAGAAAAAATGCCATTACTTTGAAAGAGAATGGCTGCAAACCAGGGAATTTAAAACTACCTATTCTTTTCCAGTTGTGAGTTCAGCCCTGGTGCTTGACAAGCATAGCTGCTGGCATGATTTGCAAAATAAATGAACGATCAGCGTGTCTTTTGTAAAGCCTCACATGAAACCAAGCAGCCTGCCCCGAGAAACAATTGCTAATCTGAACAAATTAAAGATGTATTTGTGTAGACTGGTTTTTCCTTGATGTCAGACGGCGAGCCTACAACTAGGAGTGCGAGTCTTACACTACAGGCAGGGAGTGTAAAACCAGTGTTGAAACTTTGTCATTAACTTAAAACTTAAAGAAAACAAACGCGCTGCTGTGAAAACATGCAGTTGACACCCACCTATTGAGAACAGACATGACTTAGGTGTCCTGATGAGCTCAGTTATCATTAGGAGAATGGTGGCAATAGGAATGTAGTGCAACAGAGTGGTTTAAATTCTTAAAAGATGAGTTCACTATGCATATTGATATGCAAAATTACTGTCGTTTTAAATGTAAATCCCTAATTACAGTGTCAAAGGTAGCACTTTGAATAGCTATATTCAACTACTACTACACCATTACACAGTACCTTTGCAAATGAGTACCAGTTTCTTTTTCTCAGAGAGGCTGCACAGAAAATCTGAAGTGAAAAACCGAGGCAGACATTTGGGACGTGATTCAGTTACGGAGCAGGACTCACACTTAACTTTTCCAGAGCAGCCTTTATTACTTCCACGGAAGAGCTCAGAAGTACTTTAGCAGCTTACTGGCTTGGAGCATCAAGTAGCTATATAGATTGTGGTCCAAAACAAGAGACGAATATTAAGACATTAAATAAAACTGATAAAAGGTAAAACTATACATAGCATAGAGTGCTTCAAATTATTCTTTTTATTTCATTTTAACTTTTAGCCTAAAAATACCCCGTCCCAATTTCCCCTTCTTTCATTTCTTCCTTCTATTCAACCTCAAATAAAAAATACAGAGTCTGGCTAAGAGCAGTAATATTTCTGTCCCACACCTTCAGAGTGCACCTTTTTGGTGTGCTCACTAATTTCTCCATCTATTATAATATAGACTTCCTATAAGGCCTAAAAGAGTTAGCCTTTGAGTATCAACATTTTCGACTAATACAGCCACTTTTATTGTGGGAGAGACTCTGTGATGCCATATCCCCTTTTAACTCATTTCTATACAGAATTTTGACTTCTGAACCTAGCTTAATATGTAATTGCAAAACCTCAAAGTTTGAAAAGCCAAAAAGAGTAAAATCGATTAAAATGGCAGCTCAGTAAGGAGAAAGAATGATGTTTTGAACTGGTTCGGTCTCCCCCTTCCATCTGTAGCCCCGAGTACTCCAGCCTACCTCCAAACTCGTACCTTTGTGTCCCGTCTCTTTGCCTACCCCAGGCAGCAGCGATGCTTGCCGTCCAGTCTGGTCATCGAAGAGATTGTACTCAGGTGAGACATTTGAAAGGTCCTTCCAGGCAGCTGCATCACTCTAGATAACCAGTTTCCCAGGTGGGTTCCCGAGGTTTTAAACAGCAGTGATCAGAAGTCAGCCAGCTCATCGCAAGGCCTCTTGGTACAGAAAGTTACTGCTTTACACTGCTAGACATACACACGTCTTTCAAGCAGTAATGAATGTTCTGAGCACGCACATTTTATACAGTCATCTAACACACATATATACTTGCTTTTCATTCTTATCAGACTGAATTACTATCTAGCTATTAGCAACAGGTCTCTCTTGTACTGGTTTATCATAGGAAAACATCAGTTCTTTAACACTGATGTATTTCATTGGTGCTGTGGTTTGAGTCTTGCTGCTTTGGAGAATCCACTTTTCCTTACAACGAAGTGTCAGTTCTTCAGTATCTACTTCAACTATTTTTTCACTACTCTCTGATTGCCGGCAATTGCTTTCCACAGTCACTAGCATCACGAGAAGCCTCACACTTTCATTATCCACTGGACAAGTTAGTAGGTTACTCACTTTTTCCTATAACATCATAGCTTCCTCAGGAGTAAACTGGTACTGTAAACGAGAGTGGCAGGGAAAAAGGGATGTTTTGTCTTATCTTCAACCGATTCGCTGCCATCGCTATTCAAAGCTTACAAGGCGTAAGAGTTTTAAAACAAACTCTGAGTAGTCCAGTGACTTAACAACTGGAGTTTCAAACCGGATTTTTAAGATTCAGAAATATACTTTAAAAGTAAATGCCTGACTCGGATCATTTTTAAAGCTAGAGCATGACCTCTAGGTGGTGCTGACATCTTGTTATTCCGTGAGGTTAAGGCACATGCCAGTTTAATAAACTATATTTTGGACCATTACCCTTTGGCAGTTCTCTTCAGGCACGCGGATTGCAGACTTAGCAGTTAATTTTTTGTAAATTTTATTGTAATATGGTGGGTTTAAATCTATAACCATGAAGAATAATTCAATTCCCTCTGCAGTAAAGGGGCAACAGCAAGTACACGGCAAATGAAAACGTGCAAGACAGCACGTAGTAAGACAGAGCATCCAAGTCATTTCAGGGACCGCAGTTCAGGTCTCAATGGGCTGTGAAAACTAACTTAAGGTTTTTATGAAAATAGTTAGAGGATAAAAAGTTGAAAGCTAAACAGCAGAGATGCATGAGATGAACTAGAAATGGTATTTTCAGCTCCTTTAAATAAGTTTGAGTTGCAGCCAGTAATTGCATTTTATTCTGACATTTATTACTAGGAAGAAAAAACTGTATTGCTGTACACGTTAGATTAGTGTCTAACTTGGTATACCAAGGACCTTACTGAACCATCAACTCCATACTGCTGCAATCAAGCTGCTTTTGGAACTTAGTGATGTCATGATAAAGCTGAAAATGTCTAGTTTAAATGAAGATGGGCTGCCAAAGGTACAATTATATACGTATTTCATATCAACTCTGGCCTGTGGTGCAACTGGTTAAAATGGAAGCTTCAAGACACTCAGTGCCGTGACTCCTCTCAAAGTCGTGTATGTTATGGAGTAAAATGCTGGGGGCAATATCATGCACATTTTGCTACTTGTGTAACTGCAGATGTGTACATACCTGGAATAATTCACAGTCAGATGATGTCGCAGTCAAACTGGAATTTGGGTAACTGCGTACAGCCTATATAAAATATCTTATTCAATTACCGTTCCTTATCCGAAGCTTGCATACTGTTGAAACAGGCTGATTAACTGTGCCACTTTACAAAAGGGAAAAATGGACTTGAGAAATGCAGCCACTCAAGTGTGATGATATCGTACTGGCTACTGTACAGATAGCGAGGTGCTTCCAGATGTCGTACAGGTGCTGTTATTTCAGGAAAGCATTTGAGAGAGAACCTTTGTTATGCAACAGTATAAAGCCAGAAAAAATGCATGTTACATTTTGTTCTCCTCTTAGTTTTGTGAGGTTTTTTTTCCCCCTTTCAGATGGTGCCTGAGTGTTTCCCCATGGTTAACTTGACATTATTATGCATCATGTCTTCCCTTCCATTGATTGAAAAGAAACCTGATCAACTTCCCTTGCATAACATGTAAAAATTCCACAGAATAAACCGAGAATAGTAAAAGAAAAACAGCTCGTTCTGTTCAATTTCTTTCTTAGGCTACACAACCTGATGAGATTTGAAGAATTAAAAAGACGTTATAGCTGGATAAGAGAGAATCTGACCCCTTATATGCTAAAAAGAAATATATTGTTCTGATAAAATATTTAACATGGTGCAAGGAAACTCAGTCAGATGTTATTTTAAGTTACCCAAACCGATTTATTGACAATTTAAATGTGACATATTTACAGCACTGTTTCTAAAATAATTTAACAATTTTCATAGATTTATAAAAGTACTGATAAATAGGAGACCCTGACAATTACCAACCACAAATATTTCCCTATGCTACTGAACTACAACAGTAGTTCTTTTCTTTTTTTCTTTTTTTTTTTTCCCCCCTCTTTTTATAAGTCCCATAATGGAGCTGCTTTACCTCCACCCAATGTGTAAAATTGCCAATACCAAAATATAATAAAATGAACATGCAGTGTGAAAGCTGTACCAGAGAAGTGATTTCAGATGTTAGACTACAGTAAAAATATTTCAATGCAAAGTGTCTTCCACACAGAATGTACTTGTGAAAAAATAAGCTTTTAAAGAACTATTGGTTTATCTTTATAGAAGTTAAAACCTACAATACTAGTTCAGACATTTACAGTAACTTCCAATTCTGTGCTAGTTTTCACATACATCTAAAGACTCAAACAAAGCCAGTAATTTACAAACACCACTGCCTGAAGACAGTGGTTAGTTAGCTTATGGATAAAAAAATGAAGGTGCTGATATAATTTAAGGTTCTGAAATTAGATTATATTTCATTCTTATATGACACCAATTATTCTATCCTTGGATCAACAAATCATTGTGGTAAAGCCATCCGTATCTCTCAAGCAGGAAGTCAGTTTGGAAGTTGGAGAGAAGATGGACTTGTATGATATGTATCTTAGGTTCCAGTAGACAAAAAATTATCACAAAGCTGGACAATCTGAATCACAATAAGCAGCAGCATGAGATATTTGTGGGGTTTTGATTAAAGCAAACATTTTTCAAAAACGATCAAAAGTACACAATCTAATCCAATACTTGAAATGTAAAGGTTCTTTCCATTTGCATCACTGAAGCCCCATAACACAGTGTACACAAACAACAAATACTCATATTTTTAAAAACATATATTGCACAGCTAGTAGGTGCAATACCAGAACACTGGTATCCCTAGCGTAAAGTTTTCTATTTTAAATAGCTCTTCCGAACTATGCTATTCAGAACAACTCCAAGCCAACGTTCAAAACCATTAAGAATGGTTTGTGTACACACCTAATCCAAAAGTGTTTCAACAACGTGAGAAAAAACACAGGCACTTAAGATTATTAGTGCACCAAAAGTTATAGGCCACAATTGCATGACTATGAACAGTTCAGTACCAATAATGACAAAACTAAACGAGGAGGTCTTCCACTGATCAATACAGAAACAAGAACTGTTCAAAGCACTGATAAGAAAACCATTCTCAAAACAGTAATCAAACGATACGTTTAGACATTTAAGAAAAATAATTGCTGCAAAGCCTAATGTACCACAATATAAGCCCTACTTACTTCAAAAGATCTGAAGTGTCCAAATTCAAAAGTCCAATTTCTCTTCTCCCCCCTCCAAAACACCATTACATGCAGTCCATTAAAACCCAAATGTGCAAAAAGTTATAACCCACCTTTAGGAGTGCATCAAAAATAGGCTGACTATTCAAAATATTATTTTAGTGGAAATTTTACAGCACCATAATTAGAATTCCAAGGGAGTTCAGAATTCTTGTTCTGATAACAAATCAGTTGACACTGTTGATCCTAAAGAACAGAAGAAACATTTTGTGCATTTCCTGGTATCTGAAAGTCATGGAGAGAAACAATTCTCATCTATGCCTAACATCTTACTGTAGTTCAAAATGAAATTAAATAATCACATTTGTTGGCAATAAGTTCTCCACAATATAGCATTAATTGTAAATTTAGTAAATTTGCCAGATTAGGAATGAAAAGTTGCTGGTACCTTGCTTAATGCAGAAGTACTCTTTTGGTTTTGTCTTTTGTTTGGTTGTTGTTTTGTTTGTTTTTTTTTTTTTCCCTTAAGTTGTGCAGTTTGGCCCCTCCCTAGTAAGTGATTTACTATCAGGCTTTGAGAAAACACGTAAGGTCCATTTCTGAACCTCAGCTGAAAGGCAATATACAAACACATTATATATACACATGTGTGCACAGAAACACACACATACATATATATAAAAATCAGTGTTCCGGTTTTTTGTTCTCATTTCCTATAATTTTCTTTGGTTAAAAGTTCGAGCAAGGAAATTAGAGGACCGAACAAATGGATCATTCTCCAAACACTTCCATCACTACACATCACTAACTGGAAGGCTTGCATCATCCAGATCCACAAGGCCAGGATCCTGTTCCTGAGTGCCATTTTTGCTTTGGGGTTCCGAGAGGTCCCGTTCAGTCACTTTGGAAGCTGATTCTCTTGGAGCGACAACCTGGATCTTGTAGCTCCCTGGCTTGGCCTTGGTAAAAGATTCGTGAAATCCTCGCTTCTCCAAGGCAGGGTATTTGGCGTGAGGGTTTGGGACCAGAGGGCTGCCGTGAGCGGCTGTGGAATGTGAGGTGGCTGGGGCTGGGACGGCAGAACGGAGAGCATGGTTGGGTTCGGAAGAAGACTCGGTATGCTCCTGGAAAAGAAAAGCACGTGTCAGATGAAGTCATTGACGTCACGTTGGAAAGATGCAGTTTCAGATTTCACACTCAGAAAAAAATCAAGACAGAAAATACACAAAGCAAAGCGTCAGCCGCAGCAGCAGGAGGCAGGTGCTTTCTCAAGGCAGTGTATTATTAAATGTGAGCTTACAGCAGTATGTGACAGCAACATCAGTTTCTTCATTTGAAGAAATTATATTTCTCAAATCATGCTCAGCAGCTCTTTAGACTTTATAATATAGTGCAGCAAATTGAGGCTTCTCGTTTTACTAAGATGTTAAGTAACCTTTTGAAGATACACACTTTAAAGGCCATTGAAAGTGACATCTTTCCAGGAGAAAAATGTATTCAAACATATCCATGTACATCAGGCACTCATATCCTAAATCCTGAAGCAATGCACGTTTTACTGTTCCCTCTTCTTGAGGTACCAATCTCCCCAATTTGTTTCAGGGACCAAACAGAAATAGTTATACAGTCTTGATAGCATAAAATAGTAACTATTTCCAAAGGTAATGGACCTAGAAAAGAAACTGATCTTTTAAGCTATTCCTTCTAATTGTCAAGTTATTTTCTTGTGTTTATTACTGTTAATTGCCATTCTGTTGACCTTTATATAACTCTATTAGATTCATACTGTGAAAATAATCTTCCACCATTTACTTACTGATAGAAACCAGTTCCCAGACTACCTAGGAATGATTTAGATGTCTAAAGCGTAGGCACAGAGTGCCATTTTACACGTCCTAGGATAACCTGTCTGACCTACAGAACAAAAAATTCCTCAGATTCTGCATCGTTATCTATCAGTTCTGAAAGGATGGCTCAAACGCCTAGGGATGTCTAGAACAGCACTGGATACAGTGTTAAAGTGATATGATCACAACGACGTGCGATGACGCAGTGAATACTTCACTCCGCGTGCATTGGGAGCTGCAGCTGCTGCCACTTCTGCCATCACCAGTGTTAGTACATGAACTAAAGAAATCTGCGAACCCATGTGTGTACACAAATCAAGTCACTTGTCAAGCACTTGTTAGCAAAAAACCATCACAGATGTGTGTCCAAGATGCAAATATACATCCTAAACAGAATACTTATTTCTCCATAGCAGTTTTCCAAGTTTCTTTTAGATGCTATGACATGAATTCACAAATTTAATCATAATGGAGTCTGCAAAATACTGTTCTATTTCTTTTTATAAATTAACTAATAGTATTGGGTGAAGGAGCTGTGCAACTTCTTTTGGACTTCAGTTTTCTGTTCAATTTCAGTGATGTATTTCACGTTATTTACATTGCCATATTTCATACCTGACTTGATACTCCACTTTAAGAAAAACATTTGCTTTAGAACATGATTCAGTGATTTACCTATTATTATTAATAATAATTTTAGTTCAATAAATAGGACAAAAGGGATACTAGGACAAGATCTCTATAATAAACTTTTTGCTAAGTTGAACTGAAGGATACTCAGATTTTACTACCCACACTGACTGTAACTTCACAGTTAAGAGACTATGCAGCTATATGACTCTTCAGGTGTACTGCTTTGAACAGTGTACCGATTATGCATGATAATGCTTCTACGTTTGAACTAATAATTTCATGCAGAGACTTATAAGCCATGCAAATCAGGCTACAATATTATCCTTCCAATTACTAGTCACGACGTGCATTTTTTGTGTGCACGCATCTGTATTAGTTTGTGGGTAGCTTGAGTTTAATTTTGCTTTTGCGCAGTTTCAAAAAAATGTAAAGTAAAATGGAAATATGAACTCTCATGCAAATTAACTTTAATACTTTCCTTTTAAAATGACATCATGTAACTTATGTTTAAATGTATAGTATGCTTTGAAGTACAAATACACATTTTTGCCATTTTTAATTTCCAATTATTTTAAAAGTAAGAAAAAACAGTGCAAACCTGTAAGTGAACGATATAATTTATGAGTTAGTTTTCAGTAATGGTAATGACAACAGGTAGCATTATTTTTAGTTTTTTATAGTGCAAATTAGTCTCTAGTCCTAGCCCTCTGTTTAGAAGGCAAGTTTACATGAGAGCCCACATACGTGCTGCATTCACCAGTTCTTGATGTATACCTCTGTATACAAGGATTCGACAGCCTTCTGGCCTGCCGCATCTGGAACACAGTGCAAAGCTAAGATTAGAGTAACCTATACTTGGGGAAAGAAGAGAAGAGAGGGAAAAAGAAAGAAGTGATGCAGACAGTAATAGCTAGGTTGCTCCGTTAGCCCCACAAAAAAAACATACACAAAGAAAAGTTATCTGCATATTTTCATTCCCCCAAAAAGAAACAAAATTTATCATAGGAAGTTTTTTTTAAAAGCATGAAGCAGCTCCCAGCTGCAAAAATAACTGAGAGCTTAGACTGAATTAACAAGAAGCACAATATCAATGCAAATGTGTAGTCAAAAGCCAGATTTAAATTATTAGATTTCAGATCATGGGGGTAATGATATATTCAGCTTATTACAAAACATCCCATAGCCAGAAAGCGAAAACCATAGCTTGCAACATCTGAACTGTAAAGTACTCCATTTGTTAAATCTGGACGTACTTGGAGACACCGTGACACTACAGAAACCTTCACCACTTTTCTCAAGTTAAGGTACTTTATACTGAACATCTAATCCAGTTTAAATGCAAGTATGTATGAAATGCTGGCATCCACGTGGCTTCACAAATATTAAGATTTGTCACAGTGCCTCAGTTCAGTAATGCTAGATGGTGTTCACGCTACGTTTTCAACAGCAAAAAATAATTCATGCGAGCAGAGATCTCTTAGAGAAGTTACTTTAAATTTGAATCTGTATCATATACAATAAACTATCAACAACAGAGAATGACAATCTAGTAGGGAGAGTTGTTAAAAACAAATTAGGATATTGTCATTTGATTGCAAAATTCAGCAATTAGCAGAAACACCTCGCAGGAATTAGAAAGTTTCAATTTTACTTCCAAACTAGTAGTAAAGACAAAGATCATACTGAACTCAGAGTAATTTTTCTAGGTTAGCACTTGCATTATCTATGTGTTCAAGACAATACAATGCACATAAAGTTACATACAGGTAAGACTAAGTACGTGCTCAATTAAAAATGCAAAATATTTTATGCCAGTCTGTATGAAAGTTCATGCAAAGATGCCACATTACTACAGGATAGGACAGAGGACAGGCGAAAGGAAAACACAACTACAACTTCATGTGCACAAGTGAACATCAGCTAATCACGTTTTCTCTGAGGTTCAGAATAACATACGGAAGCTGCTGATCTTCCAGGTCCCCGCTGTGCTACAATGGCCCCAGAAATTGCTTTTATCCAACTGTGCATGTCTTCTGGACTGTCCGCCTGGATCAAACAATATGCATTATATTTAACGTAATCAGCTCTCACCTTTCCCAATGTCCTAACCATCTGCATTAAAATGACAGCCCTACCCTACTTCAGTAGTCTGTTATTTAAAGCCATAGGGACTTCCATTTCTTAACCCAGACATTTCTTAAAATCTTACCCTGAATTTACTATTGTATGTATACAGTTATATACAATAATAAGCAAGAAATAAGTATTTTTATACTATTTGCATACTCTAAACTCAAATTTTTACTTTCAAACAAAAAAATTAAAGCGCACACAGAAATTCTTACAGGAGATCTGCTGACCCCTCTCAGCAGACTTTGGCCAATGACATAACTTCTGTACTTTTCAGTCACTGTTGCACTTCATAGAAGTATTTACTGAAGAGTACAGTAAAATAAAAATCCGTCTGTTTCAGGGGTCAGCTGTACATTTACTTAGAACAACAGTCCAACAAAGATGCAATAGATTAACAGTGAATACCAAGGGTGTACATATCTGGGATAAAGACAGATAAAAAACTAAAGCTATCTCCTAATTAGGTTGCAGCTTTATTAAACCAGCACATCCACCCAGCAAGAAACATCTGCAACACGTCACTTAATTTTGTTCAGCTACAGGACAGCTCATAACTCAGCATCTGGCACCACTGCCTGTGTTAGGATCAGAAAGGCCTGTATAGTCTATGAGAGAAACTCAAAAATTATTTCCAGTACTACAAGCACCACGTTCCCACACCGCTAGGAAAAGCAAGTCTTTGTGATCTGTATTATATCCAAACATTTAGAAGGTGACATGGTAAGGATGCAGTGAATAAAGTGCATATGGAACATGTTACCAAATAGGTACTGAAATCTAAATGTTGCTGCGCTTTAGTAGATATTTTAATGTGGCAACTAACTTGAATCTGAGAACTCAATTACTATACATAAAAATTCAGTACTTCAAAATAAAAGATTTAATATATTGAGTTGATCCTACAGAATCTGAAGGCCCGAAGGCCAAAATCACATTAGGATTTATATTTTGTTATTTTCATACACTACCAACATAACACTTGCTGTCACGTGGAATATTTCTTATATGCATCTTTCTGAAATATAATGAAGATCACATTCCCTCTGAAAATCACGGCATAGTTAAATACAACTTTAAGAGCAAAATAGCAGTGCTGCTTTGCTTTGACTATGGTAGTCTCTTGGTTTTGCCCAAAGTTTAAAAAAAAAAAAAAGAAATTACCTGCACATAAAAGGTTCGAGAAGTTGTTACAATTTCAAAGAGATTGTCTCTCATCATTATGTCACTGTAAATGAAACAAAAATACTTCAACAGCAAGTACAACTTTCCCACTTTATTTCAGAAAGACTCTAAGATGTGCAGAGAATTAGAGCATTCGTTGTTGGAAGACCTTTGCATTTATTGATCACTCTGCTGTTGTTTTTTTGGTAAATGCCAAATAGAAAAAGAAAACCAGTATCTTTTACTCATTTTAGTCCTAAGACTCTTTACTTTCAGTGGCATGCATGCTACTATATATATTTAATTGGAACATTCTAATATTTACCTATATTTAATTGGAACATATCTATATTTAATTGGAACATTCTAAACCATACCATGTTAAGTTTACAAATATTTATTGTTCTAGTCAAGTTTCTGTAAAATTTCACATTTATATTTTGTTACGTCTTTGCAAAGTACTAGTCCTAAACTGTAGCATGCTTAAAAAAAAAATCAATATCCATCATAAGGAACGAATTGCTTTAGTAGTAGTTAAGTATATTGCCATTTCGTGGGAGAGAAACAGCAGGAAGAAGAGTGTTCTCATCTAAATTCAGACATTTAACATAAGGTAACGTCCTCTAAAGGTTTAGAGATTATATAAGCAGAATGGAGACTCCTAAAATTGCTGCCTCAGATCAGACAGCACCCATGCATCTCTAACTCATGATTACATGACATTCCTTTGTTCCACCCTTGTCCAATGCATTTACATTCTACTGAATGTTACAAGTTTGAAACACACGCTAATACGGAACCCTCAGAACCAGTTTTATGCACAAAACTACGTGCTGTCCTATAAATAAAGAGTATCACACATGCATACATCAACTGAGGTTGTTGAAAAGTTCTCCATTGTCTCCAACAAGCAGTCTAGCCACGACAAAGCAGTATACTACATCCCATGTAACCGCATTAGTGCTTCTCTCACCTTTGTTTGCATTCCTGAACTTTATGGACCTCCTTAAGTGGTATAACCCTGAGAGGTTCCTTTTCCTGAAAAAGAAAAAGGCAAAAATATTTCAGTAGAGTATATTAACAACTAGAATATAGTCAGAAAGCCAGAGGTCAGGACAGTTGACAGCAGCAGACTTACATAAATGAGACTTTCAAGGCAGTCACTTATGCAAAAGCTGGTGTCAATCAAAATTTAATTTGCTTTTGTGAGTATTAAACCAACCATGGCACTTGCAATGAAGAAGAGGCCAAATCAAGAAGCAAAAAACCCAAACCACATTCCTTCACCTTACCATAATGGAGACAACCACCCGTTGTCCCCCTCCCCTAACCAGATCACACAATTGAATCTGGCCTCAAGCAGCTTATTTCAGTAAAACCGTGATTATATTCATTTGCTCTGAAATGCTACAATACAAGATACTTTGTTGATTGTACTGCATGACATGGCTTTAAATAAGATTAATTGTATCCTATACTCAATACAATCAAAAATAATCCAAAGAAATCAATCGTACCAAAACCTGTAAAAGAGCAAGTATTCTTAAAGCATATGAAAATTCTGTTACGCTAAGTGTTACAATTCTGTCAAAGTTTCACACAACAGGAAAAAAGTGAGAACGTTCAAACAGAAGCAGGTTCACTTTTGCCATGACAACGTAATGTCATACATACTATTATTTTCCTGTGGTTGTTGCAGTAAACCACAAACAAACAACAACTTATTTTACCTCCTAATGTGTTTTCTTAAAGCAATGTTACAACGGACTACTTCAGTTGGCTTCAGCTTGTAGACAAACCAAAAGCTGTCAGCTCTGGAATGACTACCTTTCTCTACAATTTCTGTTACATATACTTAAGAGATTTATGTTATTACAGCAAACAGCGTCACCCAAATATAACCATCCTCAAATGTCAATTTTTATGAGATCATGTGTCTCTATGGCAGACCAAATGTACAGATTTTAAAACTCAATGTTCTCAGTTATTTTGCCCCTCTTCCACCCCTGCTCTTCCCAGGTTCACTCATCCATTACAACAGTTTTCGAAGTAATACATCAAATGTGAACTGCAAGACTGTCCCTGGAATACAGGCACCTGTTGCAGGGAAGATCTCAGCTCAGAAATTTTAATTTTCCAAGGCTGATACTGCCTGTATTCCACTATGCTCCACCTGAAGACTGACATAGGCTCTTCCTCAAACTGAAGGGAGATCATTTGGGGGGGCGGAGGGGGCGGGGGGGGGGTGTGGCAAAAAAACCTAAACCACACAAACAACCAAAACAAAAAAAATATCCACAGAATCTACACGTTTTTCAATTAAAAATAAACAAACATTTTGACAGCAGAGACTTGGATATATTTCTACAGATGCAAAACAACAGCATCTCAAGATACCCAGTAAGACTCATTTGAGCTATTGGTGAGTAAGCTGGCTGTCAAGACAAATGAACTTCAAGTAAGGGCCATACTTGATGGAACACTACAGCTATTGAGAACCGAACTCCAATAGAAAGAAGTTCTCCAGAACTAGAACTAGGCAAATAAGACCTCCATGCCATAGTCATCTTCACCACAAAGGCACGACAAACAATTGCTATTGAACTTTGTTCCTATCTTTGTATTACTGTCATCAGGAATGGGAGAATATTAAGGAAATGGAGATCCCACACATGGCTGAAAGAAATCATTCGCCACTTGAAATCTTCAGAAGAGAGCATTTACCCTTTTTGTGTAGGAGATAAATAAAAGTCTGACGGACATATGGTTAAGTTGTTGCAGATGTTTTCTCCTTGGTGGGCTGCGCTGTGTCAAAGTTTTGCTCTCTCCAGTACAGGTTAAATGTCTCTCCAACAAATATGCTTCAGATAAGGCAGATCCTAATCGTTTTCAAAAACTGTATGAAACACGATGATCATGACTGGGTTTGCTAACCATGCAATTCTTTAGGTAACCACTACAGTCCAATAAAAGGACACTACATTCTCTATTTATTCAGTACTTACTTCCCTGAAGAGGGGTGACACTCTTAAAATGGGAAAAAAAAATTATTTCAGTAAAAACTGTGAAGCTGGATCTACTTCCCTGTTGTCGGACAACTAGTCAGTCCAGTACCTTCCTCAAACTGCAGCAAGGGGATATTTAGCCTGAAGAACAGACGACGCTACAAGATTTTATATTGTTCAAAACAGTTAAACTGGAAAGGAGCATGACGAAACACTAAAATGCATTTCTACCAGCTTCCTAGTATATTCTCACACAGCACAATTCTTCAGAGTTAGAATTTGCTTGTGAGCAATCTGCACTCAGACTTTTTTTTTAAATAAAAATAGAGCGTTTATTAATAGGGGGTTTGATTACAGGCAATGAGTCAGAATTGTGTTATGCCCACAGTTTAACAAAGATAATGATGCAAGGTCAAACTCCTGCTACTGTTGTATATTCCCTCATTAAAAGTAAAGCAAACGTTCTCTTCAGAAACAGCCTGAAATGTGGGTTCTTGACATTTTACATCTTACACTTGGCCTGTAAGCTCAATTTTCCTTGATTTATAATACTCTACAACTCAGTCTTCATTCCTTAGGTACAGATTTTTCTAATGTTTAGTAAGTGTGGGATTTCTTTTGGGGGAAAACAAACTCCACTACCAGCCACTTCATTTTTAAATGAGGCTTGAAGGCACTTAACATTTGGTCAAAATTGGTCAAAAGGTTCAAGAGCGATGAGAGGGGAAGAAAGATCATGAAACCGAAACAAACTCTGTAAGCGTTGCTTCTGAGCAGAGTTCTTTGCGTGTCTTGGCTGCCCTGCTGAAGGAAGTGTGTGGGAAAAGATCCCATCATTTCTATGACAAACACCCCATAATTCTAACTTTAAATTAAGAATTGCAAGATTACAGTTTTGTCTCTCCACACAATGATCAGCTGTTTCAAGAGTACAATTAATTACATGTGCATACAAAGTGCCATAAGATACTAATATAAAAATCAGGGTGACTGTACAATATATCCTACTATTGTTCTTCAGTGCCCTACAGACAGGTTCCCACACAGAAGATTAAAGTTTGAGTTAACAGCCACCCTATTAATTTTTTGTTCTTCCCGATCATGAAAAGTTATTACAGCACAGAGCCAAGAGTTGCAGGAGCAGCACAGCACATTCGTCAAATACAAGTGTATTTCTTTAGATTTTCTTGCAACTATCACTGGAAAGTAACACCACACATTTAGAAACTTACCAGTTCAGACTTGAAATATCCTATTGTGTTTTCATCTAACTGAAAGTATCTTCTCTTCCAGTTCTTCATCTGTTAAAGGAAAATAAATATTTATATATTGTATATATGTTACCTGTTATGTATTTTTCATATATTTAAATATCTTTATAACTCCAGTTCATATTTATAATATATTATATGGTATAATTCCTATTTATAATTATTCATCCACAATATTTATAATTTTTTATATTACATTACTTATTTGTATGTGTGTTGCGTATATATACGTATATAGTTCCCCCAAAATAATTCTGCAAGACTGCCCAATTAATTTTTTTTTTTTAAACTGTAAAAATTCTGGAAGCTACTATTTTTGATTATAAGAATTTTTCAATCTCCACTGAAACTGTAGCAACTCAGCAGCACAAATACCCTGTAAGAAACGCTAGAAGACAGTACATTAAAGGTTTCTAGTTTATTTTTAACTAAAAAAAAGGAATGTTACAAAAAGAAGCTTCATAATCCAAGATGAGTCTGAAGACTCACGAAGCGTGCGTGTCTCGCTTAATCTGAACTATCTGTTCCTGCTTTTAGCAAGGCATCACGTGAATAGTTCCACTTGTGTTAATCAGTCTGACAAGTACAATTCTTCCTCTGAACTGAAATATTAGCTGCTTCTAAACATTTTAGTGATTTAAAAAGGATGCAGACATTGAACTTCAGCCTTATTTTTCATGCTTCTAGCAAGCGAAATAAGGATCTCTATGTAAGCGTAGAGCAGAAGAATCCCTAGTTGCATGCACTAACCATAACGTGGAAGTCTCTGTGCACACAACTTTTCCTCTTCAAAACATCCCCAACAACGTAACACTGAAGAAAGTCATGAAAAGTAGTAATACAGGCATAAATTACATGCTACCAGAGGGTAAGTAGCCATCCTTAATATTGTCAGTAGTGCTAAAGTTACTGGTAATCATGTCTTTTTTTAATCATCTACTTGATAAGTACAACTACCACCTTAGGACCTTTGCCCTTGACTAATGAAACGCACTGATCTCAAATACTTACCACTGCTCCTTGTTTTACACAGTAGCCAGCTTTGATAATAGCATTATCTGGGGAATGCTTAGCAGTAAAATAAGGAAGGTGACTTTGTGACCGTTTCAAATAATTCCTGTCACCCCCTTCACTGCACTCACTGATTTCTTCTTTCTAGAAAAAAGCAGGAAAGTTCAGAATAGTCTCATTTTTTTCTAAAGGTCAAAGAATAACTATACTAGTTATAATAGGAAATAATCGTATCATCCCATGCTCACAAATCCCATTTCCAATTTGTTTGAAAGGATAAAATATTTCAACCGATTTCTAGAGACAACTAATGGGACTCTCCAAGAGCTCTGGTTGAGTACTTGCAAGCTCCATTTAGAAACTACACTAAGAAAGTGCTGAGTATTCTCAAACAATATTGGCAGACACTCAATGAAGAATGTCACAGACCTAAGAACAAGATATATGCATGTATTTAGTGCAAACTCATAACATCACTTTAAGGGCAAAACACTAGAGGAGGCTACAACAAGGAAAAAGCTGTTTCTAGGACCATAAGACACATCAGAATTCACCAACTTCTTAAATGCAGTTCAGGTGTATACATGTATAATTTACATGATATTAATCCAACCTGCAACTATTTTCAGCTCAGGGAACTTCCACAAACAGATACAGGTCTGTAACTTTAACACTGCATAGATTTTTCTTCCATGAGCTTGTCCAATCTCTCAAACTCAGGAAAGTTTCTTGCATCCACACCATCTTTTGGCAAGGAGTGATCAAAAAAATCAATACTCGAGTAACTCCTTAGCCTTGTAAAATTCTCTGTAATCTTGTATAAAGGGAATAAAAATCCTTAAAACAAAAAACCCAGTCAGTATCAATAAAAGGTGCACAACAAAGTACAAGTCCTCTGAGCAAGGTGAGAAGCTGACAGCTATACTGTGATACATAATCTGTTCTCACCTGTCAAACAACAAAGCTTCCTCTATCAAATAATACCGCATGTGTTTTAAAGGTAATACCTGGGTGGGTGTAATGATAGGAACGCCTCCAACAATTTCTGTCCTGTAAGACACTTGCTTCTTTCCACCTGGGCTTTCAGCTTGACGATTTGCATTATCCATTTGACACAGAGGATCAGACTGCTTTGGTACCTGAAAGTGGAATATGATAATCAGCATAAAAAGTTTTAGGAAGACCTAAAAAAAGCCCTAATCATTATTCAAGCATTTTTAATTTGTCTTCAGCAGGATTTAACAAATGTTCTCTAATTGTAAAAGGCTAGAAATAGCTTACATGAAAATTTATTGGCTATGCTTTAGTTCTCAGAAGAAAACTGGTGCCAACAAAGACATTTCAGCAGGTGTCTTGAAATCTAAAAATCAATTCTCAGCTTTGCCATAAGCACTATACTTGATCTTCAAGAAGCACTGCTAATTTGCAGAAGAACTAGTTCTTTTTCACTTGCTTTCAGTTTTAGTAATTGCTTTAGACTGGAGATGCCCCAGTGCCTGTAGAGCTAGCACAGTAAGGCCATAAACACAGGGCTACAGCATTGAGACTTTGTCAAACAGGGTGCCTGACCAGCGCGACATTTGCACTGACGGTCCAATACCTGGCATGAAGACTGTGTGTACTGCCTCCGTTAATCCTACATATATTGCTAAATTCTGTCCAAAATGACCCTAATTACCTATTTCTAACTATCACTAACTATTAGATAATTCTCTCAAATGTGGGACTAAAGCCATCAAAACACCACAGGAATTTAATTTCCCCCATAAGTATTTTGATCTCAAACGTTTACTCAGATTTCTGAGTTTGTGCAAGTAGTAAATGTCTGTAACCTAAGAAAAACACTAACAACTGCCTACCCAAGAAATTTTCATTTATAATCTCCTTTCACCCCTAATATTAGAGTAAATTTGAAGTGACTTCAACAAGAAGAGATCAAGAGTCTCGCATCAGAATATCCTAGCCTACAACATACTGGATGTTTACATAGGACACCCACATTCCTTCAGAAGAAAAAGGACACGCAAATCATCTTTACACAGTGCGTTACCACGCAAGACTGTGGTACATTCAAAACTTGAAATTGAACTGGTCTAGACAAAACCAAAGCTACTTTACAGTCTGCTGTGATTCTAGCTCCTGTGCCCAGGACTACTTATTTTACAAAAAAAAAAACAGCCTGCAAAGAAGTACAAACAGTCCCGAGAGCACAAATGTGAGCCTGGGACAGCTTCCCCCGGCCAAGCGAAGGTGGCACTCAGCAGCTTGCTGAGCTGTGGCGTCAGGCTCGTTCTTTCACCTCCACCATCCCCTTAGCCTTGCACAACGCCCAGCTTTGCTAGCACACGTAGAGGTGACTCCGTTCACAGCCAAGTCTGGCACTGAAGGATAAGATGTTCTCCGAGCGTACACAGATCGTGGGCCTCATCCTTTCAAGAGAAGGGGCTTGTACCTAGAGCTTTATGGGTAACTGCTTCAGCTGTCACAAACTCCAACTTAAAATGTTACAGACCAAACCCACAACCACCTTCTCAAATGAATGCATTTTCAAATAGTACTCAAACAGGCACGCAATGTGCTAGACTGCAAAGGTTCATAGCTATTTTGAAATTATCAGCACTCAGAGTACTAAAAAATGCAACAAATCTTGGAGGATTACAATCTACAGCAAATAAAGCTCATATGAAAATTAATAATTGAATGATCGTAATTATTTGATTAAATCACTGGCCATACTAAATAACCTCTGAACAGATTAACAGTTCAAAGGCTTGTTCCTTCAAAGACAAAAAATACTAATGATTTCACCAGCCATTTAGAATGCAAGTTAAACATATGATAAACAGCTTTCAGACTATTCACTCTATTACTTCTTGAACTGGAAACAATTCAAGCCTGGTTGTGGTGTGCTGTCCTTATGAAAAGCCCAAGCGAGAAGGCTGTGTGTTTCTGGGGTTTTTATTTATTATTAGTAGTAACATTTTTATAACTCCAAAGAAAGGGCTACAGTAAAACAATGAAAACAACTCATGGAAACATCACATCCTTTGATAACCTAAAAATGAGAAAGTTGCTGACAACAAATATGAATGTGCACACCCATGGTCAGAAGCCCTTCTTTGTAAGGGTATGCTCTCAAAGCAGTTCATGTCATCACTTCCCCGAAACTGGAGAGAAAACCAAACCATAACTTCTGCCTCCTCAAAAGACTGAGGTAATACATGGGTTTTCCTATCATGTGATAACAAGCTGTCCTGGTACAAACCAGAAAAGTAATTTAACACTCATCAGAAGAATGCATTAATGTTTCTTTGAATGGATGTTACTTGAAATCAGGAGAGCGCCCTTGGAGCATGGCATGATGTGTTTGCTCGTTATTTTAATGATACTTTAAGAAATACAAACTTTTGACACCAGGCAAATGTATGCGTACCTTCTCATTGCTTGCAAGTGTCTTCTGGATATTTCAATTAATATGAAATGTGTATGGTTAATTTTAAATTATTAGAAACCATCATATGCTGTAACGAAAAAGTTAATCACATTTTTGTCCAATATCCAAAGTAAAAAGTAAAATAAACTCAAGTTTAGGGGGAGTTCTGTACAGTTTCTCCAGGTCTTGGAAAGCCAAGCCAAGACTTGTTTGTAGAGATAAAAAGACTACTCTAGCATAAAAACTGAAGGCAAAGGTTACATTTAACCACCTTGAGACAGTCACCATTTGAAAGCATTGCTAAATATCAACTAAACCACTTACTGTGATTTTGGTAGCTTTGTTCAGAACATTTACCCATTCAACTAGGTCCTGCTGATCATTGGCTTGTAGAAAGTATTTTCTCATCCCTGCATTCATAACTGTTAAAAACCATTATGAAAAGTTAACAACACTGAAATTTAAGAGCAAACTCAACACCATCATAAAAAGATTTGATTTCAGATGGAAAATTCAGTTGAAGTATTTAAGCTTTATGCTGCATTTCTTTTTAGAAAGTCATCTGAAGATATATACATCCACTTGACAGGCTTGCTTTATTCTAAAAAAAAAAAAACAACTTTTTTTTTTTTAAAGCTCTCCACTTGAACAGCATCATACAGAATTTGTTAAATGATTTTTTATTACATAGAAATAAAGCCTTGAATTTTATCAGAATTTTCTACAGCTCCATTTCCCTTTTCTCTATTTCCCTTTATACTTGGACTTCTACAATTTCTCCTTTTAATCCTCTGACCAGTATCCATTGTAACTCATTAACGTGACTATGATTACTGTTGTTTGTTTTTTTGTGGGGTTTTTTTTGTTTGTTTGGGGGTTTTTTGTTTGTGGTTTTTTTTTTTAATTTGTGGAAAAATCAGTATTGATTAGTAAGTATATGATGCTCAGGACCAAACAACTTTAAAGTAGCCAGAACATAAAACTATTTCACTTCAGTGACTTGACAGAGAAAGCATATTTTTACTAAGTTTATGTATCTACCTGGCAATCCCTAGCATACCTTTATCCAAAAAAGGATAAACATATTTTTGTGTAACAGTAAAAAAAAAATCATGGCTAGGTTTCTCACAAACTCTAAGAACTTACCTTGAAATTAGTTTTAAGGTGAACAGTGACTAAAACTTTCCCAGAACTTCGAAGCATTGCAGCTAAAGCCTGAACAGATTTCACTGCTCTATCTATACTATAACATAACAGCCCTTCAGGTCATCGCTAACAGCAAACACATGCCAGGAACAGATATATTTTACTCTTCCATCATCCTTCTCCCCAAAGTGGATTGTTTGAAGCAAACATTATTAGATGCAAATATAAACTCAAAATACAGAACTGTATAATGAGTGGACTGAAACAACAACTCCTGGTATTTAAATAAAAAGACAATAAATATAAATTTTTCCCTCTAAAAAGTATCAAAAACGCTTTAATAAATCAGAAGTGTTCAAAGCTTTCAGCCAGCATCTTGGATCATTAAGGCTTTTTAGAGCTGGCCCACTGACAAGAGTAACTTTACAACCGATGAAGACAAACACCTCTACACGTACATGTGCAGAGGAATCTGTAGATGGCACTGAATTGACACGCTAGGTACTAGTCTGGAATCCCTGAAGCCTTACACACAGGGGTGATTTACCAAGTGTTTCATTAGCTCCAACACAGAGACTGCCCAAGTCTGGTGGAGCTGCCTTCTCTGGGCTTGTACAACACTGCACATGGCAAAGGACACCTAAACTAATTGTCATAAAACCTTCAGGCATTTTCAGTACCTTCGTCCGAGCTAAAATTCTTATGTGAATGCAGCCATAAAGAATGGTTATTCATAAACAGAGCAGAGGCTGATTCCAGTCTCTACGCATACTTTTGTGAATGCCAATTGCTTATCAAAAAAAATCTGGAATTATGGTAAATTCTGAACAAATTACCTATAAGAAAAATCTAAAAAAAAAAAGACCATAAGGGGCTTTATGATTAAAGCTTTACTCAAGTTTAAACAAATTTAGGTATCAATAAACCTAGATGACGCCCGAAGCAAATTATTTTTCTTCGCAGCAATAGAGGCTGAAATTTAACACAAGAGCATTGGCCGACAGTATTTCTAGATCAATTAAATCAACTCTTTTATCAGTAATACAGATTAAAATAGTTAAAATTACTTGTCTTCATAGCTGACAGGCATGCCATGTTTCTGAAAATACCCATCATTTTTTATTAGCTTATTAACACCTCAAAAATTTCAAACATCTGAAAAACAGCTCTCACCTACTCCTCAGTAAGCTGCAACATGAAAAGCCACAAACACACCTTATGAAAAAGTCAACATTTCCCTTGTACTAAAGAAGAAACAGTGAATACAAGCTATTTTTAAAAAATACACTACCGGCTGTAACTAGTAACAGAACTGCAGAACATTATCTTTGTTTCAAATTTCTGAAGAATGTACTTGATGCACATGCCGCATGTAAGAACTTACCAAAACAGAATTCTGCCTTTGGCCTTAGCTTAGTTGCATCGCTAACCTAGTAGGGAAATTAAGATTATAAATATCATTGTGCATACAAAATATACACCAGATATCACTTTTTTTTTCTCTTTCAAGCTAAATTTGAAGATTAGCAGCATAGTAAGCTTGTTTGGTATAAAGATACACAGATATAACAAAAAATACTAGATAAAATTCAGTTCAAGATATGCAACCTATGGTAAGAAGACAGCTTCAGACATATGTTCCTATTCCTTAAGTTTAAGGAGTCATTACCAGACAAATGTTGAAATCTGAAAACACAACACTTCTACTTGTATTTTGGAGTTCTATGTCTCAACTGAACTAAAAATTCAAGGATATTTCATATCATCAAGGACATCAGTTGTATTTTGATTCATTAATATAAAAAGAATAATAGCCACTTTTCTTCAGGAGTCTCTAAAGCGTTGCAGTGTTGGGGGAGGAGTGAGGGGGTGTCCTGTTTTGAGAGGCATTGCCATTTTTACATGATAGAGCACTTCTATCAAGAGTGGGGGAGAAGGCAAAGAAGCCTCTCACATCAAAACCTTTCTTTGGCCAGAAACAAAACCCACATACTACATAAGGAGAAGAGCTATGGAAAGCTAGACAGAGCCTCTGCACAGGAGGCACACTTGAGCTGCCTCCAAAGGTGCACACAGGTACAAAGGCACAGGTGACCACCCCTGCTCCCATTAAAAGTGAGATACAAGACTGCAGATTTCTTAAGATGACAACTATGAAGTCTGAGGCAAAGTAAGCATAGAAGGAGGAAACCAGGAAGGACATAAGCAGGTCTCCAGAGACATTTCTGTAGTCATGACATAACCAGCATCAATGATACCTTTTACAAAAATAAAAAAAACAAAAAACAAGGAAGGTGGGAAGATGCAGTATGACAACACAAGCAGCAAAGGCAGGATGAGAAATGAGCAGAAAGACAAGAGAAGGTGGTCAATCTTTTTCTCCACTTATTTGTTAATGCAGTATCTGCCACAAATTTAACCATGGAGACTTTCTTAATTCACAGTTTTCTTTCAGACGTATTTGGAAGTGAGTGTATACAGAGTGTAATGAACTAAGTATTTTCTAGAAATTTTTCTGTTCTATTAAAGATCATTATTACTTGCAGACTATCACACCCAAAGACCTGTCTTCCACTTCATAAATGGCCTGTCTTTTCTCCCAGACTAACTGGAATTCAAATACTCATAAAGAACTAAAGCATACAGTTCAGAAACATTCATTCTATGCAGCACAAAGAGCTGCCATTTGAAGTCACAAAACAAACCTAGACAACACCGTAATTAGTCTGTTCTTATTTTAACCTGATACTATTGAAGTGTTTGTAACACTTCTCCAAAATTCAGCAAAAAGCTTCCCATGTCCTACATAAGAGGCTTTTAAAATTGTCTAAAGTTGAGGCCTTCAGAAGTGGCCCTTGGTAGTTATGACCAAAATTTAGTAACAAGTATCTTACATATTATCTTACCTTTGAAATATAGGTAAGTTTAATGACTCCAACAGGTGGAGATCCAGAGGGAAGATTCTGAAACAAATCATATGTTACAAAGTGAAACCAGTTAATTCTGGTATCACAGTCAGTGTTTACGCATAAAAAGCAAATAATTCAATTCCACAAACAAAAAGAAAATCCTACGTGTTTTTATAGACAATACACAATGTACGCTTGAAACAGGATCTAAACTACTTGTTTATTATACACACATCTGTTAATCAACTAAAAACAGAAAGACTGCTAGAAACAATACAAATAGTAATTGTTTCAGAGGTTTATGTATTTTACTAGAGGAAAAAGGATTCTTGCAGGTCTGCATCCAGGAAATCCGGAAAGAATACTTTTTCCTTAACAGATGTTGGCGTCTTATGTATTTTGACCAGGGCAGGCGGAAGGGACAAGAAGTGACATTCGTCTATTATGTCAGATACTTCAAATGCCGCCTCACATATTTTCCAAAACGGACTGACAAGTCATAGTCTTCTCATTTAGTATTAAAGTTATTGCAGAGAAAGACCATGATACTTCCTAAAGTTGCAACTAAGCCTAAGTATATTTACAATCCAAAAAGGAGCAGTCTGTCATTTTTAATCCTTGCTTAGCACACTAATCCTAACTTTTACATTACTATTCCCAATCAGCTAGTAGCCTAGAAATACAACAGTTAAAGAACTGAGCATCACAAACCATGGTTAACTTTTTTATTAACTGTTTCTGATGAAACAGTCTTCCTAATTCTATTGAGCATTGTTTTCCATATACTTTTTTCTGTTACAATTTTTACTTTCAAAATGGCCCTTTATTATACAGTATCATTATTCCCACTACTGGCCTCCCTGGAGACCATGGTTTATACTCCATTCGTATTTCAAGGGTATTTCAAAGGTAAGAAGTAGGTTAGGTCACTGAAATTTAATAAAAAAAGTCTTCCCGTTCTGTCCAAATAAATAAATTTAAGTTTTACTTTATCAGGATGATTTTGATCCCAGCATACACCAGTTTTATAATCTTTATATTAGGATAATAACATGTGGTTAATGGTGGACTTAAAAACATTATTTCTTTGAACAGCTGAACTGATTTTCACAGATACAAATAGAGCGCCTCTATCAGCAACAAAGGGCCCAGTGAAGTTCTGCACGCACCATAGACTCATCCTGTATGAAGGGTTTCATCACTTCAAGGATTAAGAATGGTCTCCACACCGTGGCTCTATAAAAGCCCTGTAGTTCTTCAAAACTAAAGCAGCAGTGGCAGAAAATCAAGCAGCTTCAACTTGCCCCTTGCAAGGCACCCTTTCATTTGTGCATGAATTCTAACATTAAAAAAAAGATAAGAAAGCCTAAACTAAAAACTCTAAGAGGTGTGCACTGCAAATATCATTAGTCTTAAAACTTCCGATGAACTGCAATTTCTATGGCATTTCAAGTTTTTGCCCACATGCCCTGGTTATATCACAGGAAAAACTGAAGAAAAGAACTGCTTCATATCACTCGTTGAGATCAAACGTTTGAAGTCTCTTATTTCCAGAAATTATTTCTTTTTTCTCCTCAGTAAGAACTTCTTGAATGCTTCAGTCACAAGTCACATTCACTGAACTACACATCGTTTAATTATTTTTTTTCGTTGGTTCCTTTGAACAGTAGATTTCTGCCGCATTTAAACTGTGGTCTTCCTGGCAGAATGGTACACGAATATTCTGGCAGACAGCTCTCAGCTGACCTAGATTCTACACTTTCACTGTCTCTGTACCCAAATCCTAATCTGTTCTCCCCAATGCTAGAGGACACATTGATGCGTGTACATTGTAAAAGTAGCTTTTATATGAAGGATGCTCTCCTCCATCATGACAGATACAAGCTTTATGTATTCACATACCATTCATGCTGTATTAAAACTGCAAGCATCATTAGAAACTGCTTTTCAATGACCAATTCAGTTGAAGTGAAGTAACATAAAACTGCTAACTGACCCATGCAATGCAAGCAAAACTCCATACTTCCACATAGGGTTAAAGGTGAATTAAAAGACCTGAAATAATGAAACTAGTATGTGATTCAGCTCATCTGGTTATACTATGTAGCACTACCCAGTGCCTGCGAGAGCCTGCAATGTACGTTCAAGATGCTTGAAAGAAAACAAAATAAATATAGCACATCATGATTCAAAACAAATGACTGATTTACACGTGGTATCAAATTGATATTTCTATCTGATCCCCAATTCTCCTGTCAATATTTAGATCCCATACACGGGCAGTTCACTGATATTTGAGTTGGTTTTAATGTTTTACTACTAGCTGCAATTGGTAATGTTTTAAACAGAAATATGAAGACACACTGATTTACAATGCTTTCACTTATGTAACTTCCCCCCTCCCCTCCAGCTTCCAGGTCCATAAACTAATATTGAACCCCATTTTTCTTAAGTAAATTTGTTAAAAATCTGAAAAAGTTTAAATTGACAGAAGCCAGATAACTATTGCCAAGAACATCTCACCTGTGGGTTATCCATGTACCACACCAGACTGTCTTCTCGTGTGTCCAGAATGAAGTACCGCCGCAGAAATTTTCCACTATTCTCATTTTCTTCAATATCTAGGAAACCACAAATGCGATTCTGACGATCCACATAAGGCATTTCTGACCCTGAACATCACACTGCAAAACAAAAAGCACAGAAGTTAAGCAAAGTTCCTTGTTACTAATTTTAAGACTGTTCTGTGTCTACCCACAACATTTTGAGCAGTTTCAACTAGTAGCTTAATGAAGTTTCTACAGAGGAGTAAGTGAAGCGTAGCTGTTTCCCCCCACTACCACCACTGCATTTTTATATAGAGCTTTCTCACTTCTTTGAAGCATATACTTAGGATACCCGATACCCTAAGTGCAAAGATACAAGTGGGAAATAGTAGATGAGCATCAAAACTCGCTTTTACAAGATCACTAAAGAACAATAAAAGTTTCTCCTTCACAACTTGCATAAAGTTGAGATAATGCTAGGTTTACACTTCCTTCTTTGACATTGCCTTTCATGGTCAAGAAAGGATCTTTGTCAGCAGCTCTACTGCCCAACGTGATTTTTCATATTTTGTTTAGGCAAATTCAACAAAAAAGCTTTTAGAAATATTGTTCACATTTTCCTTTTCTCCTACAAAAAGAACTTCATGTCTAACAATGTCTAAGAACAGACATCTTTTCATCTTTATACACTAAATAGTCAAAATGAAGTTGTATGTGCAGTAACAGAGATGTGAACACATTTGCTAGTCCAAAACAGAAATCCTCAATATCCACGTGGTACTAAGTTTGAGGATGGTAGGCTTTTTTTTTTTTTATTTGGGGGCGCAGGGGGTGCCTCTTTTTTGTTTTGCTTTAAAAATAAATAACAATCTGTACTGCTGACCACCTATTCCCATTTTGCCTGCTTCACCTTTTATGGCTCTGTCTTACTGCAGGCTATTGCATCATTTTTTTTTGCTTCCTTTTATTTTATGGGACAGTCATTTTACCTTAAGAGCCAACCTTGTAAAACCAAAGATAAATTTGCATACTCATCTAAAAATGGCAATAAAACAACATTTAAATATGACAAAAATCAGGTCGATGCCAATCTTTCCCAGAGAAGCAAAGAAACAATTCAGTCGTCTTTACATTTTGTTATAAAACTCTGAAGATATCCAGAAATAATATTAACATGAGACACAGAAGGTTTAAGCACTTCACACTTTCCCTAACATCTTCCAGCTTTCACTGTGCAATATGGAAGTTTCTTTTTAATATTTCTTGAAATTGTTTATCTTTACTATTTCCTTGCTTAAAGTAATTTGATTTAAATATAGTTATATACACACACAACGAGGCAGACACCCGATAACTAGCTGTAGCCAGCTATTGCTACACCACAGTAAACATGATATACAGTTAAGCACATTTTAAAGTGTTTATTTTAGGGAATCGGATATACAGATAAGCATATATTTGTTTGCGGGGATCAGATATACAAACATGTAGATATATGCTTGTATTTACAGCTGTCATTTTATAGGACTAATTAGAACACTAGTTAAATTTTGCTTCAATCGCTTTGAGAACCAATTTTTTTTTTAGATCTATTATCATGATTTTAATACCATAGTAGAAGAATTTCTAGTGAACAGTTTTAAGTCATTTAACTCAATCTGTAAAATAACTAACCCTTTTTGTGCCCAACACCAAACTAATCCTCTGGTGTAAACTCAAGTCTGGCAATTAAGTTTGGCATCAGGGACCAGATCTAACAATCTCAATTCAGTAGTATTTGCAAAAAGTTGCAGATATTGCAATATCATAGTTATGACAGACTATTAAAGATGTTAGTGGTTTGGTTTTTTTTAATATAAGCTATTAAATTCTAAAGTTAAATGCATTTCTGCGTATAACAAAGTTAACAGGCTTTTGTTTGAGATGCAAGACTTTTTCTGTATAGCTACAAGGACATTAAATGTGTATAAGCCTTCCATTAAGTGCTTGACTGATTTGTTTTTCTTTCTATCTCCAAAAGGTAAAAGTCTCCATATTTAAGGTACACAACAATGGTTTAAATCTTCAAATTTGTTCAAATAAAGTAACAAAATTTACTAAGGTCATCTAAATTTTATTGGTATGTTCCTCACAATTTAAATATCACAGATCTAAGACAAGTTCTGTAACCAAGTTGTAACTATAAGTAACAGCAAAAACACACACTTGAGCACTCTTAAGACAATATCATAATCGTAACAAACATTCATCAGTAATTCACATGCTGGCTCTTGGGATCACTTCACACTGCAGCAAGATCTCACTATAAACACATCTGTAGCTAGGGGCAAGCTTAAGGGTAGCTGTTCTCTAAATTATACCTCTAAGCTGGCAGAACTTGGCATCACACATTGTTTTCATTTACATGAATATAAAAATTGTCATTTACCAGCATTGTCCTAAATTGTGCCAGGTGGTCCCTCAACAAAATATACAGCACTTCCGGGACACCATTTCAGCTTAATATCAACAGTTTATGAAGCCCAGAAAAGCCTTGTGCCTAAAAAAAAGCAAATATTGGTGGCTGGTTTCCTGTTTGAGCAGGCTTAAGCCGTGTTCTCTGCAGATGTGAAGAAAACGAAACAAGGAAAACTTGTTTCTGAAACAAGATACAAATTGATTAAGAATCCTTGAATAAAACCAACTGAATTTTCAAAGCACTTTTCCCCTATTGGAGAATCTGTTTCAAAAAACCCTAAGAAAAATGAAAGGAGGACACTCATAATGCTCCTTTATGAGCATACAATCAGCTAAAGCTGAACTACTCTAATACTTAATTTTTTTTCCAGGGCAACAGAAAAAATTCAGAAGCTCTCTTATTTGTCAATAAACCAATTTTCACAGAAAAAAAACAAATTCATAGAAATTTTCTATTTCAAAGTACTACTAGCTAATTTCTAGCCTACAAAATGATACCATTTGCAGTCTGTTCGTCCTCTGATGAAAATACAGGATAAACTATCATTAATTTTAAAACTTAAGTTGTGTAACTGCTGTTTTCTTCAGATTAGTTCAAAATTCCTCATGGGATTACTGACATCTACCAGATTGACACTCAAAGAATAAGAGATTAAAAAACCCTCTAACTTCATTGTAAAATTGAAATCTAACATAAAATCATGCGATTGTTTTCCAGTTTTAAAAGTCTGCTTCCACCATATTACACTTTGGCAAGATTCCACTGTAAATTAATACGAATTCTATTCAGCATTCATTAACGATCCACAATTCGTAATGCACATAAAAAATCAGTTGGTGCTTTTCTTCCAATTACTACAGCAACTGAACACATTGACATGACAAAACCACCACTACACCACCCTTCCTGGCAACTCTAGACAGACCAAAAAAGGCACAACGATGGAATTACCACATTACTTCTAAAGATTCATAAAAGGAATTGCAGAACTCCAACATTATTTCCTTAGTGTAGGAAATCTGTCTGGAAGACCACCAGCCTAACCATTCACCAGAACTTCCAACCTAAAAGTGTCTTCAGAATACGGATCCTGTCTTACATAGATATGATTCATTTTTCATGAAATTATTATTTGAGGGAATTATAAAACAAAAATCTCCAAGTCTGTGTACGTTTTACAGTTCTTATTACATGTACACTTAGTTATTCTCTGCAGCACAGTGTAATAACTCTTCTGCCTACTTTTAGAATTAAATATTATAAAGATTATGAGTTCTTAGAGAGAAAAGCTGAAGGCATCAAACCTGTAAGCGATTACCTGCAACTTCATTTAATTTTGCCTTCCCTCCCCAGAGTGAGGGGAGCAGGAGAGGGATGAGACATGGGTCAATGACACAGTGCTACTTCAGAAAAAAATATCCCTGTGGCCCATTTCCTCTTGGTTCTCGCCATAATCCACCAGAAGCTGGAGTATTTTTGTAAAACTCATTTTGTGGTGTATATTGACATTCATATGTAAGAATTCAGAAAACTCTCAGCTCCTTAAAATTCCTTCTTGGAGGGTTGCGTTATAATCCAAACAGGTCTCACTTATTTTTGAAGTCTTACATCCCTCTTTCCAGTGGCTGTGTACTAATTTAGGTAGGCACATACCTCATCAGCGCAGCTTCTCTCAGATTTCTCCTCTCACCACTCTTTTCCTCTGGGTATACCATATACCAACATTCCTCAACATTTATATCACAAACTGAAGGCTGCCTGGCTTCCTGGGCACCACTACAAATAAAAATCACAGATCACCTTCTCCCAGTCTATAACTGTAAATGCATGACTGCACAACTAGAACCTGCAGAGGCACACAAGCATCTCGTTTTCACCCTTTATAACAGACTGCTTAAACTCTCCTACATTAATTTCTATTTTTAGTTTCACACCAGCACCTGTTCTCGAGTTCACCTCCTTTACAGTTTGGTTGCAGCCTCCATATCTTCAAGCACAAAGTCTATACAAGACTATTAAAGCGGCATGCAAGGTAACATTTCTATGGACCAGTCTCTCCTTTGACAGCTAATGCTCGATTTCCACAAGTCGGCATAAACCACGGACCGCTGGCTTACTAGAGAAAGTAAAACTTTGTATGAATAAAAAGGCCACGCAATAGGCTTTGCACTATCCACATGAACACTTGATTAAGAAATACAGCAAGATGAGCACTGCTCCTTAATACCTTCTAGCTTTATTTTACATGTATTTTCCCCAAGCTTTGTGTATAATTTTATTATTTTTATTTCTTTAATTTAGAGTAACACTTCTTCCCGCTCTATTAGCGTATGGACATTTTGAACTTTGGATTTAACTTACCACAGGAGATGACTTTGGGGTTCTTTTTCTATTAGCTAAGAAGATTAAGAAACATACATTACCTACTTACTCATCTCCCTGAAACGATGAACAACATTCATAAAACTACACTCGACAAATACAAAATGATGCCATGAGTCATGCCCATCCCTCCTCCCCACCCCCCTTTTTAAGCTCTACTATTTACACTAGCTCCATCACCGCAGAGGGAAGGTAAGCAGCATCCCCCATTTCCAATCTTTCCTGCAGTTCCAGGGACAGCTTAATTATTGAGTGCTCTTGGCTTTTGCCTAGGCAATTATCAGCTTCCTGCTGTAAATCAGCTACTCTCCAGTTGGTCATCTCTTTTACTGGCCATTTACTCCATTTACTGACTCCCAAGGGTAAGGGATGAGTTCAGACTGTCCTGCTTAAACCTCGAAGAACACAGTAATGAAAGCTTTCCTTCTTGCATACATCCAGGACAACAAAGAGGGGGGGAATCCAAGCCTGAGACAACCAGCTCAGAACAGCCTCTGAAAACAAGTCACATAAATCTTCCAGGACAGTTGTTCAAACTTCTTTATTTTCAACCCCTTGAAAACCTTCCAGTATAGGCAGAACACTGTACAGATAATTTAAACTGAGAGACAACGTCTCTGCTCATCTTTCACAAACCCCTTAAAGCCACAATTTCCTAAGTACCCAAAACATGACAGAAAAACACTAATCCAGGAGCTGGAGAGATGACGTTGGTACAATTCTGATGACAACCGAAGATAATTTAGGATTAACTGTTTTAAAACGACACGCTGAGCTTTTCTATTTCCCAAAGATCCTTCCCCAATTTGTTTTTGTTCTGGAGGGCACAACAGACATTATATGCTTCCGTTAAACAGAGAAGACACGACTTTGATTTGCTAGAAGTGTATGAAACTATTAGCAACAGTTTAACTACATCTACAAATGAGAACTGGGAGTCTCCAGGATATGCTGCCCTCTAAATTTAGATGCCTTCTCTAAAGCGGTCAAGAAGAAGGAAAAAAGCAGCTGCAAAAGGCCAGTATTCACCTGGAAGAGAAGTTAATCTTCAAAATTAAAAAAACTGAAATAAGTACCAGCAGCACTGACCTCTCCTATCCCTGATGAAACTATGAGGCATATCAAACAATACATCCCTCCCCCAGTACCTAATCCAACTTTCAACCAGGCCACAATATAGAAGAATCATCATTTGCACTGATAAATCGTCTTACAAAACCAGCAGTCTTATCTTGCACTTAAGTCTTACTCAGTCATCACTCTGTCTTCAAAATGCATCTGATGTGATGTTTTCCAGGAAGATTTGCTAAATCAGGGTAAGCCAACTATTCCCTTCTTTTCCAGTATACCTCAGCAAGTCAAATGGCTATAATTTTATTTCACACTATCTACTACTTAAATGCTACAGCATCAATCCTGGGTGCTTTCAACATCCACATATAACCAATATCTATTAAAATACACATTTTACAACAGAAATGCATCAAAGCACACAGTTTGATATACCTTCTTTCAGTACAGATTGAATCCAGTAAAACCTGCAACACCCCAAGACCTTTGGTATAATAATACGCCAACGAGAAACAGTTGGCTCAAACTGAAGTGAGAAACAACCAAGATGAAGCTAACCACAAACGATGCACGCAATTAATGAACACAGACCATCGCCTCCTTCCTACTACGCGGGCAGTCGAGGTTTTTCACAGCCATTTCAGCCTGCCTCCCAACTCCAGCCATGCTGCTTGCCAGAAAGCCGCGATCATTCACCACGGACGACAACATCAATCCACGCACGAGCTCTTCATCTTTAGGCTAAACTGCAGTAATGTTGCCTCTGTCTAGGTAAAAATTTCAGTGTGTTTTAGGGGAAAATTGGAGTTCTAAGGAAAATGTTCTGAAGTTACCCGAACCCATCACCTGCTGGCCTATTTCAAATACTGATCTACAAGTTCCACCACGGAACAGACTGGTACTTCCTCAAAAACTTCTGCAGGAATTTCTGTAAGGGGTGTTTCATGGTCTTAATTTAACTACTTTCCTCCATTTTAAGGTATTTGCAATAGCAGCCAAAGGCTTTGGGATATGACGAAATGAGGAAATGCACTGCACAGGATGCAAAATTCCTCTCTATCACTGATCTCTTAAGCTAGCCAAAACAAAAACCTCACCTATTAATAGTTTTTGCCTAGCTAAAATGAGTACTTTAATTGTCCCTCTAAGTACACTGAGCTAACACAAATAAAAGGAAGCATCCTGTGCAATGAGGCCATCATAAAAGACACTCTTGAAATTTATCCATTAATAACTTATGAGTGATGACTAGCCTAGAAAGCAGTAAAGTAGAATAACAAAGTTAAAAAACAGTGAAAGAATATGTTCAATAACGTAAAGGTTTTACAACCGCCAGAGGTACAGTTTTCATCACTTCATATTAAGTCTGGGTAATACAAAGTTACTCAAAATGAGATATAACCAGAGATGAGTACAACAGAAGAAAACAAAATATAGTTACACTAATTCACTTTGACTCCTCATACAGTCCTCAAAATGAATTTTTAAAAGCTTATTAATTTCAGTTACAGTCTAGTTAAAATGCTTAATAATGCAGGTTCAGAGTTGATTATTATTTACAATTATTTTTAATGTTATTATGGGCCTTTTCAAAATTTTAAATAAGCGCTGTATGTAAAACTATGAGACAAATTAGGTCCCTGTTCTTGAAAATGCTTACACGCATTAGTCTATAGAAATCGTTCCATTCATGACAACTAAACCAAATTAAAAATTAAGCAGGGAATAAGCACATTACTTATTAGGATTACTTATTATTACTAGTTACTCATTAGTAAAAAAAATGTTTAATTTTAATTACTAGTAACTGTTTCATCTAGGCCAACGACTCCGAGAACTCAGATTCCACACACTGCCAGCTATTTCAAATTCAACCCAAACTTGTCTTCCAATATGAAAGTGCAAGAGTCTCAAAAGCATCCCAATGCCTTTGAAGCACAAAGCCTATCTCCACCAAACTACAAATCCTGATGAAACTCATTTGACTTGAGGAAGTTCAATACAAAAGGAAGGTGAGGCTGGTTCAAGAAAAAAAACCCCAAAGTTTGCCATTTTTGAGCCAGTGTTGCTGATTTTGACTCTGAATCCTGGGTACAAACTCACCAGCACAAACACACACAGACCTTCTTCCTGTGAAGTATGCAAAAAATCAGAAGGCCAGCTGGTTAGGAAACTCGTGAGTTGAAAATATCTTCTTCAGTTTTCACAGAGTACTCTTACGTTGTTAAAGAAATAGCAGCGTGTACATAAGAGTGTGTTAAATTAATTTTGAAAGTACTACTTAAAAAAAAAATGCTGAAAGCATTGGGTACAAGCCAGAGGGAAACTTAAGAGAGCGTTGCAGTAGTAAAAGATTACCTTTCGCATATAGATCCAAAGGCAAGTTCCAAATTTAAATGCAAGAATATCATACCCAGACTAATTCCATTAAACTGTACATATTTAAGACACTCTAAAGCCAGCTCTGAATAGCTGAATACGTGCGAACTGTGATTTCACATTACGTATGCCTACTAGTAGCACAGCATATTACAGGCCATCTGAACACAAGTTTAAGACAACATTTAACAATTTTGTCTACAGCGAGCTCAGAACAAAGCAAGCAAGCATATTTAACTCTCGTAACCAAACTGTGGAGTCTAACAAGGACTGTAAATAACTGATTTTTCAGTTCATTTAAAGTATCAAATAATGAAAAGAACACTATCAGATGAGTATTTGGTTTGACCTTTTTTAAAAATGTAAAAGGATTTAATGAAACCAAAGCACACAAATTAAGTAACTGATTATCAAATTTGATTTTATATATCTAATTTAGCAAATTCAATGCAGTATAAAAAACCGCAATAGTTCATCTACATTAATACTTCAGGAAGGAAAAACTGTTGCCATTAAGATTTCACCTCCCTGTTATTTTAATAGTGTGGAACTTTATGGTACAGACCACGTTCAGTTCATTGCGTAAGCCACTATGCGGGCCAAAATTCCTGCTACTGCAAGGACTGGACATCTCCAGAATCTAGCTTACTTATCAATCATATGAGTACTATCCAAGGAATCACAGCGATTAGGACTAATCTCAGAGCTCTTCAGTAAGCACAAGTTTAGTGAAAGTTCTTTAGGAAGAATAAGGCTTTGTCTGTCTCACGTAAGTGAGCCAATACCCATTTACAGAACACATGCCAGCTCCTGTTTACCATGGTGGGAGGAGAAAATGAAGCTCCCATCAAATGGCAAGGTTTTCAGGTCATTACCTTCCTCCCCCCTGCTTTTTTATACTTAAATTAAGAAAACAAAATCCCACTCTGGTATATTTAATGAAAGTCCCACCTGACACAGAGACAAAGCCCATAAAATAAAAGCTTAGCTGCAATGATAGGTTTTGTAGCACAGTGCCAGCACACCAACGCTTCACTTGAAGCACATACTTCACTATAACTTCTCAGACTATTCATTTCCAGCAGCCTTCCACCTTGGAAGCAAGCCGTGAGCCCAAGGAATTGTCCTCACATCAGGTACAGCCCATGTCTGGTTGCTGACCTTCTTCCTTACCTTTCTTCTTATTTGTGCAATGACACAAATACCAGTTTACTGCACAGCTGTTGTTCTGCACTGACACTGGTGTTTCTCAAAGCCTAAATTACGATGCATACGGAGAATAACAATGCTCCACCTACAGAGTAATCTCAATACTACCAGGAAGTCATCAGGCTTCAGGATTGCTGCCTGACCTATACACAACGAGACGGAAATACTTCAGAAGAATCTCAAGTCCTGTGTATGTGCAACAACATGCCTGGAAATCCTGAACTTAACACGAGCATGCAACAGACTGGTTTTCAACATACTGTACTGCAGCCTTCCCCCAAGAAGGGAACAAATGGACCTCCCAAAGAAATCCTGCTTCTCCACCCAAAAATCAGGGCACCAGCACAGATTAGCAAAACAGTATAAATAAACTGCGGCACCTACAGTGAACTTGATTTACGGGGGGAAAAAAAAAGGTTAATGAAAAAAAATATAACCAAAGCCTGAAGTCCTGAATAAGCAGGAACACTTCTGAAGCAAGAACATCCTTTAAGCACTGCTGCCTAACTTTGCAGCACTAGTGCACATACAGGCACTGAGTCTACTAGCTATAGAAATAACTTGCCAGATGAATTATTAGTACAGCCTAAGTTTCCATTTGTTATTATAAACCTCCCTAAAGAGTTAACCAATATATTTAACAACATCTTTTCAACTGCAGTTTTAAGAGGACTGCTCACTCTTACAACAAACCCAACATATAACTGTTTTAGCACTTAACAGAACACTTAATTAAGTCACTAGTCTGAACAAGTTCAAACATACTTTCTTGGACATGGGATGTAGATGTGGTGGGGACCAAAGCACCCATAGAGAGCACACACATCCAAATAATTACATATTAAACTAACGAATTTATAACCTGTCAGTATAGAGAGACTGTTCCCGGGACTGTTGACTCTCTACAATGAAAACACATTTGCGAAGCTTGATAAATATGTCTAGCCTACATTTTCAGTTTATAGCAATGACAATACCATCTTATATTTCCACTAGAAGGATTTTAAATCCAAAATACTTTTAGCTCTATAAAGTTACTAGCGACACTGCTGTTTAGAGGTGGCTGCAAATTCTTTCCCCCCTCAGGGGAGTGGGGAGGTAGAGAAGCTATCTTTTCTCATCCTCTTTCACATGAAAAGTCGATAAATCAGACTGAATTTAGGAGATTCTGCCTATCATGCCAGCAGAACAAACTAACAGAACTGATAGCTAAAACATTCAGATGTAATGGTTAGCTAGAACTGAAAGTGTTTTCCAAAGAAGAGAACAGTCGACAGAGGAACAGACACAGCTTTGCTATTGTTCCTTGTGTGGCAGAATCATAATAGAAAATAATTGCTTGGTTCATTCAGGTTTTTTAAGCATTGTTTTTATACTTTGTTAAATAAACAAAGCAATGCGGTGCTCCTTAAAGCATTAAGGACTTGCTTTCTCTTTTCAACTGATCCAAGACGTTTCCAGTCAAAACTTTTTCCCTTGTTTTCTCTGATTTTACTCCTTCTGCCTGGAGCTAACCCTAGCTTTTAACTTGGGCAGCCTCTTCACCCTCTCCCTCCCAGCATAAGGGAGCTGTATGCCCCTGAACACATCAAAATCTGACTGACATACATACCCTTTTAACACTTCTGCGATGCAGAGAGCTGCGACTGCTCGGCAGTTTCAGTATGAGAACGGAGGGACAGAGAAGCAGCTTGTCCCGGGCCACACAGGAAGCTTTTGGCAACACAGTGAGCTGAACCTGTTTCCCAAGTCCCAGAGCAGCAACCTCACCATTGAACCACCTTTCTTCTACATAAAATACATGAAACTATTCAGATTTTCAAGCAAAGGCATATGTTCAAACCTGAAAACTGTTTAAACTGTTGAATGCCACAAATGTCTACCAGACCTGCAACTCCCTACTCGTGCAGATAACATCTGTTAAAAGTAAGTGGCTCATACAGTTCTGCACCAGAAAGCTTAATAAGTTCCTTCTCCAAGATTAAAGAAACACCTACACATTCTAGATGCTTCTGCAAGTCCCTGGAGGGAGAAAATGCTGCTTAGTGCTGAGACAATGAAGCAAGCTTCCTTCCTCAACAGCAACAAAACCCTGCTGCTTTACCTAGCACTAACAGGAAAGTGTTATTTATAAAATTGAGCCATATACAAATATGTATCTAAATGTTTCTCAAAGTTAGATTACAGCATGTATGAAGATGATCTTAAGACTCACAGACTTTCAAAGTCCTACTTTCACAGATCAGCGTAAGAGCAGAAAAATTTTGAAACAGCTCAGCCATATCTCCCATTCCAATTCATTTCAGTCATTCTGTGTATTAAAGGGTAACTTCAAAACCTGAACTTGAACAATACTTGTTACTCTGACGCCTTCAGCAGGCAATTTTTTTAAAGCAGCTACATTATTTCTGTATGTCAGATAAGCTCACTAGGGTTTTGATATTTATGTTTCTTATATAATTTTATAAAGCATTGAGAGCAACAGTTCTAGCCATGCCTTGTTGTGTTTAGGCTCAAAACCAAAACAATACATGTTCCAACTGTTGTATTTCTTGTATTGTTTGTTTCCCAGTGACATCTACAGCACTTGCTCCACTTCGTAAAAATGTTTTATGCTAAAGCCAGTTACATAAATTCCCATATATTGGCACTGAAGTAAGTCACTATCCTGTATTTTCATGCAATTACACAACTGCACAAAGGTTTATTTGGCTCCAAACCCCAATAAGTGTTTTGTAATAATGTTTTCTATTGTTCATAATTATCAGAAAAAAACCCAAAACAAAAGACCTTGCAAGAAAGATACATGCTCTTGTATCACAAGCTATTGTTTAGACAAACACTGACGTACAGCTGGATACAAGAAAGCGCACACCATGGCATGCAAGGAAACATCTCGCTTTTAACATGCACTCACTTCCCAACGCTGCTGGTTTGCTGCATTTTGAAGGAACTACATTTACTGTGATAGCTGTCAGCTCAAATAACCAGGGACATTTAGTAATAAAGACATCGATGGAATTCTAAATCTACTAAAATAGATTAAGAATTTTGCAGGCCTGGCAGTCTGGGCTATGTCCAACACTGGAGACTGTATTGCAAGCAGAGATCTCTTCACGTTTCAGTAACGTCCTCAAGTTCTTTCTAATCTGCTACAGTCAATAAAAACTGCCGTTTGCACTTCCCCGCTTCTACACTAACACTCTGACATACAGTCAGCCTTTATTATTCCTGCTGATATAGACTCCTTGTCTTCTGAAATAAGCCACAGCTACCTGGAAAAACCAAGGCCTTTTCCTGCATTCAGGTCTTTTCCTCATATACATGCCTGCCTTATTCCCCATGCATGTGTGTCTTCTGTCACGCAGTTACTACTCCTGAGCAAGAATAAATACAGGGGGAGAGGAGGAAAAGCATTATGATGCTTCCTATTTACTTCATACACCGGTTCTTCTTTGTCTATTCTCTAACTTACACGAAAGCATCTGCTCCTCTGAAACATTTAAACACTGCAATATACCTGTCAGTGACCTACTGTGCTTCTTGTTCTTTATTTCCGCCCTTGAAATGCATAGCTATACAATGGAACATAAGGCCAACCGCAGTTATAAAACACAGAAATAGCTTAAGAAAATAGATCTCATCTTTACAATTTACTAACTCAAAATTAAGTTTTCTACACTAACAAACTAAATCACAATGTTTAATAACTGCAAAATGAACACAAGAGTGTCACACAAAGTTTTACTTTTTATGCAAATCCATCTCCAGCAGTCTAATATTCAGTGATATCTGGGATACACAAAAAACCCCATGTATTATCTCTTGAATTATCACTTTCTGCAGCATCAGTGCTTATTTACCCCTGAATCAAAAGGCTTTCCCTCCAAATATCAACCAGGCTAAGAATCTCTCTCTACCATGAGAGATTTCAGCCCACTTTTAACACTTACTCATGTGACAAACAGGGAAACAACACTTCTACACTTCTCTGCTTTACATACCTGGCAGTTTTTTGTATTGTTACTTGTGTGACTCTCTCGAGTAAAAATAACCAGAAGTAGGCGACAAGACTGCAGGGACCTAAAAGGCAAGTCCACCGTCACAAACCCACTGTTAAGACTTACTAGAATGCAGCGAATGTCCTGTGAATTTATCCAACATGGAGCCTCAAAAGAACAAGTGATAAAACTTAAAGAAGTCTTCCTATACATAATTGGATGTATAGACCTTCTCAAGGACTACTCAATTTACTTTAAAGTTGCACCTAACTCAGTTGTGAAATAAACTGATACAAGACATCATCATATTTCATAACCACTTTCGAATCAAAAGTATTTAACGAAAAAAAAATCCTTAAAAGTGCAGTATAGTAAATTCATTAAGACAGAATAACGCATCATAGAGCAACCAGCCAAAGTTGCCATGCACAGCTCTGTCTCAGCAAATATTGTGTTTGTGCTGCATCATAATGAACACAGCCTAAATATAAAAAGGAAGTGGACAAATCAAAGGAAAAAAAAACAAAAACCAAACCCTGCTGGATCCAACAGTGAGACACTATTCCTGGCACCTCATAGGCCCAAACCGTATCATCAGATACGGCTCCGTCTTCCCGTGTCATGTATGGGATTCGGTAACGGGAAGAGAACAGAAAATGTATCTTTACAGACATTATGGCCTCTTTTAGTAAAGTAAGCAATTTGTCAGAAGGCAGCAAAAAAGCTGATGCCATTCAGCTTATTATATGCAACGATGTCTAGCAGTCTCAGTACTATGCTTTTGTAAGAAGGTGAAGCACAGAGAAATCTAGTTCTTAAGAATCTAAAAAATATTGTTCTCCCTCTCAGCTTTACTCAGATAAGCAACACCATTCTGCTTATATCTAATTCATAATGCTCAGCCTAACAAATTAATAACTGCTTCCCCACACGCAGATAAACTGTTCTGTTTGCTTGCTTTTAACTAACATAGTGCATCAGTCAGTGAAAATTAGGCATAAAATTTTTAAGAAATGGGTCTCAAAACAGGAGCCTGTTCCCCAAAGAAAAATTGTTGTCCTCTTGATGTTACTTTGCAAACGTTCCATGCAATAAATACAATGCCTTTTATGAAGGTTATGCATTAGTTACACCCAAGGGAACTACACAATACATACAGTATTTATGTCTGTGTTAAGTTAGCAGCACGTCAAACGCACATCTAGAATTTTACATGTGCTAAAAACTGCAAATATGACAAAATTGGTTACAGTTTAACATTCATGTATAGTCAAGTTATCGATTTAAGGACACTTTGTTTCTGTCAGTAGCCAGCCTGGGTTACAACTAAGCTAGAGCAGAACTCAGAAGCACAGCCTGGCATTGCTAGCACAGGCAACCGCCTTCCGAAACAGCCCTCTTCAGAACTAGCGCCTTCGAAAGCTGAAAACAAGCTATCCACTGAACGTTAGCCGTCCCAGCCACGTTCAGCCCTCCCCGAAGCTGGAGCTGGGTATTTCAGTACCAAAGGCGAGCGCAACGGAGAGGCCCGGCTCGGCAACCGAGCAGGCGGGTGCTCCGGGAGCCCACACCCTCCCAGGCACCATCACTGCAGGGCTCTGCCCAGATAAGATCGCTCCTTCCCATCATGCTCAAAGACCAAAGTTGAAGAGGAAAAAAAAAAAAAAAAAAAAAATTATGGGTAATGAGATCATCCTCTTACCTCTGGGGATGTGACAGAGCCTTGACTGCTCACCAGGGCAGTTATGCCACGGCCTCCTATACAGTGCCCCCGAGGGGAAGCACGGAGAGAGCCCCACGCCAAGGCCGCGGCTTCGAGGGGAAACGAAAAGGAAGAAAAAGCAGAGGGAGGAGGGAAGGGAAAGGCACGAAGCGGTCACGACCGAGGAGCTACACAAAGGCGGAGCCGTCGAGGGAACAGGACAGTGCCCTGCCCGGTCAAACATCGGGCAAGCACGGAAGGAAGAGCATCAACCAGGCGCCTGCCCCACCGGGCCGGGCCGGGCAGCCCCGCCGCCTCAGCCCCCCGGCCCCGCCTCAGCGCCCCCGCCCCGGGCCGAGGCACTTACTGGAGTCCAGGGCAGTCCGGGAGCCCCCGTGAGGAGAGCCGGGCCGCGCGGGGACCCGCCGCCTCCTGCCGCGCTCCCCTCCCGGCCCGGCCCGGCCCGGCCCGGCTCGGCTCGGCTCAGCGCGGCGGGCGGCCCTTTCTCCTCCCGCCCCCTTCTCCCTGCGAAGAAACTTCACCGCCTACCCCCCGCCACCGACCGCGGCGACACCGCCGAGGCCCCCGCCCCGCCCCGCCGCGCGCATGCGCCGCAGCACCGCCTCCCGGGCGGCACCGGGTGGCCCGGCGCCGCGGGGCCTTCTGGGATATGTAGTGCGGCGGGGAGGGGCCGGCGAGGAGCTGTCCTGCGGAGCAATGCCTGACGGGAGTTGTAGTCCGGGCCGGGCCGCGGCTGCGGAGGCGGAGCCGGGGGTGGCCGTACCGCCGCACTGAGCGGAAAGCATCAGCCGTTATGCAAATACGTGTGGCGCTGCTGATAGTAATTTTGTGCAGCTTCCTTTTTTGAACACGCAGTTACTGTGATTTTAGTGTTAGGCGTAACGGAGAGGGACCAGCAGCAGGGGGATTAGCGGTTCGGCCGTGTGGGGGCCCTGCCCCGGCGCTCCCCATAGAGCGGGGCCGGTCAGGTGCTGCCTCAGGGCTCTCGTAGCCATCAGTCACTGGTCCTAGTGGCCAGTAACAACTGCCAGTAATGATATTTAACCAGTTTTAATGGGAAGTTACTTTTCAGCGTATTCCAAATTTATACTGAAACACTTAGTGTTTTCTGAAATAGTAATAGAGAATTTTTTTATCCTAGCTCAAAGCTGTGATATCCCTAAAAATAGCAATCATTTGAACTCAGCTGTTGCCTGTAAATACATCTTTGTTTCAAGCTGGCATCTAACAACCGTACTTCACAGTGAAACAAAAGCCGTAATCAGAGCACAACAATAAGAGCTGAAGTCAACCGCGAACAATGCCGGACCATTCCCATGGCAACTTTTTCCCATCAAACCCTGGCTAGGCCACACACTCTGCAGCTGCACGAGCCAGAAGCTTTTCGATCTGGGCTCCATTCACAATTATTCATACATTTTTTTGATGATTTTTCACTTAACAGCGGTTTACTGGAGTTAATGTAAGACAATTAACAGTAGCCAGCCCCACGTCCCTCCCCCGCTTAGGTCCCGAGTTGACATTTCTCGCGCTGACGGAACTATCATAATTGTGGCAGCTCATTAAACGACTGCAGGATGTGGGCTGCCATTGCACTGCGCGTGGAAGAGCCCTCTGCAAAAAACGTACGCCCTTTTTGCAGTCAAAAAGCCGTGCAATCAAAAGCCGTTTCATGACGCACGTGCAGAAGGTGGCAGAATGAAAACCATGGCAGTCTACAGTCTGATATGCCTTAACTCTCAAATACTTTGTGATAATAGGACTCAGGAAAGGAAAAAAAAAAAAAGATTATTCCATTTAAAAAGGGGGAATATACTATATGGGAATCAGGTAGCAAACCTCACATTGTAGTTTACCGTATTTTCCACCATGGAAGACTGCAGCAACCTTTCTTTTGAGATGGCCTAATTCTTCTCATGTTTGCAGTTTAGTGAGGAGAAAATCATGTATATAAAGAACTATATTTAAGCTGAGATACAAACTTTTTAAAACAGCCAAATGCCCTGTTAATTGCACTGTTCAGGGAAGTACATTCACGAAATGTGCACGTGGGGAACCAAAAGATGACGAGCTCGGCCATTGACCAGTGTGAGATGGAAAAGTCAGCTGCCACCGACAGCCGTCCCTCTGTACCCAGTGCATGGCGCTGCCCATCTCTCCCCAGGCACGCAGACTTCTGAATGCTTTTAAAATTGGCTATAAACCACCTATCTTTTATCCCTGTAATGTTGAAGAAGAAATATTCTGTGGCTAACCGGTATACTGAAATACATCAGTTTACAGCTGTGCCTAGAACACGTGTATATTGATCTCTATGCTTGCTATAAATTCGGTAACGTCTGGTGAATAATAGAAAGCCTTGAAGTCAGGCCCTGTGGGTCAGATCCTTGAAGTCAATATCATCATGCTAACTTAAAGCAGCCTTCTATCCTGCGCAGCATTTTCTTGTTTGTGAACATTTAATTCAATGGGTACAACTGCAGAGTACCTACTGGGAGTCTCTGTACCCTCCTGCAAAACAAACATGAAATTTTAAAATAATAACACAGATTTCATTCAAGTGAGCATTGTTCCTGTTGACATAATCCCTGAGTTTAGTTTTTCCTCTCCCCATCGAATTAGGAGCACTGCTTATTCCTTCCTACCCTGCGTGGCAAGGGAGTGAGGACATGTCCCTTATAGCCGCTGAGTATTGTGCGGATAAACCAGATGGATCTTGCACAAGGCTAGTACAGGCTCACAGTATTTATGCCTCCTTTAACCTTTTCCTCTGTTTTCATATAATGGCTTTAAAGGATGAGAAGAAGGATGAAGGCAAAGATTTCCCCCCCCATCAATTACACACACAGTGCAGGTGAGGACAACAGGGTACATCTCCATGCTAAACCATTTAGGTATCAATCTTTGATGTCCAAGACAACCTTATGTGTATAGAAACATAAATATATCTCTAATGCTGTAATTTAAAGCAAAACTTACTTTCGGTAGGAGGCTGCTCATAGCCGTAGTGTTACGGTGGTGTACTGTACGCTACTGGTACACAGGCTACTTAGGGCTCAGCTGAGCTCACTGATTTTGAAGCAATTCAATATTTTCAGTATTCCTTTCTGTTGAGTGTGCAAATGTAACAACTTAAAGAAATTGTGGTAACAAACAGGTAAACTTCAGACCTGAAGTGATTAGATCACACGGATGTTTTCCCGTTCTTCTGCAATATGAAGTACATGTGCAAAGATTATGAAGGACAGAATCTATTTTTTACCTACCCTGCAATTTCTAGAGATTTTCAAGAATAAAGTCTGCAGTGGATCATGCCCTGTGCAGTGCCACTGACTTCAATTTAGACATTGGCTCGGAGCCCAGTATATTCCAGGAGAATTGAGACAGGCACTTATTTCCTCTCCAGTTGTCTCTATTCATAGTTTTCAAAAGCTGGCAGGTATTCTTACAACAGTCTTCATGCCTGGGAAAAAATATTGGCAGGCCCCTTCTGCCCCGATCCTTTATTCAGGGTCTACTTGAGATTCTCATCATTGAAACGGGTAAGAGAGTTTGGACATGAATTCCTGCTGGAATTCCAGTTACTCAAAATACAGTCTGTGATAAATAACATTTGTTGGGTGACCTGCGGCAATATGCACCTTTAAGAACAAATGTTTGTTTCACAAGGTATGGGAACTCCCAGTAGAACATATGTGTATAACAGTAATACCAAAAGGAGTAACACGTGTCTCTATATATATGTATATACAAATATACAGATATAAATATGCATATCACATATATACCCTGTATATATAAATCCACATCTTGCATGTCCTGGCAATGAAGCAGAAATATTCAACAATTCCAAAATATCCCAATTCTTAACTTTTCTGATCGTATTTTCATGATGGATCATTTTATCCAGCAGAGGAAGTTCAGCAACTTTATACATACACAGAAATAAGGCACTATGAACAAAACCTCACTTCATTGCTCTAAAGAAATTAATTCTGCCTTAGACAAAACGGTTTTGTTAAAACTAACAGTTATGTTACAGTGGAAAACAGGGAAAAGCCTGGCCAGTGAATTACTAAGTGTAGAGCAAAATGCTCTCACTATATTCTTTTTTTATGGGTTCAATATTGCAAATTCCATCCACATGCAGTATGCCTCCTGCGCTCTATTTTAAGAGGGGTGTTACTGAACTCAGTGGGACTACTTTGCTTAGGGGCTATGATCAGGCGAGGTCGTTACTCTGCTGACACCTTCAGCGTTAGCAGCCAAGGAAAACTTTTCAGTCATTAAACTTTATCCCAGAGGATGAATGTCTGAGTGTTCTGCAATGGCATGGGATTGATTAGGTGATATTTATTACCTAATTAAATTATTTGCCATAATGTAGAGATAGACAAAAATTCTCCAAGGTTGCTGTCAGTATGACCTGGGGAAGAACCGCCCTCCGTACCTCAGGGTTGCCGGTTGCTGTGACTTCAAACATGGGAGCAAGACGGGCTCTAAGAAACAAGGTTGTCTTCTCCACCTCGGGAGTGCACCCGTGTTCACCTCTGGTTACGGACGGTTTCTGAAGCCTGAGAAGATAACACCGCTGACCCCCGAGCTATCACTAGCTAACGGGTAGTGAAGGAAAAACATCCTCTCCATCCCTGCGGGTAGAAGCGCTGAAGAAGGAGGTTTCCCTACGATCATTGCCCTGCAGCAAAACTGTGCGAGTGACGGGCACCCTGAGGGCAGCGCAGACAAGCCTCTTCCCTCCACGCCTCCCAGGGGGAGGAAAGGAGCAGAAGCACTAAAATCCCGGCACGTATAAGCAGAGAGTTTAATTCAGAAGCTGCTGTAAAGCGTATTTACAATAGGCATTTTAAAGTCTCTAAGTGAGAGCCAAAACTTCGTCTCTTCTGATAAAATCATGTTGACAGAGCTTGGAAATTTAATCTCACATGGAGGTTGAATTCATTCAGCTTCAGCTGCCAGTCATTGGATCTTGTTATTAATTTGATACTGAGGTAGAAAAGCACCCTGATATAAGTGCTGTGTATAAGTACTGACACTGTCTAAGTAATTCCTCAGCCTTTTGAGTTAAGTACTCTATTTCCCTGAAAGTCATATTTAAGCACTTTGAGTTCATTAGCACGGGGAGTTTAACATTCTTATGCTGCAGTTGTTTTCCTCATTCCTACGTGCATAGCGTTATACTAAAATACAGATGACATAATTCATCTTCTATCAAACAGTGCATTTTTATTTTTATTCCATCATTTTTAGATCCAAAGTTTATTACTGAAAAACAAAAAGCCCTTTTTCCTGCCTTATTCTCTTTTAGCCCAAAGCCATTCCCCATAAAAAAAATTGTGAATTGTCTTTAAAATATAGTGTCTCTGTAATAAAAAGTTTGAAATGTTTTCTTCAGTCGGGGACTATCACTTTCATTCCAAAGCTTAAAAGACAAGAGCCTAATCTTCTTCAGAAAAGGGCGTATTCTGCACTGAAATATATGCAAACCGCCCGGAGGGCTTTCAGCTCGCACGGTTGTTGCAGTCACTTACTCAGCTCGGGATGGTGCTTTGCTTCTTGCTGTCGTTGGGCTCAGCAGAGGCATACCCGAGAGAAAGCCGGGACACGATGCTTTCACCGTCTTGGGATGACGATGGAAGGTCAGGATGCAGTGTCACAGATGTGATGCTGTGCCTTCAGCAGATACCCTTCACCAGATGCTGGTTAGCAATGTACACCTTCCCTTGTGAAGGGTTCGAGGGTTACATATGAAGGTATACGACAGTGTAAATATCATTTATTACTAGAAAAAGCAATACTTTATTGGAGCACACAGAATGTGAGACAGAGGCAATGAGATGCACTCTTTTATTTATTTTTTTTTTCACTATGCACTATATTACAGAGATAATTTACATTTATATTAGCTAGTATAGTGTGGAGCAAAACAGATGGTTGAAGCTGTTCTCATTTGTACTTTTACCTGGAGCCATAACAGAGTCTTGGAGCAACAGTCTACGTGGCAGTCCGCGATGGGTGGAAGAATGAAATCTTTCATTCAGTTATAGCAAGATCCCAAAGTACTTTGCAATGCCCTGCCCTCGGCACACCCTTCCGACTTAGCTGTGGTTAATGTTTCCCGTGCTGGGGAATCCCTCGGTCGTGGCACTCTGGGTTTCTCCATCCGGCCATGCCAGGTGGCGAGAGTCCCACTGCTGGTGCCACCAGCCCTCGACCCCTCTTGTGGGTACCCGCTTACGGATGTGCTCCTCCAGCATGGAGCAGCCCCCACTGGGATGCCCTCAAAAGTGGCAGAGCCTCAGACCAGGGTTTTTGATGGGAAGAGCAGCTCTGCAGGTGGAGATCCAAGCAGCAGCATCTAAAAATGTGCTGTTTAACATTAGAGGAGTAACTACGGAGGCTCCTGGTCCAAGGTCAAAAGTGCCTCAGCCCCATGACACAGAGCACAGCACCAGCACAAGCTCATTTGATAATTTCAGATCAGGGTCAACATTTTTCCTGGTTTACTTTTGCCCTGGCAGGCGCCGTGCCAGATCAGGTATCACCCGGCACTCTGCAGCGGGCACGGAGGCGGCGTTAAAGCCGAAAGCTGGCGCGAGCTCCAGAGCACGCGTCGTGGCTCATTCGGCTGCAATGCGGTTCTGTGCCCACACAGCCTAATCCTGACCCAGTCCGCGCCGGCGGGGGACGTGGAGCTGTGCCGCTCCAGGCAGCTGCAGCCCAAGGAGCACCTCGCCAGTGGGACTCGGTCCCGCTCTTGGGGTAGCTGGAGGGGAACCACCCTCTGCCGTCCCTGGGGCTGGACCGGGCACATGGGTCACCCCTGCACCCTCCCGAATAAACGCCAGCACTGCTCAGGAGGCAGCAAGTGTGAAGGGAAAGGCTGGTCCGGCTTCTCGCGCTGGGGCAGGTCAAGGCACTGCAGGAGCCGTTCTCCTTCAGGAGCAAAATTCCGCGTTGCCTTCAGCACGGAAGAAACAGCTCTTTCTGGCTCAAAATGGATGTGCCAGTTTCGTAAGCCTTAAGGATATACGCTCAAAACGTGTTTTACTTTGTAAAAGCAAAGAGCTGTCTTGTTTTCTGTATAGGCAGGGAACAGTTTGCAGGGCTGGGGAGCAACTGATCTTGGTGGCCATTACAAAATGTACAAGAATTGAAGTGTATGGAGACCCTGGTTAACAACTAACATTGTAACTTTTAAGCTCATAAAATAAAATGAAAGAAGCAATTATTAAAGATTTATTAAAAGATAAGGATATCTCTATAAAATCCACCATATTACTTTACACAACTTCAAATAGATAACAAAAATTACAACTCTGTGCCTACATTTAAAAAGGAAAATAGAAACATTGGTTACTATTTCAGAATCTCTAGGAGGAACGCAAAAATCTTTGAATGTTCAGATTTAGCAAATGTGTGAAATTCTGAGGTTCTGGTGACATTGCCAAATTCCAGCTTTTTACCTCATTGGCGTCCCCTTCCCAGGCTGTTCCTTGAGCGCTGTTTTACGTCTCCTTCAGAAAAATTCTTTCGTAATGTCTCGGGTTGGTTTCTGAGCAGAAGATGCCTGTCATCCGTCTAGGACAATCCCCATTTTTCTTACCTTATTGCTTCTGAGGAGCTCCCAGTACCTCCGAGCATGATTTGCTTTTTATACCTCCCTTTGTGTCATCCTGCAAACTCTGCTGCCTTCAGTAATGTCACTTTTTATTTACATTGGAGGAAAGATTAAAATTGACCATCAGGATTAAAGCAGCTAGAAATTTGGTCCCGAACTCAACAAAATTTCAGTGTTTGTAACTTCCAACTGCTCTAATTTTTAATATAGGAAGCGAAAGTCTTTGCATGTTGTGCACATTATGCAATGGGTTACGGATGTAAACTGGTTGTGAATATTTTGTCATCAAAAGCTGCCCAACTTGAGTCTTACTGATTTAAAATACTTGTGTCTTTATTCCACTCTCTCTAGGATTTACACTTTTATTGAAGACAGTGCAAGAATAAGGCTTTTTTAGTATGTTCTTATGGCAACGGATGCAGCTATGACATTGTCTATAAAATCCCTGGTTGCCAACAGTACCTATCCAGAAGCCACCCTGAACGGAGAGCTGCTGTTGGGGGAGAGAGCCGGAGCGCGTTCTAGCCCCGCCGAGGTGGGGAACGGGGATTTGCACCGAGACAGCAGCCCCTGTGCCCGGGGCACACGAGTACCCACCGCAGGGCACAGGGGCAACCACAGCCTCCCCTTCTTGGCCCCCAAGGATGCTTTAGGAGATAACAGTTTTTCTCTGGAGCCCTTTTTCTAAGCCCTGTTGCCATCAATGAGTACACCCAGGGCTAAACACAGATGAAATTGAACCTCTGCTGAAAATTAATTTAACTGACAGTGCACTCAGCGCTGCTCCAGATACTGCTCTAGCTTGTCTGGCTTTTCAGCATTTCCTTTCTCTCCGCAGATTTTCCACTCTTGCTAAAACCAGCTCCACAGGTTGTGGCAATGGCTTCAAGGGGTTGTGTAAACAGCAGCACTGCCAGGTCATCTGCGCCTCTGCTCAGCCGGTGACAACGCTGGCGTCGGCTCCCTGCAATCTGTCATCCTAAAGTAGACAGATGTTGACAACTGTTCTCATGCCGAATCCTACATTTGCCGTCAAGCTACCGTGCTCACCCAGCAATAATTTATCTAAGTTACCCAGGTGGCTTTGTATTTCAAAGGTAGAGACCCTATTTCCATGGTAAGTGCATTGGATTTTTGTTTCCCCATTTCCAGAAGGTGTATTGAGCTGCTCTGTGACATTTTAGGATTTTTTATTATTATTCTGTAGAGAGCTGGGCTATGAAATGCGTCAAGTTTTTTTTATGACTGAGTGCAATTCTGATATTAATGATGAAAAGATTACTGGTTCTGTCAATCCTGTTCTGTCTTGGGGAAAAGAAAACAGAAATGACTTATCCTTTGGATCATTTGGTGGGCTCATTGCACCTTAGAAACATTTAAAAGCAATTGTAATGGCATGGGCCATGTGTCTGACTGGGAATGACCTCACTGCTCTGAAAATACCTCTGTAGATGTTAAATAATGTCTTATGAACCGCTAACACAAGGATGAATTAAGATTAGAAAGGAGTAAGGTAGAGCTGATGCAGGGGAAAAAAGAAAATGAATATTTGATGGCAATTAAGATGTGTATCTTTCTTTTTACACAGATTAATTGAGTTATAATTTTGTTAAAAGCATCTTTCAGTTTTGTTAAAAGCAATAAGAACCCAACAGAGGTATCTTATGGTCCTTTTTTGAATTAATTATTAACCAGCAAGAGTAATCAAAATCATTAGATAAATTTGGCGCTCTCCGTTAAAAGCGTAGCAGCACAGTTCGCAGTCCAGAGCGTGGCCAGATCTGCCATTTGTAAGGGAAGGAAGGATGGGCAAAAGAGAGCAGCCGGGTTTTGTGGCACATGGTGGGAGAGAGCAGAGGTGAACCTGTGCTGGGGGCAGCCTGAGAGCAAAACCTGCCCCTGAGAGCACAGCCCCGAGGCGTTGCCTTGTGTAGTTGCAAGTAAGGGCATGATTATCTACCAGCCTCCCAGGCCTTCAATTGTTTTATGGTTTGAGGCTAGTAGATAAAAAAGTGTCCTACTCACTTAACGGCCAATGGTTCCCTTGTTTGGAGTTATACTGTCATTTATTCCTTTTGCGCCTCTTTCGTTTGAGAAATCGGCAACCACTGCTGCTGGAGACTGGGAGTTTCAGCGCTGCTTCTCCCGGGCGAAGGCTGGGAGCACGGCACGGAGCTGGCTCTTTGATCTGCGGGAGCGATGGGCGCCAGCCTGGACCCGTGCCTGTCTGCTGGGGCAGCATCCTCCTCCTTCAGGGAGCCGCCTCAGCACCAACCGCCCCTGGCTCCTGTGCCCTTAATTTGAGTTGTTTAAATGAAGAGACTCTTGTGAATGCTATAAAGCTGCAGTTTACTGAGAAATCAAGGGCCAGCGGGCTGTGATAGGAAGCCAATTTAGTCCACAAAATGCAAGAGCCGTGATAAGGAAGAACAAAGGACAAAAGGAAAAAAGGCAGAAATCATGGCTAACAATTACATGACTAACCCACTCGCTCCTCTGCAGTGATTAAACATTAAACTCCCACAAGCTAAGTAAACAACAAAAAAATACCCTCTGAATTCCCCCAAGGCTTTGTCTTCGTAGCAAGGTCTGAACTTGAGGGATGAGCGCAGCCGCATCCTCCGCCGAGCTCCCCTCTGCCCTGGAGGTGCTGTCTGTAACGGGGGGTCTGTAACAGGGGGTCTCTGGCCGGGCTGGCCTCAGCTTGTGGTGCTGAGCACGCTGTGCGTATAGCTCCCATACCGTCCCTATAGATGCAGCAGGGTGTCAGAGACTCTGTCCCTCTGCAGAGCAAGGGGCTCCACCTTACCTGCATGGGTCCTAGCCCAAAGAGGCAAAATGGTAACTCCTTTTTTTCTACAAAGGAATAATTATTTGGGTTTACCTCTCCTTAGCTGTTATAACCTCACTCGCTTGTCCTACTTTGGCTTCGTTTTATTCATCAGGCAGATCCCAGGCACATGCAGACTGCCTGTAGCCTGAAATTTGGCTTTTGCTACTTATCGCCTCCCCTGTTTGCCAGCACAACTTTAATTATTTTGACTAACTTCAAAAAGCAGAAAGAGATTTAAAATCACCCCAGATTACAAAGCAAGGAACTGAATTTACTTTTGCAGAGCAGCGTTGCCAAAGCAAAGACCGCAAAAGTGGTTCTCTCATAGGTTGACTCCACCACCACTTTATCAAAGAAAGGAACGTAGCAGCCAGCTTCCCACGCGGCTCCTGTCCCGGCTCCGGCTCCCATCCCTGCAGAAACCCAGCTTCCCTTGGGAATGCAGCACAAGCATGCACAGGCATGCCGAAGTGAGCAGCACGCAAACAAATCTTCCTTTCCAGGGTCCTACAATGCGCTTGCTTAACGAAAAGCTGGGCTTCCCACCTCCGCTTTGGTCTGCCGCCTGCGCTTGTGGTGCAGGCTGTAAATGGGGTCAGCAGAAGCTGCTGAGATTGTGGTTCAGTTTTTTCCTGGGGACAGCACTGAGTCACTGCAAGGAGGGCAGAGGGTGGGTTACCGGCAGGGAAGGCTCTGAGGTGGTGTTATACCAGAGGCAGGGGGCTGGGGGCAGCTGGAGAAAGGGGATTGGAAGTCCCCAGTTGCTGGCAATGAAGGCTTTCCCGCTGGAGCATCTCCACTGCTGTCTGCGCGGCGGTGCAGCAGTCAGGTACCCGGGAAGGTCTGGGGCCGTGGCGAGACTCTGCAAAAGAGCTACAATACGACCCCAAGTCACCACTTTTAGGTGTGTGGAGTAAGTAAACAGAGATGCCCTGGCTGCACAGTTGTTCGCAAATACACCGACTTTGTTAAATCGTCACAGTAAATCCAGACACACAAAAGGTCGGACGTGCAAAAAGGATTGCTGTTTGCAAAATTTGAAAATAACCCACTCCTGAAGCTCACCTCTGAACGCCATCACTTGGAAGGGAACAAGACACCTGAAATCTAAATTAGAAATATGTTATCATAAATGTTTATTCCTTCAATGCTGCGGCACTTACAGTCTACACCTGGCTGATATAAATGGGGCTGTAGCTTAATGGGACTATTGCTCAGCAGAACTAAAGGTAAGGCCAGGCGATTGCAACTGGCCGAGTAATCATCTCTAATAAGTCAATTCAGCCACATGAAAGGCTCACTTCAAATATCTGTTTTTTTATGTTTGCAGTAGGCTGTGGGTCTGTTTGCAGCTGGGGAATATGATTCAGTGAATGAGAAGTGGCATATTAAGCTCAACTGCTTGAACAACTGTGTGTGCAAATAACAGCAGTGGATTAAGGACTTAGTTTTAAGGAGTAAAAATGTAGAGCTCCGAGGGAGTTAGCTGACAGGGGAAAAGAAAGTGGAAATTATAAAATAGGAGAGGAAAGGAAGAGAACAGGGAGAAGTAAAAAAAAAAAAAAAAAAGGAAATTATGGAGCAGACATAAAACCAGAGGAGATTACCAGGAAAAAAAACAAAAACAAATGGAGACTGGGTTGTCCCCTTTCAGATGGTGGGTGGTGAAATAAAAAAACCTCATTGGAACCTGAAGCGGTCACTTCAGTTCAGCTCCCCTGGAGAGCCTCATAAAACCAGCACGATGTACCCAAAGATACGGAAAACGGCGAGTACCGCTGCTGGGTAATCTGTTTTCTTTCATTTGATGGAGGTCACGACTTTGATATTTTCCACCAGACTGGCCCAATTTGGGTGTCGGGCTGTTTGTTTGTTTACAAATACAGAAATGTCTCTGACATCTGTCTGCATTCTCCTAGCAGCTACCTCATGGTTCTTGCAACTTCCCACCCTTGCCCACAGACCTTTCTTGGAAGGTTAGTTTAGTTTGTGTCCTTTAAAACACCCTTTAGCTGAACTCACTTAACACAACAACAAAATGACAGCATTGCAACGGATGAAAACTGTCTTCGCCTTTACGTAATGTTTTGCTAATTTTAACAAGCAGGTTGAGTGGTAGGAACCGGTGGGGATGCTGAAGAGCCACGAAGAGATTACATAGCCGGTTATTTCTGGAAACGTCTAGATTTCTAGAAATACAGATGAAATCATAACGAGATCAGAGTGCAGCTGTGCACAGAAGAGGCAATTCATTTTTCACCTCCATCGTCAGGCCAAATTAGTCCAACACCAGTTGGAGAAGTGATGTGGTCGCTTGGCTTTACAGCAGCTAGAGCAGAAACCTGTGACATGGCCACAAGCTGGGGCTGGGTATCAACAAGTCCCTTGAGCCCTTGGAGCAGCTCCTGGCTCATCCCCGTGTGCATCCCGCAGCAGGTTCAACCTGCAGCTCTCCTCCTGGGGCATCCCTCGGGGACACCTGGTGCCACTGCGGGAAACAAAATCCATTTGGGAAACACACGGAAACCACAAGGTCAAAGCCTCGAGTGTAAATTCTGCGAAGAAACAAGCTATTTTCTGCACAGCCACTTCATAACCTTACGGATTTGTGTCTGACCCGTATCCCCACGCTGCGAGGATCCCAGCTCCTTCCCATGTCCTCTTGCCGTCCCCTGGGATGGGCCGGGGCTGCGGCTCCTTGACCACAGCCAAGGACCATGTGTTCTCTCCACCAGCATCCCGACACGTCTCTCCTCCCTACACCCTGCCTATGTTTATCATCTGGGCAGGGATGTCATTATCTTTGGGATTTATTGGGCTCTTGCAAATTTGATTTTAATTAGCCAGTAGGTTCTGAATTCTGACAAAAAGTATTTTAGCCTTAATTCTGCTTTAAAATGGGTTTCTGTGTAAGAACACGTGAAAAATGATGTGTGTGAGCTTGGGATTATCTGTAAATGTTTTACATTTCCTACAGTGTGTCAATGTTATAATTGTACAACTGATTGAACAGGGGTTTTATTGAACTGTCTCTAGGAACAGTTTACACTTAAATACTCAGCCAACTGTTAACTGCTAAATCTTTAACAGAAATGATTGCCTGAAATTTCCTTTCAAAATTGTGATTTAGTGCAAGCACACTGCCTTTTTTTAGCAAGCAAAAACTAAACTTTATGCTGTAGAAATGTGCACATGGTCTTTGGCAGGCTGTTTTCCTGACCTCAGAATTACTATGAAACATGTATTTTAAATACTGAGAATCTTGAGAGTGAATGTATTTACAGGAATGAAAGTCTGACCAGAATGATAAATGAATCAGGCTTCATCAGAAATAAACAGTGACCTATTCATAGCTGTTTCAAAAAGGCAAGAATTTTGCAGATGTTGTTAGGTCAAGTTATATAAAAAGACGGTTTATAACGAGCAGAATGTGTGTGCTAAAGTCAAGGGAAGTCTTCACAGACACATGTTTTTCCCATAGCTACGTGCCTTTATTCCCCGGTGGTGTGGCTTCGTTTTGATACATGCTCCTTTTCATCTCCGACCATTGCACCAACCCCTTGGTGGCGGGATTGCTGGAGAGCACAGTGAGAACCTGGTGAGACACGGGAAGCTGAAGCTTAGGCTTAAATCCCTTAAGACATCCCAATCCGTATTCAGGGGAGGGATGCCCAGTGCCGAGCAAAACCTGCCCCGGGAACCCACACGATGGCCGGCACGGGGGTGTTGCTGCACCGCCCGGATTTTAGGCAAGGTCAAACATTATTCTGACGTATCCATCAGTGCCCCCACGGGTGCCCCCTCCTGTGTGTGGGAAATGCTCGCGCAGAAGGCAGCTCCGGCTCCCATGGGCAAGGCTTTGCCTGTCTGGAAATGCAATTTTGAGAGCCCTGGGTCCGGAGTCCAGCAGGAGTAAAGAGCTCGTCTAGAGCTGGAGCCTGTTTTTCTCCCATTCTCAAGTGATGGGAGAGTCAGGCAAAAGGCTGCAATTCAACCAACAGTGGAGCTGGGGTAGAGCCAAGATGAGCTTTTAAAGTGCTCATGAGTTGACACTGATTTTCATTTGAAAACCCTGATTATGGAGTGTCTACACTGAAGCCCAGAACACCAGAACCTGTTCGCTGGCTTGGAGCCCAACACAGGCTCCATTAAACCACATTTCATTTATTCTAAATAAATAATCGGCATCCTTTATGGCACCATAATATATCTCAGGCAGTGTCTCTGCTGTTATTAAAGTAGAAGAAGAGGGGAAAGAGATTGATAGCCGATGTTTCACGTGCTGAAAGGCAGAATTAATCATAACCCAGGTACAGGATGGCACTGCTGCATCAGTTCTGGCCTGAGCCTGCCTCTCTATATATCAGTGTTGCACAATATTTCAGCTGTAACACACAAATTTTGGAATAGAGTCATCCTGGAAAGAACAATTTATACCCGAGGTGTGGATCTAATGGCAGTAAACGAGATCCCTTGCTCTGAAACAGGCTGTGTTTTGTCTCTTCTGTGGTCAGTAGGGTTGCGTGGGTGGCTGCAGAAGAAGTGAGACCTGCAGAGACGAGAGGCTACCAAGAGTTGTGAACTAAAATTGCAAGTATTGAAGTGGGGTAGGAGGAAGGGACATAGGCTGGAGGGTCAGAGAGGGCACAGAGTAGTGTGTAAACTCATGAAGATTTACAAAACCAGTTACTCAAGTGATCTAGATTAGGCTCATTCATGGTTTTTAGAATTATAGAATTATTTAGGTTGGAAAAGACCTTTAAGATCATTGAGTCCAACCGTTAACCCAGCACTGCCAAGGCCACCACTAAACCATGTCCCCAAGCGCCACATCTACTCGTCTTTTCAATCCCTCCAGGGATGGGGACTCCACCACTGCCCTGGGCAGCCTGTGCCAGGGCCTGACAGCCCTTTCGGGGAAGAAATGGTTCCCAATATCCCATCTAAACGTCCCCTGGCGCAACTTGAGGCCGTCTCCTCTTGTCCTATCACCTGTTCCTTGGGAGAAGAGACCGACCCCCCCCGGCTCCAACCTCCTGTCAGGGAGTTGCAGAGAGCGAGAAGGTCTCCCCTCAGCCTCCTTTTCTCCAGGCCAAACGCCCCAGGTCCCTCAGCTGCTCCTCACAGCACTTGTGCTCCAGACCCTTCCCCAGCTCCGTTGCCCGTCTCTGGACACGCTCCAGCCCCTCAATGTCTGTCTTGGAGTGAGGGGCCCAGAACTGAACACAATATTCAAGGTGCGGCCTCACCAGGGCTGAGTACAGGGCGGGGGGAAGTTTTGTAAAGTTAGAGCCCACTTGGAAAATATTATTCAATCAAAAAGAAATTAGAAAACATGTGTGGGACTGCGGGAAAGCTGAGACGCAAACACCGCCAAACTTTCTCTTCCTATAATCTACAGCCAGGTTTTGTCACCCGAGCCCATGCCTAATACAGAGGAAATAGCCAATTTTCAGCAAGAACCTACGGGTAATGGAAACGGGCTGTTGATCGAATTTACCCTTCAAATGAGCGTGACATGAGGAGAGGCTGCGGTTCCTTATTTTCACTCTGTGACAAACATGATTAGTGGGCTAAACCGATTGCTCCTGCTTCGCCAGCCCCATCAGGTGCTAAAAACAGTTCTTCAAGTGAGGAAACGCTAAGACTGACTGCCTCAAGGAGGTGGAAGAAGATGAGCATGTGCCGCATGGCTTGGAACAGATGGTGGCCGTGCTTCAGCACCTACACCCAAACCCAAATCAGGATCCATATTGGAGGAATTGATCTAATTTATTAGTAATTTAAAATTCCAAGATGACTTCTGGCCAAGTGTTTGGTTTGGCAAAATAGCTGCAATCTCATTGCTTTGAACTTTTAGCAAAAAGACAGTTTCTTTTTAAATGAGGAAGGGGTAAGTCTAGGCACGTTGTTTTCTTGCCGTGAAGCAGACAGGGTGTAATCTACACCTGAAATCTGAGTTTTGCAGACAAGGTGAAAAGAAACACGTTTGACTTCTGAGTAACTATTCAGAAGTTCTGACATAGATGCACACAGAGGAACCACAGACAATGTCTCTTCAATAACTTCTTGCAAAAGCTACGCAAGCGATTCACAGGTCTTCACAGGAACTTGATCTTTTGCTGGGGAGCATAATCTTTTCTAATACTGTTAATTTTAATAAGCCCTTTCTTGTCTGGTGGTTAGACCACAGATCTACAAGTCATAACACAGAGGTACCGTTCCTGCTCTTCGTTAGCCTTGCATCTCACCTCAAGCAAGACACTTACATTGTTACATTCCACTGAACCTTCAGCTCTAAAACTATACAGTATTTGCCCCTCTCTAATGCTCAACTGAAATAACATTTGCAGAGCACTTTGGGTTGTCAGAGGAGATACATTATTTATTAGTGCAATTTCTGATTTCGGTTACGCCCACGCAACCTGCTTGTTCATGTGGAACAGCGTCATTTCTCTGACTTCCTTTCTGTGCAAAGGCTTGGTGTTATCTGCGTTAGGAAGTATGATTAAGGAAAGAAGTATGCTTCTTTTTAAAGTTTTTTTACAGATATCTGCTTAGCATGTGCTTTTCCTTTCACAGAAGTCATTTTACTTTTTTCTAAGCTGAAAACCTTGCTTCAGTGAGGTATGTTCCTGAGATAACCAACTAGCATTTTCCACGAGGGCGCGAGTCCATGTGCTACCAACATTTTCTTTGAAGTGCTAAGCATCTCCTTTTGACACCAATTTCAGTAAAAATTAAGGCAACTCAAATACTCCAGAATTGAACCTTGGGTGGAATGATTCTTGCGGAGGCTGTGCATGCTCAGGCATCCCTTGTAGGAAGCGTTGGCCCTGATGTATGAAGTATTTTATTTACAGAATCTGTGCTTATCAACCCTCTAGCATGACCCTTGAAACACTCTGCAGCTTCTAGAAAGAGCCAAGTTAGCTAATGGTCATATGTAGACGTGAGGATCAACGGGCGAAGGCTGAAGAAGTAACTCCAGCGAAAGAACATGTCATCAGTCTGTTGAATCAGCTCTTTAAACAAACTGCTGGATGTCAATGTAGGGTTTTGAAGTCTTACGTGCTGATGGGCCCTTGTATATTCCTACTAATGGCAAAGGCATTATATTTGTCATCAACTGAACAACCATAATTGGAGACAGCATTTTTGTCATAAACTCAATAGGTGTTGCAACCAGCCTGACGTTTCTCTGGTACTCCGTGTCTGCCACCACATTTTAAAGTTCATAGACTATGCCTATTCTTTTATTTAATATGTCATATCAGAGTCCAAGCTCTTTTACGCGCAGTAAGCATTTACTTGCCACAAATACCACATCAGTGTTTAGACATAGCAAGAATTACTGTGGTAGAGTTCATCCTTTTCCAAATGCCTTTTGCAAGAGGATTGTATCACACCGGATTTTGGGTGAGCTGATCAGTACCGGTCTGTGCCTGACGCTCTGAAGAGGCAATGAATAAAATTCAGGCAAAAATCTGTCATGCGTATGGGAAAGCGACTGTTAAATATTGTTTGTGTCAACTGGTAATTGCAATTTAGATTGGGAGACTGTAGCCCCTGGTTACGTGCAGCTTTTTTCAGGTATAAACAGAGATAAAGTTCTCCAAGGGGTTTTCAGCGGGAGTAAAAATACTGAATCCCATGCCAAGGTTTGCACAACACATGTGAGTTCCCTACCATTTTTGCTGTTAGTTCAAATTCATGGGGTACTGTAGAGTTTTCACCCAGGAGCATGGGATTCTGCAAGATTGCTACACGCAGGTTAAACAAGGGTGTGTATCTGTGAAAAGTAAAAGGGTTCCCTGGTAGGGACAGCCATCCCTGCCGGCAACGCTGGGAAACACACCGGAGAGGTCCAGGCGAACACTTTCTCTGCCATCTCAAATGAGGGATGCACGTTCCAGACCTGGACACCTCGCTGGTGCTTCCAGTGCTGGTACCACACCCAGACTTGGTCCTTCAAATGCAAATTATTGAACGTTTGGGCAAGAAGAAAGATCAATTCGGGTTCCAAACGTCTCTCACCCACGCTGCTGTGGTGTTCGGTTCTGAAGGCACCTTTCGAACGCCTCCTGTGCCAGCCCAGCCCTGCAAGCCCAACGTTTGTCTCGGTGAGGGTTGAGACTGAGCGTGCTGAGTACCGGCAGCTCTGGAAACCCCCGAGCAGTAGCAGGCTGCCAGCACCACCTGCGTGCTGCAAAAAAACCTATTCACCACCACCACCAATATTATTAATCGGCCCACGGTTTGCTCAGACAGGAAATTGTTACTGACCACTTTAATTTTACTAAACAAATGAAACCACCCCATTACTCATTCAAATCTAATAAACCGCAGAACACAGAGGAGGAAGTGAGCACTTTAAAATGGCTTGGAGAAAAGTTCTCACTTTGTTTTGCCATTTAATTAAAGCCAGGCTCTTTACAGGAAAGGGAATAATTAAATGGCAACAACATGTGTACTATGATAATTTTCTCCATCGGCATCGCAACGTGCAACTTGCTACCAAAGGCAGAGGGACAGTTCGTGCTGCTCTTTACATTCCCAGAGCGTTACCTGCTTCTCAGAAAGAAAATAATTAGAAAATACATTGAGTACCAGGACGGATCTTTTCTGTCATGCCCTGTTGGGTGATACGGGGCTTCGTTAGAAAGGGGCTGATGAAATAAATTCCCTGACCCTTAATGTCTGCGGACGTTCAGAAAGTGAATTCCTGAAGATGGGCCCTGCAAAGCACCTGACGATCAGCTGTTTTATCAATACCTCGGCATTTCCTGATCATCGAGCATCTAAAATATCAACAAAGTATCATTGCCGTTTTAATATTTGCAGTTCTAGCACTAGTTCAATACGTGATATGATTTGTATGCATATGTAAATATTGTCTTTGCAGTCAGAAGGCAGCAAAAGCATGAACGTACTTGTACCACAGAGAGCGATTGCTGCAATTGTTTGTCTTTCTTCTCAACATCAAATTACTACTTTAAATGAAGGTAATTTCACAAACAGGCAGAAACACCATTTTCGCTATGGGAATTCTTACTCCAGCCTAAAAGCTGTATGATGAAGCTTCATGTTTAACTGCTTCTACCTGAAAGAAGAGTTCATAAATGGGAATTATTCCTTTGTGGTGACTTGGCTCCTAAAAGACAATTAAGGAAGAAAAACACTGGTACCAGATAATCTCAATAATAAGGGCAAATATCACAAAGAAACTAACACACAACATGTTTCTGTAGCACTGCAAAGGCCGCGAAGGCTTTTTCAAGTACATACGAGTTTGTTCCTGTCTGTGCAACATGTGCTCTTTGGGACTCTTGGCATTTGGCTTCTTCATGCTCGGGGGGACAGAGAGGGTTTGCTGGAAGGTCCTTGCCAATTTGGAGCTGGTGTCTCACCTGGTTTGCTGTAGACAATATCTACTGCAGCCTTAATCCAACACACACAGGAGGAAAGTCAACAGGAAGATGCATTAACTGTGTTGCGTATTAAAGAAGCCTGAATACTCAGTAAAACCCCCTTTTAGTCACCGCCAGACTGAACTGAAATCAGGTTTGTTGCCGTGCATCAGTCCAATGCATGGAGCATGTTATCCGCAGGGCGCTGGCGTGGAGCTGGCCCCTCTTCCCTTCCCCATCGCAGATGCGCTGCAAAATGGGATACAATCTGCTCTACTGCCCATTCTTCAAAATACTCTCCCTACCAGTTTAGCTAGTCTTGCTTAATTTGTTTTGCTATTTGGAAGGAGTAACAGATTTGACATCCCAGAAAACAGCTGTCATTTTTACAGGAAAAAAGTATGTGATTCATAATTTTCCAGAAATGTGCACATTACACATGTAGCATATTGGCACCTTCTGAAAAACACACTCAATCTTGAAACTTGTACCATATTGTTTCTGTTTCTCTGCTTTACATACCTGTTCAAACAGCACACCAAATCTCACAGCTCACAAGGAAGAATCTTTGTGGTGTCTCGTCCATCACCATTCTCCAGCTGAAAGGAAAGTGGTTGCACCTTATGAAGAAAATTGTTCAAAATGGTGCCATTTTGTAATGGCATTTTCCAGTGGCACAGAGGACTATGGAAGATCCAAGGAGGCAAAGTATCGGGAGCTGTAGGACAAATCATTTCGCTAAGCCAGAACATGCAAAAGAAATTTGTAATGCAATTCTGATTCAGTGTTTAATTTCAGTAATCACTTTCTGCTTGGTTTTTTTGTTGTTGTTGGATTTTTTTTTTCCTTTAGTTTTTAAAAGCAGCTTCCTGAGCTTGCCTCATCAGGAGCCGTGGGGTGAAATGCTGCGATGAAACCAGACTGTCATGACAAAGGTCCTGAGGGAGGTTGGCAAGAAATGCCATGGAAAGGTGTCATGGCCAAGATGACCCTCAGCTCCATCTTCCTTCTTGTCATTTGGAGAGGTGAACTTGCACTTGTACAGAGTGGAAAAAACTCATAGATACTTGAAAAAATATTATTAATTAAATACAGTGAGCGGTTCGTAAGATGCCAGTGAACACACTCAGTCTCAGAAGGAATAGCTGGATGTTTTGAATAATACACTCTTCAGAAACCTCCAGAAAGTCAAAAAATTATTTATGAAGTGCATTTAAGGATAACAGTAGTCTATCCACTAAGCTAAAAATATCTTTCTTTCTGTCCTCATCTACTCTTTAGCATCATTTACAGGATACCTTATATCCCGAAGTGTACCACCAAAGCTATTTTATACATGCAACAGGGAAGTAAAAGCTTTGCGGTTCAGAGGTTGTTTCTGACGCCCTCCTTCTGGTCCAAATCTGACCGTGACTTCGAGGCTCTTTGTAAGGATGCAATACAAAAAGCAGTCATCTGAGTTTCAAGGAATAACCTCCAACATTTTCTGTTTCTGTTCTGCAAATGATTCTTCCAGCTCCGTGCAGAGCGGTGCTTGGCTGGGACCCCGCCAGCCGAGGCACTGGGAAGAAGTCAGTCTCCTGCAAGCCCTCCAGCTGCAAGAGTGCCCGGGGCAGAGTTTGGCTTCACCAGCCGCCTCTCCAGCCCGATGCCTCCCTAACGCCCTGTGTTCCGACGCACGGCGTTGTTAAGACAGTGGTATTTCCTGCTCTGAAACTGTACATTCCTGTCGCTTCCTCTGAAAGAATAACTTGGCGTAAGTAAATAGCAGCCTTCAAAGGGAGATTCCACTGCAGAGCCCTGTAGCCTGGCTTGCCGCAACTCTGGAAGTCCCCGAGTGCTCAGTGCCACCGAAGCAGTTTCTCACCAGTTTGTCCCTACAGATCCCCCAAGCCGTGCTCCCGGCAAAGGGGGACGAGGGGAGCCCCGGCCAGGGCTCGTTTCCCCCCTGTGCACACTTTTTTGCCCCCCCCCCCCGGGCTGCAGGGACTGGGCTGCAGGAGGCTTTAGGAGTACACGTTCCCTGTGAGGGCTCCCCAGCAGTGATGGTAGCAGGCTTAGCAACAAAAAAACGCTCATTATACAAGTGCTGAGGGTTCCCTTCCTCTCCCATCACCTCCCCAGCAGTTATAAGAAGTGACAGCATAGCCTTATGAAACAAAAAAATCCCACCAGGCTCCCAAATTTCAGAGCATTTTTAGAATCCGCTCCAGTGTACCTCATCCTTCACGTTTGCTTAAACAACTGTTTAAACAGTTGGTGTTTGCTTAAGCAACAAGATTTATATCCTGGATCAGTAAATAAACCTATAACTGTATGCTTTCCTACAGTTACTTCTACCCTGATTATTGCAAAATAAAACACGTAGGAAAAACTTAAACGTATACAAAGAAAACTGCTGTCTTCAATGAAAAAGATCAGAAATTACAGATCTGGTTTGATGTATGCAAACAGACACACAGCCAGTTGTGGCTGCTTAGCTCCAGGATTTAGGTTTAGAAGCATCTCTCTAAGCAAAATGACACCCAAGCAAAAATGTTAGGGTAGATGATAAAATATCAGTCCAGAAAGTCTGTGGGTTAGATTTTACTGAGCTTTGGCTGGAGTTGCTGGGTTGAGGAGCTCTGTCTCCTCTGGCTTAGACGTTACATAGCAGAGCTCGTAATGTTTCATCTGTTCTGGACTGTAATTTTGCAATAAATACCGATTCTAACTGCTAGGTGTGAAGGAATTTTTTTTTAAATAAAGTTTTACATTGTAAGAGTTGGGAAGAAAGGTGCCCCCCTGCCCAGGAGAGAGGTACCGATAGGAGCTGGGCTGCACACAGACCTGGTACTGGCACTTCAAATCTTTCCCTCTGAAAATAGGAGCCAGTAGGGCTTAAATCACAAACACACAATAAAACGTACTTGAAATGAGTCCATGTAAACGAAGGGATTGAAAAACAGCTATGTATCTCTGTCCTATTTCCCTTTCCAGGAAGGAACATCTCTTGGGTAATCTAAAAACAAAACAAAGTAGCAGAAAACTTTACTTAACCTCCAGCTAATTTCCTATCCGGACTAAATTTAGCTGTTTAGATTTTGTTTGATGTATGTGCCTCCCAACGCTCTGACTTTCAGGGGGATGTTTGCCATTTGCCTAAAGCGACTGTTGTATCCCTCTAGTTTAAACTGGCTGATTGAATTTCGCATCTTAGTATTAATTTTTGACCTGAAATGTCACTGCGCGTTTGGAGATGGCAGTGGTGGAGTGGCAGCAGGAGCCTGGTAGAGCTGATCGCTGAATTTTGCTCGCTGGAAAAGCCCAACCACCCACGCAGCGAACAGCTGCTGGGAACCGACTCCCGGCGCATTCTGCCTCGCAAAGAGCGGGCGAGGGAGAGAGCAAGAGGATAAAAACATTATCATAAAAGCTTCTCCACGCTTATTTTGAAACAGACAGTCATTAATTCAAGGAGGATCAAGTCAGGGACCAGCCCAAAACACTCAGATTATTTTTCCATGAGTCAAGAGTTATAATCAAAACAAAAATTAGCCTACAAATACCAAGGCCGTGCTGGTGCACCAAGCGTTTCCCAGCACAGGTCCCTGCTGCCAGCCTCCTGCTACAGAAAAAAAATGATCTGCCAAATGGTTTGGAAAGTTTTCGAAACTTTGTTCATTCCGTCTGTCTCTGTCTTAAACCTTTAATTTTAAGGCCAGAAATTATTTGTACTGCCGTCAGCTCAAGGTGTATAAATTCTGGAAGGAGCATAAAAGAGTAACAAGTACATTTAGAAACTCTCTAAAATAGAGAGCAAGTAGTTCTTCTGGACGTGAGGATTTGGGGAAGTTGAAGACCGTAACAAAGTGCTGCTTCTCATATCTGACTGAGAATCGCACCGGCTTCGTGGTGCGAGTCTTTCCAGGGTAAGGAGATACCAGGTTACGAATCTGTATTACTGAAACTATGACTAAGTAGTACCTGCTGCTCACCTCAGCCCAGTGATATTGGAGGAAGAAGAGGAAGGGAAGAAAAGAAACCATTTTTAAGCAAGTGAATTTTAAAAAAAACCACAGAAATTTACACACGTGAAAAACAACGCCTTTATTAAGGCTTTCTAATGTCAGAACAAACGCTGCCAGGTGGGGTCTCTGAGCCCGTGCAAGTACGAGGATCGAAAGGGAATGACAAAAGCATCACCAGACTGGCTGGGAAAGGCGGTTTCAGGCTGCGGTCCTGCACCACGTCCCCCCCCGACCCACCGGGCCCCTGCCACAGCCCCCGCCCGGCTCAGCCCGGCTGCACCCGGCGCTTCTGCGGCTGCTGGGCTTCCCAGCCCGGCATCCACCGTCTCGATTTTGTTATAAATCAGCATCTGAATGCTTGAAGTGAAATAAAAAGCTTTGCGTGCTTATAAATCCAGCGGCACAGGCCGCGGCCGTCTTCTTTGGTTGTGCTGGAAGGAGCAGCACCTGGCACAGGCACCGTGATACGGGGCAGCCCTCTCTTGCCAGATCAGTGGCTTTTTCTTGGGTTTTTTGGGGTTTTTTGTTTGTTTGGGTTTTTTTTTCCCCTTGTTTGTTTTTTTTTTTCCTTGTTTGTGGTCAGAAAAAATTAAAATTTATAATTAAATTTATTTTCTTCGTGAACTGAAAGGTGCATTTAAGATTTTGCTAGTCACACTAATGAATTGTAGCAGCCTGGGATGTAAATGGAAAGAAAGCTGTACTACATGTAATGCCAGCAATTTAGCCTTCTGTAATCATTAACGCTCTTTCCGAAGTTCATAGTTGATTCGCTTTGATTTTTTTGTTGGTGTGAGAACGTAGGGCCCTGGCTGATTTACAAACCCGTATAGCCTCTGTCAGCTGAATGAGGCTGCGCCAGATGCGAGCCCGGGCTGAAGGTGATTTAAGATTGTTTCCACTTGTACAGCGGTAGCTTCTCTTTCTGTCTCTGGCATTAACAAATAAACACAATTACAGGCAGGGCAAGAAGCAGCAGCCGGTTACTAGTAGGAAACGAAGTGGAAAATAATTAAAACAATTAGCTCTAGGAAGGAAAAAAGTAAAAAAATGGTTTTACTGTAATAGTTATATTTTTCCCCTGGTGACACCTAAATGTGGCGGAGATCTGTGAAAGCTGATTCAGGACCGGTTTCCAGAGCTAAGTGCAGGTGGTGTCAACGACTTCAAAAAAAAAAGCTATGAATAATACATAACTAAACTTTTGCTGACTAATTATTAATGGGAAACACACGATTCAAGATAAAGAAGTCTCTCAGCTGGCAGAACGTGGTAGAGATCACAGTAACGCTGAAGTTACCAATCCACGGGGCTTAGATGGTGAGCAACAAAAAACAAAAGGTATTTTCCCTGCTTTTTCCCCAAACAGTTGTGAGTGGAGCAAATCAACATCCGTGGAAGGCAAGAGAAAAAAGACTCTGTTTCTGATGCAATTTCCCATATGTTTTCAATCAGAATTTTCCATATGCTGCCTTTTGCTGCTGCATTTTAAAGAGATGTAAATGCTTGTAAACAATATATATATATATATATGGATCGGCTGAACACTGCAATTGCTGCAGCTTCTGAAGGAAATAAAAGATTAATCATTTGCTTCTCCCAGTAGCCGTGCATTCGTGGGTCCTGGAAACACAGGTCCTATTTTGCAAAGGGATCATTACAAATTAGAAACGAGCTGTAACTCCATCGTGTCTCCTCCCCCACGTTGTGAAAGGTCACGGCTGGCTGCGCCCCATTGTAGCTCAGCTCAGAAAGTGGTGAAGGAACTCAGAAGCTGTTTTTCCCACCAAAAAAAAAAAAAGAAAGAAAGAAAAAAGAACAATTGTACACCACTTCCATTTTCTGAAGAGGAAATGGTGATTTGTCTCAGCCGTGCTATTGCCTGGGAATTCAGCAGCCTTTGGTGACAAAGGAGTTAAACAGCAAGTTCGTCTTAACTCTGGAAGAAAACATGTTGTTTGAATTGCTTCTTTCCAGGGTAAATAAGCATTAATGCTTCAGAGCACCTTTCCTCTTTGAGGTGCACTGTGTCTCTGGCTTGGCTGGCTTTCACTGAATCCCACCTCAGGTCTAACACAAATAATGTGCCACACCTGAAAGATGCAGCCACGCTGGAAAACCTCAGCCTCAGAAAAACAAGTAAGAAATGCACTGAAAGGCTCTGAAATTCCGTCTCATGAGCAGACGTGGATTCCAAGGCACAAATTAATTACATTACGTGGGCTAGCTCATCCAGTGAGTCGTGCTGGAAACCCAGACGAGTATCCAGCAAAGGGATTTTTCAGTATGACCTTTTAAAACACAGCGTTGCTGGAAAAGCCCCAGATCCTCTTTCTCTTTTGTTCTGAGCCAGCCCCTCCAAACCATACCGCTAAATTTCACTACAGGTCTCGTCTCCAAACACGAACCCCTTCTGTCTCCTCAGCGTGAAATCCTATATAATAGCTGTGCTTTTGACGAGTCTTTCCCGTATTTACTCTTTTCAGCCCAGAATGTGGACTCTTGTAGCTCTGACAGTGGGGAATGGCACACGTGCTGAAGACGACCCGGTCCCCCTGGAGAACATCGGCTCTCCTCTTGTGGTTTTCACAACGAGACATACGGGAAGTTATACACAACGGCGTGTTAAAACATGAAAACGAGTTAAGAATACCCCAAAAGGGCACTTGTTCAGCCTTAGATCAACCTCACATAAATCAGCCCAACGAACAGCAGTTCCATGATACTACGTTTTCTTTTTCCTTTGTGACACCTGCCTGTGTCCCTGCCGAGGACGGACCTGTTCTGGGCATGAATCAGGCTTGGTTAGGAAAGAGGTTGGGTTGCCTGTAACACCTGGTGCCTTCATCAACTCCCCTCATAGTCACCAGTTATTCATGGTTTATTTTCTGGACGCCTCTGATTCAGAGCTCCAGAGCTGTCAATAACTCATTGTCACTTGGGTCAGCTAAACTTGTGTGTCAAATAAACGAAATCCTCTGAAAGAACTCCAAGTCTGAGGCAGCAGCTGAGCAGAGAAGGTGGACACTTCTGATGTTCATTTACCCCTGTCCTCGTTCCCCAAGGAAGGAATTTAGAGGAGTTGAATCTTCACTCCTCAAATTGGTATGAAAGTACATTGTCAATAAACGTCTGTGATGTTCACTGGGCAAGACTGAGATGAGAACCATCATAAACCTGCTGGTGACATTAAGTATCATGATTTCAAAAAAGTATTTAAAGAGCATATTGCAAGACGCAATAGGCGTCAAGAAGAAGACAGAACATGCAGACACCTCAGTTTTGAACACTTTTCCACTCTGCAACAGGGATGCGATGACAAAAATGGCTCTTCAATTATTTATTATAAGGCTTTATTATAATGCTTACACAAAAGGGCCCTGGATTAAGATTGCATAGGAAGTTTTAATCATGTCATTTCATTGTTTTTGTGGACCTGACTTTGCCAGTCTAGTCGCATTCTTCCCTGTAATGTGCATCCTGTGCTTACAGAGCCTTTGCTTGTAGCCAACTGTTGGCTTCACAAAGAAAACTGTGTGAAAAGTCTGTATTTTTCACTGCATTAACAATGAACAAAACCCCAGCTCGCGGTAGCAATGTATATACCGTTCTACACATTGTTCGTGTTCTGAAAAGGAAGAGGAACGGGGCCGGGCTCCTTCAGAAATGAGACAGAAATGCCATTGAGATCTCGCTTCCTGTGCAGGAGCTTGCGAGAGCTTCAGCCGCTGCAGACCTACGTCGGGTTTTGAGTCGTGTCATGGTTTGTAACATCTTCCCGAAATCACTCATTCAAGATGAAAAAGACTAAAAATGGGCCTGCTTTTAATTTAAAGAACCCTAACAGCTCGAGCAGATTGAGCTGAGGACAGTCCCTTTGAATGGGGAGCAGAGATGTCCTGATCTGATGAAGGGTGGGAGGGAAGCCTGAGGACGTCTCTGCAGCTAGGACAGCCTCAACGCATCTGGTAACCAAGAGATCGTCCCTGCCGTGTCCAATGATGGTCAATAGGCCCCGGTCTCCTCGCCACAAGCGGCACAGCATATGCCCAGTTGGACGTCAAACCCTTCTGAAGCAATTGTTTAAAGTAGTCGCAGCCAAGCAGAAACAGGAAAATGTTAGATGCTGTTTGTGTGCTGGTTGTACCCGCCGCCATTCAGACTCATCAGTCAGACTCCAAAAACCGTAGGATGGCTTAAAATGTTGTTGTTGTTTGTAACTTATAGTTTAGGGGCTCTGCTTGTTTTACCCCGGCTTTTTGCGATTCAAGATATTTTAGGGTGATAGATGCCGATTTAGCTGCTTCCAGGGTGTGGGGCTTTTAAACCCATTCTTCCTCCCAGCTGAAAATCATGGGGCTTGTGAAAAAATTGCACGTTGGCAACGCTGTCCATCTGTTGGGTGGCTTTTATGGGAGGAGAGGTCATTGATAGCTCCTGCTTTCCTCCATCTGCTTGCATGGAGCACAGAAAGGCAATCGCATTGCCACGCAATCTTACCACTACATGGCTGCAAGAATATTAGTCAAATCGGAGCAGCCAGCTGCACTTTAAAAACCCATCTTCAAATCCAGAAGCTATCCTGGGAGAACTGGATGGATAATGTTCACTTCAACCAAGAGGAATCATTCTGAACAGTATTTTAGTTTATATATTTTTATAAATATATCGTGGCCTTTTCTGGGAAATTCATTTCCTCATCTCCTCCTCCTCTTCCTCCCCTCCCACCTGAAGTGATGGCCGCCATGAAAGAGACGTCTTGGTCCCAGATGTGTTCCATTTCCTGCAGTAAAAATTAAAATCATTGCCTTTTTCATAAATATCTGTCAAGGATGGAGATGCACTACTTAAGAACTTTCTGCAGCCGCTTTAGTTTGAAATTAATAAATCAGTAGGATTTGATGAGCGAGCCAGCATTTTCTAATTTGTTTCTACTGGCAAAAGTGCCGCAGTGAGTTACATCCAAACAAATTTGGTGGCAGCATCTGCTTTATAATGACCTAAATGTCTAAATCTAATTTTAGAAAGTGACTTGCAAAGGGTTCAAGCAAGGCTTTCAGAGGCTGGTCCGGATTTTATTTTCACTCCGTTCAGCGAAGACCTGATTCATGGCATTCACGTAGTTGCTGTTGATTTACGGATCCACGTGGGTCCTAAGCTTAGCAGAGCTGTGACCCATACGCTGTCATGCATGGAGCGAGACCCCCACCTCTCCAGAGAAGCACATCAGCGGTGTTTGTGATGGAGATGGAGGAGGGTCAACCCCTCAAAGCCACGAATGGTTTGACACACCGAGAGGAAAGCCTGTAGGAAGAGAGAATAGGTTTCAATACCCCACCTGACAGCATTGAAGAAAAAATGGGCAAACCTTGGCGTTTGGGAAACCTTCAGCAGTTGGATGGTTCAGGAAATCCTGTCTCTGGGCGGTCTGTGATGGCCTGTGTTCCCAGGACAGACCTTTCCAGGGACATTGCAAATATCCCTACCACAGGCAGCGGTCGTTAGGTTTCACCTTCTTGGCTTCCAAGAGGATTTTGGTGGCTTGGGCTGGGCTGCCTTCAGGGTCTGCCCGTTGGGCTGGAGCTCAGGCAAATAGCCCTGCTGGAATTGTCTGGCAACTGGCAACGGTTATAATCCACCTGGAGTTAATACTAAAACACCCTTAAAAAATGTGAAGACCTCCACATGTTCCTCCAATTCTTTGCCTTTTTGCTGGAGCCCTGCGTTTTTTCCACAATTCCTTCCGACTGTCCCCGATGGAAGCGGCTTCTGGGGCTCTGCCTCTGGCTATTGCATCGGATTTTGGGTGCCAGGTTTTGGTCTGATTTGCTCTTTTATCATCTGGAATGCTGTTTTTTTCCAAATTTGGGTTTCTGAGCTTAGATGGGCTTTAGTGCCCAGGACTGCTCTGTTTATATATTTCTATATGATTTTTACATCCAGGCTATATAGGTGTTTAAAAAGTGCCTTATTATGTTGTATCATACGCACATAAAAGAATATAAAGGCGTAAACAATACCATGTTTCTGAGCCATATGAGAAAATATACTCTTGAAGGGCATTTTGAATAACTAAGATACCATTCTAGAATAAAATTAATCACATCAATAATCCTGATAAAATATAAAATCAACATGAAAAGATGTAAGGGGCTATTACTGTATATGATGTAAAGAAACCATTCAAGAGCATGTTCAGTGTCTTGAGTCATATGTAGCTTTGGCCTTGTGTTTTAGGGATTTTATTGTATGATTTTCTTTTCTTTTAAAGCTAGTGGTAAAAACACATCTCAGGTCAAAATAGTAAATAATGAATCACCCACAAATTCAGCTCATTTCCTATCTCTTACTGAAAAAATGTTGATTCCAGGCATGGGAGCAGAACTTTGAGCCAAACAGTAATTTCTTTATGGTGTGCATGACTCATAGGAAAGAATGCCTCACGGGGATAGCAGGAGAAAAAACTAACTAAAAAAAACCCATAAGTAAATTCGCTTTAAAGAAACAGACCATCAAGTAAAGGGCAAAAGGTCAGGAGAGACCCTCGGCCGTTTCTGCCTTGCTCCTGTGGTCTTCGCAGTGTCCTCGGCTCCTCTGCCTTGAAATGCCGTAGCTCTTCCCGCGGAGCTCCCCAGGCAGCTGCCAAGGCAGGGTGGGCGTCAGAGGGGGCAGCACCCCGGGGGAAAGCTGGCTGGCACCGCGGGGCATCAACGGGGTAAAGAAGCCAAAATCGGAATTATGAATTAATTTCGCACCCTCTTACAAGACACTGGGAAGAGATGTTTGCTTTTCGACGCGTGCCCGTAGGTTGCCCCTGGTGGGGATGAAGCCTCTGCATCCCCTGTCCTGCAGGCTGACCCTGCAAGTTACGTGGCAGGGATCCGTGGCAGGAGGTACGGTACAGAGGCAGCATATACCCTCTGTTCTTTTTTTTTAGTGTCCAATACCTTATTAGTAACTTTGCTTAAGTCTCTCTTTTGCATTACTCTCTCCTTATTCACAAGTGCGAATAAAAGCCGTTTATCCTCCTCCATACGCTGCTTGGAGATCTCTTGATGGGCCTTTAATTATTACAAATATTACCTGCCCTCTCTGGAAGGTGTCTCCTCCCTCAGGCAGATTTATTCAGCGGGGTAGATCGATATTCATCAAGCATATTTCACGAACACCAATTGTGAAATGAATCAGAATTTCAACTCAGCTTTCAGCAGCAATATCTCATCTGATTTCCATTTGTTTTGTTTTGTTTTTTTTTCCCAGAGTGCTAATGGATGATTAATTTCAACAAGCATTGCTATGTACATTTACATAATTATTTATGAGTAATTAAAACATCTTGCCTCCTGTTCCAGAGTCTGTGTCACGTGGCCAGGAATACAAAACTAGACACTGATGCAACATTACAACGTAGGGTACCTTATTCCTGTGGGGTAACTGTGTGCTGCTTTAATGTCACACATGTAAAGCCCTGCTCAGGACCAATTAGTTTCAGTCTGTGAAGACTAAGAAAATTATTTCTATTATCTCAGTACAGATCGTGACTGTCTCCCACGCATTTTAGGAGCTTTCAAAAAAATGCGATTCAGGTTCCAGCAAGATACAATTTGGAGCCTCAGGGTAATCTCCTGTTCAGCACCTTTCCTTCATAGGGATGCTACAGCAGATGAACTATACATTTATATGCTATGATTGCTGTAATAAATAAGACAAATTTCTCTGATTCTCCATGAACACTTAAAAGATGAAATAAAAATGTGCACTTTGGAACAGTTTCTTATTTAAGAGTTAATTCCTGGTGATGTAGGAAAATGCGTTGCAAAATTACGATTAGTATTTTAAAAAACAGTTGAATTGGAATAGATTTAATTTCTTTCCACTCAAGTTCACTTCCTTACCTGCTAAAATATAGCAGAACTGTCTCACGAGCTGGAATTATCTGGACAGTTGGATTTATCCCTCGGAAGATCCACCAGAGAGTCATTTTCAGGAGGTGAAATTCATGGAGCGTAAACAACTTGCAGGAAGAAAAGATTTGTTAATAACAGATTGGCATAAATTATTTACTCCATACTACCATGTCAGGGAGAGATGAGCCCTAAGCCACCGTTTCCAACCATGACACATTGGGATGCGCTAGGAGGGGAGTCATTGAGTGGACTTCTACAAATATTTGGGAAATGGTAAGCCTGTATCTCCGGGGTGACTTTTGCCCTGGGAGATGTGATACCGATCAAAGGATCTCCTGCCGCGTGTCTGGTGGTAGTTTACCCTCGAGGTTCCAGGGTAGGCTCTAAACCATCTCAGATTCGCTTGCTGTTGGACACAAAGCTCTCCAGCCCCGAGTAGCTTCTCGCAGACCACAGGCGAGAGCCAAGTGCTTTCCTGGGTTTGGGTTGTCTTGTTTCTGCTTGGCTCCAGGGGTGAAAATTGCCTTCTAGGAGACACTGAAAGAGCAAGGAGAACGAACCTCCCGTTTCAGAAAGCGCTGCAGCCGTGCCGCTCGTCCCACCCTCGGTGCCCATGGCAGCTCTGGTAGCTCACTGACCGCTCTCCTGCACTAGAGCTTGTAGGGGGTAAAATACTCGAGTCTTGAGTCCAGAAGCCTATTTCATCAAATGTCCGTATTAAAATAATAAATACAATAGGTTTCTACTGTAGCTTTGTAATGACTAGAGACGTACTGGCCTTCCTAGCTTATTAAATGGTGTTTTCCTTCAACATCAGAAATAACTTCTATTTATATGGTGGCTGCCTGATTAATAGGGAGAAGAGTGGCAGATGATTTATGCATTAGAAGACAAAGGAGAACAGTTGGAGCAAGAACTAGACCATGACTTGCCATAAGGCGTGAGGATTTCACACTGGCTGGGGAGCACCGACAGCCTGGAGTGAGATTGCAGGCTGCGGGTGATGCATTTTGGCATCAGAGGGACGCAGGGAATTGCAGAAAAGAGGTTCTGAAACCAGCTCGGGCTGCAGGAGATGAACTGCTAGGAGCCCTGCAGTCCATATCCAGCGCTGACTCGGGAGGCAGAAACTGGGGAACTCACCGGAGCCTGAGCGAGCAGGTTTCTGAGCGAGCAGGTTTCTGAGCGAGCAGTTTCAAGCCAGAAGGCAGAAAGTATCCCTGGCTGACCACAGGGAGCCCAGGCCTCGCCAGAGAAAACGTACGTGTCAAGGAGACCGCTCGAAAGGTGAGTGCTTGTGTGGAGGAATCCAGTGACCACGGGTGTTTGTTGATGACAGCTGGTGTAAAGGGAAAAGTACTGATCTTCCAGTGGAAAAGACGACGTCAGGATGAGCTACATCAGAAGTCGGAAAAGCACGCTTTGTAGTGGAGGAGCCTAACAGGAACAGCCATGTATTTCTGTTTTTGCTTAACACTTGACATTAAAATCGGAAAATTTGGTTTGGGAAGGAAAGGACAATTAGTCTAACTGGTAACTAACACCTTAAAAGTCTGAAAGAAATGGTAACCTCTGCAAAGGAAGGATCGGGGGGTGCACAGCAAGTTATAGATAGCAATACAGATGTTGGGTCCTTCTGAGTGAAACATCTGTACTGTGTTTGCCTGTGATTATAGAACTTAGGACTGCAGGACACCCGCACCCCTAATTACAGCGAAGAAACGCAGCGGCTGGTGAATGACAAATGTGAGCTGACTTTGCTTTAGCATCAGTCTTCACTCAGGTGTCACCGGGAGATCAGCGAGGACGCTGTATTACATTTTTGATAAAGTTTTGCAGCCTACTCTTTCATTTCACGTCAATTAACATTAAAGAGAATTTTACGTGGATTAGGGGGTGGCTCTTGTTTACCAGAGCATCGGCTATATTTATCTTATCAAGACTATTCTCATTTTACTGACTTTCAGATCCTCATTCGATATTAAAACCAGGAACCTGGAGGGGAAAAGCCCTTCATCACATTTATCCTAAGTCAGTGTTTGTGATCAGTAGGTTATGGCACTCTCTAATCATTGCTAACTTTCATTAAATTTGAGTTTCTTTCTTATTAGAACAGAATTAACCAGATGGCATTTTGTTAGAGAGAAACTACACTTAATACCAAGAAATAGCAATTGCAGTTGAAGGTGGAAGAGCTTAGAAGCAGAAGCCGGGGAGGTTAGCCTGTCAATATTTTGAACCTTCTTACAAATCGACAGACTGTTTCATTTTAAAAGGGCAGCGACAACAAATCTTCCAGAAAATTTGCTTTCATGTTTTCATGCCCATCGTCATTTCTTTGCTGTTTGTTTGTTTTAAAATGCTCCACTCCACTGGCGGCCATGGTATGCTATGTTACAACACAGTCTTTCCAGACATGGAAGAATGTTTATAAATCTGTGGGGAAAGATTCAACTATCTTTTAAAAACAGGCTATTTACGTATCTGGGTGTAAAAGACTGATGTTCAGTTCAGACCCTCCTCCTGTCAGCCATCCCTCTGCTCTGGGTCACTGTGGTCATGTTTACAGGGTAGACCTGGAACTATTTTTTTACGGTTGTCCCTGTAGCTGGAAGACATGACCGTGAACGTCAGAGCCTTCGTAACGAGTAAACCCTTAACATTGCCAGTATCACATAGAATAGTTGCAGGAGTTTGAAATAGATGTGGATAAAATAGCTAAACAGAAAGAGGGGTTTAATATTTTTTTTAGATATTACAAACAGTGCAGTGTAAGAATTCTTACTTTGAGCACAATCCATTACACCTGTCTTACACATTGACCTTTTTTTTTGGCCATTCAACGGTTTATTTGCCTGATTCTACTTTATTGCACTGGCATAAAGACAAAGTCATTCCGGGTAAGTGAAAAACTAGAGCATAACTGGTCCAGACACCAGCCTGGGGGCTCTGTAGAGAGCAGGAATTCTGAAAAGGAGCAGGACAAGCTCACAAGCCGGTACTTACCGCACGGGGAAAGGCCGGTGTACGTTCGCAGCGCTGCTCCCGCGCTCCCCGACCGCATCCCCAGGTAAATGCCAGCCTTTCTGTCCTAGGGGCCGGGAGCTGGAGTGGGAATGAATGTCTAGCAGATCCAGTGTTTGCACACAGGGAGATCTGGCAAGGGACGTGTAATAAAAACAAACCTGCAGGCACCTGGCTTGGGAAACAGGTCTTATTCTGATTTAACTTCTGCGAGAGGTCACCCAAGGACAGAAAGAAATCGGTCGATTTGTGATATAGTGCATTATTATCATCCTCCTAAAAAAGCATGGACATCTACAAATGTAGGTTAGGATTTTTGTGTAGAGATGCAACTCGTGGGGAACTGGGTCCTGAGTTCAGCCCAGGTTCATCGCCCAGCACACGGAGGCCTGGCTGTGCCTGGCTCATCTCAGGCTGGCGACGGCGACGGTCGTCACAGGGGTGAGGACACGTGTTCAGCAGATGATCGCTTTTGCAGGATGCGGTAGAAATGGCCAGTGCATGATGTATTTAGCAGGAAGCGTTGCTTTTGAGGGCAGTAAAATAACGTCACACCTAAAGAAGGGGGATCTGCAAGCCAGCCTGACCTGGGGGATGGAGCACTCAAGGCACTACATATTGGGGCAGTTCCCCTAGTCGGGTCTGGCAGGGGAGCCGAGGAACGGGCTGGCTTCAAGCCGTCTTTTGAGGTCTGCTGGGTTTGCGGGTTAAAGAGCCCGCGGAGAGCCCAGGGCCCTGGGCAGACATTTATTTGTGAATCCCGGGTCCCATCTGGTGGTGGGCGCGGGCAGTGCCGCCCGCCGGGAAGCAGAGGCTCCGTGAACGGAACGTCGGGGTCAAGTGGATTTCATCCCGTTGGTCACGCTCCTAACACCCAGACTCCCCAGGAAAAATTCAGCGACTGAAAAGATCTCACCCCAGACAGACATAAAATGATGGGCGAGTTATTCAGCACCTTAAATTTGGGGAGATGCCATAGTTAACAGATTTCAAGCCTGATTTTTGTCAGGTAACATAATACAAAGACGTGTGCAGTGATATTATATGCAAGTCAATGCATGCGAAAGGATTTCCCCAAGAGCTTCGAGGCATCTAACAGCAGTTTGAAGGCTCCCGAGCCGGTCCCCAGTTTTGTCACCTCGAGACCTCCCACCCCAAGGAGCATTCCCCGACCTCAGCGATGTCTCTGCCTCACCTGGCCAGCAGCTACAGATGTGGCTGAGCAAACGCCAGGCTTCATGATGGACTGGCACCTGGCTACGGAGGAAAAACTCATTTTTAAACCGTTATATAAAAAGGAAAGTTTTTTTATTTTGTAGTCAGAAGTGATGTGAGTTAAAAAGGTAATTTTAATAGTTAAATTGCAATGGGGTGAGGACTCTGGTTACTCACAGCTGTTTGCCAATAAAACATACTCTGGCATTTTCTTTGAGGAAACCTTGAAAGATCTTTTCACGTTAACGGTCTCCAGAATGGGTGTTAAGTTTCCTATTATTGTAAGCAAAGCATGGGAAGCTTGATACCCTGCGTGGGAGCGAGGTGCCAGGCCAAGCACGGGCAGCAGCTGAGGAACAGTTGAGACATGCCCAAGCACTGCTGCCAAGTGGAAGAAAGAAGAAATTCCTGAGAAAAAAGGAGTTTTCAGAAGGAATTTGAAGATGACTTGGGGTGACAGGAGCACAAATAAGTGATGGCTCCATTATTTTGGTATATGGAGGAAAAAGAAAAGGGGAAAAAACTGTTTTAGTGATTCTGAAGAGACCAGAGTGACCAGGGGTAACAAGAGAGGGGCTGAGGAGAGGGAAGAGATGCAGCGCTGCAGAGCAAGACGGCTCTAATGCCCTCCATAATTCTAGGGAAAACAGAGAAAGAGGGAAGAGAAGATGTTTGAGAAGGTCTGAGCTGGAAGTGAAGTGCTTGTCTGAAGGGTTTCCACATCCTCAGATGAAAGGTGCTTTAGCTGTTGTATAACCTTGTTTCTAAAAAATAATATTACATTCCCAGGGCCGAATATGTGACCGCGTGTAAAAAAATCTGTCTGATTTCGATATCAGAATTTATTTCCTCAGTTTAATTTTCATCAGTATGAAAAGGTAACACGTATACTCCAGTTCTTCAGCCTGTTGGGTGGTATCAGTGGGTATCTATATTTGTACGTATATTCCTTGCATGTATATATGTTCCTCCAGAAGGACTGATTCCTTTTTACTTGACATGAGCATGAAAGCTCCTGTAGTACTTCTCCTGTTTGGAGAACATCAGGCAGCTGTGAAGTAACTTAATGAACCGCAAAGAAGTGATTGCTGATGATCCTAATCAGTCGGTTCCCTATTGCTGTTTGATATCTCGCTCCATCAAAGGAACAAATCACGAATGCGCAAATGAAGTGCGATTTAAGGACACTTAAATATTAACAGAATGGGACTGCAGATGAAATTGGAGTGGCTTTGATTCTTAATTTTCAAAATTCCTGTCAATCATTGTCATTGCTGCCATTATTTTGGATGTGCAGAAATGAGGTTTTCAAACCAGACAGCTGAATAAATCAAATAAGGCAAATACAGAGATATGAACGAGAGACACTAATAGTCTCTGTCTGTAAAAGAAGTTTATCTGGTTGCTGCTTGCCAAGATGTTTTTGTACTCTGATAATTCACGGAAAATACTAAAATTTTAAATATTTATGTGTTGCTTCTAGTTTAAAGACCAAACCAAAAGGACTTTTTTCATGCCTGTGATCAATATTTGTTTTCATGTGCTGCAGCAAGGTAATAGAGACAATAATTCCTTGCTGTGCCCTCGCTCTGGAGATGCTGTGGGTGAGGCTCTCCTGCTGAGACACAGAAAATAACCCCCTGAAAAGGAAAGGAAAGTAAAATCTGGACTACGTGTCAAAATGCCGTTCGGTCATCCGGGTCACTGCTGCGAGCAAAGAGCAGCGCGGAGGTGCTGGCGCGATTCGCGTGGCAGCAGCCAAAAGTGCATCTTAGGGATAGCAATGTCCAAAAAGTGTCATGTGTGTGACAGCAACCAGATTTGCAGCCTCCTGGCTGCGTTGCGGTTGGAAGAACCATGTCAACTCGAATATTAAATAAATACCGTTCATACCTCTTTGGGTTGAGGGTGGTTCTGTTGAGGAACAGTCCCGGGAAGAAGGACGCCCACACGCGTGTGACGGACACCTCCTTCCTCGACAGCAGCGCTGTAAAATGGCCTAGCTCTTCTTCAGCCCAGCAAGAAATTTTGCAGGTGCTCTAATGATAAGCTATGCAAAAATAGGCTCATTCTCAAATTAATTCAGGTATTACGATACGCTGAAAGTCTGCAGCTTTAGCTGAGTCTGATCACCGGACTCAGAGTGCAGAGGAGCATTCCCACTGATACCTTCACACTGTAGATCAGCTCATCCCCTTCCTTGTGCTGAGATAATTACTGTGGATCGAGAGAGTTTGACAATATGCAGATTTTCCTTCTGCTGCTGCTTATTTTTTTTTTGTAAATCAAAATTTTTTAATCCAAAATATCCCCAGCTTTCAGAAACAAGAAATACTATTCAGGGCATGAGGTGCTGAGAGGAACCCACGCTGTGGCAGAGATTACTTTTCCTGCCTGGGACAGAGTTCTGTAGACTGCTTTCATTCCTGGCCTAGCTTTACCAGCGTAACAGAGCTATACTATATCATCGCATATACAAAATGATATGCTTCAGCTAGCTTGAGAGAACAGCTTGGCTGCAGAATTGGAGCTATTGCTAGGGAACCGGTCCAGCACGAAGCGTTTCACGGATGCTGAGCAGCAAATGAATGGCTAGCACAGCTCCCGCTGCCTGCCAGCCCTGTCTCGGCGATGGGTAAGTGAAAACTCGTCATTGCTGCCATAAACGTCCCTCTGTGGCTTTATTTTTGTGTGCTGTTCCCTTGCCATCAGTGAGATCATTTGACTTGTCATGGGTTAACACACTGCTTTGCGTATACTGCTATTTTTAAAAGCAATTAAAAAGCTGAGTGGTCTCGCACAGCACGCTCCCCTGAGTCGGGACTAATCAAGGTGGTTACCTTCAGCTCACTGTAGCATTTTTGATTCCACTGAGATACACAATTCAAGTTCAAGTAAGCGTATTTGAACTATGTTTTATGGTAAAAAATTACTACGAAGCAAATAGCTCTTCCTGAGAACCACCTCGATTCACCAGAGCCCGCGTGGCTGAAAGCTCTTTTCATTTTGTCCTGTCTTGAAGCCCTGATCACGATCTGCAGGGGCTGCAGCTTCTGTACCACCCCCCTCCTTCCCAGCCCTATTTCTCCTGGTTTTTATCACAGCCCAGAGTCGAGGATTAGCAAGTCAAACACGCAGCCAACACCTCTGGAGGTTTTTCAATGCACCCTGTCCTTCTGTAGGTGTGAGAAGCGGGGCTGCTCCCATTTCCCTTGAAGACAATGCAGCACGGTGGGCAACAGCGGGTCTTTGACATGACTTGCAGCCAATATTCCAGGACAAGACGCACCACGACCCGCTGCAGCCAAACCCCCACCAAAACCACGCTGTGCATGGACCTTCCCAGACCACGAGGAGCAGTGTTAGACAGAACACGTGGCGATTCCTTCGTATGGACATCCATGCTCATAGTGCAAATAAAATAGCGTAGGAAAGCCTATGGAGGTATGGCTTGTACGGGTGGTCCTTCTCACTCTCCTGTCCCAGCCCTGCTTTAGTCCCCCTTGAACTGCTCCAAGAAATTAAGCTGCCAGATTTTTTCCCACTTCTGAGGAGTTAGCTTTCTGGCGTGTTACCGCCCGGCTGCAGAGGCGACACTTTCTGGATTTAAATAAATGGATCCGATGACGATCCCACAGGAAGCTCAACTCTTCCAGAATACTTATAAGGAAAAAGGGAGAGAACTGTAAGACTTGCATTAAAGTCCTGCTGCTTGGATCAGGGAAAATGAAGTGCAATTTCCAAGGAACAGTTTCTTTCAGATGGCTGTTTCTGACTTGGACCAGCATCTTCTGTGATCTTCTGTGTGGGGGAAAAAGGAGTTCCTTCGGAGGGGGTTTATGGGTACGTAACCTAGAGAAGAAAAAAAGAAGAGGAAAACTGAAATACTAAGAGTTTTCCAACACCGTGCAGAAGGACCAATGTGTCTGTTTGCTTTTCCAGTTTGCTTAGCTGGCCTCAGTAAAGACTCCCACCCCCCCCCAAACCTTCCCTCACCTCTGCCATTAGTCTATCACCGCTACAAGAGCGTTATCTAAATCTAAACATATTTCTACCAGTTCTTCCACGTAATTTTTGTATTTTTACGCAAACAGCAAACCCATGAGATGTGTTTGTGTTACCTGTCCAGCATGCCCCCTGTTTTGGAGGCCACAGTGGTCCGTGCCTCTGAGGACCTCACCCTGTGTGTCCCAGCCTGGACGCCAGACCTGCCGTTCCGCCTGGAGACACCGGTGTGTGTCAGCCAAGGGGCCGAAGCCAGGTTTTCTGTTGACTGAGTGGAAGTACCTTGGTTGGGTGACACCCTAAGGAGGGTTTTTTCTGTAAATTCTGCAGCAAAGCAACGAAAGGGATTTTACTGCAGAAAAAATAGTTAAGAACGAGCACACCACTGCTCAAAAAACTCCGTAAATGAGCCCCTGATTTGGCACTGCAGCCTCTTTAGACTTTTCACGCAGAACTAGCAGAGTCTAATCCCATTTAAAATGCATCCAAATTCCCAGCAGCAACCGGCAGGAAAGCGGGACAAAGCTGACATCCAGACGACCGGCTCTGAGAGGGGACCTGGAGCTGAGACAGGGCTGAGACACCTGAGGGTCGGTGTCTGTCTGCAGGCACCTCGCTTCAACCAGGGCAGCCTTCCAACGGCAGCAGCGTCGCTAAACCTTGTCCTGGTTTCAGCCATCGGCTCCGGTCCCGTTTCCTCTGCCTGACTGGGGCTTGTGGCCACCTTGACCTCAGCTTCCCAGTTATGAAAATAACATGAATGAAAACAGTTCTGTAGTTGCTGGGCAAATCTAGAGCAAAATTGTTTAAGGAAAAAAAAAAGGGGGGGAAAAAAAAAGAGAGAGAGAGAACTATTTTAAGAACTATTTTAAGGGCTGCAGCTGACTCTGTATTTCTCGAGACCAAAGCAGCCCGCAGGCCATCTGTCTCCTGGAGAACTGGTCTCTGAGACTGGGCACAGAAAGATCCTCAAGCACACCATGACTTAGAAATCAGCTCCAAGACGCAGAGGACTGTTTTATTTGCTGGCTCGGGACACCCCGTCCATGGGCTAGAAATCCTCGCTTCATCCTCCTGATGAGAGCAAGCCGACAGAGAGGTCACCAGGATTTGCCCCAGATAGCTCGGGTTCGCAGTGTGGTCCGGAGCCAAAGTTTGGATAAGCGTAAAAAGCTTGGATAAGCCATGTTAAAGTAAAGGTCGGATGAGATCACCGGTCTGCTGATCATTCATGAGCATTTATTTTCAGTTTCCACAAGGGATCCTGATTTTTGAGCAGGCAGAGGACGGCTTTTTCAGGGACTGCTTCTCTCTGACGTTAACAGGAGGCGTCAAAGCAAAGTTTTCTTTTTCTTCCCCGTACCTGTCATCATCCTCAGAAGAGTCTCATCGAGGCCAGCTCTGAAAGCCTTATTGGCTTGCACAGGTCCTAAAATATCACAGCTGAAACTGCCAGCAACTGGTGAAATCTGCTTGACTGCAAACCCGTCCTTGTTTCAAGAGCACCGCACCATGGACACACACAGATTTTTTTTCACTCACACACCCGTTTCAGGGCCGGGTTTTTGACCCCACGGCTGTGCTGGGATTCAGAAGGAAGATCTACTAAATCTAGAAAAAAATCGACAGGGCAGAGCTGCGTTGGGAAGATGCTTTAGCAGAAGCTCCTCCCTGTCCTGAACCTTGGGGAGAGCAAACCAAACCAACCCAGGGACAAACCTTTCGCTTTCATCTGCCGCACAAACATCACCAAATGCAAAGCAGCCCGGTAGATCTCCCCTCTCCACGAGCTCCTCCTACGCTTGATTACAGGAATGCTAATAAACCCGCTGCCAGTGCCCCCGGGCACAGCCCTGCTCGGATGACTTCCCCATGAACATTTTTCCTGGCTCAGTTAACTGCCCCACTCATGGATTTGCTTCATCTTGGTAACTGATTTGCTCTTTCCAGAGTCATATTCATTGAAACCGAGTATTTAACAAAACCAGACATGTTTATCCCGTACGAGGAGTCATAGCTGGCTGGGAGAATGTGGAAACTGAAGTGATGGCGACTGCCAAATACTCATAAGCACTGTTAACGGTACAGTGCAAAAGAAATGTCCAAAAAGACGGCTCCCAAAAGTAAAGCTTAACCCTTAGAAGGACTAAACGAGGGGAGGGATGGAGACAGGGGTTGTCACTAACTGCTCTTACCTGCCCACGTACAGCCGGTGGTGGCAGCTTTCACAGACGCAGTGAAACACAGAGGTGAGACCAAAAAAAGCACCAAGGCCATTTGATACTGCAAAGGTGCTTATTTCTCTTCTGTGACAGTGGGTTGCTTTAAAAGTGTGTCTTAACCCCCAGCTCTGCAGCCCCAGGCAGGCTCGATGCTCACAACTGGCTGTGATTTAACTGGATCCTGCTTGAAACGCAGCCTCTGGGTTTCTGGCACGCCTGCTGGTGGGGCAGGAGCTGTTCTCGGAGCCGGCTTCTACAGGCCTGAGCTGTTAGGTCTTCATACGCTCAGCGTAAAATAAAATAGAGCGAAACCTGCCGTGCTGATACAGACTGCCATTAGTAATCATCACAGAGGTGGGAGACGCAATTCAGAGATTATTATGCAACTAGCAATTTAATTCCATTGACACATATATATGAGAACTTGAAATTAATAAATACACACTTTTGGATATTTTCTTTTCATTTGATAAAAGTCCTCCAAAAGCTGCAAAGGAGGATGAGAACAAGTTACTAAAGGGAGACGACGAACATCTTCAAGCTCGCAACCTGTGAAGGTTGGGAGAGCACAGGAGCAAAATCGTGCATCAAAAATTTGTCTGTGAGCAAACCCAGGCTCTGACCTGGCTGAAGAGGTGCCAGCCAGTCCGCCTGAGCTCCAGGCCAGTTCTGCAGACGCTGACCTTTCTGCACTGAAAATCAGAAACTGAGGGTGACCGGCATTGCTTAAAATAAGACGACAGACGTCTCAAACGAAGGCGGTAGGAATCAGTGGCTGCGTTTGAACACCAGCCTTAATTTTTTGGCCAAGTCTCTGCTGGTGTTGAAACACCTCCCCCCTTGAGCGTTCAAAGCAAAAACTGAAAAACATTTTGGTGCGGATGAAGGGCAGGAAGTCTTCAGAAAAGGGAAACGACTTCAAGTGAGAAATTCCCCTTCACCTTTCAAACATGATTTCATACTTACAGGTCTTTTGAGCTAGCAACTAAAAGGGTAGTTTTTGAAAGAAATATTGCCTGGCTGGGCTAAATCAGGTTGCCCGAAAAGGTGTAAGCAATTTTAGTAACAGCGTACTCCTTCACAGATTAGTGCTAAGCGCGGAGCCGGGGAGGGTTGGGTGGCTACAAAATGCTCAGCCCCATCCTCCCACCCTCATTCCTCTGCTCTAGTTTTGTTCCAGAAACATGCATTACCTGTCTCCCTTGGAAACCTGTCCCTATGGCAACATATAGGACTATCTATCTTGATGCAGACACACTAGGACTTTGACAGCCCCTTCCTTTTGTGACACTTCTTATGGCAACATCCCGAGATTGTCAGAAAGATGACGTGAGATTGCCTGTGTCCAAGACACCATTTGGATGATTTTCTACGGAGAACTTGTTTTTGCAGTCTTTCACTCTTCTAGCTCTTGAACTCTCAGCCTGTATATCATGACTGCAATTTTATCTGAAACGTGTTGCAAAATCTATATGTATTTGCCTTTATCAGCAAAAATCCGTAACCTCAAATGAGATATTTTTTACAAGACCTACTTTCCATAAAGCCACGCTGCCACGTATCACACGCTGCTTCTGTGGTTCTTTCGGAGCTGAATCCCACGTTGGCTTTTCCCTCGTTTTGCTCAGATGTAACAAAGTTTACTTGTACCTACGCCACCGACATGATGAATTTCTAGCTACGCTCTCTATACATGCTGTTACTTGGATTGACAGTTATCAATTTTTTCCACTCTGTTGTCAGTAAATATGCTGCATCTAAGCGTGTCATAAATTTACCAATTAAAAATCCCCCGCCCGCTGCTGGCTTTGGATTGTAAGAGGGAGCGCATGTGTACGCAGGGTGATAACCTCGAGCTCCGTGAATTGCAGTCAGGACTTCTGATTGCAAAGGCATAAAACTCCTCCCCATGGGCAGTCACCAGCCACAGCCGACAGCTCCGGGCTACGTCCTAAACGTCTATAGGGTCCAGAAAGGTTGAGACCCTCTGGAGTGATGCTCACAATGAAATCTGTCACAGCTGGGCTCGCGGTGCACACAAAGACGTGGTAGCACAACGTGTAAGCGTGGTCTTTGTTTTTATCCCGACTGAACAGGGCCACAGGGCTAAAAAAAGGTTAAAAAAGAAACTTTGGTCTGTGACACCAAAATGTACTTACAACTTTTTATTAAATAGCACAGCCGGTAGTGAGGTAATCTTCTCTGATCTAGATTTTAAAGCTCACAAGCTTCCAGAATTGCTTATTCCTTACCAAGAAGAAGAGACAACTTGGAACCTTGCTCTCACTGCGGGAGAAGTCGGGTGCGGATGAATATTGACACAAATTAAATCGTACATTTGCATGTATGCTCTTGGAGAAAGTGCAGGGGCACTTTGCTCCGATGTGCCCTCCTGGTAGGTCCCAGAGGCTCTCGTTGTCTTTGAGAAGACCAGGAAAATAAGGACACGCTGCCTGTACTGCCAAAACCAAGAGGATAGAAAGAAATCATGGAAATTATAATTTGGGGCTATCTGTAAGTCCTACAAGTCAGAGTTATAATTGAGAGTTTCTCTCACTTTTATAAATCAGAAATGACAAATCTCTTGCTCTGGAGATCCTTTCTTGAAGGTGAGAGGGTAGCATTAAACTCAAACCCGGTACTTACCCAACAGATCCACTACATAGATCCAACTAATACAACAGGCCAAAAAGAAGTCCTATATTTTCAGCTGCAGCAGAAGGCGTTTCATCATTAGCAGTTTCTGCTCCTTTTGTCCCAACTGTCTGTCAACATTAAGGAAGACAGAAAGAGTACGCCACGGCGCCGGGAACGATTAGACTTCAGAACAACCAACGTAAAGACAATTACTTTCTATTTTACATATCACTGGGAATAGCACAGTCACGGCAATGGAAACTTTAAAATATTTTCTGTATTTTTAATGGAGTTGTTTAAAAAATACTCCTTCTGTTTTGTTCCATTTCTTCTGTGCTTGTCTTCCTGTTAATGTTTACGCCAAGAACCATTGTGAAACCCCTCTGATATCATCAATCCATAAATACGGCTTATGGTTTCTAGATACATACGTGCATGCACACTTCAGGTTCATAATGAGGCAGGAAAAATGTCAGACCCGTAAAAAGCAAAACACAGCCCGTTACGTGCTGGGTGGCAGAATCAAACGGGAGCGGTGGGAGGCTGTGAGCTGCCTGGAGATCTGCATCCTGGCTCTAGTCAGGAGCGACAGATGGTGTTTGTCAAGAGGATAGAGCCTTACCTTCTTATTTTATCACGGAAATATCACGGTAAGAAAACTATCAACATTCCCTATTTTGTCTAACAGATCTAAGAAATACATCCCACAGAAAAAAAGCCAGAATTCCTGCTGGAAAACAGACTGCCAGATGCAAGTGGAAATCCCAATTGAAAGATGCAGCTTTGTTTATCAAGAGAAATTGTCAGCCATTGCCTGTATTTTATTTTCTCATTAAGGAAATGCACTGAGCATATACAGAGATTACATTCAATATAGATTTACCATTACAGAACAATCAGAAAATAAAGATACAATCAATAGTTATTTCCTGTAGCAGAACAGATTGAAGGAACTGATTCAAGCTGAGAATGAAATGAAAAATACTTAAACCGACTTAAGTGATTTTTACACAGATAAGATAGATATTTAAGTCTAAATTAACATTCTCAGCCAAGATCTGTTGCATTGTTGCAATCTTTATATTCAACAGCTTTATCATCAGGCTTGTGCCTAGCAACTAAGCACAGACCAGAACCACCTGGTCTGAGAGCCCATTCGAACAAAACCTCAGAAGAACAGTCCAGTCCGAAGCCACAATCTGCCTGAGATGATGAAAGGATCCATACAGAGGAAAGAGTGCAAGAAAACAAGGAGACAGTTTGGTCCATGGCAACAGCTACAAGGCAGGCTGGGGCTATACTCTACGTGGAGGTTTCACTGATTTCACTTGAAGAAGCTCTCTAGAGTTTGCAACCTTAATAACATCTTTGTGAATGTGCAGAATTCTATGCCACACTGCCTGGAACTCATTTTTCAAAGAATTATACTGAAAAAAGTCACAACACAAAGCTAGTGGAAAAACTACTTTGCCACGTATTTGGTGAGTTCCATAAACTTGACGACCAAATCTTTTTCCAAATGGGCAACTAAAACTAGAACTCAAAAGACCACCTCTACTTCAATTACATCAGCTGGACTTTAAGCCAGTCCTGTGCATGTTGTGTGCCAGAGATTAGACCAGGTCATCGCAGTTGGACATTAAAATCTACAAATATCACTCATCTGCTTGTCTGTCCCTCTGAGTTTTGAACGAAAGGAAGTACCACCCCGCTCTCCAGTATCACGGACCCAAGACTCTGCTTAGTGCCATCACATCGTGCGTTATGTCACTTCTCGTCTTGCCTAGTTTCAACATAACCACTTCAAAGGACTGTCTGCCTACCAGCTAGTGATGCACAACGCCTTCTGCGATGTGGCCCCTTCTGGATCATTTACTTGGTAAGTCTGCAATGAATGGGATTATTAAAACTGTTGATTTCGTCCCTTACATCTCTAAAGATCTCCGAGTAATTTCATTCACTTTGCAAAATGAAAAGGACGTATAAACCACCACAGATCAACTCAATCACGTCATTGAAGGGGGAGATATATACTCTTACTTTCAAAGAATGAAGTTGAGGACAGTGAAGAATTAACTACATAGTTGAAACCGCAAGAAGAATTTGGATAAACAAAAATGTTATTACTCAAGTTATAATTTGCCTACAAAACAGGGATTAACCACTTGTTCTCAAAACCAGCAGTAGAGATAGAATGAGCTGATCTTTGGAGGGAGCTTACCAGTTCAAAAAAAATTCCAGGCTCTTTTTTTTTTCTTCTTCTTCCAATGTTGTGATAAGATTCTCTAAGGATCAGAAAAGAGAAGACCAGAAGGTTTTTTTCCCCAGGAAATATACATAATATAACATATCTCCAGGCATAGTTCTCTTAATGACCTTCTCTTACCAGTTTGTATTAACACTAAATCATCTTTATTTCAAGTTTTCTGGCTTTGTCCAGTTTGCAAATGTTCTCTGAAAGACTCATTCGCTTGCTAGAATTTTCAGTCACTTTGTGCTTGAAAATTTTAGCTTGCTTTTGAATGTCTGCCAACAGTAAACAGCATTTGGAAGATTTGGTCCTTTACCCTACTACAAGGCTACTTGCAGCTAAGGTTTCTCCTTCTCTTTATACATACTGTCTAAATTGTAGGAAAATGTTACATATTCGCAGAGTCGACCCCTTACGATAAATAAGAAGAGGGCAGCGTTTCTTCCATATAGGTCAAGACATATTTAGCAGATGGAACAATTTTTATCTGAACATCTGTCAGGTCTGCCTACTGCTTTTTGCCTACCGAGAAATATGGTAAATGGAGTAACGCGATTAGGAAATATCATCCTCCCTTTCTAAGAAGGCAGGCTTGTTGCTTCAGGATACTCTTCTTTTCCCCACCCTCATGTCAGCTTCAACAACGGGTGCCACAGCAATGTGAAGACAAGGAGAGCGAAGTAGCTCACGGAGGTGGTGACTCTCGACGCCAGGCTTTTCGCATTGCAGTTGTTTGAGTAGCAGCAGTGAACGCTCACTCCAGGCGCTCTGGATCCGTCCCTCCTTGCCCGCTCGCAGAAGGACCTGAACGAGCAGGACTTCATGATGCCACCTAGAACAGAGCCACACTGAACCCAAACAGACCTGCACGTTCATGGTCACCCGCTCCCGTCTGCATCCCCGCAGCATGAACCCGACCATCCAATATTGAGCAACAACATTAGGTTTGGCCGTTCCTTATGGATAAATGAATACAATTGCATCAGATTACAGCACAATAACAAGCTCCCACTCAAGTTAAATAATTGTAATTTATCTATCTTAGATGCAACTGATGCATCTTAAATATCTCTGAACGTGCTCAAGTGCAGTGCCTCATTAGCTTCTTTTCCTTCCTAATTTCCAGGTAAGTCATTTAACTTAAAAATGACAGATTTAAGTAAGAAGTGGGCAATACTTGAAATGCTTTTTTACAGCTTTCACATAGCGTGGATACGGCTCATCATGGCACACTGACAAATCATACTCAGTGGGATTTTGTATCAGATTGCTGCTAAACCAATAAAATTGGGGATTGAGATTTATTAATAGGGTTTATTTTGAGAGGAAACATTTACCTTTGTTTTTCTCCTTAGCTTACTATATACTCTTCTCTTTCCAATACTGACTATTTATTTCTATTATTAAAAATTGAACAAATCCGAACTGTTTGTGACCACTTACTTGCTTGTCCTCTAATGACCGCACATGCATCTGAATGCCCTGGACATTGCTGAGTTCCTTGTCTGTTACAGTCTTCATCGCTAGAACCTACACAGGTGTAACACTGCAGTGCTTCGCCTGGCAGTGAGGAAAAAAAGACCACTTACAACAGTAGTGTTTAGAGTTTACAAAAATACTTTAAAATATCAGCGACACAGTCTTTCTAATTTTGTTTGAAGCACGTGCAAAAAATTGCAAAAAGGTTTCAAAAAAATCTAAAGATTCTGCAAATCCTATCAATTTTTCTTTTGCAGAAGTGGTCCAGATACTGATTTTAAAGACAAAAAACCCAGCCATATATTATTTAGTTGTTAGAATTTGCACTTAAAATAATCCAAGAACACCTGACGTTCTGTAATTGCATCCACACCTTCTTGTAACATTTTCAGAGCAGAGTCCACTGTAACAAGTTGGAGAATCATGTTTTTTCCCCTTCCATCATGATCTTTCGTCCACAGTACCATGAGAAAGTACATTGTGAACACATAAAATCTTACTATGATGATCCATATTTCATTTTCTCCTGAAGCATCAATTCAGCTGGAAGGCACAACAGTATATCGTAAAAGTTTTGCTTTTGTTTAAACATTACAACCGTAACTCGATCCTCTTTCTTTTCCTTGCTTCAAACTACATGGTATTTTCAAAGGCAAGCATGAATTTGAAATATATTTAAAATACCATACTTCAGACTTGCAGAGCAGAAGGCACACTTGCTGTCCACAGAGATACGTGCATTTAGATTTGTTAGCATACATATTTATGTTTACATTACATAGCAGAGGTGAAATCCTGTGCTGCTAATCACATACACAAAATAATCTGAAACCAAACGAACCCGGGAGAGAAGCCCAGGACAGCAAAGAGGCCCATGCCTGAAGTAGGAAATGAAAAAGAAATAAAAAAGGAAAGAAAAGGGAGTTGACTTACTTTTGAGTACAAAAAGGGAGCTGACAAGAACCAGGCTGAAGACTGTCCACATCATGGAGATACAAGAGATGCACCATTAGCCAAAGAAAGCAGTTTGTTTGCTATTAAAGCCTTAATGCTTATCTTACATACCTAATCCTCTGCAGAGGATAACTTATAGGATAAAGAGGTGTGCGAGAATGCTACTTATCTAGCTTATTCTGGTTGTACTTCTCATCACGCGTACTTCATCTCCACAAACCCCGCCGGCACATTCTTCCAGTAGCAGGAAGAAGAAAATGTATTCACCTTTCAGTGACAGATATGCTTAAAACCACCATCCCATCATTGCCTGTCACAGCCTCCAGCGCACGCAACAGTCTCTTTACATTTGCCTATGGGATTTGCTGGATCAGGGTCAGAGCATTAAACATTTGGGAGGATTAAGCCTATGCTTGAGACCGGAGTGGTCCAAATCTAGCATATATATATATATCTTTATAGAGAGAGCAAGATATAGCCATAGATATGTGCACGTAAGTAGTATATCCCTGTGACCCACGGAGTGCTCCAAGCAGTGACCCGTGAAGTGCTCTCTGTGAAGGAATTCATCAATAAAAGCTGCACATGAAGTAAGCAAGTGAAGTCCATAAAATAGAGCCATACTTATCTTCAACTTTCAACGAAAAAATTTATTTACAATAGAGAATTTCATTTAAGTGACATGCATTTTCATTTTTTTTTCATTTTTAATTTTATTTTACAAATCAGCAAATGCAGATAAAGTTTACACTCCTTAAGGCAAGAGTCCCCATGCAAGTAATACATGTTTATATTAAATCCAAAAGACATCCAACATGGGAACTCATGTACAAAGGGAAGGCTAGGATCAGCAATTTGTAATTTCTTAGAGAACTTGACAATCTCCCTGATACAGGAACTTTGAGATCAACTTGCTATGAATTATACTATGAAAATGCAAACAATAGCAAGAAATTCTGATAGTCATCTTAGTACTGCATACAATTAAATCAACTTTATTTAGAAAGAAAATACAGTAGTGCATACGAAAAAGTGAAAATATAACCTGTCCACATAAATGTATGGACATCAGTGTGCCAATGGTCATATTGCACTCAATATCGAAGTCCAGAAATTTGGTTAAAAGTTAGCTTTTCCCCATTTTGGCAATCAGTTCATCACAAATCTTTGTTAATTCTTCTATCTCTTTATTCTGGAAAATAAAAGGCAGTATTAAGTTTTATGGAAAAGTATTGTTGCAATAAGATGAGCATTTTTTTAAAAATTACCCAACCTTTGGTAGAACTGTGGGACAATTAAGTTTTCTCCAATACTGAGAACAGAATATCTATACATATGTAGAGAGATATACAGATATATATATATGCATACATAGTACAGCTACATATAGTGCATTCAGACAATATGCTTACTTATTTCCACATACAGCTCCTCCAACTTCAATAAATACAATTTAGAGCTAAAGCAGACAGCTTCATAGCAGTCATTCCTGGCGCACGATAATAATACATAGTGTAAATTTGTTTCTAGGCTGCACTTCTATAGCATTATTTTCACGCTGTTTTCCAGGGGCTGTAAGCAAGGACGAGCTGTACTAGACTGAAAGCAAGCTCCTTCGCCGAGCTAGAGAACACGAGATATAAATAGGGGTTTCCTACAGTCACTTTTGCCCTAAGCCGTACAGATCTGTATCTGATCATTTTGTCTGTGCTAACAGTGGAGGCACGTAAGCTAGCATTGGAATTACAGCTAAAACTAAAAATGGAGACAAAAACCGAAAGAAGAACTAAACTAAGAAGATCTGAAAGCCGAGAACCAAGGGCCCTGCTTGGTACACAGGCGCACGCTGAGCTTTGACCGACGCTGAATGCGCCCCGAGCGCTGGCCGGTGGCTGAGATCGAAGCCTGGCAGGTGGGTGCCTTTGCCTGAGCTGCCCGGTGCACGCAGCTGACTTTGCTATGAGGTCGGGGCAGTGCTGCTCTCCCCAGGGCCGGGGAGCTGCCGGGCCAGCTGGATGTCAGCAGAAAGGTCCTCGGGCAGACCTCGGCTGCAGTCTGAGCTCCAGAGGAGAGCTGGATGCAGCCACTCTGGGGAAGTTTCACTTAACTTGGGTCATCCCGTTGACTTCTGCACTAAAAGAGCCGAATTGCTATTTACCTTTTGTTCCAGTGTTCTCTCCAATGCGTCCACTTTCAGCTGCTCTTTACGAAGGCTGGCCTGATACGCTGCTTGCTCTTGCTGAGCCTTGCCTCTCACTTGTGCAATTTCAGCATTGGCTCTAGAAAAACACAGATTTTTGTCATGTCAGGTTCTCTACAGGAAAAGACAGCGGGTACTGAAGGATGGACTGCGTCTTAAGAGATGGGTGGTGAGGGCAGGGCTACTTTTTGCATGTCTTTGAAAGTATTCTGAGACTTGTCCCTGGAGACTTCTCATGACTCCCTCTCTTACTCAGCAGAGGCTGCAAAGTCTTCTTTTCTTAATGTCTGTGTCGTTCCCATCATGCTTCTCTCAGATATCTGTGCTGGGGTGACAAGTATCACTTAGGTAGAAGTGATTTATGGCAGTTTCTAAGCCTGATCTCCAGTTCTTACAAACTAGACTCAGAGCTGGGACAACAGCTGGGAAGCAAATCCAAGTCTTACTTTGGTTTAGGCACTGATCAATCCTAGTGACATTTTGGAAACATCTCTTAGGTCTAGGGGACTGCAATATGAGTCCTGAATGTAATCCCCAGAAATTTGCAGTTGGTCATTACATGGAAGCATAGAAAAAAAAAATTAAAAAATCAACCAGAGCTGCCTCTCTTAAGCCGCAATCTGATGTTGGCTCCTTAACGGCGGCTTAAGGAGTTACTATCTGTGCACATCTGGCACGATCTTTTGTGCAACTATTATTCCCTGTCGCCCTCAGCACAAATTGGGCTGATCCAGCTTAGATAACCGGTGGTACTAGGGCGAGACCGCCTGACTGATTCTGCACTGAAACAGCTGAGCAGCACTTACATGTTCTGTTCTGCTGATTGACGCAGGGGCAATAATACAGCAGAGGGGCAATAGCAAATCTCTGGGGGCAGGAATACTGGCTGCAGGTGCAAATATCTGAGCACAGCCCTCCATAGCTGCGTAAACCTAGCTAATGGCTTCTTTCTCGATCTTCCCTGGAAAATACGTTAAAGAAACATGAAGACATTTGATAAAGATAGAAATTCAAGGTGTTCTATGTGGTCAGGAGCTGGAAGAAACACCAGCCCGTTACAGAAATTCTCATTACGGTATTTCATTCCACCCTCCATCACAGAGCAGCCTGTGCTCTGTGCATTGAAAGAGCAGGTTTGGGATGCAAGGTCCAGCCACAGGAATCCTCCTGCAGCATGAACTCCTGAAAAGAGACGTGTACAATCAATTACCTGTCCAGTTTTTCCTCGGCGTGAATTTTGAGTGCTTGATACCTCTGCTCTTCCTTCTTTACTCGTGATAAATATTCCTGCGCACATTTCTTTAGCACTTCTTCATTCTTAAATGAGAAGATTACATTAAATTTAATCCAAGAGGTTCAAGTGTAGGACAGGCACCTATTTGTGGGAGTCACATCCCGGTATTTTAAGGGCTGCAGTCTAACACTGACACCCGCACACAGAGGCCATCTGAAGCAATATTACACAATGCCAAAAGCTTTACAATTCTTCTGTTTGCATTTGACACATGGCTGCAGTCATCAGATCAACGTAATCTGAGGATTACGTTATGTCACACACTTTAGACATAACCTCTGACCTGAGGAATTCACGTCCTGGGTTTTAACGGAATGCTCAGTCCAGGAGCCAGCCCTGCCATGTGCTCAAGTCCTGCAGTTATGTGACATCTATTGAAATCGCAGTGTCACAGATGGGAGCGAGTTACTCTTGTGCAAAAGCTTCATCTTTTTAAAGCTATTCCAAAACGAAAGCACAAATGAGCGTTCATGTTCTCCCTCCCCCCAGCACGCTGCACTCTAATGTAGTACATCAGATGCGACTGGAAACAAAGACGTGCCTTCTGTCAAGCAGCACTGGTACATGTGAGAGCCTGCTCGGCTTCGCTCGTTAGAGGAGGGGACTTTAACGTGACTCACCTTCCGAAACCCCTCCAATACTTCTTTCATTTTTTCGTATCTCCTGAAAAGATCTGCCAGTGATTTCTCCACTGAGTTCAGATCTGCCAAAGCTTGTTCCTTCTCCACTATCAGCTGCTGAACAGTGTGATGGGAGACAGATTTCTCTCTCTGTTCATCCTCTGTTAGAAAGAAGAGAGGGGGAGGAAAAAAAGCGATTTTCAGAAGGGTAATAGTAGTACGAACACTGATTTCACTACCATCTATAGTTTCTACTATACTGTGCTCTGCGTTGTGTGTTAGTAAGTTTGTGGGATCCAGAAAAGTCATTTTTATAGAAAGACACAATCCTGTTTTGGAAAAAAGGTTGCTAAATACAGTGATATTTAAATATTTTGATGTTGGGAAAAATGTGAATGTATCTCTGTACTGATGATTTATTTCCCTCTGAACTCAGCTGTTCCCATGAAAAAGGCAGGTGTTGGATTTCCCTTGTTTGCCTGAAGATGCACTAGCTGAAGGAAAGGACGTTTATGCATATTACTAGCACTGGCAATAAATTATTTGCCATTGCTGATATATGCTTGTCATCTCCTGGCATCTCTTCTAATCCTGTACAAACAAGGCACTTTGTTTAATGGAATTCAACTCAAATTCTTCCCTTGGAAAAACAATGTTTTGCAAACTCGCATTCTTAGGATTACTGTAGCAAGTGCCAGAAAGGAAATCTAATATTAGACAGACTTTCTAAGTTCTGGTCTGCAGAAAACATCTTCCAGGCTTCTCCTGTGTATAGTTACATTTGAGGTGGGGATGGTGGGAAGAACACAACAGGAATCCAAATCCATATGGAAGAGAACTTTTCAAAGGAATTGACCTAGTAATAAATTGGAATACCTGTATAATACTGGAAGAAAAGGTCTGGCATTGTCTTCCAAAATGCTTCATTGTTAGCTTCAAATCCTAAAATATGATTCTTGTGTCTATGTTTTAAGGGCTGCTTTGAATGATACTGAAATGAAAACCAACCCGCAAAACGTAACAGCTTTGTATTACCATTTTGCTTTGTCTATGATGGAAACTAAAATAAGGTAAGAAGTTCTCCCATGTAAAAAGCACAGGGCATTTCAGAATCTACAACTTTTCATTCAGGCCTTTATATTTTGAAATATAAAGAACTAAACAAGAGTTTATTTTTTTATTTGGATAGGAGTCTTCATCTGAATCAAGTATTTCATAGTGCTGGTCAGCTCTGAAATGTCAAAGTTGATACTGTCAATCCCCAAACTGAGATTAATCTCTTCCTTTTGCATATTCAATCCTGTTACACACTTTTTTTGCTAGCCTAAGCCCCGAGCAGCGACGATGCCATGCTGTGCGTCAGCTCACGCTGGCTATGTTCTGTGCTCCTCTGCACGCCCCGACAGCGTCTTGCTGGGGCAGAGCCTGAGCTGAGGTTATTTTGCTCTACGTGATGCAGAAGATCGAAAGAACCAGAGAAGCTCTCAGGACCCGCACTGAGTTTGCAGCACTGGCAGTTGTAACACCTTTATTTTACTGGTGCAGAAACACCTTTGATATGGCAGAACTGAGAAACCCAGAGCCCTGTAATGCCACATCAGTTTGATAACATTTAACATTTCATAAAAAATAAACATTCTTTTCTATTTTGCTTTCTTAAAGACACTCTGTGATCATCTGTAATGTCAAAATGAATGTATTCTCAAGTAAAATGAGAAACCCATTTGTCATCCTTTGTTTATTTTTCTAAATCTGAGAAGTTGTCACCTTGTGTTCCAGCACAAGATTTGTTTAATCACGCTGGAGATTACACACTGTCTAGCTTAATTCCAAAACACTTACTGGCAGGATCCTGTTCTTTGGCAAAACCTCTGTCGTCGCAACTCCATGCAGGTGAAGGGAACCATTTGCATGATCATGTAATGTACTTATATGTATTTAATGTCACAACTTTCCTTTTTCTGAGACTGCCGTCTGCGGTATTTTAGCAACTTCCTTTTTATTTGTTTCTAGGGCAATCTAGAAAGTTAGCGATTCATGACTCACTCCCTCACAACTACCGAGCTCTTCCTGTTCCTCCCAGTGCATCGCAGTGCTCTCCTCTCTCCTCAGCTGGACCAGCTCCTCAAACACTCATCCCCAGCCCCGCTTCCACACGGGAATTAGGGGCAAGTGATATAGGGTAGAATAGAATAGACTCGTTTAGATTGGAAGAGACCTTTAAGATCATCGAGTCCAACTGTTAAACCAGCACTGCCAAGTCCACCACTAAACCATGTCCCCAAGTGCCACATCTACACGGCTTTTTCTCCTCTCCCTTCCACTACGTGCTAGAGGTGTCCACGGACCGAGGAGTGAGCTGAGGCCCTCATTAAACTCCGAGGGGAAAACAGGAATTTATATTGGGGAAGGGAGTGACATATAAATTGAAAAGAGGGAAAGTTTCCAGTGAGCTTTAGGAAAGAGGCACCTGATAATCTCAGATAATGGTTAAGATATACATTTAGAAGCAAAGTGGCTAAATACTACAGAAAACAGAAACCGGCATCTGACTGGAGGGGGACTGGAAGATTTATGTGATATTTTCTAAAACTATGATTTAGCTTTAATGAAAAAGCTGCTTAGTGGAACTGTGCTGATAATAGTCTGCCAGTCAAATCTTAGTTAAGCAGTTACAGATACTTATTTCCAAAGATATTTATGAGGTTATGATGTGATTAAAATATTTTAATTAAATGGCTTCCATGTCGGCAACACACACCAACAATAACAACAGTATGCTCAGGACTAACACTATCCAAATTGACAGAATCAGAGCACCACCACAGCAGATCCGCTTTCAGGCTCAGGTCAGTATTACTTACATTACTTAATGGGAATGCAGCAAACGGAGAACAAAAGCAAAAGAAACTAAAAATGCAAAATGCTGGTGTGAAAGTTGGTGAAAAGCTTTACTTACCAGGCTTGCCTGTTTTGTTTTTGCAAGCAAATAGCAAGAAGCAACAAAAATGGAAGCAAAATAGAAAATCAGGAATTGTTAGGAAAGCAGAAAATAAGTAACGCAACAACCTGTAGTGCACAAAGCATAACATCTGTTTTTCACAATGAGAATTTAATTATGTATTTAAATGTACAAGTATAAGGATACATTTTTAACAGAAAAAACCCCAACATTACAAATTCATCAATAAAAAGGAAACCCACGACAGGGATTTTGGAAGGGAACTGAGGATGGCTGTGATCAAGGCGTGTGTGGGGTGGGGGGCAGTGAACATCGGGGTTACGCAGGCTCCGTTCCATACGGCTGTCAGTGCCACGCAGTTGTGAGCTGCAAAACTTGGGCAACAGTCAGCAAAGCAGTAGCACAAGCAGCAGGCTAGCCTGGAAAGCCTCTTCTTTTTTCTCCCCCCTCCTCAGTATAAACAAAAATGTGTTAGGGGCTGGGGCAAGTGCAAGAAAAAAGGAAAAAAAGTTAAAGCACCAGTAAAAAAATATGAGAGGAAAGAGACACTAACAGGGATCTGTACACCGACAGCTTGCAAGCTCTGGCTGTACACAGTGTGGCATGAAACTAATTGCATAAGCTAAATCGGGTAATACTGAGTTCGACAGCAAATACTAAACGTTCCACAGCCCTTGAAATCAAAGACAATTACTGTTTGCAATGCATGTTTTTCAGTGCCTTTATAGGCAAACATACACAATCATGTATTGTTAATATGAAATATTTTCAATATTCATTAAACATACCCATGACAACCTATAAAAAGCTGGGCAGGACCTATCATCAACCACACTGAATATTCATTAAAGGGATTTGTGAAATTGGTTCGCTTGCAATGCCCTCCTAACAGGGCTGTATAAATAGCTCAGGAGGGTTAAAGCATAAAGAGAAACAGCACAGGCATTTCTTTTGTTAAAATGCATATTTTGCTTTAGCAGTAAGGCATTATTGTGATAATAGTTCAGTGAAGTATATGCAAATAGTACACAGATAATCATTTTCCTCCACAACGTGGCATTTGGATGAGTGAATTCCTTTATCAAAAGGGAGAGTAATTTACGACAAATGACAGGAGAAAGTGGGACAATTAGATCAGAAATTTACATTAAATGCAGGGAGAGGAAGCTTCGCATTTAACATATTACCGTGCTGTAGAATTTGCATACTGCTCTAATTAACACATGCTTTCCATGTCACTGTTGTTGTTCCAGTTCCTTTGCAAATGGACAGCAAATGACATTGTTTATAGCCATAGCTCTTAAAAACTTGCCATAGATCATTCAAAAGACTCTGACTGATACTCTGAACTTGAAGTTTAAAGATCTTTCTATTTCCTCAGTGGTCAATGGCCTGATGCTTTAATTATCCTTGATTTCTTTGCAACAAGAGGAAATGGCAATTGTAGAATTTATTATGTACGCCAGGGCTGTGCCTTTGCCCTAGGACCCCTATTACATACCTTCTTGTTGCACTGCGGTCTCACAATTTTAATTTTTTTTTTAAAATCTGTTTCTCAAAAGTAAAACTTGAATTTGTTATCAAAAAGAAACTTCTGTTGCTGACTATGTGCCTATGCTTGGAAAAAAAGGACAGGCCCTGTGTTTGTACATATGAATGGCCAGGTTCAGTGACGAAGCCATACCAGCGTATGTTTAGTGTAAACCAAAATGAATTAAGTTCTTTGCATACTCTGGTCACTCCTATTTTAACACTTGCATGATGAGAATGACAGACATATTATGTCAGAAGGCAGGCAAATTTGCTCAGTTGTACATACAAAAGGCAACGGAGGCATAACACCATAGAGAATGAAGCCAGGCATATTATTATAATGTATTATTCATTATTATAGATTTATTATTATTATTATTATTATTATTACTATTATTAGTTTATCTATAGGCCCATTTTTCCCTTCACTTGTGTCTCCCAGTGGCTGAGAAATGCAGGAAGGCAGCAAAACAGACATTGAACTACTTCCCCCCACTCTCTTTGGTCAAAAATAAGCACATTTGCTACAAACATACATAAACACAACTCAAGCATTAATTAAAAAAACAAACCAATTTGAAAGAAACCAAAAATTTGGAGGTCACACAATACTGACTGTATATGAGGGGACTGCTAATTTTAAAAGGGGCAAACCAATATGATACGTTGATAGCTGTAATAAAAATCCTTCCCTGTTAAAAACCTGTTAGAAAGCTGCAGGTATGCCTGTGGTGTTCCTGGCGCACTCTGCTCTCTGTGGCAGTTCTCTCAGGGGGATAAGAGGAATAATTTCTTTCTTTTTATTTTTCAATAAACACAGTGCAAACAGGCTGGATTCATAACGCTCCCTGCTCGCAGATCTCATTAGCTAGGCTAGCCTTTCTCCTGCATCTCACAGCCCAGATTTAACTCCGAGGCCACTCCTAATGGCTCTTAACAATATTTCACAGTTCTCTGCTGCTTTACTCGAGCTTGTCCAGATGAGCTCGGTCCTGCTTTCTCATCAGCCACTGCTGCTTTTCCTGCTCTTCCCAGCAATTTTGGCCGTAGAGCACCCACGAGCCCGCTCAGCCGTTCGCCTTTCTGGGAGACAGCTCGAGCCGAAGCAGTACAGGGCAGCACAAGGCACTGGCGCTTTCTATAACCAGACTAAGAAAAAGAGCTTTGGAAATCTTACGAGGAGGCTTTAAAATCACATCCCAGGGGCCAGACCTCCCGCGCCAAGGAAGCGCACAACCTTTGGTTTTGAAATGCTACTGCACATAGCGTTTCTCATTTGTGGGGCACGCTGTTAACAAAGGTGTTTTCTAATTACTGTGAGGCAAAACGTCATAATTTAGACCTTACAGGAGACCCCTATGTCTGTAAATAACTGGGGAGGGGGATAGGCGACTCATAATCTCTCAGCTAGGATTGGAGTTAATCTAGGTTTTGGTCTGACCAATGCACTTAGCACAGATAATCCCTGTTGTTGTAAAGAGCTAAGTTTGGTATCTCCCATTAAACAGTTGGGAGCGGATGACTAAAGGGTTTTTAGGTCATTGAAAGTGTCTCCCGGAGATACCTGTGAATTCTGGGCAAAGCATTTGAACATGTTTCCTGTGGGATGGTTCGCTTTGGCGCAGAAGAAAAAGCCCTGACCTTTCTGTATTACCTGGACTGCCTCAGGGGATACTTTCTGTAAAATGAAGCTCTAGCTTTTCATCACAACCTGGCAGTGCACACCAGTGTCCTCAGATGCATTCACAATTCCCAGCAGCATCAGCAGATGTAGCTAGCATCAAAATGAAGCCCACAGATTTCAAACCATGTTTCTAGGCTCTCTGCAGAAAATCAGAGTGGAGGATAGCATCTTTCAGAGCAGAAACACCTACCTATCATCTGAGCAATCGTCTTCTCATATTCTGAAACTATTTTCCTGTAAAAGGGAAAAAAAAGAAAAGCTTTTGGCAAACATCATAATTGCGAATGCTTACTTAGAAAATAATGCTACTCAATAACTGAACTGTGGTATTTTAAGAGATACAGAACCCCTTCACACTTTTATATGCTCCTTATTACCTGAGTAACAAACAAAACTGACAGTTTAAACATTGCACCTGATTTTTAATTCTCCATGTAAATCAATATAGGTGGGGGGAGGGAAAAGGGATTGCTTTGAAACCAATTCTGTTATTTGAAACATACCCAAAGTACATTACCAATCATGATTTAAATATAGACATAATCACATTGGTCTAATTCAAGAGTTACAAAGAGTCTGATTTTTCCATTACTTTCTCCCCTCTTCTCCATGTTTGCATTTGCTTATTTGTAATGTAAACATTAAGAAAAGTTATAATTGGTAGCAAGTAAACCTAACAGGAGTATAGCTGGCCCTCATCCAAAATATATCTAATCTTCCACTCTTCAAATGTGACTAAATGTGACTAGCACTTAAGAGAACAAGACCAAAATATTCAATTATGTAGCACAAATTCCATCGTGTCCTATTTCCCAAATCTGTTTTTGAAAGAGAGGTGGCAAAATGTTACTTTTAAGACTATTTTATTTCATACACTCACGGTAGGCTTTGAGTTTCCTTCTTGAAAAGAGGTTAGCCAAAATAAGCAGATTAAATGTGATTTAGAAAGATGATCCATCCCTTCCCAGAGCCAAATAAAGCTAATGAAATGAGACTAGCTTGATCTGTGCTTTGATTCATGAGCCACGTAGGACTGTCTACGAAAAACAAAATTACCCCACACTTCATCTGAAGTGGATATTCAAAATACCTCACTGGTATTTCAATACGTCTCTTTTGAAGTCTTAGCTCACTTTCACTTGCTCCCTTTTAGAGAAGTCTGCTGCAGTCGGTGAGGTTACAGAAAGGATGGGGGAAAATCCTGAGACAAAAGTCAGTAAGGAAAGGAGAAACTTACAGAGCTCCCAAAAAACTAATGCAGTAACTCCAGTACCGCCCGTCTCGAATCTGAATCACAAGCAGAGCCCAGAAATGCCTGAGAAGGCCGTGTGCCCCAAAGGTCGGCAGCGTCTCGCTGGCCCTGGTCCCGCAGAGCCCTCGGCAGAGCCGGGGCTTCACAGCTGCACGCCTCGCTGACCCCGCTCAGGCTTCCCGTAGGAACAATTTGTGGTACGGGGGCCAGAGCCCATCTCTGCACAGCTCGCCGTGCCTCCAGCCGCTGCCTCCGCTGGGATCTGCTGGGATGCTGCTTTCCCTGCCGTCAGTCTTGTTGTTTTAATTGGCTTTTTTCTTTTTTTTTTTTTTTTTTTAATAACCATAAATGATACTTTTGAGAGCAAAGATAGCCACAAGGACTCTCCCCTAAAAGGAAGGGATTGGTTTCATGTCCAAAGAAGATTACCTCAAAAGCCTGCTGTAAGCAATAAGGATTTTAAAGCCATGTCATATTCTGTAACACCAGGCACCTTTAGGAAGTTTTATCATCCTAGAAAATGAAGCCAAGGACTCAGGGCAAGGAACACGACATTAAACACTGTTACAGCACTACAGCACCTCCCAGCCTAGGCTGCACCAGGGAAGTTGGCAGCAAAGTGAAATAGCATTATCTATATCTTATTTTTACCAGCTTAGACTAGTTCAAGTAGGTACCACATTCTCTGCGTTCTCCAGCTTTATGGATCATGTGGCAGCTGTTCAATAGAAGTGGATACTGCAATGGCACGTTGGTTTTAATAATATTCGATTTGGAAAGCAAGGTAGTCAAGTGAAGTCTTGTTCCAGATTCATGTCAGTCAAGCAGCCTAAATAACGGTCATTATGGCTGGGGAACCAAAGGGTGCTGGCCACATCGTTCCTCTGTGTGATGGCACATCTTAAGCCCAGCTTGACATGCTGCAGAGGCTGAACTTTTGGTACTTTAGACATTCAGTCTATTTATTGACTTCCTGCAATTTCATAAGTCACAAAACCACCAAAATCCAGGGCTACAAAGGATCTCAGAGGTCATCTGCTTGACCTCCCTTACTGAGGCATAATCAGTTAGACCTCCAAATAACTGTATTTAAATATTTCTTACTTGCTTCTGGTTGTACCCTTCCTTGGATTATGGTATAGCCCACCCTGGTTTAGCTCTTCAATAGTTATTACATTCTCATATTACTTCTCATCTTGGCTACTGTTCTCTGGAGTGGAATTTCCTCCAGTCTGACATTTCTCTGGAAACTTAGCTGAACTCAGGATATTCCAGGTAGCGTATGCAGGACTTGGGTAAAGGAGCATTGCTTCTCCTTCTGTGGAAAGTGATGCTTTTGTGCTTGCAACTCTAGATAATCCCTTCGCTCCTTGCTTATCATTATGTCATATCGAATTGCTGCATCTCTCATTTACCACACATGGACTGTTTCAACATTTAATCTTCCAAAAGAAATCTTTCTTTGTGCACACAGGCATATTTTATCACTTTGTGACAATATTAGTCAGATTTTTTTTCACCCATGTGTTCTAGGGATGTGCCTGTGGGAAATTTGGCTTAGATAATACGTTTTTTTCAAATCAAATTTTATTGACGGTGTAGACACACAAGCAAATTACTGTGAGGAAGATGAAGGTACAGATCTACAGTGTGCCAGCTGCTCTGCGTCAGCCCCTGCTCTCCTTTCATTAAGGAATAAGCAACCTCTGCCAGCGCTCGTCTGCAGCTGGCAGGCGCGTGCACCCAGGCAGTTTCTAGAGAACAGACCAAGCACGACACTTGAGCGTGTGCTGAACGCTGAGACATTCCTTACACAATTCCTAATTTTGTTCATTCCTTGTTTTGCTTCCCCGGTTTGACTGCTTGCAGCAGCTCCTTTCCGTTTTGCCTCATTATGCATTTGAGGGCTATGCCAGGGTTTTGTTTCCTTTCCCAAGAAGAGCACAAGAGAGGTGAGAGAACTCAGCTGGGCGCTGGGAGATGGTTTTCTGAAACAAATCAAGCGGCTGCCCTTGCCTTTTGCAGATGCCTCTCTTAAGATGCTTTGGCTCAAAGCCCTGCGCTGCCACTATTCAAATCTGCCATGTGCGACTCCTGGCATCCGTGCTAGCGTTTGCCAAGTTCTGCACCGCAGTTCCCTTTCCCCCTTACTCCCTAAGTGCAGTTTTCCTGGATATAAACAGGAGTTGCATATGCAGGTCATTACTTGATACAGCTCATTGGCTTTAGCTTTAAACCACCGAGACATTTAATTTTGGGAAGAAGCTGGTGCTAGAACAGAAGTGATTTTGAAGAAAATTCAGTCTCAGAAGTGATTGCAGAAATTGTTACTTAAAAGAAGGATGCTAAAATAATCTGACAGTTTCCTTTTATTTATAAGCATGTGGGGGTGGTGGTTTTTTGTTTATTTGAAGGTAGAAAATAATAGGCTTTGAAGACTGCATAAAATATTTTTATACATTCTCTTTTGCAATTGATGACTTTCTCAGATTCAGATCGATGAGCAGGTCAAGCTCATTGGTATGTCATTCTTATGGTATTACCACTGCAAAAAACAGAAAGGCTGAAACTTTCCACTGACTAAATGGGAAGCAATAGTGATTCTTTGAGCAACAGCGCTCACCTCATCCACTACAGTGATTTTGTTGTCACCCTTGCAGGTGGTAGGACCTGGGCTGGGAAGGAAGGTCAAACCAGTTATGTTCCAGTGTATAGACATTTAATCATAGAATCATAGAATTGTTCTGGTTGGAAGAGACCTCCAAGATCATCGGGCCCAACCATTAACCTATCACTACCAAGTCCCCCACTAAATCATATCCCTTAGGGCCTCATCTAAATGTCTTTTGAATCCCTCCAGGGATGGGGACTCCACCACCTCCCTGGGCAGCCTGTTCCAATGCCCGACAACCCTTTCAGTGAAGAAATTTGTACTAGAGGCAGGTTTGCAAGGAGAAATAGAATAGAACAGATACAACTAGACTAAACTGAAAAGCTCAGGGTCCTTCCATCAGCTCTCAAATGGAGCAGCAAAATCCAAGATAACTATTGCTTAACTAAAATCAAGCTTAGTGTGTGCAGTAATTAAAAAATCAGCTTAGTTCAAAGAAAAGGGTGTAGAATCTCCTTGAAAGTCAACACTCGGAGGCCAGAGTGGTTCCTTTGCAAGAAATGGTTTTCTACTGGCAGCTGGGTTTTTGTTTTCTATTGTTAAAGAAACTTTTTACAATAAGATCCGGGAGGGAGCCTGTACTACTCATACCTATCTGCAAACCTTCACATTCTTCCTTCTGTTGGCAAAACTATTTGTGGAGAGTGAATTTTAAATTAGCACGTGCATACCTCTGCCAGCTCTGCAGGCAGACTTGTTCAGTCAGGCAACAGAAACATCACTATGCAATCCACGTGAGAATTCACAGCACAAACAGAAGGAAATTCTTCCCTTACCCTAACCTAGATTAAGACCTCTCTTATCTCACTATTTTGAGGATGTAAATAAGATTAGCAACCCAGAAGTTTTCAATGGTTACCCTGAACAGGGGTGCCCAACTCTGCAGAGCAAAGGCAAAGTATCAGTTTAGGATCAATCCAAAGCCTGCAATTAAAAATAACAAAACAAATTCAGCTAACCAAAACAGTTGTACAATCATGGTACTCTGCGTACTGTCCACCGGCTGAAATGAGACTCTCTGTCAGTGTGATTAGTGACAAGTTAATAACACACCTCATTTCCATCACTTCCCTTCTGCTTTCTTCATATTTCTCTTTCCACTCAGATACTTCTCTTTCCTTGGCCACAATCTGAAACAAGAAAGTAAAGGAAAAAAAACCAGTAAAACCAAGCGATCCATTAAAGAGGAAATTAAATAACTGTACGATATTTGATTTAATATCAAATCCTAATTAACAGAGGTATAGTTTTCAAGAGCATAATGGGTTCAAATATAAGCATCCCCAGTGATTTGTTTCTTTTTCAGACTGCAAGGTGCAATTAAAAAAGTTTGGATGTGAAATCATACTCAAATTTTGAAAAACTAACTTGGGAAAGTAGATGCAATGTTCTTGTTTCGTGTTTCATTCCTGATTACAACAAGGACACTTTTCAAGAAATACTATATTACACTACCCCGTGTCTGATTTGATCTGGTGCCAAACCTGAAATACTTCTGTCCATGGGTTTGGAACATGGTCCCTGGTTTGTCCTCTAAGGGGGTTCTACTGCTTCTGCAAGCGTATGTAGGGCTGACTATCCATGAAATTTTATACCCAAAGAACTGTGTTCCTTTGTGCTGCTTTCGTTCACACAATCTATCATAAAGGTTGGAATACTCTAACACCAGATTGTACCCATTTTTTAATTGTTATTATTAGCCAGATCAATCTTTTATGTAGCTTTGTGAAATACAGAATTTTATTCCTATTTGTAGCATCTTACAATTTCTGTATAATTATACAGCAATGTCAAGATGCACAGAGTACACTTGAGGTTAAAAACAATAAAGATTTATTTTCATATAATGTCTGCTTTTCACTTATGTCAAAAAAAGTAAAACTTACAGTGTAGCACCTTTTGCTTTGGTAGCCTCTAGCGTGGCTTTAGCATGGCTGAGGATGGTTTCAAGAATAGAACAAGTGTTCGTAATATGAATCATTTGGGAGAAAACAGGAAAGAAGGAAACCACAAAGGGCACATATTTCCTTTTCCAAATTCAGAAGAAAATTACCTCTGCTCTGGAGAGTCGTAGTGCAGCGTCTAAGTCTTGCTGGGGGTAGAGAAGACCCGTGGTGCTTTCTGCATCCGAGGTGCCGATCCGGGAGTACAGTGCACTTTTAGAGATGGAAACATCTGCTGGGATAGCAGGTTCTCTCTGTGTGTTTGGTTTTTTAAATACAAAGAAATGAACCATTAAATACGTGTTTAGCTCATATGTTTTCTGGGTGTAGTGCTAGGCACCAAGGTCCTGAGCTAGGACTAGAATCCTGTGCACTACTAAATTGTAACAGCAATAACACTGACAAGGAACTTTGAACTCAGCAATCCTAAAATATACATTTAAGATCCATAGTAAACACCAAAAGAGCCATATTACCCTTATAGAGAGAAAATAAAGACAGTACTTTGCCACCAATATTTTAAGGTCCTATATTAGAAAATTTACTACTTTCTGACGCAGAAATTTCATCAAAACATCCCCATGAAATACAGGTCAGCAGAGGAAATTAGAATTGGAGGCAGAGAGCTTGTTAAGGGGAATTCTGCTTCCATAAAAATAGATCAAGAAACTAGAAGCAAGAGGACAGCTCACTTTCTTAGGTCTGACCCGCCAATATACTATATCTATCATAAACGGTATTATGTAAAAAGTGTGAATATACAAGTGACGTTGCTGCCCTACTGGTATTTAGCATGCAATTAGTAAGTTAAATGAGGTTTTATTTGCAGTTGCCAATTTTGCTCATGTCAGTGGCCCAGATTAACGCAGGAGGAGAGCAGCACGTGAAATGAGGAAGAGAGCAAAAAAGAGGTAGGTGACACTGAGATGCATGAGATGTCTTGCGAACAAGTCTAGATACAAACAATCCAAGTTACAGCACGTTAAAACCAAGGAGATTACAAAAGTCAGTTAGGAAGACACTAAACAAAAAAAAAACACCACTTTTTTAGACACCATCCACAGCAACCCCCTGAGAGCAGACCCCTCTGCAGCAGATGCACCCCCACAGCTGAATGTCCCTGTGTCCCCTACCTACGCTTTGCATCTCGCCATCAACCAGTGAACATGCCCATGCTAGGTATTGCCTCTGGAGACAGAAAGTTCTTTCTCTCAGCTTGCTGGTGGGTCACAAAATAATTTTGGGGGTGGATGTGACCATATCCCTGTTGCTGGGGTTTAATGTTCCACTCCTCTGTTAAATATGCACAAAACTGGCCAAAGGAATCCGGATTACAGGGGACAGGGAGGAGAGGGGCACCCAGTACAGACACCATGGCCATCACCAAAACACTGCTTCCTTACAGCACTGGACTAAAACAGGCTGGAGAATCAAAATGTCACAAAAAATTAAAATAAACTTTTTTTAAAAAGAGGAAACCCTCATAGAAACCAAATGGGGTGGCATCTCTATCAGCTCTGTTATGTTTCCAGGCTCCAGACCAGAGAAAGAGGATCTCCTCTGCCTGTGCAGTGCTGGGACCCCCACAACTACACTGCATAGGCACAGGCTACATCATCCTTGAGGTAATTCTGTGAGACAGAGCCAGAACACATCCACGTCATGGGCTGAGGACGTGCTCTGGCCCCCGCATTGCCCAGAGCAGTCCCAGGGGAGCCCCACCTTGCGGAGCACCTTCGGGGATGATGGGCTTAGCCTTGGCCATGGATGTGCTCTTGCACTTACTAAGTACTTCCCTTTCTCTTTCTCTTTATAGGAAATCCTTCCACCAAAAGAAGTTTCATAGGAAATATCTTGTATCTGAGCACGGCTGAAATTCCTTGAATTTCTGTGACCTAAGAAGATACTTCACGTGGTACAGAACATTCAAACACATTGACTTCGGTGGGGAGGACACAAATGCCCAGAAATCCCTCTCTCACTGTGTATGCATACACGTCCTGTGCTAAGCCAGCGTCAAAACTGCATTTTCAAATATGGAATGATTTATTTTTTTTTTTAATTTAACCTGCAGATTCCGTAGCTGAATTTTTCAGTGGGCTCTCATGACAATTAAAATTGTCTTTATGACGATGCTACATGTAGCCACAGAGGACTGGATCATGGCGCACAGTTTCTGTGGGTGGAGAGGGAGGTCAGGTTGATCAATGCCTTTTTCCATCCACTGACGGAAATGGATATTCACATACAGCTTTTCTGGTACAGCACTTCCTTGCTGCTGAAAAGGGGATAACGTATTTTTCCAGTTTACTTGTTACGTTTGTGCATAAAACAATATATTCTGTTCCTTCAGGTTCACTAATGCAGTACCTTAGTCTTTAGCCTTTATCTGCAATAATTAAGAGTAGTAATCAAGATTTTTTAATGAGTTTTTTACATAAAAGAGAGAAAAAGATTTTATTTTATTGTAAAAGAGTGGGGGTTTTTTTAGTTGTTTTTGTTGTTTTTTTTTTTTTTAATAAAATAGCAGAGTCACATTCTACTGCTTGAAGCACAAGGATGTGAAAGTGGTAGATAATGTCTGAATCAAGGTTCAGTCCTCCTCTCCACAATGTGCACACAAATAGACGTCATGAATTTCAACACCACATGCTCTTGTTTCAATACAGTTAAAGGAAATTTTGTCAGATGCTATTCCACAAATCATTCACTTGCTCACAGCTCTTCTCACATAGCCTAGAATAATAGAAAGGATCCAAACCCACTGTTAATTTTGTTGCAATCCCTTCTGAGTTCTCACATCACACCTTACTGAAGAAGCTGTATTAAAAATTACATACAATGCTCACTCGAGATAAACACAGGACTAGATGTTCTGGATATCACATCTGTAGACAACATGAAGAAACCACACCAGCAACATTAAAAGACTAGGCAAGAAAATTTAATTAGAGCAAGAATAAGCTAAACAGTACTTACAAAACACCGTACTGCATCTTTATTTATATAAGAGACTCTCACTAATTTGCTTTGTATTTTTTGTTCATTTTTAAACCTGGGAGTCAATTGATTATTACTTTTAGCATTTATGGAGCAGGCCATCCCTTCTCTTTTGTGCTACATTTAACCATGAACACACAAGCCAATGACCAATTCCAATATAATTTGGAGGTGCAACCTCAAATCCAGTGGATTTTCCTACCCGAGCAAAAAGCATCACAAGCTCTATCAAAATTACATAGCCTGTATTCTTGAAAGTATCTCCCAATATACAACAACTATGCAGGAAAAAATACATCTGAGACACCAGTTCAGACATCTATGTAAATGCATAAATACAAAAACACATGGTGCTGTCCACAGATCTGAGTAAAGGTAAAACAGCCAATAAATAAGACTCCTGCTGGCTCAACTCAGTATGCCAACTTCAAAAAAATGTACTTTAGTTCCTCCTCAAACACAAGGCAAGAATAACTGAGAGATAAAAAAAGAGCCATTAGATCATCAAAGCTGTCCTCAAAAGAAAGGCCATCCCGAAGATCAATCTGTTGAACAGTATGGATCATATTTCAAAAGCCTCCTGCAGCTTAATTTGCTGGATCTTATAAAGAGATTGCTGGAAAATATTAATTGTGGCAAAAAAGAAACACATTTCCTCAAGCTTATATAAAAATGTGTCAAAGTAACTGCCAGGATGATGAAATTTTTTGAAGAAAAAAGAACATTTAAAGCATTTAATACATACTTACGCATATTTTTATACAGTGCTCAACACCTCCCTAATATATTTCTGTTTTCTCTAGTTCTCTCTTGCATTTAAGTCAATTGTACAAAAGAATAGTCATAATGACATATAAAACAACATAAAATTTCCAAAGATGAGTGTAAAGACTCTTGGAATTTAACCATTGAGCAGAAATGCTTGCGGTAGTGGTCCAGCCAGTACTGCCCTAACTCTGGAAACACTTCACACGAGTCACAACCGGGCACTTTGGCAGGAGCAACCAGTAAAAGTCCTCGTGGCTTTATTTCAAAAAGCCGGTTTTACACAGCCCCAAACTGATGCACAATTCACTAACTGTTATTTGCTGCCTCCAAATATTCCTATCCTGAGAAAATAATATAACCTGACCACCAGGATGATGTTAATACCCAAAATAACTCTGTCAATGCTTTAAGTTCAACACCTAATTGCTGAGAAGGTAAGCAGTTAATTGGGGTAATAATAAGCGTAGGGATTTGTAAGTCACTGAACCTCACATAGAAAGATTAGAGTCTGCAGGGGAATTACTACTAAATGTAGGTCACTGCAATCTTAGTGTAAATACGAGCGAGCCCAACGCGCTTCCTCTCCTCTTCCCGGCATCCTTCACAGAAACCAGCGATCTGACCAGAAAGGGAGTACATGCACATCGATTAACCAGCTGCAGCTATCTCGCTTCCCGAAGGTCAAAGTGAAAGAAAATAGAGAAAGGCACTGGAATGAAAATGAAAACTAGTTGTTATGATACTGTTTAGAGGAATATGTATTTAGCCCTGCTGAAAATTGGCTTGCCCTTTACAAGCACTCAAATACTGCTTGGGTGCGTATCAAGTGATCGACTCTTTTAAATAATTGATGTGTGTGCAGACAGGTCAATGGAGGCAAAACAAGACCTATTTGTGCTTGCAAATATATTGAAAAGCAAGTAAAATCCAAGCGTAAGTTCTCTCCTTGTAAAGTTTTACTAGAAAAAATGGTATCGCTGTTTGAAGGAAATATTCCTCCTTCACTACCATGAGAGCCCCCCAAAGCCATGATGCCCTAACCACATTTGTGCTGATGCCTTTCCTTTCAGCTTCTCTCTTTTACTTGGATCTTATTTCAACACCCAACTCTACATCGCCTCAGCGTCTGTAGGGTGGCGGTCACAAACCCTATCGGTTTTCTGTTTACATTGCACCCATAAAAAAATGGCCACAGGACATCCTAATGTAGATTGCTTAATAGAAAAGTGTTAATTCATCTTAATGCTGGAAGACAGAAATCTTTGGCAATGCAAAAATAGACGACTAGTCCTGCTGTTGTTGAAGTCTGTGACAATACGTTTGGGGATGGCCAAATAACTTCCCTCTGTCTGAGAACAACAAACTACGCATCCTTATTCTCAGTCCTAGTACTAGCAGAAAATGCTTGTATTTAATTTTAAGTGACCTAACTTGCCATAACAAGTGCTTGTGTCTTTATTTAGCATCCTGTTCTTGTCACCCATCCTGTAATGGTTTAGCAAATGTTAAATGTAATTATACAACATTAAGAAAAGAACTGTGGCCAGCCAACCAGAAGGGAATTCTGCCAGTTAGTATCCGAATTTAAGTCACTGCAGTCGTCTGGTGGATCCTATTATACTTAATCCAGGCCATCAGTCACCGTAGGTCACGAAGGTTGTCATCACAGGCTAATTTAACATTCGCAGCCTCCCACTGAAATAGTAAAGTTATGCAAGGACAAAAGTCCTTCCCAGCCTAACATGACACCCACACCATTCGGCTAAAAGCATTCCTACGACTGCACCAACATGGGGCTTTGTGAATGTCAAAATGCAACTGATTCTCTGTCAGAGGGTGGAGTTTTGCTTATTTTCCTCTCCTCGTCTCTACTTATTGTTTTTGCTATCTTTCTATACAGATTAATGGCATTTTCTAAGAATTTACATGAAATCCATTCCCTGTTTGTAAGTTCTAAGGAGTTCATAAACTTGTTCTAGATAAAAGAAAATGCTGTAATGATTGTTAAAAAGCATCTTTAAAATATAACTCCACATAACCAAATACATACGATAACATTTTTGCAGCTCAGAATCTTCTCTGGGTAACACACAAGAATTCACAAACATACGAACCTATTCTCTTTAGTCTAAAATAGTGCAATTTGTGAGTTTCTGAATTGCTGGCTGACAGCAAAAATGCAGATGTCTAACAGAAGGGTTTTTGTATAACCTGTGAAGAGCATCTAGGTATTATGACATGTTTCATCTCGAGTGTTTCCTGGTGCTGGAGAGCCTGACTGCTGCGTGTTAAAGCAAAGCGCTGGGAGGACAAGGAGGTAGAGAGAGAATAAGGAGGTAGAGAGGATCAAGAGAGGATCCCACCTCACCCTCTTCCGACACTCGCCACTCAGGGCGACGGAGCAAGGGGACACAGTCACACCCAGGCTAGTACTCAAACAGGAAAATGGTATTTATTTTTTCACTCCTTTAATTAGAAAGTTAATGTTGGTGTCTAATGCAGACAATGGCACATTTTGCTTGATTAAATAAAAGATTATAGCCACATACTTTAAAACACCCATAAATCTGCAAGGAATGAGTTTACTTTGGTAAGTATATATGCACCATGGAAACAGCTGGCTCGTGGGCTATTTAAAGTAAGCAAAATAAATAAAATATAACATTTATTTTTTCATAAAAATACAATTCATCTAAAAAACCTTTACTTTTATAAACTAGCTACTTTATGACTGATCTTTAAAGCACCAAGAAATTCTACCCTATAACCAGCCCAAATGTTGTTATGATGCAATGAACTCAAGCCGATATAGGACCAGGCAAAGGACTTCCCACTGACTTATTAATGGACAGTATAAGAAGAGAAAGGTCACTGGAGAAGGACATGTCAGAAGCACATTCTCATCATTTGGAATAAAATGTCTCACTGCAGCAGGACACTGCCATCCCATCAGCGTCCCATTCAGCTGACACCACCTCCCAAGAAAGCCACTAACATTTCTGGGTTGACGTTTTTGTTAAAAGCACCATGAAGGGCATCATAAACTGGCTGTCCAACTGGCTAACCACCAAACCCAGCGCATCGGAGTGAGCTTTTCTGTCCCGTTTCAAACACAGCAAGGACCACGTGCATCCCTAGAGCAGTGCAAATCATCACTCTGAGGCGGAACTAGCCAGCACAACATAGACGTAGCAATAAAAAAAGAAGTTTAGATCTTCATGAATAAAGACACATTGTGTTGGGAGGCCTTTTTTCCTTGGGAGATCTATAGCCCTTCTAAACCTGCTGTAGTCCCTTTCTTCAGATGCTTGAAGGCAGGGTTGATTGAATTTCTCACTTCTGAACTCTGAGGGTCAAGGTGTCTGATTTCAAGCTGAAAATACCAACAAAAGGCAAAATGCCTCTACAGTCAAAATCTATAGCATCTTTACAAGAAGTAGGTTTGGTATTGTTTTGCCATCAGACATTTTAGGACAAATCTTGCTGTAAACAAATGGCCACCTGGATTGCAGAATCTGTCTCCTGCGAAAGGCACGTGCCTGCTTCTTGCCTTCAAATTTGCCTTTTGTTAATTTGGATGTAGCGGTACTCTGCGAGTGGAGCAAGTGACAGCATTTCTGCGTGCAGTGCTGCTTTCAGCATGCTCTTCGGTGTCACACTGAGGTGCACACAGCGTTGCACTGCACTCTGAGAGCCTTAGTTACCTTGTTAAAGAAAAAGCAGCACTCGGTTTCTTAGTCTGTGCACACACACACATGGCAGGCACAAAACAGATACCTCGGAGCAGAAAGAAGACAGGGTAATCTGCCTGGCTAACTTCAGTGCTTCTATCCTCATTGCAGCAAACTCTAACTCCTCCTGTCAAGTGTTTGGTTGTTGAGCAATCCACAGAAAAAAATGTATTAAGTACATAGCAAAAATGTTTAACACATTCAAACATGGAATGTTGTATTTTAATGTATATTTCTGACAATTCCTGGGTGACAAACACATCCCATATTCCTTTCATGACTAGAACACTTATGCAAAACTCTAGTTTTTGGTTAGTTTTGAGGTAGCTGTATAGACAAACATTTTTTATCAGGGGGTAAGTATGAACCTCACTTTGGGTAAAATACATGTTTTCCGAAGCTAAAGCTATTTTTCACAGACTCCTCTCCTTTCGTTTTCATTTTATGTGAATTTAACTGCCACTCTCAATTCAACCTTTGCTGTTTTAAAATTTCACTATAAATATTCTATAAAATACATCCTGACATACAGAACTGGTCTGCAGATCATTTTGTTTTTCCTAGAAGAAGCCATGCCAAATTCTGCATTAGATAGATTACTAGAAAAACAAAGTCTAATTTTCATTTCAGCAGAATTAGGGCCTAAATCTCTGAAAATGAATATATGCATGCAGACCTACTAAGGCCAGGTGTCAAGACAACTCTCTACACATCAAGTCCTGTGTTCAAGCTTAAAAGATTTGCTTTATAAAGAATTCTGCAAAATATACACATCAGTGGTATAGGATAGCTGAAAGTGTTGATGAAATTTAAGTTTATGTGTTACATGAATTAAATTAAAATATCTCTGTTCCTTAAGTTCCTGAAAGGCCAAAGTTACTTTGAAAAGAATCAAATCATTATTTTGCTTCTTTCCCACCTCCCCTCTAAGCCTCCCCCCACCCCTTTCAGATGAGGCAAAGCATTCCTCCACCTGTGTATAGACAAACTTAAAGAAAACTGACATTTATATTTCTGCTACAAACCTGAAGTTTCTGAGCAAATACTGGGGGGTTCTTTTCTGCTAAGTCAGGATCTAGATATTCAGGCTGATCACATATTGAGGTTTTCTTAGATATCCTATTGAGAAGAGCATCAGCAGAGACAAAGGAGTCTTCAGGAGATGTCTGAAGGGTAAGGAGGATATAGAATAAGCAACAGAGATTTTGCCCAAGTAGTTCAGGCCAAAAGCAACATATGTGTCTGCAGATCTTTGATTCCTAGTAATTTCATGCCCCACTGAAGAGTACTTTTGAATACGTGTAACAGACAAACATCAAAAACAATTCTTCCGAATGTAAAAGCTGAGTAAAGTTTCCAAGATTAACATGAAGTAAGTAATATTAGGGCCTCCAAAGCAATGGCTCTCAAACCATGGACCACAGCCCACTCTCGATACTTCTACAATAGTTTTCAAACAGTTACCATAGGTTTTGTTCATATAATAGCTTATGTTCAGTTCAGGCGTCTCTAAGGCAGTCCAAATGCTTTGACGACCACCAAAACTGAGGGGAACACCATCAAGACTCTTTTTGCAGTCTTTACAAAGTCTTTTGCTGCTTACTGGGGATAAACTAAGTTATGTTCACAATTATAACCTGATCAGGATAAATACACAATATGAGGGTGGACAGAATTAGAACGACAAAAACAAGACCTCTGGGATTTAAGTACCCAAGACTCCCTGCAGTGAGAAAAGTATCCAAGCTCATAAAAAATGTTTTCTGAGATGGTATCAACAGCATCGTTAATATAAATTAAGCATAGTATTAAAGAAGTGAGCTGCTTCTTATTTTGACTCCTCAGTAAATATATTGCCACATAGCTTAGCATGCCCGGTGCTGTAGGCATTTGTGAAACATTTGTCTGAAAAAGTGGAGGCCTTGAGGGAAGCTTCATGAATTTGAGAACCAATGCTATAAAGTCTCTGTGCAGCGCAGGTTGGAAGCAAGGAAGGGCTCACCACTAATTCAAATCTAACCCAGAGAAGCCACTGAAAAAAAGTGATTTAACTGGAAGCTGGAATGAGTCCTAATGATCAAAAAAGTGAATTTTACATTATCAGTATCAGATGACAACAATACAGTTAACGGTTTATACAAAAATGTGAAACGGCACCTGTTCTTCACCAACAAAATTTTGTAATTTCACAGTACATGCAACAGAACAAATCACGTCTCTATGTTTATATAAAGCCCCTTATTTTATATATAAAATATTTCTTCAAATATTGGGTTAAAGCACAGTGTAAAAAGGCCTGTGTGAGAAAAAAAGCACTTCAAAGTATGAACTTGGAATAAGTTATCACAAGAACATGTTAAGCAACGGTAAGAATTCGGAAAATTCTTCTGAATTCCATCAGTTCCACCAACCTGACTCCCTCATTTGGGTCCTACCACATGCTGCTACCAAGATCTTTAAGTATCAGGTTGAGTTTCACTCTACTTTCGAGATCCACCTTTGCTACCTCCTATATGACATGAGAAATTTCTGCAGGAAAATGACTCCCAAACTCTTATAATAAATTACTTACTATGTCAATAGCCTCTGGAGTTGTTCCGAGGGTCATGGGCTCCAGGTCTTTCTGCTTTGACTTGTCGGGTGACTGTAAGTGTGCCTCTTGGCTGGCAGCTAGGACTCGGGAAGCTGGATGTTGTATTTTCATTCCAGAGGATTGCTGAGCTTCAGGGTCTTCAAAACTTGACCTGGCAAAAGATTGTGTACATGCTTTCAGGGTGGAGCACAAGGCCCTTACAATTCTGCTTCTGGTAACAGCTAAGGAAGTCCTCTTCATTACTTTCATGTGTGTGTGTGTACACCTATATATATACACATTGTTTTAACTCAACTTTATCAACTTTATATCTCATAACACTTTGCAATATCTTTTCAAAGCAATGCACCAGAGTCATCTAAATGAAGCCAGTTCTATCAGAAACATTATGCACATTCCTTAAATATTTCTCACTTGCCTTTTTACCCCTTTCTCATTGTGACCTACATATCTCCCAACAAACAACTTTTACTAACAAGAACAGATGTCCTTAACAAGCAAAATTTTTGGAAGTAAATACAACCCCCACATCCTGTTCTTATGAACTAGACTCCTTGTTCAGAAAATAGATCTAGGAAAGGCCAAGTGAATAGCTGCAATTAGGAGATTTCTAGATTGACATGAAAATTACCTCAGTATCTGAGGAAAGAACTGTAAGTAGGAAGCCACAGTCTAGTGAAACAGTTGCCCCTGTGACTCTATTTAGTAAGAATATGAAGGAGAAATATATGTCCTTACTCCTTCCCATTACAAAACTTCTGTTCCCTCTGTTCTTTGCCCTCTATTCTCTATCATATGTGTACACAGATGGGAATCTATTTTTAAACAAACAACTCGGCAACACAGAGGCAGAGAGAGGAAGAATTGCCTGTGTACGTGCTATGATGGTAATCCATTTCCCTGACATCCTTTTCCATTGCTGAATTTGCTTGCAGTGACATACCCTGAGCATGGCGTTGTGGAATCAGACAGCCTGATGGGAGGTGATTTGACCGGGCTCTCCTGCTGTGCATCAAACATTAGGTATAAAGATTGTTTCTTCGGGGTGCTATCATCCTGCTGGCAACAGGAAAAGAAAGACTCGTTAAGCGACTCAACTGTTCTCCATTAAAGCTAATTCAGGTCACTGAAGCCTTGACTGACCAAATGACTTGACAGACAACGAATAATATAGGACTGTAATATAGTCTATGCTGATACCGAGATGATTCCTTTAAGGAAGAAACCATTAAAGAACAGAAGGTAAACAGTTCACTCTTTGTAATGGCTCTTCTTCTCCCACTTTGGGGTTAATCAGATTTCTGGTCCTGTCAGGCAGGAGGTATCCCTCGACTGGAAATGTTACTAAAATATTCATTGAAACCTATGTTATTCTCATCAGTGTAAGCACCTGACATACATGCTTGATTTTTCTGACTTCCCCTGGGGATATACCCCCGTTGGATCTAGTCTAGCTATCAAATCCATGAATTAAATAGAACTAAGGCAAAACAACTGATAACGTACAGTACTGCATTCCATATTTCACACTCATTCTGTATCCTCTCCTGATTCCCTCCACCTTCTTTCAAGTTTTACTCTCAGTTTCTTAAAAGAGTTCAACTGCTGGTATCGACACCTCTGTACTCTACACTGCTGGAAGTACTGATTTGCTTTTAATCTCTAGAAAGAACTACTATGATGCTAGCTTAAAAATAAAATAATAAAATGGAATGAGCTATATACAGGATATAGGACAATAAAGCACATGCAATTTACCCCAGTTATGGCAATTTAAAGGAACTGGTTTTGCAAAGCTGCTGCAGGCACATTATAATTAATTTAAGGGGTAGTGAGGCTGATGGCATTATCAGGATAGGATATTATGACATGGGAATGCAAATGAATGGAAATGGAAGTGAGAACTTACAGGCACAGAGGAGCCTATTTTCTCCATATATTCTATTTCATATGAGTTGCCATATTCCAATTCTGCAACAGAAACAAAAAAGAGCCATTAAATACATGCCATGAAATGATTTTTGCAGAAGTAAATGAGATCTCTTCTCATTTACAAGGGCCACTCCCATGCTGCTCAATACTTTTCTATGAGGCATTAAAAATAGAATATACAGAGAGAAAGCAGAAGGTGCACCGATTTTCACTGGTTTTTAACAATGAACCTATGACACACTTCAGGCAAATTCATTTGCCTGAAAAATTTCAGCTTTATCAATTTGCTGAAGATTGCGCCCCAGGGGCCAGAACATTAACAATGTTTCAGAGTGCTTTCAGAGCACAGATAACTTTCCTCTATCACGTTATCTCATCACGGAAAACACATTTTTTAATAATTGGTAATGCTGATACCAGTTTCCTTTAATGTACGCAAAAAGATTTAGAAAGCTGTTGAGAAATGAAGTAATTTCTATTTCTTAATGTTTATCACACAGTTCTTAAATTAAGAAGGACTACTGTGGTATCACTTAAGATAGAAAGATACATAAAATACCTGTATGGTCATTGAACTAGGGGTGACACAGCAGCCCAGCTTATTGGGCTGTTTTCACATTTTAGTTACAGAGGAAAACCCTAAGGCAGGAAGATTTACAAAGAACCCTAAATCTAAACCCTAATAAAAATGCAAATCTTTACTGCTTCTCTGCTTCTAATCTCCTAATTACACTGGAGGGAATAACCAGCATTTCTTTCCAATCCACGGTCACCCAGTAGCTGATACAGAGGCAAACAGATAAAACACAGCAAAATGGAAGAGAGAGCATACCTTCCTGCACCCAAATAAAAGCAAAGACTTTGTTCAATGACACCTTAATTTAAAAATTAATAACATAATTAATTTGTCCTAATGCTGTATTTTACTCTGTTTCCATGAGTTAATTCAATAAACCACTTGTATAATTTCATTTCCATTATAGGTAAGTTCTAATGAATGGCACACTAGCACTTACATTACGACAAAAGCATACGCTAAAATTCTTATAGATTTGGGCAGCTTTTGAAAAGTAGGGCTTGCAAGCAGGAAGACGGTAACCATCAGGAAAACATTTGTTCTTTAAAAACAAACAATAATCTCTTACCTGTTTTGTTAAAAAAAGAAAAGTTTCAAAGGGTGCAATGTGAGTTTACACTGCTCAAAAGTTTTTTAAAATAAAAAGCACCGTAGAGCACAAGCACTCTAATTCCACAAGTCTATGTATTTTGTCAAACAACCCCTGAAGAGGAACAGCCACAAACTCTCAGTACCTGACATGTGGGAGATATTAATAGCAAAAGCCCTAAGTGAAGAGAATGCTGTAATAGCAGGCTCCTCACGTTTACATTCCTAGCACCATATGTTTTTAATGGTAATAGGGAGCCAGGCAAGATGGACAACCTCCTGGTATCAGATACAGGCTTCTTCCTAGGGAAAGCAAAACCAAAACTGAAACAATGAGATTCAAACCATCTCCTGGATGCAGCATTGCAGGAGAAAGCGCGAAATACCAGAAAACAGTGTCCAGCAACTGCCCTTCTGTATTTCACTTGCCTTCCCACAGCCCAGTGAGGTGCATCACCGATGTTTACAGGGCAGCTTTATGATCCCAGAGAGCCGTCAGCGGGCGAGCGTACAAGCGCGCTCACGGGCAGGAGACGCACCGGCACTGTCCTCTGCTGGCACAGCCGGCAGTGATCTTCCATCTGCCCACAGGGCTGGTAGCGGCTTTGCAATTGCAATCCAAACTGACTTTTGGGACAACATGTATTTAACTTTACTGATTTAAAAAAGGTAGAAAACAGGTGGAAAAACTTCAGCTAGAAAGAAAAAGAGTAACATGGCTCGCTAAACACACTTTCGTCTCATTGCTCGCAGAAGTCTCCAGCATAATTAGACACTATCTCCTCTCCTAGGTATCTCCTCTAAGACATCATCTCCCCTCCAAAATCTTAGGCTCTGGTTATCTCTATACATTCAAAACCTACAAATGCCCAGGATATCCCATGAAGTAAGATAATTATCTTTTATAAATATATACAACAGACTTACTAAGTGATGTCCTCCAACTCCTCCCACAAATAGCTGCAAGATAACATCAGAATTTTCTGCTAATAATTACTGCTTATTTCTGGTCTGTGCAACACGAAAATGGCAGCAGTTATAAGCAGCGCATGCAACAGATGAGAGCTGGATGTATTGGCTGACTCAGTAGTTGGGCTGTATCTGTACAAAAGCCGTGTTAGGTTACAGGATAACACTCATACTAGTATCTGGGGAGGGTAAAAATATTCACACTGAGAAACAGCCCTGGAATTACTCAAAAATTGCTCAACGCTGCAGGAGCAAGACTGTCATGGGAAAAAAATTATTATTTTTAAGAGATCTGAAAAGCGGAAGCATTGTTGATTATAATTAGCATGTAATCTGAAACTCTGACTATACCATGCAACACACATGAGACAAGACAATTAGCATTTAATTAGGAGCTTTGCTCACTTTCTTCTACTCACTTTGATAGCTAAAATGATTGCCTCAGAGTATCTCTCACTATTCTTTTGTTCCATTTCCTTCCATATAGTTTCCATTTTCCCAGATTTGGGGGGCTTATTTTCTAAAAAGTATTTCTTTAAATTATTTTTTTTAATACGTGAAGTTGATGTCTAAAATTTATAATTTGACAATAAGGACAAATGGATTTATCCAGACTGAAATACTTATCTGTACAGAAGACTGAACACATTTCCAAAAAGCCCAAGTCACGCAAACATATAAGCACGTGCCTATGAACATGTGCAGTCCTATTAAAACGACTGTGATTATTCATGCCTTTTAATGTCAAACACATTTGACCTAAAAGCTTAGCAGTTCTTAATTAGGCAAAACCTCCTTAGACCCAGTCCAAAATGGCATAAAGTAGCTTTAACGGTAGACTGGGACACGGGTTGAAAGGTTAGGGAAAAACATAAATTCTGATCAAGAAGAAAAACTTCAAGCCAAGTTAATCTCATACATTCTTCCCACCCACAAAGCTGAAAATCTGCCCTTGGAGCAGATGTTGCAAAGCAGTATTCCCTCTGGTAACCCCATGGAAGGCCACACACAAATTGGCTAAATTCTGTCTCTTCCACATTTCACAGACCTGGAATGACGGTTCTCTTAACACAAACTTCCAGCTTTAGCTCACAACTGCTTATAGGACGGTACGACAGGAAAAATATTAATAAGCTTATCTAGAAGGAAATTTTATCTGGCATGTGAATGATAACTATCTTACGCAGGGGATATCCTGGATGTTTTTATGCATAAAGATACCCGGATCCCACAAACCTGGAGGAGAAATGGCATGTTAAGGGTCTTAATGCAATACACAAATTTTGAGCAGAATTTTAACCTGGGACCGTCTCCCATTCAGGTGAGAAGAACAGGCTCAGGCAAAATCAGTAGTTCAGTGACTCTGGATCCAAGAGCACTAACCAAGAGCGGTATCAGACCCCAGTCTCCTGTGAAGGCACAGAGAGAACATGGAGCATGCACAGAAGAACAGAACATGTCTACAATTAACCATGCAAAGGAAGCAAAAGCCCCTTTCATTTTCCTTTAAACTTCCTCTCTACTCTTTCTTGAAAACTCAAGGTGGGACTACTGGGGTCATACATTCAGGTCCCCATAATTGCCAAGTTCCTCAAACTGGTCCAAAGAGCATAATTTTTTAGGGTTCCCAAACAATACAGTTCGCATTCAGCAAAGTATATGCCAATATCCTCGAACGAACCAAAACTCTTCTCCCAATAAATATAACATTAGCTGGATGCAGACAGTCCTTTATAAAGCATACCCTCTGTAGGAGAGCTGAATTTAGTCTCATTAACAAATGTAGACAGATCAGATGGTTGTGGGTAATCCTGCTTATCCGTGTTCAGGTCCACAGTCATGCAGGTCCATTTCTGACTGGTCACTGAAGACGCCAGTTTCTCCTCATCTGTCGCGTGAACCACGGTGGATATGACGGGAGGTGTTTCTGGAGTAGGCAGTGGAGTGGGATCCTGCAGAAAACAAGCACCAAATAATTCTATTATCTTTCATTAACATGTTGAATAGTCAACTCCCTAAATTCCTCTGCATTCCTCCCAGTCATCTTTTTAATTCCGTACTCTGTACTGCAGCTCTGTACAAAATACTTAATGAAAAATATTAAAGCACCCCATTTAGAACTCTACTAGCAGCAAGTTTTCCCAGTATAACTAAACTCTTTGATGATAAACACTTGCATTGCAAAGCTGCCCTGATAACAAGGAAGAAAGAAAATCCAGAGCCGCTTAAATCTGTTAGGCACTTGACATAAGTGGCACACACCACCCATGACTGAAGTCTTTGACTACCAAAACTGACTTTTTAGGCTTCCCTCATGGGAGCAAGCCTTCGCAGGTCTGCGAGGTCACGAACCCTTTCTTCACTTCTAGGCTGTCAGGCAGCATAAATAAAAGGGTAGGATGGATAACAGGAAGACGAACAGCAGCATGGAAAGAGCTGTGCCACATCAAAGCACTTAGGCCTTTGTAGGCAGAACAGCTTTTGTTAACTTCTCTTCCAAGAAAACCACCTGCCGGCAGTTTACAACAAGGAATAAAACCATCCGAGCACATGTTCCTGGCAGATCAGCCCACTTGTTTTATTTCTGTTTCTTTTCCAGCCCACCAATTTGATGCATTTGGTTTCTTACGTTCCAATCTAAAATTTCCAGGGTGGATAGTTACGTCTAGTTTTTCAGACAACTGATTGAAGATATTTATTCATATTGGCACTCCATTGTAACATAGGACTTTCCAAAGTACATTTACTAATAGTCTAACTGGAATTCCCAGAGCAAATGCTAGGTCTAATATACGTTGTATACCCGCTTCTAGAGACCAAAAGTTTAATACCTTATGATTATAGCCCAATATGCTATTCTTGGACACCAATACGCTTATATTCTTTACAAAAACCTCTTCTGTTATTAAACACACAATTCTAGAATTCAATAAATCAAATTTCCCCTTTTTGCCCCTACAAGAACACAAATTACATGCATCAAAATAATGCAGTGCTTTACCTGAGAAGGAGGATCAGATAGTGGGGATCTTTTTGGTGATTTTTTCACCCTAAATGTATCACTGAAAATAAAGTTAAAACAGTTAATATGGTAATACCAGCAAGAATCGGGTCATTTCACACTTAGCAAGAGACAGCCACAGACAATGCAACCTCTGTAAGCCCTTCTGCTTTAAAATCCCATCCATTAGGCAGCAGCACCACAGAGAAACATGCCATAGGTACATATTCTTGTCATGCACTTGGAACAGGCCTCGATTCCCAAGAAGCTGAGAAAAGCAGGATTGCCATATTTTTCATGCCAGCTACTGACACATTGACAGAGTTGCTGCTTGATTGCAATTCAAATCCCTGCTCCACAACAGACATCCTCAGAGGCCTTAAGCAAATTATTTAGCTTCTGTCTGCTTCAGTTTCCCAGCTGAAAATAAGGTCTAAACCCCATCTTTACCTGAGAATTAAAATTGTGATAAACTTGGGCAGTAAGCTCCAAGGACCCCATAAATCATTAAGAAAAAAACTGGTACGCTTTGGATGAACTACATAAAAAAGGCTGAGGCAGATGCAGTTCCCAAGATGCCAGAACAAAGCTCTATCGTTACAAATGTGCACAACGGACTCCCTCCCTCTTTGAAGCAAATACAACAACAAATATGGCAATTCTGCTTCCAGTTCCCCCTGCAGTCACGGTGCAGACTGGGAGCACAGACACTGTAGCCCTTCAAAATCCCACAGGTTTCAATCAGGCAAAAGGAATGAAGAATAAACATTATGTCTTGGTGTGTAATTATGAATGTTGCCTTTATGTTTATTCATAATCGGTTAAAAATATTTTCAACAAGGAAATAAACCAATTATCCACCTGTTCTCTTGATGCATATTGGCAGTTATTCAAACACGTTTTTGTTACTAACTAGAAGAGGGAGAAAAATATCACAGCAAACTCCCTGATAAAGACTTAATGTTTGAACCGAGATGCAGTGGCAAAATTACTGCCCACCAGCTCATCCCTGGATCAAAGATGGCAAGATCAACACTAGAAATTATAATGGTGGCTTTCAATCGGTAGAGCGGAAATCAATACCACATCTAGAGGGGAAAATAAATTGGACAGCTGAATATCGGCGTGTTCAATGCTACTAATTATCTAGTTATGACGCTGGAAGTAATTAGGATAACTTATTCCTTTAAGAAGGAGAAACACTTTATGCAGTATTTACAAAGACCGATTGTACAATGTTGTTGTACAATGGCAGAAATAAAACTTTCATATTTTAGCTCAAGGATACAAAATCTATATAGTTTTTAAAAGAGGATCTTCTTTGATAGGCAAACAGATAATGAGGCGATAGATTCCTCAAACTCATTCACAGTGAGGCATCTTACTTAAAATAACTTTCATATGTGCCAGTGAAGTGACATAGTTCACATAAAAGCTTCATGCTGAATAATAACTGATCATGCTGCAAAATAAATGAGTAAAATTAAAAAGCCCATAAATCAAAGAGGAAACTTGAATTGTTAGCTTAGAATTACTTACAACAGAGAACATACAGACATCACATCTTCTACCATCCTAAGACAAATAAGACAAAGAAAAGAGAGACAGACAGAAGGAACTGACAAAAAAGATAAACCTACAAATACTCTGTTAATGTTAATGTGTTAAGGCAATCTGATCATGCATATTTTCTACCTGTATAATCTTAACACCTACTTTTTATTGTGAAATACATGGGGAGAAAAAAAATATTCATCAAGTCCTTTAATGTTTTCAAATTCAATGTTATACTTTTGACATGCTTTCATCTTACAAAACACATTTTTCAAAGCTGAGGCCTCTGAGTTAAGTTCCTATCAACATACTAACCGTCCTTGCCTTCCCTGATGGTAGCCACATGCTTTCTTTTCAAAACACAGTATTTGTTATTATATGGGATGTAAAACTGTTCTCCAATGACAGCTAAGCTTAAGGAAAGAGCACAGTTATGCAAGGTTTTCTCACGTCTGCTGATTTGTTACGACAGTACAGAAAAAGCTACTTGACCATTTCAAATCATTTACCTAAGTCGAGAAAGAAAATGACGTTTCTTTAAATCTCATCTATTTTGGCTCTCACTGAAACCTAACTTTTCTGTTCTGACAGAACAAACTCCTTGCCCCAAACCAGAAGCAAACCTTGCCAAACAATTAAGGCTAAGAAAAGTTTTCATCTACTTATAAGCTTGGCGGCTTCTGCTCGTCTCTTCTCACGTGCAATGCTCTTCAAAGCTGGCACCTTGCGTTTCTAAACACAGCCCCTGATCATCCAACAGTTTCAAGAGCAATGTCTATACAGGCCGCCTATTTTTACTCATCACTATAACAGGCACTCAGGAGGCATCAGCTGCTCTTTGTTCAGTATCATCTGCGCAAGATGATCTATCTCAAAACAGCTCAGCACTTAGGTATACGACCAGAGAGTAATTTGTGTCAAACTCACATCTATTCTAAAAATCTCATCTTTTCACATGGAGGTCAATACTTAGACTGCTGCAGGTTTCATTCCAGAATAAAAACTGATTATTTTTATTGATTTCACACAGGTAAGACCTAGCATATGGCACAGATTCAAAGCAGTGCAGGCTTAGCAATGGCTTAAACTCATGCCTGGCTTCTTCACCTCCCATAGGTCTAACCTAGAAATCGCTGTCTTTCCATATAAGGAACGCATTTTCAAACCGGTCCATACAGTTGTATTTCTGCACCCCTCAATAGCACTCATAAAAAACCCTGGCTTCACAAAATTATCCATTATTTCGAATTTACAAGTCCTGGTATATCACAGTATCATTTCCTAATTCAAACACCCCTTGCAGCTGAAGCATCTTGCACCGGCTTCTCTCTCCCGTCCCACCGAGACAGCAGCACCAAGAAGGGTCCCACACACCATTTCCCTGCCTGGCCAGGGGTTCTCCTGCACTGGACCCCACGGAGGAGCCACGCCGAGGGCCCTTTTTGTGGAGCGGAGAGACCAGAGACAGGCAGAATCAAATAGAGCCACTGCTTCCCCTGGCATCCCCCAACAAGCCTTAGGTTAATTTTCTTCTAGAAAGTATTAGGGCTCCAGGCTGCACTGTGTATTAATATGCAGATTCTCTTCTTTGTTAGAAACCACCGGCAAAAGTAGGTTACGGGGCTGCAGCGAGCAGACACGTAACAACGCAGCGAAAGCAGTCCCGAGCAAGGGCTGGGAATTCCTGCAAACCTCCTGCCCAAGAACCCGCGAGCCCTGCTCCAGGGTAGCTTCACTTCCTCCACCACGATGAAGACCAGCAGTGAACTTTGTAACTCTAAGTCAGGGCCTTCCCATGACGGATTTTCCCAAGGACGGATGTGGTTTAGCAAACTCTTTGTAAACTCATGTTGCCCCTAAATTAACAACTTGGGAATTCATTCTAATATTCACAGCAGATGGGTGGACCCAAGAGGTTTATACTGGGGATCTGTCAACTCCACTGCAGCTACAGAAAGATACAAGGAGACTCTGGCTGGCTGCAAATCTCAGACTTAAGGATCTGTGATATTAAAATTCTCCTCTCTCCCTCTGCACTTCCCCAGCGAGATTCAAATTGTTCCACTCTTGCAGTCAGACTTTTAAATCTTCTTGGTTTGGACCAAACTAGTTTGGACTGCAGGCTTGGAAAATGTGTCAGCTTCACATGCATCTTAATTCCCACCTTAACTTTCGCTAAATTTCAGGCATACCTCAAAAAGAAGCAACATCAGAAAAAAACAGGCTCCTCCCTCAAAAACCAACTCAACTATACAGTGGACTATACTTTCCATAAGTCAGAAATGCCCCTAAAAAGGCACAAGCTCCCTCAAATCTGCGAAGGGACATGAATTGGAAGCCTAGAGGGCAGCAGGCTGCTCAGAAAAAAATGAATAATCTCCAGCTCACTCCGTAAGGGAGGTCATCTTTTGTACTGTTTTACATTAACCGTGTGTCGTGGTTTAACCCCAAATCATAACCCAATACCACGCAGCCGCTCGCTTACTCCCCCCCTCCCCAATGGGATGGGGAGGAGAATCAGAGAGAAAGGAAAACTCGCAGGTTGAGATAAAAACAGCTCACCAGGACAGCAAAGGAAAAATATAAAAATATATTAATAATGATAATAATAATAATATATATAAGGATAATAGGATATATAAAACAAACGATGCACAATTTCTCACCACCCGACGACCGATACAGCCCGTCCCGAGCAGCAGGCAGGGAGCAGGGGTATCCCCCCTCAGCTATCCCAGAACAGCCAGTTCCAGAGAGAGCAGGCGAGGGAACAAACAGCCGAACAAACGAAAAACAAAAAGGAAAAATAGGGAAACCAAAAGCAACCCAAAGGGAAGCTTAAGGATTAAGGCAAGTTAAGGGTCTCAAAAGCCTAGTGGGCCACTGGCCGACCCTCACTTATACTGGGCATGCCGTCTATGGTATGGAATACTCTCTCTGGCCAGTTTGGATCAACTATTCTGGCTCTGCCCCTCCCAAGTTTCTGCACCTGCACATTAGCAAAACCTGGGAAACTGCAAAATGTCCTTGGTGGTTCAGCAGCAACCAGCACCATCAGTGTGCTGTCACTGTTCTTCTCACACTAAATCCAAAACACAGGAGCTGCTGAAGACAAAACTAGCTCCGTCCTGGCCTAAACCAGGACACCATGTTATCTTCAAATTGCCAGGCTTTTTAAATTTTTTAGTCACATTTTTGTTAGCTAGCTGAAACATTTAAGCCATAAAGGGACATGCACTAAGATACTTTCTTATAGATACACACAGGATATCAGTTTCAGGTAAATGGGATATAAACTTACTGATTACCAACTCAACCAGATAAGGTAACACGCACACCAGCAAGTTAACCATGGAATCAATGCAACTAGCCATGGAGGCTTTTAAGCAAATATCTAAATACAACAAGCTAGAAAATGTATCCTGCAATTTGTCAACTGTGTCTAAAAGGTGGATATTTCCCTGATGTGTAGCAGTCTAGGAGATTTAAACCCTCCTGCAGAATTGTAATCTCTTTCACAGAAAGGAAATTTTTCACATTTTTTAGTCTTGTATTTAAAAAAATATATTTCAATACTGCACTCTTCTGTTTCAGGTTATTTTCTTTTAAATACCATAAGTCACTGGATAAAACCATCTTCCTGCTGTCTGCAATAGATTTGTCATTGCCTTACTATTTCACATCCCACTCTCAAAAACTATGATTCATAAAATAGTCTTTACTGGTGTGAATACTTTGATCATCAAATTCCCAAGATGAGGTCACAGAAAGTTGGCACAAAATTGATAAAATTTGGACTTAATCAGATTCGAAGCTACACTGAGCCCCAAAACTTCAAAAACCCAATTGCCAGACCAGTGGCCTAATCTGGCTTGATATAGCCCTGGCTCTCCCCTTCGGTCTGGAAATATCAAGCTATTGAGGAAACAGGTTGAGGGAGAGCACGTACAGACTCCTGGCATAAGCCCAGCTGTGTGGCTACCAACACTCAACAGCATCTTCCTTCTTCTTTTCAAATATAAAATGGGTGTAACTATGCTAAGACGTAGGAATGTGTTGCTTCTAATCTAGAAACATCTGTGCCCTTTAACTTACGTTTTTAGTGGCGTCTTCTTCTTTTTTGCAGGTTTATTCAAGTTGTCTCCTTCAGTTCCGTTTGTTTCACTGGCACTGGCTGGTATCTCAAAGGAAGCTGGAGATTTAGAGGGCGAGCTGGCTATCTTAGAAGAAGACTTGAAAGGGTCAATAGAGTCCTCACACATGTCTGGCTCAAAACTGTAGGTTTGTTGAGGCAGTTTGGGCGATTCTTGCATTTTTGTACTAGATGAGAATGGGTTAAAATTGGGATCATCCCACTTGTCAATATCAAAAGTGTAAGAGCCTTTTGTGATAGGGATTTCGTTTGGATCAATGGGTGACTTGGTCGGTGTGGTTGGAGCATTGTCAAGCTTTTCCACTGACTTTTTAGTCTTTGGCCTCCGTAGTGGCATTTTAGCACCAGGCTTTTTACCTGCTTTTTTGGGAGGAGGAGTACTCTCCTGCTGGTCTTCACTGACCCCTTTTTCTTCAGAATAATCAAACTCCAGCCTCACCGCAACGCCTTTGACCGGAGGGTCTTCTTGTCCTCCAGTGTCAGGCGGAGTCACCTCCACAGCCTCTGGTGTCGTTGTAAGAGGTAGTGTTTTCTTATCGGCAGGGGGAGAGTTTTGTACTTTGCTGCCTCCAGTGCTAAATGCGCTAATACCTTCAAAACTGTCTGGATCCAAAGGGTAGGATCCTTCAGGCACAGGCGGGGCCTCCTGTTTCTCAGCAGAGATTTTAGAAGGTTCAGTACATTCGGGCTTTACTGACTCAGTCTTTGCTTCAGATACTGGTTTATCCTCACCTGGGGCACAAGCTGCTTGGCCAAGGTCAGACGGTTCTTGTGGTGTTTCCTTCACTGGTGGAGCATCCAGAGATTTTTTTGCTGACTGCTTCTTTTTTAAGGAAGCTGGTCTGGATTTCTTTGTTCTCTTAAGGGTACTAGAAGCACTACTTGAACCAGTACCGTACACATCTGCTGCTGGTGCTAATGTCTCACTATTGCCAAGATAAGACGCTCCATCAAAATCACTTGCTTGCAAGCTAAGAGATCGAGACAATGTAGATTTGGAAACTGGGACTGAATCGGTAGATTTTCTTCGAACATTCGCTTTGGGATCACGATTCTTCGATTCTGGAGAGCTCGGTCCTAAGGCATGGAGAGAATCAACCAACTCAATGTTATCGAAGTCCAAGTTGTAAGTTCCACTGCTGGCTATTGGCTTGTCCTCATCAAAGACGGTGGAAAAAGAGTGGGAAGGGGGACGGAAAGGGCTTTCTTCAACTGATTCACTGTGTGACACATCAGTTACGGGTACAGTTTCTGAACATAATCCTGTGGGAACAAACAGAAAACTCTGTGAATTTTAAACACATTTTTAAAACTGGAGCTTAATAAATTTCACTATAATCTAATATTACTACAAGTAAAAAAAATAAAGGGTTAAAATCATACAAATGGACTAAGCAATAATTAAAGGACATACAAACCAAAGTGACATTTCCAATCCATGAACTAGATTAGGGAAAAAAATAGTTCTGGTCTCCCCCAAAAAGGATTAAAGGCAAGTTTCATGAAAACACAAAATATGTATTTGCAATAGCCTCTAAAGCATCTCTTCTAAACTATCACTTAGTTAAAGAGATGGATATTATCGTAACATGCTAACTATGCCAAATACCAGAAAAACTGAACATCAAGCACTTTATTACTCCCGTTTTCTACTGTTATAAAGAGTTCACAGAATTGTGTCAGAGCTCTTACGCAGTAAATTCCCTGTAAATTGACTGGTGCTTCAGCAATTACATGTTGATCTTAAGTTTTGTTTCCCATGTGCTATTTTTACCAATTTCCCAGAGGAACATGGCTTCCTCTCCACAACCCATCAATGCTGCTCCTCTCTCTGCCCAAGCAGTCAATACACTCCACTTTGACCTCGTAATTCCAAGTTTATAATGAGACATGAATCACTGAGAATTTAATATGAAATAAATTATGGTAAAGGTAAGAAAATTAGTCAATTAGAGTACTGTACAAATATTCTCAGTGGAAAATCTTCCTTAAAAAAGACCACTAGAAGCTCCCTACGAATTATTTAAAAGAGATTTCTCAAAGTGCAGTTCTAACTCATCGATTAAAATAAAATTTATAGAGACAACTATATGCTAAAACTGTTAAACCAAGTGGCTTTTCATTGTAATTGAAGATTTGCTTATTGAACGGAATCCTAAAAAGATTTCCAGAAGTCTCTTGACTTGGGGTATAACAACTATATTGGACAAAGTAGAAAAATATACAGTGCATATCAAAAAAAAAAAAAAGAAAATATATAGGTAGGAAAGGATTAAGATGATGGTCCTTTCTGCCTTCCATTTCATAGAAGGTCATTACTAAAATGTTTTACAAATTCTGAATATGGTTTGTTCCTGCTGTCATTGTGCTGCTCCCTATCTGAATGTAACATGGTCACCTCTGCCTACGTGTGCGTGTCCCAGGCAGGGTCTCGGAGACCTGGGACCCTCTCTCCAGCTCACAGCTCGAGCTGGGCTAAGCCAGCTGCTCTGAGCTCTCACTGAGCCGCACGGGAGCAAAACGCCCCAGCGTTTCCTATTGAAGCCATGCAGCATTCTTCATGTTGTCAATTTTTTTAATTATGCAATTATAAAGAAAAACAGTGAGGCAAAAATGAATGCTTTTCTCATCCTTAAATGATTTCAGAGAAATTTCTACACATCTTTTTCATTCCAATCTTGACATGTTTTGTAAAGTAATTCCCATTTTGCCCAGCTACATTCATTAACGTTGTTCATAAAAGCAATACAGACAATCAAGAATTACTTTTAGTCAAGCTATGAATGGATTAAGAACAGAAGAAAACATTTTTCCTTTGTTTCAGAGGAAATTATATGTCTGCATAGAGATTACAAGAATTATTATTTATGGATGTAGAGGACAGAAAGGATTTAAGGAAATTGGACACATTTGCCAAAGCAGTACCTTAGAGTGGCACCACGTATTTCCAGGGATTGCCAAAGGAATGACAGCTACACAGTTTCTCTTTTAAGACTGTGGAAGTTTACAGAGTTACATCAATTAAAATAATATTTTAATGTGTGTTTTCTGCTAAATGAATGCTAATAATGTGGCAGTACGTCAGGACAGTTTATTTTTCTCCTTAATCTCCACTGGGTTGGGCTTGGTTTCAGCCTGGCTGAGCCGTCATTACTTAGACTTGATTTGCCAGCTGAGCTGGTGCTCACTTCACTGGGACTTCTGTTAAGAGGACTCAAAGAGTGCCATAAAACTCCAGCATTAGGCTGCTCTGTGCATTCTACACTGAAACGGGAATGGATGACACTTAACGGGAATACATTACAATAAACACTGGCAGAGCTCTAGTGTGTCGGCAGAGTACAAATGTAGGTCAGCATGAAATAAAAGGGGGATCTGAACAAGAAATCGTCTGCAATTATGCGTTGTTTTCATACCAGCGTGCGCCAAAGGCCTCAACAGGATTGAGGCCCCTTGTTCAAAGTCAGTACAAACATGCATTTTAAAAAAATGAAATAAAATAAAATAAACCAATGCCCTGCAGGACTTGGACTGTAAGTAACAGGCGTGGTAGAGCTGAGGTTAGGGACGCAGCACAGCAGCAAAGAGAACGTTCAAGGCTTTCCAGCTGCTCAAAGCAAAACAGCATTCAAATGTGGTGCACTCCACATAGTGCAGAGCTTTAATCTTCTTTAATTGCTTATTTCACAACTTCCTCCTAATCAAATCCTTTACTTAGAGTATAGATTTGTGCAGAACGTTGCTCGACTCGCTACTGTGGTATTTTTATTGTTTCTTCATGAAACAATATGTGAAACTGTCTCAGAAAGCATGGCTTTTGGGAGAACTGAAATGCTGCTGTTAGACTCTTCCAGCATTACAAGAGAATTGGCTCAGTACTAGCAACAGCAGAAATGCTGGAGAGGAAGATAGGAACGGTACTCACTATCGCAAAACAACACGGCTTTATTACTACACAGAGATATGAAGACCATTCTTTCCTGACATTAACAGCCTATTCAGAGCAGTGCCATTTGTCCTTTTACATCACAGAATTAAGCAAATCAGTATTACTAATTACAGTATTTTATTAAAAAGCAATTTGATCACAAAGGAACATACTACAACACCAGCTATGAAAATTAAGGCAGGACTTGCCCTAGACAGAGGCCAGCACAAGGTTTTAAATAAGGTTTACGCCTTTTATTGGTGCTAACAGTCACCCACAATTTATACTGATAAGAGCTGCCCACAGGTAGATACTCAGTTTTATAAAGCACTCCAAGAACATCTGCGATAGCAGGGAAACTTACATTGCCATAAAAAACAGGCAATCCCCCCCAAAAAAAACATTTCATTCATTAAAAAAGAAGGTCCAAGTTCTGCTCCTTCCACAAGGAAATTCCTCTGATTTCAGAGGATTTTTGCCTGGATCAGGTACAAAAACCAAAACCAATCCCAAAACCAAAAACAACAACAAAAGACCCCAGACTTCTTGTATCCTGATGATGAGACCTCTCAATGAGAGCTGCATGACGTGTTTGAGGCTCAGCATTTTCACCTGTCACCTACTATGGCAGGAGCAAAAGTTGCTAGAAAGATATCACAAGACTGTTTGCATTAATGAACAAGACAAATTTCTGTTGTTAGTATTGACAAAAAGGAACCAAAAAAATAAAAAACCTTTTCTAGTCAACTACAGAAATCTTTTTCTTGTACGTTATAAAATACCTAGATTTTGATAGTGCTTCAGATGCCAGTAAAGCTTCAATGTCCTACAAGAACAGTGAGGTAGACACATATCTCACTTAACTCAGCCTTCTTTAAATAAAGATCCTAAATTATCTAACAGTAACAAATCCCATGCATGTGGCCTGAACTGTCCATTGATGAGAATATCAAATTTTAATTAAATTGCTACCACTCCTTTATATTGAATATGAAAAGATAGGAGGCATTCGTAGGTTTAGACCAGGGCGGGTATTAGGATTTACATCTGACAGCTTATCTTTTTACAGCCTTAGGAAAGAAACGCAGAAACTCAGTGGCAATAGTTGCACAAGGAGCTACAGAAGTAGCCAAAGCAAGGGCAGACTTGTTTCATTTTTCTGTAGTATCATAGAATAGAATGGTTTGGGTTGAAAGGGACCTTAAAGATCATTTAGTTCCTTCCTCACCTGCGGAGCTCTCCGTGCCTTCCCCTCTCCGAGCACTGCGGTAGCAGTGGGAGAGGATGCGGCACCCCAGGGCATCCCGTACCACAACCGGGTAGCGTGTTCTCCCGGGACGTGTTCACACAAGACACGTTTCCAAAAACTTTGGAGGCAACTTCAAGAAGAAAATGAAATACCTGCACCAGCTATGAGCTTACTGAATCTAAATCTGAACTATTTATGAATAATGACAATATATTAAGAACATATAAAGTACTTCCAGCTACTTTAAAATATTTTTCCCTTTAAATTACAACAAATTATTCCAGCAGTGGAGCTCCGTTGTGCGATAGGACAGTTGAGCATTTTGTTCTTTGACGAAGTATCTCTAAAATAGGGGGAAACCCAATAGGCTGAAAATAGAAGGCCTTCACACTGCTGAGCTGGCAACAAAATGAAACACTATTTTGAATAGCTTAGAAACAAAATTTAACCAGATCTAATAAAGCAAATACAGAAGAAATTAAATTCTAGTTGTTTTCTAGAAAAAAGCAAACGAAGAGAAACCCTTGGAAAATGCATACAGCATGCACCCACGTACTCCGTTATAATGAAATAACTCAGTAGACAAGCACACTTCACCTATAGCATATGGGAATTGGAATTACCTAATACTAGAAATTTTAAAGCACAGTTTATTTCAAGTTCCTGCTTCTCATGAGATGCCTTTGAAGTTATGAAATCAATTAGTAGTGCTACTTTAAAAATTACTGTAAAAATACTTTTGCCATTTATTCTAAGAGAAAACTTTGGATATAAAGTTTATTTTCATTTTTTCTGTGTCAGGCTTCAAGAGGAAAAACATGGAAGAAGAATGTTTTCCTACCAAAAATTTGGTTTGTTTTTGTCTGGGTCATCATCCCTCTACTGGAAAGTCTGACCTCAATTTCCCTGGCACAAGAAGGACCTGAATATAGGTCTCCCACATCCTGATCGGCAGGCTGTGATGCACAGAGGGGACTCCAGCTCTCACATCTCCCCTGTGTATATAATCTGAATTCATTAATTAACTGGAGAAGGTGGCGGGGGGGTGGAAGAAATGCCCCTGCCTAGGTAGGAATTCCTGGACAGAAACAGGGAGTATATGGGAGAAAGGGCTTGGGGCACCTTTGGCTGCTCAGATGGCTGGAACAAGGGACAAGAGGACACTGCTATGAGAAGCTGATGAGACAGGAAACAACAATTTAAAATACTACCAAAATAATAATTAAATTTAAAAAAAAAAAAAAGGCACCCTCAAAGTCATTTGCCTCGAGAGTATAACTCACGTTCCCCACGACAAAAAGTATTTACAGAACAACGGAAGGGCTCATCAGTAACACTTTCTGGGGTTCAGACGTAGTTTCCATACATGCTCTGTTACTCCTCTTGCTCTCCATTCTCGCCTGCAAACTGACTCCCCTCTTCTGCTCTGCTGCTGATGGACTGGAGCCATGCAGCAGGTTTTACCCCACCAGGAGCTGGCACAAACCCAGGGTGAGCCTAGCTATATTTCACTTTCATCATATTTATTAAGCTAGCGTTGAAGTCAGCCTAATTAAAAACTCTCCTCTTGGCTTTCCAGCAGTGGGGTCCAGCTGTTGCGCTAATGATATCATGCAGCATAACTGCAACCGTCTGCATAAGTAATTATTGTCAGATATAGATGAAACAATCCTTTAAAAAACTTACTATGCTTCCTCCTTCCACCCAAGCACACGCTCCGTCACCAACCTCATGTAGAAGACAAAGCCATGCAGCTGGTGAGCCAGAAACCCAGCTGGACGTCGCTGCCTCTCCCTGTGTGTGTGCCAGGCTCTCCGGTTGCCCATATTCTTTACTCCTCCTTTATTGAAACCTATTTATTTAGCTGTATGGTACCAACGAGGAACTCTGCTGCAACTGTCCATAACCCCCGAGGAAGGGACTCATTCTCTTTGTGTGCAGTCACATGCATAACCTATGAGGTAAGTAAACTACAAGATAACTGTTACTCAAGCGGTTTATAAAGTACAAAATGCTTAACTGTTCACATTTCTGAAGAAGCATGCAAACACCTAAGCAATAGTCTTAGTATTATTAATTTCTTCTAAAGATTTCCAAAACAAATGAATGCTTTGTGTTGCCCTCCTACATTTGAATTTTTTCTGCATTACGCATCTTCCTTCCCTCACATAAATTACCCTGTTGTATAACTGCATTTTGCAGCATTTTGGAACGCTGAACATAGCTCTGTTAGTTTGTGGTAACTTGCCTCCCATGGACAAACCCTATTTGCAAATGAAATGTTTTCATCTCTGCCATCCAATGGCCTTCAATATAGTTCACTCTGGCTATGAATAGATATATTCAGTTTCCCACCTTTCTTCAGAAATATCTGAAAGAAAGGAGGGGGAGATCTGGGATGTAGGGAGACAAGAATCACATGTGCCAGGGAAGCACATGTGTAATCAAGGGTTTGAAGATAATCTACTGCAGTAATTAAAAACACACTCCAATCCTGTTTAGCATATGCGTTCTTTTGTTCTCTCAGCACTTATTTTGTAACCACTAGATTGCAAAAGATTAGAAAAAGGAAAGAAGATGGAGAATGAGTAACGTTGTTTGCTACAATGAAGAGGGAACTGTAACAGCAGAAAGGAAAGTGTCAGGATGTCTCAGTATTTCATTTTTATTTTCTGGAGTCAGTTTGTTGAACATCTTTCTAGCTTCTTATAAACTCATATCATAAATCATGATCTTAAAGAGCATTCCTTAATGCATAAGTCCCAGAAATGCGTTAGGTGGCTCGAGACATTTGCAAGACTTATTTGTTACCTTCCCAAAGGTTTAAATCAAAGCTTGACAGCCTTTATAGTACACACATGAGCCATGGACATGCCTTTGCCCACTGCTAAACACACCCACTCCTACAGTGGAAATGGAAGCTTTAAAACACTGCCTGGCAACACTACACGTCTTTCCAAATGAAATGTAAGTGAACTTTAGTCTGCTTAGAGTAAAATTACTTTTATACAATTTAGCCAGGTGATCAAGATGACTTGACTTTCAGATGGGAAAAAAGACAGCATAATGGGGAATTAAATCTTAAACTGTTGAGCTGTCATCTGACAGCCCAAACAAAGCTATTTTGGGCTAAAAGAGTGCTTTCTACTCCCTCATATTCCATTACTCAATTTGGAGAACAAAGAACGCTTTTTGGGGGAAAGGATTGCTTTGTGTTTTTTTAAACACGATATTCCCTTTTTAAAGGTTATTTTCCCAGTATGTACCAATTTTTATCTGTGTATATTATACATACATTCACACATACTCCCATGTTCCTCCTAGAAAGCTAATATATATATTTCTATTATTCTAATGGGCTTTTTGTTCACCTTTTGTTTCAGGTGACAACACATTTGAAAATAACATTTTGTTAACTGTCACAGTTAACAGTGCTCACCCAGGTACCTGCAACTGTATCTCATACCTCCTTTTTCTACTCATCAGACTCTGTAAAGATCCTACAATTCTGAGAAGAGGGAATGAAGTTTGATTCAAAAGGAAGAAAAGTTTTTCTAGAAAGCTCGTCTTTTCTTTATTATTTATCAAATGTTACGGACAGATTCTCCAACACTTTTTTCCAGGAGGCGACAGGGTTTTTCCTCCCAGCATGGATAATACCCAGCACACACTAACTAATCTTCCAGAAGACATTTTATTAGCATCAATTCCTTGCCTGTACTTACACGAACACCTCCCTGCAGCTTTACCTTCTGCAGTAACCTGTCCCATTCATTACATGCTTGTTACCTGTGTCTTCCAAGGGCAGCTGGGGTTTTGTTTCTTGTTCTGCTATGTCTGCTACAACTGCTGCTGCCGCCGCCTCAGGGGGTGGCTGCGGAGGTGAAGGTGGTGCCTTTACCGGTGTGGTGGACTCTGGGGTCTCAAATGCTTCTTCAGAGTCAGAGCTCCTGGGGAAAATCAAACGAGAGACTAGTGAGCAGAGTGAAGATTCATGTTTGCACGTCTACTTGGAAATGCAGGGCTTTCTGAGCTGATGGCATCGACCTCAGCTATCAGGCTACCTCTGCATTTCCCAAAGGAGATTTTGCAATGCAGTATGGTTTCCAGAGCAGAATATCATGGCTATAGTCTTCTCCATATATAAGTCTTTATGTCACTTAAGGCTTCTTTGTGTTACAAAAGCAAACACACAAATGGAAATAAATATGTCCTGCAGATCCTGCTTTCCAGTGTGAAGGTGGCTTGACCACACAGACAACACCACTGACATCTCCGTGTTAGTCTCAGAAACCGTCCTTGGTACAAGTGTAGCTAGATCGACTAAAAAAAAAAAAAAAAAAAAATCTTCTCAAGAGAATTTCATAGCTTCATCAAAAACCCCATCTAAAATAGCATCAAATTCCTGTGTGTGCTCCCACAGGTGAGAAACCAGACATGGAGATACCTGAGGTGCAGCAAATCCTTGTGCATCCTGCTCCCACGGAAATACTACATTCCACTTTTAGCAGAATTTTACCACAGCCCTTTTTGAACAGTAAGTGTATGGGTTTGTTACACAAGGCAAGACAACCTGTAAAATGCACCAGAGTCCTGGTATTGTCAATAATCCTTTTCTAGCACCGTGTGCTCACACTAACACAAAAACCATAGGGACCACAATGGGTTGGTGCCAGCCCAGCAAGGAAAGAGCAGCACCCACAATGGAGCCATCCAAATGAAACGCGAGCTTGAAAGGCAGCAACTGTCCAAAAAGATGGGTAACCTAAACATTAAGTGAAGATCTATACCACACAAGGACACACCATTTGCTCTCACAGCAGTACAGCCTTAGGAAACTGTCCTTCCAGATCTGAAAACTATAGATCTTACTTGTTCTTAAACCAAACTGAGACTAAATTTTAGCTTTAAAAAATTTCTTCTCAAAGCCTTTTTTGAGAGCAAGGAATGCAGTAACATTGGTGTCATATTCAATATGCACTGAACATATGTTCAATATACGTTCACTAAGCATTTCTGTTGGTCAGATGCAGATTTTTGCTGCTGGTCTGTAATACGGTGAATTGGATATGACAGCTTCCTAAAGGACAGGACCGATTTGCTTATTTCCAGTGATTTTTTGCATGGCTGTAGTCTCCACTGCTCCTCACGGCTGTCTACACCCCGCACGCCAGTGCAACGGGGACAAAATTTACCATGACATGAAAAGCCATTTCATCCCCTAGAAGCACCCTACAAGCCGTCCTGAATCAAGGACTCCTCTCATTTTGTTCAAGTTAGAAGATAACTCTGAGCTGCCAGATTCTGTTTGGTTTCTCAAAGCTTGTGATTATTTTAAGCAGCTCGATGTCAGGAGAAGTACAAGTACAGGATTTGCATTCAATTACATTTGCCTAAATCTATCGCAGCATGAAGCCTTCGGCGAGCTGGGGAAGAAAAGACCCCGATGTCACCCCTGACAGCTTGAGGAGCACAGCGGGCCCGATTCTCCCTGGCTGTCTCCGCAGAATCCCAATGAGAGCTCCCACCTTCTTGCACACTGTCAGGGCACACACGCCACGGCCCGGCACCGACCCCCGTCTCCTCTGTCTCATCACCTCTACTCCTGTGCAAAGCAAAAGGAGTTCTACTAGCTCATAGCTTTGGATGTTTGCCTTACTTGGGGATTTTGGGAGATTTTTTTTTTCCCCTGAAACTTGTGTCACTGCCTGGGGAACTGTTCAGAAATAGTGTGCCTGGCTTTCGATCACATCTACTGCTGCAGCTCCTCAAAAGACCTTTGTGTCATTGCTTAAACTATACTCATTCATCAGGCCACAGAACAGTCTAACTGGGAGAGGTAGGCTGCAGCATTTTAAATTATATCCCTTCAAAGATGCACCATGTTTTAAGTTCAAAATATTTTAAGCTTAAGAACAGCTGCAAACAAAGAGCTTCTGTAAATAAAGCTGCACAATAGGTATTCAACAAAATAATGCTTTCTCTTCCTTCCACAGAGCTGCTTCAGGAAACTTTCAAGTTGAGGAATCAAAGAGAAACAGAGTTGTATGACATTTTCCCAGTAGAGAAATGTTTCTCGTGTCATAAAAATAAACCTAGAAAATTATCATCTAAATCAACAAAGTGAAAGGTAATTCATATCTCTTAGGCTTTCGCGTAATTCTGCATTGTGCTGCACTTAATTAATGCTTTACTCTCTTCATTTTGAACCCAAAGTGTTGCTCTGTAATACTGAAACAATAACGGTTGCACACGTTTAGCCCCCTTTTTTCCAAACTGTCTGTATAGCACATGTAACATATGCAGTAAATATACAGACATATGTAATATAACTGAAATTGTAAAAAATCTCTGCTTTCATGTCTTACTTATATTTGTAACTGCTTTATAAAAACTGACTTGATGGAGCAGTTCTGTGTCCTCCTTCTTTAAGTGATAGAGAGACTTTGTGCATGTTTACCTCCCTTTTAAGCAAGCTACCTTTGTTTACTTGGTCTCTTCCTTGGATGAGGTAGGCATAAGCAGTTGAAGTGAAATGTCTGTTCTTTTTTGTTCGGTGTATGAGCTTCCACGCTGGAGAACCTCCCAAGTCTGTGGACAGACAGTTGTGGTGCCTGAGCTCCAGCACACAGCTTTGTTTTACTAATATTTAATAATCCCCCAAAGATTCTGATGCAATACTCCTGATTTTCATCTGCATCCCTCCATAAGAAGCAGTGTAATCAAGTAAGAACTGTCTTAACCGTAATCCAAATGCTGCTGAGTTTGTTATGAGAAGCAATCATGCTGGCAAAATATGGTATTTAACGAAGAAATATGAAGGGAAGCTGAATATCAGAAAAATGTACTTTGACGTAGCCTAGGATCTGTGAGAGAGCATAAAGCCTGGAAGCACATACCAGGACTATGCTCCAAGGTCTACATTACATATATCCTGGAAAAATGAGATCCTGTGTTCAGTTTTCCTTAGTGAAAATACGGATGGTCTCTCTTGCATAGAATATTTTTAAGACTACAGCCCTACTTTCAAGCTGTAAGAAAAGATTTTCCCAGAACAACAGGATTTCCTGTGAAAAGGAAATTACATATTTCAGCCAGTTCTATTCATAATGTCTTTTCTCTGAGAAATACATGGAATACACAGAAAGAAAATAATGCTGCCGAGAAGTTCATGGTGTAAAACAGATTGCCAAATTGTGATATGCCGTGAGAATCGGCACCAATTCAAAGCTGCGCAAGGAGCAGCCACCACGGATCCAGCTGTGGGGAGGCTCTCACGAAAGGAAGAGCCCTTGTATCATCTAGAATGTTATTCTGAAGATCCAGCCAAGGACGAAGCAGGGTGAGATGGGACGCACGGGGTTTAGAGTTGGAGAACTCATTTGCTGGCCCCAGCTCATAGTGTTGTGGAGACGGGGCGTGCAAGTGCAGAGTCCAAGTCTGCAGGACTAGTTTGTGGGGCAGCGAGGAAGTAAAGGCTACAGGAAGGAACACACATTCACACGTTCCTTCAGCCAGCTTGGGAAATGAGCGGGAGCTTGCCTTGATAGCGTATGTCATATCTTTCCATCTGTATCCTTTGGTTTTGTTACATAGTGGGCAAAAAAGGTATAGATTGTAGAGGCTGCAAAATGATTAGATGATAGTAATTGAGTACAAAATGACTAGAAATATTCTTCTAGTCCATCTCTTTCATCTCCCTTCCTGAAAGATACCAGTAAACAGTAAATGTAACACAGAGATGGGGGAGAGAAGCAGGGGAGAACTGAGAAATGCAAGAACGATACTGGACCGATACATCTCTGGCAACACTGCATCAGCTTGCGGAGCAGGAGCACTCCCACTCTCATCTGGAAACTTTGAGGTCTTGCCCAGTCTGCCACATAAATCTCCGGAGGAAATACTGAAGGGAGTCACTAGGGTTGACTTCTCTTCTTCACCTTTGGCCTTGCGGAAATCCAGCCTCATAAGTTACATTACCTTTTTTTGTAAACCACAGATGCTTATAGTTTTAAGTCCTCCCCGATTTCAGAATGAAAAATTGCCTTTTGTCACCATAGCTGGAAAGCAGTCAGTAAGCAAGAATGAGATTTCTTTGTTCCACTGCCTCTCCTCACTGTTTGCTCTCTTCAGGCACGACAGCCACCGCAGCGAGGTCATCCTACTTGTCACTTGGAAACTCAATTCATTAAAAAGTAGTTTGCAACAGAGCTGTGGCCTTCAGCTGCATCGGGAACCCTGCCATCTGTCTCGGGTTCTTCTAATATTTACACTACAGCAATATAACCAATGCAAGTGTGCGCTCTGGGTTTATTCCACAGGCGTTGACACAAGGACTGAGGTCAGCAGCATCACTTCCTACGGAGGGGCACAGGGGAGCAAATCTGGAACCGGTATGTGCCAAGGGAGCTCCACGGGCTTTTGTGGAGTTACTTCACTTAAAGTCAAATCTATATAGAATTTTTATTTAGAGTATAGCCTGCTTCAGAAAAAAAAAGCCCCATGCCTAACTACTTTATGGAGCACTGATCTATTGGTGTGCAATACGGACAGTCCGGAGAGGAACGGGTGTGTGATGTATTGAAGTTTTGAAGCCAGGAGCTGGAGTTGCATTATCGAGAAGCACAGCCTGTGCTGGGAATGGAGAGAGGGGGATGGAGCCAAAGAGCTGCTCTCCACAAGCCGGGCTTGTGAAATCACAAGTAACAACATCAAGACCGGCTTCATGGGGATCTGCTCCATCAGAGCTAAGGTGAACAGCCTCTGTCCACTTGTATTTGAATTTGTGTATTTTCTTCCAAACTTTGCATTTAGGAGAAAGTTTGCTAAATTTGCTCATTAGTGGAACATGTCCCGTGGTAACTGAGGTCTCTCATACCTGTCAGCAATACCACTGATGACCAGCTAGCACTCCATAAACTCATCCTTCTTGTTGGTACTGAAAAAAACCTCTATCCAGTAATAGTTTTGCCTCTATGTACCTTTGTTTTATTGACATCAGACCAGAGGAGACAATTTCGTTCTCATGCTGCATTTGGAAATATGACATACCGGGGGGAAAAAAGCCACGTAATCTTACAACATGCACACAACAACAAAACCAAACTGTGCTCCACTGCCATCCAAGAGTGCTTGGAGGGTAATGAAACAAAAGCAAGGACTCCAAAGGTTTACTGGGGAACTGTGGTTTAAACATTGCCCTCTAATTGTAGTGTGTGGGACATCTGGAAACGTACAGGGAAATTGAGGACTGTCTCAGACGATGAGCAATTCCTAGCTGATCAATTTTAACTTCTAAAGTCTTTTCCTGAGATATAGCTGTACTCCTGAGGGGGAGGAGACAGAAATGGGTATTTTGTCTTTTCTTCCACCTCATCTTTAGATCCACATGTTCTTTACAACTGGCTAGAGCTGCAGTTCAAGGGGAAAATGGCTGCCCGAGTATATCCATCACCTCTAGGCTCCATAAAACAACAGTTGAGCTATCTGCAGATCTGATTCCCTGGGCCCTAAGAATCAAATGACAAATAAGAGCTCACAAAGCACGTGCATCTGTTACCAGCAGCCATCACGCAATGCTCGGCTCCTGTACTGAGACTTCTGTGCACCAGAGGTACTAGCAGGGCTCTGAGACGAACAGGGAGTCCAAAGGCGTGCGATGGAAGGACCCAAATGAGCAAACACTGCAGCACTGATACATAAGCACTACCTGTGGCAACACCTACAGGCAACGCACAGATTCCATCAGACCTGGCCCTCCGAAGCATCGGTAACTGTTATATCACAAAGTTAAGGTATAAATTTCACATCAGTATTTACAGAACAATTTATGAACTGTGAGAGGAACCTAAATCAGTAAAAAAAAAAAAAAAAAAAAGGAAAGCAACCTCTTACAGTGTTCAATTTAGTACTGAAGACAAATTTTGGTTTTCATTCCTGTAAGTCCCATTGGGAGATGAGCTGGAAATAAAAAGGAGGAATGAGCTCTGTAGTCTCACCTCCATCGATCATTCTCAGAGATGATCCTCATAAAACCTGCATGAATAATTCCGGTCTGGTTTACTGAGGAGATCAGAACCAAGGGTGCAGGTCTGGCTGTATACTTCTGAGGTCAACCTGTTTTGCATGTTACTTGAGCAGGCACCTACACGGCACTGGCAAGAGCCACACAGGCTGACAGATTTGAGAAGACACTCAGCAACTTCAAGGTTAGAGTTTCCAAAGCCACAGAGGCAAGGAGTTCAGAGATGCACATTAACTTCAGTCACAGCTCTTCCACTATAAACAGTTTGATAAAACCTTTTCAAATCTCCTGGTGTCATTTGCAATGGTTAAACTGATTTTTCAGTATAGGTCTTAGAAAAAGAAAACCAAACAAACCCAAACCAACCAACCAAAAAGAACACTGAGGCAGGATGTTTCAGCAATACATCTCCCAGACGGAAGATCAATCCTACTCTCAACTCTGCCACTGAACTGCTGCAGATACATGGTCTTGGCCAGTTCACTGCTGCATCCACCGCAAGCCTGCCTTATCCACTCAGGCTGGGATCTCTTAGAGGCACGAACAGCTTCTTGCTGTGGATGTATACACAGCCCATAAGGGAAGAAAGACTGCTGGGCACACATTATGTTTGAGGGGTTTTTTTTCTTCTGTTTATATAAAATTCAGTAACAGACAATCTCTTATAATTCATCTTGTGGTATCACTCATATTGCAATTACACAACTCTGTAATACAGAGGTACATATAATTTTTTTTCTTTCTTTTTTTTTTTTTTTTTCCTTCAGACTCTTACAAATGCAGCTCTGGATCATAATTCAAAATCACCAAGAGAGCTCAAATGGTAATTCCTTTCCTGGAGATCAAGTTACCAATTTAGGCCAGCAGCCATTAGCTGACCCAAGGGCCTACTCACAAGAGCCAAGAATATTCTATAGTTACCACAAAAGGTCATTTTTTCATCCCAGCACTAGGTTAGGATAATATCAAAGATGTGTCAGCTTTGTGTGCTATCGTTTTTGTACAGTATTTGCCTACTCAGCGACTTCCAGCTAACATGACATTCCATATTAATGAGCTTCTTTTAACATGATAATTGTTAGCTATGTCATTGTTCACCTACGTGTTTTGAATATGAAACATCATTACAGATTTTAAAATTTAATATTAAATTTGTACGCATTTGCAACATATAGAAAACAGATATAATGGTAGATTCATCTGGTTATTTTAGGTATTAGATATTAATATTTGGTATCTGAATTAGTCTACCTGTCAAACGTAGCATCCAAAGATCTGTTAAATGCACTGTATTAAAAACCAACCCAATACGAATGGTGATAGACATAAACCTCACAAACGATGTTTCCCTTCTCTCTAACAAAATATACCATTTAAAGGATAGAACTTCTCAAAAGGATTCAACAGTGCAGACAACTCTGAAAACGTGTTGCCCAGCGCAAACCCAGTAACTTTAGCCCAGCCTAGCAAAGCTAAAGGGTTGGTGACTTTCCAGGGACCACTGAAAGCCATCTGCCTTGCTCCCTCTTCCCCCTGGGAATGTTCTCAGTGCTGGATCTGACACTTATATTGAGTCAGGAGCCAGGGGAGGTACAAACATGTCACTTACATGTCACCAGACTCCATTTACAAGACAGTTCCTTTAGGGACACATTTCTGACAATTAACTATTAATGGACTTCTCTCACACTGCTGTAAGGGTATGCAGCGACAAGACCATCTACCCTATGATTAAATAAATTCACAACAAACCTATACTGTGAGGAGACAAACCGCAAAATGGGTCACAAGAAGAGGATGCTGAGAGGGAAACAGTCAGATCACCAACCTTATCTTCAGCTCACATCCTGCTCCGACTGGCACGAGACCATTGTCCCGCTGGAAAACTACTACTGACTTGCACACACACGGTGACAATCAAGCCTTGCAAATAAAATAAAATAATGTCTGGTAGCCCCAAGGTAGCCACAGGAAAACCAGAGTGTATTGGCCTCCGAGGGTCTGCTCCAGTGAAATGAGAAATGCCCCAGACTACACCAGAAGTCAGGGGGAATTCATGGCTTTCTAGTGCTGAGTCTGTACTAAGCAAGTACCCCACCTTATGGGGGAATACTTTGGTCTGCTAGCTGACATGTATGGCATACGTACTGAATACGTATCATATGCGTACCAGAAAAGGCAATTACACCTTTGCTACTCACCTGCATTGCAACATTGCCACCATGTTTTATAGTTTCTGACTTGCAAAGCCTGATCATCAAAACAAAACAATAATTTCATCACAGGATATTTCAGCTTAGACTATAATGCTGGAGAATAATTTTAATCTTATTTTATAACACTCACCATCGCTGAGCTATAGATCTCTCTATTTTTACTTTAAAACTGGATATGGCTCAGTGAAAAATAGGTACAACTCCAGCTTCTTTAATCACAGCAATTTAAAATAATTTTACAGAAGAAATCCCCAAACTGGGATGAAGTTAATTTCCTAGGTGTCTTCATTCTTTATTCTGCTATCTTTCTGATGCATTAAAACCCTAACAATATTGTAGGACAGAAAAACAAGTAGCATTTTTTTTTAAAAAGGTTTTGGTGAAAGAACATATCGCAATCAAAGTTGAGAGGTTTAAGTAGGAATGCTTTTGCATTCATGGGTTTCTGCAGCAAAAGTCATATTCCACACAATCATCCACAGTTTCTTACTCAGCAGAGGTATTTTGCCCAACATAAGAGCAGGATAAATGTCACGTGCTTATTTTGTGGCCTGAGCTACGACGCGGCAGAGAAGCATCCTTTGCAGTTCTCACTTAAGAATAAAGCTTTAATCAAATAAATCCCGTTCCACTGAAACGACAAAGACCTACTTTAGTGCAACGCAATTACACAAGAGCTTATATTGACACCAATGTGTGCAGAAAGCAGGGCAGGCACTCCTCTGCAGAGAAGGAATTTAATATTATTTCAGCATAAATATTCCCACAAGACCCACAGAAAACATGGCTCCCCAGAAAAATAATCACTATTACATTGAAGGTGATACTTCCCGGCCCACAAGTGATGTGTCATGACAGGCACAAGGTTTAATTCAGGGACACAAGGGAGGAAGATCACTCTGCATCGTGCGCAGACGCAGCCAGAGTCATTCCCCCGCTTTGTGCAGCTTTCTGCTTCTCCTCCACGCCGTGAACCCAAGGGTGTAACGTCCTCTGCTGCCCAGCGCAGCTCAGACACTTCAGCTGAACTGTTAATGATTTACACCAGCGTAAATTTGGTGTGAAAGGGTGAATATGGCTCAGTTATATACTGCTACTGATGTAAGACTACTGAGCGACTTCACTGCTCTTCTGATAACATTCAGCCTCCAATGTCAAGTCCTTGGACAACTTAGTGTCTGAGCTGAGATACAAGAATCTGGATTTTCTTTTTTTTTTTTTTTTTTACATAGGTGAGATTACAGAACTAAAATGCTATGGCTTCCCTTTTCAGATCATTATGTGGGACTTCAGAAATGGAAAATAATACCTTGAGTGTTATCCAAACCACACAGGTCAGTTTGGAAATCTGTCTTCTAGAATAGATTGCAAAATGAGACTTATGAACCCCTTAAACATTAATCACTTACTATAAAAAGGCCAATTTTTGCTCACAGGATGGCTATATTTAGAGAACAGGATTAGAACTGCAGTGGAGGAGAATTAAAAGGGCATAATCACCTTAAAAATAATGTTGATTTTTGGTTTTTAACCTATTGTATTAGAAGTAATCTTCCTACCATAACTGATATGGGAAGAAGGAATTATTTTTTCCTGCTTTTTCTGCTTGTTTATTCGGTGATTTTGAGAGCATTTTGCGCGGAAGCCAAATTCACACTCCCCCAACAAAAGCCATTTCCTGCTTTCACACAGCAACCAGAAAGAAACGTCTCAAGCTGTGGGAAGCCACATCTGAAGGAAAAAAGACTGAGAGATATAACATGGCATACTTACAGCAGCACTTCGAACTGCTTAAATCATTTTTCTAACTGATTAGCAAGAAGTTCCCCATAATGCTTTAAATCATCTTAAATTTTCCTTTTTATTGCTTTTCCCGAGATCTAACAGGGTATGTTTTTCAACACTACTGATATAAATGAATAATGAAACAAACGCCCATCCTTTCTGGCCAGCCTGCTTTCCCTTTTACTGGCTTCAGTCTGAATAATGAAAACATCTACATTACAGAAACAGGACTCGGAACTGAAGGATTTTTTAATCCCTATGCTCTTTTCACACAGATGCGTTATTCTCAGAGGAACAACAGGAAAATACCATTTAATTAAACGCACTCATCTTCAGACATCACAACAGCAAATATACTCATGTGTCCCTAAATCACCAGAGGCTGCTAGATATCCAAACACATAAATCTCTTAAGAGATGAGAAGAAACAGTAAAGATACAGGATACCCCAATATCCAAGGTAGAAAATACTTACCACAAATACAGTTATAATCAGTTAATAGATAATAATCCCAGTCAGTGCTACGCTTTGTTCACCCTACTAGGTTAGAGTTTGGTATTTGAAATAGTAGTTGATGTTTAAGTATTTAATACCCATGGCAAATATCTTTCCTCTGCCTTTAGTGCCAAGCTCTAAAGCTTTAATCCAGGAAACAATATCCTGTTAACTATCTCCTCAGAAAGCATCCATGTGCTTGTGCTCACTGCTATACAGCATCATGCAATAGCTTCAAGCGAAAAGAATCAATAATTCATTGCGAGCCAGAGCCATAGGTTTGAAATTGCTTTGCTATTGGAACTACCTTTTAAATGCAACAAGGCTTTCCAGAGCCACCTCTCTGCTCCGCCACACTGCTCAGAAGCAGGACCTGGGGACAAAACAGCAACTGTGAAGTGCAAAGATGAATATATGACACCCGTAATCCCTAGGGGACCGGGTTACCTTGGGAGGCATGGAGGTTTGTGAAAATAGTGAGATGTGGAAATCAGACTGTGTTCCTGCAATGCGTACAGTCCTTCCTTTCAGAAAGGAGATACGGACTACATGGAGGGTGGAGAGGAAGGGAGGTGGGGAGTCCCTTTGCTAAAAGGGAAAGAGGGGAGAAAAGAGTCCCTCTGCCCTGAGCCTGCTCCATATTCTTCCTATTTTACCCCTGCACAGCCTCCGTAAAGCTGCGCAGAGCTTCGCACAGATCCTCACTGACACTTATTGCTCTATTTCAACATGTGAAGCAGCTGCACGGATAGAAACACAGCCAGGAAGCAATAGGAGCAAAGGACAAAAAACATCTCAACCTCTTAATAACAACAAAAAAATCTCTCATCGGACTATAATAATTTCACGTCCTGACTCAGGGGTGGGTGTGATCCTTCTGCTGCCGCTCCAGCCTGGTGTAGCTTGGGGAGATTTCTCATTGACTTCAGCAGAGCTGCAGCTTTACCTCTCCCGCGGGCACACCGTGCTGCTCCCGCTCTCAGCACAATGCAACCGTCCCTTTCGGTAGGTGCTGCGTGAACGCCCAGCTCAGGGAAGTGCCGACGCAGCACAACAGCATGCTGGAAAAAGCAATCCCTGATTTGCAGCGGCACCTCACCAGCTGGCACCCCAGCTGTACTGCCCACAGCTCTGCTAGGTGAGGAGCAACGGCGCTAAACCTTCCCTTCCCAGGCTCCCGCTTTGGAAGGGGATAGTCCTGCACTTGGGAAGTTAAACAAAGGGATTCAAATTCCTTGCTTATCCTCCCCCTCCTTTAGCAACCAAACCCTTTTCCCAGCACAACTCTGGACTCATATCTAACGAGAGCAATGAACTGTTATTAACAAGACCAATAAATGCAGGTTTCTATGCTGAAGAAAATCAAAACTCAAAAGCAGGAGCTTATGTGATTCTCACTACTCCTAGGTTTCAGATACAATCTGGTCTATATTTAGCCCTAGAAACAAGCTTCTTTTGTTTAGGAAAACCCTATCTTGTAAATTTGAATATAATTCTAAGGATTCTGTTTAATCAAAATCAAATAAACTTGAAAGGGAAAGCCTCAGATTTTCCCAAAGTTTACTTTTCATCCCAACAGAACCAACAGCCCCAGGTCTTCCTCCAGAAAGCAAGAGGCTTCCCAGGCACCCATTCATCTCCTTACTCAGTCCTCGCAGCAGAGGGAGAGGAGCTGCAGCAAGCAGTACTGTGGGGAAGCAACAAACAAAGCTAATAGAGGTCTACAATTACCCTGAGGTCTGTCTCAGAGATGTCTACAGTTGATTAAACCAAAATTCAGCTCACATGCTATACGTCTACGTTGCAAACTCCACTTTGGTTTCTAGAGCTAAGGAGGGATCTTACTATCTTGTCTAGTATCACCATCACCGAAGGCTCTCAGGCCAAAACGTGCCTTAAAAGAAACGTTTGAAACCTCAGACTGTGGTGGAAAAAGGAAACTAATTCAATTTTTTTCCCCATTAAGCTGGCTCTCTGGTGCTAATGAGAGTACAAAACATGATACCCACAGTAGTCTGCTACTAAATTCAGATAGTTGCTTCAGAGCATTTAAGGATCTGAAGGGAAATGACACCTTTTTTTCTTAGAGGTTTTTCCACAGTAAAAAAATATTTGGTTTTTTGTTTCTTACAGAAAACACGCCCACTTTCTCAAAGAAAGTGCAAACTGCATTGAAATTCTAGCTATAATTAAAACTCCGCCTTTTGCCACTGCAAAGCCTTCTTACCTGGACTAAAGAAGTTTGTTACACAGCTAAATCCTTACAAAGCATCAGAGATGGATAAGGAAATGGTACCTAAGACATGAGCAAATACAAAAACCCTCTGTAGGTATAAGGTCTTAAAACAAAGGAAATGTGTTTATAATAGACAGAACCACTTTTCTACGTGCTATAATCAAGTTAGAGAAACATTAAAAGCACCCAGACTATTACCTCTTAGAACACACAGGACTGAAGAGCATCCTTGGTTTAAATTTAACAAGCAGTTACTTTGACTGCTGGGTCAAGCAAAGCAAAAAGCAAAAGCAGACAGGGAAACAGTTCTGACTGTAAGTGACAGGCACAATGCGTGTGCCAGAATGCCTTTTCATTCATGTTTTTACTATCTCACATCAGTTTGTATTTTCCAATTTGCCTGTATGTCATAATACATAATAGATGACAGCAGCTCCATTATGCATGCCATAGGGCACAGCATTCAGTATAGAGAGCTTTATAATATACACGTATTTGCCAGATGCATGGCATGCCTTGCTAATAGAAGGGTGAGTGATTCTGGGGTCTTTTTATTTTGTTTTCAAGTCTAAACGTGACCTGCCTACTTCTAGTGACAGATGTAGCAGTTGATGTAATAACCTCTCATATCAAAGGAAGCACTGCCATTGACTTCAGAGATGAGATCCTTTGGACATAAATAAGGGAGGCTGGAATAAAAGACAGGGGAGCTCGATAGAAGAATTTGCTTGTTACTTCTGGTCCATTTTCTCTTAAGTAGAACTCCCCCACGTCTCCCAGCAATTCACCCTATTTAGCAGACAAATCTAGTAGATCGAGCATGCTCCACTTATTGATGGGGATGCTTACTGATGACTGCCAGTAAGAGGAAGAAGAAAACAAATTTACGTAGAACGCTGACAATAGGCAGAACTATCTGTCAAGGGATTAACTCAGACTAAGTACCAGTTCAGTAACAGAAGCCTCCCCTCCTCCCAAGACCCAAATTCTTTTCAATACTTTCAATATATATCTCTCTATCTCATACTCTTCCATGTATATATTCATTAAGATGATCTTCCTATGTACAAGCATATAAAACTGCAAATATTTTACCAGACTAATTTCTTTCAGACTTAAGAACCATACAGTGGGTTCTTTTAAGTTTGGGAGATAGAAAAATAAAAAATGGTAGCAAGCAAGGGCTGCATTTTTGTATGTATGCACAGATAACTTTTATATATACATGCGTATATACACACGTACACACAGAACAGCTGCTCACATCTTGCATGCACAAGGCTGAGTCAATCCAGTTTGAATTCTTCTGAGTCTTTCCAGCAACCAACAAATAAATGAAAAGACCAAGTAGCAGAAGAAATATTGAAAAACAACCCACAAGGGCACCAACATCTTGGCCTGCTACCAATGATCAGTAACATTCAATTTCTTTCCTGGAGCCTGATCCAGCTCCCACTGAAGTCAGTGGGCATTTCACCATCAACTTCAGTGGGAGCTGGCTCAGTCTTCAGTCATTTTCCTCTTGGATTGGCAAGGGATGAAAACGTTAGAGACGCAGCATATAGAGCCCTGATGGGAGGAAATAACACATCATCAGCCCTTTGGCTGATCAAGAAATGGGTACCGAATGTAAATCCTGCCCAGTTGCTGCAAGGACAGCAACCGTAATGCTCCACAAAAGGAAGGTGTGGTTTGTGCTCAGGAGAAAGGAGCCCTCTCCATTGGAGAAAAAAAATGATTCACAGATTACAACTGGCTAAGAGCTACCAACATTTAAAAGCCTAACAACATTTCCAGTTTTCTAGTACTTAAAAAGTATTACCAAAAGATAGAAATATATTACTATTAAAAAGAAAACCACTGATATATAGGTGACCACCAGGGTGCCTGCTGTGATTTGCAAAGCACATGACAGTGCTTATAATGTCAATAGTGAGGTCTGAACCACACCACTTTTAGCTGCTGTTAACTTTTATTGTCACAGGCTTCCCTTGGGCTTCCCCTTTTTTATCATTCAAAATTGACTTTTTTTTTTCCTTTAAATAAAAGGACAATTGTCTGCTGCCAGTGACTGAGCCGCTAACAATCCACAATGAACAACAGAATACCCCAGGCTGTCAGTATCAATACTGGTTTTATTACAAATACTTTTATCCTGGCTGAAACAAATTTACATTAAAATTGGGAATTTGGCATACACATGCAAAAAGAGTATATTTAATCATGGATACACTCTAAAATCTTAACCTAAACCCCTTTTCAGAATCGATTCTATCATCAATTTCTTTCTATGACTTTCCCTAGTGTTTAGAGAAGTCCATCATAGGACACTTTGGCGGAACTCCTAAACCAGTAGCTATTTAAGGAATTTGTTTGTCTCTGTACTTTTTTTGGATGCTAACATAAATCTATTCCAGTAATGATTTCTGATTTACACCCCTCTAATCTAACGAACTCAGGGCAGCCAAATCCAACCTGGCTTTCCCTTTGTTACGAAGCTGTCTCCATTAGGCAGTCAGCCTCGCCTGATGGCTACAACGATGACTTCAGGGATGCTGTAACTGCGCGGGCAGTTACCCAACTTGCCTGGGACACAGCCAGAAGTTTTTGCCTCTGAACTATCACTGCCATTAAGGAATTTGCTTGTGTGTGCAAAGTAAGTTAAATGTAACCTCATTAAAAAAGCGTTGGTAAAAGTTATAGTGATTAGGGTATAAAGTCAAAACGTCAGACCAGAACTGATTACCATGACATCCTACAAGGACATTCTTGTTTTCGGAAAACAGGCCCATACTTTCTCAAGGATAAAGAAATATCTCCATTCTTACCTCATTTTAAAGAGTATTTAGGTGGAGTGAAGAAAATGGCACACTCTTCTCGTGATTTATTTAGTGCAAGATTAGTGATGTCTTTCACAAACTCTTCCTAAGGATATCAAGAGTTACTGAATGACGCCTGTGCTAAAAGTCTATCTGTTGATTATGTCGGGCCTTAAAAGACCATATTGAAACCCCACGGGAATGACTAACTGCAAAAGATGAGTATATTTATATATAAAAGGAGTCATCGAAAGAGATGTCAATATAATTTACTCATGTGCCCCCAAAATATACACAGATATATATACACACCTTGATCAATACGTTCTTCAACAGAATGCATTCCTAAAAGGATGTGAAAACTGTGGATAAAAAACACTGAACCCTGCTTTAGCTACATCTCTTTTATTGGATCACTCTTAAAAATCAACACCAGTTTGTGCAAATGAAAATGTAATTTACAGTACTTTAAAGATAATGAGGCATCAGTTTATTCCACCGTATCATTAAAACAGATGCTGTATATAGGAATGTCAGCACTATATAAGATGGAACTGTATAGAAAAAATCTTAATTGGTGAAGCTATACATCAAAGGAACAAAGGCTGCAGAAATGCTGTTAGGCCTGTATCTTACAAATATAACAAGGCAGTATCAAGCAAAGCTATCTGCTGATATACGGGAATATGACAATAGGGAGCATATACCTACTTGTAAGGCCTATTATAGAGGTAAAACTATCAGTTACTGCTCTATCATTCCCCAATGACTCTGAAGAACTTATCTCAAACACACAAATGATGTCTCAACTATAATCAGATCTACCTTAATAAGCAGACATTACATTAAAAAATAAATCTTAACAGACCTATATGAGGCTAGTTTATAGACTAGCCCTAGTGGATAAATACCTAAAACTTACCAAAATACATGATCAGAAATTAACTCGGTGTTCAGACATGTTAGATAAATGTGATTTATGTAACTGAAATGACAACAGGAGACAAGGTAATTCTTCTAAAATCCATTCAGAGGTAAGGTCCATGCAGTAGCATGGACCTTACCACTCCACCCCTACTAACTTAGTAGTTTGGGGTGGAGGGTTAGGGAGAAAAGACTGTTGGCTAAGTAAACTGATAAATCCTCAACCAATAAATGACAAAATCCTATTTACAAATGGGAAATGACTCTGCTATTTCTGCATGCACATACATATTTCTCCACTTCTATATATGATTTAGCCATCTGAAAAAGTGATAACTTGTTCTGAACAAGCACTAATTGTTTGCTTTTTTCTCCCTCCCCCCAGTGAATCTTTCAGAGTTGGCCTTCAGTGAGAAGAGATCTAAGGACACCTTGCTTATGATTCCTCAGAGGATATAATACCATGACAGGGGTGGATGCTGACAAGGGTGATGTGACCTGAAAAACAGTATCTGTACAGAGAAAAGCAAAAAGAAGCTCTGAAAAAACAGTGAAATGCAGCTCCATGCTGTGCATTTTAAACAGAAAACATAGAGGTGGTGGGTTTGGGAGGGGGGAAGGGGTTGGTTTTTTGTTCGCTGGAAATGGTCATTGTGTTTGATTGATTATGCATCCAAAACATAAAAAGACAAAACATATGGTACACAGCTATTGCTCGACACAAATGAATCGAGGTGGTCGGTCCAAGCGAGGTGCCTTCATACTAGGAGAGCATTATAAAATATAACTCGCAATATTCAGCAAAACCTTAACTATGTCTCCAGGCGAACGCAATTAGCATTAAACAAAGGCCTCAGACACAAAAGTCAGCTCCTTAACGCACCGCACAGGTTAAGTGCGTAAGGGCTGCAGGCCCAGCAGTACAGAGAAAAAAGAGGAGAGCAAAGGGAATCCACACTTACATGGCCTCTGACGGTTCCCGGTTCAGGCTACCTGTCTGTGCCTGCTGCAGAGACTGCGACCCTCCCATCCTCAGCGTGCCCTTGGGTTGAAGCTAGATGCGAGCAAGGCCAGCTTCTTCCGTAACTCCACCAGCGAGGAGCCCTGAGAGCTCTGACTGTGTAGAGGCTGCAATACTGCAGTGCAGATGGAAACAGCTGCTTGCATCAGTGGCAGCACAAGCAGAAACACTTCAGCAGCAGCTTCTCTTCTCTGAACTGTTGCCAGTTATTTTTTTTTTTTTTTTTGTCCAGATGAACACTCTTTATAAAATAAAATAAAATCCCAGCCACTGTGACAGGCTAATCATCTGCTAAACATCAGTGGTCCAAGCAGCTACAGTGCAAGCGCCTCTCACACAGGACTATTGGCTATTGAAACTGGCTTCAAAAAAAAAAAAAAAAAAAAAAAAAAAGAAGAAGAAGAAAAGCAGACCCTCCCTTTAAGCACACATTGTCAGCTACTGTGGCTCCCTAAGGACCTACAGGCAGGACCATTATATTGTGTTGACTCAGCTGATTTGAAATGCAAATGCACGTGTGCACTGGATGCCGTGCATACATTTCCTTCTAATAACAGGCAAGTTGTGCACATCGGGATGGTTGCAGAGAGGATTAATAAGCAGAACGGCTGCTTTTTTTTTCATTTAAACAAATGAGTTCATCCCTCTTGCAAAAATGGAATCTTCCATGAGGAACGTAGGGAGAATATCATGAGCAGCCAAGGTAAACAAGCCAATGTGGGAGCGGACCCTACCCGGCGCAGCTCCGTCCAACAGATCGGTGCACTTAACCGTTTTGCTTCTGCCTGCACAGACCCCCTCACTGGACGATGAGGTGGGGAACCGTGGGGATGCTCATCATCTAATATGGATGTGATTCGTGGCGAGGATCTTTAAGCCCAGAGAGTACAAGCCCAAGCAGCAGCATTCCAAACCCTACGAATAAGCTTATCCTGTTGCCACCGTGAAGGTACTGGGGTACTGGGAATTCACACGCGTAACAAGCTGAAAGGGCTGGGCACCATCACTCTCCACATCACCGTCTTTAGCAAATAACACATGCTCCACATACATGTTATGTTTTGCATCACTAAAGGATCAAAAAAAAAAAATCAGTAGCACCACTGTCTATACTAGGAATTAAGCTCTAGGGACACAAATGGCTTGAAGCTATGTCACAATTCTGGATGCGTGACAGGGCAGAGAGGTCAAAAGCATCAGACAAATTTAACAGAAATATTAAAACATACTAACTTCCAAGCACCTACCACAGCACGGCTTTCATGTTTCAGTGGAGGCCTCACTAGGCTCACACCTTAAACAGCTTCTGGGTTTTTTTCTCTCCTTGCAAAAGGAGAAATCCAGTAGGGTTTGCTTAGTTTACAGAAACAAGGACTGCTGGATACATGGGCAAGGTTCTGCCTCTCTGGGTGCACCCACAATAAATTGTTCTTGGGATAAGAAGAAACAAAGATGCTTAGTGAACATTTCATTTCCAGAGACTGCCTAAAATTAAATTCTGTTTTATGAACAGCATCAAAATAAATGTGCCTTTTTTTCCTCTTTTTTTTTAAAAAACTAAGGGGAACAGCTAGTAAGCCAGCACTTTGTTCAGCCACAAACTTCCAAGCAAGTTACAATTTTGGGGTTGTTTCATTTCTGGTGAAAGCCAAACCCTTATTTCTAGTTTCTCATTGCTCAACACTCAAGTCCCCCAGAGAAGCAGTGGCACTGCCTCACTCAGGGACCGAGCTTCAGAATTTCTGGCGGCCGGTTGGGTGCCCGAGCCACGGTTAACCCCCGAGCTCTGCAGCAGAGCCCAGCTCTGACGCTCCCTTGTCAAGGTGGTGGCAGCTCACTACACCTCCTGTATTTGCCAGCTCCCAGGGGAAGGCTTTCACGACTTGGGCAGCCCAACCTGCCCAAAGAGCCATTTCCAGTCATCACTGGACAAGAGATGAGGAACCAGACTCGTCCCAGGCCCCGTCACAACTCCACAACTCTCAAAGAGCTGAAAATACAGGACAGTGTCAGTTGACAGGTTTGCACCTCTTCTGTGCTAGAGAATACAGGCTGCTTTTTAGCCCTTTTACAGCAGTATTTACTTCACCAGACATTTCCCAAGAAAAGCATAAAATGCCATGAACTGGCCAACTTTGTTAATGACAGCAAATCAGCAGAGCCAAATAAAAACACAACTCAGTGTGCAAAATTTTAACGTAATGTCAGGTACACACTTGTCAGGAGCATTCCCAAGTAAGTAAAACTCAGAATTTTAAGAAAGTGTATGAAAAGCCCCATGTACACTCTGGCAGTAGATTTGAAATGGTTAATAACTCCAGTATTTCCATCCAATACGGGAAATGAATGGTACCAGCCAACAGACTAAAATTACACGGCTGTATTCAGAGACCCTATTAGGTTGAGGTTACAGCTCAGCTTCAGTTTTGCATGTGGTAGCTATACTGAACTGCGGAGACTGGTCTTTTGAATATCATAAGAGCTTCCTACTGGATTTCATTTGTTACAGAGAAAAGGAAGACATTGAGAAAAAAAAATGTCCTTAGAAAGGCAAATACCATATTGAGAAAGTAAAGCCCTAGAAGGTACCTGGAAGCCAAGAGGGAAAACACAGGTGCTGTTTGTCCTGCCAGTGGGGAAAACAGGAATACTGTGGCATCTTCCTAACAAGTGTAAAGAATACACTTTGAATGCCTGTGTCAACTCCCTCAAGTTTCACACGTACATCTATTAAATAAACAAAGGCCCAATAAAAAAAGGCTTGGATTGAATCCTGTTCTGAGGCAGCATGCTCCTTTCAGGAGCTGTATAATAGAGAAAGTTTTTAACCCATTCCCCAACACTTCTATGCAACAGACATTCTAATTCCACTCAAAATTGCAGGTCTTGGCTAACATGTTCACTGACAGTCTGCAGGATCACGGGCTTCAGCCTTTCGAGCCCAACTATGCCCCTGGTCTCTTTGCACGTACTGTCCAGGTTAGCAGGGTGCTCTGGTCTATCGCGAGGGGTGTCACAGACAAGGTATTGTCTCCTTCTCCTCTCCCTCTCACCCCAGTTCGTGTGCACAGCTCACGGCACGGCTTAGAGATTCACCACCTCTATGCTGCGCCTGCTTATAAAGGGGACAGAATTTAACTCTTCTCTTTGAAAAATAACCATCCAAGCAGCTCAATCACAGCGATGTGAACTGGAGCACTGGTAAAACAAAAACATGGGCTGTAGCACTAGTGAGACCTTGATGGATGTGCTTCTGTCGGTTTAGCGTCAATACTTCATTGACTGGCCAGAAGAGAGCTGCTTGGAGCCTTAGGAAAATGTTTCAGACCAAAAACGAAGGAGCTCAGTCCATTACTCCCAAAGGCACCTGCACAAAGAGAAGTTACACACTGGAAAGCAGCGGCGGCTCTGACCAAGTACTGTATCAACAAGATCCAAGGAGAGAAACTAAACTTAGGAAAATGAAATCAAATCTACCTTTACATGCAAATTCCCAATAGTGAGTACAGTTACCTCATGGGGAGGGATCATATTTAGTAATTTTAGAACTCCAGACTGCGATGGTCTTTCAAAAAAATATGTGCTGTAACTGAGCCTTGGACTTTAAAGTGTTTGTTGACTAAGGGATGCAAATGTAACAAATAATAGACTGAAGTCTCTGGCCAACTGTGCAAGAAGCCAGGCTGTACATTTACTTCTCATTTGGCCATAAAATCCGTTACACTGCAAAGCTGTCGGTGGACCAACCCTTGGTTGAGGTTTGGAGAAGATCTGTCATTTTGCTTGTTGCTACATTCACCTAAACCCACGTATTCTTTAAACTACTCTGGGTGCTCAGAGGATCACGTCAGTCATTTCACTTCTTGCACTTCAGAGAGAGGGGACATGTAATTAAGCATCATGCAACTACAGCAGTAAGCTTGCAAAGCTGGCTCTGGCCTTTGATTTCTCTGTGGGGCAGAAGCAGAGAGTCCGATAGACCTCGAGCCTGAACACAAACGTGGTGTGATCAGCAGCACTGGAAGGTTTCCCTGCAGCCTGCCCTGATCGGTAAGAAAGGCCTCGGATGAGGGGAGCTCTCCCTCTCCTGCCTGGCCCCAGTCCATCCTCTGAGCCTGCCAAGAAGCATCAATTTAGTACTAAATTTAGTGCTGGCTTTTAAAAATATAAGAGCTGTGTTGACACTATAAGTACATTTTGTAAGAACTTCTCTGGAACCTGAAAAACACACAGATGTAGCTAAAAAAGAAAAAAAGAAAAAAAAGAAATCCCACTGTGGCTCCAAAGGACTTAAAGATGCCCCAGGCATTTCAGCCTAGGGATGAACAGCCACATAACAACTAACTGTGATCCCACTGCTGAAAAAGACTATTTAAGTATTCAGCACCATCCTTTAAAATTTATCATTTTCTCGTCCTGCCTGTTTCATCCATTTAAGCAAGAGCCATATTTTGGCCTATACTAAATAAATGTTTTACTGAAACTTGATGTCTGTTGGTTAGTTGTTTAAAATGCTGTACAGGCCCCCAAATATTTGGTCTTATTACATTTCATGTTTATATATAAAGTCAGACTTCGGTCACTTGCACCCAATTTGAAATTTTTGGCTTCTATCGAAAACCAGTGCTGTCCAGGACTGTGATAAGGTTTATGATATACTGAAATTTATGTTCTGTTTCTCTGCTCTTGGCTTCACTGTCCATCGTGCTAGGCATTTATGCTAGTTACAAACATGACCACACATACACACACGGAAACATCAAAGAGCCTAATGAAAGACAACCCTCCCTCACACATCTATCCCCCTTGGGAAGGAGCGGGTGAATATTAAGCTATACCTCTTAGCTGCAATGCATACTGAGGTGCTGTGCAGAAAGGAGCACCATATAAAGCAAACTGCATGGAACCGAGCAAACCCAAACATCCCAATAACAAAAAGGGGTTTCTCTAGTATCCTGAAGGCTGCTGCCAAAGCTCTGAGGAACAGTCTGTCTACATCAAACAAACAAACAAAACGAAAAGGGAAAATGTTAACAAAGGATAGATTATTGTTTAAACAGAATCCCTCTTCCCCCCAAATATTTTTTTTATATTTAGATGATATTGCCTTTGGATCCCAAAGCCTTGGGTGCAGCCTGGAAAGAAGCTTTCACCTCAAGGACTTCCTTATTATTAGGCTGCCAAGAATCAAAGGGCTCATGGCTAGGGCATCCACAACATCAGGCTGCGAAGAAACAGCAACATCTTTCCTAAAGGACTAAAAGGACCAAACTGCTCAAAAAAAATCAACACTGTTCTGTATGGACACAGTTGCAAGGCAAACCAGTGCCTCTGGGAGGCTGGCTGTACTTTTGAGAACACATTAGCACATAAAAGCATTGACATCTTTTGAAGTGCAGTGGTGACAGCCTTTTTAGGACACCTCAGGCTGGAGACTCCTGTCCTCTCAAACCCCTCCAGGAGCACCAGCCCTCCTTGGCCTTTGCTGATATGCTGTCTAAGCACAGGCTTCGTCTGCTAAGTCCTTCCCAGAAATACGGGTCTCCCAGGACCAGCGTTGATCCTTGTGTTACAGAGAAGGTCAAGCAGACTGTTTTCAACCACGTGGGTACTCAAGGTTTGCAGTTCATCTTTCTAAAGGTTATACAGTAAGTAGTTTTACAGGCTTTTAAAGAATTCAAGCATTCTTCATTATAGGCTGCACAAAAATACGTAGCTTTAGACACGTTACACGTATTTCTGTGCTTCTTTACTCACCGTGCATTTTTTCAGTCCTGGGACACCTAGGATTTCCTTTTTGTTGTTGTTTATTCTGCAAACCAGTCTTTCTCGCTCCTGTAGCCAGATTTCTGCTCCTTAGTCTTACCTCCCTCTCTAAAGTGACCAAGAGAGGATCTATGTTATAATTTCCACTTGCCTTGAGGAGAGTCACTTAAAAGGCCTCCTCAAGCAACAAGCTGCTGAGGCTGCCGGCTGAACACCACAAAGCATTTGCTACTCTTCACTTCGGTTCTTCACATTGTCTGGTTAACTCTAATCTTACGTTATGCCCAGAGATGTGCCAGCAGGAACCTTTGTGAGACCACATTGATCTTGCATTTGTTTTTCCAGCCTGGTCATTCCAAAATCCACCTCACTGCCAGTACTCCTGCACAGCTGTGGGACAGGGACAGTGGCAATACTTAACGCTGGTACTGTCACCAACTGCTTCAGAAAGTCACACCTTAGCACAGAAAGCAACCCTAACCCCTTCAATCTCTCTCTCCCCAGAGGTGTGATTCAATTTTTTTTTTTTTTTTCTTTAGGGAATAGCCACAGTATTGCATGTGAATAGCTCACCATTTAAAATTAAAAATCTTTGTTATATTGAAAGATGATATCCCAAAGAGAGAACCTAAGCAAATGCTACCTCCTGGAGGGCTATGCAAATTGTCAAAGAAAGGAATGACCTCTCACTGCCATCCGGTAGCAAGAGCGGTGGAAGAAAAGCAGATTTCTTTCTTTATCTCCCTTACTTGTATGGAGCAACTTTGTGCTACAACTGAAAGAACAGGCATGAAAAGTTACCTGAAATGTACACAAATTTATCCCATTTTGGTGTACTGGCAAAAACCAGTAAAATGTTAACATGAATTGTTAACACCTATGCTTTAGTCATGCCTAATGAATAGGCGTTTAGTGCAGTTCATGTCCATAGTACAATTAAGATATGATTATAGTCTATAATTAATGATTTAAAGACACATTCATCACCATCCTTCAACGATCCAGTTATCCCTAATTTAATCTCATTCCAGCACAGATAGATCAGAAACTCAGCCCTAAAGTAAGAATGAGAGACCTTCAGGTTGAAACCACAGTCTGGTTGGTTTGGGGTTTTTTGTTAGGTGGGGGTTTGGGTTTGTTTTTTTTTGTAGCTGTTTTTTTGGGGGGAGGGGGTTGTTTTTGTTTATTAATGGGCTTAGAGTAGGTACTGATTCATGACTGGAGAGTGTAAATGAAATCCAAGCAGTAAAATAATTAGGGAGTGTTAAATCAGTGGGATATTTTTCAATATACTTTTCAAGAAAAATAGAAGTAATTTGTTCAATTGCCTCTGTACATCACCTGGCATAACACAGCCCTATCTGTGTTACCATGACATAAAATAATACACCACGAAATAACATGAGGAGATACTAGGTGTAAAGCTTCACAGATTTAACTTATTCTTATAGATCAAATACTTTGATAAACACATTGTCTGCTCCACCACTTATCTAGATTAATGCAGTGCGAGTGCTTCATTTGCAGTAATACACTGTTCATGAAAAAACACAATGTCTCAGAATTTTAAGCCCGAGCACACTGACAGAATATTTCCATCTGCCAAGTCAAAGAAAAATGGAGTGACCAGTGACGATGCAACCAGGATGGACACTGCAGCTCGCAGGAAACGAACACAAGAATGGGTTTCTAAAGAAATTAAAAATAAAAATAAAAAAAATAAATAAATAACTGGGCCCCCCACCCCCATTGATCACTGTTTGGTTGCTAAGGTCACTGCTTAACCTAAATTGCAAGTGAGATTAATGGCATTAAGAGTTATGAATAACCAAGATGCCTGCTTAGTTACTGAAATTTCCTGCATGGGAAACCCACTGCAAAGATAACAAAAGGGGCCTCTGCACGGTCCTATTCAGGATGCCAGGGGGGCTACAGTCTTTCAGAGGTCGGCAGTGAATTACAATCAGTAACGTGAGAACTAAACACACCAGAAGATTCCATGTACAAAAGCGTTTTATGAAATTAAGAAGCCACACAAACAGGGAGATTAGGTTTCCGAGAGCTAAGCACAGCCCTCAGCGTAGAAGCCTCCACGGCGGCCGTGCAGAGATTTCACCGAAGGAACAAGGGGGTCTGTTTACCACGCAGATCTACAGAGGAGACCCAAGTTAAGGCTCCAGGGCAGCCAAACCCCTGCGGAAAGCTCTTCGTCCCGCACCATTTCATGCAGCCTTTGGCCTGTCATTTGCTCCTTCGCTTTCCCCTCCTGCTGAGGCACAGACACTTCAATTTTGGATTCCATTTGTATCATGCTACTACTGTATGAACCAGGCCCAAATTCACTGGATCACGAACAAAACTTCAAACCCCTGTTTTCCAAATTTCTGGCCCAGCCTTCAGACTGGGACCACAAGCATAACCACACCAAAGGAGGAAGTTTGTTTTACTGCTGAATATGCCTCTGCAGACCACATCCATGAGCCAAACGCCCAAAGCTCTGTTGACATTTCCGTGCACTGGAGTCGCAGAACCGCCATCACAGACCACGGGACCCTTTCTTGCTTCTGTGGTTCTCTCTAAGTCTTTAAACATCCCGAGGTATAAGATCCCTAAGACAGCTGGAGCCAGGCTTGTTAGGAAAGGAGCTGCCTAATGCCCGGAGGAGACTCACATTTTTAAGGGCTTTCATGCACCTGCCCTCAGCTGACAAGATCAGTGCAAATAACACTCTCCAGGAGCACCTTGTTGCGGGAGATTTCAGGAGGCATAACCCAAAGGTCTCTTGCCCTCAGGGCCTACGTGAAGAATTAGATTATGAAAATGCAGGTCGAAGAAAGAAGACAAGAACAATATTCCCGCCTGGTCCAAGTCTTTGCTCTAACTGCCAAGGATGGGTGGTCAAATGCTAACTGAGTAACTTCTTAAAGAAGCTAGCTTACAGCTTCAATTTGATTTCAAAAGAGTTAACAGAAAATGGGTTTGAAGTATTTTTGGTATTTTTCAGGGGTTTCTTTTTGCTTTTGTTTTTGAAGATTCAGCATTAGGGGTAGAGTGCCCTAAAAGCACAGGCCATATTTAAGCATAACATTGATTATTGAGAAATACAAAATACACCTGACTCAACAGTTTTACCCCATGCATTACCTGCTCTAGGACAAGAGGTGATCCCCTGCAAGTCCTCCACCCTCCTGGCAGTGCCAGGCTCCTCTGGTGACCTCTGAGCTGTCACCACGGGTGCCGCAGTGCCAGGGAATAGCAACCCAAGCCAGGGGTATAATATCTGCCTTGATTCTGTACTGCCACAGTTTTGTAGGGTTGATGCAAGATGATTAATGCCATTCTAAAATTCCTTGTGGATGGATTAATTAGCGTAATGACATATTCATTTTCATGCTGCTGAACCTGTTCTAGCAGCAAGGAAATTACCATATATCGCCTGAGGGAACCTGTAAAATACACAGTAATAACAAGCAAACAGAGGGCTACCATCGCCCTTTTGTCCACTGCCACATACAGAGAGAAGCTTTACAACAAACACAAATAATTGCTCTCTTTGAGCATAAACGTGTAGGCAGAACGCACCCCAGAGAGCCCAAATTCTCAACAAAGCTATGGTTAGAAAACAGGTGAAATTTCCCACTTCTGTCAAGCATCCATTAATGCTTTGCCTTTTAAAAAGGCAGTTACTGGAAGCTATTTGTTGAATTGCTGCTTTTTATGGAAGCTGTCCTCTGCCAGCACACAGCACCCTGCCCGTCACACACAGGACCGTCCCCCCCAGTCATGGGTTCACCCAGAGAAGCCTGCAGGATCCAGTCCCTCATCTGGGGACCCCACCATACCGGTCCCACAACCAGCTACAAGAAAGTGCACTTAGTCCACAACATTTTTGGCTTGAAACACAGCAGACATCCCAGGATTTGATGCTATTACTCAGTAATAGGCTGAAGAGATCTACACTGTGCAACACAAAGCATCCTCCTGCCTGGGGCTGAGCAGTTCTGAAAACATCACTCAGAAGACACAATCTCTTTTAAAAACCTGGAACGGAGGAAACGACTGAAGAGCAGGACTGTGGCTCGTTCCTGTCCATTTATTACAGACTGGCTGATTACATGGAAAGTATCTATTTTTTATGTTGTGCTTCAGAAGATAGTGAATGCCTTTTGGGATATCAGCCACAAAGCCTCAAGAACAATCCTTGGGTTTTAGTTTCCAAGACCTAAGCAACTTCATTTCAATGCCTTCCTACTGTTGCTATTATAAAAAAAAAATCACTTCACTTGTGCACCAGACAGTCCAAACATACATCAGAGGTAATACTACTATCCAGTTCATATAATACACATAAAAAACCCACACACCCCCTCCCAAAAAAATAAAAAAACTCAACCCCCCCGACTTTGGAAACAAGGAGACCTTGAGATTGCATTTGTATCCCTGACTTGTATTTCCCATCTCTTCCTTGCTCAGTGCACTTGTAAACTTAGTGTAATGACTCATCACTTTCAAAAGGGTTAAATTTACTCAAAGAAAAAAAGCCTTGTGTTTTTGAATCCCATTTAATCCCTTCTTGGTTCTGATTACGTCATTAAAAGCAACTCAGTCTAGGATTATCACTATTGATCATAAATGAAGGCAATACATTGATTTTTATTTACTTAGTTTTACACCAAGCCTCTCCAAAGGTGGGCAAAAGGAGAAAACTTGTTTTCAACACGTGTTGAAGCAAATAAAACCCAGAAGTCATAAAGCTTATCCTGTTTTTCCGTGTGACATCAACAATTCAGCTTTGCTTCCTCCCAGAGAAGTATTATGAAACCACCTTTTGGAAACCAAAAATGCAGAAAGCAGAGCTTTCTGTAAAGACTGTTGTGACTTTCTGCGTTCGGAAAGATTTGTTGCTGTGCTTCCAATTGGTTCCAGGCTCATTTCAGGAAAATTGGGTAAGACAGAGATGTGGATTTAATTTCAGAGATTCAGAGATCAGCAGAAGTTCCCTATCCACCCAGAGTCTCTCAAAATGATCCAACTCCGGTCTGTTTTAGCTTTTGAAAGAAAACTGACCCGGTATCTGACAAGAGTAGGACCCACCTCTCCAATCACACCAGGCACATTTAACATCACAGGTGTAGCTTTCAAAGCAGATAGGGAGGCTACAGGTGAGGACATGCACAAAGACAGCATTTGCTTTTTGCTCTACACAACAGATTATATCCATCTCTCTTCCTCATAGGACAACCAGAGCAATGGATCAGCTCTTCAGAGCCTTTCCAGCTCTCTCTGTAGGGCTTCCATAAAGGACAAGTTACACTCACGAGCAATATTTCAGCACTTCTCCCAAATTATGAAGTGTCTGTGACACAGTTCATAATGTGGCCGTCATAATCACAGAGGAGACTGAAATGCCTCAAGGATCCATTTTGCAGAAAATTGTGCAGTGGCACAGCATTTGCAGAAGTTTAGCACCTTGCCGTCCAAGCAGTTGCCATAAATGTGACAAAGTGAAACATAACCCAATTTGCCATGGCTGATTTGACTTGACACACATGAATCACATAAAAATGCAAGATAGTCCAAGAAATATTTACATAAGGGGCTGATTATAACAGCAAAGAGCTATTTGGACAGTAATATATTTGCTTTGCAAGAGGATGCAAGAATTATCTTTCGTCCCACAGATGTCTCTAATTCTCACCACTGTATGCATCTTAATTTCCATTAAGATCTGTGAAAGTCTGTGTTCATGTTACAAAAAGAACAAACACGCTAGTTCAGCTTTAGAGAAAGAAGGCTGTGGGTGGTAACACTGCTATTCTCAGGGCCTAATGAGGATACTTGCCAGTGTAGTTTTTGGTTACTGACATCCTAGGCTGGATTTTGATTCTGCGTTAAGCAGTTCTACTAATATTACTTAAATACACCATCGTTTACCCCATCTGAGAGATTCTCACGCACATATAGATGTTTACATTATTAAACACACTACCTCATTATCAAAACCAAACCGAAACTTCAGAGGCACAAGCCAATCTAAATATGTTAGCACAGCAGCTCTGCTTGTCTGCAGAGTTCTAAAATTATTTCTCCTCTCTGATGCTGAACTCTGGTGAAAAGGAAAAAAAAAAAATCACCAGGTGTTTTGGTGGTTTCAATATGGATTTGTAAATGATAATCATCTGCGACTACACTAAAGCACTCACAGAATGGGAAATTCAGTCCAGGGTATCCATAAAGTTCAAACAATTTTGGATGATTTTCTGGAAAGAGCCAACATCTTGGGGTGAGTATTTTCTAACTTACAACCTCCCCTGACCATTTCTCTCCATTTTCAGAGAATGGCCATGGTATCTACCCTTCATTCAGAAAATTCTCTCCAGATTACAGAACTTGCCTACTGGCACAAAACAGACCTTTGAGCACTTTTGTTCCCCACCAACTATACACAGGTTAAAAAGTGTGGCTCCAGTACAGTATCATGGAGGAACACTACACAGAAGACTTGGCCTGTGTTACAGCAAGCACATACACTAGAGGTGAGGACACCATTTTCTGATCAAAACAATCAGAGCTTTAGAACAAATAGTTAACCAACATGTTTCCTAGATATTATACTGTGGATATTTTTTTGAATAGCATTTGCTGGTAGGCGTTCATTCACTGTTCCACAGCAGAGCATGTCTATTGTGTACGTTTTCATTTGTGGTTCAGAGTATCCTCCTGTTGACAGCAGCATCTTTTGACATTTCTGAACAGCCTTAGTGGAATGGTTGTATTTCCCGTGGTGTCTTCTGTCTTGTACCATACTTGTCACAAGCTGCCGGCCTGTATTTGTGGGGTGGAGAACACTATTCTCCAGGGAGCGCCCATTTAATATTCTCAGCTGTGCTGTGACCTTTTCCATTAATAGATGTCACAATAAGGGCATGCCTTTATTGCCGAGCCACAACAGCATACTGGTTAATCACCCACAAGACAGGCGCCATCTGAAGCTCTGACATGAATATCCAAGCACATGTCTCGTCTTGACTATATTTGAGATGGGAGGACTCAGTTTGGGGGTTTTCCAAGCAAAAATTCCCAAGGCCATCTATTAAACACTATGGCATCAATCAATGCAAATCTGAAGGAGAGAAACATTTAACTTTGAAATCAAGACAATTCAACGTTTCTTCAGAAAGAGCAAAACCAAGCTGAACTTCTTCCTCGGTATTGACAGCTACAATACAAATCGGTAGCGTGGGGTGGGGAAGATACTGGCAGCATCTGAAGGGGAATGAGTAGCACAGTCCTCTTGAACATGACCTGATCTTGCACAGTTTCACATAAAAATCAAACCAAAACAAACACCCACACCAAAACAAAACAAACCAAAACAAACTTGAACTTCAAGAAGGGAAAATATTTGGAAAAAAACGTAAAAGTTTATTAATTTAAAAATAGTAGGAAAGATCAGCATAGTAATAACCGGTGTAGTCCAAGCTCCCTCTTCTGGTCTTTTGCAGTAAATATACTAGAGTAAGCAGGTCTTGATACTCTACCATTTGGTTTCAAAATCCAGCAACAAAGTGTTCAAATAACTCAGACAAAACACTTGTTATTCAGCCTCTTTCACACTACTTATGTTTTCTTAAGCAAAGGATGTATAGACACGGAAATTTATTGTAACGTATGAAATAATATTGCACAATACCTCTTTTTTTCCCTTGTGAAACCTTCAGTTTCTTGAGCAGGCGGTTCTACACCATCACCAGGGGCCGCAGCCAAAGGTACATCCCCAGAAATGAGGTTATCAACCTCTTCACAGCTATCAGACTTGGAAGTGCTGCAAAACAATTATTAAAAATAAGATGACAAATTTCAGAAGTGTCCGTGAAGCTTCAGTGAAGCTTCTTCTTAAAAGATGAACTTTGGCTGGATCTAAACTAAGGAGCTCTAAGGAGCACATCATCCCCTCCCCAATACTGTCTCTCTCTCACACCTCCCACAAATTACTTCTTCCTACAAACCCTATTTCACTTAATTTCTCAGATGACCACATAACCAGTAATATTGCAAAGTTTTGACAGCTCTTATAGACCATAACATTAACTGCCAGAGAAATTTAACTGTATATGAAATTAGTAAAATAAATAAATCACTAATGACTACTTTGCAGTTCTCACACAGCCCTTTCTCCTCAGTATACAATACAAACATTCAATTAAGTGACTTGTCTTTTAGAAAAAACTAAAGCCCAGGACTAAAAAATTCTCTTACTTTAAAAGCTCTCCCTATACTCTAAAGCTAAAAGCACAATAATCCCTGAACTTATGACATGGATGTTAAGATTACAGGACTGTAACACTGCTGTATTTGTTAGTTCCTACAAGTCCCTCTGCTCAGCAAAGCCCCACAAGACCCAAGCTCAGAAGCATGACAGCCACATAATGATTTCCAGAGCACGTAAATACAGATTGGGAAGACGGAGCTCCTTCACAGCAAGGGAAGGCACTGCGGGGTGCTCTGGGGAGGCGTGCCCTCTCCTGGTCCCTGCAGAAAAGGAGCTCTTGCACACCGACACCAACCAGAGCACAGGAGGAAGCAGCCATCTGCCCAAATCCCTGACATGAAGGAGAGAACAGTCTTGCCATTCCCTCTCCTCAAGGCAAACCAGAGCAGAATGCAGTTACAGCTCCATTAACTTTCTGTTTTTTTAAGCAAAACCTAAATTAGAAGAAACACTCGACAGCAACACAAATAAAACACTTCTCTCATGAGCCTTCTAACACTCTTTAAGAAGGTAAATCAACTGTATATCCAAAAGATCACGCCACAAGAAGCTCACTTGCATTCTCCCTCACTTTAGGCAGACTGGTAACCATACTACTCCCTCTGCCTTGGTCACACTTATTAAAGTAATGACAGAAAAGGAACTAAATAATGAATGACTTCATGTCTCAAAAGCAGGAGCAGTGTAGGGTCTTGTCATGCCATGTTGTCCTTTCCAGGGCACCTCCGACATACCAGAGGGACGCAGATGTTCTGGGGTAGCAGCCACACGCAACAGCCTCCCCTCATGCCAGCTCCTGCTTCCAGAGATCCGGACACAAACGTTTTAAGGAAACGTTGGTGGAACCAGGCCTTGACTGAGAAGTTTCTTTTAGGTTTCCTGAACTAAATATAAACAGCTATCTTAGCCATTCCTTTTAAAATTTCCTCTCCCCTCCCCCCTAGTAATTATACTGTAATTGTAGAAGGTAGATTAAGTTGTGTTACTGAATAAGAGCTGGTAAAGTTCAGGGACAGATTGTGCCTTTCTTTAGAAGCATGTATACAAACAGAGGACAAACATAAATCACCTCCCTAACGTTAGTTACAATACATACAAGCACGAGAACAGTAATTCCCCAAAGTGTTTATCCACTAACTTACTAAGATCACGAAAGCTCTTTCTGAGAGTAGTTTACCTTGATTAGCTCATATCCATGAAGTTGCTGTGTGCTATATGGGATAGCTACTCAGTTACTTCTTCTAAGAAATTATCTCTGCTTTAGGCACTCCCTCCGTCCTTCTTTCCTTTCTCCCTTTCCCCAGTTTGTCCAAACTGGTCTGACACTGACAGAGACTTCCTAAATTTTCAGTCATATCAAGTTAAAGCAAATAAATAAGTAATAATTTAAAAGCAAGCTGTTTCCTTTTTCATGCAAAGGGCTTTTCCCTTCGCTAAAAATGTCTTTAACCTAATATAGTAATAGCATCAAATATATACAAAGGCAACGTGACTATATAGGGTCACACGGAGATTAGAGAAAGTAAGATTTTAAAGCAAAAAGTAAACTGCTAAAAATAAGTGAATGCTGAACATCTGTTTGGAGAGTAAACAAAGAATTGCAAAACCCAAACAATTCACAAGAGGGCCCAGCCAAGCAAGAATACCAAACGCACATAAAATTATGGACGGTATGTTATGCGCACATAAAACCGTCCCACTTAACTGCCTACAGTAGCACCTGTTCTCCTCTCACCCACGCCCTTCGCACAGGCCCCACTGCCCATCTGCAGCCCCTCAGCTTCCCCCTTTAAGTCTTTCCACATAAAATGAAACAATTCGCAGAGATATACTTTGACTAATGTCATTTCTAATGCTCTCTGCAAGGCAAAACTAGCTATCAAAATACAGGCATTTTTAGAAGAGCTCTGCTCCCTGGTCTTCACAAAGCACTATGAGCTATAGTATCTGTATGTGTTAAAATCCACAAATAATTTCCCTTCATCTTTCCAAGCTTCATCTAAACCATCAAATACTGGATTCCCATAAAGACCACGCCTGCCAAGTGTCAGCTGCCTTACTTGTGCAAGTGAGCTTGCAAAGGAACACGGTGGGGATGCAGTTGGTACTTGCATTTTCTCTGACGTCTTGCACCAACACGAGTACCACGAGGCATCCACCTGCGTGCCATAAGAGGGCGGACTGCAGGACAGGGTACCATGGGCTGCCTCCACTCCTTTTCCCCACTGCCGTCGCTCTGACAAGGGCTAATATTGCCACATAATAATTTTGGCACTGTTCAGCATGGTTTGTAGTAGAATCGCAACAGCACAGTGCTACTGGTTATTGCCCATCACCAGACAGGCATTACCTGCAGATGGGTGCTGCCCACTGGTGGCATAATAAGCTCACAAGGGACAAGGCAGAAGCTGAGTGGCTCAGAAGCGATACAGACCACACAAATCGAGGCAGGTTGGCACAGTAGAGCAACCCTGCCCAAAACACAGACTTCGCGGCCACTTTGAACAACCCAGCCTAAGACTGCATCAACTCTGGTACGTGTATCAACTCATGGTACTTATATCAGCTCAGACATCAAGTGGCTACATTAAAACCTCTGCTTCTCCACAGCTCTTACTGAAACAACATTTGCCATTAAACTTATTTTCCAATTAGTAATATTCAAATGGTTGTAGCAAGGATACTACCAAAAGGGCCAAATCTTCCCAGCGCACAATAAACTATACATTGGACAGTCTCTATCCTGTAGAGTCGAGGTGATTACAAAACAAACATTTTTCAAGCTCCGTCTCTGTTTAAGTGATCGTCAAAAGTCACTTTCCGACCCTCTGTGCGTGCAGATGCCCCTGGGTATTCCTGCCTGTGTCCTGCTAACACTGAGGAGCACACCCCGAGCATCGCATTTCCCCAGGCTGTGAACTATGCAACCAGGAAAGGTCCATCTGCAGATAAAGCGACACAGTTTTCAGTGCATCCAACATCACCTATCACAAATTCCCTTACGACAGCTCAGTGCGCCCTCTGCACTACAGGAGCTGGGAGAGAGGCTGATGCAGGGGAACACACCGTTTTCGAATGCCAGCTCAGGTTTAGAACAGCTTTCATTCCCTAGTACTCATGACAGAGCTGCACCAGCTCTGTCTGGTCCGGACTAAACGCCATGCTACAGCTCTGCAACCTCAGCTGGAGATTAAATGCAAGAGCAGAAGCTTTCCTTAGCATGTGGAAGGCACCCAGTTGGGTTGTCCTGCTCGTTACCTACAGCCTGACCCTAAAGAGAACTCATGCAGCAAGTGCTTTCCAAGCTGCCTTTTTTTCCCGGGCACCTGCAGGTTTTTTGCCCACAAGACAGGCGGCAAGTTGCAAGGGAACAGGTAGACACTGCTCAGAAATGGTTAACACCTCTAACCACGGAGCCAAGCTCAGCTGTGGTCTCGTAGAGCTGGGGCGCTTATCTGCCTTCTCTGCCTTTCCAATCCAAACATTTCTCATATAAAACAGAAGTCCTGTTGCAGAGCTCTGCACCGGCAGCCTAAAGAGAAAGATGTGTCTGGCCAAAATTTCTCCTAGTGCAACGTGTACTGGCAAATCAGAGTGAACTTGGCCTTTCAGTTTCATTGCTAAACAAAAATGCCTGGCAGAACAGCCAGTGAACTTTTTACCTAATTCTTTTCAGGGCACTCCCCTGTAGATACAGTAAATAAAATCTACTTATTGAGCAGAAGATACCATGTTGTCGCTGATCAATATGTTATCAGCAGGGGAGGAGAGAGGCAGCCAGTCATCCTCAAGAAGCAAAACAAAGATACAGTTTCTTCACTGGACAGATGGAGGGACAACCTGATCTCTTATTATGCACTGCCATCTGGAAGACATTTAGCACAAACTGACCCCTGCCTCATATGCACCATTATTTTTCTCTGCCAAAGTGCATACCATCTGCATTATATGACACCCCTGATGGGGAAATACATGGAAACAAAAGGAACGTATTAGTAAATAACTAAATATATTGGGGGAAAACCACTTTATAATTGTACTTAGCTGCAGACAGACTGGAATAGCATCATGCCATCTAATAGCCCTGATAACATTTCAAAAGTATAGTGCACAGGTATAACCAGAAAGCATCGACACAGAGACACGACACGTGTGTGCACTAGAGAATTTTTTTGCAGTCATATTGAAAAGCAGTTGTCCAGTATTTCTATACAAAATGCCAAAAAAGCAGTGGCTTTAATATGATCATCTTACTTATGTAGGCAAGAATCTGCTCCACATCACAGGTGAAGAGAGAAGATGAGGGATAAGGCAATGACATGAACCAACAAACATGACTGAAACTCTTCCCTTGGATAAGAAAAGCCCAGTGCTGCTATTACTGATCCCCATGGTGAGTATAATCCCATGCATTTTAAGAGTACTACTTTCATTTGCTATTAACATTTTGTTGTTATCAATTTAGCTCTGACCAAACCACAGAGAAGTCAGCAGTGTTTGTTACTGCTGGAAGAGAGTTGCACCATGCCTGTTTCAGGCAGGAGCTAAAGCAGGGGTCCAGCTGCGCTGATATTAAACCCTCTTCTGCCGATCAGCTGCACCTGCGGGTGGGCGCACGTGGGAGCTACTGCGTCTCCACTGCCGGGACACCAGGGAACGCCTCTGCAAAGTTCACAGAGAAGCTGGCAAGCAACAACAGCCTGGACAGGAAAGACAGGTGCAAGGAGAACAGGTAGGCTTTTATGTCTAAAGCTGAACAGGGACACAAAATAAAGGAGTAAGAAAAACAAACAATACTGACAAGAGTTAGCTTATACAGCATTTTAAAAAAATAGGCAAAAAAATTAAAACCAACAAACACAGGTGAACCACCTGCAGCCACATTCACTCCAGCTGACCACAGTGTATTTCTCTCTCACCTTCCTCCGTTTCAGGAGCTGAAAAGCTACCTACTTCCACACTGAACACCCCTGGTTTGCAACTTTTTAGCACTGAACCCTTGCGAAAATCCTTGCACCTTCATCAAGGTCAGGATATGGAAACAAGAGCCAGATCCTGTGGCTGCTGCACGGTCTGTGTGCCCTCAGCCCTACTGGGCTCAGCCACCCTGTACGTAACCACAGCTCGGCACCAGCACTCGCAGCCTACGCAACTGGGATGAAGCAAGGAACCCCGAGACTAACTTTTGGACATTAACAGTAAAAACGTTTTAAAGACAGAAGTTATGAAGTAGACCAAAAGAAAAGGTATCATATAATTAACTCGAAATTCCAGATCCAGATGAGAATGTGAACAGTGTGAATTCATGAGGTTTACAAGAAGCAGTAAATTAAAACACTACGACTGCTCTTCCTAAATGTTTCCTAAGGTGACATTTAATCATAGACAGCTCGTGTGCCTTTTTCCCTACAAACAGCAAACTATCATCCCAAGGGCACCAGAGTCTTTATCTCAGACTGTAGTCCAGAGACCATATATAAATCTTCCTGGCACTTTCGTTGTTAATCTTTCTTCATTCCTTCGCATTCAGAAAGTAGCTCATAGCTCCACCTCAATTACTGCTCACTCTCTTCTAACTGCCTTGCTGCTATGGCCAACAATCCATTAGCAAGAAAAAACAGAATCCACAAAAACCCATCAGTAACCCAATTACATTTGTTAAAAACAAAGACACACAACTCTTGAGTAAAAACTTACAAGAACTGGAAGAAATCCACATCATTAGCTTCCCACTGTAAGCTTCTCTAGATCATCTTACCCTGATTGTAGGAAAAAGTTTGTTTCTCACAGATTCACTCAGCCAGCATTAGCAACTAACCAGCTTGGGGACTGATGGAAGACCAATACAGGCTAAACAGCAAAGTCACCCAGCTTTTAAGGTGGATTGAGCAAACCACACAAGCTCCTTTCTACCTTTGATAGTGCATTATTGCTACTTCAGCTAACCAATTTAATGCTAGCTTAAATATATTGTGTATGTTTACACTCCACTGAATTCACAAGGATTGAAGGGTAAACACACCCTACCAGGCTTCCTCTACTGTTGGCATTTAAGACGAACTCATACACCCAAAGATCTTGACAACCCAACCGCCACCAGCACAAACAAAGCAACAGTTTCCCTTCTCAGTGCAAGTAAAAGCAGACAAAAAGCACAGTGTCCAACAGAGATGAGATACTTGAATGCTTTATAATCAGCATTATGCTGTTGCGGAACTTCCCAAAATTCAAGAAGATGCCCAAAGGATCAGTTACCTTGTACTAATCAAAAAAAAAAAAAAAGTATAAGCACCTAAAAAAATCTAAGGTACGTATTGCACCTTCACATGGCATGACCCTCCTATGTACCAAAGTGATTCAATCGCAGGGAAAGGTAAACAGCATCTTCCTTTGAAGGTTTTGATAGAGGGAGATTTAAATTGTGGTAAAGACTTCCACTGGCAGCTGCTCCACTGACTAGAGACAGACTCAGCAAACCCATCAGCAACTGGCCATACATCCATCCAAGAAGAGTGACAGCAATTTCTCAGCTAGCACTGACCTCCGTGGTCCTCCCCCCGCCCACATCAGTAAGCGGTTTGCAGCTGCTTCCCACTGCTCCAGCTGCAACGGCTCTGTACAATACCTTGCTGCAGTCAGCTCAGCAGCATCCGCGGGCTCAGCATTTCCATACGCCGTAGAAACAGCTAAGGGTTGCTCAGAAGGATCAAGGGGAGAAGCCAACTGTGTATCATCACCTGGCCCAGAAGGGCTGCGGAGAGAAAAAACATGGAAAAAGGCAGCCTTAGAGGTCTGAGTTATTGCAGAACTACTGCAATAGTCACTTGCCTGTCTGAACCCCTGGACTTCGGCAGGCATATGCTAACTTCTGTGTTAGGGAACGCAGCGAAAGTTGGCATTTTTAATATAAGTCGCTTTTGTGCACAGCTCCACTGTTCCCACTGGACTGAAGTCACTGGATTTTTGTCTGTGTTACAACTGCAGGAGCAATGAGATAGTACAATCCCAACAGCAAATTAACCCCATTTTGATTCTGATTTTAAAAAGCAAATGAGAAAACAAGCTACTGCTTGAACAAGAGAAATGGCAAGACTTCCTGGCTCAGAAACCACGTAACACAGAGGGAGCTCAAGTCCGGCTTTCACCTGCCACGGAGCTGCGCGGGGGCTCATCAGTGGGAGGACAGTGTCAGGCAAAGGCGTCCTGGGTGTTGCAGGGAGCACACGCAGGGAGACACCCAGCCTTGTCCCATACCTGGGGAAAGTGGGGTGCAGCTGAGTACCAGCATTATGTGGCTAAAAGAAAACAATCTGGAAACACACCCTTCAATCAATAAGGAAGGAGCCTTGCTGAAGAAGGGGTTTTTGTTTGTTTTTAACAGACACCAAACCATGGGAACACTGTGAAAACAATGTTTTTGTTGCCTACTTCAACCTGACTTTCTCATGTGACCGCCCAGAGACCAGGGCCTTGGTAGTGTCAGTTTCCCTAAAACTCACCAAAATCCTCAGGTTTTTGTAAAACATAGAATGTGACCTTTAACTGGGGTCCCAGTTTCACACTGCAGGTTCACCCAAGTGGCTCAGTTTTGAGGTGCCGCTTTCCTGAACACCCTTCATGGTGTTTCCAGTACTACCAAGCGAATACAACCCTGTACACAGGCAGATAGTACCGTGCACGGATGGATTTGAGCAGAAGTGTATAAACTTAAAACTGCCACTCTGCATTTGGAATTTCAGCTTAGAAATAAAAATCCCTAAATCACAGAACTCAGCTTTAACACTCGACAATTACTTCCTTACCTAACCGCAAATCCAGGGGTTCAAGTATGATTCTCTACTGTAGTTTAATTTTGGTTCAAAGAACACAGCAAGGAGTTAAACTGCACTATATTAAAGTCAGTGTTATTCCAGTAATGACTGAAGGCTGCCATCTGAATATACTCACATTTCACATCTTTTATCTAAAGGATTCTGTAAAGTAACACATTCATATGAGAAAAATGATTTGTCAAGCTCGTTTTCTGATTTATTTTATTTTTAATTAATTACACCTGTGATCCTTTGTAAGCCAGTGTTTCTGCTTTTCACTTCCAGTGTTTTCACAGCATCATTCTGCGCTCGGTCCTGTTCGTTTGTCCACAGCATCCCTGACAAGCCAAGCGGCATTCTCCCCTCTGTTACACCAACACTAACAAGAGCAGAGCTAAGCCACTGCACCCAGTGCAGTTCTCAGATGACAGCCTAGAACACTTGATTATTTTTTCAACTTACAATATTACTTTTACCTCATTGCAATACTACGCGATTAACTGTCCAGGTGTTCTCTGGTTTCACGACACCTGAGGGCTCAGGCTGTTGTAGGAAGCTTTGAGCTAAGACGTTTACATGTTCTAAACTCGTCTGGCTTATTAGTATAAAAGGACCGGTTTTCACTCATCGCTAAGAGTTGCATATACTTATAGCACAAACTGGGGTGCCCCCTCTGCTTTGCCTTAAAATGAGTATTTAGAAGGTAGACCTTGACAACAGGACATCGCAACTTCTTTCTTCTGTACATAAGGAGTGAAACGCAGATGGGCAGACCTTGTTCTGGCTACTGACAGAGCACTAAGGGTCTTTCCTGTGAACATATAGAAAGTACAGCACAAGCCAAAACTGCAATTGAAGCTGTTGGCATCCCCCAATCTGGAGAGAAGCGAAGTGTTTGCCCGCCACCACTCACATCTGCTGCACGACGAACCCCCAGACAGCGATTTTCATACGGTCTACGGACAACGTAACTTGAAACTCGGGCTTGGGGAGGCGATGGCAAAGCTGCTCATTGCCAAGCCACCCTGCTCTGTGCGGCGCAAACAACGAAGCTATCCAAAAGCTGCTTAAACTAGTTCCACAACCGACATTCCTGGGCATCACAACCGCCCTCGCCGCGCAGGCGCCTGCCACCAGGTCCCTGCTGTACGTCCTCTCCAGCAACCGGCCTTTTAGGCCAATTTGTTTCAAGAATCGAGCTCCGTAAAAAGACCACGAGCTTTTTCCATTCCATTGCCTGAGTTCTGGGTCAAGTCTGGAAGAGGATCTACTTAAAATGACTTCCAAATTCTGCTTATGACAAGCATGACTGAAATACTTCTCAAAGGAAAATACCTCACAGTTTAACAAGCAGTTGCTTACTAACAGCTGCAGCGAGCACACTAAATTCGGCCCGAAGACCAAGGGGTTCAGTTTGTTGGTGTGTCACAAGTGAAAGATGTTGGCCATCAAGTGTCCTTAGGCTCTTCAGTTTCATAATTTCACTTTTAAGGCCTCTACTTATCCTCGAAAAGAGATTTTCCAAGTCACTGTTAGAAGGCAGGTACGCAAACAGCAAGTTTCAGACAAAGCTTGACCCATACCTGTCATTAAATATCAATGAATGAATGAGAAATAACTGCAGAAACCTATGTAATTTCTTCTGTTTAAACCTGGGAGGTCTGACTTCTGCCTATGTAAGAAGTTTTCGAACCAAGGCAGGAGATGCATTTAAAATACGTAAAAGAGCACAGCTTTACACACGTGGACACAGAGCCAAGTGGGGTCAGCTCCTCAGCACCCACCCCGCCGACACCAAGAGACCTAGGTGCTCCGGTGGGTCCACTCATTGCTCTCCTACTGACATCAGTGAGATGCAATCCTTAAAACCCCCATTTCATACTACAGTTTTAAAATGTTTTGACACTGGTGCTGGAGACAGAAGGCAGCTACGGGTCTTGGCATTTTCTCCCCGTCCATGTTTTTCCAATCAGGAGAGCTCTGGATGTGGCTCCCTTTGAACAGTCAACAACAGCTCCAAGTTTACTCCAAGGCAAACCAATAAGCATTTCAAGCCCTGCTATCTCCTAGTCCCAAACATTTGGTTGCTTTTAATGAGATAATGGTAAGATTTATAGATCCTGCTCATACTCCAGAAATCTCTGGAAAAAGGCACCAACCACCGCAAGGCAGGACTGAGCTCTCAGCACTCTCATCACCCGCGATTTCACTTTCTTCAAGAAATGAGGTGTCGCTCACTGGGTACAGCGAGGCTGATTGATTGATAGAAAAAAGCCACTAGATTTCATACTTGGCTTTGTAATAACTCAGGCCAAAGAGTCAACTTTTTAAACCTCAGTTTACACATGCATAAGAAAAAAATATTAGTTAATCACAGAAAAATATTGAGAGGGTTTGCTATTTCTGATGCGTTCTTACACTGCAATTCTTTGCAAGGGAAAGAGATCCAGCAGCACCTACATCAGTTCAAATTCATTCATTCAAACAAACTGTACCTCGTAAAATTTCATCCATTTTGTTAAGTAATTCCTTCATAACATTCATTTTCACCTTCTCATACTTTATGTTGTAGCTTATCTCATATATTAGCCCCATTCATTGAAATAAACGTCATGTGTAGAAAATCCAACAATAACCTGCTATAGTCACTCTATGCACCTTTGGTACTTCTGTTCTTTAAAGGTATTTTCATGATTATTGGGACTCCTATCAATATGATTTAGCAAAGTAGGAGGTAAGAAGCTATTTCTCAGATTAGAAATCAACATTACTGGTATCAAAAACTGAGATTAATCTTGCTCAGGAAACAACCCAGAAGTGCTGCATAAGATACCAGCACAGAATTTAAAAAAAAAAAAACCCTCTTTTTTTCCCCCGTACTACTGCTTGTGAGGTAATTTAAAATCAATTTAAATATTAATAGAATTTTAGGAAAAATATGAGACGCTAAGATTGAAATGGAAAATCTGGCTTTATTTCCCAATGAACTAAGTGGACACCCATACAACCAAATGATGTCCGCACAGGGCAAGTCCATACACCAGCAATAGCTTTAAAAGCTCAGACACAGCAAGGGCTGGGGGTCACCGGTTACTTTTGCTGGTCGCTGTGCATAGATATAACCAAGGCTTTACTTTTACCAGCTAAACACAGGCTTACAGTCAAAAGTTCAAGTTTCAGGAAATATGCTGCCTTTTGTAAACCCAACAAAGACTTACTTATGCATTTAAATATGTGATTTCAGAAAAAATCTCTCAAATTCCTTCTGTACTCTGACGGAGAAGCTATGCCTTAAGTGCCTCCCATCAGCACTTTGTATTTACACTGCAGGACCTTCTGCACGCCTCAGCCAGGCTGCGTCCTGCTGAGCTGGGTGCTGTACAAACACAGCAATGAAGGTATCCAAGAGATGAACTGGCATGTTAATTAAACAAATAAAAGCTCTGTCATACAGGGGACACATGAGTCTGATGTACAGTACTGTGCATGGCAGCATTTCTACACTTACGGAAAAAAAGACCTCGCCGCCAAGATACCAGAACTGGCTCCTGGGGGAATTATTCCAGTGTCTGAGATTTACATGCTCTTCCTCTGAGCCGGACTCGAGCAATCAGCAGAACAGGTCTGGGTGCTGGGTGACGGTGTTCAGCGCGCCCAGGGAGAGCCGGCCCAGCCCACCGCGCCTTGGGCAGCACCGAGTCACACCTGTCCCCAAGGAAGGGAACTGCCATCATCCGGCTGAGCAACAGGAACCAGCGGCATCTCCCAAAGGCTGCGGGCTGCCTGCGGCCCACGCGGGAACGCACGGCTGCCTGGCTCCGGACACAAGGCAATGCTTCCAGCAACAAGGGAGTCCCTTCTCTTACTGCAAATTTCCATGCTAATAAAGCAACAGAGGAAAACAAACGCAGAAACTGCATTGTGGAGAACTGAAAGCATCTTTTAGAAGACTTCCTGAAGGCAATACCCCACCTATGAAAAGCAACCCCAGGAACGCAGCTGCACAGCAGCTGGCAATCCCTGCAGGTAAATCCAAAGTCGCCGGCCGGGCGGGACGATAGTGCTGTCGCTGTCAGGCAATTCGCGCACGGGACGAGGGAGAGTGATTCTCAGAAGCGATACTTTTCTGGCAGTGCTTGTGGAAACCCTGACAAGACAGAGAAGTTATCTTGGCACGGGATGGTGTTTAGTCACACATTACCTGCAGGCCTGGACTTCCTCTCTCACCCAACCCTTCTTGCTGAGAAGTCCCTTGATTTCGGTAACACGTGTATCCAGATTGACCATTGATGTGATTAGTCATAACCATAAAACAGAAAAAAATTTTTTTTTTTTTGCCTGAGTATTCTACACTACTGTGGTCATATTAAAACCTAAAAGTTATGGTGACTTATTACATTAAACAAACAAAAACAATTATTTTATAGATTAAAAGACTTAAGGGGACTGAAACACGTGTTACAGTATTACTTCCTTCGCAAGCTAAAAGAGGGACAACAGAAAGCCACATAAAAGTGTTAGAAGTATAAATCATGCCTGTACAGGATGAATAAGCATATTTGCTGTAATAACTGTCAACCATTATAAAAAGCCCATAACGTCACCACCGTGCAGCTTTTGGAGCCTCTGAAGGGCTCTCAGTCACGTCCTGATGTCACTGCTGCAGAATCTAAAAGTTTCCAAATTCCAGCTAGTAAACCTGAACCAGAAGTTTCTCAGTGCGACCAACACCCCCCTCCCAAAGTCTCCTCACCCGCTGCCACTCCGGCCGAGCAGAAACCGAACCACGAGCCGTGGCAGGAGCCACAAAACCACCCAGTCTCTTTCTGGGAGGTCAGGAGAGTTAATCCTCTCCCAGAGCTGGAGGCAGCGCTGTGGGAGCGGGAGGGCATTTTACTCGGTAGAAGTAAACTTTCTGAAAAGTTGTTCAAAGGGAAAAAAAAGGGGGGGGGGGGGGAAGTGCAATAATGTTTTGAGAGAGAAAAGCAGTGGCAAACGACAGCGAACTTCGAATTTCTGATACAGAGCGTAACCGCACATTGCTTTTGTTATTTCCTTGGCTAACTTTCCCCTCACAAGTGTCTACTTACCAAGGCCAGGAAATAACCACCAGCTTCTCTATTCTCAGTCATCCTCGGTTCCAACACAACATCCCGCAACAGCCCCTCAGTTTAACACCGATTCCCTCCGCTTCCACCATCCCCGGGGCGGGAGCAGCGGCTCTACCCGTAACTCCAAGCCCGGATCCCGAGCGCGGCAGCTCGGGGCGAGCGCTGGAGCTGATACAAAAAGGCCGATGAGTAGGAGCTTTGGAGCTGCTTCTCGGAGGCTCCTCCCATGAGGCTCCCCGAGGAAAGGCCGCAGCGACCGAGCCTGCCGCGCCCCGCGTCCTCCCCCCCCCCGGGGTCGGATGCCTCCGGGGCGGCGGAGCCGCCGCCCCGGAGGCATCCGACCCCGGGGGGGGGTGGGGGGGAGGACGCGGGGCGCACCCCGCCGCCGGAGCCATGGGCGAGAGAGGGAACCCCACACATCCAGGACCCCGCATGCTGCCCCAAAGCGATGAATCCGCGGCTCCCACGTGGGTTTTGTTCTGTTTTTTGGTTTTTTCCCCTCCTCCTGCTTTTTCTAGTGGAATTTCTTCCCGGAGTTTGTTTTTTTTTTTGAGTCGTGGCAACCCGCTGGCTGGTGGGAGTTTCCAGCTGCTGCACGCGGTGGGGGATGTGGATAGATTAAATTACGACGTATGTAACACTTAAAGCGTACACAAATACCTCCTAACGTTTTAAAAACCACTTACTTAAGCAGAGCCTCGCTTAATTGCTGGCGTTTGGCAACTTTTGCAAGTTTCAGGATGCAGGAATGGTGGTTGGCCCAACTTTAAAGATAACTTTTTTTAAAAGTTTCAAGATGCAAGAAAAGTTTTTAACAGCTTCCACTGAAACTTTATTTGTTTATTGCTGTAAATCTAAACCAACCCTTTTTATTCCTACTCTAATTCTCATGTTAAGTTTCAGCTCTTAAAGTCACACAGGTTTTCTTACAGGTTTTCTTACCTATAACAAAATGGAGCAGTTTTAATTAGCTGCATGCCCTTATTAATCTCTTAGGGTTCATATGGGTTTATTACAACACAAAAGAATGGCTTCACAGGTAATTAAGTCTTTGCATTGAGATACACCAAATCGCATATACAAGCTGCCAGCACCCAAGGAATTAATTGAGTCTCTATCCAGGGAGATCATTATCTTGTTGATAACATGTCATACAATAACTATAGACCAAATGTCTGTAATATCTATCCCACAGCAAGAGAGCTGGTAGATTCATTGCTTACCACATTTCAGATAAAATGCTGGAGCTACAGAGCCTTAATTTAGCCAAGTTATAGTTTCCCAGATGACTCCATGTGCACTCTGCCCAAACTTTGAACATTCAACTGTGGTGCCAGCTACGCCTGCTTGGGTGACAAAACTAACATTTCCTCTTCTTCAGAACTCAGTCTGTCTCTCAGCAGGACGGTCCATCTCCTTTTAATGTTAGGGTACAGTAATGATACCAGTTGGACCTCTCAAAGCATCAATTCAAAACGGAGCCTCAGGTGGAAAAAGGTATTATTTTTTTTTTTTTTTTTTTTTTTTTTTTTACTCTTGAACTGTTTCTCCTTCCGGCCTTTGTTCGATTTTCTGTGAGCAAAGGGAGGGAACAGATTTTTCCCCAGGTAAATGTTGTGTTACAGGAGGACTTTCACATCTAGTCTGAAAGCAGATGACGGGGATTTCCCCTGGATGTGCTCATTGCTGCCTTTAACAATTTGGATACCTGTACAGGAAATAGAAGAATATACCAAATGACCCCCCGAGACCAAATCAGATACTGTAATGGGTGAAAATGCTGCAACACATGTAGACTATCAACATCACCTGGGCTGCAAGGTATGGCTCATGGAGGGGTGAACCCCACGCATGGTACGATATGCTATGGAGAGCTCATTTAGTTGCAGCACCGGGAGCCAGTAGCATCCACTCTGACAGCAAGGATTAAGATCAAACAGAGAGTTAAAGTTTCTGGGGAGAGCAGTGCTCTCCTATCCTGCCTCCCAAGCAGCAGGAAACCAGGCATAGAAAAAGTTACTGTGATTTCTGATACAGGTACAGGCATCCAGCCACCTTCTCATTCTGGGGGGAACTAAACTCTTTTGTCATCTGGAAGCCATTTCACAAATAGCTTCTGCAGGTATAACAGCCCTGAGCGGTGGGGAGACCCCAGAGAGAATAAGATTCCCTGAAATAAATTTTGATTTTCTTTGCAAGCAGCACTTCAGTCTGGACCAAAGCCGTGGACACGGACGAGCTACGTTCCCGCTAACAAAACCAAATTTAGCATCTTTGGAATGAAATGGTCATTTTGCTCAAATAACATGCCTGTCCCTGTTTATTCATCAGCCTCTTGCTGTACCAAAATCCTTTCACCTACCGCTAAGCAATCTCAACCTACTTTTGACACAGAAACATTTCTACTTTCCTCCTAGCATGCCCCCTGCTACTTAAATGTAGGAAAACTGATACGCAGTAACTCTAGGAACACCATGCTAAGGTGTGCTTGATTATCTGATTTTCCTGTGTGAATTAATTGATCTGCGTTAATAGAAGGCTTGGAGGAGGAGAGAAGGAAACAAGCTGAAAAGCAACAGGAAAACAAGAGATAAGCAGCCTCCCAGCAAGGCTGGGGAGACAATTACAGGACAGGGGCTGACTTTCAGGCTGCAGCCTGCAGTGACACGCTGTCTGGCTGGGGCTGGCAGCCCGCAGATCAAAGAGACGCAAAAAAAAAAAAAAAGCGTTGCAAAAGATTTCTCTGGAGGGCCAGAGCTGGATAGGAGCGGTGAGCGTGCTGATGAGAGGGACTCAGTGGCAGGAGACATCCTGCAGGATGGCCCCACTGGAGTCCGGGCCCTTCCCTAGCTCCCAGGGAGCAGTTAGCCTCAAGGAAAGGCCAGAACGCATTGGGATGGCTTATACTGGGGGGAACTGTTGGGGTTTTTTAATGTAGATCCCAAACTGTTTGAAAGAACACCAGGATTTTGCATTTGGGTGAAGGATTTTACCTTTACTAGATGCCCACTTTTTCTACATATGTATGTGTCCATGAAAATAACATTTACCAAGCTATATGCGAGAAGTTAGGTTGCAATCTTAGGGGTGGGGGAAGCCCTAAAAGAAATAATTGTATTTTTAGTTCGGCAGTGCTAAGTAGTTCATGACACAGGTACAACGAAGTTCCTATGGTGACACTATAGTTACCTGACATTACATAGGCACATGGCGCTGGAAGGTAGAGCATATATATATATATACACACACACTTCACCCTAGCTTCCATGTCCCACACTGCTCCTAACTGTGGGACTGACACATGGATATTCTCCTCAGGCACGCAACATTTTTACGCTACACTCAGGAAGACAGGAAATTGAATTACAGAAAATTAAAGGTACTCCAGTTCAGTGCCTTCAGAAGAGCTGGATTCCAGGGCATCAGTTTAGGTTACGTTTTCAGGTCTAGACTATGACTTGAGAAATGTCCTCGGAGACCCCATCATTGTGGCTGTGCTCTGTGGTCAGGGCGCTTTTAAATTGCGGGTGGACACCTGGTGAAAGCTTCCGACGGACACCATACGGGTGGTGGTGACCCGCTCTGACCCGCTCCTGTGAATTCGATCTGAGGGGTTTTCCCATAAACCATGTCACTTTTGCCAAACCAAAGGACTTGGGGGCAGGGGAAAATGAATCAGCCCTCAAAACACCGATGAAAACCCCATGAAATTGGCTTGGAAGGAATGTTACATTAAATAAATGTTAAAAAAAAACCCAACCAAAAAACAACCCCATACAGTTTTTCTTTTAAATTTGCATTTTGTTTTTTGAGAATACAGGATGAATTCACATCAGATCATCAAGTTTTTCCCTGTAACCATGAAAACAAAGCGCTCTCTTCTCCAACTTTTTAAATTGACATTATCACTGGTCTATAAGCAAATACAAATACTACCATATTAGTGATAAACTTGCAAAAAAGCTGACAAAACAGCAATGCCTATGTTTGTTCTGAACAATAAGGCCGCATCATGCGACTAATCTTTAAGAAAACATGCATGTATGATTTTAAATTGTTCTTTGTGAAAAAACTAGTGCCCTTTTTTAAGGCCATCTGCAACAAAGAAAACCATATAAATATACTTCAGTTTGTTTACAATTAAAGAGGAGTTTCTCGTTTGCATTTCCTAATCAGAGGTTCATGGTCATACACTCTGCAAAACCACAGACCCAATTAGCTGCAGAGCAGCCTGGCTGCGATATCCAAGCCGCTTCTGTAACAAACACCTGAACTTTATATTTCCACTACTTTCCACATGCAAATTGCCCACAACCATCATTTGTGGTGGTTGAAAATTAGGTTGTGCAATTCCCAGCAATTTTTGTTGGCAAAGCTTTGGGATGGCCGTGTCTTTAAATTCCCAGGCTTTTACCTTAAGCTTCTGCTTTGAAAAAAAAAGAGGAAAGTTTAATGATGTTAACCATTACATTTTTGAGGATCAAAGTGATGGGAAACTGCCATTTTGAAAATTTCCAAATTAGTAAGATCGATTTCTAGAAAACCCTAGGCTAAAGGGTTCAAAGCTTCACAAATTCCAGTGATAACTTCTCTAGCAAACCAAGTTTATTTGGAGTTTCTACCAGAAGAACAAGGTTTGAAGAACGCTGGATGCAACAGAAGTTTCATGTACCATCACAGCATTCAAAAAAAAAGAAAAAAAAAAAGGGAAGATGTGGAAAATCTTGGAGACTTTCAAATATTCAGCAAAACTAAGTGTATATTTTGACTCATTTAAGGACATTGTTAAGAAGGGGAGATGGGAGTTTTAAATGTCCATTTATTTTCATGACGGCTAAATTTTTTTTCCTTAGTGGTTAGCAACTGAGCAATGCATACATGCTTTTTGCTTTCATTCCTGGAAACAAATCCAATCTTCTCTGTCTGCTGCAGAGTTATTCTTAGACGGCTTTGATATTTCTATCAGCTAGGAGAGCATAACAATGTTATCATGCTAACAAATTCCAAAGATTTTATATAAGCTCTTGAGTGCCTTTTAAAGAAAGGCTTTATTGATTACACTGTTTGTGTTTCAGTAGCCAAAGGAGCTAGGAAAAACAGGCTGAAAAAGAATAAAAAAGCAGTTTGATGAGTTTCAGTTTCATGAAGCAAGTTTTTTTCAGAGCATCATTTACAAAGAGAAGCCAAACTTTACAGGTTTGAGGTTGGAAAACACCGGTTCAGGCCAACGAACCATTTAAATCCTAATTGTCTACATATAGCCTATTTTCCCAATTTGATTTTTTATCAATTGAAAAAACTAGACAGCCCCCTTATTTAAGCAAAGCAGGGAAACTGTTAGTATAGTGCTTGTAGGACAGTCTGGGTGAAAAAGGATCAGAGGACTGTGCAGCATTCTCCCCGGCTGATTTGTTAGAGGCTCAGGGCCAAATTCTTTGCTGATATCACTCCTCTGGAGCAGAGATTTTGGCCCAACATCTACTGACTTTAAGGGCAGGCTGCAGCCGTAGCCTTTTCTCACACAGCTGTCTTGAAAGGATACTACCAAGAGGTAAAAAAGTAAATTAGTGAATTTAAAATGGAAATAACCTTGCAGGGCCTTGGGGCACTTTCAGGCGCTGGTTATTTTACCGAGGACAGTGGATGAATGGGGCAGGTACTGCACAGGGAGAGTAGGGAAGAGGAAGGATTAAGCCTGGGTGAACAAAGAGGAGTTCTTCAGGAAATGCTTAGTCTGGGAGGAGATCTCAAGCACATTTCAGCAGGGAGAACAAGATTAACATAACATACTAGGGCTGGTTCTTGACTACAGCACAGAATGGTGGCACTCAGCATTTCACAAGGACCTTAGAATCCAGAACAATTAAGCCTTTGATCGGAGCAATTAACATTTCTACACTTATGCAGAGCTTTTTATAGGCCAAAGAGACTCTACTATAAGAATTACTCTGCCAAGGTGACTGTAGATGAACAGGCCCAAACAGATGCATATAACAATTTTTGACCTTTCCAGAGTACCCAAATGTTAAGGAATAGCAATATCTAAATAAGCCCCACCTGCTATTAGCAATGCACATGTGGGCTTCCATATACCTGGACCAATACTGATAAGACAGGCTCCAAGGACATCAATATAAAAGACAGCAGGAGGAAAAATGGAAAGTAAAGACCAAGGCAAGTACTACAGAGTTCTGGCTCTTCAGACATGTCTCCAGAGCAGTCTCTGTTGAGAGGCAGTAGTGCAATGCAAGCATGCCAAGACGCAGAAAAACTGGAAGGAAGCCACATCCAAGCCATGGAGAATATGCCTGTGTCTGTAATTGCTGTTCTCAGAGCTGCCCTTGGCGGGGTTCAAAGCTGGGGCTAATCCTACTTTGCATATTCTATTAGAAACAGGGACAGTGGAACTAGCTCCGTGGTATCCAATTTTGCAAGGAGCCAGAAGATAGAGTTGGAATAGAGACAATATGGGGATCTGTAGGATATGCAAAAACAATTTTGAGAAAATAGGCAGCTTACTTGGATGAAGCAAGGTTGAAAAATACATCTGGGGAAAGCTAATCAGGAAAAAAAGAAGTAATCAGAAAGTAATTTTTAACTTAATGAGAAAAGAAGACAAAAAATTGATGCTAAACTGCCTGTCCATATATTGGAGAAAGTATTACAGTGTCCATGCTGGATTTCTTTAGCAAATGCCTGTATTTGATTGAATAAATGTAATTTCTTGAGAAACATAGAAGGATGTGTGAAAAAAGCAGCTCATGTATCATCCATTCATGTCAATACCTACCTTACGAATATGTGGCTAAGGTTCTCAAGAGCGTTACAGAATGTTTTCAGTACAGCACGAAGTACCAGCAATTTGGCAGGACCAGAGATGATTTACTTCTATACTTCTGTGTAGCAGAGGCATACGTAAGTAAAATAAAATAAAAAAATAACCAGCATGGTATCACATACCCAGTTTTCCATTGGTATATGCTTTGAGTACAACAGAGCATACTATCAAATCAGCATTTTATAAATACTTTACACTGACCTAGACGCTGCCTAAAACAGCGGTCAGTTCGGTCAATGGCGTCCATTAGAGTAGATGGCAAAACTCTCTTTCACTTCTTAGAAAGCAGTATGAGATATCCGCTGAGTAAGAGTGAAGTGATCTTAATTTTACTCTTCCGTGAATAGAAGAATACCAAAAATAAATATCACAGACTTCACACAGACAAAATTCCCAGAGAACTCCCCATCCAGTTAATTTAGTTAAGGACTGCAGGCTGAGCTGCTTGCATCTCCAAAAGCACAACTGTACTAACAGTTGCACCTACCTAGGATAACAACGACAGTAAGATGGGAGGGAAATAAAGAGAAAGAATTCAGATGCAAAAGGAGAAGGGCAGGAGTGACAAATAGCCTGATTAATTCTGTGCATTTCATTTATGTGTAAATCACCTTCAGCTATTTTTCCCTTTGTTTTGTGATCCTGAGATGCTGCACATTTGAGTTAATTCTGAAGTTTTAAAAAATAGGGAAATAAAGAAAGCTGCATAATCACTGTTTTGATAAGTTTCCTTTTAACTCCAAACTCTTGTTTTCAGATGCTAACGACACAAAGCCTTAGTGCTCAAAACCCACTTGACTGATCTGAAAAGCAGTTCTACATTCCATACCTCATCCAGCAAGACTGTTAAAATATTTAATACTGTATTTGTTATGCAGACAAAAGGACCAAGTCAGTATTTACTAAGGAGTGAACATTCTTTTCTGACTTATTGAACTTGCCAATTTTTGATGGCAAGAACAAAGCATGAAGCAAATCCAAAAGTATGTCTGGACCAACTTCAGAGGTCTTGTCTGACCTATGCATAGGACATAAAGAATGTTTTTCAAGTAGCTTTGCTGATGCCAACTGCTGCAACGTACTTCCCATATAGGAATACTGTTTAGATTTATAAGTGATGTGAGTCAATGCAACAGAACTCTCCATTCTCGAAAAACCAATGGCAGTGATAGGAGAGAACGCCTACAATATGGTACTTTAGCTAGGAAAGGGCCCTTCTGGTGGAGTTTCTTGCAGTGTCAAAACTGTTAGGAAACACTTGTCCCCAAAGTGGTGCAGTGCCACAGCCTCCTCGCCCTTTATGGCTAGCTTTATGTGCCACGCAGACAGTGAAGAGCAGGTCGAGGTACAGCCAGCAAGGAAGATTCAGGTACCACAGAGAAAGAATGAGCACCTGCATGAGTACAGCTATGAAAGCACTGCGTCTCGTCTATTGATTTGCATAGACAGGCTGGAATAAGGATGGCTTCTGCAGCATAAGCTCCAGAAGAAGGCAGTAGCACCAGAAGCCCTGGGAACACCAAGCCTGCACCGTGCCCTCCCGCATTCGAGGCCCGTGAAGGCACTGGGTGTATCGCCCAGCGCTGCAGCGAGCACAGCCCATGCTGCTCTGGGCAGCAAACTGGTTCCGCCAAGGGGTGCAGAGGAGAACCTCGCCTTTCTGCAAAATGAGTGTCATTGCTTGCAGCATGTTTACGGCTCCTTGCGCTCTTCCCTCACCAGCACACCCAGCCCCAAGCCGTCTGTGAGCATCCCCACAACCGCGGAAGGCCTGTTAACAAGCTGAGCGTTTTGACAAACCAACAAATCAGCAAGTGATGCAATCTGTTCTCTGTGCCTTATAGATGAACATCTGGGAATGACTTCATAGTCTCCACTTCAAAAAGCTCCCTCGGCACTTTTTCCAAGAGACAATGGCAGTTTGCACATACCAGCCAGTTGAATTACAGGGGGGAAGCTATCAAAAAACTCCATGCCAGCTCTAAACATCCCTAAATTTTGCCATCATTTCCAATTTTGTTCCATTCTCTGCTCAACATCTGCCATATCCCATGATGCAAACTGGAGCATTTTGGTGGCATAAGGTATAAGGACTCCCTGTACATACATGAACCTCCTTTCTCCCTCCATAAAAGAATGAAGATGTATGGGTGCAGACATTGCAAAAGGAGAAAAAAAAAAATCCTCAAGTGCTGATCTTCCTTTTCAAGTAAAACTCAGACAGCAAAATGGAGCGGCTGGATGCCCAATAGTAAGTGGGAAGGACAACATTTTGATGCCCAGATGTGGTCACCATGAACACAAGTTTTCAGTCACAGATTCAGTAGAGAGATAGAAATGTCAAAGCCATCAAAGAAAGGGTTATTTTTTATTCCTTTTCGGTGCTGACGGTCAGGTTTGCCAAAATCCAGCCCTTCCCTACTTCTGCTAACAGCACAGCTGTACTTCCACAAGAAAGCGGGGGTAATGCTTCAGCCATGACCTCCTTTCCAAAAATAATTGTCCTTTTTACTGAAGATTTGAAGGGAAGTTATCGGTCCTCTACTGTTGCTTTCAGACACAAAGGCTCTTCTTATTAGTTGACCACTGTCCCACTCCTAAAGGAGGTGGGGGCAGGAGTCACTGCAGACAGTTCTTGGATCTACTGTTCATCACAAGACCACCCTCCTCCCAGTGCCGTGGCCAGGAAGGAAAGAAATTCCTCTGTTTCCTCTATGGGAAGAAATCCTAACAAGGATTTAAGAGTCAGACCACACAACTTTGCCCCCTCACCCACAGTTCAGTGGGGTTTCAACATAAGAGATCTTGTAAGAGATGGAGCTATACAGAAGCAGTGGAGGGGAGAGAAAACAATGCTGGAATAATTCAGAACATGCCATTTCCTTCTCCTAAATGTAATGTACTTCTTACTACTATTTATTTTGAGAGCTGGGGAGGATTCTTTCTTCCTGGAATTCTTTCCATGGCCCAAATCCCCACAGTCAGCTCTTAGAAACGTGCACCTTTTTTGCACGGCTATAGTAGTTTATCCTCTGCAAGGATTATAGGGCAATAAACAACTGGAAACCACTCTGCAGCAACAAGTGGTGTGGCCGGAGTACACAGGGTATGGAATACAGCTTGAAATTCAATTATACAAAACCAGTTTTAAGCTCAGAGGAAAACTGGGCTGGTCAGCATGTTGGACCTGCTGAAGACAGACCAGCCAGCTCAACTAATTCTTTCTACTTCTTTTTTTGTATTATAAATGCATATTCCTCTAAGAAACGAGCCTGATCAAAAGCAGAGACTCCTCCCTACCTCTGAGAGTCTCCAGTGTTTAAGTCTATGACACTGCAATCGCGTATGGCTCTGCACGCAGTATCTCCTGCCTGCGTATGCACACTCGGTATGTGTGTGACACCACTTACAGCTGCAGTCCAAAAGTAGCAGCTGCCTGTTGATACAAACCCTCGCGCTGGAAAAACAGGTGATAATGAATTCTTAAAGCATATGCAAGTATTAAGCAACTACTCCATGAATTGCCAGCAGCTGTTTCAAGAACCCTGCCCTGCTTGCCACAGGTATTTATTTCAAGTATGATACCCACCCTGATATAAAACACATGCATAGACACATGCATGTACTGCCCCATAGTCCCTTAAGGCTTCTGAACCTGGCCATGCCAGCAATTTGTTTGGTAATTTCACCCACTGCGAAGCTTCCCATCATATAAAGGGAAACAAAAAGAAAGGAAAGGAGCTAGAGAGAAATAGCAGGCTCTAATTTCCTTGTCATTTTAGAGACAGATCCTTAAAGAGAAAGTCATATAGCTGTTCAGACTTCCAACACTTTAACATTCTTCTAATGTACATTTTGCTCATAAAATTAGATTGTAGTCAGTCTCCATCCCAGACTCGCGTACAACAAACAGGAAGAACTCCCCCACATTTTCACAACAACAGAAACACTTCTGGTATTTTCACTTACAATACAGTTTTATAATTTTAACTTTTAAGGAATGTGGCACTGAAATGTTTTTCCCTCCTTATTCAGTTAATATCATCTAATTTTTTTGGTAATACCTAGAAAGATTCCATCTATGCAAAGCATTCATTGGTGTTGTGTGAAATAGTTCAGCCTTTCACTGTACTCTTCTGCTCTGCTGTTGACTCCTGCCTTAACAGTTACAGCTACAGCTGCCTCCTCCAGTACGGCACAGAGAGGGACAGCGTGCAAGAAAGTTGCTGAGGGTACAGAGGAAGCAGTGACATGACTAGATTAAGGAAAGCAGTGATTCTAAGATCACAATTCTTCTGAATTAACTGCACATCAAACTGACAATTCAGACAGCAAAGTAGAAACTCACAAAAAATGTCTTAAATATATTAAAGAAGTTACTGCTAGGTTTGGAAAATAAGAACAACAACTCTTAGGCTCCACAAATCCCAGCTAAGAAGAATTCACATCTGAAACAACTCCATGTCATTAGAAACACTGAATAATAACACAGTGATCAAAGGCACTGGCAATACAATTATATTATACGGGAGGATAAGAGGGAGACCTAGGCAACTAACAGGGTGAGTAATTGGGTTATACTGTAGGCTTGTTTTTAAATACTGCAATCCACCATGTGAATGCTGCAGGTCTAATTTAATTGGGTCACCAAAACTTAGGCAAAAGCCTACTAACTTAAGGCTAGGAAGTGCAATTTGTTTGCCTAACTTTAGGCTACAAGATGTGAACACTGGGAAGCATAAGCAAATCCACCCAGGTAAGGGCAGGAATCTGGACCAGCAGATGGAACAGGTAAGAATTGTGCTCCTCAGGTTTTAGGACCCCTCTGCCCTTACAAACGATTTCAAATTTCTTCCACATAGTCCACATCTAGAAGTAACAGAAATTTAATAGAAATTTAAGAACAGCGTTAGTGCCATGCCCTCCTAAACCGCCCAGACAATTGGTATCCGTCTTCAAAATTGTATTCCTATCAAGCCCCAGGGTCCTGACAACCATTTCACATAGTAATTTAAAGTAAATACCTTTCAGTAGGTAATCCTGCCACAGCCATGTCTTGAAGTTCATTGAGGTGAAGGTTCTTAGGCTCAGTTAATGCAAGCGGTGATAGCTTTCTTTTGGCATCCTGAAGCGAGCTTTCATGTTGTGAATTCATCTTGCTCGGCTGATTTTCAGCAACAGTGAGATCTGTATATACAGAATGCTCACCCTGCTCCATCGCAGGAATGGTTGGAGAGTGATTTTTGTACAGGTCTGTCTCCTGCTCTTCAGTGCTCGCGTTTACAGCTAAGTCACCTTCACCAGTGACTAACATCCTTGCAGTACCTGTTTCAGGGATGTCTCCAGTTTTTTCGTTACCGGTCTTTGCTGTGCTTAACACTGTGTCACTATTCTCTTTTACATCTCCCTCAGTCATATTGCTAGATTCTAGTTTAGAGTCAGTTTGCAAGCAATCATCCTGGCTTACTTCATTTTTTAAGTAATCTATTAACCCATGCATGGTCACTTTCTTTTCTTGCTGTGCATCTTGTGAATTTTCTGATGTTTCCAGGCATTTCTTATTTAATGGATCATCCTGTATCATCTGCATGTCATTCTGAGACTTAATGTCATGCATAAAATTGCTGTGAATTTGTGTCTCCTCATTTTCCCCAGGTAACACATTAAAATTGTCTGGCAACTTTTCATGATTGTAAGATCCTCCTGGGACAAGTGTTGAAGCTGCCATGTCAGAGATGCTCTTGGCAATGTCTGGATCACCGTACTCACTTTTCTCCTGTTCATTTGGCTTAGGATCCCGGCACTGTTCAGTAGGAAGACTCACATCCTCTTCAGATGAAACTGGTTCTGCGTTACACTCTGTAATTAAGTTATTTCCCTCTGCAGTAGCAGCATCCCCTAAGTGACTCTTCTGTACATCATCTGTAGGGATAACAGCTACAGTGGGTTGTTGCTTACTGTCAGAATACGCAGGGAAGTTCTCAGCTGCTGCCCCATCAAATGAAGCCAGTCCTTGCTTCTTTATCTCTAAGCTTATTAGCGATTCAGGATCAACGCCACTAGCAGAGACATCTTCCTTTCTTTCCATCTCACTGCTCTCTGGATGCTCAGTGGTTTTGCCTGGCTTTTGCAGATTTTCCAGAGCACATTCAGCAGGTGTAGCGCCATCCAATCTAGGGACCACTTCTAAACAGCTACCGGGCTGCCTGTTTTTCTCAGTGTCCTGGAGACTTGCTGCTGGCAGCTCTGCCACTGTGTTTTCTTGTTGCAGAGATTTGCCTGTGGCAGCTTTGCAGGAAGACTCAGTAGCTAAAGACACCTCTTGCCCCTCTGCGTCTGAGGTGCTCTCGGGAGCTCCTTTGCCCACCTTGTTTGATTCTGCAAAGTTCTCGGCACCGCACAGTTCTGCTGTCTCCTTGGCCACTGGACTCTGCTTGAAGCCTGCATGATTTTCAGACAAAAGTTGGGGTAATTCAGCACTCAGTGTGCTGTGGACAGTTTTTTTAAATATCTGGCTGATATGCTCCCTAAAGTCTGGGAAGCTGGAGCCAATGTCCAGAGAGCTGCAAGTCAGAGCCTCATGCTCCCTTCCAGCGTTCTCTGCAGACTGCTTGGAAATACTGATCTCTGCCCTGGTTACGTTATTATTCTCTTTTGAAAGCTCTTCAATTTTTTCTGAATTCCCAGGTTTCTCTAAGATCTCACCGTACTTGTCATCTACACAGATATCGGTTGCAATTTCTTCATTACAGCCTTCTTGTTTACCAACAGATGAAAGGCTCAGCAGCTTCCCTTCTAGAGGAGGGAGAGCGAACAGAGACTCTGCTGAACTGTCACTTTGCTCTTCTTTGAAGTTTACCTCACTTTTTGTTTCTTTGGATTTAATTGCAGATACCTCTTTCTTCAGCTTCTCAGAATTGAACTGTAGTAAGTTTCCAGTACTCTGCCCCACATTTAAAGCCTCTGGCAGGGCTAAACTTCTGTCTGCATCACCCTGAAAACTTTGGTCTGGAACATCTTGTTCATTAACACACATACTCCCCACAGAGCTGTTTTCTGAATTTGCTGTTTTGCCTGTGCTTACCTCGGGTGAAGGACCTAAGTGCACAGACACCTGAGAACCTGCAGCAATCTGCAAATTAGAGTTACCTTCTAAGGCGTTTTGGCATGCTACAGCTTCCAGCTCATTATTTAGTAATTCCCCCCCAGTACCATTGTTCGCATCGTTTCCAGGTTGCTGGCTAGGATGGCTGAGTGCAGACGCCGGTGTAGGGAGGGCTGTAAAATTTGCTTGACAATAACCAGGCTCCTCTGGTGTCTTTTGAATGCAGCTGGATTTATATGACTTATCAGTGGGAATTACTTCCCCATGTGCCTGTAATGGTGAAGGAGATCCTTGTGCCCCTGGACTTTTATCGCTTTTCATATCGCTTGTTTCTGTGACAGAAGCACTGTCCTCACAACTTATCTCCATGTTTCCATCTTTCCGGATGATTTCCCCATCAGCAGTCAGACCTTCAATCTTTTCCGAGTTTTTTGCCAGTAATGGTATTTTTCCTTGAGTTTCTGGATGAGATATTTGAGGATCATTTTTCTCAGAATTATCAGAAGTATGTGCTATTTCTGTATCACTTGGCAAAGCCTGTGATATGTTAGTGGCACTTGCTGAATTCTGTGTCCCTGGAAGAGCGTTTATAGCAGCAGCGTGGCTTTCGCCAGTATTATCCTTTATCCTGCATACGCTGCCTGGCTGTTCATTCTTGTCAGATTCTTTAGAAAACGTATCGGTATGACACGCTGCTTCATGCTGACTAGCTGAGATCAAAGAATTATTATCCTGCTCGGGCTTGTTTGAGTTTTGCTTACTGCGGCAGTTTTCTTCTGCCTTGAGATCAGTTTTGTTTTGCTCATTGCAATCTTGCAAATTAAGCATGGTCACACCAGGAATATTTTGCCCATGGTCACTGCTGCACGTGTCCTCTGACACCACGGCACTGCTTTTATCCTTGTCCTTTTCTTTTGCTGTGTCAGAGTCGCATTGGATCGGTGCTGGACCTAGCACAGAAGATTCTTTATTGAGGTTGTTTGAAATGCTTAGAGGTATTTCTGGTATGTTGCTGTGATTATTTAGGTCCACTGGACATTCAGGTTCTAGAGCCCTTTCTTTGTGTTCCTGATCATCTGCTCTTGTGACAGTCGTCAGGCTGCTTTGCTGCTCCTCTTGTTCAAGTCCTGTATCTGAAACCCAGTCACTGTCACCAGCAACAGACACTGACTTCTCCGTTTGCTCTGCTTGGGGAAGAGCAGTTGGAACATCTGCATTTTCCTGCAATTCTCCGATACTGCACTCCAGGGTCTGCGAATAGCTGCACGTGTCACTCTCAGAGGGGCAGCTGTTTTCACTGACGTGGCTGTCACCCCCTTCCTCCACGTGAACTTGCCGAGCAGTTAGTCCCGAAGTACTGACTACAGCTTGGGAGGTTTCTGAACAAGCCATCTGTATATTTCTGTGACTTTCTGCAGCCCCTTGCTCCAGCTGATCTTGCATCAGCACATCAGATTTCCATTCACTTTTCAGTGCCAAATCTTTGTCCTCCGCAAAACTTATCACCTCAGTTTGGTGCTTCTCCTGTTGAATACCCTCATTTTCTTTACCATCCACGGCGCTGCTTTGTGCAGCTGCAGGTCCTCGCTCTGGATTGCTGTGAGGCACTTCAGTGATGTGACCGATCTGTTCTTTGGTTTCGGAGACCTGTGAGGCCTCCTCAGTTTGTACAGCCATGAGATCCACAGTCCCTGCCAACTCATTTAAGCCCTGCAGCTCAAGTTTTGATTTGGACATTTTTGCACTTTCTTCTGACTTGCTATAGCTCTCGGGCTTTTCTTGACTCTCAGTTTTGCGTTCAGGTTCTAACACAGTTTCTCTAGCAAAAGCCTTTTCCCAGGACTCATCCTGCTTACTCTGCTTAATAGTATTGTTCTCAGAGTGGAGGAGCAGTGAACTGTGTGCACCAGCTAAACAAACCTTTTCAGTCCCATTACAGCCTGGCTGGCCCAAAGTTTTGTCTTCTGCTTCAGTGTTAAAGCAATCAAAACTCAGTAGGCATGCTTCCCTTGGAAACCGTGGTGAAGCCATGCACTTATTCTCCGGGTCATCTGTGGCAGCTGTCTTCTCTTTACTCATTTGTTGTTCAGATTTACTACCAAGAGAGTGTGAATTGTCTTCACATGATTTAAAGTTACTGTCTAAATTCAGAGGCTTTCCCCCAGCTTCTTCCCTTAGGTCACCTGTTGAAGTCTTTTCACAAAGACTGAATTCTTCAGGATTGTGACCCAAATGGGTATTTTCCATGTCCTGGTGGTGGCTACCAACAGAGTTCAATAGTTGTCTTTCTGCCCCACCTGACCCCTCAGGTAATTCACTGGTTTCTGTCACTTGTGTCTCCTCTGTTCTGACTTTGGTTTTTTCTCCTGTTACATTCTCCTCGGTTTCTTTTTGATTCAGCTCTGTGGATCTGCTCAGAGAAGTACTTAATGCATATTCTTCCAGTAATAATCTTTTATCTACCAGGGAGTTTTCCTTGGTGGGATGGATAATGCTTTCTGTTTCAGAAAGTGTGGTGCTTTCTCGAGACACATCATCGGCTTTTATAATTTCATTGCTACTGGCTTCATCTTTTGGGCTTTCAGTTGTGACAGCTGATTTTTGTTCTTCCTTTTGCTTAAATGATAAAGGCACGCTGAAATGCTCGGCACTAACAAGCTCATCCTCCTTTTGAAGCTCTCTTTGAAAAATGGGTTCATTTTTTTCAGAGGCTGTTTTCACTGCTTCACTCCTTATTGGATCTTGAGAGTCATTTCCAGGCATATATTCCCTTGAAGGCTCTTCAGGCTTTGGTACCAGGAAGAGATTTGGAGGGTTAGAAGGCAACTCTGACATTAAAGTACAGGCTTCTGATTGCTCCCCATTGCTTCCAGATAGACCTAGATTTGTGTCATCCCCTTTAGCTGTTGTTACAGCCCCCATCTGTAGATTACAGACTTCACTGATCTCAGTGAAGCCCTGAGCATTCTCAATTGCTCCAAATTTTTCACTGTCTGAGCCTCCTGTTGCTGGATAATTTAGGATTAAGGTTTCCTTTTTCATTAGCAGACCCTCTCCACCATCTGTGTTCTGTCTACCTTGCTGCATTACAGTCTGCGGCTGACCTACTTCCAAAACTCCTTGCTCCTGCTTGGCCTCCTGAGCGGTAAAATAATCTCCTGCTTCTTTACCCTGGGGAAACGTGCTGACATGTGGTTCCCTCATGCCACCCAGCTGTTCACTCTGCCAGAGCAACCGTAATTCACTCAAACTCATTTGTGTGGCTCCTTGCATTTCTGTAATTGCTGCAGGAGGGCTGGGCTCCAGGCTTGGGTTTCTGGGATCATTCTCACTGTTTTTCATAGAAGTGGCAGCAATAGTGTCACGTTTCGGGCCTCTGTCCGCAGATATGGCATGTGCCATTCCCTCTTCTTCATCATTCACTGGACCTGGGGATGGCATCGCTTCATTGCAATTTGAGGATGGTAACTTGCCATTGTTGCTTGCAAGATCTACTGTGGCATGTTCTTGGGCACAGTATGCCAAAGGCATTGAGATAGACAGACTTCTCTCTCTTGCTACTGCAGCCTGCGTTAAGCAATTAGAGTCTGTTTGTCCTCCTTGCTCTTGCAAGATAGTGTTCTGTCCTGTCACCTCTGAAGACACCATGCTTGAATTTGGATTGGATAAATCTTCAGCGCTGTAGCTACTGATGCCTTCGTTACTGATGGAACAATGGAAATGTTTATTTGTTTCGTATCAATAAAGAAGCAAAGAATATGAAGAAAATGAAGCAAAGAATAAAAATAATTCATGCCACTGATGTTTCAAAGCCATGCAGTACATGCAGTGAGAAGCTGACAATCTGCTTTCAGCAGCTAAACCATCAGACACACATCACAGTGATTTAAATGCTCATTATTCTGGAAAATATGTCCCCAGTCTTACCTGACAGCCACCATGCTCATAGCATGCATTTTAACCATTCCAAAATCTGTCTTAGTTAAGCATGGTGAGAGGGGATACACATCTAACTAACTAAGGGAGCAACATGGGAAAAAGTGACAAAAATACTGGAAAAACCACCAGAACCTCAAAGAAAGGTTTTTCATTTCTGCTTCTAGGAGACTACTTTACGCAAAGCTAAAGGCTGTGCAATCCACAGTAACTGCTGTTATCTGGCTATACTTTTATTGTGTAGCAGAAGATTAAGAAGGGCCCATCTGTTGAATGTTTTCTCCAACTAATCAGCACGGTTGATTCTCACCAAAAGGTCAAAGGTCTCACCCTGCCAAACGCCGTTGCCATACAATGATACACGCCCTATGAGGTCATTTTATTGCAGTGTTTGATTTCAGTGCATATAAGCTGTAACCATTTGTATGACCTCTCTCCCCACCCATTAAAGATAAGATAGAATAAATGGAAGCAGAGGTGATGTGGGTGTGCTAACTGCAGAGAAGAAGAAGTTATTTTTAATATTTTTCACGTGCACTGCGTGGACCTCAGTTTCCATACCTAGGTTTGTAGGTGATGGAAGAGGTTAACCTTGTTGTCTCCCTCACCTCCCCTGGGAAGCCTGAGCATATTTTCATCGCTTTAGGGAACATGGAGTGAAATAAAAACTGAATGTAGAATTTTACCTAGGAGCAAGGGGTATCATTTACTTAACATGAAATAATAAATCTCCCGCACTACCCCCCCCCCCCCCCATCCGAAGCAAGATACACAGACAACACATTGTCAAATGCTTGGAGCTCAGTGTGATGGCAACGTGCTCTAGTTCCATAGCTGCACAGAGAGACCTCATTCATGGTGAGCCCATCGCTGGAGCTTTGCCACAGCTTAGCAGCAACGGGCTGTGTTTCAGAAATTCAAAGTGCCCTACAGACTGGAGATACACAAGATGCTTAAAACACCTTCTGTAAGGCTGAGCACAAATTGGATTTTAAGTAATCTGCAGAAATCTGAGAAGCCTCTCTCCCCTTCTCTCTCCAAGTTTTACGCACAAAATACTCGCCGGAGAAGTGAGTCAGTGACCAGCCCTCAGGTCCCTGCAGTTTAGGTCTGTGTTTAGACAAACACTGCCCCTTCAGTAACCACTGAAGCAGCATTGAAGCCCCACGCTCTCGGCCTGTGCTATGGTACACAAAATGCACTTCTGGGGGGGTCATAAGTCCTCCTTATACTGAGGACTGCCCAACGCAACACACAATTTCTTTATGAGAGGGCTGCACGTAACATTGAACGTGAGTCTGTCTTAGATCCTAAAAATGTTCTTCAGAGTCACTGCAGTGGAAAATGAACTAGTCGTTAAAGAGCTATTAAAATTTGCCTATATTAAGGGCAAGCCTCAAATCTAAGGTAAAATATCTATAACATACAGTTCATACATCATAAACAAGTTTCAACGATGCTTGAACAGTTTGAACATTTAATTTATAACACCGGTGCATTCTATCTAAACTTTTTAAAATTGTTTTGCCCAAAGGAATTTTTCTTTTCCTAGCACACTGAAAACACCTATCCATATAAAACTTACTGACACTGGGAACAACAGAGATGGCAATGCAATATTTGGTATCATCTGCTGGATCACCGACAGCATGGGGCATGATGGGACATGAACAAACAACAAGGAGATGCCAGGAGGCTTTCCCTAAGGAGGGAATAGACTTTATCATTTGACATTAATTTTGCACTCAGGGAAGCTTAATGAGAAGCGGAGGGGCAGAAACCACAACACTGAATTGGGGAAGGGATGGAAATGTGGGAGTCAATTGCCATTCCAGCTTTTTGTTCGTGTTGCTGGTTTATCTTCTCACTGATTAAATTGCTCATTAGCAGTTGTGTGCCCAGGGTTCTTCAACCTGGAAGCATGCTCCTGTCAGAGATAGGGTGGTAAGGAGAAGAACAAATGTAGGTGGAGGCTGGGGGGGAGAAGCCAGTGAAACTAACTGCCGTGAAACTGAGCGTTGGAAAAAGTAGAAAGCACCACCTACAGTTACAGTTTTTCTTTATCATTTATCTTTAACCTCTGATTCTCTACTCATTGTTAATTCCATCTGTCAACTGAGTTATGAAAAGCATGGTAATAAATCTGGGATTGAAACATTGGTAAATGTTCATCATACAGACTATACATGATGATATATTTGCATTTTACAGATTTTAGCTGATTGATTGAAATTTTCCTAAGAAGACCTTTACAGACATGACCTCTTTGTTACATTAGACTTCTATTTGCAGCTATCAAATATGAAACAGTTCCAAACATGTCTGCAGTGGTTAAGTTTTCTTGAATACAATTGCTAAACCCATGAACTATCTACTGCCATGCTGGTAGCAACTTTGTAAAGAGTCATAGTAGAAAACCTGTGACTTAGCAGGTTCAAGGGCAGATGACAATCCTATGAACTAAGCTATTCAGCATCATGAATCAACTAAACCAATTTTTCTGGTGTTCAATAATGCTGAAAACTTGTTCATTTTACTCAGGAGTAGATGAAGGAATTGGGACAACTTTGTAATTGATGTATGCTGAACAGAATTAAAATGACAGTGCTGGCGCATGCTGTGACAGCAACTTAAACTATCACTTTTAGAATGAAATAATACACGTTCATCATCGGTGCTACTTCAGGCTGCTTCAATGTTTTATTCAGGACATAACATAGAATTGAAGGGTTCAAGTTTCCACTCATAATAAGATGCATCCAGATTGGCTTGTTTGGATATCTCCATTTATATTTCTCCTTCTGATGTAGGTAACAAGGAAAACTATATAGGGAATGTATCCTACATCTTCCTTTTCATTTTTTGTAATCTTGCTTTTCTGTCTACAAGACACTGCTGGGGTTAGACAAACATCTGTTGGGAATGACTTAAGCACAGTTGATCCTGCTTTAGGGCAGAAGGATGGACTAGTCGACCTCTTAAGGTCACACCTAGTCCCATTATCTTCCACTCTTTTTAATGGGAATAACACTACAGGGAAATGACACCACATGCTGAAGATAATTCCCCTGAGTAAAACCCAATCTACATGAAAATATATTAACAATCAATAATTACCTGCAGGGAGCATGTATTTTCAGACAACCCATTCAATACGATCAATATGAAGCTATGACCCTAAAAGTTGTTTTTTTTTTTTTTTAAATACAGGAAAATGTGTTCTCTTTTGTGGTTACTTGATCTCTTTTGCTTGTAATCTGAACTAGCTTGATATTAGTAAAGGAAAAATTCAGTCATATTTAAAACAAAAAACACAAATGACAAAGCATGAAAGAACATTAGAGTTCCTCATACTTTGTGTAGAGCTTAGGGCAGAGAGAGTAATTTTGCTAGGAATTAATTGCTGCACGTAATTGATGATATGTTAAAAAAAAAAAATGCAGCCATGCAAAGACCTAGGTGCATATGTAACTTGAAATATGCAAGTGTCCCACTGCACTCAAGAGAACTTTTCCCTTGTCTTAAAAGTTAAGCACACAATTAAGGGTTTGCAAGTTCAAGGCCCTAACATACCGACCATATGAATGCTATCCTTCCAGTTACAACATCAAATAACAATGAGTGAAATCGTTATATCTCTAAAGTGTTTTGCATAAATAATTACTGAGAAATTGCTTGTTTGGAAGCACATTACAAATTCACCGATTAATTTTTAGTACCTGTAGTTAACCTCTCCCACCTTCAGAATATATTGTGGCAAACTTGAATTATCCTGGAACAATCCAAGAGTACTGCCCAGTTACTAAGATGTTTATTAGGACAGCACTGCCTGGTTTGTGTTGAGGGTGTGAAGCTATAAAGGATGTTAAGAAATCAACGACTTATGGTGCATCTCCCATCATAAACACTTCTGGATTAAGAGCCATACCCAATCTACCAACACTTGAAGTCGCAACTTCCATTACTCTGTTTTGCCATCCACAGCAAAGGCAAGGGGACAGAAGATAAAACCACAGGCAGCTAGACAAAAGCTCTCCAGCGTTTACTATCTGGGGGGGGGCAGAGGGGTGGGGGGTAGAGATGCCCGAAGATGTTAAGACTACTTGATAAACAACAAGAAATGATGATCCAACAACAGAAAACCATAGATAATTTAAAATTTCCCTTTCTTATTCAATTCCTTTCCTTCTAAAGCATGCAGTAGTTGTTGAAAAGACAGGCAGCCTTTCCAGCCCAGTCACACTTGTGAGGGAAAAACACCAAGTGCCGAAGCCTATGAAACCCAGAGGTCACATACTGTTGCTATCCATACTGAGGTAACTCAGAGCCTGAGTGATTATATTCCCAGGGGTGTAAGAGCCTGAAATCTGATGATGAATTTAGAAAGCGCTGAAGGGGACAAATGCACAGCCAGCTCTGCAACCATGGCACACATGTAGCTACTTCTCAAATGTTTCTGTTCTGTTTCCTCTGACACATGAGGGATCAGCGTCTACATTTTGATTTTACACATTTGGACACGCTGTACTGGAGGACTTGAGTTAACTTAAAGAATCCTGCACTTCAATTTGTCCCTAAGAGGTATTGAAAGTTAATTAGGAACATGGAAATGATTTCCACATTCCCTTTAAAAAAAAAAAAAAGTCAGTTTTAGAGGCAGAGCAAGTCACTATTCGAACTTTTCAAGTATAAACAAACACATGAGAAATCCATCATCGCTAAAGGGCTGCGAACAGCAGCCAGCTTGCCCCACCCTCCCTGTATATCTAAGCTTTCAGGAAAAAGTGAAGCAGGAATAATGATCTATATGATCCTCCTGGGAACTGTCCTTCCCTTCTCCCCCCACCCCCAATCACTTTTCACCTCCTTGTTCCATACACAGAATAAAATGCAGGGCCTGCAACATTTTAAGTATGACTGAACTAAATTATTCTAACATCATTAAAAAAGTAAGCTGTACTACTGCTGCAGCAAGCAAACATGGCCAGATCTCCAGTTCCAGTTCCACAGCCGGCTCCTGGTCTCCATCCGAGATATCCGGAGGGTCAGCAGGAAGCACGGCACTGAATGGACAGGCCCATAGGATGTGTGGCAGCTTCGGCTTGTCATTCTGCAGCGGCTCTGTGGGTCCCACAGGATCTGTGCGCAGCACTCCAGGTGGGAGAGCAGCCAAGTTCATCCACGAAGAGTGCTTATTCCCCTGAACTGCTGCTGGGTGTGTACCTTTTAAATTGCTGTATCATCTGCTTCTTCCTAAACCTGCAGGAAAAAATGCTTCTCTGGGGTAGAGTTGTCCAGCTAAGGATTCCCCAGGCGTTTTCCTCTGTGTGTGCACCAGGAGAAAGGCATGGCTACATCTCACGCAGACACCAGTGCAAAGCCTGAGGCTTGCTAACTATTCCAGTTCTTCAGCATTTTTATTTCACACGGAATGTTTACAAATTAATTGCTGACGATGTTACTTGTCAGCATACGGGAGTAGTGAGAAACAGGTACAAAAATCTTGGACTGAAACAGAGTATTTAAAAGAAGTCACAGGCGTTTTGAATTCCAAAACATAAGAATTTAAAAGTGACTGAAACAATTTCTGAGAATTTGTGGAGGATGGAAGAAAGCCACCCAGAAGATTGGAAAAAAGCAAATGTGGTAGTTTTCCACACAGAGAGACTCCATCCGAAGATGGCAGGTCACACGCTGTTAAGACTGTAAGAGTTCACTTGTGTGTGGAAAAGATGCGTTCAAAGCAACATACGAGAGCGAGTTAAAAATAAACAGCCTGGAATCTGAAACTTCAAAGGTTTTCCGTTTATTGTCTTTGTTGCTATTTTGGCAGGATATAACTTAGAAGCCACCCAAAACAGGCATGTGCCAGCAGTTTCAGAAATAAGGCTAAATAAAAAGTAATTGCCTGCGCTCCTGCCCATCTACTATGTTTCCTGAAACAAGAACCTTATGAAACTCTTCAAGCTGACTCATCCTTGTAACATTCATCTCACAAGAGTGGAGTCCTGTGTCCAGTTCTGGGCTCCCCAGTTCAAGAGAGACGAGGAGCTACTGGAGAGAGCCCAGCGGAGGGTACAAAGATGATTAAGAGACTGGAGCATCTCTCCTGTGAGGAAAGGCTGAGGGAGCTGGGGCTGTTCAGCCTGAGGAAGAGAAGACTGAGAGGGGACCTCATCAATGCATATCAATATCTCAAGGGCGAGTGTCAAGAGGATGGGGCCAGACTCTTCTCAGTGGTGCCCAGCGACAGGACAAGGGGCAACGGGCACAAACTGGAACACGGGAAGTTCTGCCTGAACATGAGGAAAAATGTCTTCCCTGTGAGGTGCCAGAGCCCTGGCACAGGCTGCCCAGGGAGGGTGTGGAGTCTCCTTCTCTGGAGAGATTCAAACCCGCCTGGACACAGCCCTGTGCAGCCTGCGCTGGGTGACCCTGCTCTGGCAGGGGTTGGGCTGGATGATCTCCAGAGGTCCCTTCCAAACCCCGCCATCCTGTGAGTCTGTGAATCTGTGATAATTCTGCATGCTGAAGTGTAAAGCTGTTTTAGCCAGCTAGCAGATAAGTCTAAGTGTTCTTGGTACTCACATTTTGAAAAGGAACTCCTAAAGAACTGCAGCCATGCCATTTTTGAGCAATGCATTTTAAAAAAATGCAAACTGGTCACAGAACAATATAGAAATGCCTATGCTAGTATTAAAAAAAATAAAAAAGCAAGACTGCATTTGCTGCAGCCAAACCACAAATATTCAAAATCCAGGATAAGAGACCCCACCCCCCAGTCTCTGTTGTTACTACGTCTGGCCCATTCTAACACCAGTTTGGACAGCTTAATGTGCTAGGCCGGTGATGTCACCATAGCCTTGTGTTAATTAGCTGTACTCGGTCCATTGTTTCAAACCACGCCAGTGTGTTACTACTTGCTTCTTCAGTTAACATAGCCTTCCAAAAGGCCACATGCAAGAATTGCTGACACTAAGTAAACCATCACACACCACACCTCAGCTCCAGTGTTTATTTTTACATTCGTGCCTAGCGCTCCTCTACCTGCTTATAGCTGGAGCCTCAACTTGTGCCTCCACTAAAATCCAGACCCACAGAGAAAATTATCTGGCCCACTTCCTTGCTGGATGACTTCTGGCTTCAAATCAGACTCTATTAAGCAGTTATCATCTCTACCACAACTAGAGTAGGAAGAAGAGAGATACTTGCTACTTTGAGATTAGAAAATCAGTATTTTGAAAAACTGCTGTTGTGAGTCACATTTTAAGTAAGTAGCTTACAAGAAATTTATATTTTCTTCAGCTAGGACAGCATGGTTACTCACCATTACACACACACAATATACTGATTATGCACAATACTGTTGAGAGAAACTAGAAGCTAGAGGATACATGTAGCATTTGTTAACTGAAATAACAAATGAACAAAATTTGCATTTAAAATTCTCACCCTGTCCAAGTTTACATCACAACTCCAAACTCAATTTTTTTCTAACTAGTGTGAATGACATCTATGGCTTTCCTCATTTGACATGAAAATGGAGAGACACTCTCAAAGACATGAGGAACTCATCCAAGGAAGAGCTGTTTCATGTATAGACCTGGTGCTAGATACTAAAGTGATGCCACATGAGAAAAGAAATAGTCATACCTCTCTAGGAAGGAAGTGCAATCTGTCATCACTTTAAACTTCAAGCCTAAATACCTTTATCATTTTAAATTGACTTTGCAGTCTTAGTCTTGCTCAGACTTTATTATTTTCAGTAGACAATTAAGATGTGCTAGTGGCAGTCAGGAGAAACAGAATTAATAGTAAATATCTTCCTGTGTGTGTACTGAAGTACAACAACCTATGGAACTGTAAGAGCTCCAGAGCACAGCCAAACTGGCCCTTCCAGAAAGTAAAGCTGCTTTTTTTTTTTCTTGGTAAATCTTTTCAGATTATGTCACATCTCTAAGTTTCCCTGAAATTTCCCTGATGTGGTCAATTATGATCTTACTTAATGCTTGCATTTGGACTTAAACTGCCACAAACTCTTGCATGACATCAATAATTTTAGAATAGAATAGAACAGAATAGAATAGAATATTGGAAGGGACCTACAAGGATCATCTAGTCCAACTGCCTGACCACTTCAGGGCTCCCCAAAAGTTAAAGCATGTTATTACTTAAGGGCATTGTCGAAATGCCTCTCAAACACTGACAGGCTTGGGGCATTGACCACCTCTCTAGGAAGCCTGTTCCAGTGTTTGACCACCCTCTCAGTAAAGAAATGCTTAATCTTCATAATTTCTTACAAAAAAAAGGAGAAGAAGAGTTTATGGCCTGGGATAGCATTAACTTAACAGCATTTGAAATATTTTACTTGACTACTGTTTGTTCTTGTTTTTCATTTCTCAAGTTTACATCTTTCAAAGGCAGTGGCAATCAGAAATGGTAGCCAGGGTTGGTGGAACCAGAAAAAGGCCCAAATCACACGTACTCCCCTTGAAAACGATGCGGCCAATCTATTTGTAGTGAATTCTCCAATCTTAAAGAAAGTTCATGCAAACATTTAAAAAGGTGCTCACAGCCTTAAAAACCCTACACATTTATCAGCAAGTTACTGTTACTCCTTCTAAGCTGTATTTATCATTCTATCCCAGGTAACACCAATGATCAGGAAAGAATTCAGCCCTATGTTAAAACCATGCTGGCATTAGACAATTTCTTCATTGCAGCAGATGAAAACCCTAGTAGCATGGGAAAATTCAAGTATTCAAGTAAAAAGTATTAATGCTTCAGACAAAATATTCCCTTTGGGATATTTAATAAAATCCAGATTACATTAACTTCTGCCATCCTTAATAGCATTGAAGAATACCTTAACTCTGAAAGTGGTCCTATTTATTTAATCGGGTAAATTTTAAGACATTTAGAAGAGTACGATGCAAATAAATATTAGCTGGGTTGGTACTTTTTAATAGGATTGTTATACAGAGCTGAGCACGGCATTTTGCAGTTGTTTACAATTACATCTTACTTCACAATCATATATGACTACAAAAGACTCTTCAATGTTTCTCTGTCTCAAATGAGAGTTTATTAGTATGAGCAAAAAGCATAGGAAGTTTAGGTCCAGGGTTACTACAACAGCTGGAGTCTTGTCTTAGCTATGCAGTAAGGCGAGAAAGTCAGTTTGGTAAACAGTAAGTAGCCTTGTTTTGTCAGGTTATTTTGAAGACTGCATCATCATCATCCATCAGGATGATTGATAGATTTTGAAAATCAGTTACACAAGAACAGAAACTTAACAGACATCCCCCAACTATCAACAGCAGCAGGGCTTCAATTCTGTCCGCGGGAAGAAACTTCGTTTCTTACCTTGTAGGTCCTGGAATTGATGGGGATATGCTCTCAGCCAGTTGCACAGCAGCAGGAAGAAGATCTGAGATGTCCTGACCTCCAGATCCTTCTATGCTGTTTTCCTGAGGGCTCCTTTTAAAACTGTGCCCATTACCAGGAGGTTGGCCTAATTCTGAATCTTGTGGAGTGCTCTAGAATGAAAAAAAGAACAATTTAAATAGCTACTGCTATTTTGGAGTACAGGAAATTTTGGAGAATACATAAGCTTAAGGAGTTTTGTTTTGCCTACCGACGGACAACTTCTGTGGTAGATTTCACTACTTTGATGGAACTTGCAGGTTCCAAAACCAAGCCATTTTTTTTTCTTAACGACAGAAAAACAGAAGGAAGTGGTTGAGCCAAAAATAAATACTAGGAAAAGAACAGGGAGAGAAGAATGCAACAATTGTTCTGAAGCAGCCAGGGCCTTTACTGACCCAAGGAGGGTATCATCTTCCCTTTTTCCAAGCCTGGCAAATGTTTCCTTGCTAAGCAAGTTTAAAATGAGAAAGGATGGAAACAGGCTATAAACTTTGACACCCATAATATTAACAGTATCTTAGGAGTCAAGTTAGAGATAAAGCCAACGTTAATCAAGACCCTGCACTTGAATCCAAGTTCAGATTCTTTCCCTCCCACTTCAACAAAGCTCAGAATGCTTCTGAACTGAAATGGAGGGCCTCACTCTCTACCACACTGCCTTTCTATAATAATAGGAAATGCTGCAGTTTCTGTAGTAACAGCTACAGAAATGCTATTGCACAAATGTGGTAATGCTGCATCACCGCTTCTCAAAGGCAAATATTTGCCCAGGATCTACACCCATGGGATATGCCTTTACATGAGTGGGTTTTTTTGTTTTGTTTTGTTTCTGTTGCAAACTGTTGTTTTTGCTCCAGGGTGGAAGAGTCCTGTGCAAGTGCCAGGCTGTGGCCCGTGGTGTGCCTGCAAATCCCTGGGGTTCTACAACACCCCTATGGGGCTGCTTACAACAGGTAGTGGCACAATCCTGCTGCTGATTTTTTTTTTTTTTTTTTGTCAGAAGTATCTTTAGAAGGCAAAGAAGAGCTGCTAAAAGCTGCTTTGAACAGTAGCTGAGGATGTTCTTCAAGTATAACAAAAAAGAACTGGAGAGAAACAATTAAGTGTAAAGCAAAAATGGAGTCTGAATGAAGAAGCTCCATTTCAAATCGTCTGGCACATCAAGCAATAGTGAAAGAGAAGGAAAACTGCTTAATCAGATCACCCTGAACATACAGTCACTGTTGTTTTAAGAATTCTTAACTGTAATTGTAAAAAGCCAAAGGCACGCTTAAGGTAAAGACACATAAGCGTATGTACTGACCACGGGAGAACCGCTTCAGAAGAATGTCATAGATGAAAAGCACAGGACACAATTCTAACTAATCTCTTGGGCATTTTTACTCTCATTTTTTAGGTTTATTTTGTTCTAGTAGTAGTCAATACATTGCAGACAGCTATTGTTTACAAAATTACACTTCTCTGTGAACATGGTGCTCTCTCACACAACCAAAGGCTTCTTGTGATCAGAGCCAGGAATGAGAGACACCCAGTGGACAAGAAAAGCCCATGTAATGAGTAATTGAAAAGGTCAGGGCGTACCAAAAATATAAAAAGACTTCCTTTAGATTTAAGGCAAATTTGATTAACTCTCATATCCTCTGCCTTTCCCTGGAGGAACCCCTTCACTACAGCTTTGTTTGCAGAAGTCTCCTTTATCACACCGCTTTCCGCTGGGAGAGACCAAGGGCTCTTGGTTTCATGATTATTAAGCACTTACCCAGCATGCGCTGACATCTGGCATTTGAAATATTTATCTAAGTATATATGTTGGCCCCAAAACCACAGTATATGGCAAAAAAATACTAGAACATCAAGAATTATAAAAGGAAATTTGTTTCTTCCAGCCAGAAAAAAAAAATTAAAATAGATCTTAGTTAGTTTACATGGCTCTGTTTTGCTTTCAGTGCTATGCCTTGGGCAGCCTTGCTATTGTTTCAATGAGAAAGTATGCATGGAGAATTTATTTCAGCATGCATACATGCGTGCAGAGAGAAAGAACTATGAAAAAATGTGTTATTAAAGTAATCATCATGAAAAAAAACCCAACCAACCAAAACAGTGACTTCTGGGGCCATATGTGATCATGCTGGAGCACATCCGTGGCCCAGCTGCCACTCAAACACCACCACTATCCCCAGAGCCTCCCCTGCTTGCCAGTTGGGGTGGGTGGCATTTGTATCTTGCCAGAAGAGGAACTCCTTCAACTAGATGGGCCCAACCCATGGAGAGTCAGTCTTCAGAGCATGCCCTGGCCTTGACCCACCAGGGAAGCAGGACAAGAGCAGGGTGGCGGGTTGGTAAATGCACAACAAGCCACGCGAGGCAGCCACAGTGCCATGCTCTTATTTAGTCAATGTATTATAGAATCGTTTAGGTTGGAAGAGACCTTTAAGATCAATGAGTCCAACCGTTAACCCAGCACTGCCAAGCCCACCACTAAACCATGTCCCTAAGCGCCACATCTACTCATCTTTTAAATACCTCCAGGGATGGTGACTCCACCACTGCCCTGGGCAGCCTGTTCTAGTGCCTGATAACCTTTTCAGTGAAGAAATATTTCCTAATATGCAATCTAAACATGTCTTATTGTGAGAGCTACAATTGGGTTAGTCTCGGAGGTGGGTCACAAATGAATGCCTCACAGTAGCAGCCAAATGCAGTATAATTTTCAGGCCACTTGCAGACAAAAATGACCTCCTTTCCTTTCCCAGCAGGGCAGGGAGGGTGGGGAGAACCACACGAAGAACCCCAAGAAATTAGGCCAATTTGCGAATTTGTCCAGATGCCTCCAGCTGTCGGCAAGAGCAGTGAGAACTAATGTTTTATTTTTCCTCCTTTCTACTACCACCATCTCAAATTTTCTTCAGCTGATTTGGGTGCTGGGCAGGAGAAATACCTCACAGCTCTCTTCAGAAGATGAAGAGTTGCATGTTCTGTCTCCTTCTTCTAAAGCCTGTCATCTTCCATGGCAGCAAGGAACACAGCAAAGAGTTAAGTCATTAACCTATTGCACTCTTAGTACCCACACATTGCTGCTAATTAATCTCTCTTTCACAAGATCAGCCATTTAACTCAAAGGGCTCCTTTAGGTTACAATCCTCTGTTCTACTGATCTGCAGTCATCCCACTTTTGGAGCCACAATGTAATAGGGATGCCTCTTGCACACAAATCTCTAAAGTAAAACTCTGTCCTGTGCAGAGAACCAGTATCCTTTGGATTGCCATCCAGAGCCATGAATCCCACGAGCCACATGATAACCGATAGTTAATCAGCAACATGGGCTCAGTCATGGCATTAGAAAGAAACACTACTCATCAGCCTGTCATGTAATAAATCCAACAGCGCATTGCTACCAAAGCTAACAAATACAAGGAGACCTAACACTGTGGTTACATCTGGTAGGTACTTACAAGCCAGCAGTACAATTATCCCAGGATAGTTTGAAACCGTAAACATAACATGGAGTCAGGCTAATTTGTCACTGACTCCCCGAGTCTGACACTTCACGGATCACTCTGAGGCCAGAATTATTTTGGTAGAAGTTTGCTGGATTTTACTTTCACTATTCATCTCCATAATTCACAAGTTAACTACATAATACAGATATTTATGTGCCTGCTAACCTGAACACCTCATCTTATCAAAACTAGGATGTTTCCATCTTAGAGACAGAGAAGGGCTCATGTCCCAGTGATTTTATCAGCTGTTACACCAAGTCTTAATATCTAAACAAAAACACACTGGGAGGGGCAGATTGAGAAGGCAAAGAGAATGATCACAACAAAACAGGTTAGTTATGTGCACTGTTTTGAAGACTACTTTTAACACTTTCCATAGGGTTTTTTGTTGGTTGGTTGGTTTTGACTTTTTTTTTTTTTGTTTTTAAATAGTTTTGTGCTTTCAGGGATGTAATTTTAAGTAGTTATAGTTCATCTCCCAGCTATCCCTAAGCAACTGTCATAGGCCACAGAAAAATCTGACTCTTGTTCTTCCAGTTCCGAACATGACCAAATTTAACTTATATTAAACCAATCTTTGCAACATAGCTCCTGTTGGAGCAGAGAGGAGTTTGAATTGTTGACACCCTTCTTTCTTTCTTTCCAAGCTGTCATGTGTTTGAATGATCAAAAAGCAAAGTTGCCCGCTTACCTAGTCAGGCAAGAGCACACATGGCCAGGAAAGTGTATTTTCAAAAGAAGCACAATGGAGGATTTTAACAATAATCTAAAACAAATCTTAATGCAGACATTTAAATGCAAAAGGAACTATTAATATTCCAAGATATAGGAAAGCTTTATGTATTGGTCTTCTACATTTAATGTATTCATTTAATCATCACAAAAGAACATGCTCTGTGAATCTATTTCAGCCAGCAGAAAAACATAATTCAATTTCTCTATCAAGTTTTTAAAATTTAAGCTAGTTATGCAAATCAGGTGCTGAACTAGCTTTGCAGAGCATGCTTTTTATTTTTAATTAACATCGTTGTGAAAACAATTAGAAAGACTATGTTTTGTTCAACAGTATCATCAGAAAGCTGCTGTTAAATAAATTACTTTTGAGGCTTCAACACATACAGCCTCTGAAGTGATTTACTACAGAAGCTTGCAGCTAAATTTCCTCTACATTCACTTCAAATGTAGCATACTCCTTTTTGAAAAGGATTCCAGGATTATAAAAAGTTACTTAATTGAAAGACTTAAAGAAATAATTACATTAAAAATCAGAATATAGAGGTTCAGCAGTTTTTCCTTTAAGTCTAGGATAATTAAAAAAAAACAACAACAAACAAACAAAGTTTGTCACAGAGACTATACAAACAACAGAAGGAAAACTAAACAGCCTATACTTTTTTGCCTTTACGCCAGCATACTATTTAAATGAATAAAACTGATTCTCCCAAAATATGAAATGTAATTTGCATTAAACCTTTCCACAAGCATTGGACTCTGCAAGAACACAAAGTAAATCTACAGGATCACTTTATTTTCCTGAAGACTTTGAACAGGAGCTTAAAAGTAAAAAAAAAAAAAAAAAAAAAAAAAAAGAGAACTCCATTAACACTGTAGCCAAAAGGATTATGTGCACTGCTGTACTCTGGCTAAAGTTATCATACCAGAAAGAAATTCCTTTAACGCTACATGGGAGCCTGTTCACAGCTCAGCTCCCAAGACACTGGCTCTCCCCTTCCAGTTCAAATCCGTAGGAACAGCGCTAGGCACTGCCACAGCCTTGCGTTACAGCCATGCAAGAAGCCTCGTGTTTCCAACCAGCCACCACGCTCCTGACCACAAAGCACAAAATGGGTCTAGTTTTAAAACCTAGCATTCACACTCAAACCCCTCCAAATAAGTGAACTTCTTTTGATTCCCCCTTCTCTCAATAAAAGTTGTTTCCTTTTACATCTGCCCTCTGCAACATTCCTCCATTAAACACACATCCTTTTATAGCAGTTGCTGGAACATGCCATAGCTCTGACTAGCTGAAAGTAATCTTTGAAGAGTTACATTAAGTTTCCATTCCCACTAACTCCCTCTGATTATTGGGGGGGATGCTGGAACAAGCCTTTACAAGTCCCAATCAATAAACTAGAACTTACCTTTTATTTTTCTCCATGACTTCCATTACAAGTTTTTTTTTTTAACAGGGTTTTTTAAAGCCTGCCTGCTAGAAGTGTTGGCTCATTCGCTCCCAGCCACCACCTCCTCCGCGGGGACGGGGATCAGGCTGCGGCAGCGCAGGTGAACGCCGGGACGCCGAGCAAAGGTCGGCCCTGCGGCGCCCGGGCTCCGGTTTCAGGATCAACCGCCAAGCTGACTGCATGGGGAGGACGGACACATGGTCCCCGTTAGGGCCACACACCTCCTCAGCCAAACGCCTCGCAGATGTGTGGCTGAGCAGGCTAGCATCGAGCAGAAAAGCGTGCACGTGGCACTCTTTGGAAGGGTTGCACTCCAATGCTTTGCAGCAATTGCTCATTTCGCTGCAGGACTGGCTGCAGAGAAAGGGAGTGACAAATTGTTCATCCACAGCCTTAATCAACAGGCTGTTCCTCGTTATTTTTATTGTACTTCAGCATTAAATCCATTCCTTCAGAATGGAACTGAGACGCCAGAAAATGGCTTGCTGCGATTCTTAAAACAATCAGGTTAACAGAACAGTTCCTGAATGAGTCTGCCTAATACCCTGATACCTACTAGAAATCAATACCAATGAAATATGAATAACTCAGTCTATGTCAGAAAAGTGGAGAGAAGAAAAGTTTTCAAGGTTACATTTTTCTAAAACCAGAATTGTACAGGTCACATGGTTGGGAAATCACATTTTTAAAATGGCTGTTGCAATTTTTTAAGACAGAGCAGGTTTTAGGAGGTACTGTTTTGCTCTTCTGGCTTTCTTCTTTTTTTTTTCCTTGCTGTTCTGCAGGTACAGTAACTGAGAAGTAAATTCGTTTTTTCAGTCTTTATATCCTTGGAGAACCAGTGTTTCTCCATTGTTTGGAGAAATGGTACCAAATCAGATAAAAATTAGATAATGAGTGGATATTGCTTTAACAACCAGAACTTTTCAATCAAATCAGCAAACACTGGTCAGCAAAACTACTGATCACAGGACAGTAACAAATTGGTACCTGACATATTGTGCTCCATGTGACAGTTAAGATCTGCAGAATTACACTAAAATTTGGTTTTGTCACATCGCAAGGGAGCTAAATTCTGATTTTAATAAACAACTTGTCCAGCAATCTGCATGATTCAGTGCCTGCCCCTTGTTGAGAGTGGCTGGAGTACAGGAGTTTAGAGAGGGGGGTGATCATCACGACCACTTGTTTTTTTTCCCCAAACATCATGACTACTTAATTCGTTGGATGTAATTGTGACATGATCAGACATCAAAAGCAGACTCTTTCCTTAAGGGACATTCCATATAGAATTTTGCAATTACAGCAGATTTTTTTTAATCAGTAATGGTGTAATTTGCTATTGCTTCTGGCTTGGTTTATTTGTCTCTCGCAGGAGTAGAATTTTAGGTTCATGCCTTTTCTAATTAAAATCCTCAAAGGGACAGGAATGCAAAAATTGGCATTTGATCGAAGTCTCATTTAATCTGCTTCTTACAAATACAAGAAGCAAAGCTAAGTGTGATACAGTAACAATGGTATTTGAAAAATTCTGGTTACAGCATTCTATTGCAAGCACCTATGACCTTTTCTTAGAGAAAAAGGGTTACTTTCCCTCCTGAGAAATACCTACTGAAATGACTCTGGTTGCGAACGTAAAACTAAACACTCTGTGTGTGTGTGTGTGTGTGTGTGTGTATTTATATATAGTCACCATCTTATCCTTGGTTTTGCATTCTTCACAGAATACACAACTTCCTCTGGCTACAGCAAGAGCAATTCAAACCTTCAGGCCTCATTGTTCATGTTTATGACCCTTCCAATCCACTGAGGGCACTAAACTGTTTATCTTCACATCCTTGTAATGTCAACATAAGTGTCTCCTCAACAACTTGCTGCTATGTTTAAGCCTTAGCCTGTTTGAACGTACGTAGCATGAGTCTGCACTGGGCTAAATGAAGCACAGCGACATAACTGGCTGCATGGTTCTTGCTAACCTAATCTTTCCCTCTCTTTATGTGATCGATGTTCAGTAGGCAAAGGAAAATTCATAGTTATCCTTGTAACTCCACTAGTCTTGCTGCAGCTTCTTATTTTCCTTTGTCCCTTTCCTGACAGCTGGATGAAGGCCTAGTGAGTACCTAGATTATTTTCTTAAGGATGGCAGGTGTATGAGATATAGCAGGAGAGAGAGACAATGAAGTTGATGATCTTGGGGAAAAAAAACTTCATCACATAATTTGCAATTTCAAGTCAATATAATTTTAGCTAAAGCAGCTTTCTGATGAGTGGTTCTTAGCAGCCTAACAATAAAACACTTGAGAAGATGCTGTTTTAGATTTATATGAAGTAGTATAAGGAAAATTGTCTCCAAGTTGAGTTCTAAACTTTCTTGTGCTCCCCAGCTGATAGTGTTTGCTTGCCTAGTAATTTCCAACTACCCATAGCTGTGGAAAATGTAGGTCCAACATTTTCACACTATTTCTAAATGGAGAAATGTAGTAAATAATTACAGAGGTTCTTTATAAAATATTTTTCCTTTTCATCTGTGCTCATAAATGTACAGTTCCCATTAGAATGGTGATGCCTTTACAGATGTGAAGGAAGCTTTAACCATTAATTAAGAACAGAAGGAAGTCTTCCAACTTTCTTTTCACTATGCTTTCAAATTAAGAACCCCGTCACAACTTTGAATCTTTATTGTTCTTTCATCCCCTCTCCTTCATTCACAGGGAAGATGAGAAGAAGTATAGTAATTATTCATTGCAGTGAGAAGTGTCCCAGAATTTGCTGCATTTGCATAAGTGGATGTATAATTCTCTGAAAACAGACAATATTCTTTTTGTGTAAACTCAGACAAATACTTGGCATTACTCACCATAGAATATTGAACCAGTAGTAATTATCATTGGAAGTATGAATGAATATGGTGACTGGAGGTATGCTAGAGCTATGTAAGCGTCAGGACTGGGCATGCTGGCCTGTAGCCAACTGCCATCCACACCCTGTCGTGGGCAAATGTTGACTGAAAGGACGTGAAACAGTTCTGTCATCCTGTGCACTCCTGATGTGCAATGGATGAAATGGAAGAAAAAATGAAAGAAAATAATAATTTTAGAGAGTAAAAGTGGGGAATCGTGGACACAACAAACTCAAAGAAAAGCCCGTGCAGGGTAACAGCGTACCTCATTAAAATGCTATAGGTGAAATTATTATGCAGAAAACTGGGAATGTATTTTTATTCCCAATTGAATATAAACAATGGAATGTATACAGATGTTATTGCACTATTCAAAAAGTATGTAAACACACAGTATGAGCACCAGAGCTCAGAGGAATTTGCCCAGTTATCATCTGTGGGAATGGAGACTGAAGGCTGGGAAGCTGCTAACGTGCCCAGCGCATTCTCTGCTCATCCCCATAATGCTGGGGTCTGAAAGAAGAACCATGACAATTAACTAGGTCCATCATTTTGCATAGGCATAAGGAAGTTGAAATATGGGGAAAGTAATAATGCAGAATATTAACTGCAGAACGTGCAGCAGCCAGATTCGTTCATAACTATTAAATGGAGAAACCCTAGCAGGAACACAGCATGACGCTTCAGACAAACAAATAGACTCTTCAGAAGTTATGGTCCCTCTGGCAAGTATGCGTCTTGCCTATCTTACACATTTCACAGTAGAAAACAAACAAGAACAAAAAAGATAACCACATGTTAAGATATATGTTTAAAGAGAAATGGACAATAACATAGATGTGGAATAACCAGCTTTCTTTGGCTATTTAGTTTTTCAGAAAACAAAGAAGAAGAAAGGATAAAGCAGCATATATAGAAATAACTTATGTGGTAACTGACTTTGAAATTCCCTCTTCAACTGTGGGGCAAAATATGCGCTGCTAGAATTTCAGTTCAGCAGCAGTTTTCACCTTCAGAGAACTTTACAATTACTTGGTAACTGACTTATCTGCAATCACAAGGAAGGCTGTGAAAGATGACAGCTCTCCTCTTCAGAACTCTGAGCGGCAAGAATTAAAAACCTGAGTTAAAATTATTACATATTAGAAGAGCCAGCCTATTTGAGCTGTAGAAAATTTTGTGCTCATGTTTCCAATGATAGAGAACTCTCTTCTGTTTTTCACATCCTCCACCCACACCTTTAAAATGAAAGCAAAGATGCCCTGGTAATAGCATAATTCTAGTAGATGGGAGACCATGATAAAAAACAGTCATGAAAGTCAGTAATAATCCTGTCACGTACAGTCACTTTGGAGCTGGTGCCTGCGTTAACTGCACAAACGCGCGGAGCAGCATGGACAAGGCTGGGCTGCAGAGCTGGTATGCTGGGCTCACGCTCCTTCACACAGGCCACGTGCCTCACACCGCCAGGCTTTTTAGGTAGCAGATAGTTTTGTTGGTCCTGGTCAGCTTGGGTTTGTTTGTAAGTAAGTGGGGCTTTATTAGCTGGCATCTGAGCCCAGACTATCAAGACTATCTTAGGCCCAACAAGCTGTGCCACTGACAGAGACCCTTGTTTGGAAGCAAGCTTTGCCATTCTAATAGGGCAGGGCACAAACCTAAAATCTCTCAGCAGTTTGGGCTTTGTGCACTGTTACAGCAAACCAGAATGTGGTTAGTATCTGTAAGATCACATCATTGTTAAATATACTGCTGGCCTCAGCCTCCTTTTATCTATTTATTATCTTTGCTCATTTCTACTAAATGGAGATTGTATTTTCCTCAGAGGCTGGTCTTTACAAGACATATTGGGTATTTACTTTTTCTCTAAGTGCCTACTACGTTCTTCATAGTAGCACATTTATTCCACAGATCTTCCCTCTTATTAAATGAGTTCTAAAGTTAGCACAGGCTCTCCCATCTTTAACGCAAACCATGTGTACGGCTTCCAAATGACTCAGCTGAGAGCTAGAACTGGGCAATGGTGTTCTCTGATAAATACATAAACGAAACCAACAACTCATGTCAATTGGTACTGAGTATAAGAACAACATCCACTGAGCTATTTTAATTGTGTTAGAGTTGGAAGGAAAGCCAGCATGCAAAGAGGGTCAAATACAGGCCGTTTCTCTAAAGCATAGATTGCTACCAAAGAAAAAGTTAAAAGAAACCAGACTATTTTTTACAACTTGCTGAAAACTTCAGTGTAGCTGCCTTGCAAGTTTGCAGTCAGTGTCAAAAAACCAAAAGCCAGAAGCAGATGCATAAGAAAAAGCACAGCCAAGCCTGATGCTAACATTTTGAAATGCAAACCATGCAAACCAGTTTCATCATCCACTACCTGCTGTGTTCCGTGGCTTGGTGGTATAAGGATAACTTTATTTGCTTCTGACTAAAAATGAACATATTTAAATGTTTCAGTAACTATATGAATTTTGACCACTTATTAAGCACTACTTTTTCAATAGCTGTTCAGGACATTAAGTGGCTTTTAAGATTTTATTACTACTTCTTGTTTTTCCTCTGTTCATAGTGACTTTTAAAGTAATTTGATTTTCTAGCATTGATTTTGTTTCGCTTTGGGGTTTTGTTTGTTTGTTTGTTTTACAGTGTGAAACAGAGACCAGAAGCTTACTTTTCTTATTAGAAAGGAAGAGCTTTTTATTAAATTTCTTAATAAATTCCATAACTTTTAAGTAAAGTCTTTTCAGCCTCAGGAAGACTCCCGAAGAAATGTATTTGACTTTCAAAAACTTCCTAAGTGAAAGTTGTACACACTGGAGAAGAAATTCTCATTAATTAGTTATAGGAATTTACACATTCCCCTCTTCCCAAACCCTGAAAAAAGTTGGGACCCAATCTTGGGCTAACAATACAACTGGGCCAGAACAACCAAGAATTATAGCAGATTTTTCTTCTAAAAAAATCCTTATGAAAACACCTGGCTAACTTGTAATACTGATTCCCTTGAGAGGGTCCACTTTGCAATGCACAAGGTACAGCAGATCTGCTGAGACCTGAAGTGGAAGCAAAATGAACCCTAACGCATTTTATCATCTACCATAACATATGGAAGAAGAGAAGATGAAACAGAGTTTGGTATTTTAACTGTTGAAATTAGATGAATTAAAACCTTTATTCAAACTTTGATCAACATAGTAACTTCTAATGGAATTGTACACAACTAGGCATAGCACATGGGTTCCCTTCATTTCAAGAATTTAAAAATAAATCACCAAACACCAAGATGCATTAACAAAGCACCCTTCGAAAATGGGTGCAAATTCCTGGCTCAGCACACATAACGTTCATTTCTGAACATGGAGAAGCTACCGTGTGTCAGGGCTGTGAGGGCACCGTAGGCACTGCCTGGCTCCCAGGGCCTCTCCCCACCCTGCCCGCAGCCCAGCACCCCATTTCAGTTCCCCTGGGGACGTCATCCCCAGCAGTGCCACAGGATGTTGGTCTCCTGCTCCACCACAGCCCTGCCCTGCCCGGCCATCGGCCCTGCTGAGCCGGGCTGACCCCCGGGCTGACAACCTGGACTCATCTTGGCCTGTTCCTTTCTCTAGGGATGTGCCTGAAGCCTGGAGCTGGGGCTGCCCCCGGGTGCTCCCCAGCTGCCCCCCAGCTGCCCCGCTCCCCGGCTTGGGAGGTGGGATGAGCCAGCCCTGCTCACCTCGCGGGGATCCCCCCTGACTCCTGTCCCCCAGGCGGTGACCACCCGCACAGTGCCCTGATGCTACGTAGCAGTGTCACTGCCAAAGAAAAAAACAAGCAAACAAGAAGTTGCCTTCAATTACCATTAATGACACTTAAATAGGAGTGTAACTGGGAGCAGAAGATAAATATGGGGTAAGTGGCCCGTGAAACCAATTCCTGTAAGGTTTGCTCTAGGCTAGCAGGGAAGGAAAATGCAATCACACTGTCACACTTACCTGATTTTCTGCACTACTGTTCTCATTGCCCATTTTGGTGCTGACGTCCAGTATCACACAGCAATTAAAGAAGGATCACTGGAAGAAAAGAAAAAGCTCTAAGTCTTCAGTAAAGAAACCCCCAAAAACCCTGGAAATTTTGGAAGAATATAATCTCAGCTGCCTCTCCTGACAGTCAGTCTTACAATGATTTTAAGTCATAGATCAGGGGAAGATAACTCCTAATGCTTTTATTTCGTAATGTCTCTTTGCTGTCCTCCCTACGCTGGCTCCGCTTACGCTGAAAGGCACTCCTTGAAACTTGGCTTTGTTACTCTGTTTCTGGATTATCCCATGTCATTTGAGCAGAAAGGCATTTTCCTTGCCAAAGTTACTTTGGATGGACAGCCCATACGAAAATCTTATTGTTTTAACTGTATTCAAACCACTTGTATTTCTTGGAGATCCTGGACTGAGCTACATGCTCACATTGTCAGAACCACAACGTTAAATGTGACCGTTACTGTAACAGAAACAATTTTCCACATATGCACTCAGCTTTAGGAAAGAGTAAATGGATTTTTTATCCTTATCACTGGAGTCGTACCCTGCTTTTCTTAAGCATTATTCTGCTCACAATGTTATGACCTAAACACATTTTCTTTACACTTAACAGGATCTGCCCACCTTAATTACTATTGGTTTTATACTAGTTCAACTCTAATTATTTAATTTCAAAAAAATCCTCTGAGCATTAGAACTGTAACCAGCAGCTCTAGAATTAGTGTCTCCCCAGGCTTCCTTCATTTCTGTATTTTTTTGAAAAGGATACTCAATAGTAAAAGTACACAATAGAGATTCACTTATGGACATTTACTTCTTGTTCTAGACATTTTATTTTGGGGCTCAGGCATTTAAATTCACTGTATTTATTGTATTACTGGATAGGTGAAAATTACACACTCTCGTCAATTTTTTTTTCCAAAGAATGTGAGATTGGTCTGCAGCATATGTCAAGAAAAACTCCATTAAAGTCAGGCTGTAAAAGAAAGATTGCACTCTGTTAGCCAAGGAAACCATATAAGCTTTTAAGGAATGTTATTACTTATTACTACAGTACACTTTTTTAAACTTGAAAGATTATTTTTCTTCACAGGAGGCTTGGAGAGAGAGAGAAGTTCGGTGTTGTGCTTTTAAGCTATGCTCTGTTTAAACTTGAGTGTCTTCAGGGGATATATTGGTGCTTGAACCTGCTCCTGTTGAAATCACTGGGGCCAGGATTGCACTTCTAGTGATTAATTAGCAACACCAGGTTTTATCTGCTGAGATTACTGCCAAATCCTCTACTGGTTTAAAATAGTACTGAATCAAACTAAAGACCGTATGCAATATTTTCAAAATCAGTATTCCCCAGGTATGAAGTACTCCATCATGAAGCAGTGTGCACAACCAAATCCTTTCAGGCCCAGCTCAAGAAAATCGACTAAGATTATAATATTTTAAGTATGTACTCATGTAACAAAATATTCTCACAGTGTTGGAGCAGCTAACTAAGGTTTCAATGCACAGGAGAGAAAGAATAACTTTGCTATAACAATATGCTTCTCTCACCAGCCAGCGCATTTCCCTAAGAGTGAATATACTGGCATTTCTGTGCCACTGACCTAACGAGCTTGTCTCTTCCCAGCTCTTTTTCTGTTTCCACAGACATGATGTGAAAACACATGATGGTTAACTGGGGTGGGGTCTTCTATACCAGTTGTGGAAAATGCAAATTTTGCTTATCAAGTTCTTAAATAGATTAGCCAGTGTATGACATAATGTTACTCTAGTTATTTTAAATTCACTCCAGTGCATAATATAGTCTCAATGCTTCTGCACCAACTCAGCAATACTGACTGTTAAGAACAGCAACTGCTAACAGAGGCCAAATTTGTAATATTCAGTTGAAAGAAAAAATACTTTATTTACAGTTTTTTATTAAAACATACACGAACCAAAGTAGAAAATTACAAAAGCACGGCAAAAGTGCTAGCTATCACAGATCTCCAGTAATATATCATATTATGCTGGCTACTTACTCTTTTCTTTCCCTAGAGTATGAAATTTCACAATTGTCACACATTTCTCACATTACCATCTGCTTAATAATGAAGATAAATGTCATAAATAGGGAATAAAGTCATTATAGATTCTGCAATAATGAGACAAGTGATAATAATGCATGAATTACACGGCAGAGTAACTAAGATGATAATTTTTCAGATTGCAATGTTATTGTAATCCTTTTTACATACATTATTTCTAAAACATTTTCTCAGTGCACAGGCATTACTTAGGTTGCAAACTACAAGTGCTTTATCATATGTATAGAATTTCAAATAAACATTAAAAACATGCTAAAAATCAATTCATTAAATAAACATAGGTTAACCAAAAGATAATCTTTCTCATCTTTCTATACTATCTTTTACGATTTACATGTCATTATTAAAATGATTTTTTTAACACTACATATCTCAAAAATTGCTCACTAGTACCAAATTGGTCTGATCAGCCCATAGAGACTTTTGTACTTGTACAGTAAAACAACTGCTTTCCTGAAAGCGAGCTAGTGAGAGAATGTTTAACTTTACACTTACATTCCAGGATTAATCTGGCAGCTTTGGATTCACTGACACTTTTAGAGCATTTCTTCAAACCATTCCTTCCATCTTCACCTCACAAGTTTTCACCTTGTTTTCCTCCTACTTCTCCTCCGACTGACATGAAATGTAGGCTTTCTTTCAGGGACCCACCTTCATAACCTGCTGAACAACCAACTTGCCTCCACCCCAGGCAAAAAAGAAAACAAGTTATACTTCCTCCACCCGGGCCTCCCCCTGCTCCTGGGAGACTGCTATGGCTCTGCATGTCATAAATTGACTACTAATGTTTTTCACAAAAGCAACCCCAGAGAAAATGGATTTTGGTTAAAACATATTTCACTTCCAGTGTTTCTTGGCCTATGGTATGAGCAGTGCTTCGGGCACTACAAAAATTGTTCAGTGAAACAGTATCAACGATACATTGAAGTTATGCACTAATTTTCAAGTGAAAATTAGTATTGGGGGGAATATCTATTCAGCATTTTGTTTTCAAGTTTGTTTACGTGTTTAAGTTTGTCTTTCATTTTCTCATATTACTCTTGAAAGCTCTCAGAAATACCTGCTAACAAATGTTGATGTTCCTGTTCAGGTTATGCTGAAATCATTTCCCATTTAATCATCCTGAAGGGTGGAGACATGACAAAAACCCTTTGAAATGTGATGTTGCAAGAAGTACTGGTTTATGGGTGAGCTAATTGTTATTATTAATGCTCATTGTCCGTTCCAGCAATGCTTCCAGAAAGGGGTGCTCAGAAAGACAGCTGATAACAAAAGACAGTGTATTTATCATTAGTGGCAACTCCGAGTCATGAACAAGTTTCTGTAAATGCCAGTGGTGCTTGTTCGTGCCACACAGCAAAGGAATTGTCAGCTCTGGGTTTACTGCACCTTGACGAGCTGCTAGGCAGCATTACTGACTCCAGCGTGGAAAACTCATATCTGACATGAATAAGAGGCAGGATTTCATAGGGTAGCTATACGCTGTCTGCTGGCTTTCCTGTGGTTGTTCTTTGTTCCACAAAGTCATGGTCTACAAACATCTGACTTGAAAACATTAGGCATGCGAAGAGCTGGAATGAACAGTTGCAAGGTCAGGGACTACATGAGTAGCCCTGCCTTTTTAGCCTTTCTTTCTTTATGAAGTTGGTGATCCAGCAATCCAAGCCTCCAGCTTTATTATACCACCTTAAGCCACTGTTACTGCTCAAAGAAGAGTTCCACAGATCAGAAATAAATTACCTGTATTCCCTGAGCTTTTTCAGGTTATAAAGTAAAGTACATATGAGTGGGTTTGGTGGCGTGTAGGTAATACGATATGTGAAATAAATCTGTGCTATGCCTCTAAGAATTCAGATGGAAAAGTCAAGACCTATAGTGAAGCTCAAGAACTAAAAGACGTGAAAGTGGTTGTCGTATCCCCTTTTCTCTGGTCTCCCCAGCCTACTTCAGTATCCAGAAAAGCTGAAGTTCATCAAATCATAGTTATAGTGTGCTCTTCCTTAGAAAACAAAATAGGGCCATTGTAAAATTCATTGCCTATAGACAACAGATTATGCAATGTTTTTGCTTAGGCTCTGTGCCATGAATTTAAGAACAGGGATCCTGTGGGAGCTCAGGAAAACGCAAGCCTGGTACTATATCCTCACTTCTGCTAGCCGCATTATTTCCTCATAAACAGAAACTGAACTCATATTTGGTGCTGTTCCATTTCTAAAGCTAAGGCCAGAAAATGCCACAAAGTGAAAGTGAAGAAGCTGCCTTGCAAAACAATTGTCTGGCACAAACTGGAGAAAACGACCTTCTGGTAGTTGATCATGATTTCTGATTGTATATTTTTATCGACACGTGCAAAGGAGAATCCCTCTGTTTGGCTAACCTTGTGTAAGGCTTGCAAAGCCACGCAAATTTACTACTGCCAGAAGCATGAGACATGTGAAATGAGGGGAGTGACATACACGCTAACAGACAGCAACCACGCTGTCTGATCTCTGGACCTAGAACAACTCTGTCTGACAACACTGATATTATATCTTTGGGTCAGTTTTCTGACCCACTCTCGTGTTTAAATCAGGATACACGCAGGTGCTATCCCAACTATCCCAAGCAACACCTATTCACTGCAAGCTGTGCCCACCTATGCAGATGCTGCTCTTCCGCTCTGTTCCAGTATGATGTCAGATCAGTTTGTGTAAACCACTAACTGTGAAAGCATTCCTCATCCTCTGATGTCTCAATTTATTCTCTTTGATTTTATGACAGAACTGGTAGGAGAAGATGTACTCACATCAGGCTGCTTTGCTGTTATTTGCTGGAGTTCCCCTGTGGTTCCTCACCCACGCTTCATGCTCATCCAGGGAGACTGCCTTTTCTTGATCAAAAGAGGATCTAACCCAGGAGGACTTGAAGCCTCAAACTAGGGGAAAACACAGCTCAGACTTAAAGGTAAGCTATGTAGTGGGTTAATGAGTTAGACACTTCAGTAAGATCCAACTAATTTGTCATGAGTGATAAAATTTAATCCTAGTATATACAGTATTTGGTATACTTACCAACCACACACTACTCCGATATGTTAACTTCTTATATATTGAATACATGCTACCTTAGGTATTTATATAAGACAATTTAGTTTGAGCTCATTTTACTTTATGGTATAAATACTGCCAAAATAAGACAAAATGTTTTCATGTTCCTTACTTTCACATGATTGATACTACACATAAAGCATTGCAAAGGTCTGCTGAAGCACTGAGCGTACCATTACGCACCAGCTATTCTCGTAGGTGAGAAGAAAGGGGGGATGTTCAGAATTTCGCGCTTCTCAGCTCTTGATGTAACATGCAAAATCGTTCTTATTTTCTGCATATTAGAACAACATCGTAGAGATCTGCAAGAATGACTGACCTATGATAGTCCTTCAGCCCTTGTTTTCTCACAAATTCTAACAGAGCAAATATCAAGATCTGGGAGGGAAACCATAATCCTATAATGAGAATTAGTAAACACATAATGATTTAAAAGTGCACAACTTGATGGGAAAGATGTTGCTTAGCAACATCAGCAGCTGGATCTGCTGTAAAATCGTGATGTTGCTTGGCAACAAAAAGCTGAGCTGGCCTTTTGCGAGAGTTGTGAAATGGTATTTTGCTGCCCTTCCCCCAAAGATAACCAGAAATTGCCTGTCGGGACTGCACCGCTGAATATAGGGTAGGACTGAGGGTTTAAAGGACAGCGAATGAGACAGCTCTCTGATGCAGCCCAGGCTTGGTTGATTTGTTCCACTTAATGTAAAAGTATGAAAGACGAGTAACAGGGAGACTCCGAGTATCTGCTCCTAAGAGAAAAAAGATTTTTTTAAAAAATAGATTAAGAACGTTAAAAATTATTCTTCCCATTTCTGGCTAATTTTCAATCAGTACAACAACCTGGCCTGGAAAAATCCAATCTACGGCGCACTTCCACTGCTTCTAATGAGGCCAGCGCAGCACCGCAGGGCACTCCTGCGCCCCGGATGTCAGTGCACCACGGGGGTCTAACGGCGGCCCCAGGGGGGGTCAGGCTGCCAAATCACAATCTTCAGGGAGGAAGTGACAGGGAGTTATTTTGCTACAGTGTGAAACCTGGAAAAAACCATTGTGATCCAAGAGTGTTTTGACTTCTGATGGGGTTCAGCCTCTTCATATAGCTAAGGCATTTGGAAAAATTTTATTCACGCTCATGGCAATGAAGTACTTGGATATGGTAGTGATAACAGTTATAGAAAGATGTGACCGCCTTATTATGCATAGTACCCTTAGAAGTGATTTTAGAAAGTAGTGAGAGACACCAACTGCCTGCAAGACTTTACATCTTTAGTCTCTGTACTGATAGTCCCTGCTCCCTCCTTCAGATCTTTTAGTCTAAACGTTCATGACACAAAAGGTGTAGAAGACGACTGTCCTGGTTTTGGCTGGGATAGAGTTAATTTTCTTCCTAGTAGCTGGTACAGTGCTCTGTGTTGGATTTAGTATGAGAATAATGTTGATAACATGCTGATGTTTTAGGTGTTGCTAAGTAGTTGTAACGCTTATACTAAGTCAAGGACTTTTCAGCTTCCCATGCTCTGCCAGCGAGGAGGGGCACAAGGAGCTGGGAGGGGGCACAGCCAGGACAGCTGACCCAGCCTGGCCAGAGGGACATTCCATACCATATGGTGTCAGGCTCAGTATATAAAGCCAGAGTTGGCCAGAGGGCGGGAATCGCTACTTGGGGACAGGCTATCGATCACCAGGTGGTGAGCAATTGTTGCATTGTGCATCACTTGTTTTTGTATATTCCTTTATCAGTAATATTATTATTATTCCCTCTTCCTTTGCTGTCCTATTAAACCGTCTTTATCTCAGCCCATGAGTTTTACTTTTTTCCACTCTCTCCCCCATCCCACTGCGGGGAGGGGGGGAGTGAGCGAGCAGCTTTGTGGTGCTTAGTTGCCAGCTGGGGTTAAAACACAATAAAGACACATATTTCTTTGGACATTAACTGATTTGCCCAAGGTAAAAAAAAAAACAAACCACCAAGTGGCAGAATTAGGATGTCAGCACAGCTTCCTCAGCATGCTCCAGTTGCCAGACTATGCTGGAATTTGAGTTAATGTTGCTCCAACCTCCATCAGGAGGTACCCCTCCTAAAGCAACATGGACGTGCTAATTAATTTTATTTTACATTCTATCTAGGAATATTTTCCAAGCTGAAAAAAAGAGGCCTGTCATTTCAGCTTTTAACGGAACTTTCATAGTACTGTATAGTTTCATGCAATAAAAAATAAAAGTGATTCTGGAAATCTCAGGTGTGATTCTGTTGCCGAAAGGAGACATCTAGTTTCACATTGGACACCTTAGGGTATCCTGCTTATCCCTTAACTGCCTCTCTGGAAGACATGGGTCTCAGATACGTTTTGTGTTTTATCTGCCAGTCCCACGAGCGACATCACAGCCACCTCAGGGTGTCTAAAATGGTGCTCAGTGCCTACATCGTTGGATCTGAATAATCTTTCTCTTGTGCATTGAGTATTAAATGTTTTACGCACATATATATTCCCTTTTGTTTGCACTGATTGCAGATGTCAAAGTAATGCAGAGGACCTAGCCTTTAAAAGTGATGCCAAAAGTATTTCATAAGATATATATGATCCAAAAAATAACATACAAGTATTGGAGCATTTCTCTTTCCAAACCACATTTATACCAGCAGTTTTTCACCAGATTCCATATGCAGCACTTAAGTCAGTGGGAAGGCTGTTGATCCAGACGAAACACACAGCTCTGTGCGGCGGCACTGACTCTCTCCCTCTGTCCACATGGAGTATCTGGCTCTGGAGAGCTGGATAAAGGCTTCGTATTGTACATTCCTAACACCACACCCAGCTACCAGGGCTTGGGAGCTATAGGGGAGGCTGACCTACATGGCTCACCTTGTCAATTTGTGCCTGTCATTGTGCACGACTGCAAATGATTTCCTTATTATTACTGCCTGCCTTTTATAAACAGCTGATTACTATTTATGAAAAATATCTCACCCACACTTGTATTATGAGACATATATCACTGTATATTTCAGGTCCATAGCCAACTTGGCAAAGTGCATGTGTGTTTTCACACCCCAAATACACACAACCATTTACTCAAAGTGAAGGATCCCTGTCCCTAAACCTCAAAGATGAGGCAGGAAGAACATATTACTCTGACTTGGGGCAAGGTTTTGGAAGGAGTGGTGGGAGGTCTGAGGTGAAGGGTGGATTTTCAGAACCTGCTGGCTCTCTGCTCCCAGAGCTGGTCTACCTGCTGTGGTGTCCAGTCACAGCACTGGGGATGGTAGGACACAACTCAGAGAGACAAAAATCCATATTATGTTGCGGCAGAAAAGCAGACGTAAGCAAGGTGGGGACCAGTTGGTTTAACACGTCTCTAGAGGCACATACAAAGCATGGGAAGAATGCATCAGAAGGTGAATTGAATTATTTCTTGCCTCTTTTCAGGTTCTTTCTCCTTCCAACTATTTTCTTTGCTCTCCCCTCTGTAGTGTTCACCTGTTTCTTCTGTCCATGCATTCCCTTTTTTCTCCTCCCTTTGGCCAAGATACTCAGTGGAAATACAAGGGAGAGCGAAGAGTTGCCATAAGGTCTGGTTTTCTGAGAGCTGAGGAGAATGGGAGAGAAGAGGCAGGGCATAAAGCTGCTCAGAAGGGAAGAGATCCCTTCCTTCTTGTTCTCCTTTAGCTGTGGAGTCTGAACTACCTGTCAGCAACTGTCTCTCCCTAATTGCGGATGGCAGCAGTATTTCATCTCCTGCTTGCTTGGCCCGAGGTGTGCGTTGGCATGTTAGAGTTGGCAGGTTGCAGCTGCTTTCTGGGCTTCGTGCTAACACACCCGTCATGCCCACACTAATATCACAGGGGAGGAGGACTCGTTCTCGGGCTTCTAGAAAGCCTCCAACGCTCAGAGACTTTCCTTGGGCTGAGGGGAGGATGCTTACTGATTTTTTGTGCTGGCCTAACACAGGTACATAATCATGTATACACACACTCACACACATATATGCACATGTATATATTACATATTATGTATATATAAATGCATATATCCTATCCAGGTTATATCCTTCATCCTCAGGTAGAGACCATTTAGCCTGAAGCTGTTTTTCATAATCTTGTGATAGTCGTTTGATCACTGGGTGAGAATAAATTAGGTTCTAAACTCAGCTACTGAATATTTAGCAGTGAACAATATTCTCACTCCAGATGTGCTGTGTTTTATCAGCAGTGAGGGCAGGCTATGAAAATAAGCATCTCAGGAGACTTGCACCTCAAGTCAACTTGTTAATAGCCAGACCAGGGTTAGGTTTCGGACTCTAGTCCAAGCAAGTATACTAGATCTTTGCAGGAATAACTCTGGGAACTGAGTCACTGACCTCTGAAATAATTTTGTAGTCAAGATAGTGTTCATGAAGCCATAAATCCTTGTTTACAAAGATGCTGAAGTCAGCTGAAAAAATATTTACTTTGAAATTAAACTTGTTGAGTTTCTTCAATCTTCGGCACCTTGAAAATAGTTACATTAAGTAAGCACAACACTTACATTCATGTACTGTAAATATTTAGGTAGGATTACTTACGCAAGTTCTTCACTGATTCACAAAGCAGGATAACACTGCCGACATTTTACAAAAGTAGAAATGGAGGCACAGAGGGGTTGAGTAATTAGGCCATTAATATATTGTGTAATTCTGGACTAAGCAGGAAAGTAGGGCTAGTGTTCAGCCCTCAGAATATCAGTACAGAATGAAATGATTACTGATTTGATTTGGCATTGCTGTTCAAAAAGAATAGGTTATATTTTACATGGAATATCTACTGGATTAGGGACTTTTCTCAAGGATGTTACACTGATTTAGCCCTGCACAAAAAGACCCCATCACTTTTCAAGGCTAATCAGGACCAAAATACTTTCTTAGGCTTATTTGCAAGGGCCAGCCAAGAACGTTTTTGTGCACAGTAACATCACAGAGGTATCATTAAAGATATCATAAATAAAGAAGGAAAGAAAAACAGTAAGGCTAAAATCATTTTACGTGATTTTTTCCAAAGGATAATAATTGCATAATAATGAGAATGCTTCCTTACTGACATTACCATTGTTTCATCACTGTTATAATGTTTAAAATGAATGTAATGAATGAATGTCTAAGATGAATGTAAATTATAAACCTATTTTCCCCTTGACTCCTTTGATTCAACTAAGCAGTCATGCAAAACAAGATTGAGAAGTCAATTAAAGACAGTCCTTAAGGTTTTTATGATGATCTGGTGACAATGAATGATGCCTAAACTGCATTATCCTACTCTAAATTGGAGCTCTTGATATTTGCCTTTGTGGTAGTGGCTTTTTTAAAAGATGATCTAATGCCTTGTTGATGGGAAGTGGTCCTAGTGATCCGTGGTGGTTTGTGGAGATAAAGTTAACAACTAAGCTGCTCACTGTTGTTACAGATGGCACAAGTCTTCATCCTTTTGACAGACATAAACCTAATCAGCTTCACCTAACGACAGATTTAAACTCATATAACATATTGCCTTGTCCAGCCGGGTCTACACTATTTATATTCATGTTATCATTTTCCACTAATATAAACAATATCCAATTTCAGAAGTTCACTCTTAATTTGCAGGTGCATTTTTCCATTGGCATTTCTTCATCCTTAGTGAATATGTTAGTCGCAGGCTTTACAGTATTTTACCTCAATCTCAATTTTGATTTGGGAAAGGTTTCCTGGAGACCAGGCTCACAAAATAATTGTTGTTATACATAATTAGGCACTATATTGGCATTTTAAAGCAGGGATTGTAATACTGAATGAAAATTTGGGAAGAAAACCTTAAGAAAGCATCTGCAAATAGCTGCAATATTGGCTTCCTGAGTCTGCAGACAGCCTGGTTCTTAAAGATGTGAATTTGCCCTTTCATAGTAAGATTTTAACATCAAAATTGAATTATGTTTTTAGAACATCAGCTATAGTTATTTTGGTTTTGGTCATTACAATAGATGGAACTTGACAGATGAACAGATGGAATTTGATTCTGCAGTTGGTTTCTATTTATCTACTATTTATCTATTTGTGTACTGTCATTGAGCTGTTCTTTTCATCCTTAAGACCGTAACAAAAGGTAACAAAGTGAATGGAAATGAGCAATGTTGCCCTAGTTCTTCTCCAGCTGCACCTGTGATGTCTATAACCTTAGCACACGGTGCTATCACTGTAGTCCACTGACTGGATTCATATTTGGATGTGGACTCAAAAATAAAAATGATAATTCATTGGTGTGCAAAATCCCAAGAGTCAGCACCGGTATCTTAAATGATGGCAGAAGTCCAGTGCAATGTGAAAAGCAGCACTCAAGTTGTTTAGCTTGACAGATTCTTCTTGAGATGTCATCTTTCTGATGGAAATATTACGTGTTTATGCAAGCCTTATGACTGTTTCTTTTGGATATTAAAGATCCAAGTGCCTTTTTGTACTGCATGTCCTTGACTTGCTGGCAAAAAATGCCGTTTCTTGTTAGAGCAGGAGCTAATATTCAAAATAATGCCTAGGCTGATGCTATATGCAAGTTCACAGATGGAACTTTTGTCTCGCAGTTACACCAATTGTTTTTAAGTCATCACAAAGCACTTTGAGATATTAGTAAATGAAAAATTATAAAACTTCTACTCTTAACATGAAACCATGACAGAATATAGGGAACTAAATATCAGTCGCTAGTACCCCAAAAGTGGATTCTAACCATATTTCAAGTCAGTGGAATGAGCACAAAATAAGGCCTACAATTGTTTGTCCAGGTTAAAGTTCATGTACGATTGGAGTATATACAGTACTGCCTTCTGTAATTAAAGGGCTAAAGTGAATCAAGACTGGTATCTTCTTGTATCCAGCTGTGATTCTTTTTTTCTTTTATGAGCAAACTCTTAAGGGCTACTTGGTGAAGTCCTGTACATCTAGAAAGGAGTAATACTTTTCTCTGAAAAGTGTAGCAGCCTATAGGTTGAATCAAACTTCTTTAAACTTCAGATGTAAGAACAGAACTTGCCATAGAAAGGTATGATGAGACTGTAGAATATGTTAATGCAAAAGGCTTCAGCACAATTTCCAAAAGTCTTTTAATGTTTTTACCAGTAGAAATGGTCTAATAGTGCCATGGTTTGAATATTGGTTTTGGGCTGGTAAGTCTTCATGCAGGGACTAAATACTGCATGTATGACAATGAGGAAATGTTAAGGCTAGTTTATCTCCATGCTCAATGCTTCTGACACATCACCTTTCGATGTGAACATTGCAGTGATTTAAGAGTCCACCGGAGACACTGAACCCCCCCCGCCCTTTATGTAGACCATGAATTTAAACCTCCTGCCCCCTTGCATCATGCAGAGATTTTCATATGGGTTCAATAAAACTCAGCAATGCTCCAAATTTGTGGGTAAAATCAGCTCTTTCTCATCAAGAAAGTGGTTAAGTATAATTTTCAGTTTACAGTTGGAAGTGGCATGGAAACTGTGAGTAATAGACAATGTAGCAAGTAGGCTTGCAACTTATTCCAACAGTTAATAATAATCACTGTAGTTTCAATTGTATCAATATGCTGTATATATAATACACAGACCCATACAGAAATATAAAACACAGTCTTTGCAGTCTAATCAAAAGCTTTTTCGTGAGGATGAAAAATAGGGCAACAGCTCACATTATACTTGGCTCATAGTAACAAAAAAGTGAAAGACAGCTATGTATAATACATCACACACGTATCCCCCTGAAGTGCTGGAGAATTCACAGGCTGTACCATGCTAAAAAAAAAAAAAGGAGCACATTAACATGTAGGCATGTAAGGTCCAAAACTGCAGAATTATTAAGCTGTGCTGTAAAAATTGGGATTTTGATACTCATGAACTGCTTTTTTGTACTTTTTTCCCCTTCCCTTACTGCAGCAATCTTTGTGCTTCTGGCTTCAACTAGGAGTTACTCACGATGTCAGAGTTTGTTAACGTCAAAAATTGTTTGTGCTCCAGAACATCTAGACACATCCTCTCTGCCTCTTTTGGAGGGTGAGTGAAAACCTGACATTGAACCTTAAGTGCACGGACATGGTGCTGTTTGGCTGACACTTCATAGAATCATAGAAAATAGGGCCGAGGGACATACCCCTCCTCTATTTTAGTGTGTCTCTCCCAAAAATACTTATATTTTTTACAGGTCTGCTGGAGGAAGCATGTTTTGGGAACGGGAGAAAATGTTCTGAAATCATATTTCCCAAAGAATTCCTTTGAAAACATATGCCACTTTTTGTCTAATTTGATCAATTTCTCAGTCAGATCTATTCTGCAGAAACAGCGATAGTGTTGGTTCACTAATAAAGTTTCCTGTTTTCTTTCATTGTCTCTAGGGAGATTATCTCGTAGTCCTGCTTTCTTACTCACAATTATATCGGTCCTGTTTCCTTCTAAAATATTTCTATTGCAAATATGGCAACTGTTCATATAAAAAAAATATGAGCATGATATCTATCACATTATGTTTTGATAGCACAAAAAAGTGTTTACGTTATACATCCAGTCAGGTTGCCATAAACCAGCGAATCTTTTCTGATTACTTGTATTCAGAAAAGCAGGTTTCATCTAGGTAACAAAATAAATCGTTCTTACCTTTTATTTATGTACAGTCCTATTACAGTCCTATAAAATTCCCTGCAGCACACTACTGTTTACACATGAAGCAAACACACACATCCTAATCCATTTGCAAGGACTCAGAGCTGGCTGAGTCTTGGGTTTGACCAAGAACCAGGAGTGCTAGCTGGATCATATGCTTGCTGTGAAACCAGAGAAGTAAATGAGTCTGTCAAGTTCTAACTAGCACTTTATGACAAATTTAATTTGGCAAGAATGTATAGTTCAGTATTTTGTCAAACTTGCTGAGGCTTGTATACGTATCTTGACCAACTGATATATTTTCATAGTATCCTGCATTCAAGAGCTTCTAATGAAAACATACAAAAATTAAATCAAACTTTGTTTCACTATGCGATTTTTAGAAGCCAGTACTTAAAAAGGATTATGTCAAGAAAAATAAAAACTGTAATCTGTGATGGCTCTGCTCCTATACTGGCTGTCAGCAGTGCAACTCTTCAAACCATTAGTTTCTGCAATTGTATGTAGAATCAATTAACTGAATTTAAGCTATTCATTTAGCTTTTAGCCTAGATCAGAGATGTAGGGTAAAATTTTACTCTTTTCAGACTTCTTACAGACTTAAGGGGCTTCTATAAACATGGTTTCACTGGCATCAGAACACACAAAAGCTGATCTGAAAGTCTTCCACAGCCTGCATAGTGGCTCCCACCTCCCCCAGAATGAAGGCCCATCTTTCCAGAAGAAAGGTCAGTGGTCAGTATGAAAGCTTGGCTTGACTTCCCTCACCGAAAGAAGCAGCACAGCACTGATTAAAAGCTGCCCAGTGTTACAGGTCAATCATTCTCTAACACCGCCATAAAATCAGTCTCTAATACTGCCATTCTCTAATACTGCTATAAAAAAGAATTTTAAAGCAAGTTTCAACTGATAAGAAAGGAATATTCTCAATATTCTTCAAAAATACTTTCCTCCCATCCAGCTGAACGGAAGTTGCCATGAAGACTGGGACCCTACCACTGCCTGCAGGAGATTTCACAACCTGAACCTTCACAGATATGTTTCCCCCTTGGGCCCCCTCTGCTGCCTACTCTGGAAGCTCTCCAAACTATTGCTTCTATTTCTATTTCTATCCTGCTTGGTTTGTATCAAGCCCCATAAAATAACCAGTAAGCAATTTACAATGTCAATTATTTTTTTTTTTGTATAAGAGGGAAACGGTCTGCAGGCATACCTGTGAGTATGAAGTATAGTGTTGGAACTAGGGGCATTTATTTTATTTCTTTTTTTTTGCAATAGGCTGTTTGACTGGCTTTGAACAGGTTTCCTTTCTACTCAGCTCCACAAACCAATGCCCATGTGACAATCCAAGCAGATCCAGTCATTGACACCTTGCTTTACTGATAAAATAACCAAGCTATAATATAACTTAGATGAGCTTAGATCAGCTTTTTCCTAGACTAGGTTGCTTTCCACAGCTTGCTCTGGGATTGTCAAAACGCTTGACGAAAAATACTAACTAGGTAATTCTGGAGCATGTGCAACATGATTACTGATCTCCTTAAGCCAGGGTATCCAAGCCTGCCATTGCCACAGATCTCTGTTTTAAAGATGGAAAAATGCATGGGTGTAGATGTAGATGCAGATGCAGATGTAGATGCAGATGATGGGTTACTGAAAACTAAGCCAACGAGGATTAGATCTTCCATCCACAGGTACATCTCACTTTTCTGGCCAACTACCAGCCCTTCTACCTTTCTCCTTTCCAAAATCCCTTTAAGATAAGATTTATGGATATATGTGTTAGTATCACCTTAATTAATCTTTGAATCTATAATTACAAAGTTTTGAAATGAAGGGATGGAAATTTTTTTCTTAACTCCTACATGTATAGCAGGTTTCTAACCCATCTCTTGGGCTGTGTAAAGGGAAAAAGGTCTACTCCTAGGTAATCAGCAGCTTGATCCTGAATAGCTGAAGCATGAGAAACAAATTCAAGCTATAAGAGCTCTATTTTTTGGACAAGATCAGATTTTGTAGGACATGCCCACTTTATAATACAGATAGAAGCATGTCTGCCATTGTCATCCTGTGTCTGTCAATGTGATTGTTAATTTCTGCCTGAAGATAAACCTATCTTTTTAAAGGCAGTTACTCGAAAAATAGTTTCCAAACATACAAAACATACCAAAACATTGTGGTAATATAAACCCTGTTCATTAAAAAATTCCAGAAATAATTGAAAGGGCCATGGTCTTACATGTTGACAACATATTTCAATATAATGTCATCAATGTTTAAAATAATAACATAATCTTGTTAATCTCAAACTAGTGAAGTATTACTTTAATCTGATTAGTTCTCCTAGTGGGAAAGGCTAGAAGTGACTTCAACTACCTGAAGATCTAGAAAAGGTTTGAGTCACCAGAGGCAATATTCTACCTACAGATGTTGTGTTGTGTTTTGCAGCCTGAAGCAAACTTCACTATGCATGAAAGGACGAAACTTTGTAGTCAGTTATCACTTAAGAACATTGTCAAACATCTGCATAATCTTTCTAGTGACTAGCCAGCTAATTTTACCTCTGAAATTCTGCATGAGAAACACACACTCTTGTTGTTACATGGCAACTTAAAATCAACAAGCAATCCTTTCTGAAACAAATCCTTAGAACTATTTCTGAAAAAAGAACAACGGTGGAAGAGAGCCATATTTAAAAACTCCAGCATTTGCAAATAGCTATTACAGTCTGTAATGTTGTAACGTTTTTAAAACAGCTATTTTAGGACATGTACACTCAATGATCAGTCTCTTGGTATTAGAAAGATACTGACTAAATAGACATCATCCTCTAGACTGCTTTATAGGTTATGTGGATGGTAAAACAAGTTATACAAGAGATCATGAAACTATAGAACCTCAAAGGAGCCACTGTTTTTTTCTGGTAAGGAGAAAATTTCTTTTACTTGTAAGATACTCCCTTTGCCTTTTTGTAATGTCTAAAACATAATTAGTAAACTGTTTTGAGTCTAGACATTTTTAAATTCAAAGAACTAATAAAAAATTACTTACCCAATTTTCCTCTAGACTAAAAATGAAAGTGCACCACTCTGTCCCTGATTTTTATAACCTTCTGCACTCCTTCACTCCTAGCTGGTGTATGGATCCCCTTTCTCCCTGGATCACATGAAAGCGTTCTATTAATGTGAATTGGCTTATGTTTGAGAACACTATGCTGGATAGCTATGAAGTGTAAGGAATCTGACCCAGGGAGCTGTAGGGCTATGACACATCAGTTCTTCACAGGAATTCTCAGTTGCTGGATGAGAATAACAGTACACTGCGTGCAGACTGCGGTCGTTGTTGTTGTTAGTATACTGTTTGCTTAAGGCAGTGAGACAGGTTCCATGATACACCAATGTAACTGGAATTTCACCCTCTGGCTTTTCACTCCAGGACTATAACTACTAAGTGTCAGGCTGTCTCTCTCACCCGACTAACTTCATAAACTAAGTTTGGGAAAATGAATCAGTTTAGCACGTGACAAACATATATAACCACAGCATGGCTACAAGTGATAGCTGCCTTAAGAAAACCATTGCAAGTCAGCACTGCTCCACATATTTCATGAGGAATGCTTTGCTGGAGTTCAGAATAAGCATTCAAAGTCTGGGAATGCTAGTAGATTACCTGGCAGGAGGGAGAGAAGGAAAAAGCAGAAGTCTCCTGCCACTGTTCCATTCTTCATCCCTTTGCCTGTGTTCAGTCTTCTCTCGCCCACACAGTCAGAAAAGAGGGAAAGCAGCTCGTCTCTTCTCACGATGGATAAGATAGATCTTTCAGCCCACTTGTTTGAATGTAGTGGTTGAAGATGGAGCGTTACATCTGTGAGCCTTTCAGGAAAAAAAACATGCCACTTCAGTACACAGTTGTCTTAACTATAAACCACCAAAGCACGTGTCACTGGAATAGGAAACCCACACCAATCATAGAAATGGCTTTTAAGCAGAGCGTGTTTTCCGTTACATGGTACCTTTGGAAAATCCTCCCTTGGAATACATTATTCCAGAGAGGAAAAAATTATTTCTTTCATAATAAGTTGTGAATTACAGGCCTTTAAACACATGTAATAAAAATATATTCACATCAGCACAAGACAGGAAGAAATGATTGCTGTGATAGGAATAAACCTGCCACAGAAGTGCTTAGGTTTAAGCCAATTGTTTACATAGTCTTGGCAATGTCTAATAAGCGATAACTTCTAGAGATTGCTATAAAGAAAAGTGAATTCCTATGAATTTTCTGGGAATACAGAAATTATTGGTATATTACAATTTCAATGTCCAAAAAATTGCCATGCAGTTATGCAAAATACGGGCACAACTCTACAGAGCACTAGTTGGCTTTTTCTTTTGCAAAAATCTGACATTGTTCTGCATTTGCTTTTAATTCCTTTGTTCCTCCATTAGAAATGTACTGGATGGACCACCAAGGCAGCAGCTGTCTGGCTATTCTCCACTCTGAGGCATCATTGATGTATGTATATATTTCCTATTCGTTCTTGCAAGGATTTTTTTTTTATTTTCCTAAACTAAATTGCTGTTTGATTGTAGGGAAAAAGTGGAAGGTTTTGAGCATTTTAATCTCCGCCAGCATGACTTCCACATGTTGTCGTAGCAACCTTGTGTCAATCTTTCACTTAATAAAAACTTCCAAGTCATTAGAAAGAAAGAGCTCCTGGTGCCAATGAGGGTTTGATCCTGCTGGGATTGTCTTCCCTGACATCCCACCAGATTGGGCCCCAGTTTTTTTTCAGAGTTCTATTAATAATTCTAATAATAGTTCTTTCATATTCCTCTGAAAATACCTTCTTAGACGGGCACAATGTATACTGTGATTTGACGGGCTGTAAACTAATCCACTCTGCTGAAAGAATATCTGGTGCCAGATATTCACCTCCCACCGGATTATCTGTAAATATGGAAATAAAAGCTTCCGCAAGAACCAAGTATATGAACTTACACTTCTACATTGCTAAAACAATTTTTTTAAGTTAGCTGCACTCGTTAAAAGAAATTTTCCTCATCTGTGTTTGCTTGCAGAGCTGGCAGCTGAATGGGAAGTACCTCAGACGTTTTGTTTCTGATGTTTTCAATTAGTCTAGGCCCCATTTGAGATTACCAGGATTATCTTTATGATGTCAGGAACAGCCATCACCGGGCAACAGGTCCTGTGTTGCCAAGTTCTTAGACAATTAATTTCTTGCTTTATCTCTTTGTCCTGAATAGTAGCATTTATTTTGGTGTATATGCTTTAAAATCATAAGCAACACTGCTGGGCAGTAACTAAACCGTCTCATTTAAAAACAAGTCTTTTTGCATTAATGCCAAGGAATATCTGCTAGCAGATCGGGGATCTTCACATCGGGAGACCAATCTTCCAGAACTGGACAAATGATTAGATTTGATACTGAATCAAATGGTGGTAGATGCACGGGTTATTGGCTCTAGATGAGAGCACCTGCAGGCTGGGCAGCTCTTGAGCTGAGAGGCACAGTGCACACCACTGGTAATTCACTTCTCAGCACCGTAAAAACCCCATTATTGCTCTGTATATGATGACAATGCCTATTGCTTGCATACCATGGTATATACAAAGTACGCAGCGTTAAGAATTAGAATTCAGTTGGAGATCCTCTGCTAAATGCCAGAAGCTTTACGTGCATTTCTGCACTCTGAGAGGAGGCAAAAGAGGGAATGGTGAAATCTGCACATAGTGAATCTCTGCTAATAAATTTGAGATATTTATTTTAAGATTCCTCTATGTGAGCCTTCTCATTTCAATGAGAAGGAGGTTTTGCATATATGCATGTATGAGAACCGAATGAACATCAGATGAAAAAATGGTCTTGGTGAGTAAAAACAATTTGAAAATCTCACAATCAACAGAACATAGACCATTTTCTTAAGTTACTGTTTTCACTGTTGACAATAACAATTGGCATATATACACAATAATAGTTAGGAAAGCAGAGATCTGATCATCTGGACAAGGAGGACTCTCAAAATAAAAATGCAGGGGAATGTCTGGCAATATTGCAAAATGTTTAGTTCATATTAAGCACAGTCAGATGATATTAAAAAATTGTAACTCACATATACTTACATTTGTTAAGCCTATATTTGCATCCTGACATCTGGACTCACTGGGAGGAGAAAGTCCACATACATAAGGGCATATATGGTAGTTTCTTAATAATATCACCCTATATTTCCCCTTTTTCTGAAGGTGTATGTTGGGAGTCGGCTCACAGAAGCCAATGGCATTATTTTGGAAGGTGAGGTCTGAGACGTGAGAGGTGATATTGCATGTGTTGTCAATTAATGTTCAGATAAAAAGGGCAATTCTTAAACAATGAGTGGCACAGGAGGCAGCATCTGCTGGTTGCATGATGCCGCTTCTGGCTTCCAGCTGTTAAACTATGTTTGAAAATTGGCTTACTGTACAGTCTGCTCATGTTTTCCTGAGAAAATAATTGTCAGTGGGATGCCATATCACTGTGAATGGGAGGGGAACACCGCTGTGAATTCTCTTGAATAATGCACAGTATGCCCTTGCTATAGCTGAGACCGGTAAGAGTCCCTCACAACCTGTCCTATAGCCTGAAACACTGTTTTTAGCACTCATTCTTCTGCTCTTCTGCAGCTTTCACTGTCTCTATCAGGAACCTGCTGCCCACAATACTGCTACAGCATGGGACAAAAATCATTCACTTGATAAGATAGTTTATGGACAACTGTTACAGCACAAGCTGGAAATACAGGATCCAGTTACTGCACAAGTTAGGCACTTCTTCCCACTGAAATCAACAGGAGTCAAGCACCTAGACATCTTTGTAGATCGAAGGCAGGCCTGCAGAACGCATGTGTCTGCCTACATGCAGGATAATCAGTGCTGGCACAACGGCTCTGTGTCACCCTCCGGTCAGGAGACAGCACACTGAGGTTTGTGCTGGCTGACACGTCCACCCCTGAAATTCCGTCCTCCTGCAAAAAGGTGAAGTTATTATACCTTTACCCGCAGTGCTCCCAGATTCAGTTTCTCCAGATGACCCAAGATGACACGATACTTGGTTATGCTGTCTGAAACTGCCAGGCTGTTCTCTGCAACAGGAAGATGGAATAGGAATTAGGAGTCCTGATTGATAGCATCCACCTTCTGTCTCACACATAGCTGCATGGTGTGTGCTGTGACAGACTGCTCCACACGATAAGCAGCAGTAGGCTTCTCCTCTCACTCCTACCACTCCCAAGTGACATGGGTGGCTTCAGTGAAAGAGGTTTTTGTGATGAAACTGAAAACTGAATTCAGATTAAACTCCACTAATTTATGTGGAGTGGTCTTATTTCACATATAACTACAAGCTAATGTAGGGATGTGACAGTAATCGTTGAAATCCTTTTATAGCGCATAATATTCTTGCTAAAAGTGAATTTATATGCTGCACGGTATTTGTTGTACTATTGTGCTTTTTAGTGTTTAATTTTTGGTTAATTTGGGTTGCCTCTTTAAGAACACTTTTTGCTACTCTATTTTATATTTGGGACAAAGAGCAGTCTGTGGGATATTTTGCTCTCGTACCCAATGAGAGAAAGGCGCTGCTTGTCTAAGCACCGAGAAAGGTCAAACACAGATTTCGAGAAAGCAAGCACCATCTTCAGAAACACAAGATTAGTGTTTGTGTGAGACTGGATACCACAGGATTTCATCAGCAAGGTATTGAACCTTCCACCTCATATTGAACCTTTGACTACTGTGCCTCCCTCCCACCTCAGCATTTTGTACTGGATTACAAAGCCTTCAGAATAGGGAATATTTCTTACTATGCGTTTGTGTACTGCGTCGTACAACAGGCCCCAGTCTTGTTTAGATCCTGAGACTCCGTGTCAGGGCCCAAAAGCATATTACTCACAATGAATTTGCAACGCAAATTTGACAGCATTCTAATACTCACATGAAGTATAATAATACAAAACCGTCCAAGATTCCAAACTATAATTCAATAATTTTGTACTGAAAAATGAAATATTTTAAACGTCTGTTTTGAAAGATAGCTTATGCATAGTTGCTGCCTGTAGTCCAGCAGAAGTACTGGTTTGGGGAAGACAAGGTAGATCCATGACTATACACTGAATCAGTCTGATCTATGAAGATGTTTTAGAACGCCTGCTAAAAACACTCTAATAAAACACCACAATAATTAGAGCAACACAATAGTATTAATCACATAATGAAGGACTCAGTGTTATGTATTTATATTTTGCATGATTAATCTGAACTTGAATATTAAGCAGAGAAAGCTGGAAATAAATTCTTAAATTTCTTGCAATGAAAAGGTATGATTTTTAAAAAGTCATTAGGAAAGTTCCTAGAAATCAACTTTTAATGTACTATATTGTTATTCTAATCATGTATTGTAATAAAACCCTTATATTGATAATTTGGAATTATATTAAGTGGCATGCGTTTTCTTTGAAACAATGTATTTGGTTAAAACCATCCTTCAGGATAGCTTTGTTGGAGTCAATGGATTCACACAAGGAATTCATTTTGATGGGCAATATCTTTGCATGGATCAGAGCTTTTGCAAACTTGCAAAAAGTGTCATATTTATTGTACCAACCTGCAGTGTCGTGCATTTAGATTTTGCCTCAAGTTTCACAAGTATGTTAAGTTCTCAGGAGAACCCAACACACCTCTGGATTAATGCTCAACTAAATTATGAATGTGTAAGAAAATTCGGAGTTGACTGACATGCACTATATAGAAAAGAAGATTGTGTTTTGGGAATTCAGGGGGATAGAAATCCCTGCTATTTTATGTGTTCTTTTAAAAAATCTGGGATTCATCAATGCAAGTAACAATATGTTTTTGTTGTTAATGATCTGCCCTCTTAATAAAATGACTTTTATTTTCTGTTAAAATTACATAATACTTTATCCCAGTGCCTTTTCTGTAATACAATGTGTATTTCATCCTGTATCAATAACAGATTCCCAAATTTGAAAATCTCCTTTAATGCTAGTGTTCATTATACCTAGAATGCCTTCTTTTTCTAACTTGTTATATGAATATACATTAACAGTGAAAGAAGAGTCAGCTGGAAGATGTAGTCTTGCAATTGTGAATCCTTCATAAGAGAACTTGCTTTAGAACCAACACAAAATCGGGTTTAAATTATCCGAATGATGATGAAACTACTTCCTTTTGTCTCTCTGGCTGCTGTACCAGAGATTTCCCAGCCTACTGAAGCCCTCAAGAAGTCACTGTGGAAGTGCGAAGGTTCTGAACTCTTGCCTCCTGTTTCACAATTTACTGAAATTGTAAAAACTTATAGGCAACACTGTCACTATGTCTGAACACCGCATAGCGCACTGAAGCGGAGAGCATACGCATGACTGCAACATTATGAACTCTGTGATTAAGGGGAGTTACATGCTGTAACCAGGAAAGCAGGAATTAAACCTGTAGCATATATATGGCCGTTTTAAATTTCTTACAGATTATAGCAACTTGGTATTATTACATATTCTTTTAATTCTCTTTTCATCAGAATCCTGTGCAAACTCTATACTCGCAACTGAAATAGATTGCTTATGATTGTTTTATCTGATTGGAGTGATAACATAAAGCAAAAGTCTATTTCAAGGAAATCTTAAAGTAGGATCATCAAGATGTCAGAAATAATCATTCAGCACACTTCCTAAACTACTGACATTTATACAAGAGTTCTACTACTTATGATGAACTATGAGAAAATAAGGGCAATGAGGGACGTCGCACAGCCCACTGCTCCAAATTAGAAGCCAGATCCACCATCACACTAAACTCAACTCTAATGATACTGGCACTGGGAAAGGAATAGAACGAGAGGAGAAACTATATATTAATGAATTTTTCTTTTTTTTTTACTCTGCAATATAAAATGCTCATTGTTAAATGACAATCTGAATATTGCTGATTTTCCAGACTTGGTTATGGTTGGTTGTGGATAACTTAAAAATACCGAAGATACATTTCTTCCTGGTAAATGAATAATACATATTCTTGCATTTAACTCTGCTTTAACTTTGTTGTCTTTTGTATAAACAAATCCACCCATCATGATTAACTAATTTAGGAGTCTGTTCCACTTCAAAGCATACATTTGTTACTTTATTTGCCAGAGCACAGATCCCTGCTCAGTGAATAATCTATACATATTATATGGAAATATATGTATTAGAGATGCTCAGTCAAGTATATCATCCCTTTGTCTCTCATTCTCACCTCTTCTTCTCCTCAGATGCTAGAGAAGCTTAAAAGGAGATGAAAGATTTGTGACCGTCAGGTTCATCACTACATTTACACTCCTTAATACAAGTGAAAGTCGTAGGACTTTTCTGCTCGACTTTTTAAAAGCAGAAAAAAGCAGAAAACTTGCTTAATCCAAGAGGTAAGAAGTGACGCCTCGGACGCGCGGGAGCGGACCGCAGCGGCCGGCTTTCGGGGGTTTATTCGGAACGGCTTCCTCAGGCGCAATTTGCTTTCGAACGAGCCAAGGGCAGCCACCGGCGAGGCTCGGCACCGCCTGGGGGCTGCGAGCGGCAGTCGGCCCGGCTGCCGCTCCCCGCCCCGTTACGAGGCCGCAGTTACCTCAGAGAGGGGCCGCCGAGCCCCGCGCCGCCTCCCGCCGGCGGGCGCCCCGAGGGCCTGACACCGCCCGCGCGAGCAGGCTGCCGCGCGCGGCAGGCAGCGCCCGCTCGCGCCCCGCAGGCTTTGCTGGGCTCGCGCCCCGACAGCGACCTCACGGGGCGGCAGCGGCGCGCGCTCCGAAGCGCGCTGTGGCGGCCTTGGCCCCGCCCCCTCGCCCCGCCCTCGTCCTCCCCGCGGGTTTGGCCCTCTCGGGCCGCCGTCGCGACCGGGAACGGCGTCTCCGCGCGCTTGGCGCCTTCCGCGGGGCCGGGCCTCCCGGGGCGGCGGCCTCCCGGGGCGGCGGCCTCCCGCGCCTCTTCTGCGGCGGGTCGTGAAGGCCCGGGGCGCCGACCAGCGATGTCGGAGGCGAGTGGAAGCGGTGATTTCTCCCCCTCGCGGAGCTCGGGCGCGGACGGCGGCCGCCTCTCACTGCCGTCCGCTTCGCGCGACGGCGCCGCTCCGCAGCACGAGCAGCCGCGGCTGTCGGGCCTCCCGCCGGCCCCCGGGGAGGAGGGAGAGGAGCTCAGGCGGCCGGAGAGCGCCGAGGCCGCCGGCGATGAGCGCAGCAGGAGGATGATCCGGAACCAGTACCGGGAGCTCATCTACAGCGTGCAGCGTAAGCCCGGGGTGCGGCGGCCCGCGGAGGCGGCCTTGCCCGCCGTGGCGGCGGCGGCCGGGCCTCTCCTCCAGCCGGGATGCCGCGTTGGGGCGGGGAAATGGGGGCTGCGAGCCGGTGCCGGGGCGGTCGCTCAGGTGCCAGGCTGGTCCCCTGTCCTTAGTGTCGGAGGAACTCGTAAAGCTTTCTTGGGAACTCCAGGTTCCTGCTGGAATTTTGGGCCTGTGCTTAGCTCGAAATTTGTCTCCCTGGAAGCACTTGCATGCCCAAGGATAGGAAGGTTATGGTGGATTTACCTGCACGTAACGTGTGTGACTGCGTTGATGCAGGGCAATTATCAGTCTTAAACCTGGAGATTGTGTCTCAGAATGAGCTTTAATTTGAAACTGCAGGTACCAGTATCTACCTGAACTACAAAACTTATTCTTAGGCTTTCTAGAAAGTGCTATGGGATTTTAGTATCTCTAGATAGGTGTGTCAGCACATCTTCCGTGTCCGTTTGGAGTGTGCTGTTTTTCTCATAAAAACATAACAATGGTTGAGTAAGCACTACCAAATTTAGGGACATGTGGTGCTGGTTGTTTTCTGCATACTTGCAAAATTTGTAGGGTTGTTTTGCAAGAGAATACAATGCAGTTTATGGATGATCCAGTCTGTGTTTATGCAGAAAAACAACAGTGATATGCCAGTGCATGGAGTATGGTGTACGTCCTTAAAAGCAGTGCTGTGAGTAGCTGTTCGGAACTGAACACCTGAAAGCTTTGTTAAATCGTGTGTATACCGTTACATAAATCATATCTATACTGTTACATACAAGTAACTGTGTTTGACATGGTGATCGTCTGAAATCACCAAGCGTGCATTTTGGGGGTTTTGTTTGTTTCTTTCATGAAAATCCGTAATAACTTATGGGTAAGATGAATAACATACAGAAAACTATGGTATCTGGTAGCTGCTTTGACACGGATATCTATATTTTACTGGAACCAAGAGGAATCGGATCTGCTAACATAAATTCAACCATGTAAATCTTATTCCCTTGAAGTAAATGGAAAGTTACTACTTCAAACTGAGTTAATGTATAAGCATTAATAAAAATGAAGCCTACGTAATCTTGCAATTAATGTACTGTAACTATATTCTGTATTTTTGTGTGTATGATGGGCTATAAACCAGCCAGTTTTGTTTAAGGTGTAAGTATGGATTTCTCAATGCTTCTATAGTTAAGTAATTTAGGATTTCATTTGTGTCCCTTCCCCCCAGAAAATCGTGAGGATATGCTGAGTTCAAAAAGCAACAGACTGACAGAAGCTTTGGAAGAAGCCAATAAACTGTTTACTGGAGGTAAAACAAGTTCTGTGGTCCTTATTGGAGGTGTTTGCTTGACAGCTGGCCAAGTGTGAGGCGATGATGCCTTATAAACAAAAAAGGGCAAGAGAATGAAGTTAAGGTCCAAGTACTTTATCAGAATAATTAGAGTATAACTTGAAATAGCTATGTTTAGTTGAAGAGGAATTGTTTGAATAAGTTGATATGAGAAAAGAAATATCATTACTTCAGTGTTTATTTGCACTTAGAAATAGTCCTTGATTTATCTTGACTCTGTAGAATGATATATGTAAGTAGTATATATAAAGAATATCAGTGTAGAGGGGTTCATTTCACTTAGAGAGATGGAAAACATGTCAATGAAAAATGCATTTTATTCTTTAAGATAATGTGTTATTTTCCCATGCTTGCCTTTGTCAGTGTCTCCTCTCCTTTTATTTTTTTTTTTTAATGCAAATGTTATTACAAGGATTATGTAAGTAAGCGTGTTAGAGGTCACTGCAATAAAATGATTTACAAAGCTCTCTACCCAGGATAGTCTATATGCTAAATTTTATTATTATATTTTTGGCAATTTCATCTTATTAACATAAAATCTTTTCTGTAACAGTTTCCAGTGCACGAGAGGCTGCACTGGATGCCCAATTTCTTGTCTTAGCATCAAATCTAGGAAAGGAGAAGGCCAATGAGTTGCACTCTGAGATGACAGCATTTGATTCACTAGCGTTTGCGGAAGACCTGGTAAGTTCCAGACTTTGAATCTGCCAGCAGTTTTGCTAGAGGTTTGCCCTATTTGTTACAGAATCATAAAATAAAAGGCTCAGATTGTCAGGCAGTACATGACAGTTCTGATGGATTTTAACACTCTTCCTATGAATTTCTTTGATTAGCTTTCTGGTTAATGTTGTTAATTGTTTTAAACTATGTATTAAGCATTTCCAATATGCATAGGGGAAAAATCTAACTTAAAATGCAGACATCCCGCCATTGTTGCATTGCTGCTACTTCATCACAGTTCAGTCCGTTCGTGCTCTTAAGGTAGTCTTGTGAATTTTTTTTATGCTCGCTGGTTTGTAGTTTCCCAGTAGCTAAGTAGTTTCTTTATCCTGTCCATTGCTTTATATGATTTTGGTTAGAGTTGTCACGGCCCTGTGTCACTGACATGGAACGGGACTTTGGACTACTTGCATGCTTTTAGACTTGATGCGTTTGTCTCTTTGTACTGTGACTGGGTGGAAGAGTCACCTCAGAATAGCTTTGAAGCAGACCCCCCCCCCCCCCGAAAATTTTCTCATGTGTTGCAGCAGATTAATAAGGAGTCTGAGTCTTTGGTCAAGTCTAGATTTCTGCAATATAAAACCCCATCAAGTTCAATTGATTTATTGAAGTTTTTCCTGGGGAAGTCTGGATTGGTGGATGCAGGGTTGGGCCAAATAAGTTGTTTTATGGTGTTTGAGGATCTAGGCTTCCTGGAAGTGTGTAGTGCTCAGAAACTGTGGGATGTCTTAGCTTTATAGTGCAATTTAAGTAATGCTTTGCTGCTTCATATGTCCTTGAAAACCTATTGGAATATAGGCAGCTTTATTTACCTATAGCTCTTTTTTTCATTGCTTGCTGAACAGAAGTAGTCTATGTGAGTGTTTTTCTGTTTTCACAGTATCTTCAGGAAAGTCAAGGTTCTTATGCAGTGATATTAAATATTAATCTAGTAGGACAAACACCATAATACAGTATTTCACCATTAATGTATCTACTGATCTTTCTCCAAGTGAATTTTCATTGCAGCTTCTTTTCTTTTGTAGCTGACCTTCATGGGTATAAATCGCATAGAAGTAGAAGAAAATGATAGTGATTCTGAGGGCATTTCAGGTGGCTATTTACCTAGTAATGCCTGGCATAAACTGGGAGAAGAAACAGAAAAGTACTTCAGAAGAGCACCTTCTTTTCATTACATGTAAGTTTATTTAGGAAATAGTATATACTGCAGCACAAGCTAATGGCCTTAATTGATTCTTATGTTTAATGCCCTGGGCTTGAATAGAGTCTAATCTTGGGTCACAGAGTGTCAACAAGAACTTCTGTGTGGTCGCTGTTCTTATGGTACAGTGAACTCCTTGTCTGCAAAATATTTCATTATATTTCTTTCTTTAATTTTGATTTGGCTTGGCTACAAAATAATATCACTTCTTGTCGTCGTTTAGCCCCAGTTGGCAACCAAACACCACACAGCTGCTCGCTCACTCCCCTCCCTCCCCGGTGGGGTGGGGAGGAGAATTGGAGAGAAAAGAAAACTTGTGGGTTGAGATAAAAACAGTTCACCAGGACAGCAAAGAAAAAGATAATTGTATTATATGTTAATAATGATGATGATAGTAAAAAATAATGATAATAGAGCATACAAAACAAACGATGCACAATTTCTCACCGCCCAACGACTCGATGACTGACACAGCCTGTGCCGAGCAGCGATCATGGAGCAAAACTGAGAGCAATCTCGGAACGATCCTGAGCAGCGATCTCGCAGCAGCGATTTTCCCAGCAGCGATCTCGGAACCGCAAGTTCCAGAGAGAGCAAGCGAGCGAGGGAGAGCAGAACGAACGAACGAAAGCCCAAACGAACAGTGTTCGGCCTACCGGCCAACCCCCACTTACATACTGGGCATGCTGTCTATGGTATGGAGTACTTTGGCCAGTTTGGGTCAACTGTACTGGCTGTACCCCTCCCAGCTTTTTGCACCTGCACATTGGCAAAACCTGGGAAGCTGAAAAACATCCTTGATCTCTTAGGAACAACTAGTGTGATAATACATCAGTGTATTATCTACATTCTTCGCATACCAAATCCCATGGGCTAAATCCAAAACACAGTAGCTACTGGGAAGAAAATTGGCTCCATCCCAGCTGAATATCTAGTAGAGATAGCAAGATATTCTTGATTTACCTGTTTCAGACCAAAACCAGTAGAAGTAATCCTCTCCTTTAAAAGCTGACTCTTCCCTCATCTTTCTCTCCCTGTACAAGCTGCAGCCAGAATCATGAACAGAGGAACTTTTTTTTTTCCCCCCAGACAGTTATGGAAGGTCAGTCTGTCAGGGTCTGTATCTTTTACCTGATGATTGTATTACCATGAAGAGACCAACAGTTCTTGTATGTCTGTGTTAATGGGTTGTCTTTTAGAACCTTGCTTTCTGGCTCTCCCTTAAGAAGAAACCACCTGATTACTGGCAAGTGGCCTCATGTAGAATCAGCGTCATCTCTCCTTATGCACAGGCAGCCCATTTAGTAGGAGCCTTTTTAGCTGCTGTCAGATGACCCTTAGTCACCTGGCTTTACAGACAACACTCCAATTTAAATCTCTCATAAAGTCAGCCTGCAATAGCAGGATCTAGTTCAATCAAATTATCAACAGTAGAGCTGATAGAATACTATTCAGTTGTCTATGCTTTTACACTTGTTCCACCCCCCCAATAAGTTTCACTGTAATTGTAAGAAAGTTGCTGAACATAATAATTTGATCATACAATATCTGATATTTAATGTTGGATAGCTAATTGAGATATTTCAAACTTAGGTTTGCACTTTCAAGCTGTAAGCTCTAAACGGTAAGTTTATTTTCCAATAATTATTATGATCTTAAAACTGACTGCAAGAAAGACTTACTTTCTCATTAGTTGCATTTTGACATCTTAATTAATGATGAGCTTCTTTTGGTGGCGGATGTGTGAGTATTCGCAAAGTGTTAATTTTGAATAATAAAGTGTAGTTCTCAGTTTAGGAAAAGAGCTACTTATTTCTGACTCCATCTATTCTGATCTGAGGCCTGAGTTATTTTTTTTTGTGGTCAGTCCATGACTTCTGAAATTGAGCAGTCGCAACTCGCCCAAGATAGGGAAAAATATATGCTGCAGAATTTTTGGGTACCTGCTGAACTAACTTGAATTGAGTCTGAATTCACACTCTCTCCTTTAGGCATCTAACTTGGTGGAGATTCAAGGCAACCAAAGTTAGGAGCCTAAGTTCCTTATATAGTCAATGGAGAGAGGTAAGCACTTCAAGAAAGTGCCTAAATCTAGCATGTATATTACACTCACGTTGTTTAATGAGAAACTTTGGGTCTCTTCTTGGTGTACTGAATGTTCTGTTGATTGACTATATTTTAAACAATTGTGGCTCTCTTTTTTTTTTTTTTTTTCCTTTTTAAAAAAAAACAAGCTTACTGCAAACCTGAACTTACAGAAACGAAACAATAGATGAAAAGGAGATAAATACTCTATGGAGAGAGTTTTCAGGCAGAAAAGTTTGTAATAAATTCAAATGGAGATATTGGAGGATATAAACAATATACTCTATTTCACTTCTTAACTAGTTTTAAGAAAAGTAGATTTAAAGTTTTCAGTTTAAAAAAAAATTGGAATAATTGCATCAAATTTTATACACCTGTTGATAATTCTGGTATGAGGCTGCCAACCTATATCGGTAGCAACTTTTAGGGATGGTTGTTTACAGAAATCTCTAAATGTGATGAGGCCTTATTTTTATATACCAGTCATTACTTTGCACTTTTATCAGGAGAGCAACTGCTCAGTATATATTTCTTAGCATACAATGTAAAACATTTCCATATATATGTTCTTTTTATTTTGGTTAGGTTGGGATCTTTCAAGTCTGATCCTCCTGTACCAAGGCAACGGATTGAGAGGCAGAAAAAGACTACAGGAGGAGAAGAAAAACGGGCCATGCCTGCTCAGGTTTGTGAAGTGTTATCTTTATTAACAGTTTGTTATGGCGTAGTTATTACAAGTGACTTCTAAATCTTTCTGCTCATGTTGTTTTGGGTTTTGTAGTTACAAACTGTGGAGTACTAAAGGATTCAGACTTCATTATTAGGCTTCTTGATTTGTTCTTCATTTGTTTTGTGGGGACTGCAGTATTTCACTGCATGCAGTGAAACAGGATTTACAGACTGATTTTAATTTTTTTTTTTCCAAGTTCAAATTAGCTTGTTTGCTCTGATGCTCATTGCTTTGAAAGGAAAAAAAGAAACTTCTTTACATTAGAGTGTGTTTGACTTTTATTTAAAAAGTGTCTAACAGTGTGTGGCATTTTGTTGTGGTTAACCCCAGCTGGCAACTGAGCCCCACGCAGCCGCTCGCTCACTTCCCCTGGATGGATGGGGGGGAGAATCAGAAGGGTAAAAGTGAGAAAACTCGTGTATTGAGATAAAGACAGTTTAATAGGTAAAGCAAAAGCCGCGCTCGCAAGCAAAGCAAACCAAGGAATTCATTCGCTACTTCCCATGGGCAGGCAGGTGCTCAGCCGTCTCCAGGAGCAGCAGGGCTCCATCACACATAACGGTTACTTGTGAAGACAAACGCCATCGCTCTGAACATCCCCCCTTCCTCCTTCTTCCCCCAGCTTTATACGCTGAGCATGATGTCATATGGTGTGGGATATCCCTGGGGTCATTTGGGGTCAGCTGTCCCAGCTGTGTCCCCTCCCAGCTCCTTGTGCCCCCCCAGCTCCTTGCTGGTGGGGTGGGGTGAGGAGCAGCAAAGGCCTTGGCTCTGTGTCAGCCCTGCTCAGCAGTAACGAAACCAGCCCTGTGTGATCACCCCTGTTTCCAGCACAAATCCAAACCACAGCCCCATCCCAGCTACTGGGAAGGAAATTAACTCTATCCCAGCGAAAACCAGCACACATTTGCACAGAAATGTGGTTAACAACAGCAAACTAATTAGCTCACTTAACCACTATTTTCACTGCTTTCTGTTTCCTCATTCTTTCAGTCTTACTCTGGCAGAAAGGCAAAAGTCTGAGAATACTTAGAGAGGCTTACGTTTGAAACTTTGAAAAAACAAACCATGTTGTTATGGGGATCCTCTGGCTGATAATACCAGTGCATAGAGGCAAAATGTTGAGTGTGTCTTTTTAAATACAGCCTACTTCATAATAATCCACTTAGTGATAGAAATGATGCTGATGCAGTTTGTACTGGGAAGAAGAGGAGGTGGAGGGTTTGAGAGTTTTGCCTCCAGAAGTGAGTGACTGCTCTTTGTGGTTTGCTTAGCTAAACACTGATGATCAGCATACATGCTAATCTGTGTTAGATACATAGTTATGTGTGAAAGTTTCTGTAGCTTGCTTTATTCCAAGGTGGTCGAAGGGAAAGTGTTGGCTAACGGGAACAGCAAACACGTTACTGAAGACTGTGCTTGAAAAGTGACTTTGGTACTCTGCTGATGACAGCGCTTGGAGGACGATTTGGAGTACCCTGCTTTACAGACAGTGAACAAATCTGTAAAATCACAATAATTGTGTCCTTTAACCATGTCAAACTTCATGCCGTGACGTTTCTTACATGTAAACTTAGGTGCCTTTTCTGAAAAAAAGGTAAAGATCTTAATGAACTACCCTTCTAAACTTCTTCAGTAAACTCATGGACTATGTACCACTAGGGGTAACCCAATTCCACAGAGCTGTTGGAAAGTAAGCGTAGACCTGTAAATAGGCTCAAAACATGCAAACTGTGGCCTTTCAGTTTGATATTGTAAGGTGGGAATTAATTCCTAAAGCACTTCGTAAGTTGTCTCATGTTTGCGTAAGTGTGTCCGTAACTGCATTTGTGGCGTAGAGAGAAAAATTTATCTTTTATGTTATGTGTTCATAAAAGGCCCTTTTCGTGTTCTGGTCTTACAACAGTGGTTATTTGAGGTGAAACTATGTTTCTTTTTTCCAGTTAAAAAAAATGGAGGAGTCTCATCAGGAAGCTACAGAAAAAGAAGTAGAGAGGATCTTGGGATTATTGCAAACTCATTTTAGAAATGATCGTAAGTATGATTCAATTAAGCTTTTAAAGCATTAATTTGAGAAAATGAATACTCTTAATCTTCCACAGTTAAGAGTGGTTAAACTATAGAAACAAAATTAGGTGGAGTTTGCAAGTAGAAATCTTTATGTTGAAGGATATATACTATGTATTTTTTTTATGAACACTAATCAGTTGATGTTTGATTGCAAAGTAAATTTAAATCCTTCCCTCTCCCTCTTATTAGAGCATGCCATTTTTTTAGAAGGCAATCAAATAGTCACTGCGGATGTATCGCGTGTGGCAAAAGCTGGAAGAAAAGAATATTCTCTAGAAACTTTGTTTCTGCAGACAACTGGGAATTCAGCATTGTAACTAAATTGACATAAAATTTCAGTTAGCTTTTAGAAGGAGTACTGACTTAAGTTTGTGTTGACATATATTAGCTTTGTGTATACCACCTGTTTGCTGTTTGTTTTTTTTTTTAACAAACCCATTTTTGCATCTGTAGCCAATACACCTATTTCCTTCTTTGATCTTGTGATTGATCCAAACTCTTTTGCACACACTGTGGAAAACATCTTTCATGTGTCCTTCATTATAAGGGTAAGGCATGACATGTTCTTGAAATCTTATTTTAGATATTGGAATTATGTAGAAATATTGATTTGTTTTTATGGCTTCAATATTGACAGATCAGGGTTTAAGTATTAGGAATCCTAATTTGTTTTCTATAAACAGTCTATGATATTTTGGTAATTGAATAAAAAAGAAAACAGAGGTGTTTTTATTAGATTTTTCTACTACAGTCAATTTACCAACAAAACAATAGTGAAATTTTTGCTGTCAATACACTTTTCAAAAAGGGATTCTAGCTCACGTTATTTTACATTATAGAAGAGTAGGCATATAGAAGAGTTACTGAGGTTGTGGGAAAGTATGTTGGTGCAGTGTTTTATGTTCTTTTCGAAACTGTAGATTTGCACTTCAAACTATACTTAGTCTAATAAATAAAATGAATTTGGGAAAAAGAAAAACTTACAGATGTATTTTGGCTAAATTCAGGTTTATAGTGAATAGTGATGTGATTATGAAGGGTTAACTCAAGTATATTTAATGAATAATAATGACTTTTTAATAGAACAGATTTTTTATAATCCAACAGTTACCAACTGTTCTATATCAGCTGCATTCTGTATGAATAACTGCTATATTTAAATAAAATTTTTTTCTTATTTGGTATGCCAATTAAGGTTCTTTATCAATATATGTACCTGTTTATTATGATGTAATATATTAATGAAAATATGAAATCTTAGTGCGTTATCCTAATTAGCTCTAATTTCTGAAACTTTAAATCCTACTGTCTTTTAGGATGGTTTTGCAAGATTAAAGCTGGATGACGATAAATTGCCAATAATAGGTAAAATCTAGCTTTAAAAGACTATAATCAGTTTTTGTTACAATGTTGTAAAGTAGCTACATCTTATGTGTTCTCAAAGTTCTGGGTCCATTTTTAGCTGCAAGAGTAGAGATTTGGGGATATGCAGTGAACATAATTGAAAGCATGAAGAGATTTGTGAGAGGAACTGAAAGGACTGAGTCTCTTTAAATATCAAAATACGGCAAAAGGCCATTATGCTGATCTATGCAGATTAATTCTATTACTAGAAATAAAAGGTTATTCCTTTTAAGTGATAGTTTCGCTAGTAAGTATATGAACATTGTTACACTTTGCTGAGAAAAGATATTTTTGTGTGCAAGAAGTCTCCTTTGTCTATCTGAGTTGGGAATTGCTGCAATTTCAAAACAGTTGAAAAGGAAATGCCATCCTACGTACGAGGTCTTTGGCTTTCGTTCCCACAGGATATCAGTGGGATTAAGACTTTGGTGGGATTTCATGAAGGATTAAATACTTAGGTCCTTCTGGGACTCTGGGAAATGTTAGTTCCTAAATTTTTAGGAGGTAAGATTAAAAAAATTTCTTAAGTATATTGTACAGGCTGTTGATAAAGACTAGCTCAGTGGAGCATGTATCATTGATTTGCTTTTTGTGAAGCTTTTGTGTTCCTGGAGGAAACTGACTTTACAAGTGTAATGACTATGAAAATACTGTATTTTGAACAGAACCTTCAAAAGACGACGTGGGAGGGGAGGCTGACCATAGTGCTGGAGCACGGAACCAGGTTGTCATATCTCTGAGCCATCAGGAATGGAAGGTACAATAGATTAATAGATTAATTTTTGTTTTCTTAAGTGTAAGAATGCATCCAAGAGCTGTGCTGTTATGTACTCTGATGAGAATAGGTTTTCCTGTATATATTATCACTACATTTAATTTTATGGATTCCAGAACAATCACAAATGTAATGAATGTTTTTAACTGCAAGAAAACTGAGAATTGGGATAGCAATTTCATCTTTGATCCTTGAAGCCTGGTCAGTTTAAGTGCTTTTAAGTTGTGCAGTGACTTGCCTGCACAGTTTTATATGAGGACTGCATAAATATGGAGTCTGTTTCTTCCCTTACGTATGATACTTGCTTCTAGAGGGGAAGTTCTCCATAAAATTTCCTCCTGTTTGCTGTTTGTAATAAATCTTAGACAAAAAGTAGGTTTTTTAGCACGTACAGCTCTTCTCCTTTGTCCCTCACACAGAATGCGCGGAAGAAACTTAGTAATTTGAAATAGTGCTTTAGTATGAGAAACTTTATTACTTACCTGGTGGTAATTGCAATTAAATTGAAATAGTTCAGCTCTTGTAACTTAGATACTCTTGTCACCTCTAACCAGGAGATCGTAGAAACATATGAAATAACAGAACCCATGATTAGCCCTCCTTATCACAGAAATGAAGATGAAATGGAGATACCTTAATTCTTCAAGTAAGTTCTTTTAATAAATCAAACTAAGTAAGGATGCAGTGCATGAGTTCCTTGTGCATGTGGAAGAACTGCAGGGAAATTACCTGTGACTTATAAATGTTAAAAACCCTATAAGCAGCGTAACTGTATAACTCTGTAACACTTCTATATTCTTGATCTCTTCATGGAGCAAAATGTAATCTAGTCTTCTACAAAGTAATTAACTGAAACAACCTTTATTTTTACATTTGATGGTCAGTTAAGTGATATACTTGAGTTAATTTTTGAAACTTTATACTCGTACTTGGAATGCAATGCTGTGAAGAATCATAGCTTAGTTTTTGTATTTTTTTTAACCTACTGACAGCTGATGTTAATGAAGTAGTCTGAACAAGGACTTAGGGAAGCAGGAAGGGAAGACAGCCTGGTTCTCTCTAAAATCCTTTAAATGATAGAATTGAATTCTTTTGTTAAGTTCCAAATCTTAATGCATAGTCTTACCGTCTTCTCTTTTTTTCTTTCCCCCTAGGTGCCTTAAAGAAAATATTTTAAAATGTTTCCTTCAGAAAAGATTTTATATGTATATATTGTAAAATTAAATTTATTTTTATTGGTACATCTTGACACTTTATATAAGCTCTCTGGTTTATCCCTGTCACAGGGTTATTACCGTATAGTCTCTATTTATTATGGCTTTGTTTACTACTTTATATAAAGTTTACTGACACTTACAAGCTTTCATAAAACAGAAATGCTATTCCCCTTCTTTCATCCCGTGTCTCTCCCCAGTAGCAGCCTGCAAGTGGGATTTACATGGTTAACCATCTCTGCTGCGATAATCTTGCTATCTAGATGATCTTGGGTGCTGCAGGAGAAATTGATATTGTCTAACTGTTCTTAGTCATCTGGGAATCAAGGTTTGAGTTTGGAAGTTTGGTGTCAGTTACAGATAAAAATTCCTCCTTCCTTTTCTTTTTTCCCTAAAAGTCCATCACGTATATTTGGTTTTGTAGCAGCTCTATTCGGCTGTGACATTATTTTCTTCAAAATAAATGAAGCCTAGCTCCATCTCCACAAAGTGCTCTTCAGGGGACCCCTGTCCCTGGAGGTGTTAGGCTTTCTGCCTGCCTTTGTCAGGAGGCCGGGTTTCCGACCAAGCCCCGAGGCAGGCGGTGCTGGGCGATGCGCTGCCGCGCTGCTGGCGCCGCCGCTAGAGCGTGTTCCTGGGGGGGGGTTAAACGTGGTCAGGTTACGGGGCCGTGTGACAGCACAGTTCGATCATCTTTGGTCGCCTACAACGCAACTGAGAGCTGCGTGTTCGCGCAAATCCAGCAAACGGCGGTGGCCGCGGCGGGGGCGCAGCCTGCCCCTCGGAAGGCGGCAACCCCCACCCCGCCTCGTCCCGCCGGGGCCGCGGCCGGGCGGGGCGCTGCGGGGCAGGGCCGCCGCGGCGAGCGGGGCCGCTGGGCGCCATGCCTGCCGCCGTGGTGGAGTACAAGGGCTGGAAGGAGGGCTACCGCTGCGGCTACTGCGCCTCGGAGCGGGGGAAGGTCTCCGCCGGTAAGCGGGAGGAGGTGGGACGGGCCGGGGCTGCCCGGGCTCCTGTGGCGGGAGCCGCGCCCGCGGGCGGGGGAGCGCGGCCGCCCTCACTAAAGATGGGGAAACTCACCGGGGCGTGCGGGGAAGCTGCCGCGGCTGCCCGTGTTAAACATGGCGGGGCCGCCGTTTCCTGTGGGCGCTGCCCGTGCCTTGCCCGTAGTAAAGATGGCGGCGGCGGCTATTTCCGGGAGTCCCGGGGTGCGGGCGGCAGGCAGGGCGCTGTCCTGAGCCGGGCGGCGGGGCAGGGCGAGCGGGTCACCGGGGGAGATGGCGGAGGCCGGCAGCTCTCCGAGCATTGTCGAGTACTTCGGCGGAGAGGATGGCTACCACTGCGGCTACTGCAAGAAAGAGGCCGGCAACCTCTCCCACGGTGCGGCCTGGGGGCAGGGCGGGCTGTGAGGGGAGCCGTGAGCGGGCCGGGCCGCGCCGGTGCTGCCGGAGAACGGGGCGGCGGGAGGCTACGGGGCTGCTCCCAGCTGGTGCCGGCGGGGCTGAGGGAGGCCTGTGAGCGGCGGGTTTGGCAGCAGCCTCTGCCCTTCCCGCCTCTGTCCCGCCGGGAGCGGGCAGCTGCCCTTCCCTCCGGACGGTGCCCTAAACCTCTAGGCTTGCCGTGGGCGGGCGGGCACCGCGGGCTTCCCGAGGCAGCCTGCGAGGGGACGGCCGCGGAGCCGGCCCCGGCAGCCTTCCCGCGGGTGTCGCCGCCCTGGCGAAGCGGGCGGTTGAAGCGAGACCGGGTCGGTGTGGGGCTGGGGCCGGGGAGGCCGCGGGCTCGCCGGGAGACCTTGCCCGGTGGTCTGGTTTTGTAGGCGTACTTCTCAAGTCTAAGGGCAAACCATCGAAAATAGCGGGAAAGCTTTGTAAAGGATGAAATGTTTTAATTATTACTGTCATAATATGTGCACTCGAACTAAGGATGTGGTTAGGATCTCGCCCAAAGTGTTTTCTCAGTACAGTTTTACTTCTCAGGTGCAACTGACCCTCCAGCGACAGCCAGGTTAGCCTGTAGTTAAGAGCATGTCTGCCTGGCAAGGCTCCGTGCCGCTACAGCTGTGGCGAGACAAGTTTCGCTGAGGCCAGCTCCATGGGAAGCGGAGTACGTTCTTTTCCCGGGTGAAGAGGTGACAGTCCCAGACCTCCGCTCAGCTCAGTGGGCACCTGGGCTCTCTGGGTCCCGGGGAGTGGTCTGCGTCAGCTTCAGCACCTCTCGGAAGGGTTCTTCTGGCCCAGCGTTTCTGACTCAGTTTAACAAAATTAAGGAGCAATTTTGTGTCGTTTTGTTGGTGTATCTCTGGGAAAGATAGCAAGCGGAGAGGTAAACTTTTTAACTTGTACAGTCAGACCACTATAGTTGATTGCATCCCAAGATTTATGTTGGTTTTGTTTTTTTTTTACTTAATGTGGGTGTTGAAATGAGTAATTTATGAGACTTACGAATATGCCAAATCCTTGGAAGACATCTATTCGAAAGTCACCATTAGCTGCTCGGATTTACAGTAATATTTCTGTAGAACTTACTGTATTTTAATATTTTAAAGCATAACTATGGTCAGTAAAGTGTATTACTGTGTTATTTATTTCAGGTATGTGGGCGCATTCAATGACAGTTCAAGATTACCAGGATCTCATAGACAGAGGATGGCGAAGGTAAACTTAAAAAGAAAATACAAAGCTGTGTTGTCAGTGTAGATTCAATTTAGAATCCAGTTTTAAAATATAGGTCTGTGAAAACCGTTAACTAGTTTCCATAAGTAATTGAAATAGAAGTATTTGTCCAATGCTCTGTGACTTTGTAACGTGACACTGTTGAACAGGAAAATAATTGGTTATTTTGGAAGGATTGTATTTTAGTATAGCAGTAAAAAGCTGAAGAACTTGCTTCTCGACTTTTGTTACTCTTCATGTAATATTTTGATATTATTTTAATGAAAAAGGTTAGTTTTCCATTTATTTTGTAGTATAAGCAACAAAAAAAAATCAATACATATTTATTATTATTTTTAGAAGTGGAAAATACGTCTACAAACCTATCATGAATCAAACGTGTTGTCCTCAATACACAATAAGGTAAGAAGCTCAAAATATACTACTGGAAGTGATTTGACTGCTTCAAATATGGTCAATCATTTGTGTTTACTGCTTTAAATACAGAATACTTGAAAAGTTTATCTACCTTTAATGGTACTTGGAATACTAAATATATGTTGTTGGGTTTGTGCACAGGCACATGAGTGGCTCAGGGATGTTTTTCTGTAAGCAATCTGCTAAGTGTGTACCCTTGCCTCGTGCTCCTGAGTTGCGATCCAAAGCAATAGTCCTGCGATTGCTCTCTTGCTCGCTGGTTGCAGGTGAACCAGTATGTCTGTAGCCCGCAAACACTGCTTTAGTACCCCAAATAAGAGAGGCTGTCAGTTGGATAGGTATGAATAATCGTAGATACGCTTTTCTGGCCTTAGTAGTTAGTATCAATGCTGTATCTATAAGACGGATAAGTAAAAAATTCTAGTGTATTAGCCTCCTAGGAAAGCTTTTTTATGCAGTGCTTGAGGTCACCTTGGTATATTTTAGTGATTATAGTGATATACATGCAAAACATGCCATAAAGAATGATATTATGCAGTACAAGGCAATATCATTTTATTAACTCAAAAGTATTGATAAAATATTTGACCACTTCAGATAGGGAAATTTAAGAAATAATTAGAAAACATACATATAGTGTAACTTTTTAAAGTGGTTCCTTAACATTTTTTTCTGAAATAGTCTTTCACAAAAGAAATGATCATAATTTCTTCTTCTTAAGGTGCCAAGCTTTGTGTTTTCAGACCTCCAAATCTCATAAGAAAGTTCTGAAGAAAATGTTGAAATTTATTTCCAAAGGAGATGTTTCAAAAGTAGTGAGTGAAGGTAAGAAATTCTTAGTGTTTGAAAACCCATACTGATGTTTGAAAGGAGGATCAAATACCTGCTTGCGTGATCGAATGGCTAATATGCTTTGATTTTTGTACATAGACTCCTTTATAAAGGTCTGACTTGGATGTTTTGAATCAAGAGCGCTGTGGAGCCCAGAGACCAAACTGTGCGGCTGACTTGCTCCATTGAAGGATATGTTTCCTTACTTTTTGCATAGACCAGCTTATTTTCTTTTTCATCTCTGGGCATGTGCTTACTTTCTAGCTGGGTGCCGTAGAGAATTAGACCCTGTTTTTACCTCTGTCATAAAAGTGATAACCTGGAGAGGACTAAGCAGGACAGTGGGTGGCAAAGAAAAGGAAGAGCAAGCAGGGAAAAGAGGGTTTTTCTTCCAGGTGACTGAAGAGTCACACCCCATTTATCCAACACCAAAACCAGCTGTTCTTAGTTGTGGTGGAACTTGTTGTGTTGGTTCTGAATCATTATAATTTGCCTCTTTTGTGTGTGTTGATATTTTTGTGTTTTTGTTTGAAGTTACGGCATGAGATTAGTTGACTGCCCCGTTTTAGTGGAGAAAATAAAACTCTTCTCATAAATGAGTTGGTGCTAGTAATTCAGGGTCATAAAGGAAGCTTTCTGTTTTCAGAGTATTGCAAACAGTCAATTTACCTGTTGGAAAACAGTTGTAAAATTGGAAAGAAGTTAATTTAATATTAATGTTAATTGTGCAACATGTGAGCTGTGGTTATACACAGAGAAATTAACTCATGCAGTTTTTAATTATTTACAGAAGAGCCTATGGATTCCCATATAGAAGATGTAGCCGCATGTGATTTTGCAAACAAAAGTGAATCCCATGTCAGTCAGGCTGAACTGACTCCCTTGAGTGTGGATCACACAGAGGGGGTGGAAAATGAAGATAAGGACACAGGAGAAGCAAAAGAAGAGGTGAATGAGCAGGAGGCGGAATCGGGTTCTCTTCAGATATGTGCAGATAAAGACACACCAGTCCCTGGAGGAGCATCACATTCGGCTAAAATTGTTCATGCGCCACCTAAGCCAGGTAGTCAAGTTTCTGGTACTAATTGGAATATACTGTCATGATTTCTCATGTTGTTGAAGACCTCCTTTTTATCTTGCCTAGTAATTCAATAATTGTTTCTTTTTATTCCCCATACTCTTGTCCATTTATGGAATTATAGTGTATAAATTGAGAGGTGCTGCGTATTACTTGTTTTCTTAGTTTTTCCTGAAAGTTGTATTGATTTTCATTGTACTCATTGTTTTAGTTTAGTTATTGAGCATTTGTATCTGCAGCTGGTAGTTTTCTGTAAGCTGTTTAGATTGTGGTCAGGTAGGTCAAGGTGATCGAATCTCATCAGATTGGGACTAGTTTCCAGTTCAGGATACTTTTGGGTGCAGAATAAGATGTACATCCAGCTTTCCCTTTCTTCTATAAGATGTGGTGACACAGGCTTTATGTACCTTGAGGTATGGTTGTGCAAGATGAAGAGCTGGACACAGCTTTGGCTGATGCTGCAGGAGTGCTAGTTACTGAGTTAGGTTAAGGCTTAACCTTGTCTCTTGTGCGGTGGTAGGAAACCAGTTTAAAACCCAACAAAAATGGCCTAGGTATTGTTTTTATATGTATTCATTTCTGCGGGTCATCTCGTTGTTACACAAACTGTGTTGTCTACGCCCTGCGAATTCACCTCTGTGCATAACTTATTTCAGGCTGTATTTCTTATGCTTTGATAGACTATTTGCCCCAGATCTAACTGGCATTGGAAATACATTCCATATATTATTGTGTTTTTATTTCCTAGACCTAAAGGAAATTGTATATCTTTCTGCTGATTTGGAAAAGAAAAAAAAACCCAAGCGAAAAAACAAACCCCCACAAAAACAAAACCACAGATACTTTTGGTTCTCTATAAAGAATGACATTTTCTAGTTGAGCTTTTTCATCTGTTTGGGAGCTTGCCTTGTTTTAGGTTTTGGATAACTTTAGATTAGAAAAGCAGTGTCAGAAGGGGATGTGAAATTCTGAAGAACTGTAGTAATTTCTACCTTTTTCTTGCTCTGAACTTGTAATATTATATTTCTTTAAGGAAGTACAGTAAGTGTGTACAAGAAGTAAGGCAATCGCCCTCATTTTACTTTCTAGTGCATTTATACAATGCTACAGCTCTCATGTGCCAAAAACTGAAGGTAAATGCTTATTAATTTCTAGAGTTTTGTGTAAAACTACACATTTCTAGAGTTTTGTGCAAATATTGGTGGCCTTTTTATAATAATATTGATTTTAATATTGTGGTCACTTTTTTGGGAGGATGGAAGTTATTCCTCAGTCAAGGTTTTGCATCATAATTGTAAAGTTTTCTGAAATGCTGCCTTTGGGCTGAATTCGAACATGAAATCTTTACCCTAAAAAAGGATAATCTCATTGTCAGTCACCTGACTGTATTTTTTTTGTGTGAAGTCTGTTATGCTACCCCTTGCTGTGGCACGAGAGCCTGGAACCTACATCTGCTTGCAGTGGTGTTAAGCTTTTCACGTAGCTTGTTGTGACAGGGAAGACCATATGTCACAGCTGGTGGGTGATCCTCTGCGTGGTGTCATCATGAAGAGGAGTCCTTGAGGGTCCCCGAGGAAAAAAGAAATGCTGGAAACTACTGCTACCAGGACGTGCCCGCAGAGTGCTGCAGGTTGCCCTCTCGTACGGCTTCTCTTGTGTCCTGGCTGCGTTCTTGTGGGACATGGGTGATTTCTGGAAGGAAGATGGTAAGGGGTGGATGGATTATTGCCAGGATAATTCACTTGACCAACAGCCTGCACTGGAAAAGAAGGTAGAATTGCTGACAGGCTCTTTGTGGCCCAGAGGTTGCCGATGAGGCAGCCTTGTCTTACAGATCACGTTTCCAGTTTTGCAGAGCATCTACAATGGCCTATTCAGAAAAATAAATGTTTTTTTGAGTTGCAGTTAGCCAATACATGGCGAGTAATGTTAGTTAAAATCCTAGTGAAGGCTGGATACTTCAGAGTTTCTGCATGTGTTGGGACGTCATATTAATTCATAATTTCATTCACCTGTTACATGTTGTGCCAGTATTTATGAGAACTTCAAAGTACTTTTTCCTTCACAAAGATTTTCGTCTCCTTCTATAGGTTGGCTAATTTCAAGTAAAATAATGGTGCTTTGTCCTTAATGAATGCTCATTCTGATTGGTTCAGGTTTTCACCAGCTTAACAAGGAATTTTGCATCTAAATAAGAAGGAAAGTTTTCAGAAATGCTTGGTCAGAAAACCCATAGTGCTGTACTGTGTTCAGTTTTGGGTCCCTCACTACAAGAAAGACATTGAGGGTCTGGAGCGTGTCCAGAGACGGGCAACGGAGCTGGGGAAGGGTCTAGAACACAAGTGCTGTGAGGAGCAGCTGAGGGAACTGGGGTTGTTCAGTCTGGAGAAAAGGAGGCTGAGGGGAGACCTTATTGTTCTCTACAACTACCTGAGAGGAGGTTGTAGAGAGATGGGGGTCAGACTCTTCTCCCTAGTAGCAGACAACAGAACAAGAGGAAATGGCCTCAAGTTGCACCAGGGGAGGTTTAGATTGGATATCAGGAAACATTTCTTCACTGAAAGGGTTGTCAGGCCCTGGAAAGAGGCTGCCCAGTGGTGGAGTCCCCATCCCTGGAGGTATTCAAAAGGCGTTTAGACGAGGCCCTAAGGGATATGATTTAGTGGGGGACTTGGTAGTGCTAGGTTAATGGTTGGGCCCGATGATCTTGGAGGTCTCTTCCAACCAGAACGATTCTATGATTATATAGAAGCAGAGTGTTACGCGTTGCTGGAAAACTTGGCCAGAATTTTTAAGGCTGTATTTTATATTTCGATTTTTTTAAAATGCAGTAAAAGCTTTTATAGCCCTCATATAGTTAATAGTTTATATAACTTGAATTTGTTGTGCAAATTTTCAAAACCCTCTTGTTTTTTAAATAATTAATGAAAAACTTTGGGTTATGTAAACTTCATTTTGGAAGCAAACTAAGTGGATGTTGACAGCAGATGGCAGTCTTGGGTAAAGAGTATGAGCGTAAACCTGCCGTTGTTTTGAAAAAGGTGAGGTATGGTCTTCAGTTATGTTAAGAATAACATTGGGTAAAACTTTAAACATTGGAAATGCAGATAAAGAAATCTTGAAACATTGTACTCTGTTTCAGAAAAGGGGGTTACTTTTATAGAGGAGAAATATTTACTAGCGTGCTTCTTTCTTGAGGTTTTAAATGAAATATAAAAGTGAATAATAAATGCATCAGAAAAGCTTATTTAATTCATATTTAATTTTTTTTTAGAGTAGGTGGTGTCACAGGTCAAATTTAGTTTAAAATTTTCCAGATAGAAAGATGTTTAGTTTTCATCTGGGAAAATGTAGACTTATTCCGTAATAAGATGGTTTAATTGCATTTTTATTCCTTTATAAACAAAACAGGTCATTGTCCTATAGGAATAATGGGCTGTTTCTGCACAGTTTCAGATAGAAAAGAAGGTTTGCTTATGTCTGTATGCACATTCATTGTTTTAAGAAGTTTTTCTTGCTAACTTACAGCTTATAGAAGATAGGAGACATGAAACAGATCCCAATACAGATGAAGTACTCATTCTTCAAATGTATCATGAGTATTTTAAATAAACTCTTCCTCCGACTTGTTTGCCCAGGGACAGTTCACATAGTATCTGCAGTTTCCTCATAATATTTGTCCTTTTCTGGTGAATAATTTTAGCTGTATGGATGAAACAAATACTCAAAAAGCTTAGCTGAGGGGTAAGAACACTTGGTCATAAAATCTGCTAGTGCAATTGTAGGATGTCTGAAGAGTGCCAGAGTGGTATTAGCTCCTCTTCTAAGTCCCTGAGATGCTCTCAGCATTTCGGCTGTCATGGAGTCTACGTGGAGAAACCAGACTGGGACTTTTCTGGGTGAGCCACGAAGAGCTTGCTACTAGCTTACCCCAGGAGTACACTTACAAACTCTGTAAATGCTGTATGGCATGCACATTAAAAAGAATAGTTTACAGCCTTACTGATACTTAAAAGTTTATCCCAATATAAAGTATTTTACCAATTTCTATGATGTATCTATTGGTAAAGAAAGATGCGGGCAGCGGCTCTGAGGGCTGCAGTTCTTTCCAGGTGAAGTGACTCTCATTAATGCTTACAAATATCTCAAGGGCGGGTGTCAAGAGGATGGGGCCAGACTCTTCTCAGTGGTGCCCAGTGACAGGACAAGGGGCAACGGGCACAAACTGGAACACGGGAAGTTCCGCCTGAACATGAGGAAAAACGTCTTCACTGTGAGGTGCCCGAGCCCTGGCACAGGCTGCCCAGGGAGGGTGTGGAGTCTCCTTCTCTGGAGAGATTCCAACCCGCCTGGACGTGGCCCTGTGCAGCCTGCGCTGGGTGACCCTGCTCTGGCAGGGGCTGGGCTGGATGGTCTCCAGAGGTCCCTTCCATCCCCTGCAGTCCTGTGATTCTGTGACTCTAAACACACAAGTGAGCTTTCAAAATATGAGTGCTCTCACCATTTCCAGACTGCAGGAGGATACCACTGTTCCCATTGTCCATGGGAAGGTTTGAAGCCGGTAGAGGACAAGAAAGATGTTGGTTTTGGCTAATGAGTTACTGGTAAGAAGAAGGAGGAGGGAAGAAAGATCTAACTACGTTTTCATAGGAGTTCTGGAAAAAACACTTTGCATGTAATTTCGAGGCCTGCAAGAGAGTAAAGTGGGATAAGCCGTAGTTAAGTCTGGGTTTGGATTCTTCTTTACTTCTTATAAATATTAAGAGAGTTGGAAATGTGTCTTCTTCCTAATGCTTCAAATGAAAGCACCTCACCGTTCAGGGTACTTTCCCATTTGAAAAGGTAAGTCTTTCAAAAGTCGCCAGTGTGTCTTTTGCAAATACGTGGATTTCAGGAGAAAGCTAATGGCGTAAAAGGCCTCTTCAGCGGTTTGTCATAATATTTGTTACAGTTTTGGTTCTGTACAAGATATATGACTGTATTTCTCTATATGGGAGTAGTTTTTTCCACTCTTCCTCTCTTTTTGAAATTTTTAATATTATGGCTCTTTTTTGGCCTCCAACTCATCTACCACTGCCCTAAAAAGTAATAAAAAACCGCAGCATTAGAGTTACTTTAGCTGGTGGCTGATGCAATTTTGAGTGCAACTTTCCCTCTGTATGGAACTTGCAACAGCAGCTGCTGAGGTGAGACAGGTATTCCTTGAAAACTGATTATTTCTTCTGCCACTGTTTCCAGCAGCGCAGCAGATTCATACAGCTTTTACACAGCTTCTGGAGTGAGGCGTGGTGTTCGGTTACCTGTGTGCGCTACATGGAATAGCCAACAATGATGCACAGATTTTAGGTAGAATGAAGAGTGTTAGGAAAATGTTTTGTGCTTTTTGTAATTTTTACAAATTTGAATTTATGGATTCACAATCAGTATCAATTAAAATCATATTGTCTAGGGAAGTTGCTACTTGTAAGTAGATTATTTGTTTGGTAACCATCCTTTCAGTGCATTTAGTGGGTAGCATGGGGACCAACTGTCTCTCTTTTTTTATTATTTATTTTGTTTTTTTATTGAAGATAATTCTGTGTTAGTTTTTCTAGTAGTGGCATTCTCATATCTTGACTTTTTATCTTATATTAGTGTCCTAAGTATAAAATCAATCTGCCCCCTTTGAGAAATTTGGACCACTTGAATTTTTATTTGTGCATGTGTTTGGATTTGTGTTGCTTTAAAACTAAGTTCTTGCAGTACTACATACTATTTTCCATGCTGATCCATTTGTTTTCTAGGTTTGACTTATCTTTTAAGTAAATAACATTTCACAAATAGAACGTTACGAATGGTTGATCTGTTAAAGATAGAGGTAAATTCATAAAAGTGAAGCGATTAGTAAATCATACAATCTGAACACAATTTTAAGCAAAGATGTAAGCTTCTGTGGCCTTTTACTCTTCTTTTACATGACATTAGTGGTGTTGGTGGTATTTCTATATACTGCATAAGGACTCCAGATGACAAAAAAAAAAAAAAGCTTTTTTTAATGCTTCTGTCTTCTACAGGAGTCTTGTGTAGCCACCTGGGTTTCTAATGCAGTAGAACAATTCTCTATGAATTTGGCTGTGAGGCTTTGTAGTTTTGGTGTTTTTTTCCTTTCAGTATTTCAAGCTGATCCTGTAGCTGTTTGGATACAGTACATCATCATGCCATATATTAAGCAGGAGCTTTTCTTTGTTTCTGAGAGGGATGTGGTGTAATGATTTATCGACAGACTTTTCAGACTTTTTTACAGACAGGAAGTCTTTCATTTTAATTTTTAAATATAACTTTGGCTCTGGGATGGAGTCATGGTCAAGGTGTTTCCATATTAAACTGCTGCGTTAAACAGCTGTAGAGGAAAAATCATTGCAACTTAGCTTGGCATTGGGCGTTGTTGGTAGTTGTAAATGTGAAAGGCCATGTTATGTTCAGATCGCAGTCTGTAATTAATGGTGATTTTAACCATTTCTTTTCAGTGATTATGTGAGAACTCCTTGTTTGTTGCAAAATGTGGTGTTTAATTCTTTGCCTGTGCCCTTGTAGGGAAAGGGGCTGATCTGAGTAAGCCACCGTGTCGGAAAGCAAAGGACATACGGAAAGAAAGAAAACTGCAGAAACTCCTTCAGAACCAGACGTGCACATTTGAAGGCTCTCAACTTCAAGCAGGAGATCAAGGTTTCCTCTCACAAAACTCTAAATCTAAACCAAACCAACCTAAAACCATTGAAGACTTCCTTTTTGTCTCTTTACCTGATGATGCACCACACAAATTAGAGGTAACGTCTTGTTCGCTGTTGTTGGAGGTGAATTAAGGAAAAGTCTAGTTAAGGAATTTTTGAAATGCTTAGGTGTTTAGTATCTGTGACTTTATGGAACAGTTACAGTTTAAATCTTGGAATTTATGTGGTACCGCATGATATGTATCTGGTGCAGCTGAGCTCTGTGTAACCACAAGAGGGTACTCTTGCACTTGCAGTCATTTGTTGCAGAAACCAGTACAGTTACCAAAATAACTTGTAAATTGATTTCATACAGTGTGACTTGAAAATGAAAGACTTTGAATTCACTGAGTGTTGAATGATGAGATTCAATATTTAGTTCTGCAGTATATAAATACTTAAACTATCTATGCTAATGAATCTTGACAAGAAAGCAGTAACTGTTCATAAAATTAAACAGATAAGAAGATAGGTGCTCTTTATAAACATCACTGATATGTGTTGATGTCTTTGGAAGTCATAAAAGTGATGGTAGAAAATTTTGCTTAATATACTGGTTGCCATTAAATCTATTAGTAACATGGAGACAGTCATCTGGGAGACTTTTGGACTTTCTAACCCATAAACCCTTTTTCTTTTTTTTTTCTGGAAGCTGGAAAACTATCTGAATATAAGTATTTTCCTGGAGTTACTATTGCCAATGATGGTATTGGAAGTTAAGTTTTTAATATTCTTTTGGTAATTATTCAAAGAGGTAGTGACGATGACTTAAAAGATTCACCCTGAATAACTGACAAGAAGCCATGAAATTGATCCATCTCACTAACTCCTCCAGATTTTTCTGATGAGTTGTGTAACAGAAGTATGATGGCTTTGTCTGAACATCTTCATTTAGAAGATGCAGGGAGAACTAAAAGGAGGACGGTTCCAGCGGTGTTTTCCCAGATTGTTTTTCTATGGCTGTCAAGTGTGGTGGTGTGTGTATTTTTTTTTTTGGTTGGGTTTTTTGGGGGTTTTTTGTAGATCAGAACCAATGCTATTCATGAAAATAGAACCATACTGAAAATTAAGTGTGTTTTGAAATGAATATGTCCTTAAATATGCTTGGAAAGAAATGCACTGTTGCTCATGTGATAGCATTCTTTTGGTTAGGGAACAATCATTTTTACTAAGAACAATGTTTAGTTTATAGATTTAAAAAAAATAATTATTTTATTTTTGTGCGTGTAAGGGTGATGGTGGGGAAGACGGATAACTTCCTATTACAGTTAACCTGTAATTGAATATGGAAACATTGTTTCATCTTCCTCCTTAATTTGATATCAATAAATCCCCTTGGGATTATTGCAAAAACCCATAGTCTTTAGGTAAGGAGCACGGATATGATGTCTTCCAAATGCATGAGTCCTTCACGTATTTTTCAGTATAGTGTGAAACTACAAGAGAAGATTTTAAAAAGTACAGAAAATCTCTTTAAAATGTCAATCTGCATACCATTTGTTGGTATTATTTCCTGAAAACTATTTGTGTAGTTCTTCCATAGGCATTGTAGTCATCTTAATTTGCAGTTTGAAAACCTTGTATGTTATTCAGTGTAAATATAAAAGCCTTCAATAGCCTAAATTGAGCTGAAGGATTGGAAGGCTATTGGCTAATATTAGTTAGTTAGGGCCCTTGTGCAGGAATTCAAAATTTCTCTCTGTTGTGATGTTTGTATATGTATAAATATATAGTTATTGCATGATATTGTAATAATAAATGTGTTTAACTTCTTCTGAAGGTGAGGGTGGTGAGATCATCTCCACCAAGTTCACAGTTCAAAGCCACATTTCAGGAGTCTTACCAGGTCTATAAACGTTACCAGATGGTTGTGCACAAGGACCCACCTGATAAACCAACTATAAATCAGGTCAGAAGGCCAAATGAATTTTACGCAAAGCTCAGCTTCCCCTCCATTTCACGTGTCTTGTTTCTAGGAGAAACAAATGTGGATTTTATATCCATTGTATACTCGGGAACATGTAACATACTGTATCAAATAAAATCAGCGTCCTGAAAGTGCAAACTCTTTTGACATCTCTTTGTGAGTGCCACAAATATTTGGTCTTAATTGCAGGCAGAAAAATTAAGGAAGTTACGTGGGGATGCTGTTGGGTAACAGACAGAGAGGACGAGGCTTTTGGAGATAGATATTGTGGGCCTTATAAATACAAATCTCATAAGAACTAGAACCAGCTGGACACTTACCCTGATAACTAGTCTCATTGGCTTTCATTTGAATGCTTCCATAAGGAGGAACAAGCATGATCAGGGCCAACATGTGAGTGAAGAATTTATCTCACACACACAAATTGTTGGTTTAAGGTTCACAGTTTTATAAACCTCTTCATTTTCGATTTAAGCTCTTCAAGAAGTAATCAGTGCACTCCATCTAAATTACACATTGTTACTGCTTCTTGTAATGACCAGGCGGTGTGTAATAGTTAACTGTCAGACACATTACCTCTCTAATACTATAAAGAAAAAAGATCAGGAGTTTGGAGAAAAAGTATATGTAGCAAGAACATGTAATTGCTAAACTGGGGGAATGAGTGATGTGCCATTAAAAAGAATACATTTTAAAAGTCCTTGAGACTGTACAACGAAAATAAATTTGTGGTTGAGTTGTTAGATAACTTGGTCAAAAAAGTGGGTTGAATAAACTGATTCTTTGAAGTGTTCTAGTGTTATACAGCTTTTATTCTTTAATGAAAGTATCAAGAGTTAGTTTCAGCGTAGTGTTAGTTGTCAGGCTTTCCCCCGTAGGAGGATTTTCTTGTTACTAGGTTTAAAGTAGAAAACTGACTTCAGAGGCTTTGAAGTGTCTGGGAGGAGATCTTTCACTAGCCTTACCTTCAGAAGCATATTATGTGATTATATGCACTCAAAATAGTATGCTTGTATCTTCCTTGCTCTGAAGGTGAGGTTAGTACCTGTCTCCTTTGAGGACCCCCAGTTCAAATCATCCTTCAACCAGTCAGCCACTTTATTTGCCAAGTATCAGATGGCTATTCACAAGGATGCACCTTCTGAGTGTGGCGAAAATGAGGTACAGTTCACTGCATGCACCTTTATGAAAACATTTTTTTTTAATACACAGTTAAATGATGGGAAATGGCGTCTCTTAGAGTCATTCTAAATATTAAAATATTGGAGTTGCCGTCTGGGAGGGAAAGCATTGTGTTTTTAGCAAGCTTCTGTTGCAGGCTTCAGCCCAGGGAAAACTGAGCTGAAGAGAGAGGGATTATGCACCATCATAACTGAAAGACTAATGTTAGTAACGAGCTAAGTAGAGCTACTGTTTGTACATGATTTGTAAAGAGGTCTGGGACTGAGATTTCCGCTGGAAATGGAATAATGGTATGGAAGAGCTTTTTTGGTGGCAAAGGCATCTTCTGCTTTAAAGCTATTTGGTACCTTTTCCTTAATTTTTTGTTGTCTCGCTTTATTTAACAGGTGAAGGTTTTAAAAAAATCTCAGTTTTGTTCGCATTTCATTGCTAAGCATACCTCTCAACTAGAACTCACCTTTGCAGTAGAAATAGTGCAAAAATATTCCCACCAGCTGATAGTCTGAGATTCAATGGGAGTACATTGCAGATGAATAAAGCCTGCTTCTAAAATGGTGTTTACAGTATGCTAATCCTAATCTAATAAGTAAAAAAAAGAAGTACTCATAGGGTTCTAAACAAGCAGCAATTCTCCATTTCTCTGGCAGGTGGCAGAACATTTTCATTACCAGAATTAATAAAACTGCTACCTCAGATCTGTCATTTCTAGCTACTGCAAATGTAAGACTTCAGTATTGATCAACTATCTAGTCAGACTTTTCTGTTCTTGAGAGCCGTACTTGCAGAAGTGATACCTAGCAAGCTGTGGCTGCTTTCCAGGGAGAATAATAAAACCACGTAATCATTTTTGGCTTTAGTTCAAAAGAGTGTAAGGAGAGCTTTTTTTGTGAGATGTCTGTAATGCTGCTGTGGAAAGCCGTAAAAGTTATTCCCCTTTGTTTTGTAAAATAATAGGACTTGTAACAATAAGTAGTAGTCTCTGCCCTTTTTATAATTACTGACATAAATTGGGTTAACTATAATAAGGTAAAAATTGGAAACGTGCCAAGAAAGATTGAACTACTTACTAGATTTGTACCAGGCATTACCTGCTCTGATTAGGGACTTGGTTTGTCTGCTACGATGGATGTGTTTCAGCCCTAATGCATAGATATAGCATATATTCCACCATGCTTTTGCTCTTAAGGTCTTGTTGCTGCAGAGAGGGTGGTAAGGACTTCATATACTTACTTTGTTTGAAATTATGGGGTTTTTTAATACAGTCATTACATCATGGAGAATCAAGAGCAAACTCGCGATGGCTGCTTGCAGTTCAGTTCTGAGTAGCAGTTAACTCTCAGTTCATCTAATCTCGGTTTGGGTCAGAGCGCATGGCTTGGTGTAGGCTTGGGTTTGATGGCCTTAATCGCCCATGGAACTTTAACTGAGGGAGTCTAGGGGAGGGCAGCTCATAATTGCAGAATCACAGAATGGTGGGGGTTGGAAGGGACCTCTGGAGACCACCCAGCCCAACCCCTGCCAGAGCAGGGTCACCCAGCGCAGGCTGCACAGGGCCGCGTCCAGGCGGGTTTGAATCTCTCCAGAGAAGGAGACTCCACACCCTCCCTGGGCAGCCTGTGCCAGGGCTCTGGCACCCTCACAGGGAAGAAGTTTTTCCTCATAAAGATGCATTAAGGATAGTTCCGGTTTCCACCACCTTAAAGTGCGAAGTTTATCATGGGAATTGCTGTTGAACAGGAAGGAGATGGATTTCTGTTCATACTGCCAATAGTTTAACGGATTTTTATCCTCCTCTTGTTACTTGCCATAGGTGTTTCCCTACTCTGCCTTTATCTTCTCTCTCTCGCATCATGTTTGTTCAGGCTTAGTGTAATATTCCAGAGCAGACATCAGATCTTCTCTGAAGCTTCTACTAAATGTAAAAACTCAGTCTCATGCTGATGGCTTTTAATTTAGGTCCTTCTTTAGCACTAGTAAATTATCTTGTGTGTTCATGTGACCGTCTGGGTAAGAAGGTCTTTCTATTCAGTTATTAGGCACTAAAGCTCTGTCACTTCAGTCAAAAGCATTTTGTGTTTGATCCCTGCAGGAAGTAAACTGAAGAATACTTTACACAAAATGTATTTTGAGGAAGGTTTGAAGCCTTTTTTTTTTTTTTTTTTTAAATACTGAATTTGTGCAGGAGGAGAATTATCTGAGTCACTTTTAAGAACAGAAGATACCAAGTAGGGTAAAACTGATCCAAGTTATTGAGAGGAAGGGTGGAAAATGCTATTTGAAAAACCTCAAACTTTTTCTTCTTCCTCTTTTTCAGACTTTTTAATGTATCATACAGACATTATGGAGCCAAGCAGTTCTTTATTTAAAGGTAGAATGAAATTCTGTCCTATACACAGGGCCTTTTATCAAGGTAATAACAAGTCTGCTTTGGGCTTTAAACTGGCAAACATCCAGGAATTTTTTTTTCTCTAAAAATTAAATTTAGCTTTTAGTCTATGCAAGCTCATATATCTGTGTATGGTAGGTGAGCCTCCTTTTCATGGAGAGTCCTGCACACTTTTGTGTTTGGAAAGTTTCTAGTTTAAGAAAAGTATTTAATTTTATATTTGGCTGAACACTTCATATTCAGAAACCTACCTATATTTAAATTCAGAATCCAACAAAAATTGTTATGGGACATATTAACAACTTATTTTTGGAATATATTCTTAGATTGTTGGCATTACAATATACTGTCTGCCTATATTAGCTTCTAGACTAGTTTAATACTAACCTTATTACATTAAAAGGCAACTTTAGGAATAGATTTAGAATTTTGGTGATTATTTGAAAATAACACTAATGCGGGAGGTTATAAAACAGTTCACGATATTAACAAAAGGTATGTGAACCATGAAGCTGATTATTGCTCAATGAGCGTGAAAGAAGGCCCTCTGTTTGCACCTATGCAATGTCTACACATCTTTTCGTCAAGATTTTATGTGAGAAAGGGGAATAGATAATTTCCAGGACAGGGAATCCATTGAATACTTGACACCAAAGATGACTTTGAACTTCTGGGCGCTCTCTGGTTAGTGCCACTTTGAGAGCAGTGATAACTGGTGTTTCAGTGCCCTTCAAGACGGTGGGTCTCTCTGAATTTTACCTTTTCCTCCTTACTTTCTCCTCTCCTTCTCCTGCATCTGTGATGGAGACTGCAGTAGCACTAATAATAGTGTGTGTTCATTAACAAGAATTTAGTTTGAAATTTTGCTGGGGAGAGTCCTGGGATGAATTTTGGTGATACAGTACTGATTCCTGACTGGTGCAGTGGCTTCTGTTTGTTCTAAAAAAAAAAAACAAGGTAGAAATTTCATAGCAGAATAAACCTTTTCCAAGTCCCAGAGTTGGTGTTGCCCCTGCGGTGATGAAACTTGCCTTTTCTATGGAAGCATCACCCCAGTCTTCAGTGCCGCTCTCATTGGTGAGCAGAGAATGTGGTAAAGTAGAAGTATATTTGCTATCTGCCAAATAAGCTAATATTTTAGGAACAGTTTTGAGTATCTCATTGCTCCTGGAATAAAAAAAAATTTAGCTTGTGAGTGAAATTTTTTCAAATCTCTGTTTTTATCTTGACATAAAAGCTTACAACTATTTCCTGCGTAGGCTTTTTACCTATTGATTATCCTCTTTTCTCTTAGTTTGTCTGTATAAATTAAACTTCCCTTGGAAATCTTCTCAACCCTCTCAAAAACCTTTGGTCAGTTGCTAGAGGATTTCAGCCTCAAAACTGACCTGGTTGTCTCTGTGCTTCGGAGTGCAGTCGAGAACTGATGTTACGCAAAGTTGTTGGCACCTAAGAATATTTAGGTCAGCATGTTTTTATTGAATTGAATTGGTGTCCTGAGGAAAAACATAGCAAACAATTTTCTAATTAAAGGTTGCTTCATAATACTTGCTCTTAAAAAGTGCTGTGGAAGAACTGATTTTTCAGTTTTTCTCTGTGGGAACATAAAACCTTATTATGCTGCTGTGTAAATGCATAGTCATTGACTTTTTTAGTAATATACATACTCTTATCTTAAAGAGTTGTTAGAAAAAATCAGAAGAATTAGGGGGAACCTCAACAGATTAAGTGGTAAAGTATAAATAGCTTCTGAATGAGGTAAGATACAATCGTGGAAAATAGGTGTATCACTGCCTGTTGGACGAGTTTATCCAAGGCTGCTCCTGAATTAATCAAGTCCCTGAACTGCTCATTTTTTTGGAAGCTGTGAAAATGTGCAAGGGAAGAATCTGTTCTCGTATTCGTCACATTCGATGCATTTCTTCCGGCCCTTTATGGAAGTACTGTATATGGACCTTGTTCTCAGGTCCAAGGCAGTAGTTCCCCTGTACTGTTCCCAATATTTTTTTTTTGTTTGTTTGCTAAAGTAGTGGAAGAGGATAATCCCGTTTAGTATGTGGATCTGTGTCTATAACACACAAGAAGCCACTAATGTAATCAATTGCAAGGTTTTATTTATGTGTCTACAAGTTACTTGTTTGGGTTTTTTGTCTGCTTGGATGGTGGTTATATTTATTTTGTGAAATGAGTCAAGCTATAATGAAAAAAACTGAAATCATGAAAGCCTGGAAAAACTGAAAAAGGGAGACTTCTAGAGTGAACAGAGAGGAGACAGTAGGCTGAGCATCCTTTCATTGAGCAGGCGGCGTTTCCCTGCATTATCAGTGAAAGATCAGTTGACGCACAAGTTATAGAGCTGATCAGCAAATCCAAGAGTACCATAATTATGCAAACAAATTGTATGAATGGCAGTTTGTCCACCTTTTTTCTTTATTTGTCATAAGAAACATAATAAATCATAACATAGCTTTGTCACAATAATTCATGCACAGAGAAATGGACAAATACAGTTTTGGAGCCTGTATTTTTTTTGAAACCGACCAACTTTTAATAGCATTTGGTTGTATTTCTGGGAGAAGATGTGTAGATTAATGTATAGAATAATGATCAGAGAATAAGGCAGAAGGGTGAACTTTTTATGTCTCGTATAATCCCAAGAGGCAGAAATACTTCGATAAATCATTGAATCAAGTGCTGGTGCTAGAAAGTGCTGGTAGAGGTGGCTTTCTCTGCAGACGTACCGCGGTCTGTTATTCTGGTTTTACTTCAAGAACCAGAGCAGAGTATGAGAGTGACCAGGTAGTACATTATGCTTTAGCTTTGTAGAATTACAGTACAAAAATCTTAAAACAAGGTAGAAACACGATAGAAAGAAACAAGATAGAAACAGTAACTAGGTGCGAGGGCTTAGGCTGGTTCTTCAGACGAGAAGATTGGCTTTAAGGAAGCTTAGTAATAGATCTGGCTTCCCTTCTGCTTTGCTGAGAGCGGTCCGTATTTGCAAACTCTTGCTCAACAGCGAAAATACCTGTGTTTCTGTGTAAGAAATGCAGGGAGGACTTTGCAGCATACCAATCACCTGGAAGATGCTATGATCCAACTCTACCCCAGCTTCAGGATGATTAACACAGTATGTGGAAATCTATATGTAAATGTTTCAGAACATTTTGCCACCTGCGTGTCTTTTGTGTTTTATAAGAAGTGTCAAAATGTATTTCTTGGTATTTAAATGATAGATACAGATGTGGAACTGTGTAGCTCTGGAGGCAAAGACTTTAAATGAAATGAATACAGTGAAAACATCTCTGCTTGGCCCTTTCATCCCAAGAAGGAAATTCTTTGATCCCAGTGATGTAATCAATGGCTAATTTGGATAGAATAGGGGCTATCTCTAGCAGTTCTTCTTAACGAAGTATCATCTCACTAGAGGCATTGCATTTCTGACCCAATGCTGTCTGTTTTTAAAACGCTTCTTGAAGTCAATTATAGAAGCTGTCAGCATATTTTATAGACACACAGACACACACATATATATATAGCTAAAAGCTCTCAGCTAGTTTGGTTCTTTAGCTGTATTCAGTTCTTGTGCTGAAAAAAATTAGTGCCTATCATTCCAAACTGAGTTTTACATATAACACATTGTCATGTAAAAATTTGTAATTAAGCGTTTTTTTCTTCCTGTCTCTTCTCTAGTGAACTTAATGATTGATCTGAGTGATTTAAAACACTGATACAATACACCTAGTCCATTAATGTGATTTTTAGGGTTTTAAGTCTTTTTACAGTAGTCTTTGTCTTTAAGAAACACAGCTGAAGTGTAACTGAAACAAGCTATGTGGCAGCTACACAAGTTAGAAAACATTTCCATAAAAGATCATAAAAATTCTACGGTAGTTTCCAGAAAGAGCAAGAGTGAACAGTGTATTGCTGTTTAGACCTTCTGAAGCAAACGTTTTATTTAACTTTTCATAAGTGTTTTATAATGACAAACCTGTAGAAAAATAGTATGTGTCTCCGTTCCCCCTGCAAAGCTAGCTGGACGCTCTCTTTGCTTTGTGCTTAACTAAATATTTGTCTTGGAAGAAAAGAATTTCACAACACACAAAAGAGACACTGTTTGAAAAGGTGCAAAAAATTACTGAAATGGGTATGGTGGTGTTTTTTTCTTCCCCAGTTTCTTTTTTTTTAATTGCCTTCCAGAAATCCACTTGAACTAATACAGAAAACTGAGTGAGTAGTCTGGGAAATGCCAAGGAGCACGTTCCGATCAATTCAAAGGCTGGTATCAGCAGCCGGCCGGTTGCAAACTTTCAGGTCTCTCTAACCTAGTTTCCTCTTTCTTTTTTTATTTTCTAGTGAGAGAACGCTTAAAAAATCAATAGCCTTTGTGGTTATTTTTTCATCTTCTGTAGCTTGCCTCAGCAGCCATGCGTTTTTATAACGCTCCTGAGTTAGTTCTTGTATCATTTTGGTTGATGGCAGCGCGAATCTGATGACTGGCTCCTCGTGGTCAGCCGCTGCTGCGGCAGAACGTCGCGCTGCAATGAGCTGGCGTGTCGGATCCCCGATATTGGTAACTTAAGGGCTCACAACTGGTGCTTCTGTATCAGCCTCATTCCTTCTGTTCCCTTGTGTGGCCCTCGTGCCTGTAGTGCTGTGGATTCATGGATTTTATTCTTGAAATGCCTATAAAAACCAAAGAATTTAGGCATCCAGACAATTAAGTAACTTGTCCATAGTCATATCATTTCAGTTCAGATTCTTTTTGCGTCACAGTTTACAGCATTCTTCCTGATTTTGACGCTGTTTCCTATGTAAATCCATATAAAATTTAAAAAACTTTACTGTAAGTCTCCATTATTTTGAGAGTAAGTTTCTTCTGAGCAGACAAAGGCACGGTGACTTTTGTCACTCCATAAGGGAATTGAAACTGCAATTCTGAAATGTACGTTCTCTCCCATCAGCAATTATTTCTATTTCGTTAGTCCAATTCTTGTACTGAAAACTACATTTGAGACGTGCATTTAAACTTTAAATCCCCTCTTTCCTTATGTACTGTGTTTTGAAGGCTCTTTCTTCACCTTCGGGTCTGTGGATATCTCTGAAACTGTATTTTGTGAGCATTCCCATGTTTTTGTAAGTCACTGTTGAAAATGCTGAATAGAGCCAGCCCCAGAATAAGTCTTTGATCCCTCTCTAACTTAGCTCTAGCATCTCGCCCGCTTCAAGGATAGCAGGATAGCTTGGCACCATCTTTCCTTGTAAACATGCTACATTTTGTCCCATCTTCCTGATTTTTACAGAAAGTTACGGAATTTTGTTCATTTTCCAGCTTAATTTCAATCTGTTTTCCTAGATAGTTTCTTTTTATTGTTTTTTTTTTTTTTTGTTTTTTTTTTTTGTGGGGACATTTAACAGCTGCTTCTAGCCTTACTGAAAGTTTGACTTTTTTTTTCATTGTTTATTTTTTACTTTTTTCACTCCACAACTTCATGGTTAATATTGATGCTAGTCTGTTTTGGCTAGAGAAGATTTTTTCAATTAAAATAAGGCAGCCCAATGCACAAAATAAATCCTAACGCATTTCCTAGGACAAAGTGTGCTTATGACTACAGACCAAGTTCTTTAAAAAGTAAACTACCTTAGAAACACTTTTTGTCGATGAACAAGGAAGAGTTAATGTTTGAGAGCAAAAACCTATTTATTCTGAACCTGTAAGATGTGCCAATGTCTTAAAAGCAGTAGAGCTGGAAAGGGGGACACCGCTGCTTTCTCTGGTGGTGGCAGGATGTCCTGCTCGCTCGTGCAGGGTTTGCATGAAGCCAAGAGGAGCTGGATAAAATGGGAAAAGAGTTCGACCTGGAAAGGAGCTTCTAGAGAAGCAAAACCCAAGAAACCTCTCTCCTCTCTACCAGAATCCTAGCTCTTCCTTTCCCTGCGTATGTAAGATCCCTAACGATTGCCCTACTTGAGGAGGAAAAACTCTTTATAAAATCAATATACAGGGCAGATGCCAGGAGCCCTCTAGAAAGAATGCTGTTTTTTCGTGGCTCGTTTCTGTTAGTGGGTATGCTGGGATTCGTTTGGCCACTTTTAGTTCCCAAGATGGGGAAGCATTCATGATGTTGGTCTGGGAAACGGGAGGGAAGAGAGAATAAACTTGTTTGATATGCGTGAAGGTGATGGACTGGAACTGTAGGTTGTACGACTTGTCTTCTGTATGGAAACTCATAACGTTATTTATTTTATGATGAGCCTGACACCTTTAAAAAAACAAAACCAAAAAACAACCAGCACCCTTTGTTTATTTTAATCCCATTAAGAGATTGGATGTTTTTTTTAAAAAAGGCCCAAATCCCATATCCATTCCTCGCCCCTCCTTTACTCAAAGGGAAAGGGCAAATACTCAATTTTCCTTGACAGCGAATTGCAAATATGAGCAAACTCTAATACTGTCAAAGGGAGAATTATAAATGAACACCTTTCTGTGATGTCTTCGCACTGAAGATCTCAGATCGTTTTACAGTTACTGATGATGACAGCTCAAAGCTGTTTTTTCCTGAGAAGGCTATGACATCATTGTGTGACATCAGTAACCCTTGCTTTCAGAAAGTTATTCAGCTCCTGGGTGAAACCCCTTCCAGTTTAGCATCCAAAGCATCTGAATATCTTCCCCCACTTGTAAAAGGAAGCAGGTGTTAACACTCTAGTTTTATTACAGCTTTTTAAAGCTGTGCAGGTGCTTTTACTTGAGCAAGTAGCTTTGGGTTGAATCAAACCTTCCTTTCATTTTTCTGCCTCCCCTCCACCCCCCTTTGATTAAATTCTCAGTGATGTGTTCCTCTCTTTAGTTTTATTAATTATATTTAAACATATTTCCTGTTGTTCTGTTGGTTCTTTCTAGCAGTTGTAATTAGTTTGCAGCAAAGTAAAAATGTTGTGGATTTCATATATAGTTTTTAAAAGGCTAAAGTTTATGTAATTCAGTTTGAAATTAAAATTAGAAAAACATAACTTTGTGAAAGGAATTTTAATTGTGCTTGTGTGACAGGTTGAGTTATTTTACATGCAACACCAGCATTTGACTGTGTTTCTTTCATGGTTTATTGAATCATTTTTGAATTGTGTTCATAATCTTATTTAATCTTATTAAATGAGTTTGTTGATTTAGAAACTGAATCTTACGTTTACTTCAGTTTAAATAAACGTATAGACTAGGTATATTCCTAGGTTATGATGAAAGAGCTGCGGATTTGGGGGTGGGAGGGGAGAGTAAGTGTTGAGAAGATAACAGCAGAGGTCAGTGGATCTAAACTATTTATTAAATTTATTAAAATAATTATTAAATTGACATCTATGTGTCAATTAAATTCTTCTTTAAAAAAAAACCCAAACCACAACAAACAAACAAACAAAACCCCCGAAAAAAACAAAAAAGCACACGAACGACACACCCAGAACAAAAAATTGTTGGGTTTTTGGGTAATTGTTTCTTAATTGATTTCTAGGGAAGACTCAATGTCTTCTGAAGTTTTCTAGCACTTGATTAAGAAAATTGTCTAACCTGAGAACTTTAGCAAGTATCAACAGGTGAAACAATACGTAACAAGACTTGCAATGTTTTTTTCCCCTTAAGATTGCGATACAAATTCAGGTCAGTTAAGAATTCTTTTCCCAGCTGGCAGGATAGATGGCTGTAACAGTACCTACTCCCTAGCAAGGAGGGGTTACGCTTAGGTACACTTCAAAAGTCCCCCCTCACCCTCAAAGCCAAGGGATTGTACAGCAGGGCCTGGAGAATTGATAAAACTATTTGAAAAGTGTCGTTGGCTCAGTTTTCTCACCCATGGGGTTTAACTTGCACTATAAAGCTAAAGTTACAGATTAAGAACTATTGGGGGTCTTCTGACGTGAAAATTAGTAACACATGGTTTACTTTTTCTGAAGCCTGCACATTCTAAAATCGCTGGCTGTAGTGACTGATGCACTCGCAGTGTAGGAATTTGTAACTCTGTTCTTTTTTTATGGGAACATAACTCAATAATTCAAAATTCAAATTACTTTTTTTCTCTTTAAGTATTATCTGTTTTTTTTTTTTTTCCTCTTGTCTCTTTCCCTATCCACCAAATCAATAAAAATTGTAGAATTTAAGATACCGCAGTCATTTGTTTTTCCAAACTCTGAGTAATTTAGAGTGGTGGTGACTGGATCTGAAATGGTTAATTACAGGGAATTCACAATCCCCTGTCTTCACCAGCACCTTACAGAAATTCAGTGTTCTTCCGTAAAGTCTGTGTCCACAGGTTTACTATTCATCCATAGATCAGCTACTGCTATATGTGTTTGAGGGGGAAATGTCTGAAATACGACTTCTGCAAAGTCATGATTCTTTTAGCATCAACAGATGCACTTTCTTAGAGAGACAGTCTTGGAGGTGGTTAAGGTTGTGTTCGATTTGAGCTGCGCTGAGAATGGTCCAGTTAACGTTTGCAGATCGCGCTCTCTCTCTCTCTCTCTCTCCCAGAGGCTGTGTTTTTATTTCTACAGTCTGCTTTATAGCACCTTCTGAAGAAAAGAGAAAGTTTTAATTACTTAAGCTGTATATGGAACTGTGTCCCAAGTCAGCAACTTACAATATTGGCACTTTTTATTGTTGCCTGCCTTCCTCTCCTCCCCTTCCCTGGGAAACATGAGATGACTGACAAGTAATCACCCCATTTCTTGTATTCCCCTTTAAATAGAATAATCTTCTTTAATTAATCTCAGAAATTCATACTATTCTTGACAACAAAATCTTGACAACAATCAGGTTTTTGTAGGTGTGTATATATATAGTCTTTTTATCGTCCTTTGAATTAAAAGTTCCTATTTACTATTGCTTTGCCGCTTGTGAACTGCTGACTTGTTAAATCATCCAGCTGTTACAGGAGGAGGAATTGAACTGTGTAACACATCCTAGCTTTTTAACAAAGGAATGTTTTGGGGTTAAATACATACGAGAACTTTGTAACATGTTTAATGTGGAATCCACCAGTAAGGAAGTATTTGTATCGAATAGGTAAATGATGGTAAATAAATAACTATTGCATTTTATTACTCTTAGAGTCTTGAACGAGCTCCGGATCATTAAAACCATGCCTTTTTGATTGATTATCTGCAGCACATCATTTCGTATTGAGTAAAGAATTGAGTTTTGAAAAAGCTTGCACTTTCAGGAGGTTGATTTTTTTTTCTTCTTCTTCTTCCTCTTCTTTAGACTTAGAACAGGCTTGCTTATGATTTTGAGTGTAAATAGACTTAATCAATTTATATTAAGAGATATGAGGGCTCTACCCCCCTTGCTTTAGTGATGGGGCAGATACCAATGGAACGGTGGGAAAAGCCACTGTTGCAGGCAGTCACAGGGAAGGGTAATCTGTAACTTAGAATTAAAGACAGCGGAAACCGACCTGTATTACAAGGTGACAATTCTCTTGCATCGTATTTTAAAAAAATACTCTGTTTTATAGAAAGGAAGTACTTTGGATGGTTAGTTATTGTATCTATTTGTACTTCTAAACAAAATAGAAAGTGGGAGATGGTTTATGGAAATTTGATTTTAACTCTTAAAATCTGATGATGTTTTTCAAATACATGGTTTTGAAAGAGTGCATTTGTCTGACTGTTAACGTATCCCGAAGTATTGCTAATATTTTTCTTGTTTTTCTGCATATTTTGCATATTTGGACTGTCATCTTGGGCACATATTTCTGACGAATCTACCTCGATGCAGTTCACACGATTCCTCTGTGATTCTCCTCTGGAGGTATGTATTTGTTCTAGATACAAGTTTTGAAATGAATATATTTTTTCCTCTTCACTCTCTGTAGACAGCAAACCGTTATGGTTTAGGTGGTGTAGATGGGTGTCACAATATTTGTATCATCACCGACTGGTGAGGAAGATAGCGCTGTGTGTTCAAAGCGGTCTGAGGACTCCTTTTCTGGATAATAAGCTACCTCTGAATTTCATATCACTGCATTAAGAAACAGTAGCAGAAAGTGCTGTGTCTTTCCTGGTCTTTATTTATTTCTATGATGGAAAAAAATGTATTGCTAAATAACTGACTGAACTGGTATTTGACTACAATCCAAGTTAAAAGTTCAGGAGAGATGCTGCTGCTTCATTTCAAGTAAGCAAACTGCTGCGGATTTCTTGCACTGTCGTTCTTGTTAGTCTTAAAGAGTTAAGTACCGCGTGACTGTAATGAAATTGTCAGGTTATAGTAATTACGCTCGTAATTTGATATGTCGCAGTTTGAATGAATCCATGTGTGGAGAGTTTGTTGCTTTTCTCTGCTGAGTCCACTGGCCTTTACATTCCTGAAAGCTGAAGAGTAATAGAGCTCATTAGACTTTATAGGAAAAGGGCTTTTATCACCTCGTCAACTCAGGCAGCAGACTACCATTATATTCTTAATTTTGTATGGCTATGTAGATGTTGATGCACACTTCCCTGCCAGGTTTATACCAGTATTGTTTCTTACAGACACTTTTTATTGACATTTCGAAGCTTGAATTAAATTTTGTGTGGCACCACTACAGATGTCTTCAATTAGATGAAGTTAAATAAAAGGGGTTGTATATCAGAGGCCAAGGGATTCTTGAAATTCTTTATTCCGAAACAGTTGCCACAAGCAAATCCTAGCAGTATGTAATCTGTTTACTCTTCTGAGCAAAAATAATTTAAAATCAAATTTAAACCTTACATGATTTCAATTTGTAATTTTTTGAATTTTTAATACTGTTATTAGCTGCAAATAGTATGAACACCCAAACTCTTCCTGTCTTTTTTATTTCCTCATTTATTATTCTGTTTAGTTTCAGTTTGGGCTAGGGCCTCTGGCACAAAAAATGAATAGTTTAAAAAATGATACAGTCTGTAGTAGCAGCAAACTAGGCAATTTTCTAGCAGTAAACAGGATAACGTAGAAAGAACTGTTTGGGGTTTTTTATTCATCCTTTCATCTTAGAAGCTACATTTAAACATTTGCTGTTGTACCGCTTGCCGTGTGCAGACACTACCTTGTTTGGGGAGGTACGGGTAGGATGGTTCGGTATGGCAGACCTGCGTGGAGGAGTCCTCGCCAAAACCCAGCGTGGCCTGGTGCCGCGTTGCTGCCAGAGTCAGAGTGTTTATGGCAGAAGGGCACAGGGAAAATCTGAACTGCTCAGGGTGGATTCCTAGGTTTTGATGCTCAGTGCTTTTGTTTTTTTGTTTTGTTTTCAAATCCTTCTCTAATTGCTCTTTAGTCTTTTTCCACTTTGACTGATGCTAAGCGTTACATCAATGATTTCATGAAACTGCTCTCAAAAGCATTTTCTTGAGTGAATTGCTAATTTATACACATTGTTTTAGATGTGTATATAGCAATATTTTTTCCCCATGCATTTATGAACATTTGATATTTCCACTGCCTTTTTAATCACGCGGTACCGTGGGATCTTTCTGTAGTTGTTTACACTCAGCTCTTGTTTAACCATCCTGAATACTTTTAAATTATCAGCTCAGTTTGCTGCAACATTGTTCAGTCTTCAGTGACTCATGTACCGGTAGGGAGAACAGAATAGATCCAGCACGATGGAAAGTGAGCTGCATTCCGTTATGTAAATGATCATTTGTTCTCACTTTGTTTGCTTTTTTCTGTGTTGAGATGCTTTTGAATCCTAAAGAACTGAAAGGTGTTTGTGACTCTAGATCTTTGTTCTTCGAAAAGCACATCAGCTCTTGCTCCACTTTGTTTACTGATATGCGTTAATTTTTAGGAGATGTAATAACAAATTATATGGTTACAGGTCTGTAATTCCCAGGATCACCTTCTGTAGAATGTCATATTTTAGTCACATTTGATACACTGCTTGGGACTAAATGAAAACTCCTTTCATTTAGAGATCTTGGCGAATTGCTTTTTTTTCTTACAGTGGTGTAGACATCACTATGATGTCTGCATATTGATACCCAAAGTCTCTTGCGATTGAAGTCCCTTGTACCTTCACAGCTTCACTGATCTTTTTAGTATTTTAAGCTTACTATCACTGTCCTGATTAAGTAGTTGACAATGTATCTCAAATACTATACTTTTCCAATAAGGTACAGAAATTAACCCTGTAGACTGTCTTTTACGTTTTGATGCAGTGAGTTGATTTACTTTGGTTTGATGCAGAATCACAGAATTGTTCAGGTTGGAAGGGACTTCTTGAGATCACCTAGTCCAACCTCACTGCTCGAGCAGGGTCAGCTGGAGCAGGTTATCCAAGACCAGGGGTTTTGAATATCTCTCAGGATGGAGACTCCACAGGCTCTCTGGCCAGCCTGTGCTGTTGTTTGACCACCCTCTCAGTTAAAACCTGTTTCCTTCTGTTCAGATTGAATTTCATGTGTTTTAATTTGCACGCGTTGCCTCTTGTCCTCTCAGTGGTAACTGCTGAGAAGAATCTGGCTCCCTTATCTCCATTCCCTCCCATCAGGTATTTCTAGATACTGATAAAACCTCCCCCCATGTCGTCTGTTCCCAAGGCTGAAGAGTCCCAGCTTTCTCAAGCTCTCCTTATACCTCAGATGCTCGAGCCCCTTAGTCATCTTTATGGCCCTTATGGACTCGCCCCAGTAAGTCCTTATTTTTCTTGTACTGGGGAGCCCAGCACTGCTGATGCAGCCCCCCAGTGCTGAGCAGAGGGGAAAGCTCACCTCCCTCGACCTGCTGGCAGTGCTCTGCCTGGTGCAGCCCGGGATGCCGGTGGCCTTTTTGGCTGTGAGGGTGCATTGCTGGCTTTTTTTAATGAAAACGTGCAGCGCTACCTCTCTGCTGACACAGCCTATATTTGTAGGCTGCTTTCACAGCATCTCCACTAATCCCTAACGAAAGGAGGATGTAGTAGTGAGAAGGAAATATGTTGCTAACCAAGAGATAGAAATCTACCATATGGTAGGTTGTGCGTGTGTGTGCCCTTGGGAAAAGAACTGCTGGAATTAATCACTTCACTTCTTTGGCAAATAATTTCCACCGGAGTGCAGAAGTCAAGGGTTTCCTGGCTTTTTTTTTTTTTTTCCTTCCCTTTGTGTAAGGGATAGCATGGATTTCATCTCTTCTTCCTCCCTCTGTCCACAGCAGAGGGTAAAATGGAAAAGTTCAAGGTAGGAAATTTCATGAAACTTTCCAGAGAAAAATAATCATGCAGTTAATATGGTCAGGACCCATTTTTGGTAGGTGAGTATGCAGTGCCTTCTGCAGTTGCACACTGGTCTGGCATACGGGTTAACAAGCGCAATTTTCATAATAATAATGATGATGATGATGTAGTAAAACATCTCTCAAAACCAAAGAAAAAGACCAATGTGCTTTGAAGAAAATGTCATGCTCTCACCATCACTGAAGTTCAATTATAGGCAGTTATTACATTGAGGTGTACTAATTGGGGCAATATGTAATACCAGTTGCTATTAAATAATTAGATTTTAATAATGCGTTATAAAATATAAGCAATCAAATGTGTTCATGGAATCATTAGCTAGCAGAATGTGAAGACAGGCAGAATTAACATGTGATGGAATATATTGTATTTTTCTCTGCGTTATAGTCTAAACATTGGAGAGAAAATTATTTAATTTTTGTCTTGGATTTAGTTCTTTTTTTTTTTATTGTTTCAATATTATCAGATTATAATAATTCATTGTATTGAAGTTTGAGTATAAATTGTTAATTTTAAATAAATTGGTCCCTCTGGACTGATTCCAGGGCTAATGTGTATTACTTTGGGTAGATAAGGTAAGCCCTCTCTGGTGGGGCTTGCTCACCTGATGTCACTGGTATATTTTACATCACCTTTGACAAACACGGTCTCAGGTGGACATGGCCATAGTGTGAAATGGTATAACGTGCTTCAGGAAAATGTTTCATATTCTAGACCTGTGTCATGTCAAATTGCCTGGATGGTGCATGAGAAATCAAGTTAAAGGAGCCAAGTATTCATTGAGAAATTGGAGAAAACGTAGTACTTACAAGCATTACAAAGGATTACATTGTATAAAAACTTTTCAAGGAGGAGGAAAATGTTACTCTTTTTAAAAAATGTTATTTGCTTAATGTAATGGAGATCCCGGAACATTTTGCCTGAAATCAGTGCTGCGCTTATTATGCTTGTTACAGAACATAGCCTCTTTTATGCTCGTGACATTTCATTGTAATTGCATTAGAGAAATAATTGTAGTTTATACTTCACTAGAGGTCCTTAACTGATGCTAATACTTCAGTTTGCAGAGGTCTGGTGACTGAACCCATGCGATGCCATTTGGAGGTTTGAGGTCACACACAGACACAGCATTTGTTTAACTTCAGAAGACTTTGCTTTGAGTGAAAACCTTTTCCATGTTGGCTTAGACTATCTTTTCTAACATTCATTAAATCCTGTATGATGAGTTTTTGACAAAGAAAGAAAATCTGTTTTAACTGACACTTAAGTCTGTGTTATATTCCAATCACATTTCCCCTTGGCTTGCAGGAGATGTTTAGTGTTTTCTGTCACCAGCCGCACCTTGGTAGCTGAGAGGAGAACTTAAGCTGTGCTGAGAAGTCCTTAGAGAAAATATCTTACTTGACGGTGTCTCAGCTTAAAAGTTTTACTACTGACCACGTGATTTCATTTCACTTTACTGAAAAGTTGAGGATATTGTATGAAACCATAACTGTTGAATAAGTAGGCTTTACCTGAATGAGAAGAAACGCAGTTTAATATGCTAGTATCCGAGTCTAATATTCTCATACACTGCAGATTGAGCTCTCAAATGTTTGATTGTTTCACTTTTACAGTATCTGTAGCTCCATATCTAGCTTTATGCTACATAACTATATAAAAATGCAAACATTTTATTATATGGCCTTTATTTTGAGGCTTATTGGTTGGGTAAGCCAGTTGAAATGATTTTTTGTTCACGTGATGGATTTCTTTTGACACATGTGGTACCAATTAGAATAACTTCTACTGCCCATCATCTCTTCAGTCTGCGCTACTGTATCAAAATACTTGATTAAACCCACCTTCTGTTGTTGTAATGCAAAACAGTTGGTAATAGTAGGCAATATTGTCAGATTTATTGAGTGAGAAGCAGCTTTCTGAAGATCTGGCAATGCAGTGAAAAACATGACTAGAAGGATAATTAAGTTGGGCACAGTGGAATTCAGGATGAAAGTAAACTTGATGTGGGAGAAAATGGCATGCCAAAGTTGGTTGTGTAATACAGTTTAAATTAGGAGATCATTTTCTTCTTAATTTGAAGCATCAGTTTCTGGCTCTAGGTGCTTTACCCCGTCCAGAGACGTATTTCTCTGCACATCCAAAACCGCAGTGCACAAGAATAGCGAGTTCCTTAGTGTTTTTGCAGAAGATACTCTGATGTGGGCTGACAAAGAAGAAGCTCCACAGATTCTGTTGGAACACAGAGTTTCAGGTTCTTAGATAAAAGGTGTTTTGTTGGTCGTAAAGAGTAAACCTCACGTAAAGAGTAAACCTCACGTAAAGAGTAAACCTCACGTAAAGAGTAAACCTCACGTAAAGAGTAAGCTGTTGAGTTCTTTTTATAAATGCTCTTCTCAAGCAACTTCAATGGCCGCTCTGAGAAACTGAATTTCTGTGGCCCGAGTCCTTCCAGTGCTTGGGTCATGGGGGAGAGAAACCGTAGGGTCCTTGCTGTGACGGAAAGTGTTGGCAGAACTAGGCAGTCACAGCCAGCTTTGGGAAGCGCCAGCATGGTGAAATGTCTGCATTTCACCTGTCTGCCTTTGGGCTTCGTCTCCTGTTGAAGAGTAAGTAGGTCAAATTAAAGAGTATCTGCAGGATTCGTTTGCATGTAATAGTGCATGAATAACTTGATGAATCCCATTGTTGTTTTATCATTTCAGCACTGTAAATGCAAGATGGCAGAGGCTATTTGCAGATTCATGTTTGGGATGCGTGATGTGTAGAGTTTAGCGATCATGTGTACAGCAGAGCTCACAAATGATACAGTGAACTAACATTGTTTTCCCTGTTTCTCAAACTCCTTCTTTCCCTTTTGTAAACACGGATAGCAGGAGTAATTTCTCACAGTATTTACTTTTGTGTTAAAATTCTTTCTAAAATTGTTATACTGGAAGTCTACCTGTCAGACCATGACATCCCTCTTTTGTTTTTGCTTAGGCAGAGAACGCACCAAATGGACCAGAATGTGGCTACGGTTCTTTCCACCAGCAGTATTGGCTGGATGGGAAGATAATTGCTGTCGGTGTAATTGATATCCTGCCCTACTGCGTGTCCTCCGTCTATCTGTACTATGATCCAGACTATTCTTTCTTATCTTTGGGAGTCTACTCTGCATTACGGTAAGAGGACATTTTTGTTATCTGGTTAGGCGTAATAGTAAGAATCGACACTTGTTCCTAAACTTGAGCTTTTATTTCCAGTCTAAACATGTACTGGTAACACTATCTCTAGCGAAGTATTTGTGTGGTGGGTTTTTTTTTTTTAATTCTCTACAATTGGTTGCATTCCAAATAAATTTTTAATTGTCATCCTTGAATAGGGGTGTATATTTCTAGTTACCTAAATACTTTTAAAGATTAAAAAACCACTCGGAAACGAAATACCTCGTTTTTATTGCCCCTGAAAATAATTTAGTATTCCTTGGTTTCAGCAGAAAAAGTCCCTTTTTTGTTTGAATAGAAATAATTCTTCCTTTGACCTTTTTCTTAGCCCAGTCACCAAATGAAATTAATCAGTTTTATAGCTTTATGCACATTGAGATCAGAAATAATAGAGTACCTAAAAACCGTTGTCTTCTGAGCTAGTAGTCTCCTGCTGTGCTAGCAATAAGTATGTTTTTCAGGTATGTTAATCTCATTATCTTGTCTTTAGAAAGCCTGATGGAGAGAGTGATCCTATGAATTTTAAAGCCTTAAATTAACTATCAACCTAGTCTTACAAAACAGTAGGAATAGTGAGTAATGCTTTTCACTATGAATAAGACTTACATGCTAAATTGCAAGTTACTCTTTTTCTTCCGTAGGCAATTTTATTATTCCATTGTTGTTATACGGGAAAAAAACCCCTAAACGAGTAAAAATATTTGTGCATCTCAATTTTTTTTTCTTAGCTTTTTTGCTTCTCTGTTTACATGAAGCAAGCTGGTCATAGATACGTGGTTTTCCCAGGGAGGTTCTCCTGAAGCAACTGGGTTTGAACCTCGTGCCAGACACGTCTGTTTTCAAGTTTCCGTAGGTCTGAGAAGTTCTAGCAAAAGTCTTTACCTGTTGAGATTTGCACTACGCTCTTTCGGGTATGAAAGAAGCACTAGAATTGTGAGATCCAGCTTTCTCCAAGGCATCTTGTTGAGAGGCATCTTCTCTATAAGTGGAGTTTCCCTAGCTATTGTTTAGTGTTACCCACCAGGGTGGGTAAATATGACATGACTTTTGAAATGCATAAAGCACAAACACTATTTTTAGGAAACCTCTTCTTATCACAATTACTTCATATACTTTTGTGATCACTAATAAACCATATGCAATTCAATCTTTCAGAAGTCTAATCATTCCTAATTTGTTTAGATTTTGATTAGGATCTTTTGATTTCCTAAGAATCTTTTTTTTTTATTCTTCTTTTGGGTGTATTCTTCTCTTTGTAGTGGTGAATTTTGTGATTTCTGAATAATCTTTACATGAGTTGTTTACATGCATATGTCAAAGGGTTTTTCCACAAAGTTCACTGTTAAGTTGCTGACATGAGTCTAATAGTTTACTGCTGCTGAAATGAGGTGCTGCAGTCTCTCCTCTCCATCTCTGCTATATGCTGGGCTTCTAACAACGATATATTTAGGCAGTTTAATTTACTGAGCAGAAGACTCTTTTCTTTAGCAACCTGGTTAGCGAGCTGAGTTGGTTCAGTGAAGACCCTGTTAACGCCAGAGCTGGTACAAGAGTTGTGACGGAGCCACAACGTGCAGCTGAGAATGGCTAGGGAGTGAGCGAGCAGGACCTCCTCCCACTCCCTGGTAAGCTCGCAGATCAGTTAGGTCCTCAGGTGCAACTTCTCCAAGTATGTCACCTTTAATAAGAGCTGATAACATTGCCTTCCTGTTGGCTCTCCCCACCTTGTTCTAGAATGGTTCTTTACGAATGGGAAACTGTAGAATCATAGAAGAGTTTAGGTCAGAAGGGACTTCTGGATGCCATCTGGTCCAGTTCCAGTGCAAATCAGGGCTAACTTCAAAGTCGTTGTGAGCATTAATGTAGCTGTTGCTGTGGCATCTCCAGTGGTCTATGTCTAAAAGAGTCTGAATTATCATTTTTCTGAGGTGTTCAGTGGCGCTGGCGATTTCATAAAATTAATCAGAATTAAAAAATGTAGAAAAAACGTTGGAACTGCTATGATTTAGAATTGATCTTTTTCCTGTCTATTAGCGGTCTAGATTTTTAGAAGTATTTTATTACATATGCTAGATACTTGAAATTAGACTGATTATTTTTTTTCCATGCAAGGTGAGCATATAACATAGCATATACTAAGTATATGCTATGTTATATATATAGTATATATTAGCATATACTAAGTCCTCCTAAGAGTTGTTTTTTAGTATTTGTACATATCGCATTACCTTATGTAATAATAGACTGACATAATCCATGCTTATGAATTCTTGAAATGATTTTAAATTTTCTACATAATAAATTTAAAACTTTGTCGATGCAACATGTGTGCATGGCTCAACTAGTGAAAAAGCAGGTTATAAATTCTGCAGCATTTAAGGCAATAAAAATGAGTTCCCAGCAGTCTTAGAGGGAGCCAACCTTGTTCATCTTTCAAAAAGGGAAAAAAACCTGAGAGTTAGGGGGAGGATTTAGGAAGTTGCAAAGGAATCTGATACCTTCAAAGCTGCTGCCAATTTTACTCCGAGGAGGTTAAACTGCATTGCAGTGCTGTCACTTCCACTTCATGCTACTTTGAGAATTTTTGCTGCTGAGTCGTAGAAAGGATGGGATTTGAAGATCATTTGAAATATGTAGGCGTCTAAGTAAAGAATGAGGGGAGAATAAGCTACTTGTGAAATACCAGTCTTACCAAAGGAAAAAAAATCATCAAGAAATATTGAGTGATTCTTATTTGCAGGAAAAAGTTAAACCTTCCCTCTACTACCTAAAATCATGAATAGTAGACAAGCATAGTATTCATAATCTCTGTTTTGTAGGAGGACAAGTACTTGAACTTCTTTTGGAATTGGGTTATGTAGCACTGAAATACTAAGTCTGAATTTTGTATTGATGAAATGAATATATGTCTTCCTCGCTAGTTGACTACTCTTGCCGAGCACTAACAGCCGTTATAACTCTTTAGATATGTACCATAACTGAAAGCTTTACAAAAAGGTAATTGCAAGTCTGTAGTCCCTTTTCCATAGGGATTTAGGCAGAACAAATGCAGGCAGATGTGAGTTATGCGTTACAGTGACACCTAATTGCTGCTCCTTCTTTCATAAGATGGAGTTGGAGGCTTCTCTTGCGTTGGATCACAGCACGCGCTTCTGGATAGAGGAAAGAGAAGGATGCTTTTGATGCATCCCCCCCCAGTAAAACTTTGCGTAGAGTGGGGTTGGCCGACTAGATAAATGAAAGATAGAGCAAGAAGTTGAGTTAAGGGCCCTTACCTAGGGCGTCTCACTGGAGACTGCAGTACCTGCAAAGGCACTGGGAGTAGTTCTAAGCAAGCTGGCGTTGGTGTCACGTGCACTAATTCGCTTGCACAAAGCTTTGTTGCCCGTGGCAAGACTGCTGCTGCAGCCCAATTTTTACCTCATTACATTATGGCCTATTTACTTCACTTTCCGTTCACTTTGAGTCTTTTTGTTTTGTTAAATCAGACAGTGTAGTCCAATTGGAAAGAGCGTTTAAGAGACTTTGAAATGCAAAGGTAATGGTTTTTCCCTGTAGTGTTCCAGCTTTTTGAATTGCAGAAAGGTATGTGTTTAATTAGGTCCAGGATAATCTGCGTGAAACGGTGACGTTGTTTAACTTTATGCCATGTCTTAAAGATTAGATATATGAAGTGCGTGTTTGTAGATTTTTGGGAGTACATAAATCTCGCTTCTGGAATTCACCTGGATTTTCAGAAATGGAGTAACTTATTTCTAGACATTCTCCTCTTGGAACGGATGAATATTGATACAAGAGTTATCACGGACCCATGGTGGTCTCGGCAAACTACATGCAACTGAAATGTTAGGTTTTCGGTGTATTTAAACATCTTCATTACTAACTTAATATTAAGTGATTTCCCCCCCCCCCAGTATTTGTACGTTTCCTATATGCATGTGCTCATATCCTCTTATCATTTCGACATTGAAAGTACGAACCAACATCCATATTTTATCAAATTTGGTACAAATGTGAACTACAAAGTCACAAATGCTGTAAAAATGAGCACTATAGTGGAAACGCTGGCAGAATCTTTGTAATAATGCTATTTTCCTTGTGCCAGTAAAATAAAAAGCAGAGTTATTTTGGAATCCATTGACACATCTCTTTCAGAATAAATGAGAAAATCTTACAAACAAACATGGGATAGGTGAAAAATACCTTTTGTTGCATAAAGATGGATGTTTTTACATATAAATTGCTAAAATGCAAATAAGAGAACAAACAAGAGGCTTATCTTTGAATCTTGTTTTTTAAAAATACTCTGAAGTTTTCCTGAGCCACGTTAGCCAGTCTGTGTGCAACAGCTGGGCCAGATTTCTGTAGAATTCCAATGTACGTGAATATTAACAAGAAACCCGTTAAATAGAGTATCTTGGTCACTTTTATTTGAATTTCAAGGCAGTGAAATGACAGGACAAAACACAGAAATGGAAGTATTTTTAAGCCTGACATGGTGTTTTGCATTTTAGTAATTTGTTTGTTTGTTTTTAAGCATTAATTTTCATTTTATTATCTTCGGGGTTTTTTTTAAGCATTAGTTTTGAGTTTATCTTCATTTTTTGTCCGATAGAAGTCTAGTCCTTTAAATAGGTCAAGAGCCAGGTAGCTGTAAAATATTTCAATATGAGGAGGTAAAATGAATGGAAGAATTGTATTCAAAAGTAATTAGTCTCTTCTTTCCTTTCACAGGGAAATTGCTTTTACTAGGCAACTTCATGAAAAAGCTCCTGATCTCTGTTTTTATTATATGGGTTTCTACATTCATTCATGCCCCAAAATGAGATACAAGGTAAAGTGCGTTTTTACTTATTTCCTTAGTGTACTATTACTCAAAGTATTTGACAGTGTTCATAGTAATATAATATTTTGTAATTGTCATTTTGGATTTTAATGTAGACTTTATATGGTTAAATTTGAACGTTGGTTACTATTTAACTTGGCTTAGGTTTTTTTTCTTTAAATTTAGCTGCATGTGGTATTTATTACAAGTTGGCTTACAAGAAGTTCACATGGAGAGGTTTTCAAGGCTGTCAGATAATAGTTTGTCATTTGGTTACCTGGCTATCTCGTGTTTACAGTGTATCTTCCAATAGACTAAAGTTCTCCCTTTTTTAGGTTTGCATATTTGTGGAACTGTTGCTTAGTGACTACAGGCAGTGATAACACGCCTTCGTGGTCTTGGCCGTACTTGGGTTTTTCCTCTTTGTTTTTTGTTAGAGATAGGGGACTTGCTCCGCTGATGAAGCCAGCGAGAAGCTAGATTAGCAGCAGTTTCGAGCCAGGTAGCAGAGTTTTGAGGAAAGGGTCAGGAGAATCCACAGAATGTTTAGAATAACCAATCTGTCACCAAACCTCCTTTGTAACCCCTGTTAGCTTCAACTTTGTTTAGACCCCAGTGCCTAAGGGTGTCTCTCTTCTGTGTTTTTTAGATCTCGTGAATGTGGTATCTTTTCTTTGTAAATGTATCATTGCTTTTTGAATATTGTGATACAGTTTCTGAGTACTGAACACTGATAGAAATTTGCTGAACATTTACATGTAACCAAATATATCTGTTAATAATGTGGAAAGTTACAAAGCTCATGAAATCTACAGTAAGAGGTGCAGTGTTTTCTTTTTCTTTTTCTTTTTCTCTTTCTTTTTCTCTTTTTCTTTTTCTCTTTTTCTTTTTCTCTTTCTTTTTCTTTTTCTCTTTTTCTTTTTCTTTTTCTTTTTCTCTTTTTCTTTTTCTTTTTTCTTTTTCTCTTTCTCTTTCTCTTTCTCTTTCTCTTTCTCTTTCTCTTTCTCTTTCTCTTTCTCTTTCTCTTTCTCTTTTTCTTTTTCTTTTTCTTTTTCTTTTTCTTTTCCTCAAAGTGTCCCAAAAATCTGCAGTGTTTTCAGCTCATTTTCAAATAACCCCAGAATTGTGAGGCTCATTGAAATAATGGTTGTGAAGGAAAAACCATTTCAGCTTTACCGTGGCCTACACTACAGGCGACCATGATGATTCAGTCTTCTGAAAATAACAAATCCTTCCCTCTCCTTTTGTTAGAAGGTGTTTGTCTGTCCTTCCCTCCCCCTTTGCCAACTTGAGTTTATCATCTACATCTGCTGGCCAAAAAGTTTGAGGGAAGCAAATGAGTGAGTTGGAAAACACTGCCTCTGTCATCTAAATCATCTTAAAGGCTATCGCATCACCGGCTTGAACCATAGGTTCTGATTCCTTGCTCTACTCTTTGGAAATATTTAAAAGTCTGGGATGATTTGTTCATGTTGAGACACTGCAATTTAACATCCCTTGTCTATTCTACAACTTACATAGTTCAAGGCTTGTAAAAAGAATGCATTTAGTTTGCTGGGGCACTTCAGACAAGAAACAAATCTAACTTTAATGGCAAAAAGAGTCCCAGTTCTGAAAGATATCATTGCTAAGAAACTCTGGGTTCAGCCGCTTATAGTAAGTTTTAATAAAAATGTGAACTTTGTATACGTGGATTAAGCAAAGCTCATACATGAGTCAATGTATTAAAGTAGCCAGCAAACTATTTGAATATGAAGATTAAATGCAGTAAAACTGGGAGCTAACCTCAGTAGCCACTATATATTTGTATTATTTATCGTAACGTGGTATCTCTTCTGTTGGGCCTGTGCTGTTATTTGAAAATGATTGCATCAAGAATATAAGATTCTCATGATGCTTCTAGTTTTCATTCTCAAATAATGGAAATTGAATAAACTGTAGTGGGAGTATTATGATTTTTTTTTTTCCCCCAAAAAAAGCTCCTTTTCTTCTCTTGCTTAGACTTAATGACTATCTGATATGACTGTGATTTGGTGGAATATACATTTTAGTCTTCAGAAACCTATACATGTCAATATGCTTAGGTAATTAAGTATGGCCCAGTATGAGAATTAGTGGGGCAGGGGGTGGGAGAAGAAGAAAGCCTATACATATATGTTTAGAACACACACAATATCAGGTAAGTAATGCTCTGTGTTGGGAGAGTAATAATTTAATAAATGAATTGCAAGGGTTTTTATTTTATTTAATATTTCTTTTCTGGTGTATATTTGTTTTAGAAGTGGCCAAATGTAATGCAATTGAAAATCAAGTTGACATTAGTTCTGTAGTTCCACTTTACCCTTGCTGAAATAGTGCACCAGAAACAAATTTTAAAACTAAGCTCTGAAATGCGTCTGGATAATGCTACTACTCTTGTGAAGTGATTGGTAGTGGTAAAGGAGGGTGGGTAAGTACTGACTTTGCAGAATAAGTCATTTCAGTAATGCCTGGTTGACTTAGAGGCATTACATGTTGCAGACTTAGCTTTATTACCGTTTAATGGAGATGTTAGAGGCTTCCTTCCCTTAACGTTATTAGTGTGGAAGAATGACAGGCTGGAGGTAACTGTTGTTAAACGGATGTCAGGTAAGCAAATTAAATGAAGGAGAGAAAAGGAAGGAACTGAAAAGCTAACCACTGGTTTCTATCCTCTGCTTGTAATTTTCTTTGCAATTTGTTCTAGGATGTTTAAAAATGGAGGCTAGGCACAGTATCACTTCTTTATATAAAGCAGTGTCTTATGAAGAACACATGCATGCTGTATTTATTTACAGTGAAGTCACAGGATTTTGGAAGTCTTTTGAAAATTTTCCTTCTTCTAGTCACAGATGGTGATCAGTGGAAATGCCTAAGCTGACATTTGCATTTGATTTTTGACAGAAACGCAGTACTAGACTACTTCACCATGAGGGTGGTGAGGCCCTGGCACAGGTTGCCCAGGGAAGCTGTGGCTGCCCCATCTCTGGAAGTGCTCAAGGCCAGGTTGGACGGGGCTTTGAGCAAGCTGGTCTGGTGGAAGGTGTCCCTGCGCATGGCAGGGGGTTGGAACTGGATTATCTTTAAGGTCCCTTCCAACCCAAACCATTCTATGATTCTAGCAAAGATGTCTGAGCTTGACTACTGGTTTGCACCAAACTGCTGTGTCTCTTCCTGCAGATTGAAGAGGGATAGCTCATGAATCGGGATGTATAAGGAACAGTGACTTTATGATGTTGATTTAAGGAGTTTGATAGTGTTCCACTTTGCATGGAGTAAAACTCAGTCTTCTGTACAAGACGTGGTTGGAGTAATTGGCGATCTGTGCAATGAACTGGTGTACTTGTATTACAATCCAAGACTGATACGTTAATGTTGTGCACATGAGGACATAGCTGAACGTTTTGGTTTTAAATACACGACTCCTAGATTGGAGGTATAGATATCCAACAGCAAGCATTAAAGCCTTGTTCCACATGGGTGCTTTCTTGGAATGTAAATTGTAGACATCTATTCTGGATTTTAACTTTTTTGTGGATGTAAAGTAATAGTCAAACATCGTTTTTTAAAGCATTGGTAATAGGTGATCACATATACCAGTGACTGGGCTGTATATAGTAACAGCTCCTCCCATCTGCATCAGATCATCTTGGTTATGTTGTGTGCTCTAAGGAGGTCCAAGGCATGGACAGAATATTTTGTTGAAGTATTTATTTTTTAATAAGGCTGCTAATATGCTTGGTTTGCTTTTTATGCAGTTCTTAAAACGCTATCTATATCTTTATCCTAGAAAGTTTCTGTGAGCAGTCACCTTCGATGTGGCCAGAACATCACACCAGTTGCCCACAGCACGGCTGCGCCGTGCAGATGCTGAATATTTTTAGCCACTACAGTGCAGGTCGGGGGCTGAACTGGCAGAGGATACGTTATTGGGGGTCAATGTGTGACCTTTTCATCTGAAGGATTCTATTTCCGCAAATGGTACAATTTTGGGCATAAATAGTGTGTAATCCAGTGGCAGATTGGAGGCCGGAGTATCCTGGTATAGGATGCCCAGGTCAGGATTCCTGTGCCTCAGTAACACAGGAGGAGAATTCTGGATTATCAGGCAGGAAGATAAATGGTTAAAGAGTATCATCCACCCCACGGATCAGACGTAATTACAGAAGTTTTTTAAAAATAAAGCTCCCTTTTGACTCACTGTTCCCTTCCTTTTCCTTTTGCTCCCAAACAGCTTGCATTTGCTTGCAATGTGATTTTGAAACAGTGGAGTACCGGTGAAATGACTTAAGATGGGGGAAGGGAATATATTGCAATATTAGGCTATTTTTTTAGTTCCCAGCTTCTCTTAGATTTGTTCCCATGTATGGATTAATATTTATGAACTGGTAAAATAAAATCTACATTAAACTGAGACAAAAGGATTTCTGTAGTCCTCTTAACTATGTTAATATGGAAAAATCCTATGAAAAACCTTAAGCAATGGCTTTGTTTCATTTTTTCTGGGTAGGTTAGGATAATACAAGATTAAAATGGTTCTCTGAAGAAATTCACGACCTTGTGGTAAAACTTGTCAGGCTCTGTTAGATGTGGTAGTTCTTATGTTGGAAAATAGTCTCCTGGAAAATTTTCCAGGAATCATAAGATGCAAAGTCTTTTTCCTAATGCATTTTGGAGTCTGTGATAAAATTTTAAGGATAAGAAAGTATTTTACTTTAGGATGATGTTGGTCTCAGGCTTGCTTCTCATGTGTTTAAGTACTGTATCTGTACTTGTTAATGCTTTTCAGTTAAAGACGTTTGTTTACAAACATATTATAGAGTTACAGAAATAAAAGAACCACCTTTAGCGAACAGCTGCATTGGAGAGATGCTTGAGAGGATCTTGGACTTTTTTCCTGTAATGGTATTCTGTCTGTTCTGTCCTGCATCTTTCCAAGTAAAAAATTTTACTCCATGGCTCTGTGTTACTGAATTCACATTTTCCAGTCACTGCTGAACCCTTTGAGATCCTTTCTGTTCTTTCCATTACAGTTCTTTGATACTGATTTTGAGCCTTGTGGTGGGTGACACTAAATAGATTTTGGGTTTGCGCTTCTGGTGTGAATAGTAGGTGTACTTGCTGCCGTGCATTTGCCACTCGGACCTCTGACCTTAAATCAAGTTCTCCTCTAAGTTCTTGTATTGGAAAGGATTTGTTGGTGACGTTTTCTACCTGAGTTTCCTTAGTTCCGGGTTTTCTGAGGTTTTTCAGCGTCAATATTTGCATGCAAATACTGCAATTGGAGCATTTACCGTTCCTTCCTTGTTTTGGTCAATGATCTGCTTTCCCTGAAGCCGCTCCACTAAGCTTGTAAATAACTATCAGCGTACTTTGAAGTGTGTAACAGATTTAATGTCGTCTTGCTGTGTTATCTCTGTGTACCATTTTAAGACCATTCTATGATGTGAAGAGGTGTTTTGACTGAAATCTTTATCCAGACTTGTATGCAGGCCAAAGTAAATGGAATTTTTTCAAACAGTCTCCTTCGGTATCAAGGCATGGCCAGACTTCAGATAGATGGAATACAAGAAAGGGTTCTGAAATGTCAGAAAAGCAACAAAAGGCTGATTCAACTGTGATTAATCATTCTTAAACTAAATACCTCAGACTGACTGTGGTCGTAAGTGGTGCCCCTGGAATTTTATGGCACTCCAGAGCCAATTTCTTTGGCTGCTTTGAGGAATTTCAGCATCACTCCTCCTGCAGCAGTGAAATGCATCCAGTGGTAGCCTGGACTTCCACGTCCACGCGATCCACCAAGGTCTGGCTCATCCTCGCTTGTCCTGACTCTTTCACTCTTTTCGGTCGTTTCTGACCGTGGAATTTAGTTAACCTTTTCAATAAGCTTGGATTTGCTGTGTAAGCTGAAATGTGCGAGGGAAAGAGACTTCATGTGACGTGACTTCATGTGATCCTCTGTCATTTTGGGGGTATAAGTACACGCCATTATGGTTCTGCCACTGAGCGGCAAACAGCTTTGCAAAACGTGTCGCTAGTTCCACACAAAAATAGCTGGCATTTTTATACCTCCGTGCGTGATCTTTTTATTCAGCATGTATTGAAGTTGCTACCAGCTGTCAGCCTGCTTCTCTCACTGGTATTACTATTTGCCTTGATAATGGGAAAAGATGATAAGCTGAGAGTAGTTTGGAGGACTGGAGTTGCTCTGCTCAGGTCTGTTAGGACTTGTACTAGTGGCTTTTCCAGGATTCATTTTGTCAGTTTATAGGAATAAATATGCATTCACATTAGTTCAAAACCTTTTTTTTGTATAAACAGGTCATAAGTAGTCAACTAAATATGCTGAAAAGCCAGTGCTTGTTACAGAGTGCCAAGTTGTTGCTTGCAATACCATTTGGTAATAAAGAACTGAAATACCTGGGTTGAAAAACCATTATCTACTCTAAGAAAGCAATAAAAGTTTTGGCAACACAGTGGGTTTGCTTTTTTTGGCAAGACTGTTAAAAACAAACAGCAAAATAATAAACAAAGACAAAGCCATACAATAATAATAATAAAGCCCTGAAAATTGTAAGTTACAGAAGTGTGTGGGGGAAATCCCTGTTTTTCTGTATGTCTTGTTAACATCACTTTTAACTGCCTCCCTCCTTCCTTCCTTCCTTCCTTCCTCCCGTTTCCTCATGGGACGTCCCCGCTGGCCAGGACACTCCTCTACGTTAGCATCAGCAGCTGAAGTTGAACATTCATTTCTTCAGAGCTCTGCGCTTACCTCATGTGTTCCTTCTAATGGCTTGGGTTAGTGACCGAGGGAAAAAGACTACTCTGAATTATATTGGAGTTTTGGCATCTAAACCCCAAGGGATTTTGAGAAGCCTTTTAAAGTGGCTGGCCGAGACTTCCAAAAGTATTTTGGATGATTGACTTGAGGTACATGTGTTAAATGCTTCTGAAAATCAAATTGCTTTAATATTTCTTCAAGTTGTAACTAGTGCAAAAGGTCCTTATCTCTCTACATATATTTTATCAAATGTGTTTTGACTAGAAGGTTGGCTGGCTGGTTTTGGATCTGATAAGTCGGATGCCAGATTCCGGATCGCAGTGTCCCTTACAGCTTGCTGCTCCCCCCCTCCCCCTTTTTATTCTTTTTTTCTTTTGTTCCTTTCTTCCACAAAAGCTTTCTCCTTTCACCTTTCCGCATCTGGAAGACTCTTACTAACTACTTAGAGCCCACACTGAGTAAATGGAACTAAACGTGTTGGAATAAACAACTATGAGAATGTAGGGCAGAGTAAAAAATACCATGGGTGAAAAACTATTAGTTCTTTAGTTTTTGATGTAGTGCCAGTGATAAATATTTAAAAGTATTTCTCATTTACTTTGAACAGCATCTTACAAAGTGTTTGAGGCCACTTTCTAGGTTGCTGCTTTTTTGTTTTCTTTAAGACATTTCTAGTCAGGTTGTGAAAACTACGTTATTATGGGCATCAAAAAGCAGGAATAAATGCTCTGTTCTGGATAGCAACAGCTGTTACTGAATGCTGACGCTGGATTTCCACTGAAAATATAATTATTAAAAGCAGAATGTCAGTTTCCATGTTGTTTTCATAACAGGTAAAGATAGTGAATGCAATTACTGCTTTTTTTTTTTTTTCCTCCTAAGCTGCTCTGTTTTATCCTGTGTGTAATTGGTAAATTATTATAGTTTTTCCTCAGTGCAAGTGTTGAAGCTGTGCTGAATTTCACACAGCATTTGCAGGGTTAAAACCACTTAGAATCTCATTTTTCTGCTAGAAACAAACACCAGATCCCAGCCATGTCTTTTTTTCTTAACTTTATTTTTCCTTTTAAAATATTTGTAATCAGGACTTATTTTTTTGTCAGTTAGAACTCCCTTGGGAAAAATGTGAACAAGTCCCTGTGGCTTTATTTTTCTAATTTTGGAAATGTGGATTTCTTTTCAGTTGTTTACTTGAAGTTTAAAATGATTGAAGTGTAGCAGAACCGAAGTGAAAATAATATGTATATTTATGCCTGATTGTATTATTTGTGGACTTTTGTCAGGGCAGAAAGAAATGTCTGTTGTACAGGTCTCAGCTGACCTCTGAAGTGAACGAGTCTCTCTCTCGTTGCTGTACTGCCCCTTGAGAAAACAAACGTGGCCAAAAGCAGAACTTTGGGGTGTATGTTGTACAAGCTTTGAAGGAATTGTATCTGAAAGTAATTTTCAGAGTGAAGTTGTATTTGTGAGACACGGCCTTTCTGCAGTTTCAGCTGTATACCTGTAACGTTCTATTTGATGGGTCTTTGATTACAAAACAAATTTCCTCAAATTGAGTAAACTTTTTTTTTGGTGCTTTACTTCTCTATACTGGAGAAATAAATGTTATTAAATAGGAGCAGGTCCACTTACAACTATCCATTTGTTATCTTCTATATGAGACGTGGGTCAGATGACATTATTTTCATGCAGAATTTAAAAAAACAAACAGATCCCTCCACCCAAACCCAACTAAACGAAAAACCCCCAAAGAACCAGTTCCCATAAAGGTCATTTCAGAGAAATGTTCAAAGCCGTATACTGTGTCTTTTAAGTAATTCCCAATATGAGGTGTTTTAAATACCAGACTTGATGATTTACTGATTTTGGTGATGATAATTTTGATGATACTAATGATTTTAATATCTATCAGTAAAGATTTCATTGTTCCGCCTACAACAGGGATATGTTTGTGCATAAGGATGTATATATTCGGGATTCACAGTTCAGATGTTCTGAAGAATAAACACAGAAATGTGATTTTGTTAATTTGTGTGAGCCTTAAGTAAACTAAAATCTAACCTCATTTTCGTAAAAGCACAAGAATAAGAGGTATAGTTGGTTAAATTGTAGGCCAATTCTGTACCGGTGGATGTTTTCAGAGTTATTAGAGGTAAGTTGCCTGTCTCTCTCAAAAGGAGCTGCTAAAAAGATTTATTCAGGATCATGTTAATAAACCTGAGGCAAACCATCTCCTGAATGATAATAGCTGGTAGAGATTTATCACGTCTAATTCATGACTCTGCATAGTCATAAATTCACTGCTTGTTGCTGACTTGTACTAAATCTTATGTGAAGGCTTATTTGGGGACTCCATAGCAACCATTAGCAATTAAAGTGAGAACTGTAAACTGTGCAATATGTAGATGAGAGAGGCATGGGTTTTTGTTTGGTTGGGGCTTTTTTGGAGGGGGAATAATATACTTCACAATTCACGTGTCTTTAATTTTTCTCCTTCATCTGAGGAATGAGGTCACAACTCACATTTCAGAATTTTCCAATTATAGTTCTGTAAATCCATTAGTCCTTGCTAGTAAGTGTAAGAATGCATGGAATTGAGTGTATTTTTAAAGTTTCTAACAAGCAAATGAATTGATATAGTGCTGCTTTGTCAACTTCACTTCATTTTCTGTTGATTTAATCATATATGGATGTTCCTCGAACACTGGTTAACATTTTTTACTTCTGAATTTTGTCTGTCTACCTGTCGCTTTGTGGGTATTCCCAAAAGTGAGTGAATTTGAATATGCAGAGATGCAGTGCCATGATGCAGAAGGTGAAAACATATTTATGAAGATAATGCTCTTCACTTTTCCTAACATAGTCTCTGCGTGAAGTTGTTCATAGCTATGCCAGTTTTCAAGTGTCGGGCAAAATACCAAAGTTCTTGTGTCCTGGAGAAAAATCAGCCCTTTAAATCTGTCACTGAAGTGTAAGTCATGGAACCACTGGTTAGTTTTATCTATGCGCCACATTTATTGAATCTGGCAACACTTGGAGCATTGGATCTCTCATTTAACTTCAAATCTGATTGCTCTTATTGCGTTCTTTCTTATTTTTGCTATTTTGCTGATTATATTAGCTCTAATTAGGCAATATTGTCAAGTGGAATTTATTTGGTCTGAAAGCCAGGAACTCCTGCTTTTCCTGGCTCTGCCGTATTTCACCTTGTGGTCTTTACAGTAGGAGCTGGCTGACAAGTCAGTTAATCTACACAAGAGATGTTTTTTCTTCAATTTTCCAGGAAAGATTTAATGGTAGATACTTTAATGAGGTCTGGTTTTACTAAGACCTCATTAATTTTACAGAGGTATCACAGTACACTTCTCTGAAGTGTTACATTTAATCTAGATGACAATTCATTATTTTGAATGATTATTTTCTTTGTCTGAGTTTGTTTAGCTGGTGACTGTACTGAGTCTCCAAGTAAAAGTATATTAATGAGGTTCTATTATTTATCCTCAATCCTGATATTAAACACAATGCTTCTAACGGTCTAGGTTGCAAAAAGTTCAACATCGGTGTTTGGGAACGTGTGTCCCAGACTCCTGCAGAGGGGAATGGTTTGGAGCCAGGAGGGAATAGTGCAACCGTAGGAAAGTAGGCTTGTCAAGGGCCACGGGGGATTATGTAGTCCATCCCCTTACTCCAAGGTGGGGTCAACTATATTTGTGTTAACTTTTAAGACCCACTGGACATTATGTGTGCCAAAAGCCTCCTTCGATGAACTTACACACGTCTCTGTGCGTTGGTGGTTATATCCCTATATATTCTTGTGCTTTATTAGTCTTCCCATTGAATTTTTTTCTGCATGTCTGACCTGAACTTTTCTTCCTAAAAAAGATTACATTTTGTCCTAGCTACCTACTATGCACATGAGGAAAAAAATTATTGCCTTTTATTTGCAACACCCTTCTTTCTAAACCCAATCTCTGCTGTCATGTTTCTTCTTGGACTTCTCTTATTTTTGCCAAAAAACCCCTCCACCAAATTTTTTGCCAAAAAACCCCTCCACCCCAACCACCCACCAAAAAGCCCCTCACTTCCTTCTAATGTTTTCTCTTTCCAGTGTTTTGTAAGCTTCTTGTCATTCTTTACGTAGTCTAGTGGATTTTCATCAGCTGATGATTTCTGTCCTAGAGAATGACATCTAAAATTTGGCCTTCTCTCTAAGGCCCTCAGATGCTGAGGTCAGCTTCTACCGCTTGTTTATGTAACATGAGTTATTGCCTTTTCATTGTACTAAAGAAGATGGTAGGCTCCGGAGGCAAGGAGAAAGGGTGGAAAGGAGAAAAAATGGGAATTGTGCAAGTACAAAGTTTTCAGAATGGGCTAAATTGGGACTCGGGCTGAGTTATTGTCAAGGTTTGTGACTAAGTGACTATGAAATCACATGCGTATGTGCTCTCGAATCTTTCTGCTGTTCATTCTGGTTTAGCTAAGTCTCTGTGAAAAGTTGCATCTTTCTTTCAGGAGAGACTATTGCATTAAATGAAGTGACAAAACATAGAGGGTTTTATGGCTGTTCCTTACAGTGCCTCTGGAGATCTTTTGGATGAGTTTTATCTTCCTTGTTATAGTAAATTATTATTTATGGTATTATAGTAAATGCTGGAAGTGGCAGCTCAAAGAAAGTAACAAATTAAGAAGAAACAAAACCCAGAGTAAAGATGCATTGCTACTGGATTGCAGATGATGGCGATTAATTGTAGTATTTTCACACTACCAACGTATCACTAGTAGGGGAGAAGCTTACTTTGTGTTATCCTGTGGTAGCCACCAATATTATTCAGATGCCAGTAATTTAAAAACAAATCTATACTCTCTTGAATTGATGTTAGAGGCAGTAGTCGAAGTTTGCGGGGCCTGGCAGGCTCTTGGATGGTGCTGCGCTTTCACGAAGGCTGTCATGAGGGCACTGGAGCTCTGAGGGATTGCACAGAGGAGGGCCCCAAGCAGAAGGATCAACGCAGAAGTGAAATATTTTTGTTACAGCCTCTTTAAAGCTTTTTCTTAATCTAATAAAATCAATTCCCAAAGGCTTTCAAAGGTTACCTTATTGGGGAGGCCTAGCGAGACCTGGGAGCTTGGCAAACTGTTGTCTTTTGAGTGTGAAACAAAAAAAAAACCCCACAAAACCCCCTTGCTGGTTTCAGACGCTGCCCTGAGGTTTCCGCTCACCGTGTGGGAGAGTTAACCAGTGCCGAAAACTTTATTTTGTTTAGTTGTTTTCAACTGAATAACTGAACTGTTCTAAAAGGAATGACTGAAACTGTTAAGAGTAGTTATTTGCTACGTTAGATGTGTAGGATAATTTTGGGATTCTTACTAGCAGGATTTCAAGGGAGTAGATTATCTTTCTTAATAGAATATTATACTGTTTGCTTCCTTCCTCTTTGTCATTTGGAATAAAAATGTTTTCACAAATAACACTGAGCTAGAATGACCAAAAAAAGGGGTATGAAAATGACCCCATTGTCAACTAATTGAAGATGAATGGGGTCTGTGGAGCAAAAGTACACAGGAACCAAATTCTCTGTTCGTCCCTTCACAAATGCGCTGTTGTTTTATGAATGGACAGAAGACAAGATGAGCTTTTTGTTCCACTGATCTATTGATTTTTTTTTTTTAATTTATTTAAGATATTAAGGCTAGTGTTCTGAAGGGCTTAGTGCTAATATGGTCAGTAAGATTGATCCATGATTTATTTTATGATTTTTTTTTTAAACATTCTTTCCATTTTAGTCTTTACCAGTTGGCATTGTGTGGCTTGCTATTGTTTTTAATTATTTTCCATTCAGGGGGAGGGGGAGGATGGTGGAGAGATATTAAAGTATATTTTGGGGGGGCTTGCTACTCTTTGCATCCTCCATTTACTCCACCTTGTACGGTGGCAGTGAAGGACTGAGTAAAACACTATAATGCCTGCTGAGAGCCAGAGAACCAGTTCCACGTTCTGCCCCTGCTTCTCAGGTTGGGCAGTCTGAGGATGCTGTGCAGGGAGGTCAGGTGGGAAGGTCTCCACAGGGAGAAGCTTTGGGGCCTGCTCCACCACGATTCCTGCTAAATTAGGTGTGGCACTGAGAAAGGATCCAAAGGACAGCACCTGTGCAGCCTAAATCACTGCAAGGTGGTATTTTATGTATTCCTCATAAATTGTTGTGTGCTTTTAATAGAGCTCATTTTGTAAGCCCTGACTGAAACTTTATTTTAGAAGATAAATTGCTTGCTTTCTCAGAATTGTATCTGTTTTACTGTTTGCTGCTGATGCTGGTTTAATGGATTTATAAGCACAAAATAACTGTCAATGGGGGATGGTAAAGAAACTCTGTACATTAAATGTCTTCTTGATCGCATTGATGACTGAATTGTTAGTCCTCAAGTGCCTGTACCACCAGCCCCACCTTCTGATGAAGTTTTAAATGATAGTACATTTACCGCCTTGTGATGTGGGAAGAAGTTAGTGTGATGATCCAAGAAAAAAGATGGCAATATTCCTCAAGCCAATACCCATTAAGTTGGAAAAGTTGCAAACTGCCACAAAAGTATCTAAAATCTCTAGTAGGCTACAAGCTGAATTCTGCACAAGATGGGCTTTCTTTAATCCTCTTGCCTCTGTGGTGGTTGCAAGTCTTTAGAGCAGCAACACAGAAGAATGAGGGGGAACCTTCTGAGAGTCTCTTAAAACTGCAGATACTGTTCCTTCCCTGAGACTGATGAGCCCCTTCTGGGTTTACGGCCCAGTCTTTGGCTCCTGGCTGCATTAGGTTGGTTGGGCAGTGCAATGCCAAGAGAAGACTTCCCTAAAGGGGCAGCTGGAGACCTTCTGGAGGGGTGGTGGTGGAGTCGGAATGTGCCACACTTCTGCCAAGCCTTGCCAGTGCCGCAGCCTCCCAGCGCCCGCCGCAAGCTGCTGTACTTCGCTGGCTTGAGATGCCACCAAGGCTGAACAAGAGGCAGAAGAGTTTAGAAACAGTTTTGGCCGCTGTCCTTTAGATGTGTAGATCTGGATTGAACTGTTGTGTCAATATTTACTGGCATATGATGGCAAGCATTCAAGGATCTATCACACTTGGCTCTCTATTTTAGAAATGTGTCAAAAATGCATGGAAGTGCATGAAACTGCTTTTGTGTGTCAAGATATGCAGGCACGTGAGTACAGTGTGGAGCTGTATTGATTTTAAAATAAAGCAAGGTGTTTGCCTGGGCAATTTTTAATTATTTTAACTCTGAAAAGCGAGGATTATAAACTGTTAGAATGTCAACAAAGTGCTTGATGTTTATAAGCGTGGTTCTAATTTTAATACTCCCCTAATCCTATATTTGGATGTGTGTTTAATATACCCTTGTATTACTAGGTTTTGGTATGATCAGGACTTAACGTAGCATATGATATAGTTACTGATTCCAGCCCATTTGCCTTCAAACTTGTTTTCTTCTGCGAAGGTGATTATAAAGAAAACAGTTTCCAAACATCTGGCACTAAGAGAAAACTGAAGAGTGGATGTTTCAGCTCAAAGACTTTGGGGATACATAATGTTAAACAGTATGTTTTCCTAAACATGCAAGTAGACATTTGTGTACCTTTTAATGGTAGTAATTCAGATGAAAGCATAATAGTCAAACTGTTCTAACCAGCTCTGAGAACAGTGTGGGGCAGTTTTACAGAGCCACGAGCGTGCACGTGTGTATTTACATTGCTAATAGATGCAAAAGCTGCATGCAGAATTACCGCTACAGAATTTGCTACTATAATTTCATTTTGTTCAGTTTTATATAATAAAAATGGACTTACTTGACAAGAATTACAGTATTATAAGTTTAATATTTTGTTTACAATTAAGGAAACAGGATTCACTAACATAAGGAGGAGTTTGAAAACAAGTCAATGTCAAAAAGAACATGTTGAAAGGATACAATTATTTTTACTATATTATGTCCTCAGGCAGTTGTTATTCTCTGCAAAACAGCTTAACAAAGGTTCACTACATCTATCTAGCTATATTTTCTGTGTCTTATTCCTACATTTGTTTAGTGTTCCTATATTTGGATTCTTTCCCCACTTATATTTAGCGTGGTCCCAGAGGGACTCAAAAGTATTGCAGCTCAGAAACTCCGGGGCTCTCTCAGTTTAGTGTTTCTTCTGGCAACTGATACAGCTGCAGCCTGCTTTTCCGTATCGAGTGTAAAGGCGGAGAAGACGAACAGAAGCTGGTATGGGCTGTGGTGGCCGTTCAGATTCCGCTTTCCGCAGCGTTGGGGTTTTTGGCTCTTACGATAAGTGTTTGCGTGCGCTGCAGGGGAGGCGTGATGCCCAGCTGCTTTACACGTTTCCAGTTTTGGAGACTACATACCATCTCTTCTACGGTGACAAGACTTACGCATTTTGCAGTATGGATTTTTGTCTCTTTTTGAGGCTGTTGCAGTGAGATCGAATGGCTTCAGTTCAGGCGCGTGGTTTGTGAGCTCCGCGTGCTGAGGTGGTCCCAAGGTGAAGTAGGATGCTCTCCCGCTGAGAGCGAGCGGGCTCCTCGGAGAGCACAGAGGGGCTTTGTTTACCAGTTCTCCTCTCCCAGCAAACAAAGCAAGCTTGTTTAACAAATGCTTGATGAACAAAATGGACCTAAAATTAGAATGCTTATTTCATGAATGAAAATTTACTATGAAAGTAAACATTTTTAGGGACAACAGAAGAAACTGCTTTTAAAGTGAACTTCTTTTGATGGTCCAGAATTTTTGTACAGATACTTGTTGATACTTTGTACAGATAGCTGTTGCTTTGCTTGCCCTTAAGGTTTAAGTTCTAACACATGCTTGGAGCACAGTGGTGAAGTGAGCCCTTTTATTTATTTATTCCTTTTTGAATCCGCAGATGTAAGGGCAACAAGTAGGTTTAGATTTTTTGGCAGAGGTGCGTTACTCTCTCCTGATAATATCAACTGTAGACACTTAAACACTGAGATTTATCGTTGCCTTATTTTCTCCTTCAGATTTTTAGTCTGAATACCATCTTTTTGTGTGTGTTAAGGATGTGTTAACTTGAATTTCACAATATTATTTAGTCAAGATCCTGCAGAAATGAAGTTTTTACTAATAAGCTTTCCTGTACTGTTTTCTCCTCTTTGTCCTACAACTTTACTCTTTTCTACTCTCCTAAGGTTACTGTTAACACCTATTTGCGTATATGTACCGCCATTCTTGAAGTTGTTTCTTCAGTATTGGGTTGTGTATATTTCGGTGTTGAATGACTAAATGTAAATTATTTGGCTTTTACTAGGTTTTTTATTGTTGGACTTTGAAAAAACATGTCAAGTGTACCATATATTGATAGAAAGCCTTAAAGTTAAAAATCTTGTACTGTTCTGAATTACCGATTCAGAATATTATTTCTTGTTCTTAGAAGTATGAAAGCAAATAGAAACTAAAAAAGCTGGAGTGGCAATTTTTAAAGTGACATTGGTTTTCAGCATGATTTAATTGCATAAACACACTAAGTGCTTTTGAAAATCGCACAAAACATTGTAACCTAAGCCAACATCTCTCATCTGAATTCTTAATGAGGAGGATATTTAAACTCGTGAATATCAGTGTTTCACAATTTGAAAAGCTGTCAATTAGTCTAGTATTTATTATGTCTTCAAATATTCCACAGCCTGAGTCAATAGCTGGGTGTGAAGGTGACGTATGAAATTATTTATTCAGTGTAAGGCTACCATCAGCCCAGACTTTCCTGGGTAGGTCTTATTTTCTTGCCGTCAGAGTCTTGTCTGGATAGATTTTTGGCGAGTTCTGTGTGTTTCTGACTGCGTTTTTGGAAACCCCATTGGAGACAGAAGCAAGACTTTGGGAATGTCTAGGGCGGAGGTGGTATTCCCGGTGGTGGTGTGATGGGTGTAGGCGGTAATGCAGAGATCCGACCTGCAAGGCTGGGCAGAAGAAGGGGCACTGAGTAGCAAGCACCAGCCTGTGCTCGGAGCGGCTTGGGGCCCACGGGTGGTCGAGTTGGGATGAAGGGTTGAGTTTTGGAGCTGGGAGAAGAGAAGGTTTGGGGGTCCAGAGAAAACTCTCTGAGGACAGCTGTTGGAGAGACACTAGGAAGGATGGGGAAAGCTTGGACACCGATGAGCACTGGCACTTGCTGGGGAAAATGGCACAAAGTCTTACAGGTAGCCATAGAACACAACGGCTGTAATGGGGAGTTTGATTTGGAGATAGACATATAGGCAAAGAATTGTCAAAAGGGTTAAAAATACAGAGAAATTCATGGACAGGAAGAAACGCAGGTTTCTGTGCGCACAGTAGTGAACAGGTTTATCCAAAAGCCGAGAATCTGCAGCTGGGTTAAGTTGCAAGAGCAACACGTGTTATGCATGGATAAAAAGAGTAAATTGGAGACTTCATAGATACCTGAAAAGTAAATACTGTATCTTGCTGCAGAATATACCTGCTTTTCTCTTGTGTCGTCCTTTGGAATTACTGCTTTAAAAGATGAGAAGAAACAGATTTGAGTTGAAGTGAGTCATGTGAGTGAGGGCAGCAGATTTAGTCCCTCTTTTCTTTTAACCATCACAAAGGATTAAAAAGTTAATTTGCATTGGTTTACTTTTTGGTACATCATAATCCTGGTCAATGCTTTTAAAAAATAAAAATGAAAAATTATGTACACTGCCCTCACACCCATTTCTGTTGTGCTGGTGGTTTAGTTCTGGTGAACGTTAATGGTCTGGTTCCCAGTTGTATAGAAAAATATTTCAAAACATGTTCACTTTCATTCAAATTCTATCAATTTAATTTTGTGTTTGGATTTTTTTTTTCTATTAAATAAACATGGTCTGTAGTGTTTTTACTTTGGTAACTAGATAGTGGAAGCCTCTCTGACAGGGCATTAATTTAGCTTTCCTGTGGAGCGTGTCTGTAAGCTGCTTAGATGAATGCTGTTCTTTTAGATACGACTCCAGCTAGGGAGGTATTAATGAATGTTTAAAACTATTTGATATCAGTGTGACAATTTTGTGTATGTAAGCGTAAAGCGTCAGTATGATATATTAGGTTGTGCATATTTTTCCTGTAATTATTTCACTTTATGTTAAATATAAGAAAATAAACTTTAATACTTAATTTCATACATTTAATTTAATGAACTCAAAAAATATTGTCAGTTTATGGCAACTCTTCAAGAGAAGGATATGGGATCCACAGGATTGAAACACTCACTACCTTTTTTTTTTCCCTTTTGCTTCTCACAGCTGCCAAAATAAACTCCTTTTGAGATAGACGTAAGTCAACATAGTTGGTGTGTCTCTAATGAAGCATTCCTTGTGAGGCCCCCACTTGGGTTTTATCTTTTTGTCATAGTTTTTTTTAATCTCTCTTTCCAGGTTTAATGCTGGGGTCTCCTTAAGAATTTCTGCAGCAGATGCAAAGTAAACAAGTTCCATTTCAGTTATACAATTTTTATTCCCTGAGACCTTTGTTTTTTGAAGTAAAAAGACAAAGCGTATTACATTTTTTTCCTTGTAATATACGTCATGGTTTTTTTTAAGTTGTTGAAAAAGCTGGCTAAAATTCAGAGAAACTAATATTCATCAAATGTACGAGTTTAACTCTTCTTTCTTACTGTTTTCAACTGAAGCTTTCTCAAACTGTGCTACCTTTTTTAGGATTCTTGAGTAGCTTCTTGATGAGCAAGACGGATACTGGCTTTCAGCTTCAGAAGTATGTCTGTGTGGTACCATCTCTAATTAGCTTGTTCCCAACTGGATGTTTAATGGCACTTTCCAGTAAATGTTAACTGGTTTTGTGTGTTTTATTTAAAATCACAAATGCATGGTTTTTTCCTGTAAGATTTTTGAACCTGTGGCTGTTTTAATTTCATAGGGAATCTCAGTCTCTGAATGTGTACAAATACACCTTGAATTTGAAACATTCTTTAGAATTTCAGTCTTGCATTGATGTCACTATTCTGACAGTTTATTATCACTGATACTAAGTATTAGTAAATGAGAGAGATAAAATGGCAATATTTGAAGCTATGCAATGTTTGAATGTTCTTGGTGGCAGTCTCAGGAATTTCAGCCAGGAATGTACAGTATGGTTTTCCTGTAAGTACCATCCCATATCAGCATCTTTTATTTTTGTATGCCAAACACAAAGTTTATGTAGCAACACTGGAAGCTAAACTTAGTTTCAATAGTCTATTTTAATAAAATGCCATTGTGTATGGCACAGATTAGCAGATACAAGCAAAAAAGAAATAATAAAAAAAAGGAACCTGGGGAAATACAAAAAGGTAAAATAGATACATTGATAGTTTGATGATGTAAAAATACTTAAAAAACCCCCCATACTTTAAAAGTGACCCTCACTTTATGTAAGCTTTTTTTTTGAGTAGCTGCATACTTGTAGTATTTCTCTTTGTTTCTCAGTTTCATGAGTTGTATTCATACTTGTCTGTCATTTGGATATTATTACTTCAGCTTTAGATAAACAGCCAACTTAGGGCAGTTCAGAATCCATAAACTTGCTGTTTCTGTCATTGAAAGTCTGGTACCAGGGTACAAGAGCTGTTGTAGGGAAAATAATGCTCCTTATTGGTCTTGAAGGTACCGTTTTGTAATGTTTTGTACTGTCTCTCCAGTGTGCGACACCATATACCTGGCTTTGAGCACCCTTATACTGCACTTCTCAGGTTTGGTGCTGCGATTTATAGTTATCACACGGCATCTCCAAAGTGAAAGGGCAATATTGAATTGCTTATATAATTCTCCCACCTCAAACTTACAAAAAAAACCAACCACCCCATAAAGCAGCGTTTCCCAATGCTTCTATTGTACAAACTAGAAACTCTGAATAAATACATTGTGTTGAAGAAACAGTGGAAATTTGGGGAGTCCGAAGTGGCTGACAAGTGCAGCTGGGGAGGAACGCATAAAGGGTGGAGAGAGCATTTGCATTTAGAATGGTTTTCCCCATCTCTCTGCTACCACAAAGGGCATGAAGTTGGGGTTGTTTTCAGATAACAGCTTGTAAAATGCTCACACAAATTCAGCAGAGTAGTATTCGCTGTTTAGATTAAGCTCACTGAGATCTAAGAACAGTAAATGTGACGCTATTTTGTATGTCTGTATCTATCCATCTGTCTGTCTTAGCCAGAACAAAACTGAGTGAGAGCAGGTATGGGCTGGGAAGAGACACAGATGTCTAATGGCTTGTGTCCAGGTTCAGAAATGTCACTGTACACTAAACACCCATTGGCTGGAGTAAATCTCAAAATGCAAAGAATAGGAACATAAAAGACTGGCAACCGGCACCCTGCAAAGGTTATCTTTAAATTATCTTTTCATAAGTATTCATTTAAATGTGTTGTTTATCTAGTCATCAAGGAGACGTTAAAAGTATAGTTTTTATGATGTAATTCCTGATCGTACAGATTTTTTGCCTTTTGTGCAAGCCTAATCACTAGCTTTATTTCAGATATAGTGGCTTTAATATGGTGACTTCAGATAGAGTGGCTTTAGTTGCTTAGAACAAGCCATGGAAAACTCTCACTTACTGATCTTTATAAATGAAAAAGAACAAACTCTTGGCAAGAAGTCTTGGAGGAGAGAGCAACGCTTGGAAGTGGTTGACAGAGTACGCCCAGAGCTGTGCGTTATCTTTAGCTGTGGACCGTTGCGTCCCAAGCTGATAAAACAGAGATGATAAACGCCCGCCACGCATGCATCACTTCTGCAGCAGCCCTCCACGACAGCGAAGCGAAAGTCTCTTAAGCATACTAATTACTGTTAACTCTGGTTTCAAGTTTAAAAGTTATCTCATTGATTAATGTTAGAGAGGATAATGGGATCTGTTTGAGTATGGTCATGGATATGCGTTATCTAAAGCAGCACTTTGTTGGCTGCTTGGATCTTGCTGATGGCACGTCTGTATATTAATGTGCAGCCGTTCATAGCTTGGATCTCGTGACATAAACATCCACAGCCTCCCTTAGCTCGTTATACTCGGTGGGTGGAGGGAAAGATAATACTGGCGTATAAAAGGAGGAAGAAGAGCTGGACAGAGTTAGAGACTGAAGGGGAGAGGCAAAAAACCACCTGTTCCGAATTTCCCCCTTTTTCATCAGTGGAAAGCAATTTTTTCTCTAGCAGTCCATGAGCATTTTCAGACACCTTTTGGCCATTTTCCAGTATCAAAAGCAAGCTAGAAAGTGTTAAATATTTCACATGATTTCTATGCAAGAGGACAAGGTGAAAGCAGCTATTTAGAGTGTGCACTGAGTTATGAAGATAGCAGAATCCAAACAATTCAGGAGATTCCTAGGAATAGCATGTGTTGGGAAAACAAAGAAACGATAATACTTTCTGAAAGTATTTTGAGGGGGAGGAAGTAATTCTTTGTAAGTGCTTCTGTGCAGACCATGGTAGGCAAATAAAGTGCTGAGATTTACCTTAAATCTGAGTGAAATTTAAGATAAATTTAATTTAATTCCATTTTTGTGGTGGGTTAAGAGCATGTAGCCAGTTAATGGCCGAATAATGGCATTGTAGCTGTAGGAACTTGAGCATGAATCTTGTCTGTCTTCCTTTTTGTCTTTTACTCATTATCTTAAATCTGTTTTACACTCACCCGAGATACTTTATTTAACTGAGGGAAAGTACGAAAACCTTCTGAAACACTAAAAATTTTTTATATTGAGTGAAGAACAGCTAAATATGAATATGTAGTCAATATTTGTAGGAAACGATTTCTTTCCAACTAGTTGTAAGACTTGTAGGAAACAAGTGCTATAACTATTTTGTCCTTGGAAACAGTTTATCATTAGTTATTTCTGTTAATACTTTACATTTAATTGGGAAATAAACAGAAAAGAGGTGAAAGTTGGCAAATTATACCATTGCTTTGGTCAGTCAGATTAAAGATTGTTGGGGCACATTTAAAAACAAAATAGCAAAAAAGTAATGTCATGGCAAATTAACTGAACTAAGTAAGTGTTGGTACACTTGTACTTGAAATACAACTTAAAATGTTTGCATTTCACTTATAGGAAATCAAACAATATAGGAGGAGGTGAGCATTTGCTCTGCATTTCTATGTTTGAGATGCATTGGGAAGCACGTTACAGCTCCCTGACTGGCCTGTAAAATTCCCATTACACAGATTTTGTGCCTGTGATAATGCAACTAAAAAAAAAAGAGCATCGGCACAGCTTTTTGAAGAGGAAGGAATATTTCCTTTGCACTTCGTATACTTCTCAAAAGTAGTTTTGAGTTTTATGAGCTACAGAATGAATTTTGGTTATTATTCATAACATCTTTTAAGGATTTCAATGCATTATTCTTTAATAAAACAGAAAGGTGGCTAAGCTCTCAAGAATGCAGCTCTGGAGTTCTAAAAATGTTGATTGCCTAATTAATTCAAAGTTTGCAGTTTGGATAAAATCAGCTTGTTTGATATTGGTACTGGAATATCAGGCAGTCTGTTTACACGTGCAACTGTGGACCCTACGGTTAAATCCAAATTGTCGTTACTTATTCATTGAGTTACCCACAAACTATACATTGGCTGATTTAACTCCTTTTTGGTATATGCTGTCTTGTATGCTGAATACTTTTGGGCAATCCCAAGCACAAATACAGGCTGGGTGGAGAATGGATCAAGAGCAGCCCTGCTGAGAATCACTTCGGGGTGCTGGTGAATGAAAAGCTGGACATGAGCCAGCAATGTGCGCTCGCAGCCCAGAAGGCCAACTGTGTCCTGGGCTGCATCCCCAGCAGCGGGGCCAGCAGGGCGAGGGAGGGGATTCTGCCCCTCTGCTCCGCTCTGGGGAGACCCCCCTGCAGTGCTGCCTCCAGCTCTGGGGCCTCAGCACAAGAGGGACATGGACCTGCTGGAGCGGGGCCAGAGGAGGGACACAAAAATGGTCAGAGGGCTGGAGCACCTCTCCTCTGAAGACAGGCTGAGAGAGTTGGGCTTGTTCAGCCTGGAGAAGAGAAGGCTCCAGGGACACCTTCTAGCAGCCTCCCAGTACCTAAAGGGGGCTTATAAGAAAGCTGGAGAGGGACTTTTGACAAGGGCATGTAGTGATAGGACAAGGGGGAATGGCTTTAAACTGAAGGATGGTAGATTTATATTAGATATAAGGAAGACATTCTTCCCTGTGAGGGTGTTGAGGCCCTGGAACAGGTTGCCCAGAGAAGCTGTGGCTGCCCCATCCCTGGAAGTGTTCAAGGCCAGGTTGGACGGGGCTTTGAGCAACCTGGTCTGGTGGAAGGTGTCCCTGCCCATGGCAGGGGCTTGGAACTGGATGATCTTTAAGGTCCCTTCCAACCCAAATCATCCCATGATTCTATAATTTTTTATGATAAATCTGAAGTCTCCAACTGTCTCTCTGATAAATAAAGCTGCTTGATTTATTCCATATCTATTAATCTTGAGGATTTTTTTGTTTGTTTGTTTAAAAAGATCAAAAAAATTGGTGACTATGAGGTGGGAGTGAATTTGTGTAGGTTGTTTTGGGTTTGGGGTTTTTTTTTGTTGTTTTTCTTAAGTCTTCCAGACCTTCCACAGATGGATCCCATGTGAGTGACTGCGGATGGTTGGAAGCACAAAGGGATTCAGATGTTCAGCTCTTTGTCCCCGCCGGCGCTGGCTCACCGCGCGGGCGCAGCGTGGCACGGCCCAACCTCCGTCTGCGAAAACACAGTAGTTAGAGTTACTTGCAAAGGACTCTCCTGGGGATCAATAAAGTCTATTTCTGTTTATGTAATGAACTCAGGGAGCAAGGGTCTGCTGTAGTACTTTGCTGATGGGATTCCAGCGGGGTTGTCTTTCAATGAAAAGACTGAATTTAATAAACCTGTAGTCTGGCGGGCTCTTTCTCGGGTGGTGCTGCCTTGCTCTAATGGATTGCTGTTGATAATTTGGGGTTACTTTGTTTACGTAGTCTGAGAGCTTCTTTTTAAGCAGCTGGCTGGAAATAGAGATGAAGGCAGTCTTAATTCACTTTTAATAAAAGATCAATGGGTTTATTGTGAAAAAATAGAATACAGATGTAAACTGTACCTGATAAAAGAATTAAATGTGTGTTTAACCTTCCTATTTTGTTTTTTCAGTGCTACTGGTGCTTGACCTTCTTCATTTTTGAGACTATTCCCTTTCTTGGTAGTTTTACATTTTAAAATTTACTTAGACTACAAAAACAAACTCTACTGGTGTTTTTCATCTCAAGTGCTTACCAAATCCCTCAGATTTTACAAAATATTTAAAAAGTAATCTCCAGACTAAAGTCTCATTAAAACCTTTGCCCTTCCTGTGGAACAGAAGTTCAGAGAAGTTCTGCTCAATTCTGATCTGGAAACCGTAAACCAAAAAATATCATGGTGTGAAGTATTAATTTAGACTTGGCAGCCTACTGTAAAATTTATTTCCAGAAGTTTCCAATTAAAATGCAGCATGTCTAATAGTATAAGGGAAAGCACCTTAAAGGCTCTTTCTTTTATATTATATAGGAGGAAAAATGCCCCAAACATGAGTGAAGATAAAACATTTTGGAGGTATTTTTTATTAAACAAATCACATTTATATTGCAATGAGTTGACTTGGTAGAAGAAACCAGGTACTCGGGAATTTCTTAGCTATACTAATTTTCAGTATTGCTTTTTAATCAAGCCGTTTGATAGGTTAGATATTTATAAAGATGCAAATTTTTTTTGCTTTTCTCTGTATCTTTATTATACCTTGTGCTCTCCTGCTTCTTGAACAATGCAGTTTGGATGTCTTCCCCCTGTGGCCCTTTCCCTCTGTTTCAGAGGAGAGAAAGCAAAAGTGGAAAGAGGACAGATTGACTAGGATGGGATGGTTAAAGGTATACAATACCTTATGTAAGAGGATAGAGTAAAACATTTAGATCCTTTCAGACTGATGGATGTACCATATTTGTCTGTAAAATCACGAGTGGCATGGTGATAAGGCAACAATTCTTCACTGCATTTCTGTAATAGAGCTAGGAATGGTCATAGAATCATAGAACAGTTTGGGTTGGAAGGGACCTTTAAAGCCCATCTGGTCCAACCCCCTGCCATAAGCAGGGACATCCTCAACTAGATCAGGTTGCCCAGAGCCCCGTCCAGCCTGACCTTGAATGTTTCCAGGGATGGGGCTTCTACCACCTCTCTGGCCAACCTGTGCCAGGGCCTCATCACCCTCAGTGTGAAAAACTTCTTCCTTAGGTCTAGTGTAAATCTCCCCTCCTTTAGTTTAAAACCATCACCCCTTGTCCTATCACAACTGGCCCTGCTAAAAAGTCTGTCCCCATCTTTCCTGTAAGCCCCCTTTAGGGACGGGGAGGCTGCAATAAGGTCTCCCCGGAGCCTTCTCTTCTCCAGGCTGAACAACCCCAACTCTCTCAGCCTGTCTTCACAGGAGAGGTGCTCCAGCCCTCGGATCATTTTTGTGGCCTCCTCTGGACCTGCTCCAGCAGGTCCATATCCTTACGTTGGGGCCCCAGAGCTGGATGCAGGACTCCAGGTGGGGTCTCACCAGAGCAGAGGGGCAGAATCCCCTCCCTCGCCCTGCTGGCCACGCTGCTGGGGATGCAGCCCAGGGCACGGTTGGCTTTCTGGGCTGCGAGCACACGTTGCCGGCTCGTGTCCAGCTTTTCATCCACCAGTACCCCAAGTCCTTCTCGGCAGGGCTGCTCTCGATCCCTACATCCCCCAGCCTGTATTGATACCAGGGGTTGCTCCAACCCAGGTGCAGGACCTTGCATTTGTCCTTGTTGAACCTCATGAGGTTTGCCCGGGCCCACCTCTCGAGCTTGTCATCAAACAGAACTACAGTTTGCAGCTTGAAGTAAATCAAAGCAGTTGTTTAGGATTATTGAATGGCAGAATGCATTATTGCTGAAGTTATCTGGTTGTGGAAGGATCTGTACTGCAAACTGTTGGAGGCCGACAGAGTTTTGGCAGAGTAACACTATAGGCTTATACTGTTCTTTTTAGTCTTCACTGAGTATTTTCTATTGAGGGCTGTCAGAGATGGGGTATTTGACTATTCCATGGACATCTGGTCTGACCTGCAGTGGCCGTTATGCTATAACAGCTCAAAATGTGTTAATATTCTGTCTCAAGAAGGGTGTTTCTAGATGTCCATGAAAATTTTAAACAGCATCAAAAATAACGAAATTTTAGGCAAATGTATTTTTTTTATTTCCAAAACCATTTCAAAATAGCACATTTTACGCCTTGTTGGATATTTCTCGACAAAATGTAGGTGCACAGATGGAAATATGTGCAGTTGTTGTATATAGCCAGAGTGCATTTCAGCAGCAGGCGGTGTTGGATTTAAGCAGCTGAAACGTAAGACAAGTGCTTAGGGATGGTCTGTAAGATGATGCTTTTTGTTGAAAGTCTTGCAGTTAAGTATTCCCAAGATGGTCTGGACAGCGTAAACAGTGCTACTGTGCAAGAGCTTTTATATGGTGAGATAAAAGAAAGCAAAATGTTTTCAGTTGTGGAATTTTACCATAGACAGAATTACTTCTGAAATGTATGCTGATGTGGTCTGAAGCCAAAGAGAAATGATCTTCAAAAACAGTTCTGCAAATCTGACGAAGTTGTTGTACTGTGATAAACTGCTCTGCAGCAGTTCCCTTCAGGAGATCCCCTTTCTATTTTGGACTTACACTGGGTGTATACTGCACATCAGCAATATTAAGAATAAGAAGGAATATAACTGGCATGTTTAGAGGCAGGTTTTTTAGATGATGTAATGGTTTTAGAGTGAATAATGGAATATGAACATTTTTGTTGAAGTGTAGGTACATGAGGCAGAATCTGGCTGGGTTCTCAGGTTCAGATTTTCTCACGTCGAGGAATAGGGGAGGGTGTGGGTGTGTGGAAGTGAGGTGGATTCATTGTTTATTTTCACATTGAGTTTTTAACATTTTTAAGAAAGTAAGTATTGAGTGCTTAGGGGAGGGGAAAAAAAAGGACAAAAGCCCCTAGAAATTATTGTGTTTGATTTAACAGATTCTGTGGATTCTCTTTTTAGTTCTGTCAATATAGAGACAGCGCCAACGCTGTTCCTTGGGAAACTCGCCTCTGTATGTCTCCGTGTTCCCACTTCCCCCACGGAATGAGTCATGGGATGTGGATTTAACCAGTAGAGTAAATAAAATAACTTTACAGGAGAAATATCTTACTTCTAGTATGTTTGGAAATACTTTTTAAAAGGGAAGATATTGAAGAGCATCAATGGCTTGTTTAATTTTTACCTCTAATTACGTTTTGTGTCACTGGTCAGTGATCCCTCTTCCCTATGTGTCACCACCTCAGCCTCACATATCTTCAGGGAAGTTTATTAACAAGATTCTAAATTTGGGGGGGAAGAAAACATCTAAAGGAAGTTACCTCAGAACTATTTCTTCCTTTTCCCCTTCTAAGTAGGGTGTTTTGATGCCTAAAATAAATACTGAATCTACAGTGATGGATTGGATAATCAAATTTTCCCATTACTGCTTTGATCAATACTGAAGAAGCTCTTTTTTGTTATAACCAAACTAGTATTGCTGCGCTGCAGTTAATTTTATACGGCCCATTTTATGACAGAATATAACATTATGGAAGTAACTGGGAAATTTAGAATAGGGCTGTGTAGTGATACGGTTTTCACATGTGGGGTTCATAAATGTGACATATTTCAAGGTGTAGGGGCAGTAATTTCTAGGAAGACTGTAAGTGACTGAGCAATCTTTACTTACACCTATGAGTATTCTCGTGCTACTAGGAAAGACTAAACTGCCACCTTGTACTTTCTGAGCTCCAGCGCCAGCTCTGAAAGATGGTTACTTGGCTGTTTCTGCCTTCTTGGCCAGTTGAGAAAATGTCTTTAAATCAACAAGTAATTAGGTTCTATTTTTTTTTTTTCAAATCTAACTGAAAAAGCATATTTTTTCCCTAAGTCCTTAAATTGTTTCATCTGAGTAATGGTGACTAAAAGTGTTCTTTAAGCATTACCTTCACATACCTTTCAACTATTTCTGTTTAGATAGCGTAACATTTCAAAGCTGTTTATTTAATAATGTCATTTCCATTCTCTAGCTTTAGAGGATTTTCTAAGGCCTCGAGGTTTAAGCTTCTGCATGGAATTGGAGGAATATTATTTTAACTTAATATAGAAATTTGCATTTAATTAAAAAAAAAATAAAACCAAACCCGAACAACAGTAGTTACAAGTCAATCCTGAATGTTTTTCAGATGAGAAAATCAGTCATACAGACTCATTTCAGAAAGATACATCAGGTATTTGACAAGGTTCAGCATGAAGCTTTTTTTTTTTCATGTGGACATTTATGACTTTGTTTTTATGAGAGATAATTCTTTTATTTCTTCCTCAACATTTTAAAGTTGGTGGGAAATGCATAATGAAAACAGTTAATTCTGCTATAAATATGGTGAAGAGTAGAACAGTAAGAGAATAAAAGGAATTGGGAATCTCTGCAAACATTCAAAAAATGGTTCTTCTGATTCTCCAAAATAGGGTGTTGCAGCATAAGGGTGCGTCTAAAAGAACAGCAGAGCTTGTGAATGCGACTTTTTAAAATCCATCTTTATCACCAGACTGTAGTCACAGCAATTATCTATGTCCCTTCCCAAGCATTGGTCAGCTTCATTCGAGACCACTTTGGATTTTCATAGTAGATGTTGGAAAAAATCAACTTCGTATCAAGATGATCATCTTCATCACCTATTTAATATTATTGATAGGAAGAACTATTAATTGCATTGACTGCAGTGTGATTTCTTCTAACACCCAATCTTTTAACTGTTGTCTCAAGACCTGTATAGTTGAGATCCGTAAACTTTTTCGTTCATATATATATTGTATGTCTGTTTTTCAAGCTGATACGTGTAATGAATTTTCAGTTTAAAAATTAATTTGATAGTGCCACCATATGCTTCTGAACATTGAGAGGGTATGGATTAAATGAATAATGGCTCAAAGATAGATTTTTGACTTAAGTTATAGAATCATAGAATCGTTTAGGTTAGAAAAGACCTTTAAGTTCATCAAGTCCAACCATTAACCTAACACTGCCAAGCCCACCACTAAACCATGTCCCTAAGCACCACATCTACACGTCTTTTAAATACCTCCAGGGATGGGGACTCAACCACTGCCCTGGGCAGCCTGTTCCAGTGCCTGACAACCCTTTCAGTGAAGAAATGTTTCCGAATATCCAATCTAAACCTCCCCTGGTGCAACTTGAGGCCATTTCCTCTTGTCTTGTCATCTGTTCCTTGGGAGAAGAGACCAACCCCCCCTGGCTCCAACCTCCTTTCAGGTAGTTGTAGGGAGCAATAAGGTCTCCCCTCAGCCTCCTTTTCTCCAGGCTAAACAGCCCCAGTTCCCTCAGCCATTCCTCACAGCACTTGTGCTCCAGACCCTTCCCCAGCTCTGTTGCCCGTCTCTGGACACGCTCCAGCACCTCAGTGTCTTTCTTGTAGTGAGGGGCCCAGAACTGAACCCAGCACTCGAGGTGCGGCCTCACCAGGGCCGAGTACAGGGGGATGATCACCTCCCTACTCCTGCTGGCCACACTATTTCTGATACAGGCCAGGATGCCGTTGGCCGCCTTGGCCACCTGGGCACACTGCTGGCTCATATCCAGCCGGCTGTCGACCAACACCCCCAGGTCCTTTTCCGCCGGGCACTTTCCAGCCGCTCCCCCCCAAGCCTGTAGCGCTGCCTGGGGTTGCTGTGACCCAAGTGCAGGACCCGGCACTTGGCCTTGTTGAATCTCATACAATTGGCCTCAGCCCATCGATCCAGCCTGTCCAGGTCCCGCTGTAGCGCCTGCCTGCCCTCCAGCAGATCAACACTCCCTCCCAACTTGGTGTCGTCTGCAAACTTACTGAGGGTGCACTCGATCCCCTCGTCCAGATCGTTGATAAAGATATTAAACAGGACCGGCCCCAATACTGAGCCCTGGGGAACACCACTTGTGACCGGCCGCCAACCGGATTTAACTCCATTCATCACAACTCTTTCGGCCTGGCCATCCAGCCAGTTTCCTACCCAGCGCAGAGTACGCCCGTCCAAGCCATGAGCAGCCAGTTTCTCCAGGAGGATGCTGTGGGAGATGGTGTCAAAGGCTTTACTAAAGTCCCGGTACACAATGTCCACAGCCTTTCCCGCATCCACTAAGTGGGTCTCCATGTCGTAGAAGGAGATCAGGTTGGTCAGGCAGGACCTGCCTTTCATAAACCCATGCTGACTGGGCCCGATCGCCCGGTTGTCCCGTACGTGCCGCGTGATGGCACTCAAGATGATCTGCTCCATAACCTTCCCAGGCACCGAGGTCAGACTGACAGGCCTGTAGTTCCCCGGATCCTCCTTCCGGCCCTTCTTGTAGATGGGCGTCACATTTGCCAGCTTCCAGTCAACTGGGACCTCCCCGGTGAGCCAGGACTGCTGATAAATGATGGAGAGTGGCTTGGTGAGCACTTCTGCCAGCTCTTTCAGCACCCTTGGGTGGATCCCATCCGGCCCCATAGACTTGTGTGTGTCTAGGTGGCGTAGCAGGTCACTGACCATTTCCCCTTGGATTATGGGGGCTGCATTCTGCTCCCCGTCCCTGTCTTCCAGCTCAGGGGGCTGGGTGCCCAGAGAACAACTGGTCTTACTATTAAAGACTGAGGCAAAGAAGGCATTAAGTACCTCAGCCTTTTCCTCATCCCTTGACGCTATGTTTTCCCCCATACCTGATAAAGGAGGGAGATTCTCCTTCACCCTCCTTTTGTTGCTAATGTATTTGTAGAAACATTTTTATTGTCTTTTACGGCAGTAGCCAGACTAAGTTCTAGGTGGGCTTTGGCCCTTCTAATTTTCTCCCTGCATAACCTCACAACATCCTTGTAGTCCTCCTGAGTTGCCTGCCCCTTCCTCCAAAGGTGGTAGACTCTCCTTTTTTTCCTGAGTTCCAGCTGGAGCTGTCTGCTCAGCCAGGCCGGTCTTCTTCCCCGCCGGCTCATCTTTCGGCTCACGGGGACGGCCTGCTCCTGCGCCTTCAAGATTTCCCTTTTGAAGAATGTCCAGCCTTCCTGGACTCCTTTGTCCTTCAGGACTGATGAATAATCTTATTTTAAATCAAATGAAGATCTGATTAGAGGAGATGCTTATTGCTGAGGCGGTGATTTTCTGTGTAGCTGAAGAGAAAATAATTATGGCTGTTTAGTTTCTGGGAATGTCTGCAAAGAATGTCTTTTTAATAAATCAACAAAAATGGTAGGATTTCACTAATCATTACCTGTAAGTTATTCCAGGAAAAACTCCATGAATTAAAAAGAAAACGTTACTATATAAGTAGCAATGAACAAAATGCTCCATGACTAAGGCAATAAAAATAGCATCCTGCTTACTGTTAAGTGGGTTTTTTTCTATTAGATTTTTTTTTTGATCTCCATTATTTGCTAGAATGACCAACACTTGAGACGAGCTGCTTTTGGAGGTGCTGAGTTTTTTAGTGTCAGCACCAGCTCAGCAGAACTCTAGAGGATAACTTAAATACAGTTTCAGTAAGCAAAGCCCAAACTTTTCTAGTTCATCTTGGATAGTGTAAAAATGTGTTAATTCTACATTTTCTTCAAGTGCCAAGGTTAAGTTTGTATTCCTGAGGTGGTGCTGAAATTACTGAAGGAGTAAGCCTGTGATTTCAGTGAAGCTGTTTCTGACTCATTTGGTGTAGATTAGATTAAAACTATTCTTTGTTCATAGGAAAATCTGGGAAGTTGTAGCCAGAGTGTTCTTGTGCAACTGATATGACACTACTCTCTTTTTCTTTTTTTTTTTCTTCTTTTCTCCTTTCTAGGGTCAGTATAGGCCCTCGGACTTGTTGTGTCCAGAGACATACGTCTGGACACCTATTGAGCAATGTCTACCCCTGCTCGAGCATTCGAAATACTGTCGATTCAACCAGGACGTAAAAGCGGGTAAGTTTACAAGTCATGATAGGTCCGTAAATTGTCTGTCTTGTTTTTATAATGTATTGGTATCATCTGCTGCTAAAGCATTATGGAAATCTTATCTGTAAAGGATAAAAAGTGTAAAATTCTCAGCTCCTCCAGCAAGCGTTAGCAAATACGGAGTTTTATCTTTTAACATAAAATAAGCAATACAGATTTTAAGTACATTCTGTTTTACAGACTGTATGTAGTTCAAAATTAACACGTGTTGCTGCCCTTCAGATAATGATATTTGTTATTCTGTGCATGAACACCACCAATCAAATAATTGTTCCTGCCTTAGATTCCAGTTGGATGAATGCATAAAGAAAGGAAATTAGAATCAATAGAGGAAAGTGAAAGGGCTGGAGAAGCTTAAAGGCATCCAGTGCTTTTGTTAAGAAACAAACTGGCAGATTTAGTTTAATGATCTGTCTGAATTTGAAGAACACAGTGAACAGCAAAACCACCTTAAACATCTTGAAGTAGATGGGACGTAGATTTTTACGTTCTGTAAAATAGATACTTAGTGACTTGCCAGCCTAGAATGGTCAAAAATATTACTGACCAGAATATAATACAGTAACGATACTGTAAACCAATGCAATCAAATGGAAAAAAAATACATGTACTTGCTTTAGCTACTGAGTCTGTGGGCCGATGGCAGGCCCCAAGGGAGCTGTGTTAGAGAATGCTTGGTGTGGTGCTTGGGTGGAAAACAAAAAACTGATTAATTTTTTTTATTAATTGCAAATTGCTGAATATCTTCTTCTTGAAATTTTCTCTTTCCCCACGGAATAACAGTTGAGAAAGGTTGTGGTATTATTCAGAGATGTTGGTGGTTAAGCTCAAGAGGAGGTAACACCGTGGTCTGTTTCTAGCCATCAAAATACAGATTTACCTGTCTCTGAGTTTGAGTAGTCTGCAACAGCTGCTACTTTCTTTTTATTTTTCATGGCTGTAGTTTAATAAAATTTCCATTCACTAGCCAGTTAACTGCTGGAAGGGCAGGATGTAGACAAATGAAAGGAATTTGAAGAGAGATGACCACTGAAGCAGGATTGTGAACTTCTGGAGAAGCTGCTTCAGTTTCTTGCTTTTCCTCATTCTGTGCATGTTACCATTTGTGCTGTGACTTGGTTGCTCAACTGGAACGCTAAGATAACAATACTTCCTAATCGTAAATGTTCTGAAAGGGTAACACCCTAGTTAAAATACTACAGTAATGAGATGAAATACATTTCGAGATATAGATACTGATTTAAAAGTTTTAGTAGCAGAATTACGTTCTGTGTAAGTAGAGAATGTTCTTTAGAGATTGTGCAGGTAGCCGTGCACTGCGGTGGGAAATAGACTGGGGAGCGTGCTTGGATGCTCTTTGAAAAGAGTATCTGTCACCATGGGAAAAGCTCAATGCGTAAGAGATTTAAACGGGCGGCACATCATGTCTTGATCAGCTAGAATCATCGTTAGATTGGTGAGATGAAATTGGGAAAAAATTACAAAGGTAGGATGAAGGAGGGAAATGGTTTTGGAGGCCAGTGGTGTTCAAGATACTCTCGTTATTCAGAAAGAAAAGAAGGGCATTCATTTAAGTGCAAAAATAACTAAACTACTGCTTTTGAAGGTGTTAACCCCATACAAGCAAAGGGGCGTCGTCTTCTGGATTCTGTGAAATTCCTCTGGCATACCACGCATTTGGAAACTGCAGGATATAAACCTTTGCATCGTTATCAGCACAGAGTATCTCACTCCAGACACTACTGGAACTGTGACTTATGTCCTGTGGTTTAAGGAAATTAAAACATAGCTACATGTTGAAATGCACGGGACCTGCTGTGAGCCTATAGTCATTTGAGATTTAAGTAGTTGCTAGCTCTAAGGAAGCTATTTCTCAACAGTAAAATCATTTTCTGTCTTACTTCTTCACAATAGTCAATACCATGAGTTTAATGAAGTTACAGTGAACTGAAAAAAGAGCAATAGGAATGATGGTGTGCTTTATTCCTCTTGAATCAGCTTTCTCTCATACTGCCCATAATTATGTCAGTTACGTAGGTCATGATTTATCAGGAGTGGGACTTCCGACGTAGAAACTGAGGGCGATAACCAGATCCAGTAAACAACTGGGAGAAATAGTGCGACTTGCACTGCTGCCTGGGGCAATAAAGCAGTCCCTGGAAATGGTCATCTTTTAATATTGTCCGTAATGTCAGAAAATTTCTGAAACTTTACCTCACACCGGTTTGTTCATCATGTTTGGCAATTTTTCAGCTTCTTTTCCCTCTCTTTAAAAAACCCTAAAAATTTACCTAATAAATTTACCAGTTGCAGGTTATGAAAATGCATTATAGAACAGCAGTGAGCGCTACTTCAGGAGAGGGTGCTATGTGCTCTGACCTTCCAAGTCTCTGCAATATGAAAAGGATTTCTGCGTCTTCATACACATTACATTGCAGAGCTCCTTCCTATAATCAGATTTATTTTTTCTTTTCTGAAAAAAAAAGAAAAAGAGATGCTCACAAAAAGTAGCAAAATTTTTCTAAAGTATCAGAAAATATGAATTGATATTTGCAGAGGATTTTTGCCTGTTTTGCATTATGTGTTTGTCCCGAGCTTGAGCATTTTCAAATGGTTATGAAGTGTATTGTTTTCCATCCCCTTCTCTGACGTCTGATACTTTTGTTAACAGTTGGAGAATGGAGAGGACAGACAAACTAAACAAAGTTCTTAACTCTTTGTACCACAGAGATAAGTCTAAAACAGTGTCTAACAGTTAATAACTTAAAAAATCAATCATAGGAATCATAATAACTTTCTATTGTTTAGGATGGCAAATCTTGGGCGCCTGACGGTTGAAATAGGTCCAACTCTTTACTACTTCTGGCCAGTGTAATGAGATTCAACCTTACTTAACCTCAAAACACTCCAGTCATACAGAGACAACGATGAGATCTTGTGCCAGCAAACGCTCAAATTTGATACTTAAATAAACTGCTAGTAGGCTCTTTATGTGCAGTTCCTAACATGTACTGAAAAACGCCAGTTACTTCAGAAAAAAAAATTGCATAGCAACACTCAGAAAGCATTCATGGATGAAAGGTCATGTTTGTCAAGTATTCTTGCTTTTATAAATTACCAGTTTTGCCTAAATTACTCACACCTCAGAACAGATTTTTCATTTTTGTTGTCTGTTCAATTTGAAAAATTCAGAAGACCTGGCATCGTCTTACAAATGAGAGGTTTATTAGGATTCTGATGCGTTTATTATTAAACAGTGGCCAGTCGTTTACTTGCAACTAAATAAGCAGTTAGTGAGGCAGGGCAGTAATACAGGCTTTGGATACTGATGGATTCTGAAAATTGAGATAGTGCTAAACTTCACTTAAGAGGCCATTAGCCTTCACTTTGTAAGGATGAACCCTATGTGAAATGAAGCTGTAAGTACAGATGGAATTATGTTGAAGAAAAAAGAAGTTAATTAAAAGATTGCTCTGCAGATAAGTACTTGTCAGTGACTTGACAACATAGCAAAACTGATGAGCAAAATTCAGTCACGTGATAGCGTCTGCTAAAATATTCCTGGGCATGGTCTGTCTGTCACACTAGTCTCGGCTTCCTCCTCTCAAAACTGGTCTTCAGGGTTTTACTTCGTTGGTACTTTCACTAACAACTTTGCCCATGGAACAAATACAGTATGCAAAGAATTATAAATAATTTACTTGGTATCCTGGCAATACTTTTATCCTTCCACTTTCCATTTTTCTGAGATTACCCCACTGACATGTCCTTTTTTTTCTAACATCTGTTGAGAATTTCAGTTTGTTGCTCCTGAGAGAAGCCTGTGAAAAATGTCTTCATGAAGTAAAATCTTTATGAAAAACTACTTTGGGGATGGTAATTAAATTAGTGGGAAACTTAAGATCTTTCTTCCCATCAGCACTGGACTGTCAACACCTTTAAGAAGCAACTTCAGATAAGGGCAGATACAATCCCAGTCTATAGTGGTGGCTTCAAAGCCTTCATAGTTTTAGAGCCTCCTGACTGTGTCAGGTAATACAGGGTGTACGAGTCCCAACCAGGGTGAGCAGGGTGCTTTCACCCAAGGGACAAAGCTGTGCTTGATCCGAATTGCTAGGCATGGCCCATGGCAGTCTCGGTGGCGGAAGCTGCTTTCCACCTTCCTGTGTCTGCTGCTTTGAGCAGAAGCTTTGAGTAGTGCAGATCAAAAAGGACCTTAATGCTTTATTTCTTGACTGATTTGTTTGCTGAAGTTGCTAAATCGGCTAAGCTAATACACATCTGTTCAACTTCCTGTATATCTAATAATAGAGTGAAATGAAAATGGAATCAAATGGAATACATCAATTAAAATGAAAGTACTTTCTCCAGAGTAGAAAAAGACACATCACAAAGGCATACATAGACTCCTCTGTGTTGGCTTTGTGTGTTCTTGGAGACGAGACGCTCTTTGCTCCAGAGTGTATAGTCTAACACAAACCTCGATGGATGCAAAAGGGTGGTATAAAGAAACAGAGAAGCACTTCTGGTTTGTCTGGTCAATTATAGCAATAGACTAAATTATAGTCTAGTAATAGACTAAATAGGAATAGACTAAACTGACTAAACTGAATTTTTTTGTAAACAACACAGTGAAGGAGAGTTTCAAAGAGGGATCTAAGGAAGTACATCAGTTATCTTTTAGAGTTTATGGAGAAATCTTTCACAGCATGAGAAGTGTAGGAGAAATGAAGAATATGGGGAGAGACAAAGGAGTTTCCTTCAAGAACAGATAAACTGGCCTGGGATATCGGATCCCATAGTCAGAGGTAGAACTTGCATTACTGCCTGTAGGTGGTAGGAATGAAGCTGGGTGTGAAACAGACGGTGGAAAGCTTTGGAAGTGAGGTCGGTCTGATGTGATCAGGGTATGGGTAGCTGGTAGAGACAAGCGTGGAAACAGGGGGAAGTAAATTTTGCAGTAGTTCTTGTAGGTAGAACGATGAGAAGAACAACTTGACAAGAACAGAAGAAAGCTGTTGAAATAAGTAATGGTAGGATTAAAACTTGAAAATCTAGATAGATATTTGTAGTGATGAATAAGAGAGAGGCTGTTTTTTAGATATACTATGTAGAAAGAAACTAGATGTGAAAACCTGAAGAGATTACAAAGCCAAGGTCGTATGCCATCAGAAATTTGCCAGTGCCTAATGATTCAGCAACCACCTTCCTCATTGTTCTTGAAGCAGACCAGACTTTGCCTCTGCCATCTCCACACAGCAATAAAAATCTTGCTTCTTCCAGCAGAAGAGCGGAGGTCCTTAGAAGAATTTAGGCTTTAGACTATTTCCAGCTGGTCTGAGCCAAAATGACGATAGGCATTGGAATCAAACGATAATTTGTCTTTTCTGTGCTTTTCAGTGCTCTGCCTGCAGCCACCCAGGAACTGGTGAGGCTATGTCTACACAAAAGACAGATGCTGAAATCCAAAAAGTCTTATAAATTGCCTCATGTTCACATACAAGTCTTAACCATCTGGAAAAAACAAACAAACCAACCAACCCAAAACAACACTAGTGTCAGTGCCTGCACTCTCCTTTCCAGCAGCGTTAGTCCGTGATCAGTGCCAGAGTCCTGGGACACTGCACACGTCTCTGTGGAGGTCAGAATTGGAAGTGAGAGGTCTCACTTCAGGCTCACAAGAATCACTCTGTAAAAACCCCATTCCACGTATTACCTTGCGAACAGAGTTCATACCAGATCACCAGTTTTTGAGTTACTGAACCAAAGAAAATTACTTAAGAATTCCAGTCTCTTTCTGTAGTAGTCTTGTAACTTTTATTGCAAGTTTTTACCAGATTTTTAAAACTTTGAGGAATACAAGCTGAAAAAACTTTTTTTTGGTCAGAAATATAGCTTTCTCACATATTACAGAACTAACTCCATTTTCTTTGCTACATACAAAATGAAAATTTTCACAGCTTTGCAGCATTGTTATTCTGCTGCACAAAGTAAGCTAGAGGAGTAAAAGGCAAGCAACATTCCCAGTATTTAATAACTTCTGAATCCTCTTATTAACAGCTTGATTATGCATCTTAATACTTCTTGCAAGAAACTTGAGGGTTATTAGTTCTCGTAAATAAAACTTAGAATTCTTACCCAGAAATCTGCAGGCTTGGGCAGTTATACAAAACTGTACCTATTTTAAAAATATATTTGTGTGAATAGTGCTTTCACTAGAAAAATAATCTATCACAACGATTTCAGTAACCTTGATTTCTAGTGCTGTTTTTCAAAACATTTAATTTCATGTTCAGTTTAGATACTATTCTTTGCTAATAAAAAGGGTGTATTTCAAACACGTTTTACATTTATTGTGTATGTGAATGCAAGTATTTTGTGGATTTTTTTCCCCTTTTTTTTTTCCCCATCAAGTACAGAGGCTGTTTATAGCATGATACTGGTCTTATTCCTCCTCCCTCTCTTAACGGAAAAGCCGTGACCACATATTTGTATCCATAAAGTGAACTGCAGTTGCCATTTGGTCACGTCTGAGAATTTAGATCCCTGGCCAGGTGATGTATACGTGTAGCGTTGCATCTTTGAATCTAGTCAGATGGATTAATGCAAAAGACAGTATACGTTAATGTTTATAAGGGTAGTGTGATGTGGATTAATGAGGATAAAGGCACTGAAGTTCTTGAGACGATGAAAACGTAGACGATGAAAACTATCACAGATGGAAAACATTAAGCAGATTGTTTAGAACTGTGCAATCATCTGATTAGGGAGAAATTGCCGGTCTGCTCTAAAACAACTGCTGTTTATAATTTTTTAAAGATATAGTGTTGTATACTTTGGAGAGTTAGGGAACAGTTTAAATAAATTCTGGTAGATCATGAACTAAATTCTTCTAAAGAACTAACTTTCCAGTATGTTATCAGAGCTATAGGTAATAAATTTGAATTCTATAACCCAGAAAAAGACAGACATATCAATTATTTCTAGCAGCTCCGCTAGAAGAGACACATCTTACAAGTTTGTATCTGTTTCTGATTAAGTTTATAAACACTTGGAATCATCAGAATGCATATTTCTAAATCCAGTGTGATCCTTGAGCATAGAAGATACTTAAACAATGAAGACGGTGCCAGTAAGGTGTAGCCAGGCAAATTTTTCCTTCACTTTTTAGTATGTTTGAATTAAATTGAAAGGACTGGCATGGGGGTTTAGCCTCATATGCAAAAATATACTCAAATATTTCAGTGCTTCTGTAATAAAAAGGTAATGTTATTAACTGAATTTGTGGGTCCTAAACAACTGGCACTGCGTAAGGTCGCTTGTGGGTTAGAAATGACACTGAACCATCAACTCTGAAATGGAGTCTCCCAAAACGATCGATTGCAAAGACAGAAAGGTCTTTAAAATGTGATTTGAAGTATGGTCATAATATGAACTCCATTTTGTGTTGTTTTAGCAAATCTCAAACTTGGCTAAATATTTGTGATTTAAAAGTTTGTATTTATTGATATTCTAAATATATCTGCTTCTGACATACGTGTAGCAGAGTGAACCAATGCCCCTCAAGAAGCACCATAGTCTGACTTCTAGTGTAGTTTGTGAAACATTTGGCTTGGACTGCAAAATCCCCCCAAATATGTTTTAATCCAAAATGATCATCATTGAGATTGTGTAACAAAGCGATGTATTTTGAAATTACACAATTTTTTGAGGACTTTGCTTGAAAAATAAAGATATCCTGGCATAGTTTACTTCTCGCATTGAAGAGATGAATATTAGATGGTTGTGTGCTCAAGATACTCCTTCACCATTTGAACGTTGTGACATTTGATTCTCTAGCAGAATAATTCTGCTTTTTTGTGTGACTGGACCAGAAGTGAACTCACTAGTTGGTGAAGATTTGGGGGAACGTGGGGAAGGGCAAGGACTGCCAGATCTTGTAGGAATCATTTTCCATACTCAGAAGGTGTTAGAAACACAAGAACAGAAATTAAAAATTAAATAATGTGGGATAAGTGGAGCGACCGTACAGATTTATTTCATGCCGGGGCTAACTAGCATATGGGATTAGTTTCAGGATGTGATAAAAGTGAAAAGCTGTGACTAGGCGCAGACAGAGCGCAGCTGTGGCAGCGGCACCACAGGCACGCGCTGGGTCCCGGCTCAGCCACGCGCTACCAGCCACCACGGCAAGCGTTTTCCAGGGTCAGACCTTTTGTAATGATCCTCGGTGCCTCGGAACGTGTTTACTCTCTGCTCCAGTGACATCATCCCGACTTTTCACATGCAACATAATTGATTCCATGTTTTAATTAATTTAGCCAGTAAATTGATTGCTGTAATCTGGTTTATTTAGCAGATAAGCTACTGCCAATTGCCTCAATTTTGCCTATTTCATGGAAATTTCATTGCATTTGTAATTCTCAGCTTGACTCTTGTATTTGTTTTTTTTCCTCCTTCTCATATATCAATCTGAACGAGGACTTTGCTTTGCCTTCCTTTTGAAAGATCCTCTTAGTCCTTTCTGCCATTTTCACTTCTATACAGTTCAAGTATTTTAATAAATAGTATTTAACTCCTACTCTTTCAGATGTTTTCCTGTTTCCATCCCATTTTTTGGAGCTATAACTCCCTAAAGCATAACCCTGTAACTTTTGTCTTTCGTGTGATCTTTTATTCCATTGGTGTTACTGTCATTGTAAGCTTGGAGCTCAGTACTGTGTTTTGCTGTTGGCTTGAAGTGTCATGAAAACCTGTGATTGAAAGTCCCTGGAAGTCTGGTTGAAAGTGGAGCTGCCTCCTGGGAAGCCTTCTTGTGAAAGGCTGAAGTCCTCGGTAGTACCCCTTCACTATCAGCTGCCTTGGGGTCAGTCCCATGGGAAGATTTGGCTTCAGAAAAAGAAACAAAGCTGCCAACATTTTTTATTCTTGCATACATGTGATGAAAATAAGTATATGGAAATATATTTATAAAATAGAATTTTTTTAAAAATCCAGAATTGCTACAATTCACTTTATTCTAATTAATATTTCTATCTCAGCCACAAAAAATTTTTTTAATTCTCTGGAAGCAAGGTTATAATCCAGAGGGTGACGATGACCTATTAAAGTTACAAAGTGTGTTTTCTTAATTTGTTTGTGCAATGCAAAATGACTCTACAATATGTAAAATGAGGCAATAACACTATTCTCCCATTGTTAGCCCTTGTAAAATTAACTTGACGTGAAAAATAAAGTCTGAAACACTTTTATGTGTCATAAACATCAGCTTTGCAGTCAGTGGAAGCTGCAGAAATTCAGATACTGGGAAGCACGGTCATGATTTGCTCTCACCCAGGGGTGAAGGTCAGTACCTTGTCTTATGCACTGCTCGTGCTACAAACTTCGACTGACTCATTAGTGCCACTAGAAAATTACTGATTTTAGTGGAGTTGAGTATTTGGCTTCTTGGGTAAATCTTACTGAATTACAAGGTATTTTAGCTACCGGTTGAAATGAAAATGCAGTTTATGTAGCATTTCTGTTTTTTCTTATGCAAAATATGTTCAGGAAATAGCTGGAATAAGCTGTTCTTTTTGAGATGTCAGTGTAGTTACTAGTTTTAAAGTTCTACTGGAGTTAGTAATGAGGTAAGCATTCTGTGTTTATCTAAGAAAAATATTTATTCATGTTTTTCATGAGAAATGAATGAAATACTTCATTCATCTCTAATAGGAAGTGTTTGTGTGGCAGTTGCTTTCCATCCCTCATCTTCTCTATTTAAGAGGCATCCCTAATTTAGTATTCTCAACCTTTAATTCACAGATTTAATGGCATGTTTAATGGGTCTCTCCCAGCAGTAACTGAGTCACTTTTGATGATGTTCTTGAGATGACAGGTACCTTGCTAAACTCTCTGGAAAGATACGTGTGCCATTTTAATTCCCTGTTAGCAAGTGAATTAAAGAGTTGCTTTCATGTGCTGTTTCCAAGTGCTCATTGGATTTTGACCATGATTTTCCCTTCTGTCTCTGAAGAGAAATGAGCAACTCAAAATACTGAACATTCCTGTGTTGTTCTGAGTAACTTGGATACTTTGAGGAACAGAAAAACTAAGCTAACAAAGGGTCTGAGAAGCAGCGGGGAGATGCATCTGATGCAGGATAAAGCTTGGTCAGCCTCATCAATGCTGACCCAGAGCAAATAGACCTTCCCAGAACCCAGTGTGATCAGAATCAGGCATTAGAAATGCCTGCAGAGTCCAGCAAAAATGAGCTGGAGCATGAACGAGCTTGTAAAACTTTGACCTAGCTAGTTTGGATCTGCAGAACTACCTTGTGCAATGTGCTGATTGCCTGGGGGCTGCAGGCGCAGAACCTACTTTAGGGAGACGGTGTGCTGGCCGCGCACAGAGCTAGTGTCTCACGGTGTTCGTGCATTCAAAACAGCTGCACCTGCTGCAGTTCTGCTTCTGGTCCTTGTACGCATGGTGCATTTCAACTGAAGGCATAACTGAAAGTTGACTAGATGACCAAAAAGGGTATTTAAAACAAGAAAAAAGAAAAAAAAAACCTACAAAAGCCTCCTGGGTATGCAGTTAATATTCTTCATTGACAATTCATGTTCTCATTTCTCGTATCTGAAGTCATCAAGAACCGTGTCAGAGATGCAACTTCAAAAGAATTGACTAGTTCATTTTGTCTTCTGGAAGAGCATCTAACAGTGAAATAGTTATCTTTGTCAACTTGCCATCTACTGTCCTCCTTTTTTTTTTGTCTTAGTGTCTTGACCTTGGAGGCACTGGATACTGTTTTCAGCTGAGAAGTCGTTCAGTTTCATTTAACTAGCATTTTCCCAGGTACTACTAGGTTTTTTATAGTGCATCCCTGAAAAGCAAGTTCTTGGAGAAAGATCAGTATCATTTAAATCTAGCCCTTCGGTAGCCATTTCTCAGTCACCATATTTCAAGATAATAAATTGAGGTAGGGTAGAATGATTGTATTTCTATGAGAGCTCCTCATAAATAAACCGGGAATTTTATACTTACTGATTTGTGTGCATCTCTTTCAAATATGTCCAAAACAGCGGGCCATACTTGGATTTTAGTGCTAGGCAGCGTAGTCAAAGGATTGTATTTGCAGGTAAGCCAGAAGCCTTTGCAGGTTGCTGTGGATCACAGCTGAAAATGAGCACTGCCACGAATTGCTGTATTCACAGGAAATGTTTGCCATTGGCTCCTATTCATGTTTACTACTAGAATAATAAGAGTCAAAACACAATGAGTTATTGTTTCCGTGTGGCACAGCAGGGTTAGCGGATTTTGAATGCGTTTTGTCAAGTGATTAGCCTGCTTGCTTCTCAAGATTGAATTGCAAATCATAAAGCAGTTGTATGATTTCAGGCACAAAGCCCAAAAGTTTTGTTCGGAAGATGTCTTTAGGATTTACCCTTGTTGCAACTTCCTGTCTTTACCCATGTGAAGATTCCCTATAAGTTATACTTGTAAAATTGTAATTCTTCTGTCTTCATATTTTAAGGATCGTTGATGATATCTTGATAAGGTGCTTTTTTCCCCTTAGAAACGTTCTCTTTTTGAACAGTGATTTCAAAAGTTCCTGTTTTTTTCTTGTTAGAGTAACTGCAAAGAGTTGGCCGATTGAAAATATCCTGGGCATTTTACTGTACTGCCTTTGTGACTTGTGCTTTCTGGTTTTAATTAAGAATTCTTTTCATTGAATTTTTTTGTTGTTGTTGTTTATGCTTCATTTTAACTGTACTCTTATTTTGGTTCGAGTTAGTGGTTTTATACCCCAAGGCATACTAGTCTTTAATATTTCTTAATGTATGAGTCTAGTATGAAAGAAGCAATATGAGAAAAAACACATTTCAACTCACTGTTTTATATAAATATTACTATTAATGGGTATTGCTTATCTTGTCACTGTGTATTGTCTGTTTGGTTTTGGAGGATGGCTTCCTATGCTTTGCTGGTGAAGGAAAAGAAAAAATGCTTTAAATTGAGTAAGAAACGAGCTTAAATTCAAAGGTCAGATACATTAAACTTATAATTGAGTTGGAAACATTTTCTATTTCCAGTAATTAATATCTTCTATATTTCAGTCATAAAATTTGAAAAGTTAATTTGTTTCTTGCTTTAAAGTTTCTTTGTTTTAAAATCATTGATCATTAACTGTGACAAGGTCATGTAAACCAGATGTAGCTTTTCTGTAAAAAAAAGAATCCGACAAGGCTGTAGTGTTTCTCAAGTAAATGAACGTTGCCGTAGTATAACCAGCAAGGGATGGGTGCTTCTTTTGATCATTTTTACACCTAGTTTGAAAGCTCGGGTATCATGAAACTTTTTAACTCCTTGTAAATTGAATTTTAAACCTGTTATTTTTCTTTAATTTGGAAAATGTGAGCACTGTGTTCGTCTTTAAAAACGATGCAAGTCCTAACTACTTCAAAATTGAAAATTAAAAACCAAGAACAACTTGAAACAAAACCAAAAACCAAGCATACCCTTCGGGCTGTCAGTCTGAAAATACAGCAGTTGTCAAGTGTTAATCTTCGCACTTTTTTTTTCTGTGAATTTAATGCTTAGAGGTAAAAATAGTTTTTCTGAGATTTCATTTTTAAGCAAAATGGAAACTAATTTAGAATGTGAGTTATTTACGTGGGATTTTCCTTCAAAGACTGCTTTCAAAGTGAATCACAGATTTCAGTTAATGGCACAGTTTTAAATATTTTACATTTTGAATTAGGACTGGTTCTTTGCCTGTTTCCTTTCTTTCTTCCACTGTTTCATCCTGCTATGGAGAAAAAAAAAATCCAGGTTCTCTGTGCAGCATGGCTGCAGAAACACAAAGTGAAGATGGCCAAATACTTTCTTTGTTCCAGGGAGTTTAAGTAGCATTTAAGGAAAGTGAAACTTATGATCAGAAACAATGCCATTTCAGAGTTTATCAGGAGTGCCACGTTTCTCTTTTGAATTAGAAATACCAGACTTCAGTAAAGCTTCTTACTAATTCTGAATCCATTCTGTACAGAAAATGTAAGAAATATTTTCCTGTGACTAATGTGGGGTTTTTTGAAAATTGGCAGTTGTCCTTTTTCCTATTTAAAAAATAAGAAAGTCAATAAATTTGTCACTTCTTTTTAATTATTTCTTCACTTATTTTCCTGTAAATGGAAAAATGTACTTTAAAAAAATGTTAGCTTGCTTGCATCTCTAGATTATACCCCTGACAAATTTAAAAATGTCGCGTTTGTGAGGAGTATATTAAAGGGGATGAGGGGAGAGGTACCATTGACTCGGCACCCGCACCCATCACGCATGGCTCTAAAGAAGAGCAGTACAGAACACTGCTGCTGCGGGCTGTCTTTCCAACTCAGTATTGATCAAAACCAGCTTAACCCCAATCAGCCACCACCGAAAAGCTGGTTTAGTAATAGTTTGCTACAAAAACCTTTGAACCATCACACTTTTTTCAACACGATGTTGGCTCCAAGCCTGCGTAGAGTTGCAGCAGGCTGTTGCAGAGCTTGCTCTCCGCTCTCGGAGTCGCAGTTGTACGGCTTTGCACGTGCTTTTCTGACCAGATGTAGCTGTTTTTCACTTCAGCTTGTATTAGGTAGTAATAATAAAGATTAATGCACTTGGAGAAAAAAGATATTTGGATATCGTCTTCCCAAGATAATTTTATAAAAATACTAATCGATCCCTACGCTGTAAGAAAAAAATTCAGAACACGAAACTTTGAATTTCTATGTAAAAGCACACCGATGCCCATTTTGCTATTACTGTAAATAAAAATGGTAAAGTAATTCCTCCTTGCTTTATGTTGGTATTTCAGCAGGAATGCGTATCAGCATTTGAAAATCATGTTTTGGGAGGGAGCTTGCAGTTTTGGGGGGAAGTTGGTTTGGGTTGTGCAAAGAAAACCCAAATTGTACAGGAATATGTCAGACTTCCTGCTCTTCGCATTCCTCCTACTCCCTTGAGTATGAAAGTATTCCTGGGGCCGGTGGCTGGATGAGGCTGCCTTTGAAGACCACTGCAGTTACTTTTAGCTTATTACTCGGTGTCGCTCAGCAATGTTGCCTGTGCTTTTGATGAAGGTACGTGTGTAGCTGGGCCAAGAAATCCAAACCAGTATCTGCCTGACATCTGCCAAGAGAAAGCATTGCGTAGAGGGTCTTTAGATCACTTCTACTTGTTGTTTTTTACAGATACCTAGCAACGTGTCTGATAAGCTTTGTTTTTTTCAGAAAAGGAATCGTCCATGTATGAATTGCATTTAATAGTGATATGGGAGTGGGAATAAAGAAAGAATTTTAACATCTCTTTGCAGTTTTTGCCATTTTTTATGGGATCACGGTGGCAAGGTTGAATTATATATGAAATCTCTCCTATATTCAAATTTCAATAGATGAATGCTATGTAACTAATTTGCTGGTTTAGGACTATGGGGAGAAGAGAAAGAAGTGACAGTTAATTTATTCAACAAGAATTCAGCTGTATCTTTACCTTTGAGACTTACAGGATGGTATTTCTGTAAAGAAAGACAGTTGGCATCCTCAGTTGTTCAGCTTCCTAAAATGACAGGTATTTTCAATCTACAGAGTTGATTTTTCTGAAGTTTAGGGGTTTTATGTATGTGCCATCCAAACTATATTGATACATGTAACTGAATAGGATAAAACCTTGTATGTTTTATACGTCAAGTGACAGTGTCTATTCTGTAGACTACAATTAATCAACAGCTCCCTGAGAAGATCATCTTCACAGATACAAAGGCAAAGTCCCAGGAATTCAAATGGACGCTAGCAGTACTGTACCTCCTTCTTGTACTATTGCTCATTTATAACAGTTTTTGTTGATAGAACTGCTTCCGCCAAATCCAGTCATTTTGAATGATAAAGTGTTTCCAGAGGTGTCAGGAGAGAATGCACAGAAACAGATAAATTGTAAAAAATTGTAAAAAAAGACAAAAATATGTTCCAAGACCCAGTGATATTTACTTAGATGAAAAAAATGTGGACTTCCAGGAGGATGGTTTCTACAATATTCTGAAGCAGCAACTTGCCACGTGAGCTGCATGGCTCAGTCTTCGAAACTGCAGCGTACAAGGTCTGGTCTTAGTCATACAGCGCTGGACTGGGGTGACGGCTAAAGAAGCAAGCCTTAGAAAATTAACTGGCTATAAATTGTAACTTGATGAGGCATCCAACAATTATGCACTTGCGAAAGAAATTTTGTCTTCAAACCCATGATTTTATCTTTTTGAGGGTTATATAAATGAATGCACCAACTACTTGTGAGGTGAAGCAGAGGTTAGTGGGAGACTCAGGAGGTATAAAATGAGAAAGTGTGAGGAGGAAAACATAAGCTTTTTTAGCTTTTTAATGGTAACAATACTGCATTCAGTAGTTACAGTAATGATTAAAGTTGTCCTAACATATGTTCCACTATCTGATCAGTCTGGGTCTTTCCAGAAATGGAAGTCACTAACTGAAATTACCTTGTGCCACTCAGCACGAGCAGATACTTAATTTTTCTTTTGCGGAGGGTAATTTCTTTTTTCAAACCATGCTAGAGACCAATCTGCTTTTATTTTCCATTAAATTCTCTTAAATCGATTCTGCTTAGGCTTAAATCATGAATAAAGGGAGTACTTTCCTGAATTCGTATGGTGTTGCCTCCAGAGCAGTAGCCATTGAAAGGCGGCTGAATTTTAATTTACGGATTTGTTATTATGGTGACACAAGTTCCCATTCGCCTTCTCTAAAAGCTTAACTATGTACCTGAGATTATTTTACTGATACTTAACATTTCAGTAAAGGGCTTCTTTTTCAGATGGGAGTTTAAATTATATATGTTTAAGTAGTTTTACAGAAGGTTATTTTTATTATTAAAGTTTTTATTTTGGGGGGAGTCAATGGAAAAACATTCACTAAAACAGGTAATCTTTGGAGACATTTGGACTATTATTTTTCTGCCTTTCAAACCGTATTTGAAGAATCTGGAATCAACCTTAAATGTGTAGAACAAATATAAATACAGTCAATCAAATGTAAGTTTGTAAGACCAAACATATCTGGCTTGAAACTTTTCCTGATGATAAACTCATTACCAAGTCTTTATGTAGTTTATGCACGGAACTTACTGTCTGTGTTAAGCCTAAAACATGTCTGAAGTATTCCTATTACAGTGATTTTTTCCAAGGTATTGGTATGTTCTCGATTGCTCTGGGAGAGCCTCCTCCTGCCCGAGGGTTGCATTACAAACATGTGCCACAGCCCAAGGAAGGACTGGTCTACAGCGTGGTTTGGCAAGCCTCACCTCTCCCCAGAAAACGCTTGGCTGTGGTGCTTAACCAATTCACTAGAACCCTCGTCATAATAACTGTTTCATATAGCTGCAGAGTGAGAGCTAGCATGGGTCTGATTGCAAGGAGGATACTGCACGGACTGTGCTTGATGTGATGAGTAAAAGTGGAGTAAGGGTATCAATGGTGAGCAACAAGAACAGAGTTCAGCTGAGCCAGTAAGGCTATAGTGAAACTGAAGGTACAGTAGCTTTAGTTACTGTAAGAAACTGAATCTGGGGCCAGGAACACTACAAGCCAAAAGATGAACTCATCTAGAGTATCAGGCTTCGGTATTATTTGAAAGCAATGAGTATCAACAGTGAGTAGTGAATGGCTTTGAAAGTGCTTTTGGCGTGAGACTATGAAGGCTAGGCTTGGCGTAATTCCATTTCAGGACACAAAGTTACAGTCAGCCTAGAGGTGCAGTAAATACAAACTTTCCAATTTCAGAAGTTAAAATAACTTTACACTTGTGTCACCTCTACAAGCGAAACTTGCAAATTTTTCCTTGGTGCACTTTCAGAAAGCAGGAGGATGTAATAGAAGAGGCAGTAGGGCTGGTAGTAAAAACAACCCATGGGGATATCAGAAGGGTGTTGGCCACACATCAAAAACCTAATGGGTTTCAAAGAGGGAGAGAAAGCCATAAAGTGTTTTTGACTCGGTGTTTATCTAAAGCAATTGCCAACAATAATTAGCAGAGAATGCAATGTTAGCAACTACTATTCAGATTTTCTTTCCTCAAACCATGTTTTCCTAGTTAAGTCTTAAGAAATACATTGTGCTTTCATGTTAGGAATCAAAACATAGATAAAAGTAATGAAGTCATTCTAAACTTTGTAAAGCAGGGTTCGTTAAGTTTCACATACTAAATTCAGGCAATCAGCAGAAAAATGTTTATAAGCCATTTCTGTGGATGAATAGGGGCAGGTTCTTAAGAATGTCTTGCAAAGAAAAGCATTTCATGACCTCCTTCGTCTTTATTGAAGCATAAAGAAGGCCCAAAAGGGAGTATTAAGCTTTTCCATAGTAAGGGCTGCATTTGAATAGAGATTTGTCTTACGTATTTCCTCACATTCTTCCAGGCAAGTTGTTTGGCTTACCTGTGGCAAGTCTATGTGCGGGTATGTAAAAATAAAGTGAGACAGGACTTGGTGACCAATTTGCTTTCCAGAGCTGGTGTCATACCCTCTGCACTTTGCATCTATTGCCATCTGTGGAACTTGCTGAGAAAGCTCTACCTGTTTATTCTCTTATAAATAAAACCCATTTTTGCCCATGAAGTAGCTATTTGAATCAACTGGTTTTCCACAGCAGTTGGTTTGATTTTGGGTCAACTGATGATCAGCAGAAGGCTTCATTGCGGGTGTTGTAAGCAAGGAGCAGTGTAGAGTGGATACCACCATTCAGATACCGTTCAAGGAGCCTTAAATGTTCTAACCTAAATGAAGCAAGTACATGAACATATAAAATATTTTAATTTGGGGAGATTGAAGCAATACTTAAAGCTAAGCAATTATACTTACCTGTGCTGTCTCTTCAGTCAGAATAATGTCCTGATGCCTAAAGAAGATTGAGTCTTTGCATAGTTAATGTCCCCAAATGCTGATGTTCTAGTAAGCATCTCTTCTCTGTTACTATTTGAATTTGTATGTTTCTATTCTCGAACTCATATTTCAGATTCTGTGTTTAAGTTGACTCTTACATTGGTGGCTTTTTAAGCCTGAAGTTCAGAAAAGTCTAAGATTTCTTTTACCAGTATTTTGTAATAATTTTATTAATTTATCCTGCAATGGCCTCAGGCACGTGGCATGTTCTCTCACCCTTTAAAGAGTTTTCTAGCACTGTAGAGCCAATTTTTCTGACACGCAGTGGCTGTATAACATTATTATTCAGCAATAGTAACATCAATTGGATTCATAAAAATAAGGAAGTTTTAACTTGTTCAATGATGCTCTTATGTGTACGATTCTGGTTAAATTAAGTCACAAGGGGTCTGTAGGGGAGGTTAGTAAGATTCAACTATGGTGTGTGTATCTTTTGAAAGCTTGAGGAATTGTGTTGTGCCCACCCAGCTAGTGCTTGCACTCCTAACTCTGTTGGTCTCAGAGCTTGGGGATCGGACTTGAAGTAAGGGCACGTGTTTAACTTCATTCTAGGAGAGAAACTCAGAAACCAGTATAAATGAGGAAAACAAGATGGGGGCTGGAGGGCCAGGGAGTTTCACCTGCGAAGGTAGTTTATTGCCTGATGCTTACCTAAGGCAAACAGCGTGGAGGCTTCTTGCTGGTTTTAATACACTTTCCCCATTGGGGAAAGGGAGTGCTCTGCAATGGTGGATTTTGCAAGCGGTGTAGTAATTAAGTGCAATATGGCAATAACAGCAAGTCTCTTCTGGTCAGTTCTGTTTGAAAGTATTTCCCAGATAGAGTTTCACTGCTGGCACTGGGCTCCAGCGAACATTAAATGAACATGAATTTTAAAATACAGCAGTAGAGGCATTTTCAGAAATGCTATATATCACTGTTAGAAACGTGTGATGCATGATTTATTTTTTCACACACCACAAATACAGTTACTTTGCAAGCTAGGCTTTGTTTTCAACCGTGATTCAAGACAACTGCTCTGTAGATCAGCTCTTTCATCTGCAGATTAGTTTTATTACTTCATACAGTTTTCATTATACATATTGAAGTTGGTTGCACAAATTAAGATCATATGGACAATATACATAACTAATTTTTGTGTTCTCTGATTCTCTTTGCAGTTGATGAAGGTCGTATTAAGGAACTGGGCAGAGTGAGAGTACTTCACAAGAGAACCGTGATGCCTTACAGTGTGTATAAGAAAAGAAGGAAGGGGCCGAGCGACGAAGCCAGCGTTCAGCAATACGCAAGTTTGGTTGGACAGACCTGTTCAGAAAGAATGTTGTTGTTTAGAAGCTGAAAAAGCATTAATGGCATTTCGATGGCGCTATGTTTTCTTGCACTGCCACTGGATGATATGTACTATAGTTGTGTGTTGGTATGCCCACTCAAATAGCAGTATGAAATACAGGTATGTATCTAGGCTTGTGTGAATACATGGTACTGTGTCTAAGGGCCAACTCCAATAAAACTTACAATACAGCAAGGCTTCAGCAATATAAGTTTAGAAAAACATGCTTGCAACGTATTTTAATTAAGTAGTTCTAGCCTTTCTATGCATTTTGAATAATTCTAAGTATCTAAGCAAAATGAAAAACAGGTGTCTCTTTTGTAGAGACAAAGGTTGACTAAATCTAGATTAACAATAATTAAATTACAAATGTTTTCAAATAGCACCTTGGATATCTGTCATTGTAAATTGCCATGAAATTTACGCTCACATTTGTATGCTCCTGAACTCTTGCAAGAGAATTGAAATGCACTGTTCCTTTCTAATGTGGAATCTGGCATGGTTTAATTTTATTTCAATAGTACGTTTTAAAACAGGAAGAAATTATTTTCACTGCACATTCTTCATTTGTTTAAAGCAGTAGCTTAGTATCTGAGGTCCTAGTGAATGCAGGAGTCCACAGCAGATTCTCAGTGGCAGGGGATGCAGTGCTTTGCAAAACTTTCCCCTTCAGAGAAGAAACAGAATAGTTGCACTATAAATATACCAAAGATACGCAGCCAAGTGGCACAGTGGTTTTTTGGTATAAGCCTTATCCTTTGTCTAAGAGGAGTAGATATTTTAACGCACATCACTAATGTGAATTAGAGCTTGGAAGGTTTATCCTATAGCTCTTCAGTGCACATTTCAGTACTATGCTAAAAAAAAAGGCATGAGGTACCACTGCTGGGTTTTGTTGCAATTTTTTTCTGCCGAGTTGTATGGGAAGACTTAAAAACCGTATTTCTGCATTTTTACTGACTGTTTTGTTTATGGTGCAGCAGCTCACAGGTTAACATCTTTAATAACATTTTACTAAATACTTCTGTTGAAAACACAGGAAGTTGTGATGCTTTATGAAAGCACTTTATTATCATCTGATGTATGAACATTGTCATTAGTAGTCTATGTCCCTATCAAGTCATACAAGTTATAGGAATTTCGGGAAATAACACTGTTGTAGAATTCAGTAACGTATTACAACATTGTAACAATACCAGTGCATTTGTGTTTCTTATCTTCTTGGATAACAGGAGCTAGTATTTACCTTGAATCAACTTGAAGTTTCCTGTTAACCTTTGAAGAAAGAGTCTTAATCAAGAATATATATGTAGGGTTTTTTTCCCCGGAAAGGAACCAAATTCACTCTTACCCTCTGAGGGTTACATCTCCTGTCATTCATGGGCTGGATTTAACTTTAAACACTTGGCCAATATTATTAATCATTGATTTTTATGTGGAACAGACAAGAATTTTGGGATTCAAGTGCATTGCAGATTTAGGGTTTTTTTCCATATCTGTTTGATCACTGTAATGTTACTGATATAAGAATACAGCTTCAACAGTAATTTTGAAAACTAATTTTATGTTTTATTAATTGAGATGTGTTGTATTGATCCACTCCCAGTCTGCAACAAAACTGATTATTTCTGTCAGCATTATATCTGGTATGTGTTTATCTGTTGCCTGGTACCAAGAAGTTTCTTTCTACTGTACAATCTAGTTTGTCCATGTCTTATCTAAACCTATTGCCATGGGAGAACCATTACATACTACTAATTATTATAAATAGTTCCTTTCTAGGGGAGAAAATAATGTTGCCACTCAGTGACATGTCAAATAGTATAAAATTTTCTGCCTACACAATGTGTTGGAAAGCAGTGGTGCCCATATGGCTTAAAACCAAAATAAATGAGAAAACCTTTTTATATGATATAAAAATCAGTTAATAGGCACAGAGGAATTCCAGTATGACTTGCAAAATCTTAAAGATTATCAAAACCATTTAATGATGGCCTTGCTGTGCTCCTGGAGAAGTTTCTGTTAAATTGCAAGGGAGTAGACTTCATGTCACCACTGAGAGTTCTTGAAGAGCTCCATCTTGTTGTGCCCTCTAGTTGTTACTGATATGCCTTCTAGATATGGATCAGACTTTTACCTAATGCTCTGTTTCTCTTGGGGAGCTTCTAAGGACTGCAGTTAAAGAAAAGTGAAATGAGTATAAAATTGAATACAGCTTGAAGTTGTCTTTTGTGTGACCACTAAAGGTAAATGACCATTTCCTGTGAATTCTGAAACGGTGCTTTTGCTTTCTGACCTCCTCTGGAACTGCAGCACCAGGGCACGCTGGGCTTCTGACTCTTACTGAACTCGTACATAAAAAAGTCAACATTGAGATTAATTAAAAAATGGAGTTCATCTGATGTAGTATACCGAGATCTGACTCACTTCTTTAGTTTTATAAGGAAATTGGTGCAGTATCTTTCAGGACTGATACCTCTATCCATTTTAGAAGTGGAATAGAGTCTGAGGATGAAGTTCTGTACATTTTGCCATTGACTTCACTGGAGCTGAAAATTCACCACTATTATAATTTTATTTAATAAGATGTTTTCACTGAGAATTATTGCATTTAGAGATATTTAATTTAGTACAAACTATTTTAAGTTTTTTTAGTGTAGTTGGTTTGTGAGAGTTAATCCCTAAAGTAAGGTTGCCTTGTTCTATCATCTGTTGATAAATGAGCATAAAATGGTGGTAAGAAAATGCAGAGCTGTGACCAGTGCTAAAAAATACCGTTCTTCGTTTTAATGGGAAATAAATGGGGAGCTTACTCATTTCCAGCATCCACACATTTCAGTAAATGCAAAAGAACCTGCATGTTGAGTTTGTAATTGCTTTTCAGCAGGCCTGTTTGACTTGTGAGTATAGAAAATAAAGTTATTTCTAGTCTCTGTGAATTATTATAAGTAAGTAATAGCTCCAAATGTGACTTCTGTCTTACTTTGTAGGAATTCATTCTCTTGGAGTTTGACTAAGTGTCCAGTGAACAGTAAAATCAGGGAAGTCAGAGTAGCAGTGATTAGAATATATAACTGATACCTATCAGTCCAAAACACATGACCATATTTTAGAAGTAAATTTTAGTTCTAGCTAGACAGATTAATGAAGAGTTTATGCTTTGAAACAGAATTTGTAATTCTTTTGTGAATAAAACAAAGAGGTTTTTCACAAATGGAGACTAAATAGGACTAGCTATTTATTTTAGTTAAGGCTATACCATTTCTAGATATTTGAAAAAAACCAAACACAAAACAAAGCTCTCTGAAGCAAGCAGTCAAACAAGCAACACAGAAATCTGGATTACGTGCACAAAGATAACAAAATACTGATTCATTTTCCTGCTGAATGAGGCAGAATTCCAACTAATTCCACCCAGTGCCATCATGGCTTGAAATTTTGGTGTGCCAAGGCTTGCAGTGGTCCAGTGCACAAGGCTCTGTCCTTCAAATCGTACTTTCCAGGAGCACTTATTTTTTCCATTTCATTGCTCCTTTGGAGTCTACATCCACCACTCTTTCTGAAGTTCTTTTAAATCTTTGCCAGGTGATGATTCTGAAGCTACCAGCCTGATCAGCCATCTGTTTCTGAATTCCCTCTCATTCTGGTTGTCCCAGATAATCCTTCGGATGTGTACTGCATGCTCTCCTCAACCTTTCCATCTCCACCGTCCCCACCAAGCTTTAATGGTTCTTCTTGCTGGTTCTGTCCCAGTCCCACTACAGGAAGAGTCTGCATTTGGAAGGGTGTAGACAATATTTAGGGCAGAAATTGGCACCACGTTTCAGGGAAGTCATCAGCGTTTCCAGAAGCATCATAGCTACATATCGTACCCAGTATATTTGTAAAACTGCACCTTCTGAGCCTCTTGCGTATGATCTCACATACTGAGCATAAAAAAAGCCAGATCACGCTTCCACTTGCCGAACTATTTGTTTTCTTAAGTTAGTCGAAGTGATGGAGAATTTCCAAGCCCTGACTCTGTGGCTGTCCTTAAGAGGCCAGGGTGGTAAGCTGTGTTCCTCGGTCAGCTGACGAAGGTGCTACAGAGGAACACCGAGGAAGGGCTGGCAATGACCTGCATGACAGAAAGGAACTGAAGGTGGCTGCTGGTCAGGGGAGCATTAACAGGTAAGTAGCCATGTGATTTGCCTGTAGTTATGAGACAGATATTAGTCTCACTGGGGAAATAAAAACCCACTGTGGAAAACAAATTGTATAAATAACACCATTTATACATGGTGTTAACCATGTATCTTAACCATAGCTGCTAACAAAATGAGTATACCAGCTAGGTTGATTATAATAAACTCCTTTTATATGAGTTTTTTTGAAAAGCACTGTGACTAAGTCACTAAGTATACAAGCACTTACTAAACAGAACATTTTGTGACTAGAACCACTTAAGTACAACGACAATGGAGGGTGTTAAAATATGTTGCATAAGCCACAACGCACTTACAGGAACAGATGTACAGTAGTAACTCACGCTAAACATAGTATCCAGGTGCTAGTTGTGGTCAATGGATTCCTACATAAAATAGTATTTTATGAATTGATCTACTATGTGCATTTTATAGCACATTTAAAGCTCATCTTGTGACAGCTTTGTTTTCTAACAGTATAAAAATTAATAGAAATGTAAATAGATGAAATTAACATATAAACCCAAGTATAGCATATGTTAGTGTTATCTATATTAACACAAAACAATCTAACTGTGACAGCAGTGGCTCTTACTGATCATCTGAGACAAGTAACAGCTCAGAAGCTTTCTGGCTATGTTCTACTGTTTTGATGTTTATTCATTTCCTTATTACAACTATTCCCATCAGAGTTTTGTGCTTCCCATCAGTTATTTCCACTTCAGTTTTGACACATAATACATGTGTCTGCCAAAAGTCCTGCTGAGAGATTGCTATCGGGACAAAAGAAAGCGTTAGAAAGTCTGTTAAGTAGTGAGAAGAGAGCAGAGTCCACAGGGACAGTCCGTCTGCAACCTTTGTGCTGCAGAAAAAGCAGGATTTATTTACAATTTAGTCTGCTGCAGGCTTTAAAATAAATGTGTCAGATTTCATTCATTTCCTTTTCTCTGTGACATCTGATTGTCATTGCCCAGGAAGAATCAACGGAGCATTGTAGAATATTAAGAGGGAAAAAAGTTAAGGTCAGTGTACTGCATTTATAGCAAAACCATTGAGTTAAGGAATGAAGTTGCATTAATTCTGTTGAAATTCTCTGATTTCTACATAGGAGCAGCAAAGCATCAGCTGGATGGGACTTTCAAAAATTGTTTGCTACTTCTCCCATCTTCTCTTCTCCAGGCTGAAGCAGGGCAAGAAGACACCTACCATCCCTCACAGGGGTGTAATAATGTCTAATGAAGGCAGTTCAGAGAGTGATTTTCTGCAAGAATAGCATCCTTGCTGTTTAAGGTTTTTAGTATGTGGCATTTAATTTTCATACTTTCAGTTCCAAGTGAACCTGGTTTGTTTTGTCCTACCTGAATATGAAAAGCAGTCACTGAGGTTCCTCTTTGTGACATCAAAACAACTCCACATGGATAATAAACTCAAACTTTCATTCACAAATGAAACCAAACAACCAAAACTGACAAAACAACAAGGTAACCAAGTGACACTCCAAGACCATTTAACAAATTATAGGTTAGCTATACCAGTCAGGGATGTTATAACTACATGGCAAGAACATGAGAATGATGGTCCAGGGTGTGCACACACTCACTCACAAAGCAGGTAACTGTCACTCAAGGGTACCCAGAAAAATAAGATCACTCACCCAAAGGGGGTGAGGGTTCACTCAAGGATATATCTAGAAGAAATCACTCACCAAAAGAGAGCAAGGGCACTCAATCCCAGGGAAGTTTCCTTAGGTGATAGCTCAGCCCAAGGGGAGAGCTTCCAACCACAGAGCAGCCACTGCTCCAAGGAAAGCCCCTCAAAGGTGCTTTCTGGCGGGGGCCCCTTTATAGCCAGGTGGGTCTGAGCTGTGGGCATGCACGGTTGGTGTTCCAGAAGCTTCTCTCAGCTGAGGCGTGCCATTGGCTGAGGGCCCTGCCTGTCAACTGAGGAGTCCCAGTGTGGTCAGTGTTCCAGAAGCTTCCCTCAGCCGAGGCGTGCCATTGGCTGAGGGCCCTGCCTGCCAGCCGAGGGGTCCCGCCTCCCCCACTGCCACCACAGGGAGGGTGAGTGGCTGGGTGTTGGGTGGTTGGCTCCTGGGTGAGGTGTGTGAGTGACAGCTGCCATGGCAGGGTGCTGAAAGGAGCTACTGGCTGCTGCCCTGAAGAGCTCTGGCCCTTACCGGGGTGAGTGCATCTGCCACACCAAGTCAACCTGCTATTTTTTCTAAGCTAAACAATCCCAATGACCTTTCCAAATAGTCACGTTTTAAAGATATTTTATTATGCTTTCTCAAGCATTCCCCCATTGGTCTGCTTTTTTAGTGTGGTGCCCTTGTGCCAGCTGCTCCAGTAATCAGTCATAATTATTTCAATATTTTACATCAGCAAATACATGTTGCTTTTTCAACATAATAATTATCCCTATCCTAACTGATTTGTCTGTTTAACACAGATCCGTATTTTCTGTTTCTTGACCAGACTTCAGCAAAATACGGTGAAGAACCAACCCTTACTCCACCAGCAAACATCACTTTTCTCTCCTTGAAGGCTCTCAGCCTGCAGCCACCAGAGGGCACGTTCCAGCCTGCGACCCTCGTCGCAGCACGAACGTTCCTTCTGGTCGAGTATCCACGGTCTCGGGGTCTCTTTTATGAACATCATCTCATTTAATTTTTTACTCTGCTCTTAATTGTAGTATATCAGAAAAAAAAAAAAAAATTATTGTCAGGTGGAGTTGACAAAGTTCTGCATTTCCTTAGTTGAATGAAGCACAAATTTGTTAAAAATCAGGATTAAATGGTGTTTTAAGACAAATATTCTAGATTTTAAAGCACTAGATTTATTAGATAAGTTATACTACTAATACATGACTGAAATTAAGATCCGTAGAACACTTAAGGAGGTGCCAGCTGGCAGAGTTACCCATCTCAAGATGCTTTTGAATGCTTTTTAAATAATTCTTGTTATTCTTTTCCATGTTGCAGTTTCGTTGATCAACTCGTATCAAACTGTGTGCAGTAGGAGCATTAATAATGTCTAATATACTGTTTATTGCATGCATTATGACAGCTGCTCTATATTTCTCAATGAGATTGCAACAACTAAATTGGTGCATCTCAGGAAAAATGCTGTATCTGTAAAAATGTCTGCTCGCCTCTTCTGGTGCAAGAAAGGTGTGTATTGTGCTCACCAACTATTAACTTAGCAGCTGCACTAATAGCTTGTCCATTCCCTTGCTAAGGCCCTCTCTTTTCAGAAGCCAACTCACTTTTAAGTCAAAAACAAAATTTTATTTTAAAAAACAATTCTCAGTTCACACCTGCCCCCAAATTAAAAAAAACCCAAATTCTCATTGTCCATAGGTGTCATTGGCAAGGTTTCTAGTGCATTGATTGTGAAAGCTAAAAAAATGCATTATTTTTCTGCTTTCTCCTTATCCCTCATTCATTTTTAACCTAAGTTGTTTTGATGTCAGGATTCCTTTCTCACCTGTGTAGGGAATAAAATGATGTTAAAATAAGGTTTCTAATAGTGAACTTAGAGGTCAGGAAGGAGCAACGCTTTTCTTTATTGCCAAGGGCATTGCAACACATTTGTTTTGTGAATATATTTGTCTCTATTGCTCAAGATGAAAGCGGTCAAAGACAGATCAGTTGAAAAAACAAGGTTCCCAATTTTAAATTATCTATTATTTTTCATATAACTACATTATTGCAGTGCCCAGGAACCTGGAAGAGGCGTTGCTGCGACAGCTGTTGCATGTGTCCTCAAGTTGAGATTATCCTCATCCCTGAAATTTTTGCAGTCCATAAAATCCCAGATGTCTTGTAAATACTCCTTTCTAAGCTGGCTTCAGTGAAGGGAGTGAATAACAGCTTTCCAGGAACAAGGCAGAAGGCTGGGAGGAACTGGGGTTCAAAGGAATGTCCTGCTCCAGTTATTGTGCCTCTTCGCGAGGGACGGTGGTGCCTTAAGGCTCACCCTGGCCATCAGGGAGAGGGGACTTGTCCCTTGCTGGCCTTTCAAATTGGCACATTTGATTTCCTGATTATTGTATAATATTGCTATTGTATAATATTCTATAATGTTATTGTATATTCTGTTTTTATACTCCTCTTGCTATGTGAACATCATAGAATCATAGAATAGTTTGGGTTGGAAGGGACCTTTCAAGGCCATCTAGTCCAACCCCCCTGCAATAAGCAGGGACATCTTCAACTAGATCAGGTTGCCCAGAGCCCCGTCCAGCCTGACCTTGAATATTTCCAGGGATGGGGCATCTACCACCTCTCTGGGCAACGTGTTCCAGTCTTTCACCACCCTCATTGTAAAAAAATTTCTTCCTTACATCTAGTCTAAATCTCCCCTCTTTTAGTTTAAAACTATTACCCCTTGTCCTGTCACAGCAGGCCCTGCTAAAAAGTTTTTCCTCATCTTTCCTATAAGCCCCCTTTAAGTACTGAAAGGGCGCAATAAAGTCTCCCTGGAGCCTTCTCCAGGCTGAACAAGCCCAACTCTCTCAGCCTGTCTTCAGAGGAGAGGTGCTCCAGCCCTTGGATCATCTTTGTGGCCTCCTCTGGACCCACTCCAGCAGGTCCATGTCCTTCTTGCACTGGGGACCCCAGAGCTGGAGGCAGCACTGCAGGGGGGTCTCCCCAGAGCGGAGCAGAGGGGCAGAATCCCCTCCCTCGCCCTGCTGGCCACCCTGCTGGGGATGCAGCCCTGGGCACGGTTGGCTTTCTGGGCTGCGAGTGCACATTGCCAGCTCATGTCCAGCTTTTCATCCACCAGCACCCCCAAGTGATTCTCGGCAGGGCTGCTCTCGATCCCTTCATTCCCCAGCCTGTATTGATGCCGGGGGTTGCCCCGACCCAGGTGCAGGACCTTGCATTTGTCCTTGTTGAACCTCATGAGGTTCATCCTCGAGAGCTTGTATACTTTATGATAACTCTGATAGCTTGTTCCCTCTGTCTCCTACAAATACTTCTATGGAGAGGCATTGTCATTCTTATGTGAAATGGGGACGTTCCATGGCGCGATAAGACAGCAATATTTCTGTTGCTTCCTTCTTTCAGTTGGAGGCTGCCAGCACTTTTCAGCCGGGAATGAATAAGCACATTCTTACCAAGTTGTAATAAGGGGATACGTGAGAAACTGCCTTCTCAGCGAAAAGAAACATGGCAGCAGTCTGACAAAATTCTTCAGCAGTTTAAGTATTCAGTTGGGATGAGAAGGGCACTTGCATGGATAAAAGGTAGTGACCCCAGGTGGGACCTGTCTGCAAAGCTGCTGGAATAACGCTGCACCTTGACTAATGTGTACTCTTCAGTTTTACACCAACCAGCTTCAGCTTCTGACATCATGCAACTCCCCAGCTCATTACTGACACCCTTCACTCCAAATCAATACCTGCTTCAGGTGGTGATCCTCTAAAACCTCCTGTATTCATGGGCCTGTTTCACGGGATAGAGATATTCTAGGAATCCCAGTGCAGTATAATGAAATTGGAGCTTATATATCTTCTTTTGGTCTGCTTTTAATGTATTAAATCTATACTTTTATTGCCTTGTATTGTAAAATAAAAGTAATAATTATTTTTTACATAATGGGATAAAGCAGAACACTGAAATAGAAAAATGAGACTTGCTAAAATTAAAAATGGGCGTTCCTGAAAAGGCAGAACTGTCCTAGCAGAAACCCACTCAATCCAAAGGAGTGAAGTTGTCAAAATATACCTTCCATTTACAAAGAGGAATACACTTTCTACGCCTGAAGATTTTAATGCTTTTTAACAGCTGATTTTCCATTCACATTTCCTTTTTTTTTTTTTTGTTGTGTCCTCAGTTTTTCTTTTGCACATATGTGCATCTTTTAGTTCTTTAGACTCTTTAGAAATTGAGACATTTATCCGTAGCTCGTAATTCAAAAGCATATTCAGTCAAGCGATTTGTGTTCTTCATTACTACCTTGCAGAGTGACCTCCTAGGAAAGAATGAACGCATTGACATTTACAGTTGATAATCTATTGATTCATGGTAGAAAACAAAGGCAATCAACGGGAGGGCTGTAATTGTTTCATTAAGTCCTATGAACAGCACATTGTACATTGATCCAAAATGCCTTGGAGCTGCAGCTTCCCAATGTCATGACTCTCCCCATGGGCACCTTATTTTTCAATTTGCTGGTACTTGAAAGGGCTTCGATAGTCTGACAAAATCTCATCCTTCTGAATCACTGAGTGTTGACTGTGTGGCAGGGAAGCTACTCTAAAATCTAGACAGCTGAGCGCAGAATGGTTTCCTACCCTTACAGGGTGGTTGAGGCCTTTAAAAGTGACTCCGCTGTTCTCAAAAGTAAGGCCAGGGAAATCGACTATACTGGTATCTGGCCTTCAGCAAGCCTGAGCTCTCTTCTGAACGGACTCCAGGGAGTGTAATCATTTTTTCTCACTCTGCATCGAGCAGAAATGGCGTCGTGGTTGTAAAAGCCAGTAGTCTGGCCTCATTAGAAGTCCTGCAATTGCTAGTGATGTGTAGTAATAGTTGGATATTTAATAAAAAGTTTGATTCTGACATAACAAGAAGGAGGTTTCCCAGCTCCTGTTCCAGCCAGCATGTGGAATCCTTTTCCAAACTCTGTATACCATTGTTTATTAGTGTATTTTATAGTAAGTAAAATCAGGATTACAGTCTTCTGAACCATCTAGTGGTACTACAAATACTTGTCTATGCGTCTTGTTTTTACTGGAGATAAAAATCGTCTGGATGAAGAAACAACCATGTACTATAGCAAAACTGTAAATGCTTGCCCTTCTTAAAAGGTTAAAGTTAGGGTATAACATGAATATGTGAGCTCAATGGTTTGTCTTAATTGTGTCGCCTCTGACTTCAGGAGCTCAGTAGAATAACCACACATCTTGTGATTTCATCCCTTTTCTGAATGTTTTCACACATGGCCTTGTCCCTTTTCCCTGATGCACACCTGCAATAGTAACTTTGGTGTGTCTAGCCTGTAAAGATCTCATGCTTGTTGTACTTCTCAACGACTTCACCTACAGAAATGTGTGTGGAAAGATGGTATCTGGCAGTTAGATGCAGTATCTGAGATTTCTTAATGTTCTTGCTGAGTTAATCCTCCTATTTTTCAAGGATTGTACTAATAAGAAAGGCTATAAATTACCCACAGTATTTATTTTGTTGTTAACTTGAACCAAGAAAAAGGGAAGGCTTTTTATGCGCCAACTATTTGCTTAGTTGCCTGCAGTTTTAAGGAAGGGTCTCCTCTTTTGGGTGACGAGGCTTTTCACAATAAGTGTGGTCATATTTGAAACAGAAAAGCCTCCCTGAATCCCTTCAGCAAAACAGCCAGAGCAGTTACAGCTCTTCTAATGATGATGGTACAAACCTTCACCAAACTTCTAATGATTCTGATGTTTATAGTTTGGAATATTTTGCACACATGTTCTAACTTTGCATTCACAACATTTGTTAAACCAACAAGTCTGTAGCAGACATGATAGCTACCATCAGGAAACTTGTTTGACAGTTTAAACAGACAGCATCTGTGTTTCCTACATTTCATAGTACACAAAAAGAATGAGGATTGCCCGTAGCTCAATTAATTCAAGATGTTGTCGCATGATGGAACTCTGTTTTGGAGATGTTAAAAACATCTAATTGAAAAAAGGGATTTTGCTCTTGTGTTTGGCTGAGTTTCATCAATATCACCTCCTCAATGGAATATTACAGAGAGCAGTTGGCTTGAGTTTGGGGAGTTGAGATAAATTGGTGTACATCAGGGCTGTCCCCCTGTGCTTCCAGCTATGTCTTTGTTGAAAGGGAATTTAGGATTTTCAAATTTCAAAGCAATGTAAGAGACTTGAATTAGGTACCACTTAAGCATCTTTTAAAATAACACCAAAATCATCACCACTGTCAACAAAAAGGCAATGAAAAAGGAGAAGAAACCCCAAATGCAGCAAAGACAAAATGCTGGGATGTTAGCGCTGTGAAATCAGGGTAGTGGCAGGAAAGGAGAAGTGAGTTCTCTAGTTGCATGACGAGAGGCATCCTGTGTTTGCATCCTTTTTATTGCGTAATGACAGTCATTGCCTTAATGATAAGTCAAAATTGTCATGCTCTCCGTCAGTGAAGTAAAAACCAGAAGTAAACCAAATACAAAGCACTGCACATCGAAATGCTATACAGCGATAACATCAGCCGCTGTAGATTAGCGTAGCTCCGTTGATAAAGGACGCTTCTTGTAGGGAACAGGTGCATTGCACGGCTTGGGCTCAGCAGACCACATAAACAGATGCTTAAGGCTAAGCCCATGAGGAATGTTTTGATGAGGTGGACTTCACAAGAGCCAGGACACCGCAGTGTGGTCCAGCGTTGCGATTTGTTATAGAGGACTTAAAACTTTACAACATTTTGATTATAATTAACAGGACCATGTTTTGGCGCCTGCTTCAGGATTTTCTAGATTTATGTTGCTATAAAGAACTAAGATAAAATAAAAATTTGCTCTTCTATGACAAAATCCCTTCAACTTATCTAAAAATTGGGTGGAGGGAAGAAGTGGGAACATTTTCCCAGAAGCTGTAATTATGGATCAAATTGCGATAGCCGCGTTGAATGGTATCTGAGCCCATGATTTCATCTGTTGGCTTCAGTGAGGCTCTTTGCAGGGTAAGATATTATTCAGTGTTATGTCTGAGCCTCTGACTCTTGCCTCCGGTAACATGAGGTACTTCTGTCTACAGAAGCAGGTATTTATATGGACTGTTGATCTGTGCCATGGCACGTGCTGGTACAATGGCTGGCCTCTCTGGTGGAATTGTCCACAAAGAGACCAGTTTTGTGTCAGTGTCTTTGTTGGATGTCTGCTCAGAAATCCTTCCCCACACAACTTTCTGGCTTTTTTAATAGAGGACATGCAGCGAAAATCATGCACACTTATTTGAAAATTTATGGGCTGACCTGAGTATTATCTCTGGGGAGGACTCCTTGGTCAGTCAAAGTGAATTAAAGCCAAATGTGTCTGTTTTTCATGTTTACTTTTTCCATAAACATATCACATATGCAGCATGCAGCTGCTATCCTGAAAGGGTTTTTTTCCCCTGGTATTTGGGGGATCTGTACTTTAAGAGCATATTCTATTGATAGCACTGTAGAAAGAACAAGTGATGCTGGACGACTTCACAATTCATTTATCAAACTGTCTGGAAGAATTTCAAGTAAGGTAAGACAATGAAGTTGGAGCTAAGACAGTCAGTATACAGTGCATTTCAGTAAATAAAAAGTAACAAAAAGGCATGCCTTTCCCCTCTGCTTCTCTCAACTCCAGAAGAAATGAGATAAAAAGGTACAGAACATTTCCTTGGGGGAAGATTACCATTTATTTTTATTGATTAGGACCCTCAGGCTGTGACCTCAAACACTCCTGACAGTTTCTTCCCCCTCCTTTAGTCACTCCTCACTGCTGATTTTTGCTTTGACGAAGTGGTTTGCAGTCCCCGTCAGCAGTGAAGGCTCCTCAGAGCCAGAGCTGCTGTGATGCTCTGTTTTGCTGCCGTGCGGCCAGCTGGGCATGTCACTAGCGCGCAGGGCAAAGCCTGACAAGAGGACTATGCCGAGTCACCTAATCCTTTGAAGGCACCATTCTTCCTCCTGTAAAACAAGCAATGATATTTAGTCAGCTCCACCAGGAACTCTGACATCCTCAGACAAGGGATTGTAAGTGCAAAGAACTACTGTGAGCGCTGCGGGAGGGTGAAAGTCCACCAACCAGTTGCTTTATCTAGAAAATGACAGATAAGGTGAACCTCAAGGACAGACTACAAGAGAATTTTTCCGAATTAAAAAAATAGCTGAATGGAAGTGTTTGGATAACAGGGAGCTGGACCAGGTGACCTCCAAAGGTCCTCCCTTCCCACCTAAATTATTCTCCAATTCTATGATTGAGTGAAAACTGAAATCAAATCCCCATGAGGACTGTGGGAGCAGATGAGGAACACAGGATTGTGTGACTAACTCAATCCAGAGTCACTGGGGACGAAATCAACAGCTTGGATCAGGCTCTGCAGAGGACGGCTGAAGTGCTTGATGGGTTCACACAAGACTTTAAGACTCCTGTTCTTATGGCAAGCTAATGGCATTTTTGAACTGAAAGTGGAGAAAGACTGTATTTTGCCACACAGGTGCAAGGTTCTCTGGTGAAGACGAAAGCACAGTATAGGAACCTGCCCCAGCAACATAACTTTCACCAGCCTAATTGCTCAATCTCTTGTGGTTTATTCCCTGTCTGCTCCCTTCAGAGTGTAAATGAGGATGCCCTTTCTTCTAGGTATTTTTTTTGTATCGTTAACTAAGTCTCTGGGTAGTGGGATCTATAGAAGATGACAGCAAACAATGGAAAAGAGCATTGAAGTTTTAAGGGAAAGACATGATATAGTCCATCTACTGAGAAACCAGCCATAGCAGCTGTAAGACTCAGGTGATGTGCGTGGCTTTTCGGGTGGCAAAAAGCGTAACTCCTGTTGTTAAGCTGCAGTCAGTCCCCACGCCAGGTATCTTGTAGCTCTGGGTATGCAGTTCACTGAATCGGCTGATGAAGGTAGTGGGAAGCCTCAAGCTGGCTTTGACCTGGTGGGTTTTTTTGCCCCAACAGTTTCAGCAAGTAGCAATTAACTATGTCCTTCTCCCTCCTTTTAGCAGGATGGTTTCCTTTCAAAACCTCACCATTTTAGGGGGCTGGATGAGCTCTCTTTTTCCTGCTCTCTTCTTGTCCTATCCCTGGCAGTGGGCTGGGGGGGACACGTGATGGGACCCATCAACCTAGCGGAAGTGCACATAATGAAACCCTTTCCTGGTTGAATAGGCTTGCAGAATGTCAACCAATTTCCCCGGCCAGCCAGGACCTTTCGGAGTCATTCTATATCCTTTTATTGCCGTTGCCATAGCGAAAGACACTAATTCACCTTTGTGTGAAACTTAATAAAAATCAGCCCATCGCTCACTTGTCTGTGGACCATTAGAAATGCTTGTGCTGAATTTTAGAGACGAGCTTTTCACAATCTATTAATCCACTCGCTAAAGAGTTGGTTATCTCATTCTCTTCTGCGGGATCTTTACAGGGCACCAAGGAATGGCTGTACTTCCTTTGACTGCAGTTGTCTGGAAATAGGCAAAAAGGCCCATAGTTACTGTGGTTTAATTTAAATGCCAAAATTACCTTTGGGATGAGCGTTCTTTGCTCTTTGGAGGAGAACAGAGCTGTCTGGGAAACCCCTGCAAAGTACTGAGAACACTAAATTGGCCTGACACTAATCAGAAATAGTCTTTTATGGGCTAAATTAAAGGGGCTATTTTACAGACATCGAGGCTTGCATTTGGGCTGTTAGGCAAGTTAACGGGGCAGCATATTGTGCAGAGCCAGATTCCAAGTGACAGTGTGCCGTGGGTTACTCTACCTGGGTTGCAAGTTATTGGATGACAAAATACACTGATTTACCCTTTAAACAGAAAGACGTGCTTTTGGTTTGGAGGTGTATGGACACCATAGCTCCCGTCAGGAGCCGCTGATCATAAAGCCTTGCTTCTTGATGTTCTCTAAAATGAGCCTAAAAAGGCAGGAGGAAGCAAGCAGGCAGAAACAAACCAGTATGAGCACTGGGATGTGAATTCAATAGGGTTTTTTGACGTTTCATTTTACAGCAAAAATTCTTGCAGTAGTGTAGTTTTGCTTACTGGAGTGGCTGAACAGTTGTGTGATAAATGAATGTTTCTCACATTCAGGCTAACACAGCGGCTCCATCATCTACAGCCAGACTTGGATCACTGCAAAGAGGTTTATCCTACCCCCCAAAAACCCAGATCCAAACTGTGGTGGGGGATCCCCCTGGCACGGGGCAGCTGAGCTGTGGCTAGTCCCCGGACCGCGGCGGGGATCCCTGCATTGTGCTCTGGGCATAAATGCTCTCAATGAGATTAGCGTGGAGAAGGGGCGAAAGGCTGTGGGAAAACCTGCGTGTGTCATATTTCTCTCGTCTGCTGTCGCAGCTGAACGTCGCCGCTTGGCCGACAATAGGGTTAAAAAAGTTAAGAGCAACTGTTGTGGTAGCTTGATTTTGAATTATGTATTCATGAATCTGCATAATAGCCTTTCAGCTGCGGTATTGTTGTTTAAAGCACAATCTGGGAATTGTGAGAGGGGACGGGGGGAGAGGGATGGAGAAGCACAGGGGGTGAAAAACATGGAAAACTAAGACTTAATCAAAGGAGAGTGACAAATTGTATGAAATGAGATTTTCTTCCCTGCTTACACTGTGCCTACAAAACAAGTTTTCACCTGGAAATGCTGACTCCTCTCCCAACCTAATACTACTTGTATTTTCTCTCTTGGCTAAGTGCGTAAAGCCCTAAAGAGGGAATGGAGCAAAGCTGTAAATGCAGATGTCTGCTGTGCTGATCCTCACTCGCCCGGGTACTACTGGATTTTCCTGTCTCTTATGCAAGTAAGATGAGCAATGAGCTACTCTGGTTTGCTTAATGCCAGGCTGTGGCAATTACGTGTCCAGGAGAGGGAGAGACATCTTTGGAAAGGGGTGAAGATGGGAAGCAGCCAACAAGGGCAGAGTCGTCGGCTAGTTTTAAGGAGAGTGCCAATACGCAGCTCCCAATGCAATCTTACTGACAATCACTTTTTATCCTGTGTTTGAGGACTTATCTCCTGCAGCAATAGCTGTAGGCCCCAAGGAAGACGCGGGCTGTGATGGGCAGGAGCGGTAGGAGGCAGCGCCGGCGTCAGCCCTGCCTGCCCGCGCTCCTGCAGCGCCCAGGAGCCGAGCCAGGACTCAGCCTGGGACACAGCGCACCAGAAACCCTCCCTCTCCTGCTTGCTTAATTGACACAACACAACATTGGGCTCCAAACACATTTTCTTGTGAGCAAAAATTATTTTCTATTATTTACCCTTTTTTTTCCCCCCACATTTATATAGGAAATATAACAGGGGGAATATATTTTCTCCCCCAAAAAATCCATTCCAAAATGCAAGAGCCTCTAATCATGCTGTGGTAGACCTTCCTCAAAGCCTTCAAGACCCTTGTTCAGTGTGCCAAATGTGCTCCTTGACTCGGAGAACACATCCCCTTTATTCCACGGCGCTGGAAAGTTGAAGAATTTTCTTTCTGCTCCAAGTCGATGTACAATTTGCATGAATGTGCCCAAATAAACTGGCTGATTTGGCACAGCTAGCATAAAATTCATTAGTAAAACATATATTATAAAGTCCCCAATCAGCTAGATGTGGCCTGCGTTGGTGCTTAACAAATGTGCACATTGTCAGTTGTGACAGCCTCTGGAATTTGGCCCAAAGCTGCAGTGGCTTAAAGCACAGGGATTTTCCATAGCATCTATTTTTAGTAATTATATAGACTCTGCTTAGAGTAATACCTGGACTCTGCTTGATGTTCAATGTATTTATTCTCCCTGTGAGGTCGAAAGGAATGAACACAAGCCAGTTTAGCCATGTTGTAGCTCTTTTCTGCTGAATAGCTGGAAACTGGTGAGGTTTATGTCTCTTCTCTATAGGTGAGGCACAACCATGATACGCAACAAGTTCAAGGCCTTTTTAATGCATTAGGTGCAATTAAACATATGTCCAGGAATGTTAGGTGTCCGCCTGCTATAGGTGGAGTTTAGATAATGATGTGCTGTGTTTTTCTCACCCCTCATATTTTTCTTGACATTTTCTATGTAAAATACCACACTTCTGTAGATTTAAACATAGTCCATTTTGCGTAACGACACTATTTTCATTTCCAGCAATTTATGAGCCAAGGAGGAGATGCAATTGCTTTAACTGAGTTGCAAAGTGACTTTTTGGAAGTGGATCAAAAGTGACTTTTTTTTTTTGTTGTTTATCCTCTGCCTAGAGCACTGGCTCCTGAGCCAGTCCCACTTGGGCTGTCCGGTTTTGCTCGGGGGGTCTTGCTCCCATCACGTAGCTACACGCAGTGTGTGAGGCTATTCCTGTGAGCTCCCCTCTGGCTCTCCTCTGTGAAGCCACAGCTGACCTGTGTCTTCTGACTTCTTCCTTTTGTGCCATCTGGGCTGAGTTTTTCTCTCCTGCCACTCATGTTATCTTTTGTTTTGCCTTGACTGGGTTTTTTTGAGTTAGTACCTGTCTCCTGTGACTCATGTTTTGCTGCCATTTGGCTTGTTACCGTATGCCATCACCTTGAGTTGTTAGTGGATGAATAGGCTCCATCCAAACGAACAGGTTTTTCCTTGGGCTGGATTTTTTAAAGCTGCACACACTCGTCCTCCTGTCAGTCATGGTACCCTTTGCCCATCTACTTTCTGCTTCCATACGCTTGACCAGCAGATAAATCCTCTGGCTTCCCTCAAGTTTGAGTGGTGTCTCTGCATCATGATGTCAGCTCTTTCAGCTACTGAGATTGCTGTAAAATTCCTTCAAATAAAATCCGGGCTTGTATGTACAGCTGCTCTCTCACCTTGCCTCTTACGGCACTTGATGAATTTTGGCCAGTTCCAGAAAATGAATGGTTTTACTGTTTTATTCACTCAGTGTGAAGCTCTGTTGGGTTGCCTGGAACCTCCATCTGAGATGTGCAGATACTGGAAATAGGTGGCCAGACGCTGGGTCTGTAAGGCTGTGTGCATGGCACGCCGCTCCCTGCAGCCCCGCTGGAAATGGCTTTCCTAAGCACAACCATGGCTTCCTCCTCCACTGCTGCAGCCTCGGAGATCTGTCTCCTGTTTACTTTGGCTACATCCTGCGTGTTTCTTCATGATGCTCTGAACTGCTTGGGACCAGCCTGTCTTTCCTCACGGGTACTTCCCCCTCCTTTCCTCCTCCGCCTGCACAAGTCTGTGGTTGCATTTGCTCTGCCATGTAACAGCTATTTAGTGTTGTTCACCTGGAACTGGATTGTTTCTTGTTCCAAGTACACCAGTGAATTAGCTGTTAGTCATCTTCAGGGCAGGTGTGTAAAGGGTCTTCATGTCTGTTCAAGTTCTGCCATTGATGTTCTCCTCAGTAGAGTTATCTAACCCTTCAGTGCTGCTTTTACCATGAAATGGCTTTGACAGTCCTTCACCAGACCTTTGTAAGCTGGATATCCTTTTCTCCAACATTAAAAATGCTTTTTCTATTGGAATATGATATGCATGCTCCATCTGTCTCCATCCCACAAAGCCGCTATCTCAAGTCACTGTACTTGGTTCTCCACTAGTGGCTATCGTCATGCACTCCTCCTTCTGGGTTGTCCAGCTGCCACTGCAGTGTGGAGCTCTTTCTCTAAGCCTAGAACAGTTTCTCTTAAAAATGTCTTCTGTTGAAGAAAGTTTAGTCCTCTGTCCTACAAATGATCCCACCCCTATTTGGCAAGACATTTTGTCTCCCAAATTAAACACAGAGCCCCAGAGTGTTTTGCTTTGCGGCGCAAGTATGCCTCCCTTCTTTTTCTTCATGATTTTTCTGTGGGATATGTGTGAAAAGACTGATATCTCTCTACAGCCTCTTTCTGTTTGAGATCACAGGACTCCCTGAACGCTTTTATTAGGTGTTCTAGAGTTCATTATTCCTGGCAAAGGCACATCATCCATTTCTTGCCTCTTTTCCCGTGTGAGATAGAAAGCAACTTTACTTTCCTTTTCTCCTTTTTATTTCCCTCCTGGTAAGCTCTGAAGTCAGACTCAGTTCTTGCTTCCATTGCTTGCACAAGTGTTTTTACTCTTGAAACTCAAGTTGCTTGGCAGCCTGAGTCCATGAGGCTGAGTCCAAACTTGTTTTCTTGTTAACCTTACGTGAGATTCAATAGTTAGAGCCTTTGCTATCCTTATATGTCTATTTGTCACCCCTCAGATGTGTGACAGATGTGTATGAGAGGAGTCCATGTTCATAAACTGTACACATTGGCTCATAGGAGAACTAGGACTCCAATACACAATCAAATTTCCCTGTGTCAGCAGAGATTTGGGAACAAGCCTCGTGTGTGCTCCTGACCTTTTGCAAAAGTGGTGCAATTCATCTTAACATAATCTGCAGTGTGAGGGTGTTTTGCTAATTCTTATTAATTTGTCTTTGCTGTGGGCTAAAAGCATGCACAGCATGAGCTGTAATGTCTCAGCTGACGGGTAGTAGCTGATCATGCACCGAAGTCCTGTGAGATGTCCTACTTCAGAAGTCCTGTGAGATATCCTATGTCAGACGGTGCCGACCACGAGCAGCAGTGGAGGAGGTTGGCTGCTGCGGCGCTGCTGTACCAGCCAGTAGCTGTACCAGGAGGCGATTCACCTCCCTAAAGGGCAGGGACTATCCTGTACTAGAGGTTTGTGCAGCACCTTGTGGGTTCCAGGCTCAGTTGTAGCCCTCAGGTGATACTTTGAGTCAATAACTATAATGCCTGTATTCATGTAAATAGGCAAATTATGGCCTTGACAAATCCTTGCTATTGATTCCCACTCGAGACCAGTGGTTATGATGGATTATGAGGCACCATGATTTTCAAAGACCGGTTTGAATTATTCTCTCTTGTTGGCCTTTCTATGGACAGACCACCTAATCCTGTGGAGATCCCAATCAGCGTGAACAAAGAGTTCTAGGTTTTATGGAAAATGCTTGGCGCATGGGGGATTTACTGCTGTCAGGTGATTAACATTCTTGAGGTAATGTTAAATTAAATGAAGGAAACCATAGCATCAAACTGTAGCATTTCCAAATAACTTCTGTAATGGAATATCATGTCTAGATGTCTGTGACATGTTTGATTTCTTTTAGGCTGGATTTCTAATTTTATTTAACCAGTGCATGCAAACTTACAACCAGAGGCCTGAGATGTGCTTTTCTGGAAAAGTATGAACACCTCCTTGGCAATACTTGAGAGGAAAAATTTAGGTAGGTTGTAGGGCATAGGCCAACAAACTTGTCACTTTGGATGTAGAAAATGAGGTCATCATTAATTTTTTTTCTGCTCTTTTTTAAACAGATTGATAGATAAAATCTTATGCAGAATAGCAAGTTGGTTGTGTAATCTATATTTTCTGTGTACCGAATATTGACCCACTTCTGACTGATTTAAGGGAAGGAAGGATATATGAAACGAGAATATGTTACCAAATACTTGGTTTGCAGTGCTTTTTCTAGGCACTGTTATCATAGACAATATGTTTTACATGAATACCATGGTATATACATGAAATTTGTGAATGTTGCATTTCTGGTATGCAATAGCATATGAATAAAGCAGTCAGATTGTATTAATTTTAATCTATGTTGTATTTCTCCTGAATGGCAGTCATAACAAAGAGTTTGCATTGCAACTGCTTTGGAAAATAGTACTTGATTGCTTTCAACTGAAAAAACCTAGGCTGCATTAGAAAAGCAACACTTCAAAGAAAAGGGTCATTTTCCCAAGCAGTTCTTAAAGAATTGTGATTTATTCTAGCAAAATACTACAAGGGATTTTATTCTAAATCATATGTAAGAAAATAGTAATAAAGTCATCTTTCTGAAGCTATCTTTTTTCATGTGGTTATAGACTTGCATTTGTTCGTGGCCCTGGGTCTGGTGTTATACGCAGTGGAGAGCAGGAGAGGCTTCTTAAAACTTTGTTTTAAAATGGCATGTTGAGAGTTAAAGTACAAACCCACTTGGATCTAGATAAGACTCTGGGGATCTTCAATACTGAAGAAAATGAGTTAGACAGGAAAAGTAAATACTGTCTTGTATAAGACTACTAATGCACACTTAAAAGCCCAAACTCTGAAATCCTTATAGAATTGAATAAATACTTTTTTTTGGTAAGTAAATTGCCCCTTTCTATACTAGCAGTTTTACTTTGTGTTGACTTAAAGCCACCTCTTTTGTTTGGCACCCTTGACTCTCCCCTCGCTGCCACTCCAGCCAGTGACCGATCTCCCACGGGTTTCGATGGAGCGAGCATCAGCCGCTCAATGAAAAGCGCTCTGCAGCAGGAGCAGAAACTGCCGTAGCTCTGGTATTTCCTGGGCGTGCCTTGCATCTCCCACCTCATGGCTCTGCTTTCATTACCCTTCTCAGCAATCGTGTCCCAAAGTCAGTGCTTCAAACCGACCCTAATGAGTTTCTTAACAGTTACTGTGTTCTGAAGCTGATTCCCAGAGCTATTTCGCATGTAATTGACTGTCTTCTGTTCCTGCGTAACAGTTGACCATGCGTATGCGTTCAGTGTAATGAGATGATAGTCACAGCCTGATTTTCTGATGTGACCTGTAAACAGATTCAGGTGCTTTTTTAACTCCAACAACTGAAGACGGAAGCAGCTTTAAAAAAAAAATTGTTAGCTAGACACTGTACAAGTTGTTCAGTGAGAACTGTCTTTGTTAGAGAGGGAGAAGTGTTTTAGAAAGGATAGCTACAACATCATGCATTTCATGGCATCCTACTACCCGTGCAAATTCAATTAACTCTCTATATCTGGGTACCTGGAACTATGTATGTCTGAATTTGAATCTGATCTTATACTGAGATACATTCATGCTCATGCAGTCTTGATGGTTGAGAGCAGGATTTGTGAAAGCATACAGTGGCTGGGAATTAATGGGATTTGCACTCCTAAATCAGTTAGACAGTTGATTTTTTTTTTTTTCACTTTTTCTTTTCTCTTTTTTTTCCATTGAACTCAAATCAGAAAAGCCAAAATCAGGTCTCCTCACCAGTCATATTCTTCCTTTGAAAGACTGTGCTTATGCAAAGCCTGAATTTGGCCTTTTGTCTTTGTAGGTAGGATGATGCTGACTTTCATACTTTTGACTTCCTACATAGGGCCTCATCTGTCCTGTGATGCCATACTATGCATGGCTTGAGAAGTAACTTAAAAGACCATATTGTAGAAACTGGCTAACAATCCTATGTTTTTTTTTTTTTTTCCCAATTTCCTTGCTGTTCGGGAAGTTGCCTCTACGTATTCCTTAAACTCTATTTTGTAAACTTCTGTGGCATTTAAGAAAGTATCGGGATTTACTAACATTCCCCTAATCCTTTGTATTAGCTCTTTTGAAGGTGGAATGAATCCCACAGGCAGTTTGCTTTCTTCTTGAAAATATTTATAAGATTGGATGCAAAAATGTGAATATTAGAGTGAATGTGTTATTAATTGAACACATTGTTTCAGGGTATATTATTAACCATTAGAACTACTTTAAAAGTAAGCAAAACCCTCTCAAAATGATAATTGACTAATTTGTACAAAGGAGTAAGGGAGAGCTGCTGGGTGAATACTAGTTTAATCAGACCTGATCGCGATGTAGAATTGCCGCTCATCCTAATTCCAGTTGGGACCTTTCATCTGGTACAGCCACGTCTCTGAATCCCCACAGATACAGTATTTGCAAACTTAATCAGGAGCAACAGGTTTTTCTCATGACCTATTGTATAGTCTCTCTTCTGAATGGGCTGTTGTGCCGTTGCATCTGCAAGCGGCTCTGGCTGCAACATAAAGAGCTCCGGTCTGCCCTTATGCCCCTCTGTATTTCACACTGGTGCGTAGAAATGGCACTACACATCTCTGCTTTCAAGTGACACCGAATGGTTCATTTTCTTCTCTATTCATCGAGGATTTAATTGCCCTGCACATCAAAAGCGGAATATTCCCCAATTACCATCCTTCTTCCTAGAAAATAGCTTACTGCCTATCTCAGGAAATTTGCCAAGAGATCCAGGCACCCGGAGGAGAATGGAAGTGTCCAAACACAGGCCAGAGGAGCAGGGAAAAAAGAAACTGGCACAGACAAGCAGGTGTTAAAGCACTCCTTTTTTTCTGTGCACCTCCATCTGCGAATGTCTGTGGAACATTTCATCTCCTGGAGCATGGTGCTTTATAGCAGCAGAAAAGGGAGACAGGTACACAACTGCCTTCTGACAACTTGCAGGGCTTGTGCCCTTCCATCCCAAAGATGCACAGTATTACTTACAACTTGACTGGTGCCTTAGCAGTGTTTTTGCAAGGTGCTAGATGCCCTTGCCTTAAAAATACTTCTCTCCACCTCCTGCAGCTTAAGCTATTTGCCCATTATAAACAATTATTTGGCAAAAGAAAAAATCAGGTCAGATCCAAACTGTGTCAAGAATTAGGATTTTTGTGAAAAACTAGCTTTCAGGTTGCTATAGGGCTGTTGAGTACAATCTTACAGACAATTAAAAGTGATTTTTTTCATCAAAAGGCAGTAATCCCACCAACCCTGGAAATTCAAACTCTCAAAATTTCAAGAGAATGCTTCTGTGTTGTTTCTTCCTCTTCACCCCCTTTTCTGCCTGGATTTCTTTTGTACCTGTTTTACACACCTGCTAGAAGATGAAGCTCTGTTTTGTTTGTGACCGGTAGGGTTTTTCTAACACAAAAAAAGGTGACTGCATTTCTGTTGTATGGGAAGCTTGCTGGGTGTTTGTAAAGATTTTCCCTTCCAGCTTTGCTGCAATGTAGTTGTTAGCCAGAAATGTTGGCTTTAAAAGTTTGCCATCTCATATAGGAGACAGGAAACTTTCTAGGCTGATTATAGAGATATGTCTTCAAAGGAAACTAGGAATTTAGAGAAGACTTCACTGGAGCTGCATATCAAGGCAAAGAATGCCTTTGAATTGGTAAGCGATGAGAAAATTATTCCAACTCCCTAGAGGTTGCCTAGATAGGACAGTCTGGGAAAAAACTGGTAGCGACTTGAAACCTTTCCAAAGAGACTTCCAGACATTAAAATTGACTTCTGCTCACGTCCTGCATCCAAACCCTTTCCAGGAAGCCTAGGAAATGCTTTGCCTGGCCGATGCCACTAACTCTCCAGGGAACTGGCAAAGCGCAGGAGTAGCTGAGTAGATGCAAAAGTAGTAATTTGCACCATTGCATGGCTGGGGCTCCCAACCATTTTGGCTTAGCCCAAGCAAGACTCAGTCGTGACCTGTGTCCCTTCTTCCTTACACCCTGTCCTGCTATGCTCCGACACTGCTGCCTGGACTACGTTTTTGAGTAACAGTTCAGACATGTCTTTTATGTGTGTGTATCAAAGCCTGTGCACAGGGTGCACCTTCTGGCCCTGATCCTGCAAATACATAATCCTGTTCTTTAACACACAAATAGTGTCCTTCAGGGAAATGGCACTGTTTACTTGCTTCAGGTTAAGTACAGGCACAAAGATATTGGGTATTAGGGCTTCTGATGATTTCCTTGTACATGTATGTTAGTGTGACAATTTCAAGTGTCTGTCTGTAAATTAAAAGATTACACAGTGAAGAAAATGGAGAGGGACAGAAGTGTTTTCAAGTTTCTCCTGGATGGAGGCAAGCACAAGGAGACAGTGCTTTTGTGAAGACTGTTTAAGCAGTTGGAAAAAATGCCATTTGTCAGAGAATTACGATAGTCTAGTCTAGACGAGACTAGTGCCTGAATCGGTTTCCAAGTCCTGACAAATTAATGTGTGCTGCAACTTGGAAATATAATTCAGATTTTCACAGAGATTTCTATTGCATTAGTATAGGTACACACACATATGCATTAGCATATGCACACGCAGAGGGAAAATTCCATTTGCTTTACCTTGTGGATTTTATCCCTGTGGTTTGTAAGGTGACTATCAGTCACTAGGACCACAAACATAGCAGGATGTTTGCAAATGCCCAATTCAGGCTAGTGGAAAGCCTTTTTTTTTTCCCTTGGCACTAGCTAAAAAATCCCGCTAGCTGTCATTCAGCCCTGGATTGCAGACAAGCAGGTGGTAAGCAGAGACATCACCTCATTGGACTGCGTGAACAGGCAAGTGTAGCTGGAGATCATCTCCGTAAATAGGATAATCAAAGTCAAATTTAAATCATCTTTCTGGGTTTTTTTTGATATTTTTCCCTTGCTGCTTTTGTGTGTTGGCCCCCCCCGCCCCTTCTTCTCCCTCCTCCTCCTCCTCCTGAGAGGGAGAGCATGATGGACGGTGCATCCTGCTGCAGAAGGTCGTACTTTGCTGGGCTAGCACCCTAGCTGGCCAAACACTCATATAAGTACTTTATAATTTAGCATATCAGCAGTATCTAATGTCTACACTAAGTAGTCTGTTCCCATTTGCTTCTGAGCATAGCTCAACCATCTGTTTATTGTCTCAGAAAAAAACTGCATGCTTTTATAGATGTAATAAAACACAATTTCATTGTCTGCGAGGGGTTATGGCTCTTATTTTTAACTAAGACTGAGAAGACTTGGAGACGTCAGCTCCAGCATTCCCTGTTGTTGTCAGCTTCTTTCAAACTGTCGCGACCTGTTTCATTAAAAGCTGTTCCCCCTCCGCGCTCCCCGAGTGTTGTGTTTAACGACAGACTTTCCCTGCTAGCGTTGGTTTTCATTATTGGTCTTTGCACTTCTAGCATCTGGGAGTAGCATACAGAGCATATGTTCATATAATTTATTTATATTTAGGGAAAGTGTGGTGTAGGTTGGGCAACGTTAAATTCCCCTTTGGATGGCTGTTTCCTTGATGTGTTAGCACAGTGTTTTCAGAGCATTAGTGTTTCCTGTAGTAAAGACTTGATTCACTATTGTGTCATACCATGACTCCCCCGATACCCCTGCAATGATATTTTTAGTTGCAAATGAGGGTTCTGATGCTGTGCAATGCACCATGGCCAAAACCCTTCTATTTTGCTTTCCCTAAACACCTCTTTATATCTTTGTCTTTTGGATCTTGTCTGGTAGTAGAGACCGAGGTCAATACTCTTCAAAATAAAATTGGATGGTATAATTATTGTTCCGGCTCAGTTAAAAGCTTGAATGTTTCCATATTAATGTCTGTCATTCTCTTATTTTGAATGACAGTGCTTCTGACTGGGAGCTGCCAAGAACAGTTTGAACATTAAAGATGCATGAGTAAAAACAGTATTTTTTTAAGCCGGTCCATTTGAACGTCTTAAAAATATGTGTTCATATCACATCAAAACTGCCAGCAATGGCAGGGTTTTTCCTTTGCAGAAAGGGGGCCTTGTAAATAGTTGTATTCATTGGAGTTAAAATTAGGTTTCTGTGGTGTTGACTTGCAGCCAGCTTTTCCCACAGGGCAATTTATTTAAAAAAAAAAAAAAAAAGCAGCCCTAAAATAGTAATGTGCATATGACATATTCTGTGAACTTGAGAGTCCATTTGGACTAAAGCTTTCTTTGTATTTCTTTCGTCCATGGTGCCTTAAAGGAAAAGTGTGACAGTAAGCTCACTTCCCTTCCTCATGCAGGGAGTGTGCAACATTTTTCTCTAATGTGAGCTTTTATAGGTGTTTTCTATGGGATTATAGTTAGAGGAAAGGAATAAAATTCTTCCTCAAACCATTGATCTGGGAGAGTTTGCCCAGGGCTTGCCCATGGAGATACCTTTGGTTCTCTCACTGTGTTGCTTGGATTTAAAAAAAAATAGGATTCAGATTGATGTCAGTGTATTTTTTTTTAAGAGAAAATAGTAAATTTTATTAACTGACCAGTATTTACGTGCATCACTGAACAAGTAAACTGGAATTTATGTTGCACATTGTGGTTTCCTTATTTTGGTACGCTCTGAAGGCAGAAGTCCTCTCTTTCCCCACAGAACTGCCCACTTGGGTAACAGTGAGACTTTTCTTCCTGCCTTTTGGCCAGGGTCAGAAATAAATCTTGGCCTTTCTCCCAGGCAGACATTGTTCATTTTACCTCTCTCTCCTGCTTTCTCCTGGCACAGCTCCACAGTGCCTCGGAGCGTGGACTGCCAGCACACCACCAGAGTCCTCAGGAACAAGGACTCTCCCATATTGAGTTTGTCAGTACGAAACTTCTCATAGAGAAAAGATTCCCTGATTCAGCTACATATAGGAAGGGAGATGTGGTGTCATTGACTTTCGCAGGGAATCAGGATCCACTTGCTGAGTCCTCTACCTACCTCTCCTTTTGGTCTGCCAGATGATCTTTTGGGCAAGTCACGGGTGGACGATTATTTTGATTTCTTTTAGAATCATAGAATCATAGAATCATAGAATTGTTCTGGTTGGAAGAGACCTCCAAGATCATCGGGTCCAACCATTAACCTAGCACTACCAAGTCCCCCACTAAATCATATCCCTTAGGGCCTCGTCTAAACATCTTTTTTGCGAAGGGTCTTGTGGCTATTGATGGAAAAAGTGACTTAGGGTTCAGGTATTATTATCGTATGGCTAATTTGTCCATCCTACTGAGTATTTCAAGGGGATGAAATACCAATACTTGTATCTTTTGGCAGTATCTGCTTTGTGCAAGGTTTCTTATCCTTAAAAGCTATCTACTCACTATCAGTTCCAGACGGTGTTTCTATACCTGCAAGTCAATTACAAGTAAAACAAGCCTCCACATGTGCACATTACATTATTTGATTCTGGGGGGAGAAAAATGTACCAAATGAGGTTAGATTTCAACCCTCTTTTTTTGGTTTCTGCTAACATCCTTGTCTGATTCACTGCTGCAGCTGAATGTCGCATGTTTCCCTGAGCAAAGTGCAGCCAAGGTGGAGTCTTAAAGATGGTCATAAATCAGCCGAGATACAATAGCTCTCTTTTTGACACCTTCCGTAAGCCCCTTGTGAATTCCACTGGGTTAATTTGCAACATACTATAGTTTAAAAAACAAAATCCGCATTTGCAGGGCAACGTTACTAAAGAGTCATTCATAAAGATCAGTCAACCAGAAAAAAACACCACATCAAAGGAAAATCTTTAAACAGGACCTATGTTACTAACAATTATAAAATGAATGCATGATGCTTTATTATCAAGGAAACTTCATAAACTTTATGATGGTATAGTAAGGCAGTGTAATTAACTGCAGCGGCTAAATCTCCCTCCAGTAGTGGTCTAGATCATGAGGTTATAGATATAGTAATACATATTTTCTGTTCTCTGCTCACTCTTTGGCTCAGAAGAAATACCTTCCCCTCTCTACCTCCTACCTTTTTATTTTTCAATAGCATCCTATCAAAGAGAGCCAAAGACGTATGAGAAGCAGCATGTTTTGCTTCTTAGCATGTAAACTCCAGTTTAGCTAAAAGACTTATATTTATCTTGCAGACTACACCTGATTTTTGTTCATTGTTATCTGAGGTTTTAGTAGACCAAGAATCTCTAAGGCCAAGTAGCCATATCTGTCTGTATGAAGGAATTCAGAATGGGCATATGAAGGTGGGCGAAAGGAGTAAGATCAATAAACTGAAATGAAGATGCACTGAGAGTCCCTTACAAAGCTACTGAGATCTGTGATTTTTTGTCCTGTTAGACTTTGCCTAGGTTTTGAAGGGTTTGTTCTAAAATTAACTTCTCTACTTCTTGAATTCAATTACTCACAGAATCATCAAATATTTGGGGTTGGAGGGGACCTTTAAAGGCCATCTAGTCCAACCCCCTGCCACAAGCAGGGACATCTTCCACTAGATCAGGTTGCCCAGAGCCCCGTCCAGCCTGACCTGGAATGTTTCCAGGGATGGGGCATCTAACACCTCTCTGGGCAACCTGTGCCAGTGCTTCACCACCCTCATTGTAAAAAATTTCTTCCTTATATCTAGTCTGAGTCTACCCTTTCAGTTTAAAACCATTACCCCTTGTCCTGTTGCAACAGGGCCTGCTAAAAAGTCTGTCCCCATCTTTCCTATAAGCTCCCTTTAGGTACTGGAAGGCTGCTAGAAGGTCCCTCCAGAGCCTTCTCTTCTCCAGGCTGGACAACCCCAACTCTCTCAGCCTGTCTCCATAGCAGAGGGGCTCCAGCCCTCGGATCATCTTTGTGGCCTCCTCTGGCCCTGCTCCAGCAGGTCCATGTCCCTCTTGTGCTGAGGCCCCAGAGCTGGACGCAGCACTGCAGGGGGGTCTCAGCAGAGCGGAGCAGAGGGGCAGAATCCCCTCCCTTGCCCTGCTGGCCACGCTGCTGGGGATGCAGCCCAGGGCACGGTTGGCTTTCTGGACTGCGAGCACACATTGCCAGGTCATGTTGAGCTTCTCATCAACCAACACCCCCAAGTCCTTCTCCACAGGGCTGCTCTCAATATTGGCAATGAATAAATGTGAATAAATGAATAAGCATTCTCCACTCTTTTTTAATTTTAAAGCTTTGTCTATAGCAAACTCTCTCTGCATCTTGAGTGGAGAAAATTAACCATTCTGCCTTTTTTTTTTTGCAGGATATGACAGCTAAACTAACATTTCTGCCCGCCAGCTTGTCATGGAGTGTGAAATTGAATCGAGGGCAAGAAAGAATAGTATAGAATCTGAAAAGCAAGCTTTTTTTTTTACATTTTAGGTGTGTAGAAATACCTGTTTCTGTTTGCATTATGTGAAACTTGTAGGGAGGGCTTTGAAAGTTCCCCCGTGCTTGTTTGCATTGGCCCGTACAGCAGTAAAGCTATTGAGCATCTGCCATCAGGCTTGTGTTTCCTCTGAACAGGGGGCTTGGGGAAGATTTGAAGGGGCTGGGTGGGGGGTAAACTTGGATTTAGCCTGCCGGTCAACTTTTTATGTATTTGTTTATTGAAGAAAACAGAGTTTGATCAGCTTCTTGGGCCAAGCCTGTATTTTAATCTGGCTCAGTGGAAGCAGGGACTGGAGTCTGCATGGCGGGTCATCTCCTCTCTCTGGCTGAGCCGGAGTGCTGGCATTTCTAGTGGAGGCAGAAAAGCCTTTCCCTTCCGTGCACAACCTTTTGCTTCTTCGGTGCCAGTAAAAACAAGAAAACGGCATGGCTTAAATAGCAGACCTCCCTCAAAATAACTCTGTGGTCATGAGCTGAGGGCAGAAATTGTTCCTACTCCTTAGCATATGTGAGATAAATGGTTTGCGTGATTATTTCTTTCCCGTGCCCCCTTTTTAAAAAGGGGGTTCAGATTTTTGAGTAGTTTCCTTCAAGGAAGTGTAAGAGAGCTATTAAACACATATTTCTCTTGGAAATAGCACTGGAGACTTCTTTTCCTTGCAGTGGAGAAAAGAAGTATATTAAAATATTTTCACTGAATGGAACTTGATTGTACTATTTTATTGGGTTGTTCTGCTCAGTCTTATCTATTCTTTGTCATTTTTAGTTGAAGTGGTTCCTCTGGCAACAAATCAGTTTTCCTAATGAGACAATCCAGCCTGGGAATTTCTCTAATTTACTCCACGACATACTTTGGTAGGTGGAGGAATAGGGAAAAATGAGGAATGCTGAAGGATTCCTGCACACCCCCACTTACTGGCATCCTGAGATTAAAGAAGTTCTTCTTTTTCTCACCACAAACCCCTGACCCCGTTGCTTTCTTGTATCTCAGCATCCTCTAGATGGCCCTTAGGCACAGCTTACCGCATGATACGTGCAGATAGCTTAATAATAGAGTTTCCTGCTGTGAGGGTCTTATGGATTCTGTGAAATCCCAGAGGGATTCAAGGAAATCTGCATTATAATACACTGTTTGGTACAGGTCTGTGCACTGAGCTGGTACACAAAAGGTAACGGAAACTAAATGTGTCAGGCATCATCTTTCTAATCCAATGTGGGGTCTGTTTAATCTCTTTCAAAAGATGTATTAAGATCTCCCAGTGTCTTCATTGAGCGCTGGGCTTTCACCGCTGCCTGTATGGGGGCTGGGGCTGTTGCGTGGTGGGGCTCTGCTGGCTGTTGCTCCGCATCGTGGTGAGCTGCCGTAGATGGAGTTTTGCTTAATTAACACATAGAGGCACGTCTGCTGCTAACCCGTCCTTGCCACTTGGTTCAGCCTGGGCAGGAGGCTATGATACTTGGTCTGGAGGAAGCATCTGTAATCCTATAAACAGCTCGTTGAGGGGCAGGAAGAGAGAATTGGGAATTCCTTCTCTTTCTGTCTCAACTAGGAGAAATAGAAAAGCCCTTAGATCTGATACAGTCAGGGCAGAAAGTGTCAGACCATCTTGGCCACAGTGACGCTAGCTCTGAGCTCCAACGCCCCAATACACCTATGCTTTCACAGGCACCTGCTCACTTTACAAAAATTTAAGGCCTCCTGTGAAGTCCTTTGGCTCAGAGCCCAAGCTCTAGACTCAAGATTCAGTTTATGCTTTTCCCCGTGCAAATGTCAGTCTCCTAAGCCAGCTGTGAAAAGCTGAATGCTATGGGAAAGTGGAGCAGTGTTTGGAATTGGGGGAGTGGATGTGTATTGAATAATAATAGCATCTTATGGCCCCGAAAGCTCTAGCAAGACTGCAACTCCTGTCAGCTTCTGGAGGAATACCGTGCTTGTAGCGTAAGCCCCACTGATTCATGGTTATGTTGTGTTGTGTTGTGTTAGGTTAGGTTAGGTTAGATTATATGTTATGAACATGAGAAGGGGAAAATTCTGGGTTCTTAGCGGACTTAATGGGACGTTAACCAGTAGTAAAGTAAGGGTAATATACCAGGAAGAAAATGGATGCATTGAGCAAGCAAAAACAGATGAAAAATGAAGAATTGGTACAAGCACGCCAAACTTCCATCGATACTGATCTTTGCCTGCTTCTGTAGTTTTGCAATAGAAACGTTTTGCTAATTTGGACAGAATAATGCATGAGTGCAGAGAGTAAAAATAAGGATCACAGGGGCAGATAACGAGAATGATGAATAAATCAAGCAATCTTTTTTTCTCAGTACTCAGAGCTTATCTTTATTGTAAAATTTTGAGTGAGCCTAGGAAGAAAATCTGAATACTTAAAATGGCAGAAATCAGCAAAGGACACACAGTTCAGAGAAGAGTACACATCCTGTGAAAATTAAGAGCTGGCTGTACTGGTTGTGACTCAGTTAAGCTACATTATGTCTATGTAGAAAAAACTATGGACCTTGCAAAGACACAAAAGGAGGGGAGAGGTAGGAGAAAAAAGCAGAATCCCTTTCTTTTAATCCACTTTGCAATGTTTGACTTAGCTATAGTGTAAGCAGTAACAAAAAAGAACACTGTGTATTTATTAACTGAATGCTAAAGCTTGTATATCAATGTCTACAGAAAGAAGAAAACCATAGCACTTATGAAACTAGTCAAGCTCTATCTCTCCTTGTTGGCACTGGGACCTTCAGTTTTGTCCAATTGCTGTCTAACAGGTCTTCAGCTGTGCTCCTGGGACAAAGGAGCTACATCTTTCCAGGGCACTGACCACCACCACCACCATCACCATCACCAGCCTGCACTCCCTCAGACAAAGTGATCTGCTTTTTGCCCTTGTCTGAGTCCCTGTGGCCATGCCCAGGGAAAACCTGCACCACCTCCCATGGGGGTGAGCCCATCTCTGCATTCATCCAAGAACAGAGATTGCAGCAGAGCCTTTGTACGTCAGTACTTTCAAGTTGCCTCAGCCATTGCACCTCCTGCCTTCTTCGTTCAACTTTCAGTAGCACAGAAAGTGGCACTTTGGGTGGCCAAAGCCTGGGATGTTGGAAGTGTTTCAGTGATGTCAAACACCACGTGAGCCTTGATCTTCCAAAGACCCACCTGGAGTCCTAAGTTTTACTTTTTTGAGTGGCGCTTAGGGTGATGTTGTGGTGTCTACACCAGGAATGCACAGCAGGAAGAGGCTAAAGCTGTTACTGTGGGGACCAGTATGTCAATAAAGCTATATATCAATAACTATTTACAGATTGACACTTTGGGACAAATTCTGGCCTTTAAATGTTTCAGTCAATGCATTGGCACTGGTCTTCACCACTCGAGGGCTGAGGCCCCAAGGTTTACTAGCAGGGCTTTTAATTACCTTAATACATTTTCAGTTGACAACAGGCAACTGCAGCATGCAACATATTGCCCTTCTATATGTCTTCTGGCCTTTTCTGATGGTATTGTGTAGTTGGAGCTGGTGGAAAAGATTCCATTGCAAAAAAAAGAAGTGAAAATACATTGAATATTTTTAAAAATTCCAGCCTTCAATAAAAATGTAGCTATCTCTTCATTTATTTGTTTTAAATAGCCCTTTCATGTGTTGGGACAAAGGGACATTGTATTAATTGTGAAGTGTGAAATGTTTTTCTTGTTTGCTTGGGACAACAACTGGGAATACATGGATTTGCCTATTCACACTTTATTGTTATGACAACATTTTTTCACAAAGTATTTGAAAGCCAGCGCTATGAAAGGAATAAAGTTGGCTATAAATCTGGAGGAGTTTCATGCTTTTGTTTTAAGCTTGCGTGTATGAGCTTTGTCAAAATTGTGAGTCTTTCATCCATGGTGTCTGCCTGATTCAAGGGTTCTTTTCTTGTTCAAATATCCTTTAGTAAACCCCATTTGACTGAAAGGCTGTGCAAACATGAGCTGGCTATGATAAGAGTTCTACATGAAATCTTTAACATGCTTTGTCAGCATGAGATTTTTTCAGCTGTGTGCTGAAAATAAATATTTTTTTTTCCCTCTACAGTAAGTTCATTTTCTTAAAGTGCATTTCTTATTTATAATTGCTGTAATTTTGTGATGGATTTATGACAATAAGCCATTATGCTTTAGGTGAAATGTTAATCCACTGTGGATTAGTGTTACTTGAAAAATACTGCCCTAGTCCAAGCCGTGTTACTAAAACAAGCTGCATCAGAACTTAGATCTTAGGTCCCAGCCATGACTGAGTTTACGACAGATCTATTTGCTATGTCTCTCTTCCGTGAGTGAGCTGCCTGTCAAGCTTTCTTTAGCACCAAAATGCTAAAGGGCATCGTAAGGAGTCTAATCCTGTAACTTTACTAAGCACAGAAAAGGTGCTAGAGGAGAACACATTAATCAGCTTAATCAAAATTGAAAGACATGCTTTTTCTTTCAAATGCAGTTGTCATATGCGAGTACATCATTGCACAGGCAGGAACTGAGAGCAGGAGGGTTCATTTAAACCCTGTCTCAGCCCCGTAACATCCACGATAGTTGTTGAAAAAATAGCTGTTTGTCCTGTAACAACTATTTGTATCCTGCAATACACAACCTATTTTCTCTAGCTAGTTTGGTTCTGCAGCTGGTTTATAGGAAGAATGAGAAGTAAAACTTTTCTTTGAAAAACTTTGTTTCACTGCTGTTCATTCCTGCGTTGCTGTTTTAAAGTCTGAGCTTTCCCAGTTCCTATTAATCTCCGCTCACCTTTGCTTTTCTTGGTAAAAGTCTACATTGGCATACAGCTCTAAGAAAGGAAAAAAGGAGAAATTTTACCACATGCCTCTGCTAAACACTAACTAATAACATGCTGGATACTTTCCACTCCACCCAAGCTGCATAATTGTTCACCATATGAAACAAAGTTAATTCTGTGTAATGTTTTGATGAGTAATTTTAATCAGGGTTGTGGAGAAACTGCTCTCAAGTCTGGAAATGTAAGTGCTTCCTGTAGTAAACAAATCTTGTGGTTTTAGCATTTCACTTAATTTGATTTTTCAGATGACAGAACATGTTCCTTCTCTTGCCCTATGGTCTTCAAGTCTTAGGAGCACTTTTGTAGCCCGATTTAATTTGTTCCTCCCTCAAACCAGTTAAAGGGGAGAGAGAAAAAGGTAGTTTTCATCCTTTGGCTAGTCAGGAGACAGTCTTGACTGTGACTTCTTTCATTTTACCTGTGCTTCACACAGTAAGTGCGTGAGTCTGCAGTGATGTCCTCTGAAAAGTAGTTTCTCTGCAAAGTCCACAGTGGATCAGTGTCTTGTTGGAAGAATACATGGGGAAACTGGTGAGTGCGAGTTGATTTGACACTTTTCAGCACAGGGCAATGACTGGAGGCACCTGGAGCCACATGGATCTACCAAGTAAATCTCTTTGACTTCTGGCAGTGGCTGCCAGGATTAATTTGGTCCATAGGTCTTAAGCAATCTTTATTGCATGTCCTAAGCTCCCTGGTACTTTCAAGGCTCCTGAATACACAACCTCTGTTCCAGTCTATCATCTGAAACATTTGAAAGTAGTAAGAAGTTGCAAAGTGAGTGGCTGGTAAAAGTACTTCTATTGCATAGTAGTTAACAAGGAATTGTTCATATTCATAGAATCATTGAATCATTTAGGTTGGAAAAGACCTTTAAGATCATCGAGTCCAACCGTTAACCTACAACTGCCAAGTCCACCACTGAACCATGTCCGTAAGTGCCACATCTACACGTCTTTTAAATACCTCCAGGAATAGTGACTCTACCACTGCCCTGGGCAGCCTGTTCCAGTGCCTGACAACCCTTTCAGTGAAGAAATGTTTCCGAATATCCAATCTAAACCTCCCCTGGCGCAACTTGAGGCCATTTCCTCTTGTCCTGTGGTCTGTTACTTTTGGGAGAAAAGATCGACCCCCACCTGGCTCCAACCTCCTTTCAGGGAGTTGCAGAGAGCGAGAAGGTCTCCCCTCAGCCTCCTTTTCTCCAGGCTGAACATCCCCAGCTCCCTCAGCCGCTTCTCACAGCACTTGTGCTCCAGACCCTTCCCCAGCTCCGTTGCCCGTCTCTGGATACGCTCCAGCACCTCAATTTCTTTCCTGTAGTGAGGGGCCCAAAACTGAACCCAATACTCGAGGTGCGGCCTCACCAGGGCTGAGTACAGGGGGTCGATCACTGCCCTACTCCTGCTGGCCACACTAGTTCTGATACAAGCCAGGATGCCGTTGGCCTTCTTGGCCACCTGGGCACACTGCTGGCTCGTATTCAGGCGGCTGTTGACCAACACCCCCAGGTCCTTTTCCACTGGGCAGCTTTCCAGCCACTCACCCCCAAGCCTGTAGCGCTGCCTGGGGTTGCTGTGACCCAAGTGCAGGACCTGGCACTTGGCCTTGTTGAACCTCATACAATTGGCCTTGGCCCATCGATCCAGCCTGTCCAGATCCCTCTGTAGCGCCTGCCTGCCCTCCAGCAGATCAACATTCCCTCCCAATTTGGTGTCATCTGCAAACTTACTGAGGGTGCCCTCGATACCCTTGTCCAAGTTGTTGATAAAGATATTAAAGAGAACGGGCCCAAATACTGAGCCCTGGGGAACACCACTTGTGACCAGCTGTCAGCTGGATTTAACTCCATTCACCAAAACTCTTTGAGCCTGGCCATCCAGCCAGTTTTTTTAATCATCTAGTGAAGAATACGCCTGTCCAAGTGATGAGCAGCCAATTTCTCCAGGATTTGGGATGGAGGAGCCTGGTCTGTTTTCTTCTTGGGCTATCCCAGCCAATCTATGGCTAAAAAGGCCAAGGTATTTAGTTGTCCAGAGAAATTGTAAAACAGAAATTCAAAAATTAAATTTTCATTTGCTAGGCATATTATCTGCAGGCAAATAAATAGGTCGTAAGTTCTGTAAGAACTGCAAGAGTGTATTAAAGAAAAAAATACCCAGATTGGCTGGCTATTCATTTATTATAGCTATATTACAGTTTCAAGCTCCCTATCCCTATAGGCTCCTGTTGCTGCCAGGCAATGTATCTAAGTGACAGGGGAGCAGGGAAGAAGGGACCCCAGCTCACTGTGGATGTAGCGTATGTATTTGTGTGAACACCCAACACCGGTCACAAATGCAACTCTTGGAAGCAGATTTCCTGAGAAAATGTGAATGGTTGCAAATGAGGAATTCATATTTTAAAAATGTTCTCCAATATTTCCATGTAATTCTTTTTATTTTTATGAATTTTTCCATTAATAATCTCATTTCCCAGAATGTTTCCAGAGAGGAAACACAAACAGGAAAGTCATGGTCATTTTAATATATATGTAAATAGGAAGACAGTGGTGTGATGCAGGGGTGATTAACATTTAGCAATACTCCTCCATTTACTATTGGTAAGCACCATGTCACACCCCTGTTGGAAGTTTAAAGTACTGGTCCCTTGAGCTATCCTGTCTCCCTCTTTTATTAAATTCTTTGTCATAGATTTGTCCTTTGCCAAGCACATTACCTGCTATTTTAAAACTGAGAATCTCCAGATGTTAATTTTTTGCTAAGGCAGATTTAATATTCCTCCTGAAAAATACCACGGCAAACAAAAGATGCATGCTGTTACAGAAATGACAGGTTTCTTTTTTTGGCAGGTATTCAATAGGTTGGGAGTGCAGGGAGTGCCTCTTGAAGTTCATGATTCCCAAATTGCAAGAAATGTCTTTTCATTCCACACTGCAGCAAATAGGGATGTGCAGCTTTTGTTACTGTGCAGCATCCATGGCGCAGGCTTTACCCTGATGAGGGCAACAGGGGAGAAACTGTCCTACCTTCCCCTACAACAGCTCTAGAAAATACTGCATGAAATCTCCTCAAGTCTTAAGTTTATTTTAGCCTTTATCTGCTAAGAAAAACCACCTGTGAACATTTGACTTGATGCATCGTGCTGTGACATCCAGCAGCAGCATAGCCCCAAACTGCAGAACTGCTCTACCTGCCTCACGTGGCAGGTCAGCTACAAGCTACCAAGGAAAAATGCTGTAAAGCTTTAAGGGGCTTAAACTTCTAGTCATTGGACTTTACACTTTAAAGCACTTCTCTATAGTAATCATTGTCCTCGTTTGTGCAGCATCTGCCACTTGGTGATGTTCTTGCTGTTGCATCTCCCTCCATTTGTGAGGGAGAACCGCTCTGCTCCCATTTTACAGAGAACACCTGAAAAGCAGAATTAAATGGCTTGTGCAATGTCTCAAAGGGGCAGAGGGGAATTTTGAACTTCGGTCTCCCAAGACCCTTGCCAGCATCATAATTCCTTCTCCTTGTTCCAAAGGTTTCTGTCAAATAAGCCCAAATGGACAAAATCAGCCTGGGGTGGTATGCAGCCACTTCGGCTTGGCCCAGAAAATGCTGCTGGCTGGTTGGGTGACGTTTGTGAAGGTTTCCCAAATGATTGCTGCCCATGCAGCGCTGGGTAGGGATTTATGTCACATCTGAAGCACTTGTCAAATGCTCAAAACAATAACTTGGGATGTGGAGACTGCAAAAAGACCATTGGGCTGGAAGGGAGTCCAAGGCATGCACGCTGCCAAGGTGAATTGCGTGTAAAATATGTATTTAACAGAAGAGTACAACATTGATTTTCTATGACCTGGATGATTTAACAAATTATTTTGGCACTACATTTTGTTACCTAAGCTGTTTAAGGAGATGATACTGCATATCCATTAAAAAAACCTTGTAGCTCAGCCTTGTCCTTCACTGCATAAACATATTCGAGTTGTATCCATTTCCTCTCAAAAGCATCGTCCGATACTGCCCTTCCCTGTGTGTTAACCTGATTTATGTCTTACTACATGAAACACTGATTTGTTCATTCAGCCAATTTCTTTTGTCATCACTGGCATTTTCTTTGGTTCTGTTGATAACACAGTTATAGCAAATCAGAGGATTTGGTAATATTTTAATATATCAGGTTTTTTAAACATGAAAGATTTCAACCTGCATTTTCTACAGACAAGCAGGTTCTGATTCTGTCTGCAATATAGGGCTTTAACTTCGGTGAAGCTTAGAGATGTACATTAACTGTACCCTTTGATCTTCTTCCTCTTCCTTCATAAGTAACCTTCAGAGCAAGTTCGCTGGCGGAGAAGCTCGGCTAGAGGACATAAGTCTGGCTGCCTCATTTATGTGCAGAGACACTGGATCAACACCTGCAACACACAGCTAGGAACGAAGACCACATATTGTAACATTCACTTCCCGGAGCTCCCCTGCCTACGTGGGGACAGAACAGATTGTCGGCTTCTGTTGCAGCCATCTAATAACCTACCATCTGTTTTTCATTTTTAATTTAGACACGAGCAATAGACCTGAATCAAAACTGTGGTTCCAGATCCCATGAGGGTTGCTAGAAATTCTTCTGAGTTTAATAATTAAATAAACAAAAATTATTTAATCTCTCAGCAGAAATCCACCGAGCTGCGCACGTGCCTGCCATGAGCAACTGCAGGCTCATTACCTCATTCGTTCCAGCCCCCGCGCTGTTCGGACTTGTTCCTTGTCACATCTCAAGTCTGTACCATAATTTCTTCAGGGCAAGGACTGTGTATGTTTGCCTGGTAATGTATCTATGGGAATAACATAAAATACTGATGGTATTAACAGCAAGTGTGAAAGGTAATTTGGAAAATGGGATTAATTTTGAAGTTTGGCTCTTCAGTTCCTCTCAAGTAATCAGGCAGAAAACAGGGAGAAGAAAGAAACATCCTGCTCCAAGGTACTTAAAATTAGGATTTGAAATTAGAAGTGCCACCAAAGCCATAATTGCTATCAAGGAAATGGCCAGTGAAATCAGCAGCCCAGCTCAACGCCACCCCAATGTGGACACCAGGACATGTGCTTCCCTTTGGTGTCTCAGGGCTACGAGCAGGGGTGATGTGACGGGGTGGGAACAATGCAGACCCAACTAGGGATGTGGCAAACACCTTGGGTACAAAAGGAGGAGAGGTTGTGTTGGACTGCAGCATTGTCTTTGGAGCCTGGTTTTGGGATAAATCAGTCCTGCCAGGTGGAAGCGATGACTCAGAGGGACCGCTCCTTCTCCCGATTCCTCTCCTGTCCAGACGTGGTTCTCTCCCTACAGCCTCTGTCATCGCCTTCTCCTCTTCAGCCCTGTTGATGCATTCCCAGCCTGCCTGCTGGCAGCCCAGGATAGGTGTCTACCTGGAAAACTGAAGGAGCATTTGTATAAGAGAATAATATTATCAAAACATGGGATTTGAGGGTGAGGCTTTCCAGGGATTGTCTCAAGCTACTGAGGACTGAAGAGTCATCAGGGTCAAGCTTTAAAAAGGAGCTAGTTCCTAAAAGACCTTTTCTGTTGCATAAAGTGGTAATGCTAACAGGAGAAAAAGGGGAAAAATCTATGCTCCTGATGTACATCACCTGGAGATAAAAAAACTGAATGAGCTTATGTCACTCCATGGACTTTAATGGCATCATGCTGCTTTATGTAAACTAAAGGCCATTGCCAAAGATACTGCTCTTGCGGTAAATGCTACCAGTGCCTCCAGATTCATATAAAGTGAAACCATTTCAGATTACAGATTTTGATTCTAGAATTAATTGTGTTGACTGGGTATCACAGCACATAAACCTGGCAGATCTAAGGGCTGGGGCATCTTAGCTCAACTTCTGTGTTTCCAGATGTCTGACATTTCCAGTGTCTCCTAGCTGTGTCAAAATGCATGAAGGAGTTCATCAGCAGCGTCCAAGGGTTGAAAAGCATTTATGGGGTGAACAGGTGAATCTCTCCACAAGGAAGACAGTGAATGGCCCAGTCCTTTGCTCGCCAAGCATAATGCATATATTGACTGTTGTGGGCCTACGGTACCCAGTTTTTGTTGTTCTGTCTCCAGTTTGGGGAGCCAAATGCTACCATGGGATTCCCAGCAGCATCTCAGACAGTCCTCAGTAAAGCAGCAGATGTCATCAAATGGGGCAGACTTCCCAAAGGACAGAGTCCTTGATATGGCTGCAGGGACTTCCACCATGTGCTCCTATTCTCCTTTGGGCAGTAAACAGGGCAGAAGCCAGACTCCCATGGAGTGGAGCCAGATTACAGGGATGAAGCAGAGCTGGATTTGCTGCAGTGCTGTGTCATAGCAAGGCCTTCATCTGAAGACTGCCGGTGGGAGAAGTCAGCTGCATGGAACTGCATGGCTGGATCTGGCAGGGCGAGGAGAGGCATGTCTCTCCTTTTGGCATCATGGATAGTTTTATCTGTTGTGCTTCTCCCCAACATGCCAGCACGGTGAACAAGCTGACAGCATTCATCTAGCGTGAGTGCCAGCAGAAGAGAAGGGGAGTGGAACAGCAGAACTGCTGAGAGTCATGAGGAAATTATGTGGGGCTGGGACAGACTTCCCTCTGGGTCTTACCCATGTTTTAAAACCTGGAAGGTAGTCTCAGAGTTGATTAGAGAGAGCTTCTACCTTCCTCCAGCTCCAGCCCTACCCATGACATGGTATTATCTGAGCTGCTGAGTTGGAGGGACTATTGTCATCCCAGTGTCTCTGCTATTATTTCCCCCCTAGGAAAACAAGCATGTGGCTCTGTGCATGGCGAGAGAGGATTTGAGCATTGCGTTCAGGCCTGGATCTCTGAATGGAAAGACTGAGCTCTGCACACCACTGAGCGAAGCTCCTTGCAGCTTTCTGCCCAGAAGCTGTGTCTCCTGTGCCAACTCTCAGCCATGCCCAGCTTTCCCAGAACATTGTGCAAAACCAGCCTACTTTCTGCTCCTGATTGCAAGGAGCTCAAAATTAGGATTAGGATATGTGGGTACTGCCACGGTCCAGCTTTGGAAAAGCTGGCTGATTGATAGGAGTACACCACTGAAAATATCTGCTATGGAGGTGACCCTGCAGAGTTCATCTAATGTGAAGGAAACAGCTTTTGTCTGAGTCTGCCAGACAAGAAACAAAAAGAGATTTTTTTTTTTTAAAACGTTTCAGCTTCTGCCTGACTGTTGCAACCATACTATTATTTGCTGCATCATTCTTCATCCTTCTGCGGGAGGGACGTGGAAGGCAGCCCTGCTGTTTAATCACTTGCCTTTACTGCTCACTTGTGGCTAATACTTGCTCCTCAGCATTGCAAGTGGAATGCAGTAGCACTGCTTCGTGTTACCACCGTGTAGCTGAGAACCAGGCCAATATCATCAAAATTCAAGGCATTCCTTTCCCAAACGCAGTTTACATGGAAAAGTACCCTTAACTCTCTCTAGCCCTGAACACCAGGCTTGAGGGCCTCTTTACCTGCCAATGGTGCTAGGCAAGCTTACAGCCCAGATAAATCACAGGCAGCTGGGGAATGGGCGGCGGCTCCTGCTTCACCACTTGAAAGGCAACTTTTAAAAATTGGTTGGAATTTAGCCTTTAATTTTGCACCCACAGATTTGAACCCATAATCAGATGTGAGTGTGGATCTGCAGATCTCATCTGCTGCAGTACTAATGCCGTCACTATGCATATTGCCTGCCTAATCCAAAGGAACTGTTAGATAATTGAATGTCTAAATGTCTTTAGTTTTTCCCACCACTAGTTATGAACAGAGAATTAAAAGGCATTGGGTCCTCATTCGGTATCTGTAAGTGCTCCCTGCAGCTTTCCCATTTATCCTAGGCTGCTTTCCTAAGAGGAGCCCTCTGACATGCTACTCCAAACAGAATTGTTTGTTTTAAAATTAAAAACAAAACCCCAAACCCACTTATTTCCTAAAATGAGACTTAATTTAGAGGAGATTCTTTAAAACATATTTATTTTCTTTCCTTTTCCAAATCCAAACGTCAGGAAAATTTCAAATGCAGGACACGCAGCGTTCATGACTTGGGGCTGTGCCCGTGGGCAGCCGGAGCCTCAGCATCGCTTCCAGGGGAACACTGCTCCACGCAGCCCAGCAGAAAATTGTCATTTTTACTGGCATTCCTGCCACAGCAGAATTTGGAGGAGGGCATGGAGGGGCTTTATGGCATGGCCTTGTTATTCTTGTTGTCACTGATGAAAAAAAAATCAGTTAAATTAAAAAACTGCAGCCTCTGTTCTCTGGTACTGATGGGAAAATGGTCCTCTGGTCTGCTTCCTGGCTTGAAATGTCACTCCACACCTGAAAGAAAAAGTAATGGAAGTAAAATGAAAAAAAGAAACAAGTTTTTTCATTTCTTTCCTAAGTGTATGTAATAAGTATGGAAGGCAAAGGTGTATTTTTGCTGGGATACTAATTGAAGTAATCACTGAAATTTGCGTTTACTGCTGGATGATGTCATATTTAAACAACTTCATTCATAGAATGATGGACTTCACTCATAGAATGAAGTTGAATGGAGCAAAATGGCTGGACTTACCTTGAAGCAGGTGGTTCTCACAAGTACTGTATTATTTTAGTAAGAAGAACTTCAGTTTGCACAGAAGCAATCGATGCTTCGTCAGGTTTTGGATGTCCGCTCACCTCTCCTGTGGGAGTATGATCTCAGTGATCTGACTGATTTCCAGCTGGAAGTGAATGTCGTCTGGGTGTGATCCCACTGCCCAAACACAGTAACCGTGGATGGTGGCTGGAGACATCTCCAGAGAAGCCAGCCGATGCCAGGAAGACATCACTTACTTACAATGAAGTCATTGGATGGGAGTCGCATTTTGTTCTGAGGCTGTGGTCTCAGCTGCGTTTCTCAGTCTGGATCATGATTAATGCTGTGTCCAGGCTAAAAATTTAGATTTTTTTATAACTGGGCATTGAATTTGCTTTTTCTGTTTCCTGACTCATTTGAACCTGTGTCAGGCAAAGCCTTTTTCCTCCCCTGGAAAAGCTCTGTAAATCTCTTATCATGCATCCTTTTTGGTAAGCTGCTGATTTTCCTCTCCATCTTGCCTTTCATTCTGGAAATTGCAACGTATGTCATAAGCACATATTTCTTTCTATGATGTTCTGAGATTCACGTTCTTCTTTCCATCCTTTTGCATTCATTGCCTTGCTTTGTTGCAATTTCGATTGTAAAATTTATGGGGTAGAAATTTTACTTGTGTGTGCAAAACACACCCACAGTGATATGCAAACAATAATGCAGAAGGCATATTGTGTATTTTCATGGGCTACCCGTGTGTTTTCAGGAAAAGCTCTTTTCTGCAGATGGAACATCTGCAAGAAAATCAAGTGGAATTTGTATCTTTGTAATAAGCTCACAGAGATTACTTTGTGCTCTTTGTCATATTCGAACTATATGGACCACCAAGATCTTTAAGATCATCGAATTCAACTGTAAACCTAACATTGCCAAGTCCACCACTAAACCATGTCCCTAAGTGCCACATCTGCACGTCTTTTAAATACCTCCAGGGATGGTGACTCAAACACTTCCCTGGGCAGCCTGGTCCAATGCTTGGCAACTCTTTCAGTGAAGAAATTTTTCCGAATATCCAATCTAAACCTCCCCTGGCGCAACTTGAGGTCGTTTCCTCTCATCCTAATGTGAGACAATGCAGGATATCATGTAGGCAGTAGCTGGGTGGAAGATCACTCACAAAAAACCTCCAGGATTTGGGCATTTATAATATTAAATCTAATGTTCATCACTTTGCTAGGAGCAATGAAGGGCCGAAGGTACCCATCTCCTCGAGGAGTTGTCACAACAAGACCCTGATCGCTTGCAGCCCACTGGGGTTTCCACAGAGGGATGCTCGCTCCAGCCTCTTGGCCCACTTCCCAGTAAGGATAATTGGATTTTTTTTTTTCCTACTTGCATTTCCACTGCTTGTTAAATGCCATACGGTATTTACTCCACATTTGCTGGCCTTAACTGTTGAGCGGTCCTGCTGAATGCTGTTACCTGTCCCAGCGGTGGAAGTGGTGGGGGGTTTGTGAGGCTGTGCAGGCTCCTTCAAGATGAAAGACCCTGTCTTAGGAATATCGGGTTTTATTATTTATTTAAAGGATGTTTTCATGACACTGCAATTTCTAACCCAGCATGGTGAGGCCATAAAATAATAGTGGGTCTGTTTAGAAAAATGTGTTTTATTTGGCACATTTTGGGAATAGAAGTACAAAGGAAGAAAAAAAATTTGCAATGTTTATGGCAGCTGGTTCTCTGTCCATTGGTAACCACTTACCACAAATAACTGCTTGCTGGTGCCCACACATGATATTTTAAGATCCGAGCTCTTAAAAAGAAGCTCTTAAACATCAGCAATATTTAGTGCTGTACAGCCTTCTGGCCACCACATAATGACTGCAGTGTTTTTTATGAAAATGAAACTCATCACATTCTGGGCTTTGCTTTAAGACCTCACATCAATCACTCAACCCCAAGCTGTGCCTCACACCTTTTCAATTCCCACAGCCTTGTTCTTTCCGTTACGTTAGTCTTAATGTGTCTTTTCTGCCTTCTTCCTTGTTGCCTGCTCCCTGAGGAAATATGCTCTCTCCAAAGCTGTTTGCTGAACAATCCTCTTACTGATCTGGAGGAGAGAGGGAAACTTGGTCAAGTCTATAAGGCAGATATGACTAGAGCACAATTATTGACTGTTTCTTACAATAAAAAGAGCATAGGTAGTGAAAAGATCAAGCTGTAGGTAAGAAAGACAAGTAAAGGAAAAAATATTTTTGTCCCACACAGAATTAACTGTGGGACTCATTGCCACAGGATATTGTGAAGAACAGAAATGGTAGGATTTAAAAAATTAACTAAGTGAATGAGTGAAGTCTGGATTCATCACTCATTATGAAACGCAATGACTCAGATGAAATAAGCTGCTGAGCAAGCCCCCAGCAAGTTGGTAGAAGCTGTGAGGACCAGGCATCTGCTGCTGGTCCTACGGGAAGTGGGGTGGATCTGACTCAGAGTCACTCTTACGTGCTTTTCAGTCATGCCACCCATAAGGAGTAACACAATACAAAACATAACTACAAACTTACAAACTTATAAATGCAGTTGATTTAAGGAAAGGGTTTGCCTTATGATGAAATTGGCCAGTTCTTTAACTTTTTAATCTCCCCATTTCCTCCTTTTTTACCTCATATTGTCTTTCTTCCACTCCTCCATGATGAATTTTGTTTGCATGCTCCTCAGGGCTATGACCTTGTCTGTCTTTCTGTAAGGTTCTCTCATGCAACTAAAAAAAGTACAGTAGCTTTATTCATTCACTTTTACTTTCTTCCATTGCTTGACAATCCCATACACTATGGCTCTCCCTTGCTCCTTAGTCTCCTCCTCTCTAAATAGTGAACAATAAATGCTGCACAAAGCCTTTCCACCAAGCAGGCAAATTGGCTGGGCCTTTCCAATGCACTTGGTCCTGGCTTAGTCCCTTGTCACAGACCCTCCTGGTGAAACTGGGGTTCAACAAGCAACAAGGCCAGTGCTGAGTGTCTGAAAACTCTTCCCACCAGTCTATATTGCTTTGAAAACCTCCCACCCACTGGTTGTTTTGAATTAGGGTTTTGGCCTGGGATCACTGAATTACATGACATGGCATGAGAATATATATTGCAAACAGAACACAAAGCTGTTTTGTGGCTGTTAGTTGCCTATAAGGTGCCTTAGTGTCACTTTATACGTTGTGACTTTGATAGCGCAGGCTGCAGTCAGCTGAATTTCTTGCACTGAGACTGCGCTCTTTCCTATCTGGGATTACGACACCACGAAGGAAACGAAAGATAAGCCACTGCTTCAGAAACCTCATTTATCTTGTCCCTTCTCATCTGAGATGCTGGCACACAAAGAGATACTGATGAGCTTTGTTTCAGTGCCTTGTTGAGGACGCTGGGCGGTTGGGCGATGCTTAGTGCTGCTAGTCACCAAATGTCCCGATGCTGCGGAGTGCGAATGCGCCCACAGTAAACAACCAGGGACAATGGGGACTCTAGGGAGGAGGAATGGGTTTGTACCAGGGCTAGTAACTGTACCTGAAATAACAAAGGGGCAATTCAGCTCATTGGGACGGCGTACTGCGGCACAGCGCAGAAAGAATGAATGAGGAAAGATTAGCAAGGCTTGGCTTGTGCAGGCTGGCACATGATAACATTATTGGTTCTGTCATTTGATGCCGGATAAAGAATGCAGAAAGAAAGTGCTTTTAGTCAGCTAAGTCAGCATATGATGTTGGTGAGTTTATTTTCTGGTATTTTCTGCTCTGTTCCCTTCTTCTGTCCCCTGAGTCATTCCTCTTCTCCTTTCGTCTGGTGAAATTCCCAGTTATCAGGCAGCAACACGACCGCGGGATTCCTAGCATCGCAGTGGTAACCCAGTGAGGATCGATACACTCAGAAATTCCCGGGGTGGCTTACCAGCAGTTTGGGCAGACTTTGAACGGATCAAAAAGTGGGTGTCTGGCCTGGGGCGTTCGTAATGGAGGAAAGGTAACTGTAACATCGGAGAAAAAAAATGGTCTGATGAAGTTTTGTACGCTGAGAAATTGGATAGCTCTGCTTAGGAGAGCGAGTATACGTTGAGAAACCCAACATTAGGCATCTGGGCTTGAAGATGTTGGTTTGTACTCTCTGTGACATACTTTGTAAAACAGAAACCTTAATGTAAATAAGAGCAGATAAAGGATTTTTAAAATGGCCCATTGCCATGAAGTAAAGGAGTTGGGCAAGCAAACAAGCAAACGCAGCTGAGAGAATGAAGGTCCCATAACTCACAGTGCATTTGTTTACTTACTTTGGCATGAGACGCAGGTGTGAGTTTGTTCTTTGTTTCTTTCTGCAGTCTGGAAGAAAGCCTGCCTGCTCCTTGCCATGCAGGTAAAATAACTCGAGTACTGAAGAATATTCTTTAAAGCTGTGCTTTGCCACCTTTTTTTAATGAAAAGACACATGCCTTTTGGAAAAAGAAGTCCAAGGACCAGCTAAAGTTAAATAAATAAAATCTGCAAACTGTTTCATGCAAGGCTCTAACAATGGTTTTCATTTATTCTCCTCACCTCTCCCTGAAATAAGCTAAACTTTGAATGTTCATGGATTACTCTCCCTAGTTTTGCTTCCTGGCATGGATCTTTGCACATTTTCACCTCTCAGGTGTTGCAAATCCCCATGGTCCCCCTGACTGGAGCCTGCAGACTCTTTACACACTCTCTTCTTGGTTATATTAGTCTTTTGTATTTTAAACCTTTTAAGGATTTTTTATAAATACTTTTTGATCTTAGCCAGCTTAGACCATTTTACTGAGAGTTTAACAGTATCTTCTCTGAGAGCAGAGAGAGTTTGGGAGAGGACAAAGCATAAGAGCAGTAGTGGGGACGGGTGAGCGGAGCCCAGGTAGGAGCTGCTGGCTGCAGAGGAACTGGTTTTGGGGAGGACTGGACACATCCTGGTTTTCAGAACTAAATCCAGCTGTGGGGAAGCCCCTCCCGGAGCTCCAGGTGGGAGGAGGTGTGCTTGCAGGGCCCGGCTGGATCACACGAAGGCAGGCGCTCAGGCCAGCTGCGTAACCTGAATGCCTCTCCCAGGGGATGGATAAAGGGGAGAAAAGGAGTACTTGGAGACAGTAACCTGGGTGGACTGAGAAGCGGTATTTGGTGTGTGGAGATGCAGAGGCTGGAGAGCAGGGAGAGAGAGGAAGAGCAGACAGCTGCGCCGTGGATGGTCCATGTATTTGGCTAATGATGGTAATAAAATAGGATTAGCTGCTAGTCCTGGATTGATGGCCATGGCAATTGGCAGACACTCTGCTTCCCTTCTGTGAGTAAATGAAGGTGGTGGCACGTGGAAATTACTTTTTAAAGCTAATTAGCTGGGTGTTAAGTCTCATCAGACAGTTAACATTTCAGACAAGTACAACCTGGGTATAATTGCAGCCCCAGTAAATTTGTTTGCCCCATTAATACCTGTCGCTATCAATTATTTAATTCCTCCTCAGCTGTTTGAATGCTTGTTTCAATGCTTGTGGGCTTTACGTGGATTTAGTAATTTGTTTCTTATACTGCCAGAATGTGTCAGGAGCTTTTCAAACTAGAAGGAGACATGTTTCCTGCTCCATAAACTCTGTAAACTGAAGGTAAGAGATTAAGTGAGAGATTTGAGAAAGACAGTCAAGATGGTGTGCTGACGATACATCTTTGGTTTGATGTTACAAAATCTGTGGGAGATTTCTAGTGGGAGGGCAAGCCCAGGTTTGAAGGGGTTCATGCTTGGAGGACCTGGTTCAGGTCTCACAGATGAGACTAGGAGCTCCCACCAACGGAGCCTGAGTCACACACGAGACTTCTGCTCCTGTTTATACCAGCAACGGGAGAACCATAGCAGCAGGAAAACAAACTCTGGGAGAGAGGACAGACAAATGAGACAGCCCCGGTGTGCGGAGTGAGCAGGAGGTGGACAGGGATGCTGGAGGGGGGAGAGGGTCACCTGCCCTGGAGCACTGGGGAGGTGCAAGAGGGGTGAATTGTCCCTGCCAGCTTGATAAGGAAAATAATAATTGGGAAAAATCTTTATTAGAGCTGACTCAAACATTTTTGCCGTATCTTAAATTGGAATGTTTGCTTTTACTGCTGTTGATTTTTTTCTGGCTGCTGCCTCTCTGCTGAAATTTTTGTGGCACAGATGGCTCCCTGGTAATCTGTGTGTACGTCCTTTCAGGAATAATATGCTCCTCCAGGACAGCTTTTTTATTATTATTCTTTTTAAAGTGGCACCTGTTTGATGTGAGTATTAATTGGAAAGAGCAATAAAGAAGTCGGCTGACAGGTGAAAACCCCTCTCTTGATCTCCCTGTGCTTATCTTTAATGCTTTTAAGCTTATAGTATCAAAATAATTAATTAAGGTGGCATTTCTGTGGTCAAACAGAGAGTGCTCGTTTGGCTCGCAGCTCTTCGCAGCTGCTCAGCTGACATGTAAGCAAGCATTTCTGTGCAGTGCATATGTGGCACACTGCAGTCCTGGCGACTTGAGTGTAGGAGTTTATTTTGGAAACTGCTAATGGCTTTGTTTGCACATTTATTCCCTTTGCTGAGAGAGACTGCAAACTGTTACTGTGACCTTTTGTGTTACTATGATAAGAAGCTGTTTTGGAGGAAAGTAGGTCTGGTGCTTTGGACACCCAGGAGCCTTTGCAAGGGCCTTCAGCCCATCTATGCGGAGGGAGGTACGATGCTGTTTGCAGCTGGAATCCATAGGCTGGATAATATTTGCTAGGCTAAATATTTAGAATTTAAGCGTAGGAATTTAGAAATAGAAGCTAATGTATATACTTATTCAAGGAACTGGATTCCTCATTTTGAGGGTCCAGTTATGGAGGCATCTCCAACCATGCTAGGACTGCTTCAAGTTGATTTCCAATAGAGCAGAGAGAGGCGTGCGGAGGGGAATGGACCTTCCTCCTGCCTTCGCTGTGGAACCCTGCAAAGCCGTCAGAAGCCAATAGAAAAGGGGCTTTTTGGTTTCTAAAAGGGGAAATAGCAAACCACCCTGAAGACTGAGCAGCAGCAGACCTCACAAAGTGTTCTTCTGTCTTCAGACCATCTCTTAAACATAGCTGCAAAAAATTAAAGTTTAAATGTTAATTTTTATATAAGAAACAAACCATAAATTGTTCTTGTTCTTTATTTTCGCACTAGAGTTGCAAACAAGGCATGTCATATTGCCTTCATAAATTAACCCCAAACAATTAGCTCTAATTTACTTTCAAGTTTTGGTAACATTGGTTTCCATATATGTCCCCAGCTTCTATTAGTAAGAAAAGTCTAGTTATATGAATCACAATTTATGACAGGGAAAACTGCATTGTGAAGATATTCTTACTGGAAGTCCTATGTGTTTTTTTTTTCTTGGTTAAATAAGTAGCTTGAAACTGGTCATTTCAAAAAGAAAGAACAGTGCTTGTTGCTTTTGCAGTGTCTTTTTCAGATTGTGCGTATAGTAATACATAAAACGAGGCATATTTCCATAGCTGCCATTCTAGAGTGAACAAAGCTTGTTATTAGATGTCTAGCCTAGTTTGTTTGATTTGAACTGCAGTCAGAGGGATGAGTGCATGCTTGACATTTCTTCTGCAGTAAAATGTCTAAAGCAATGCCAGCCCAGGCTCCATTATGGGAAACTGGTAAAATCCATTCAGTATGTTCATGAACAACAATTCTAACTTTTAATAAACTTACAAAGTATATAACCACTTTTGGCCATACATGTTCCATTTATCTACTTTTTGATGTTTAAAGAAAATAGTGTAGGTTTTCTTAGATATAGAAAAAATACTAGCAAAATCCATATTTGTTTTGTGCAGCTGAGCCCGTTTATATTGCCCATGCTAAGGATTATGTACCCTCAAAGGGGAGAGTAATCTTGTCTACAGCTGTTGTGGAGAGCCATTACTGTAAAAGATGATGGAGAAAAAGTGAAGCATTTTCCTAATGAGTATGTAAGTAATGAGAATAGGAGAGAGATCAGGAACAGTGACCTTAGCTCAGTTCCTTCAACCCTGGATGTACTTTAAGTACATCCCTGAGCTGATCCCTGTTGAACAAATAATGTGAGCATATCTTGAAGTTTTATTAGCTTCAGTGGGGCTTACACATGTGTTCAGTTACAATGTATAATAAATGCTCTGCTGAACTGGGGCTCCAGGTTTGCTTTTTAAATCATGGATAATGGTATTTGTCCAGCTTGTCTTGACAGTTACAGGTAAAACCACTCTCTGTGTTCAAAGTAGTATTATCCATGCTTAAAAATGTTAAAGAAATAGACAAAGTGTATTTCTCCCTCTCGGATTCCCTGGAGATGCCTGTCTCATTTGACTGATGGTTTGCCATTCTTGATGGTGCTTCTCAGTGCATCAACTTGAAGTATGGTGCTACTTAAAAGATCTCTGACTTGCCTTCTCTTTTAAGCCCTAAGATCTTCACGCCAAGGATGCTCCATTTCCAGCTCTCAGGCCAAGCTCCAGTGGGAAGTGGCATTTCACTGAAGTCACTGAGAAGCCACCAGCTGGCTAATGAGGTCTGCCTAAAATGTGGGCAGAAATATAAAAATATAGAAATGTAAACTCTCTTGTTCATGCCGCAGGAAATCAGTCCTACAACTGGGAAAAACGGCAGATCCCAAAAACGGGGCAACTATTTCAAGCTTCTTGATGCTACTGTAACTCAGCCAGGAGGGCTTGGCACTGTTGGGGCAGAGGAGCACAAGGAGCTCCCACCTGGGGCATTTGCACTGTAGGCATGCTCTTTGTTTCTTCATTCCTCACCCACCAAAATTCAGAGGAGAGAAAAGGGGGATAAAGAGGGAGGAAGTCTAATACACCCTCCAAATCCTCTGCTAGGTGATTAGCAGAACCTAAACTCTCTGACGAGAACTTAAGATGCCTTTTGAGTTGTGGCTAGGACAGAAGATGCTACGGATCAATATCATAATCAGATATTCATCGCTTTAGATACCGCTGTACAAGCCTCGGGCATTGCTCGTGTATCTCTTTTAGTTAGTGGAATTATTTATGTATCTTTAGGTATGCACAAACTTTTTTTTGCTACAGCAGTTAGTGAACCAGCCTAAAGGCTGATATAAATGGCAGATGACTAAGACCAGAAATTGGTGCACTGAAGTGGCTTGTACCACACACCTTTGCTGCTGGAGCCCTGTCAAGGCTCCCTCTGACAAGCTGTGTCGGACAGGCCGGAGGGATGCTCCAACTCGCACCCAGCGGCTGCAGGCTCAGCCAAGGCTGATGCTGCGGGAGGCATCCTGGCTCTGCTTCTTCCCAGCAGCAGCAGGAAGCGGTTTCAGAGTTCCTCCTTTGGGTTCATGCCACCCAAATGTGGATATTTTTTTGGTAAATAATGAATGCATACAGCTTACTTTACCTTAGTAAATACAGCGTAAGCGTATGTGTAAGCTTGATGCTAACAAAGAGTTCATGACCTCGAGACGCTGGTCTGGCAGCTGGGGAGCTTCCAGCAACCACAACCTGGTTTTAGGGTTTCAGCCTTTGCAAGCAAAGAAAGCAGCATTAATGCCATCAAGGCTAATGGAGCAGCACAACCACCATAGCAGATGGTAACGAGATCAGTGCAGAAAAGACAATAATGGACTAAAAGCAAGAAGCCTACATATATGTGAGATCCATTTCTAAATGAAGAAAAAAGAAACATTTCCATGCTGACTGCACTAGCACATGAGCAAGCCTGGCACAGCAGAAACACGTCTTCCCAGTGTTCACCTTGGGAGAGTGTCCCGGTTTGGGATCTACCTCTCCACCACAGGGTCTCACCTGCTTTGGGTTTTTCTAATCGCTTCCCTCTTCTGATCTGAAGTGAGCCATTGTGGCCTGGCTCTATAATGCAAAGGTCTCAGCAAGAGCACTGGTGTGATGCAATACGGGCAGCCCCTTGGCAGGAGGCAGAGCCCTTCCAGGCTGCTGAAGGCTAAGTCCCAATATGCCAAATTATAGGGATAATCAGTAAAAACTCCAGATGAGGAGGAGTGTACTGGTGGCAAAATGGCACTGCTGGATAATGTAATTCATCTGTGGTACTGTAGCGTATGCACAATAACAACAAATCCATACCTTTCCCCAAATTATGGAAGAAGCTGGGTAGCTGGGAACATCTATGAAGTGACTATTGCATTCAAATCTGGATTGTGAATACAAAATATAACTGGGTTGGTTTTACTTAAAGAATGAGAACAAGATGTCACAGACCGCTGTAGCACATGCAGCAATCTGGGGCTCTTAGTCACTGTCAGTTGTTTTTCTGGTGGCTGGCAGCTATCACTTGAATTTTCCTAGCTAACTAGATGGAGTCCCAAATATATGCCCCCTAATCAATTCGTTATGGGGAAGAGACTGAGCTCTTCGTGCATAAAGATGGGGCTTTTACTCACTGTATATTCATGTTTCCTTCATGAAATCCCTACTTTGGGATATCCGTGGTGTCTTTAAAGTGTCTGTCTCAAAGCCTTTATATAAAGGTTCAAGGTTAATACCTGCTAGTAGTAGTTTTCCTTAACATTTCACATCAGACAGTGTAACTAACATTTTACTATTTATTGGTTTGCTGTCTGGGGGAAACTTTTTACTAATTTTTTTTTCTGAAGATTAATCAGGTCATCCAAAACAGACATTAATATGAGGATGAAGTTTTCTGTAAACAGAATTATGTTTAATGTTCCCACTTCCAAGTGGTTCTCAGCACTGTTACATTTCTCAAATCCTCACTGTGGAGTTCCTAATAGTTTATGATGGTGTGATGTTTTCAGTCTCTGTGTAAGAGCAGGGAGCTACTGCCCTGCCATTTCTACTGTCAGCTGTTAGTCTGTGTTCGCCACTCCTTGAGCGCAATTAATTTTTGCATAAGGCTTCTGTTTTTCTCAAGATAAACCACTACAGTTTGCATGCATTTCCATTCCTTTTATGGATTTTTTTGGTGCGTTTTGATTAAGATAATCTGTTAAACAAGGGTGCGACTGGCAGTGACGAACTGACCCTTGTGCCGTCATTGGTTCCTGTTGGGACATTCTCAGTAGTGGTCTGGTAGTATTAAAGATGGAGACGAAGGAAAACAATATGGCCCCAATGAAGCTAATTGGAAAAACTCCCATAAACTTCAGTAGAATCAGGATTTAATCCCTGCTATTTTACAGTAAAGCAAAGCTACATGGGAGAGAAGCCTTTAAAAAAAAATTATTAGAGAACAGTTGTGATCTTGCATGTCAAATGTATTTAATTATAAGGATTTTTCCAATATCTCTAGAGAATTTAGGGACATTCAGTGGGACCTTCTTTTCTGTTTGGAAAATACTTTGCCCATTGTGGGCACTAGGAGAGGAAAAAAATTGAAATAAGCTGTCTCCAATTGCAGTTGGAAATGTAATACAATGGGAGAGGGCTGAGACCCACAGGGAAGCCAGTGGCAGCACTCCCATTGACCTTAATGGGAGCTGGACCACATCCCACACGGCCTCGGAGACATTTGTGGGAAAAAACGTCTACTGTAAAACTGAAAGATGAGAATGAAAAAACGCATGAATTTCAAAACTTTGTGGCTCAAGTGGGGTCAGCGCCAAAACCCGCTGAAGCAAACACAAAGTCAACGGTCAGGCTGACTTTGCTTGACTCGGTTATGTCTGCCTTTTTGTTTTGTGGAAAATTTTGTCAGTTCATTAGCTACTACTCTGAGAAAATACCTGTTCATCACGCAGATCATCTACGTTAGCAACACTTCTCCTTTGTATAACTGATATACTGGACTTTATCCAAAATCATAGGAGAGAGGTAATTTGTGTGTTTGCAATCCTCACTAATGAAGTCCATCAGGAGCTTGTGACCTCCGCTCTCTGGCAGTTCCCCACCCGGAGGCCCTCAGGGTTGTCTCCCATGGGATCAGCCAGCACGTGATGTGATGAGACCTGTGGGCAAGGGCAGGGTCACCTTGCAGCCTGGGGGGAGGCTGGCAAAAAGGGGCCCTGCGATGATGGGGTCTCTGCTACTGCAAGGCGAGGTAGACCATGGTGGTGTACAAATGCCGGCATCTCGTTGGTTTTAAAGACAGCAGCAAAGTGAGGAGGAATTTTCATTAGAGGTGAAATACTTTCTGGATTTGAAATGCAGCTGAGGAAAAGCTTAATGCTGTAAAGGCATTTGCTTCACGTAGAGGAAAAGGAACGCCTAAAGGACTGCAGAAAGGGGGTGAAAATGTCTTCTACATCAACAGTTCAGGGCCAGCCAAGGCCAGAAAGCCCTCAAGCTCCTATTGTCTGCCTGCCATTTTGTGAAATTATGGAAAAAGATCTCCATCGTGGTTCAGTTCTCAGCAACCAGGTGTCCAATGTACAAGTGTGGGCAGCGGAGAGCTAAAGACAGTATGAACACAGAGCCTCATCCTGGGTACCGGGACGAGCTTTGTATCATGTCTCTCCAAGTGCGTCAGTTCTCCAAACTACATGAAACAGTTTCCAGAACTTCCAACAAAGCAGGGCTCACTAACACCAACTTTGGAGGAAATTAGGAGGGTCCTCACCCCCAAACAGCACTCAGATAGGCAAACAGCAATTAAGGCACAGCAACACGCAGAAAGAGCACAGCTCCCAAGAAAAGGGTTGCTTGCGCTTTCAGAAGAACTTGCTAGAAGCCACAGCGCGTCTTGGAAGGAATGGGGATCATATTTCAGCCTTGGATTTTAGGCACACGTTGTGACAGCCCGCGGCAGACATGCCAGGAACTTCATTCCGTAAATCACATTTCTTGCAAAGGAGGCCTCTGTGCTCAGTAGTAGTAGCATTTGTTTCTTCTTTTTCTTGGCTGCTTTGCTTGGAAGTAGTGTAAAGACTTAACCCTGGTGAGAAGGACCTGCAGAGAAATAATGGAGTATGTGAGAGCTCCGGCTTTTGCCTTGTTAAATGAAACTCAGTCTATATAAACACCCTCGAAAAAACCCACTGGTAATGCTGCAAACACAGGATTCAGCAGCGGGCTGTTTTCATTTAGCTTTTTGGCAGCATTTTTAACAAGAATATGTTTTTTGCGACTTTCAAACCAGACACATCATCTTGGATGAACTATAATGGTAATAAAAGCATTGCAAATATCTCTATTTCTAACCCAGGTTTTGCTGGAAACATCTTACTGCTTAGAAGAGAAATAGAGCCTTTGTGTACCAAGTGTAACAACTTGCTTAGAAGTGAGTGTGCACTAAAGCATATTCCTGTCTTTACTCACACCCCAGCTTTACTGTTGGTGCTCCTCCTTTGGTTTGCCCAGTATCACACCATCTTGTTATGGGTGGCTTTTACTTTCACCTCGCCATACTGCAGAAACTTCAGAAGACGGTGACCTTACGCACCTTGCCTTTCCCCTCTGAAGTATGTGATGTGTTTAGTGCAATAGTGTTTCATATACACAAAGCCTAGCATCTCCAAAAATTATTTGTTTGTAGAGAAGAGTATGTTCAGTCAGATGGTGAGGGCGAGGAAGATCTCTGTTGTCAGGAAAGAAGATGCTGCTGTCTGCAGCAAGGTCCGCTTTGAACACTTTTGAATAAATATTTTGCAAAGAAATGTATATACGGAGCTATGGTGCTCAGCTTGACTATAGTGGCAACCTAAAGAAAATGGTAGCAGAGATAGTCATCATGAAAAGGGTTTAATTAGCAAAAGCACCCACTGATTTGTGGAACAGATGCAAGCAGCTGCAATTCAAAGTTCCTGCCTCTACCGGAGATACCGGACCCCGTCATCAGCTCTCACAGGCAACCGCCTTGTGTAGTCCTCTGCGTACCTGTCTGGCTCCAGACTAAGGTTAGGTAGGAATTGGCCCTCATCTGGAAAGATACTTCAGAATGTCTCTTACTCGCCAGAAACTGTCTAGCTTTCAGCTAACTGCCATGTCTTCTATGTTTTCTTGTCATTGCCATCTGATAAGCTTGGCACAAATTGTCATTGTTAATCCTGAGCAGCACCACTCTATTCATCGCGCTAATAAATTCAGTCTACTTTTTAAATTCTGGTCTGTTCTGATCCCATTCTCCCAGAATGGATATTCCCATCTTCCTGTATTTCACAGTCCTTCCCAGTCTCATGCTATCAGCAGAATTCATCAACATGCTCTTATTTCCTGTGCCAAGAATATTAATGAAAATACATAATATATTCAGCCCCAAGACCAAGCTTCTGGGAGCTCTCCTCTGACTCCCTCCATGCTGATGGTCCCTCTCTCAGTTTCAGATGATACCTCCAGCTTCCTCAAGAATTTCCCTCTGCCTCTCTGGTGAAAGAGCTGCCAGAAACGCTGGGCTCTACCTGTTCTTCTGGCCTGAAGCTGGGGGAAGCCCCCCATGACCTGGGATGAGATGGCTGGCTGTTCACAGGGCAAGAGAGGGTCCGCCCCGGGGTGCTCCTCCATCCCCGGAGCCTCATGCCCTCGTACCCTGCTAGTTACTGAGCAGCCGCTGAAAGGCAGTAATGGTGGGTCACCAGATTTACAGTGGCCAAGGGTTTGATTTGTGCTTCAATTATTTTGCTCTACAAAATACTGTAAGAATGTAAAGAAGCCCTAAAAAGTCATAATTTCCATAGTGAGTACTCTTTCAGTATAGAAATGAGAAGAATAACCAACTGTTGACTTCAGAGGCTATGCCTAAAAAAAAAACCAACCTGAAGGCAGACTGGAAACAGGTGAAGGAGGGAGTGAATGGGGAGATGACTTAGCTTACCTAAGCTCTGCAATGCTACTGCCTTTTATAGTCTCCTGAAGGTGGCTGAAATATGCTGTAAGCCTCTTCCACGCTTTGACGTGCAAGAAACAGTCTCTTGCTCTGTAGTGCAAGGCCAAGAAGTACATCTTTTTAAAATAAAGATGATCAGAAAATGCAGAGCTCTTGAAGCTGGAGCTGTTTCAGAGCCAAAACACATTTGTTTGTTATCAGCCTTAATCATGAAGAGTTGAGTGTGAAAATAAATTGCCTCTTCCACAAAAATGTTGGGTTTATAAGAATCATAGGTAATGGGATGTTTATCATCAAAATCCAGTACCTCATTGCATTGATTAAAACACAGCCTTGCTGTCCATGAAGGCATAGATTCAGAATGTCATCAAGCAGCTGCTTGTTACCAATGCAGCTTTTTTTCCTTGAAAATGTGGCATCTGCACAGAGGAGCTTCCCCTGCTTTGGAACAGAGCTTCCCTCTGGGGATGCCACCTGCGCCGCCCTGCGCGTACCCAGCACAAGCGCTCCAGCAGCTGCCAACGCAACCACCACTGACCGCAGCAGAAATCATCGCCTCCAAACTCGCTGCCTGTTCCCGTGCAGAAAACCAGAGACCTTGCCGCGCCCAAAGCTGCGTGTTTACTTTTTCACCTCTGTCCTCCTTCACCCAGCAAAGTGAATGGCTCTCAAAAGTCAATGAATCACAGCACACTGCAGGATATTTGAGCATCGCAACCTAAACAAGGAGTGAGAGTGCAGTACTGTTGTCTCCTGGTTTTGGCTGGGATAAAGTTAATTTTCTTCCTCGTAGCTGGTACAGTGCTGTGGGTTGGATTTAGTGAGAATAATGTTGATAACACACGGATGTCTTAGTTGTTGCTAAGTAGTTGTGGTGCTCATGCGAAGTCAAGGGCTTTTCAGCTTCCCATGCCCCACCAGCGAGGAGGCTGGGGGTGCACAAGGAGCTGGGAGGGGGCACAGCCAGGACAGCTGACCCAGCCTGGCCAGAGGGATATTCCATACCATATGGCGTCATGCTCAGTATAGAAACTGGGGGTGAGTTGGCCGGGGCGGTCGCTGCTCGGGGATGGGCTGGGCATCGGTCAGCGGATGGTGAGCAATTGTGTTGTGCATCAGTTGTTTTGTATATTCTTTTATCATCATTATTATTATTATTATTACTACTATTCTCTCTTCCTTTGTTATCCTATTAAACTGTGTTTATCTCAACCGACGAGGTTTTTTTTTCAATTCTCTCCCCCACCCCACTGGGACGGGGCAGGTGAGCGAGCGGCTGCGTGGTGCTTGGTTGCTGACTGGGGTTAAACCACAACATATTGTTGTGCTGGTCATTATTTTCCCGGGTGCGGTGTCCCATAAAGCATGCAGTGAGTTAACTTTGCACTGTGCTATCGCTTGGAGTTACAAGTCAGCCTCTTCGCATGAGCACTGCCCACGCAACAGGGAGAACTGTCAAGCTGCAACACGCCGGAGACACCGAGACACACCTATTGGAATGGTGCTTCGTCTCCCCCTTTGCCTTTCCTTGCTTTAGCTTTCAAACGTTGAATGGAAAATAACCATCAGGTACTGTATTGTTTATTTTCAAATTTTCTGTGCCAAACACAATAAACGTTCCCTGCAGTGTGAAGCGTAGACAGTCACAGAAACAGCCTCTTTGCAGTACGTTCTCCTGCTGCTTTGTGACTCTGCACGGCTATGGCTTTTTGCACTTTGGGCTTGTGGTGACAACAGCAGCCTCAGCCCTCTGTATGCTGCACCGGAGTGCTTTGGTTTTGTGTTAATATTGCAGTTTAATGATGTTTGAGGCAGTATGGTCTATTGTAACGTGGGAGATGGATGGGGGGGCTCTCGGAGAGGTGCCTCCTGCATATGCTGCGATGGTCTGAGCACGTCACTGGGAGCCTGGAACTGCTGAGACACAACTTCAGCCCAAGAGGAGCTGCTGTTGGCACTACCTTGTGTCTGCTTCCATAACCCATTTGCTGCGAATCGTCTCTCTCCTCTAGCCCGTTGGGGTATGCAATTGAAAAAGAAAATTGTTACAGTAGTGCTCTAGGTGTGTCACCGCAGGCTTTGCAGAGGGAGGTGGACTGCATCACCGCGTGTGAGGGTGACCTCTAAGAACAAGGAGGGTACAAGGAGCACTTGGTGGTAGGAACAAGCCCCCCGTGAGCACTGCCCTGTGCGGCGTGTGTGCTCGGGGCCGGAGGGTGGCTGGGGCTGCGCCTGGCCCAGGGACAGTGCCCTGGGCTGGAGTGTGGGGACCAGGGAGGGAAATGGGGGAGCAGGAGTGACATGTGGCTCCGAGGGCTCTGTCCTGCCGGGAGCCACCAGCAAACCTGGGATGTGCTGTCCCTGCTGTCGGTCATACACCACAGCTGGTGCGTGCTAAAACCATGCTCCCGCCACACTGACCATGCTTTATTTTCTTTTAAATGTTAAATTGGTCTAAATAAAAGATTGTATAACCAACCTTAATTTAGGTTACTCGGGAAATTCCTTTATAGTAAATTTACACTGAGCTTACTGGCTATTCCGTGCGAACCCTCTCCGACAGTATGTGCGTCACCCCACGCGTCTCTGTGTGGACAAACCATTAGTGCAAGGGTACTTGTGTGGGGAAAGGGCTCTTTAATGAAGCAAGCTTATAATGAGGTTCTGCGGCTGAAAGCTGAAGCTGAAGAATTCAGACCAGTAATAAGGTGTGCATTCTTGGCCACTGGAGAATTTAATATCTGAAACAATTTGCCTAGGGACATGATGAATTCTCTCTTTGAAAACTTAAATTAAGATGGGGTTATTTTTTTCTAAACAATCTGGTTCAACCAGAAGTTATGGTCTTGATGCTGGAGGTACTGGGAGCAAGTATATGACCCAGGCGATGCAAGAGTTCAGACCAGACCCTGCAAGTCTCCACTTGGGTGAAATAAAATGTTTTGAATGGTATATTAGAGCATTGCTTAGCTTTGTGTTTTGAATCTTAACTCAACCTCCCCTGCATGAAGAAATGGGGAAAAAGTGAGAACAAATGACATTTTCTGAATTGTTTGTTCTGTGATATGTTTTTACTTTTTTATCTATTCCTCCAATTATTTCTTTCTGATGTTAAATGTGCTTGACCTAAAAGGAATCACATCACTTCTGTAGAGCTTCCTGATACCTTTTCTTGTCCTGGGGAATGGGTTCCTGCCTGCCTGCTAGAATACCAGTGCTAAGGGATAATTCAGCAGGAAATACCCCAGGTCAAGTAATGAACTGCACAGTACAGCAGCCCTCTTTCTACTCATTTTCCTGCAAAAACAATCCATGTGCTTAAATATTTAAGGAATGCAAAATAAAGTAGTGGTAGTGACTTTGAGCTATTAAGTATATTTTTCTCCTCTTCCCATAGTATACTGCTGCACAGAGGGGAGTTTTACAAAAGCCCCTGTGTCTGGCGGGGCGCAGACCTCCCTGGCCGGAGCAGGACTGCTCCTTCTCCTCCTGGTCCCTTGTAGAGGAGCTGTAGCTGCAACGCGGTGCCGTCCAAACCACTGCTACCTGCCCGAGTGACCCCCGAATCCATGACCACCTGCAGAGGAGCTGGGGCGAGTAGGGGCATGGAAATGTTTACTACACCCCTGGATATACCTTGGCTGGCAGGAGCTAACAAGGCTGTTAGCACGGCTATGCTGAACAGTTAGTAACAGGTTTTTGATGAGAAGGAAGAAAAAGGTGAATGAGAAGAGGATCTTTGTTTGATACAATCCCGTAGAAGTATTCCCCGCAACCCAAGAGTAACCTACATACTCTTTCAGCTTTGTATAGATCTTTTAGGTTAGTCTGGTAACAATGATCTGTATGAATCCTTGTGCTTATTTCAACTGTTGCTATACAAAAGCCCTGAAGAAAAAGGAAAAGAAAGGCCTGTAGACAAAGTCTACTTGACTTTTCTCTGTCGCTAATGATAGTGGTGAAGAAGTGTATGCAAGGAGTGCCAAACTTAATTGTCTTAAATGTGAATAATGAGTCTTCTCCATATTCTGCAATTAGTAGGAAAACAAGAAAGTGCTTTTTGGGGAAATCAATATAGTAATTCCAGTATGTCCCGTGATTTTACATTTAAATTTATTCGGTCAGCTGGTTTGATTAGCCCTCAGACCTTGTCCCACAACTACATCAGTCAGACTCCCTCTCTTGTGCTTTAGGAAATCATTCTAATAAATGTTGCCAGTTATTTTAACTTGTTATTTTACTGTGAACAGAGCAGGGCTAGAGGAGAACTGAATTACCAATTTACTTCATGCAAATATCTTGTGAAACACAGGTAATGCCCAAGGGATAAAATACTGGAAAATGATTCTTTGATTTGTTACCATGCTAAAGCCAGAATCCATCTTTTTGCCAATGCTAAATTATTCTTCGTTATGTATAATGCAGCTTCACAAATTTGTATTACTTTTTCAAGCTTATTGTCTAGTAGCTATTGAAACTAACAGAAAAGTTCATTCTTTCGTTTCAAAAATGGTATGCTTTGGGAAAAAAATCTATTTACCGACAAGAATTTTCTTTTTCAAAGGAAAAAGAACACTTTCCTGAAGAGTGTCTTGGGGAAAAGTGCATATGTTTATATCTCCCTGTGTTTACTGAAAACAAACAGAGAGAAGAATTTTCCTGACAGAAGTTCCCTTTACTGGCAATGAGGCGCAGACACGAAAAGCTCTGCTGGGTTGTGATCCCTGGTTGGCACTCGGGGCTGGCAGCTGGGAGGATTCTTATGTTCCTCTGCTTCACAGCTTTCAGCAGCAGAGATGTGCAGGGTGACATTTTAAGGTTGTAGCTTGCTGGAGACTATGCATTAAGTGGGGAAGAATACCCTCTAGACAGGCAAGGCGGTGAGATTTATATGAGGAATTTCAAAGCATGCAATTGAGAACTATGTGTGGGTAATTTTTGCTGGGCAGATGTTTCTTTATTGGCCTGAAACACACACTGCATTCTTAAATCCTTCATGCTGTTTGGCCAGTAAATTATTTAATGGAACAATCAGTTAATCTTTAGTGTCCTAGCCTTGACTCTGGCTCTGCTCTTCAAGCTCATAGTTACTCTAGAGCAAATGTTTCTGCTGACAAATTCACAGTGATTTTTCATGTTCTTGGTGTGGTCTGGCACGTTCCTTCAAGGATAACAAATCTTTTCTTGATATCAAAAGGGGAATATTCACCCAAGGAGAAACTGAATAAAGGCTGGCTATTTGGGTGTACCTTCCACCAGAAGAAGAAACTCATCCTTATGTTTAAATCTTGAAAGATTTTATTGACTTCAAACAGAAAGAAAAACCATCTTGTTAACAAGAAAGCAAGCATACCGTAAGCTCCTGACAAATATGTAAAAGCCTGTATATCTGTACTCCTCGACAGAGCAGAGCTGGAATCAAACAATGAATAAAGACCATCATTAAACTTCCAGTAGATGAGGCACACGTGCAATGGCCAGAAACCCTAATCATTGACATATTAGATGGTGTTGCCAACAGGCTGCTGATACGGGGTTTTTTGATGCTATTGTAAGATGTAGAGGGTCTGGCATGCTGGATACACGCAAACACTGTGCAAGAGGCTGCCCCACCTCAAATGAGTTTATAGTGTCCCCAGGACAGACAGACCCCAAGTCAGGTCCAGACGTTTTTGCCTGGTTGTAGACAGCATTCCAGATTGACGGAAGCTTTTTTTTCTGTACGCATTAACGTTAACTGGAAGCGTCATTAGCATACAAATATTTCTCCCTTCTGCTGCTCTTCTGATGAAAGGATTTCCTATTTCAGGTTTTAGTCCAGCAGGTAGTAAAATATCCATGTGTTAACTAGTGGGGAGTGCTGATATGGGAAGGATGGTCATCAACTGGGGCATCAGGTGTAACCCTCGTGGGATATGGGCTCCCCTGTGAGTAAGAGCTCACCACACAACCTGCGTTGGTGCATCGGTGCTGTCGCTGTTCACTGTGATGCTGTACGAGTACAGGGAGACGTGGCCCTGAGGTGCTCTCTAGCAATAGGGTCCACTCCATAATAAATCGATAGGAGCAGACATAACCGAGTGTGTATAACTGAGCCTTCCCCCAGCACAATGATATGCTGAACGGAAAACTGATCTCAGGGAGATTAGTTGTATGAAAGCAATACCCAGCCCTCACACAGAAATAATTTCCATTGCTTATCTGCAAGCCCCTCCGCAGTGTGGGTGAACTGAAGTCAAGTATTACACTTTAAAAGACAATTACGTGTCCTTCACTTCCTCAAGTCCCTCAAAAGCCAAATAGTGCTATCTAATCTAAACCACCCCAGCTCTTCTCCATCCCCTCAGACACATGCTGTGCATTACATTTCTGCAGAAATTCATTGCAGTCTGGTTCAGCAATCCCTTTGAAGTCCTTGGGAGCTTATCTGTACTCCAGCAAGCAAGGGTGTGTCTCCCGGCCAGCTTGCAGGCGACCGTAAAGCACAAATTTATCCCAGAGGCCACAGGTGCCTCTGGGTTTTTTTTTCTGAGTATCAAGAAATCTCCAGAATTCACCCCAGAATGAAGGGCTGCATCCTGAGGCTGTCACTTGGCCTGAGGTGCTGCTGAGCGTGAGTGGGAATGAAGTGTGGGACACATCACGGTGTCTTGTGGGTATCGTCCATGAGAGCTTAAAAAAAAAAAAGCTTCAAGAAAGCACTGAAAACGGTCACAGCTGCCTTTCGGTACAGCCGAGGGGGTAGAAACAAAGGGGAGGTGGCAGGAGGCATCTGGCTGGCTCCCCACCGACGTCCGGCAAATCCCGGCGGTTCAGAGCACTGTAACCCCCCAGGTGCACCCACCAGCATCAACCTTTCCCTGCCCGGCTCTGCTCCCGCTCTCCGGAGGGTGTCCTACCCCTGCCCTGCCCCTACCCCCAGGGTCCCACATCCATCACCATTCCCGCCCCCTTTCCTGATAACCATAAATGCCTTCCCTAAAAAAGCTGGAAAATGGTTTTACTGCCACAGGACAGAAGAAAAAAAGTCTGACGTTAATCCTGAGATGAAAATGGCTGAGCAAGTATTTATGTTGATTTAAGGCTGTTCTTGTTACATTCTTGAAACTACTGAGGTTATCTTGTAATCCATCTGAATTGCAGCTTGCGGCATTTTGAGCTAATTTTCGATTGTGCTGCATTTAACTATTCTTTACCTCCTCCTGCCTCCCAGTATATGTGGAAAAAATGTACAGCAGGTTTTGGAACCCCTAACCTATGGCCTCTGAGGTGTCTCTGCATCAGAAAACGGAGACAGAGCATTCCTTGAGAAGAGACATTTGGGGGGCTGATGAGACTTTTGACTCTGCTAAAGGTGACAGTTTCACCGTGCTGGGTTTTGGCTAGAGGAGGGTTCAGTCGAGCAGCACGCTTTCTGTTTATTTTCTGAATGTTTTGAGGGAATGCAAGTCTCTATAGATGTTTAGAGAGCGGCAGCACTGGAGATGAGGTTTATTTATTCGCAAGATATGTATCATGCAAACAGCTGCAAACTGCTTCTCCTCGCTGCTCTGTTAATGCCTTCAACTCCCACCCCAGCAGACCACCCGACCGGGCAGGCAGAGGTAGCACAGCCTCCCCGGAGCGGAGGTCTGTGTCGCCAGGAGGCTGCCGCCTCTTCTCCAGCAAGTATCATACTGCTGGGCTAACCAGCTCCTGGAGCTGGAGCTCTGTGCAGCAGGCTGAAAAGCGGAGGAAAAGCTGGGCATGAGCCAGCAATGTGCGCTCGCAGCCCAGAAAGCCAACCGTGCCCTGGGCTGCATCCCCAGCAGCGTGGCCAGCAGGGCGAGGGAGGGGATTCTGCCCCTCTACTCCGCTCTGGTGAGACCCCCCTGCAGTGCTGCCTCCAGCTCTGGGGCCTCAGCACAAGAGGGACATGGACCTGCTGGAGCAGGTCCAGAGGAGGCCATGAAGATGATCCGAGGGCTGGAGCACCTCTGCTATGAAGACAGGCTGAGAGAGTTGGGGTTGTTCAGCCTGGAGAAGAGAAGGCTCCAGGGACACCTTCTAGCAGCCTTCCAGTACCTAAAGGGGGCTTATAGGAAAGATGGGGACAGACTTTTTAGCAGGCCCTGTTGCAACAGGACCAAGGGGTGATGGTTTTAAACTAAAAGAGGGGACATTTAGACTAGATCCAAGGAAGAAATTTTTTACACTGAGGGTGGTAAAGCACTGGCACAGGTTGCCCAGAGAAGTTGTGGATGTTCCATCCCTGGAAACATTCCAGGTCAGGCTGGACGGGGCTCTGGGCAACCTGATCTAGTTGAAGATGTCCCTGCTTGTGGCAGGGGGTTGGACTAGATGGCCTTTAAAGGTCTCTTCCAGCCCAAACCATTCTATGATTCTGTGATTCTAACATGGATGCACAGATTTTGGAAGACTATTTTTCCTCTGGTGAAGTTAATTTCCTTCTCCCACCATTCTCTCTACTAAGAGAAGAGCTCCAAATGGGTGACAGATTTGTCAGATTTTTGGATGCAAGGCACAAGGAGGAATTTTCTCCTGGGCCCATTTGGTGATCTTCTCAGCATCCAAGAAAAGGAAGCCTCAGTACTAAACCCTGGATGTGACATATCCAAGGACCAGGCAGATTTTCCTGGAGGACAAAGCAACTGGCTATCTCTACCCAGACGGAATCGCAGCATGATTTTCCTCTGGGATCTTTTGCAAGTCATTTCCTGAGGAAGGTGGGGTTAACCCCCTTATTTTTCATATCCCTTTGGAAAATGGTCCTGGTCTGCTCCTTACACCCAAACCACCAGAAACCCGGGTACCTCAGGCAGGCCAGGGGATGTGCAGAGAAACCTTCTACGTCCACATCACGTCCTGGCTTCACAACAGTTTTAGTGGGAGCACCACACGAGCGCCTTCCTTCCCTCCTTCAGCTTCTTTTCCCTCTCGTCCCTTCTTCTGCCCCTCCCCATCCCAGGGGACCTGCTGACCCCTGGGCCCCACTGCGGCACGGGAGGAGACCGATCGCTCCTAGTTACCACTGCGTGTTTGTTTGTGGAGACAGGGTTAAACAGGGTGTTATTTCTTATCTGTATATGATGTTTTTCCTGTTGAGCACAATTACAAATGCAGCCCCTTTGCTTTTAGCTGAATTTTTCACCGCTTGCTTTCCCCCCCACTCCCTCTCGGTTGTACGCTGGAGATCACAGTAGTTTCTGTTTAAAATGTTTCAGCTTCTCTGTTTTCCAGAATTTAATTGGGAGCCTGTTGCTACACGCTGAGCAGGGTGGGACTGCCCATTCCTTTTTTTTTTCCCCTCAGAAAGTAGATTGCTGAATGTAAGGCTTCAGGGAATAAAATTTACAGGAGAGAAATTGCCTTGTACGTTTTTACCGTAGAGCTACCTTGCTGGCCAACACGGTATTTCACCCTTTGCGTGCCGCGAAAAGCTCTTATTAGTGCTAATGCTTTCTGTAACCGAGGGTTCAACGTTTCTCCAGTTCCTGACTCCTTACTACACTTTTCTAGTCCTCTGTGGTGAAAATGAAACTCGTTGCTTTCAGAGTCATTGCTGAATTGCTCTTATTTGCATGTAATGAGGCTGAATATGCCAGCAAAAATTGGAGCCTTGTTTAAAAAGCTGCTTCTGGGACATTTATCATCTGTCCCTGATCATCATTATGGCCCTCTTCAAAGGACATGCAATATTTTGGGACCCATCCAGCCCGGGGAGGTGGGAAGAGGAGACAGCTTCTAAGAGGCCACCTCTTGCAAAGCAGCCCCCCGTGGGGACACCCGTGGGACAAGGTCCTGTGGGTCCGCGGCCAGGAGCCAGGGCTGCCCGTCTGTGCCCAGGGCGAGGAGCGCAGCGTGGGACAGGGGCCGGTACGGCAGGCCACCCCCCTCCTCCCGCACACGCCGCTTCCTCGCAGGAAGCGTCGTGGGGGATCTGCTGGGATGTTTTGCTTTTTTTTTTTTTGCTTGTGTTTATGCTCTTAGGACCTGATCTTCCCAAACAGCCGAGGGCCGGGGCCAGGGAGCACTGCTTCTTGTTGTGCACAGCCAGCTGGAAGGCAGCGCCGAGCAAGGTCCCCGAGCGCTCGGTGCTCACTCAACACTTCACAGCCGAGGGGAAAGCGTGCGCTGCAAGGTGGGATAAGCAGTGTGCCGGCTTCACCGGCATCTGCTCAAATCGATGCCGGCTGGGATGTGTGATCTGGGACGCAGCCATCACCTTGCCACGGCAGGGCTCTACTGAGAGCACCGTGCGGTTTTCTCAGTCTCCAAGCTTTTGTGCAGCTTGCTCTCAGTCTTTGCACTCATGATTATTTCAGACTGAACGACCAACAGCTCTAAAACCTTATAAACCTTGTTTATAACATTGCTTTTGCCCAAAACGCTCATGTTACCTGCTCATCAAACGCAAGGTGGTCAGATAATCAAGTCCTGTTGGCTCTACAAGGCTCTCCTAGGCAAATTAAAGAAGCGCTACCTCTAGCTAGCATTACCAACCAGCAAAAGCGTTCCTGCACATCCACGCAGACCTGCTGTATTCCTCCCACTAGAGGACGGTAGCTGGTGTACGCAGCCATCAGTAGCATTTTACAACAGAAGCAAGAATAAAACCGCCCTACCCTTCCTGTAGAAACATGTTCCTTTCTAGTGGTTTTCACATAATGAATCCCAGTGAATATTTAACTAAGTCTCCCCTGTAATCAAGTTTCTAGCCTCCTTACTTGTATCCACAATGTAAAACATTTCCTGATCCATGGCGTTCAGCAGCCCTGGGAGTCTCCGGCAGTATCTGTTTCTCTGCTCAGTTGGCATCAGAAGAGCTGCGCGATTGTTACTGGATTTTTCTCATCCAGCAATCACCAATACGACCTTTGCCATCCTGTAAGAGAAGGAAAGGATCCTTAGGGCCTCAACTTGGCCATCTAAATCAAAAGCAGGCCTTCTCTTCAAGCCCTGAAATATTGCTGTATAGTCATACATATATGAATATTCATTGATGAATATTCAGTAATGCAAGTCTAGATTTCATGCAAACTGAGCTTCCCTGTAACCCTCCCTCTAAAACACAGAAGAATGAAGGAGAAAAGTGTTTCTGGGTCTGTGTGAGCAGGGAAAGAGGATGGTCTGGGTCTGTGTGGTGACTTCGGGAAGCCTTCTATGATAAAACCTATGACTTATCAAGCACTGGAACAGGCTGCCCAGGGCAGTGGTGGAGTCACCATCCCTGGAGGTATTTAGAAGACGTGTAGATGTGGCACTTAGGGACATGGTTTAGTGGTGGGCTTGGCAGTGCTGGGTTAATGGTTGGACTTGATGATCTTAAAGGTCCTTTCCAACCTAAATGATTCTAGGATTCTATGATTGTTGGTTAAGGAACTCCACATGCCTGTATCAAATAGCAAATCCTTATGTGTGTTTGGGCTTTACCTGCCTGGCCATTACCTTTTCATCCTATTTTTGGACTGCAGCTTGTGAACTCAGTTACAGAGTTAACAAATGAGGGCTGTTAAACCTCGATGCACCTCTGTTTACGTGGAGGCTTTCTTGGGCAGGTCACTGGCTTCTCTCCAAGGCAATCCAGTTTCTCAAGTGAAATTGTGGGTACCTTAATCACCTGGCAAAGAAGCGGAGGAGGAGGTCACCTTACAGTGGGGACTGGAGCTGATAAAAGACATGGCTTTCACTGAGAGAGAGACACACAGGAAGAAGCAAATTCCTGTGAAAACAACGGTAGGAGATAGAGAAGTGAAATTATGTGCAAAGGAGGGGGAGAGAAGAAAGAATATGAACTGCTTGGGGAATGCTGACTTAAAGATGTTTGAGGGATGAGAAGAATGAGGCAGGGAAATAGTTGTAGGCATTTAGTGCTTTATTACCCAGGGTTGTGGAAAGTAAAAAAAAAGACTTCTTTATTTTTTTGAACTGCTGCAGAGTGACTGTGCCTGTTTGTGTCTGCAGCTGGGCCTCTGAGAGTGAACTGGAAACGCGGAGCTTGGCACTGCAGCGAAGGATGTGGGAAGCAGAAGGGGTTTGCAGGGACTCAGTGGTCTGGGACGGCTGGGTCACAGGACCCTACCCAGACAGAACAGAGTGCCCACACTGCGGATCCCCGCCGTATAGTCCTCTGTCCCTTCCCGGGTTTAAACTGTAACCCAAGCCCTGGTGTAAGCCTGACTTCACACCTTCCACTCTGAGGTCGTGCCTGAAAGTCAGAGCACGCTTGCTGAACCCTGTGGTGTCACCAGAGAGGAATCTGATCCCATGTAACGTTGCATGGGAAGCTGCCACAACCACCAGTTGGTCTAGTCAGACAACAGAGCTTCAGTAAAACAAACCAGCGTGTATCGATCAACTGGAAACAGAAATAAGAAGTGCATGGGCCAACAAGCCAAATATATCCAAGATCTGTAACAGAAAGACAAATTGTCTCTGTAGCTTTTGTCTTCTCATTTTTGTAAGTCTGGCTCTGTCTTGCTGTGCCCTGCTCGGCGCTGAACAGGGTTTATTCACACGGTTTCTCTGAGGCCTGCTTTAGGGGAGCTCGCTGGTAAAAGATCTTCTCCGATGGACGCTGCTTTCCACGCTTTGAGAAAACCTCCTATTCCCCAAGAGCCAGAGGTGCTCTACCAGGACAGCGTGTGACAAATTCTTTATGAGAGAATACATAATAAATTGAGGATTTGCTTTTATTTTGATTATTTAGTATTCAATATTTGCATTATGGAAGCGCCTGGAGGTTCCAGCTGAGATCAGTGTCCTATTGTTCTAAGCCATGCATAAAAACATGGTCAGAGATGAGGAGCTTACCATCTAAATAGATGAAATGGATAAAGGGTGGGAGACAGGAAGCGTCTATTATTCTCATTTCATAGCTGGAGAGCCTGGGCACAGACAAATTACGTGCCTTTCCCAGGACTGCGTAGGAAAGCCGATGTAGAAGGGCAGAAAGCACCAAGTATCCAGTATCCCGGTGTAATACCCCGCTCATAACATACCACATTTCCTGTTTAAATATCTCCTGCAACAGTGTAATAATAACAACAAATATTTTTTTGAATCTTTTCCTTGAGACACACAAAGTAAGAGGAGTACCAGAAAGGTTACATGGCTACGAGGCATAACAATCTGGAGGGAGTGTTGATACTCAAAATGCCATTACAAGACACTGACACGATAGTAGTGAAAATAATCTCTTTTTTCCAACTGCTTGGCATTACTGCCTGGAGAAGTATCTCTTAGAAGAGTCTGCTGTGTATAACGCAGAAGGAGATCAAAAATTGATAGGCAAGAGCAAATAATTTGCCACTTTCTGCAGCTTAACCAAAATGAGGGGTTTTGTTGATAAACACCCAGTAAAACCATCCCTTTACGGGCCGGGAACTGCAGCCCCCCCTTCTCATACACATTTTACTGCAAAAGAACTTGGTAGCCCATTTGCTTCACACTTTTATGGATAATTAGTGGATCTACTGGCATTAAAATAAAGAAATTCTTATCTCAACTTTTCAGTTTAGCACCATCTTGAAGTAATACATGGTGAGGACTAGTGATGGAAGTCTCTCAGTAGCAGTTTTCATGTTAGAAAAGGTTCGCGTTTATATGAATATGAAGTGACTTTCCCCTAAGACACTGACAAACGTATAGAGCAACTTTGCCTATCTTTGAAAAGAAAAAGATTTTCAGAAGTGGGTTCCTATGATTTGCTTCTTTGGCACCCTAAAAAAAAGTTCAAAGCTGCCAGGAAAGGGAGCCATAAATACTTTGGAAACCAGGTAAATATATTAGCTGCCAGAGTTTGGGTTTAGGCACTTAGCTTTAGAAGAACTTTACAAAAAAAATAAATCTTGGACGAGTATTTAATTGTATCCAGCATGGTCAAGCAAAAATTTTGAATAGGACAGCTTGAATAACAGGGAAGAAATGTTGCTTCCCGTTGTCTTACGTGGAGAAGCTAAACCCTCAGCGACGTGCATGGCTGAATTAGGATCTAGAGGACTTCTCTCTTTTAAAAATGTATTTAATTTTCTGTATTATATTCCTATTTTCATCAGACAGAATTGTGACACGTTGGCAGGTCCAGCACCTGGAGAGCAGACCGGTGTGGGAGAACTGGCTTCCCTCAGGCGCCCGCGGCCTCCCTTGCCATCTGCCCGCAGCGCGGCAGGGGCCGGGGCTGGCTCCTCGCTGCAGCTCCCTCGGAGGCGCCGGGTCCCGTGGGGCCCTGACTGCACTAACGTCTCCAGCGCTTAAAAGAAAGGTCAGAGACTCTGCGAGGACTCGAACTGAGTGCTCAGGTGCTCTGTGTTCTGTTTGTTTCTAAGGTGACTGTTCCGACATTACTCGAAGGCACTGGTTGCCTATCTCACCTCATCTCTCCGTAGACACAAGCTCTTTGTCTTCTCCTTCACCTTCTACCTTCATCCCGAAAAGCCCTTGAGTTGGGCTCTTGCGGATCCAGCCCAGGAACAGCCTCCAGTCAGGCACATCTTCACCTTACCCTGCCAGGGAGAAGAGACGCCAGGTGGAAACGAATTTGTCTCCTCGCTTCTCCCTGCTCTGCTGCGGAGATTTGGCCGAGCCCAGCTGTGCCGTCCCCGCAGCTGGAGCTTGTACCGTGGCCCTGTTGAACATTAACTGTATCCCTGCCTGCGTGCGGAGGGGGGACCAGCGTCCAGCTGACAGCAGTGACAAAGAGCTGGCAGGGCTGAAAGATTCAATTTAACTTTCCTTCTCCTCCTCCGCTTCCATACGCGAGGGGGGACAGCGCTGCTCCTGCTTTTGAAACTTGCGGTGCAAAGGAGCATTGGTGTCCTCATTTTCCTTCCTCCCTATTGATGTATCATTGCCAGGATGAAAAAGGACGTCTCAAGAGCTTTTGAAAAAATGGGTGACTACTCAAGACATTTTATAAAGGAGGAAGAATGGGAAAGAAAATAGGACTCGGTAGGGGGTAGAAGGAGCCTGAATGTGCGCCTTGTCTGTCTTTTCTTTCGCTTGAAACCTGGAGCTGTTGTTCCTATTTCAGTTCAAACTGTCACCTTTAGTTCATGATGGCTTTACTGCCCTTGCTCCTGAACCTCAACAGATTGGGGCTTATTTACCTATTCACACTCCGCTGTGGAACCTCATTAATAGGCTTATTAGCCACACCATTCACGTGCAGGAGGGCTCACAGAAAAGATCCCAGCCACTTTGAGAGGAGGAGGAAAAAACTGTAAAGAGATTATGCTCTCATTCAGCAGCCTAACTGCTATGAAAGGCTCCCTGGGCCCACTGAGATCTCTTGAAGCCTAAATATGATGACAGAATTGATCCCCCCCCTCCCCTTTTAATTCCAAACATGCTTCTGCCTTTCTCAGATTGAGGAGCCGGGCTGTTGTGGGCCACTTTAGGAGAATGTGGCTCATTTAAGAGAAAAGGCTGCTATTGATAGACTGCTATCTTTTCATCCCGAAAAAGAACAAATTCTGACAAGTGCTTCCAGACGTTGGAAATAGGTGTTCTGATTTGTCATTTTTAGTGGAATGCTTCCTTTTCTTTCAGAGTATGCAAAGATATCGATGAATGGGGAAAGGTATTGCAGCTTCCTGTGCCGGACAATAATTTATGTGAGAATGCGTTAACAATGTTTTCAATGGGCGATGGACATGCCCGGAGCTGGGAAAATTGGATCTTGACTGTGACATCTCAGCTTCTCAATTAGAACATTCAGATGTCTGTTGCTTTAGGAACAACAGAAAAAAATTAAACCTGTGTTTCTAATCAATTACAAATTTGTCTGCCGTTCCTCATAAAGCCTGAATTGCTGCTGGCGATGGTGGGAAAGTACTTTCTGGGAGGTAAGTGCATATTCTACAGAAAACTTGTTTTCAAGTTTTCAGCGTCTGGAAGTATGCAAACAGAGAGTTACACTATGCTGTGTGGCCACAGTCCTTGAAAATCCCCTTGATCAATATCGCACACAAACGTATAAAAGGTACAGCAGAGCTACGCATAAATAAAGTAACATTAAATTGATCAACACTGATTTAATTTGAGGCAACCACCACTTATTGATTTTGTTGTCAAGCTGATTCTACAAAGCCAGCATTACATGGAGTCTGTATTAGCAACCTTTTAGTTAATGGTATCTAAAGCAAATGTTTTATTTAGTTGTACTGAATTTTGAATATCAATATCATGCATCGTTTTAAATCTGTGTCCAGGCAAATGATGTTTGCAGGACTGTTTGACAACTTCCCCTCTTTGGGCACCACACGCGCCATCATTAAAGGTGCACTACTGTCAGACAAGTTCACCAGGCAGGCGAAATCAGGCTTTGCACTAAAAGGCTCCTAAAGGGTGGGTGATTTTTTGAGTGGGTGTTAGCCAATCATCCCCTCTAGCTGGAACAGGCCACAGGCCAGCCATGGCTTCTGAGCCAAAAAAACTTCTGGAGAGGCTTTCAGGGACAGCTGCCGAGCTGGTACCATTTTTGCGTGAGGATTTAGATGCTGCCCAGCATCACCCCGCTGTGTGCAGGGCCCCGGCGGGGCGCGGGGAGCCACCAAGCCGGGGTGGCAGTGCCACGGGCCAGGCCCCAACCAAACCACCCCGGTGGGACGTGCCACGCTCCCAAATTCCTTTCCAGCCCGCTGGAAAACTTTTAGTGGAGCAACCCCAGTGGAGCTGTGTCCCCCCCCTCCAGCCAGTGGGATGCGCTTCCCCGCTCCCCTGGGGACGCAGCGGGGGGACTCCTGCTCCCCTCTCCTTAACGCGGCCACATCCCCGCTCCGGTTCTGCTGAACCCCCCGCCCCGTCCCCGCCGGGGAAGCAGCCCCGACCCCCGGCTGGGGCTGCGGCTGAGCGCGGCCCTTCCGCGGGAGCGGGGCCGGGGCGCACCGCACCGCGCCGGGCCGTGCCGGGCCGGGCGGCGGGGGAAGGGGCTCCGCGGCGCGGCCGCCGCGATTGGCAGAGCCGAGCAGCGCCGTCCAGGAAACGGCTCGGGTTGCAGCGGGGGGAGTGACCAGGGGAGGGAGGAAGGGAGCCGGAGGAGTGCGCCGAGAGAGAGGGGGGAGAGGGGAGAAAAAAAAAAACCACCACCCACCCGAGGGGGGTTGTCGGCTTGACAAAGCTGCGGCGGCTCGGGGAGCGCGGCTGGATGGAGCGGAGCGGGACCCGCGGCGCTCTGCTCGGCGATGCCCGCGCGGGGGAGGAGGCTGCTGGCGCCGGGCACGGCGGGCTCGCCCCTCTGAGGCGGTAGCCGCTGCAGCCGAGCGAGGGGACGGGACGGGGCGCCGGGCCGGCTCCTGCCTCGCCTCGCCTCGCCTCCCTCCCGCCTGCCCCAGCCGCGTCCCGCGGGGGATGCGCCCCGCTGCGCCGCTGCGGGCTTGCCAGCCGGCCCCGCCGGGGCTGCCTGCGGAGTGACCGCGGCCGCGGAGGAGTTTCTCCCCGACCCGGGGAGCCGCTGCTCGGCACCGCGCCTCAGCCCGCCTGTTGCGGGGGAGCGGACCCTTCCCGCGGAGCTTTCTCGCTGCAGGTAATGGCACCAGGCTGGGCCGGCCGGGGCAGCGGGGCAGGGGGAAGGTGCAGCCCCTAAAAAGCGAGGCGGTTGCAAGGTGGCGGAGGGCTGGGAGTCCCGGCGCTTGCCCGGCGCCGTGTGCCCGCCGCAGCGCTCCGGCTGCCGGCGCGGGGCCTCGCACCTGGTGCACGGCGGCACCGGGGCGCGCTGTGCCGGTGCGGGGCTCGGGCGGCCGCCGGGCGGGACGCGGCGGGGCGGCGCGGGGCTCCGTTCCCCCGCTGCTCCCCGGCGGGGCTGCGGGTCGGTCTTTCTGTCACTTGCGGTGCTGGGGGGGGTGGCCCGGGCGACACCGCTGCCCGCTGGGTCCCTGCCGCCTGCCGCCCGCCCCCGGGCGTTCGATGCACGGCGGTGTTTGGGGGCGGTTTCCAGCGGTGACAGCAGGACGGTCAGCGGGGGCTGAGAAGGGGAGGCTGAGCCTCGGGGGAGCAGCCCCCCGGTTCGGCCGGAGGAGGCCGGGCCGCCCGGAGCCCGGCGCAGCCGAGAGGCGGGAGGTCCTGCCCCGCCGTGCTCGGGGGAGCGGGGCCGGGGTACGTAACGGCCCCCGCCTGAGACAGGGGGGAAAGAAATCCTCAATGAAATATATATTTAAATGCAAAACGGCCCGTTCAAACAGGGACCCATTATGCGTTTGGTGTGAAACGCTATCAACATTTAAAACTTCATTGTCTCCTTTGTACCAAATCCCTGTAAATCTTCCACTAGCCTTTACTCATTTTCATCTGAAAAGCCTGTTTGGGCTGAATAGACAGCAATCAGCAGCCTCTGGACTTCTCTCTCTCTCTGGAATGTCAATTAAAATGCAGATTTTTTTTTTTTTTTTTCCTTGCCCCCCTTCCCCTGATCTCTTAGTGGCAAAAGACTCGAGAAAAACAGGATAGTCCTGGAAAGCAAATGAAAGAAGTTCAAACAATGAAAAAGTACTGAAGCTGCCAGCCGGTTCCCATTAGTCCTCCTGAATTAATGTTTAATAGCTGTGATGCTCAGATTTGCTTGGAGATTGAGCGATGATGAAGAGTCTTGTTAGACATGTATGTGTGTATATATATTTACAGACGCATATATATTTTTGTGTGTGTGTGTGTGTATGTGTATATAAAGCTGTTAGCTTTAAAGCTTCATGTACCTGGATTTTTCTGCTGAAGCTGCTGGGCTTTTAGGGCGCTTGAGGTTTCTTTGTGGAGGGAAGATCCGTATTTCATTCGGATTTTGCTATTCCCTGCCTAATGGAGAAAGATGCTGAAGAGTTATACAACGAGCAATGTATTGATTTGGTTAACATACTCTACAAATTGTACTCTCCCTGGGGAGTGATAAACATCTTATAAACAACAATGGAAGTAGATTAAAAAGAACACTGAGCGTTGGGTTTAATTAATGCCACTGCTGAACAAGTACTACTTGTTTGTGTGTGCGAGTGTGTTTAAGCTGAAGTACGGCTTGGAGGAATTTGGTTGGGCTCCCAAACCAGTCTGCTTTCCCATGCTTGTCAGTTTGGCAAAGAAATTTGGGCAGGTATGTGACGAGGTGAAAATTGACTTGATGAGCGAGTGGCAAGGAGAGCCATCAATCATTGGAGGCTGACAACTCCTCCCCAAAGTGTAGGCTGAGAAGAGAGACAGAGTTCCCTTTCAAGGGGAAAAATAAACACTACGTGTGGCTTTCACTGAGTCTGAGACTCCAGGAGGGATTATGGTATTGTAGTCAGGAAGCCAGAATTGTGGAGGCCAAAAAGCATGCTGGGGCTGTGTTCCAAACACTGAGATAGAGGTACATAATTATCCAGCGCAGGAGGTCTGTCCAGAGGCTCGTCCCCCGGCAACTGTGGCGATTGAACTATGAAAAGAATTCGGTTTCGTTTCGTCTTCATCGGACTCCGCTTCTTTTGGGAAAGGGCAATCCTCGAACCGTCGTCGCTGTCGTGGTGGTAAAAAGTGGTTTGGCTCCGTGGATGGGTCCAGAGCTCTGATTTTTTGCTTTGCTACATCTTTGCGAGCCACGGTTTTGCCTTTGCTGCTGCTCCGTGGATGAAGAGTCCCTTCTTTCTGCTGGCAGATGCTCAGGTGCAGAAGCCGGCAAAAATCTTCAGGTGAGAAGACGCGTGGTCAAGTGGCCTTGTGCTGCGCTTCAGGACTTAGGATGAGGGTAGGAACCACAGACGTGCTTTCAGTGGCATTTATGTAGCCTAAAAATCTGAAACAGCTGAAATGTAAGTGGAATTAATGCTGTTAAAAAAGTGCCTGGAATATATGCTAGCATTCTGGTATGTTTTCTTTTTGCAAAATTATAATTCAATTTTGCATTTATATACATAGCCTTTAATCGGAATTTACAGGTTGATTTATGGAAATTAAATTAGCGTTACATCCAGTCTGTTAATTAGGGTTTCTACCCACTTTACAGCTGGATAAACTGAGCTACAGAGCTGCGGCTGTCAGCCAGGGAGCCAGGAGCTTGACCTGGGTGGTAGCGTCCAGGGCTTGCTCCAGCCCGTCACCAAACACCGGCCCGTCCGGGAGACAGAGCTCTCTTCAGTTCGACACCTGCTCTGCACTTATTTAAAGAAGTGCTCGGCAAGCTCTTCGCAAATGTTTATGCAGTGGTCTGGTGGTGTTTTCGCTGGAGATTTAATAGCAGTTGCTAGCTTGTGGTCTGGGATGCTCACGCTATGCTTGAATCTCTAAAGGAGGGACGGAGCTTTGAACCGATAGCAGGTGAGGTGGAAAAGCTTGCTCTGAAGCATCAGAGATTCACCTGAAATGCCGTGGATTAATTATTTTCCCCGAGTGCCGTATGTATTTCATCTAAAATCTGTTTCTGCTGACTCCAGAAGTTATTGTAACTTATTAAGTTATTAGTACCCAAGATAAAAGAAGCCTCAACAGCATTTCTGTCCTTAGCGCTGAGACCATGGTTTGTGCGTAGCAGGTAGCAAAAGGCTAATACAATGTGAGTAAACTTTTTGTTGGTTGGCTTTATAAAGGGAGACTATTTGCCCATGTTTCTGTGTACTCTATGCTGAGGTGCCACATCCAAATGACGGGGAGTTTTCAGAAGTTTGCCTTTATGGCTACGCTTTTGTGTTGTGTTTTTTTTTTTTTTTTTTTTCCAAAGGGTGAGGGCAGGAGGGAAAACGAGTTTTTGATGTTATTTTTCCCTTCAAGACGAGTGGTCTCTAAGCTTCCGTTGGGTTTCATCACATCTAAGATGAATCATTGGCCAGATTAGAACAATTGCTGCAGTTACTCGTTTTATCCATTTACTGAGGTTTACCATCTTTTATTTTTCAAGCGGAAAATCAGGTCTAATTTTCCGGTTGAGCTGTTAAATCGCCCTGTGAGGATGCTCTTCTGACCCTCACCTGGCATCTTAGCGTGGTGGCAGCAGGGTCCCCTGAAGAGAGTGCCAAGTCACTTTGGTACCGCTTCTCTTCTCTCTTCCGTCAGCCCGTGATGCCTGGATTACCGGTCAACTCCATCCATTTAAATTAGTTTTACTGTGAATAAAATAGTCTTTTTTTTTTTTTAAGCATCATCGAGAGAGATCGGGACCAGAAACGTGTGTGCGTGTGTGAGCGTGCTGTGCAGTTTAGCACGTGTGACTGGAAAACGATGCTGGGGAGGTCTCCTGTGGAGCTGCGATCTGTATCAAACTTTATACAGATTTTAATTGCCTGTAATGCAAGGCAGCTAACGAGTATCCCTGCAAAGCCTGCAGCCTGTCACCCCCCCGGACTCTCGGGCTTTGAGAGGACTCTGAACTGAGGTAGAAGAAGGTACATCTATAGGGAACTGGAAGTCCTGAGGTGAAATGAAGTTTTACAGATTATCCGAGTCTAAAGAGTATTTTTCAACTGTTTTTCTTGTGGAAAATTACGGAATTCTTGCAAATTCAGCTGGCTGCAGAACTGCCCAGGCGAAGGAATGAAGAACAAGGCAAACTTACATAAACCTTCAAACAATAACAAGAATATAATTTGTATAATTGTGGTAATTTTGCAGCATTACAGGTTATGTGCCTGCACATGTGTGTGCCTCTCATTTTTTAAAAACTGTATATTTTTCTGTCAGTAAAATAGCTCTCTAAATATGTGCTGAGAAGTGATTTTGTGAAAACAAGGAGGACTCGGTTACGCCTCAGGTGATGATGGAAACTGCTAACAGAAAATGAAAAGTCACTCACTTTTCACATATTCTTGAAGCTGGAAAACTATTTTTCCCATCCTCCTCCTCCTCCCCCTCTCACCTCAGCGCTGTTCGGGGTTTTCTGAAGTTTTTTGGTTTGCTGTTTAAGATGGTTTCGCTAACAGTGTTAAATCTCTCTCCTCCCCGCAACAGCAGCCGGCGTTCCAAGGGAGGAGGTGTTACCCTGGCCGAAGGCACTGCTTTCTCTCCATGCTCCTCTAGAGGTGTTCAGATGGGATTAAAGTCCACATGGAGATATGGAAATGGACCAGGAATTTACTCTAAAAAGATGGTCAGCTGGCATTCGGGTTGCCTTATCTGCCTGGTGGTGGTCACCATGGCTGGACTTTCCCTGGCTCGACCTTCGTTTAATTTAGTTGTGGAAGACGCCACGCTGGAACCCGAAGGTAAATCACTCTAGAATCCTCAATTCCACAAAATAAGTTAATTTTAAATGCCTGAACGTCTGAAATAAAGTCAACATCTTTACGTGCTTTGGTAAATCAAAGGCAAGCAACAGATTAGCCCTCAAGAGTTATGTTTTTTGACTTTTTCTGCTCGCGCATGGACTGTGTTCATGCAAGCGTGTGTTCGTTTAATCTTATGCAAGCAAGTGGTGTCAGTGATTTCACTGGGGACTGTCATCACCTTCTATAATCAAGCGGCTGAAAGTTTTCAGGAACGGGTCTTTAAGGCAACCAGTCTGTTGCGCTTACATACGTGTTACGTGTTGCTCCCTCCAGAAACGAAATGGCTGTATAGCTGCGTGTCTCTGTGATTCTCTGAGCCCGAGAAGTTCAGAGAAAAAGAAATCCCAAGAGTTTTTTAATCACGTGGCCCGAGTGTTTAATTTTGCCGGGCACGCTGCAAAAATGGTGTTGCAGCTTTATTGGTGTTTGTACTTGTGAGAATATATTTCCCCGTTGTTGTTAATATCCGAGAACAATCGGTACGGTGTCTGGATTGCAAGTTCTGGAAGTGCAAATGTTGAGATCTGGACAGCAAGGACTGCAGTTTGTTACCGTGAAGGCAAAGGCTGATAGAAACCTTTACACTGGAAGAGACGTTTTGATAAAATCTCCTATTTTGAGCCTGCACCTGTTGGTATGTTCTTGTAGGTATAGCCGTTCCTCAGGCTTTGCATGGTGGCTTTCCTCTCTGAAGAGCTAAGGAGGGGCTGCTTTTCTGTTGTCGTGGGCTGGTTGTATTTAAGGATGATTTTACTGTATTGTGTAGGAGCTTCTCTGGTCTCTGAGCACCTCAGGGGAAAGCGAGGCTTCCTTCAGAAGGTTTTATCTCTCTTCCTTCGGAGGAGTGATTACATTTCTAATAACTCGGTTGTCAAACCAATATAACAGTCTGTAGAGCATTTCTGATCCGGCAAGCTCGCTGGAGAGAATTTGGCCTTTCGACATTCTACTACTCATGTCCGCGGATACAGCTTTGTTTTTATTTAATACATTTTCATGCAAAACTTATTTGTTTCTATCCACTGCCTCTAAAAATAGACGTCACCAGCTAACACATTTTTAGAATCCGTTCCAAGTACATTTTTATTGATGGCAGGGGATGAACTATTTAGAGACGATGAGCCCTCCTCCCTAGCAAGCGTTCCTGAAAAAAATTAACAAAGTACAGCAATATTGTCATCTGTCAGCCGCAGAGGTTGTTGATAGCAAAGATTTTTGGGGTTTTTTGCTTTTGAAGGTAACTCGAGAATTAAAAAAAGAGCCCAACTCTCGTCACCACTTACTGTATGATTTGTTGATTGCACATCTGGTGCCTTTTTGGCTTTTCAGAGGAATGACAAAATCATTAATAATTCTGGTTTCAGATTAGCCGTTTGGAGTGAGGTCCCCCAGTTTTAGGGTTAAGTCAGAAAGGATGAGATTGCATGATTGGTGGAGCATTTTACAGGGAGAAGAATAAAATTTTTTGACTGATGCCTGATAGTTTTTCAGCTTTTCAGGGAAAGAATAGCATTTATTATTTTTAAAAAGCGCAGTTTAAAAATGTGTTTCTTCCATAGTGAATATCCAGTGGAATGTGGGTTTTATCAAACTATAAATTGTTAAAAAGGATTTAAAACTTCTTCCCTGGGCAGGAATGTTACTGACATGAAACAATTTTAGACGTCAGAACTCGAATCATTACCAGAAAGGAGAAAAAAAACACGCTTCTAAGTTAATGGTATAATAAGAGCTTTTATGCTGCAGAATACAGGGAATTGTGTGGGATTTATATCTGAGATTTGGGAAATAAAACCTTCTTTATGTACTTCGTTAAACCCCTTTAAAAAAAATACCAAGTTTTTACACAATCACCTTCTCTGGGTTCCATCACTGCCACCCACAAGCTCTCTCTGCTGAAAACAAAACAAAAAACCCTTCAAAAAACCTCTTCAAAGACAAAGCAGACTTCTTTTTTTAATTTAGTAAATGCCAAACATTTTGGCTGCAGCTAATTTGGGGGGTCAGGTGCTCCAATAATGTAAATTTTCGGGAGGGCTGCTGACTGTGCAGCCGTTAGAGCTGTGACATTTCATACCAGCTGAGAAGGTCGACAGGGCCGTGACCTTTCGTGACACGTGTTGATCTATTCCTCAGTCTTCACATCCCCCAAATTTTGTCTTTTTTTTTTCATGTTAGGTGCTTTTATTGTTACTATTTATTGTCTTAGTGACTCAGAATATTCAAAAAGCTGTATGCAATGTTAACAGGAATTGAGATTGTGGCTCTTCGTTCCTTTGATGGGAGAAGAGAATATACCCTTGTCTCTTAGCTAGACATAACTTTAGGGACATTTACAATCCCTTTCTTCGGAGTATCTGGTTAAGTATGTACTTTGGCACAAGCGATAGATGTGCAGGATACGTGCAAGGCGTTGTCATGCATCAAGGTGCTTTACTTTTGGTTATCCGCAGTCAATCTGGTTGACCTCTTTGCTGGCACGCTTCTCTCGGGTGCTTCCGTATAACGCTGGACTCGTCGAGCTCTGAATCCCATCTGTGACCACTAGGTATTACTCTGGTACATACAAAGGTGTTTACACTGAAGATGGTACCTTGAGCCATGGTAAATGATAATGTCAATGTTGGTATCGTGGGTGCTCGCTAAGGATCCCGAGTATGGCGGTTATTGGTTGTGGTGCTTTCTTCCTTAAGCAGCGATGGTTAAAATCTGAGGCTGTTAAGCAGTGTGAGCAGAAACAGGACCCGCAGGAGTTAGTTTGGGGACTGTCAACTCTCAAATTATATCTTGCATCAAGTGTTTACATATATGTAAACATATGTTATTGCAGGGGGGTTGGACTAGACGACCTTTAAAGGTCCCTTCCGACCCCAACTATTCTACGATTCTATGGTTTTTATCCGAGGGAGTATAAAGACTTTCTGCTTTTAAATATTTAGAAATAAGTCTGCCCCAGTGTGTATAAAGGAGCCATTCTCTTTCTGTGTACCCAGGCTGCGAAGGCCTTTGATGATAGCCAACATTTCAAAAGGGCTCTGACCGCACACATAGGTTGAAGGGTTACTTTGTGAACTGAATAATTAGTTTAGACATATATTTGATAAATAGCAAGCTCTCCCTTGACCTTCCCTTGCCCAAGCTGTGTGTTATCGTTCTGCTGGGTAGCTAATTTAGTCTCTTCCCCACACGCAATGCCTTGACGCTGTCCTTGGAGCACCCTCTCAGAGCCCTCGCCTGGTGCAATAACAATGTGTTTCAGTTCTTTTAATTTAGGTCAAATTTCAAAGGACTAATTTAAGCTTTCCACAAGGGACAGCCTAATTCTGCGTCCTGTGAAAAACACAGTAATTCAAAATGGCCTTAAATGTGCATTTGGGAGGTTTCTAGGAGCAGCAGCGAAGGAGAGAGACCTTCTTTAATGGGTGATGTACGCTGACGGTGGGCTCCGAAGTGAGTAACGATTTGTCACTTGGGTTTTAACTCAGTCACAGCTATTTGCCGGCACTAAACAACATACAAATATAAACACATTCAGCGCAGTACCTGGAGCACTAACCTTCCTTTTTGTAAAAACGTTGCGTAATATGAGCGATATACCTTCATTTTTGTAAAAACGTTGGCAGTGCTTAGAGGTTAACGTCGCCTGTGGTCGCAAGGTTGACGTCGCCTGTGGTCGCGGCGGTTAGTACCATCCTCTCGGAGATCCTTCGTTAGGCACCGTGACCTGCCCGGGTCAGGACGCGGGGTCTTGCGAGGTGCTTCTCGGGCTGCAGCGCGTGGAGGAGGGATGCTGCGGTGGTGGGACGTCCCCTCGCCCATCCTGGGGTGCCCCCACAGGTCCTCTCCGTGCCGGTGCCACCCTGCCGTGGGGATGCGAGGCTGGTGGGACCCTGCACGGTGGTCGTGTTCCGGCGGCAGAGGTGGTGGGGAAGCACTAGAGTGCTGCTTCCAATTTGGTAGGACAAATAAAGCAACAAGTTCACCCAGGGTTCCCTTCCCTACTTTAGACAAGTTGTGCCCTTCATATCTACAAGTTATGATTAACAACTCAAACCGATTAGTTAAATTGGAGTGGTTTTTTGTTTTGGTTTTTTGGTGGTTTTTTTATTATTTTTTTAAGGAAGGACAATTATCACAGCCCATTATGGAGGAATGTGACATCCCCACAGCTTCGGGTGAGGGTCGGATGCCCTTTGAGGGATCCGGTTCAGTAAGTTATTTGGCCCAGTACAGGAATTGCTAGCTGAGATTCGGGGGAATTGTACAAGCAGCCAGATTAAATCAGTCTTAATGTGTCCATTCTGCGTTTAAAATCCACAGTCCTTTAGCAGAGGCACGGTCCTGAGCTGCGGACTAATTGGGCATGGGTAGGGTTGTTATTTCCAGTCCGTGTTGATGAGACACGGGGAGTCGGTAATGTGTCAGCATGGCAACGATTTTGCAAAGTAGCACAAATAATTGCACGTTTCAGGCCTATCTGCCATGTTTTACAATTGCAGCTTTTTGAAAGGGGGAAAAAAAAAGTTAACTTTTAGGAATTTGATTCCTTTAGTGATTTTTTTTTTTGGAGCCAGAAGATTTTCAAAGATGCTGAGTTGTGGGGGTTTTTAATTTTTTAATTTTTTTTTAAAAACCACTCGTATAGATAAAACCCCAAACCAGCCACCAACTCCAATGGATGCATAGTTTTGTAATCTTAAAATAGTTCTTCCTTGGCAGAGAACTTCCAGCAAATTTCAGGCTGTAGTAACTTTTTACAGGCAAGTTACAAACCTTTGAAAGCAGACTTTACAATGAAAATGCTGACGACTCCAGTTCTGCAAGGTTGTGCACGCATGAGACGATGGACTATTGTGGTGTTTTAATAATAACCATAGCGTAGCTCTTAATGAGCGTATTTTTATATCCAGCTTCCCAGCTTCAGTAGAAATGATCACTTGCCTTTATACAAATACATTCAAAGATTAGTATTTTCTTAGAACGAATATTTATTTTAGGAACAGATGGGAGTGTGAAGAAAAATACTTAACTGTCTCATTTTCTATCATTAATAGAGAAAAAATCCTTACTAGAAGGGTCGGACTTTTCAGTATTAAGCATTTGTGAGTCCTCAAGACTGAAGCTTTACAGTGAAAACGTGGCTTTCTTCGAAGCAGCACTCCTTAGCAATATAAATCCGTGTTTTTAAAAGAACCATCACCCACTTAGGCAAGTTATGTCTTGTCTCTTTGTAATAGTGCACCTGGTTTGACTAGAAGAGGAAAATTATTTCAGTGTAGTTAAACAAGTGCAAATCTGTGCCGAAAAGACATCGGGAACCCAAAACATGTCTGAAATGATGAAGGATCTGGAGTTTTGCTCCAGTGTGACCGAGGGTTTGGTTCCCCGGTCACAGGCTGGACACGTTGGGCTCCTCCATCGCAGCTGGTCGGTGGGAGCATCTTCTGCGAAGCCGGTCAGGACGCACTAATTCGTGTTTGTGGTGGCTGTGGGACACTGGAGATTACTTGATTTGGCCTGGAACCTGCTGGGGTAAAATTATCCTTACAGCAATGTGGGAACCCATTTCAACAGCAGACCGAACTTCAGTTTAGGGTCAGCACGTCGTGCCGTATGTCTGCACCATTTTTCTTGTGGGATTTGGCACAGCGTGTCCCCAAATCAGAGATGCGGTCTTGTAGTGCTGGGGACTAAACTGGCTTTTAGACTGATTGAAAGAGAAGTTGGAGCAACTTTGAGTACAGGCAAACCTTAAATAAAGACCAGATTTGCGAGAGCGCGGCAGCCAACAGCTCCTGTTGTAATTACGAAACGTGCGCTGGGAGCGCCGAGCTGTTCTGGAAGTTTGGCCCTTCGGGTTTCAGTCGGAGTCGAGAGCGTCAGCAAAACTGTCGGCATTTGCTGCGCCTCTCAACGAGGACAGTTGCAAAATGAGATATTCCGTAAGAGGGGTAAATATTTATGTGGATTTTTTTTTTTTTAATGTTTTAAAACCAGCTTATAATTCATATACCAATTATGTGCATCTCCAGGTTATCCTTTTCCATCTCTTAATTATCACTGCTGGGTTGGTTTTTTTTTTTGGGAAAAAGAACCCCTTTTTTTAGGGGTTTGGTTTTCCTGGACCTACTTCCAAGTATCAGAGCGGTCAGGACCTGGTATAGAAATGTCTCATGGGCTTCACTTTCTGCTGGTTCAGGTGCTTTTGCTCCTTGTCACCACACAAATGACGTTATCTGCATCGAAGAGAGGGCCAGAAAGGCAAACTAAGTGCTATTTGAATTCTGCCGTGCCGCTTCCCTCGCTTGCCAGGCTATTATGATTTTAATTGTATTTTTAAAATGACTGTAAGTGAAAGCATTTGGTGAACCTCAGCGAAGCTGAGGAGTTGTGAGATCTGACCTACTTTCGTTCCCCTCCTCGCACGCCGTTGCAAGTTGTGTGTAATTATTGCTTTTCCTCCCCCGCAAAAGCCCCGGCTCATCGGTTTGGGACGTTCGCCGCTGCCGAGCAGCCTCGCGAAGCGCCGTGCGGTAGCGAAGCCGCGGGGACGGAGAGGAGGGGAGAACTCCTCCGTGGGAAGGACACGGCTTGCGTTCGTCAGGGTTTACTGGGAAGGGCGACGTGCTGGGGGACTGGAAGGGAGAAGAGGGAAAATGAGCAGAAAAATCATATTTTGGCTGCATTTTTATTTTTTTTTTTTTTTTTTTTTCTCCTGGCTTTTCATGAGTTTGTATTTTGAAAGGAGTTTTGTGACGTGGTAGTTGCCACCTCGGGGTTTCTCCTGGGGGTTGTGGCTGTTCCTGAGCGGGGTTTGGCGTTGGATGCCGCGGCTGGGCACGCTTCAGCAGCCTGGGCTGACCGGAACGAGTCCGTGGGAGGCTAAATTGCGGTTGGGTGGAACAGAACTTGGTCAGAGCACCGTGCTGCAGCTTAGTTTTTAAACAGAATAAGGGGTTGCGGTGCAGAAAAGCTACGCGGGGTTGATGACGCTGGCTCTTTAGGGTGGCCTGCGAGGGGGTGCGGGGGAGCCGGCGGCGGGGGGAGCGTGCTCTCCTGGGACGGGCTTTGCATAGTGCCCTGTTCACTGTCTCCGTGTTGCAATGTTTAGCTTGTTTCAAGGAAAGTAATACGACTTAGAATTCTGAATGCCACCCAACAGTTCTTAAAAATCATTTTAAAAGCCCAGTTTGAATTTTGAGCGGTTCTTAAGCTTGGATCTGTTAAATATTGTTTAATAATAAAAAATAATCCTGTTTAAATATTGCAGTGTTGAAGTACCCAGATTTATCTGATATTGTTTACCCGCAGCACAGGTATTTCAGACGTGCAGGATTAACATGGAGGCTCTGTAATAAATCTGCAGCGCTCCGCTACTCAGTAATAGCCCTTCTCCTAACAATTCAGAAGCGTTTGAACCCTCTTCCATTAGTGTGGCAAAGTGCCCGGGAGCCACTGGTACGATGACGGAGGTGTCTGCAAGTTAAAAATAACCCTTTTCATGTAAATGGTTGTGGGCCACCTGGCAGTGCAGATACCCAGCCTGGCTTTTCACTTCAGGGCTTGTTCTGCTGCTCCCGCCACGTCCCCTGGTACCGCTGGTGACTTTTCTCTGCGTGGAGCTGGAATTAAACGAGCTCTGATGCCTTTTGACGAAGCGTTCCTCTCGGTTAAAAGGGAGCCTGGTATGCCTTGAAGCTTCGACGGATTTGGAGAGTATCCTATGGTTTATATGCATTGAGGATAGCACTTTCAAAAGTGCTGAGGGGATGTGCTGGGGATATTGTTTCCAGCGACTTTTTTCAAAGCCCACTTTAGGAAGTAGGGGAAGATGAATTTCGGGGGAACAGGCAAGATGAGACTTCCAGACGAGCTGCTAAAATTAAGAGGATTTGTATAGTCAAGTAAAAATGGGACGGTGTACAAAAGAAACAACTGCTGACTTGCTTATAGGGAATCTGAATAGATGTTCTCTGCATCCAGAACTAACATTCGAACACGAAATTGTGCAATTTTTAACCTCGCAGTTGTAATTTTTTTCTTCTGCATGTTGAGTAGTAACAGTCCCGAGCGTGGCCTTCGGCAAACCTGGAAGAAAAAGGTTGTGGTTTTATGTTTGAATTTATGCTATGTTCTGTTATGTTTTTATGTTGCTCTTGAAATGTAAATAAAGAACCTGAAAAAAGCTACAGATTGGAATAGATGCAGGAAAATATTAAAACCAAGAAAACCCCCTTGCGACTAAATATACATGCTCATACCTTTCCCAAGGCTGTGTATCTTGCATGGAGCCTTTCCCAAGCAGACTTTAATGCGAAGTTGGACAATGGGAGTTGGTTAAATTGCTCTGCCACTTGGTTATGTGCAGAATACAGTCAGGAAGGTTTGATGTTCTGCTGTTGCTGAAAGTAGAAACAGTGAGAAAATGATCCTAGTCTTGGATCCCGCCTTTTAGGGAGAGACGGTTAATTTTTTTTTTCAGCTTTTCATTTGAGATTCTGGCAAAAGGTGATACATTTCCCCTCTGTATTGTATAATAGATTACATGAGAAGACTCTTCTGTAATGAGTTTGAAGAGTAGTTAATTATTTTTGAGATTGCGTTACATGTGTGTTAGGTTTATATTGTACTCCCCAGTACACTTAGCCCGGAGACCATCGCTCTATGACTTTGGGCAGCTAATGGAGCTTATGGCTTGAACAGAAATGGTCCAGATTTGGTGCCTGGAACCAAAGGTTCAAATCCTGAAGATGGTCTGAAGTTTTTCATCACGCTGATGAAATTATAAAAGGCAGCATAATAATTTTAGGGTTTTTTGGTGTGGCTGCTCCAGGTTGGGGGTGTTTTCTCCCTCCCTGGTTACCAAGTCTTTGTGCAGAAGACATACCGATGCTTTGCTGTTTCTTGCTCTGTCCCGTATCTGGAGATAAATCCTACGGTGACTGTTGTATAAAGAAGTCTTCATCCTGTAAGGAGCAGACCGTGAAGAATGGGGACAAACAGGAAGAAATTGCAGGGCAGTTCCCAGCAGCAGGAGGTGGCCTCGCTGGTCTCTCTGCTGTTTACTTTGAACTTGGCATGCTCCGAGTCTTCCCTGGCTTGGCTTCCAAAAGCAGACAGCACACAGCCAAGCCCATGAGCATGTGATACTTGGCATTTTTGATGCATGTTGCATGGTTGTGCAGCCATAATTCAATGATCACAACTACAAAGACAGGTAGGAGCAAGCAGGCTACAAGTTGTAGGAACTTTTAATCTCTTCATAAAGCCTAGACAAGTACCATTTTTTTTTTTTTTCCCTTTTAAGAAAGAGGAGTCTTCCTTTAACCACGGGGTGAGACGCATCAACCCAACTGCTTTGCAGCCATCAAAACCATGCTGAAATAGTCCAAGGCACCAACCTAGCAGGGGACCTCATGGGGTTTGCCCCCGCTGCTCTCTTCTGCTGGGTGTGATGAGGCCCTTGTGCCTGCAGCCAGGGCTCAGTGCTGCTCGCAGGTAGTTACCTGAAGGAGTTGCAGTTCCATAGCTGCTCATCTGCCAAAGAGCATTACACAAGGCAGGTAGATATAATCCCACGGGGATAACTTTGAGGTGCATATGCAGAGCTTTTTTTCTTGGCCAGGGGGTCCTGCAAGCGGTGAAACTCTTTGCTGCTCTCCAGAATTATTTATTTTTCTAAGTCTTCAAAGCTTAGGAAAACAAGTTAGTGCAGTGTAATATTTTCCCTTACCCGTGATGACATTGGCAAGTATTTCAATTGGAGGAGATTCACTTTTTTTATGATCTTAGTATATGTAACTCTCAATAGGAGTTGACATGGTGCTGGAGGTCCACGCTCTAGCGGGTCAGTGTGGCTGGAAGCTCTACACTTTCTAGAGTACCAGGCATGTATTATGTGGCAACACTGACTTCGCTTTGCAAATGTTCACTTCCAGGGCAAAAGGATTCCTCCTGTTCCTCAGATAATTTTTTTTGGTCTGGTTTCATCTCTTGTACCCATCAGATGACTGGGTCCTTGCAGAGTAAGGATAACAGGGTTAAAGAAGATGCCGGGAAAAAATATCTCGATTTTTTGGGGAGAGTCTGCTGCTTAACATTTTGTGGAAGTCACTGCTTTCAAATAGAGCAGCCCAGGAGCTTGTTTTAAAGCAACAAGTGAAGACTTAGAATCTGCCACGTTTATGTTTGTAACTATCACAGATATCTCTTTGATGCTCTGTGTTTGATGAAGTTTTTCTACAAGACCTAGATCTTTTTCATCAGACTTGAACAATTAATGTTTTTATACATTAGAGGGGGGAAATGATTCCTGCTCTTCAGTGTTGTTCAGTGACAAGGGATTTTTTTTTTTTTTTTTAATTTTCTTTTTGTTTTAAACTTATAGAAGGAACTGTAGTAACTTGGAAAGGAAAGTATTTTATCGGAACAGAGAGGCTTCCTGATTATGCCTGGCGGAGGCAGAGCTGGGCATAGCTGGCAGCTAGCTGACGGAAGCGCAGTACAAATAAGTCAGCAGGAATCCAGTGGCTCTGGAGAAGCAGATGGATGAATTGCAAACACTATTTTTGTCCCCCTTTGTATAAGGAGACGTGCTTAGCCTTTGTGGCTTTGGTTTGCCATTAGCTAACGGGAGATAGCCACCGTGGCCAGGAATGGCTCTTTGCATTTTTAAACTGGTGGTCGTTTCTTTTGTAGGCTGAGTTTATCATCCATCATCCTATTTGAAGAGGACATGGAGCTACTCTTAGTATTAGCCAGCCAACTTAAACTGAGGGAGAAGCCCATCGGCTCGTACCAGGGAGACGGGACGGGAGGTGGCAAACCCGACTGACCCCTGGGCTTCCCGATCCCGCAGAAGCTGCCTCCTGGAGAGAGCATAAAGGCTTGGGTTTGACTCACAAAGTTAGGGTCTTGTGGCTATTCTGCTTCGGGCATAGCTCGACTCCCCCATTCCGTGTTGCTCATCCAGCGTGGTCTTGCTGGATCTTCCTCGACGGCAGGAAAAACAGGAGAAGGGGTAGGAGAAGCAGGAGGAGCGGTAGTGGTTGGCAGCCTGGCGTTCCCTGTGGGGACATTCAGTTTTGCAATGAACCTCTTGGATTCTTGACAGGTCAGGTCTGTTGACCCTTCTGGGCACGCTATGGTGAGTGTTTAGTTATTTACTAAAGCCTTTTGAAGCGAAAGTGGCTTGATGGGGTCTGAGGCTTTTGTGTTAGGGAGAGTTGTGTGAGAATCTTTGCTGGGGTTAGCTATTAGCTGATTGTTTAATTATTTGGCTCTGTAACTAAGTAACTAAATGCCTTGAGCCTTAAGATAAGCAGCTCTTTGTTAACATTTTAATAAATGGAGGCAAATAATAATAATTTAAAACCGAAGGAAGTATAAATCTCTCGTTTCAGTGACCGAATCTTGAATAGAAGCATGATTTGGAACATAATTGCGTATCTCATAATCATCTGAAGCAGCACATTCAGAACGTCCCCAGTCCTCTATTGTGGTCACGGCTTTTGTACAAACAGTATTTGCTCCATTTGATGGCTGGGTGGCGTAAACCGTGCTGCGAGACAGTATGAGCAGGCAAAGAAAAAGTTCACGTCTGTTTATTTAACAGCAGCTTGGTTTTCCATGGCAGTATTGTTCAATAGCTCCACCTATAAAGTTAAAATACATTGTGTGCACCACTATTACAAATAAGGATGTAGCTGAGAGCAGACAATAGCAGGAGCAGCGTTCCCTCCCTTGTCCCCCCGTGTTTAAGAACACCACCAGAAATTTTACACGTGCCTTTGTTGCTTGTTTGTTTTGTAAGGGGTGATGGACAGGTGTTATTCACATCGGGTAATGCACCTTTGCAGTAGGAACTAACGCCACAATTATAGGATTTGCAGGAGAGCTTGCTTCGAAAGGAATCCCGTGCCGCCTTCCCGCGGCCGTGCGGAGCTCGCCCGGCAAAGGGCTGGTGGACAGGCTTGCGGTGATGCCTGAAGGATGCGGTTTCAAGGCAGCGCTTCAGAGAGGGCTGGAGGAGCAGGGATGTGATACCAGATCATCAAACCTTGCTTGGTGGTGCAGGCTCTGCAGGGCTATCTCCTCCTCCTCCTGTCTAGCTATTTTCACTAAGGGAAAATTCGGGAGGATGCTGCTGAAAACACCGGAGGATGGGTACAAGTGAGGGCTGAGCAAACCTGCAGCCTTATTTCTCTGATACGCTCAGAAGACATGGAAGCAAGGAAATAATCCTGACGCCAGCCTCAGGGGCAGCATTGATTTGATGGTACAGCGTGCACGAGAGTTCAAAATTTGTCCCTAAATTTCAGGGCGGTGTAAAAATCCTTGTGCAGTGTCCTGGAGAGAGAGTTAACTTTGCAGCGTAGGTTGCTTATGCGCTGCCGGGAATTTTTTAACAGTTTCAATGGGTTGATTTTTGCAGTGAAGCTGTTGGGTGGACTCATGCCTCAGAATCCCACCTGTTCTCTGTTTGCTTTTGGGCACCATTTCAAACCCACACTGGAAAAAGTTTATAGGCAAACATTATAAAAAGTGACAGTCTTAAGTGCTGCTACATTCTAGTCTGGCAACACAAAGGCTTACCTGAAATAACTCACCATTTCCAAACATGACTTCATTATTTCATGACAACACTGTTCTGTATCTTCCGTGATACTCCAGAGAGAAAGAAATGGAGGAGGGTAATATTTACCAAATGCTAATACCTATTTGAAACTTGTTTTTCTTCGGTTTACTAGTAATTTTCCTTGTAAAAGGCTTTCTTTGGTAATTTTGAAATAAATCACTGCTCTTGAGTTTGGATTTGGATTTGTGTTGAAAGACTCAGTGTAAATTCAGGGATAGTAGTTTAAAAAGAGGTGAAATCAAGGATGGGAGGTAGAAAATTATTGTCCTTGTAATTGTTTGCGAACAACTGCTCTGCCCAGGAGGACACTGCAACCTGTGTGACCGTCCTGCGAGTTTCCTGGGGCTCTTCAGCGAAAGCCTCTAATGCCCTTAAAGGACGGTTGAGTTATCTTCACCCACGGTGGCTGTTAAAAAGTTTAAACAAAGACGTTTTTAAAGACTCCTGTACGTTGTTGGCACAGTGTAAACTCTGTAAAAGAAATTCTCTTTGCAGGTAGAGCATTACAAAGTCTTAAAAACTTCAAAGTAAATGAGCTAGCTGGCTTCAGCTACTTTTTTCTTTTTCTTCTTTTTTTTTTTTGTTTTAATTTGACAGTCAAATCTGAATTTGAAAAAATCTCTAGCAGACTCAAATATACTCATTACTGTTATAAAATATGTGTAGAAAGGAGCCCATGCTCCTTCTGGAAATTATATTTTTGAGAGCATAGTGTAGTACTCGGTGAAACACCTGCATTGCAGACCTGTGGATTCGTGACTGTATCGGCAAGACTGAATTAGTTTATATGGAGTATAAAGCTGTATTGTAGCTTGTCCTAGACTTTGAGATGGAACTTTGTGCGCTAGAAAGTTTAGAGACCTTATTATAAAATCGAAATCCAAGAATCTTTACAGTCTCCGTAATTAGTTTTGTTTAAATGGTTTTGTGTACTTCTCCTGGTCATCATCTGGTGTGATGCATGTGTCAAATCTGTTATTTGAAAAACCATGTTTGCCCTAGGGAAAAAGCCATGAGAAGCTTTGCAGGAGCACATCCCTGGATCTGTTCTCCCTTTGCTTCAGGCAAACTCCCACTGAACTCCCTGAAATTACATGAATCCAGGATGAGTGAGAGGAGAAATTGGGCATGCTATGTTCAAGCGCATCAGTATAACCCAGTATTTAAATGCACGAGTGTCCCACTGTGGTGGCCACTTCTGGTACTCGTAGAATCATAGACTATCTCGAGTTGAAAGGGACCCATAAGGATCATCGAGTCCAACTCCCTGCTCCTTGCAGGACTGCCTAAAACTAAATACTGGCAGAACTTCAGCATTTCCAAACTCCCATCCGCAGGCTAGCTCGGACGGGACGCTTGTTTCGGACTTCTGTGTTGAAGGTGTGATACAAGAAATGACAACGCTGTGTCCCAAGGACGAGGAACACGGGTTTCGGGGCTTCCGTATTCTTAGAAGCAAGGGTGGACACCGAGGAGTCGCCTATTTTAATGTTCCCTCAGACTCCCGAACAAACAGACGGAGGTGTGTGTTTTATTTATACGTGCACACTGTGGTGCACAGTTGGTGCCTGCGCGGGGAAGGATGCGTGCCGGGGAGCAGCTGTCTGTGCGACGTGACCCTCCTCGTGAGCAAACAGAAGATGCCTTCATGCTGCTTTCCCTTATTTACTGTTCACGTTATTTACTCCTCGTGGGAGAGGGAGACTGTGGTTGTAGGCAGAAACCAGTTACAAAAGCAGTCCCTACATCTGGCGCAGCGCGGGTGCGTCATAGGTGTGGCGTGGGGGTCCCTCCAGCCCGTGCCGAGCCGTCCCGCTGCCCCGGGGAGACGGTCCCCAGCGCCCGGGGCTGCGGTTCCCTTTCCCCTGCCGAGAGCCGGCCTTGGAAGGGGGCGATGCAGCTCTAGTAACTATAGGCAGATGTAGTTTTCTAAGGATGTTTTTTTGGAAAAAGACTGTGGTTTGACATTCTTCTCGTTATTTGGTTACAAAAGGGAGCTGATGGATGAGCCATTTTGTTTTGAACTTCTGTGTACGCTGTGCCTTTGAAAGCTTCGCTTGTTTTCCCGAGTTTCTGCTGTGTTCCACTCAGGAGAGGCTGTGAAATAAGAAATGAAGCAAAAAAAAATTAAAGGAAAAAGTTACTGTCACTTGGAGCAGTGTAAAGGCAAATGTAGAGACTTTGGGAAGGGCCCAGGGAGAAAAATAAAGGACATCATATATGCTACTCATCATATGAGTATAGGAACTCATGTTTATTAGCTTAGTGAGGGTTTTTTGGCCATACTTTTGTTCCAACACAGCTCTTTTCAGTTGTTTTTTGTTTGTTTGTTTGTTTTTTAAAAAAGCAACTTACAAAATGAGATGGGGAAAGATAAATATTTGTTTGAATCATAGACACAAATGCTGAGTTAGAAAACTGGATTTGCTTTTTGAACTCTCCCTGCCTCCTGCAAATTATGTTGAAACCCCGAGGTTCAGCATCGCTCATCTCTCCGGAGTCGGCTGGCCGTGACCAGCGACAAGGGCTGTGTGGCACTCGGGACAAGGCACGTGCCGAGACACCGATCCAATGGGAACGAGCTTTGTTTGTGGTTACCTGCTTGAAAATAAACCCTATCCCGTACCTACATGTGGTTCAGTTTTACGAGAGAGATTGCTGGGCTAATCTGGATGAAACTTTATTTAACGTAACTTGATTTCTGTGGATGAAAAGGGCCTTCACTGACTTTTGTTGGAAATTCTCTCCTTTCCCTTCTCTTTCTTCTTTTTCCTCCTTTCCTTCCACCTTCGCAGAGCCGCCAACCAAATACCAAATCTCTCAGCCAGATGTATATTCAGCACTTCCAGGAGAACCGCTTGAGTTGCGCTGTCAATTGAAAGACGCCGTCATGATCAGTTGGACTAAGGATGGGGCCCCTTTGGGGCCCGACAATAGGACAGTGATTATTGGGGAGTACTTACAAATTAAGGATGCTACACCCAGAGATTCGGGCCTCTATGCTTGCACTGCTGTTAGGACCCTAGACAGTGATACTCTGTACTTCATTGTAAATGTTACAGGTGAGTGAGTTCAACATAGGTTTTTGCATGTAGAAGCTGTAAAATGTGATATAAAGACACGTTAGGATATAACATGAAACAGCCCGCTCGGGCACAGGGAGTTGAGCTGAGTTCTGTAGTTATTTCAGGTATTTTCTCCTTTGTCCTGACCCCGAAATGGGCTCAGTTTGTATATACTCCTTTTACCTCACGGGTTCTCTAGTGATTAACAGCTGCGGAGTAGCCCTCTGCTTTATGCCACTGTGACAGGATTAAATTATACAGAGTCGCTGTGATGATGGTAAAGCCCGTAGAATGAATACAAGCCTTGCCCCCCCTGCATCAGAAGAGGAAAAGGGGTGTCCTACATTCTTTAAGTTTAGAGATGAATTGTTCTGGAGACACTCAGTTCTGCTCAACTGAATGTATTTAAGAAAAATAAAAAGTTGTGAGTGGAAAGATTTTTGGAGTTAGCAAGCTCCCTTTGGAAACTTTGTAGCATTTCAGGATTATTAGCTAGTTTTGTCAGAATTTTATAAGAATAGCACACATTTTGTGGCTGGATTTTCTTTTTCTGTAGCTTCTGCACAACTAACATAACATCTGTTCTCCTTGATAGATAATCTAAGATGTAGCATATTGGTTTATTTGTCTGCGAAATAGGCTGGTTTAAAGACTTGATTATTTTTAATGTGCAGATGCTCTTTCCTCTGGGGATGATGAAGATGACAATGATGGGTCCGAGGACTTTGTGAATGACAGCAACCAGATGAGTAAGTAACAGCGAACTGCCAGAAGTCGCTAGCAAGATCCACGTGGAAAATAATACCCAGTCTTTCGCGCTCCTGCCTTCAGAGCTTCTTGATTGTTAACTGCATGGGCTGTCAAATAGTGGTATCTTTGTCCTTCTCCATTCTCTGTTTCACGTAGTTCGTAGCTTGGAAAACAAAAAGAAAAATAAACTAATATTCTTCTAAACGTGCTTTACTGGTCTGTACTTTCTTTCTGCCTTCTTGCTACCTTTTCTGCAGTTTCCTTTCTTCCTGAATTGGAGTTCAGTCTTTGTCTGGTTTAGACTCTCGCAGATGAACTAACTTTCCCTGAACCTGAGCTGAAATCTAACAGAAGAAACAAAGATCCAGCTCTCTTTGTTAAAAGCTGGTATGGAAACTTTAAAAATAAAATTAAGTTGTAATGAGGCAAATCTTTCAATCCTTAATCTCAACAGAAATCTGCCTGGGGAGAATGAATTTGGAGACAATGAGGTTCTTTTGTCTGCAAAGGACCTCAAGGTTTGTCGCAAAGAAAGCAATCCAGCACTAAAACCACATTTTATGTTACTTAGGCATGATGAAAATGGGCTAAAAGAGTCTTAAACCTATCTGGATGTTAAACTTTGGTCCCTTTAGAGAATTTGGAAAGCTATTAATAGGCTCTAAATAGAGCAGTTGCTAAGAAAAAAAAAAGTAAAATTCATATTGGTTCCTTATGCCCCGATGCACTGTTGCAAAATCCCCGTGGTGACTGGTAGTTTGCTATCGCTCGTGCTTTGTAAAGTCAATAACACGCAGAACACAGAAATCCTTCGTGGGAGATGTCAGCTAGTTACCGAATGCCATAGCCAGGTAGTATATTCGCTCCTCAGCCTGATTAGGAACTGGCAGCTAAACTGTGTGCTTGAGACACTTGTTCAGATGATAAAAGCACGAGCCTGATTTCGGCTCCCCTAGTTAGTTACTGTTGTATACGGCTGCCCCTGGTCTGAAGCTGTGAAACATTAGATGCTATTTAAAATGATATAAGTTCTTAGCTGCCTGTTTGGCCCCTGCCATCTGTTAGTGTGATTAACCGGGTCTGATTCACAGGTGCAGCTTGAAGTGGCTGAGATTGAGCAGCTGGAGGCTGCTCTGACAAAGGAATGTGGTGGCAAAGATAATTGCCGAGTTTGGGAAAGGGACACTGCTTTTAAAAGAAGTTGTCTAGGCAAAACCCACAAACCCAGGCAACGTTAGCGTTCCCCTGAAAGGGACTCGTGGGTAGAAATTCCTTTTAGGAAACATCCCTATGGCTGTTATCCCTTTAGGGCTTTATTGGTGTTGGTCAGAAAAGGGCTTGCAATATTTTTGGTGTGTGAGCAACGACAACTGTGCTTCTAATCTGTGCTGAGGGCTTTGGAGATTCACTGTGAGCTCAAATGGATTTTGGAAGTGCGTATAGCGAGAAAAAAGAAAAAAGGACCAGATCTCAAGGCGACTGTGCTCCGTAACATCGTGGTAACGATTCCTGCCCTCCCACGCAACAGGGAGAACTACCCAGTGGTGTCTTCTGTGACACTAGCGATGCTCTTGTAATTGGAGCTATCATTTTAAGCTACCACTAATCAATCTTGATTCAGGAGCTGGTGAAAGGCCACTGACAATTTCCGTCTGCCAGGGACGGGGTGTGTGCTTTAGCAGGGGTCAGTCACACTTTCTCCGCTCAGAAGGAAAGATGCCTCTAGAGCGTGAACGTTCAAACGTCTCGGATGGCAGGGAGAGCGCAAACTCTTGCAGCATAGAAGGGAGGAAACTGCAAGAAGACGGATTGCTCCTGAGCAGAGCGTTGCACAAACAAGCCCTCACGAGATTGCTTTTTGCAAGGTGCCCACAAGCTGCCGGGGCTTCTTGCAAGCTGCAGCCGGGCGCAGGGAGCAGCGCAGCCTTCCTCCCGATGCCCGAGCGCTCGGCGGGAGGAGCTGGAACTGGAAGAATGATCGTGGCACCGCATCCCTGCAAGTAGTCTGTTTTCAATGAAAAGTTGCATCATAGCAACTCGGTTGGATTAATACAACGTTGCTGAAAGAGGGCTGCGATTTGGCAAGATCGGAGCTGTATGAAGGTTAGGGGTGGGACTTGGTGTGGTGCTTTGGAAACCACTGAAGCTTGCGTATCCAGCGTCGTCTAAGCCTTCCCATCGTTAGCCATTCCCCTTCTCGATTTTATATAGTGTCCAAAAGGCCACATCTAATTTAAGAAACCGTTGCAAGACAGATTGAGAAGTGAATGAGGAGTTGAGGAGCAGTCGAAGTCCTCCCTGAGCGTGCCATGGGGCAGTGGTGTGTAATGGTCAAATGCCCTTGACCACCTTCTCCTGCCTTCGTTAGTCAGAGCCTGGGCAAGTCCAGGACCTCACAAGAGTCCCTGGTTGCTGCTCTTTAAGAGAAGTCGTCTTTAACTGTTTCCTGAATCATGATTTGAGCTTTGCAGATCTAAAACAATTTAACTGATAATTTACATACAAATTACAGCTGCGATCATTAAGGATAAGCAATGGAAATTGGCCTGGTTATGCCTTTACTGATGGAAACAAAAGGCCATAGTCTTCAAAGGTTGTTCCTTTTTGATGAAACAATTCTGATAAAGTCCAGCTGTCCTGGCATGTTAATTATGATGTGATGAGGCAGGAAATGGCTGCAGTGCCTTCCCCAGGAAGCTGAACCTTGGCATTCTCATTCCTGCATATTTAAAACTAAAGCAAACCTTTTAGAGCTGTTTTATTTACGACGGTAAGTATTCTTTTCAGCTTTTTTATTTTCTTTGCCTCTGTTACAAATATATTTTCAGAGGCCAAGGTTTTCAAATGCAGGCGGGGAGGCTGTTGAGGAAATCTAGCCTGATTTTCAAGGCTGCCCAGAAAATACAACTGCTCTTGAAGTCAATGGAGGCCTTAAGCGGCTTGGTAGCTGTGAGGAGCAACTCGCTCTTGGGAGAGGAGGGCACTTGTGTGTACACACGTGCCTTTTACCATTCGCCCTGTGTGTATTTTTAAGTAAAAGGCATGCATAGCAGCTTTCAGTCTGCGTTTGGTGTCCTTCTAGCTTGACAGATATTTTAACTGTCTGAAAAAACACTGGTAGATTTGTTCCAGACTGCATCCTGAATAGCTTTTTATTACTTCCAGCTTTTGTTGAAGGGATTAGTGCTCATGGAAGGTGCAAGATTGGTTCCACTGCAAAATAGTCCTCTCTCTCCACAAAATGGCTTTGTCGGCAACTCAGTTTTTCCCTTTGTTGCCCTAAAGAGGTGCCTCAGCTTGGTTCTGGAGGGCCACCTCCAAGGCTTTTTCTCCAGGACCTTGACCTGGGACTTTCTTTTACCAAGCTAAGGGCTGATCATCATCGGTTCCTACTGGCAGCAGTGGAATATACGTTGTTGGTACTTGTTGCCTCGTCCTCATCATGATTTTGAGAGGTAGCCCAAACTTAAGGGGTTTCTATAATCCTGGCTCGGTGCTGGCAAGGCAGCAGCTGTTGTCATGGTTGCACTGAGGTCCACCACCAGTAATTTATTCTGGAGACCCCCGGGTAGCCCTGAAGATGCTGCTATTCCGCCTTGAATTCTAGTCAGGCGACTGGAAGCTTTATGGCTTTTTCCCTTATCACCCTTTAAACAATTTCTTCTGGGCCAAGCAATGGTAAATTGGCACCAAGAACAAAAAGTATCCAAATGTAATCCACATGGTGTTCTTTTCATGCCTTGAAGAATTTCAGAAAGGATGAAACAAGTTTCAAATTCATCAAATCCTGTAGAGTGGAAACCCACTCAAGGCAGCAGCAAAAATTGGATGTTGCCTAGAAGTGTTTTTTAATTAAAGGTCAAATACAATAGTACTGAAAACCTTGGGGGGGTTGATGTGGTCATTTCAGGCGCACTATTGCCTGCTCGAGGTGCTTGTCAGGCAGGCGTGGAGTTGACTACTTTTGTATTTCTTTGTATTAGATAAGTCCAAATAAAAATTGAGGAGTCCTGAAGTGAAGTGGTCCCCTGGGCTGCCTAATTTCAATTTCACATGCAGGAGATTTGCCTGATTAGATGTAATGTATTTGCAGGGGAGTGTGGTGTGGGTCAGCAGGATATTTTCTTCACTAATGAGAGCTCTAAAAGCAATCAGGAATTCCCACCCGTTCCCCTGCTGCTCGTTACTGCTCCGTGCCGGAGTCTGCCCTGTTGTTACTGTGAACTTTTAGCAGCGGTGCTACCGACTTCCACCTGTCCTGTTAGGAAAGATGGGATGCGACGGACACGGTCCGTGAGAGGAGTCGGTGCTCGGTGGTATATACTCGTTAGCTACGTTCGTTATTGGGTTTAGTGAATCTGGATGTTTTTCCTCTCAAGACACTTAGAAGCAGTAAAAGGTGCTTTTAGGCTATGATAATTTAATCCTTAAAGACAAACGCTGTGTGTTAATCGGATCAGCCGCTGTATGAAAGCACAAAATGAGGGCAAGTGTTACCAGTTGTGGATGTTGCTGCCTTTTTCTCTTTCCCTTAAACGTACTGAGGAGCTGCCGCTATACGTTGCTACTACGTAGTGAAAAATGGTAGGATGTCTTGAAGCGTTTTCAGACGGCGTTTTCGACATGTGATGTCCGCATGTTTTTCTCCAAGCTCCCTTTGATTCAGGAGCATTGCAGGTTATGCTGAGGTGTGCGAGGGGAAGCTTTCCAAGCAGAGTCCTTTCTCCCAGCCCAGAGGGTTTCCTTTCCCCCTCTCTCTGTGGCACAGAACTGAGCCGCTTCTCTTCGTTCCTGCCTGCATCCTCCTGGCCTCTTCTCTGCTCCCACCTCTGCCGTAGAGCAAAGTTTTTCCTCCCTGTGTGTTTGTTGTATACAAGACTTATGGGAGCACTCCTTTTCCAGGGGCAGGGTTTTTTCTGAAGGATGAAGGTTGATGGAAAGGGGGGTTATGCAAGAAAACCGGAGGATGAGCTGCCCTGTAACGCAGTACAGGCTGGTAGCTGAGTAGAAACCTGGCTGCACGAAGCAGCCTTGTTTGGGGAACTGGTGGTGGATGGATCCCGACCAAGTCGGATGCCCTGGTCCCGGGATGCACCCTGATGGGAGCTTCTCCGGAGCTTGGTCCATCCAGCCTGTGCTCGCATGGGCGAGCTGTGGAGCCTGTGGTTCAGAGGTTGTGCTTTCCAGCGGACGCTTCCCAGCTTTTTGGGCTCTGTAGGTGTGAGAAGATGCGTGTGATGGACGTGATGAGAAGCGACCACGCTGGCTGCAAAGTTGCTGGGGCGGCGGTGCCAGTTTGGGGTCAAATCTGGGCACTCTGCTCTGTCTGAGAGACCAGTGTAATTGGTTTGGGTGGTTGATTGGCTTTGACCTGCCACAGTTTACTTGGGCTTTGTGGGAATTGTGGGTAGGGGCCAGTATTGGTCACCCTGCGTTGCCTTGTGGAAGATGTTTAGTGATCCGGAGAAAATATCCTCTTAATATATCAGTACCAACATGTCGTTCCGCCTTTGCCTGGTATACTTGTAATGTAATTTGGTCTTTGCGTGTAGTGGTTAATTCCTTTGGTTGGCTTTGTTTAAAGTCTTCTGTTATTTTAATGTGATCCTGGTTTTAGCAAATAACGTTAACAGTGATTTTCCTTGCATCCTTAATTCGCTTTAGTCCGTGTAACAATTTCTTAGTGTTGCAGTTAAATTTTCTATAGTTACCTGATTTTCTATTTTGATTACATGCACAAATTTGCTTTGCTTTTCTACTTCATTAATTTTAACACTAATTGCCACTTCGGGCAAAAAAAAATAATCACTTATCGTTCTTAGCATCATTATAAGACTGGCTTTTGGAATGTTTTCTTTATACTGAGAGAGACGTTGTTAAAGGATTTATTCCTGTATTTTCTATCCAGCTGTATTTTTATTTAGAGAGGGGGGTGGCAGGATTTCTGAGTTTGCACTGATTGTAAGAACTGCTATAAATATTTGAGGAACGGAAGAGTTTATTTATAGTGGAGTGTTAGGCTGCTAATGAAGGAAATGAAACAGGGCTGAGAGAAATAGAGTTATTTTTCTGGACCCCTCTAGTCCTAAAAATTCCACACTAATCTGATTTGCTTCAGGAAAACTCCATTGTAAAAGAAATTAATGTTTCCTACTATTAAACAGATCTTGAATCTTTAACTTTTTAAAAACCGTTATGGTGAGACAACTGAAGCGATGCCACGAAGACGCTGTGCAACGTAGCCCAAGTGGCGCGTGGATCCAGAGCATGGGATAACCTTGTATGTGGATCTAGCTATCCAAATTTCCTTCTTGGAGGGTAAAAACAGATGGGCAGGCGTAGGTTTTGTTCTGCTGTGTTTGCTGTACTGGTACGTGACAAATGATTGAGAACCTGGGCGAGAGAGGGGTTTTCCATGCGCTCCTCTGCGCCTGTGGGCACGGGCTGGGCCCGGGCATGGGAAGGAGTGAGGGGGAGCCAGGAGAGCCTTGCCAGGAGCCGGTAAAAGCGATCCCTCGTTTTGTGCCGCGGTGTTGGACATCACTGAATATTTGGGCTTCAGCAGGCTCATGAGAGTGGGAAATCCCTGCCAAATGATCAACGCTATTGCTGAGTTTTGCTGGTCCTCCATTTGTAAATAGGTTTTAGTGGTTCCCGTGACAGTGACAGCACAGTTCACCTCGCCGTGGTACGCTGTAAGTGTTAGCGTGCTGCCAGGCAGGTAGGGGTGTTTATCCCCCTTCTAACACATGGGGGAAGGTTAAGGCTGGTGCTTCCAACAGGTCTTCTGACTTGGTCTGTCTGGCTTCACAGCCGAGGTCCACAAATTCAAAGTTTGCTGAGCCCTCGCAGTAACTCGACTTGAGCTCGGAAGCGTCTGATCGTTTGAGTCTGCTGAAAACTCGGTCCCTCTGTCTTACTTGACATACACAAAACAAAGGATATCTGTGGTTAATTATTGCAATTTTGTCAGGAATTATATACTCAAAGCTGCAGACGGAGCCGTTTGCAAAACTCTGGTCAACGCTTGCAACATACGATTTCCAGTCGTGTACTCCTTCTAAACCGCACTTAAAACGAATACGTGCAATTCTTTACGTCTGCGGAAAGGGCTGGAAAGGGAGCTCAGTTTCCGAGTACTGATGTTTCTGGATGTCTCTCTTTGAAAACAGGGGCACCCTATTGGACACATACGGACAAAATGGAGAAGAGGCTACACGCGGTGCCAGCGGCAAACACCGTCAAGTTTCGTTGTCCGGCGATGGGAAACCCAACACCAACCATGCGATGGCTGAAAAATGGGAAAGAGTTTAAACAAGAGCATCGTATTGGCGGATATAAGGTAAGATCTCATGACGTGATTTTGCAATTTCTGTTCTTGACCAAGGCTGTAAAAAAAAAAACCAAACCAAACAAAAAACAAACAACTTGCTGAAGTCAACAGAAAATCTCTTAATGGCTTTAGATCAAATGTAGAAGCAAAAAAAAGTAATTGTTTTCTTCTGGGGAAGGGTGAGAGGTTTCTTTGGCAATTACTGAGCACTAATTCTGTATTTTTTTTTTTTCTTCCTCAAATTCAAGCTTGTAGCATAGCAGTGCAGCTAAGGATTATTTATAGAGACTTATTTGGAAAACTAAAGACTGACTTTGCAAAGCAGAGTAAGACTATTTTGCTCTATTCGTTTTCAGCTGCATTGTTAAAAACATGGCCATCCACTCTGGTGATTGTAGGCAGTTTAATAAAGGAAGGGTTGGAAAAGTTATTGTTTTCTATAGAGTTTATGATCTGTGAAACTGAAATGGGAAGCAGAATTTGAGGGAAAGTAACAGCAATTACTTACAAGGGTTTGTTTGAATTTTAAACAGCTTCAGATTAGATGTTTCGTTCTAAATCGGTGGTTACTGATTAAGAGAGAGTTTTAGGGAGGCCGGCTAGCTCTGTGGGTTAGCGCACGGACCTTTAACCTCCCGGTATCTGCCTGTGTCAGGGCAGAAGTCGGGATTCGGTCATCTTACCCCGCTCCTCCCAGGGAATGGGAGTGCGCGACTTTGATGGCAAATTGCTGTTCAAGCGCTACCCTTGCCATCCCGCCCCGCGTTTCTGAGTTACCTTAACCTCATCTGCGGACCTTCCGTCGGTGGCTTCCTCACGTACCCGACACCTCAGCGACTCCCCTCCAAAGACGAGAAGTTTCCGAGTTAGTCGCCTTGTGTTGCGGTTGGAAGCCCCAGCCTAGAGCTGAGGAGCCCACAGCAATTTGCCGGGGTAATTAAGACAGAAGTTAACTGACTTTTCCAGATGACACCCGAAGCTGAAGACCGAGTCCTGGGGGCTGCCTTACCCCGGTGATTGCCTTACGGTCGGGGTGCCGTGTTCCGCGATGCTCTCATGGAGCCAGGGTGTATGTTGCTTCGTGTGCTGTTGACTCAGATCCTGCTTGGTACAAAAAAATATGTTTTCCAGTGCAGAGGAGGACAAGCCGTAGTCTCCTTTCCTCTCTAGCTAGATTTACTGTAGGAAGTGTCAATTTTTCCAACATTTGTGTTAGCAGAGAGCGAAGCCCAGAAAATCTCCCCGCATGAACACTAATTATCTAAGTAGACTTTTCCATCTATGTTTGCTTACACCATAAATTTCTGTTGCTTATGAGTGTACACCTGGCAACACCTTCAGCCTTTCATAACTCTATGGAGTGTTAACGAATTGGCTACAATTCAGTGATTTTCACCTTTCTCAGTGCTTATTTAAAAACAAAGAAAGCCAGTTTTAAAAAAAAAACAAACCCCAAACTAATCCTGTCTTGGAAAATAATAGTAACTGTTTCGGTACTAACTGAGATGTTATTTGAACACTTTACATCTCGTGAAGGGGAAATGCAGATATCACTCTGGAAAACCGTGAAGGAAAATGTGTGTCTTGCAAGGCAGGATGGAGATACCTGATGTCTCTGGTCTGGGAGGGTGAGCTGCGGTGGGGTAAATCAGCCCCGCTAGCCTCTGTTAGGGATCTGGGGGAGCTCATTTAGACTTTTGCCCATTAAGTGGCACAAATTAAATTTTTGCTCGTGTGTATTAAATGTATACAATTTCCTAGGTATTTATGTATTCTGGGAAGAAACCACAGATGCCTATTTCTAAAGCCATCTGGATAAGTGAAGTATACACCTATAATTCTAAATCGTAACTTCTTACATCTCCTTAGCCTGAAGTAGAAAAAGAGGAGACACAGCTGTGGATTTTAGACTTTCTTGTTGCTCAGAAATACATCAAATTTTAAATGATGTGGTAGCGTGGTCATTCTGCTTACCAAATCCATGTATATTCCAGATTCTGTTGGTGTTTTGAATAACCGTCTTTTTAAGATGGAAGCTTGTTTTCAGTGAATGGGTGTTAAAGAATGAGGCCTCCAGAGCTGCTGGAGGCTGTGCTCCCTTCTTGTTAGAGGGGCAGGATGAGGTCACTGTGGGCTTAGTTCAAAATTATTCTGAAATAAAGAGGGAGTTGTATTTTCTTGACACCTCTATACCGACAAATTTGTAATGAAGGAATCCTCAGGAAGGACTGAGTCTTTCCATGTTGGTCTGTGTTCAGTCAGGTATCATAGCAACTCATAGGATCATAGAATAGTTTGGGACCTTTAAAGGTCATCTAGTCCAACCTCCCTGCAATGAGCAGGGAGATCTTGTACGCTAGTTTGTCCTGAATCTGGGCATTGGGATCTGTAAAGCATTTCTGCTGGAGATCTTTGTATTCATAATACTTTGAGCGACTAGAATAGCTGGAACCAAACTTGGCCATATCTGCCATCACCAGTTGAGGTAACACCATCCGTCCCTTTTGGAAGAGGCAATTATCCCTTGAAGACTTTAAGAACAAAGTAAAGGGAAGGAAAACGTGAAGCTTTCCAGTAATCCTCCAGCCACCTCTCTCCTGCTGCCTTGAGTTAAGAAATGTCTTCTTTGTATTTTCTTTATCGCAATCAGATAGTGGCCTCTAGCACTTTGTCCCCGTGACTGGGGAATGTCTTAAGTCAATTTGCACTCGGGCAGGCTAGCAGAAGGGTGTATGTGCTGGCCGAGATAGCTTCCAGAGCGAAATTCCTCCACCGTGACTAAGTCTGGGTGGTGAATTTCAGAATCGAAATGATTTTATGATTTTTCAAGGTATACCCAGAGTTTCTACAGCAAGGAGAAAGAGATCAGTTATTGAATGTCTAAACCCTTTTTAGTCTTTTTTTATCAGTCTCTAAAGTGATGATAGCTCTTGCTTGTGCATTTAAAGGCATTTTATAATTTCTTTGAGTGAGTAATCTAAATCCTCTATGAGAGTCCACAGGAGCCTTTACTTCTCTGTACACCACCCGGAAAGCAAATGTACTTCTATCAGTTGTTACTGTTTAAGTATTAACAGGTGTATGTTTTCACATATGCATTTTGATAAGCTTCATCACTACGGTCGTCTTACACACATTTAAATTCAGCCAGGTAAATAGAGTAAAGAAAGAGTTCTGACTCTATAGGAACTGTAAAAGCCTATGGCTTTTGCACGGATGTTCTGCGCTTGTTCTCTACCTGAGCAGTACCAGTAGATGTCTGAACTGTGCTGATTTTGTGGGCAATCATGTTTTGGTTTCTAATCCTTCTCTCTTTTGAAACTAGTTTAAAATTGACCCCTTTTTACCATTTTTTTTTGCTAAGTGACAACTTTTCATGATGTATCTGTTCATTGAAGACACATATTTTAGAATTAAGCAGAACTGTCCACAATTTTTTATATTACACTCATATTATTTCTCAGCATTTTGGTTCCAGTTTAGGTTTCCCACCTCCAAGCTATAACTTAAGGGTACAGTTGTATGTGTTTGATATTGATAATTTAGTTTAAAAATTGAATTGTTTGGAGAGGCTGTTGGGGAAGAATTAGTTAAAAATTTGATGGAGATTGCCAAAAAAAGCACCTCAGTAGTTTGCTAGAAGTGTCCATAACTAGTCAGGAAAAAAACATGTTGAGATTATATTTATTATCTCAATCCTTTTGCAAATAAAGTACCATTTTTGGGTATGAAGCACAGACAAAACAAGAAAACAGGTATTGCAAAACAATAAAAAAAAGGGGCAAAAGCAGTTATTAAACTGTGGCGTCAAAGTATCTGAAGGGTCAAGCTGTGATTCAGACTACTTGCAGTGTGGTTGATCCCTGAATTTCCCTCTGCCAAGAAAAGGCGATGACAAATTGGAAGGGGTACCCTGAAGACCAGGTGATGGAGTGGGTGGGACTGTGTGGGTATTCTCCGGGATTTTGAAAGAACTCGATATGCAGTAGGGCTTCAGGGAACAAAATAGTAGAAATAACGGGATAATAGCTGGCAAGGAGCTCGTCAGGTTGGAGAGCTGGAAGAGTTTCCCACAACTGATGAATCTCTGGCTGTGGACACTTGTCCTTTTCTGGACCCCATATGCCTGGTGAGGATGCTCCCGCTTTCAGCAGCTTGTTGCTGCCCTCGTGTTTTTTCCTGAGAGGATTAGTTCACATGAGCTCCCTAATCTGTTCAGTCTGCCAGACAAGCTCAAGTCATCTTTTAAACAGCTTAAACGGACCCAGCCAATATTACCTAGGGAAACTTGTTAGGGAACATTTGAAGAGCTGTAGGACTGGTGTCTTCAGTTAGAAGGGCCCTAGTGAGCAACCAGGAGGGAGCCGATGGCTTTAACCTGCATTACCAAAGAGACCATCTATTTGCAACTTCAGTCACAAGGGTGGGTTGGTTTTTGTTTGGTTTGTTTTCTTTTGCGTTCCTCAAAGCTGAGTATCACTGTTGGAGTTCATCCCTACGCAGAAGGCTGATGTAGGACCTGCGTACAGTGGAAGCACTGCTTTAAATGTCTTTTAAAACTAGCTTTTACACAAGCTGATGTGATGTTGGTGCTGATTGTCGGTAATAGCACCAGTTTTGCTGCCTAAAACCACGCTTTACTGGGACTAGGTGGCGAAGGCAGGTTACTTAAAAAGACCGCGTTAACAAAGCCTGTCCGATCAGGGTGTTGCAGAGTGCGTGGCTGCAGGGACGTGGCAGGACTGTAGCGTGTCTGAGGATGAAAGGTCCAATTTGGGAGTCTTCCGCAGAAGACGCCGGCAGCCCCAGCGAAGGGGAGTTGTTCTGGGCTTTGCAACGCTGCACTTGTAACCAGAAAACAATAAGCCGACGAGCTCAATCTAGTTGAATCCAGATCCGTGACACAAATCCAGTTGTGTGATGATGTGTCATAAATGCGTTGGGCCTCTACAGCAGTTGTTTATTTTAAACTGAAGAGGCTTAAGCTGTTGTTTTATTATGAAGATATTATCTCTTCTCATTGGAGTTACAAGACGGGAAATTGCACAAATACTTTTTAATATTGCCATCCGGTATATCCACTTGTGGCTATAAGTTTGTTTAGCATTCAGTAACAAAACACAGCTATCTCTTGTGTTTTCCTATCAAATTAATTACTTACAGCTTGTTACCAATTTTTATTTTGTTTTAACTTTTGTGGAACCATGACCTGTTCTTCCTGCTTTGCAGTCAAATTGCTTAAAAACACTTGCTCTGATTCTGAGAAGCGTGACGTAACTTGTAATGGCAAAAAGTTCAGGTCACTTTGACCGAGTCTTCCTCAAAATAGCTTGTAAGGAAGTAAAATATTCAAAATATGCAGCTGTTGTATTTGTTATTTACCAGTGGTTTATGACAGTAATTCTTTCTGACCCAAACTTTGACTTTCAAGGTTGCTTAGCAGAATAACAGGACAATAAAATAACCCTGATAAACTCTTTCTAGCTTTATAAACTTATTTCTTAGCTCTTCATAGTGTGGAAAAAAAAAATCAATATATAGTTTTGACATATGCCATCAAGAGGCGGGGTCTGGGGAGAGGAGTTGTAAGTTTGGGCTGGAGATTTTGGGGTGATGCCATCACACATTTCTGCGACATTTGGTTAGCGTCCATGCCCTTCACCTGCTGCTGGAGTCTCATCTGCATTTTCTTAGTTTTTCAAAGCCCACATGGCCAGTTGTTAGCTCATATTATTAGCCTGTAACTGGTCAGTACTAGTAATAACTAGCTAATGAGCTAGTTACGGGCTGCGGGGACTAGGAAAGCCAGGAGCCCCTTACAGAGAGGTCCCTTCTTCCAGGCTTTGAACTGAAGGCGTTTTTACCTCCAGCAAGCGTGAGGGCTCAGCTCTTGGCACCGTGGGTGCAGCCCTGCGCAGCCTGTTCCTGCTGGGTGAGGACCTACACAATAGTCAGGCACGAGGCAGGGTTTCAGACCTATAGTTGTAACGATCTTTTAAGAATGTATAGTTACTGGAAGTGTCTCTGAACGGTCCATAAATCTTTCTGGTGTACTGCGCTGAATTACTACTTTCCATTTGGCTGATTAAAATGACTGTACCAGATTGCATTTTTATTCCATTTGCTAAAAGACGTACTTTGCAGTTTAAAAGTTGTATATTACAGCTACATAATGTTAAGGTTTTTGAGTGCTTTGTCAAAAATGTAATGTTAAAACAAGGGATTAGCGGGTAGCCAGCAAAAGGTCATTTTGGGAGCCAACTTATGATGCAGGAAATATATATGTGTACCGGATGACTCTATATCCTTCCAGTATTGGTCTGGATCCTATTTTCTCCAAGACCAATGCCAACACTCCTTTTGAACTCAAATGGGAACAGAATCGGCACCTTTCATACATTCTGTCCGACAAGGATTGTATGAAATAAACGTATATCCTTATGCTCTGTTTCCGTGAGGATTTTCTTCAGGCACTTTTCATGAGGCAGCATCTTCGTTTCTTTCTTGTGGTACCCCAGAGCAGCAAGCGATGTGGCCGCTCCGTGTTGTCTGCGGGAGGGATCCCAAACGTTGCCCTTCTGTTCTTTGTTTCTCCAAAACGCGGGCTGTGTGATTGAGCTATTACAGAAAAACGGAGACTTAGATGTTAGGGGATCGTATCCATCCCATATTGCTGGTGGGTAGTTAATATTATCAGATGATTGTTTGGAGACAGACGGGAAATATCCTGAGGGTGTGAATTCGCTTTAGAGTGGATTGAGAGGTAGAGCCTGGTAAGACAACTGCTGCTGATTGGTGCCGTCCGCGTAGGCCTGGTAGGACTGAGCGGGCACCGACGTCTGCAGGGCTCACATCGGGGACGAGGTGAATTTATAGCAGAATGCCTGAAAGCTTTCGCTGCTGCAGCCGTGCTCCACCTCATCAGGCATAAATAAAGTATTTCAGTGTCCAGAACTGTCAAGCAAGAATAGAAGAGGCTTTTAAACGTGAATTGCAAAAGGTTAACTATTCAGAAAACGGTTATTTTGGAGGGGGAGAGGGTGAAACTGTGCTATTGAAGTTCCCAACCTCTCTGGTTACAACCCGCCAGGTCCGCAACCAGCACTGGAGTCTCATCATGGAGAGCGTGGTCCCCTCTGACAAAGGAAATTATACGTGCATAGTGGAAAACCAGTACGGATCCATCAATCACACGTACCATCTCGACGTTGTTGGTAAGTAAAACCCTTTCACATGAAGACGATGTTTTTAATTAGTGTGAGTTTCTCTATTAAAACATTTAGAACTCAGCTGATACATTTTGTGTTAATTTTGAGAATGATTTCACATGAGTCTAAAGATAAGATTTCACTACATAACCAATTGCTACATAACTTTATATATTCATGTCTCACTCGTGTCTGTAGGACTAATCTGGCCATGCCTTGGCAAAGGTGTAATACCCATGTGTGCAAGTGAGTTCGTGTTGCTGTGATACACCTACAAGCTTACAGTGCTGAACAAATGATGAATACTGATACCAATTTTAATGATTAGTATTACAACTTAATTATTATTTGTACAATTATACTAACACAAACTTTAATAACTGCAGTTATGAAAACTGTCAAGTGATCCTTTAGATTGCTGTTATAGCTGAAATGAATTTTTTTTTTATGAAAAGCTAGATATTGACTTTGGTGAAGCTAGTGCAGATCTGGGGCTTCAGGAAAGGTACTTTGCGTTCACAGCGGTGTAACAGAGATCCGACCGTAGCCTGTTGTGTGGGCTCTGAGCAGTCCCTGAAACACAGACGACAAAAATTGTGAAGAAGTGTTTTACCTGAGGACAAATTCTAAAAAGCGGTGTGAATTCTTAGTAGTAGCAAAGCTGTGATTCTGCAGGACTATTAAGCACATGCTTAGTAATGTTAATTTAATAATACCAAAATCCTGTTGACTTCAATAAAGCTTGCATGTATTTATTTAAGTGCTTAGCTAAATTAGGGCTTGAAATCTCAGGACCAGTTCTATTCACCCCTACTCTTGCTGATTAGCCTGGATGGGTGTGAGCAGTTTTATCGACTCTGAAGGCATTGCTGTCCGAAAGTCATCAGTTTGGCCGTTATAACAGGACCTGCTGGTAGTACCTTTGGGGGTCTGAGCTGCAGTTTCTGAAATATGTCTTGAATGGGCTTTGCTCTATCCAGGCTTGTGGGATGATCTGAGGAGCTCTGTGAAGAAAACTTGATCAATCAGTATTGAAAGCAAAAATGAATTTATTGTTGTAAGCTGTTTTTGGCTGGTGACTGACAGCCCAACTTATCTTCTATGGAGAATCTTACTGTGAGTTTGGGTTTATATGACCAAAACAGTGACAACATTTTCATTTCCCTATTTGTTGATTGGTTTTTAAATGAATAAAAATGCATCCCTCACATTGTGTTGGATGCTCTTTAAAAGTAGTGTCTTATTTTGCCTGAGACCACTTAAATCTGTGGAAACCCCCAAATCCAAAGCGAAACAAGTGCCAGCTTCTCAGGCAGCAAGAAATGAAAACATTCCCTATGGAAATGGCCGTGAGACTCAGCCTTCGTGGAGCAGAGGAGGAAGAGGAGGATTTTGTGATGGGGATGCCGTCAGACTGAAGCCCTCCCACCAGCCCCAATACGTTTAAGTCTTCAAAGCCAGTCTGTGAACCACCCAGCTCACCTATACTTGGTTTTAGGTAGTCAACGCTGAAAGCAGTGGGGATTTTTATAGCCTTGGCAATATTTTGTCATCCTCGGTAGAGTGAGCTTATGGGTATTGAGGTGAACCGAGCAACTGGCAAAGCCATTTTTGTTTGAACACTTGTTTAAACAAAGTATATGGAGGGTGCAGCAGCAACGGCTGCCGGAGATGGTAGTAAATTGTGTTGTGCGTGCCTCCGTCCTCTGCTGACCACCTTGCCGGAGCACGCGGGCTGCTTGCCTGGGCTCGCAAGGGATGAGGCTCGACTTACAGAGCCTGGCCCAGGAAGAACGTAAGGGGATGATGAGTTGTGGCATTTTTTGAAGTTGTTTTGGTTTGGGATTTTTTTTCTTCTTAATCCTCTAGCGAGCCTAGATTGATTCAACTTTGGTTTTGCTTCAAACTGTTTTTTTGTAGGCTACATGGGAGGAAAAAGCTACTTTTGCAATAGAGGGAGTTTTTCTTGCTGAAACGAAACTGGTTAAAAATTCCTCTTCCCTTCTCCGTCCTCTGCTCCTTTTCCTCGTTACCACCCCAGTCCCAATCTGGCATGTTTCATGTTGACCATAAATTGCTTTACCCATTTTTTTTTTTCTAGCAAACGTGTTCATGGATGATGCGGTCACTTGAGCAAATATTTGCCAGAATCCCTCTCACCTCCTCTCCCCCTTTGAGCTTTTGAATGCCTTACATTGAGGAATATTATGCAAAAGTTTATTTTTCTTGGCAGTAAATTATAGTGACCTGCATGAATGAATGGAATGGTAATAAGGATTATGTCACTTATTTAAATGTCTATTCCTTTCCTATAGAGAGGCAGAAAAGTAAATAATGAGGTTTTTGAAAGGTGACTCGTGATTTGGGGTGCTGGGTACCCAGCCGATGGCACCCAAAGGAGCCCCGATTTTCCCTGGGTGAATATTCAGCATTTTCTGATGCTTGGACCCTATGACATAGCAAACCAGAAGTCCAAAAGTGACTTCTGCAAATCCCAGTCTGCATCTTGGAGTTCTGTGTAATCATTTTACCTTCCTTTAATTTGATGAGTTTAAAGGGTGTAATTGTTAGTTTACTTTGAAAACGTATGTATGGGAATGCACGCTCTAAGGTATCTGTGTTGAATTTACTGTGAGTCTCTCAAGAGATACTGCATTGGGGCTTTAACCCGAAAGGGGGATTGATGTTGGAGAGCTCAGCCATTTCTGTGTTGCCGAAAGCTTGTAATAATCGTGGAGGCTGGGCATAAAATTGCTGAAGCAGTAAATTAAGGCTGGTCAGAAGGGGAAACTCTGACAGTTTTTCTAGTTAAGATAGTTCTACAGAAGTTAATTTTATGCTTTTTTTTTTTCTGTTTTCTTATGAATTTTCAGTTCCCACAGGGTTGTGGAGAGTTATGGATGTTTGTTTAGAAGCAATTGCGTATGTAGACCGCATCTTAGAAACTTCAGGTCGTAATTTTAGGTCAAGTTGTGTGTGGAAAACTGTCAGTTGAAAGCCTCTGAAATTGCTTTTCCTATATGGTTTAACTGGTTCCAGAGTTGATTAAGTGTAAGTAATAGCAAATGGTATTAAACATGGTAACATATTACACTAACATGAGCATCTGACTATATGGTGTAATGTAGAGAACCCTCTGATTATGTCACAGATTTGGGAGGTATCCCAGCAAAAATTGTGCCAAATAATGACACAATGCTAGTTAGGAATATCCAGTATTACTTGATGCCAATAACTTTCCAAACCTTGAACTCTTTTGACAATTAAAAGCCTGGAGCCAGCAGGGCTGAGTAGTTTTCAGTCAGAATGTAGGTGTGAAGTATTCTCGTTTTTACCTTGTAATTACTTGCAAGAACCCTCTTAAAATAGTCAACTCGGCTCAGATGGTCTCATTCAAATTTATAAACCTGGCAAAACCGTTGCACTGAGTTTTTTACAATGGGAGTAGAAAATGCTGCAGAAAAAAGCAGCAAGTTGTTGGCAGCCTCTCTGTATTGCACAGGATACTTGTACACGTTGATAGTGTTAGTGGGGAATTGTCTGGTCGAGTTTGTCCAACACAGAATATCCTGGCCAAGTTGTTCTTTAAATGTTCGGGATACCCCAATCGACTGCCTTTTCCTCTCTCCTCCTCCTCCATTTCAAAACAAGGACTTAAGCAGGCTGCATGCAGGGCTTTGCTCAGGGATACGAACGTGCTCGATTGCAGTAGCGGGAAATGGTGGCGATACAAAACTCCGTGAGGATCCTGTGGAAGGGAGACTAGTGGATTTTAGCTTTTTATTGGAGCGCTACCCCGAGACTTCAATTAATATCGGATACTTATTGTCCAAGGCAACGTGCCAGCGCACAGTAATTGCTTGCAACCAAACTGCGGGGAGGCTGGGCGAAGGAGATGTCACCGTCCATTTTATAGATGAAAAACGGAGCTGTGGAGCGATGAAATTTCTTGCCCTGGGTCACACAGGAAGCTGCTGGCAGAGCCAAAAAGTAAAGCTGGTACTTGAATCCTAATCCAGTACCTTAATTAAAAGAATGTTCTTTCCCTGGTACAGTTTAGCCCATCAGCTGGTTTTTTTACGTGCAGCTGAAGTGCCTTTCTGTTCCTTTGTATCTAACGGTAGGTAGAAACTCACATTTTTATAGTAAGCTTACTAATCGACTAACTCCGTTCTCATTAAACATATATAAAGTCATGCAGTCTTAAGGGAGGACGATTGCAAACGATGTGGTTTTCACTCATGAGTTGTATTGTAGTGAATCCAGGTTGTAGGAAGCAACGTGGGAATGCAGCCACTGAGACTTGTATATAATTAGATCACTCTTGGATTGCAATTATCGCTAGAGTACAATTTCAGCAGCGGCAGTTCTGTTTAAGCATGGAAGTAACTAATTGAATTTATATTTTAATGGCAAAAAAAAAAAAAAAAAGGTTGCTCTTTGAACACTCCTAGTGCAGGTAGCCATTTCTGTCCTATTTAATGTCATCATCCAGGGAAACAAAAGATGGTTTGGTCTCAGATGAAGTTTGGCACATTACCTCATTTACTGGGTTTTATAAGCAGCTGCCATAGCACGACACATCTTCCAAGAATGTGTAAGAAGACCATGCTGTTTACTATAAAAATGAACATAACTTGTCACAAATACATTTGTTTTTTAAAAAGTCCTTTTGCAGCCAGTTTAGCTGTACTTTGACCAGTTTCTAATTTCCCTGGTAGCCGCCATGCCTTTGGTCCTCGTTACTGAGGAGTGAACTCCGGAGGTGGCAGAGTACCGTGCACTTGTCCCTTAACAGTAATTCATATTTTCATACGAAAACAGTGTGAGAATAACTTCTCATTCGGGAAGCATTTTAAGTGAAGCTTAAAGCTTGTGCCCCAGAAATCTCATGTATGAGTGGTTTTATTGCTGGGTGTGCAAAAAACCACTTTTATTCTGAACTCTTGGAGGTTTAGTGGGCTTTAAGGTGGATTTTATTCTTGCTTTATACAGCACGTTATTAAAAAACAAATTATTTTTTGCTGTTGATACTTCACTGTTTATATTTCCCTTAGTTAAGACAGAAGAAAAAACTTTGCATTTGTTTCTACTCAGTTTTATTTTTGGATTTTCATGTGCTCTCGGAGTCTCTAGCTGCAAACATGGCATGGACGCATATATTTTTTTTAAAGACGTGTTTCCATTTTGTCATTCCCGAATTCATAAAAACATAATGCATTGTTATTTGCTTTTCGCCAAGGCTTGTTTTGTCGAAATGAAGTTCAGAATTAGTTTCACTTAACTATGGTACGTTCCTTAATTTCCAAAGAATTATTTTTAGGATTCATGTTACATATGAAAAAAGGAACTGACACCAACTAAATACAAGCCTTGGATGTTGCATCAGTAATGTCTGGCAGGAGTTAAATGTAGGTATTACAACCAAGCCTAAACTTGCGTTGCTGGCAGATGTGCGTGTAGTTGTTGACTGGCTCTTTGCATGGACAAGCTTTGGCTTGACGTCTTCACCCAAGTGCTTGCGGCGTGGGACATGATGAGACAGGGGCTGGAAGCGTGAAGGAATCCACGCTGATGCTTGCCCTCGGGTATTTGGTTAGGCCGAGGGGGAAGAAGATTTTGTTTAATGTACTGAGAAGCCCGAGTGTGGACTTTACACCTGGCACTAGGCTTTTGGCAAGGTGTGTGCATCGGAGAAGAAATTACGCAAATTGTTTAGCGCTGGAGGCTGTGCAGTTCTCTCCTGAAAACAAAGACCACAGTGTGATGGTTCAGCTAAGGGAAAATGAAAGCTTATGGGGTTTTTTTCCCCCCCTTTCTTAATAAGGTAAAAATATTCCAACCCCCTAGTTTTATAGCGTTAAAGCTTCTGATTTCATTGGAGTAGTCTGGCTAAATTACATTTTATGGACAAATACTAGTGTCATTACTTCATCTGCTGGGTGAACAGTGAATTTGTCATGTTTGGAATGCTTCCTGCAGAGTCTGCTGGGGGAGGACTGGTCTCCCTGTCCCACTTTCTGTCTTATTACAGCCCCAAGGCAGGTATTTCTCTCTTTCTTTTGATGACTGATGAACAGGATATTGTTTCAGCTCTGTTATTATCATTTTTAATCATGCCTTCTAATTTGTGCAGTACCCTACTCGTGGAAATGCAAGTAGGAATTTGCGGGAGTTGTCTGAAGATGCTAACAAGACTGTTGCCTTGTTAAATGTGGGATTGGCACGTGTTGAAAGCCATGCCTGTGCCTAATCGGAGGGGCTTTTTGACCTGGTCCAGTCTTTTCTCAGCAGTTTTGTTACTGAAAAAATTGGCAGTGCATTTGGCAGTAAATTAGTAAAGTTATGTCCTCTTAAAAAAAAAAGGGGGGGGGGGGGGGGGGGGAGTTTAAATATCACAAATATAGAAAAATTGTAAATGAACTGTGATACAGACTGGATGAACAGACCATATTAAAGGCAAGCACAAGGTTATTAATCATGACTGCCTTATTAATGAGGAGTTTGCACCTGCATTTCTTCGTGTTGTCCCCGAGCGTGGGAGGAAACACAGAGGTGGGACAGCCCCGTGGCTGCAATGGGATAGCTGCCCGTGGCGGGTGAGGTGAATCCGAACCGAGACCACCACACCGGTGGTTTGGGGGACTAAACTGGGATTAAAAGAGATGTAGCAGAGGTGGCAGCGGATGGAGGTGGCGCTCGGTGGTAGACCGGAGTGGTAGGCGCTGAGGGTTGTGCGTGATTGTGTTGAGCTGAGGCTGGGGTTGATGGCACGGGGAAGATACAAGAGGGAAAGAGCGTGGGGGGGTCTCCTCAGAGTTTTATAATGCAGGAGAGAAAAAACCTTGAGGGATGGGTACTGGGGTGAGAGATCTGGCACTACCAAAATGTGGACAAGTCAGTAAAATGTGAAATTCTGTGGCTATTAGAGAAAAGGTTGCGCTTGCAACCTTCGTGTTGGTGTCCTCTCCTCTCACTGCTCTGCAAACCGCTGTGTGACTTGAAATCCAGAGGTGGCTGCATTTTACAGGTTTTCAGCATTTTAAGTCATTGGGTCATCTTTGGATTACTACTGGTGCAGCTTCAACCGCAGTTGTTCCATTTAAACATAAAAATAAAGCGAAATCTAGTTTAATTATAATTTAAAAGCCCCATTAAAAATCATGGTTTGTTAAGCACTTTTGAATATTGAACTGCTCTGTAAATATAAAATATTGAGATTATTTTTTCAGGTTGCTCTTTAAAAGGCTGCATGAATAGGTTGAAATTTTTGACTGTTCATGAAAGAAAAACACTGATAATGTCAGAACTCGAGCTGAGTGAAGAACTCAACATGACAGTGTATTATTTGGAATAAAGCTAGTCTTTACCATTTTTACAAGATGCTTGTGAAAGTCTAAAATTATATATCTACTTTTAGGGATTTTTAATCACTGTCATAAATTAGGTGATCAAAGTAGTTGCTTTTAAGTTGTATTCTGCCTTTACAAGTGAATATGCATGCGTTGGTTAGTGTTTATATCTGCAGCATCATTTCTGCTATTAGATTGGATTATATACATTACCGAGCAACATAATTTCATTTCAGCGGTTGGTACGTTTCCTTTGATACCTGTGCTAGTGCACTGTCTAGAGCCTTGGTGAAAACCTCCTTCGTCTACATTTGAATGAATATTCCAACAAATGACTTTTCCTACCCCCTACTCTTCAGTGACGTTTTCTCAGCAAGCGGTTCTGTCGCCTGCTGCTCAGCCAGGGGCCGGGGATGGTGCTCCCTGGGCTCGGGGGACAGCGTGTAAATCCGCCGATGAGTGGCCGCAGCGAGGAGTGGGGAGCAGAGGGGTTTGTAAGGGCATCTCTCCCGTTCACTATGAACAACTGAGAGATGTTCAGATGCGAGGAAATAGCTGTGCTGATTTTGCATGCGTCTGGCTTCGTAGGAAGCTGGCTGTTCAGAGTGTACGCTGAAAGGCAGGAAAATGTGGGTGCAGAAGAGAGGTCAAGAACTGTAGAAAATAACAGAAAAAAAAGTCTTGTTTTGGAGCACGAAGTTTGCGTCCAAGTGTGGCCAGCCTAAGTGCTTGCTATGAAAGCTCTTACATCTTATGTCCTGCAAACTTTACCTGGATTTACCTGAATTACTTGAAATATAATGACAAATCAAGGTCTTTCCAAGAGCAGTCATCTTCAGCATCTGGTCCGATGTTTAGAACACGTTATGGATTCTGTGTGGCAGAAGTGAGTGTGATCCTGATGGAGGGACATCTCCCCTCCTGACATGGGACCACACGATGGCAAACTTCATCACCAGGGGAGGCAAGCCTCAAGGCTGAGTGAGGTCCAACGTGGACATGTCTTGAGGCTGAGCCAGGATGGTCCAGCACAGGGCGTTGAACCTCTGGGAGCTGGAGCTTCTCTCCTGCCCTGGGAGCCTGGCACAGGTACGGTCGGTCAGCCGTGTCTAGCAGGGGAGGCAGAATAACACGGTCCTTCCGATAACTTCACACCTGTGTTCCTCAATAGAGCAAGTGTGCTGTGTAAGAAAAGGGGGAGAAGCGTAGAAATATAAGAGGGCTTTTAAAGGTTTACATAATCTTTTCCATTTTACTTTAAAGGCAGAGCTGTTTTCAGGAAAGGAAATTTGGAGGATGAAAAATATGCAGTCAGGTCACAATAACAACAGCAGTAATGACTCCCACTGTGTGCTTTATGGCATCGCTGGGTGCGCTGGTGAGTTAAACCTGCTGCAGCTGGGAGAGGACATCATCCCCGTGGGAGGGATGCTTTTTGCCAGGCATACGGTAAACCTTTGGCAGAGCCTACTGGAGAGCCCAGTCCAACGATGCTGGACCCCAGCATTGTCTCTGGTTATTATAAAGCAGCTGAGTGCTGGGAGCTGTGCACGGTACGAAGGATGATATCTGTGTGTAAAAATTAATGCAGTCTCTGGAAGCAGCTAGAACAATAAAATTTTACCACTTCTCTGTGAGAAGTCACAAGTTGTTTTTCATGGTGTCTTGTAGCCTCTTTCTTTTAAGGTACACGGAAAAGAATTTCAATGAAAATTTCAGCTCCTCATTGTTCTATTTCCCATGTTTTTTCACACCAAAATAAGGCCTCTCCCTGCTTTGTTCAGACGTGTATGAAGCTTTTGCTTATGCATGCACTGTGCGAGGGATACTGCAAGCGAGCTCCAAGATTAGTGTTGTACAACTCTTGCTGCTGTGACTTCTGCTCCATGGGGCTGATGAAACCCACGCTGTGTCAGCCTGACAACCGGGCTTTGCTTTAAGGACAAAGGATAGCTTTCAACTAGTTCTGATTGTGATTTTTATTTTATTTTCCTACTGTTTTCACGGACATCGACGGGCATTGTATCAAGCCAAATAAGTCAGTCTTGCTTGCTTGCTCTTCCCTGGCTTGCTGCCATATGAGAAAGAGGTGTGCAGGTGAACTTATGCTGTAAAGGTGTTACGCGAAGATGGATTTTAGCTAAAATGCACATAGGACAGCAAGCTGAAGCTGTATGCGGTAGAGCTATCCAAAGAGACAGATGGGATAACATCAGTGGGAGCTTTGCCTGCTGGAGAAACTGCCGTTACTTCAAATCAGAGGTGAAGGTGGTGAAGCCAAGGACAAAGAGTTTGAATACACCTGGTTAGTTTCTGTAGGGATTTAAAAAAGGTGCTGCCTTTTACGTGACAGACCTTGGTAAGTAGGAGGGCTTAGGTGGCACGAGGAAGTTGGATGGGGTGGCAAAGGCTTTGCGATGGGTAGGAGGCTGTCTGCTTCTGGTATCTGTGACAAAATTTTTACCTTTAGAACTAAAATTCTTTAATAGTCAGTGCTAAAATGTTTATGAGAAAGTATTCGGTGATAGCAGGGAATATATGGAGTCTGATTCCCTGCTGTCTCACTTTATGCTGATTGATGCTGGCCCACAAACCAAAGCAGAGATGGACGTTTGGGCCTAGTAGGTTAGCAATGATGAAGTGTGTGACACACCAGCAGAAAGAAATGCCTCAAGTTTATATAAAAGGCTTCTAAATTTGAGAACAGAGGGAGTTTAGAAAGCGGTTATGGAGGTTAGCCCCTCACTCCCACTGCACGAACAGATCCCTGGGCAGCTCTGGCCCTCTCTGGGCTCACTTGTGAGGGCCAGCAGCTCCAGCTGCAGTGATACCCCTTTGAGCTCTTGGCCACCGAGAGGGCTTCTTCGAGCAGCGTTGGGCCAATAGGAAATGCTATACATGGAGACTCCTGCTGTACAGGAACATTGAATAGTTCATTTGTTGGCTAATGCCTACTGATGAAAGATGCCAAAACTAGTAAGGCGTGACTTCATCGGCACTGGTAATGCTGGTCTGATCCATAAGCTATTCTGCTAGTCTGCCTGAAAGGCTCCTGTTCTTTATCGAGCCTTCTTGCCAGGGATGGTCTTTATCTCTTAGTGTTTAATGACAGTGATGTGTTACTCCTTGTAGCCTTAAAACATCATCTCATTTTGCAGAGTTTGGGAAGAGAGCATTGTCCCTAACTTGCAATGAATGCTGCCTTGGCGCGTATAAATTACCTAGGAAGCAATGATCCGAGGGGGGTGTATGTATGTACGTACAAATGGAACATGACAGTTCAGCAGCACTTCTGAATTCGCTATAAACAACATGCAGTGCTTCATATTATGCAGAAAGGAAACCAAACTGACGTGCAGCTGGTAGAAGCTGCTCAGTTCCTGGCTCACGTATATATAGTGTATGACATTAATTAGCAGAAGCGTTTTGCCTACACCTGCTCGGTCGTTTCTGATCTCTTGAAAGAGTCGCCAGCACCCAGCCTTACTCCTCCACGCCATGGAGCAAATAGTGGAGTTAGCAGTGTTTTCCTTCCAGCGTTTCGTGGAGCACAGGCCCCCATAAGCGATTGCGTATTGCTGGAGAAAGGACACGAAGGTTTGGCTTGGCCCGTGGGTAGAAAGCTACCTTGAAGGAGGAAATTCCTGTGGGGACTCTGACATCTGTTTGGTTAGACCCCTCCTACACCACTCTACCTAGGGGTACGGAGAGCAAGTGTAGTTTCAAATCGGGTCCTTTGTGTGAACTTGGATAATGCTGGATTTGTAGAGAAATCTGAGTTGCAATTCCTCATGCCTTGGCTGCTTCTGGAACTCTCCTCAAAAGAGCTCTCTAATTCAGAGAGCAATAATTAATCCAGCCTCTGAGTGCTTGTGAAGCGAGGCCAGATTTGCAATTCGTGTAGGTGGCATCTTTCATGAAGGACAGTGATCCTTGTGTCTCTCCTTCCAAGCTGCTTCCTTTGCTGTCAGCTAGAGCAGGATAGAAACTTGAAAGGTCTTTATTCGCTGAATGGTGAGGGATTGATAAACATTTAATCTTTCTTTTAATGGTTGATATTTAGCCCAAATAGGTAGTGATCAGAGACTGATATCCTGTGGTTGGCCCAGTGGCTTTAGCAAATGCCTTCACCCGGTGGTAGGTAGCCACACCACCAAAAACCGTAATCAGAGCCAGCAATAATAGTATGTATGTGTACAGTGTCAACAGGGGTGCCGAAAATTGAGCATAGAGACAGTGGCTTGCACAGGTAGAGAGAGTGGTTCCCTCAAACTGTGGCTGAAACGGTCGTTAGTGCCACTTCTGAGGAGAAATGATTGTTTCAGGTTTGAGGTGGCACGGGGTGCACTGGCCCTGTGGGAAGCTGGAGCTATACCTGAGAGGTTTCACCTTCCTGGTCACTCCAGGAGCAGCTCAGTCACCTGAGAAGTTAGCATCTAACTGCATTTGCTGTTGGAGCAGTTTTGATAATCCCATGGGTACAGTTTGGAAGAGGGCGTGAGGAGGGGGCTCTGGGTGTCCCAGAGGTGGGTGACACCACTGGCTTCCTGCTCCATGAGGCTTGGCCATGGTTCAGTTGGTGGCGTGAGGGATGTGTTGGGTAGATGTACATCTGTCTGTAAAGTAAAGGATGGGAGAGGACACACACAGTTAATTCGGGGACAGAGCCATGTAGCAACACATTCCTCTATCAGCCACGCTGCTCCCTGAGCTGGGTGGCCTTCGGGGACCTCCTGTGTTAGGTACATGGCTCAGTGGAAGTGGTGGGAGAGTGCTGCATACCGGGTGAAGATGAAACACAGGGGAGAAATATTTCAGTCCAAGTGTATGACTAAAAGGCTGTGATTGAGATATATATATATATATTTTTTTTTTTTTTTTTTTTTAAGAGTCAATCTTGCAAGTTCGGGATGCTAAGCCAAAGCCAAGGCAAGAGGCTGTGATTACAGCCTGGCCTAAAACGCTGTAGGATGCTTTTGAGACCCATAATTTACAGGGTAATTAGCATTTTCCAAAGCAACAGATGTTGCACATTTGGAAGGAAGGTGGTGGGGAATGGGCAGTGTTTTCACCGAACAGGGCCCAGACTGCTGCTGAAGACTTCCCGAGCTCAGAGTCAGGCAAAATAAGCAACTAGAGCTGAACGTGCTGTGCTGACCAGGGCAGGTGACGAAGAGGGCACGGCAGGTCTCTGTTTTCAGTTAAGCAGAGAGACAGCTGGAACTGCTTCATTTTTTATTCCGTGGTGACTGAATACACACAATCTCTACCAGGGGCTATCGATCCAGAAAGGTTACTGATGGACTGAGAGGCATCACTTGAGGGACCCCTCTGTAACTTCACAGTGGCAGCCGTCAAGATGACTCCTTAGGAGTCAGTAACATTTCACAACATATTAAAGACTCTGATAAATGTGTCTAATTAAAAACTGTGGAAAGGAATGAGATAATTTTTTTTCTCCTTCCCCACCCCCTGAATTGAGGATCTCTCCGTTGTCCCCAGAACTCATGTTTGGTCTTGCGTTCGCTATTCAGCTTTTATTTTCCTAGGCTGCACTTGAATCACACATTTGCAAGGAGAGGAAACAAGCACATTCAAAAGGAGAAAATAAGAGTAGTTTTCATTTTTTTTGAAATGAATCAAATGCCTTATCCAAAGCCCATTGAATTCCATGTGAGTTTTTCCCCTGACTTCAATGGGCTTTGGTTCTGGCTTTTAGCTCCCATGAAAGGTCCTGAACTGTCTGTGCTCGGGTGACAAGGAGGCTTGGATAGACAATTACCAGAGCTCGTCTCAGCCCCTGGCACAGCCAAGTTGCTAAGGAGACTTGGCCTGGGGATGGGCCCCAGAGCTCAGCCCTTCCGGGGTTATTGTCTCCTCTCCCTGCCAAGGCGCTCCAGTAGCGGCAGAGCCACTCTTTCAGTCACAATACGCTCTACTTCGGCCTCTGGCAGCAGCAAATCCTGCCCTACGTCTTCCCTCCACTGGCATGCTCAGCAAGCAGCCTCTCTTCCCGCAGTTTTTCCATCCCTGCACCCCCTGCCCTAGGACTGGAGTGGTGGGATCGGATCTTCTGGTCTCTGTTGGCTGTGAAACCTGGGGTTTTGGCCCCTATCACCTGCATCCGTACTCCAGCATTTTCATCTCATGCATTTGCATCATGACTTCCCTGTCTCTTTCCTCTTTGATTTCCCTCTGTGTTGGCTGCAGCTGGTCAGCAAAAAAAATGGGAGGAGATAAAGCCAAGGGTGGGAGAGAGATGAGGCCCCACATTAGGAACCACCTGTCCAGAGACTCCAGCTTCTTAAAAGAGCTAATTCTTAGGCCCTCCTTGTGAAATGTGCGGGCTCCAGTAGTCATTTCCAAGATGACAGTCCTTCCAGTCACGTCTCCCTCCATCATCTGTGGTAGGATGGGCTTCCCCCCGTCTCCAGTGTCCTGCAGGGCTGGGAGCTTCCTGGGCAGCTCCCTCCGTTGTGCCAGTTCTTAGGAAACTTGGAATTTTCCAGCTTTCCTGGATTCTTTGCTGTTTTCTCTCTTGGACGAAGGTATTCTGAAGTTTTAACATTAACAGGCTAAATGACAGTTTCTTCTAAGCCATTGGGCAGGTCTCTTTGTCAGTCGTCTTTCAGATAGCGAGGTTGTTTGTCTGTAGATAAGCAAGCAGAATTGCTCAAGCAATTCTGAGCAGAAACGCTCAAGCCCTGGGCACTTTTATTATGGTGGTGTAAAATTTAGATGCTTGTAGCCTTGAATATGATATTCCTCACGTGAGCAATCAGTTTCGCTCTGCCATTTGTAGGTAATTGACCCCTCAAATGGGGATGTTCTTGGTTTTGTATCTAAACTGCAAGTTGGAGAAAGCGAGCTGGTGTCTGTCTCTTAAGGTGGGATCCAGCAGCAAGCATGCTTTCTCTCTTTAAAAGTATTATAAAGTTAGACTTTGGGAAGAACTAGAATAAAAATGAAATGTAACATATGGAGATTTACATGTAATTATCAGTTTGGCTCAATTACTTTCAGATCAATATACAGAAAATATTTTTCAATTTAAAAAATTTTTAAACATCCATTACATTCGCTTTTAAACATCTATTACATTTCAGTTGAACCAGGAAGGTCTGTTTAGGAAAGCAGGGCATACCTATGAAAAACCTTGTAGATCTGTATGTAGTTCACTAAGTAACTAATATTTATGGTAATAAAATTAGTATCTACTATTTTTTATGGTCCTTATGATGTAGTGTTTAGTATGCTTGAAGACAGCTAATCTATGGGGTGATTTTCTGTATTATAGCATACGCTGTTGACTTGTTTTTGAAACGTGTTGTGTTAGCAGTGAGAGTGAAATGCTAAAGTTTCAGTCGTCAAATAGTAAAGATTTATTTCTTGAGGTTCTGATTCAGTATTAATGAGCAAGGGGAATATTGAAATCAGTAGGGCTACAGAGCTACAGCCTTGGTTGCCAACTTGTTTTGTATGAAAATATCGTTTGTCTGAGTTAAATAACTGGAGATGTATATGGTCACTATAGTTCAGCGACGATCCTGATTTTCATTATTAGGTTATGTAAGGCTAATGATAAAATTAGTTTCACCAGCCTTTAAGATTTTTTTTTTTTTAAGGCAACTTTGACTCTTTTGCTAGTCTTTAGTAAAAAAGAACACACCGTTTCCATCTAATATTAGTGTAGCCAGTTGTTTGAGTGATGATATCTGCTTACAAATGTCCGGCTTGTATTTTAAATGCTAAATAGTGATGTGAGATTTATGAATGTGGTTTTGACAGTACCTATGCTTAAGCAGAGTCCTTAGATGTGTGAGGTTTGCAAAGAAATAGGAAAGACAGGATAACATCCTGAAATGACTGTTTCCAAGAAATGATTCTGTACGGAATTATACTTGGTCATCTGTAATTAGTGGAAGTTTCTCCATATTTAGGTATTTTCCCCGATACCGAGTGTATTTCTCGTGGTCCTTGGACTCCAGGTTTGTCGTGAAGCCCTGCTGAATTTGCGCCGTGATGGTTATGTTCTTCTGGGCCGTTTGCCTGCGCGGGCGCAGGAATACTCCCTTCTGCTGAAGCGGGGGAGTTGACGGACACTAGTCATTGCTCCATATGTTGGAGGGCAACTAAGGTTTATTTTTAACACGTTTACCCTTAGAAATGTCACAAATGGCTGTACATATACACCTATACATATGCACACACTTTATTTAATTTTCTAAAGGAATTTGGGACCAAGAATGTAAGAACTTTGCTTTTACTTCTTTGCTTTGCCTCCTCTTTTTTGGTAGAGGAAATGTTTGACAGTCATCAATAAAAGATTAAATCATTGATGGTTATCGGGATAAACTAAACACGTTTCGTGTGTTGATGCTGGCATAGTAGGAACTTTTCCAAGATGTTTCAGGCCTCATTCTCTGGTTTGTTTAAGGGCAGAGAATAAGGTCACAAAGGAAATCAAACCCTGATGTGGAGAAATGAAACATGAGGCCTACTGACTTCTAAAAAACATTTTAAATAACATTCTCTAAGGTTTCATTTTATACTGAAGGCAGCTGTAATAAGTTTTGGAAGATGGTGTAAGGTTTCTATTAAAGAGAGATTTTTGCTTGCTGTTTTTGTACCCAAATGAAGGAGCGAGGGAGATGGAATTAGAACTTATTTAGTATAAGGTGAGAAACTACAAGTTCTCTCCAGAACTGTAAAATAGTAATTTATATGTTCTACTGTAATTTACAAATTAAAAAATATTAAACTGTTCCTAGATCTTTGAAAATGACATACATAGCCATGGAATAATTTAATAACTGCAACACAAATGCACTTTTGCCACAAGTAAAATAAGACTGCTGCTTTGTAGTATGCTGCCAGCGTAGCCTCAGTGAATAAATTCCCAGTAGATGTTTGCCGCATGCCAAATATATTGGACTGTATAAAAGATCCCATTGTTCCACGGGCATCATTATTTGCTATTACACTCGCAATGTTTGCTTGTGAAACAGTTTATTGGAAACTAGTATGTTTAAGAAGGAACGCTTGGTTTGAAATTCAGTTGATTTGGCTCGTAATGTCAAAGCTTTTACAGTGTACAGCCTCTAAAAATAAATATTTAGGTCCGCTGTTTTTTACTTATCTTCGAAAGAATTCCTGGAGCAGGGGAGAGGGAGCTGGGGCTGAGCAATGGGCGTTTCACTTCTAATTCATAGGCTGAAAGTATATGTAGGTCAATATTAAATTTACTGTCTTTTTTATAAAAAGAAATGGACAGAGTTCATTTTGCCTGAAGAAGGTGGTGAGTCCCCAGCGAGGCTGATGGAACTGCAGCCCTCTGAAGGTTTTCTGGGGAGGGTGGCAGTGTCCGTCCCGCTCACTGGATAATATATTTGGTAACCGGGGCTGTCATTTAGAGGACTTTCTCTTACGCGGTGTTTGAAGGAAAAGTTTTTATGCTTTGCCCACTTGCCCTGTCCAGCAGAAAAAGGCTGTTGGTGGCCCTGGAGGCTGGGGAGCGGGCTCCTGGCCTGCCCACCACCCAGAGATTTTAGCAGCTCTTACGTCAGGCTTGGTGAGGGTGACGGAAAGCTGCCTCGCTGTCGCAGCTGAGGGCGAGGGTCCCATCGGCGCTTTGCCCAAAGGCTGGGTATATCGCATCCACAAAATTGGGCTGGGAACGCTGGCGGCAGTGGCTCTCGGGGTACCCGGATGATACAGGGTGCACTCGGTATATTCACACACGCGAGCTTGGCCAAGAACATTTGATAAATACTTTAGCGAGTCCATAGATTAAAAGCTCTATTGACCCACGTTAAATACACTGCAGTTTTCCAGAGAAAACTCTGTCTCCCTGTGTCCTGCTCGGAATAAGAACGAACTGTGGTATTTCTGCTGCTGTGTCTGGGTAAAGCAGAGAGCAGCTCTCGTGGTGAGAGTGTTTTGAAAAGTTGAGCTGTCTGGTATGTGCATCCTGCATGAGGAGTTGCGGTGCTGAGGCTTCTGCTGCTAGTTTTGAAAAATTCCTTTTGCTTTATTTGAAGACGTTAATCAGGTTTTAAAATGAATCAATAATCTTTCTTCCTAATTTGTGGAGGTTTAATCCAATTAGAATGTTTCAAAACTCAGAGGTACTTACTACAATAGCTTAAGAAAAAAAAAGATATTTTATGTAATTTTTGCTCTGTTGAACTATGAAAAATGCTTAAAGTTCTGAAGCACGGTTTCTCCCCTCCCCCCAAATAGCTATTCTTTATATTACAAGTGTAGTGCTCAAGTCGTCTCCTTTGAACTGTAGTTTTTGTTACACGTTTTGGCTGCAGTGTTATTTCGGAGGAGTCAGCCAACAGGCTTACAGGGCTTTTTGGCTCGAGTTCACTTACAGTTTTCTTGGCAGCTCTGCTTATTTATGCATCTTTATTTCTCTCTCTCTCTCTCGTTCCTTCTCGCTCCCCCTCCGCACCCGAACAGAGCGATCGCCGCACAGGCCCATCCTCCAAGCTGGCCTTCCAGCAAATGCCTCTGCAGTCGTCGGAGGTGACGTGGAGTTTGTCTGCAAAGTCTACAGTGATGCTCAACCTCATATTCAGTGGATAAAACATGTAGAGAAGAACGGCAGTAAATACGGACCAGATGGACTGCCGTATCTCCAGGTTTTAAAGGTGAGGCTTTACAAATGCCGGCGATGGTGATGATTTCTTTAAAGCATTGAGTTTATTTGATGTAAATCCAAGAATTTTGAGATCTGAACTTCTTTTGAAAATAGAAGTGTTTATGTTACGAAGGAAATAATGATTTAGATAAACATTTGATAGTCTAAATGCTAATTGTGCAGCCTATAGACACTGTTTTGCTCTTTTTTTTACTTCTGTGAAGACCTTTATCTCTGAACGTTTCAGGCATGACTTATTCAGAAAAAAATGAAAACCCTCCTAAAGACCATCATTGACATTTATGTTTTGGTAGAGCGAGTCCAAAACATACCCCGGAGAATCTACTCCATTTCTTTCACATTTCTTCAGCCTCTTTATTTCAAAGTAACGTGGCACCTGCTGCCAAAAGCTGTTTGGCAGGATTGGGTTTTCTGGATGCAGAGCCTGCAGAGATGTCCATTTTTCACCGGCGTGCCACGGCATGTTGGTGGTGGGGGCTCATTCCTGCTGGCAGCCGTCCTGAGCCAGCCTGACCAAGGAAACTCCGCACCCCAAAGTTTTCCGAGCTGGGTGGCATTGCCAAAACTCAGCGTGCTGGCAGGCAGGACGGCCAGCTCTATAGAATCATAGAATCATAGAATTGTTCTGGTTGGAAGAGACCTCCAAGATCATCGGGTCCAACCATTAACCTATCACTACCAAGTCCCCCACTAAATCATATCCCTTAGGGCCTCATCTAAATGTCTTTTGAATCCCTCCAGGGATGGGGACTCCACCACCTCCCTGGGCAGCCTGTTCCAATGCCCGACAACCCTTTCGGTGAAGAAATTTTTACGAATGTCCAATCTAAACCTCCCCTGGCGCAACTTGAGGCCATTTCCTCTATACCATCTTGTTCCACGCAGCCCATGTACCAGCCCAGGTGCTTTTTTTTTTGTTCCCCCCACGCCGCTGTTTTCTAACTCCTCGTGTGATGCTTCGGATTTTAAAAAAAACCAACCAACAACAAAAAACTCAAACCAACCCCAACCCCTCCGTGTTTTGACGCTGATACCTGTATGAAGTGGAAGGCATGTTCTTATGACGTGTTGGTGGTGGGACCGTAGACAGATTGGTGTCCGTTTTGGGCGGCAGTTACATTGTTCTCCTGTGTTATTGGTCTATTCTAGCATTCGGGGATAAATAGTTCCAATGCTGAAGTGCTGACACTGTACAATGTGACAGAGGCGGACGCTGGAGAATATATTTGTAAGGTCTCCAATTATATAGGGGAGGCCAACCAGTCTGCCTGGCTCTCTGTTCTGCCAAGTATACAAGGTAACAATGTTTTTTAAAGCAAGCTGGATGTAGAAGCTGGAAAAAATGGTGCTTTGGGAGACTGCAGGCAGCTTGTAGGATAACTCTTTGGCCTTGTGGTATATGTGTAATCCTCCTCTGGTGATGCAACTGGTATTACACCAGCAGCCATGGAAAAATTCCCACAATATTCTGTGTGTTCCATAAGCACTGGTTTCTGACGCTGACCTTTATTCTCTCTTGTGTTTGGTGTCTTTGTGTCTGTGTGTTTATGTCCAGTTTTGTTGTTAATTCTGCATACTTTGCAGTTCACGTGCACAGTACTCATTGAGTAATGTAATTATGACCTAATTAGTGTGTGTATATATATATATATACACACATATGTGTATATATATATGAAATGTTCACATAAATACCCACTGAAGCATAAGTCAGGTCAGTTTAGTCACTTAAAACTTCCCACGTCACCTGCAACTATGCAGGGTGGGAGGGTTTTCCAGTTGTTATTCACCCGTTACTACCTCTGTAATAACCCATCCAAACCAATAAAGACTGGCAACAATGCGACTACAACTCACAACTAAATTTACTTTGAAATGATCTGGTAAAAACGTGTTTATTCCCTCATCATGTATTTCAAAGTAACATTTTTGAATGGAACAGAGGCAAAAAGCAGCAAACAATAATTTCTCTGAGATGCCGATGCCCTGCTGCACCCATTCTGGGACAGCTGGAAAGTTCCAGGTCTAAGATTTACTTTATTTGTCTGATCTTGGATAATCACTGGGACACCGATTGGTTTGGTGCATAATGACTTGTCAAGCCCCTGATTTAGCAAGCCTGAAAGGAGACCAGAAAAAAACCCTTCTAGATTTTTTTTTTTTAACTCTCTAAGATTTAGAAAAAATATTTTATTTCCATCTCCTGGTTTTTGAAACTTTGGGGCCCAGTTTTTCTCCACATCTCTGAGAACCACGACTGATCTTTTTTGAACAAGACCTGAGCTACCTTCCTACTCTCTCCACTGTGCTTCTAAGCAAACCACCAAATATTACCAGATTTCAGATTAAATTGAGATTGGGCAACACTGCACGACGTACAATATTTAAGTGTAGCGCGGTGGATGATGCAAGGACCATACACTGCTTAAGACAGCTACTAAGTTGTATCTTTTGGAGCAGAATTTGGCCCCCCCTTTTTTTTATCCTTTCCGAGTACACTTTTATAGTAAATTTTTCCCTCTGAAACAGGTAACTACATGTGAAGGATACCACATTCTGTCTTACTTTGTTTTCTCTTTGTTTTTCTTTCAACTTCCTTTTAATAAAAAACAAAAGAAGGAAAAAACCAAAAAGCTTTGTGGGTTAATTTTTCCATGTCATTTGATTGCATGCATGTTTAGGTGGTGAGTTTAGGTCTGGTGAAGGGTGTTGATTACTTTCTGAGGTGAGCTGGGACCTGTTGGTAAACGCCTTTTAGATGAGGGATTGTGGATGGGGAAGGAGCTTTGCATCTCTACACCTCTGCCTTTACAAAGTGCAAAGCCCCGTGGCTCCATCTCCCTATCCACAAGAATTCTCTCAATGTCTAGCTTTTTCTCTTGCTTCCCTCTTTTGTTTTTTTTTTTAGGCTGCCGGTGTTAACACCACGGACAAAGAAATTGAGGTTCTCTATATACGGAATGTAACTTTTGAGGATGCTGGGGAGTATACATGCTTGGCGGGTAATTCTATTGGGATATCCTTTCACACTGCATGGTTGACAGTTCTGCCAGGTATACACTGCTCTCTTTCCGTGGTTTTTCCTCTTTTTTTCCCCCCCTTGTTGATTGCTGCAGAATTGGCACAGCTTCTGTCCCAGAAAAGGACTTTTACAATGATTATTTTTAAACACAGTTGTTTCAAGCCAATGAATTGTCTTGTCACATATTTGCCACTCCAAAAACCTAACAAAAACAACAACAACAAAAAAGGGGGGGGGTGGGGGGTGGTTAGTGCCCTTAATTGATATATTTTTACATCTGTTAAATGTTCATCCGAAATGCTAAGGAGCTGCATTTCCTTAGCACTTCAGGGAGATAACTGAAAACCAGCGCGTTAATCATTGTAAACTTTTTCAAGAGGAGGAAATTCAAAGTTTCTTATGAAGCTTTGGGACTAATTTGGCCACAATCATGTATTGGTTCATCAAAATACCTGAGCTATTCAATGTGCTTAAATTCACTTTTACCTATCATCCAAATCTTTTATGGAAATTCTGATTTTAATGCCACTGGATCGTGTACAGAAGCAGTGCCTTCCATATCTTGGGAATCGGCTCCGTGCAACTTTAAACATTGCATGCTCTAAGAAAACAAGTAGTCATTTGCTTTTACTGCAAAGCATGTCTTGCTGTTCTGGGGTTGATGATGTTTCTGTCCTTAAAAGAAACAAACATCAATGTGCTTTATTGCCTGAAAATTGTTATCAGCTGTTAGAAGATGTAACCATAGTTGGTTTTGACACTAGTCAAATTTTCTCATTTATAACTGTTGGCAGCTGCCTTAGGAGTTCCTTTGAAAATACATGAACCACCTGAGGTTTGCTGGGTCATCTTGTGCTTACCATTTATTAATTGTTAAGCCTAAGTAAAAGGAACAAAACCTGCATGTGCATATTGCTGAGGTTCATATTACAGGAGTGAAATGTTCTCACTTTCCGCAGATAATTTCTTACCCTTTATTAAAATATATTGAACAAGGCAACTTTATTACACCTCACTCTTATGTGAGCACCGAGCCTGCGTGGTCTGGCACCAAGCAGGCAAAGCAGTACTTGTGTAGAGCTTGCTTCTGCTAGCAGTGTTTGCGTTTTGCAAGTGCTTGAACAGCATTTTTTTAACAGATTTTCTTGAATGAAATATTTTTCTAAGCCTAGAATGAGGCACAAGAAAATTTCAGCTTGAACGTGCATTGCTTGCGGAGTGACCGCTGATTGCTGTGGAATGCTGTTTATCCGGGGGTTGAATTCCAGATAAGGGATTAGGGACAGTGTTTGCACATATAACTGTCTTGAAGATAATTTCAAAATGGTTTCAATCAGAGCAACAGCTATGTAGAACCACTCCCACTAAAATCTAATCTCATAGACTAGTAACCGCTGATGAGGTTACTTGAAATATGCAGTCCTCACAAAAGAGGGCTGTTAATTAATGGATTGCTAGCAGTTCAGCTTTCGCTTGCCTTGTGCTTTTTAATCCGACACTGGGCTCTTCAAAGGACCTCAGGGGAGTTAGGCACCCGGCATGAACCGCGGCGAGTTAAGCAGCTGGACAGCCGGGTCCTTGAAACACTCTTGAAATCCCCAACCTGAATTTAGAAACATGATGAGGGACCGATTCATCCTGCCTTCCCTCTGTATTTTGAGATCCCAGTGAAAATTTTGGATAAACAGGCAATGCAGACTCAAGCCCAAACATCTATTTGCAAATTTAGACACTTTTCTTTTAGGCTAGCTAATTCAATATTTTATTTTTAGATGTGTCTTTATGTGGTTAAAAAGAATTACAGTGCTTTTGAAGTTGGACTTGAGCAACAAAATGAACCTGAGACTAGTTTGAACACTTCAGTTTTTTCTTTTGCCCTAAAAATTATGCTTGATCATCCAATATTTCAATGTATATGTATCTACCTATCTAGGCAGACACATGTATATGCGCCTATATGTATACATACATGCACAAGCTCACACTCGGTGGCAAACTGAGAAGTCAAAGCAGCAGTGATCTAGAAAGAGGAATTACTCTCAGATTGCAAGGTGGCCTAAACATCCACAGTATTCTGTATGTCACGCAGTCACTGCGAGAATTGCTGTTTTACCGTGTCATGTTCTTCCAAGCACTGTACTGAACCATGCTTGTACCATGTGCTAACTCTGTGGCGTGATTGTTCCCTCCCAAAACCTTCCAATCCAGCTCCTGAAAAAGAAAAAGAATATCCGACATCTCCAGACTACCTGGAAATAGCAATTTACTGCATAGGGGTCTTCTTAATTGCCTGCATGGTGCTGACAGTCATCCTGTGTCGCATGAAGAACACCACCAAGAAGCCCGATTTCAGCAGCCAGCCCGCTGTCCATAAGCTGACAAAGCGAATCCCTCTCCGCAGACAGGTAACAGAAAGTAGATAAAGAGTTTAAAAAAACTTTTACCAAACAACTAAGCCAGCATGTCCTTCTGGTGGAAGCTTGGGGAAGGGGAATAAATAAGCATTAAACCAAATTGCAGTAGGGGTAGGATTTAATCTGGCACCTTGGAGGCTGGTGTGGGAAGAAAGTACATCTTAACGCAGCCATGTGTGTCTCAAGGCAAGGAAATCAGGGCAGGGATGCTAGAGGAGAAATGTAAAAAACTGGAATATGTTCTGTATTAGCAGTCTATAGATGGAAAAAGCTCATTGGAGTCAATGGAAAAATTTTTACTGAATTAATGGACTTTGGAACAGAATCCTATTTAATTGTGTATTTAGAATGTTTCTAAGGTGACTATTATTGCAGTAACTAGGTACCAGATACAGAGAGGTATTTTTCAAGAAGAATTTTGAAGATAGGGGCGGGGGAGGATTTCATAGCCAAGCATCCAGAAATCACCCCAAAATAGAAAAAAAGACTGTAATAAAGTAAAAATAGAGGAGATAGTATATCAGATCTCAGACAGTTTGATTAAGGTGCTGATGCTTTTGAGTGAGGAACAAAAGCAAATGTCAGGTTTAAAATGCACACAGCAGCATCACATAAAATACATTTTACAGTTGCTTGTGGCTGGCAGCGAGTGTTTCTGGAGAGGGCAATACCACAAGCAACAAACCAGTTGAACGAGTAACAGGCCTTTGGCTCTGTCACAGGCCGGCGCTTGCCAAAACAGCCTCCATTCCCACATACTATCGTCTCCTGAAAGACTTGTTTCTTTTGAAGCTGGAGTTTAATACGTTTTGATTTTTTTTTTCTTGCAGTAGGTCTTCAGGATAGACCTCTAAACCCACCAAAGCCACCGCCAGGTTTCAGCCCTGCGAGGTGGAGGGGTGTTGGTGTCTGAGGCTTTGGTTCACCTCGTTATTCAAAATAGGGACCATCTGCAAGGGCTGGATCCAGGCTCTGGTCATGGGGTTTGGAGCTCAGGGTTTAGTTTGAGTCCATCTGCACCATTTCTGCAGATTGTTTCTACAGCCTGTCCATAATGTTATAACTATCGGTAATATGTGTACCTTAAAAATAGCTCTCCGGTGTGGGCAAGTGAAATTTAAATGCACAATGAGCCAGAGTTAGGGTAGAGCTTGGTCTTGGGATTTCATTATTACTTTTTTCTGAACCCTTTTTTCAGGGTTTTTGCATCTCCTTGGTTAGAAATACTACAGAGAAATCCCTTTGGTAACGCTTTAGCCATCTTCCTCTAACGTGCAGTATTTTACAAAATCCTGAGGTGGGGGACATGAACTTTGATCTGAAAAATACTGGGTTTGTTTTATGAGCAAAAATGATAATTCTTATTTTGTCTGACTTGGCTACGTTGTTGTTGTTGTTGTAATTTTATGATTTTATTCATTTGCTTGAGGATCACTGGGAAGGAGAGGGGTTTTTGTCTCTGAGTATATCAGAAAGAGTGATGAGAAGCCCTCAGCAAAATTTACACATCTCTGTGGCTAAAATTCGGTGTGGCTTTCTGGACAAAGAAAAGGCTTTTCAAATGTTGTCTGCTTAACCAGAGAGAGATACATATCAGCTGCTTAGATAAAAGACATTTATGAGATTTCTGCCTAAATAAAAAAGCATCATAATGACTCAGAGATCAGTTGACGGCATAAAAAATACCTAGGGTTTGGTGTGAGCTCAGTTGTGTCAGCTGGAAATGGCTCCTCGGGGGGAGAGTGTTATTTCATTGCGTGTGACAGCAGTGCCAACCGCTGCCCTCAGTTTAGTTATTTATCGTTAAGTGATGCAATATGGACCTTCTCCAAAGCTATTGTTTTCACAGAGGAAAAAAATCTGTCTTATAACATGCTTGTTAGGTTGTATTTTATCGGTTTATTTTGGTTCTCATCATAGAATCACAGAATAGTTTGGGTTGGAAGGGACCTTTAAAGGTCATCTAGTCCAACCCCCCCTGCAATGCGTTTTCTAGATTTTCTTAGCAAAAACGGCATTTTGCTTTTAAAAGTGGGAATAATTTTTTGAAAAACAATGTATGTTTGAAAGCGTGAATCCTATTTCAATCCCTAAGTAAAAGTCACACTGCTCTCAGTTCTCCCGAGTATTTTTTTTATTAACAGGAGTTTCTCCTTGAAGGGCTCTCTGCTGTTGTGTCTTCATAGAGGAAAATACAACTACTAAGTGTTAAAAGAAATCTGTATTTCTGTTTTGATGATTTCACTGGTCATTCCACTAATTGTTTGTATTAGCTTGCAGAGAAAGGCAGGATGAGACAAGGGGTCTCTGAAAACTTGCTCATCAACAGGGAATATTTCTTAAATTTTCAGTTAGCGGTCTCCTTGGTCTCCAAGGCTGCAGCAGTTATTTCGTTTCTGCATCTTTTAAAGCTGCTTTTGGATATCAGAATTATTGTCACAAATCAAGAATTAAAAAATAAGTCAGGAGGTGTTTTATTTAATGGGTGTGTGTTTCTGGATTATTTGACTCGGTTTGTTTTGTTCTTCTGCCAGCCTTACTTTTTTGTTTCAGTTTATTTGTATTTCAGAGGATTGTATTTAAAGCCTGGGGGTGGTTTGTCACTAAAACTCTATTTGTCTGTCGATCACAGAAGGGTCTCACTTGCCTTTGTGCTGTGCAGGGGAGGAACGGAGAAAGTGGCCGAGTTGAGAGGACGGGTGCGAGCGAGCAGGGGAGATGCTCGTGGCAGGTAGACTCTGTGAGCTGGGCAGAGATCTGGGGCCGGGTGATGGGATTTGTTGGGATTCCAGAGAAATGAGGCCATAGATTGGGGAATTCTTGATATTGTTTTCAAAGCTCTCTGCTGCTGGGTCAAGCTCCCCAAGGATCTGGATATGAAAATAATCCTGGTTCACGAAGAGGCGTTTGCATGACTGTGATGCCATCTTGTCTAAGCGGGATAAGAGTCTTGCTGAGTAACATATGGTTTGGTTTGCAGGCCTGGATTCTCCTACACTATTTAGTCTGAGCTACCACAGGATTTTATCATTCCCCACATGCAGGCGTTTTTTTCCTGCCAAAATGCGGTTCTTTTCACATTCATAGGAAGGGTCATGATGAAGTCAGGAATTATCGGTTCCCTCCCCCTACAATCCTTAGCCTCACTAGGATCTGGTACTTGGTTTTTGAAATGGAAACTACTTACAGGGAAATCCAGCAAGCAGTTCTTCTTCTTTTATATAAAAGCAGGGAGCTGCAGTGCTCTGTTGGGATTAGCCATGTTCTGCACAGCAGTACCGGCTCGCAAGGGAGGGGGAAGAAGTATTTGCAGGATCAAGCATCACAAGCCGATTTGCCATATAGGCTTTAGGTGCCAGGTTCACTGAACCAAAAGGTAAAGAGTAGCCTTCAATAGGATATACATCGATTTTGTAGAACCTTTTTTTTTTTTTTCTTTTAACAAATAAATTGTAATTAAAACAGACAAAAAGACAGTGCTGCCCTAGTGGTTATAGAAGGTCCTGTCTCTTGTGACTTGCCCAGTCAAAGTCAAGTACAAGTGTTTGTCATCACTAGAGCATTTCATTAGTGCTATCACAGTTAATCTGTCAAATTTGGACCCCCTCAACTTGGGTTTATATATGTGTCTTAAACAGGGGAGAAACGATTTGTTATGCTTAGTATTTTAAATACATTCCCATTAATTTATGTCTGCTGTGGTTGTTGATTCTAATCCTTCATAAAGATATGGTGAGGACATTTGTGATGAGCAAAGACTGATTGGTTTAAAGTAAGGCTTAAGCTCACTGAGCAAAATAGCTAATTCAAAATGATGGTGGCAGCTGGAACCTGAAAATAAGAAAAGTAATCTGGAACAAGTGAAATAACAAAGTATTTCACGTAGTATTGAGCTGTAAAAGTATCATTCATTTTAAGGAATAGACTCTGAAATACAAAGATTAATACACAATTTGCAATAGGATGTGCTGCAAGGCATTTACCTTAATACATATTTTAGTTTCTTGTGTTACTCTTGGATTTCTGTGTATGGAAACCATTGACTAGCCTAGTAGTACTCATTTGCTATTTTGTTGTATAAGTGTTTCAAAAGAAGCACTTCTCTTTAAGGGGTTATGCTTGTGTGCCTGTGTTTTATACGCCAGTACTTACATTAGGAATCCTCAGCTTCATCTGTTTAACCATGTTTCGTGCATTTAACCTTATATTTTCCTAGATCCAGTCACTCAGATGGACTGTTTCTATCAACATGGCATAACTTACTAATTATATTTAGATACATATATGCATATGACTTCAAATTAACTTTTATAGCAGAGCCTTCAAAAAGACTGACAATTATAGGAAATCACTGCATGGCTGCTAAAATCTCACAGCACGAGTGCCAGAACTGACAGATCTAGGCTTCGGGATATGGTATAAATCATCAGTGGAGGAAAACACCCTTCATAATCAATTACAGACAATTACACACTGCTCTGCAGCTGATTTTGCCACATGACATTCAAAGATTCCAGCAAGGATTTGTTTGCTTTAAATGCTCCACTGCTTAGAAATGCTTGTAAAGCATTATCTCAGAGCTGATTAAATACAGTGCGTTGGCCGAAGGAAAAATACGTTGTTAAAATGGGGATATAGTAATGCATTGGCGCGTGAGATTTGGACAGAGCCTTTTGCCTTCTGAAGTGCAGATATGGAGCTAAAGATCTGTCTGAGGCTGGTACTTTTCTGGCCTCCTAAAAGCAGAAAGGAGGCACACAAGGAATATTTTATGGTGGAGGTCTACCTTCCTGTTGAGGTTAATGTATACCACAATAATCCTTTCAGTGTTCTGCTCAAGTCGAGCTGACATCTGCCTTCCTTGCTTTAATTAAACACTCAAAATACCTCCTTAGTGTAGTGTTATCACTTAAAACAGGTGTCACCAACCCAGTGAGTAGACCTTGAAGATGTCTAATTCAGCTACATCAGGTGCCCTTCCTTGCTTCTCTGCCCTGGCTCTGCTTTGTTCCTTTATCTCCGAGATACCCACGTTGGTGAGCTGGGCGATTGCCCAAGAAGTTCATGCTTTTTGACTAGATGTCCAGCTGCTGCTTCTTGGCACCTGGTAGACCCAAAAGTGGCTCTGGAATCTGTATATTGCCATATACAGTTACAAGCTTGCTGCAAAACCTCAGTATGGCCTCTGTTATGCCTGTGTCCTACGTACCTTGAATTTTTGCATGACTGAAAGCAAAAAGAGCATCCACATACTTGAAAGCAACTCCACACGCAGGTTCATGGCAGGAGTGTCACTGGTTCTTGAACCTGTATGGTAAGGGGTTGGAGACCAGTGCTACAGGTGAAAAGGGGAAAGTAGCAACCTGGAAAAACACATTCTATATGCTGTTACTTAAATGTATATGTGTAGATTAAAGTTGACCAAGTCTACTGACCTTGGAGTCGGTAGGGTTTTCCTCACTGTTTTATAGTGCACTCTAAGCCAATGAAAAAAAGATGCTTAAGGGATGAGTTCAAAGGTTAATTCTTTACTATTGCAGAAAAGGTGAAAGGCCATTTTGAAACAGAAAATCTCCAGCCATAGGCCAGCCTGGGTTGGCTTTGTCTTTTCTAGAGCAGATTTTTATAGCCCTTGAGCTCCTGTAAGTCCTCGTACTGCTCCAGTTAATCAGAGTAATATTCCCTGGGAGTGCAGTCCATTTTTCTTCTCCCAGACACTGAGTAGTTCCTCTGGATGTCTCATCATTCCTGTCCACGTTAATGCACTTTGGTTACCTACAGCATCTCCGGCCAATCGTCCAGTTATCGCATGAAGTAAACATGTGCAATTGTGTTAAAAGGGAAATTGGCAGAGTCTTTCATCTGTTTTTTTCTATACATTATTACTATTTAACTTCTGTGTTTGAAATACATCACCAGAGTATTTCAGTTTATTGCAAGTTTACATTTATAGGTTTTAACCATGCTAAGACTGCTGATTTGTGAGTGTAAGAGCTAGTGAAAAGATGAAACTCTGGCAGACATCTCAACAGTGTCTAATACAAATATTGTATTCATTAAAAAAAAAAAAAAAAAAAAGACCCCAGAACATTTTGGACCATTTCTGATACATAAGGGATATCATCTAAATTTTGCAGCTTCACTTCCATGCCTTCCTGATGTCCCATGAAAACAGGGGCTATACTGAGAAAGGAAGGTGAGAAAGTAAAGGCAATGTTAATAAATACATTGATAAATAAATCAGGACTCTTGGTAGAATGGCTGGTGGGTGGATTTTGGAAATGTGAAGGAAGGGATCGAGGAGTGGTGGTAGTAGGTTTGCAGTGAGAGAGTTTTAAAAATGGAAACCAGAAATAAGAGAAATAAAATTCAGGGGACGTTGTGGGGGACAGAGGAGTTGCCACATTGTTGGTGGAGATTTGCACGTTTCTTAGTGCTGAGCTCGTTCATTTCATGAAGCATCATTTTTAAATGGTAGTGAAATACTGAAAATGAGGAAAAAATAAGAAAAAGTGTATTTCCAGCCCTGGTTCTCATGCTGACCTGCCATGCAGCTCTGAGAGAGCAATTGAGCTCCAGCAGACGTGTTCCCCTCTGTACGCTGGGCATGGCAGCATCTCTCTTGAAGGACTCTGTTCAGTATTCACTTACTGATTTATTCAGAGCTACGTAGTCTGCCTTAATGTAGTTTTCTGTTTGTATCCCAAGTGGTCACCGTATTTATTAGCCTAGAGGAATGTGCCAGGTACTTATATTTGCTGAAAGTAAATATTAATGTTAACAATGGTTGGGTGGATGAGGGGGAAAGCAGTCCCCCTCCCTTATATGAAGGGTAGCCCTATTTGTGCAGTTGTACTTGCTTGTTCCATAGATACCACATCTCGCATGCAGGAGCCGGAGCTTCTGATATGAAGGGTGGTCTGTCAGTCAGTGGCAAAACTGATTACCAAGGTTAATTTTTTGATAGCAGTCCTTAACCCTTTCTTCCTTATGAAACCTCTTTCCAGTCTTAATCTCTGGTCTTAGAAAAATGTGTCAAGAAGCCAACTCCATTTGATGAGATGGGTTTGAGGATGTTGACCTGCAAAAAGAGCTCTCCAACACAACAGGTGGTCAGAGTCACGATGAGAAATTTGTTTGAGAGCTTTAGCCTTGTTTTGTCAAAAGACATTGTGTAAGAGCATGGCTTGCAAAAGCCGTTCAGCCCCATTCTGGGGAGCTCGAGTAATTCCGTGGGCTGAGACACTGTAATTGTTAATTGGACTTGAAATAAGGGAGCACCAAGTTGTGCTTATCAGGTGTCATCAAGACAAGAGGATTTTGTGTTCATATCACTGTGTGTCACTGATTTGCACTTTAATGCTGTTAGGATCTGTTTGCTTGTAATTGCTTTTTTTATCTAGTTACAAGACCTCTGGAACAAAATTGTAGCCTGGTGACATTTTACATAAGCAAACCTAGTGTCAAAGTTGACTCCAGGTGATGAAGACGAAGGTTGAGAGTGGTAGTTCCTCTGATGCTCTAGGTTTCCAGCTTGGGCAGAGTCCCAGTGATGCTGGCCAAGAAGCACCTCCTGCCGCCTGATGTGAAGACGGGTACCAGCGATGGCGTTGTGAAACAACCTTCATCCCGCCTTGGCCACCAGATTTGGGCTTGCCAAGCCTGTCGTGGCCTGAAGAGAGAAGGAGGATTCACACTTAAAGGAGGGGGCAGAGTGGCAATACAAGCACTTTTGGTTTGTGTTCATATTCACTTGAAACCCTGAAATCGGCAGACAGCAGGCTGCTGCTTCCAGGTTTGAGGAACGAGCCTTATGGAAGATACACCGTTCACACCAAGACCAGTTTTGTTACCTGGATGGAATAGTTGCCTCCTTTTTCAAAGCAGTTATCATTAAGGACCTTTGATGCTCTAAGGAAAATGTATTGTTGTTGAGGCTGGTGAGAAATCATACTCCGAAGTGAATTACATTTCAAAGCATTGGAAATTATTTTTATGAGCTCTTCTCCACATTGCCTGCAGAATCTTTAATTAAGAATGTAGTTAACTGAAAACTTAAGTAACCCCCAATTATTGTGATAGCTTTTTGGTGCTTTCAGTATTGAAAGCTTAGAAAATATGTGAGAGAATCCAACATTTCCTACACAGTAATATGCATCTGACCTTGATCATTGGCACTGATGAAAAAAACAGGAGCCTCTGCAAAACTACCATGTTTCAATTAAAAATTCAAAATTTCAATGTAATAGTAACATCAAAAAATAGTAAATTGTGTGCTGATTTGGGAAAAGAAATGGTGACACGGACAACTAGAAGTGAGTGGAAGAAGAGAGCTTGTTGGTAACCTCTGCTCACGGTACAAGCTGCCCACGTAGGTATCTGAGGATGGTGGTGTAAATACTCTCAGTTGATTTAAAAAAATATTAATTTGATAAATGGAAAGAGAGAAAAGTTTCTTTAATTTATCTTCTGAGTGAATGTATTTAAAACCTATAGGGCTTGCAAACTATGGGACAGACTTAACAGCCTTGGCAGCGATTAGAGTCAGCATTGTGCTTACAAGGGAGGGTAAATGTGTGAGAATAGTGCCCTAGAAGCAAGACTGTAGGTTCACCCACTTTTTCCTAATACCACTGTTCTGAGCTGGCTTGGTTCTCAGGTGCTGCTGTTCCTCAAATATTGGGTCAAGATTACATCTCTGCCTTTTTTTTTTCTTTTTGCATCTTGTATTGCAACAACAGGTGTCGGCCGACTCAAGCTCCTCCATGAATTCCAACACGCCTCTGGTGAGGATCACTACTCGCCTCTCCTCTACTGCCGATGCCCCCATGCTGGCAGGCGTCTCAGAATATGAATTACCAGAAGACCCCAAATGGGAGTTTCCAAGAGATAAGTACGTAGCTTGTTTCTCTTAACACTACCTATGTGTGTCTGAAAAACATGACACAGTATGAGAGGAAGCATCTTTCCCAATGTCTCCCAGAGTTTCTTTAGTTTAACGGAAATCTCAGTTACCTGAACCTTCTCTGAAGATCAAGATCCAATTCAATTTTCTGAAACCAGTTTGTTTAAATAGAAACTAAATTTTCTCTGCCCGTCGTTCTGATTTTATTTTCAGATTTCTTGTAGGTTTTCAGATACCCTGCTGAACTGTAGCTCCTCTGTTAGGAAAGGCATGAATCTGAAATGTTATTTCAAAATATATATATGATCTAGACTGGGAGAGATATCCACATACAAGCATTGCTGAAGGGCAATCGAAATTTCCCCAAGTAATACCTCTGTACATTAAACCATGTTTCTTAGTTGATTAGTTCATTGGTTAATATTTATAAAATAGGTAATACAATATCATGTAGGAGATAAAGGACGTGTAGAATATGGTATTAGACAATCTTTTCTTTCTGTCAGGACCTTCTGGGTAGGATTTTGTGTTGATTTTGTATTAGCCTGTATTAATAGAGATGATGGTTTTCAATTTAGTGGGACATTTTGCATATTGTGTACATATACGTACAACTTCTGTGGCTTAAAAGTATTAGGTTTCAAGCAGAACATACTGAATCTTGATATATGCAAATTCATATGGCTACATAATATTTTCTTCAAAGTCTGTTGACGAACATGCAAAATGAGCTGCTGAATAATCTAATTAAAGCTGTAACCATATTTCTTAATATAAAAAAGACATGTAAAAGAGAGATAATATTAACACAGGTAGAACCATGATTATATATTAAAGTTAGTACTAACTTTAAGAAGTCTTTAGGTGGCTTTGAGAAAATAACACCTTTTATCATGAACAGTTCTCTTTCAAAGTTCAGCATTGTAACTTTTGGATAGAAGAGCTGTAATGTCGAACCTTCTGACAACTGTTCTGGAAATTATTTTAATGATGTAGCTGAAAACTAGTGCAAAATGCTGTAATTGCCACCTGCAGTATTCTAGTCAACAGTGGGGGCCTGTACATGTACTTCTGTCAGCCCATACGTACCCTGGGGGGATACACTAAATGCGGAAAATTTTAGAGTGCTAAACATTTAAAACCAGCATTCAGCACAAATGTAGGTGGAGCAGATTTGCAATGAAAGGAGGCTATTTAGAGGCAGTTTATTAGGTTGGGGGGCAGGAGGCACACAATGAGGGGTTTGTTACTTTAGTCCTAGCAGGGCAATAGCACATAAATTAACCAGTTTCCAATGCAAATGTTTGTTCTCTGCCAAGATCCTAAATTCAGTTTTCATTCTGGAGAAAATGCAGGATGACCTCAGCGTAGCATACGCTGCCCTTCAGTCTTTGCACCTTTTTAAACTTGCGTTTGCTTTAGAAACCAATCCTAAGCAGCTTGAGGAATTCTCACCAAGGCAAAGACCACATTTGACAAGGAGTCTGCGGGCTGCCCTCGGGAGGAGCCACCTCTCCCTTGTCTTGTGCCTGAGCAGATAAGCAGGGTTTTCAAACCACTTAGCCCTGGTCTAACACTCTTCTGTTGATGGTATGACAACTTCTCCCTGTATTTCACGGGTAAAGACAGAAGTCCATGCTTTTAAGAACGAGTCCCTACATATAACATGTCTATGAATCCTGCTTTTGACCATGGAAAGCCAAGACCTTAAGAGCTCGGTTATGAAAATGCTTATCTGAATCTGGCCCCTACACTGGATAACGTTAGCAGCATCAAACCCGCCGAGTGCCCTCCCCGATTTCTGCCGTGGCACTGCTTCTGGAGTTAGATGATAATTTCTGTGAGTTACAGAGCCTGAATGTGGCCACTAAGCACCTACACTGGAACCAAAAAGATTTTGCCCAGAGGCTTTGAAGTTTCTTTTTTATTTTATCTCTTTATCCTCCTAAAGTTGAGATCGACATCTCTGTGTTCATCTGTTACAGCTGAGCAGGTTTTGCAACCAGGTCTATGCTCCACAAGATGCATTTTGCATAGCCCAGTTAATGACTGCTCTTTTTAAAAGGTTTCTTATGTTGATACTGTGATTATAACCGAGTTTCAGTTTCCCCCAGTCTCTGCTTCCCGCTCTCGGAGCAGACCCCGGGTGCTGCAGACAGGAGGCATCTTCTGTCACCCTCATACATGACATTTGTGGCAGCGAAGAGCCCGCAGCCAAGAAACAGCCTATGTGCTAGACCCAGCTGTGGGTAAATAAAGCGTCCCGTCTCGCCCCTTAAAGGATCAAAGCGCTGGGGGAATGTGCGAGGCTGTCGGAAGAGCGATCTTGCTCTGGGTAGGGAGGCCGTGGAGAAGACGGCTCGTAGGGGATGCTCAGACCTGCCAAGTGCTTTGTCCGGCGGAGGTGCTGCCTTTGTGCCGCCGCTCGTCCGGCCGGGCAGGGAGAGCGTCGCCTCTGCGTGAGCAGCGCCGGGGCTCGCAGCAGAAGAGCGGGGCCGGAGGCAGCGGCGGCCGCGGCAGCTCCTGGCAGCCGTTCAAGGCACGTGAGCATTGCCGGCGCCTTCACCCCGGCTCTCGCAGCAGTAACCCCTCCCGAGCCTTCGCCACACGCTTGTCATCGGCCTCTCTTCCCTTCCCCTTCTCTCGCCTTCGTCCTCCCTCCTCTCTCCCACAAGAAGGCGGCCGTCTGGCCACCTCACCAGCCACACCAAAGAGAGATGGGTGTGATAATTACCCGCAGCTGCGCCCAAACATGGTGTCTACTGACTCTCTGTCTCTGCGCTGTCTAATCCCTTCGGCGTAAGAGATCATCAGGCAAATGTTCACGGCCCACATCCCCAAACAGAAAGCAGGAATACGAATTTTGAGCTAAAATTGAGCTACCTGAGAGCATGTTTGAGTTTCCTTTCTGTCTGCACTGCGCTGTTATATCACAGGAGTTAGTAATATTTAAAACACCCCCCTGCTCTTAATACCACCCTTTACCATACAAATCATCAGCTGCCTGAAAGCGACCACATGGCAGCACACGCAAAGAAACTCTTCTTTCATCTCCTTGCAGTCAACGTGAAAAAGAAGATGACCGGCCGTGTTACAATGATGGGAGAAGCTTGCGTGTTGCTGGCTGCCCCTGGATTTCAGCCGCGGTCTGATGCTTTTTGAAAGCTCTGCCCCTTCACGCTGTGTCTCGCCAGTAGCCATCGAGTACAGCCTCTTATTACAAGGAGAGGGAGTTTAAAAGCTGGATTTACCAACTGATCTGCCCGTACGAGATGCTCGCTGTGTTGTCCCTAAGAAAACATACTGCAGCGCACGTGAAAACCAGTGCGCACCCAGAGCGTCATTAGTTCCATATGATAAATGCTTCATGCTGCAGCAAGTTGTTGAAAGCTTTTTATATTTAGCCCTGGAATTTCACTGGCTGCATCCCTTCACCAGATGCTGTGTGTTAATCTCCTGTTTACACCCCTAGGCTGACGCTGGGTAAACCCCTGGGAGAAGGTTGCTTTGGGCAAGTCGTCATGGCCGAAGCGGTGGGGATTGACAAAGACAGGCCAAAAGAAGCGGTGACTGTGGCAGTGAAGATGTTGAAAGGTAAGAAAATGGCTGATTAGGGATCAGGATGGGTGATGTGGTAGTTCTCATCCACAAAAAGTTTCTTTTGTGGCATCTGAACTCTGTCATCGTTGGGGGGGTCAAAGAGCACATAGCTGACCTCAGCCTTCAGCAGTTTGGGGTGTAAATCGGCGCCCTTGACAGCCTGTTTATCTTGAGCAGTGAGTATTTAGGAGCCAGGGGATGTATTAGCATCGTGTGGGTCGTCTCTCTGCTTTTAGTTTAGTTCACGTCAGAGGCTGCCATGTGCAGATCCTAGCCCATTCGCTCCAGGTGGTTGGTGCCTATTTATTTTCAATTTAACCGTAAGGTTAGTTTGTAAGAAAGGTATAGTTATTGAAGGTTTGCTAGCTAAGTCAGCATTCATATTCCTGTATCGCCTCTTAGCATGTATAACTGAAGAGGTGGTCAGTCCATCAAAGAGGCTGAGACTATTTTTAGTTAGGACATAACATATGACTTTGTATAACATACAGTGTATACTGGAAAACAAATCCCGTATTCTGCATTTTGAAGCACACATGTTTCACACCAGCTGGTGAGCCTTAGTGAAGTTCAGGCTGGCACACTAGAAAACAGGAACTGAATCTGTGTCTTGTACAGATGATGCTACAGAAAAAGATCTATCCGACCTGGTGTCCGAGATGGAGATGATGAAGATGATTGGGAAGCACAAAAATATCATCAATCTCCTTGGAGCCTGTACCCAGGATGGTGAGTAGAGAAAAAAAAGTAACCCAGGACTTTCCGACAGGTCTGCGAAAGTCTCATTAATCATAATTTTTCAAGAGGTTTTAAGGAAACAGTCATGCCGTGATGGGATTTTTAGATATTTCCCTAGCTTAGCAGCAATATTTTAACTTCTGTGTCTCATTATACTTGCAGCTTTCATATGAGAAAGGGTACTATATCATATGAAAACTCTCTAATCCCTTGCTGTGAGGAAAAAATGACATTTTACAGGGGCTTTACCCACGCCTGTGGTTCTGAATTGTCAGTCCTGCTTCAGTGAAACTTGTATCCCACAAATTTGAAATGAGTGCTTTTACTCTCTAAAGAAACAGTGTTTTTATTAAAAGCTAATTATGTCCTGTGAAGCCGATGCAGAATGGCATAAAATTCTGGAAATTAAAAAAAAATCTTAAGAAGCACTTCCCCCTTGTTTGAGATCTCATGGCATTTTTTGATTGCAAGTGCTTGCTTTTTCAGTTCATGGCATGGTCTGGAAGGAACAGGCACTGGTCAGGGTTTAGGTGGTTTCAGTCACTAGCTGTAGCTCCGCCACTATCTGGCTATGGAGCTTTGGGCCAGTCACTTCGCCAAGCCTGAACCTCCTTTTCTTTTTCTTTCAAGTTGTGCTTACTGATTTCACAGTTAAACATTTATTCATTTAGTTCATTTTATTATAGGACGCTAAAAGCTTCTCTACATAAAAACATTTCACCCTTCAACCTTACTCCAGTTTTCATAGAATCATAGAATTGTTCTGGTTGGAAGAGACCTCCAAGATCATCGGGTCCAACCATTAACCTATCACTACCAAGTCCCCCACTAAATCATATCCCTTAGGGCCTCATCTAAACATCTTCTGAACACCTCCAGGGATGGGGACTCCACCACCTCCCAGGGCAGCCTGTAAACCATTTTCACACGGTTCTGTTTATCCAAAGGTCCGTTGTACGTGATAGTAGAGTATGCTTCCAAAGGAAACCTGCGTGAGTACCTGCGAGCACGCCGCCCCCCGGGGATGGAGTATTCGTTTGATATTAACAGAGTACCAGAAGAGCAGATGACATTCAAGGACTTAGTGTCATGCACATACCAGTTGGCAAGAGGCATGGAGTACCTGGCTTCACAAAAAGTAGGTAGAACTCAGCAAATATTCACAAAGCACATGGTGCGTATTTGTTCGGCACTTTTTTAGTTTAGTTTTGTTCTCATCTCGTTTGTGTTCAAGAATTTGGTGGGAAAAGGACCTATTCATACACTTAAAGTTTTTTTTAATCTCTGTTTAATGGCATTGCTAAAATGAGGCCCAGAGTGGATCGTTTAAAGTAAATAGTGTGTACATATCTGTGCTTTGAATTCATAAGCACAGGTGGTCACTTGATTACACAAGTCACATTACTCCACCCGTGAGACAGCAGGCACCATTTGCCTTCTGTTTCCAGTCAAATCGACCAACTCAGCTCACGTAGTGATGTAAAATAACTGAATTCAGTTAGTGAAAGGATTTACAGAATGATAACAGGCAGAGCTGAGAAGACCACAAGATGCCAGGGCAAAAATTGACAGAAGGGGCAAAAATAAACGGAGTGAATTAGTCACTTAAATTATGCGCTTTACGTAAAACTGGTATTTGTCAGGAGAGTAAGCTTGTTGAAAGAATTTATTTATCCTGTCATGTTCATGGACACTTATTTCTTCAACTTTTCTTCAAATAGATATATATTTTTTTAAACCAATAATTTGCTTAAATTGTAGTTACGAAATCTTAGATAGCCCTGTGTAACAAACTCTGTAAACGTACTGTGACTTGGTGGACAGGCAATCATGAAACACCCTGGGCGGTGTTTGGATCCGTGTCTGAAGCAGAGCCCCAGCCGCTGAGAAGTACTTCCTGCAAGGTGTGGAGAGCTTAGTGGGATTTATACCGATTTCCAGTCATGTCCACTCCCAAGTATGGAGCTGGTTTTAACCAAAGACCAGAGCTCAGTGCAAACCTCCAGTCCTAGTGCGTGGAGTCATGAGTTTTTAATTGCTTTTCTGCACTTGTAGAGGTTGGAGGGAGGGGAAATCGAGGTCTAATTTTGCTTTTATTCTTTTGTTTTGAAACAGTAATTCTTAGCGTAGTAGAGTAGACAGGGTGACATGCATGACACCAAGACAAAATCTTCTAATGGAGTAAGCATTAGGTAAAGCACCTTAGGATATCTCTTTCTAAGACTGATGAAATGTTTGCCTGGCAGTGAGCCATGTCCCAAGAAAATAGAACTGTTGTGAAAGGAAAAAATAAATCTTTTGATTGGCAAATCTTGAGAACAAGCGTCTGCCTGAGCAGCTCTGAAGTGCTGTTGTAGGACGCTGCCAAGAAGGTGTGCGCTCACACAGATGCACATGGCAGAACCATTTCGTCCTTGATCCAGTTCCTTTGCAAAAACACTTGATCAGCGCTGTGCCGAACTTGACAGAAAGTGAGGTGTTGCACAAGGCAGAGGGAAAACAAAAGCAGCACATAGTAAAACTGTGCATTCCGGTTCTTCAGATATCCCACCATTTCTGTTTGTGTTTCACTAGTTCTTTTCCCCTTAGGGATCCATTTATTGAGCTGGAATAATAAGAGAGCTGGTCTTCTCACGGTATTTCCATCATGCAGGAACTGTGAGAAGGCCAGTGTTCTTGTTATTGCAATCCAATAAATGGCTCACTGAGACTTCAAAAAAGAAAAAAAAAAAAAAGTAAAAAAGTAAAGATGATGTTTGGGCACCTACTTTTTGCCTTAGAAAAATTTTTTTGCCTTACAAGCAATTGTACTTTGGAAAGAGGATATTGTTTCTAAGTTGAATGGATGCTTTTTAAAATTCTGTTGACGTGTCCTCTCCAACCTTCCACTACTGTGCAAGAACCACAGGGGAGCTCCAGATAGAGGGGCTGGCAGCAAACCATTAGGGCCAGAGGGTCAGCTATGAAACCTGTCAGTTATGGAAATCAATAGTGGCACCATTTTGAAGATAAGAAGAGTCTCAGTTGCAAAAACGCAGGGTATGAGAAAGCTGAAATATACTGACAGAAGATACCAGGGTTTGAATGACTTGGTGTATTCGCACAGAGGTGTTTCATGCCATTTGAGATGCTCTGCGGTACCCCCAGCCTGCCGTTCTGGAAAGGCGTGGGTCTTCTATAGATCCTGTGTAGTCTCATCAAGATACTTTGGATACCCTGGGGCATCTCAGATGACATTATGTACTTGTATTTGGGTGACTGGATTGAGTTCCTAGTGTCTGAGGGGATGTTCTTGTAGGGTTTGAGAACAGGGACAGGGAAGTAGGAAGGCTGGCCTGTGTTGTTTCTGCTACCGGAGCATTGCTGATGCTGAATTAGAAGTCTGATTTGATGCTGAAAGCATGTGCTGTGGTCTGGTCCTGTGCACATGAAGGCATTGCTGGAGCAAGTTTTTCCTGGCAGTTCCCCATGGCTAACCCAGTGAGGAGCAGAAGCTTTGTAGGCTCGTTTTACCCGTGCAGGATAAGAGATCTCAGAAAATTGCTGGGGCAAGTTATAATGCAAGGAAGAAATTGGCTGTTGTACAGGTTTTTTGTAGTGGTTCAGTCCAGCATGTCTCTGCACATGCTGAAATAAAGAGGACAACATAAAGAGTAATCCAAAATTAAGGGGGGGGGGAGGGGAGAAAGCAATATTTTACTTGAAAATAAGTAGAATATCCTGAGGAGACTCCAAATGTGACATTTCTTACTGTGTCCCTGCTGCCACCTTGTATCGATCCTCATAAGGCTGCTTAAGCACGGGAATAATATCCAGAGCCGTCACAACGTCCTTTCAGCGTCAAAAATCAGTTGCAAGTTTTCAGGGTAATGCTGACATGAAGGAAAAAACTCTGAGATAACATTTTAGTTTCAGTATCAAAGCTGTTTTAAAAGCAAATAGCCGAGCCCCGGTTGTTTTGGGTTTTTCCTTTTCTTTTCATAATTAAATTGTTACAGTCTCACGGCTGAAGTAAATACACACACCCTAGACATCTAGTTTAAAATTATATACTGTGGGTATATCTCATATTAAGATCTTTTATATTAAAAGCAGTTGTACTGATCCAGACTGTCAGGTTTTAGCTCTGGTGAGCCGACAGAATTTAAGAGAAGCAACATACTGAAACGCTCATTAAGAGCATTTGCAATGACGGTGCTGCAATACTTGTACCTGGGCACGCGTAACGGAGAGTGAATCACAAACAGCGTGGCACAGTTTGGGTCACCACCCAGGCTTTCAGCCTTAGCAAAATGTAAGTCCTAAATAAACAAGGCTTTTCTAAGAGGCTTTTTAGGGCCGTTGTTCAACCTGGAAACGCCAGCTGAGTGGATGGGTTGCAGTAGAGTAACTTAAGACAATTGTATTTCACAGGCTTGTAGTAAACATGTGGCTTTCCCACCTTGTGATTTAGGTTAAAATCTGTAAAGGGGACTTACTTATGATGTAGAAGTAATTTCACTTTTACAGCAGTTTATTTCAGTGGACCTTTTTTTTATTTTTCTTTTCTTTTCTTTCCAGTGTATCCATCGAGACTTGGCTGCAAGAAATGTTTTGGTAACTGAAAATAAGGTCATGAAAATAGCAGACTTTGGTTTAGCCAGAGACATCAACAATATAGATTATTATAAAAAGACTACTAATGTAAGTGGATGGTTTTCTTCTCCCTGGAAACAAGTGTTTCTTTTCACTTCAAAACTATGGTTATAAACTTAATGGGCTTCTTGTACAGCAACCTCACTTTTCATTGCAGACAGAAAACAGGCATCAAGGACATAAGCATTTCTACCCCCTCTTACCGTGGCAGTTAAAAAGATAACCAAAGAGGCTGTGTACTGCATGATTTGTTAGAAATGCTAAAATACAAGAATTGGTTTTTATGTGCCCCTGACTCCAATCACTTGAAATAAGTGGAAGTATTCCTGTTGATTCCAGCTCATTTCTTGAAAAACACTGTATAAACAGTGCTAGCAATAACCGTAATAAAAATCCTGGTTATGTGTGGTAATGCCGCATACAGCTTTATGCCTTTTGCCTGGACTTAGCTTGTTATGTACAGGTTATGGTGGTAGTATCAAAGTGGGGCTAGAGCTTGAGAAAATTGATTTTCCCTCCCCACCCTGTCACTGTTTTGCTGTTTAACCTGTACCAAATCGAGAAGGTAAAATGGTTCAGATGTAGTTGTTGATGGGAGGTGCCTGGTTTGAACAGCTTACACCTCCTTCTCAGGGGATCTCTTAAGATCCTGACGAACTACACTTGGGTTCTGATGGGAACTTTGCAGAACTCGGTTCTACAGACTTTAATATTTTGTGTAACTATTCATTATTATTACCAATCCTGTTAAGTGGCTTATCTATGAAAAAACCCCACTAAGTGATTAATGGCATTTTAATGGTAATATCTGAATCTAATTCCGAAAGACAGAGCAACCAATTATGGGTACGGCTGTACCGGAGGGAATTGAACCTTCTTCGTGTCAAATTTAGTGCGACTCCTGGGCTCTGAGCAGAGCAGACTTTGTGTGCAAAGCAACAGGCAGCTGTGACCGTGCGAGCTTTGGGCCACTGCAAAAGCTGGAACAGGAAAACAAAATTCTTGGGTGTAGCGAGCAACTTATTTTTGCAGGCAGGCCTGTTTTTTCAGAGGATTGTTGAGGGGGTTTTTTTGGTGCTGGTTTTTTTTTGTTGTTGTCTTTAAAGAGCCATAATGGAATGATGTTTTTAATTTTGATCTGCTTATCCTATCGTTTTACTAGCAAGCTGTCTGGGAACTTTTGGGGAGCCCTCAATGCTTTTAATTTTGTCTTCAATGTTTATATACATTTTTCTTAATGGTCTCCCTACTTTCGCCCATTTTACTATTTTCCCCTGAAAATTTTAAAGGTAAATTATGTGCTGATTTGCATTAGCGAACTGTTCTCTGAGAATTGATTGATTTTTAAAAAAATTGGTGTTGAAATCATCCTGTAAATTGCTACCATTTTAATTTTTCTTTCCTTACCCTCCAAACTTACAGGGGCGGCTTCCAGTAAAGTGGATGGCTCCAGAAGCTCTGTTTGACAGAGTTTACACGCATCAAAGTGACGTGTAAGTGGCCTTCTTGGAATGGGGTTTTGGGGGATGGAAAGGGGGGTGGGTTTGGTTTGTATTTGTTAGTTTGGGATATTTTAAATATGTTTTTCTGTTGTCCTTTACCTTTAAGCATTTTCATTCTGTTTCACATATTAATAGATGGAACAGGACTAGCCCTTAGAAAGTGAGGATTTTATGGTAGACTGCTAACCAGTGCTCTGTTACTAATCTGCCCAGCTTCAAAGCACATGAAAGGTGGAAAATGCTAACCTCCTTCTGTCAGTGCGGAAGTTTCCCCCCTTGAACTTATTTACGGATGTGCAGCTACAAAGAGTCTATCTAATTTGCTTGGCTTTTGACATAGTCTGGACTTCCTTCAAGTTTAAAAAAAAAAAAAAAGGAAAGAAAGAGAGAAAAAGAAAGAAAAGAAAGTTCCTGAAAACTTCTTATAAAAATTTGTGCTAAGATTAGGTATAATAAAACATAGGCTGGGTATACTGGAAAAGTTTTCTCTGATTTTCAGAAGTGCTGTTGCTTCCCAGCAGTCCTTCACATGTAATAGGAAATCATTGGACTCTGACGCTTCAAAATCTTTTAATGTGTGCACAGAGTCGCTGGCTGATGCAACCGCTCAGGATTTATTCTGCTTCCTATTACAGTTTCTAGGCCCATCTACAGTACTCGCGTGCGTTCTGCTTGAAGTAGGCGTGTATTTTTTTTTTTTTATGCAGTACAGATTAATATCTTATATTTTTTATTTCTCCAAAAGAAACTGTTAACCATAAAGGACTGGATGCTTCCCAGCACGGGTGTAAAAGGTTATGCGTGTCAGTGCAGGGTTGAAAAGAAAAAGAGCAGAGTGGAGAAAATAAGACGTATCTCCTTGTTCTTTAACCTGGGTGCACTTCCCGAGCTGCTCTCTCCTTAAGAAAAGCATTTACTGAGGCTTTTCCTGCAATCTTTACCTTATTTACAAAGGAAATGATATACACAGGTTAAGGGTGGATCAAACTTTTGTTTTAAAATAACATCTTGGCAAAATATTTAAGTGATGTGAAGTAAACTACTTCACTGGTTCGGGACTGAAAGTCAGTCTGAGCTCCTCGGCAGCCACGGAGCACAAGGATTTCAGTGCTGGAACTTGGAGGCTCTTGGCCCCATGGTAGCGTTGAAGACGGCTAAAGATAATATTATTGTAAGTTTGTGCAAACAGTTTACTAAAATACACTGCTGCAAAGCTAGGAGAGCTGCAGAGAAGCTTGGGAGCCAGCGCAAGCTGCGTGCTGTTGCTCACCTGGCAAAGCCGCCTGCCAAAGAGCCCTAGGTTGCCAGCAAGGCGTGATGAGGCAGGCTCTGGAGGAGGTGGCAAGCAGGCAGGAGAACTGGCTTAAAATGATCCTCCTTCATTTCCTAACAAAAATTAATAAAATAAAATTAAAAAAAAAAAAAAAAAGCAGGATGATGCAAAATATTTTTGTTTTGCACAGCCTGCTTTTTCCACAATATCCCGCCACGTATTTGCAATCCAGCTCGGCTGTGAGTGTTCTGTAATTAATTAAGCTGTGAAGACGCAGTTCTTTGCAGTAGCCCTGGAAACTCGGGTGCTCGGATCACACCAGACAAAGGCAAGGAGTGTGTTTGAGAACATGCTCAGGTCAGTCCCTATTCTGTGTGTTGCCCACGCACCTGATGCACTTCCCAGATTGATGTCCTGCTCAAGGCTGTCAGAGCTGGGCAGATGCTGATTTAAGGCCCTCCTAAGAGGGATTTGCAGTCGCTGCATCTGCTGCAGACACGTCTCTCTTTTCAACAGTAAGGCAGATCTACTAATGCAGTTTTCTCTTTGATTTGTAGTTGGTCGTTTGGTGTGTTAATGTGGGAGATCTTCACGTTAGGAGGATCACCTTACCCAGGAATCCCAGTGGAGGAACTTTTTAAGCTGCTTAAAGAAGGGCACCGGATGGATAAACCTGCCAACTGCACCAATGAACTGTAAGGGCCCTTGTTTGCTGTTCCAGGATGGAAGGGCACAAGCTGTACTGAATTCACGTAGCTAATGCTACCCTGGCAGAATCAGACATTTTCAGAATTGCCTGAATCTAAAATTGTGGATGTGTGTGTGTATAGATACGTAAAGAAAAGGTATGAAAAGGTCTTCAGGAAAGGTTTGACAGCGGATACTGCTTTGCACACCCTGCTGTGATCCCATTCAAAAAAGAAGAGATCACCTACAAGCCAGTCTTCATCAGTGTTTTTACACTTGCATTTGTTTTATTTTAATCTTGTTAACGTGAAAATTCCTAAATGGCACACATACCACTAATCATACGTAGGGTACATCGGGCTGGTATTGCACACAACAAAATATATTGGGGAACTTCTGCATTAACACAACATTGTCTCCTGGTGATGAGGGGAGAGTGTTTTTTTTTTCTGATATTTCAGTATAGCCCTTGACTATTTTTACATCCCCCCCCGCCCCCCCATTTTAATTTCTTCACTTCACAAAGCCCGCAGTCCCTAACATGCAAAAATATTTAAGCATGTGTAATTTAATACCATTGAAATTCCTGGGACAGAAGGCTACAGAATTGGGTCCGCAAAAAGGTAATTTAGACACTGGGCAAGATACAGTGCGCCTTCAAGGGAAGGGAGAGTATTGCCCAATTTTGGGAAAGTCAGTGGTCCATGTGCAGGGCTGTGGGTGCTCGCTGCTTTACTTGTGATGGAGAAGATTGACTGTGCATGAAAAGTTTTACAAGAAGGACGTGTGATATTAATTAAGCCAAGAAAATGTGTATTTCTTACAGCTACATGATGATGAGAGATTGCTGGCATGCTGTGCCTTCACAGAGACCGACTTTTAAACAGTTGGTAGAAGACTTGGATCGGATTCTCACTCTCACAACTAATGAGGTAGGTAAATTGTTTCCCTCCATAAGCTGCTGATCTGGACAAATGGTTCAGGAGGCAGATGGAATTTATTCAATTATGAAATCCTGCTCTAGTTCTCTTCTTGTTCTGTTTGTTGTTGTCCTCTGAGGTTACACGCAGCTAAACTATGTATCCTATGAAGTCCTTGGTTTCTCGCCATTATGCCTTGATTTATGTAACTAAACAGAAACACATCTTTAAAGTGTTTTTGTTTATTTCTCATTGCATCTTTTGATGTTTTTAGCATAACAGCATCAAGGGACTACACATGGCAGGTTGAGAGGCAATGTTTATGTTTCAACATGAGTTTCACGTGAAGGAGAGATGTAGAGTTCACGGTGTTTTTCATTTATCGACTCAGTTTGATTCCCAGCCATGATATCTAGGTCAGAAGAGGAGAAATCGTCAATGGTAGATTTCAGATTATATGTCTGAGAGTGAATTAGGTTCACTGAAATAGCTCTCTGCGGAGGGAACGAGCACCCATGGGGAATGTGCGAACAGCCATCCAATTATCCAAAGGTCCTGCCTAACACTGCTTCACGTTGGGATATATGAATGCAAAAAGGTTTTATTTGAAGTGCATTCTTTCAGAGTTCTGAGATATTATTAGTTTTAGCAAGGAACACACTGATTAGGGTATTCACACAGGAATCAGTTCTCTTATCAGTAAATCACATGCACCTTTGAGGAAGATCACAAGTGATGGAAATGTTGATTCTTTTGGTGGAAAATTCTTTTGAGAGAAAATGCTTGGTGGCCCAGAAACATTTTACAAATTCCTATCATTTCTGAGAAATATGTATAATGGAAGAAAAAAACCCCAAAATCTGCAACAACTTGTTTTGACCATTTCAAAATAATTTTTTTCAGATTTGCTATGATTATAGCACTTCTTTATATGGGGGCGGGGGGGGGGGAAGAGTAGGAAAAAAAGTTTGGATCCTGTTATATGAGTCCCCAACATTACTTTGTAATTTTACAGAATTGTCAGAGAAATAAAAAATGGATTATTAAGCTGCATTAGGAAGGTCTGTACGCAATAGAGACGACAGGAGAACCTGAGTAAAGAGATGCCGGTTTTTATGATCATCATTGGCCCAATAGATCCAGTTGGAAAAGATTCTTTGGCTTCAGTAGCAGCTATAAATTTATGTGGATTCTGTTTTGTAAGGTTTGCTCTCAGCAGTGGCACCTTCAGGAATGGCTCAGAGATGAGGCAGGAGTATGTGCTCCCTATGGAGCTGGTAACGTAGCTCTGCGTACTGTTACCGTTTTCCCCTCATCCAGTACTGACTGCGTATTTTCCTGCCTCATTTATATATGATTTCACAAGACCGGTTGGAGGTGGGCTGGCTGCCACCGCGGAGTGCTGGCTCTCTTGGACTGGATATGCATTTGCAAATTCAAGAGGGAGGTTCTGGGCTGCAATTCTGAGCCTGGGAGAGGATATTGCTTTCTTTTTTGTGTGTGTTTAACCATCTTGCCTTCCCAGTTCTGCTCATGGACCTGGAATGATCTCAAAGGTAACCTGAAAAGGCCTTTAGGGTTACGTAAATTACTCTAGACTAGAATCATAGGAAAAATGGCTGGAAAAAGCTCAGGAACGCATCCAGTCCATCTGATGGGCCTACAGCAGGATCCGCTATACGTTTGTCATTCCTGACAGATGTTTATGTAACTTGTCCTTAAAGATCTCCACTGCTGTATTTCCGCATCGCCCCTTGACAGTCGATTGCTTTGTTTCATTAGCCTTACTTCTTGAAAGTTTTTCCTAATCTCTGATCTTGCAACATAAGATACTGCTTTTGTCCTATTTACCCCAGACACAGAAAGCAAATTATTTTACTTGTCTTTGCAGCACATTTTATGTTCCTGAGCACTTACCGTGTTCTCACTCAGTGTCTCCGGAGAACTCCAGTGTGTCCCGTTTTCCTCCATAGCTTTTGAGCCCTCTGATTTTGTGTAACCCGCAGAGTTTTCCTGAAGTGCAGGTCCTTCATGCATCAGCATGACAAATCTTCTGCTTATGCTCTCCACAGTGGCACTTTCCCTTTCCCCCTAGAATGACGCTGTTGATACAGGGTCAGCCTGGTTTGCTCAACAACCCCCAAAATTGGTAGGGCAGCCACCAGTATCTTCTTCTGCATTTGTGCAATTATTTCTGCTTAAATGGTAACGTCTTGCTCTTCTCCATGCTGAATCATCACCTGTTGGGTTTTTTGTTGGTGTTTTGTTTTGGTTTGGTTTTTTGTTGGTGGTGTTGGGTTTTTCCCCTAAAAGACCCTATTCCCTGTGTTTCCCAGAGTAGCGTGCAATGTTTCCCCAATCCGCATGAGCACAAGTCACCAAGTGTCAGCCTCGTGGCTGTGTCATTATATCAACGCCAGGAACCATCCTGATACCAGAAACTTCTTACACCCCTTTACGTGACTCTGGCCCTTGACATTGGACAAGGAGCCTGGAGAGAGGATAAGGATCAATACTGAATTCATAAATGAATTACATCAAGTCTTTTGATATGATGAGCCATGCCTGATATCCCACGAGAAAGCTCTGTTTCTTCAAATACTGGAATACTTTCTTCTTCTATCTGTCTAGAAAGTGGTTGATTATTTCTGGTCATGTAGGACTGGTTTGCTGATATATAAATAAAGGTCAAGATTGTCCTCGTGGATCTTCTAAAAGCCTAGGCAGCGAGATAGGCAGCAATCGTAGATCCAAAGTGCCTTTTCTTGCTGCCTACTGTATTTTAAAACTTACATTCCCCCCCTCTTTTAAAATGGTAACCATTTTTTAACTGTAATATGGTAATGATTGAATGTCTGACTTAAAAAAATATATTAACCGAAGAACCAAATTACCCCAAACCTAAGCACAGCAGCATAAAATACTGACTGAGGTGGAAGACTTGTCTCATCAGTACGATCATAACTTGTGGTTTAGCAAATGAAGAGATTGCATTTAAATGAATGCAGCTGCCTTTAGAAGTTGAAAGAGAAGGAACATTTCAAGGGGAAAAATAACTTTATTCTCCTGCCAAAACTGTTGTTTCTAGCAAAAGAGCCTTAACCCAAAACTTGGATTCAGCAGATATTATTTCCTTTTTTAATGACTGCTTTGGTCATGGCTACTCTGGGACACACACACCCCCACACACACATGCACGCACACACGAATATGTAGTGTAAAAAACCCAAATCTAGTGAATTTAATTTTGTTTTTCTTTCAGTTCTTTTTTGCACGTATGCCACTGCATGTTTAAACACAAATTTAATATCACAGAATATAAAACAGATATTCAAACTGACCAAAGGAATATAAAGTTGGAAGTATCTTTCCTTCTCCAAATCATTACCATGTGCTAAAGAAAAATGGTTCTATTTAGGATGAAATTTCATTTTTATCATTGCGAGTGAAAAGTCCTCTTTTGATGTGGTTGGCATGTTTATTTCCACTGACGCGGCTGATGCTGGCGATGTTGGACTTCAGAAAAGTACCGTGTTATTGGTTTGGTTTTTCTTTCTCTATTCAGGCTCCTTGGTTTATGAGATATTTAAGCAACAGGCAGTTTTGAATGCAATTGCGTTACAGAAATGAGTGTCATTTTTAAACTGTTCTTTTACCCGCTGTATAGCCAAGCCAAATCCAGAGCAGTGGTAATATGTTATTGTGAGTTTTACTCACTATCTAAAAATGCAATTTATTTCTTCTGTCATAGGAGTATCTGGACCTCAGTGGACCTCTGGAACAGTACTCACCTAGTTACCCTGACACGAGGAGTTCGTGTTCTTCAGGTGATGACTCTGTTTTTTCTCCTGATCCAATGCCTTATGAACCTTGTCTTCCCAAGTACCAACACATGAATGGAAGTGTGAAAACATGAAAAGAAATCATAGAGAGGAATAAAGAAACAAGAACATCAAGCTACCTACCATATACAAAACAAAATCTTTTCTCCAGGACCTTAATGTTTCTGCTTGTACATATGAAATATGGGGGGAAAAAAAAAGAAAAAGGAAAAAAAAAAAAGGAAAACTTGGAGAAAAGCAGTCAGAACCTACATAAAGAATCTCATAATTTGCAACTTTTTAAAATATTCCCAACAAAGAAGAATGTTTATGAGCTGTGTCTAGACACCCATCGCTATCGATTTTCTGGCTTCCCGTAAGCTGCAACAGACTTTGTTTGTACAATGGAACAGTTGGACTTGAGGCAAACTCTGGGTCTGCCTTTCTTGTTTATTTTGTAATATTTGGAGAAAATATATGTTGGCACACACTTACAGAGCACAAATGCAGTATATAGGTGCTGGATGTATGTAAATATATTCAAAATATGTATAAATATATATTATATATATTTACAATGAATTATTTTTTGTATTGATTTAAAAATGGATGTCCCAATCCACCTAGCAAATTAGTCTCTTTTTTAACAGCTATTTGCTAAATGCTGTTCTTACACAGAATTTCTTAATTTTCACCATCCAAGGGTGGAAAATACTTTGCTTTCAGGGAAAATGGTATATCATTAATTTATTAACTAATTGGTAATGTACAAAACAGTTAATCGTTTATAGGGTTGTTGTGTTTTTGTAATTTAAATGGCATTTCTATGCAGGCAGCACAGAGAACTAGTAGATATATTGCTCAGACTTTACTAGTTTTCAGATCTTTAAAAAAAGAAATATTTACACTATATAACTAATTTTGGGAAATTAAACTTTTGATTTATTTGTGTTAAAAACTGCAGTGTCAGATGATTATTCTTGTCAAAACCAAATCCTTTAACAAGAAAGTCTTTTATTCTCAATACCTGTCACTTTAACAATTTACTTTTTAGCAATGTTTCCCATGGCCAAAAGGCAGAATCATTCCACAATAAAAAAAAAAAAAGGGAAGAAAATTTTAAAGAGGGTTCCTAAAGTAAGGAAAGACATTAATTTGTCTATAACCATAGCAGAACATACTGCTCTAAAAGGAGCTGAGCTTCTACCCTGAGTTGCACATGCATCAAATTAACTACAATTCTCTTCCCTGAGCTGGATAATAGGTTCCAGATCTTTTGGCCTGGATCTTTTGCCTTTTAGACTATCCCTCTATTGTAACTTAAGTTAAAAAGATAGAAGTTGTTTATAATGACAATTTGCCATAGGAATATCAGCATCTTTTTAAGGGATTAATTCATGCTGACTCCAGTATTTCCTTCTGATCCATTCCATAACAGTAGGTGTAGCACTGGCCTCTGCTAAAATGTCACTGTTGTTTGTATCTTTTTATGGAAGTCTTGTGTTTTTACTTTCAGAACACTCACACTGATACGGCCATGCAATATGAATGCAAATTACACTGTTTTATGTGGTGGTGTTTTGGTTTTTTAAAAAAAAAAAAAAAATGGGTAAAAGAAGTATTAAAATCTGTTAACTTTTGTACTGACAATAAAATGTTTCTACAGATATTAATGTTAAAATTACAAAATAAATGTCATGCAGCTTATTTTTCCTAATCCTTTGTGTCATACAAAATGGTTTCCTGAACATCAAGTGATGGAACACGTCCAGAAATGCTTCCTTTTGACCTTAGAGTAGATCCTATATTACAAAGCAATTCTTTCAGGAATAATACCTTTGCCTGCATTTTATAAAATGACTGCTCATGAATAACAGGGGTTATTCGAACAAACATACGTACAATCTTTGGTGTCTGAGGGGTGGGGCACTACTTGCCGGAAAATGGTTTGAAGTATTCATAGTGTAGTCATAAAATGTATTCTCTTTTTATTTAGTCAGGCTGTATCCTTTCACTAGTGAGGTTTCTCATTCGTATTAGAGAGGCTGGAGGACCATTTGTGTAGAAGATTTAAAAAAAAACATAACAGATGGAAAGACACCATCATCATGGAAGAATATAAAAGTGGGGTTATTTTACTTGAAAACAGAAAGAAGACGCACCAAAATAGCTAGTGCTTGAGACAGGAACGGGAACTTGATGGTCACATTACTGTTGCAGGTTGGCCAGAAAAGGATTATTGACTCTGGTCTTCACCACAGGCTGTAAAAGTGCTCCAGACACCAAACTATTCTTTGGTTTCTTTTTGTCTCTGTCTACTTTGACCAGAAATCCTGTACCAATCCCAAGAAACTTGCTAAAAAAGTGCCTGTTAAAAACTGGTGTTTTCCAACTAAGAATTATCTGATTGAAAAAATTCCCACTGGCTTTACTGAAAAATAACAATTCCCTTTCCCCACGACATCTATCACTATTAGCAGCAACGGTAGCTACTGTCTGACAGAAACCACAATATTCGTAATGACACATGTCTGGTTTTAAGATTCTCTTAAAGCTTATCGGAAGATCTTCAATCTTTCTCTGCTCGTACTGAAATGAATTTAAAAGCATCTTTACAACTTTGATATCTTTTTAAAAGAAAAGTATGTAAACGCTCCGAAACATGATGGAAAGGAGCTATTCAATAATGTATATTTATTTGGTTACCCTGGGTTTGTTCTAAGTAGTTTATTTGCTTTTCCTTTGTTCATTTTTGGTTTCGCTTTCAAAGGTTTAGATTTGCACCTTGGAGATAGACCACGATTTTCCAAATGTTGGCTGAAGTATATTATCCCGTTTTCCTAATTTTATAGTGTGATCCCTGGATTAACCTTTTGTTCTTTCCTGCTATCTGAAGACTTTCTTCTCCGTTGCCTGCTGACTACGAAAGCTCTAGAGCAGGGCACAGAATCACTCCGTTCCTGGAGGAGAAGCAGAACATCCTCTGTGTGTGGAGTTGCAAGAGGAAATTAGGCAGCAGAAAATAAAACCCAGCATTGAAACTGGTCCGAAGGAGAGAGATTCCTTATTGCCCTGCCTCTACCTTTGGCTCTTTCATGAGAAGAAGAGGTCAGGAATTAGGATTGCTGTCTCGTCTAAAAATAAAGTTGCCATTAATAACAGGAGCAATAATGAAGAGTAGCATTATGTCAGGAAATGAATTTATATCGATGTGGATAATGAGGATTAAGTTCTATGTATAATCAGTTTCCTGCAGCACCTAATTATTTCTTGTCCCCCATTTAAGTATTGATTCTAGTCAACTCTGCGTAACATATGAGAAAATATGGATGTAGAAGCCAGGCTTATTATGACTCAAGTCCATAAACAAGTTCATGTTGCCTGCTTTTTTTTTTTTTTTTTTTTTCCACTTTTTTACGATAATATAGCAAGCAGCATAGGCTATATACATCAGATAAGAATATAACTTGTCACCTTTTCTGTTGATTTCATGTAATTCAATATTGATTTTTTCGTGCATTTACAAAAAGTAAGAGTTGAACTGTGTTCTGAGTTTCAAATTTGTCAGAAGACAAGTAAGGTTACTGGTTTGTTTCTGGAAGTAACAGGAGCAAAGCTGTGTAGAAAACAGTAATTTTCATGTCTAGCCAGTGAGAAGAGAGCACCACAAAACCTGGAGGTCTAGAGACCATCTTTTTAGTGAACGATTCAGTGCTGCCAATGGAATTAATGAAACCAAGAGAAGGTTACGAGTTGTGTTGAGCAGGGTATATGAACTGCAGTTAGAGTGAAATACTTTGTCATAATGAAGGTCTCTTCCATAAAAGCTCCAGATCCAGTGCCTGAGGTGGAGCAAGACCCATCGCGGGTAGGTGACCAGGCACGCTTTTGGACGGCCGAAGTCGGCGGCGGCGGGAGCGGCGTACCGATGGGCGCCATTGACCTTCCCCGCTGCAGCAACCGTCATCTCCTGCGGCTCAGCAGCGAGCAAAACCCAGGCGTCAGCTCAGCTGGTGGCAATGTTTCCTCCTGTCCTCCAGGTCTGCGGTGGGACAGCTCGTGTCGTGTGGATCCTGAATGGCAAGTTTTGGAGGCTTTCCGTAGTCCAGGAGATTTCAAGTATGTGCAGAGAGTGGCTGCTGGAGTCGGTGTGCGGTTGTTATTGTGCAGGAAAGGTAAAGAACCGTTAGAAGGCAAGTCCTTTAGCAAAGCTTCCAGAAACCTTCATTTGCTTTAGTTTTGTTTGGATTTTTTTAAGTAGCCTAACATACTCGAGGGAAAAACTGAAGCAAAAAAGTTGCTATTCATCGAAGGAAAAAAAAAACCCATAGAAGGGGAAAAAAAAGCCAACCAACACCTGTTTTTGAAAGGTCATCTGTCTGTTCTGTAATCAGGAAGTTCTGTATCTGCATAATTTGATCTAATTATTATAAAAATATTTCATTGATTTTTCCACAGTAAATGTAATAAGTTTGTTGCGATGAAGCATAAGTCACCTCCAACTATTTGTGCTTGGAAAGGCCGTCAGTCCTTCTGCGCCTGTAAATCTGTCTGTGTACTTCTGAGCTTTTGTTGCCGTGAGTCCTGAATGTTACGAGCAGCTTAAACACAATAGACTTTGTGGAGCAAGTCGTCTTTTTTATCCCCTTTTACCTCTGCAAAACGCCTGTTAACCAGATTTTCCATAAAAATCTTAAAGGAGAGAGAAGACGGAGGCAGTCATTCTCTTCACAAGGATGCGCGGAGACAGAACAAGGGGCAAGAAGCACCAGCTGCTTCAGGGTATTTCTATCCGGATTTTAGAAACAATTTTTTCGCTGTGAGACCTCTTAGACGCTGGGATAACCTGCCTAGAGAAGCAGTGGAATCTCCCTGGCCGTGGATATTCAGGACTTGGCTTGGCAGGGCCATGGATAACCTAATCTAAGGCCCTGCTTTCAACACAAGGTTGGCCAAGATGATCTCCAAGGTCCCTTCCAGCTGAAACTTTTCTGTGATTTTGCAAATCTGTGTTACTGGCCAAAGGTAACCCAGGTCTGCGGAGGAGTTCTGGAAAGCTGCACTGGCTCCTGTTGAGGTTGTCAGTGGGATGTATTGTTCAGTAAATTCAATTTAGTGATGCATTTAACAAGAGAGAGATCCCCCTCTATTAAGGCATTTGGATTTTAAAAGTCAGGTCCTGGCTTGCTTTTGATTATCGCAGCTGGCCAGAAATTTTCTGATTGAATTCCTGTGCAGTGGAAAACACTGTTTCGTCAAAAACTTTCTGAAGCACGAGTGTCTCGCAGAAGATAAAGTATTTTGGCCTTATCAGAATGACATGACCCTATCAGAGTCATCTTGTCAGAAGGAAATGAAGTCATTTTATGTTGCAACTATTTAATAGCAGACAATAATATATAAAGTCAAAGTAAGAACGGAGTATTTTGATTTTATCAAAATAACTCAAAGTGACACCCAAGTACTGCAAATAATTGCCCTTTTAAAATGTTTTATTTCCAGTTCAGGCTGATGATGAGTTTTTCTCCAAGCACCAGAATTTCTTGAGGAATACCCTTCTAAGTATCAGTGATGTTTATATTGCTCAGAGCACATATCGATAACTTGACAGGCTTTTTCCTGGTGCACCAGCCGTTGTCCCCTATGACCAGACCTCTGTGAGCGAGGCCAGGAGCCAGTGTATCTCAGGAGGGTTTGTGAGGAGCCTGGTACCGTTTCACTGACCAGCACCATGCGCTGGGACCAGGTTGCCTCCTCTTCAATAGTGAATTCCTGGTCAGGCTTTTCCAAAGCTGTAAAGGATTTCCAGGGAGGACTAATATTTCCTTGTGGCAGAGGAGCAACTCATCTCTTCTGCCATGGCATCGTGCCTTCGAATTGGCTGAGGCAATAAGGAGAGAGTGAAGAAACAGGACAGCAAACGAGAGCCCCGGTGTCACTGCTGTCTGGAGAAATCTATGGCCTGTTATACTGGAACCAAAGTGAATTACAATTTATGGAAAAAAAAAATCAATACTGCCAAGGACTGTTTTAAAGACATCTCAGAGAAGGTAGCCGAGGTGCAATATGTTGTCTAGACGTGTTTCCCTGGCACAACTATAAGTTTTTTTAGGGCTATTCAGCAGCATACAGTGCTTTCTTTTCCAAAAGCTTGTTGACACGGAGACGCACAAACTGACAGCTGACTACTGCTGTATTGCTAAATTCGGTAAGGGAGGGATCTGCCATGGGAATGACGGTTTGGGTGTGCGGAAGAGCAGGCTACATCCAGGGCTGGAAGGAGTGGGTGTGACACCACTGGAGAAAATGGAGTTGCATCTTCTTACATCATGCCTGAATTTCAAGCGTTACGGGTGAAGCGCTGCGTGCCAAGAGCACTTGAGAACAGTTTGCCACCGCCAAAGGTTGGTGGCCATGCTCCTGAGGAAACGCTGCCCACGCGTACCTGCAGCCGGCCTGCGATGAGCTTTCCAGAGGAGAGCAATTAAGCGCCGGGGCAGAAGGACGCCTTTGTTCTTCGCTCGACCAGCGGTTTTTGGAGAGGGTAAGACAGAGCCCACAGGGTGCAGTTTCTGCTGGTGCAAAACTAGTTCGGAGATGAGGGACCTTTGTGGTGCAGCCTTCGTACCGGTGGTGCGGAAGATGCACGCAGAGGCCTCCCACTGAAGGGAGAGCGATGGTCTGCCACAAGCGAGCAATACACTACGAGAAAAGAGGTGAGAGAAGAAAACTTGCGCAGTTGGCACTGGCTCTTAATTCAAAATGTTTCCTCATGAAACTGTTCGTTTTCTCCTCATCAGCTCCAGGAAGCCGCCAACCCGAATGCCTGTGTGCTCATCTCCTGTGGAGCTGCCAATGGGTTCGAAATGAAACCGCCAGCATGCAACTTGCCTGGCACATCCAGCTTTTCTGAAGCATTTTCTTTCATGAATAGTCCTGCTTCTTACCAGGTTTCTTGATTATATTTCATTTACTTTTAAATAAGACTTTTTTTTTAAATGCTATTTGCATTTTTCAGGTCACGCTTTTGGGAAGAAAAAAAAAACCCAAGGGTTTCTGCTAGGGAATTGTAAGTAATAAAAATTTGCCTATATATTTTTCCAAATTCATATTTTCCCTCTCATTTAAAATTTCCAAGACTTGTTCCCTGACAGCTGTTATAACAAATAGTGGACTTCTTCAGCTGATGTAATCCAAGACTTCATTCATGTCAGAGGAGATGTCATATTTATTTATTAGCTGGTCAATGAAGTATGATCCATTGGTTTGGTTTTTAATGTTCAGTAGCCCTTTTTTGGTATTTTTCAGTAAAAATAGTATATTTATCTCTAATTATCTCTATAGACTAGATCAGTACAAGACTTTTTGCAGGTCCAGCCCTACAGGTTGCAAAATCATGAAGTTAATGCCATATAAATAAATGTTCAGTAGTCACGTAATAGACGTAACCATGACAGGGTTCTGGAAGTCTCAATAAAAATGTTACTAACCAGATAAAAATTCTGAAAGAGAAATGTTTTTATTGTGAGTTAAAAGTGTTGGGGTTTTTTTCCCCTTAGTTTTTGGCAGCGCTTTGCTTGCTCCTCATTTGACTTTTTGCTTCATTGTTCACAAATACTCTGTGGATCCTCATCTGGCTTAATAGTCGGGAAACAACAGTAACATTCAGGGTGGTTCCAACAAGTCTTAAAATCACCCCAGAATTTCATGCCTGGTCTCTCTCTCGATACCGGCTGCCCTAAATATGAAGGATGTCACTTGGATCCAGACTTACATCTTGTCATCTCTATTTTTCCGCGTGTGTAAGTTGGCTTCACAGTTACGTAGCATGTGAGCTGAGCTCCCTTTATTCTTGGTGTTGCAATAAGCAAGGAGGAAAAATCTGCTGTGGTTTTCTTTAGGCTTTGTTTCACTCGTTGCGGGCAGATGAGAAGGGAAGAGGCAGCAGCCCCTTGCTTTTCGTAGCGCCGCGTTCGTTGTCTTTCTTGCTGGAGCCTCCTCCACCTCCTGCCCTCGCACCCGCAGCCCAGAGCACACGCCGCATCAGTAGTTAAAGAACATACGTCCTCAAAGACTTTCATATTCTGTTGAGATTTCTTTGTAACTCGACTACAGACAGCCGTTGCTCCATTAATCACCTCCCTCTGTTTGACAAGCGGTAGATTTATGGTACTGCGCTGATGAAACCAAAATGCAATTAAACACAATCAATCAGTTCAGCTGAAGGTTCCAGATACTGCTCGCGAAATCCTTTTCAAACGTCGTTAGAGTTGGGGCTTTGCGAGGCGCGGAGGGAAAACAAAGAAAAGATGGTAGTTTTTCCACAGTATTTTCAGTCTCTCAAAATACACCCCCAAAGGTCTGAATGTATTTTTTAAGAAATAAAGAGCCAAGGGGAAGACAAGAATCTAGGGGTTTACTTTCGATCCTGGGGTAGGAGTGGGGGTAACAGGAGCATCAGATGACGAAGTGGTAAGTCTCCAAATTTGTATGGTTTCTGCAGGCACAAAGTCTGCTTTCACTCTGAGTGGCACAGCAGTCATGAACGGTATGTTTCTTTGCGGGGGGAACATTCCCACTTCATTAATTAATAGCAAAGATACGATACAAACATGGCGAAGTCGCATGATGGATTTGTAAACGCTTTCTTAAATAGCTTTGGAGTTCTTGATTTCCACAGTGTTTCTATGTACACCTGTTCCCCAGCAACTGACTTCCAGAAAACTACCACCAAGCAGAAGTGGTGCACCTTCGGGCAACGGAGCTGGGGAAGGGGCTGGAGCACAAGTGCTGTGAGGAGCGGCTGAGGGAACTGGGGTTGTTTAGTCTGGAGAAAAGGAGGCTGAGGGGAGACCTTCTCGCTCTCTGCAACTCCCTGAAAGGAGGTTGGAGCCAGGTGGGGGTCGGTCTCTTCTCCCAAAGAACAGGTGATAGGACAAGAGGAGACGGCCTCAAGTTGCGCCAGGGGAGGTTTAGATTGGATATTCGGAAACATTTCTTCACCGAAAGGGTTGTCGGGCATTGGAACAGGCTGCCCAGGGAGGTGGTGGAGTCCCCATCCCTGGAGGGATTCAAAAGACATTTAGATGAGGCCCTAAGGGATATGATTTAGTGGGGGACTTGGTAATGCTGGGTTAATGGTTGGACCCGATGGTCTTGGAGGTCTCTTCCAACCAGAACAATTCTATGATTCTATTCTATGATTCTATGAAGTGGCTTAATTTTATTTATTTATTTATTTATTTACTATTGAGTGCGATTCATTTTCCTCAAAGCAGCTGCGATATTCATGTAGTGAGTCCAAAACATTTTTGAGGTTTTATTCTTCCATCCATTGTATATCCTTTGAGGAGAAACGCTTAGTGTTCCTTGAGGTTACACACATTAACAAGTGCAGTGTTAATATTGTTGTTTTGTCTGTTGCAACTAGAAGCATGCGTAAATTAGTATGTGCTCTTCATATAGTACGAAAAGGGAAAGATACTCAGATAGTAGTGCCTGTGCTCCTTATGCAGTCCGCATGTCGAGTTGATTCTTATATAGGAGATCAATAATATATTCCTACACACCCTGGGGAGGGATGCCCCAAGAGCCTTTTAACCTGATGGAAAAAATCTGACAGTTTGCTGACAATGAAAGAAGTTGGGACTCAACTTTCACAGCAATAAACAAAGTAAAAAAAAAAATAAGCCTTTGTCTTTTTGCTTGATCTATGTGTTCGGACACTTAATAAATCTTTTGGTGTTTCTGGCACCTAATTCTGTGTTTGATAGTCAAGAAAGGCCGGTAGTCATTCTCGTATGTTTATTTTTCATGACAATCCCATCTTTATCTGAACAACTTCTGTTTTGGATCTGCATTGGAGCCGGTACCCAAGACTCACCATCAAAACCAAGGATCGCTCTCAGCAAAATCTATGTACGTTTGATGCCGTTAAAAGTCGGCCTTTTGTCAGTAGCCACATGATTATTTTCTTATGGTGCCAGGGTAACACGGTGAGGAAGTTGTTTCCATCTCTAAATCCCCACTTTATGGCATTCTTTGAAAGGCAGAGAATGTTTGAAGGGCGCGATGCTTGGCTTTTAGCACACTGTTTTGAAAAAGGTGCGTCATGCACCAGTAACCTTCTTCTGACGGTGGAATGGCCATGGACATCTAGATAGCTGGGAGCATTTCAAATGCCGGGACCGTGAGTCTGTAGGAAATTATCACTATGTGTTTATCCCCCATGTTCTTGGCCATTTCATGATAATAATTAGCTACAGAGAAGCTCCACACGAAAGGAATGTGTTGATTGCTTTTAAACACGCAGCCACCCCACAGCAACACGGTGCCCCAGCTGTGCAGAAGATGGCTCCGGAGCTGGCGGCCGGGCTGTGTCCTAGCCCGTACGGCTGCGGGTGCAGCAGCCAGGACTTACGGAAAGGAGCCGCCTCGCCGCAGCGATTTTTGTTTCCCGTAATTAATAGAAAAATGTTGGTTTCTCTGGAATCTTGTGGTAACTGGTGTGATATGGTAAGCGTTCGCATATGATGTACCCTAAGCTCAGTGCGATAGGAGGTTTACTGGTTGCAATTCTGGATCAGATTCTTGGATTCTTTAGGGCTACAAAGGTGATTAAGGGACTGGAGCATCTCTCCTGTGGGGAAAGGCTGAGGGAGCTGGGGCTGTTCAGCCTGAGGAAGAGAAGACTGAGAGGGAACCTCATCAACGCTTATCAATATCTCAAGGGCCGGTGTCGAGGAGACGGGGCCAGACTCTTCTCAGTGGTGCCCAGTGACAGGACAAGGGGCAACGGGCACAAACTGGAACACGGGAAGTTCCGCCTGAACATGAGGAAAAACGTCTTCGCTGTGAGGTGCCCGAGCCCTGGCACAGGCTGCCCAGGGAGGGTGTGGAGTCTCCTTCTCTGGAGAGACTCAAACCCGCCTGGACGCGGCCCTGTGCAGCCTGCGCTGGGTGACCCTCCTCTGGCAGGGGGTTGGGCTGGATGATCTCCAGAGGTCCCTTCCAGCCCCCGCCATCCTGTGAGTCTGTGATTCTGTGACCACCAAATCCAACAGCTTGCCGCTAGTGGTGCTCAGTACCTGGAGCACTTTGCTGCTGTTTGCCGTCTCCAGAAGGGCTGCTGGGAGGCTTTGGAGACAGGCACTACCGCTCCAAAACCAAGTCCTTGAGATGAACGTTGCTTGTAAGGTTCATCTTCTCTCTGTGAACACCTTCCCTGCTCCCCATTGCAGTACCAACCACCCGCAGCTTCTCTGCCTACAGCAGCAGTATCAGGGGAAGAAGCAGTCGATGGGGGTAAGAGTGTGTTCTCCCACATTTGCTTTTTCCCCCCAAAGGCACCCCCATCCTTGTTAAAGCTCCCCAGCTCACGTGTGCCTGACCCACCTCAACTCTGCTGGCTGCGGGAGCGAGTGGCTTTCATCCTGGCCTTACTGGCTGCCACTTTACCTCCTAAAAAATGAATCTCAATTTTACTTTAGAACAAAAAAAACACTTCCAGTGCCTCTGCAGCATGATATTCTAAAGACAGCTACTGCATTGACCATATAGCCTGGACACTGCACGCACTCTGCTGGATTTTGGATTTGGTTTAAATTTTCCAATTGTTAATTTTATAATGTGTCCCTCAGGTCTCTTATTAATGGACAGCTTACAGAGGAGGTCTGGGTTACTGTTTACCACAGCCCTCAATACTTTGGCATCCCTTGAGTCAAATTGAGCTCTCGGGCTTCTGCTTGCCAAGTTAAATCCTTTCAGCATTTTTATAATCTCCAAACACACGTTTCTTCATCTCTCAGACTCGGTCTCTGCAATTCAGTAAGCATTTGTTGTTTGAAATCAGATCATGATGAAATCTCTTAATAGTCGTTCTATGAAAATATTTTGTTTAAAAAACACTCAAAACTTAATTGGAATGAAAATACCAGCAGCTGGATTGTAGTTGGAAGTCATAAGTCTGAGAAGCAGCTGGAACAGCGGGATTCGGAGAGACACTTCTAAATCTTCCTCTTCCTACAGGAATGTTTCAAGGCTGCTCTATTTTGGCAGGCAATGAAAAGGACCCACTTGAGTTTTGCCTCCTCTGACCGGTATCGTATGCTGCTGTTACATCTGTCACTTAGCTTTGCAGATAGAGCACAAAAACCCTTCTGTCCCTTTCTAAGTTTTACCAAGGGTTCTGATGAGCTCCACGTATTCCCAAAACATCATTGCCGTTACTGCCGTATCTGAAGAATGACTTGCTCTAGCAGAGAAATTAATTTCTTCTCAGCTCCTCTAACGAGACTTACTGAAAAATACGCTGTAAAGAAAGATTTTGAATGACTTGTTCATTGGAAGAGGACTCACTCCTTCAACTGTATTGAGTCTGGCTCTTAACTTGTCCTAAAATAGAGATCTGATTAAACTAATACAAGCATTCATGAACTTGCTAGACAATTTTTGTTGTGTTTTATTTATACTCGGTCGGAGAAGTTGTTGTTAAGATTCAAACAGTTTGAGACCTCAGATACACACAGTAGTGTCCCTGCTACGAGTTCAGTTGGCAAAATGTTGTAAGTTTTCAGACCCAGTTCTCTGCCCGATTTCTACTAGATAAAATTCCTTCCAGCACAAGAGCTAATTGATAAGGGTGGAATTAATTGCCTGGAGAAATTGCCTTCTCGGGGTAGAAGTAACCTTGACACACAGCATAGCAGCTTCTTTTTTTGTATCTGAAAAGACTGGCTCTTCAATTTGATCACTGTAGAACATTTTGTTTTAGATAAAGAGGAAAATGAATTTATTAAAAAATGTAATTTTGGCATTGGGATTGTAAGAGGCACATGCAAAAAAACCCCTAAATTAATGCAAACTTATTGGAGCAGCCTTCAGATAAATTCTTCTCGTTGGATGTTTACTTTCAAATTACACTTGTGACCAGCAGGATATCTGGATGCCTGAAACATTTTTTTAAATTGCAGATATAATAATACAAACTTGGCACATTATGCAACGAGAATGTCAGCAACCTCAGAAGTCTAAAAGGATCCAGTGCACTCGCCTGGATGAAGCAACCTGTCAGCAGCAATACAGGAACTCCAGTGAGGGCTTTGGGGAGTTTAAAGAGGCGTCCAAAGCGATTTAGCCATGACTGCGATCTTAACAATACTGACGGGCTTTTGGGTTTGTTTTATTTTTTTTTTTTTGATTACCTGGCATGCAAACTGAGATCGGGAGGCTTTAACAGCCGAGTGTAGTCGCAAAACTAAATGGTTAAGGATATAAACCAGACTTCCAGCTTGAAGGAGTTGTCCTTGATTTAACTCCTACTGAACAATCTAATTATCCTAAGGTAATCACAACGACGAGAACGAAGAGAGAGGGAGCAAGCATGTTTTAATGCAGAAGGGGAGCGATTCTTTCCTGTTACTCTAAGTCACTCCACCTTGACCATACTGTAAATCATTTATTAGAGGATAAAGTATGCTCCCTATACATATTTTTGCTTATTCTTTCTCAGCAGTATTATTTCAGTGGCTATAAGCAACTTGTTTTATGCTTCAGGTATTGAAGACAAAACTAATTTTTGCTGGCTTTTTAATTCCTCCATTGAGTGTTTGGTTAAGCGCATGGGCACTGTATGCCTGCAGATAAGGCTGAAGCTCATCCATGCAGTCAGAACTGCAGTTTTCACGTTTTCCTGATAGATTTTGTGGGAATAAAACTTGGGAGATGTGAGTGGGGAGGTATCCACCTTGCTCATTTTAACGGGCTCTTTCTGAAACTCCTTCATGGAGAGGTTCCCTCTCCCTTGCAGCACTGCTTGAAACCCTGGCATGAATTCGACAAACTGCTTGAATACTCGCTTCACGCACGTCCTTTATTGCCACGGAAATCGAGCTGAGCATAAATCGTGTGCTCGTACACCAGAATCAGGGCTTCTGCGGAGATGAGGTGGGGGTGGCCTGCGGGAAGGGCTTTTAGGTGCCTTGACTGCCCCGTGTCAAGCAAGACCCAGGCGCGGGGCCGCGGAGCAGGTATCTCCTTGGGTCCAGGGGCACGCTCAGCGCAAGGCGGGCGCACCGCAGCTCTGGGTGACCGTTCCGGGCCCACCTCCATGTTGATGCAAACAGTGCTCAGGCCAAAGTTGTCCTGAGGAGGAGAAGGTCTGTAACAAATTTTTTGTTTGTTTAATTGCTTTCCAAATTCTGTCTTATGAAGATGCCTTTCTGGACAACGTTGTAGACAGAAGGAGTGTCTCACCAGTTTGGCAATGTGAAACGGTCACAGATTAAAAGTACGGTGTGGACTAGACCTGGTGAATATTTGCCAAAGTATTCTGTGAATATTTATTTGGATTTTGAACTGAATTCACTTTGGCCTTGTTCCCCCTTCTCTGGAGCTCATACACTAAGAACACTGCAGCCTTACCAGCTCTGACCATGTATAAAAACAACCTTTAAAATAATTCGCTTCAGCAGAAGTTAAGTTTTGTATATTTGCCACATTTGCATCACAGATACTTGCCCAACTCTCCAAAAAGAAGGGAGAAAAAAGAGAGTGCAGCACTTGCAGCTGATTGCAACAGCCACTGAAGTGATAACAAGGAAGGGATTAATGTCGATAATTTTGCCTTGTAAGCGTAGCAGAAGACTAAATTTGTGGGGAAAAAAAAGTGTAGGAAAATATATTTGTTCCTACCCTTTGCTGAAGGTTACATCTCACCCAAAGAGCAGTCACATCAATTCTTAAATCGGTAGGTGGTACCAAGGGAGAGGGAGATGTCGGGTGAAGGCATGCGAGCGGAAAAGGGGACCTGGGACGCTACAGCAGTTTTGCTGCCACCAAAGAAAGTTTCTGTTGTTGTAGACGACCTTTGTGTGCTTGTGTTCAAGCTGTGTTGAGGGTTTGCCCCCCGGGTTGTCGTACATACGGGAGTAAACGTGGGTGTTGGTCCAGCAGAGAGGGGCAGAACAAAGCAGTAGCAGTGGCCGGAGAATATAGCTGGGGAGGCGGGCGTGGATCTATGAACAGTCGATGAAAGAAGGGAAATAAAGAAATATAAGAAAAGAAGTCCTGGTGCAATTTTAATAATGAGAACATCGAAACAGGCTGAATCTGTTCATGCAGTCTCTGCATTCAGGGAACTTAAATCTGTCAAATACTCTATTGCCTTGAATATTCATTTGAGCAATGAAGGAGTTCATTCGACTCCTAAATAAGTGTATAAACCAACAGATAAACATGAGTTTCAAGAATAGCCGACTGTCATAAGGCTGAAAGCTGAGATTCCCAGTTGCAGTCTGGTAAATCTGTTTTCCTTTATCCTTCTGGAGTAGCCAGAATCCCGAATTGCTAGATTTGGGTTACCTTTCAGAAGAGAGGGATTTTTAAAAACATGTTTTATCACGCATATCCCAGAGCTAAGCACAAGCCCTCACTTGTACTCTGCTGAAATTCATGCGAATGCCATCATTGTATTGATCAGTTCACTATCACTGCAGATGTTTGAGGGTTATGGATTCTTTCCTGAGATCATATTAAATCTTAAATTAAGTTTCTGAATTAGCAAAGTAAATGAGAGCGTCAGCAAGTATAAATGAATAAAAGAATATAAACGAATAACCAAGGAAGTTGCATCAATTTACGCCGCCTGAGTTTGTGAGCTGTACTTTATTTTGTGCCAACTTGCACGCTCCTACGTCATTAAGTTATTGTCATGGTATCTGGTTGTGGCTATTTGATTACAAAATAATTTTGCTGTAAAAAAAAAAAAGCTGTCTTCTAACACAAATCGTGTATTTTAGTGTCTGGGATTTTCATGTGCTGCGAAGATATCAAGTAATAAGCAAACCTTTTCTTCACGATTTTGAATATACCCTTGAGCATAATGGATTTAAAAATCCGCCCTAACCTTTTGCTGCTGGAACTCAGCCTAGCAGGAGGCTGTACGTTGTGCAATACTTCAGAGGAGGTGACATTATTGTTTTTAGAGCCATTTTCAAACTCGCTTTTAAAAGTACAGGGCTCGAGGAACAGTTCAACACCTACTGATGCTGGACTATGTGTAAAGTCTTTTTCGCATCCACGATCCTGTGAGCAAAATGATGTTGATGCCCTTCCTGGAACTGGCTAAATAGGGGAAAAAAAAAAAAGAAGAAGAAGAAAAAAGAAACCCACGACTGCCAATCTAGGGATGTCTTCCAGGTGGTGCCATCAGGCCCCAGTGCCAGCCTGAGCCAACGCTCTCGGAAGCGATCTCTGTATCGAGGGATCGCAGTTGCCACGTTGTGGCGTACGATAATGTTCCCCATATGAGCTTTAAACCACTGTTACAAGCGATTGCGTGAATCCCTTGCCCCACCCCTTTATTTCACCTCGTTATTAGATTTTTCTCCCATTTGCGCATGTCTTTCCCATGCTAAAGCTGTTGTTACCTTAATTGCTATTAGTCAAATGAGAAACATCTGCCCAGCGTGCTGCTCCCAAGCAACCTAAATACCAAAAGCATTTGCTGAAAGCAAAACGACGTGGCTTTGAGAATGAATGCTTGTTAAAAACATCTTTAGTACTGTCTATTGTGAAATCAGGAACATTTAGGTGTTGGGGAGCCTTTCCTTCTTCTGTGTTGCTTTGCTGGTACTTTATTATTGTCCTGAAATACAAATTTGAAATGACAGAAAGCAGCAAAGAAATCTACTGTTTTACTTCATTTATTATTCAGAAGAAGCACTTCGCTGCTTTCTTATAGATTACAAAATAAACAAGAAATAAAAGCTATTTTAAATTTTTGTTGCAATATATTATTAACTGTCACAGTAATGACTGTAATTCTACAATAACGAACAGTCAGTAGATCTCACGCTCCATCTAACGTTATGGTAACCCCAATTATTTGTTATTTCACACCCCAAAGCTGGCAGTGAGATGCCCGAAGCAGGACTTTGAGGCTGAGGTGCTCCCATGGAATTGCAGCACCTCCGGGGGGTTTGGCTGTAGCCCCGAGTGGGGGGATGGAGCTGTGTGACCCGAGCAGGTGGATGGAGTTACGTGATGAGGTACTTGCAGAAGCGCTGCAGCTGGTGCCTGCCCACTCGGGAGCGTCTCTCTGGTGGGACAGCTCGCAGGGGACCTGGGCCGGCCTGGCCGTGGGTCGGGGGGTGCGTGCCTGTGTCACCCACCCCGAGGAGGACGTGGCAGTGAGTGTGGGGAGTCTCTCCGCCTGCCTGATGAAGCTACGTTGCTCTGGGGAAAACGAAGTAAAGGCCAGCTGGGCAAGAGGTATGACCTGCCGTGGTCTACGGCTGCTGGTCCTCTGCTAGCAGCGAGTTTCCTGGGGGTCACTCCAGCCGCTGTGCTGCGACCCCCGCGCTCGCCCCTTGCGCTGAGCAGCCTTGTTGGTTTGCTTCCTTCCCTTTAGCGGTGGGACAGCTTTGGACTGTGAGCTGGAAGAGCAGAAAAGCTATTGCCCTTTTCTGGCAGCGACGGGGACACAACCAGAGCCCCGGGCTGGAGGGGTTCCCCGGAGGAGGGACCTGTGGGGCTGTGGACCCCCCTCCCCGGCTCACGTCTTGCCCCGGGAAGGTCTCTGCCCCGCACCGTGGCCATGTCCAGCCTTCTCCCAAGGTAAGTGCACCCGCTGGTCCCCGGACCCTCGCGCGAGCGTGCCGCGTGTCTCTGCATCCTCGGGAAGGTTGTCTTGGCTCTCCAGATCTCGGCTCTGTCTGCACAGGGTGCCCTTTCTCCCGGGCCGCTGGCCCAGCGCCGCGGTGCCGCCATCCCACGTCGCTTTGTCGGTGCGAAGCAGGTGCTTGGCTGAGGGTTGTTCTGGGTACCACGGAGCTGGGCATCGTGGTGCCGTTTTGGAAAGGACCCTTGAAGCGGTGCAGGAATGTGTCTATTTCTCAGAAGTGTGAGATATTGCTGAGGCCCACGGTTGGAAAGTATGTAGTCTGGGACATGAATGGTAAAAGTCGTGATGTCTGATAACTGTATGTGTTCCTATTGGTGAAGTGACCAAACCCTCTCCTCCAAAGTCTTTCTCTTTAATGAAAACTTAAGCAAGCTATGTAAATATGTATTTTCTTAAGAAAGCTATGTAAATATAGGTGGTCTTTTCTTCTTATGTAGCGATACTATTATGTTTCTAAGCTCCTATCAGTGTATTCCTTTAACATCTGCTGAAGAAAAATTGAATGTTAAATTGTGATAGTCTCTGATGGCTGGCCACTGTGGCTTCTGTGGCAGTTCGTATACATCTGCAACAGCAAGAGGTATAGTTTAGTCAGCAAGCTGTTCTGTGAAACCATGATGCACAGGCAGCAAATTGTCTTGGAGAAGAGTTCATCTGATCTATTTCTAAGGGACAGGTTTGTAAATGCTGATGTCGCCAAGATGTGCATCATTCAAGCAATCCAGAATTTACAGCTAATCAGGCATTCTTTGGACCTGTTTCTTTGCTAACTCAGATTTTATCACTCTTTTTTTAGCTTATGGCTGCATTTTGTTATAAGCTTACACCTAATGCTGTCACCTGCTTTCTAGGAATACGTACAAATACTTGTTTTCACAGGTTAGGGTGCCTAGAGCTCAACAAGCCGTCCAAAGATGAGCTGGCACGCAATTATAAATGGTAGCCAATATTTAATGTCAAGAGTTGTGTTATGTTTTATTTCTGTTGCGTATATCCTGCCAGCCTGATCCTGACTTTAATAGCTCATTATATTCCAATGAAATTGCTATTGATTTACACTGGGAAGAGTGAGAGCAGAGTCAAACCCTTTGTATTCAATATTCCCATTTACACAGTGTCTCGGGGGGAAATTCAGCGTTCGCTGTGCCAGTGCGATGAGCTGGCCCGGCATTCCGCCCGGGGTTCTGCAGCGCCGGCTCAAGGCTAGCCCTGCTGGGACAGAGTGCTAAGGCTGAGCTCAGCTTCCTACAGCCACGATCACGCAGCATCGTGTAGGAGCAGAGTGCTTTGTGCTGGGCCAAACCACCCTCAGCGTAGCCCTGAAAAATGATGTTCTTTTGGGTGATCGTTACAGCTCCTATGCCGGGCAGTGCTGGCTAGGGAGGAGGCACGGGGGTAGGAAGGGTTGGGGACGCGCTGGTATAGCACGTATCTGCAAACAACTTTGTTGGCCGCGCTTTTACGAAGCGTCTGAGGAGGCTGCCGGAGGGCCGGCCGAGCGGGAGCGTGAGTCAGCCCTTCCTTGGCAGCCGTCTGCCGCTGCCTCCCGCGCGGCCGCTCGCTCGGTGCAGAGAGAGCTTCCCCAAGCCGCGGCTGGAAACGGCCAGCCACAGCCCGTGGCCCGTGCTGGAAAGGCTCTGCGGCTTCGCAGGTCCCCCTCCATCAGTGACAAGGGAAGGAAAGTTGTTTTCGGACCCGTTACCTTGTGAGGAGCTCACGGGAGGTCAAACCAGCGCTCGGTCCTGTATCCCGGGATGGGGCACTCTGCCAAAAATGAGCTCACACGGGGCCGTAAAAGATCCTCTCTGCCTGGCTGTGTAGCTCTCCAATGATCGTAATTAAATGGAATAAGCCTTGCTGCTGTACTGACAGACGATTAAAGGTGAGCAAGCCTTGCAAAGGCTGCCCTGAGCCTCAGGACTCCTGGGGAGGCAGAAGCAAAGCGTGCTCCTGCTCCTGTAATGCACCCCGCGTTTTTAGCACCCCTTTCAAACGCTCTCTCAGCCCTCCCTGGCTGCAAGATACATTCCTCGTTAGAAATTCAAATTTAGTATGTCCTGAGAAAATCTGGGTTTGATACTACATTTGGCTACTGATTATTTATTTATTTATTTCTTTATTTTATTTTTGGTATGTGTGTGTTCTGCTGCCTTATGAAACATAGGCCAGGTTAAGGAAAACTTGCTATTAAATAGGAAGGTAAACTGTAACTGCCTGCTTTGTGGTGGCTCTTTCTCACAAACTATATATTTTTAAGTGTTTGGAAAATTAAATGAATGCTTCCGAATTTATTGTAGCTGCCCCAATACACTCCAGTCAGACCAGGTGACTTTGGACTGCACTGGGAGGAGCGAGCATTCATTCTTTGCTGTGACAAACGGATAGGAAACCAGGAATGGCAAATTTATGTTCCCTGGAGGCCTGGGCATTTCTGCTGCAGGCAGCAAAGCCCATGCGGTGAGTCATTCTGTCGCCTAAACCCCATCCTATAGGTTAGAGGTATGGGCACCCCACAAGTATGTTAAGCAAGTCTCTGAGCTTCTCATTGTATTGTTAGATTTGAGTGAACCCATTAAAGCCAACAATTCCGGTGAAATGCTCAGCTGACAATTACAAAACCATCCTAAGTGTTCCCTTTACCGTGTAATTTGCTAATGATATTTCAGTATATAGGTGGGGAAGTGAGAGGGAGCGTGTGGCTGGCCTCCCGACCTCACAGCTGTGTTCAGGGAGTTGTACGCTTCAATGATTGCTTTTATACAAACCTGTGTTTGGTTAATTTTAAAAATAATTATTCTGAGTTTTCTATAGAAATGAGAGTCAGAGACGCAGCATGTTCCGGCATGCCAAAAAAGCTAGCAATACTACTAAAAGAATCTTATTTAAGAACCTGATTTTTACCAGGACACAAGCATTGTTTATGACTGCCTCTCCTTATCGTTCTGAGGACGGTTAAATATGTTACTCTTAACTACAGCTTTGCTGCTGCTGCTCCGTAAGAGTAATATCCCATGAAACAGAGCTTCAGGGTGTTGTTATATACTGATGTTGATTCTCAAACACTTTAAGGCTGAGAGGCTCAGGTGAATTATTCTGAAATACAAGGGGGTGTTTTATGCTGTAGTGAGGCATCCGATCAGCGGACAAACCTCTGAGTTCCCTTTACATCTGAGTGGTGGGCAATCGCCTAGTTCCTGCTAGGGCTCTTTGAGAACCCCGTCCTACAAGGAAAGGTCCGTGCAGTAGTTGCACCTACATTTTTGCTTTCAGTTTTATAGCTTTTATCACTTCACTGACACGATTTCTAGCAGAGCATCACACATTGCTGTACCGGTGCAAGTAACGGGCAATGAACGGTGGCGTAGGGATGGTACGTGCGTGTGGAGGGCGTGAAAGTAGGAACCTCTTAAAATGGCTTTGTTTTTGGAGGAAGACTGATGTTGTTACATCCTGATTGCCAAACTAAACCTACAAACGAGAATGGAATTTGTTCAGAACATTGAATATAAAGATGTAAATATACATACAAAACCACACGTATAATTGAAGTACTACTAGCGGACATCTGGAAATAGATAGGTTTATTTGAAATTTGATGGTATGGCAGGACTTGTAACCAGAGGTTTAAACATAGAGAAGTTAAAGTAATATTCTGAGCCTCGCTTTTACCTACATCTCGATGCCTATTCCTTTGTGCCTTGTACTGCTTTAAATAAAGCAGGCCAGAACTGTGTTTTCAATGTCAGCCTTCTCATTCCTTTCGGACTTACAGAACGAAACTTACTGTTCCCATCTGTCATCTCTCTTTCTCTCTCCTAAAACCACCCACGGACCGAGGCCTCAGCCTGCAGGCAGCATCAGGCAGGCGGGTCCCATGCGGGCTCCCACTCCGTCCCACTCGCAGCAGTGCAAGCGCTCCGGAGCGCAGTGTGTCTCTTCTGCAACATCTCGGTTGAGTGCTCTGCCAACCTGACCTGCAAGGTGAAGCGTGTGCTCTTCCAATTACCAGGGCATTCACAGGTTATTTCTGGGGAGAAACAAACCAAGAAAAACACCCTATTCATCTTCAATATTGTCCTATGCTTGACATGTTGCTTCATACAGTACCTAGTAAAATGAGGCTGTACAAATTGTACGGGTACAAAAATTAGCATTACATAGTCGATAAATCATGCAAGGAATTTGGTATCTGTGTACTTAATCTAAATTTGTTAACAGTGGCAAGATAAAGGTCATTTTGACTCCATGCCGACTCTTGAAACTGGGATACTGTTCAGAAATTTGAGGTTTCTTCATCCAGCTGTGTACATGTGCTTTGTTATCTAATACTTTAATTGCTAACAAAACAGTGGGTAGTGGAGAATATACTGTGCTGTGTCAATATTTAAGCAGGACTTTACTTATGGCTTAAGTTTATTCACCTTGGAGAGACAGAGAATTTTTGCCTCACTTGAATAACTGGGCAAAGTAAAAGCAGGGTTTCAACTTGCTGCTGTGGTCTGTACTTACTATAAGCAAATAGAAAGATATGCGAGCTATTCTTGAAAGGTCTTTCAGGTCTTTTTTTTTTTTTTTTTTTTTTTTTTTTTTAAAAGTTCAGGAACTGTTGAGATCTCACAAGGGTCTGGGACCTTTCCCTTCCCAATGGATGAGGCAAATTAAATTCTCTGGCTTGGTTCTGATGAATATTGGCCTAAATTCTTAAAATTCTTCCACGAAGGAGATTTGCAATTGTAATTGTCTCTCCTTTCCTTCTCATCAGTCCTTGAACACTGAGCGTGGGGATGGGGACTTCTGCGGGCATAATGAAAGGGAAGCTGAGAAGAGAAAGCATGAGATGCTCAGGTTTATGCAGAGAAATGGCCACCGCTGTCTGTCTCCACGCCGTTCTCAGTGGCTTTTCCCAAAAGAGGTCATCGCTTAAAGTCTAAAACTTGCTGGTTTCCATGTCCAAAAGCCTCATCCTTGCTGTGCAGGAAGTTAAAATAAGAGATGCCATCCTGCTCCCATAAAGCCTTAAAACATTTGCAGTGATGATTAGGGAGGAGGTTATAAAGAAATTTTTTTCTTTCTCTTCCAACCTGGAGCCATGTGCAGAGGCTCAGTGTGGATCATTTTGCCTGGAATCTGTTCGCGTGCCTGAAGGATCTGTTTGTTTTTAATGCCTTGTGTTCACCAACCCGTGATAACATTAACAAACCAAGTCTTGAGTAAGTGACATACTTTGATCATTCCTTCATGCTTCCTGAAAGGCTTTCCGGAGTCGATCCTGCTTCAAACTTCCCCTTCCATACTGTGAGTTTAATCCTTGTATCTACTTTTCACCGTTGCTGTGCTAGACTGGGACATGAAATAAATATGTAGCAAAATAAAACCCCTGTATCAAGACACAGAAGGTATATCCAGTCTTTGTCCTGTGAAATAAGGCCATATTGCAAATGAAATGTAGCTTATGGCTATACTATGCATCATAGGACCCTAGAAACTAGGAATCTAGGTACCGGACTGCTGCTTTTAATACAAGTCTCATTATTAGTTTAAGACCTGGCTTATGGCCATAAAAGTGGTGGTTTTGTTGGGTGTGGGGTTTTGGGGGGTTTTGTTTCTTTTTTTCTTAAGCAGAGGGAATGTGCGAAGAGCACATACACTGTAAGTTAAAGCTCTGTGAAGATAATTGCAGAGAAAGAAGAGGCAGCAAGCTTTGAACAAAGAGCCTTTTCTCCACAGACGATGTGCACTTAAGCCGCGGCTTTAAAGATCCCTGCCAAATCTGACCAGGCTTGTTAGGGGAACTGACGGGAACTTGTCCGTGGATCGCCGGGAGTAGATGGGGCTCTCACCATCCTTCCAGGGGGCAATTGGGAAGGCCTGTTACTCAGAACCGTGTGTCCGGGGTCTAGACTGATGCTTGTGGTGCAGGAAAATATAAAGGGAATCATAGAATCATAGAATCATAGAATTGTTCTGGTTGGAAGAGACCTCCAAGATCATCGGGTCCAACCATTAACCTATCACTACCAAAAGCAGAGTGAGGGTTGGATGAGCTGCATTTAGCAAGCTGACCAACAGTTTTCAGCCTTTTTCTGTGACAGACACGTCTCAATTTTCTTTCAAGGTGAGTTTTGTATGTTTTTCTTAGCTAGTTTCAAGCTGTGGCACATCCCAGCGTGGCTTTTGTTTGCAAACCAGAGTTCCCTTCCACATCTTAATCCAGATTTTTCAGTAGCTCAGAGCAATTCTTACTGATACAAGTCCGATGCCAAAAGAATCCCAGAATACTAGATTTAAATATTTAATTGCTTTCTAAGAATCTCAATTCTTATCCATATATATTTTCAGTAGGAGTACTTATTGAAAGGCCACTATTTATTTTGCAAGGGCACTACATTTTCGCATGGTGAGGATCTAAAGCGTGCAGTGTAGAAATTAAAACTAAAATGTTACCTGCTCTGAGAATAAAAATTAAGTCTGCAGCTCAACTGCTAAATCTGAATATATGTGTCGTGGTTTAACCCCAAATTGTAACCCAATACCACGCAGCCGCTCGCTCACTCCCCCCCTCCCCACTGGGATGGGGAGGAGAATCAGAGAGAAAGGAAAACTCACGGGTTGAGATAAAAACAGCTCACCAGGACAGCGAAGGAAAAATATGAAAATATATTAATAATGATAATAATGATAATATATACAAGGATAATAGAATATATAAAACAAACAATACACAATTTCTCACCACCTGACGACCGATACAGCCCGTCCCGAGCAGCAGGCAGGGAGCAGGGGTATCCCCCCCCCCAGCTATCCCAGAACAGCAAGTTCCAGGGAAAGCAGGCGAGGGAACAAACAGCTAAACAAGTGAAAAACAAAAAAGGTAAAAATAGGGAAACAAAAAGCAACCCGAAGGGAAGCTTAAGGATTAAGGCAAGTTAAAGGTCTCAAAAGCCCCAAAAGACCAAAAAAGATCTAGAAACAACTAGTGGCCCACCGACCGACCCTCGCTTATATCGGGCATGCTGTCTCTGGTATGGAATACTCTCTTTGGCCAGTTTAGATCAACTATCCTGTCTCTACCCCTCCCAAGTTTTGCATCTGCACGTTAGCAGAACCTGGAAAACAGCAAAATGTCCTTGGTCGTTCAGCAGCAACCAGCACCATCAGTGTGCTGTCACTGTTCTGCTCACACTAAAGCCAAAACACAGGAGCTGCTGAAAGCAAAACTAGCTCCGTCCCAGCCTAAACCAGGACAATATGAAACATCTTGTCTATCCTCACTATCGCTAATATTTAGCCAGGTACTAGACCAGCTAAAATCTGAGATCTCTCTTATTAAACTTCTGAGGTTTGGACCTTTAGAATTTACGTTTACAAGGCTTTTTGTAACAACGAGCAGTAGAAGACGCCTTTTCTTCTAATGAAGCCTGAAGTTCTCGTGTGATCACTCCAAACATTGATGCTTAAAGAAAAAATACCAAACACTTTTTAGGATTAGGAGTATGGGAGGTCATCTAAAAGGGTGAAATTAGAAAGATTTCCAGATGTGAAAGAACCAAGTTAGTCGTGTCATAAGAAGCTCAAAACCCAACCAGGTGTAAACACTGAGTTTTACAAAGGTGTCTTTTCTTCAGGATTTCCTGCTAAAAATGATAGATCCAACATCCTGTGCCGTGTCAGTGATTTTGAATTTGTAGGAGAATTAATATCTGGTGGCAAGAAAGGTTCTTCCTAGATAACTCGTGATAAATGTTTGGACACAAACCAGCTTTTGCAGAGTTAGGAAAAAGTGGTTTCCTTCTAATCCTGGTACTTCCCAGGGTTCTCTGTGATGTCTTGCTTCTCAAAGTCAGTTTTTGTCTCAGCCTAGCATACCTGTGAAACATAGTTTATAAGAAATGTTTTTGCTTCTAGTGCAGTTAAATCCATGCCTTTTTAGATTTCCTGTGCCGTTTACTTTAAATGTGCATTTTTGGGTCTTTTCCCCACTTTGGGGTATTGGCAGGCTGCAAAGAGCTGTATATTACACTGTGCCAGTTGTTCTCAATCATTCTTGTGACAACATTATCCCTGTAATATGGCCAAAGCAGGGTCTACGTGGATTACCTGATGCTTAATTACCTGAATTACAAGATATAAAATGTACTTTGAAGCACTTGTAAGGTATGTAACCAAATTATTTGTCTGCTTTTGTATTCTCTTTGTCCTCCTTTGTGGTTTGCATTAGTGAACTGTTATTTAAAAATCTCAAACTAGGAGATTTATGTTTCTATGCTGGTTTGGCTTAAGATAGCACATAACACAAATGTAAGAGTCAGTCTGTGGGCTAGCTTTGCTTCTCATCCTTTCCCACTTTGTATTTGAACCCAGGGCAGCACAGTTGCTCTGGAGCATATGACTTCGGGTTTTTCATATCTTGTGCCTGCTAATATATGTGGATTTTTTTAAAGCAATGGCCAATGAATGACTTTCATGACTTCTGTGTAATTTCTTGTACCTGGTTCATGGAGAGATGTTCATGGTCCTATTGCTCCTGACCTATGGAGGTGTGTGGATCTAAATTTACAAATGAGTTCTGAGCTCCCAGAAGAGACCTAACTCAAATGTGGATCCAGAGGCCCTAAAACTCTGGAGGTCTTACTTGCCAGATGAGTGCTTCAGGCGAAGTATTTCTGTAGTAATTCTAGAAATCCCTACATCTATCCTTGCTTGATCTGTTGCTGTCTCTAGAGAAGTGCTCCATCATTTGCAGGGCTAACGTTGACTTGGGGATAGCTTTGACAGAATCTCTCCAGAGGTCAGTTCTTGTATTTTCACCTTGACAAGCTGGTAGATAGTTCAGAGTGGCAATTCTAGCATTGCCCAAACTTTTATATTGGGGGAAATAATTAATGTGGTAAAACCCTACCCTTTCTGTTAGGGCTAGTGTACTTGCTCCTTGCCAAATAGCCCCATAGAGCCATAGTACCCTTAATTTCTATGCTGTCTCAACAAGCAATTATTCAGCTGATGGCGAGTTATTCTACACATCATCACAGTAAAGTAAGGTTCTGAGAACTTCTTTATGGTCCTTTCTTCTTCCTTTTTCAAGAAAACAGATCTGAATGTAGTCTTCACAGGTTCACAGTCCTCTTCTTTTCTAAACCATTACTCTTAATCTACCCTGTGCGTTACAAGCTGTTCTTAGTTAGTAAGTTCCAGATAATGGAATTTAAAACAAATGGTTTAACTTGCAGAGACTATCACTTAAAGCTAAAATCATGCCAAACTTTGTGTTGCTTTGAGACTTTAATCAGCCACCTTTTGCATTTAATTGCTATTTTGGCAGGCTAGAGAAAGGAAATGGAGATTTTTAACAACTTCATATCAACATGAACCAAAAAGAATTTGATGAGACAAAGAAAAGGCCTTTTTTTAACTCAAAGATGTGCTGCTTGCCAAGTGTCAGAAGCTTTTTCAAACATCAGAGGTGGGAGAGAGGGTTTTTTTTTTTTTTGAGAAAAGCTTGTTAGACTCCTTTATAATGGAAGACTTTATGCGACTTAGGTAAATGCATGATATGCTCACATTTAGAGCACCTCCTGCCTAACACATCTCCCCTACGTAATGTTCCACTCCAATGGACCAGCTTCTTGAAGGGCTTTCTGGAGCTCTGACATGCATTGAAAAGTAACAAACCTGGTATCCCACTTACCTAGGTAAGTTTACCTGTTATATCCGTGTCCGAGGTTGCATTTCCTACACTAGATGTGCACTGCAGTGTTACTGACTTTCACCTCACTGCTTAACATCACAAGCATGGCCTTGGCCAAATGCATCGTTATCAACAAGGTCTGTCCTCTCCCGATTCATCCGGTAAAAAGCAACGGTACAGTTGTTAAACCAGAAAGTGGCTGTTTGTCATTAATATCCACTTCACTTTAAACTTATTTAAGTGTTGGAAACCTCAGAAGCTGCTATTCCAGTTGCTTATAATGTGCTCTTTGTTTTCTGTTTGGCTTATCTTTAAGCACAATACAATCGTAAGGAAGCACACCCACTCCCTAATGTTTTCCTTGGGAGCCAGAAATGTGCGCTGCGGCGTATTCGGGCAGTCGCAGGCAGAAGTGAAGTGTGTGTTATGAAAGGTGCGGGGGATGGTAGCGGTGGGATGCAGGAAATTATACTCAGCTTTTAAAGGTTGCAGATCCAGGCTAAAACCAGAGTTCTGACACTTTCTGATTCGAAATCGTGCAGCCGAAGTCAAAAAGCTCAACTAGCAAATGCAAAAAGGTTGAGCTTGCCTTGCCTGACGGATGGCTTTTTAAGGCTGGTACACCTTGTGTTATGAGTACACCCAGTCTTTCAAAAGTTCAGCAGCTAAACTGAAACTAACCATTGTTCAAATACTTTTGTAATGAGAGAATCTTGTTTACTTTAACGGTTTCCTTTCCGAACAGGCGTGCTGGTTTTTCCCAGCCTGTGACGTTTCTTCTTTCTTTATAGCATTTCCAAAAGTGACATTGTCCCTGGCTTCTTGGATAATTAATTCTAATTTTTTTATAAGTTGTTATTATTATTATTTTTTAATACTAAGTCTTTCTTAAAAGTCCTCGATTTTATTTTGGCTAATGCTAAATCAATTACTACAGAAGGCTTAACTATACATGGCTGGCTTGGGAGGCCACCTAGGGTAGTCCAGATCTAGTGTGTACATATATATATATTAAAAAAAATTTAAAAAAGTATATATAAATAAATATATATATATATGGAGTGCAGAGTGAGAGGTAAGAGCAAAATACGATATTTAAGGATTCTGATCTTGCAGGTGTGAGACACAGCACCGCTGTGCGTATCTGTAGCCACTCCTGCGTACGGGCAATGGTACCACAGCCAAAAGCCTGATCCGGGTATGGATCCAAACTCACACCTGTATGTGCTGCCGCCTCCGATGGCTCATCTGCGAGAGGACAGCAGCCTGCTGCTGTCTGTCTTACTAGATTTACTCTTTTTTTCAAGATGCTGAGTCTCTGTTCTGAACATCTCGCGGCTCTTCAAAGCCCTGTGGGATTATCCATGTCCGCAACCTCGGCCTCTACTTGTTTTTGGCATATGACTTATCATTTTCTGCTGCATTCTGAATATAGTTCCAAGGTATCAAAGACAACATGATAAAAAAATGAATGAATTCAAAATAAAATCATACATATGTTTTCTGTCCCATTGCTGCTGCTTTTTTAAAAAAAACCCAAGACCTAATTGCGTACAGACACCAGATACAAGACCTCATTTTAGAAGTCCTTTAAATCTGACAAGGATTCAGTCTTGAATACTGAAATTGAAGTCATTTATGATTTTGGTTCAGAGTCACAGGTAAATATCATTGGAGTCCGTCCTACTTGGAGGCTGCTGAAAGCCCAATTTAAAAGCTGATCTTGGAAGAGCTCTGATTTAACAGAAGTGTCTTACAAGCAATTTAAGGAGGTTTGTTTTTTTTCTTTACCTAAATAAAACTCAAGCCTTGATTTAGATTTAAATTTTAACTCTGAGTTTTTAATTTAAAAGCATTTTGTGAACCATTACTGACATCTCGCTCTATCTTGAGTAAAGCAAGTATGAGATGAGGCCGTTTTTCTATTAAACAAATAAGCATTACGATTTCATTGATACTTCTGAACTGAAAAGGTCAGCCCTGTTGTTTCTAAAGCAGTAGTATATGAATCTGAAACATAAATCATTAGTATCAACAGCGAAACCCATGATGTAGTCAAGCGTTTGTCACAATGAATGGAAAAATAAACAAGTTCTTCCCCCAAGACCTCCGTGCTATTTAGAGCCGAATGAAAACTTCATTGAATAAAATAATCAGTTTGAGTACTTTTTTTGATTGTTCTGTGAATGCTATTGGAGAGATTATATCTTCTTCAAAGTATCTACACATAAAGTACTTGAATTTTAAAAATGCTCTAAATTAGAGATTAAGCATTAAAAGCAGGTCTCCTCAATCCCACTTTTACATCATCTTGATGTTTGTAATTTTTTCCTAACTAAAAAAATCTTACAGAAATAAAAAAGATGGACTTCCTTGTATTTCTAGTAGCTCATACTACTTCATCCTTTCAGGAGAGGGAAAGTAATAACAGAAGAGAGAGGAGAAAAATCTGAAACTGGAAAAAGGAAACCTGACATTTTTCAGTTGTCAGAAGCCGAACTGAAATTGGAGCATTTTATTCAGTGAAAAAAGAAGGGGGGAAAAAACCCCAAGGCAGATCTGTGGCTATCGGCCAGCCTCTGCCTTTTGCAGTCCTGCCTGCCACGGGTGCAGCAGGACTTCCTTCGTTTCTTTCTCTACTAGTACAGAAACATATTTTGCAAGACATGGAACTTTCATTGAACTGGATCTCTCTGACGTTCCTGCTCTACCTCTTCTGAAAAACCAAAGAAAGAGAAAATATTCCACTATTAGAAATATGTGGTGTGACAAGTCTTTGCATCTTGGTTTTTTGATATGTATCCTTTGGTCATACACCTTCAGAAGAATAAGTTGCTGTAAAATGTTATTCATAACTCTCAGCACTAAGCGTTCAGGAGAAATGGGCGGGCTGTGGGAGGGAGAGGGAGGCGGCGAGGCCCACCTCTGTGCAGCCTCACCTACAGCCACGCCAGGGCAGCCTCTGCTCCAGTGCAGGGCTACCGGGACGTTCGATGGGCTCCTGGCTAGAAAATCTTCAAACACAAGGCTTGAAAGCGGTATTCTTCTTTTTCTGGATTTAAAAAATTTCATGCGTTGATTTTTTCGGTGCTATAGTTTGTAGAGATTGCGTCCTGCCTTTTGTCCTTCCATCGTCACAGCTCCAGCACTTATATTCACTTTTCAGAGTTTCTGTTGTATAAGTTAATGTAGGAAAGGATTTATTTTTTTCAGTTCCGTTCTTGCTAAGTCTTATTTTGACTACTGGAAAAAAGCATCTTGGTCTAGGAAAGCAAAACAGAAGCGATGGGCATAACTGGATTGTGTTGAAGTATTGGTCCCCTTCCCGTAGTCGCTTACTGGCTTTTGTTGGTCTCTGGAAATGCGCTTGCTACAAAAGTCTGCCTGTGCGACAGAAGGGTCTGTACCTGCTGGTGTTTGCTTGCAGACTTGCGTTTGAACAGTAGTTAAACATCTCCTGTAACACTTTGATTTTCCCTACATCTCATCAGCTAGGGAGGCAGAATGTAAGGCCTGTATCAGCAATAGTGTGGCCAGCAGGAGTAGGGAGGTGACCGTCCCCCTGTACTCGGCCCTGGTGAGGCCACACCTCGAGTGCTGGGTTCGGTTTTGGGCCCCTCACTACAGGAAAGACATTGAAGTGCTGGAGCGTGTCCAGAGACGGGCAACGAGGCTGGTGAAGGGTCTGGAACACAAGTCCTATGAGGAGCAGCTGAGGGACCTGGGGTTGTTCAGCCTGGAGAAAAGGAGGCTGAGGGGAGACCTTCTCGCTCTCTACAACTACCTGAAAGGAGGTTGTAGAGAGATGGGGGTCGGACTCTTCTCCCTAGTAACAGACAACAGAACAAGAAGAAATGGCCTCAAGTTGTGCCAGGGGAGGTTTAGATTGGACATTTGTAAAAATTTCTTCACCGAAAGGGTTGTCAGGCATTGGAACAGGCTGCCCAGGGAGGTGGTGGAGTCCCCATCCCCAGAGGTATTCAAAAGACGTTTAGATGAGGCCCTAAGGGATATGATTTAGTGGTGGACTTCGTAGTGATAGGTTAATGGTTGGACCCGATGATCTTGGAGGTCTCTTCCAACCAGAACAATTCTATGATTCTGTGAAAAATGTGACACTTCAAATCGATCCAGCAGACACATATCTTAAGCAAATATTCTTCAGTTACTGGATTGCCTGGAGGTGTCAATGACACCCAAACTCGCCCTGTCTTTGCAGCTGCTGCAAAACGCAGATGTGATAAAGGGCCCTGCGTGTTTGCGGCCGGCACGGCCCTGGCAGCCCGCGAAGGGCGAGGGGGCTGGTCTGCGCCGAGCAGCGGGCTTGCAGGGCACCCTTCTGCGGCAAAAGCTTCGGGACCTGCCGCAGGAGAAGCCCAAGCTGTGGGGGTAGGAAGAGTTATGTTTCTTCCAACCCGCTTGGCAAATCCAAGGGTGAGGAGGGACAAGTGGGATGTCCCGAGTGTGTCCCCCTCCCGTGGCAACCGTGACCCGGGAGAGACCGTCTCAGCGGCGCGGTCACTGCCGGTGCCCTGCTCGGGGAGCCCGCTGTTGGTATTGGGAAAGAGCCTGAGGAGTAGACCATGAGAGATGTCGGTTGTGGGATGACTTGTTCAGGTGAAGGACTATGCGTAGGTTGACTTCAGGGACACCCCAATGGTTGTAAGTCTGTCATAGGATTTGGGTTGTGAGACCAGATGGGTTAGATCCGTTTACTCACATAGATTTTATTCATCTTTACACCTGTTCCTCTAAAAGTGGTGGTTACATTTCCTTTGACGCTGTCTTCTACTTCAGTCAGTACAGAAACAATTATTTTTCCTGTACTATTTTCATAGAGTGAATTATTTAATACGAAAGTCTTGTAATATTTCCATAATTAAATTTCTGACTGATGAAGGAAATGCACTTGAAATTACATCTCTTCTGAAGTACCTTAGTGCATCAGGGCCTGGTTCTGGCTTCGTTTCACAAGCAGAAACTAGCTGGCCTAAAGCTTATAAACAGCTTGGAGTATCAGCTCCGTGCTTCGTTAGAACAGCATCCATCACGACAACGTCAGAGATGCAGCAGGGTGTTTTGTCTTATCTTCTCTCACTCGGCAGTCGTGTGCTCTCATACCTAGACGGTTGGCTCATTAAAACAAGCGTGTTATTGCTGAGCACAAAAAAAAAAAAAAAAAAAGGAGAGAGACGCTGTTTTTTAAAGACTTGGATTTATAGCTCCATGTTGTAATCAGACATCACAAATTCTTTCACAAGAACTATAAAACAAGTTTTCTCATGAGAAGGGGGAAAAAAAAAAAGAAGAAAAGGCGAGTATGCTGTCCTCCATTAAACAATTGTGAATTTCTAGTTTATTGCAAGCTTGAGGGGAAAAAGGGGACCTAGCAGTAAATCATCTGTGCAGCTCTCAGCCATAAAGTTTCTTGAGCAGTCAAAACTGCCAGGGCTTGTTTGGATGACTTATTCCTAGGCAGGGGGGATGGAAGAAAGTTTATAATACAGCTGCAAACTTTTGCTGTCTCTAGCGTCATTGTTGTTTACGTTACGTGATAATGTGCTACAGAAACCTCCTTCCATTTCAAAGGTGACATTTTCCTCTCTGACCTTGTTTTGAGATGATTTCATCCAGCCAACGGAGCAGAAATCTGGACTCGCCTCCGCGCCGGTGCGCGTTGGTTGGTCTTTGCAGAGAACGGGGGGTTCGGGCAGGGCTGGAGCTGGGGAGAGACCTCTGGGGCTCACTGGGGTTTGGATCAGGCCCTTGAATGCTTTGCCAGGAGAGGTGGCGTGGGCTGTGATCCACACCGGGTGACTGAGTGATTGCTTTGTGTTGAGATTGGAAGGGAGAAGGGTGCCAGTTGGCTTGGGTGACTGGTAGCTCTTGGATAACTTACCTGTTGCTCTGAAAAGGCTGCCAGCATTTTGTGCTAAATCATTAGATCCTCTTCATTACGCTAAGGCTGAAATGTTTATTGCTTATCTCGATCAACAAAATTTGATCAAAAAGAACTTCATCACTGTACAATATTTCAAGTTGTTGTTACCGCAAACTGCGTGCTGTAGTTGGAGGGGCTCTTCAGTAGGAGGTGACACTTCTAATGGGCCATGCAGGGATTTCTCTGATGCCAGAGCAGGCCTTGGGGAGCGGATCGCACTAACGTACGCAGGCAGGGGCGCAGCTACCTGCACAGACCGTCACTGCCTGGGTGAGCTACGTAAATGCTGAAGCGGTGTAAGAAAAACACTCCTGCAGACCAGCAGAACCTGCCCAGAAGGATGTCATATAGCGCACCTTCGTACAAGTCAACTGACAAATTAGGGGAGGATAAATATATCTTAAATATGCGTTTTAGATGAGCAACTTGCAAATTTGTGAGAATAATACTAGAACTGACTTTTAAACTGTGTTTTGGGGGGGAAAGAGAGGAAACTAGGCCCGAATCAGGACTGTATTCCTCTTTCTTCTGAAATTCTTTCTCCTCACTCTTTCCTGTGTGTGCTGTTACAAGAAAGGCATCCCGAATCCTGAGAACTCTGACTAACGCTCGAGATGAGTATCTTTTAAATTAAACAGAACTCAGCCTGACCTGTCTCTGTCTTAAATTTCTTAATAGTATGAAATATAGCCTTTAAATAATCTTAGACCTGTGGTTTCCCCTTCTCCCCTTAATCTAAGGTATGATTAGTGCTTAATGGACCTTGAAAAGCACCTTTATTTATAATGGTTACAGGTTGCTCTTGTCTCGATATGATCTCCAGTTTTCTATTTTCTCTTGACATGAAACCCAAAATAGCGGGACACATACTTGGTTATTATGTTCATATAGGCTCCATTTTTTTTCAGAACTACTTTCTTTGGTGAATGATTTAATATACATAACTTCTTTTGCACCCAAAACAATGGACTTCTTTATGCTGGGCAGTACGGATAACGCAGTATCTATTACACGGATACACCAGGGTATCAGGTGCCAAGAAGCACTTTTCACGAGGGAGGACATCTGAATCCAGGACATTTATTCTGCATCCGAGGAGATACAGTGAGAGCAAGAGAGAGCACTTTCATATTCGCTAGATTTTGCTGCACAAATATATCAGAAGACCTCAAGATGTCAGCCTGCATGGGTCAAACCTGATTATCTGTTATTTGCTGAAATCCAGGGATAAAAGTATCTAGGACCCAGTGCTTTAAGAAGCTCAACCCAAGCAGGCAAAGACCCAAACTGTGATTCCAGCAACACTTCTCCTGTTGAATAAAACCTTGTGGGCCAGACTTCAGATAAAAACTGTATCAGTTATGTCTGTGCATCTGCTTATTGAGCACAGTTACAAAATTTTTCTAAGGAGCGATCTTCCAAATCATACAGCCTCTCTCATACCTGCCTAACTCAACCTAGACTAGAAAATGAGAGGTGAAGCTCTCGGAGCTGGTAGATGATCTTGTGGGACAAGATAAAGAGTCATTACCTGTGCTAATGATGTTGAATCCCTGTGATATGCTAATCATAAAGAAACAGCGCCCACGTCGAACTACCTAATTAAATTTCTTAGGAATAGATTACAGTGGGATTACTGGTTTTCTCCATGCTGGTGTCAGATCCTAATACAAACTAGCCAAAGTTCAGCTACATTTATGTTGCTAGTGTAGGTGGGACTGATTTCTCTTCTATTAACAGTAACGTTATAGTAATGGCTTGAGGTTCCGGCTGCGACTGGGGCTGCATCGCTCTTGGTGGCGTACAGGAAAGTTAAGCGAGCCCAGCGGTACAAGGTGCCTCTGTCAAACCTGGAAACAGCAGTAATGATCTCCAGAGTCTCTGTCTGGTTACTGAATGAGAAAACAATAACTTTCAATATATTGTTTATTATTTTGAATAATGCTCAAACTTTAACGTACAATAGCTGCTCACCTGGTTTATGTCATTTTTAGCTATGCTAATTTTCTAGTAATTAGAGCCCCTGGGGCTGGATACCATCTGTTTTCCACAGATCCTATCACCTTAGTATCTAAGGGCAGATTAAAAAAATAAAAAAGCTCTAATGGGATTTAAGTGCCTATAAAGCATGAATTTCATGCTCATCTTACTATTAACACATTCAAGGTGGTTGCTTTTATTTTTTTATTTTTTTTTCCTCTCCCCCCAACCTCTTTCAAAATATAGCTAGTGTGCTCTCCTTTTCTCCGTGGTCTGTGCCAAATCCTGAAAGGTGACTTAATCTGTTGAGAGTCCCTCTCAATCGCTATGCTTTAAGCTTCAATGCATGACTCAACGGATAAATATTCAAAAACAGAGCAATTTCTCAGTGTTTTTTCACTAAGTAGGTTAAGTAGGGTGACAAGGCCAGTGAAGTTTTGATTTCAGAAGATCAAAATGGAATGTCGCTAGTCTGTGCAAAATGAAGGTGGTGAAAAATTACTGACTGTGCGACGTCTCCAAATTGACTTAAATGTATTTCCAAATTAGAATAATTTGGATTCTCCATAGCTGAAAGCTCTTTCAAAAGTGTTCTCTATTTTTAGTTTTACAGATCATTAGTGCTATTTTAGAATGTTCTAATATTACATGATTTAAGCCCATGAAGCAATTACATCGGTAGGCAAAAATTGCATGGAAGAATGAGGCAATCTAAAATGTGTCATTTGATAAGAATGAATGGAAAAACAGAAAATATTTATCCACGTATAATATCTCCTCCTCAAAGGACAACTGGAGAAGCAACCTGGGGAGATTAAAGGAATCTAAAAGGCAAAGATTTAATGGCTACAGTGGATTGCAAGGTAAAATAATGGTTAAGAAACAACAACCACAAACAGTGAGGCAGCGAGGGAAGTATGATGCAAAACCATGGAGAATAAGGTCCTTCCACCCTCTGGATTCAATCTTTCATTCCTAGAGCCCCTTATCCTTGATGGGATGCTCTCCTATTCTAAATTCTCATCTTCCAAACACTCTTCTCATAATGATTGCTGTTTTTTCATTTTAAACTTTTAGGCTAAAATATTTAGAGAATAATCATATAGAGATCTCTGATGCTTGGTGATATTTGAAATAATAGTAGCTCAGTACTACATGGTGTAGGCACGTATATGTTCATTCCTTAGAAGATGGGCTGTTATGCAGACGTATAATTGCACTACATTAGATATTTCGGAAGCAGCAGCAGTTCCTAGTAATTTCTTTTACCTAGCCCTACCAAAGAGCTGAAAGCTAAAAGCTCAGGGCAAGGGTATGTGGTGTTACCCAAGCACGGACCTTTTCAGATCAGATTCGGGGGATGAAGCCTGAAAAGATGCACACGGGAGTCTCTGAAAATCTTCCCTACCAGACCCAATGCTGTGAAATATGCCTGTGAAGGCTTCTGGTTTTGTAACATAAAATTTAGCGATATTCTTTAACAACCCATTGGCTGGTTGTTTACATGTGTAAATTTGTGTATAGATATTTATATTCCAGCTTATATGGTAAAGAAAAATGGTTCTTTTTATTGCTGGTTCCAGATATTTGAGGTATTTGAAGTATTTTTTGCACTGCTGTTTTTAAAATAATGCTCAAATTGTTTACACAGAAATTACTGATAAGGCCAAGGATTTTATTTTCACTGCTCACTGAAAAATGTAAAAAATGTGAATCTAACTTTTAAGACTACCCATATTATCTGGCAAGAGATTAGAAAGAAAAAAAATCCTCTCCCATCTTCCCCAATTACATATGAGAACCAGACCAAAGATGCTGTGATACCTGTTACCAGTCTGTGGACAGAGAATTGGACGGATGGGTGCTGTATCTGTATTATATGTCCACGACCCTGAGTGCTATCTCTGGCTTTAATAATTTTCATTTTTTATTATTCATTAAAAAAAAAAGTTGACACAATGAAATCAACTTAAACAGAGGTTTAATTTTGATATTACTGAACTATGCAAAGAGCCTCTATGCAAGTAACTTCATTGTCCAAGTGGGATATAATTAAAATAGAATAAATCCTGCAAGCCTTCTGTCGTATTGAATAGGGCAGGGGTGTTTAACGAGGATCTGCCCCTGAGCACCCAACGCTATTTGCCTAGAGGTGAGCACTGAGGTTCAGTAGGTGTGTTTGAAATCCTCAATGTGAATTGTTTGCCCCTTTAAGAAGAACATCTAGTTCTGAAGGAATCCTAGCCTGGGTGCATAGTAGAAAGGTTGGAAAAGCTTCACTGTCGTCATTTTTGTTCCTATGCCCAAAGACTGTACCAAATAAATCACAAATTTTTGTCCGTTGCACTCTTAGCTTTCTGGATCGAGACCGGATTCAGCTCAGGTTGCAGACAGAACTGCTCGCGATGGGGTTGCTGAGGCTCATAAGCATGGCTTGTCTTTGGGATGGAACCATTTCAGCTTTAACCCGCCTGCGCACAGCGCGTTTCTCACTAGTTGTTAATTGCTGTGATTAGCGTTTATAAATATTAGTTTCTTGATTTTTGCATTTTGATTTCTTTATACCTTTGTTACTCCTTGAGTCATCTCAATGACTTCAGCAGGTTTACTCAGAAGACAAAGTACTAATTTTTAAGGGTAAAGTTTCACGGACTGAAACGGAGTTGCAGCCACTTCTTGCTTAAGTAACTTGAGTTTTGTGGCTCAAAACTGTCAGTTGTTTGATATTTATCATGGCAGTGACTGCAGCTAACACAGAAATAACTTCTTCCTTGTCATGAGTCTGTCAGTGAGGGATAAACGCGGCGCAACACAAATTAGGAGCACCGCACCTCACGTGGTGCTTTATTTTGCAAAACAACTGCGGGGACGGAGCAGTTGTTCTTTGGCGGAGTGGCACATTTTTGTGCTTTTGCATTTTATCTGGCGCTAGTTGCTTTCCCAAATTATATAAAAAAATAGAGAAAGATGCATATCTTGAGTCTCAGTCTCATATCACGTCTGAGAGATGGTTAACACCTTATGTGCTGTGGTCCATAGTTTTCTGCTATACATCCTTCTATTGGTCTGGCCAACCGCCTCCAGATATTTATTTGTGGATTTGTAAATAATCCAGGGATACTGTGCAAGACTGTGCGAGTCCCTCGCACCTTATATGGATGGCATTGCGGCATCAGGATTAGCGCAGCGCCTCGCTGGCAGATCGCTGCTCTGATGATGGCGAGAGGTCGCACGTATTTCTAACTCCTAATTTGCCCGACGAGAGACTGTTGAGGCTGAAAGAAGCGATTGCTTCACTTCTGCTTTTCTCAGATTGTTCTCTCTTTGAGGACAATGTCCGAAGCAATCTTGCTGCTCTTAATGAGAAAAGCCCAAAGTGTTTATTGTAACCTGCTTTGAACTGTTAGCGGCTCCGGAGGAGGGGAGGTCTTCGAACAGAGCCCGTCTTGTGCCAAAAAGAGAGCGCTCGGCAGGTTGGGGCTGAGGTACAGAAGCAGGGCAGCGAGCGAGCAGCGTTAATAAAAACACTGCAAATGAAACGTTAGCGCGGGGTGGTGAAAGAGCTCAATTTTATTTTGTTTTCACACATTAGGTTTTGCTTAAAGCAGACAAGTACCAGGGAGAGCGTTCTGAAAAGAGGCTTTGTATAGGAGCCGGGGCTCTATCCATCAGATTTGTCATTTCAGGAATGCAGCCAGATGTATTGACTTACTAGCAATTGCATTGGTGCCATCTGGCCTGCTGGAGGCTGTATTAAAGATGGAAAAAACTGAACAGAAAGAAATGAAATTTGTTCATCATGCCATTAGCCTAGCTGCTTATTTAAAGAGGGGGGAAAAAAATGTAACTTCTTGGCAGGGGGTATGCTGTTTGAAAATAAAATATAAGGTTTTAAGGACCACAAGTTTCAAAACCAAGCACTGATGTTTATATGTAGACTTGAAAGCTGGACCTCGCTGTTGTCATTTTGTGTATTTTTTTTTTTAATGGAAAAATGCTTTCAAATCCTACTGTTCCGAGTTGGAGAGCTAAGAACACCCCGAGACCCCTGCCTCGTCCGCTGCAGTGTTTATATTTATGTACTCTCAGTTCTCCTCAATACCGGTTTAGCTGTCTGAATTGCCACCTCCTCTCAGGAACTGAGCTTTGTAGGTGCTGTACTTTCTATTGCTGACCTAGGAATGTCTTTGTAACTTTTGGATCATTTCTTTTCAAACTTATCGACATTACTCTCTAAGAACTGCTACTCCTGGTACATCAGTAGCAATAATACGTTCTTTATTTTAATACTGACACTCCTAAATGTACTTATTTTAATGAATAAATGCCAGGTCTTGAGTATTTCCATACATTTCATTTAGCAAGATGTTTTTCTTAATATTAGTAGGATCAGGGCTGGTGTTAATATTTATTGACAGAATAAGAATGAAAGCTTTTTCAGTGTAGTAATGCACTACGGCTATAGGGTGAGAAGTACTCCCCAGCCTGATTGACGTATGATTTTAAACATACTTATATTTGTATTTAATTCTGCAATTAGTCGTCTTGCATCAAAGGCTGGAGGCTGCCATCTTTCTGGGAAGTGATCCCATTTGTTTCACAGGGTAAAACTGGGTCTGAACCCCCTCCCACGGGAGTTAATGAAAGTTGGACTGGCTCCCGTACGAGGCCATAAAGCAATTCCTAGGCATTTGCAACGTTTGTTGAAGGTCAGAAAAAAGACTTAAGTACTGAAAAGTAGAACAATGTAGGTGCTAAATTAGACTATTTTATATAGTTCTTCAGTGCTCTTTCATAGACATACTGGTTAATTTACTGTCACAATAAAAGTTGTTTACAATCACTGACAAAAATGATGAAACAAAGGACCGGGGTCCTTTTTAAAAATATTTTTCAGTTCTGCTCTGTTCTTTTTACTTCTTTTGTTTTTGCCATTTAAGATAGAAAGCTCTTGAGGGCAGGGAAACGGAACTTTGTAAAATGCTGAACCACTTGTGGGTGAAGTCAGTGTTATAACACTCCCGAACACATGTGTTAGAAGAATACACGATAGTTTTAGGATTTCTACAACCATGAAACCTCCATTCTAGCACTGCCAGGGTCTTCACTGTGGGTTTTTTTTCCAACAAGATGAGAAATGCTGGCACCAATACTGGAAAAGTCAACAGTGACTAAATACTCTCAAAAGAAGATGTAATGTTCTTACTCACAGCAAGTCATCGAGCTGTGTGAAAAAAAAAGACCCAGTTTAGCCCTCATTAAAGGCCAGGAGAAAGACTTCTGTCTGCTAGAGAGAAAGCTGGTTTGTGCCTTCTGGGGAAGCGCTGAGCAGGAGCGGTGGCCGCACTGCGCTGAGCTAACGCGGCCATCGCCGCAGAGAGCACCGAGCTCCTTCAAGATTGCGCCTGAACGGATCGTACTGTGAAATATCCCCAGTGCTCGAGTCATCTCGGGCAACGTGCCTTCTCCTTCTGCGTTTGGGAGGGTGCTTATCCTCTCTGTGCCAGCCCCCGTTTATTTCTTGTGGTGACACAGTCCATCTCCCGACGTCCGGACGGAACGGCACGACCCGAGCCGATAAAGTGGCTTTGGGGTTGCTCCGAGCAGCTGATGCTTCTGAACCCCCCATACGTCTGCTGAAGAGCACCGTGGGGTTTTGTTGCCACTCAGATGTTAGTCATTTGCAATATTCTGGAAATTAAGTTAAATAAAGTTGGTGGGGGTTTTTTTCCTGAATAAAAATCGGTATCTCTGGTAGCAATGTCTGGATTATCCCTTCAATGGATTAATTAAAGGATTTAATCTCTGTGCCTTTTGTTTTGTAAATTCAGAATGTTGACATTATTATTGTTAACAGTAATCTTATGATTATAAGCAGGAAGACGGGAGGGCTCAAGCGTATGACACATGGGACAAAACGCTCTCCTGGCCAGGAACCGCACACTGAGCGGAACAGTCAGGGTACAAAATATTCTGGGAAAAGAGAAACGTTGCCATTTCTCTGCAGGGAACTTCTGCCCATGCAGAAGTTGCCACCAGATATTGGCAGCCCTGCCAGGAACAAAAACATTTCCAAAACCCCGTGGATAAGTTTTGAGGGAAAGAAGGCAAACCATAGGTTTGAAAGTTGAAAGAAAAATATGAAAGAGTGATGGGAGGAGATTGCAAAATTGATTTGGGAATAATGGTTTTCCTCCCCGCGTTGCTCATTCTTACCCAGGTGACCTAGGAATTAGTCCGGCTTGCTTGAAATTGGGAAGATCTTCAGAAGTATGTTGTTTTCGTATTTAATCTACAAGAGTGCATGAGTATTGTGTGCATGAGGTGCAGGCATACATACATAACGTGTGTATTTATGTATTTCTTAAGTGTGGAATTACAGATATTGCAGTTTTAAAGCATATCGAGTAACAGTAGCCACTCACTGGCTCACCCAGAAATGCTAATGTGAATAGCAGAACTATAGAAGTAAGAAGAATAAACAAATTAATAAAGAATACTAATTAAATACAAGTATTTAAATATACTAATTGCAACAATGTAAAGTAGTAAATCTTCCACCATTTTTATCATTCATCTGTATATATGTGTAATAGCTGCACAAATGGAAACACATACCTTCTCTGTGGTTTTTTTTTTAGCAGTATAGCATCCATAAGATAAAACACAGGTAGTAAAGGGGGCTGGAGGAAGGCAGGAAAACTTTTTCCCTCACTGTCTAGAGTGGTTTATGGTTTTCTTTTTTACTGCACTTCTAGCACCCAGTAACAGAGTGACATTTCCTAGTGCTCGGAAGGCACAGATACCGTCTTATTTGGTGAGTTAGATGAGGTTTTAGTATAAGTTTGGAAAAGTTTATTGTACACCAGAAAACTTAAGAGAAGACCACATGGAAAAATTCCTTAAAAAAGCTTCTAGAAAACCTGGGGCAGCGCAGCATGTACATGTGTAAATATTTAAACCAAACACAGTGTTTTAGTAGCCTGGGACAACTCCGAAATCAGTGGATGTTTTCTTCATGAATACGAGAACAGTATTTTGTCAGTCTGGTTTTTATTAACACAAACAGGCGAGTGGTAGTGACATAGGTAGTGACATAAGGTGTATTTACGATAAATAATGGACTGCCAAAGGGGAGAGCTGTGCAAGGGACAACTTTCATGTGTTCTTTTTGGTGATGCGTGACCTACCCTTATTCCACAGGCCTTTTATCATCTCTACATGAAAGAAACATGTTTTCGCCAAGTTCACGTGGTCTTGATAGCTCTATCTTTGTAGCCTTTTATACAGAACTCCCCAACAGGCTGATAATAATATGTAGTCAACCACCTTTAGGCCATTGTTGGGTCAAATCGGACAAAATAGAGTGGTTTTCAAAACTTAAAACCCCTGTATAGGTGACAAGAGAAATAAAAGCAAGTATAAGTCCAGGCGAAATCGCTAGACATAAGCAGCAGTTTCAGTGGCAATCTGCGGGGGACTGAACGCCTCTCTCAAACACGGTGTCCACAGGGACTTGTTGACAGCTAGCGCTTTTTCTGCTCTTGCTGTCGGTATTCTGCGCTCTCAATCCTGCTGCCCAAGAAGGTATGTCCAAGTCGGAGACTTTAAAACATTATGTATGAGAAGAGTATATAAAACGCTGCTAGTTTAATTCTGAAACTGCCCTGGAGATGAATCCCATGGGGTCAATGAGGAGAAGGTCCTGGTGCCACCCTACTCTCTGCAAAAATTACACTGTGACTTCAGCCGCACCAAGGCTTTGCCCCTTCTACTCGGGGGAATGAAGCTTCAGTTCTTTGACAATGTTTTTTTTTTTTCAACTCCGAATTTCCAATACAAAACATCAACTTTGTGTATTAGGGTTAAAATTAAACATACGCAGCCTAATGAGAAATGAACCCAAGACCTGTCACTCCTGTTACACTGCCAAAAGCAGTGAAATAACTGAAATGGCTGCAGTCCTTGCAGAAGTTCAAGTTCCTACGTTATCAAAGGGTTTATTTTGCTTAGGTGATGCACTCAATTTATTTTTTTTAAAGGGACTGCTTGCTTTTTTTTTTCCAATTAATTGACCACTCTAAGTGCGTTTAACAGTCACTGACAGTAGTACTTTGAATTTCAGGAGATCTAGTTACTTGTGCTGTTATCTTATTCTTGTGCTGTTCTTTACCCCCACAGCAGCGATAGCTCCAGAACGCCTGTATTAAGCACAAAGCCAACCTTAATTTTGCAATTAAAAGGAAAGTAATTTGATGATGCACACACAGAGCAATGGGGCACGTGTGTGCACATATAAACATCGGAGTATCGTATGGAAGCCCTTAATGAAACCCTTATGATATGAATAAAACTCAAGTTACAAATGCTACAGCTTATCTGTTACGTGTGGTAGGTGATAATAACTCTGCAATTCAGTCAAGGTAGGAAAGCAGTTTTAGTAAACATAATACCTGAAAGCAATTTTCAGATTAATCCCTGAGTTCTAATGTATAGTAATCTCCAAAACAATTGGGTTACTTTTCAAATCCAATTTCCAGTTTGTTTTGGTGGATTTTAACCATTAGTGCCACGTTGCTTTCCACCTCAAGTCCCGCAGTTTCAGCATGTGATATTTAGGCGTGTTGCAGGGAGAAGGTTGCAGTTTTCTGAGCAAGCTGTCAGAATGCACCTTACACTGGAAACAGAAACACGGGGTGGAAAGCGAGGATGTGACAGATGAATTATGGCACATATTCATATGAGGCATGAGACTGGGATGGGACAGAGGTCTGTTTGTAGGTCCACGTGTGGTGCAGAGGAGATGACTAGGGAAGCATTATTCACTGTATCTTGCACTAAGAAGTTAGGGGTACTTAACTAAATTGCTGCCTAGCAGGTTTACAACAAACATGACAACAAACTTCATACACACGCAGGATATCGTGAAGCCAAAAGCATCCAGGATTTTAAAACCACCGTGTCTCCCCAGACATGTGCGTTGGTGTCTGTTAAATGTGATGTTTGGTAGTGGTGTCCAGCACAGAAACTGCACCAACTGTTGACTGCTAGGAGACAAGAAACGCTCCATCTTTGTTTCTTTCTTTTCTGTTAGCCAACGCTTCTGGCTGCTGTTTCAGATTAAATGCACTTCACTGGACAGAAAGCCTTTAAGGCTTTTCTTCACGGCGAGAGAACTTCTGAACATGCAAATGGGCTGTTCTTGAGTTCGGTGCAAAACTTAGCTGTTCCTATTCAGCCTTTCTTGCTAAAATTTAGAGCTCCCTGGAAGGTGGACAAATTGTATTTTTCCTACCAACCACGCTGCGGGTTTCCCCACAGCTGCACTCTTACCTTCTCCAAAGGTAGTAGTTGAGGAGAAAAATCATGCCCCTGCACCGCTTTACTTTTCTCTGTCTCCTTTCGTACCGTTTGCCTATGGACAGGGAACGATTGTCCTTAATCTCTGGGTACGGTGGCGAGAGCTGCTCAGCTCCTCGCTTCTTACTAAGCACCCACAGGGACAATCCAGCTTTTCGCTATTGCAATTACTGTATCACTCGGGAACAGAACAGTATCAATATGATTCTAAAAGACACAGTTTTACTATCCTGACATAAAGGCCTTACACTATCAAAATTCTTCTTTAACCGTGCCAGGAAAATAATTGAAAGCATATTTAGCTGTATGGATGTAGAAACCTAGAGGAATGTCGTTGGTCTTGTGGTTAGCTAAGGAAAGATGTGGAGAGACGTTTAAACCAAGAGTTCGTACAAGCCATATATTCATGTTCCTGAAATTTGAGAGAATAGATTTGACAATAGCACTCACTTTAAAAACTGAATACGAGGTTCTTTAGGAGCGTTCTTGTGTGCCTTTGGCTGCTTCAGTGATATTTTTGGAGACAGAATTTTGGTCGCTGTTCAGGATTTGTTCAGGGAAGGCGACTTGGGCCTTTTTGAAGTTGATACACTTCTATCTTGACCGCAAACAAACGCTCTTCAGGTAGTGTTTCAGTTTAGTTGAGATTTTTTTTTTTCCCAACAGAATCTCTCTCCAAATGTTGCAGTCAATGCAAACTTTCCATTCAGATCAAAGTGTATAGGCTGGCTCTGTGTTATCACCTGACAACATTATCATTGGGAATATTAAGCTGTCAACAGCAGATCTGAAGGAATCATTTTCCCAATCTGCAGTGAATTATAGAGGATAGGAGTCTATCACACATAAAAGTCTTTCCATTTTCTAAGTCTGTATCTAATTCTAATAGTTTCAATCTGACCTCAGGCTGGATTTCCCTCTTGTTTTAAATCATGCTCAAGACACCTTCTAATGGCTTAGCTACAAGATTTGTAACAATTCAACACGTTTGTGTATGCATTGCTGTTATTTTTTTAGGCTTATTTAAACCGGTATGTGCCAACCCTATGTTTGGAGAGAGCAGTGTCTTTTTGCTGAAACGCTCGCCACTGCTCTGTTATATATCTCTCGCTTTCTTGTTGCATTCCTGATTAATATGTTGTTTGCATGGCTTTATGTGAACACACACATCATTTGAAGACCGAGTGTGGGTCAGTGTCAAGTGGGACAGGATTAGGCTGTGGGAGGTTGCCGGCATTAATGCTTAGCTAGTAGGATTAGGATAAAGCTATAATTGAACAGTTCAACTAACCTGGGATTCATCAAGAGATTTGCAAAAGTACATTACGGTGGTCAGCGAAAGGAACTTTTAAACTATCAAGGCAAAGTCCTATTGCAAAGCTCTAATTGCAAAGGGGCAGGGTTAAGCACTTATCTCGTCCTGCCTGTACAAATGTAAGATTCTTTGGTTTTGGCATCGCAATCTGTGTTTCTGAATGTTTAGAGATAGTGGGACAACAAGAAATGAATAAGTGTTTTGTCTAAGAAAGTTAAAAAAAAATGGCAGAGAGACAATAGTGTTTAATGAAATCCCATTAGAGACACCCTATCTGCTGGAATTTGAAGGGACTCGGAAGCGATAAAAAAAAGTAAAAAAATCTCAAGGGACATTTAAAAAAGGTATTTTAGATGAATGAATAACTCCAGCAATTTATTATTTGCAGAGACAAAATTTCACATGTTTCTCTAACCCTGCCAGTTTGTGGGCTGGCTAGAGCAAATACATCAAAATATATACATGGTACATAGGCTTTGTGGGGGCCCTCTGTACAGGGATGGTAGGTGATAACACACCGTAAAGATGGTCCCTCTAGCCTTGACAGGTCACCCCCAAACTATAATGGGCGATACTGTTGAAAGGTCCACAATGTTGATAAATTCCTAAAAATTGCATCCTGTTTTCACCTAAATGTGCGTTGCAGCCCGTAGTTGGCACGTGTTAGCGTAGAGAAAGCAATCTCGTTGTGCAATTTGTCTTGGCTGTGCTCATTTTTTTTTGGGGGGGGGGGGAAATGGGAACGAAATAATAGCTTTCGATGACATCATAGCTATGGCTAAGATTAAAACTGCTCCCCTGTGGGGTGTTGGTGGGATTTTTGTTCTATCAGCTTCACGGACTTGTATATTTGTACTGTACTGGCAGTGGGCCAGTTTACGCGATTGTTTTATGGGGTGTCCAGTGTTATTAAGCCTCTCTGTGTTTTTTCCCCTTTCACTTTTTACTTCTGAACTGCATTTCTGTAACCAATTTGCATTACTTTACGTTACGTTTCACGTGCCGTGTGTCAGCTGAATTACACGTCAGATCTAAAGATTCAAAGCGCTTTGAATTCTTCTTGGTGGCTATGCTGTATTTACTACTAACTCGCTTGTAGGCGATCGAGGAATTTAACAAGTTTTCAACTTTTTCCATGTCTGAGGATGTCTATACACAGGATAGATTAAAAAAACTGTAAAGATCCAAAAAGGGAACATTTAGGGATAACTAGCAATACAATTTATACCCTGCTGTATAACAATCCTCTTGTGTCCTGGCTTTTATGTGCAGTCAGCAATTGCATTATTCTGTTGATTTATGAGGACAAAAAAGTCCATTCTTTATGTCTGCAAAATGCATAGTGCAGATAAGTCTTGATGTTGTCTCAGGAGAACCAGAGAGGTACTGGAATATACAAATCATTAATAAATTATCATCATAATAATGTCAAATTGCTACACGCTAGTCTCCATGAAATCCATAATAGGCTTGAGGTTGTAAAAATATGTATCTTTTCTGAAAGCCTTAAAATACTTTTACTGCGGTTTATATTTTAATTTAGCCACACTGGTGTATTTCTAAGGTTTAATACAAAGAATGTAACGATGTGGGCTGTATCCCATTCCCAGAAAGCATGAATTTCTAAAGATTCAGCAATATCGCCAAATTTGACATCTTACTTTTCATCAGTTCTCTTGAGTCCCGCACGGGCCACCCATGAACTTGCCCAAAGGTTGGGCAGAATTTTGTCTGAAGTTTTTCTGAGCTGCTTTTTCTTGGGAGTAGAATAGGTGTATCAAGTATGATTCCTTTTTTTTTTTTAATGTTTCTGTAAATCACAGAGAACAGAGATAGCCGGGAATGACTTAATTCTGCTCTTCCATCCCGCTGAAGTCAGCAGAGTAAAGATGGTGTAAATAGGGTGGGAGTCAGGCTCTTAGTCACGATAAATTTCCTTATGCTTGTGGCAGTATGTTCAGAATGCTTTGAAGTGCTGGTTTGTCAGAGTTCACAACAGTTCATTTCAGCTCCAAATAAAATATTATCTGACTTTGCTGGCTTTCCAGCACCAGGCGATGTAACAGTAGAGCTGTTCTAATTCATTTTATGGATCCAGTTTTCTTACACTAGTTTCTTTATTGGAATTCGTACAGAGCTTTCTTTAAACACAGCTTTTCACCGAAGAAAAACAAAGGAGTGTTTATATAAGACAATAGGGCAGACATCATTTACTGTATAGGGTTGATTTTGAGTTTATGCAAGTAAGACAAAGGGAAATGAACACCCCCATGTGGTATAACCTCTGCAAGAGTCTAGCTTTGTTATTTTAAGGCCTGAAATGCCATACCTTTTAAAGGTTGAATTATCGAGGAATATACTCTACAACATGTACTTTGTTCCACAGAATGCAAGCGCAATAGTTTCCTTATGTTTTTTAATTTAGAATACATTCAAAGGAAGACAACTTCCACCTTTTCTGAAGCAGTTTGCAATGTAGCGTAAATGTTGTTTATCTCGGTTCTGAGACTTAAATAAATTTCAGCAGCTGACCTTTTTTTCTTTTTTTAATCTAACAATGTCAATACCAAGGCTTAAAATAAGCCCAGTTGCTGAGCAGAATCCCTTAAACGTTCAGTCTTTAATTCTGATGTCTCTATCTTTCCTTCTCATTGTTTGCTTTGTGAAATTCTGGGGCTCTTTCAGAGATTACGAAGCTATGTGCAAGAAATGGCGAGGACGAGGAATTTCAGGACCTATGTGTATGGGGGGATCCAATGGATTGCAACTTTTCCACTTATATCTTCCAACTCCTTATAGCTTTTGGGTTAAGAAATAGTGTCCTAAAATAATTGATTAAAGCATAGAAAATGATAAACTAACATGTTTATTAATAGGATAAAAAGGAAATTGTCCCTTAATACATTAGTGGTTGCAAAATATATATCTGACTGCAAAGAATATGTCATATATTAGAGCTGACAATCACGCAGCCCCACAGGACTGACCTCAGTACAAACCTACTATGAAGTTAGAGTAAATCCAAGGAAATTAGTGAGCAGTGTCTGCAAGATTAAGAACTTATTTTCCATACTTTTATGTTTGTGATAAGATCCAAGTTAAAAAAAAAAAAAGAAAAATGAAAAAGTAAATAATAGGAAAAGCAATCTGGAAAGAGCTAATATTTGGGAGGGGAAGGATAGCTAGAGTTGTGAGGCATAAAGATGGCTTGGTTTTGATGTAGACCAGATTGCCTGTCTCTGCCTTCCAGAGTCAAGTCCATGTAGCTGCTCAAGTGTGATCATTCTGATATAAGAAAGGAGGGATGAGGTGGGAAGGAGGCGCTTAGTCTCTTCTCCTGCGAAGAGTCCTCTGAACCACTTCCCTTCCATTTGGTCTGAAATAAAACGGGTCTTCTGTCCTGCAGGTCATTGATTTATAATCTCAGGTGCCGTTCTGCCCAGAGGTTAGGGTACGTCTTCACGGGTAGCTCAGGAACTAATGTCCAGGTCTGAAAGGGTTTGTTGGCCTCGTCTGAGCTCAGTACCAACCACAGAGATCGTATTTGAATCAGCAATCCTGTACCTACCTATACAAGTAACAGATTGTCTGGTGTGAAAGTTCTTAGAATCTTAATAGGGTAAGTGGAAACCCGGAGAGGTCATCTAGTCCCAAAGCAGTCAGCTACCGCAAACCGTTCCTGACAGAGTTTTGCCTAATTTCTTTAAAAGGAAGGAAAAAAAAAAAGGGAGGGTGAGGAAAAGGGGTATTTAATATCCTCTTCTGTTCAGGCTGGAGTCAGACTTTACGCCCCATGCTATATTCCTCATGCATGGATATTTGAGCCCCTGTTTGAGCTTCCTCGTAAGTTGTGACGGATCTCGCCTATCCTTTGAGACAAGCGGAGGTGAGAAAGGCGGAAAGGCATCGGCTGACCAGCAACAGTCAAATAATGTAGCCTGCAGCCATCCAGCTAACAGATTACCAGTTAAAACATTATTTGGGTTAATAGGGGATAGATCATCTGGTTTAACTGGCAAGTACTGCCCTTCCCCACAGGCAAGAGGTGTCTACATATGAATAATAGTGAAGTAGGAACCCAGTTAAACTGTGCAATGAAGCCACGCTTTATTGAGCTTTCTCACAACTGGCAATTTAAATCTAAAGAAGAAATGTGTATAAGGAATGTTTTATTATAAGGGATGCACAGCATCTATCAGGGCTTTTCAACTATTAATAGGTAACTAGACATATATTGAACTGGAATGTATGTAGAGAGTGCGCATTTTTCCATTAATAATGTTGAGTTTTCTCAGAAAACAGAGAGGTTCTGCAAATCCCTTTCACAAATCAGCTTCAGCTGGACCATTTATTACTAAGAATTTGCAGACTTGAATCTTAAATATATAGAAGTCATGCTTGCTTTCTACGGAACGAAAGAGTAATCCCTCAATTGTTCTTCTCATAAGGGCTGAATGCTCCAACTTTGCCTGTGTCAGCTGCCTCCTAACCAGCTACGGCAAGTTTATTTTTAGCGAGCGAGAGACTGAAAGTTTCATTTTGAGAACTTCAAACAAATTATAAATCAAGATAGTTTAGTGATAAAAAAGCTTGGCTGGGGACTTCTATTGGCTTTTCCATATGAAATACAACATGAGGGTTTTTTTTTTATGGGCACAAATGTTATTTTTCACTGGCTGTTAGAAATGGCCTCTTGTACAATTGACCATTGTGATAAGTCGGTGAGTTTGTCCTTTTTATCCATTAGACTGAATAAACACTGGGATTTTGTTCATCTTTTAAATCCATTATATGGCATTTCCCAGAGGAGGTAAGCTTTTTATTTACTTGTGTGGCAACTCTTTGAAATATGGCATTTTGAATCATCTCCTTTTTCCCCCCAAAAAATCATTTCCAACAAACCAAGAGTTTGGCTTTATATGTAGGTTTCAAGGGATAAAACAATTCCTTAATGTGAAGATACACTATAAGTTTAATTAAACACAGGGCTACTGCAAGATTAGATCAGTGGATAGTTTATATCGTCAATGCTTTCCAGAAGTTTTGACAATCAACTGCTGAAAATAGCTGCAGAAAACTCCCAATGAAAGACAGCAGTAAAAAAAAAAATCCCCAAGACTAATTCACAGAAAAGTAAAGAAGGAATAGCTGAAGACCCTATCTCAGCTTAGATTAATGCTGGCCTCTTTGTGGAATAATTTCTTTTGATGATCTAAGGGAGCTGTCTTGATGCTTTATATACTTGTTATTTTATATCTATTTAAAGCTACAACAGAGATTTGAGTGCGAAATACTTTTTCAATTTGAGACAAACCCTGGGCGAGGACTGTACAAAGAAGAAGAGATTTCAAAGAGACACAAATATAGTATTTCCATGTGTGACAGGTATTTCTTTGGTGAAGTCTTTGAAAAGTTGAACCAAGACAAAAAGAGAAAATAGGTGCCACAAAAGAGAAAAACTTCATCAGGAGCTATCAAAGGTGGTATTAGAACCAATGATGTTTATAAAGGTTATTTGACCAATAGCTATTAAAAAAGAAAAATTTTAGGAAATGTTTCCATCTTGGTATCGTGTCAGATTGAGTGGAGATTCAGTTGCTTAACGTAGATGTATTCTGCCCTTTGAGATACTTTAGTAGCTTGAAGCCAGAATACCCTAAAGAGCCTTCTCTCCCAGAGGTCTTACGTCTTATTTACAATTCCTATGAAGGCATCTCCGATGTTCTGGAACATCTTAGATAGCACGGGGTGCTTACGTTTAGGCAACTGACTGCTGTGCTAAGTTATGGACCAAACTTTCATTTTTTTTTCTGGAAAAGGGCCATAATCAGAAAGAGAATTTTCACTTGACTGTCGGGCATATTTGAGTTAGCTTTAAAGAAGCTGGTGAGGTCGATTCTAGGAATATAGTCAAAATAGTTAGAGCGAGGCACCAGCTAAAGCTCAAATATTTCTTCAATTTCTTGTGAGGATTGAGCACGTCCTTAGCCAGTCCTATGCTGCAATGGTTAGACCAACGGCAGTATTCTAGAGAGAAACTAGTTAGCCAAAAGTTGGCTCAAATATGCGCTCTCACCGCAATAAATATCCATCTGCTGCAGGCTAGATGTACACCCCGCGGGTACAGCCACGGTCCTTAACGGCAGCCCAGGAGCCCGTGACTCTCCTGGGTAGCAGCACAGCAACAGTACAAGGGTTTCGTTTGAGAGCTGGTCAGTGAGAGCAGCAGACTACCTGGAAAAACAAAGCTGTCGGAGGCTTGTTCAAGAAAAAAAGATATTCAGGTTGACAAACACTACAATTATAAACCCGTGGTGAATCTACTTTTTACGGCAAAGGTTAAAGCTGTATCGAGCACTTCTGGTAACGCTTACTTAGATCTCCTCAACACCACGCAATTTGTTTTCAGGGCTGTGTTACAGCACAGACCTCTTAGTAACCGGGTTAGTGAAGTACTCTTTGCGGTGGATGGAGAAGAGGTGTTGCACCGTCTAGATCTGCCGGCTGCCTTTGACACGTGAGGGATAGCTGACACATCCATGGGCCCTCGCGAGAAAGATGGAGCCACGTTTTAACGTCTGTGTTTATTTCATTGTGAGGTTTGGACTATGTCTCCCTGACTGGAGGGACTTGATTTATCTTGAACAGGTCTGTCTGTGGGATGAGGTACTTGGCTGGCCTGGGCAGTGACATTGGCTCCTGTGAGCGAGAATTTTTCTGGCTCTTATTATGCGGTTTCACAGGTGCTTCTGTGGTCCTGAGTATTCCACATATGCTCCAACTCACTATGATAGCCCATGCCTTTGTCAGCTTGGGCCTTGCTGAGCACGAACCCACCACCCATTTACCTTTTTCAGAACTGAGTGTGAGTACGGAGGATTAGATTAGCTCACTGGTGGGGTGGGCCCGGTCATCTTCCGCTTGTAGAACAGAGAGAAAGAAAAGACTGATTATTAAGATCACATTTCAAGTTATGTCCCTGCAATGACAGAAGGACTTTAAAGATTTCTTCTGCTTAGCAGGGTCATCAGAATTATTTATATTACTAGAAATTCTTCATCTGAACACAGAGTGCTAGTTCGGAAACCGGTAATGCCAAGTTCTGCAACAGATTTTTGAGATCCAGTTGGAGGAAAGTGCTAAAATACCATTGAGTACTAGAGCCTTGGCTGCTTTGGCAATATTAATTTCAGCCATTGCTGAAAACTTTGTACACTTGTACTTTAACCGATTTTAATATTACGTGTGTCCAAAATGAAAACCATGAAATTCCACTTGAAACCTAAGGTCATGTTTCATCTGAGGTGAAATGAATCTTTGCATTCGACCACAAACAATTTTCTTCTTACAGTTTTGATTCATTAGGAAAAAATCATGGTGGACTGTTATGTGGATATTTTTTTTTTTTTTAAAATAACTCAAAAAATCAATTGTGTGCATAGTTCTGTGTGGGAACTCAACCTAGTTCCAAAAGCAGTCAAACCGCCAAATAGCCTATCTCTCCAAACCAAAACCTCTTGCATCTTTCTTAGTCATGCCTAGATACATCTCACTGATTTCACACAGGGAAAGAAAATAAACAACAAAGAACTGAAGAAAAATGATATGTGCGGTTACATCACGCAAAGATGCTGAATGCGAAGGGTGGGATTTACAAAAGTACATAAGCATGGCAGGTGTCTGGGTGCTTTAGTAAATCATGGGCACCCAAGAGAATGTCCACAGGTCCCAGGGCAACGAGGTGCAGATAATTTTGAGCTGTCCCCAGGCAAACTTGCAAAAGAACAGAAAAGGGTATCGCTGTACTGAGACTGCACTGCCAGTGAGTTTTAGTACCCTTAATGAGATGGTTAATAAGCCTTCATTTCAACACCTCATAGGTGGGTTGCACTACTATGTTACGTGCCTATAGACCTAAGGAGACCCAAGATCCAACTCATTGGGAGTTAGGATACTTCTGAGGAGCTGAGCCACCCAAGTCAGATGTTTCTGATAATTTAACTCTAAAAGATTAAGGCTTTTCACTTAACTCATTCTTCCAATCACCAACAGCTGCTAGAAAGCTGTGTTTGAGCTTCCAAAATATGAAGTAGGCGTATACTGTGAGCTGACATACAAACTCCTCTGCATTATTGGTACCATCAGGGCCTGAGTCATATATTTGCCATCAGTTAAGCTAGTCTTTCCTATTCTGATCTTATGTTTTAAGGTGCTGGCAGGAGAACTTAATCAGCCACTGCTTACACAAACAAATATGATAACTATTGAGATAGAAGAAAGAATTCAACCTAGGCCAGTGCATTTCTAGTTCAAATATTATCTGTATTTAACCTTTCCCTGCATAGGTTAGAATCTCATATTATTCTCTCCAGACTTTGATTCTTGTTTTCCTAAATAATTATCTGGACTACCTGACTTTGTGCTTGGCTATCGAACTTGCTGAGTTAGGAACACTGAGGAAAGGTTAATGTGTTCTCCTGTTGATGATTATGTCAGAATGGGCTAAGTCTGTGAAATATAAATATCCAGGATGCCAAAGCAAATATTCCGATTCCCTTGAACTCATTAGCAAAAGTTTATTTTAGATGTGATGGGATGCAAGCTATTACTCCAGAATGGAATAGATGGATGGAATTCATGTATAAAGCAGGTCAGTATCTATCGGAACTTAATACTTCCTTACTGAGAGCTCAAAAATGGCTTAACTTATGCACACATTCTTAGATGCAAGTATTTTATTTGATATTTCATCACTTATAACTTTTTTGTTTCAGTCTTTTCTGAGTTTCTATCTTGAATGGAAATAAGGTAAATCCATTAACTGGCTCGTATTTCACACTAAAAGGCGAATGACAGCAATAACTCAGCATAAGCAGCACATAGGAGCGTGAACACCATGTAGAAAGTCATGTAGCTTATGGAGCTTAAAGTTAAAACATGAGCAGCACATCAGAATCTGAGGAATTATCTGGTGCATTTTTGTTTCTTTCCAAACTATAAGTCTGAGATCGTCCGTTGTTAACGGAGTGAGCTGCCATTCAGTCTCAATTAAACTGCCAGAGCTGTAAGATAATAACAGCAGGAAATTCTTGAAAGATAAATTCAAGATGGTAGCTACAACTGGACCTCTCTGAACTGATTACAGTTATAATTAAATTGAGGAACATATTTATAGTAAAGCTGAAATATGCTTAATTTTTTATTAAAAGAAGTAGTAGAAGAAAACATCTTATCTCACTTCACTTCCATGCCATACCCGATACATTCACTCTCGAACTTACTCTGTTTATAGCTTGCAAGGGACAAGGTTTATTTGAACTGATTATGTTTTGAGTTCATGTGGGTTTCTGCCTTCAACTGCAGAATGTACTCCACAAGTTCTCGTGTCACTCTGCCTGGCTATTCTTTTTGTTGCCGTGCCAGGGTTTATCACCACTCATTTCTGGATAGTGTTAATGATGCAGTCACTTCCTCCCTGCCAAACAACCGTAACACTCCCCAGACTTCCCCGCGTGTTACGAAGCAAGTCAAGTATCATTACCTGAAATGGTAAAAAAAATTAAAAAATAAAAAAAGTTAATCCTGTTTATAGAAGGAATTTTGATAGATGCTGAACACCCTTTTGAAAGATTAATGCAAGGAAAAGTAGTCATTTTGGATATCTTAGCAGAATTTCGGCTGAGTGATGCTTCACAATACTCAAGTTTTTTAAAAAAAAAATTGTTATGGAAACGAGCTCCTCGTTTTCATCTTTTATTGCGACAAACTGTATTTTAACGGGAAATGAAAACCAAGCTAACCAATGATGGAGGGCTGAAATCAGTGGTGTGTCACTGCCCAGTGCTGTGTCAGCAAATAGCGTGGTATGGCTGGGACGGACAGTTCTCAAACCACCGCAATTCCCAAGTCATCTCTTCTCCTTCGTAACACACAAAATGTATTTTATTAAGGGGGCCACATGGGAAGAGGTGGGAACTATAAAACCTTACAGTGAATGCCAAGGCAGACAGAAAAAAAAGTGTTTGTATATCTGCAATTGAAATTCTGAAAAAAAGTTATTTTGGGGAATCCTGAGAAACAGAGCTTTTGTTGAAGATAAACAGTTTTACCACAACAAATTTCTTTGCAATTGGTTAAAAGATAGTGATGTTTACCTTTGGAAAACTGCCGCTGTGCTGCCAACTACGCCAGTCAGAGCAACTTTCCAAATATTACGTCATTTTATTCCCTTAGGCTTGCCTCTATGCAAGAAAATAGCTCCCTTTCCTCACAGCTGAAGGGAAAGGTCGTAAGTCAGAGCCTCCCCGTCCTTTGTGATACTGAATCGAGCCGATTCAATGCACTGGCCCAGAGGATTCCCTTCTTTTCTTTTGATATCGGATGGAAGATCGATGCCTGAGGATGTCTGTTGGGTAAAGCAACCTTGTTGCAGAGCCGCCTCCGCTATGTGGAGAGCAGTAGAGGCCAAAATACCCAATGGGAGGTAGATAACTGTAATCTTCACATTTTTTCCAAAGACAGATTGAAATGGAATTTAGATCTATAGGTACGTTCAGAGAGGAACATTGTTCTAATGAGGCTTTTTTAGAGTGGATTCTTTCTCCTGAGTTTGGACTGGAAACCCCATCTCGGACCAAAGAAAGCTTCATAGTGGAAGTTTTGTGGAACCCAACCTTCCTCATAAAAATGTTCTGTCTGACCAAATCTGCATCTCATAGATTTGTCCAGCTCTATTTTGGAAAGCCCATTACCTATGAGGTTGATCCTTCATGCATTCAGCAGTTATTATGTCTGTGTATATGAGAAGAAAGAAAAGGTTTTCTATATCTCTGGAATTTATGGCAGCTCCTGTGTGATTGTGAAGCGGATAGGTCAGCGGACATCAGTCAGAGCTTGCAAAACTGAAGGACTCAATCTGCAAGTTGAAGCCTAGACAAATACAGCTTGCAAAAGCAGTTCTGAAGTACGGGGAGAAAAAAAAGAAAATACTTGTTTTGCATCTCTCAACCTTCAGTACTCCTGTTTTGTCACCTCATTGGCAATTTTGACTAATTTCTAATAATGCACTGGCATCCTTTTCCCAGTGCAGCCAGTCCTTGCCAGCCCCTCGGGGAGGAAGGAGCCTGGTCTCCGGAGAGCTTACACAGACCGGAGAACCCGGCTCAGGAGGTCTCGGTTTGGCACCAAAATCTGAACTAACAGAGTGTGTCTTTTGGGCAACCCGGGGGAGATGTGCTGCTTTAGACTGCTCTGATCTTCAGCCAAAAGGGGGACTTCTGACTCTGGAGACTCAGGAACCAGGATTTTCAAAGGAAATTAAGAAATGTCTCCACAACAAGTTAATGCTTCTAGTGAAATGTCAGAGAAATGGAAATTCAGTGTTCATTAGACACTAAATTTTCTTCAGCTCCTGTGGAAAAGCTCTCAGCTTTAAAGAATAAAAAGCTAAATTTACTGTTCCCCACTACATAGTAGCATTTGGGTTGGTGTGATTTACAACAGATTGCCAGTTTATTCATGCGTTTCCTTTTTTTGGTGAGTTAAATGAGAGTTTAACCTGTTAAACAGCTGTTGCCTGATACATCTACTGACTTCATTGAAATACTCAAGATTCTAAAACCCTATAACATGACAATGTTCCCAAGTAATTATAGATAATTACTTTTGAATATTTCATATAAAATCGAGCAACAGGGCAATTGCTGTCACAAAGTTGCAACCTCAAGGTAATATGGCATTTTAGTAGCTAGACCTTAAATGTTACAAGCTTCAACTATTCTGGCACTTGCCTTAGAAACAGAATTTTGTTTTGATAGCGAGATTTTATGGAGAGCTATACGCAACGAAGACTTAAATAAATGCATAATGTTAACATGTCCTTATGTCCTTTCTTCAAATGAAGGATATTTCTGAAAAGGAAAAACTGGTCTGTCTCTTAAGGAGCGTGCAGACACCGTTTGAGATGAATGTATTATAAATTCAATGTACTCGCGTGCTTCAGTGTCACACTCCCTGCAGCAGTGACTCTCCAAGGACTGGGTGAAGCTCAGCTGGTCACTAAAAGCCTTGTAAAGCCTCTGCACAGCTTGCGTGTGAGGCCGTTGGGTTTGAGTAAAGCCTGCTGAAGTACACACCGAAAGGCGCTATTGACTGTCAGAATTGAAGCCTCGTTTCACTAGGAACATGGGAAAAGGGAGGAAAATCAGAAGCCATAGTGATATTTCTTTAGAAATATTCTTGTAGGAGATCAATATCATCTGCAGAATTAGCTGGGTGTGGATGGAATGACCTGCTAAGCCAAATCTCCCTTCGCTTACCAAAGCCTGGGAAACTAACCCAAAACAATCTTTTAAAATGCAGTTTTATGACCAGGCAAAAGTTAAAGTGTGGAAAATGCATCAGTGCAGGCACATCTACTTGCTCGCCTTTTGCTGCAGTGGCTGATGATAACCTAGCATCCTTCCCAACACAGTTTTTTTGGGTTTTTTTTTTTGTTTTGGGTTTTGTTTTTTTTTTTTTTTTTTTTTTAAAAAAAAGAAACAAACAAACAGAAAAAGCTCAAAGGAAAAAATGTCTAATGAAACATTTTTTGCTTTGTGCAAGCAATCTACAGGACCGAGTTTGAGTTTAGCAAGAGTAATGCCATGTGAATTTAGTGCTGCTTGTTCGCTATGGAGGTGGTAGGAAACTCCAGGCACTCCGTGCGTAACCCTGAGCAACGCAGGACAGAAATGGCTCCCTTTGCCTGTTTGACCTCGGCTCTTGGGATCAGGTTTGGCCTGATACCGCTCTGGCCTTTGAGTTTTTTCTTTACCATGCAAATAATAAAATTAAAGGAGTTCATGATGAGATGGGAAAATATTGCAGGCAACAGAGGTAAGATGGATACCTTGGTTTCCCTCTTGTTCATTGCCCCGTAGATTTTTTTTTTTTTGGTGACCTTTTGCCTCTTTGATATATATTTGTTTTAGTACCATGAAACACTGTAGCATTTTCCTTTATTATTCATTGTTGCAGTAACCTTGCTGTGAACACTTTTTTTTTTTTTTGGTGACACTGCAAACAACCAGGCATCTATTTAGAGGGGGTGATTAGTAATAACCTTTATTAGGTGCTTGTCCAACTACTCAGAAGCCTGAAGTGGACTAAAATTGAATAGCGGAGTGAAATATGTTCACAGAATTATCATCATCAATTAGGTGAAACTCGCATCCTTGCTGAAAATGTTATTTGAATGAGTCACCAGGTAGTAGCACGTTTCCTGCTAGTGATAGATACGCTTTCTTAGCTGAGTCTTTTATTCATACCAAAGGCATGTGTTGGCAGAGTCTGGCAGGGCTTAGAGGAAGTCTGTGAAAAGTACATAAGAAACTCTTACCTGAGAATGTCAGCGAGACCTCTCCCTCCCCTCAGATGTGTGCCTGTGCGTGACCCAGAACCCACTCGTGTGCTTTGAACTTCACCCGCAGCGCTTACTCACGAAACGTATTTTAGAGCAAACTGTTGCAAGTTGCTGCTCGAATGTGATGGATGTCACCTTGCAGGAAAAGACCAAAGTTCCTGAATGTATGTTGTTCGCATGTATTCTGGCAGAATGTTAAATGGCAGCACCCGTGTGACTCAATGCTTAACAGCATTAAGGTTTGCAAGAAGCCGGGTTTTTATCTGAGGAGCTATTTCTTTGTGTCTTGCTTAAACTTTCTCTTCTATTTTTTTAAGTGGGAAAAGCAAATGTGTATCAAGGAGCTAATAGTTTAGTAGTTAATCATTGATTTCTGACTGAGGTCATGGCAGTTCTTAGTACGTTCAGTCTGATAATCACAGTTTCAACCCTTAACCTTTTTTACATATACCATTGCATGCGAGTAGAGCTTGTAGTTTTGAGCAGCTCATGTCGCAAGGACAGCCGCCTCTTTTGTAGCAGTTACGACCTTTTGTTTCTTTGTAAGCTATCGCTGGAAGTCTTCAAGGAATGATTTTTAGACAATGGGTTGTTCTCAGGATGATGTTACTTTCAGGAGACTGTGCTTTTGCCGAGCGTGAGCTCCTGGCTCGGTACAAGAAGTGTGCCGGTGTGTGATACGCAGGAGCTGAGCAGTGGGAAGGGCAGCTCAGGTTCTCTGAGGGATGCTTGGGAGAAGTACTGGAGCGAACAAGATCTGCCAAATTCTCATCAGTGGAGACTGCTGTTTCATATTAGGTATATTGGTGTCACTCCCTCGGAATAAACCTTGTCCCATAGTCCTAAAGGCAGCGGATGGCCCCGATCGGTGCTCGGGGTGGTCTTGTGCTGCCTGTGGGGTGCGTACCTGGATTTCCTTCACCCTGGATGCGGAGGGGAAGCACTGCCTTCTCCTCCCTCCTCTCTCCCCTGTGAGCTGTACGAGTGAGAAGGGGAGGGCTCACGTCTGCATCAGAGCTGAGTCATCTTCTTTTGAGTGTAGACATTGAAACATCTGGGGCAGTGGTGCTAAAAAGGGAGGTGTCCTCCTGGCACTGACACCCCTACTCCAGCTCTGCAGACATGGCCAGACGAACCTTCGTAAATTTAAAATCTCTGACTGCGATCGTGCAGGAGGAGTTACTGATGTAATATTGCTGTTCTCTGGCTGGGTGGCTTTGAGGCCTTGGGCAGCAGCAAGTGCCCATGATCCCAGGGAAGCTTCCATTAGAAGCTTTGCAGAGTTGGGTGTGGTGAATTATTTTTGAAGTTTGGAAAGAGAGCCCAGTGCTTGGGAAAGGGGCTTTTTTGTGTAGTTGTTATAAACCACAAGTTATAGTCTGCCACTGTAGCCTCAAGATCATCTTTTTTACCAAGTAAACACAGAGCTGTGGTTTTATAATTGCGTCTAATTGTGTGACACAGAGAGAGAGAGAGAGTGAGATAATGAATAAGGGTCTTGAATGTTGAAACCCTAAGGTTTAGGATCAAAAGACTGGCTTAGGTTTGGCATTGCAATACTGTAAAGATAACTTCCTGAAATACATAGCATCAAGTTAGGAGCCTGGGCTCCCTACAACCTTGGTCTCCCCTCTGGGGAGGGCACCAGGTCCTGGGTTGAAGGTGCAGGATCAAATTCTCTCAGGCAAAGAAAGGGTCTGAAACCAGCTGCTCATTGAGTCTGTTGGTCAGTAGCTGAATGGTAGGCGTTGCTCCGGTCTTGTTAGGAAATGGGGTGATGAGCTGTGAGGATCCCTCACCAATGCAATAGATGGGGGCTCATCCAGTTTTGAATCCCAGGAAGCTGATACACAAGACAAAAGTCAAGGTTTGCTGTGATTTCGTGTGTTTGGTTGGGGTTTTTTTGTGGTGTTGGTTTTTTGTTTTGTTTTGTTTTGTTTTGTTTTTTTCTCATGTCTGGGAGCAGATATGTAGGTAGCTGTATGAGTTTATTGATGGGAACCATGGGATCTGCCTTCTCGGTTGTGTCCAGACAATCAGAGCTCCTCTGACTTTGCCCAGAGCCCTCAGGACGTGAGGCAGCTGTTGGCAAGAAGCAAGGCAGATGCCTTAGTCCCAGCCATACACCTTCTCAATCGGGTTATAATGGGCCCATCTGACCCATGGGCAGCACGAGCCTCTTCTCTGTCACTTGTCATTGTAGATATACCTTAGGTCTCCTTGGGTTTTAAATACCTGAAAACTTCGGCATTGTTTCAGGGAATTAAATTCTGTAGGTGCCGCTTTGGGGAACAACTTTCCCAAAGACAAATATTATATAAGGGTGCAGAAAGAAAGGCACACAGAGTTTTCTCATGCTGGTCCTTTGTATGGCCTCCCACTGCATTTTTTTCCTCTCTATTTAGTGAAAAACAAAAAAGCTATCCCAATCTCAGCAAAAATCACTCTGTTTGCCTTGATTTTTTTAATTTCTCAGCAGGAAGACTTTGGAGCTGTTCAGCAATTTATAGGAAAGATGCCAGAACAAGGGACCAACTAACGGTGTGTGAACTTGAGAAGTAGAAGAAAAGTAATGCCCAAACTTCTCTCCTCCTGGAAGGTCTGTTTTATAATTCATGGTCTCGCTAGGGTTTCTTGCAAAAACAGGATATAGCAAAATCCTTTAAGATATACAAAACTCCTATTTTGGTGCTGAAAATATGGGAAAACTAAGATTATATACTCCATGGTGAATGTCATAGATGGGGGGAAAAAAAAAAAAAAGGAGAGATATATTAAATGCCTGAGTCCCTTTAGGGAGAATATGACAGATTCAAGACAGATGCATGTGAATAAATCTTCTTTTAATGAACGACACTTAGCTCTGCTGGGCTGTATCAAAAATATTGCCACGGTGTCTGTGCAGCTTCAGCAGCAGGAAGCTGAATTGCCAAAGAGGCAATATCCTGAGCCTGATCAGTGTATCATAATCAAACAGACTCTAAGCAAGAAGGATAGAGTGTCTCAGAAACCATATTGGATTAAACGAGCTTGCTAACTATCTGTAATTTCTGTGGGCTCCAATAACTGTCTTAAAGGGCTAGACAGAAGCAGGATCACGGAGTGCATTGTTTTGGAAGATCAAGTCCCTGAACATTGCTCTTACTGTAATATAGTGATGAATGCATCACTATAGTTAATATTCCATTATAGAACTCATTTTCCCAGGGTCTATAACTCACCCATAATAATTTGCTGAAGGTTGAAACTTGGCAGACAGGGCTGCAGACCGGGAATTAATTTTGGTAACACTATAATAAGTGCTCTTTAATTAATGTTAAATGAAAATGGAATTCCTAAGAAATTACACACAGCAGTCATGCGACATGCTGAATGAATTCATCATGATTAATGTTACTAAAATGAATATCAAAAGTGGTAAGTGGGATTTGCCTTTTATTAAACAGTGTTGCCAGCGTCCTTTTACTGATGTTTGGCACCAAACTGCTTTTAAAGGGACAGCACGAGGAAAGCACCACCTGTCTAAAAAGCAAAAGGGAAGTGAGGAGGCACGTCTGTGTTAGCGTGCACGTAAGCGCCTCTCGATCCCGTGAGCCTTGGTTACTCGTGCGGTCGGGCGTCGTTGAGGGCAGCCGCCCAAGCTAGTGCCAGCCACAGCTCTGCTTCAAGTGGGGAAACCGGGCTAAAGCCCTTCATCGGTCCCTTCCAGCCAACGCATCGGTGATTGCAGGGATAACAGTAAAATTTAGGGTCTGGATTGTATGGAATTATATGTGGAGACCTCTGTGTAAAAATATTTCAGGGATGGAGGCGTTAGGTCTTTCGAGGCATTCTTCTCTCACAAAGGAAGGGGGTAATAATTATCTCCACATTGCAATCGGGGAAAGAATAAAGCAGAAAGGAAAAACCAAAATGCACTAGTCCAAGGAAGTCGGCCATCTGGTGACGGCCAGGGAATACGAGGTGAACCTGTTTGTCTGTGTTATTTCCCATGTTTGTCAATGTCCCATTCATGCTCTTTACCTAATAACACCTCTGACTGTAACAATTGAATAGCTTCCTAAAATTCGGAGACTTTTAAATTACTTTTCACTACTCAGAGATAAACTTTTATTTATTCATTTTGATGTTCATTTTAGTAATTAATCTTGGACCATGGTGAAAAAGCATAAGAAAATAGGCTTGGAAACTCTTTATGGAAATGCATTGATGAACACTGGATGGATCATAAATGGTTTGATGGGTGCTGCTGCAGTTTCTATACAGGAATGCTGGGGCATTACCTGGGCTGCCAGATTTCTTTCTCCTTGCTAAGGGTTTACTGAAACTCTGCTCTGTAGGCTGCTCTGGGATGGCGGGGAGAGACGCCCTGGGAAACAGCAAAGTTCATTAGCCGGGGGAGTAGGAAAAAATTCCCCCCAGCCCCCAAAAAACCTCTTGTGCTGGTCTACAAAGAACCAGTATTCCCAGCACAGTAGATGTTGCAGCACCTCAGGCAAGAAGTCCCTGTGAGCTCGACCACAGCTTCAGTGAGGTAATAATATGACTCATCTGCTCCGTCATATGGCTCTGCCAGTGCACCGTGGCCTACCCAAGACAGGATCTCCTCGTAAAGAGGGGCCGTAAATCACCCGAACTGCAGGTTCCATGAAGCAGCGTGGCAGAGACAGTTTGCTAATGAGCTGTCTTGAAAAAAAATTATCATGCAGTTCACAACGTGCAATATTTTGATTTTGGTTAAATTTACCCAGAAAGAAATAATCCAGTTAGCTGAATAAGGAATTGAAAAAAAAAAAAAAAAATTGAAATAATCTGCATTTCAAGAGACAAAATATTAATTTGGCAAAAAACATATATACACACATTTCCCAGGAAAATCTTGACCAACCACAGTTCTGTTGCTCAGATAAATGATGAAATATATTCCAAAATTACCTCTTTCCTTAGGAGTAAACAAATGACACTGGTTTTGTCCTTCAGGCCGCTAGACGGATTGCTTGCTTACGTGGCACTGATGGCCACAGCAGCCAGCCTCTGTTTCTTCCTAGGCCACCACAAAATTTTCAGTTGACTGCACTCATTTTAGTGTGGTGGGTTTGTTTGGTTTTTTTTTTTAGCACCTCTGTAGACCTCTCTGTTTCTTTCTCTTTACTACCACTTTTTTTAAAGTTTATATGATATAAAAAAAAAAAAAAAGTCATATGATTATCCTTACGAATACATTCTGCTCTGTCTCCTGTGATGTTAATGTTATCATTCCAAACATCCCAGATCTGGCAGAAGGACATACCACTAAACACAGACACACTGGTGCCAAAGAAAACAAAGCAAAACAAAAAAAAAGTGATAATGTCTCAAACTGCCTCTCTTGGAATGTATATTGTGCCTTTTCTGGTAAGGATAATCAAGTATCATGATAAACGAAGAACAAGATAGGTTATATTTTTTGCTGCAGATGTAGGTGTGCAAGAGTCTGGATAAATTCTGGTATTCATAGAGGATCTTTTTCTGAGCCAGAGGATTTGAAATACAGAAAGGTTTGAAAGGAACCAAGTCACATCACCAACACCGCTGTGTCAAGGAAAGAAAACGCACTGGAAAAATTAATAAAACTAAACCTCTTTTGACAATTACTGCTGACATACGACATCACCAGCTGTACAAAAGAACACAGTTATCTGGAATTCTCTGTTTGCTTTACAAATCAAAACAGAGAAGATATCTTTGCTTGAGATCTTTTGTATTTCACCCAGCCTTGGGGAAGGCGAACTCTGCCTCTTTCTTTTCAATTTGCATTCAACTTCGTTGCCCCAGCTTATCTGTTTTGATGATCCCCTTCCTTCCTTCGTGCTTCTCCCTCTGCAGCAGGGACCCCTTGTGCTGGGCAGTCGGGAGAGGAGCGATAGGGTGATGCAGGAGGGTGCATGACTCCATGCTGCTCCCCTCGCCTGCACCCTCGCAGCCAGCCTGTCCTGCCCTCGGGTCAGCCCTCGGCTTGCTCTGGTCGGTCACCTGGATCGTAGAATCAGAGTTGTTTAGGTTGGAAAAGACCTTTAAGATCATCGAGTCCAACTGTTAACCCAGCACTGCCAAGGCCACCACTAAACCATGTCCCCAAGCGCCACATCTACACGTCTTTTAAATACCTCCAGGGATGGTGCCTCCACCATTTCCCTGGGCAGCCTGTGCCAGGGCCTGACAACCCTTTCAATGAAGAAATGTTTCCCAATATCCAATCTAAACCTCCCCTGGTGCAACTTGAGGCTGTTTCCTCTCGTCCTGTCACCTGTTCCTTGGGAGAAGAGACCAACCCCCACCTGGCTCCAACCTCTTTTCAGGGAGTTGCAGAGAGTGAGAAGGTCTCCCCTCAGCCTCCTTTTCTCCAGGCCAAACCCCCCCAGGTCCCTCAGCCGCTCCTCACAGCACTTGTGCTCCAGACCCTTCCCCAGCTCCGTTGCCCGTCTCTGGACACGCTCCAGCCCCTCAGTGTCTGTCTTGGAGTGAGGGGCCCAGAACTGAACCCAGCACTCGAGGTGTGGCCTCACCAGGGCCGAGTACAGGGGGACAAGTTGTGGTTGGGCTTTGAAGTTGTTCCTCTCACACCCCAATGGGAGAATTTTAAGAGTTTTGATATTCACCAGGAAGAGAGAGAAGCAACAGCAGAATATTGGCCAAGACCAGACGGTGGTGACACCAACAGGCTGACAGAGCCCTAAGTCACGACAGCGCTGTACAGTGTGACTTCTTATGGATAGCAACACCTCTCTGGTATCAGAAGCAACTTTCTGTTGTGGGTGTCATTGTCCCTATTCCTCCTGTTTTGTTTTCTGCGATGGTTCCAACACACCAAACCTTAATATTACCCTAATTAACATTTTCTTTTTTTTTTTTTTGCTAATTTGTGTTTTACAGTCTATTATTTTGATGGTGAGCTAACAGTATATTTAAAACTATATTAAAACTTATGTACATCATCATTATATACTAAAAAGCAAAAGGAACTCCAACTGCCTGTTTCAGTAGCCTCTAGGCAACAATGATTTCTTCAGATAAACAGCCTTTCTCTTCAGATTTTTGGAATTATTCTGCTATTGTAATCAACTGTGTATTAATAGACCAGGAGAAATGAAGCAAAAAAGACCAGACTTCAACAGATGGCTTTCAGGTCCCTCATGTACACCTCTGTCCAACAATCTGTTTACAGTTTGGGTTTATTTTTCTAGCGATCATTTATTTGGACAGAGATAACAACATTGTTTTCCCCAAGGAAGGAGTTATATGCTCTATGGGGTGAAGGAGAAGGCTGGATAATTTTGGCCATGTAATGTTAATTTTGACGTACACAGGACTGTATGTTTGCTGAATTTTGTGAAAATGTGAACAGAGTTTGTAGAAAGTGTAGGAGTAAAATTGCTCTGCGCAATGCATTCTGTGAAGATATGACTCGAAAAACCTCTACAAAACTGTAGAAATGGTCAAATAGAGTCAGACCAGAGGTTTGGCCATCATTCATTTTTTTCTCGCTGACGGCGGCTTGTAGGAGAGGCCTAGAGAAGAGTTTAGGACTACAAAAAATATATAGGGATAAGATTGTAGGCAAGAAGGAAGGCAAAAGGAAAGAGAGTACCCTGAATTAATGCTGAATTGCTTATGTCCTGCGTGCCTTCAATGGCACATAGTTAAAAAATAACCACTTCAAAGAAAAGAGCAAAAAGAATTCTGGATTCAAACAGCAAAGGCCTCTCGGAGACCCAGCCTGCCTTGCGCACAATCAGAGTTAGTGGGAAATGCCACGGTAATTTCTTTCTGGAAAATCCAACCACATTTAATTTCTAATGTCTTCCATCAGACCACCGCATTTTTGTATCTAAAGTTGTACGGTCTGGAAATGGAAGTGAAACATCATATATGCCATGAATGAATGAAGGAAAAGTAAATAAAGACTAATATCCCATTTTAGCTTAAAAAAATAAGTTTATACCAGACCACATTTGTTTTTCCTCACTCTGAGAGTATCCTGCATGTCCAGAGAAATGACATATTTAATAAAAATAACCTTAATTCCTTGTGGGCAGTTGAGCTTATTCCACTAGAAAAGTTTGCAAGAAAAGGAGGGGAAAAAAAAAAAAAAGACAGGCTGCCTTGTCTCAATATAGTGCGTTGGAAGTTGAGGGAAAGTTTGTTGCTGGTTTCTGGGTGCTGTGTCTGAGAGACGTGGGACGAGATCAGACCTTAAGAAAGCTTCAAGTCCTTTGCAGCCCGCAAGAAGGTGCGTTACACAATGCAAAATGTTTTCCCGTTGAGTGCAATAGCTCAGGGGTACAGATCTTTACCGAGGGTGGAGTTCCCAAAAAGCAAGACTGGAAAAGACTGGGCTGGCTGGTTAGCCAAGGGGCTCTGTCTGTCACAAATGAATAAGTAGGAGAATGTAATCTGAAGGTTGAACATAGCTGGAAAAGATCCAACAATTTAAACTCATCAGTGTGGAAAATAATTACATACTGACAGGTCTCCAGGGCAAGGAGAGAGAGAGAGACAAGGGCTTATATTAACTCTTCATGGTTTCAACAATCAATCAATTGTTTTTTAATTGAACGGTATTTGTAGGCACTTTCATACCGTGTACAAGAAATGACATTTATATTTATTTTATTGCTGTACGGGAGATAGAGGTGTTTAATGGGTAGCAAGAGGAATTAAAACACGATGTTTTTGGAAAAATCAAACTTCCCAGCACCACAGATTAAAAAAGTACCTTGACTTGGGTAGATCTTTTAAGCTAGTTATCAAGTATGGTGTATGAAGGTTTGAGCAGAGGGAGCAAGGGAAAGGGAACTGAGCACAGCGTGAATCAGGTTATTTGGGAACTTATTCCAAATGAGAAAATTCAGCTCTTCATTTGCCTGGAAGGGCCCAATGGATGGGCTAAATCGTTGCTAAATTTGAGGGTCCCAGAGCAGGTTATAGAATGTTTCTCTCTTGCTCCATTAAAGGTTGAACTGAAGAAAATATATAGAGTGCTCAGTTAATAAAATTCAGGTATCACTGAGGACGATGTAGGCAAATGAGACCTCGGTTCCTCATACTGCCAGGTTTCTGTATCCTCATTTTTTTTTTTTTTAATAATGATGTTGGGAACAACAATATCTAGTGAAACGAGATGCAAACTTACTTCAAGGCAAAGTAGAGCACGTTGCCATTAATCTTATTTCAGTGCCGACGCCAAAAGCTCCGAATTCCGTGAGCGCCGTTCAGAGGGTTATCTGATTGTCCTCCTCGGCACATGGCGTGCTGCAACCTATAGCAAGCAAATTAAATATAATCATATCAGTGCACTGAAATTACACTCCTTTTCCATATGGGGCCTGTGGGCAATAAGCATGTTGTTATCCATTTATCTGTTTCCCTCTAGGAAGTTTTCAGACTAACTAGCCAGAACAAATTCGAAGGCTCTGTCATAATTTCAGGAATTGCGGTGCCAGAGGGCTTCTAACACCTCTGGTATTTCTCGTTTCCCTGCCAGGGAAGGAGGGGCTTCTAGGATTGGTTGTTTTTTCATTTTTTTTTCTTCCCATGTAATATTTTTCTTGTATTCCCTTCTCAAGGTGGAGAGAAATAAGGCTGCAGTGTTTAGCCTATGCCCACGGTCACACTAACAAATGTATTTCCTCTAAATGCTGATATTATACGAGGTTGAATGACATCACGTTGCTGCTTCCAGTTCATTCTTCCCTTACAAGGGCAATATTGTATGGCGAGTAATTTGTCAGAGATACTAAAAACGGCTTGGGAGCAACAATAATTGTGAATAGGGTGAGTGGGTTCACTGTTCTGACTTGTTTCAGGGGCTTAACTTTTGGAAAACAGCCTAAAAAAATATTAATTTAAAGAGAAAAAAAAAAAAGAACCTGGGGCATTTGCTAAGGCCAGACATTAGTTCCATTTAGACCCTAAACCATCCCACGCTTAATTGTAGGTCTGCTGCATTAGCTTGTAGGAGTAGTAAAAGCATGTAATTCAATCTAATCAGATGGGCAGAGGAACCGGGTGCGTTGTGCCAAGTGAGCCCCTGGAACAAAAGGACAAATGTGACTACAGAAAAGTACTTTTACAGCACCGTAGGAAACTCTTGCAGGACGAGTTGATCTGTGCAGAGGTGGTGTAAGAACCAAAGTGCCTAAGAAAACGTTGGGGTCTAAGCTGCTCTTGTCCCGTCTCAGCAGGGCTCCACCCGACGTCCCCACAGAGCTTTCGCCGACTGAACCTGCGTGGGCCAGCACTGCTGGGTTTTCCGTCTCACCCAGGTCTGATTGCCGAAAAGCCGGGTGCCCTCTGTGCATTCAGTAGAGATAAGCGTCTCCAGGAGGCAACTCCTTCCCTGCTAAACCTGGTCTGAAAGAGGTACCGGGAGTTGTCCTCTGAGATTATCTGTCATTCCTGATTCCCTGAAAGGAACTTTGAGGATGAGCGTAGGCTGGATGCCTCCCGGGGAATCGCACCGAGTTGTCCGTCTGGGACAGCTGCTGTGCCGTAAAGTCGCACCTACTTTATTAGGAATTAACTTTCTCGTGCAAATGATCTGCAGACGGGCCCTCATTGCGAAAGCAGAATGCTGTGCAGTTCATGTCAATCATTCCTAGGAAAAGACATTGCTGGGAAATTATCTTGTACTAAAAGCAGGACACATGCCATGACCAAGTAACTTTCCTCTAGTCCCTTAAAGACGTAATATTGTCTACGTGATAATTTCTTGAAGTGATAAATGCTTGTCTGAAACTTCTCTTGAGGAAATTCTTTGCATATTCTAGAAATTTTATATCGCTTTTTTTTTGATATTTCTGCTCTCTCTCCTTTCCATGATAATATTATCTCCTTGCTGAGGTATGAAGTTTTATGTTGTTAGTGAAGATATTAATGAATGTGGCTTATCAAGATTCTCAGTTACGGTGTTGCTTTAGATGTTCTCAATCTACATTGGTTTGTTGAATGTCAGTAATCTTTCCCTTTTTCCCAATCTCGTTTAAACATTTAACATTACAGAAAATAAACACCAAATGAACGGGTGGGAAAGGGGGTTGCTCTCTAGAATTTTTTTAGCCCCCTTAGAGTTGCAGTGGTACGGTTCTGCTGGTCACGGTAGATTGCTCATGTTTGCATTTAAATCAAAGTTTCACAGACAGAGTTGAGAAAAAGTAACTTTTCTCCCCCGTAAAAGAAATGTTGACAAAGAAGGAACAATAATGAGGAAAAACTTCAGTGAAATAATTCAATTAAAAAAAAAAAAAGGAGGAAGTTGTTTGGCTTTAAACTGAGATGTCAGCTAAAAAAACAACCAAACAAACAAAACCTTGACCAAAATGTGTTTAATTCAAAATGGATTCTTCCAACCAGAAACCAGGAAAATTTGAGAAAAGCAAGCACAGTTCGTTAAAATCCTGTATTTCTTTTAGGGTAAAGATGAATGAGCATTTTTTTTTGTCTGCCACTATTTACCTATCAATTTATTTGAAGGTCAGAAGACTGCTCTACTCATAGGTCCCTTATTGAAATAAAAAATCAAATCAGAGCTCAGTGAGTTGCTAGAACAGAAAATCCCTTCAAATGGGAGTGCGCTCTGTTGGACAGCAATGGCCGGCTTGGCCGGGGTCCCGGCCCTTTCCCCAGTCCCCCCTCCGGAGCTCAGTCCCCAGCCTCCCGATGCCTCTCCCCGACCCGCCGGGGGCTGCAGACGGTCGCGTCCTGGCTGCGTCTCCCCTGGCATTAGAGAGGGATTTCCTCTACATCTCCGCTACGTCTTTCTCTTTTCAGCGTGCCCTCGTTGGAACAATTATAACATGGCCTTTAAATTACAGCATCACAAAAACTGACACTAGAAGTATTTAGGAACAGAAAGTGTGAACAGATTAAGTGGAGCATTAAAAAAGAGAACAATCTGATCTGTCAAAGTACAATGACAATCCTATGTTTAGGAACAATGAGCATATTATAGATGTGCTACACATTTGTCTGAGTGTGCATGGTTTGTATAAACATTCTTAGCTCATTTAAATAGAAGTTCTGGCTTTGTCTGCGTGACACTTGTTTCTTCCGTCCTAAAAAGAGGCCATTAAATAAAGCAGAAATTAAAGGGGAAAACTATGACTTTGATTGTGATATAATTTGGTAGACAGTTAATTGATAATTAAAGACTGGGTTCACCTTAGTCAGAGCTGCTTATTTCTTAATATTCGTCTGCTATTGGGTATTAGACCAACACTTAAGGAAGCGGCAAGATTTTCAACAGTGCTGAGCACCCTTTGAGGTAGAGCTGAGAATAAAATAGAGCTGTTGTATTCAGATATTTCAACCTTTGTTTTATTCCAGTTTGGGAGAAAATATCCTGAACTGAAAATGCCCTATTATGAAAACAAATAGCTTAAATTATATATATAAAAAAGCATGGGTTTGAGATCATAATTGTATCTCTAGACAGCGAGTGTCTACTGGGATATGTAATTGAGACCTATAACTTTGCTATCCAACTGTGCTATAGGTCCTTGATAAACTGTGTGGTCTTTATATATAGCTGAATCACCATAGCACCTCATTAAAAATTATTTAATTGAAACTTCTCTCTCTTCAGTTTTTTTGACCTGATCTTACTATGCTGTCAATTAGTTCAGAAATCTTGCAGATTCTCCTGCAAAAAATCACAGTCATTTGTCTTACTTGCCCAGGTAAACCTGTGCCTTCATTTCAACTTAAATTCATGACACGTTTCTGAACTGCTGTAACTTTTTAAACCTTCCTGTAGAGATGGAAAAGTAGGAATGAAATGCCGTTATGGAACCACCTCTGTGCATTTTAAACTCTTAATACCTGTACGTACCTCTGGTTAGCCTCGGTGATAAACTGCCACAGTCCTAGCAGGTGAATCTGTCACGGCTTAGTAGGTAGGTTAGGGAGAGCATCACTGGGGGAGGAAAGAGATGCTTGGGTGCGTATGGTGATTTCCAGGCACGTTCTTAGTCCGAGGAAGGAGCCCCTGGTCCCCTGGGGACCCAAGCTCTGCCAGCCTGCAGAGGACGTGGCTCGTGCCCCCCTCTGTGTTCAGGCGGCTGCTGCAGCCGGAACGGTGGAACCAGCGCGTCCTTCCCTCCCGCTGCGGGATCTGGTCCTGCACCAAGTCGGCAGCGAGGCTTCCACTCTCGGCAGCGGGTGCGGAGCCAAGCGGTGTCTGCGCTGTTAAACCAGGCTGTGATTTACCCCTGAACACCCAAGGTTTTTTAATTTCTAGCTTTTTATATCCTCTGAGTCCTACTTTTGTTCAGCTCTGTTGTTTTGGCAAGGAAAAACATTGCTCTGTGAGGGTCCTATCCTCTGGCTGGAGAAATCTTTATGGGTCACTTTACACATTAACTTTGAGTTTGGCTGCTGAAAGTTAGACAGTTTTTATATCTAAAGAAGTGAAAGACCTGATGCCTGACTACTCACCGGGATGGAAAACTTGTTGCTGCAGAAATGTCACCCTGGCTTTTATTGATTTTTTTTTACTCTCTGCAGAGATATTTTTTCTTTCTTTCCAAATGATAAGTAGGAACATTTACTTATTTACCCTTTTTTCTGACTAAGGGATAGAAAGAGTGACACTGTAGTCAAGTTTAAACAGGATAGATATTGGTGATATCCACTGGTTGCAGAGAAAGTCATCAACATGGAGCCAGAGGAAAAACAAACTCAGGCTATACTGGTACTGAGAGATGATTGTGTCGTAGCTAATGTGACATGACACGTTTGCGGTGCCATTCTGTGTTTGAAACTTTCCTGGAAGTATTTTCTTTTCTTTCTGAACATCTTGTAACGTGTTCACAACAGCACGAGTTAAAAAATGCACAAAACAACTGTAGAAACTGCTGCTGGGCTGTGAACAAAGACCTTGGGCTCTTTGAAATATGGAGGCAGAACGGTGCTTCTGAATCTACAGCTTTGATCTTAGATCGGCCGTGCAGTTTTGGCACACCGTGCAATAAACTGAACTCGATCTGATTAGAGGAGGGTTGGTCACCGTGCTGGCTTTGAGCCCTTCCATGTACGTCTGGGCTGAGGTTCACGTCTGGAGTTGGTCCAAGCAAAGTCTTCATGCTTCAGTGAATCTGTAGATCTCACCAGACTGCCTATATATTAAGAACCTGTTCTTTTAAAAACATCGGACATGTTAGATAAAATTTTGATGCATAGTTAACTTCTTGTTGTAGAGCCACTGGAAAATATGCTACTTTGTGTGAATAGAGGAACAGGATCAGACCTTTGGTCACGGCCTGTACAGCACTAATGTTATTAAGAGTAGATGGGCTAGGGCTGCTTACATGTTAGATTGGAGAAATTTGATAACACACTGAAAAATGGGTTACTACTGTGTTTTTACCCTTTAATTTCGGTAGTACAGCGATGCCAGGTAGTTAAAGAATGGAAATGTCACGTAGAAGCAAAAATTTATATACAACTGGAATGTGGGTTTATGAAAAAAGGGGTTGTGTTTCAGAAGTAAATTCAGATTGGTGTGTGTGATACACATATGGTATCTGTTCATTTGAGAGTACCAAGTTCCCTGTCATTTTGTCTTTGGCTGCTCTTTTTATTGTTTCTTGTAATGATAAGGAAATGGATCGTCTCAGAATAAATGAATGCCATATGTACCAAATGTACGTGAAAATGTCAGCTTTTGTGCTGTGTATCGCTAAAACCCCACTACAAACGCATGTTAAAGAAGTTCAGAGAATTTCTTCATGTTAGCCGGCAGCTGCCCTCTCGCCTCTAGAAACAGGAGTCAGACCTCCTTTGCTGAAGCAAAAGTTGGTGATGAGTCAGTGACAGAAGCTCTGCTGCCTGTGCACGACGCTTCTATTGCTCACAGAAAAATAAGTGAGTGGGTCATTGAGTTTCCAAGGTATGCTCTTTCTGTTAGGACTGAAACAGCTTGGACGTGCTTTAAAGCAAGTAACGGAGCATTCATCTTTCTATTTCTCCTCTATTTTTTCAGGGAAATTTGTTGCTAAGTAACATAAAAATTCTACATGAAATCACAACAGGTTTGCAGCAAATCCCTTATTTTCTTGTGCTTTCGTGTTGATGTGACATAGTTTTTTTGGAGTTTATGTTGGAGTGCAAGATACAGTTCTATTCTTTTTTTCAAATGTCATCACAGGAATCGGGTGAAATCAACTACAGTTAATAACATGAACCAAAAAATTACTGAAAATTTTAAATTTTGATAAATATATAATTTAAAATGTGTATTGTTGTCACTTTGACGTTTCCAATCAGGGACCCAACAAAAAGGCAGATGAACAGTTTAATTCAACAATGCAATATGGATGTAATTTTCATCGCTTCAGATAGTGACAAAGAAGAGATTTCAGATGGTCTACAGAGAGAAAAATTGTTATAATTTTGAATAATAAATAAATGTAGAACAATTTTTAAGACCAACTGCAACGATTGAACAGGGAATCTATTATCTTACCTTACCTGAAAATCACTGTCTCAGGTTTCCCAGCTGTAAAATAGGGTAATGATTAAAAATTTCAAAGGGATTTTTAAAGAGATTTAGATGCTCAACTCCAAATAAACTTCACCAGGTCTTTCTTTAGAATTTAAAAAATCTCTGGACTCTGGATTTAGTCACTTAGCTCCAGTCCTAAGTGTATACCTTTTTGTATTCCAATACTCCTTGCTGATGTTTGTTCCCTGTCTTGTATCATGAATTGTGTTTTATTGCTCAGTTGAGTATGAAAGATACCACACTGCAATAATGATTAGAAGTTGTTGAAGAATTACAACGGGAAAAAAAAAAGGGGAAATTTTAACTCCTACAGCAATGCCTGCTGCTACTTTAAAGCTCTTATTTATTTTATATTTAGAATCATAGAATCATTCTGGTTGGAAGAGACCTCCAAGATCATCGGGTCCAACCATTAACCTATCACTACCAAGTCCCCCACTAAATCATATCCCTTAGCGCCACATCTAAACGTCTTTTGAATCCCTCCAGGGATGGGGACTCCACCACCTCCCTGGTCAGCCTGTTCCAATGCCCGACAGCCCTTTCGGTGAAGAAATTTTTACGAATGTCCAATCTAAACCTCCCCTGGTGCAACTTGAGGCCATTTCCTCTTGTTCTGTTGTCTGTTACTAGGGAGAAGAGTCCGACCCCCATCTCTCTTCAACCTCCTTTCAGGGAGTTGTAGAGAGCGAGAAGGTCTCCCCTCAGCCTCCTTTTCTCCAGGCTAAACATCCCCAATTCCCTCAGCCGCTCCTCACAGCACTTGTGCTCCAGACCCTTCCCCAGCTCCGTTGCCCGTCTCTGGACACGCTCCAGCACCTCAATGTCTTTCTTGTAGTGAGGGGCCCAAAACTGAACCCAGTACTCGAGGTGCAGCCTCACCAGGGCCGAGTACAGGGGGACGATCCCTTCCCTACTCCTGCTGGCCACACTATTGCTGATACAGGCCAGGATGCCATTGGCCGCCTTGGCCACCTGGGCACACTGCTGGCTCATATTCAGCCGGCTGTCGACCAACCCCCCCAGGTCCTTTTCCACCGGGCACTTTCCAGCCACTCCCCCCCAAGCCTGTAGTGCTGCCTGGGGTTGCTGTGACCCAAGGGCAGGACCTGGCACTTGGTCTTAAGTTAAGTTAAGTTACTTGGTGAAACTATGCCTCAGCCTCATTGTGTCAGATGCTGAATAAACCTAGCCGGGGGCTGGCTGTGCCCCAGGGAGATTATCTTCTACACAGAGGGGTGATCGTGTCCTTCAGACTTCTCACCCGCGGCAGGAGGCAGGTACGGCAGACCTGTAACCTCAGCTCCGCCGCAGCGCCGCAAAGGCAGGAGCACACGGCTCCCCCTCCTGCTCCTGCCCCTTCACAAATTCCTCCTGCTCTGTCTGATCCTTATCTGGGGTCTTTGTGTTAGAAGTCAGTCAGGATAGAAAATTTGGACTCTGGGGCTCTAGCGATACTTCTGTGCCTCATCGGGCTTTCAGGGTAGTCCTCCCCTGGGCAAAAATCTGTGGGATTGTCCAAGTCTGCTATAAATGATGTGCAAGAGGGGGCGGTGAGCACCCACACCTGGGTGGTAGCCACCAGCGTGCACCCAAGACCGGCAGCACCACCGGAGCGGGCTGCGCTCACTTCTTGCATCATCTACAGAGCAGAGGCCCCTGCGAAGCTCTGGCTGGGGCAGGGTTTCATACATGACCGCAAGCAGAGCCGGGTCCCCCGCGACCTGTACCGCTGCAAGGGCAGAGCTCTCCTGTGAGCTTCGTACAGGAACATCTGCAGTGTTTCAGAAATGAAAGGAACGTTTCCGGAGAGGGCAGGCTGAGATGTTGCGATGTCCGTATTAGCCCAAATGGGATGCTCTAGATTTACATGCGGTTTGAGCTCAAATGAAAAATTCTTAATCGATACAGCAAACATTAAATTAAGAAGACGACACACATATTTAATAGAGTTGTGTGTAAATTGCTCTCTAAGCCTCCAGGATTTATCAGAGAGGGATTATTTTTTCAGGAGAAGTTTAGAACCATGCACTAGGATGACATTTCCTCTTGCAGGACTGTGCAAAATTATTAAAATTTCGGTATTTATTATTAAATGTAGTAGGATTTTTCTGTGCGGGAAGAACAGTTGAATAAACTGCCTCTCTGTACATCTGCCAAAATCTTATCTGAAGCAACAAACAGTCGCTAGGATTGGTATCTGTTGTTTGAGAAAGCATACCTATGTTTTTGAGAGAGAGCACCAGGGCTTTGTGTGTAGGCGAATACTTGGACAGGTTGTTTACCAGAGAGGTTATAGCAACAGATGCTGTAAACAGACATACATTTTCCAGAGCAGGAAGAAGAAACCCAGAAGGAAATCAAGATTTCACCAGAATACTGTAAGAAATTTTAGCACGTCGAAAGGATGTCCGAAGGCTGACAAGCATTAGGCCTTCATTTTCACAAAGCTTTTAAGCCCAGGTTTAATTGTAAACACATGCGTATGAATGTCACTAACCAGCAAAGTACTTGCACAAAAGATTAATTTAACAATAATATAATAGCTTCACAATAATAATTTCTTGGCTTTTCCACTTAGAAATCTGTAGCTAATGTAAAAATAAATAACACAAAGGAAGCGTATATGACTTTGCCTCTCCATGGCAAAGAGAGTCATAAAATAGGAGAGGTCATGTGGTAAGTGTGATTTACCTGAACTTTAAGTACTTTGAAAATGAAACACCAGGAACAGCATAATCAGTCAGGAGAGCAATTAAGGACTCCATTACCACTCAAGAGGAGCAACAGAGACCATAATCACTTGCCCGAGGAAACGTTTTCACATACATGCCGAATTCAGTGTTTTTTCTCTGCGTATCAGCAGACTTGCAAGTAAGGGAGTATCTCAAGCTCTTGACAGGAGTAAGAATAATACACAGGGAACGGGCGGTTATTTAGGGAATCTGTCTGTCGTAATTTATGCGTGCTGCTTCGTATCTGGAAGTAGTTGCTAAAAACGTTCAGAGCCTGGACTAGCTGAAGGTATGTGGAATGCTTCATTGGCTGACAAGGTTTGCGACGTGTCCTGCAGATTGGGGACACCAAGGAGCCTTTAACTCTCTTGTACAACTGGAATTGCTATGGTGGGTTGCCAGACAGGCCACTTCTCTCCCCCATCTTTCTCTCTTTAAGGGGAAGCAGAAAGCCCAACAGGGACAAAGAGGAGAAACCATGATCTTTAAAAACATCCGTGTGATGGACATTTGGGGTGGGAAAAGGCTGATGACTCATATGTGCTTTATATGTACCCTTGTATACACAAGGGAGATGATGAGTATAGGGTCTAGTTTAACTCCAGGCTAGGCATATTGCTCTATGGCAGAGAGATAGGAAGAAATTACTTGAGTTGGAGGAGGATTGTGGACTACCCCAAATGTCATGTGTAAAAGTCTAAAGCATTCAGGAAGTGCACGTAGGGCCTGTTACCTTTGCCTGTTGTGTATCTTTTGGGTTGACACGTAAAGTGCAATAGTATTTTAGACTCCCATACAAAGTCTGTTGTGTTCAAAAGAAGCATCCCAATAGCTGGAGTTGGGGGAAAGGATTCACAGATATGACAGGGAGCAACCAGTTAGGCTGGTGGGTCCCTCCAAGAAGCTGGGCTAGCTAGGTTTCCTTCTGGGCTGTGTTGCTAAAGGACTCGGAGCAGTACATAGGAGAGGAGAGGAGTCCAACTATTTGAGGATCATAAAAGCAACAGTTCATGGGAATTCTCCAGATGGCTACATTTTAGGACAGGTTTCACGTGACTGAAGGTGATGTCTACTCACAACTGTTGGCTTAATTTTGTGTTTCTGTTTACAAAAATTAATATTAGAGGAAAATTCAGACATGATGTAGTGATGCAATGCTTTTAATAAAGAACAGCAAAAGACTTTGAAAGTACTGGAAAAGGGTCTGTAGCAGGAAAACACAGCCAAATGCGTACACATCCATAGAGTGTAAAAAGTGAATGACTTTGGTATCTCAAGCTAGGAGGCCTGAACACTTTCTTTTTCCTACCCTTTTTTCATTTTGATAAGACGAATGAATGATTTTTAATGGCCATGAAAGGCCAATAAACAACTCTAGTATGACAAAAGATGCTAGTCAGTATTTATAAGGTAGTAGATATAGAGTATCAGTAAATAGACGGAGAGCAGCTACAGGTCCCTAATTCTCTTAGCAAGCCCTCCTTTTTGCTGAGACATTTTTCTTTCAGTGTGGGTTTTGTGCATTCATCAAAGATACTCAGACATCTAGTAGCCCTACTGCTCTGACAGGGTTGCTGGACATCTGGAAATGTGGACGTGCCAAGTGCATTAGCATATATGTGCTCTATAGTTCATGCACGGTAGATCTGGAACACCCAGGAATTCTCTCCTCAGGTCCCGCGTGCTGCGCTGTGTGCATGCCCAACAGCTGTTTGCACATCAGTGGCTTCCTGGCAACATCCTGGAAATCTCTCAGAAATAGGAGAAAACTGCTTAGATCTCACTACAACTGGGATATAAGAAACTTATTTTGCTGTAGCACACGTGCGTAAGACTAGTGTACGGCAATTTTCAGGACTGGGCTTATAGTAAAGGAGAGATATTTAATCATATATTTTTTTTATTTCTGGGCAACAATGGTTAGAGGAGATTTGAAAGGCAAAATAGACCTGCGTGTGTAGAAATTTTGACTGCTAGTCTTAATCTAACGGTGCAACTCAGCACAGGCTCAACTTCAAGCTCGTAAGTGGTTTCCTTGCCGAAGGTAAGCACACATCAGGGCATTCAACAGCAGGCAAGATGAAGCTAATAAGGTTAATCACATGTGCACACACAGTAAAAAGAAAAAAGACATTTTGGGAGCAGCAGCTATGCTATCAAGTGCTCCCTGAAAAATACACTCTGGCTTGTTTGGGGTGGTGACAGCTGATGAATTTTAGCTCTGTTGCTTGTTTTTTCATAACACTTTCAAAATGCATTCACGGTCTTCCAAAACAACTCTGCGTTATGATGGAAAGCATATTCCTTGACCTCCATACTCTTCCAGTGCAGTTTTTGTTTAGTAGCCTTGCCCTGAACACTAGGAGAAAGAGTAATGTACGCTAAATCGCGATCTCGCCCTGGTGGGAATTACAGCTTTGTTGTAACTGCAATACAGTAGAATGTGTCAGGATGCCCAAATTTCACCCTTAGGTTAATAATTAAGGCAGTGGGAGCGCTGGGGTGTTTGCTTTATCGCCAGCCTCGACCTATCATACACCAAGCTTCTTCACGGTGCTCTTCCTGCCTGGAGTAGACTTCATCCTCGAAATGACAAGGGCCTTTATTTCTCCTTTCATCATGAATAAGTTTGGCCAAAAGGTCCAATTCTAATGCGCACATATTCTTGTTAGTTCAATGTACTTATTCTTTTAATACACTCCTTGGGTCACTTTTTCCTTTTGTGTTTAGCATGATCTTACTGTATCACTTTTCGTAACTGGCTCTCAGCAGATTCGGTGCTCTGCAGCTTGAAGTGTCAGATTGTGGGTGGTCCATTTCATTTGAGGTATTTTGAGCCAAATGTGAATAGAAAACAGCTTTTGTTCTGCAATTTTGGACTTTACCCTTAAATACCTACCAGACTGTAATCATCCACACATCACCCACTGCCAATAAATAACCTATTTTATTATCCAAGTCTCTAGATGGAGAAGAACGTTTTTGCTGAATTCAGCTAGAGGCAGCAATACACTGGGTTGTCTTTCTTTTTTCCCGTATGAAAAAGAGTTAGCTATTTTATTAGAGTGGCAGCGATGTGATTATTTATTTTGTTATACGAGAATACTGATGCTGAAGTTAAAAACATAAAGAGGAGTTTAAATGTTTCTGTGTTATATACTGGTATAAAGGAAAGCAGAATCTGGCCAAGAGAGCTTTTCACGTGTATGGGGCCAGAATATACGTGCAGCACAGAGATTAAGAAAGCGTAGAGTTTGATAGCCGTGATGATATAATTTTAAAGGAGCACTGAGGAATCTTAGTGAAATCCTCGGCTGCGTGGGCGAGGCATAGTAGAGGTGCTTGAAACAGAAATGCTCTGCGGCTCTCCGAAAGCTCATAACGTAGGTGTCAGGTAAAGTCAAACAGGTGGATGAAAGAGGTAAGCGCAGAGAAAGCTGGCAGATGAACGAATCCTGTAACATGCAGAATTTAACAGAAAAGCAGATGCTTGAGCTAGCTATTCTCCTAATCGAAGTTCACCGGGAGTAATACGTAGTCATCCCAGCAGAGCTAAGTTTAACGAAAGAATTTCAAAGACTATAAATGTGAATTCAGCCTTCAAGTTTTCTTCCCTCCGTTCCAATGTTTAGAAAGGGCTTGTTTTCCCGTCTTCTTGAATTCCCACGGGGATACTGACAGTGTGCGGTAGCTTGGCCACGCTGCTACAACAGCTCCTGATTTGAAAGGGTTCGATTGGATTCTGTCAAAAGTTTTCATTCCCAAGGGGCTTTTCTATTATTTTTATGATACATCAGAGTTATACTTGTGATGCTGTTCCCCTTCACATAATCTCACAGCTCCGATTTGTGGCTCCCGAGAGAGTCCTTAAAGCACAGATGAAGGGCATTGGGTTAAATCTCATTTTACTAGGCAACCTGCTTTGTATCATCTTCCTTTTTTTTTTTTCCATAGGTCAAGAATGTATTTTTGGCATATTGTACACAAACAAATGCTGTTCTGGGTTGAAGCCTGCCTAGTAGTTAAAGCAGCGGATTGTGACTCAGTGAGTGACTGAGCCAGCCTCTGGATTCCTAGTCAAGCATTTTCTATTGATTTATTGTGTGGCCTTAGACAACTAGCTAATATCTTTCTGTCTCCCTCTATTCTTTCCCTTACTACTTTTGCACGGGTATAATTATACCACCCAGAGCGTTTCTCGTCCCTTTTTAAAAAGGCTCTTTTCAGATCAGGTGAGAGACGCGGATGGGAGTGTCCATGGCCTAGGACTGCCCTTCCCCTGGCCTGGGCAGGGTTTCTGCAGGGCAGGTGCGGTGGCAGACGATGGCAAGGGACCCCTTTGCAACCGGGGGTGCAGGGTGCAAGCGCGTGGTTGTGTCTTTGTTGCAGGGCAGGAGCATGATCCGTTCCTGGGTCCCCACTGTTTACTTCGGGCAGGTCCTGGCCGTGTGTTACTCCAGCCACATTTGGAAGTCAACAAAATTTATAGACACTATAGATATAGGTGCTGTAGCCCACTCTGGCGGTCAGGGAACCGCTAGTATAGGGGACACAGCAGAGTGAGTGCACTTACCTGGGTGTTGTGGCTGTGGGTCTCATTGGCAAATGTTCCTTGGGGGATCTCAGAGAAGTTTAATGAATTGGACAATCCTGGGTGGTTTTGAAACTGTAAGAGGGCAGTGGGGGGACTGGGAGGGTAGGGTCAAAGTCCCCCATCCCTATTCCTAATAAACTGTAGGTCTGTGCTCCCCATCTTACAGAGACAGCACTAACTGCCCTGCAAAACATAAATTGCTTTGAAAGCCTCTCCCAAAGTAGCCGCTCTTCCTAAAGGAAAATCCCAGGAACAACAGTTTAAAGGAGATTTCCTGGTTGTGCTGAAGGAGGTTGAAGCTCAGGTTCGCTGGACTTGCTGCGTGCCCAGCACAAAGCTGACCCGTGCACCTGCGGAGTTACTATGTCACTTATTCAGGGTGAACACGCAGCCGGTACATGCAGTGCTCAGATCCTCAGCCACATAAACCAGCTCTAAGATGGTGCATCTCTGGGTCTTCACACCCTCTCACGAACACGTAGAGATGCGCTAGGTCACTTGTTGCGTAGATGATGAACGACAGATCAGCTTGTAGCTTGGGGACAGCTACTGGAAAGCCAGGTTTTCCATTTGCTACAAACATTTTTAGAAAACGAAAAGGCCCTTGAATTGCCATACCAAAGCATTGCTTTTTGATAGGTACTGTAAATTGATGTGCTGTCAAACAAAACAAGCCTTTGCAGGCCAAACGCAGATGTGATCGCCTACCTCAGACTTTATATGCTGTTTACAGTGATAGTACTTTTCTTGGCATGTAAGAACATTGATGGACTGGACTTTGAATTAACCTTGCCCTTCTTGGGATGTGGAAGGCACTGGATTGTGGGAAACTGAAGGTGTCTTAGAGGCGTCAGCAAGTCTCAGATATGCTGAAGTTGCTGCCTGCTGCAAACCGAGCTCCTGTTCACCAAATCAAGTGGCTGCTCTTGAGATGTGATATGAAGAGCTATGTCCCACCGTTTCAGTCAGAAGCTAGAAAGTATATCCAGCTCAGAGCAGTTTTGGCCTGATGGAGTTGAGCAAGGGCGGTGCTTCATCGTGAGAGGAGCCAGACCACTGGGGCAGTGAAAAAAGTCCTCTGTGTCATGTTGCCTCCTCAAAGCTCTTCAGAGCTGCGTGCATACGAGCCCCTCGAAGCCACCAGCAGCAGGCTCAGTGACCAGCAGGCTTTGTATAAAGTCTGTGAATTATTGTAAAAGTAATGGAAACATTCTGTCATGGCAGCCTTTGCTGTTAAAAATAAATGACTTTTTTTTTTTTTTTTTTTCTTTGTTCCTCCTTGGTTTAGTTAAAGTGATTACATGGTAGTAAACACTGACAAAGTCCAAGCATTTTGGGACTTGTATGAAATAATACTTTCATGTTCAGATTTCATTTGCACGTTTTGAGGGTCTGCATCTTTCCAAACCATAAGCTTCTCATCCATCCCTTCAACCCGAATTCCGCTAAAACGGCAAAATCAACCAGTCACTAGGAGGGCTCTGCCTCAGAATCCGCTAGTTTTGCAATTAGAAGTTAATTTCTAAAGCAAAGAGCCCAAAACTGTAATCACGTGTTTAGTTTTTACCTCTTCCATTGCATAGCATATCCCATGCATAGTGCTAGATAGTTTCTTTTGCAGCCAGAAAAATAATTGTGCAATAGCTGGTCTCCCAGTCAATCTAAGAAAACTCTTTATTGTTTTTTGGAAAATGCTGTAGAAATATAGTAAATAAATCAAAAGAAATTCTTATCATTCAATTCAGTGTTATCATTAAAAAAATAATCTGGACAAAGTAAGAGCTACAAATTGCTGACTGTGTCAAGAAGTTGATGTTCACACTTAATGCCTTAGTTATAGTACTTGAAAAAACAACTTTGAGATAAGAGATGACTACATTATACCATGTACCGAAATCAGCTTCCTTTGGGAGTTACTTACTTCGCTTTCATTTGAGAATTTTCATCTTTGCTAAGTCCTAGTGGTTGATACCTTGAAAATATCAGTTAAATTATACAGGTAGAGAGGAGAAGAGATAATATTTTTAAGGAATATGCTAGTAAGTAGAAAATTGCTCACGTAGAAACCTTGCCTGCTTTGGGCCTTTTAAACCAGAAACCTGTAGGACTGTTCAGAGTCGCGCAGCTTCACACTGTTTGCTATCATGCTGATTTGCTAACTTTAAAAATTCATAGCTTTTTTCCAGTGCAGTAAAGACACTGACCATTCTGATTCATAAAAACATTTGCTTATTCATTTTAAAGCCATACCTCGGGCCCACTAAAATCAATACCATTTAAAAAAGTACTTAAGCATTTGATCGATAATGTTTAAAGCCAGAAGGAAGTATCAGTATGTATAGTCTGACCAGGACAGATTTGTACAGGACAGATTTGTAAGATTTCCCCACCAGCCAATAAATACATGTTTGGCTAAAGAACATCTATGAGAAGGTTATTTGATCTTGATTTGAAGGCTAAGACTTCCTTCACTAACATACTCCAACTATTAGTGTTTTAAATACGTTACTCTCTGCCATTTCCCCTTTGTTTAGCTTCATCCTTCTGTCATCACTTCTTATTTTTCTTTCCCAAACCAGTATTTTCTCTTTCTTGTATAAATGCACACTGTAATCAAACTACTCTTGATTTTTTTTTTCTCCTAAGCTTAAGAGTGAGTCTCATTTTAAGTACTTCAGCATGCTGTACAGCTCTATTTCTCTTGCTGTTCAGAAGTAAAGGGGAGAGATGCTCAAGCTTGGGCACGTGGACATACGGGCTTAGAGCACGGCTTTGAACATCTAGTTTTGCTGAAGGGATTTAAATCCTCACCTTATATCCATAGGAAATAGTTGTGGGCGACAAAAGGACTGCACTGCTGGATGCAGTTAGAGAAAAGGAATTATATATGTCATGGGCACTAATGCATCCTTTTGACATTTGTTCAGGGCTTTTGACATAAGAAGTTCTGAAAAAAACCCAACCTCCTCGGATTTTAATTCTTCTGTGTCTGCGTGTACTTTCTCCCTTAAAATATCAGTCCCTTGAGTTCTTCAGTAGTTGCCAATACAGCGTCTCCCGGTGACTCCACAGGCCTGCCCAGCCTTCTTCCTAAACCTCACACTCCTGCTGCGGACACACAGCGCGGCACAGGGATGTCCTTCGGTGCCGAGCCGTTTCCGACCAGCCCCGTGCTAGGCAGCAGCCGTGGGGTTTTTATGTTGCGAAGACAAACTTTAAGACCACGAAGAGGATTTGCTTACATGTAATGGACTCTGACTTTGTTATTAATAGCTTTTTTTTTTTTTTTTTTTAAGTGGGAGTGCATGCAGAGGAGCAGACAGGCTTTGTGATCTGCTGTCAGGCAAAGTGTGGCAGGATGGATCAGATAGACCCCTTTTGGTGTTTTACTGGCACAAAAAATAGCCTTGTCTGCGGCGTGTTTCTTTTCTCATCTGTGATGTGTTGGTTTGAACGGGCTGCAGGAGGAACAGTGATGTATAAGAGTATTTTGAGAGTATCATTATGTGGTACCCTCAAATGTCAGAACATGATGTGGTGGCTGATGTCTTGATTAGCTCTGTAGGAAAGCTGTCCCCTTCCCTTTCCCCACGCAGTTGTCCCTCTGTGAGGAGAAGGAAGAAAACTAAACATAAACACTTAGGCAGAGAAGCAAACCCAGCTCCGTGTCGGGTAACTGCCTTTAATTATGAAAACTGTAGATCAACACTGTGCTGAAGGATATTTGAAATACTTCTAATGGTGATATATGTGTTCCCCCCGTCTGCCCAGAAAAGGTTGTATAGCAGATACAGCCAGACTGCACGTCTGATCAAAGGAAAGCTGTCTTTGGATATCAGCACGGCATGTATTCTTAGAATGGTCCCTCAGCTTATTCTTCAAAACAAGTATGGAGCGATGCGAGGGTTTCTGCCTCAATCAGCTTGCAATAAGAGTGAGATGTTACTCCACAAATCATTTACCAGAGCTCTATGTGAATAAATCAAGGGGCAGTGTGGAGGAGGCATGAGGTGAAAATGAATTCGCAAGCAGTTACTAAGCACTCTAATATCACAGAAATATTTATTAGGTGTTGAGTTTCACGCAGCATCCTCTGGGATCACTCTGCCAGTTGTCCCAAATGCCGTCGAGCAGAAAGGCCTGTGAATGTCCCATGGGGTCTTGTTATGAATATTAATACCATCACAAATTTATTGGAAAGCTCACCGAAGTTTGCTAAAGTTTTAAGTGAAACTGTGTCCAGTTTTGAGCTTGTATAAGCCAAGACATGTTTCTGTATTCTGCTCAGTCCCAATTTAATGCAACGTGCAGAGCAGGGCACACCCAGGAGCACCTCCTGGTACACAGCAAACACCGCGCTGGAAAATGAAGGCACTTCTGGAGGTCGTATTCCCCCAAGATCAATTGATTACGGGATTATAGGTTGGATTTAAGAGCCTGTATTCTGTGTAGATTCTGTGTAAATTTAGTGGTGGGTCCCATTTTGGAGATGTCCAAAGTCCAAATCAATCCACAGATTTGTAGTAACTTTCTGGAAGGTTCAGACACATAATTTCTCTGCTAGAAATTAATCTCTCTGCTTAATGTTACTCATTTTAGCTCACATTTCACTAAAACCTTTATAAATTTGTTAATCTCACATATATGCTCAATGTCACCGTATATCCTCTGCCTTTGAGGTACTGTATCTATTTTACCGACGTCTTTCTGTTCCACGCCGTTACACACTATTGCTGTAAGTGATAAGCAGAAGGCGAAGTGCAAGGAAAGGTCATCAAATGTGATTATAGCACACTACATACGATGTGACAATTCAGTAAAATCCCAATTGTATCTCAGTCTTGCCACCCTCAAGCATTCAAACATCCTGAATTAGGCCTGAAAAAATCATGAGTGATTTAAAACTTTTGAAAGTTTTTAAAAATTATACGTTTGACTCTCTTACTTTGCCTCATTTTCTGAACTTGTTGCGTATGCTTCACGTTGTCGAGTTTCCTGCCAGTGACTGGTGTCAAGGCTTACTTTTATAATGAAAGTCATAAATGGAAACTGCCTGAGTTATTATTCAGGCAATCTCTTGATTGCAGAAACCCGCAAGTATCACAAGCGTTGTGGTGGGCAGTGGTTGATAATGGACGGTGTCTGCAGAATGATGACGTGACCGGCAGAGAATACTTTCTCCGGACTCAGCATTTTTGTGTCCTCTTTTCCCAATTTGGAAGGAACCAAGAGTGGTGGAGAGAGGAGCAGAGCTGAGGCTGTTCATCCTTCTCAGATACGCAAGAAAAGGGGAGGAGAGCGTGCAGGAACCCTTCGTCTCCCTTTTACTCCCTGTCTCTCTTGCAGCCAGCAGTGGGTCAGGAGGAGGATGCTTTTTCCCCACCTCTCCCAGCTGGCCGGGGAAAAGCAGGCAGGCAGCAGGGATGTGTCTCCTCCCCACCCAGAAGCCAACTCACTAACCGAGCTTCTGGGGGACAGGAGCCCCGTCCAGACCTGGGGCCAGAAAGGGGACTTCCACTTTTAACAACGGTTGAAACAAGTCCTGATTACCTCTCTCTCTAAAACCAGACAAATACAGCTACTTTCCACTACAACTCGCAAACAAAGCCATCTCCAAAACTTTGGCAACTGGCTTAGAAATGTCCACAGGGCAATGCTAAGATGAAAAGAATTAACTGAACATCCAGGTATGCATTCCTCCCTTTGGTCTGTGCTACCCACCCACCCATTCCACTGACCAAATAGGTCTTCACCAAAAATGAGCAACAAAAATTTTGTGATATACAAAAATTTAGAACATCACGAGAGAGGCCCAAGAGTGGTAAGAGGGACGAAAGCGAAATGCTCATCAGAATGGCTCCTGTGCGGACTGTGTGAATTCAAAAGGTTAAAACCTAATCCCCCCAAAAAAACGGTCACTTCTAGCAGTTAATGACCTGCTAGTCTGCTAACCATCAGGAGAGGAAGCCAGGAGCAGTTAACACTTTCAGAAACACAGTTGTTGCTAACAATAGTAATGAACCATATCTTGGACTTGTTATTGTACACGATGTGGGAGAAACATAATAAGTGCTTCAGGATGACAGTGAATAATTGAAATATTAAGGCATAGAGGTGAGGAGAGCTATAGATGTGATCCAGGAATGGAAGTGGAACTTTACAAATACAGTGGGCAAGCAGAACATTGCCGCTGTGACCCAGAGTTTATTTTAAAGCTGGGACTGAAGGTTTCCTTCCTGCAGTAAACACGCAGGAAGAGACAGGAGGAGGAAAGGGGAATGCAAATAAGTGCTGGCAGCCACTTTATGGGCTCACTATTTGCTTGTCCTTCTGGCTGTCAAAGCAAAAGATCTTAGAAAACCCTGGTGCCCCAGAGACTCCAGAGTTTCCCAGGGAAAGCTGATCATGGGAATTTCTCTCTCCTAAGAGTGTCCATCCAGCAGCTGATGTTTCTCTGCTTCCCGATGAATGGGAATCTCTACAGGTACCTCTCTCGGTTACTCCCCCAGCAGAAAGAGGTGTGCAGGATTTCCTTTTGCCCAGCTCTGAACCCCAGGCAGTGCTCCGGGCAGCGCTCGCCTCAACAGAGCGATGCTTCAGAGCTCTTCGTGCTCTGTTTTCAGCCTCTTATTTATTTTCTTGTTTTATGGAAACAGCCATAGGATGCAAAGGAGGTATCAGAGGATATCCTTGGGGTCTCTGTGGTTGTCTGTGAAGTTTCAAGGACAGACTCACTCTCCCTATTTGTCTACAATTTTTTGGTGTTCTGTATGTAGTGACCCGACCTCTCACTGCTCAGTGTTTGTGAGACTGCAAGCTGGATGCTTTCATACTTTGTAAAAATAGACTTCTCTGATGACTAGGCTAGGACCGTGAATGCCCTTGCTTCCATTTACCTCTTCTTTCAAGAAGTCAATTCAATTATATTAAAAAACTTACAGTGCAATATTTTCAAAACCCAGGCATATAAACTCCTCCATTTTGCTCCTCCCTGACAGCGTGGCTATCAACATGAGCTTTATCATTGCTTTGTAATATCTCATTATTTATCTATAACAAACAGCTTTATTCAAACACAATTTCTGACGGCACCACTGCTCATGCAAACTTGTCAGGTTCTGTGCAGGCTCTGTTTGAGCTCAATGGTACAGATGGCTGTTTTGTTCCTGGGACACTTTTCTTTCTCTTTCTGTTAGATACCGATATCTGTGCAAAAACCAACTTGTTATGAGTCCATGTTAGATCAACTGTATTAGCCGGCACAGGGATGGGGACAGCAGAAGCAAGGGGAATCCACCCTGGAGTTGGTACGGAGTCAGATCTGGGTGCATATAAGTTTCTTCTATAGTGAAGCTGCAGAAATTAGGAGTGGTGATTTATAAGCTTTTGACAAATTTCCATCTGCTCTCATTCCATGTAGTTTTTTTTTCCCCTCAGAGTTCAAAGGCTGTCTACTGCAGAGCTGCGCTGCCTTTGTGATCTATAGCTGTCTCCGAGGCTGTCGTACGTTCTAATTTTAACAGTGACGGAGCTCAATGCCTTAATTCAAGAACCACCCTGAGTAGCTCCCACAAGCAGGAAATCTATCCTGCTAAAACCCAGCCAACGATCGGTTTCTGAACTCCCATGCAAAAACAGCATTTGTGAAAATAAACCAAACAACGTTCAAAAAAGTTGAGAGATGAATGTTGCTGGGGGTTGGAGAGAAATTAATGCTGATCTCATTTTATATGATTTTTTTTTTCCTGACTGCTACCTTCTGCTGCAAAAGTGATTTCATTTTTTTGACTGTGTGTAGCAATCAGCATTTAGCAAAGAACAAAGCATGTTTTTTTTCCTGACTCTGCATTTTTGAGGTTTGTGTAACTACATATTCCTCAATTTTTCACTCTTTTATTGTGGAAAGTTACAAATCCAGACATGGAAAAAGTAACAGTATTTAGTAACTTGTTCCACCTTTATTGGTCGAACATTCATTATAGTAGGGGTTATATAACACACACACACGCACAAAAAGAAGTAATAGATTCTAAAAATCTAGTAACAGGACATATTATTTAACTAACACTCCTAACGCTGAATCCAGTTCCTCCCTCAATTATAAATACACAATTCCCAGTGTGACAATAAGGGGCAAATATAGGAAAAATTCTCCATAGTCAGTCGTTAGCCTCAGTTTCATACATCTCTAACATTTTAAAAAACCCACCCTGTATTCTAACATGTCTGGGAAGAACTTCATGTGCATCATTCTACTAATCCTGCAAACATATCGAAATCAACTTTTAGATTTTCTCAACATTTTCAGATAAGATCCTTTTTCATGTTAAGTGCTTTTTTTTTCAAAGCAAAGATGTACATCAGGCATTCACCTCCTTTACTAATATTTAGTTATTTTAAAAATGAAACTTTTATTCTTTATAGCTAGAGTAAGAAGGGAAAATAAAGAAAAAAAATTGAATAGAAGCAATAAATAAATGAACATTATTTCTCTCTTCTCTTCCTCCTTCTCCCTCCTCCAACCCCAAGATGAATTTTTCTAGAGTCCTGTGCAGGGAAAACAACTTCCAAATTGTAGAACAAAAAAGCTTTTCCAAGTTTTGACTAGACTTCTCTGGTCTTCAGCCTCACAGGACTGCCAGCTACAATTTCCTTCCCTCCCGTTTCTGATGGACGCTGAGAAAGTCGTTAGTGGCGTGTTCTCCTTTAGGTGCAAAACACAGAAATGATCTCAAACGCATTGACGTGTTGTGCAGCCCTGTTTTCCAAGAGGATTGCTCCTACCTTCCTCCTCCTGCCAAGGGATGAATGAAGCCGGGAAAATAATGTTTAGAAACTGGAAAAAGAGCCCGTCACAAGGTGCAAGAAGTGAGGATTTGCAGTTAACCTGAATTGCTCAGAGGGAGGGCAGTGATGGGGAAGCAGAGCTTTTTGCGAGATAAGTCCCGTTAGACAGAAGATAGAGGAATACTTTGAACTTGGGCTGGATGTAAAACGGATGAGGGCTACCAGGGCTGACCTTTTTTGAATTATGATGATCCTAACAGAGAGAGTTAAGTGAAAACTGATGGAGGGAAAGCAGGACTGCAGTTAACTGAAAAAAAAGAACGCATTTGGTTGTTTGAAGGTCCATATGTAAAAGCAGAAAATTTCAGTGGATATCCACAAATAATGAGAGGCATAATTTATCCGAGAAACCAGCCCTCCAGTTGACAGCCGCAAGCGTAGTACTGTGGTCTGTCTTTCCCTAAATAGTTCCCGGGCCTAGGTTTTCTTCTTATTTCTTACTATGACACAAAAATCTTTTTAATCACAGCTCCTTTGTAATGTCAGGGCTTCAAACAGCTATTAGAAAGATTCATAAACAAAAAAACCCCCTCTCTTTTAGACTTTATTTTCACGGCTTTGCATTTCATTTCCAGAAAGTGCAACAGAACTTACTGCTACACTCCCAAGTGCTCCTGGCGATGTTATTACTATATTTATTGTGATAGCAATGCTTAATAATTATAGTATCAAAGAGTCTCAGTTATAATCTCTTTATTATAAATACCTTATGACTAAAACCAGTTTTTATTATTGAAGAATAATATTGTAAGCAGCAGTTATTTTGAAGGGCAACGCAGAGGCCAAAGGTAAAAAAAAGGCCAGTGAGATTCCTAAAAGGTTCTAAACAGTAACTGAAATTATTTTACATTTTAACACTTGTTTGTTATCTGAAACAGCAGGAGTCAGCTTTAAATCGAAAGCTGCTTAATACTTTTTAATTGCCTATTAAACTGTGTAGATTTTTACTAAGGTGACTTTAAATGTTTCATGAAATCATATTCTGACCATCTGAAATACTTTGTTTAATAAGGTTCCACTGATTGTCTCTTTTATGTGCTGCAAACAAAGTGCTCTGCTGCTAAGCTGGACAGAATTAGGCACAAGCTATACAGGATTCCAGAATTAGTTCCACTGCACGACATATGTTTTCAGAAATGGAAAAGCACAGCATGCAGCAACATGCATGTGATTTCTAGGAAACTCAGAAAAGAGAAAGTTTGGATTGCAGTCATTATACGCATGGTTCTCCTGGTTTCTGCTGGAGAGAAAGCTTTTGTGAAAGAATTTTTATGTACGGCCTGTCAGTTTTAGTACATCTAAATAATTTATAAAACTCTAGGAGGTAATCTCTGACCAGGCTTAGCCATTAGATTGATCATAATATTATGTAGCAGGTCAGGTTTCCATATTGTAAAGGGAGACCTGATTTGTCAGGCTGTGTCGCAGAAGTTAGGACTTCAAGTCCAGACTTTGCCTATGAACTTCAAGTGTGTTGTAATTTATTACTTGCCCGATGGAGCTCATGTAGGTTTTCTCTATTTGGAATCAAGGTTGATATTTGACTAACGAGCAAGGCTTTTGCCCATCTGCCCTTGTGCTTACGTATATTAACTTCCTTATCCTTGCAAGTGTTCACGAAGTTTTATTGGGAAAAGGCAAATGTCAAAAGTGTAAAGTTACTTTAATAAAACTGACCGAGATCAAGTTTCCTTGCTGGCTGCCTGCCCTTGAAAATCCCTTTGTTAGCTTTTTAAAATTTCCTGTGACAAATAGAACCCTTTTCATTTCTTTCTATCAGACCAAACGGGTTTAATTAAAATGTGAAAAATTTGATTATAACTTTCATAGCATAGAAACCTTGGGAGTACCTTCCTTTAGAACCTGGCCAATTTTGAGGTTACCATTATTTTAAGGACAGTTCTGAACTTCATGGATGTAGAAAGCATGAAAGATCAAGAAAAGAAGATTAATTATATTACCAAATTTTAGATTGATTGTATCCTCCCTTTTTCCAGGGGTACTGATAAAAGTTTCACGAAAAACAGAGCACATGAGCTTGGGAGGGGAAGGAAAAAAAAAGAAGAAATATGGTAAATGTCAACAGAATGAAATGATTAAAGTAAATGAAAGCATTACTCTGCAGCTGGAACAAACGATTAATATACTGTGCGCTGGACTGATAGTTGTAGGAAACACTCGTTGTCCCCATAGCTGCTTTGATTGGCAATATTGAAGTTAGCATAAGGAGCTAGCAAGATCAAATGCGGCGTCCAAGTAAATATTCCAGTATTTGACTGGAAAAAATAGTGGTTATGATTTTGGACATCCAGTGTTTAAATTGCACTGGGTTACTGTGACATGTAAAGTACTTGGCATGAACAAATATTTTTTACCCAAACAATTAGACTCCATTAAAATGGAGTCTTTTAAAATGCTTAGCACGTCTTAATATTTTGTGCACGAAAAGAAACGTGATCAAGAGAGTAAACACAATTTTGGTGTCATATACATATGAGAAATGTAATAAAATATTAACAAAATGGTTAAGCATAAGTTAAATTTCATAACAAAATTACCTTCTTGGTGACCTGTGGTTACCTACCTATGGTAACAAGGCAGTGTGTTTAATTTCACTTAATAATGTCGTGCATAGAAGGGCAGGTTGTAGAAATCCCAAGAGGTCTGACATTGGGTCTCCTTAGTCCACATCCCGCTTTTTTCTGTTCCGCTAATGTGTATTGCAAAGTCGGGTTTCAAAAGGAGCACAACTGCCAGATAAAATTTGTTCTGGCATCCTTGTCCTCTTGATAATGCCCAGCGTTCTCACATGTTCTCCGTTTTGGAGTAGCTGGACCTATTCACAGTGGCTCTGTGGGCTCAGGAGGAATATAGGAGCAGTGAAAATGATGCCTGGTCTCAGGGCTGTCATTATGTCAGATAACAAAACCTGAGGCCCTGGAGAGATAAGGTACTTTACAAACAGTACCTGAAGAAGTAGGAGATAGAGACAAGCCTAACACAAGCAAGTGTGGACTCATTCCAAACATACTTTCTTTTTATCCTCTAATCGCCCTTATTTGATTCTCTTTGTTCCTCTCTCCTCCGAAGAAACAAAATGTCTGTGTGGTCCTTTCCAAATGAGGAACAAATAGGGTTCAATAGAAGATTTTGCCAAAACCAATAAACAGAAGTGGCAGTAGCTGTGCTAAAATCCTATCGTTTTTACAAACACAAAAGGAGAATTAGTATGGCCTAGCCTCAGGCTGAATCTGCTAATTTTCTGCAGTATGGTGTCATTACAAATTTAAGAAGGATCTCAAGAGTTGATACAAACCATCTGAGCTCAGAGCTGTAGGATTACAAAGGCATTCCAGTGTCTCTGATGAGAGGAATTAACAGGGAGGCCAAGACAGAGGTGGGAAGCCCAAAAGGTATGGGAGGCTGAGACAGAGGTGGAGGCCAAAAGATGTGGGAGACCCAGACAGAGGTGGATGCTGAGGAGGTGTGGGAGGCACAAAAGGTGTGGGAAGCCAAATAGGTGTAGGAGGCCCAGACAGAGGTGAGGCCAAAAAGGTGTGGGAGACCAAAAAGGTGTGAGAGGCCCAAAACCTTTTGGAAGACCTGACAGAGATGGAGGTCAAAAATTGTGGGAGGACAAAAAAATTCGGGAGGCTCTGACAAAGGTGGAGGCTGAAAGGTGTGGGAGGCCCAGACAGACAGAGGTGGAGGCCAAAAAGGTGTGGGAGGGCCAGACAGAGGTGGAAGCTGAAAACATGTGGGAGACCCAGACAGAGGTAGAGACCAAAAAGGTATGGGAGGTCCAAACAGAGGTGGAGGCCAAAAAGGTGTGGGAGGCCAAAAAACTTTGAGAGGCTCTGACAGAGGTTGAGGTCAAAAAGATGTGGGACGCCCAGGCAGAGTTGGATTTCCAAAAGGTGTAGGAGGACAAAAATTTGTGGGAGGCCAAGAGAGAGGTGGAGGCTGAAAGCTGTGAAAGATTCAGACAGACAAATCGCATGTTCCCAACAATTAAGCAATACATTTAGTCCTATTTTTTAACCTTTCCAACCACTGCTTAGTTTTTGCATGCTTTGAAATGAAGTTGTCTCAAAAATATAATGTTGGTTCCAAGCCTGCTCTAAACTCTGGAAATAGATTGAGAATCAGAAATTACGTGTACGTTGTTTCCCCCTTATTGATTGGATTATAACATAGAATAGATGAGGTACGGCACAATTCAGAACTGGGTCAAAATACAGATTCCTTTGGCTCAAATTTAATTTAAAGACCAGCAGCTTATATTGCCTCTTGGGCATCTTAAACTATCAACTTGTTTCTTTGGGTCATTTTTCAAGGTACTGTCTTCTGTGTTTTGTGGAAGTTAAACAAAGGAAGTCCCACCTTTAGCTCCACTGAATGAGAGACTGAAAACATATGTCCAAGAATACCACTACATTCTTCTTCTTAGATATATAAAACCTAAAAGTAGATGTATAGAGAGTTCAGAAATATATTCCTAGGTAGGATATGGCTGCTACATTTACAACAGTTTAATTCACTGGACTAATTTTTAAAAAACACCTCTATTCTTTCATTAAAGATGAAAATCATAAAAGTAGGCTAGGTGGAGGATATTTTTTCCCTGTTACACTCAGGAAAGTGGGAGAGAACTATGTGCAAATAATACTGTGTGTTTAATTTTAGCGAAGTGTGGGCAAGCTTCACCGTGTCAGTTAAAACTAAGAATAAAATACCCTATGTGTATACAGTCTTTCACCTTCAAGAGTCTCGGAGCACTTTAAATACACCAAAACCTCTTCACCCCATGTAGTCACAGGGCTGCTCAAAGGTACAATGAAGCTGTTGTTCAGCTGCATGTAGAAATGCCACATACCAGCGGAGGGTAGGAAGTTAAGAATAATACAGTATATTCAAATATAACTTTTAGGAGTATTTAGGTAGGCTGAATGTAGCTACCTGGAATTTGGCCACAAGACTCAGCTTAACAGCCCCGCTCTTGTGAAAAGTGGAATAAGATCTTTAATTTTTCCATTCCATTTCCATTAATCACCACAAGTGGTCATGAGGTTTTCCACCCCAGCCAACAGTCAAGCTTTCCAACAGCACGCTCCCTTTTAGCAACAAGTTACCAGGGCACTAAGGGTTTAGAGTGCCTCCTACTGAATCGCTAACCCGGTTTCCCTTCGCGTCACGACTTCCCGTCAAAAAATTGACCACCTATCCTGGCCTTCTAGATGACCATCTAAGGGTCTAAGATACAGTGATAACACAAGCTGAGAGCCTATGTCTTTTTAGAGAGGCCTTTAATCCATCTTCAGGAAATTTTTTGAGGAAGATTTCACTTCTCTGGCAGGCTAAGTTTAATATAAAACAGCAATTGCCCTAATCTGTAGTAATTTGCTATTTAAAACATGAAGGGAATTTGGATAATAAAGAAGATATAAAAGAGAGCTGAAACTAGAAAAGATGATTTTTTTACCAAGTGACCCTAGGTTTTTGAGGGTCTTTGCTGGGTTCTGAATCCAATTAGTGTCTGTATGTAAAAAAAAAAAAAAAAAAAAAAAAAAAAAGACAAAGCAGAATGATAAAATCCTCTAATTATATAGCCAAAAATATCTAGTGTACTGTATACAGAGACAGAAAGAAAAAACCTGATGGTATGTGGCATGATAAGGAAGGACAGTTCTGTAGCTGAAGAAGGCACAAAGAATTATTGACAGAAATATTTTGCTGTCAAATTCAGTCTATGTAAATAACTTCCTTGCCAGATGGTGCATTTAATTAAGATAGCTTTAACAAAAATTGTGCTTTTTGCCTTTTGGTTTTTTTTTTCTTTCCCCAATTAGCGTATAGTATTTACGTTTCTGGACAGAGAGACTGATGTTCTATAACATTCAGAATAATTGCCGGTGCCTGATTTAAGGGATGTTCTTAATTGGACAGTTCTGTACTTTAAGTTCAAATTTATCTATTGTATCTTGCATTTGTTCCAGTCCTAGGACATTATGGTCACTGTGTATCCTAGCAGGACTGGCAGCTGGTTCAGTATCATCCCTTCAGGCTGATTTACTTTCTAGCAACACACGCAACTGAAATGCCATATTTACAAGCACATGCTTTGCATTTGAACTAGAAAAAAGTGCTGTGAGAACTGTGGAAATACAGCGTTTTGCAGATAAAGATTAATTTTTATGCAATTTGTAAGAGCTTCTGCTTGCAAAGAAGGCTTCTATTTTATCTTCAGTAATTCCAAACAGTTTCACTGTTGGTCTTTGGATCACTTGGAAAAGAAAAAGAAGAAATTTAATATTTAATTTCTGGAAGAGACTTATTCAGATATCTCTCTCCCTTGTCTATGTTTATTTTTTGATAGTATCTTAACATCTACTGTAAGAACAGATCTTTGTTCACTAGCTACTGCATATATCCGAACTCAGGAAGACTTTAAAAACCTCGGATTTATGTAACTCAGCTAAGCTTGGTGAAATGTGCGTTCGATACACATACGCTGCTTTGAGATCCAGGTTATTTCTGCCTGGTGCTGAGCTCTGGCGTTTGAACACACCGGCCTGTGCTGAGCCACGTGCTTTTTTGTGTCCTGTGGACAAGGTGGTGATCGAGATCCTGGGGGCTGATAGGGGGAGACACAATAATTCATAAGGAGCCTCAAACTTGAGTCTCCCTAAGCTTTTCTTGAGTTGGAAAGCACTTGGAAAACCTTCCCGGATGGTGACTGTAATAGAGGCATCAACTGTAGCTGGTAAAACTCCTTCCGGACACCGTGAACTGTGTCGGTGCCCTTGCTGTGCATTTTCGATCTGAGCACCAGGTCTCTACTGCTGTCCACACCCAGAGCTGCCCTTGGTCGCGAGGGGATGCAGCACTCATTGGGAGACGCGTCACTCATCTTCTTAAGTTCTTTTTCTTTTCCTGAGTATCTCAAGGGAGATGAAAGAATAGCAACGTTCTGCCTTTTCGAGGGCTGAGCTCAGCTCTCAGGTTTATAGGTGCTTTTGATGGTGTTGACTTCGATAGATGTTTACCTCCAACATCTCGGAATGCTTGGCTTCAGGATATGAGAAATCCAAGACAAACATTAAAAGTGATGGGTAAGCCTGCCTGGCATTCTTTCTTTTCTAAAGGCACTTCAATAATAAAGTTTATTGGTAAATAGTGCTAGTAATGCAGTTTTCTAAGGCAAAGTCCACACTTATTTCATTCTGTAAAAACAATATGGAACAAGCCAATATGAAACAGGGAACATTAATGTTACTTTTTCTGGAAACTTGCTAAAAAACCCCAGAAAGATGGATTTACTAAGGACAGACAGAATTGAGGCCTTTTAACCACTGGAGAAAATGCTCAGCTTTCTGTCACATAATCTCTTTATGTAGTTTGTCTAATTCATCTGTATTTGTGTACAGATGAGCACACATTCGCTCTGATAAAGGCTATTTATACATGTATTTAAACGATTAAGACCAACATTTTCAATCTAAGGTGCCAGGAATGCACCTCAGTAGGTCCTGTGAGGGCTCAGCACACTTCCTCGGGGCCTGGCACTTCTGAAGATGAAACGCTTGTACTGAATATGGATTATGAACAGCTGTGGTTGGGAAGTTCAAAAACATACGCATGGAATTTTGTTTCCAGTGTGCACCTCTTCGGGAATCTTGGTCTATTTGCCATCTGACGCTACCTCTTGGAGGTCAGTGGAAATGTTTTTGTTGACTTTTGTGGGCACTCTTGAGTTAGTTACCATGCAATCATGTAAAATACATCTAAAAACATTCTGCTTCATCTAATGTTGTTTCAACATAATTTCCAGTCCATTAATTATGATCTGCAAGCTCTTCTTTCATGGGGCCACTTTAATGTTGCTGAGTCATACTGTTCAAGCTTTCCTCTTTAGGGTTGCATTTCCTTAAAGCGTAACCTTGGTGACATTTGTGCCAAGAGGCGAATGGCTCTGTGACAGGATTTGGCCTTGTGTAAATACCCTGAAGAGCCACTTCCCTCAAGGCCAATACTGAAGTCCACTTAAATAAGACTTTCAAAAAACGTTTTCCATCTCATGTAGCTCAACACAGGTATTTAGCGACACCTAACTGTAATCCAAGCTTAGACGAAGTATTTATGTAGACCTATAGCTCATGTATTGTAATCTCATGTCCCATGAGCTGTCATCCCGGTGTACGTGTCTTTGAACTGCTTCACAGGATGAAAAGCGTTCAAACACATGTGGCCAGGAAAGCAACTACTGGTAAAGGTATCGGTAGAGACCAGCACCTACCGCTACTTCTGCTACATCTTCCCCACCAGCCGGAGGCAATATGGGAGATCTTAACCCCAACAGGGGAGTAGGGTGGTGGAAAAGCGCTTGCACAGGCAGACACGGGTTGCAGCTGCGCTATTAGAGATCGTGTTCTGGAGGAGACTAGTGCTGATTTTATGGGCACTTCTCCATTCCAGCTCGATGTGTAACAGGTTAACTTTAAAGTGTGTGTGACTTTACACCTGCCCGCTTGACTATAGATTGGAGCAGAATTTAGGAGAAGCCTTAAGCAGCTGTCAGGGATCTTGTCTGTCAGAGATCTATCAATTAAACCAAGACGTGTCTCCAGTGTTTGCCATCTCCCATCTGAGACGTACATCCGCCTGCATCCCAATTTGGGCATACCTGCAGTGAGTCAGGAGGCTGTACGGGGCTAACGCTGGTGCTCGTGCTTGGACCACGCAGAGTATGGATGGAGTCTGGGACAGTAGCTGTGCTTCTGGCCTGCAGAATCAGGCCCTGTGCATCACTCTGGCGTAACCTTGCCATTTTACCAGCCTGACAGTTTTGCAGCAGTCAAGTATGGTGAAGCAATTGCTTTACTTCCTTCTTCAAGGAGAGGAAGAGAGAGGTTGCAACCTTTTAAATTACAGCAAAGGGTTAATTCAGTCATGATCCCCTCGTACAATACTTTTACAAGATTGAGGAGGGGAAATAAAATCCCCCAGTGATGGTGTAAAAGGGGGGTACGTGCACAAGGGTACTCTTCATCAAAGCAGTCTGTTCCCTTATTCACACTGGAATGATCTTAGACTCATACCTCATGCACTCCAAGGTAACATGTGCCTTTTATAAAATCATGTATTCTGTCAGGGGTGTTAAAATTCACTTTCCTCTGTTTCAAGGACACCAGTGGGAGGAAATCAAAACCTTGCAGAAATGTGTTTTCCCAGTTCACTATTATTCCCAGAAGTTACTGTCTTCCTTCTGCTGTGCCTAATTCAGAAAAGCAGGTTGATCCCTTCACAAGCATCAACCTGTTTTGCAACATGAAAAAGAGTCAGTGCAATCACTTATCTCTTCTTATCTTGGAGCAAGCCGCTCTCCAAGGCTAGCCAGCTTGAACGGCTCGCTTCGTTGTCCGCAGAGGAGAATCACTCTCCAGTCCACTGTCTATGCCAAGATGAGGCTTCCAATGAGGTAATTGTTTTGACAGTTTGACAAAAAAACCCAAAACATTAAAAAGTAAACAGTCATACATTTCTCATGACTGGGGGCTTTTGTAAAAGGAAGATGAAGTGTATCCAAAACTTTCCTTAAAACATCAAGACATTACAGAATATTTTGATTTTGTAAAAAGGCAGCATGTTACAAACCTGGTGTTATTACCTGATGATTTAAATCCCAGTGACCATTTCATAGCAGTTGTTCTTAACTGCTGTGCTGTTAGGGTGTTTGAATCTCCGTTGCTGTACTAGTTCTATGTTTAAGGGAAATAAAATCATTTCAAACCTTGATAATCGTTAGTTCCATTTAAGACACAGTTGGCAAAGCATAAATTGCTTTTCTTGGAGCTCTGCAAACTTTTTAAACTGAATCCAGGGTTCTGCCTGTGTTGGGTCGTTTATGTAGCTGTGAGACATTCGCAGTGAACCCTGAACCAGCTCAGACTTAGCTTGGGTTCAGTGCTCACTGCAAATGTGAGCCTCAGCCTGGGCTGGCAGAGTCCCTGAATACAAGCTGGGGTCTGTGTTCAGGTTTATGCAGTGGCTTTTTGCCCTTAGGTTAATCGCTAAGCGTGTCCTGCGGGCTCTGTGTGTCCTCAGTGCTCGCTAATATTCTGGGGGATTGCAGGCTTTGACATCTTGGGGGCTTTGCCATTTTCAAGGCAAAGTGTACTTTTCTGTATGTTATCCAAGAAAAACATTATTGATGCCAGAGAGGGGGAGAGAAGGTATCCTTAACAATTTCTTCATTGATAAAGAGCTTAGATATCAATATGGAGTTTCAGAGGTAGACATGTGGGAATATATACACATCTAGAATATGCATATATGCTATTTTCATTTACAATCTTGTCTGACTACAGTGACTACTGGAGTTTCACATCTTATTGTGTGAGGGTGCAAGGAATGTGGTGAGTGAGACACCGCAGAGATTTAAAGTGTTAAAGACCAGACTTGAGCTTAGATTTTCATTTCTCCGATTCCTCTAGCCTGGAAGCCACTTACGCTGTTTTTAGGGGCAGAACCGTCCTGGCTGATCTTTAGTGCAAACTCCATTGGTTTTAATAATCAAGGTGATCATAAATACTGCTACAAAGTTCCTGATATCATCTACTGCATCTGCCAGTACTGACAACACAGAAGTCATTTGAGTTTACTCTCAGGTTCTCCAGAACTAATAGTGCAGAGTTCATGTAAATTTTATCGCGATCTAATCTGCAGGTTGTTTGAATATGCATCGCCGTATTTATTCTCATTACAGAAATCTAAGGCTGGGGAGCATGGTGGATGCTTTGGGAGCACAGGATTTGCTGGGTTCCTGGCAGGCACTTTCATCTCTCCAGGCTTGAAGCCAGCTTGGTTCTTTGAGGCTCTGCCTCTGCTTATTCCTTGTCCTAGACAAGGTGGGGTCTGGATCACATTACATGCGCCGAAAGCCGACTTCTGCTTGCCCTGGGCTTGGGGAGCCGCATACTGCTGTTAGCTGGAGCTTCTGCGGCTGGCCTGGGGGCTGCCAGCCTGCGCACGGAGGTCTGGCTGCTCCTGGCTGGGCTTCAGCGCCCTTCGGCAGTAGGTGCTGCCTGGGGCACAGCCCGGCACCACCGCGACGGCTGCCGAAATCTGTGGCCGTGCGAATGCTAGGGGCAGTTTCATCTGGGTCTCTGCCTTCAGGCAGGATTAGCCCCAAGCCCTACAGCAGCCCTACCATACAGGCAAAACTTTTGGGGCCTTATTTCTTGATTGCAGGAATCTAAACTCATGGTCTACCTGGAACTACCAGCTTCAGATATCAGGAAATTTCACGTTTTCGATGGGCAGGGGCTGCAGGTTCAGGCCACAAAATGAACTCGTCTTCCCTCCGGCCTCCCAAGGGAAAACTCTCTGTCAGAGCATGATGACATGGAATAAAGAGGTTCATCCTCTGGACAAAACGAGATTGCTCACATGAGACCTCCCAGTGTTCATAGCTCTATGTATCTCAAAATACTGGACAGCTGTCCTCTCTGTGTTGTCCTCCACATGTAGGGTCTTTCTATCAAGCTGCCTTACTCCCCAAATCCCCATTTCTCTCTGTAGAAAACCCATGATCAGGTTTGATTGTTTAGCTCTATGGAACTCACAGGTTAACCTCCTTTTTCCTCCACATCTCTACCCAAGTTATTCCTATTCCTTATCTCTAAATAGGACCACACCCTTTAGTGGCAGTTCTCATGGTAAAAGAGCTCATGCTGGATATTTTTAGAAAGAATTGAACAAGATATAAGGGAAAAGATGAGACAAGTAGCTACTACTTTTTCTAAGTCTTCCCAGGACTGATTGCACTTGTTCCAGGAAAGTGCTATACGTATTCGCCCTGCTGACTTTGCCAAGAGCAAGCATATCTTTCCAAAGAAGGCTGGCAGAGTACATACAGGTATCGAGAGAGGAACAAGCATACCCAAGGTGTTGGGCTCTCCTCTCGCGCGTCACCAACGATTTCACACCCCTCTGCATGGATTTCATTGCGAATGCTCCGGTACAGCCGATAAAAGAACAAAGCAGGGAATTAATATGAGGGATCATAAATACTGGACCAGGACACTGAAGGCTTAGTGGTACTGCAAGATGGTACCAGGTGCTGCCAAGCCAAATTGTACTTTTCATACCTTTTAATATTTCACTTTGGAAAGCTGTTTTGAAAAATGCATTGACTTTAATGACGTGGTGCAGACGGTGGCACACAGCAGAGGTTTTTTTCTGTAAATGGACTTGCCTTGAGGAAGGCTGGGCTCTAGCAGGTAGTGTCTGCCTCAGCCACAAGTTTGGAAGCCAAACAAGCCAGAAGGGAGGTTACCCTGGTTGTTAGGTGTGTCACTCACCTAGACATACCTCAGTCACCACTAAGTCTGGAATACTTAAGCCCATACTATGTAAAATATGTCTGGTACCTTGCCACAGACACTGGAATTAATCTTTAGTCTTGCTGGCAGTCTTGCAAGTACATCATTAGCTGAAGGGGGGTGGAGATTAAGCGGACTGAAATGTTCTCAGTACACAAGGTCAACGCTCGGGGGCTGGCTGTGCAGCTCCGACTCCAAACGCAGGGTTTTCTGCCAGTGGGTACCCTGAGAACAGACTAGGGTTTGGAGTCGTGACTCAACTAATAATTGGATGGTGCTGTGTTTCTGGCTGTGCTCAAATACAAAACTACCGTTCTGCTGCAACTGCTTGTGGTCATTAAAAGACCCCACAAGCACGTTTTGCAAGAGTCTGGGTGTTAGTCCCTGTGTTCTGGCTGGATTCCCCAGTGCCTTTGCCTAAATTCTCACTGCATTTTCAACTGGATACGTTATTGCCTATTTCACTCTTTACAAACACTGTGCTGCAGTTAATAAGGGCTGTGTTAGCACCCGTTGGATCAGCATGTACCAGTGCTGAGTGAGCTCATCCTCTTAAATGCAGTTTTTAAAGTGCAGTAAGATCCTCCAAGATGTGAGATCTAATGTAAGGAGGTCTTATTATTTTCATCTACCTTTTGCCTTTTCAAAGAATCAAAATGCCCTCTACAAGAACAAATCTGTATCTTCACTTCACTTAGCACATTTAATGTAGTACACTTAGCTTTAGAAAACCATAAAACACTAGGCTTAGCACTACCAAAGCCTGGCATGGTTTATTTTCTTCTCTTACATTTCAGATAGATCCAATACAGCATACGTAAAACAAGAAAGGTTAAAATAAACAATCAATCAGGTTCATTTTACTTGCTTTTAAAAAATATTTAAAGACTTTTCTGGATTTATAACTGTGGCAGTAACATTTTCTGCCTTCTGCCATAAGGGGTAAAGTTATGGCTCCATTTGAAACCGTCAGCCCTGCACAAGAAGCATCACTGAAAGAGATACTTGGGTCAGGCATCACCATTAGCTGGTGCTTTTTCACTGAAACCTGCCACTGAGTTGATCTAGGCCAAGAAGCCTAAAGAGTGGTACATTTTTAAAGTAATTACATGATTTAGGGGAGGAGTTTTTCACTATTTTTTTCTGTGGGATGTGTCCTCCTAGATGACTTGTCAGGTTTTGATAGGCATTAACCTCTTAAAAAGTCAGCAATTTCTGAAAGGTTATGTTTTCCGATACTAGTCTGATAAGCAGCTTCGGAAACCAGCTCCCTTTTTTTAGGAATCTAGACCTGCTTTGGGGAAAATCGCTCTCAGTTTCTGTTTTTCATAACTATGACCCTAACTTTCATCTTCAAAATTTACTGTGATTCATGCTCTTTTTACTTCGTAGTGGCATGGGTCAGGATGAAAAGGGGAATAGTCAAAGAGAAGCAGAATCTCAACTTGCATTGGTGAAACTTTATCCTGTTTATTAACTCTGCTCTGCGAGCCACAGTATATTGTGCTTGGATCTTGTAACACTCCATTTTAGAAAATAATAGTCAAAGTGAGTGTTTTAACCGGAGTACGAGGGTTTTAATATAAAATGTGCCTTTCCTTTAAATTGATTGCAAATGTACTTTCCAAATATTTTACTTTGTAAAAAGAATTCTTGGAGGAATTCCAGCGACTGGTACTTTCCAGCTAGCTAAATGCAGATAATTCCCCTTTTAAATAGGCCTTGAAAGGTTTTGCAAATCCTGGCTGTATCATTGGGAGCACCGGCCTGTACGAAAGAGTGCAAGTTAATCCTCGCAGCTCTCACCCTGGTGTGAAAGGTGAGGTTCCCATGATGAACGTGAGGTTGGAGGATCTGACCTCGGCGTGGACTGCAGGGAACACACGCGTGCTGTGGACACGTGGTGTGAACAGCAGTGGTTACAGCTACAGAGTCTCTCCCGTAAGACTGGGGCCGCTCCTTGTCCTAGCTAATCCCACGGAAAAGCTGCAGGTGAGAAGAATAACAACAACATCAATAATAACAACAACAGAGAACTCAGAATCTTTTATTATGTATATGACGCAACTCTTCCCGGACTGTAATGCTTCTGTAGGTGTCCGCTAACCCCAGGGTTTTGGTTGGTAGAGAGAGGAGACTTCAAGTGACTTGTTAAAGCTCCTTCAGAAATGCAGGGGACGAGAGGAACCTGGATTTCAACCTCCAGCTCAAAGGACAAATGAACCCTCTTTGTGGTATAGGCATTTCATGAAGTGAACCGAAAGCTGTATTTCTTTCATCCTATATTATTTGAATCTAAGGGGAAAATGGGGATAGTAATCCACTAAAATAATTTTCTGTAGCACCTGCTTTTGACTAAGTCTCTCTAATGGTGTTGAAAGAAGCCAATTTCTCCTTCCTGAAATATTCAGCAAAGCCTTCATTAAACAGATGGGTGAATATAGACATGATTTCCATCTTCATTAAATTAACGTCAGGTATTTGAAAAATCAGTCCTTTAATAATGTATAAATATTTTCTTCTTGAAGCAACTGCCTGATTTTCCCCACAAGGACTGGTTTCTACTTTTTGTAATAAGACCAATTTATGATGGAGGAGCTGCCGGTGCATGTATACTTGCAGATGTGTTCTTCGATAAGACTTAATTAGCCATCTTAGTAATTTTCTGCTTAATGTGTTTTTAACATTCTTTAGAGCTTGAAGCGAGATATATCTGGGTTAAAGAAAACAAGCTAGCTATCCATAATCTTGCCTTGATTATCATTTAGTTTGAATTAGGCTAAATGCAATATAGAGCGTAATTTTCCCAAACCTGCCTACTCTTAGTCCTGCAAAATAAAGTGTATTCCTTTATTTTCACTCTATCAGCCCTAGCAAATGCGTGTTTATTTAAAAGAAATCTATATTGTTGAGTCAGTCTCAAGTTTTAAAACAAGTTTTAATCTCTCTCTTTAAAACAGTTTTTAAATCTCACTTAACACGGTGGTAAACAAACTTTGACGGGATGGGCATTCTGAAAGTATACATCAACAAAAAATACTTTCTTGTGACTTCATTTAGAGGCTCAAGCACCATGCCACCACTTAGAGCAAATAAAGAAAATCAGCTTTGTATCTGACCCCCCAGCTCTATACCCATAGAATCATAGAATCATAGAATTGTTCTGGTTGGAAGACACCTCCAAGATCATCGGGTCCAACCATTAACCTAGCATTACCAAGTCCACCACTAAATCATATCCCTTAGGGCCTCGTCTAAACATCTTTTGAATACCTCTGGGGATGGGGACTCCACCACCTCCCTGGGCAGCCTGTTCCAATGCCCGACAACCCTTTCAGTGAAGAAATTTTTACAAATGTCCAATCTAAACCTCCCCTGGCGCAACTTGAGGCCATTTCCTCTTGTTCTGTTGTCTGTTACTAGGGAGAAGAGTCCGACCCCCATCTCTCTACAACCTCCTTTCAGGTAGCTGTAGAGAGCGATAAGGTCTCCCCTCAGCCTCCTTTTCTCCAGGCTGAACATCCCCAATTCCCTCAGCCGCTCCTCATAGGACTTGTGCTCTAGACCCTTCCCCAGCTCCGTTGCCTGTCTCTGGACACGCTCCAGCACTTCAATGTCTTTCCTGTAGTGAGGGGCCCAAAACTGAACCCAGTACTCGAGGTGCGGCCTCACCAGGGCCGAGTACAGGGGGACGGTCACCTCCCTACTCCTGCTGGCCACACTGGTTCTGATGCAGTGCACAAGTCCCAGCCAGCAGCCGCTTCAGACTGCAGTTGTGCACCAGGGGAAGCATTGTCAACACCGGTGACTCCGCACAGAGCCTGGGAATTCGCACATTCGCCCTCTCGGGATGTAACACGGCATGTCGACTTCATACATCGTTTTGCTGCTGGGAGAAATGGAGGAGAGGAGGATAAAAGCAAGAGGAACAGAACCAAACAGGCACTGGGAACCGTTAGCCCTGTGCCTGGCCCCTGCTGACTTCTCCCCTCAACCAGATCATTATGTTTCATTAAGGCTTTCCAGTTAACACTTGTTTGTGGTTTATGCAGAAGAAAATAATGTCTGACTATTAATTCTCATGCAGGTTCTGCATTTGCTCTGGGTGTGGGTGGGTAGGTTTATAAAACAAATCCATTTGTACCACAGAATGTACTTTTTATGTTCTATGTTAGAGGTGGAGCACAAGCCTATATTTTCATATTGTTTGAAGACTTCCCTGTCCCTTTTGGTAACAAACCCGGGAACGCGTTCATCACTAGGGACAGGTGGCCCTGGCAGGAAACACATCAGTTCTGAGGGTCTCATGCAAACCTTGGAGGCAGTGGCTTGTATGCACGGGCTGGCATTCCTCTGTCCCCTCTTGCCCTCTTCACGTCTGTTTGATGGAGATGAAAGAGATAATGCATCTGATGGACTCTTCCTCCTGAGTGAATTGGTCATCGCCCACCTGGCAGATGTTTTCAGCTGAGATCGATCTGCCATCCTACTGTCCAACTCAGCAAGCTTCAGCAGCATAGAGCTATTGGCTTTATTAAACTATCTTTATTGAAGTACATCTTATGATAATCAAATCAGTTATCTAGGAAACTTCTTCCCTAATTACTTAAATTGTTTTTAGATTGTAAGGCTGCACTGGTAGTATTTGTCTCGCTAAGGCTCTTAATAGGGACGACTGAGGTAGATAGTAGAGAAAATACCTGCGGCCCTTCATGTTGCTTCTTCAGAATAACAGCCTTGACATACCCCATGCCCTTCACCCATCTGTCTCACTAGGAGCCAGGGCCCTGATGAAAAACATGGATTGGGTTTGAACTTAGCACCTGAAAGGGGACTATTGCTTAAGAGGTCTGTGGCAAGGTATGAAGTATCAGTATAGTTGGAGCGAGTCCAGAGGAGGCCACGAAGACGATTAGAGGGCTGGAGGACCTCTCCTACGAAGACAGGCTGAGAGAGTTGGGCTTGTTCAGCCTGGAGAAGAGAAGGCTCCAGGGAGACCTTCTAGCAGCTTTCCAGTACCTAAAGGGGGCTACAGGAAAGCTGGAGAGGGACTTTTGACAAGGGTATGTAGTGCTAGGACAAGGGGTACTGGTTTTAAACTGAAAGAAGGTAGATTTATATTAGATATAAGGAAGAAATTCTTCCCTAGGAGGGTGGTGAGACACTGGAACAGGTTGCCCAGAGAAGTTGTTGCTGCCCCATCCCTGGAAGTGTTCAAGGATAGGTTGGATGGGGCTTTGAGCAACCTGGTCTAGTGGAAGGTGTCCCTGCCCATGGCAGGGGAGTTGGAACTGGATGATCTTTAAGGTCCCTTCCAACCCAAACCGTTCTATGATATCTATATTTCTATACAGCTCCTTAAATGTGCCATACTCAGTCACATTAATGGATCATGCTTTGCATATTCCCTCTCAGAGTTTGGATCTGACCATACCGTGTAGCACAGATGTTTGCTTTCTTTGACCAGAAGTCACTTCTCTTTTGCCAACGTTCTACTTTCAGCCCATTTCTTCAGCACAGCCCATCTCCCTGTAAACTTCTTATGCACAAGGACACAACGGGCATCGCTGATTTCTGTTTTTCTCTGTCTGTGACAGATGCAGACGCTAAAATTCCCTGAAACAGGCTCAGAGGCAGGAGGAAAATCTTGGGGGAGGCAGTTCTATCTCTGGAGCCCCAAGATTATATTCATGATCTGCTCTCCAAATCGGATCAGACTGATCTTCTAGTGCCCACCCTGAACTAGAAAGAGCTCCTGAAAACCAGAGCTAAAATGTTCTCAGTGAGAGCAGTGGTAGGTGGAAATAGGTAATGATTGCTTACATATACACAGTAAAAACTTTTATAGTATTTTTACCACGAGAAATTTAAATAGGTCTCTTTTTCCTTTCTTCAAATGATAAATGAGAGTAATTTCAGGTTAGCAGCTGCAGGATCTGTAGGTATCCCTGCAAAGCCTCCATTAGCTACCTCAATAGGAGCAGCGTGTGCATATCAAAGACAATAAAACCTTTAAAGCCTGCCATAATTTTGCCTTTTTCCTCTCATTATGCACACACATGCACCATCAGTACTACTGGAAATGGCACATATTATCGAAACAAGGGAACCCTCTGTATGTGTATGTGTGATTATAAACAAGAAGGGGCAAAAAAATCTCATTCCAGGGAAAATATGCTGATTTCAAATAGGAAGCAACTGCCAAATCTCTTCTGATGTAATCTATAGCATTAATAATACACTTATCTAATGGTAAATTGGGGTCTGTATAAATTAAAATACTTTAAATTGATTTTTTTTTAGGTTTTCTTGAAAGATGTTGTTAAGTAGAGGAGAACCTGACCATAGAAAATAAAGCTTTTTTCTCAATATGTTTTATATATTTTCAAATATCCAAAAGAATTACTTTTTTGTCATTTCAGCTTCTAGGTAGCAATATAAAGTTACAGAAATACTCCGTAATAAGTCTCATTTGTTGACCAAACAAGAGCTCAAAGTATTACTAGATGAGTTATGTAAGTTTTCAATAATCATTGAACTAAAATGGGATGTTCCAAAATGATAAATCATCATTGGAGGCAAAACAAAACAAGTAATGCTCTTTATCAGAGCAGTGTGATTCTGCCTATTGTTATATTTTTAAGTGATGAATTTCACAAATAGTTGGAAAAATCTTTAAACACAGCCTTATGATATATTTCATACACAAATGTTATGTTAATTTACGGGAGATGTAAAAATATAGAAAGAAGAAAGAATATAATATTAGGTGATATGTTTGCCCTTTTAAGTCTGTAAAATTAACTTTGCAGTGCAAAATTATGGCATATTATTCTTGGAAGCCAGGATCATGGTAACACAGGTAGGAAAAATTCTTTCAAATGGAAGCAAAATCTGTTATGAACAAGATATATTTTGTTTCCCTTTTTATGTTTTGCTCTGGTCTGGTCTCTTGTCTTGCATATTACAAAACCTATCAAAATTCACTGGGAGATACTCTGCAAATTTGGCTAAAACAACTAGGCTGCTGGATAGCTAATAGAAAAATCACTAGTTCTGCCGGGTTGAACCCACATGTGCCTGTGGATGGTCCTTGTCTCTTGTGAATGGGACTCCTAATTAAATCAATGGAACAAATAAGAAGCGGCTCTCCAGGCAGCACAACCAGCCGAACCGGAGCCAGCGGCGTCCAGCGGCTCTGTGTGCCCCGGCTGAGCACCGAAGCCCGTTTGCAGAGACTCCTCCTTGCGCAGCAAAACTCCTGCTGTACACACGCACGTCCGCAGACCCTGCCATACATATCATCCCTACAGCAACAGCACTAGGGATCTCAGCTCTTGAGTTATACACCCTCACACTTTAGTCTGGCCCCCTCTCCAGCAGAGACATTAATGCAAATTGTTTTGGTGGTGGTGTTGTTTTTAGCCTAGACACCTGATTTCCTAAATTTTGAGAACATACGCTACTTTGTCAGATTTGGTTGGAATTGTTCAAGAGATTTAAAGGATATTAGATAAGGACAGAGATGGAAAGTTGTGTGGACAGTATGATTCTGAATATTAGAAGGAAATCTTACGGGGTAAAAATGAGAACTCCAAATTATTAGGATTTATGTTGCTGCCAGCGAAGCGTCGGTCCGAGGATGGCTGCAGAGGCTGCCCGTTGCTGCTCCTGGTTGTGAGCTAACGTTTCATTCATCTGAGGAATGGGTCTTCTGGGCCTTTTCCAGATGTCCCCAACACCTTGCTAGGCATCGCTGCTGGAGGACGGAAAGGACAGCCTGCCTTGTCTCCAAGAAAGCCCATCCTGTTACGCCTTCAATGTACAAGTGAAAACCACATAGTGTATTATAATGAACCTGTAAGGGGAGAAACGTTTTGAAGAACTCGAACGCAGAACCACATAGTTAATTACACAGCACAGTGGGCCCTTTCCTGTGTTACATACAGCTCCCAGAGCCGTTCTTGAATTCCAAAATGACCCATGGAGATATGGTGTAAGAGACAACCCTGGCTTATGCAAGGCCATTGTATTAGACTTATTTCTAATCTTCGCTAGGGCAGGGGAAAGGGAGCCAAGCTGATATTTGAGAGCTATTATATTCTTTTGGGGAGCTGTAGGAGGCAAGGAGAAACCATGGGAAGGTCTCCAGCCGGCTGTGAGACTGCTCCGACTTTCACTTGGAGGTGGGTAGGCTTCCAGCTGCCCCAGAGGCAGCGGGATGGCAGGTAACGTAAAGCTACTTCTGGTCCTACACCGAGTCCTAACCCACCCACAAGTATGAGTCACCATAAACGGGAACAAGTATATATGTCATGTAAAATTAATATTCAAATTGTCTGAGGCGTAACAACATTTGAAACAAAAAATTGCTAGTGCCTACAAGGAAAACCGAAGTTTGCTTGGATTCAACACGTGTTCAAGTTTGTTATGTTTGTTCTGTTCAGCGCACAATCTGCCAGTGAGTTTTCTCGTGGTCCTAAACCCAGAAGGAAGTGCTTACTCGCTTGCTCAGCGGTGTTTCAGCCCCTGCTACGCCTGCTGTGAAACAGGGCGTATTCCTTGTTTGTCCCAGGCAAGCCCTTTCCGCAACAAAACTTGATGATTGCTTTTATTTTCATTGTTGGCAAGGAGGCAGACTCTTGTTTTCTCATTGGTAATGCTACTGTCAGGGTTTCTTACTGCACACCCAAGACACCTTGCATAGCTTTCTTAGCAAAGAAGATGGGAAACGCAGAATCCCATGCACAGATTAGGATAAATTGCAGGCTAGTGTATTCCTTGTTTTTTTTTTTTCCTTTGATTTTAGTGGGTTTTTTCTGTATGAGCACTACTTAAGCTACCTTCTCTTCATTTTGAATGCCGTTATCTATATTCTGTTGTATTTTTACTTCTTCTGGAATAATACAGTAGACCCAGCCAGGAACAGGTAATGTGTGTCTGGGATATTTCCCAAGAATAATGTTTTCTGGAGAGTAACAAAAGAACGACCAGTGAGCCGATAAAGTACCCATTCACCCTCGTGTCCTTTCACAATTAGGAGTTGCAGGTCAGCAGAACAGAATGAAGCAGGTGCTTGAATCTATTCCTGTTGAGCATCAAAAATGTTTGAATCTTATTGGAACTAGAATTAAGCTCCTTGCTCTATTAAGGCTTATAAATGTAATCTTAATTACCCAAAGAGTACATTTAATAAGAGGCAGAGGAAACTCAGCAGAAAAAAAGGCAAAATTAGACGTGGCAGTAAGCTTATCGGAATGGCAGCAGTATTGCACGCACCCCATTTTTTTCATAGGCTCTTCAGAGCAATAGATAAAACACAAAAAAGCCGCAATGTAAAGGAGAATGTAATTGAATCAGACCGCACATGTCATACCCGAGACAAAGGTTTTATTTTTAGGAGAAACGGGGCAATTCGGTGGTATTTTGGGAAACCATCAGCATAAGAGTTCATGGAAGACGTGTGAGGAACCATTTAAAGATGAAAAAGGCCCAGCGGTGACACTGATAGCACCACTGCGGCACTCGGGGCTCGCTTTGTCCCCTCCTGGGAAGCTCCACGCTGCCAGACCCTTTCCTTTCCTCTCCTGGCGCCTCAAGTTCCTTCTATCCTGCCTGTGGTGGGGCTCCAGGTTTATATTTTCCAAGCCACTTTTTCTTTCAAATAACCTCCCTTTCCTCCATGTGCCCTCAGTCCTTTTTCTACCCAGCTTCTCTGCTCGACACACTCGTACTGCTCTGGTGACGCCATCCTTTCTTCTTCTCTGAAGGCAGCGGTCTCCAACCACCGCTCTTTCACAGATCTTTCCCACTTCCTACCCCTTTTTTACCCTGTCACAGTATGCCGCTGGCTTTATTATTTCTGAGGGTTGCAGATCCCTGTGAGGTGGTTTTGACTTTAAAATACAGACATAAACAATTTATTCAGACGTTTCATTCAGCTCCAGCTAGAGAAAGCCGTGATGTTCTGCTGTCACAGTGTGCCTCCAGGATGCCCGTAAGGGCTGGTTTGCTAATTTTCCTCTGTTTTCCAGTGGCCAGGTCACTCACAGGTAGGCAGGACCATCAGTTATAGCTGATATAAGGCATACCTGAGCACAGGGAAGTTATAGCAGGACGATCTGAGTCCATCACTACTGGAGTTCACTGAAGATGTAGATTTTGGATCTGGGCTCTGTAAATTCCCAAACCCTTGTGCCCCATCGCCACTTCCCTTCGGCGGTTTCTGGTCGTTGTAACGAAAGCCGACCCTCAAGCACACACATACAGGTCCTGCTGCTCCCAAATGCATCTGGAGGAAGAATTAGTCCCATATCCACAGTGAGTTTGGTTTCAGCATAACTCAAACACATTTTGCTTGCATGTGTCCCTTATTACCTCCATCACACTGGCACATGTCCTTTATTTCTTCCTTCCTTCCTCCAACCTTAGGCTGAATAATGCAAGATGCATCACTGATAAAATGGCATTTTAGGAAGGAATATGAGAAGCAAACTCAAATTCATTGGATAAAGAGAACAGATTCTGCCTCCTGACAGGACCAATATGGAACTGCTTTCTTTCTAACAGGTAATCTAATCAGTAATGTCACGAAACGGTTAGTAACACATCAGAAAACATCTTCTGGAAAGGAAACACATTGCTTGGCGGTGTTGCACCCAGGTATTAAGGGCAGGACATAATTTTTAAATACATTTCAGTAATCTGGAAGGTACTGTTTCATGAGTTGATGATAGGGCACTCATGCACACGTTCATCCGTTAAACTTGCACGACGGAGAAAGCAAGGACAGCGGCTGAAACACATCTGTACCGTTTGGGGGTTGAGGAAGGGTTATTTAGTAAAAATGGAAAGAGACAAAGTACATGCACATTTGAGGGGATGGTTGTGTGTTCATAACTTAGCACTTCCAAACGCCTGCAATACAAGTTGTTTATTTAACACTGGACGTATTGTACGAGAAGTACACACATAGACACACACCCCCCCGTATATATATATATAAAAATTCTAACACAATTGCCTTTGTTTTTAAAGGAATTGTTTTCTTATTCATGGTTTGTTTTCATTTACTTGCTTGTAAATTATTTTGGCAGGGTCTGGTGAAATGCAGTAAGGGAAACTATGCATTTCCACGCATGTAAAACAGGAAAATAGTGTGATTGTGGACAAACAATGCCTTCCATTGTTAGTAGTTTGTTTTTCTCACTGTTACTAAACCCTTTGTAACTAAAACAGGCATTGTGATCTGAGAGCAATTTGGTGCCAGTGGTGCATTTTAATGTCAGAAGCAAATCTTAATAACTTGCCTCTACCACAAAACAGCTTTGAGGCTGTCAAATGGGAGAGGTGAAGATTTCCCTCACCTGAAAATCCTTGGATAGACCAACTTTTTGTGGAGACCTTCAAGAAATGAGGGAATACCAGTGATGGAAGGGGCTGATCGAGCACATGGCACGTCTCTGATCTCTGGTCTTGCTGAAATCGTTGTTGCCAACATAAATTACAGCTTCCTGGAGGCTGCTCTAAGTTATACTGGGATGGGGGGAGCGTGTTTATAGCATCACGTTGGTTTGGCTCTTCCTTCCCACCGTGCTTTTCTCAGCTGCCAGACCTTAATTACAGAAAACAATTAGTGTCGCTACCACTGCAACGAAATGCGTTCACGTGAATTGACTAACAAGTAATATTGTTGAAAATCAGGTTTTTAGTATTTTGCTACGGGTTTCAAAAGATTCTTCTTATCTGGGCAAGTGCAAATGGCCCAATTGCCATAATACAGTGCCTTTGTATGTGCTCAGGAACGTGTCTGCTCAGATGGAGGGTAAACACAGACAAAATGAAATGCCTTGTCCACAGACACACACAGAGTAATATATCTTTATTTATAACGTGTATATTTACAGACTGTGATACACCGATAGATGAGCATTTTTGTGCAGATGTACATCTCCCTTGCTCTCATCTCCCTCGCTCTCATCTCCCCCTTTTATCTATAAATATAATTTTAAAAGGAAATAGACTGTGAAAGGGGCAAGAGGCTCTAGTAAAGGATTTAAACATGTTGAACTCTCTTTCTTCCTCTTTGAAAGGAGTAGTCAGGCATAGCTCTCCTTTAAAGTTAAGCTAAGAAATGTCTCTGAGGAGAATTTCAAACTCTCTTTCCAAACACCATTGAGCCAAGCGCGGTTATTATCTGAATTTAATTCAAATCATATGAACCTTCATAGTTTTTGCCATACTAAAGATTTTTTCCTTTTCAATCTGGCAATACATTCATCAAGTTATGGGCAGACCCCACTCACATAAAGGAGTAGTTTTGTGAACTTTATAGCTTACAGGGTTTTCCAGGTTCAACACACATTTATGATTTATTTTTTTTAAAAAGACACACTAAACAGTCCCATAACTGTATAATAACAGAACATCACCATGCAATTAGCCTTGTGTGAGTCATAAATGAGAGAAAAAAGAAAACAGAAGTTTGAAGAATTATCCTTAAATTGCTGTATCTAGAAAAATATTTCAGCCCTTCCAGCAGAGCTGACACTCTCTGCAGCCCCTCTCCTTCCCCAGCTCCGGCTCAGTCCCAGAGGTGGTTTGCCTGGATGAACGTAGGTGGTTCTTCACGGCACCGAGTCCTCATTCGGGCTTGGATACTCTCCGAGGACAAGTCTCCTCAATTCTCCAGTATTTTGTAAGGGGATAAGAGTAATAATTGCCCACCTACTTCACTGAGGTCCTGTCAGCCTGAATCAATGTCTTCCCAGTGCCTGAGACATGTAAAATGCCATATAAAAATGTGAAATAATATCACTTCCCAACCATACGGCCAGAATTTACACTATTTGGAGGAAAGAGGATGGGGGATAATTACAGCCTGAACTTTTAAAATGAGGTACTTGGGAAGGGCACAGTCAGCAGAACAGCAGCCACATCCAGGGTCTCCAAAGACCTCTGTGTTTATGGGCACTCCATGGTTAGAGGTCCTGGAAATCTTCCAGACCTGTTCGCTCCACCTCTACAAGTATGTAGAATATTTTCAATTAATACTCCTTGCATGGAAAGTATGTCGAAAATGCTTTCTCAGCACGCTGTGTATCCACAACCTATTCTATGGATTTTCCTATTTCTCCTCTCTACACGACCGTGGCTGTGTCTGCTGGGCTTTCGGGGCTTTGGCTTCGCAGCTGGGTGCTCCTCCAGCACTTTGTTCTGCCCACTGCCCTTTTCAGTGCTCCTGTGAGCCTTGTTACTTTTGATTGTTGTCATATGTATTGGTCTGAATTCATACCCTCTCATTAATTCCCAGTTTAGCGTGTTTATACTGCTATTTCAGCGGAGCCAGGGTTATCCAGTTTCTAGGAAACAGCTATTATTTATCCTTTTGGATACTGCCTATATTGCCATATTTCAGAATAATTTTCATCCGTGTTCTATTTCAACGAGTGGATGTTTTAATAAAAATAATTTTAAAATTATTGTTGCATCATAGCAACACCCACAGCAACACAACAACGCACATGGTGAGCTTGTAGGTACCAGAGACTTGCAAAACACGCACAAATTGCAATATACGGACAGTTAGTAAGGGTAACTAAATGCAAAAAAACCTATACAAGGACCAAAGTGAAAACCTTGGAACTGAGTTTGAACAACAGACTTCAGAGAAGCTCAGACCAGAGGAGGGTCCTCAAACCTCTCCCTGTTACAAGCCCTGTGCTAGTCTGATCTCTCTGCAGCCTTCTGGCTTGTTTTTAAAGCCAACTTGGGAGTTTAAGCACCCAAATGCCATTAAAATGAAGAGTCATTCTACGTCCTTTGGCCTCACAGTTCCATCCTGATGTTGTTTACGATAATGTAATAATCTTCTGTTTGGAGGTATTCCTCCTTACGTCATATAGCAATGACTAACACATCTATCTATAGTCTGGTGTTGTATTTTTCTAGTAAAAGAACAGTGAAAATGGTCATGATCCACATTTGATAAATGATTTAGATTAACCTTCTCTCAATAAATGACCTAAATACCAGCAAGAATGACGTGCCCAAGAAGGATTTTAAGAGCAATCATTTTTTTGCATTAGTCCCATAAGAAAATCCTCTGGGACCCAGCAGTACATGACTGTTCAAAATGTTTCTTATTAAATTTGGCTAACGTAGATTTAGCACAAACTAAAATTTGGCTTTATAGGTATTTTATAAACTTCTCGGTGGAAAGCCTGAAAGCTGACCTTTGATAATGGCTAAATTCCTGTTTAAAAAGGGGCTGAAGGCTCATAACTAGGGCAATTATCTGAGAGCTGGCAGTACTTCTTTTCATCTTTCATGTAAGTGTAGTTGGAAAGAAAGGTTATGTTTAACACTCCTTTATGCAGTGAGCCTTCTTATTTCATTAAAGTCAAGGGATATAAAGAGTGGATCTTACGGGCCAAGGTGAGGTGCCTGCTCCAGGGATACAACAGGCGGAGTGTTTTATAAAAGGAGGACATCCTTCATCTTTCCGTACCTCCCTGGAGAATACGAATACCGTGGGATACATGAGCGTACAGTCAGCCCAGGGCGAGGGCTGCCCGGGTAGTCGGAGCCTTGCCACGGGCCAGTGGGAGCACTGGTGGGTTCACCAGTCCATTAAGCCTCCGATACCAGGACTAAATGAAAATTGCTGTGGCCCTGCACAGTTTCCCTGTGCTTAATACCTTCTGTTGAAGAAGGAAAGCAATGAGACGTTCTTTCAACAAAGAACCAAAGAGCCAAGCAAATTTTTTTTTAACATGCTGGAAATGGACTTCAATACATATTAAGGACAATTGTACTAAAAACCTGAGGAGATGTTATAGATTATCTCCTGGAAACAGCCTTTGGGATAAAATCCAGCAGATTTGATCAAACATTTTATTATATTGTAATCTCCTCATTAGTTTAGGTTCTGCATTGCTTGATGATGTCTGTGAATGCTTATGCCACCGCTTCATTTAAAGCAAGTTTCAGTTCAGGGAAAATCTGAATTTGTTTTTGATTTTGTTTCTTAGACACCCAGAATTTGGTAAATCATTGTGAAACAGAATTTTGGCAGCACAGTTAGAACTCGGCTACATGATGAACAGTGATCTTACACTCTGGAGACATTTCCAGTACTTCACTAGTGCAAACACTTGTATGCACATACGGTATCATAACAACGCAACCACAGCGTACTTTCAATGCACACTTCATTTGGGGGAAAAAAGAAAGAAAGAGAGAATTTTTTGTAAAGAATTTCTTCTTTATCAGGTTCCTTCATGTGTATGAACCCCCCTCGTGAATTCTTACACAGATAGAAATGTTAATATAAGTTCTTTTATTGTTCCTATTGCTGTAGTATCTGGATGTTTCACTGTCTTTCACATATTTACCATGAGAGTACCCATGGGAAATAAAGCGGTTAGAAACCTTTGTGTCATTTGGAGAGCAACAAAGGATAAATTAAAATGTAGGCAAAACCTTCCAGCTAGTTCTGAATTGGGTACCTGTGCTTCTCGTAGCAGGCATGGGAAGAGCAAGGAAGGCGTCCCCTGACGCCACCTGGGCAGCCAGTTCCCAAAGCAAGACTGGCATGGACCGGACAGGGAGAAACCGGGAGCAGGATCTCCCTGTGCGCTACAGGGAAACCGAGAGCGGGGTCTCCCCACGCTTTTCATGTGCGTGGTCGTGGCAGAGGAGCAGAGTCCTGCCAGCCCAGAGTTCCTGCCCTCGAACAGAGATGGAGTAGGAGAGGGGGAGAGATGAAGGACTCCATCACCACACGTCTCCTCACCTGTTTATCATCCTTTGCAGAGATGGGGAGGGGCTTGGATTGTCTACAAGAGAGTGTAAAGTGTTAGAGTAATTATACACTGGTCGTATTCGGGAGAAATTAATGGAAGGTAATGAAAGTGGTATTAAACCTATCATTATCCTTAGCTATTTACATTTCTTTTCAAACGTCCCCTTCTAATTGGGAATTTTTTTAATAGGGAATGTTTGAATACAGAGTTATTACTGTAATGGAGTTTGCTGGAATTCTTATGGCAATTAGTGTTTCCTCCACCTTGGTTTTTGAATACCGATCCCACCATTCGCAGGGAAGAAACCATGCAATATGCCCATTGTTAAAAATCAACAGGCTGATTCAGTCTGTTGGAACTGCAGGAGCTTATATTTAACTAAGGCCAGTTAAGTTAACGCACCTTCTGTAGTAGAACAAAAAAAACAGGAAAAAGTTGTTTGCTCATTGGCTCATTTTCTTTTCCCCAAATTCCAGCTTTGGAAATAATATATTAAAGCAATCATTGTACTTTTCGGGTTTATTTTAGCACAACCTGTACTGAATACAAGTTATTGAAAAGGAAAAAAAAAAATGGGTCAAAGCTGATCAGACCTACACCAATAAAAAAAGCTAGACATTCAGTAAAATTCTGGTAGTACTGAGATCAATATAAAACCTCTCCGCTACTTCAGGCTTTATTCTGAACTTTTGTTGCTCAGTTTAGCACAAAATCTTCATCGCAGAGTGATCATAAGGGTGTTGCAACAATCTACGCTGATAGAATATTCACTTGCAAATTTATATGCATCTATATAACCTATAGTGTGTGCACCTATAGGCAAGGACGTTATATGGAAGTTGCAAAGTATGTAGTGCTTCACGAGAAACTGGGGAAAGCGTGACAAAGGAGGTACCTAGGGGGGTGTCTCAAGACACAAACAGCTCTTGCTGAAAATATAACAAAGGCTGTGTTGTGTGACCATGTGCTTGGATCAATCAGGATATGCGCGGGAAAGGAACCCCATTATATACACATAAAATTCAGAAATACATATTTCAAAATCTCTCTTTAAGTATAAAAATCATATTTTATTCGTATACTTTTGCTAAAAATAGCTTTTGGCACTTTTTTATGAGGAGAAACAGTACAAGAGAACGCAGTGAGTTGCTGAGTGTTATGTGTCACTAGTAATATTTTTGTTCCTTCATCAAAACATAAAACCTTATCATACCTAGTACTTTCAAGCACTCTGATTATATATGTTAATTATTAAACAGTGAAATTTCATACAATTTTGAACTTGAAGTATGAATGATTTTTGCAGCAGAATGTATTCCATCAATCTGAGCAATTTTATTTAAAGTCCGAAAAATCACACGCTTTATTTTCCTTGGGATTGTATTTCAGTATAATCACTTGAGATTGTGGTGTCAGGTCCAGGTCTGAGCAAAATCCCAAGAATATCCTACTGGAGAAAGTCACATCTCATTTCACCTTGTTTCGGATCCTTTCATTGCAGAACACTGCAGCAGCTCTTCCGCTAGCTTGGATGTTCCTCCTGGCCCGTTGCAAGGCAGAACTAAACTTCCACTCATTTTCTACTTAGGTCTCTCCCACCTCCAAGGTAGCGCATTGTGCAGGCGTGAGATAAACCACGCGGGTGTAGGGAGGGAGCGTTTTCATTCTGATCCTCAGTCAACTAATAGACGTGATTCCTAATTCACCCTACGTATAATAAATTAAATTTCTTCATGTGCAGTAAAAATTGGAATTTAATTCATCTTCCCTCCTAATTAGGTGCATTAAAATCAGTTCGGAGTGGGACGTTCTCAACCTGCGTTCAGGACATGCATTTTGGGGCTTGGATCTGAAATTTCTGTTTGCGCTGTCTACAGGTCTGCTGCAGCCTTCCAGGAGAGCTTATGCTTTTCCTTTCCTGCGAAACCAGCCGTGTGGCCCTGAGCCAGGGTTTCCTTGCTGAGGGCTGAATGAGCCTTTCAGACACTCTTGGCGGACCTCACAGTAATACACACGTGTACCGAGAGGAAAAAATAATCATGAGGACATGGGGCAGATGAATGGAGCTGTGGGCCAGTTTTAGTCCCCAGCTTCACAAGTTCCTTGATCATTTCCTAAGCAATTACGTGGGTGTAAGATCTGACCGCTGATTTTCCTCCCTCCTCTTTGACCGAGGCTATTTTCTCTGTTGTCTTACTATTCCTTGCTGAAGTTACTTGCGATCCTACCCTTCCGCAGGCTGTTTTCGTACCCGTCTCCCTTCCCAGAGCCTCTTGCCGTAGCAGCCTCAGACACCCCGGGGACAAAGTCCTTCAAATCTTATCCCATCCTTTCCTGTTATTCAAAGCTCAGTTGGTTATAATATATCAAGTCCCTCTTCCAAACGGAGCCTTTTTAGGTAGTCCCGCGATTCATGCCAAGCAGCATCTCTTAAAAGAAAAGCGGATGCTTAAAAATAAGTCCTCGTTACTGCACCCTTAGCTGTCTTTCAGTCCTGCTGGATGTCTGCGTGACAGAACCATTATGTTAAACAAATATATGCTCCACATATTTAAGGTCATGTTGGTTAGCCCTGTTCTAATTACACAGTCTCTTGCTGGATAAGGCTTGCATCTGCAACAAAGGAAAAGCATCTTGATTTGTAAATACATAAATAATTTAATGGGGTCGTGGAAAGAAAAGGAATTTAACCAAGTATGGCTTTAATAATGTTAACAAAATGTCCATGAGAACAATCTGCAGCTGTAAAAAAATCTGGCTTTTGTGTTGTTTAACTAGCAGTGTTTGGGAGTAGATTTTTGATTAAACTTTACTGTGTCAGCAACGCACCTATAGTGGATGTTTGGTGATGAGAGCTTAGGACCTGTCTGAGTCCTGGACCTGGAAACCATCTCCAAAACTTGGAGCTTTGGAGAAAAGAGGAGAATTTGAAAATGGATGTAAGGTCAAGAGATCTCAATGCAATTGTGTCTCTGTTCCTGCCAGGCTAGACATGCACGAACTCGCTTTAGTGTTTAGCACGCAGCTCGGTGCGCCCGTAAAGCACACGTCGCCAGGGAGCAAGGGCGGTGGGGTTGATGCGGTGTGCCCACCTCACGCAACGCATAGCGCAGCTGCGCTGCTGTCCTTTCTAGAAAGACGGTGGTGGGGGTTACTCAGCAATCTCTGTGCTGCGCAAATACTATTGGGAGACATAAACACATTCACCGGTTGAGATCCCAGTGGGAAAAGCTACATGACGGAATCTAAGTGCCAGCCTGAAGTGCACGTTCAGCCCGTTAACTGCAGCAGCAGCAAGCTGTGGGGCAGGTTTGCAAAGCGCACAGCAACCCTCCCGCCAAGACCTCCGCTAGAGAAGTATCCCAGTATCCCGCCTGTTCTCTCTACCCCAAACATCACCACTTGTTTTCCCAATGTGTAATTATATTTTGGGTATCAATTCTTATTATGCCGTTGTTTTAAACCTAATCAGCGGCGTAACGGGACTTTTGATTCCCACTTCTTTCTTCTCTTTGCTGGGGCTCTTGAACGTGAATAGACGAGCACGAATAGATGGCTGCTTACGGGACACACCCAGCCAGCCACTAATTCAAAAGCTGGTGTTTTGCTTTCATTTGTGTACTTAAATTCTTTTAACAACTAGAAAGTTTTATTCGAGTAAGATACAACTGAAAACCTTTAAGAAACATCTTAAATGTCTACCCAGTGAATTTAACCAAAAGCTCGCTTGCTTCCTCCTAGGTTTTTATGGCTATCAATTAAATTTATTATGCAGTAATGAACCATGCAGGATCTAAACTGACCCAGGATTTACTTTAATGGATCATTAACTTGTCAAGTTCCCCCTTCTCATTTCTCCCTCCTGATATTTTCTTGTCTTGCCAGAATTCTCATTATCCCAGCTATTAATCCGTTTATTAACTTTGGACAAGGATGTATTTCATTAACGAACACTTAAAAATTAATGATCGCACAAATTAAAAGTCTGCTGTAAAAGAATAGAATACAAATAGGCTCTTTAGGATATGAGTTTTATTTACACTCCAAATGGATGGCACATGGACAGTGGTTCAAACTGCTGGCAAAGTCATAGTCATTCAAAAGCCAGTTCAAACTATTTAAATTTTCTCCTGATTTCAGTAGTAGATTTACAGAATTCAGTCCTATAGATGATTACTAAAAATTTATCTTTCTATAATGTTCCTTTAGAAATAATATTGTATATCAACCACAAAAGTAACTTCCATAAAATTGTCAGCTGTGCTTTTCATTCTTGTGGACTTCAAAGGAAGAGATTTGAGTTGCATTTCTGTCGGAATAAAACACTGAAGCCAGCGTAGCTACTGACAACCTCCCATTTTGTCCCTAGTTTTCCTAGAAAGTATGACCAAATATTTAGGACCTAGTTTTCCTAGAAAGATGACTGAATGCTTAGGACCTAGGACTGCTCAACGTCTGGAAAATATATGCACTAGGAATCACACCGGTATTGCCTGCTCAGATACCAACCCACGCTATGTATGCAAAACGGGAAAATCACTACACTAGACTACGAGTTAAATAAGTCGTGGTTTTATCAAATCATATATTTATAATCTGTAAATAATCAATTTATTTTCCCTTTCTGTAAACATTTCCCAGAAGACACTACTGGGAAAACCAGCTGAGTTCACACACACACACACACACACACTCTCATTACCTTCTCACGGCTGCGCTATTTGTCGTGCCTCCTGTGAGACAGCCGTGTCCCCCAACAGCTACCTGCGAGTCAACGGTTCTGCCTTAGCCACATCTCAGGAGAAGCAGACAGACTATATTTTTTTTCTCTTTTCTATTTTGATCCATTCATAAATGTGTTATGGTTAAGGATTTTGTTTTTTGCAAATACGTTAGCGTTGCTATCAGTTTACATCACAAATTATTATCATTCTTGCTCACCCAATATCACCCCTGTACAAGTTATAAATATCTAATAGGAGTAAATGATGTATTTTGCTACTTTGCATTCATGACAGATGTCACGGTGTCTGTGTTATACTGCAAATGAATACGAAGTGACTTGGTTTTGTGTTTGTCTGATGAGACTTAGAAAGAGCAAAGCAAACTTGGATGGTTTCAGGTTTTGTGGAGTTTGAGTACTGAACACTGTGGAAATGTCAGTGAACTAGTATCTACGTGTTGGTGTGCACATTCCAGTCTAAGGCATTGTTTTGTCATCTAATTTGCTAATTTGATCGATTTTGGAATTTATTAATTAGTTTAGTTTGCTGCGGACTTGATCTCTTCTTGAGTAGAAGGATTCTTCTGGCTGCTAAGGTCAGTAGACCTACAGGATCCTGATGTATCCTGACTTCATGCCAGAGGGAAATCTGGATACAGACCTTTTTTTTCACAATATGTTGGGTTTCATGAAAAAGAAGCCCCAGTATGTGTCTTCTAAGTGAGCCACAGTACGACCTGGCCAAGTCCCCAGCCTGACCCGTTGGAGAACAAGCCTCCACGCAGAGAACATGGCAGAGCACCCTCAATACTCCGCACAGACCAAGTCTGTATTGTGCAATGTTGACAGCAAGACTTACAACACATCGTAAAGTCTGGACTGCGCGTGAAGCACTGTTATACCAGCCACAGCAAGAGGGAGTTATACGAAACTTGCACAGTTTATCTCCCTTTGAGCAGCATGGCTTTAATCTATCAGATGTTCCCCACCTTTCTGACCAATAATAAATAGCCGGAAAGTGTTTCTTGATCCAGGGTATTCTAGTGCATCTTCTCAATCTTTCACATCTGCACTGTGGTTACTTTCCTTTTACATTATGTGGATATTCATTCAATCACACACGGGTTTTATACTTCTAACAGGGCATATTAATCTTACTAACATCTGAACTTGCTGGATCCAGTAGCTTCCCTTGGTAATGCTTTTATGCGAATACCTCTAATAAATTCCATCTATAAGCTTCAGTCTAATCTTATAATATCTATATCTCTAAGTTAGCCTTCTAATGAACATGGAACTACCTCAGCAAGTCCACGACCTAAAAATGACCTGCAGTCGTCTCATAAGCGTTTGTGCTGAACCACATCACACATTACTCTCCCTTTCCAACAATTTATAGACCAGTGGGAATATGCAAAGCGCTTTTTCCCTCGCGTACAGGCTGGAGGCAAGCAGTCTCAGAAGGGTCCAAGGTTTCGACGCTTTCATCTTGAGGCTGCACAGAACCACTTAAGAACTGCATCTCTGTCTTGCTCGTTTTACTCATTTTAGGGATTTAATGCAAATTCCTGGCATCATTTCAAAGCATGTTCTGTAGGTTAATAAAATTATAATATTAAAAGGAAAATAATAATATATTTTCAGTGTTATAGCTCCATTGTGCAGAATAGTGGGTAGACCTTCTGCCAGGTCACCTTTGTTACATTTAATAGCAATCATAGATCTCAAAACCTCGTGCAAACTGTAGAAAAATAAGAACAATAAGACCAGTAAATTCTAGTTTGATGGTATTTATTATTTTTTGTTTTCTTTGAAGAGATTTACTCCCTCTCAGAACAAACAGAAGAAACAAATAAGAAGAATGTTGCAACATGTTTACCAAAGTTATGAGGTCCGAGTTTGGGATTCGAAGGTGGCAGTCTGGAAAACAGTGCTATTTTCCTCATCTAATGCCCCAGGGAACTCTACTGCATTTCGGAACGAGGTGGTGGGCACCATGTACGTTGTGGATAACAGCAGCACCAGCTCGTGACTGACAGCAGTTCCTGAATGTCTACAACGTTAATGATGCTCAAACCCCTGGCCGTTGGCATGAGACATAGTGTAATAACTTCTAAATGCTTCTCTGGACGCCTGAATCGGATGAGAAAGTACACTGGTTTTCTTTAGACCTTGATCTTTGCTACTACTTTTCTGATGGATTCGAAGCACCTATTTACAGAGCCTGCCTTAGAGCACCTGAAACAGAAAGGGATATTTGTTGCTGTGCCTCACCAGTAGACCCTTCCAGAAAGGATTCCTCTGCATGATGAAACAGCTAAAGACCTTTTAGAACCGCCTCAAAATCCTGCGATAAATACAGGATTATTAGACAACTGCCTTTTATTCTCTCCTTGAGGTGTTTTCAGAGATTAGCTCATCATTTCTTAATTCTTTGTTCTCGCTCTCCTTGGGTTCAAAAGTTCTTGATGCTTGCATGAGAGCAACTAACGATGCTAATTTTACTTTTTGGCTAATAATAACCTTGGTTCTACCAAGCTTTTAAGACTCTGTAATTTGCGTAACCTTCCTTCAACAGCAGACAAAAAGAGAACAATAAACCCCTAATATGAGAGTCAAAGGAAAATGAAACTATATGATTAAATTGTCAAAATGTTTCTGCAATATTTCTATTGCAATACTTCAAGCTAAAATTTAATCCTCTTTCATCTTTCTCCATATCATCATTGGTACTACTACCAGGGTGGAAATTTTTCTCAGAGTGTTCGGATTGCTGTACCAGAATTAGTTTCATTTATTTACCGGATAAAATATCCCCAAAGGTCCCTTGTTATCATGAATACAATTTGCAGCGATCTGATGGCTTCTTCCCTAGAAGTCCATCTCTCTTTATTGCCTTACTGAAGATTAAATAATTTTAGGAATAGAAAAAGCTAAAATACTAGAGTGAATCTGAAAATTCTAGCCTTTGGGGCTACATAGAATCATAGAATTGTTCTGGTTGGAAGAGACCTCCAAGATCATCGGGTCCAACCATTAACCTATCACTACCAAGTCCCCCACTAAATCATATCCCTTAGGGCCTCATCTAAACATCTTTTGAATACCTCCAGAGATGGGGACTCCACCACCTCCCTGGGCAGCCTGTTCCAATGCCTGACAACCCTTTCAGTAAAGAAGTTTTTACGAATGTCCAATCTAAACCTCCCCTGGCGCAACTTGAGGCCATTTCCTCTTGTTTTGTTGTCTGTTACTAGGGAGAAGAGACCAACCCCCATCTCTCTACAACCTCCTTTCAGGTAGTTGTAGAGAGCAATAAGGTCTCCCCTCAGCCTCCTTTTCTCCAGGCTAAACATCCCCAGTTCCCTCAGCCGCTCCTCATAGGACTTGTGTTCCAGACCCTTCACCAGCCTCGTTGCCCGTCTCTGGACACGCTCCAGCACCTCAATGTCTTTCTTGTAGTGAGGGGCCCAAAACTGAACACAGTACTCGAGGTGCGGCCTCACCAGGGCCGAGTACAGGGGGACAATCACCTCCCTACTCCTGCTGGCCACACTATTTCTGATACAGGCCAGGATGCCGTTGGCCTTCTTGGCCACCTGGGCACACTGCTGGCTCATGTTCAGCCGGCCGTCAACCAACACCCCCAGGTCCTTTTCCGCCGGGCACTTTCCAGCCACTCCTCCCCAAGCCTGTAGCGTTGCCTGGGGTTGTTGTGACCCAGGTGCAGGACCCGGCACTTGGCCTTGTTGAACCTCATACAATTGGCCTCGGCCCATCGATCCAGCCTGTCCAGGTCCCGCTGTAGCGCCTGCCTGCCCTCCAGCAGATCAACACTCCCTCCCAACTTGGTGTCATCTGCAAACTTACTGAGGGTGCACTCGATCCCCTCGTCCGGATCATTGATAAAGATATTGAACAGAACTGGCCCCAGTACTGAGCCCTGGGGAACACCACTTGTGACCGGCCTCCAACCGGATTTAACTCCATTCACCACAACTCTTTGGGCCCGGCCATCCAGCCAGTTTCCTACCCAGCGCAGAGTATGCCCATCCAAGCCATGGGTAGCCAACTTCTCCAAGAGAATGCTGTGGGAGACGGTGTCAAAGGCTTTACTAAAGTCCAGGTACACAACGTCCACAGCCTTTCCCTCATCCACTAAGCGGGTCACCATGTCGTAGAAGGAGATCAGGTTGGTCAGGCAGGACCTTCCTTTCATAAACCCGTGCTGACTGGGCCCGATCACCCGGTTGTCCCGTATGTGCCGCGTGATGGCACTCAAGATGATCTGCTCCATAACCTTCCCGGGCACCGAGGTCAGGCTGACAGGCCTGTAGTTGCCCGGATCCTCCTTCCGGCCCTTCTTGTAGATGGGCGTCACATTTGCCAGCTTCCAGTCAACTGGGACCTCCCCGGTTAGCCAGGACTGCTGGTAAATGATGGAGAGTGGCTTGGTGAGCACTTCTGCCAGCTCTTTCAGCACCCTTGGGTGGATCCCATCCGGCCCCATAGACTTGTGCGTGTCTAGGTGGCGTAGCAGGTCACTGACCATTTCCCCCTGGACTTCGGGGTTTACATTCTGCTCCTCATCCCTGTCTTCCTGCTCAGGGGGCTGGGTGCCCAGAGAGCAACTTCCCTTGCTGTTGAAGACTGAGGCAAAGAAGGTATTTAGCACCTCAGCCTTTTCCTCATCCCTTGACACTAAGTTTCCCTCCGCATCCAATAGAGGAGGGAGATTCTCCTTAGTCCCCTTTTTATTGTTAATGTATTTATAGAAGGACTTTTTGTTGTCTTTTATGGCAGTAGCCAGACTAAGCTCTAATTGGGCTTTGGCCCTTCTAATTTTCTCCCTGCATGACCTCACAACATCCTTGTAGTCCTCCTGAGTTGCCTGCCCCTTTCTCCAAAGGTGGTAGACTCTCTTTTTTTTCCTAAGTTCCAGCCGGAGCTCTCTGCTCAGCCAGACCGGTCTTCTTCCCCGCCGGCTCATCTTTCGGCTCACGGGGACGGCCTGCTCCTGCGCCTTTAAGATTTCCCTCTTGAAGAATGTCCAGCCTTCCTGGACGCCTTTGCCCTCCAGGACTGCCTCCCAAGGGACTCTGCCAACCAGGCTCCTAAACAGGCCAAAGTCTGCCCTCCGGAAGTCCAGGGTGGCAGTTCTGGTGACCCTCCTCTTTACTTCTCTGAGAATCGAGAATTCTATCATTTCGTGGTCACTGAGCCCAAGACGGCCTCCGACCGTCACATCACCCACAAGACCTTCTCTGTTCACAAACAACAGGTCCAGCGGGGCGCCTTCTCTCGTGGGCTCCCTCACCAGCTGTGTGAGGAAGTTATCTTCCACACACTCCAGGAACCTCCTGGACTGTTTCCTCTCTGCTGCATTGTATTTCCAGCAGACATCCGGCAAGTTGAAGTCCCCCACGAGAACAAGGGCCAGCGATCGTGAGGCTTCTCCCAGCTGCCTGTAGAATACTTCATCTGCCTCCTCATCCTGGTTGGGTGGTCTATAACAGACTCCCACCACAATGTCTGCCTTGGTGGCCTTCCCCCTGATTTTGACCCACAGGCACTCAACCCTCTCGTCACCATCCTCGAGCTCAAGGCAGTCCAGACTCTCCTTAACATAGAGGGCTACCCCACCGCCTCTCCTTCCTTGCCTATCCCTTCTAAAGAGTTTATAGCCGTCCATCGTGGCACTCCAGCTATGTGTGTCATCCCACCATGTTTCCGTGATGGCAACTATATCGTAGTTTTCCCCTTTCACAACAGCCTCAAGCTCCTCCTGTTTGTTGCCCATGCTCCGTGCATTCGTGTAGATGCACTTCAGCTGGGCTAGTGATCCTGTTGCCTTTGTGGTGGGAGAAGCCCTACTCCCTACATGTCCCATCTCAGGTATTTCCATGGTTCCTAGCTGGTCAATGACCCCTGTGTCCCTGCTGCTGCACGGGTCTCTCTGTCCTGCCTCATCTGAGACAGCTGACCGAAGGGCCTTGCTGGCACGCCATCCCTCATTCATCGGCGTGCCTCCCCTAGGCTTCTCTCTAGCAAGCCTAGTTTTATCCCCTTCCCCCTTCAAATCTAGTTTAAAGCCCTCATCAGTCCTGTGACCTTTAACTTTTTAGGTGCTAAATAATAATTAAAAAAAAGATGCAAAAAATTTTAGCTGATGTAGCACTTAGGATATCATACGTACTAGAACAATAGAACATCCATGTCTTGCCTCAACAAAGTCGTGCTGCGTTGTAGATACCCAGAGATGCTTGCAAATAATTTAATTTCTGCAATTTACGTAAGTTAAATAAGATTTTCCCCTAATAGATGGAACACCTGTTATTATTGCCTAAGATACAGATTAGTATTCCTTTCATTTAATTTCTCTTTCAAAAGTTATTTAATCTGTGTAAATTAATTTATAATCCATTATGCCTTATTTGTATTGCATTATTCTTTATTTAATGATTGATCCGTGTGGTTAGGATGTAGGTAAAGTTCTTTCCAACCCATTGAGGTGAACGCCTGCTTTTCCTCGGGTGCTCCTGGCTGAGGTGAGAGGCACACCAATTTGTGCTTCTAAGAGGCCAGCGGCTAGAAAAGGCACCAGGAAAACAAAACGCTCTGAAATGATCTGGAGGAAGGATATGCCTCCTACCAGTCAGGTTCTTTTCAAGACCATTTTTACAGTAGTTTGTGTACATAAAGCCAGAAAAAGTTTGCTTTTTCCTTTAACTTCAAAGAGAGTCTTTTTACCCTCAACTTCTGTTTGTAACAATGAAGTTAAATGCATAAGTTAAATGCATAGTTAAACGCATAAAATGCAAATTATTTGGAGACTAGAAAGTGCTTCTCCAGCCACAGTACTGAAGAAATTCCAGCAGCAATAATTAAGTAATAATCTCATCAATTGTGCTGATTTCTCAAGCACTAAGGTACAAAGGGATCAGAATTGGTCACGGGTCCCAACAGTTGTACTGAGAAAAATATTTGAAATAATTTTCACAGCAATACAGAGAAATACCTTGTTCCCGGCTACCACATACTGGAAATCTGCTCCGCACTATAGAATTCTGTGCAGTTACATGGAACTGGGGTCTTAGACATTCCCAGTAAGGGTGGCTATGAGGGTCCCACAGCCGCCTGGTCAATTTACTGGAAGAAGGACATTTCGTGTATTGTGGGAGCGAGCAGCAGGCGTGAGGACACGCTCGCACGGGAGGCTCTGAGCAGACGTGCACTCGCTTTGCCCATGGTCCGAGCTGACCAAGCGCCACAGAGCTGTGGTTAGCGCGGCACCGAGCCCGCGCTGGCACCGTGGGGAGAGGCGAAGCATCCTACCCCTGCTCCGCGCTGCGCGAGCATCCTCACCGCTCTGGGCAGATTGCAGCATGGGCACGGCAAAGCGCTGCTTGTAAGGGCGAGGTAAGATGTAAGACCTCAGCGTAACACCGGTAATTGCTGGTGTTTGTCCCCAGCTTAGCACTGCACAGGTTTGTTGCAGGAGGGAGGAACGAGGGGACTCTCTCTCCTACCTCATAAGCTGACACATGCAGCACGGGGACATCCCTCCCCACTCAGCTTAAACCGACTCCTGGCCCTGCAAGAGCCTCACGCAAGGGCTGAGTAGAGGTAAAGGCTTTGTGTTTGCCCTCTGCGTGGTTGGAGTCGGTCACGCTCTGAGCTCATGGTGCTGACCCTCCCAGAGCAACGGCGTGTTCGAGCTCAGAAGTAAGGCTGAGATTTCACAGCTGCCGATCATTTTTAGAGCACCTGGGTGTCAAAATTCTTCTGAAAATTGTAGCTTAAATTTTTTTATTGCCTAGAAATTCCAAAACTACTTTTGTAGTAATAATGATTTATTCTGGAGGGAAAAAGAGCTGACTCCCTCAGAGATGTGTATTCTAATATTCTTTAATAATGACATCTAGAGAGCTGAACCTTCAAATATGGCAGTAGTAGCGTGTCGGTGTGTGTGAAAAGCCAGTGGCTCTTCTCACCTGTGTGCATCATCGGGGCTGTTTCTACAAGGAAGAGAACATGCTTTCAATTATTGCTCTAATCTCCCTTGTGGGCAAGGGAGCGGGAGAAGTTTGCTCTTACACATAAACCGTTGGGCCTGTACGCTCATAACATACAATATTTACAGAATTCATCCTGTAAATCAGAGCGATTTATTCAGTTCTGTGCTATACATTGTTACATTTGCAATAGTTCATTTCTTCCTTCTATATATTTTCATATAGTCCCATGCTCCTTTGGGGAAGCTTGAACCTGAAAAAACGCACAGAGGAATATAAATGATCTGCCCTTTTCCAGCTGACTAATGTGAGCCATAAAACACTTTAAAATACAAAGGAGACTTAACATCTGGTCGAGTTTACTCATCATAAACACACCTGAATGAAAAGTACTTCTTGTTCTGTGGAGCGGAGCCAAATGAATGATAGACTAAGACAGACATTTCATGTTGTTATATGCAAGAGCTCTCTTCTTGCATTTCAGTGGCTAAATTAGAGGTAACTTGATAGTAAAATATGCAGGTAGCCTCAGGACACATCATATATTCTTTTATTCTGAAACCTTTCTATAATTAAAAATGAAACCTAATTGCAAACTCCCCATTCTTTTTCTAAAATGTCAAAGAATTGATGTTTTTCAATGTCATTGTCAAGTCAGTCCAATAACAATGTCAGGTCTGGAGCAGTGATGCAAAATTTGTTTTCTTAACAAAATTTACGCTTCAACAACTTTCTATTTGGGAAGGAAAAAGAAAAGGCAATATTAGAGATGGCTATATCTGATGTATTAACCTTACTATGTTTATGGCTTTCATCGTGACTTCCCTGGTGGTGTTAGTTGTCCCCCTGCAAAAATACAGATCCAGATGACAAAATTTTCTCCTTCTCCTAAATCTTCTCCCCGGGCAGGCGGCTGACAGCTCGCCAGCACCGCCCTCTGTGCTCGGAGAACGCAAACAGCCTCAGCCAGCGGCAGCAGCCCGGAGAAAATGCCGAGGAACCCGGCGAACGCGGGCCGGAGCAGTGACTGTGCCCGGGAGGGAAGGATCCCTTCGCACAGGGTTTTGTAGCCGCTCCGAGCAGAGAGCTGGAGATGCCCTTCGTGGGGGGAGAGGGGTGCCGAGGGGATGCTCAGAGCTCGCTGCTGTGGTCGGTGATCCCCCGCAGCCGTTCTCTGGCTCTCGGGGATTTGGTTTTGTAATGGTGCTGGGGCAAAAAGCATCCTCGTGCTTCAGCAACACCCAGCTTCTGTAACAGGTACAACCGTAGCAAGCGGTGATTCCATCTGGGGAGAAAGAAAAAGAAAAGAGAAAGAGAAAGAAAGAAGAGAAAGAAAAGAAAGAGAAATCACTTTTCTTAGTTAGATCTCCGAGATATCCTGCCGGAGTCAGGTTCTGCTGGTGGAATTCACGCTGTTCGCAAGCAGCCCTGCTGAATTCAGTGGGACTCTTTGCAAACTAATGCACGACTCCGCATGAGTAAACATGCCCGTGTCTGGCCTTACATAAATACAAATCAGCCTGGAGACCGTGAAGTAAATACAAACAAAATTCCTTTACTCCAGCTCAGGAGCAAAAAGAGGAATGGAGAATGGTTGAGCTGTTTTCTTTCCCCCCCTCTTGACCAACATATAAGTACCCCTCTGGAGTTTACAGTGTATTATTTAGGACCTATTTCTACTAAACCCTGAGTCTATACTAGCAAGAAACACCTTATCTTTCTTCAAAGAAAGGTTACGTGTCTGCTGCTGTAACCTGCATTTCTTCCTGCCCCTCCTGAGAATCAGTGCTGGCGTTGAAATCCCCTGTGCAGGCAACTGTGCCGCCAATGCATCATTAGTGCAACAACACCGTTAGGTCTGGTTCTCCCTCCTCCGCTTTCGTCAGCCGCCTTTTGTCATTCTGATTATAAACGTCAGGGACAGGAGTCTTCAGTCTGTGTTTTGCAACCCGGCGTAATGCAGATTTGGTCTGTGAGTTATGCAAGTTACACATCTAAAATTCAAAACCCTAACAGTTTATTCCTTTTTTGTTTGTAGAGGAATAAAAAAAAAAAAAAGAACAAAAAAAAAGAACAGAAAGTTTCAAATTGTGTGTATTTTGTAAAACCTTAAGAAAACAACCTTACACGGCCCCAACCAAGTTGAACAGTATTCTTTAAAAAAGAAAACAGTCCTAAATTAAGAGTGGAATTTTAGCCTCAGCTTCGAATTTCCTGGCTTTTGTTGGTTTCTTATATACCCTCATTATTTCAGCAGTGTGTTGTTTTTGGTTTGACTAATATTTAGAAATTGTTCCATCCAACCTTTAGATGTCTACTGTTTGAGAATGATTCATTTCTCTTTGACTTCACGAACAAAATTTACACAGTGGGTCTTTTTCCTGCCGCCGGTGTGTCGGTCCCTGCTCCAGACTCCATTTCGTTCCGTCGTAACAACCTGTGCGGTTGCCTTGCAGCTCCGGAGCAGCGTGCATTTCAAACTGGGAGCTGGGCCTTCGCAGGGCTGTGGTTTAGGGAGACAGACAATCATTTTCCTGGCCCAGGATGACCAGTGTGAATGAAACGCGGCAGCACAGAGGTACAGTTGCTGCTCAGATGGGATGCTGGCAGCAATTCTGAACACAAGTACTGAGTTACTCCAGCAGGGTTTGAATAAATAGTTGAGAGAAGAAAATAAAATATTTCTGAAAATATAATTTTATAAACCTCTTTACAATACATTTATTTTTAAATGATTAAATATTTTGTCAAAGGTATTCCATAGGTTTGCACAATAGTAATTGTGCAATAGTAGCGGTGATTTGGGCTCCCCGGCCCACTGGGGAGACCGCTGTCAGCGTTAGAAAAACAGCTATTGCTTCCTGGTATCATTGTCCTGAACCAACATGAAATATCCGCAGTGCTCTGTTCTTTGGCAGTAGGTTATGGCTAATCCTCTAATTTAAGTTTATGAGTGCCAGGGATCATGTAGTATCCAGAAGCAGAGAATTTAGAGCATGCCAAGAGGTACAGCGTCTTCCTGATATACCAAACCATGCGGCAAGCCTTAGCCAAGCCTGCCTTAGCCCATCCGGCTTGTTGTAAGGGGTATGTGCAGCAGCTCGTGTCCTGGGAGAGAGAGGAAGGGTTGCTTGGGCACAGAGCAGCCGATGCAACCAGCACCGCCAGCGCCTCTTATGCCCATCTCCCTCTCCCGCAGGGAACTGCAGGGCATGCATACCCCGCTCTTGTAGCAACGGTCAGGGTGCCAGCCCCGTGCGCTGTGCAGTAAACGGCACCAGGCCTCTTTTTTCAGAATTTGTTTGGAAGCTAAGGACAACTAAAAGACAAGTTAGGTGACCATCAACTTAATTGTCACGGTTAAAAGGGATATCTGCAAAGAGTTATACCAGAAATTAATTCAATCCGTTACAAAAGCCTCCATTAAAGAGATGCTGTTTGCAAAGAGCGATGTAGAAGAACAGGGTGGGACATGGGAAAAGACAGAAGAGAAGTAAAAGCAATGAAATGTTACCACTGCTGATGCAGAGACTTCCCTGTTTTTATTTAAAAAGATCCATTTCTAAGGTTATTACAAAGACAGAGGAACAAATATTTTTGCTGCAATTTGTTTTGCAGGATATATTTCCAAAATCTTTCAACATGCCTGATCTTGGGTTCTAAGCCACAATCTTCAGAGTAAATGTCACATGGAAAAAAAATTTCTCGCTGGTTAGCTATGGGATTTCTCCTGGCATTGCATAATATCAAGTCTTGTGATCTGTTTACATTTAAAACTTGTAAAATTAATGAATGAACCAGCACAGAGGGCCCTTGTCTGTTTGCAGAATTTCTGAATTACACTGATTTTCTTATTTAATTTTTAAAGACTGTAAGTGTTCAGTTTGAACTGAGACTTAGTTTTCAGCAATGCAAATTTCTCTTAATACTAACAACAGATGTTAGCAATATACCCACATTCAAGAACACGTTTTGTATGTGACTGAACTCAATGTAATTGCCACATCATTTGGTAAATTGGCATTACAAACAAGTCTCAGGGGAAGTAACATGACTCCTTCTGTATGTCAGCACTTTCGAAATTTCCACGGTAAAGAATCAGCGCTTAAAGCTCTTCTTTCTATACCGACATCTCAGATAAAAAAAGCTTATAGTTGGGACTTGCTATTTCCCGAGAACGTGGTATAGCCTCGTTTCACTACTGCGAGTGCACTTCCACGTGGGACAAGCATTTGTGCCGTGTTACCGTGCGAAGAAGCCTCAGCATCTGCCTCTTACAGAGCCGAGTGTGCCATACCGTGCATTTCAATAGTGGCAGACTGTGGAGAAGTAACAGTACAGAACTGAACTTTTTTGTCACTTAATTAGTCCCACTATACAAGTCGCGTAGTTCCATGGTAGCTGTTAGAGCTCTCCTACCGCCGTGGTTATTGCCCGTGCCGTTCCAGACTGGAAATGCTAAACAGGAACAGTACTTTTCGTTTCTCTGGCTAACAGCCTGTCAAATTACCTCTATCTGCCACAGACACTGTTCCAACATTATTATATTACAAGTAAATGTGTTTGGAACGATGTCTGGCTATCAGCATTTTGTCATTAGAGGAGAGAAAGGAAGACCAATGGTAGACAGATATTACTATCTAGACCATAATGAGTCCCTAAGGAAAATTTAAGGGGTAATTGTAACAAGCCTCTGGATGGACCAAAAAAATATTAGTCAAATCTCGTCTGTTATCCAACTTCCTTCTTTCTTTAAACTGTCAACACTTTCCATGCTTTTTGGCTCAAAATGCCTGTCTTCATCTCAGCTAAGCTCCATATAGCTTTTTACTTCCTTACAAAGTTTTCAAAAAGCTTAAGAGGCTTCTTAAAGTGTCATTTTGTATGTGGTAGTAAATCTAGCTGAACTGGATGCACTAATGAATTTGTCAGAGTATTTATGTTATATGGAAGGGACGTGGGGAAAAAGTTCACGCTGTAATCTGTGCATCTCTAACGTGGAAGTATCTGCCAAAACCGAGAGCTTGGTGTCTCTACCTGACTAATGCCTTTCTACAGAAAACATCTGACCGCTGACACTAGAAATGGGCCCTTTGTTTAAGGCAATGGATATTGAACAACAGCTAGAAAAAGGGATCAAATGTATGGTTTCATCATGGGCAGTTTTACTTCTTATTTTGTTACAGGAAAACTGAAGTCTTCATTTTCATAACTATTTAAATAACTCTGTCTCCAGCCCCAAAACATTTTCCAGTTCAAACAGTCAATGAAATAAGGCTGAAAATCTCTCTCTCTGACGGAATAAAGATCGTTTCTTGTTCCAGGTGTGTTCTTCTTTTAGGTGTCTGCTAGGAGACCTAAGCCCAAGTTTCTAGAGCTGACTTGGGAAAAGGGCAATTGCAACAGCCAAATGTCCATTTGTTTTTTCCATGCTGTTTGGTGTCCTTATGTTACTCTCAGCACTTAAATCAAGACATAGAGAGACAAGATAGTATTAGGAACAGACAGAATATTGAATATTAACATGTGATACCAAACAAGGAAATAAATATTCTCCGAGGTGGTGGTAGGAGGCGTTCAGTGGGGAACACTGTGATGAAATTCAGAAAAATTACAGTGATAGCTATTAGGTATGACACAGTGTCCTAGTAGATCACTGGATGACTCCCGTTCTTGGTGTATTTAAAGATGGTCTGGAGGATTTATTATAAGGCTGTGGTCTTGTCTAAGCTTCTTGGTTAATTTGTTTTTTGTCCTGTGGCAATAATATTCTGAACGTGAGCTATAGGTGCGGCTCGGTACCCACTAACTCTGGTGCTCCTCCAAGGTGGATATTAGCTCTTTGTTACTATTGGAGTTCACAACCAATGTTTATACCTTATGTGACCCAAAAGAAATGAATTCTCACAGAATTATTGGATCCTGCTCTATTTTTCCTAGAGCAGCTCAAACCTGCTGAATGCTGCTGAGCAAACCCACCTGTAGGACACGGTGGAAAAGCTTGCAAACTCCTTGCCGTTTCAAGCCAGTAGAGAAAGAAGCCAAGGAGCTGTCAATATTTATATTTAGACCTAGAGTTACATATTTTTCCTTTTTTTTTTTTTTTTTTTGTAAAGGAGGACCAGACTGGGAGAGTCAAAAACTTGTTGAGCTTAGGACAAAAATAGCACATTTCTCTGCATTTTCTTTTTCTTCTCTCACAGTTTCCTCCATTGACTTTGGTTCAGCTCTCACTGGACCAACAAGCTCTGAGAGCTCCTATAAAACTCTAAAGTAAAAAAGAGTGTGCCTGCCAGGTGGGATTTTTTTTTCCCAAGTGCTCACAGCTCTAATTTTCACCACATGTGAACAAGTGTTTGCAGTTTTAAAGATGTGTTGAGTAATTGCACATGCGAGACATCTTCTCTTTAATGTTCCCAGTGTGTTCAAAGCTTTTCCGTGAGAACACCCCTGTTAACAATGGAGTTGTGGCCTTTAGCTTACGCTTAAGTGGGTACTGCTTTCTGTTGAAATATAATTGGTAGCACTTGCCTATTCTTATTCCCTTAGTTTAGCTAATGAAAGACACTGCTATAATCTACTTCTCTCAGGATCAGGGTCTGAGCTTAGAAAATCTCTCTCTAGAAGGAGGTGGCAAGGCTCCTGCAACCACCTCTACTGCAGGTACCGTTTCTTTTTGTATCAAAATAGGAAACCAGGGGGCTTGTAGCCTCCTCTGTTGGGTGAGGCTGGGAAGTGGCGTGCTGCTGTTACACCCCAAGAAAGGGGAACACCTCCTGTGCAAAAGGGGTTTGTGACCTGTCAGACAGATGGAATGTGCAGGACAGCCGGTCACCTTCCCTGTGACACCACAGAAATGATGTGCCACAGCTTCAGCGGCGACTGAACGGTTTTCAACACAGCTGAGGAGGAGGGAGAGATTTATCATCGGCCCTGATCACCCTCTTTCCATGCACTGATAACCAGGAGAGGAATGACTTAGGTGATGTTATTTCAGTGCATCATCATCCAAAAAACCTGTATTTAGGGGAATCTCTCATAGCTTGGCTGAATGTCCTGTAGGACTGAGTCTGGACACCATTGGCAAGAGAGTAAACCGAAGAAGAATGGGTTTGGAGGGCTGATAGAGCCATTGCACACAAATGAAGTACAAATGGTAGAAAATGAGATTTGAAAACAGGTGAGGGAACAAATGTAATTGCTGTGAGATAGAACTCAGATAACAACTGTATTTTCTTAGTTTCTGTAGGTTACTGTTCTCCTGCCCAGTAATTCTGTGCCAAAGTGGTACTGAAATGTGTATTACCGCCAAAATTGGCTGCCTTTAATCATTACTAGAAATGGAATTAAAAACAATGTATTGTGGAACCTCATGGTGAGAAAACTGTAATTATTCTCTTTTCATAGAATCATAGAATGGTTTGGGTTGGAAGGGACCTTAAAGATCATCTAGTTCCAACCCCCCTGCCATGGGCAGGGACACCTTCCACTAGACCAGGTTGCTCAAGGCCCCGTCCAACTTGGCCTTGAACAGTTCCAGGCATGGGGCAGCCACAGCTTCTCTGGGCAACCAGAGGATCTTGAACTCCACTGTTTCATGATCACTGTAGCCAAGGCTGCCCTTGAGCTTCCCATTCCCCACCAGCCCCTCCTTGTTGCTGAGAACAAGGTCCAGCATAGCACCTCTCCTCGTTGGCTCCTCTATCGCTTGGAGAAGGAAGTTACCATCAATGCATTCTAGGAACCTCCTGGATTGCTTATGCCCTGCTGTGTTGTCCCTCCAACAGATATTGGGGTGGTTGAAGTCCCCCATGAGGACCAGGGCTTGTGAACGTGAAGCTGCTTCTGTCTATAGAGGGCTTCATCTGCTAGGTCTTCCTGGTCAGGTGGCCTGTCACAGACCCCCACTATAATGTCACCTGTCCCTGCCCTCCCTTTAATCCTGACCCATAAGCTCTCAGTCGGTCCCTCATCCACACACTCCAGCTGGTCATTGACACAGAGGGTGACACCCCCTCCTCGTCTGCCCTGCCTGTCCTTCCTAAAGAGCCTGTATCCTTCCATTCCAACCCTCCAGTTGTAGGAGCCATCCCACCATGTCTCCGTGATGCCAATAAGATCACAGCCCTGCAGGTGCGCGCACGTCTCTAACTCCTCTTGTTTATTCCCCACGCATGGAGGCATTTCAGTTGGGCCCCGATGAAGCTGACTCACTGGCTGGAGTGGCTGGGATTCCTTTGTGCTGCTCTTCAGGTGCTCCATTGGTCTGAGAATGTTGTATAGTCTAGGGTTTTATTTGAAATAACACATGGTAAATAGCCTGGTAAATGTTTTGTAAATTTTAGGAAGTATAATTAAAAGTCATTTACTCCTAGTTATTTCTGGCAAGTGGCTGACGACAGCCTGTTCCGCACTGCCCTCTGCGCGGGGGAGCACCGAGCCCCCCATCTCTCCTTACTTGAGAGGTGCTTGGAGGAACATCAAAAGCGCCTACAACAAAGACATGGTTTTTAAATCCAAGGAAATGAGCTGCAAGCACCACTTACATTTATATTTTTGCAGTGACCAGAGGTTTTGGTCAAGACTACCACCCCGCTGGGCTACGTGCCATAGAAGGAAGGCACGGTCCTTGTCCCACGACATGTGGCTGGCTTGAGTCAGACACAAAACAGAAGTTGCACAACCGTGGCCGAGCAGCCATGTCTTGGGGCAACCCTCACCAACAAATTGGCAGGCTGAACCCTTCCGGCAGGTCGCATACACAGGAGCGTGTGAGCGCGCTTTCCCTTTGAGCTAACACAGCTGCTCTTTGAGCTGCAAATGGAAACGCGCGTGCTTTTCAGATCCAGAGGTCTCCGGCTCCGGCTCTGCAGATAAACTCTCCAGAGATGTGCTTACAGTTACAGTGTAATTCAAGGCAGGAAAAACAAGTGAGCACTTTTAGATTATCAACACCCTCAGAAAGAAATCTGTTCATTAGGGTTATGACAGGCCCAGTGATTCATTAGTTGGAGAGAGGTTAATATACATTTGTAGATATAAAACAGAGCCGATCAGAACAGATTGAGTTCCCTCAGTAGTAGCTTATTACCGAGGAATTAAAGGTTGCAGTGGGATCTGCATCTAAAATTGGAGGAAACTGCTTGGCCAGGAAAGCCTTGGTGCTATTATTGTTTTTAACTTGAATTGCTCTTTTCCCTTGTTGGTATTTGCTCTATGATGTATGTGTGGAGAGCAACTGTAACACTTCTCCAGAACGGTATAAACTTGTCATATTAAATTTCACTTGGAAATTAAAAGGTTTCTAATCAGCGGAGCAGTGAAGTTCTGGAACAGCCTTCCAGGAAAAATGGAGGCCAATAAATTTAACCGTAATGAAGCCTGAACAGTTTATAAAAGGGATTATATGACATAGTCCTTAGAATATTAGGGGACTGAAACTGATGATCTATGTGGCTCGTTTTCCGAACTATATTCCTGTGTCTGGATATTACAGCCCTCCTCCTACAACACATTTTTACAGCTAGTTCTCTGATCGTTGCTGTGTGAAGAATACCGGACAGTAAATCCCAGAGTGCCATTTTATGGTGACCCATATTTACAGCTGCGAAATTTCAGTTAAAAAACATATGCTATGTCAAATTATTTTAATGTTACTTCTTTACGCAGGCAATAGAGGTGGCTGTTACAGGACTAGAGGGAATCGAACGTAGCACAAGAACAGCTGTAGCAGGTTAGAGGTCCAGTCAACCCAGTACCTCGTCCCCGACTATGGCTGAAAGAAAAGACTTAATGAGCAGAGCAGACTGTGGTAGTACTTCTTAGAAGTACTTTCCTAACTTCCAAAAATTTGATACCTAGGGACTTCCCAGAAATCAGATCTCGTTCCTCTGGGCTTCCTAGGCCCTCCTCTGATTTTTCTTCCCTGAATTCAAGCAGCCACTGTTTTAACGCATGAAGGCTTTTGACACCCTGGTACGTGGGCCTCCAAGCAGAGCTGCACACTGCGTGGAGGAGCATTTCCCTTTGATGCTGCCTGCTTGCTTAATTTCATGGATAGGGGACAACAGCGAGTGTCCAGCCTACTGCGGATGTACTCTCCTGCTGCCATTCAGCTGCCTCTCTTCCAGGTTGAACCATCCTGATCTGCCTGTGCAGAATCCAGCCTTACCTTGATCCTTGCGACACTTATAAGGAACTTTTCTGTTGTATCCTTTCTGAGACAGGGAGACACTAAAACTACAGCTAGACAGCACTCAAGATTCATGCACGCTGTAGATTGATAAGTTAAAATAAAGATGTTCTTTTTTTGGTTTGTTCTCTATTCCTTTCGTAACATCCTAACATTCGGTTTTCTTTTTTTGATAGTTGCCAAGTACTGAGCTATTTTCATAGAACTTTTTATTCTGATCCCCAAATCTCATTCTTGAGTGGCTTAAAGCCCACTACTTAAGCCTTTTTTTGATGTAGTCCTAGGTTATATTTTAGTAGAAAATATTTCCAGTGTACTTTACCATTAATGGAAGCTACTCTTGAGCACGAATATACATGTTTCTCCTCCTCCATTAAGAGAGACATTCAGTCCTAATTCAGCTTCCAAACCCTTAGTTGGAGTTAGCCATCTTGGCTTCCAGTTTATTTCCATGTCTGTTTTCCGTTATAAAACAAGATACAATCTGTGTCTGTCTACGATTTCTGGTTGCCTCCACACAGCACAGCTGCCTAAGGGTTACAGGTCTTGTTACTTGTTGGAGCTCCAGCTAATCGCTCCTGCTATGGAGAGTATCTTCTTAGTAGCATGTGAACCTTAGGACGTTATGAGGAGGTTTTGTTTAGAGACCAGCTCTGAAATTAACTATTCATTTAAGAACAATTTTTCAAAACTTTTTCCTTTTTTTTTCACCCGAAAGTGAAGTTAAATAATTCATAGTCTTTGTAAAAGGAAGAAAAAAACAAGCCACTTTTGGGACTTTGTCTCAGATGTTTTGATCCTCATGGAAACAATGGATTTCAGTGTTTACTGTCTGTATTATTTAGGTTACTGGAGAGTGCATTTATAAGCAAATGCAGGAGTTTCCCACCAACAGTGGAGTCTGTGGGAAATAATAGTAGTAGTCCAGAATGTCAGCACATTTCCTTCTTCTTACTTAGCTTTATTTAGTCTTTACCACTAATTGTCATCCATTTTTGGCTGCTAATGTTCATTTTTGGCTGTTTTTTTCCTATAATCTGCTAATTCCCTGAGAGATTGTTTCATATAGTTAGGTCAGTAGTTTACATATTTTATCTAGAAACTCATGATGTTCTTTTCTTATTCTAAACAGCTCGTGAAGCAAAATGGGAACTGGAGCAGACACACATGAACTTCCCCAAAAAGCAGGCTCCACTGATCTTCTGTTTTGCTAGAGAGTAAATCAGAGCGAGTTGGCTAGCTGAAGCTCTCAGGTTCTTATCCTTATTTGTTGTATGACCTTAAAAAATTCATATGACCTGCGCTGACCACCCACAGAAGGAGCTAATTAACAGGGTGTCATAAGCTTTAACCAGTACTTGTTATAGCTTCTTTAACCCTTGTGGGAAAACTGTTTTTCAATACAATTGTGGTCACTGACGGACAGTTCTACATGCATTTCTCCACCCAAGAGAACAGTGGCATTTTTTTCAGGGATTTTTCCAACTACAGCTATAAAGATTAAGTTTTCCTGAGTGAATACAGTTTAATGTTATTAATCACAAAGGACAATATAAAAAGCGTAACTTTTTTCACCGCTCTGGAAAACGTGACCCTATGCACTGCCTATGCAGAATTTACATTTAGAAGGTTTCTTTGAATAAGAAAACCTAATGGTATGAAACACACAGGAGTATGGTTGCAACACCCAGCTAATGTTTCAGTTTATCCAAGAGTTTTTTTAGATACCTCCCTCACCTGTGGATATTCAGTCTTTCCCCTCTCTGTTTACAATGACATGCCGAATACCAAACACAAACAAAAGTATTGGACCTTGTGCAAAATGCTCCGCTCCAAATTGGCCAAAGGAAATTGTTGTGCATGAAGGCAGGTATCAATAAACAGCTTAAACAGTGATATTGATGTAAGATTATAATAGAATGCAAGATTTTTTTAAAAAATAGTAAAGGTTGTGGACTGTTTTGTAATCTTTATAACCATCTAGACTGCTAGAACAGCAAGTGGAAAATGCTCTCTACGTTGCTGTCAGTAGAGACACAAACTGCAAAGCCTCTCGGACTCAAGCTTTCTGTATTTAAGACTCACCACTTCATTGATGTAGAGCAATGTTTGGCTGTTGGTATTTAGTTGTAAGCAGCACTAGCAAACGATGATATTTAATTCAGTCTTATAAGCTTATGCTCTCTGCCGCACGAGTTTGTACTTCTCCTACTGAAGTTGGTGCATTTTACCGTATAAATGTGTCAATATTGTGAAAGAGGATAATATATTGACCCCATATTTATTCAAAGAGAACAATAAAGTAAGTTACTGTTTTCTTTACTGGAGGAAACATCCTGAGTACTTTGAAATAATAATTTTTATATAAGGAATAGATCTGTTTTCACAAGGAAAGAAATTTTCAGTTACAGTACATTTTTCACCATCAAAAAAAACCCCAACCCCAAAACAACAGCATATACACAAGCTTTGTGATTGCACTTACTCTTATAAACAAACCGGCTAGCACTGCACATCCTGCGGGAGGTAGACCACCCAAATGAATATTCGAGAGACACATTCGAAAATTCCTTTTGCAAAGCCAAAATTTTGACTGAGCTTTTAAGAACTTGACTTTTTGTGCTGCTGGGAAAAACAGTGCAGCTCTTTGTTTGGTGCATGCTGAGGGAGAGATGCACAGATGCTCTTTCCTGAAGGTTTTTCTTAACTGTCAGTGCTGTTATTTAACAGAAATAAAAAATGATAACATTTTGCACTTCTGCAGTCACTTTCATCCAAAGGGCACCAAATGTGCTCAGAGAGACTCCTCTGGAAAAAACTGGGGGTACAACTGCAAAGGGCAGATTTTCCCCAGCTAGGACAAGCTGGCCGAAGTCCATCGGCCTCGGCAGAGAGGATGTGCTTCTGTGCAAGTGTCTTAACTTAAATCAACACAAACCCAAGCCCGAGGAAAGGCAGTGGCAGAACTGTGGCCTTAGTGATCGAATTACTGACCGAGCTGCTAGAAATAAATAAGGAAGGGACAGCTTTATCTTGAGGTCTATTTATCATATTTATTATGGGATAAACGTTCAAAAACATTGCGCCGGGGAGGTTTAGATTGGATATTAGGAAAAATTTCTTCACTGAAAGGGCTGTCAGGCCCTGGCACAGGCTGCCCAGGGCAGTGGTGGAGTCCCCATCCCTGGAGGGATTTAAAAGACGTGTAGATGTGGCACTTGGGGACATGGTTTAGTGGTGGACGTGGCAGTGTTGGGTTTACAGTTGGACTCGATGATCTTTAAAGGTCTTTTCCAACCTAAATGATTCTGTGATTCTGTGAAAGAAGGGAAGGCTTTGAAATGCAGCAGACAGTAGCCTATCTAGCAGTCAGAAAATTGCCATGCATTTCATTTCTGCAGATAACGTAAAGGAAAGGTGAATCTTTCAATGCAAATGAGAAATTAGTTTGTAAAGAACTGAAATTTCTGTATCTTGGTTAGATACTCTTGTTTGAGATCTCTCTGCATCACCCCATGGAAATAAATAACAGGAATAATCAAGGAGAAAGGGTAAATGCTTTGCTTGTGATTTTTACCGCTGGAAAAAAGTACGAATGGAAGTCTAAAAAGGCCCCGCGCCCAAAGGGACCTCATAAGAAGCATTCAAAGTGTTGCACAGTGCTACAACTTCTCTCTACCATCTGACGTGCCCCTTCCATTCACCGCAGGACCTGAAGTGGTAGCGGCTCTTGTGCAGGGCAAGCAGTTACCGAGAGATCTAGGACGGTAGGATAGCTCCTCGTGCCTGGGGAAGGACAGCTGTGGGGAAGCTCATACAGCCATTTGCCTCGCTCTTTGGGTTAGCTTTTCCATGCGCATTCGTGTGTCTGACTACTCCTTATTCCAGAGAGATTTTAGGGAGGGGATTGTAAGTGTGGGAACGTGGGTATTTAGTGTGTGTGACTGCATTTTGGCAAGCCATTTACAGTATTTATACCAGAAATATTCATAATGCTCCTTGATCTGGATTATCAGTTTTCTTTGCGAGGCGTGTAGAACTGGAGAGGGAGCGAGAGGCTCAGGTTTTCTACTGCCTTGGTTTCAGCACTTGCTGTTCTACACAGCGTAGATGTGGAAACAACAGGTAAGTAAAGCAGGCACGCGCCAGCGTGACGTTATCTGATTCAAAGCCGTAGCAGAAGAACTAGACAGAGCCCCGGTGTGGACTGGGGCGCTGGGCCGGCGCCAGGCTGCAGGCCAGGGCCGCAACCGCACAGCAGCGGCTCCGCGCGCCGGCGTCTCTCCCGCATCCCAAACCTTGGCGCGTTGGGGCGTTTCTGCCCGCGGTGCCGGTGCCACGCTGAAACCGCACGAGCTCTCCATGTCAGGGCAAAGGAGCAGAGAGCGAGGGCAGCCTAAAGCTGCCTCGTTTTACCCAGAAACTCTGTGCCGCCTTCAGGGCCAGAGAAGTAGGAGGAGGTGGCGCAAACGGGGCTCATACTTTCAGAAACTGCTGTGCTTGTAACCTGGTGAGAAAAACATCTGAGTCCGTCGCTTCTATCAGACCCTACTTAGCAAAGCACAGGGGTGAGCTTCCAGACAAGGATATTTTCTTCGTGAGGTCCTTGGTGCAGCTTTCGTTTTAATATTCCTTTTGATTATAGAGTAACCCACTGAGTATATTTATGTGTTTTCCACTTTTCATTCCTTTATCTTCAACAGCTGGTTCGCATTGACATTACCTGTAGAAGAAATTGAAATATCTGATGTGCATTGAAGGCTACACAAAACCTTACTGAGTTTTCTGATTATAGCAGTCTTGATGAAAATAAAAATAAATATACAGGTGAAAAAATGTGACCTAAGAGTTTGCATTATTCAAAGCACTCCTTTTTTTTTTTTTTCAAATAAGCTTTAATAGGATTATATATGTATGTTTTATAATATTGAAACTGGCATACTATTCAAACTTAAAAAAACTTTTCATAGTTGTATTTAATTATTTCTACTTCTTTGAAGCTTAACATATTTTCACCATATGGCAAGCATTTAATTTTCCCTGTTTTTCTACTGGAGATTAAATTAAAATGGTTATTTGGTTTAGCAAAAACCTTCAACCTATCTGTGCTGCAAGTCAAGGGTTCTGTAAGCTTGTTCTTCACTATCGTCCCATATTTTTCTTAACGGCTTGCTCCAAAACCTGCTGAAGTCAACAAAGCTATTCCCATCATCTTCAGTAGGCTTTGGATCAAGCTCTATGAGAACAAGACAGTTCTCCACTCCTGCTGTGAAGCCAGTGACAGAACCACAATACATCGGTATTATCATAGTTTCCACAAAAATAGTGGCCGTGTGCCACATGGTAGGTGGTCTTTTCTACCAGCCAGAGAGAAATTAAGCCGGCAGGCACATAAAATGACAGTGAGACAAGAGGTCTTTTATACCCCAGTTCTCAGAGGAAAGGGTCTTGTTGCCTAGGTTGTCCTGTTTAACCCATTCCATAAAACAGGCATACCGCTTATCCCTCCACGGAGCCTGCTCGCTTAAGCTTGGATTAAATATGTCCTTCAGGCTGGCATCTTAACTGGACCGAAGACTTTGAAGCATTTTCAATCACTGGATCATCGCAGTGGTAGGCTGCTCCCACTGCTGAAATGGTCACCCAACGCTGGTTGCAAACTGTAGGTGAAAAGTGACTTTTTGTGTCTCCTTGGGAAGCACTAAAACCGTATTTATGTGAGTGATGATAGCATTGTGCAGCACCTCTCCACGAAACAGTCAAGTTTTCGGAAACAACTAGCAACTTTTATATCACAAAACTGATCCGAAATCAAGAAGAAGAACCTGAAACATTCTGAAAGTGGCTTCTGCTGTTTACTTACATGAGACCGACATTCCTATAGAAGGAAGTTATGCCAAGAAAACAAACAAATTCCATATCTTGCCGCTGAGCAAATCAGCCTTGGCCGATGGCTCAATGGCTAACTCCCAACTATAACCTAATGAAGGTTATCTAGAGGAAAATGTTGTAATATGCGAAAGAGGTTTTGCTCGACAAGACAAATGATGCCTCCTGGATGCATAAAAGAACACCTGGGAACAAGCTAAAATTCAATGTTTCTAAGCCCCTTATAGCTATTTGCAATGCTATTCTTTCTATAAAATGAATTATTTTTCCCAATCCCTTACTCCATTTTATTCAGACACAAACCCATATTTTTCTTGTAAGAAAGCATTCCTATTGTTAAAGATTCCAGTTCCTAAAGCTCATCCCTCTTTGGAGGCAGGGAAGCAACCTGTGGACCTTAACCAGGCCTGCTCACGTGCTCTTATTTAACCACATGCTTTAACTGCCATGCAACAGTTGGGCCAAAAAAAGTAGGTTTATATGGAAATGACAGAATCTTAAAAAGTTCTCATCTAATTCACTATTCATTGTAGAGTTGTTTTGTAGCTCCATGTCTCAGCTTCTTGCAAGAAGTCTTGGTACTTTTTGGGTGGGATTCAAGCCTCCTACCTACACCAGAATTTTATGCTGAGACTAAAAGTAGGAGGTGGTATTTCTTTTTATGCATTGGAGTGTCCTGAATGGAATAATGCTGCCATTAATACAACATAAACTGTGATGTTTGTAGATCCCAGATTCATGCCTGGAAAAAAAATATTTGCTACAGGCAAAGAACCACTCGGCAGGGAGAAAGGAGCTTTGGATTCCACTCTCTGAATGAATGTTTGTTCAAGGAAATTTAACGCAGTTCCCTAAAAATCAGTTTTTACAGTCCCGTGCCCTTATGTCTCTTCATCCATCAATCTACCCAATAATTTTTGAAACCATTGCCCTATCATCACAAAACTTGACAAGAGACTAGAAATCTCCAAGGTAGAAAATTTCCATATAGAATGAAAAATGACTGATTTCATAGAGGAGAGAAAGTCGCTGCAATATCTCCACAAGGAGAAAAGCAAAAGTTGAAGCTCATCTGGCCGGCAGCTAAAGCGGACCAAGGCGAAATCTGGAGCCCAACACCTCTACTGAAGTCTGAAAGAATTATGGCTCTAAATTTGCCATTTAGAATAAATCTCTACTCTTTCTAAAGAAAGATTTCTTGATTTTTTAGATTTTTTTGAACTGATAATATTTTTGTTACTCCAGTATGAAAGCTTAGATTGCACTTGATGTAGTGGGTGAAATTGTGTTTCCATTAAATGCAGTGGGAGTTTTCGCATCGACTAGCCAGCATTTCTTGCCATACTATCTTCTTGAATACAAAGCGCAGCTGTGAATACATCTGTTGCTTTGTTTTGTTTTGTTTTGTTTCACATGTTGCATTGCTTGGTTTGGCTGTCAAGCAGAGGGGGAACTTGGGGTAGGAAGTTGTTGCCGTATCTGTCATCTCACCTGAAGCAGTTCTCGAGACTTCTGTAAACTGTATATTCTTTGGCTCTTCTACAAAAATGTGAGAATATTCAGATAGAGCTGTAACCGATGCTACATCCGCTTCTTGGAAAAAAAAGATTTAATGTAGAGATTAGTCAAAAGAACAAAAGACCTTTCTTCACTTTCATTTATCCATTGCATATTCAGTTTACTTTTTATCACTCCTTTAGCAAAAAAAAACCCACCCCAAACCCCATACAACTATGTCTCTGTAAGAATGCACCCTTCCCTTTCAGTCGTGTTACAGGAATTAACTGTGCATGATTCCAACCATTTGCTTGAGACACGGGGAACTAATCCATGTTAAAATGTAAAGTGATGCATTTAGCCCTTATTTTGAAAATGATAACATCCAAGCAAACAGGCAAGCAAACACAGTTTGGTTTTCTTCCAGGAAATCACATATATTTAATTTTTTTTTCTTTCCACGGTCCTTTTACTTACAGAAGGTTTATTTCCTCTTTCCCTCTTTCTTACATGATAAATGTTTTCTCATTATAATGTAGTTTTCATTCTTCCTTGGGCTATTAGATGTCACTGACTTGAACAAAAGAGTCTTCACATAAGTCATTATACTTTCAGTCTTTCATTTTTCTATCAAAATCCTAAGGCTATAGTGGTAAGGGCATGAATTCCAATCTTGAAAGACACCGATCTTCCTTAATCCTATTAATGTTAATCATGTCTTATAGCACTGTGGACCTTGCAGGGGGAAGCTCTTCCCTGTACTTAAATAGTGATATTACTGCTCAGATATTACTGCAGCAAGGTGGCATTAACCAGTCTCCACCCCTTGAACTCTCAGGGAATCAAATCAGGTCTATATGAAGGAAAGAGAAAGAGGCAGAGAGGGAGGGAGGGAAGGAAGGAGGGAGTAAGGGAGGGAGGGGAGGAAAAGAAAGAAAAAGCAAGCAGGAAGGAAATGAAGAAAGGAAGAGAAGGAAGGAAGAAAGGAAGGAAGGGAGGGAGGGACGGAGGGGAGTCATTTGGGGAAAGAGAAAAATCAGTATGCACCAATTAAGAAGGTGCAAATTGTTCTTTTTGTTCCCATGGTGCTTACCAGCAGCAGGAGAACTGTGCATACTCACAGAAAAGATCCTGCTGTAGGATGTGAGGTTCATATAGACATGCCTCTAGTGATCTGACATCATTTAACTGCTGCCCATAAAACAGAAGTAGTTTGCAGAGGAAACCCGTATATCTCCGTGGCAATCCACCAGAACAGCAGGCTTCAGCAACATAAGCAAGGTACAGACTCATGGAACCTCCTCTAAAATCCATGGAGGTATCTCATCTCACTGTCTTTAGGAGGCTTTCACTCAGGTCCATTACGGTTATGCAAAAGGCATCAGACCTCATTTCCTCTGTCCCATTTTCTTTGTCTCAAGCTTTTGCAGAGTCAGCCAGTAAATGCTTGGGAAGCATGGACATCGCATTCATGTTCTGAAGAGCAAATGACCCAATATCCCCATAACTCCGCGCTCAGTTTAGCACGAACACCTTCCTATTCATTGCAGCTCCCCTTAGGACCATCACCTACACCCTCCTGTCCTGCTATGTGGAAGATCAGTATGATCCACACAATGTTGAATGCGTCTTAATTGAATCTGAACCTGCCAGGAGGCCGGCACGGTACCAGCAGTCAAAAATAGCATCAGATACACCATGAACTTCATGACTCATTCAAGGCGTTTTCTTACTCCAAAAGCTTCTGACTGAGTAAGACTGGTGGTGGTGGACGTTATTCTTCAGTATATGACAAACTATGTACTTAACAGCAAACACTATTTTCCTCCACTCTCTTCTACACACATTTTACCATCTAATCTCTAATGAGGGCGCTTGCCGAAGGAATTAGTACTGCGCGCATGGATTGCGTGTGTTTCCCCTTTAAAATGTTATTTTCATTTTCCAGGTACTGTTGGCTGGGTGCCTGTGTACAGTACGTCCAGTTTGTTTTTCCACCAGCCACCACTGCTGTGGGAGCTCGCTCAGAGATCGAGAAGACAAACCTCTTTGAGCCTGCCTCCCAAATCCAGGAAGAATGAGCACATAAGCTCGAGCAATATTTACAGGAGTTTTGGCTAGAAACATGAGTGCCAAATGTGGACTATTTTGTTTTCGTGTTTTGCTTTTGTACGCTCAGTCAAAACAAGTTAATTTTAAACTGAATGTTTTCATTTTGGAAAAAAAAAGGAAAAACAGAGTAGCTCTTTGTGAGGTGTTATTTTTAGTTTCCCCAGTCCAAAACGACTGACAAAGGAGTTCTGATTTCTGTTGTCTATAAACCCTTTAGCTTTAGACCTTGCAGTGTTATTTATTATCAAATAAACTTTTCTATTACTTTTTAGACCTTGCTAGTCAAGGATTTACTCCCGGATGAGCACTCACGATCCCCACATAATACAGCGTTGCAGACGTCAGTATAGGCAGTACCACACTGCTGAAGCACGGAATCCCACACGAGAGCATGGAAAAGACTTCTGTTAGGCAGAAGTCCCATTAGATTTAATCCCATTGGATTTCCTCTTTTCTCACTGAGTTTTTGTCCTATCTCACTGCCTTGTTATTTTTCTTACCCTATGCAGCATAGAAAGCTGGAATGACATAGGCCAATATTTCCTGATAAAAGGTATGACATTCGTTCTTACACTCAACTGCTACAACAGGACAAGGAAATTTATCTTTGTATGCACTTGGGCAGACTTTCTCCCCAGTGTTTATCTCGGATAGCATGCTGTCATCTTCATCCCTGACCTGAGGGAACGGCCAGCTCGTCTCAGTGCACCAGCAGTGCCCATGAAAGGTCCTGCAGAGCGATCAGGGCGTGCAATGCCCTGGTGGCCTCTCTTCGCTGCCCAAGCAGTTCTGCTTCAACACCGCTTCCAGACTGCTGGGTCTGATCCTCAATAAGCAAGAAGCAGCTCCGTGTTAATACTAAGTACTCAGCTAAAGTACCCAGCATTACTCAGCTAAAGAACATGGCTCCTCCTAAACCTCTTATTTTTTATTTAGGAAAAGCAATTGTATTTCTATCTGCTGATCACAAGTATTTCACTGCAGAAGCCATTAACCAAGCCATCTAATTAGTTCAGTGTAAGGTGCTTTGTTCTGCTATCAGATGTTCCTGTGTCCACATCTGACCCTGTTCTCAATGTTCTGTGGCCACCACAGCCACAGGTTTTGTTAGCTCCTCATTCAGCTTTCCGTACCCGCTGTTTGCTCAGATGAATGGGCCCTGCCTTGCTGAGCAGAACTCTTTGACAGGTTGACTAGCAGCTTTCCTTGCACAGCCTGGGAAGGGCATAACATCGCTTTAAATTTATGAGTGCCATCAGGATGATTTCAAGCTTCACAGTAACTGTTTCTGCTTTTCCTGCTCCCCCCAAGAAGCATGTGTTGGAGGAGGGGGAATGGAGATTGCTCCTGAATTGTTGGCCCAAATTAAATGCCATTCTGAACAGCAGGTGTGACTTTCCTGGGAGAGAGGTGGTCAGTGTCGGAAATTACCTGTATTTTACCTCCTTAAAATTCATTCTGACAGGATGTGGCTAGGCTGGATGTGCAGAGGTACTTAAGGGAACTCCTTTCCTACTAACCTGTATACTAAAAACATCTTAACCATAGAGAAGTGCAGCTTTGTCTTGAATAATTGGTCCAGGTACACTTATTTGTAAGAATGTATAGGTATTTCTATAGATAGGAAACACTCCCAAGACACAGATGGTAATAATTTGAAAACAAAAACCCTGTGTGTTTATGTTTATGTTGTTTCTTTTCATGTTTACCAGACCGAGTATATTCTAAGGTGATGGAAACCATGAAGATGGACTTACACAGGTGGGTTATCCTATAGAGCTCTAATTAACCCAACCTTTTTATCTGTGTGATTCTTAAGTAGCACATACCTTGACAATGTAAGCCGGACTGAGCGCCCCACGTGAGCTCTAAACCAGGTAGCTGAGGTATTGCTAGCAGCACGGGCACAGGAGTAGGCAACCACTCAACTGGTTGCACACCGTAACACCAGGACTTCAGGTGAATTCATGCCTGTTAAGGAGTGAACTAAAGATTCTTTTGCTTTTGCTTCAAAACAATGTGAAACTCATAGTCTAATTTGATTTCGATATGAACACAGGTGAGACTTGATGGATTTGACTGAATTTTGCCTTGAAAGCTGGTGTGGGGTTTTTTTTCCCTAAGTCAAGTCAAGGCATAGTAGAAATGTGTAACATATTTGCTTCTGTGACCGTAAATATTAAATCTTGGGCTCTGGCCTTTGCAAACTGAACTGTGGGTCTGTGGTTTGGTGCATTTGCAAACCTCAGGCCAGGCTAGGAAAAATTCAGCAAACATAGGCTGAGATTGTTGGCATTGCTGGGAAGTCATCAGATTTCCCTCATCTCAGCTGGCCTCCTTCCTTCCTCCCTCGCAAAGCCCGAGTCTCCTGAAGTTATGGATGTGTGGGAGCAGTAGTAAGTGCAGGGAAGCTTTAAGTGTAAGGAAGCTTTTGTCTGGGAGTCGATGTTGCATTTGAGAACAAAGGGTTAAGCTCATACTCTCATGTTCCTCTACAACAGGGGTCAAAATCCTAGTGAAAAAAACCCACAATTGCTTTGAGCAGAAATACTAATCACTAAAATATTTCTTTTTCCCTTCAATGGCTCGTGTCATGGAGCCGAGTGGCAGAATGCAGCCTTCATCTGCCAGCGGGAATGGTCCCCACCTGAGAAAGACACATTTCCTGCAAAGCATCTCATCAGCTCATCTACCGTGTGCTTCCTCCCACTGACAGGAGATGTAAAACGTTACATATTGGGGACCAGACCAGGGTGAGCAGAGAGCTGAAGCTTCCGTGCTCCAGGTAATAAAGAGTGGGTGCATGATCAGTAGAGAAGTCCCTACATCGCTCCTGCCCATGCCAAAATGCAGAGTTTCAGAAAAAATCGGAGAGGGGGATGACTAACCTGTTTCCTGAAATTCCCCTTACTTATCTGCATGAGGGAAGAATGACGGCTGATAAAAGCAAATCTCCTGAAAAGTTGTTTTGTGTTTTCCTGCTTAGATAGAACTAAGGGGGTACAAACTTACTGTATTTTCATATATATAAATTGAAGTATCGGTGAACAAAAATAATCCTATAATCATTCAAGTCTTCAAATAGTTCATATCTTCAGATAGCCAACACAAATTCAGAAAGAGAAGCAAAAGGGAAAATAAAGAGGGGAAGATAAAAAGGTGGAAGATCAGGAAGGGAAAGGAAACAACTGTGAGGAATTAAAGGTAGAGAAGAGGTCTGAGTAACAAGGGGTGCTGAGATAAAGCTCTTCCTATTGTCCACATCCAGGAGCATGTGGCTGAATCACAAGACTCCTATAGCTAATAAAAGCATTGGATGCATGAAAATACCTGCATCTTCCCACGACAGCGAGCTTAGTTCGGTTCTGTTATTACCGTCTGTGAAGTAAACATGGCCATTAAAAGGGAAAAGTTTATTTTATTTCTTTTACTTCCACCCAAAGTAATTTTATTCTTTATACATTTCTTCATATGCCAGCGGCCTTGCTTCCAACATTTTGACTTTGGCAAGAAGCAGCATAAGTCACTAAAAAAGAACTCCAAGTGTCATGCACAATAAAGCCTTGGGTACAGTTTTCCAAAGGACTGTAAAGTAAAATTTACTGAAAAGCAGGCAAAGAACTCATATCTAGAAATCGAGTCTCTGCTTGTAAAAGTCAGAGGTTAAATTCTTTTTTAAAAAAAGCTCTCACATGCATTTCTCAGGCATGTCCTATCCTTGCTTAAATATTTGAGAGGGGGATAGTCACTGGGATAGGCGAGAACATTTCCATAGACATATGTTAGAAATCTACAGCACAAAATTAAATTACTTCACTCTTTTAAATGACATTTGTAATTTTGACTTATTGGGTATTATGAGCTACAATACAACTTTTTAAAGGTAAAAGGAAAAGTAAAATAACAGCAGCAAGAAACACATCCCAGTGTGTATTTATTTTACTTTGTAATTCAAGTCAGTCCAATTGTGCTGCAGGGTATTTAGTTTATGCAATACTAAAGTTTGAAAACTACACCCCAAATTATTTTTGGATCGTATTTACTGAGATATATAACACAGGAATGATTGATTTATTTGCATGTTTTGAGGTTTTGTATTTTGCTGAGCTTGTGCCTAAATTTTGACTTCTGATGCAGGCAGGCTTTAAAAAATCATATTCCTACCAAAGCAAGAGAAACATTGTTATCCAACTTCCATTTTGAAATGTGAAGAGTAAATGTTAAAAGTAAGTCTTGACTTTTATATGCTCAAAATACGAGTTTCTCTATTGACTTCCACAGGTTGGGGGAAAAGATCTGCAACTGCTTTTCTGATTGCCCAATGCACATCTGTAAAATGGCTGGTCCTGTCGGGCAACGGCTGGTTTCACAGTCCCATTAATTTTACTGTTTGAAGCACTGGTCTTCACAGAGGTGCAGTTCATTACTTAATGTTTAGCGGCCAGCTTAATGGATATGCTTAATTATGTAGCTTCTGGTCTGAAAGAATGATGTATTAGGATGTTCTCATACCATTTTCCTTCGCTGGGCATTGGGAACAAGCGTCCACCATCCCTCCCAGCAGCACGGTCAATATTGGCCACATTGCAGGGCTGGGAATTTGATGAAGAGCCCGACCGCAGCAGGCTTGTCCTGCCTTGTCCCAGGGCAACAAATAGCACCATTTAGGGTGGCCTTTCAGATGTGCCCTGCCAGGGCTAACTCTGTTGATTGCCAACGGCAATCACGGTCCTGTCTCCCTTTGGAGCTTTTCAGAGCTTCCTCTAGCCCAGAATAGAAATGACTTCCCTGGAGCTGTGCAAGCGCAGGGATCACTTGCCTTTTATCTCCTGCTCAGCCTGTGGAATAAATCTCAAAGTCACCCACTCTTGGTCAGCAGCCCAGAGATTTGCAGATCTGGTTTGTTTCCCGCTCAGGAACCCCGATGGTATCGCGGTTCAGAGAGTCAGGGGGAATCGGTCACCCCGGGTGAGCGTGGGGGGCCGGGGGCTCTGCACCCCGCTGCGCTCGCTGCAGGCAGGGGACAGGACACAGCCGTTCTCCTGAGCCGCTCCCCCAGGTCTTTCAGGTCACAGTCCCAAGCAGCAGCGGGGAAAATGAGGCTGCTCGACCTCGCCTGTACGCGAGGAGGAGGAGGAGGAGGAGGAGGGGGAGGAGGAGGGCTGCACGAGGGGCTGCTCAGCAGGGCTGGCAGAGGCAGCTGCCCGGCCCCCTGCAAAACCTTCAGCTACCTCCTGTGGCAAGAGGCAGTTGAGGAGGGCACAGGCTCTCCCAGACTAGCAACTACCAGTGCAAAGTCGTGTTAAGAGGTCCCTCACGCTTCAGTGAAGCTCTGGCTCCATTTCACGCCGGGGGCTGGAGAAGGGGCCGTGGGATGAAAGGCAGCAGTGGAGCACACCTGTAAACGCCAAGCGGGCTGGGACTTGCCTGACTGCCACGAGACCTTCCAGCCATACAAACTAAACCTGAGCACAATGCATGTTTTTAAGTGGGGAAACTATATCCCCTTTTCTCGGTTTTAGGCAATTCACTGTCTGTGCCACTTGTCATTTGGACAAGGGGATATTCTCACGACACCCAACCCCACCGCTGCAGGGAGCAGAAGCTTGTCCATTCATTTTGAGGAATATAGAAGCAAATACTTCCACAACCAACACTCCTCACAAATTTAAGACCCTTTCCCAGTCAAACTTCCCTTTAGGGTTAATTCACAATCAAATGGGATCTGCCCTTCATCACTAACAGGGCTCATTTTGCTCCACCGTGGTTGAATATCTCCAAGGGCTGGCATGCTTATTGTTGGGTTGGGTTTTTTCATGGTAAGACAGAGAAGATGTTTCCCAAGTATCATTTCTCTAGATCAGATTTGACTTGACTAAAAATACGTAACTTCACTAAATGGATAACTAAGGATACATGTCTGAATACAGGTAGTTGAATTAAGAGGAGTTACATTAAGGATTCTACTTTAATAGAAGGAGAAGAAGAGAAATACCACAGAATGGGACAAAGAAAATTCTAAGAAAGCACCAGCCCTAGCCATGAAAGATCTCCTATAGTATTTACTTACATAATGACCATGTCCCAGATCTTGCACTCAGGCAGTGGGGTATGACCATTTTCCAGTCGTGGTTTAAAATTCTGACAATTTGTTGCTTCCCTCCTGCATAAATGCAGATTGTCTGATATGGAAATTTAAGACCTAATTCATACTTTCATTGTTTTTTTTCCTGTAAAATAGGGCTTACAAAACCCCCTAAATGGTGAGGGGGAAGCCCACCTATGGGCATTAGCTTTCACCTCCCATAATCCAAAGAAATGGAAATATATGGAGTAGGATCTGACCCAAGAAACAGTGCTTCTCTTTCTGAACTACCAAAATGAGTCATTTAACAAAATCCATACTCTCAGCCCAGTCCATCCAGATGGAGGTCCTGCAGCTCTCATCAATGGCAAAATATTTTATTTATCTTTCCAACACTTGTATTAGCGTGTCCAATGGAATCACTGGAAAGAAAGAAATGTCTTTTAAACTACTCTGGAAGGTATGGGTATGAAACAGCTCTTCAGAAAGAATTAGATCTTTGAAATCAGAGCTTCACTTTGGCCGTAACACTGATATAAGGAACGGCCACTTAAGAGCTAGGCTTTTGACGCCATCATAAATAAACCCATGGCTGAGGAACGCTACTGAGTTGTGGACAAAGCTAGAAAAAATAGGGAATCTAACGCTGTTTGTGTCTTGCTAATTTTATACCGATCTATCCAGTGGCAGAATGATTGATGTCATTTGTTTTTGACTCATGCCATTTTAGCTCCAGGAATAACAAAATAGAAATGCTTCTATGTTTTACAGAGATTTGTTAGGTTATGCTACCAGCACTGTTTCCCTAATGCCAAAAGAAATGTCAGCATTAAAAATAATTACAAGTGTAAAAGAAACTCCATGATCTAAATTAGTGGATGCACTATGTTATCTACAGAAGGAAGAACTGGGTGTGTTATGTACTGCGCTCAAGGCTAACTAAATTCCTTAGCTTTAGATTGTTTGGCATTAATTACCTGTAATTATTTTTGTCCTTTCATTGAGATTTATATTGTCTGAATCATCCCTTAAAATCTAATTAAATCAGCTATTTCCTTTTCTCTTAGTCCCGTTCAATGCTGAGTTCGTTCTCATTTTTTTCATATTTGGATATTAATTTTTTAAATGTTTGTGAAAATCTCTGGAGGAGAGGGATTCGCGTGAAACAACGTGACGTGAATGAATGCACCTCACTGATTTCTGAGAGATTTTATGCACTCAAGTGACTAGATTTTCCAAAGCATTTAGAGATCTTGTTTGATGCCTTTTGCAAATCCGTTTCTGGGCTCGCTATGATACTGTCCCACTGCTCGCGTGCAAACTTCCCCATGAGCTGACCCTGTGGTCCCAGATTTCGGCTCTCGCCATGCCCCTTCCTCGCTCAGTCTGCGAGGGACGTGATTCTCCACAGCTCCAGCACTGAGCTTTAGGTCTCACAAGAGAAGCCCAGGCTTACAGCTCCATAGCATCCTCGGTTCAATCCTAATGTGAGAGCAAATGTGATGGCTGTTGTAATTGCAGGATTAATGCTAATTAATTACTGTCATGGTTGCAAAGGCAATTTTGACTACACAACAAAAGATCCTCTCTTTCTTTCTGTCTTTTTTTCATATGTGTGTATGTATATATAAAAAAATGCATTTTTAATCTATTTTTATGCTTTGCTTTCGATAAGGAGAGAAGACTTGCTCTCTGTGAATCCCTTTTGTAGCTCTGTTTTGAAGCTGCAGGGTATTTATTCACTTCCTCTGACAATGGATCTGTAGAAACTCCATCAAAACAGAAGGGGTTGCACCTGTGTAAAACTGCTTTCAACGTTGCATCTACTGTGTAGTTAGAAGTAAAATGTGCACATTTTCAGAATCCCACAGAACCCAAATATTTGCTTTAAATAGATGCGAGTGGGGTCACGGCAACATCTCTGAGATCCTAGTCCCGTGTTCATCACTGCTCTTTTTAATTCCTCTTATATAATCCGTGAAAACTAGGAAGTAACAAGAACTCTTTAAGCCACAAGCAGAGAAAAAGTCTTTGTAAAACAAGAGCAAACATTGATGTTTGGAATCCAGAACTTGGACTTATTAAAAAGCACAACAGGGGCACACATAGACAGAAAATTGTAATGCCTTCAGGTTCTCAATATGCAGGAATGTGAGAATACCAGTAATTGTCTCCTGAATTAAAGTCCTCCTCATAATCACGAAATGCTTTAGTAATTTTAAGGCGTTCTTCTCAAACTTTTTAATTTGCTCTTAAATTGAAGCACGTCTTACACCAGAATTGTATAGTGTGCACTAACTGCTGATCCTGGCTTACAGCTTCAGTGCGTTACTGTGCCTCATTCCCACGTAATTGCATCTACTTCCACACAACCGTGCCCTTTTCCACCCCTGCTCTATGCATATGCGAAATGCGTTTTAATTCTAAGCAACCCCTCAGCATATGCCCTTTTAATTCTGAATTCTACCCAGAGGAACGAGGGGACGTGCTCTGCAGAGCTGAGTGAAGGCATGGCTAAACACAAATCCTCCGGTGCTTCTGCAGCATCATCAGGAATCCAATGGGAGTACGCACGGAATAGATATATATTTTTTTCATCCAAGCAGTGGAGCAAAAGTGGATTATTTAAAAGAAAAAAAAATCCACAAAGCTGTTTTGTGGAAGAAAGCAGGTAGTCTTCCATTTAAATGCATTTGCAATTCTGGTAGCTGGCTTATATATGTAGGTGGGAGAGCTTAAAACATTTAATGGAACTTTCTGATAGTTTTCCCAGCTAATATCTAAGGAGAAGCAAAGTGAATTTTAGAATCTTACGCCGCAATTTTTTAAAGCTCTTCACAGATGTATGTTTTAACAGTATGAGAAGACATTATTAATTCTCTTAATTGCTTGAAACGCTGTCTGTTAAAGTAATTGGGGAGTAAATTGGTTTAGCTGGAAGTCAATGTCATGCAGCCAAACCACCAGATTTTAGAGGCAAATAACAAAATTCAATTCAAAGAGTAACGGCTTGTGTCACAGAAAATCATATTCACATAAGCAGGAATAAGAGGTTTTATGCTGCTCATGTATTTTGTGTTATAAGAAACTACCTGATCGTGTACAGGAAGGGAGTGTGGATTTAGACAGGATGATAAGAAAACGCCTGCTCTAGCCCCCGTCCTCCATATATTCTAAACTCTGAACTTGTTCCAAATTTCCAGTCCCGTTTAATTTATCTCTTGCTACTCAGTAGATGAGAGTTGTCATGGGGTGATTCCAGAGGGGTCACCGCAGTCGCACCGGGGATCGCTTTCTCCCGTGAAGTGTCAGCGTTGTTGACTACCAGCCACAGGAAATTAATACGGGGGTGCACACGCCAGAGCTGAGGCATCATCTTCTCCCCAATGCACGTTTATTTCTGGCAAGCCGTGATCCAGCCCTGACCCACGCGTATTTCGTGCATACAAATGGATGGAGTGAGCAGTGAACATTCATTCTGGCACAGTCAATAGAGTCTTTTTTACTGGAACTATCCTCCCAAATTCCTTGTGTTTTCTTTAACAACAACAAAAAAGCAGCATTAGAGTTGTTTTCCTTTTCAGTGGTAGTTAACAGTGCACCTCACATTAAATACAAAGAGATGAGAACTCTGTATTGTGAGCCAAATCCTGAACTGAAGGAAATCAATATTCAGCGGATCAACATCTGTTTACCTCAGCTGAGAGCTGAGGGCAGCACTGGAAACTGGACGGCACATACCGCACATGAAATGAGTTTTCTGCAGATACTGGGGCTGGGGGGAATACCTAGCTGGTTTTCCAGTGTTAACGCCAACTACTGTGTTTTTTCTTCTCAACAGATTGGATTGATTGGGACAGTAGAGTGAGCTCAGCCGCCTGTTAGAATCTTGTAATACAATTTCTTGTGCAACTGCCAACATATAATCTTATGGATAATTACAGTTTAGGAGCATTTTACTTAAGGAAACTATAATTAGTGCTGTAATGGTTAGAATAAGGTTTGAAGGCTTTATTCACAGCTAGTAACTGATGATCAGTGCAAACTCTAGAAGTCATAGGGATCTGAAGCATGAATAGATTCATTTTTCCTGGTGCGTGTCCAAACAAGAAAAAAAAACACAATATAATTCATGCTTTGACACTGATGGAAGAAGGAGGGGAGGGAGGGAATTGCAAATATACCTCAGTAAAGTGTCCCACTGTTGGATTGCCTAGAGAACCAACAAAAGCTTGCTCATGTCCAGGGAAGTCTTCCTTTGTCTGGCTCAGACCCTGAGCTACATGAAGGACCATCTTCCAAAACAAGGTGTGTATATCCACAGTTTTATCCATCACTAGAAATGTGTCCTTTCCCATGCCTACTTTCAGTACGTTAAAAAGTAGATGTATGTTATTATCTTAGACTACATTATCAGCTAGAGATCAAAAAGTCTCCTTTCCAATGACACATTAGATACATAAGATGCGACTCATTGCACCAGCTTTCAATTAGCTTAAAGTTAAGCTAAGCCAGTCTAAGCCCATGCCAATCCCTTGGCTTCTTTGTACAACAGATAAAAGGGCAAAGGCACTTCCAGAGGGTGATTTTCTCCATTTACCTTTGAACTCTGTGACTGCAACCACTAGGTTTTTATGGAGGTTTACCTATTATACAGCAAAAATGAGAATTTAGTCCAAAAGTAGTTTTGATGAAGACAAGTGGAAATATTGGGGGAAAATTATAAGCAACAGAGTTGAGGGAAAGGGCAAGGGGGAAGGCTTACCAAACACAGCTCCAAAGCTCCAGTGACGGTTGGGGTTAGATTTCTTTTACCTAGACACCCTCACAAGACATAAGCTTTTTATTTCACCCTGTTAGAAGGATACTATACACGTGTATTGTGTGTCCGTATTAACAAGATAAATAACTGCTTTTCAAGACATCACTGAAAAAGTGATTTTACCTTCCTTCCTACGTGCCAACACATGTGTTGAAGGATTTGGGTTTTGTTTTTCCTGACATAAGTGAAGACATCACTAAAGAAAGCAAGTCATTTCTTCTGCCTCGGGATTTAGCAGTTTTTATCTTACAAAGCAAGCAAGCTGAACCTGGGTCTTGGGTAGGTGAAAAGTTCCCATAAAAAAGACATTCGCAGAGATATAGGACTGGATTGGAGCTTTATCGATTTTATCATACCGCTTCTGCAGAAGCATACCAGCTGCTTCAGAGAAAAGTACCGGAAGCCTTACAGAAGGCAATTATGAAATAACTTGCTGACAGGAAAAAATTCTTACTAGCCTCCATTAATTAGAGGTTATCTTATGTCCTGGCAGCATGAAGACTTACATCCTTTCCAAAAAGATTGTCATGCTATTTATCATTTTTGATCTTCACTAGCTTTTAAACCGCATCTTAAACCACATATTTCTTGGTTCAGCTTTCAAGACTTAATGGCACAAACTGAAGAGTATTTATTTACAACAAAGACATAAACTCTTTTGTGTAAATCATACCGAATTCTTCATTATATCACAAATTATTGCTAAGCATAACAAAATTGAGTCATCTGGCACCAAAAAATAAGCAGAGCTTTGAGGATTTCCCTCATAAATTCAGCAGGACATAATCACATTCTGTAACAATGAATTATAACAAACAAGATGAGTTTTCCTACTTTAAAAATCTGCTATTAATTATTAACTGGATCAAGCTTCTCTCCACTTGCTTGACCTTATGACAAATGTGTTTGGGAAATTTCCCTCTCTGTATTTACGCCTGTCCCTCTCTGGCATATGATGCTAGGGCACACGCTCGGGCTTACGTCTGACAAGGAGAAGTCTAAACTAGATGGTTGTAACCCTGGAGCTGGAGACTGCAGACATGTAAGAGTGGTGAGAAACACCCAGCCAGAGTCCCTTACAATGTTTAAATATAACCATATGTCGCCCTAGGCAACGAAAACTGGCTCGCTGTTTCCCCCGATGCTAGACACTACGAACACTTCTACTGTTTTTACAACTGATCCTTAAAGTAGCGCTGCAGTGTACGAGGCTGATCATGGTGTAGCCCAAGAATTACGCCATGTAGCTGATTTTCAGCCACCAGCACTCTTAGTTTGATCTTGTACCTGCCTTTGGCCGTCCCGCTTTCAGGTAAAGGGGTTTTGGGTGAGGAAAGGGGCCTGGAGGCTGACCATGCTCCTCTTAATCTCCCTTCATCTCTCCCTGTTTCAAAGCGGGTTGTGTTTTAGTTGGTTTATTCGCAATGTTTTGGCTGGTGGTATTCAGTATTGCTCTTGCCGCTGTAAGCCGTCCTCATGTAACACTAGCATGCATCCAGTTGATTCAGCTGGGACTGGAGAAGTCCCGACCTGCCTCTGCAGCTGCCAGCTGGGGTGGAAGGACCCCCTCAGCTCCCCTCCGCCTGGAGCACGCCTTGGCTAAGATGCCACAAGCTAGACTTGTTTTCACTTAGGAGACTGCTTATATCAAAAAGGGTCTGATCCAGTCTCGCATGCTTTGAAACCTGTCAAACTGTCTGTGGCTCAAATCAAAGTTTTACATTTCTTGTCATGTATGTCAACGGTTGCCCTTTCAAAGAGTACAAATATTGCCTTTGTTTCTGTGACAGACACCGTCCTGCCCACCCCTCTCAACACTCCTGGTGTGGTTTCTATGATTTTTTTATTCTACTGGAACTTCCTGCCACATCTGTTACTCAACAGAAACCCAAAAGGAAATCAGCTTTCACCTGTCAACTGCCATGTGCATATGACCTCCCCTTTTCCACCACTTTCCATTAATGTCTTTCATCATTTCAAGGGCTTTTTCACATTTACTTCTTTTTCCATCTGCTCCTTTGGGAAGTGCCATTTTCCTTTTTAGCTACAACCCCTTTGTTTGTCATGTTTACTGCATCAACCCTACACACAACGCCAGCTCCTGTTTGTCCTTGGGAAGTGCATGCTTTGGCCTCAGGAAGAGGTCTACCCATCTGTGTTCCAGTGGTGGCCTTCCTAGGAGAAGGGTTACCTTTGGCGTCCACCGCTGCTTACCATCCTGGCTCTGCAGCATTCTCTCTTGTGCAACAGCTGTTTGGCTCACAGCACGCAACCGTTTCCTCCACCCTACTGACCCAGTGCTACGAAACAGCAGTGACTTGCAAAAATCCAGATGGATGGAGTAGAGAGATGGAAGCTTTTTTTTATGTGACCCAAAGACTCGACATTCAAGCAGATTTGGCAGATATTTTATACTCTACAGCACGAAAAATCCCTAAATGCATAGGCAGAGGATTTCAGATGGAAGAAGCTTAAGCAGAAATTAAGTGTGTACTCAACACAACGGTTGCACAACAGTTGTTCCACATTACTCAGCTTAGATTTACATACTCCCTAAAACTTCCCAGTGTAAATAAACTGTAAGTCTATACTACTTATGAGCATGAAAATACACAGCACTTAAAAACAGCCAATGCAACTACCATAAGTACACAAAGAATTAAGCAATTGCACGTGATCAGAGGCCAGCTACTGATGGGGAAGATCGATATTGCTCGAAGCTATGAATCATTCAAATTTGATTCTTCTCAAACTTAGATCAGATTGCTATTATTATAACCAGAACTCAGTGAAGTCATTTCTAATTTCATCCGTGCAATGTATTTTCACATATCTAAAAGTACAGGAAGAAATCCTGCACCATGGAACTTGATTGGCCATCAACTTCCGTAGAACTAAATGTTCACCCACAGGATTCTCTTTCCTCTTCTGGCCTCCGCTGCAGTCCAGGGCTTAGCAAAATACAGAGAAGCTCAGAAAATAGCCACTTTATTTCCAGCATCTCTAAGGGATCAGTCTCATGGGAATATGGACACTTAAGGTTACTGGGGATAGAGAGTTTTGGAGGGGCAGCCCTCAAACTGCTCACAGCAACATCGGACTACTTTCGCAGACACTCTCTTTCTTTGGAGGGTTTTGAAAGTGTGTCTTCATAGTAAATGTGCTGTTAGGTACTTTCCAGAGGAATCTTTATGTTCATGATCTGACTTGGAAAACATTTCTTAGACGCGGTGTTGGTTTCCAGCAAGGTTCTGTCTGGCTCCATGAAACACAAAGCTCATGTGACTGGCCCAGGGTGATTCAGATCCTCATCTGGTGTTAGATGCCGGCAGCCTCCTGGCACTCTGTCCTCCCATCTGACCACATAACCACTTACGTTCATAAGTATAAAACTCTCTGAACTTTTCTCCTTTGTTCAATTTTCTGCATGCATAGGCCATGGTTGTTACGCCTTACACGTTACGTTATGATAATGCACATACAATCTGTGTGTTGTTCCAGCTCTGCTTCTTTCTTTGGTGTTTTCTCTCTGGATGAAACCTGCACCTCTTTAAATTCAACTAAATCTTTTTCTTCATGCAAATAGCATCAAGATTTGGCCCAATTCACATTCTTGGTTTTATCCAGTATTTAGGGTATCTAGTATAATTCTCTATATATCCATCCCCTAGATACATGTTTTAACAATGTCAATGAGGCACTGTTTTTGTGAGGACACAAAAAGGACTTTTTATTATTTTACCAATCATTTCAGTGTTTACTTTCATCTGACCCTTATCAACTTCCATCCAGAAAGTTTACTCCTGCATGGTTAAATATATAAACATGCACCCACACACTTATCTCTGTGTTCATACACATCCACACAAATAAACATTTCCAAACATTTCCGGGTGGTGGTGAACTGCTGTCTCTGCGAAACAGGCGTATGGACAATACGGATCTCCACAGGCTCATCAGAGGAAGTGGGAGCTGGCAAAAGTGATGACATTGACTATCGGACACGGACACTCGGTACCAGAAACTGTCATGAGGAAGACAGTAATCTACCGTTGAGAGAATTTGCAGCAGGGTAATGTTATAGGTCCGCCTGTGGGCCCTCAATTATGACCATATTCCTGGCTTAGCTTTTGACATGACATACACAGCAGAAAGATGTATTTCTGAGAATTACTTTTAGTTTAAGTAAATAAGAAATTCCTATTTCTGGTACCACCACGTGGGTGGCATTTCTTATTTTGAAATGACATGGTCCACAAAAGGTGCCTCAGAGAACAACGACCGGGAAGTTCAAGTGTTAATAAGCTTTAATTTTAACATTTTACAAATGTAAAACTTAACTACAGCAGGTCTTGTTTCATTTTTCAACCTGTTGTCAATTCAGTGCACAAAACCAGACAAACTCGAATGCCTGGGGTCCATTTTTTATAGAATCTTCACTCCAAAGACGAAGTGAGCTGCTACCTACTGAGCACTGTTAAAGACCTTGCAGTAGCATCTAGCAGTGATGTGAAGTGCCAGAGCTTGGAAAAGAGCTTCTTGGGGCCTTCCCAGTATCACAAAAGAAGCACTGGCTGGATGGGACTCAAAGTTAAAAGGGATTTTCTGGCCTTCCAACCAACTTGTGTCTGTCGGTACAGGTTCACTCTGACGGATTATGATCCTCCAAGGTATTTATGCACCCAGGTCTCCTTGATGTTAGACCTTTAGCGGTAGGCATTAAAGAACTCAAATCACTACTTCTGCCTACTCAGAACATCATGATTTTGTATATCCAGGTCTCTGCCTTCCACTCCCTTCAAACACACAGAAAGACAAGCACTGTGTGACGCTCACACAGCTTCAGCAGGGCTGCTGGGCAGGAACTGCGACCCAGAGCAATCTCCAGCATGGCTGTTGGTCGTGACTTAGAACGAGGAGATACGGTCTAAGTCTCATCTACCATGAGGAGAAGAGCTCTAATGCTCTATCTTTTTAAATAACAATCTGACTTTTTTATTTTCTAATTAATTTTTGAAAGACAGTGGCAGCCACCACACTTTTTTATAAGCAGACTAATGTATCAGCGTGTGCTAGACATAATCTGGGAATGTTTCCCTCCTGGAGGCCTGTGCTGGTTTTGGCTGGGATAGAGTTAATTTTCGTCACAGTAGCTGGGATGGGGCTGGTTTGGATTTGTGCTGGAAGCAGTGTTGATCACACAGGGATGGTTTCGCTACTGCTGAGCAGGGCTGACACAGAGCCAAGGCCTTTGCTGCTCCTCACCCCACCCCACCAGCGAGGAGCTGGGGGGGCACAAGGAGCTGGGAGGGGACACAGCTGGGACAGCTGACCCCGACTGACCCTAAGGATATCCCACACCATATGACGTCATGCTCAGTGTATAAAGCTGGGGGAAAAAGAAGGAAGAGAGGGACATTCGGAGTGATGGCGTTTGTCTTCCCAAGTAACCGTTACGTGTGACGGAGCCCTGCTCTCCTGGAGATGGCTGAGCACCTGCCTGCCCATGGGAAGCAGTGAATGAATTCCTTGTTTCGCTTTGCTTGCGTGTGCGGCTTTTGCTTTCCCATTTAAACTGTCTTTATCTCAACCCATGAGTTTTCTCACTTTTACCCTTTTGATTCTCTCCCCTGTTGCACTGGCGGTGAGTGAGCGAGCGGCTGCGTGGGGCTCAGTTGCCGGCTGGGGTTAAACTGCAACAAGGTCTCATGGGACGAGGTGGGGAACGTGTACCTTTGGGGACTCCGTGGAGCGGACGATGTGCCAGGCTGCTTGGCAGGGTCAGGGCTGAGGCAATTCTGGGTTTACAGAAGAGCTCAAAACCAGGGGAAACTTTAAAGCCAGAAAGTGGCAGCTGTGTGTAGTTGAGAGGCCTCTGAGGTGAGGCAATAAATGATTAGTGGTTTCCATGATCTCACCTTTTGACTTAGCTGCCCTATTTAGCCTCTGTGACTGTTTACATGGAGCTAGCCCTTAGTAACTTGCTCAGTGTGAGGCAAGAAGTGTGTGCTCTGAATAAGAACAGGCCTTTCATGTCTATTTTTAATGCTTTTGAGGCTCTCACTGAACTTCCTCTCCTCTGTTTTATCCAGCAGACTATACCTGCAAAAGGGTCTTGGTAAAGCCACCAGCCCTGACACCTAAAAAGGGAAGGATATTTGCCCTTCACCACCTCATGCCACCTTTTTAAGGGATGCCACTGTACTGATTATAGAGAAAGGCTAAAGAGATTTCCCTAAACAGTGACAAAAAAAGTATGATTTTTTTTTTTTCTATTTTTGATAAAACTCCCAAGTACATATTTGGAATAGCACATACTCAAAATGTTGGTGGAATAAACTCTGAATCTGGATTTGTCAAATTTGGCAGCGGTGAATTTACCAAACTCACAGCCGGGAATCACTACCTTTGATATTCAAAGTTTGGACCCTCAAAACCCCAGTAAGATTTGCAATTGTCTAATTTTCTGGGTATTTGGGTTTCTGCCAGTGAAGTTTTCAAAGCACCTACATCCCTGCTTCTGCACATATAGAACCTGATCCTTAACATCATTGAGAAGGCTGGTACCTCTCTCAGCCTTAAGCCATAGCAAGCTTCATCATAGGATTCCCTGCCTGTCCGTCCTGGGTAGATTTGCTCAAAACTTAACCATTCTTACAGAAAAAAAAAAGCAGCTCCTTTTCACGTGCAAGCAGACATAAAAATAGGCCAGTTGAAAGCAGGATGTCACACTGTGATTTCAAGTGAAAATGCTGGCACTTTCATCAGGAATGTAATGACTCAAGTCCCTAAATACGACAAAACCAAATAAATAATAACAATAACAAACCCAGGACACCTAAATTCCAAAGCAGTGCTTCAAAACTTGTATTTAAGTCATTGCCCATAGACCACTGATTAAAGTACTTACTTGTAAAACTCTAGGAATATTTTTTTTTTTTCCTTTGGTTGAGGTGACTCAACCCTCACCTCCCACAGACGTGTTCCAACCCTAACCGCTAAAATGTATGGTTTTCTGAAGTGGGGATTTCTCATGTTAAAGGTATTTCACTTTGCATAGAACAACTAAATAGTCTTTGGGCAACGGAGAGTATTTGAAAATTATGCTTTAGCCTATGTTTAAGGATATTAATCTTCCTGGAGGGAGGTTGGCTGTCCCACACAGCATAGATTAGCAGGTAGGTTGCAGGTGTTGCCAACAGAGGAAGGTGAAGAAAGGGGCTTTTCTATTTCTTGAGCAAGTATTTGAACCACAAGCCCGATATTGGGCTTTCTAGTTGATTGATTAAGAAAGCCCGCTTGGAGAAAAGTTGGGAGTAAGTGAGCTGCCCCAGCCAGGTTGTGTGAAGAAGAGAGTTTGCTCTGGCTTCAGCCAGCTGCAGGGCAACTGACCCCAGTCCTCTTGCTGATGCTGCTGCTCTCCAGCCCTCAGACCCGATGTCTGAGCGGTTCCCACCACCCACCTGGATCATTTTGCCTCTTTGGTTTCAGTGGCCACCAGCAGCGTCTCATTCCCCTTGCAACCCACGCCCTGGTTCTACCCTGTCGTGTGCTCCCTCTGTTAGCACTCTGGCCATCTCTGATATCATCCTGGCATGAAAGCATTCCACAATTGCACATCCCAGGCAACTGTTTACCCAACTCTCATCTGTACTCGTGTGATAACAGCATCACCTTGTACGTGGGAGAGTCTATGACACTTTACAGGCCCCTTAGTTGTCCTCTGGGAGCTACATATTTTCTGTGGGCTGCTGGCTGCAGAGCCCTGCCTATGTGGCAATGCAAATGATGACCTCTTTTTTTGGAAAGAAAGTTGCCATGACTGCCAAACTAAGTGCGGTGTTCGTATGCATTGGGCACAGTCTGAGCACATCATCTGACGAGTTACCTTACACTGCTAGATTGGTAGGTGTCTTAGTTTCTGAACCTCGAATGGACTGAAGGATATGGACGTGCTCCGTTTGCTCTATTCAGGCCTTAGGGCATGTTCAGGGACAGAGCACTGAACACCAGTTTTAGCAAAAATTAATTACCTCAGGCCTCAGCGATGCCAAAATGCATTACATGTCTCTCTTTTTTTTTTTTTTTTCCCCCCTGGATGATTTGTGAACTTTCATGGCTAATGCCTCTTAAGTTTACTTTCAGGCTCTTTAGTGAAATGTTGACACGGCTCTCATGCCCAGCTTTGGTTGTGATTTCAAGTGACTGTCACGGTAATGTTAAAGTTTGACCTAAAAGTTAGATGTTGCAATGAGGAGCTTGAGTCTTCCCAAGCACATTTGTGCTATGCCCACCACCCTGTTCAGCAGTACTCCCCAAAGACCAACTCAGCTCTTTGATTTCCTATTTTCCTCAAGGCTTTTAAACCATCCTTGTTCTTAATACACTTTGTTGATATAGCCCTGTGGGAACCCTACAATATCACTGCCCTGGGGAGGACTGCTAAAGGCAAAGCTAATCTAAAGGTTCTCTTTTTATCGCGACTTTTCTGGCCCAAGCTCATACATACGGTTGCCCACACATTTGCTAATGTGAACAGATGCTTTGCAAATATCTTTGAGAGGAAGGTCAGCTCTGTATATCAAAAGCTCACAAGTCAAGCTGCACTGAAAGGCCTCTTTAACCTCAACCTTAAGCATCCTCAGCATATCATTAGGAAGATTAGCAAAGCCTTTAGCACCCCACTGGACCTCCTTATGTATGGAAAAGCCTGGCAGATCAAAGGAATCATTACTTCAAATAGCTTGTGACTTATCTTGTGCTTACCCTGGCACCACTGACCTCTCAATCATCATATTTTCTTCCACTAGGAATTGCTTTTAAGGACAACAGTTTATCCTCCGAGAGCCTTGTTTTGACCTTTCCAGCTTTCCTAATATCCCTTACTAAAATGTGTAATTAAAAGTGACAAACCAAATACTTGGTAAATAAAATGTGTTCAAAACAAGAAAATATTTGGTTCTGCTAATGAAGTGACTAAGAATACGAGTAAAGTCATGTTTATTGTTTATAGATTTATCTTGTACTTGGCAGAAACTCTTCACAAACACCGAGGTCAATGATATTTGACCTTCTTTGGCATTTTCCAGCTAAGATGTGAACGACTAAAGAGGGCTAAAAGGTTAGTCCCTGTTCTGCAGCCGCATCCATACGTGGGTGTGTACGGACCTTTACACCCACGCAGAGACCTAGAGACGTCAGCTAAGCGTTTCCCAGCTGCAAGGCCCACCCACGTGGACTGATGGCAGGCATAGGTGCCTGATTCATGAGCATGCTTTTCATAAAACTATATTATTCGTCAGCTTAGAGTATTAATCACTTTACTCTATATTTAAATTTCCTTCAGGGGCTTGTTATTTATTCTGTAGGTGTGGTTTAGCGTGTTTTAATATGAAATTCACTTTAATTTAATCAGCCCTAAAATATTTTCACGTTTATTACTTACGCTTAAAGCTGAATTGAGATATATATGCAATAGGCAAGAAACGTGTTTTTGTAAATAATATATTTGACCTTTACCTTTTTCAAAATTACAGCGCTGGCAACTCCTGCCTAAATGACTCATTTGAAGAATTAAAAATCAGGTACGTAGCTGTTCTTCCAACATATCTATTTCAGTTGAGTGTCAGCTGCCATTTCCATTGTAAGTCCCATTTTCATGGCTATATAATTGGATGTTTTCAATTATATGGGGCTTAAACTTCACTTAGTACTCCTAACTTAACAAATAAGCATGGCAATTCAAAGTTAAACCACTAAGTAGTCAGGGCTGGTTCAAAAAGTGTCATTTAACAATAAAAGGGTAAGATTTGTGTTCTGAGGTTTTCATACAGATGGTGAAAAGGATCATGATAAAATTACAGTTTAGATCGGTTCAGTTTGAATTTAATGACTGTGACGTTTTAACAGCGTTTTAAACTAAGTATTTGGTTACTTCCATTCTTTTTCTTTTTTAATTAACTTTCAAGCACTGCACCATTCCAACAGCTGCAATATGTATCGTCTACCAGATATCAGCAGTCTCCCATCCTTAGACAGACGGGGTATGCAAACAGTCTAATACTAATTAGCTGCAATTAAAATCAGTATCAGGCAAAGAAAACATACAGTTTTTATACAGTGGTCCAGAATCTTTTGAATCAGAACCAGAGATATTTAAAAAAAAAGTCAGCAATGTAATCCCAAGTTGTGTCTCATTTAACTCCGTGATAGCCGTCTTTTAATCCTGACTTTAACAGACAGAGAAACGTACCCTTCGTGCTCTGCTGTCACGTAGATGTTAAATTTGTCAAAACTCCGGTGACAGACAAAAGCCTAGAAAGACAATCATTAAACCCGATTGTTTTCAAGAAGATAAATTCTAGCTATTAGAATCTAAGACATCTAAGAGGATGTGTGCACAATAAGGGAAAAATTAGTTGCCACATAAGAATTTTATTTATTTGCCACTGTTGCTCTCAGAGGCACAAGTCAGAATTCAAGTTGACGTACCTGTGAGGTCTGTGCTTGTAAGAGCAGATGAGGTGATTATCAGACCATCTGAAAGCAGAACCTCTGTCGCAGCAGCACGTCCTGCCTTCGGGACAGGGTTCATCATGCAGGGGCCCCAGGCGACCGGTGGGAGAGCTTAGAAATGTCTTCTGTACACAAGCGTGTACATGAGTATAATGTGAAGCAATATTTATCCTCGCACTTTACATGTGTAGTGGTGATAGGAAGGCAAAGATGGACTGTAGAATTGATCCTGTTTTGATGATTAAAGGGACATGCACTTGTCACAACTAGGCCAGTGGGTTGGAGAATCACACCGTCACTGGTCTAGATCACTGGTCTGAAAGATGAGGAGCAAGTGTAAAGTCATAAATCAAAAGATGTTACACAGAAGTAACTAAAAAGCAAACTAGCTAGGAACAAAGGAGTGAATGCTGGAGTGAACTGTAACATCTCTGAGCTGATCCCAGCCTTCTCCCTCAAACCTTCTCTCCGAAACACAAAACCTCTTCTCGTCACCTCGTTCGGCAGGAATGACACTTTCCTCTTCACGTCTCAGTGATGGGTCTGTCACCAGTTGTTGGCGCTTGCAAGAGAGCCAGTCTCATACAGGCTAGGATAAGGATTAGCTTTGTAAAGGTGCATAAGGCTCTGCTGGCTTAAACCAGAAAAGAATCGGGCTCCCATGATCTGACGGGACCACTTGATGTCACTACCTAGTGTGTGGATATTTGCAGCCTGTGTGAGACACGTTGCAGGAAAAGTTGCCCACAAAAGAGATGCAAGTGCTCCTAAAGTGCAATCGATGGATTCAGTGTTTCTTATACAATATTGTGGAAAAGACTAGGAATCTTTAAGAAATCCCCTGCTCCCCTTTGAAGGATACACCACTGTTCATCATCAGGTAAACTGGTATGGGACATGGTGCCGCAACAGTCCAGAGTTCTCTGTCTTATTTTACTGCTGAGGAATTCCCTCACGTTGCTTCCACGGGGACTTTTTAAAAAGGGTGATAATGTTTTTCTGGCTGTTTGTACTCTAACACCAGAGAGGGAAGAAGTCCTTTCACTCCACGCGCTGACCTGGGAGTCGGGGCACGCAGGGTGCCGTTATCAGTTTTGCCACAGGCTCCTGCCTGTGCTTGGGTGAGTTATTTAGGCTCTCTGTGCATCCTTTATTCCACATGATAAAAGAGCAGGCATAATATTTATCTACATGGCTATTTATTATTAATTGTGAGGTGCCAGAAAGTGTACCAGGCGCCTTACAGTACGAGGGGAGGTCTGCGTGCTCAGCTGGGCGTGCCGAGCTGCGCCGCGCCGTGTTGTCCCGTGGGACGCTGGCTGGATGCCACCACTGCGATAACTCACGTCCCAGGAGGTGGGATGTTCTGGGCAGAGGTACCCGGGCTGTACCGTGCTTCAGTGATTCACTTAAGGCTTTCAGGTATTGTTACAAGTCGAAGGGAAGTTGCGAGATTGCTACATGCTGCCCTTAGGACGGGGTACCTTATTGACGAACTGAATCTTAATGTCCCGTGAGAAGATCTACAGAGGTGATTTAGTTCAACAGGAGTCGCTTTTCCTGTGAGTACTTCCTGAGGGTGAACTCTATTTTAATAATTTAGTAAAAAAAAAAAAAAAAAAAAAGGCAGGGAAAGAAAAAGAGATTTCTCTTTTCTCTTTATATCCAAGACTTAATAAATACATAGTCAAAACCCAGGTAAACTTTGTAAGATATGCTTAATAAGTATATGACATATTTATGAAAAAACAATAGCACTAGACTGAACACAGCTTTACCCATAGGACGCTGCCAGGGTTTGATTTTTTTCCTACATTTCCCTCCTTCTTGGCTCAAGTCACAAGTGCTGCTTTTTTTTCCCCCTGAGGGAGCACTCGCAAGTGCGTGGGCATGGCAGATGATAGCTGGTCCCAGCCAGATGTAACATCATTGGCATCTGAGGTCAATGTCTCCTGCCATAATCCCACGTTTTTCACCCGTTCACCTGGTGTATATTTGTAGTCTGCTGGCATCACCTTGGCTGCAGATAAGGGGTGCTGGGGTGGAAAAATAGGCAAACTTGGTATCTTGGTGCTTTCACTTGTATCCAATACCCATCCCTTTCAGGTAGGACCTTAATGGTTCGGGATCTCTGTATATTGCAGCAGGTTTTCTGCCTGGGGTGGAAGCAGAGATGATTAGATTCCCTTCGCTCTACTTTATTTGGCGCTGAGCCCCTCTCCCACGTTTTGACTTAGCAGCCCAGGCTACTCCTGACCACAGGCAAGCGGGACAGCACCTTGCACACGTGCGGCGCTAACGCAGGGTCCCTCTTGCACGTGTCTGTCTGCCTGCGATGGCTGTTCTGGGAGAGGCGAGGAGAATTCCAGCAGCATTGCTCACTGCCGTCATGCTTTCCTCCAAAGAGAAACCACAAACCCACCGTGGCTGTTCCCCCCTTCCCTCCCAACACCTTCGTTCACCTTGCTGTTGCAAAGAGAAACCCACTGGGAGCATCAGGCACCCTGCTGCGCTGATGTATGTGGGATGGAGGGGGCAATTTCTGTCCCAGAAGGCTCCATAGTTGCTGCTCCCAGGGCTAATCCTACACAGGCACGGGGACTTCTTCCAAAACCTGCGGTGCGAAGCGGGAGAGTCGTGCGATGCTGGCACAGACCTGATGAACCTTCTTCCGCACTGGAGGGGAAAGAGCTGTGTGGTGGACTCCAATCATGTATCATTAGCATTCATAAAACTCATTTCCTACCAGGAACAGCCACTGAGCTCTGAAAAATCATAATTTCACAGCAGATTGCCGTGCAAGTTGAAGTAAATCCCCGAAGCAGTGCACCGCACGCTCTGTCCTGAAGCGCGATATGCAACCCCCAGAAAGCTCGCTAGAGGAGATACAGAACACTCTGTCTTAAATGGTCTTTGCTATATATATAAATGCTTTTTTAAACATATGTGTATATATATGTAAATGTGTGTATATGAGAAGTAGATAAATACCCTGGGAAATGCAATTCCCTACGAATGATAGCTATTATTAGAAAGAAATACGAGACCCTATTCCATCTCTGTACCATCTGTGTTAAAAAGCAGCTTTAAGGATCTAGCATCACTAAAAAAGCCGGCAGTGCATTTTTCTTATCTCTGCTGCCTCCAAACAGCAATTTAGTAAAGGTTCCCCCATACTGAGCGATTGAACGTGTTTACCATAAGTGACCACCAGCTGCACACAATTTTAATTCCATAAAAAGATGACATAAATGTACTGTACATCATTCCTATGCACTTATTTTTTTTATAATAAGTATTTTTAAAATATCCAACATGGTCTTGCCACTGTATTTTTAACAGTATTTTGAGCAGATAAGCTATTTCCTTCCTGATCTCTGTATTTTGCTGAGTCAGGTCTTTGCACTCAATTACACTGAACAGAGTAACAATCCCTCCTAGTACTATTTGGCTCTTTAAAAATAATATGATGAAAGCTTGACATTCTTAGGTTTTCACTTTGCATTTTTCTGTCAGATTCAGAAAACAAGCAGTAATTTCCCCAAATAAATCTTTTCTATGAGGTTTCTTTGCTCAATGAGCACTATAGGGCTGAGTTGGGTTAATACATCAAAACCCACAATAAAATTAAATAATTAACTGGGCAGGTGGATGCATTTCAGAAGATGTAAGAGCCAGGGATGCCTTTTGCCTGCACTGAAACTGGTAACGTGACAAGTTATTGCTTATTGTAGCCCCGCACAGAACCAAACAGAAGAAAATACACACAAAATAATCTGGTATTAGGACTAGATTCTGATCGTTATTAATGGACCTGGGCCCAGCCTCTGGTACCACTGCGTATTACTCTTCTAAACCAACATTAAATCACACATTCAGAGTTAAGGACCTTTCATTCAGGCAGCTCTCTAGCTGGTATGATTTGTTTCAGCTCTATAGGTTGTTCACGTATTTAAATTGAGTTATAACATTGCAGAGTTGATCTCACCAAACTTGGTGTGTCCTAATTCATCTTTGTGGTGACTGTCTACTTTAAATCGTAGTGAATAGCACATCTTTCAGCATAACTGTGTCTGAAAGCCAAGGTTGAATATGAAACTTATTTTTTATTATTCGGGTAGTAACAGCTATGAACTGTTCAATGTACGCTACTCTTTGTCAAAGACACGGTGCCTTTTTTTTTTAACTTCTTTTAAATAGACCTGACTCTTGCTTGTACAAGGTGCCTTCTCAATCTACTTCTCTGTGATGCAATTCATTAAAATAATATTAAGGGGCAAATCTGGACGCTTGTTTCTTTGACTGTGGAACCTGTAACACAGCGAGGGCATGCAGGTAGATTACCAACGTGAAAGCAGAGGTGTGAGTTTGTGCCGTAAAAGTGGCAGGTGCGTTGCACGACTACAAAGGGAAACTGCTCTGTTTGGGAAGTCTGCCATAAACACAACGGCCTAAGCAGTAAGGGTTACAATGAGCTCATGGTTATTTTAATATTGTTTGCTTCTCTGCTCAAACAACTCTCCGGATTACTTTGACCTCAAGTGTTCATTCCAAAAAGGCGCTTATCTGTAAACACCACCTGCGTGGTAGAGCACATCATGAGCCACCGCTGCCACTGTATTGCTTTCTTATCGTTCATAATGTGAAAATTTGATTGCCCGTACAGGCAGCCTGCGGGCCGCCGGGCCCTGCAGATGGCAGGCACATGTGTGCACAACATTTGCATTTTACAGCTCTGATGAGAACAGTCAATAAAACGAAGGGTTTTCCACCTCTGTCGCTATCTTGGTACAAATTGTCTCTTTTCAGTAGTTGTTTTATCTCTATCCCTGTAATTTCCAGATGATACTGTTTTTAAATATTTGTACTTAGTTTTGGCATTGGTAAGCAGTTGGCCCACCCATTGGATTTTCCCTGAGCCAACATTTTCTTGGTGTTATCTAGTGGTTTAATTCATTAGCTTCCCTCCCTAGTGAGGGATTAACTTTCATCTTGTCTTATCTGTTATTGTCTTTCTCGTGAAAGTAACTTCTCCAGTGTAATTCCTTATTAGCTGGGTTTGTGTGGGTAGATGGTCGAGTCTAATCAGCTCTTCTCATGCCTTTGGTGCCTGAGGGGTGCGCGGTCACCTCACCCTTCTCAAGGCATTTGCACAGAGACAATGGTGTGCACCTTTGAAGGTGGTGATATCGCTGATCACGGTGAGAGCTGGAGCAAACTTGCATTTCATACCGTGCAACTGTGTCTGCTTTGGTTTAGGTATGACTATACAGTGTTTCCAGAGTGAGGGTTTCCACTGATTTGTCATCTGAACATCCAAGCATCTTCAATAACTTGTCCAAGGATATTTAGGACTGGTAAGGACATAACTGGATTACCACAAAATGAGCTTTTTCCATCGTCCTAATTCTGAATAGGCAAATGGTTGAACATCTTCAGGTACCGAAGAAGGAGAGATATGAAACTCTTCAGACAGTAAAATACGCAAAGCTCAGCCCCATTTTAATTTAAGCAGACTAACTCACTGAAATATTTTCTATCTCTTTTGGCTCTTGGAAAACAGTTCCAATAAAATTGCAACTTTGGGCATTAAAAATAAAAGCTTTGCCTGTTTACTTGTCTGTTCAAATACCCATTCAGGTATGGTATGTCAAATACACAAGAGGGGTCTTTATAACACTTTCTGTACAGAGGAGTCATACCAGTCGTGTAGACTTGAACAGACAGCAGCTTCCACAGGTTTTGCTACACAAAAATATAAGGACAGTGATCACATCGAAGGTCTGACTGCCTCAGTCCCCTCTCTCTGGCAGCATCCATAGGCAAAGAGCAAGAACAGAACCAGCACAGATGATTTCCCCACTCAAGCTCTCCCAGCTTCTGACCACTCTCAGCTTCAGATGTGGTTTCCATGATTTAATAACCTTCAGTGGATTTCTGTTCCATGAACTTGTCCAGTTTCCTCTTAAACCAGTGTAAACCTTCAGCATCTACAATATCATCATTCATGATTTTATAGACCTTGTCGTTACCCTTGTCGGCTGCCTCTCTTCTGGAAGAGTCCGAGCTGATTTGATGGTTTCCCATGTGGGAGCTGAGAATGATTGCCACTTTTTGTCATTCTTCAGATCATTTCTAGTTACATAAAGAAGAAATGTCACAGGTGAGAGAATAGTAGATCATCTAGCAATTTTCCCATGTGAATTATTCTATGCCGGGAAAAGGGAGATCTATGATCATCTTACATGGATATGATCAACTCATAAAAATCCTGAAGCAACTTTTTATCAAGCTTTCTAGCTTCTTCATGATATAACAATTAGACTAGAGGTATTTAATTGTCATTACATGAATGTCTCAGCCATCAGAGGAATGGTACATTTTGGTATGTACAGTGTTTACAGGACTGAGAAAACATAAGTTCTGGAAAATTATTTTTTACACTGCAAGTGTTTTAAGGGCTTTCTGGTTATTGGACCCAATAGAGGGATCATTCTCAGAGAAGAACATCTACTTTTTGCTGCACTTGTAATAAGAGATTGTAAGGAGTACTACTAGCATAACTGCATTCAGGAACAAAGGTATTAAACAAAGTATGAGTTGCCAGAGCAGATAATGGTTCTGCCCCCTTTACCATATGCCATTCCGTAGAGATACAGGGAATCTAACTACCCAACTGCTCTTTTACACTTCACATGACCATTATTTACACACCGAAATGATATTTCAATCATCTTACTGAGGACTTTGAATATCATAATTATACCCCCAGGTTTAAAGCTGGGCTGAAAGTTTATTTTAATTGCTAGTACTATAGTAGCTAAATAAATGCCGCTCCTTAGAGCAGTGTGTACAGTCTTACATATTTGCTATAGACCTTGCTATTGTGTTCCTTCGCCTTTGAAAAGAATAAAAGCAATTTTAAATTAGCACGAGGCTATGAAGAAGCCAAAGGCTGTAAAACCGGCGGCACCACGAGTAATAGCTCCCATCGATATGTTCTGTTAGAAGTGAGTCTACACAAACCAATGCAGACAGTTATGGTTTGGCCTATCTTCTGGCCTAGCCAGCCATAAACCACATCTTTTTTGGAAACGATGTAGAGACACTAATATAAACCCAAGGAAATGTGATGGTTCTCATGTGGCTACCCGGGTTTTGGTCTAAAGCCGGCTTATGTCTAGTCAGGTTCGTCTCAAGGTGGAGCACACACGATTGTCTGCGCTTGTTGTTTAGACAAGCCTGCGTGTTTTCCAGAGATCCCATCGTAAAGGGTATGACTGGGTCAGAACCAGCGCTCCAGCTCTTTGTATCCACAAACCTTTAGGGCAACTAAAATCAAATTAGCATTTTGTGATCAGGTCCGTTTACACTAAAAAAGTAGAAAATGGCTAAGGTGAGGTGCCTGACCACAGTTAATCCTTTTCCCCTTAGTCCATTTGTTTTTTGCTATCTGCAAGTGACATTTTTGTTTAAAAAATAAACACAGTAAAGAAAATAAAGCCAGGAGGAAGGAAATGTGTGTAACTCTGTCAATAACTTTGCATTGCCATAGTAAACGCAACGCAATAGTTCTAGCATCCACTAGAACAGCATCACATTTGCTGCTGAGAGTATGATCACTCATTTTTATGGGAGAAAAACAGGAGCTTTTCCCTCTGTTAAGTTCTCATTTTCTTAATCTCATTCGCTGGCTGGTACCAGACTTCACAAATTGGCCATTTTTCTTTTCAAGCTATGCATGGATGTACATGCTGATTCTACCATTAAACTTAATGGAAAAAAATTTGACCCAACCATGTCAGCACATTTTTATGAGTAAAACCCCAGAGTCTCTTATTCAACCTCTTGGTAGCTTATGAGTTTATATGCAGCTTTGGTAAGGGCTTTTAAATAAGTGAATGTATTTTAAAACAGTATTTGTCAGAATTCTATATTATTACATTTTTCCAATTCTGTTGATTTTTATGTAATCTTCTCATTTCCTCCCTCTGGCCTGTAAAAATGATCCTCACTGCTATGCTCCTCATGCAGCAAAAACCGGCCAACTTTAGTTCAAATAAGCTATTTGACTGACTCTATCCTGAGAGTGTCCACATGCCAAAAATTCACTCAGTAATTATTTGTGTCTCCTAAATCTTCTTTCCCTCATTTTTTCCACTCCATTGAAACCCTTTCTTGACCTAGATATGTGCTCTAATTTAACACGGTTTTCTTGTATACTGTAGTTGCCTTCGATTTTGTATATATTTTCTTTTCTTCTGTGTAACATGTAGACAGTCTATACACAGCATGCTAAGAAGGATCCTTATGGCTTGCCTTCCTATAAAATAACCACAAATTACAACAAAAGCCCCTGATTAAGTCCCACAGCGTAAAAATGCCCTCAGCCCTCATCTGGAGGGCTTTGCCTTGTGCTTCTCTAGGGGTGGGTGAAGGCTGAAGCCTAAGGAAGCAAAGTTCATCAATGGGTACCACCATCGTCCTGACACATCAATGCAGACCAACAGCACTCAAATGCTTTTGGGCTTTGAGTAGTCTTCTCACATGTATATCCCCCTAAAAAGAAAAAATACACAAATGGAGTAATCCCTCTGAGAATTTGCAGGTAAAAAATACACAGCGTTGTTAAATTTACTCCAGCACTAAGACTGGTCAACTCAGGAGTCACCCCGTACTGCCAACCCTCCTTCAGTTGTCCTGCTTCTCCCAGCATGAGCAACAGCAGCCATGGGTCAAACCCATGCTAATATTATGCACGTAGAGTAAAATCAGAGTGGGTACAGCTTCTTTTCTACTGAAAAGAGCCTCTAAAATAGAGTTCCCTCATCCTTTAGGATCCTTTGTGGGAGAACTCAAATGGGGGTCTCCATCCCCTAGGAAGTTGGTGCCTATCATATTGCCCTGTATCTATTGCATAGATGGAACCCATGAAACTAAGTTGCTGCAATTAATTTAATAAGCTTAAATTAACTTGCATATGATATACATGTTATTAATAATATTTTTTACTAAATTTGCACTTTCAGGTTAAAATGAAATTTTGCAGATTTTTTTTTTTTAAGCTCATTTTTTCAAAGTTACTTTTGTTCCAAAGTTTAGCCCCAAAAGTTACAAATCCTTTGGGCGATAAATTTCTTTATTTAAATTTATTTATTTATTTATTTTAGTAAATAATTTTAGTTTCATTGCATTTTTCTAGTTTTTATATTTCAAAACACATCATCTTTAATGAAGCAGTTCCCAAAAAATAGTAGTGAGTTAGTTAAATAACAAAACTCCTCTATGCGTGTTAAAACATCAAGATTAATTTTTAAAATTGTTGCCTTTTTTCCGCAGTTCTTTTTATTACGTTTATTACCATAAATTACATTTATTGTTTCTTTGTACATTTCCAGTTCCCTTACTTAGTGGAATACTTTCATTCTGTTTCCTTTGCAGGAGCAGAGATCTACAGTCCCCAGAGAGCACGTGGGCCCCATAAGTAATAAGTACTCACTGTGTAAGTCCTTAGGTCATTGCGGCCCCTGCCCCAAAGTGCTCAAAGTGAATAATAGTGCAACATTAAACAGCGGCACCCCAGTGCTATTTATTTGTGTGCTTCACATGATCTGAAATCCGTGACCCCATGGACTTAGAAGACTTCCATTAGCTGAGGGACATCTTTCAAGGAGCAGATGACTCCCTGTCCATCGAACAGCCGTTTGGCAGCTCACCTATGGGCAGTGTCTTCATCTCCTCACTTAACTTCCATCTGGGGCACGGAGAACACAGCTTTATTCGCACAGCTACAAGACTCTCTGACTTACAATCTGCTCCTGCAAGATAACCTCTTCTTAATTGGGTGTGTTGCGGGCTTTTCTTTGGCCGATGACTCAAGTTATCACTTTCCAGCCGGCCTGAAAAAGGGCCTAGAACCTCTTAATGAACACTTTGTCTAGGCTTCCTGTCTCCTCTGTCACTGAATGACTAATTACTAATTTCCAGCTATGAATAATTTACATTACATCCTATTTCTTAACCCCAAGGGTATTTCCTTGAATTTATGTGCTTCAGATTTCTGCAGACATCTTCACGCTCCTGCGAAGGCTTCACTGAACACCTGCCTAAAATAAACAGCAATTTTCCAAACAAGTGTTTTTAAATATTTGACATCAGTCATAGAAATTAAGAAATTTATCTCTGAGTGCTCTGCTAAATCTAATGTGTCAGATATTGTTCTTTTTTCTTATATAGGATTCTTTTAAAATGTCTAGTTTCCCGAATAGCTGAGTAGCTGCGCTTCCCGCACACCAGTTCTTCACTAATCCTCTCGTCTTCCCTTGAAATCTCTCTGCAAAGCCTGGATTATGATTATTGCAATAGTTGCTCCGGCTGCTACCAGCCAACGTGGTTATTTCGTCATGCTTTTTATCACAATCATTTCTAGTGATCTGGGCTGACTATGAACGCCCAAGGGGATGTTTTTCCAAACATGTAATTATTCTCAGTTTGCCACTTCAATCGCCAGGACTAAACCCCTGGTTGGTCTTTTGATTAGTTAGAATTAGAGCCTGTGGCTCTGTGCTGTTGATCTCTCTTGCCTGCCTGACCTAAATTCCATTGTGCACCTGCCCTTATGCATTTGCTGAAATCTGGAACAAATCCTGGTACTTGATGTACTGCCAGTCTCAGTTTTTAATTTGGGGAGCCGACTGGGTAAGGCAATTTGTCTCTGCATCAACTTGCGGACCTGCCACAGAACCACCGTGCACGTGTTTCTGAGTCAACAAAGCTCGCCGGGATGGAGGGCACGTCGGAGGGTGCAGCCTTGCCCGGCGCCGCTCACTCCTCACGTGCGCAACAGCACACGACTGCGTCACATACAGCTGCTCGTGATGCTGCTCCGCTTTCGGCTGGCACTCCATGCGCAGGAAAGGGAATGCATAAAATGAGCCCAACGCTCAGAGAGAAGTTGTGGATTAAAAAAAAATACCATGGAACAAATACCTCCTGTAGAAGTCATATTTAAATGAGACTAGTGTAGTTCAAAGTAAAAAGAAGCTTCTCGGAGAAATATACTCGCTGATTCTAAATAGTCGTGCTTAGTTAGGAGGGATTTGTAGCCTCATTACAATTTTTTTGTCTAATACATGATACTATTGGTGTTTTGGTCTTCCAAATAATAACATAAACATTATTCAGCCAAAGCCTTGGAACAAACCGTGCCTCAGAGGCAGGAGGCAGCTCAGGTACTTTCAACAGCTGGCAACAGGTCTGGGGCTATGAAGTGGAGAGCTGTAGTTCTTGCCACCTTCAGGTGAAGCTGGAGAATAGTTTTTTTACTTCTGTAACTCAAACTGTTATATCCTTAGGGCAGTTGGTCAGAAATCTCACGTACCCCAAAATTAGTGAACACTAGAACATTTTAGTCGAAAGAACTTGGTCAGAGCCATAACTGGAGTTCAACTGGAAAAGTCCACAGCATACACCAGTCTTATCCAGCACAGCATTTGACACTGCTGCCCTCTAAAACAAGATCTTTTGGGAAGTTCTTGCAGCTCTACCACAGCTGATCAGCATCTCTGCTTCTAAGCAGGGCAGAGCTCTACTCTTCATTTTCACAAGACAACAACGGGGCCAAAATGATGGGCCAGTTGCCAAAGTGTAAATAATTCTGGACACCTGGAGCTCCATGCAAGAGGTGGAGCAACCTATTCTTGGAATTAGGCACCTAAATTCTGCCAAAATCCCATAGAATCATAGAATAGTTTTGGTTCGAAGAGACCTCCAAGACCATCTAGTCCAACCATTTAGGTGTCTAAATCCTTGAGTAGATCTGACCAAGGTAATATGATGATCTGACATGTCCAGAATAAAGACTTCCTCTATTCTTGAAATACCTAAAACCCATCAGATCCTCCTTTTCTGATAAAAAAAAAAGATTATCTCCAATATGAGATTTTATTTTAATAAAATCTACTGAAATGTACAAACTGGAGTAGTTTAATTAAAATCAGGACAATGGGAAGAGTTTCCATGTAGCCAGAATTTTTAATAGCTCAAACTGAATGAAACACGTATTACCTAATCACTGCAACATATAAGTTCTAATAATGGTGCAACCAGAAACAAAACTATTGACAGAAAAAAATGAGAAAAGTTATTAGCACAGATAGTAAAATGAATTACTTGTGTCAATGTGCCATCAGTAGTTTTTCAGGTGACTGTAATTCTAAAATGCTTCCTTGTGTTCCAAGAATGGGGAATTATATGGAAAAAGTACATCTCAATATTGTAGGTAGCACTGGAGCCTGGAATTAAATCTTCAAAGTCTCCATTTGAAACATTCGTTGTCAAAAATGAAGAGACAAGGAAACAAATATTTTTCAGTTGTTTGCTATTTGGGCAGGGACTTTGTCTTTCTACATGTGTGTACAGTGCAAAGCTCGTTTTGGGTGCGACTGTCCTTTTAAAGGTACCATTAATAGTAGTATAAACAAGTTGTTGGTTACGTTCTTAAGCAATTCTGCCCTAAACTCTAGGTTTGGTCTCTTTACACTACAAAGGCAATCGATAAGACATTTTAAATGGTCTCCTTATTTAGCTTATTTCATCTGACCTATTAGCACTTGAGGTGTTAGAAGTGTCCGGGTCCCGTCTCCGCTGGGCTCAGCGTAGGATTGCCATAAAGATGCAGTCGCTGGGGTAACGCACATCTGCAGGGACAGAGGAGCTTCTGGCATTAGACCCAGATAGTTTAACAGTTGAAGTTATCAAACAGGGATGACGATTGCCCCATTTTTAGATTGTTCTTGTAAATGAGATGGGTTCACGTCCTTTGACTACTATTTTGGTACTCAACCATTAGATTATTGGATTGGTGCTTTCTTCTTTTGGATCTGTTCTACTTTCTGTAAATAATTACTTACTTATGCAACCAAATCTGTGTCCCTCACCCTCCTCACCGAGCCAGGAGTGGTATTGGTTAGTCCAGCCTCTTTTACTACTAGCAAAATCTCCACCCTGAACTGAACACTTTTTCCTCAGCAGAGGTTTTCAAAGACTTATTTTTCATTCCTAAAGTTTTGATTTAAACCTAGCAATGAGAAAATTTCAAACCAGCTTTGAAATCCAGAAATAATCATCAGCTAAATTGCTATAACATTTGTAAACTGCACCTACGGCACAAAGAGTCTAGACTGGATAAAATATCAGGCCCATTTATTTGGTTAATTCTAGTATAAGTTAAATAATAACAGTTCTTCCATTTGAGACTGTATTTCCCAGAGCAACGCCTCACATTCCTGCTGATGGTTAGAAGAGACTGGCGATGCGAAGCATCCCTATTCCCACAGCTCGTGATCACAGCAGGACTAGTGGGCAGCATCACGTCTTAGGAGCCCAAGCTGGCTTTTAGACCTTTAAAATTAGTCATGAAGTACTTACGGCAAAATCTACACGAGACGCATGCACATGTTAGAGTTTTCAAAGGAGATGAAGGAATTAGAGACAGTTCATAGGAAGCTGGTGCCTACGGCCCTTTAGCTTCCTTTGAAAACCCCAGCAAAGCGTATTTCTGCTAACTAACACGGAGGAGTAGGGCCTCCACATTGCTGGTGTCTTTTCAGTCAAGTACCCAACTCCTCTGGGGCCTTTTACCATTGTAGCCTTGGAGACAACTAAAAAAAATAAAATTGCTGAATCCATGCCAGGTGGGAAAACAGGACAAACAGCCTTCCAAGAGCACAGAAAACAAAGACGAGACAGGAAAAAATAAACGAGGAGAATGATAGTCCTATTTCAATCTGAAGTGGGGCTTACATAAAGTAAATGGTGACGAGATTGCTTTCCAAGCGGAACATGAGAGAGACAGAGACAGAGAGAGACTGTGAAAAAAAGAGCATTTATACATTAAATATCTGGACTTAGCACTTTCAGTTACGCTGGAAGCTCCGAAGTTTCCAAGGCATCTTGCAGTAGACTGTACAAATGCCTAAGAAAGAGTAAAGGTGTCTTGGATCAGGCAGCACCCAATATGTTTATGCAGCCTTGATGGGAAGGGACATGTTTATTCAAGCTGCTAGCCAAAATTATATGTGCTAGAGGCTGTTAAGGAAGGGAAAGAATTTATTATTTGTAACAGCGCAATGTTGTATATATAAAAAACCCCACCTAAAAAAAATGGATTATACAAAATTTCAGGTTGGGCTTTCACAAACTGGAAAAGGAATAGGGGAGAAGAAAACCAGGGTGGGGGGTAGGCAAATACTTCGAGTCGGACTTTGCTTCACAGAAACTCAGCAGTGATTCAGTGTGACCTGGCAATCAGGCACTACCGGAGGTGTGCTCCCGCGGAGGCTACGCCGCAGCCCCCCCCCCCCCTCCTTCCAGCGCTACGGGTACCTCCGTCCTTGCACGCCTGTGCTCGTGCTGTGCAACAGGAACCAGAGAGCCAACCTAGCTAAACACCAAATATTTTTTCTTATGGGTTAGATTTCACCCAGGTGAATTCCCTGAATCAATGGACAGTAAGTTTGTAGGTATTGTGGAAAATAATATCTATATATTCCTCTAAGAATGTGGCATCTCGTCATTAAGACCAAAAAATATGTAACTGAGAACTCCATGATCTTCTGTTTTTGAAAAGTTGCAGAGTAATACTGCTCGATTCTGCGGTGACTGAGAAAGTCACATTTTCTAGCCAGAGTCTACTGGCTCTAAACATTGGAGCTGTATCTCCTTGCTAGACTGAGCTGCATTTCACTATTGAAGTGTAACTCATGTGTAAGGGGCTCATATAATCTGACTCAAGGAATTATTACTGTACTTAAAGCAAATTGTTCTGCAGGCTTTGCTCTGGGATTTTAGTTTTGTAATAAATCTAGAGTTTCTTTGCCTTGCTTTATTTTGTTTCAGGCATAACATCCTCTCACTGGCTTTTCTTCCCCAGATATTTGAATACTTAATATTTTCAAAGCAAGAGTTTTTGTTTGCATAAGTATAAACATACTTGTATAAATTTGCATACCTCAAAACACACACAGAGAATGACAGGGAGATGAGTGGGAGAGAGAGAGCGAAGGGAGAAAATGAGGGGAGCGGAGTGAAGGAGATCAAACCAGACAAGACAAGCTCTCCCTGTTTGAGTCACTGCTGCTCTTTGGCTCACATTTGTGATGTTTTCAAGGGAGCTTGAGACCATGGTTCCCAAACAGTACTTGGGAAGATCCACCCATCTAGCAGATGATTTTGTGGACATCGTGGTCCGGTCCCACAGCCTGTCTCCCTCTGTGTCCCTCACCTGGCCACAGCCAGTGGCACACACAGAGGCAGGGTCTTGCAGAGCCTAAGTCGGCTGAGTCTGGGGTTCTTTTTCAGCAAATAAATGTGGAAATTCCCTTGGATATTGTTTCAACATAAAGGAAAAATCAAGTTTCTAACAAGAGTATTTCTGTCACTTTCTTGTCAAGCCAAACAAGGAAGGGGGGGGGATGCTCTTCTGTTGCCCTTTTTCTAGAAATTCTCTCACAGGCTGATCCTAAACCATTTGCCCAAATCCCAGGGACTGGATCCTTACCAGCCCCATCCAGCCCCATGGGAAAGTAACAGCCATGCAGGCAAAAGAGTTTCGGTTGATCTCACCCTGACGGAGGCTGTGGGTACTGTAAGAAACCAAACGGCTCTTCAGCAGACATCAGCAATGTGAAGAAGAAAGGATTTTGGTGCAGGCTGTGCTTAGATGTTTAGCTGCGGTGTGGGGAATAGGTTGCTTCACGCAGCAGTTCGCACTTCATCATGTGAAAGCTGAATTCTTTGAGTTTTTTTCTTAGACAAACAAAATCTTGCTGTACTATTCTTAAGACAGCGGTTCCTCCCACTGGAAAAGCCCAGACACCTCAGCTTTAATTCTTGTGATCTAATGACTTGGCTTCCCTGAGCAAGCAATTTTTTTTTTTGATATTGTAACTCAGTAAAAACAGAAATTATAAGAAAATCTTCAAAACATTTAGTAGAGTGGACTTTGAGGTTTCATAGACTGAGATCTCGGGACCCCTTTACCCTGTAGCTTCATTGAAGTACTTTGCATCTGAACAAATTTAAAAACAAATCTATGAAAGGATTCTGTTTTCCATGATTTAAGCATCGTTTTAAAGAACACCTAGCACCTACTTGTGCTTTGTGTAAATGTATCAGCTGTTGCCAATATTGTTTAATCTGTACCCGTATTACCTTGTATTTACCATCTGTTCCTTGAATGGAACCTCTGTAATAGATTATGTTTAACATTAATTTAATGAAGAAAAATGGACCTGCAATTATGCTTTCTAGTAAACTGTTGTCTCAGCTCGATCTTTAGTGTCATTTACAGCAGGTGGGAAATGGCAAGGGATTTTGTGATGGTGCCTCAGCAGCCGAAGTGGGTCATGGTTAGGCCCTCTGGAAGGTCACTCTGAACCTGTCAGCATTATCTCGTGCACTGCTGGGGTAAGCTGGTCCTATTTCCAATGCAAGGAAAAAATTCAGTAGGATAGGGCATATTGGTGTTCCTGAATGATGCCATATAAATAATGAATTGCTTGTAGTTCAGTTAAGTAGGATACACTTATAACGAACACATCTGTTTGTTAGTTCAGAGGATTCTACTTGATAAATTCAAAGCTATACACGAGTGAGTTTAAACCTGTTCACAGCCCAGTGAGTGTACAGAAACTGAGTCTCTGTCCATCAAGCTAGATCAGATGGTGAGCTGAGACTGGTTTCGCTTGCATCTGACTCTACCATGCTGTTACACACACCTTAGAAAGCTGCTCAACCCGATTCACTTGGTAGATAGCAGTGTCAGGGAAAGCAAGAGGTCGTAGTATACCTGGAACAAAATGTCATAAACCAGGATGCTGTGTCTGTGGTCCACAGCTTTCATCTTCCTGAACACTTGTAGACTCCCAACACACGCTGTCTCTCTCCCGTTTCTCTGGTGCACACTTGCCGTCATCCTCCTCTGCAGCCATCCTCCTGTGTCCAGTATCCTTTCCCTGGAGATCTCATCCTCCTGAACTGTAGGATGTTGTAGGACTTCAGGACTGGGGAAGAAAAAAAGAATAACTGAAGCCAAGATGCCATTATTACATCAAAGCACCTTCTCCCATATTTCTGTCTATTGGGGATTATCCTGTTTAACTGCTTCTGTTCAGCCCTTCAGAGGCACCCAGCTGTGAGAAGGCTCCACAACCAATTGCATTCTACTTACATCAACATAAGGGATATATAGATATAGCAAAACAGTAGCACAGTCAAGTTCCTTCTACCAAGTTCCTCTTTCAAGTTTGAGTCTGTGTCCTTCCAGGATTCTTCCTCCTCATCACCTTCTCAGTGTACAGTATCCTGCCATTTTACCACCTAAGAGGGTTTTTTTTTAAAAAAAACATTAAGAGATAGCACCCCCTTTTTTCACAGATAATTGCCGGTTTCCTTTATCAGCTGAACACCTTTAATCAGTGGATCAGTGTGGAATACAATGGCACAGAAATCCCTGCTACGCTGCCAGAATGACATAGGTCCTAAATACAGCAGGAGGGCACTGATGAAGAATAGTCTTTTTTTCTAGACTGAATAAAAATCTTGCTATTCTGCTGCCACTTATGCCGCAAATCCAGACTGAATTCAGTCTCTGAAACCTAGAGAAAGGTTTTCTTTAAGCTCTGCTCTCTGTCTGACGTTATTTCCAGGAACATACGAGGCCCATCCATGCTATGCAGTTGAGAAGCGTGCAGCAAGCCCTAAGGTAACGCTCACACGAGACACGAAGCCTTAGACGCCAGCTGACAGGAGCTATATCTGACTCGTGTCAGCTCGGGTGTCTGGGCACCAAAGTCTGAGGCTCTGGGTTGTTAAATTATATCTCTGTGTGTAGGGATACCCGACGTGGTACAAAGCTAGAGCAGGACTCTCCCGGAGTATGCCGGTTTCCTCACAAATCAAGATTTATAATTGCTAGAACCTCCTTCGTTAAGCCCTGGCCGATCATCAGTCACGCTGATGGATGATTCCATTACACACAGGCATAATGCTGGAAAAGCTGAATCGACTGTTATTTCATAAATGAGGAATCCTGTTTCAGAAAATTAAACTGGGTTAAATGTCACGGATCTTAATGGGCTTCCAAAGTTTTAATATGTTACATTCTACTTCGTATGGCATATGTTATAACTTATAAGGATTAGCTCATCTAATTTCTGTCCAAAATCTTCATTTAAAAAAGAATTTGGGGAGAACATTTACGTCCACAGTCAAAGTTGAACTGCTTTACAAAACCCTCCGCTGGCTGCCTGTGATAAAGGATCCAAATCCCTTCCATACCGCTGTCTGACACACAGATGAGCTGGGAGCCTTGGGAAAAAACTTTCTTATCACATGCGTATCCCGTGCACTGCTATGAAATGCTGCATTTGTATTATCATATTCAAGAATGAATAGAGCAATCACTAGGAACTCCCTCGCCAGGCTTTTTTTCGGAATGTTTAGGAAAGCTTCTGTTAGTTTTACACTGTAAACCCTCACTGGAATATAAAAATACAGAACTGCCATGAGAATATGTCAAAATAACTAATAAATCAGCTACTCACTTCTGAGACAATATAGCAGATTGCAGCTGGAAAGGACCAAACTACACTGGTAAGTCAGTATTTCCAAGTGAGGCTTTTATTAAGATTTTTTCAATTTGAAATAGTTATCTTCAGAAGGTTTTAGCAAAGAAAATGCTAAGGACATGAACAGTCACTGTATCATCCGATAACCCAACCCATTTGTATCAAATGAGACACCTCAAAACTCGGGAACCCTGGATCTGTGGCCTCTTTCAAAGAATTCCAGCTTAGCAGTGCAGTCCCAAGTGCACATCCATGGGATTCTTCTGAAGACTAGCATGTCACATTGAGAAGGAAAAGCCTGGTTCATACATTGTTTTGAAATTTCTTCCGTGCCTCATAGAGAACATACAAACAAAAAGAAAGTAAAAATATACAAATGAATCTTCCAAGAAAATGTTGCAATGCAAGAAAATGACAAAGAATTTCCTTTGTTTGGAATAGTAAATACAAAGAAAATCTCTACAAACAAACTTCTTTCAGTAACGATACGAGTTAAGTTCACAACGTAGGTCATGAGATCCTGAACCGTTACTTCCATTTCGGGAGGAATTACGGGAAGAAATTCCTCATAACCCTGGTGAAGTCTGTTCTATCTGACGGCATGGCAAGGTCTCCAGCTGACTCTGGGGTGAACACACACCACCATCGCATCTGCCTGTTGTAGTTTCTGCAGGGGAAAACGGGCTCCATACAGAAAGCTGTAACTCTTCACCGAGAAATAGGAAGTCTCTGTTGTTTTAGCTATCGGTCGCGCAGCATGGAGATTGCCATCTTCAGGTCACCGGTTAGATTGTCACGCAAGAACATCAGCTGGGTCTGATGGCCCTTGCGAAACCAGCGGAGGGTCATCGCCCCGTTTCTAACGTGTCCAGCAGCCTGCCTCAGCAGGAGGTTCAGCACACAGCTGTGAAGGTCAAGTCCATCTGGAAGCTTGCTTTATGCCCGTGGTATTTCTGCCTGTGCTTCAGCACCCTCTAGTTCACTGATACAATCTTGGTGCTTTTTCCAAGAGTTAATAATTATTAGACACTGTACTCTTGAATTTGTCCTAGCAGGATCTAGCAAAAAACTTTTAAAACTCTGAGTTGCAGTTTTCTATCAAGCTTTTATCTATGACAAGGAGAGTTGATATCTATATGAATGATGTATGTGAAAAGAAGCTCCTAGAAGACACCAGTCACTGCCGCGGTGCCAGTGCCAACACTGTGGGCTGCACGCTGTGTGAATGCGGCACGTCTATTGAAATGCAGAGGAGACTTTTCCCCTTAAATACCTGCAGAGAAAGAATGTCTTCACTTTTATCCTATATTTATTGGTTTAGCTGAAAAATGCAAAAAAGACATTTAAAACTTGACTTTAAAAAGGACAAAATCAGCATCTTTCAGTGCCTTCTGTGTAAACCTCTGGACATTTTCTATATGAAGTTGTCTAAACAATTATTTGTTTGTTGTCTTCACATATTTAATTGAAAGTGCTTTGCTGTTTCCAGTCATTTCTTGAAGTCACACTGCTATGAGCACACAAATGTCCTATTTCTTCTGTGTAGCTGGTATTTCACTACAGCACTCTGAAATAGTAGACTGTAAATCCAGGTAGTACATGGCAAATGTCAAAAGAGGGGATCATACTGTTAAAAATGCCCAGAACTACTTCTTTTCTTTTTCTTTCTCTCTCTCTTTTTTTGAAGTCAGTTAGGGAAGATGCAAAAAGTGGCCAGAGCCAGCAAAAAAAACCCCTACACTATTAAAGGGAACATGCAAAGGGCCCTTTAAACATGGAGCTTTTTAAATCTTCACATTTTATTATACAAAATAAAATGTTTGAATGTTTACTTTCTTACCTGGGTTTGGGTTTTTTTTTCACTTTACTTAAAAATCACAGTTATCATTGTGTTCTTTTGCTTGATTTTCCATGGGGGGGACTGGTACCGCAGGCATTGGGAACACTTGCTCCTGAACAGAAGAGATGGGAATAGTAAACTGTATAAAAAGTTGCTTTAGAAACGGTTTCGAATGGTTAGCTTCAAATTCTGGGCCTGCTAGCCAAGAACATGGATGCTTTTTGAATACAGTGGAAATATCTAATTTTAACAGATGAAATAAATGGAACTAAGCATGTAATAAGGGTACTATTCAGTATAAATACAGCAGAGATGGTCCAATAAAGATTACCTAATGAGCATTAGATTGCCTCCTCTAGTTACAAAGTAAAAACAAATAGCTTCTAACATTATGCATTAGTAACTGGCTCTCAGGAAATGCCCAAACCCAAACTTATAAACATCAATCTCCAGTGCAGAAAATTTAATCTTTTATTTACTAGCAATGATGCTACTAGGTACTCCTTGTATGAATATCAAGAAATCATACAGCCCAGTTTTTCACTGTCTTGAAAGCAAGTGAAGACAGCCATGAAAGTATTTCCAGATGTTAAATCAACCCGTCACATTTCACGGATTCAGGGTTTTCTTTTTAAGACCATTTATAGAACTTTGGAAAGAGCACAGGGTATCATGTTATTAAAAGGTAGGGAGGAGCGTTTTATTTTTGCAACAAATTAAAGACATGACTTAGTTTTTTGCAATCACTATTAACATCTGTAGTCCAAAAAGGAAATAGCTCCAGGTACCTATAACTAAATAAGTTCCTACATTATATTAATGGATTTGCACCAAAGAACAAGTCCTAAACTTGGATGCAGCAAGTTGTAAGGCATCCAAACATTCAACTGGGTCTGATGCTATTGTGAAGTTCACAGAATTTATAACTATTTAGGCTGCCATGTTCAGTGCAACCAACTTTGTGATCCTTTAAGTATTAACTCCCAAACAACAACAAGAATTAGAGAATGACTTCTCGTAAGTACTGTAGAAAAGGGATATCTCTGTGCAGTTGTAGGGAAACGTGCTAAGATCACACAACCAGTCTAGAGCAAAGCAGGAGCAGTTGCCAATATGTGTTCTGTTATGACGCTTCATACCGCATTTACTATCTCAAGAAGAATGGACGAGTACATGCAAATGATAAGAAGGGAGAGAGGAAGATTAGGAATATCCACACATTAAAACAGGAGTATTGCCATTTAAGATGAAGTTGAATTAATTCCTTTACTCTAAAGTTGGATTTAGTTTGATGAGAATTGGAAAGAATGATCAGCATATTCAACAATGAACATGGTCTGCATTTTACGTTCACAGGCTGTCAATATGCCAAGTCAGGTTGGTAGCCTTGAGCCTGCCTAGTTCTGGTTAACTTATATCCTTTATGCAAACATTAACTCATTCCTGGCATGTACTGTTCTTGCAAATACTAGTCATAGAATCATAGAATCATAATCATGGCATAGATTAGATGAACATGAAACAGATTTAGCATATCAAGTTCTACTAAAGATTGTAGGTGTGCGGTCAACAGCAATACAATTGCCAAAGGCAACAAAACAGGGAAAATAATACAGAAAACAAACCCTCATCTGCTCAGTTACCCAGCACCACAGTCCTACTGTGTGACAGAGAACTTTTATGGCAACTGGCAAGCGACCAGGAGTTTTAACGATCCCTCTGTGAGATGTCTCCACGCGATGATCATGGTTATTCAAAGCAGGTTCTACTTCATGAAGCTGGTGACTGTATAATAAAGTCATCTACAGGTCCTAGTCTATAAATTAGTCTTGTTAGATGATGAAAGTAGCTGCATTGTTTATGCGCACATTAGTTCTGCTATACAGGAGCAAAGTCAGTGCAGGTTCTTACAAAGAGATCAGTAAATCATACTTTTCAAAGCCTCGTACGCAGCAGGTTGAAGATGCATCTGAAGCTGAGCTTTAGTTCTCTTCCTTTCCCCTTTTTACCTATGACAACTTTAAAAAAAATAGCCATCTGGCATCCCATCTGGCTGCAAGTCCAATCTTACCATTTCTGGAGTTGCTTTTATATGTCTCCAGCTCTGCCCTTGTGGAAGACACAAGAGTCCCTCCTGAAACTTCGCATAATTTGAGACCTTCTTTTGGAAGCTCTGAAACAAACCAGAACACAAGGATGGAAATCTACCATTCTAGTTATTAATAACTCTGAAAAAATTAAATTGTGCTGAAGAAAAATGACACCACCTGTTCTTGCCTTCCAGGTGCTTGAAACAACATAGTTGCTGAGCTTCAGGGATTAAGGGAAGAAATTGTATCTGCCTGCTGCAGTTAGATACCGAGTCTTCAGGGATTCCAAAACCTGCATGAAAACATGGAGGAGAGAGGAAAGAAATAATTTTTACAGACAGAAAATAAGTCAGACCATCTTTATAGTTTTCCACTCAACCAAGAGAGCATACATGTAAGCCCGGTTGGTTTTTTACTAAGACTATTATTAACAGAGGTGATTTTTCAGCCAAGTATTAAGCTTGTTTTAGGAGACAAAAAATCAACATGATTTAAAAGATAGAGCCCATGGACCTTTATTGTATAGCTTCTTACATATAGAAGGGCCGCTGGTGCTGGGAAAGGCACTACAGGACTCAAAGGAATCTATCATTCCTTCTTGAAGTTGCAAAGTCGAGCCATTCCTCACATACTGATTTCAATGAACGGAATTTTATCACCTATTTTCATCCTGTTCACCTGTGAGAGCGGCACCTGATCAGTAACCACCGCCTGTAAATATGTTAACAGTCTCTGTACTGGAAAGTTTTTAGCTAGTTTGAGGGAAATCCTTCAGCTGAGACACCAGAACCCTTTATGAATGGGAAAGGTTACTTTCCCATCAGTGCGGTGGGAATTTGGCATCCTACTCCCTTAAACAATATGAAAAATCTCAACCTGAAACAAACTCAGACACAAATCTAACAGCACCCGAATGTATCACATGATGGAAAGCCTTTAAGATCACAGCGTGAACAGTAGCAGACGAAGCAGACGGACCATCAGCATAACCAGTCAATGACATGGGTACGAAAGTCTTGCGTTTATACAGTGCTTTAATCAAGAGAAGTTTTACGCCACAAAGCGGTGCACAAAGAAAGGCTGTGTGCTTTCCTTTTGCAAAAAGGGAAAATAGCTCTGGAATTAAATAGATGGGTTTAGGCTTGTTGCCACAGTAAATCTCTCCTAAATCCTTTCACCCCACTCCAAGGGTGGGAGTGGGAGGCGCAGGACACGGTAGGGCTAGCCAAGACTTCCATTTCTCCCAAGAGGACTGGGATTGCTTCAGCTGCTGGGACACGGAGCATGGATTTATGCAGCGTGTTTGGAATAGCACTTGTGTTAAGTAATAGATATTACTTAGATTATAATTTTTTTTTTTCTCTCGCATATGTGACACAGCTATCCCATTTCTGGAGCAAGGAAAAAAAAATCACGCTTCAAGTTGTTTAAGACAAATTCGCATGAAATTTCTGCGTAGTGCGTATGATGCTCCCCACTGGAGTTGCAGGGAGTTAGTTGTGTCTGAGGATCCTGGCCGATCCCTTGTTGTTTACCCTTTCGATAATGATGCCAGGCACTTCCTAAAGTTACACTGCCTCAAGAAAGGAGTCAATGGAAATTTGCTGATTTACACCAGCTGTGAATTCACGCAGGCATTTGGGGGAAATATCATGTGCTTCTTGTAGTGGAAAAAATAAACTCAGCACTGAAATTGATCTCTGTATTATTCAGGTAGTCTGTGTGTATATAGAGTAACATGATGTCCTGTTGCTCTTAGTTTTAAGAAGTTAACAGGTGACTTCAAGGAAAAAAAATCCTTTCCAAGAAAAATCAGCTAGTATGTTTTCCCTAGAAACATTTTTAGAATAACAGATGAAGTGATACAGAATCTGTAGGTGAATTCAAGTTATAAAGTTATAGCTGTCTTTATGTAAGTCAGGTTATTTATATCAAGTTTAATATAGCCACAGTTTCAATCACTGTTATTTTAACTTATTTATTTAAAATTAAAGAATGCCTTCGGTTGCCTGCCAGCTGTATCACAGCCACACAGGCTATCGTGCAAGAGATCAGTCATTTAAAATCAGTGCATGACAAAGTGTAGGAAAAAGAAATATTCCCACAAATGCAAACATTATGAGGGAAGTGCTTTATACGTTGTAAGCGACATAGTCAGCTGGCTGTTTTAACTGAGACATTCACTTCTCTCTCCATGTTTATAAATAGCATTATGAAGGGTGTGTTATATGCTCTAAGCTACCCCAAGAACATAATTTTAATATTCCAAAATTCACATGTTCATTTACATATGGTGAGAGAATATAATGTTAACATTCAGATTTGGAAGCCTCTAAAACCCATATTGTCCTGATGGAAATAATTATGATGAAAGCAAAGCGACAGCAAAACTGATTTCCAAAATCCTGGGTGACACAAGAAGTCACTGAGCTCCACCATGCACCAAAGCACAAACTTTCACCTCATTCACTTAACTTGTTCAGGAAGGTCTCTAGTGTAAAAAATGAACTCATGCCTTCGTTTCTGTGGCAGGTCAATTTGGTTTTAGTTTAATAATACTGCTGGGGAGTTACCTTTCAGGCTGATCAGAAGAGACCAAAAAAAATAGCGAGAGAGAATAACTAGACACAATCCAATTAGTCAGTCGGGAGGTGATGTCAAAGGCAAGTTTCAATTACAGCACGATTATTAACTGTGGTCACGTTAACCTAAGATAAATACACTCAGTCTAACACTAGATGTGCTAATTTAAGCCTTTATGAGGAGTCACTATAACAACGCGTTAGGCACAAAATGCCCAGAGGAAGCAAATCAGAGCTGCGGCTGAGATGCTCACGGTGAAGATCACAGTGAAGCTGGTACAGTTTTGGCCTGTTTCAGCAGCCCTGAGGGGATCACATCGGGGATGAGCCAGGACCTGACCAGCCCCTTTGGCCCTGGCAATGGTCCCTGTGCATAAAACAGGGGAGGAGCGGACACAAGGCTGTGGTCTGCCTTGAAATATCATTATACCAAGGTGACCAGGCCTGGGAACACCAGCTCAGCAGGGGTTTCTGGAGCCAACCAGCAGAAGACCAGCTTGGTCTTCAGACCCTGATGTGTTTTTCCATCCCTAGGATAAATTTCTGCTCCAAAGCACAGAGACTGGTTCCTCGTGTAAGAGGCAGCAACACAGTGCCCAGGTAAGAGGTCCCAAGCTTCGAGTAAAGTCAAGTGCAAAGGGAAGTTTACAGATGGAGATATGGCTTTGAGAAAACATGAATGAAGTGGGAAAGGTTTGGGCATAACACCTCATTTTTAGTGTTAGGAGAGGAAAGAAGGTCCTACTGTTCTCTGGTTACTGAATGTGAGAAAGCTGATAATGAGAAAGCAAGAGAAAATTTACTGGGATCATCGGAAAGGGAAGGCTTTTCCAAACAAATGAAGCTGGGTTAATGGGCAGGATGGCTTATGCTACATGAGTACAGACCTGAGCCTTTGACTTCCAAAAGAGCAGCCTCTTTGGAGAACAAAGCCAGACACGTAATCCATGCATGAGGAATTTAACATCCAAATAATTGCAAAACAGTGGATTTCAGGACAGCTGAGGATTTACATTTCCAAGTGAGTCAATGGGATCACAGATGCTCAGCACCTTGAGAGTCGGGCGTTCTGTCTGTCGTGGTCTGAGCAGCTCCAGTGGGGGAGGTATCTGGTACCGCTCTGAAAGGAGCTGAAACGGGCTGGTTACTGCTCATCGTTCCACTTCCCACCATATTATCTCCATATGTTTTTGACAGAAGGCTGTGCGAGGCTTTTCCACTTGGGGTGTGCGATGGACCTGAAACAGCTGAATCACAGTCCTGGATTATTTCAATGTGACTTAGAATTTAGGGAAGTTTTAAATTCTTTCCTAGGAGAATTCAAGGTAACTAAGCATCCAAAGAAACTTCAGCATCTGCTTTCATGTGAAATCAATCACACGACAACACATGCAAAGTTCAGACCATAGGAATACAGAAAGCGGAAAATGCCAGCCAACTAAACTGGACCCACTGAGATAAACGATGGGCATCTCTTCTTCTAATTACTCCTTGAAGCTTATTTCTTCTCTATTTGACAAAATTAAATCATCCCAGTAAATCATCATCAACCGTCCATCTAACTGTTTTCTGAAGACCCCATGATTCTGCCTTTTTGCTGATCTCTCAGAATTCCATTTCTGCTGCACAGGACTTGAACCTGGAAGTCTGTAATTCTTGGTGTTTTCCGGAACTAATTATTACAAATAAGAATGGTTATTTGAGCAATACAGAGTGTTAGAGGATTATGTGAGAAACGCTGAATATTTGAAAGGTACAAAGAGTTACTTAGAGGAATAAGGTTCCCCTTGTATGTTACGCTGCTATGGTTTTACAAAATTATATATAAAAGCAATTGAACATCTAATGTCCTTACAAAACCAGCTTTGGTAAATTGGTGTTGAAAAGGACATTCGTGAGACTGAGACACACAAAACATTTTGAGATCATTCAGCTGAAATATATCACTTACATTCTGTCTAAAACCTAAAAGTTCTGCTGGCATAATTTTATTGGTTAGGAAGACAGAAGAGAAATCCCTGCCTACCCAGCAAAGCTCAGCTGACTAACAGCCTAAAAATCAGTGTAATCATTGCAGCAAACCCCACACTTTTGGCAGTTTAATCTACTCCCTTTCAGGATCCTGTATAGAGGGATATTATTTTGCCATTTTAAGTTCCATCTCTCCCAGCAATGCTGCCGCTAAGCTTAACTGATATATCCTTTCTCATTTACTGTTATGTGAAGGCACAACAGCAAACATTCCTTCCAATCAACCAACCTCATATACTGTTAATCTAAATAACATCTCCTCAATCCGAACAGTTACAATAAATTTAGCTGGCAATCATGGCCTAGAAGAGATGGAACGATTAGCCTGCTTTACTGGGATAGTTTTACACCTCCCATAAAACGCCCTTGTTTAGCCTGAGGTTTGTAGCCATTCAAATGAGGAAGCCCAGTCGAGAAATGGCAAATGATAAATCTTACCCACAGCTTCTCCACCAGACTGACTGCAAGCCCAGCTGCAGCGATGCTAAGTGGGTGACCAAACGGCTCCTTTGGTCTTATTAAATGACCGAAGGTATATAAACGGGCACTGAGTAAGCAAAAAGGAATTCGTTTCAGGAATGCAGGCATGATCCTATATAATCACTGCACAGGGACAGCAAGACAAACAGCCACTGGTGCTACCAACAACTTCTGTGTGATAGAGAGGAGGATCATTTAAATCAGAAGACCAAGCTGGAAGTTCCTACACACCAGCAGAAATCCATTTCATGGTCAAAGTCAACCCTGTTACACCATTTTCTTCCATTGTCACCGATCTGTAACATTATACTTAAATTAGGTTCTAGAGGAGTCCCGTTGAGCCTGTCATGAGCTTGGATTACACTACCTGCCATGCAGATGAGCCTTTTAGTGCGAAGAGCCGTGAGAGTTGACAGGATTGGCCTTTGAATGGGTTGTCAATGTACCTTCCGCCACCATCTTCTCAAAAATGGATGCGGCTGCACATCCTAAGGCTTGTCAGGTTGCAGGAAAATAAAGAGAAGTTATTTTTAAGTGGTATCTTTAATTCAGTTAATGTTGTTATGGGCTGGAGAGTTAAAATCGATAGATGATTTTGTCTTGTATGGTCAATAACTGATGCATATTTTACTTCTGAAAACATAGTCTTTTTAATTAAAAAATAATTAATGAAATCTAATAGTACAGAGATGTTTTAGATCATGTCATCTCTTTGTATGGAGTCTTATGCTTTGTATTTGGGATGTAATACCAAAAAAAAGATACCAAAAATCTGTTCCTGGGTTCTATTTTCTCTTTAAAAAACAACATCTAACACAAAGTGAACCCTTTCCTCTTTACACTGTTTCTCTTCACAAATGCGATCTCTTTAGAGAAGACAGAAAGATTACTTTCCAGCTCTTATTAACAGAGGTTCTCTTTGTTTCAGTGATGTCTCCATTTTACTATTTATATCTATTTTAGAGTTCTAAACAAATATCAGCACATCACATAAATTAAGAAGATTAAGTAGGGGCAGCACTAAAAAAAGCAAGCCAGGCTTAACCCTGGTGTAAAGGCTGAATTAAGCACAATGACATCAAACAGGAGCAGGAAACTTTGAAAAGCAGTAGGTGATTATTGTCTCTTAATTTATGAGAAGGATTAGAGAGTAAATGCTTGAAGAGAGCACACAGAATAGAATAAGTGCTTTTCACTACAGAATAATTACGCAATGTAAGACAAGGACATCCTCTGCCTACTCATCTTACCGCAAAGCACTCACCTCTAGACTCAGAAAGCCTAAAAACTTCTGGCGTTTTAAAAACTTTTTCTCCGTTACGTGGTAATGAAAAATTCAGCCCTCCCAATAAATCACTTCAACCTGCCCCTTTTGTTCAAAATTGTGTTCCCTTGTTCCTCTCTTTATTATTAACTTCAACTCCATGGGGCATTACCATATTTAACATCAAGGACTTCCAACCTGTACTCCATCACCCACGGCGCTGACAAAGGTGCGATGAAAGCTGTGCATTGCCGGTGTTGTGCCTTAGTGATTTTCCTCTATACGGTTAAAGCTGTAACTAGTGATCGATGTGACCCGGCCCGACCTCTTTCCAGCCTGTCTTAGCAGCTCCCCTCTTTATCTGGCCCCTCTGACATTTCTTGATTTAAATACATAATGTACAGCTAGACTGTTTTCTCGTTCCTCTTCCAAAAAGATTAAAGCATGAATGGGGGGAGCACGACTATTTAAAGGTAGGGCATGTCTGTGATATTTTGAAACACACCAGAACATTAGAAAAACACCAGGAATTTGAGATTATCATTATAGAGCTTGCTACAGTCAGGAATTTCCAAAGAACCCACCTGCAAGAAGCAGCCACAGCTGTATCACTGAGAAGACATACAGGCATCTTTTTTTTTTCTTTTTTGAGTAAATAAATATCCACCTCTGAGACACAAGCTGTCTCCTGAAAATGCCCAAAGGATCTTATAGGTCCTGAACTAATCTTTCTCATAACTGCTAGCACAAAGTTCTAACGGCAGAAGGTACCACGTCTTGATGCCTCCGTGGCTGTAGCCAGCTCCAAACTAAAAATAATATTTCGTATGAGAAAATGAAAAGCATCACAAAAATTCTTGATCAAAACCGAAGACGATAGCTGCTTTACTTTTATTCTGGCAATGTATCACATTGCATTAAAAACACATTTCTATCTGTTAATTGCAAAGTGACATTCTTATTTTGTTTTTTGGATTGTCCTTATTGAGGCTTCTGGGAGTACTTCAAGAAACAAAGGAAAACTGGTTTTTCCATTTATTCATATCATCCTTCAGTTTTCAACAACACATTCAGACCACTAACTGAAATGTTTTGTTTGACCACATCAAATTCATGCATTCTGATAAACTACTGCAAATATCTTATTCTTGTCTCAGCATGCCTGAAAGAGTATATGTAAAAATATCCTTAAAAGAGGGGAAAATCACAGCGGGGGGGGAGGGAGAAGATAGAAATGACATATTAGCAATGAAAAATGCTACTAAGGAGAAATACATTTTTGCTTGGCACAAATAAGAGGCTTCTTTTTCATTGCCAAAGTAAAGTCAGATTACTTTTCAGAGTTATGCAAACCTCAAAGTTTTGCCTGGAGGAGATCCTGAAAGAGAATTTGAGGAAGGTTCATTCCAATTCCTGCTATTTGATCCACAAAGGAGAAATACTGCTGGCAAGAGCTCAGCACGCCCTGGGATGCTATTGGCCTGTCATCCTTGAAAGGAGAGAAGCATTGCTGGTAGGGAAAAAGGCGAGTGGTCTCCATGCGTGACTTCCAATGAGCCCCAGACACAGGTTATTAGAAAACGAGACCTCCACCAAACAGGATTCGAAATCCAGGGTGAAGTTAGTTGGCTATTTTACATCAGTGCCGCTGTCGTCTTTAGTATTTATTTTATATTTCCGCTCCAGTTACGGATCAGAATCCTTTCGTGCGGTTGATAAACATAACAAAAATGTCAGTTTCTGCGCAAACAGATAGAAATGACCTTTCCTTTTATAGTTCCAGTTTTTCGTACCAGCACGACAGGCTTTTGACAGCAACGGGACGTGTTTTCTTTGTTTGGCATTCCAGTACCTCACCGTGTGACACCAAGCAAGATGGAAAAGGCACTTTTGGCACTTGCATACTTGCATCGTGCTACAACTTGCCAGTAGGAAAGGAGCAGAACCTGAGCCCGCAGGGACATCCTGTATTAATGGTCCGTCAATCCAAAGAGAGTAATCAGTTATCTGTCAGACAAAAAGAATTTCGAAAACATTTTAAGTAGCTTCTCTGCTTATCAATAGTGCAATGAGTACGAATTTGCCATTTTCTTACAGTCTTCTAAACCAAAGTAAGTCCATGGCACTTAAAGCAGGAGAGCTGCCCTTAAACTTCCAGGAGCGTGTTAATACAACTTTAGTGCTCCTTAAGCAAAGCAACATTTCCCCAGAGCACTGTCTCCTGTAACTCTTTCTTCTCCCTGGCAGAGTGGATGTTTATCCTGTCAGGGACTACAATTTGAGAACAATCTGGTGAATGTAAGGAGACAAAGAAATGGTTTAATCCTCTTATTTCCTTTTCATCAGGCTTTTAGAATTATTATTCTTCTCTGATTTGCCTTTGTTGTGGTGTACAGCACCGACTGTAACATTGCCTCTAGTCACATCATCCCAGGAGCGAGGGCGAGAAGAGATCCATTACTGCGGGAACATTTAACCCACCTCTGCCGCCCGAGAGATTAGTCTCTGGACTGTAAATTCCGTAGTGTTTTACGGGACACAGATGCACAGCACTGTGCCCCTTGCTGCAGTATGACAGTAGTGGGAAGTCTACCTGAGAGAGCAAACTTTGAGAAGAAAAATTCTCTGACTCCTGCAGGACAGTGAAAATATTTGAACAAATCACAATATATGACTTGGACCCATGTCCCAGAATGGGAGACAGACATATACTCTGTCTTCTCTCTTCTTTCTTACAATGAAATATTAATGTAGAACCATATGTGACTTTTCACTATGAAAACAACCCATGCAAGAAAACTTCAAATGGTTAGATATTTGATCTTCATTTTTTTAAACCTACCAAAACGCCAGGGTTTGTAAGCATCCCCTCAGCCTCAGTCTCTTCAGGCTTTTCAATTCTGTATTTTTCATATTATTCCAATAAAGCGAGCAGATCTTTCTTTTGCTGAGAAAACAAATGTAAAACAGTAGAAGCTCAACGATGTCTGTTACAGTGCGCTTCTGTGAAAAACAAACTTGTAAAAATTGCGTCCTGGGATTCCCTATTTATTACCTTGCAATTATTTCTCAATCAAACCTACCCAGTTTAGCACCGAAAGGAAGGGTTTGCTACTGCCTGTCGCCGAGAGCTCAACAGAGGTAAAGCCTGATATTTTCTGGGTCATACTCTCTGAAAAGATCTTATAATGAGAATGTTGAAAAATCTCACTCACTATGTGAGCCACAACCCCAGTTACCTTCCACTGCTACAGGACTGAGAAAACCCCCTAAAGAGCAGCAATAGGTTATTTAAAGACCAAAGTAAATAGATCTGAGTCTAAGTAGACGCAGGAAACAGATCAGTGTCTCAGGATGGCGAAATCTGTGCAGTAAGTTTTTGACAAGAGCCCCAAGCTGGGTCTCATCCAACAAGTCTTTCCACTGGGTGTTCGTTTAAACCTGTAAAGATACAGATTAGCTTCAGCCAACACAAGGCAGTGATATATTTTTGTATATCCTAGAACCTTTTACTGTTGGGAGGGCACAATTACATAGTGTTTTTATAGGCAAACATAACCCAATTCCACCCCTATCCCAGTCCCTCTGCAGTTTCTTTTTCCTTTGAATTACTCCCACACCAATCATGGCTACATGACCTCCAGGTTGCTTGGATGAGGGGGAGAGAGAGGCCATGTATGCTAGTAAAATATGATGCAAACACATGCTAGGGCCTGCAGCTAGAGTCCAGGAAAAGGCTTTTGACAAAACAAACACACTGCGCGATCCAAGACCTCTACAGCTCCAAGCTGTATTACTGCCACGACTTCAGACCACGGCTGTGATGGGTTTTATAGGGATGCAACGACATTAACGAGGATTGTACGCAACTGTGGTATTTTCCTAAGTTGTTACAGAGGTAGGTGAGTTAAGTCAAACCTTCTCCTAGCATCAGACCCGCTTTGTGGGCACGGGGCTCCTTCAGTGCGATCCCATTTATTCTAATTTACTTTTAATTTGGCTGTGTTCGTGAGGATCGGGACACCCAGGGGCCCGGGGAGAAGGGGCTGCCCTGGTTTCCTTTTTCTCCTTGAGCCTGGGGCTCCTTATGGCGGCTCATCAGCCGGGAAGGTGTCAACTGTGTTATAACCAAGGGGCAAGTTTATAAAGAAACATAGAGGGAGTAAGAAATTAAAAGAACTAACCTGGAAGAATTGTGTGTACTGTTTCTGTTATTGAAACACTGGAGACAGGCCAAGACAGATGAAAAAATAATATGACCTCTGGAAAACTGGGATTAATTTTAGAAGCTAGGTCTATTTAAACTTCCCAAGGTCACCTGCCACTATCTAGACACCAATCTAGAGTGAAATGGATAAAAAAAAGATATCTGATATTAAAGGTTTTTTTTAAAAATACGTCAGACCAAGTCATACTAAGATTGAGAGACTGGAAGCTGAAGCTACATAAATTCAAAATGGAAAAAAGGTGATGACTTTTACTCAATAGCAGTCAATCACTGCAAGAACTTCTCATGCATGGTTTCCCCATCACTTAAATTTTTTAAACAAAAGTGGATGTCTTTCTAAAATATATCCTTTTGTGGAATAATGCAGTCTGCCCTCTACTACATAGGAAGTCAAATATTCCCTTCTGGCTTTACTCCACAAATTATTATAAACTTGTTATATAACGTTACTTGCTCCTATAGAACAAGTTCATCTCTTCCCCACTCAAGGTGATGATATTTTCAAGACGTCAAATGAAACTAGCCAAGACAAGGCGTGTTTGACAAAAACGTGCTGTTAGCTTGATGTCTGTGAATCACAGCCGTGCCCGTGGGGGTGTTAGTAAGTAAATCTTGAGGCTGAGATCTTAAAAGCCACTAGGTAACCAGCCGGTGCTGTGTCACACCACGGGGTGCAGGTGTACCATCCCGGGCTGTTCTGGAGAGGACAATCACCCCCGTTTGGCCCTTTCTCTCCCCTGTCCTCCCCCGGTGATAATGGAGAGGCAATTTGCATTCCCATTTACGGTGACTGCTGTGTGGGCGCACGCTCATTTTCACAAACGAAGCATGCCGGATCAATAGGTGTATTTTTTTATTCCCTGCCTTGCAGATGTTGTTGCAGGAGCTCTGCAGAGAAGTTACAGGTAAGCTTTGCACTCCCACTGGGTCCCGCTGCAGAGAGTCCGTACAACAAAGCCTTGCAGGTGTTTCCCATATCTTTGTGGTTATTCCTTTTGAAACGCATCTGTTGAAATGCATCTTGCCCACTGCTTAAAAAAAATATTGCTTGGCAATGCGGGTTGTTTACCTTAGCTTTAACTGCCCACCCACACCGAACCAGGGTGCGCTTTATGTTATTTAGAAAGGCCGTGGGTACAATGCGAGCCTTTGAACAGCGAGGCTTCGCTCCAGAGCGGGAGGCTCGGAGGGGGAAGGAGGCCCAGAGATGTGGTAACATTTTTCACCTCAACTTCACTTTCCAGAAGGGCAGCGCTGTAATCGTTGGCACCGACTGCTCTACCACCTGCCGCCTCCTCAACGTCCCAGCAGAAAACTGCACAAAACCCAGCTTGTCTTTAGGTAATTGCACTTGTAAAGTAGAAGCAGGTCACTTCAGCATTACACATGGCATCTTATTAAGCACCTCATGATACATAAAATTAAGACAAATGAAAGAAAATTTCCTAAAACACTTCTGTGGTCACAGGCTCCATAGTTGACTTGAATTTGGTAAGGTTTCCTAGGCTATGAGTCCATACTTCCTACAACCTTTTGGAAAAACTTTGATTTAATTTCATTTTGCTTCCGTAATAATTACTGATATCCTGTGAAGCAATCAAAATAAAACAAGAGATCAAAGTAGGGCATAGGAAAACAGACCCAAAATACATCTAAGCCTAATGTAGATGGAGGCTGTACACAATTTGCTTCTGAATCGTTAACATGAGCTAATAACTAAGTCAGACTTGCAAAGTGGTCTGGGAGGGAACTGGTAGTCAGATGGTTATATTGGACAGTACCAATCTACTTTGCTCTGTTGATTTTATTATAGGAGCAGCATAAGGTTGGGGGGTTTTTTCAAGATATGGTTTAGAAACCACTGGGAGTTATTTGGATGCTGCCTTCCAAATTTAATGCTTTTATTTCTTAATATCGTCATTCACTGGATAGGCCGGCACTTGCCAAATTCTAACCAGTTCCTTTAGAAGCAGTGCCCAAAACAGGCAGGACCTCACTAGCACCTAATTGCTTTTGGAAAATAAACATTTTACTTCATATTTCCAATGCTCTGCCTAACAACATGGTAGGTCCTCTGCTTCTCATGCATGAAAAGAGATTAATGAGGACTTGAATACCCACCCTCTCTTCAGACAGCCATCTACAGATAGATGGGACAAGTTGCTACCTGGTGTCCACCTCTTTCCTTTGCCTAAACGAGACAGTTAGTTTGGCATAGGATCCTAACTTTTAAACAGTTAATGGCTAGTGCAATAAATCCTATCTATCTCTACTGTGAAGTTTAAAAATTTTTTTCACAGAAAGTTTTGCACAGAAAACAGCACTGGCGACTGTAGAAGTCTACCAGCGTGCTCCTGACCTTGAAGAGCAAGTCTCTAAGGTTTCTATAGGACAGGAATCTACACATTTTTTTCCTCATTGCCTGCTGAAAAAGGAAACTCTCTCTATTTTTGGTACAATAGATTCCTTGAAGTGTACATCTTTGTAGCCAAATGCTCTGTAGAGCACATTCCTGCTATTCTGTGCAAAACTTACATTTCATTCACTTTCAGCTCGGTTAATTCTAAGCAGCAGCAAGACCTAAGAATGATGACTTTTAATATACTGATATCTTATGCATAGGGGTCCTGAATTCCCTGTCTTTTATGATTTCCAGTATTGTAATGGTAATAATAGAAGCTTCAGAAGAGTTGCATATGAGCAACTCTAAGTAGACAAGACTCTTCCAGTTGTACAAAATTGGTGTAGGCAGCTACCCAGACTAGTGGGTCTAGTCCATATTCCCGAAACCAGGCTACTAACTAAATGTATTTACTTAATTACATTATGTGCCTGAAAGGTACTTTCTTTTTTTGTATTTTGTGTATCCTCAGACAACATCCTGTACAACTTCTCTTAAGAAAGCTCAAAACACTTGATGTATGGTGACAGATTACTGAATGACACTCTGCTTTCCAGTCTCTCTTACTCTTCTTTTCCCCTTAGATACCTTGGTCTTCATGCCACAGGTACCCAATCAGTTTTCATCTTTCTTCTATTTTCTTACCTCAGGCACAGTAAGTGTTTTTATGATAAGATACACTGTCCTTGTGCCTTATTTAGAAGCTTATTTAAATGTACTTTTACCAACAGAGTACAGGTCAATTGCATTTGAAATAGTTGCCCTTAAAAAAATCCAGCGTGTTTTACACATTTAACAAAGTAGTTCTGTATCATTGGTAATGAAATTTCGGATGGGCAGGGAGAAATAACGCACTGCATAAAATTTTGAGCTACAGAACCACACACTTGATGCCTCCATCCATAAACACGTTACCTCATTTCTAACAACTGGTGACACAAGGCTGTTCCGTTATGCAGGGCCATGTGGTTACCTATTCCAGCAAATGAAAGGTAGCCTTCATAACCAAAGGCTCTTGACCTGATGACGACCCACTCGCTACCCTTATTATGAGGTTTCCATGAAAAAAAAAAAACAAACAGTAGAGTGCTTGTTTGGGTAGTTTTCTGAGGAAAGGTAGAGGGAATGATCTGGACGAGGGGATCAAGGGCACCCTCAGTAGGTTTGCAGACAACACCAAGCTGGGTGGGAGTGTTGATCTGCTGGAGGGAAGGAAGGGTCTACAGAGGGATCTGAACAGGCTGGATCGATGGGCCGAGGCCAATTGTATGAGGTTCAACAAGGCCAAGTGCCGGGTCCTGCACTTGGGTCACAACAATCCCAGGCAACACTACAGGCTTGGGGGGGAGTGGCTGGAAAGCTCCCCAACAGAAAAGGACCTGGGGGTGTTGGTCGACAGCCGGCTGAATATGAGCCAGCAATGTGCCCAGGTGGCCAAGAAGGCCAACGGCATCCTGGCCTGTATCAGAACTAGTGTGGCCAGCAGGAGTAGGGCAGTGATCGTCCCCCTGTACTCGGCCCTGGTGAGGCTGCACCTCGAGTACTGTGTTCAGTTTTGGGCCCCTCACTACAAGAAAGACATTGAGGTGCTGGAGCGTGTCCAGAGATGGGCAACGGAGCTGGGGAAGGGTCTGGAGCACAAGTGCTGTGAGGAGCGGCTGAGGGAACTGGGGTTGTTCAGCCTGGAGAAAAGGAGGCTGAGGGGAGACCTTCTCACTCTCTGCAACTCCCTGAAAAGAGGTTGGAGCGAGGTGGGGGTTGGTCTCTTCTCCCAAGTAACAAGTGACAGGACAAGAGGAAACGGCCTCAAGTTGTGCCAGGGGAGGTTTAGGTTGGATATTAGGAAAAATTTCTTCACTCAAAGGACTGTCAGGCCCTGGCACAGGCTGCCCAGGGCAGTGGTGGAGTCATCATCCCCAGAGGTATTTAAAAGACGTGTAGATGTGGTGCTTAGGGACATGGTTTAGTGGTGGGCTTGGCAGTGCTGGGTTAACGGCTGGACTCAATGATCTTAAAGGTCTTTTCCAACCTAAACGATTCTATGATTCTATAATTCTATGAATCTCATTAACCTTGAAAGAAATTTTCCTGAGTCTAAAAAAGGCTCCTTCATATTTTTCAGGTTCATTATACTGCTGTAGTTAAATTAACCAGAATAGCTTTCAGATGCCTGTGCAGTCAGTTATACACAATACTGGTCATTCTGTCCTAAGATGTACTAAAATGTGGAACGGCTCTTTCTATTGCATGAAAGCAAACGTAATGCTGAAGCAGTCTAGATGAACATAGAAACACGTGGAAAAATGTAACCTAGGGGTTACCTCAGTTGTCTTAAATACTGCAAAATCTCCTTTGGAAGTCTGTAATTGGAAAAAGAGCAGAAGACAAAGAAGCTAAAGAACTATCAATGGGAAGGCTAACCCAGGTAAAAACAAATCTAATAGGAGAAGATGGAACTGACTTCACTGTAAAGCCAGATGATTTAAATCTTCTTTAAACTCCACGGATCTCACTGATGGAACAACAAATAAAAGACATGAAAAAATTGAATAGGAAATATACAAGTTAATGCTGTTCGAATACAAAGTGAAACCATAGAATCATAGGATGATTTGGGTTGGAAGGGACCTTAAAGATCGTCTAGTTCCACCCCCCCCCTGCCATGGGCAGGGACACCTTCTGCTAGACCAGGTTGCTCCAAGCCCCATCCAACCTGGCCTTGAACAGTTCCAGGGATGGGGCAGCCACAGCTTCTCTGGGCAACCTGTGCCAGGGCCTCACCACCCTCACAGGGAAGAAAATCAGGTATCCAAAAGTGTTGGTGTCATTGAAAAGAGCATTTTTACACACGTGTCACCTCAGAGGAAATCCTATTGTTATTTCTGAACAATTAGAACAAAGTAAGAACATTAGAGGCTTACAGTAAAGATTTAGTAGATAAGAGGGGGAAAAAAAACCACAGAAAGACAAGAAAACTACTCAATATGTTAAAAGACGTCAAAAGATCTCTATAAAAAAGATATACAGCCATTGGATGGTTCAAGTCGGCACCTTTGTTCAAACTTTGGTAAGAAGTATATCACTTAAATAATACAGAAAGTGTATTGTCTAATGCTATTGAAATCAGTCCAGCTGAAACTTCATGCTCAGGTTTGAGAAACTGTGAACATAGTTTTCGACAAATACTGATAGAACAACAAAACTGAAATCTGGGTTGATGTTTATCACTACTAGAGAGTAACATCACTTGGAGGTCATCTGCATGAAACACAAATGTTCCATGTAATGTCACCTCAGACAACTTTGTTCTCTTTTACGTGAAATTTAAGCCAAATTAAGTCTTTGGTGTAGACACTAAATTTGGCTCTCCAAATGTCAAAAATGTAAGTGAAACTTTCAAAACAATTTTTGAAACAGTTGGGACAGAAGAAGATGATGTGTAATTGGACAGTACAAAACCAAACAGAATTGTTTCCACAGGTGACATCACCTCCCTTTTCCCAAAGAGTTTTTAATTTCTTCTCACTATAGCATTACTGCCTAGTCGCCCAACTAACATCACCCTTGAAAACCAAATAATTAATAAGCCAAACTCCATTGGTCTTTCAAGGCCCTTTAACTTTGTGAAGAATACATTTTGGATGAAATTTTCGGCAGAACAATGCTGCGGTTATGTTGCGTTGGAACTAGAGCAAAACTTTGCTTTTTCCCCATTTCTGAGCTTTACGAAAATAACGGCTGGATCTGCAGCCCCTTACCCTCCCACGAGCGCTCGCCTCTCCAGCAAATTCTTGTTGCTGTCTTGTCGTCAGGGAAAGCCTTAGATGTACAGGCTTATCTTAGTGATTTAAACACAGCTACCTAAGGATGTGATGGATTTCCTTTATTTGCAGTCTTCCAGTCAAGACTAGATGGATATCTGAGAGACATGTTATAGCTCAAACAGAGAGACAGGTGCCTGATGCAGAAATTACAGGGTCAGATTCAAAGGCCTGTGTTATGTGGGAGGTCAGGCAAGGTGAGCTTGTACTTCAAACCAGTGCATCTACACTATAAATTTCAAAGATGTCCGTAAAAGTACGAAATGCACAAGGAATTTAATGCAAAGCATTTACCTTTTCCTTTTGTCTGAGCTGGAACCCAAGGCTTTGCCTTTCTGCCACATCATTTTGAAAGGAAATTAATTTCCCTGCTCACTAGTTTTACTGAAATTATTTAAAGCAAATTCTCAGCTACCACTTACTTGAGCATAGAAACTTTCTTAACCCCAAAGCTCTCTCATTTCAACACTTCCCTCCAACAAGAGCTCCACCTGAAACAAAAATAATTTCTTTCCCTAACCTTTCAACCCAGAACTCCCTGTTCAGCTTTAAATGTAACCCTAAGGAAGAGGATTTCCCTCTCCTCCTTCTTGATATTAGATAGTTACTCACTTACCTGTTTTCATCTAGTCTTTCCTCAGACCGTGGTCCTGAAAGGAGCTGGTCCACAGGACAGTCACGGAGCATCACTGAAAGTGAGGAGGGTCTACCTGTGGGGAAGCTCCTTGAAGGGTAAGTCAGTCATGTGTGAAATCTTCAAAGAAAGGATGGAGTGGATACACATGTGTATAACACACTGACGTTACGGACCTTCTGCCTGTCCGGAACCTGTTGGTTTAAATTTAAAATTTAAAACTCATTGTATGGTATTTACTACATGGCTGTGGGGCAGAAGTCCTCAGTAACTGCTCAGGCTCCCCTAAACTTCTCAATTCTCTATAACTGTGTGGCTTTTTCTGCCTCTTTGGGGAGGGTTTGGAGAGAAGAGAAGGGGGCAATAGAAACTGGGCCCACTCCATCAGCAGATGTATTCAAAGGTGATAACCATAGGCTGAATGAACTTGGCTGTTGCCGTCCCCAGCTAGAGCCAAAGGCTGCATTTGGCTATTACTTTCCTCACCTAGAACCAGCCTTTGCTCTGTTGCCAAGAGTGTCGGCTCGGGGGAAACACTGAGAGTGTCCTGTTAACACGTTAGTTTCCTACGTCCTAACATCTTCTGAAGACCAGGCAAGGAGAGCGCGTGCCACGTTTAACTTCGGTACAGCTGCGAAGGAAGAGCAGGCACGCTGGGTCTAATCGTAGGGTCACTTCTGGAACTTGAGGAAGCTCAAAAAGAGAAGTAAACAACACTAAAAAAACAAGTCTCCTGCTTTGTAACAGAACAAGCCGAGGAAGGGCCAGGTTATCGTGAAACAGAAGCAGCTGAAAAATAATAAAAGAACTGATACTTGCAGTGTCGAGAAAAGAGATCATTCAAAATACAGAGTTAAGGGGGGAAACTGGAAACTGAAGTCATGTAACTCTGAACAGAAATGGGATCATGCTGGCTACCCGCAAAAAAATACCACTGTAATGCAAATCTCGGAAAGTGAGAGCTGCGAGCTGAGCAAGCCTCAGCGGGGGTGCCAGCGCCTGCCCAGATTTCGTAGCACTGCGCCTTTATGAGCCGAGCACTTTACTGAGCATGTTTTCTTTAATATCTATTTTCACAGAATCAGCCTGATCTCATGTTCCAAGAATGAAACCCTGGCATGGAAGTGGCATATCTCCTAGTTAATGTCAACATTTGATGTGCAATCAGAGAGCAAACAGGATTTCATATTGTGGTAAAAACTGAGTTACTATTTGCTTTAATTCTATTTTCTTTGTGTCAGATACATTAAGAGTCTCGTAAAATAGTAAAAGAATTTCATTCTTACTTGAAAAAATAAAAAAGAAATACTTACTTCTGCAAGTTCAAGCAAAATGTCGTATTATCTAGCTAGTAATGAATAGCTTGAAACATCCTTTGCAGAAAATATCATAATAAAAGACCCCAGTGATTTGCACAGTACTAAACTATTAAGGAGGGAAAGAGCACAGTTAACTGTGAATGAACTAACCTGTAGCAAAAGGAAATTCCTCCTTGACTTAAAAATAGGCAAGGCCAGACTAAGTCATACTGAGCGGTTACAGGTCTCTGTCTAACTCTCACCAGCTATAGAAACTCTGCCCTGCGTGAATAGCCCTGTTCATTCATGTGCTTTATTGTCCTCTCCTCTTCTGGACAAAAGATCGCAGGAGATCATGTTTCAAACCATGGTATCCCAAGTCTGGGAAGAACTGAGCTATTGGGACACCCACTGCTACAAGGTGGTGGCTCAGAACCACCGGGATTTAGTCGTAGGCTCACAAGTACAGTAATTACTGACAACCACCACTGGCCCGGCACTTCTGTACGTCTTAGAGCAGAAACACCTGTGGCATATCCCACCCTGGCAGGGAAACGGAGCTGGTGACCTAAGAGCCTTTTCCACCTCTAACTTCTGGGGTTTTATGAATTGTCAGTCACACCTAAGTGTGATATCGCTATAAAATCCCAGCCACGTAAGAAAGCTGGCAGAAGGCTTTGGCTGTGCAAGTCGGTGGTTTTACGCTTAGCTGTGTCCGAAGGACTGAAAGGAGGTAGAAGACTTTTAAGGATCAGTGTTGACAGTTGCCTTCAGATATATTTAAAGACACAAAATCCAGTTACATAGACAGCAAACTCACCTGCAGTTTGGGCTGTAGGACAGACGCAACTTTCAAAAAAACGAATAAAGGAAAAAGAAAAATAAAACAAACTCCCTCTAAACGCCACCTGTACGGGGGAGAGACTGATATGGCTTTGGTGTTCAGAAGATTGGCAAGGACTTCTTGTGTTGCAGGGAGTCTGTAGAGCAAGGCAAGGGGGCTAACACAAACGCTGTACCCACTGCTGGCTCTGTGCTGAGAGGTGGCCGCGTAAGTCAATGGAAGTGATTGAACATGGGTTATCCAAGACACCTACCTGGCCACTGCTACCCCGACATGGGCAGAGCTCACTCTTTAGTGCATTTTTCTGCATAATATGCTGCAGTAGGAAAGTTTCTTTGTTTCAAGCACAATAGCAGTTTAATAAAGCAATACAGATATGTACGAAACAGAGAGGCAGAACCGTTTTCTTCACACGCTCAAAAATCCTGTAATGGAAAAGAAAACACTGGAAACCGGGTCTTCAAATCATACACCAGGACTCTAAACCTGGGACTGTCCTTCATCTCATGGTATAATCATCAAACAGATTTGGTTGTATATTGTATATATGTATATGGCATGTGTATTTTTCTGGAATTTGGAAGTGCTTTAAATCATGCTATAGAAAAGGGCCACGCAAAACATAGAGCTGGAAAGTAGAACTGCTAAACTGTCTGAGGTATTTTAAAGATTTCAGTCCAGGTCCCTCTCCACCATGTTCTCATGTTGGGAAAGCGTACTCAGAGCTGACATGGCTTTCCCAGGTGTTTTCTACTGGGACAGAGTGCAGAGTGTGCAGTTAATCATGAGCGCGTTCGAGTGTCCTAAGGTCTTTGGGTGAAAGCCGTTACAGACATTGAAAAAGTGTTTAATAATCAGAGCCCCATGTCCTGAGCGCAGGCTGGGTTCACGAAAGTTCACACACCTCTTAAGAAGTTCAGGCCAAAATGTAAGCAGGCCAGCGTCAAGCTGCACTTCCAAACGGCAGCGGGGACTGCACATTGCTGGAACTCCCGCCCAGGAAAACCACGGCACGTATGTCCAAACTGCCCTTTGGGGTGACTCATGCAACGCCCTTGGGATCCGGACAGGGCTCAGAAGGTGCACAACCCCTTCCACCCAGAGAAACACCCATTCCAATCGCCACGAAGGGATCTCTATCCAGGGGCTTGAGGTTTCCAGTTTGGTTTGAAAGAAGAGTGCATACTGAATTTTCAGGATCGTGACTACCTTGTAAGGTGTATGCTGAGTGTTGCTGCTACTACAAACTGCAGGCACAAAGTTACTGTGTGCGGCTGCTTACAGTTGACAAAAAATACTTTTTATCACAACTACCTCGCTTTTAAATAATTCCAGTTGAAAATACATATAACGACCATCCTCGTGAAAAATCAACGCGGGGTCTTTCAACCAACTGGAAATGCCTTGGCAAGTCAAAACATCCTGGTTTTCCTCATTTACAGCATACTCTCATAAAAAGAAACTGGACATATGAAGGCATTTTTCCTCTGAAGGAGGACGAGTGAGGATGAAGACTTTGCTTCTCTCTCTCTCTCTCTCTGTTAAGCCAAGGGTGGAACAGATTCAGCAGGTTCTTCTCACAAATACAGACAAATGCAGTGCTCTAGTCCAGTGGGATCGTAATGAAACGGACGCTGTACTCCATGCTATTACACTGGACAGACTGTTACGGCATAGCAAGCAAGCTGTGAAACTAATTTTTGCCAAAAGAAAGGAAAAGATGATTTCTATTTTATTTTATGTAAATAGAGGCTAAATAGAGGCAAAGGAAGAGCTGCCTTACGTAAACTTCTAGTCTTAGAAGAGAAGGCTAAAATCACCATAAAAAAAAAGTCACACCCACTGTGTAACAACTTCCTAAGTTTTTTTCCTAGTTTTGTCTGATGTACTTTAAGACTATATTTGCAAAATGCTTTTGTATTATGTAAAGACCTTGGACAGGATTTATTAGATAGGAATTACCCAAACCAACCTTAGATGGCTGAAGATGAATTTACCTGCAACTTCTGCAGCAGTTAGAAGATAAACAAACTTCTCCATTCTCCAGGAAGGAGGCATGGAAAGGGAAGAGACTATTACCCTATACAAATCAACATATCTGCAAGGAAGTGTATACAATAAGACTGGCTTAGAGAGTCATGTTGAAAAAGTATGAAATTCTCATCATATTCTCAATTTAGAAGTTACCCGCCCAGGTAGCGCCTCATGCCACCACGGCGGGGGTAAAAGTGGTCCTTTTCCTTTCACAAACAGCTGGCGGGTGCCCGACTGTCCTACTCTGCCGAGCAGGAGCTCTCCCGCAGGTCTGCAGCGGGGCTGGGACAAGCGGGGCGCTGGCCTTGGGACAGAGGGACCGGGGGGACGGGGAGGTGGCACAGCCTGATGCATCATCTCGGGTGCACAAGGACGTCACGGTCCGCATCCAGTGCTCTCTCCTGCGGGGTGGAGGCTCGCTGCTGCCCTCCTCATCCTCCCGTTTGAAACGCTTTTGAGTATTACTTGCATGTATTTTTTTGAAGCATTTCATATACTATTATACACCAGCTGTATGGGGGGTTTGTACCACTTCAGACAGTACAGCAAACGCCTTAACACCACACTGAACAATGCCACAGCACTGTTGGGTTTTTTTCTACCATAAACCGATTAAGTATTAAGAGAAGTTAATCATTAGACGGCTAGTTGTACATTAAGACAGACTCCCTTCTTTGTCTCCAGTGTTATTAAATGCCTTCTTCTTTGAAATGCCACATAAAAGTGATAGATGCCCTTTCTTTAAAAGTCAGGCATCTAGTCGAGTTATGTTTTATATTAGTTCAGTGACAAAGAGCCCTCCTTGTTTAAATATAGAAGCGTAAAGCAGATAAGGTTAAGTAAGCGGCTGCTGTGAGCGCGCCAGGTCTGCGCTCTGCTCAGATAAGCAGCTGGAGGGGCAGGGGAGTGTTCCCTGACCAAGATTGCACCCTATGAGTTACAGCGCGGAGACGAGGGTGCGAGGCGAAAACAAATTAAGCCGAGGCCAAAGATGCAAATGGTCAAATATATTTGTGATAACAGGCTGGAAAGCTGTTGGCTTTTCCTAAGGACATTTAATGGATTCTGAAAGGTAGTTTGGCGTGGAAGACGCTTCTTAAAACAACTTCAGAAACAGAGAAAACTCTCCCTGTGTGCACTGAAAAGGGTGTGTACGTGTGTGTACGTGCGTGTATGTGTGTGCACGTGTGTGCCTGAGTGTGCTTGCTTGCCTGTGTGGGGAGGTTTATCCTTCTGGTTAACATGATTTGTGCTCAGAGAGCTTCAGGAGCGCTTTCAGAAGTAATGCCACCTCCTCAAACGCACACACACAATCCTAAACAAGAGGTGAATGAACAGGGAGGCAGAAAAGCAGGGCTGAGCGAGAGAGCAAGCAATTCCCCCTCCCAGATCACTAGAAAAAAAAAAGCTTTTCCCCAGAGGAATGCTAAACTATATTTTTGCTCACCAGGTTTTACAAGGCAAAACTGTTGCTCAGGAGAATGAACGCCCGCTTTGTGTGTCCCCCGTGGAACCAGGAGGCAGTCAAGTCAGGGCTCAGCTAGTGTATAATCTATATTTACATGTCAAAAACCCCCTTATTTAGGTTCTTGATTTACAATCCCTAGTTTTCATAAAAGTCACTCATTCCCAGTGAAAGAATGCAAAGTAGATTTATAGGATCTACATTATGCCTTAAATCTTAATAGCATTTTTAAAGCGCTTTTATGAGTCATCCTAAGTAATGTTTTTCCTGTATTTTCAAGACATTACTGTGTAAAAACAGATCCAAATCTTTACCTTAAAAACAAGATCATTTAAACCAACCATGCTGGCATCAACTCTACTGCAACGCTAAACACTGTCAGCAATGTCCTTATAAGCCTCTGTTTTCCAGGGTTCATAGCTTGAAAGTAAAATGCGCTTTGTACTAAGGTTTGTCTGATAAGATCTCAACCTGCATGAGCAGTGAATTTGCTTTCACCATCACAGTCAAAATAAAATAAATCTCTGGAGGCTCCTGTAAGTTAGATGAAGGTAAAGGGCCTGATTCTGTGCCTTCTCCCCACACCAGGGTCCTCTTTCCTTTGAGAAAACTGTTTTAAGTATATGTCAGCTCAGGTTCAGTCCAGTTAAGAGCAGAAATATCCTAAGTACATGAATCACATGGACACATACAAAAATGCTGGCTGGGCACATGTGTTTGCATCCATGCATGGACACGGCAATGTAATGCCAGTTGTTAAGCAGCCCTCTCGAGAAGTGATGTCCTCTAGACAGAAATTTAAATATTATTGAAGAAGTAAATAGTTAAGTGAAGTGTCCTAAAATGGATTTGTAGAGAATGAGTTTCTTAAATATTTCTTTAGGAAACTAAGCAGCAAGTAGGTCATGCTAATACGATATTAGAAAATATAAATATACGTGCTATACTGACTAGTAAGATCTTTCAGAGGGGCTACTGACAGCAAACACAACGTTTAGGAGGTATATTTGCAGAAATGACGTCCTTAGTTAATGACGGATTGCATAGCACGGAGATCGTACCGTATCTAAACCTTTTTTGCCAAAATTGCCTAACTGGCCTAAGCACAACGGTTACCTCTTTTAGAAAAGTCCTAAGAGAGTTGACTCCACCTGACAGAAACAACAGTGATGGGGACAAAATGAGTATCCCCAAAGTCTCCTGCACAATAATTCATCTTCAACAAGAGAGATGGACAATATCTCAGCACAGAGTAGTCAAGAGCCTGGAGTGATCTACACAATTTTGGGAGAACTAGGAACTGTGGAGGGAAGAAAGACCAGTTACCTACCTCCCAGTTGATGCAGTGGTCACGAGTCAGCCATGGAAACGGCGAGCATCAGCGACACTGTCCACAGATATAGCAGATGCGGCGCCATCCCGGGAAGAGGCAAGAGCTCCATAGAATCATAGAATGGTTTGAGTTGGAAGGGACCTTAAAGATCATCCAGTTCCAACCCCCCTGCCATGGGCAGGGACACCTTCCACTAGACCAGGTTGCTCAAAGCCCCGTCCAACCTGGCCTTGAACACTTCCATGGAAGCAGCCTGCCCAGGCGCTGGGCACTTAAGTTTCAAAACCTGGGCAAGACACAAGATGAAAAAACAAACTATCCAGATCACTTTCCTGGTATAGGTGTCTAAATTCCAGCAAAATGCCATTTTAAGTATGTAAATCTTCCCCTAGATTTTTCCGTGAGGGTCTTCAAAATGACTTTCTGGAAATACAAATTAAAGATATCAGAATCCATTTCATTGCTCTGGCTAAACTACAGTATTTTTATTTTACTTTTTATCTTGAGATCTTAGCCTTTTTTTTATGATGAAAGAAACTGAAAAGGTTTGGGTTTTGTTTTGATTTTTTTAAAAAAAAGAATATGTTCTAACCTATGGTTACTTAACCTGAAAGTGTTCAAAATGAGTAGAAAATACATTATACACTGGGCTATTACAAGCTAGAGTAACTATATATGAACTACTACCAATAGAGAAAGAAAAATAAGTTGGGGACAGTAAACATTTCCAGTAAATTATAAATATGCTTTAGAGTATCCTGAATAACATTTCAAAGTACTCAAAGTATCATCCCACTAAATCAAGTATTTACTCTGGGTCCAGTCTTGCAACCTTCAGTCTCATCCATAGCAACAGGATTGAGAAGGTAAAGACCCCTCACTTGAGTACACACTTTTTAGAGCCTGCTGTTATTCTCTTAAATGCTTTAAAATTAAAGTTTTCCATTTACAATAGTATTTGATATGAAAAACAGTTTTTAAAACATCAGTCTTCATCCCAAGCTGGTCAAACCTTACAGCTAAAATCAGTCATCAACACAGCTATTACCTTGGTAAACATTTAAATTGTCAATAGTCCTTCAAGTGTCAGAAAACAAAGCAATTAATTTAATTTTCACATGTAAACAATAATAAATATCTGTATCTACTATGCACAGAATAGAGCATCAAAATATAAAATCACATTGTGACACTTTATATTAAAAACAACTCCCCCTCCAAGAATTTATTAATCAATAGCCATAAAGCCTAATGACTGGTAGGTGTTAAAAAGCAGATCATATTTTGGATACATGCATGCCATATCTAAAGCCACAAAAGAGGTCAGTATCAACAAGCAAATAAACTCAAAATTCCTACCTCCTACGTTCCCGCTGACAAATAAACACTGATATTTGTACACAATCTATTAAGCTAAATTCTAAAGGAAGAGTAAATAAATAAATAAAGAAGAAAGAAAACCCCGGGGACTCATCAACAGAGCTCAAACTACTTCCAGACATCCCGTATCGATGATATACACATACTTTAACAGGTATCAACATGAGATGTGACTGTACAATATTTGGAGTTCTTGGCTTTGGTCAGCCAAATAGTCAAACAGATGCTTAAAGTGGAGTGTGTGAAGAGTCCTTACACATCACGTAACTGCGTGCCAAACACTTAACCTCTGCAGGCTGCTACTCCGGAGCGTGCTTTTGCTGCTCTTCAGCTATTTTCAGTGGTTAAAGTTGAAAGTCGAGTGCGGTTTCTGTCCTTTGCTGCATCTTTGCAGCGTGGGAGGTGAAACAAACAGCAAAACTCTCCTCTGGTGTCCCCCGTGCAGACCGGACAGTGAGGACCACGACGTAGCCTGAAAACTCACAGCTAGCAGCTCGTGGAAAGCACAGGCTTAAAGCCTCCGAAACCCTGATCAGCTGCTCTGCGATGGTGAAGGCACCTGAAGCCCCTGGGAAAGCTCTTGAGTCTAGACAGGGACTAGACTGCAAAAGCTCCATCTGGCACTATAAATCAGCTACTCTCTTCTGTCCTACCCTACCTGATGGACTCCATCGAACAGGCAGTCGCAGAGCACCCCTGCCAGGTAACACCCCACGTGAAATACTGCAAAGCAAAACACCAGCAAGAATTCATGTTGCTGTCTTCCAACAAGGGTCTAACCAACAGACTCCTACTCGCTCTACCTCCCAGAAACGTCTTATATTGGTTGGAATAGCTCCTTCAGGACAGATTGGATAAATAGTCTCCCAAAGCAGAGCGGTTCAGTGACAAACTCTGCCTCTAAAGACCAATGGTGTATGTTCCTATCTTTTCACAGAGAGAGAAGTGTCTCAAAAGCCACGAGGGGTCACATTTGTCTCATGATTTCAAATATCTGGAGTCAAGTGGCTTAACATGCTGATAGAAATGCTTTCCCTCATAAGGCTGGAGGAGCAGGTTGCCTCAAGAGGCTGTGGGGCTCCATCATTAGAGGTTTCCAAGACCAGACTGCAGGACGCCCTGCACAGCCTTATGTGATCCCGGAGCTGACCCTGCTCAGAGCAGGAGGTTGGACTACAGCTCTTCCCAAAGTCCCTTCCAGCCTGAATTCCCCTGGAGTGCTAAGAATTTGTTCTCTCTCACTCCTTTCCCCCCCCTCTGCCCCAAAAATTAAGCTTTCTCTAGGAATATTTTCATTTGTGCCTTAACGTTTCCTTCAGAAAGCCCGCTGACACCAAGGGAAAGCTCAGTTTAAGACAGAATTACACCTTGACGAATACCGTTAGCTATCTCGTACATCCGCTGTCATTTTGCTACTGTCAAAGCCACAACCATTTCCCCCCCAAAGCGATCGCTGCCAGCTGCAGCTTCCAAATGACCGTTGTAATGAAATGCTTTATTTTCAAATGTGTCATTTATAGAAACAGGAAATTTTATTCACTTCCAGAACTTTCCAATAGCTCAGGAGCATACTTCTTCCCTTTTAACAAATACTTTTAACAGTTCAGATGTGTAATCTATGTGGAGGAGTTTATGGCTGAACACACTGGCATACCTGGATGCCAACTGAAACTCAAAAGGCAACATCTTTTAGGCTAAACTAGAGAATGTATTTTATACAGACAGCAAAAATACTTCATGCAGACAGAAAACTAGAGTGTAAGAGGCCATGAGATGTCAGTCACTTGATCTTCTGCCCTTGGACAATCAACCTGTGCCGCTCCTAGCATATGAGTGCCTTGGTTTCCTTCAAAACAAACCTTCTCTGGTGTCGATTCCAAAATCTCCCTCAGCAATTTTTACTTCAAGATGCTAAATGTCAAGGGTATTATCGCATGCTCTGATGGTTTTGGCTCTCATTGTTATTTGAAATGTGCCTTGTTTTAAATCTGTTTTTTTGGGTTTTTTTTAATGTCATGCATACAGCATCAGACTGGAGCTTGTACACCAACTGACCTTGTGCTAAATAGACATGTTTACGTGCTACCTCAGTAACCCATGCATGTGAGGAAACGTATGTGACAGCTTAGGAGTTGTTCATTTAAGCATTGAATCTCTTGACCACTAAGAGCTGAACATTCATTTAGCAGGAGATAATTAGCATTGACAAGTAGGGGCAAGTTATCAGACACAGACACAAAAAATGCATGTAACTTGTTGAAGCAGGAGTTACTCTCGCTCTAGGATTGCATGAGCTCACACATTCCTCTCTTGAAAGCTTCCTTTTATTAAGTATACACTGTGTATGCCTTAAAGCTAGCGCTCCCTTTTTGGCTTCGTCCAACTTGGAGTATGAACAAACCACTTCAGAGAAAACTTTTCTGGAGGTGACGAGAATTGTATTGGGTAATGCCTTGTAGTCCCTACCTTAACTTCATGTCCCAATGCTGGCTCCAAGTCTGTTGATCCGGTTGCCTTATTGCATGAGCATAAGCAGACAATGCAAAGGTCTTTTGTGAGATACTGAGTCAGTAGGGACGTAACAGGGTTTAAGCCTGAGTCTCCATCCCAGCCACAGAGAGGCTGCTGAAGGAAATGGGAGTGGGGAGAGAGAGGTCAGGGAGGGGATTGTGAATTAGGAGTGACAAGACAAGAGGAATTCATACTGCAATAGCTTGGAAAAACAAAAGGTTATCTGTGGAGTTTTGCCCTAAAAAAACACAACGGGAAAGCAAATACTTCTGGATACTTAATAGCTTTGTGGGCAGCTACTCACTTGGTAGTCAGGTGTTCACAGGTATGTGTGACCTCCGGGCTGCTGACTTGACTCTGCTGTCCTCATTTGACCGAGTTCCATCCTAGCCATGACAATCTTAGCCATCAGATCTGCTTTTGGAATCAGATGCATTGCTATGAAAATTTCAGTCCAAACAAATTGCATTTTCTAGTGAAAATGAAACCTTTTATTCAGTTTTCACCTTCTGACCGGTTCCAGGTGAAGTTCGGTTACAGGCAAGATGACTTCTTCATCCAGGCCACAGGATCAAACAAACATCTGTCAACAGAAATGCAGGCTCACGGACTGATCAGAAGCTAGGACTACTTTCCAGGGCATAATGTAAGAGCTAATAACTTGTTTTTAGAAGATGGTAAAGAACTATGTGGGGCTTTAGCAAATTGAAATGGAAGAGTCACTTTTTTGATCAAATAGACCTCCATAAAACTCTTAGTATGCTGTGGACCAGAAGCAGTCTGAAGGTCACGCAGCTTCTGTCCTAACTAAACTTACAAGACGAAGGATAAAACAAGAGCATAAATCAAACACCTGTGGATGGCAAACATCATTCCTCAGTATTGCAGCTGCCACGATAAACGGGAAACCTCACAGTACATGTTTCCTCATGTGACAAGGTAAAATTCTGGAGTGAAGGCTTAGTAAAGAGCTGCTCTTACGATTTCTTTCCCCACAGGCATACAATAAAGTTTCATTGACTTCAGATGACCAGAAATGAGATTACCAAATACCTCAATAAGGACTAATGCATCTTTTTGTGCCTGCTAATTTTGTGATACTGCTGTATATCTGAATGGATTTATAAGGGAAAAAAATAGCAGTGTGGCTTCTTGTTTTTCCTTCTAAAAAAATTTTTAATTGAGATTCTGATTTGTTACCTTTTTAGGAAAAAAAATCAAAATGTATGAACAGATTCTCTAAATTAAGCCTGGGTCTGCAGAGGGATCAAAGGGAATCTAAAGCAGTTGTCGCCTTAAGTAGCTCATGGTTTGGTTCTCTTTAGAGGATTTTAAACTTGGGCTCAAAATGCTGCCAGAGAAAAAGTATAAGCAGCAACCCCCAATAAACACAAATCTGTAAGGATCATCCACGACAACTGTAATATATTCCACTCACAATTTGTTTGTATGAATACAGTTTCACATACAGAGGAAAAAAATGGAAGTTGACAGAGGAAGCCAGACCTGGTTGAGGGTAAGGTGTTCTACTGGGTAAGGTGTTTTACTAAACGCAATCTTTGCTTTTCAGTATTAAAATATGTATCACCAACCTGTTGTGCATTTGCATGCACAGGAATTAATGATGAGGAACACAGGTTAACTGCCTGTATTTAAGCAAAAGCCCCAAATGGCTCAGAGGGGTAGATAATCTCTGAACAGCAAAATACCAAGACAGTATTCAGCAAGCTTCAAAATCATACGCACCAAAAAACTCACCAGGCCCCACTGACCTGTCTACGTGAAAGTTTTTACTGGAAAAGTGTCTTGCTGCTTTTACTGCACAGTCCATTTTGGTGAATTTTGTGTATTTTTTTCATCAAAGTTGAGCCAGACAACACTGGAAGAGTCAGAGCTTTCTGTACACAAGGAGAGTTTTCTGTGTACAAGTTCTTCAACTACTTAATTTGCCTTGCCCTAAGATGATCCCTGTTGCTTATTTTTAGGGAAATTGTCCTGTTTTTCAGGAAGCCAACCTACTTTATGTCTGTTTGGAAGAGTCTGACCAGCCTTCTCAGAAGATCTGTCCTGCTTTGGAAAACTCATCTGAGCAGCTTTGGGTGTTTCGGTAACAAGAACACCTCTCTGCCACTAATGGGTCAGAAACAGCTCATATATTTGGAGGCTGTTGACATTGCTTTCTTATGTTACTAGTTTGTTACGGAACCTTAAATTCTTCACCTTGGGACGTTTTAGGTAGCATTTAGGTTTCTGCGTTGCAACCTGTGTGTGAATCGATGGTGGCAAACACGTCATGTTCACAAGAGATGCCCACTGCAGGATACAGTAAAGGTTCAGTAAATACGACCACTGCAGTATTTTATCATCTCATGATTTTGTAATAGTAATAACTGATTGTACAATAAAGTACATTATATGGCTTTCCATCCACTTTTTCTTTTCAGTGCTGAATCTGCCACTGGGCTCCGGTAAACTCCTAGTCTGTTATGTAGCATTTTTTAACCTACAGGTTTCAGAGAATTTGCTATGGAAGGACAAAAATCACCCTCACTTTACAGACAGGTAAACACAGGAGAAAAAAGTGACTTGCCCTCATGGCAGCTCAAGGGCTGAGCAAGGTGTAGAATCCAAACCTCCAGCTTCCTCCTGCTCCTGCCAGGAAAGGCTGGGGCATTGCTTTTGAGATTGTGCAGCCAACATTCCTAACGAGAAACCCTTCTACGGTGAATTTTTTATTGATATTTGCTCAGTTTTACCTTACTTAAACCCCTACTCTGTTGTACGTAACCGGGATAAGCGAGCCCAGCCTTTCAGATGAAACTGCGCCGTGCTGTAAGCAGAAACTAAGCGCCGCACCAGGAGCGCTCCTCCAGCCTCCTTCGTTAGCTTCACGGCTCACTGACTTAAAACATTTGTTGCAATTTTCCTGGAATCTTAAAGTTTAATTTGGAAGCCGGTCACGGTAAAAGGGGAGCAGTGAAAGCCGCCTGCTTCTGAACACTGTGCTAGGAGACCGTGCAGAAATGGAGAGCAGCATTATAGACACGAATTTAGCTTTCCTTTTAACCACCGATCCCCTTTAAAAAAATAACAGATCAAGCTATTATTTATGTCTAGAAACGTCACCAGAACGTGTGACTAAGGACGCATTAGAGCAATCGCTTTCTATCAATTAGCAGCATGGGAAATATTTTTAGCGTATCCAGGTGTGGATTTTTCTGCTTTGGGTAGGTAACGTGCCTGCTATTACAAAAGGCCGCTTGATGAAAGTCTTTGCTGCAGGAATCGCTACCGCGGGGAAGTTCAGAACTTATTTTCAGAAACTGAAATCTGATCACAATAAAAATCTGCGTTCAGCTCTCAGACAGACAGTGGTAAGACGATGCCTTCGTGAAAGCGCTTCTAAGCAGGAAGGAGATCAGCAAGTCATTTGGCAAAACTCGCATGCGGTGCTTCAGCAGGGGTCTTCGAAAGAAACGGAATAACTCTGTTACACAAAGGCACCAGAAATGCTGAATTTCACTGCGTGCATTGTCTTAGAAAACAGCCCTTTGTACTTTGAAAAGAACCGTAGCGGACAATGATTAAGCTGTGTAACCAGGGGGAGGTAGCGGTGAAAGCCTCGGGGCGCGTATGCATCCCGCCGTGCCCGCACGATGCAGGCGGGAGCTGGGTGACCCTGACGGCGCAGCTCTGCGGCTGAAGCCATCCCGCCTCGCTGAGGGGGTCGGAGCTGGCTGGCACCCAGCAGCTCCCCGGCTTCGACACACAGAAACGCCCTCCGCTCGGCTTCGTGATGAACGGCTAGAAGCTGAAGCTAGGCTGAGTCAATCTGGAAACACGGCACGGGGTTTTTAGCAGAAGCCGCAGTCGTAAATGAGACTCTCAGTGTGGAGTGGGCATCTAAGAGATGACCTCCCGCCCAACCGGCAGCCGCGGGGCAGATGCAGACTCACGTGGCATCTTGGAAGACAAGCTGGTTTTGCTACCTTAAGAATTCATGTATGTCAAATATGAACTTCATTTTTATCCTTTCCCACTGTCCAGAGATGTCAGAAATCAGTTTAATTGCACAGACTGTCAAGACTCCCTGGGAATTATGTACATTTTCCTCTTTCTCTCTCTCTCATACAGAATCCATCTTTGCTCTGAATAATTGCTGCCAGAGCTGACTCAGAACCTGCCAAAGTTGCAGAAAAGAATCCAACCCTTTTCTACACACATTCAAAGCAAATACGAATTTGCTTTGCTGGTGTTGGTTTTTATTTATTTATTTTACAGGCAGTGTCATTTCATTCTCTTTGAATAACTTAGCATGAATGAATTGAGGGAAGGCGTGGTACGTGAGAAATCTTTGGGCAGATCCTCGGCTGGTATACAATTGGCTTCAGAAAAGCTACGCTCAGTTACATCCTGAAGATGCATCACAGCGAATTTGAAAAGCTCTCTTGGAGATTATTCACCTCATGTGAATGCAACTATTCCCATCAGCTGTCTCATTTTAAGGATTTTAGCTATTGAGTCAGAGGACAGACAATAGGACGGGATTGAGCCCAAGCAATTAACTCTTCACTCATTTTTATTACTGAATCCTGAACTGGACTCCCGCAGAGAACCTGTAACACTGCTAGTCAAAGAAAACAGAGCAAAATATTAAATAATTAAAAGTTTGGAAGACAAAATTAAACAGCAGCCCATGATTTGCACATAGAAAATTAAAAAAAAAAAAAAAAAATCAAAAAAACACACACAAAAAACCCCCCCAACAAACCAAAACCAAAAGACCCTAAAGGACATTAATTGAAACCTTTAATCCCAACAAAGTATTCATTCCGAGATAATTACTGCCATAAAATCCTCTGCCACGGAGACACTGACAAGAAAACCGTCTTCAAAAGTGACATACGTAAGCAGCATGGAACTTCAGAAAAGAGTTGGCAAGGACGAAACCCTACCGAGACATGAAAAGGAGGAAAGGTTTTGGAGGGAACTGAGCCTTTCAGCACAAGTCATTCCTCTGTGAAAACATGTTATCATTTAGAAGACTCTGAAGCAGGAGAAGGATGGGGAAGATTTGCTAGCAGAAAGCCAGTTCCTCTTAGAGATGAGAAACCAGTGGGTAAAAAAATGAATAGCAACAAACTGAATCTTCAAAAATAGTTGTCAACCATCAGCAATACAGGCGATTAAAACTGAAATTATATCATTCTAACTCATGGCGCATGAAGTGCTATAACCTAAAAAAAAGGAAGGCCACCTGCTGTTGGGATTCCTCCATTTTCCCAGCTACAATAGTTTCTAAGATGCACAACATTAAAACTGTCCCTGTCCTTTGCTCCAGTCGTGCTTATTTTGGCACTTACCCAAGGATGATAGCAACTCTTGGAGCAAAGCAACGCTCAGTCCCTGCCGTAGCCGTGCTTCATAAACGTTGGGTTTGGTTTGCGTTAGTGGGGAAATGACATGTGCTTTTTAATATACACAAGGTTGGCCAATATCTTAAATCACTTTCTCGCTCTCTGTGTACTGGCTAAGAAGCTTTACACTGACAAATAAATCCACTTGCAGAGATCTCCAAAGTGCTCTTTTCCTCAATAGCAATGCTGCTCCAAGGCCCCAAGAGGGGTGTCCGTCGGGACTGTGTGTTGTGCCGACAGCTCTCCAGGAGAGCGCTCCAGTCCGTGCGCTGGGGTTCTTCCCTGCCGATTACTTACTCCTGTATACATCCAGATAAAGATGCCTTTGACATAAGTTTTTACTGAAAATTCTGTATGACAAAGGGCCGTACTCATCATGGATAATTTTGTCGATATGTTTTTAAATGTTTTGAACAGTTGCCTAGCTAGCCAAACATCCCTATAAACAAATGTAATTGTTGAAATTTTGAAACAAAACAATTTTGGCTTTTTTCCCTTTTTTCTCATCAAGTCTAATTTTATACTTTGGAAGACAGATATATACTTGATATACAGAGAGGCAGCCCTCTAAAAGTTACAGTTAGTTACTAGAGTAAGAATATTTTTCAGAGTAAGGCCAAAAATACATACAATATATAAAATGTTAGCAGATGATTTTTTTCTTTTTTCATTTGCTGACTATCAGTATTCTGAATATTATACCAAGTTATATGGGTGGGTCCAGAATTCGATAGTCATTCCCAGGAATTTAATGCAAAGCATCACATAGTTGCACTGCATATTATAACAAAAAATTGCATACATCTTGCATGCATAGACCCTTTCAGAAGTCTACCTAAAGAGACAAGATGTTCAACTACCAGCCTTGCTCTGAACGTCCATCAAGGTCAGGGTTGGAGAACAAAGACAAAAGTTACTTTAAGCCCTAGAGAAAAAGTGCTTCAGCTTCCTCTGCCACAGGCTCAGAGATGCAGAGACCGAGTAGGCAAAATCAGGAGGCAAAACCATTCCCTAACATTCATTTCTTACTGCTGCTGGCGCGGGGGAATTGCCCTGGTTCCCCGTCTGCAGGCAGTCCCGCTTCTGCTAACCACGGCTCTCCAAGCGTTTCGTTGTCCGATCTGTTCTGCAGGGACACAAGTCGCAGTCCCATTCAACGTGTGCGTGTACCAGACAAGCCGTGTTCACGTGTCCCCGCATCATGCGTTAGATACGGTGTTCAGGCTTGGTTTAATCAGTTTTGTGGAAGTCTCAGTAAACTGCTTTTTAATCAGGCTGCTTGTCTTCATGAGCCTGCTGGCCTTTCCAACAGTCAGGGATGAATTATGACATTTATACTTACCTGTGAATAAATCTACCGAAAGGCCTCTTTAGAAGTTCTTATCAATAGAGCAAGAAGCCTTCAGAAATATATATTTTAAAAAGAAAATGAAACGGACTCTTTCAGAGCAGATATTCCTGATTCGTAAGAGGATAAATGACAAAACGCCAGCAATGCCAGACCTACAGGCACCGATCAGGGGAACCGATGCAGCCCTGCCAGCAGTGCCCCAACTTTGCTGCTGGGAGGGGGGAATTCATTTCTCAGACCTCTTATAACAGGAGAGCTAAGCACAGACTGCATCAGCGAACCCAGAACTGCTTTTGGGAGGGAGTTCCCCTGACATCGCCAGTGTTTACATCATCTTTATTTATGTAAGCAATTTATCACTCTCCTGGGGTGCAACTGCTGTCGGTATGAGCTCGCTTCAAACTAGACCTGCAAGTGGAAGACTCGGTAACGCTCATTACTCAGAGCATCTTACTACCTCCTCAAACTCCTGTGCGAACAAGTCCAAAGCGAGCACAGCTCCGAAGAGCCGAGAGGAAGCAGCCCCCAAACCCCTGGGGCAAGGGGGCACCCTCCCTCCCTCCCTCCCCGCGCGGCGGCGGGGCCAGCTCCAGCCCACAGCCGCGGAAACCAGCCCCCCGCAGCCAAGTGATGCTCTTACACGCTGCCATCCCCCGACCCCTCGGGCAGACACCAAACAGGACCCCAGAGTGAATTAAAAGCTGGGAGGGGGCCAATTCAACAAGGACTACGAGCTCCATGTATATAATCATTTCTTAAATCCCTAGATTCAGAGTGTGAGCATGAGCAGGTCTGTGCTTTAAAATAGAATGACTTGCTTCATGAAATAAATCATCTATATTTGAAGAAAGCATTAGCCAATACTTACCTTCACGTTCATCACAAACCCTTCTTCTGTGAAGATATTGCACAGTATGTGTCTTCAGGATTTTTGGTGCATTTTCTTCCTGGTAAGCTATGTTCTTTTCTGAGAAATTGTGTGAATGACGTGCAAGGTACAAATATACCTTCCTTGGTCCCCAACCCCATACAACTCATAAGCCCGTGACAAGGGCAAGGAAACGAAGGGGTTCTGGAGAGATCGGAGGATGGCACAAGCTCCTCGGAGATGCTGTCAGGGTAAAGGTGAGAGTCCTTTCAGTATCAGATTCATCGCTCCCCGTGTTTTCCTACCACTTGTGACCACGTTAGCTGAAGAACTATATGTAGCAAGTGAGATGCTTTGCTTTAATCACAGGACCAAACCTCCCCGTACCTGTCACCCACCTAAAGCTCCACGGGGATACGCACACGGTTCGAACAAAACCATGTCCTCTGCGGAGCTGGGCCTCAAGAATCAGCACCGCTATGGACTCTCGTCACGAGTTCTGAATATTAGATGCTTCTACCAAATAATAAACCTGTTTCGGTGTTGGTTTTCCAGCTGAAAATGCAGGGATTGCTTCCTATCGAACTGAAACGGCTCTGGGCTCAGCATTATCTCATGCAAGGCTTTAAGCACCATGACAAGTCTGGATTTTGAAGTTCAGTTTGCTTTCCCTTCAAAGGGGATGCCGTGAAGCTGATAGGAGCATCCAGTGCGTGATGCAAGAGTTAATAAGCTTTAATAATAATAATGAAAGATTATTTCAGCACGTCTGTTGTCGAGAACACAGCGGTGCCTCGGGGCAGTCGTGTTCCTAGTACTTTTCAGTTTACTTAAAAATGCTAAAAGCGTACTAAAACTCACAGACAACAACTTGCTGCTCCCCAGAAAGAGCCATACCAGCAAGTGCCGAGGTATATATCTTTGAAAGCCATCAGAGAGAACTTTTCCTGTCGTAAATTTTCTCGGCTCCTTTCTTCTTCCTACACACGCACATACAGAGAATAAGCGGCTGTGATCTCCGCAGGTACGCAGGAATGCCGCCAGCGATTTACCGTGGATTATTGGCACAAGCATCCTCTGATCCTCCAGGTAAATGCAGAACCTGTTTACTTTTGTCACCTGAAGCTGGGATACACGTGCTGTAATGTCTGTGTCCACCAGATCCGCTCTCAGCATTCTCTAGAAAGAAAATCTCCCCTTTATTGCACATAATGAATAATTAAGAGGCAATCCTTCAGCACAGAAATACGCTGAACTAGACTTGGTTGCAACCAGCCACCAACTTTTCAAGCAATTTCTACCCTGCCTGCGTTAGATGCAAAGTAATGTTTCAAATCGTACTTATTAATGCATTTTCAAGCATTTCTTACTTGCCAAATCAAAATAGGTTCAAGTGAGGTGTGGCCTCGTGTTTAATAACAACCCCAGCGCCTGCTTCTTACTGCCCTATAAGAAAACTGGACCCTCTCGATGTCCTTTCCCTTCCAAACAGCCGGCAGCTATTTATAAATGACACTAAAATCGTAACTGCGACCGCTCCTGGTTGCCGAGGGCCTTGGAGCTGCCGCTCGGTAAAATGGGATACAAGGACAGAGAAACCCCCGCGCCTCCGGCTCCCGGTGCCCCATTTGCTGGGCTCTGCTGCCCTCGCCTGCCGGAGCCGGGAACTCGCCTTCCAGGAGTTTAACGGAATAACACGTTATTAAGGCTTTTTACGGTGCCCTGTTAAAACCCGAGGGGATGGGGCAGGAGCGGTAGGATTAGGGAAAACTGAAGCTGGAAAGCAAAAGCGCTCACGAAAGCTTACTGAATGGAGCAAGGGACAAACTACAGAAAACAACCGAAATAATAATAATAAATGAGATCAGAAGAAATGCGAAGCAGACTAGCTGCTTTTTTGCTTTGACTTTCTACCGTAGCCACAGAGTCGGGCTGACGCACAGGGCAGTGCCAAGAGCAGTGCCAAGGCAGCGCGGCGCGGGGGGAGCGGGACGCCCCGCTCCGCTCTGCTCCCACCGCCTCGGAGAGCCTCCAGCGACCGCTCAGAAATGAAGTGGCCCGGCCTTCGTGTTGCCTTCAGGCAGTAAAAGACGAGCTCGGTGACTCCTTCAGTTTACAGAAAAAATGTCCATCTTATTCTGCGTACAGAACCCGCGTACATCTCTCTCCTCTCCCGCAGAGTCTGATCTTCTCCTTTATTTCTCCCCTCCAGTCTCGGCATTTCATCATTCGTTCACTTGCACTTGACATGCTGGGTGTGGTTTTTTCATTCTGTCTACCTTTTCTGTTATTATTTAACTTGTTCATAATTTCTTTGAGTAAAAGCTGAGGAAGACTAAGACCTAGATTGCCTATGGGGTCTGCTTGGGATAGTAATTTGTAATACTCTGATTTCACACTACCGCTTAGGTTTGAAAGCTGAAGTCACACGAGATATTATCACAAAGCACTGGAGTTGCACAGGAACACAAACATTTTAAAAGTGCATCAAAAATGAAAATGTGGTGGAACGGGAAAGAGAAAAATGTACTTCGTAAATAATTTTGTGGCTGAGGAATTTGCCTGCAAAGCAGTCAGGAGGGCCAAGGAGATGATTGCAGTTCTGTTCAAAGAATGGGTCTTGGCTTTTTGATGAGATGGTTGTGGCATAAAATAATAATAAACCCCCCTACACGTTGGCTTAGTCCTACTGGGGGAAAAAGCTGCTACCAGAAAACAACACATCCAGGACCAGGCGATCACTGACAAATTACCTTCCTGCTCTCTTTTCGTATTAGCAAGGCTGCTTTTTCTTGCAATGCATTAATCTGCCTTTCAGCTTGCTTTTAATCAAAACCAGGCTTAACTTGGGAGAGTGGAAAAAGAAATCAGATGCTGAGGTAAACCACAGAGTAGAACTGGAAGAAACAGTCAGAAAGAAAAGTCTCTTTGGCTTGATAAGTATTTAAGAACTATTTTTCTAGTGGGAAGGGAGAAAGAAAATACTCCATTTTGTTCCAGTGTGGAACAATGGCTACGCCTGCCTTCTTCTCCCAAATGTAGGAAGAATGAGCTCGTTTGTACAGTATTTTGCATGTGGCTACTCCTATGTAGTTGAGTAACATAAAAAAAGGAAAAAAACCATGTTGATAATTTGCAAACCAGCCCTCTCAGATTGTGGAAATAAAATTCTGGGGTTGTCAGGAATTAAAAAGCAAGCAAACAAGTACTGCAAATTAATCAGTTGTTCTATGTATTAGAGAGGGACTATATGCAAGGAACCAGATGTCAAGATACTTCAATTACTGTAGATACCAGTTAAAATTTCAGATGCAAGAAATTACTGACATAAAAACATGGTAAGGTAGAAAAGACTCAGATATTTGAAACTTCGTACCTTTTGTTTGCTTGTGTTTGGTTTTTTTTTCCTTCTAATGATTTCCAGCTACCGATTGTACATACCATGTACCTCTGACGTGTGCCACCTCTAATGCAAACAATTGTGTTGGTATCTTCAAATACAGATGTCACGAGTCAAATTTTGTAATTCAAAATAAAAACCAAACCCCTCACATATTTCTCTCTCCCCAGAGGTTTCAATCAAGAGCGCGGTTTCACGTCTGCACAGGCAACCTGAAGCCAGACCACCCTAACCCCAAACCCTCACATCCGCGTTCGCCTCTCCGGGCCTTGGCACTCCGTGAGCCCATGGTGAACCAGGCCAGGGAACTGATCCAGCAAAATGTTAGTCTCAAAAAACCTTAAAACAAACAAACCCCATTCTTTTCCAGCCAGCCTCCTCTCGTGACTCTGCCACGCAAGCACCAGCGCGACCACGCGGAGAGGAGCGTGGGCGCGAGGGAAGAGATCGCGGGCACGAGAGCGCATCCTTTACCGATCCAGCTCACCGGGGCCCGGCTTAGCCCTGTGCTTGTGCGGCGACATAGCTCCCAGCTGAGAGGATGGACAGTGCACGCTCCTTTCTTCCTGAAAAAGACATTGGATATAGCCAAAGTGCTGTAAAGATACGCCAGATTATTCAACGAATTAAGAACAGAACAGAAAAGGCGTTTGGGGGAATTCTCCTATCAGTCAAGGGAAAAAGACTAGTTAAAACTATTTATATTCAAGAGAACTGGCTTATCTCAACTTGTTCAGGAGAAACTGCAGAGTAATGACGGGGTGTTCTTGGCTCAGCGGAGATGTGGATGCTCAGAGAAACCTTTCTTCAGCACGTGGCTTTGGCGTTAGGTTGAAACCCTTCCAACCAGGGCGGCTCTGCCAAGTCTCCTCTCTCCAGCCAAAAAGCATGTGCTAACAGCACAGCTCACAGCTCAGCCGCTCGTCTCCGGCCCCAGCCTAGGGAGCAGAGCAACAGGTACGTAGCAAGAGAAGCATCAAAAGCCACCGACCTCTTTAATTAGAAAAACCTTGCCTTGTTGTCCTGAGAGGCCAAGAAAAGACTTTCTGATTTTGTTTTCAGTCAGCAAAGGCCAAAAATAATTCAGAAGTTGTAAGGGTGCTTCTGATTATGAGGAAGGATCAAATTATTCTTACAGTGTGAACTTGCGTTCATATGACTTTTTGACATGCATAATTCTTGGTTTCTGGCAGGACAAGGAGTGGAAATCCTGTACAAACAGGAGCGTAAAGCTGCTGCGTTCATAGCTGTGTATCAGCACCCAGGATGCCCTTACCTCCTAGAAATGAACTTGAAACAGCTTCTTTGCAAGTATTTTCTCAGGCAAATGGAATTCTGTTAAAGTGGACAAATAACTTATTATTTAATAAACCATATTTTCCACCCCCAAAGATCATAGAATCATAGAATCATTTTGGTTGGAAGAGACCTCCAAGATCATCGAGTCCAACCGTTAACCCATCACTACCAAGTCCACCACTAAACCATGTCCCCAAGCGCCCCATCTACACGTCTTTTGAATCCCTCCAGGGATGGTGACTCCACCACCTCCCTGGGCAGCCTGGTCCAGTGCTTGACAGCCCTTTTGGTGAAGGAATGTTTCCAAATATCCAATCTAAACCTCCCCTGGCACAACTTGCGGCCATTTCCTCTTGTCCTGTCGTCTGTTACATGGGAGAAGAGACCAACCCCCACCTTGCTCCAACCTCCTTTCAGGGAGTTGTAGAGAGCGAGAAGGTCTCCCCTCAGCCTTCTTTTCTCCAGGCTGAACACCCCCAGCTCCCTCAGCTGCTCCTCACAGCACTTGTGCTCCAGACCCTTCCCCAGACCCCCAGTTGTTCACCAAACATTAGGTCCATCGCTTTAATACATGACCTCTTCTTCCCAGGGCCATTTTCTTCTGCAACAGAAAGGCGGCTGGTTACCCAGCCGCCAAGTAGTACACAAGGAAAAAGTTCATCTAGGAGCCACAGGAGAAGAAAATTGATCAAGAAGATTGTATAAAAGCTGTTCCGACAAAAAAGGATGAAAAGAGTTTCTTTTAGCCCAGATTATGAGTTTTATGAAAACTTGCAAATGTACAGTGCAATGGACAGTGCGGAACATGACTGATGGAGTAAATCAATGATGTGCTTTAAGAAGTCTTGTATTTTATAGCTGGAGGTTACAAGTCCTGAACCCCCCCTTTCTGGTACGTACAAAATTAACCACTGCGATAACGGCAGAGCAGCTTCCTCAGCAGAAACAGGGCAAGCTGCGGTGGGGAGAAAGACAAAGCAGCCGGTGGTGCTCCCGGGCAGAGCCAGGTCGGCATCTCCGCCTCCTCCTCCTCCTCCTCCCCTTCATTTCCCTGGCGTAAGACTGGAGCTTTTATTGTCATAGCACCGTGCCACAGCTCCCACTTGGCTCAGGAGGTGGTTGCTTTGTTTCGCTTATGGCTGCCATTTCTGTGCGTCGGTATCACGGCTTAGTCGTAGGAACGCAAGCAAAAACGGGAAGGCAGCACAGAGGCAGAGCGAGGACAGAACAGCCTGTTCCTACGGTCGTTTTGCTGCCATTCATCTGTCCATAACTTCGTACTTTGCTCTTCATCTGAAAAACAGCTTCTTTGTAAAAAAAAAGGGGGGGGGGGGGAAGAGGAAAAAATACTTTCTCCCAAACATAAGAAAACAACATCAAAACCCACAAAAATGTAAACAAGTGTTCAGCGGTGGAGTCCTGGGAACTGAGACTGGAAGATAAGACCAACTTCTTGACATGGTGAATAAGGAGCACAAGAGCACAGTGATGTGATCAAAGCTGCGGTCTGGGACAACGACACCCGCAGCAGCAATCCTGCTAGTTTTCCGTAACACGAGGTAATGCTAGGGCTGGAGCGAGAGAAAAGAATCACACAGTAAATCCAGACAAGAGATACAGAGCCCGGAGAAGATACATTATACGGAAACCACCAACGAAACTTTCTGACATAGCTTGGATATAAAGATTAGAAACTAGTCCTGCAAGCAACAGAAAACACCAGATTAGTTTCCTGCTTATATAAAGCATTACTAGACACAGAAACCAAAAAGGGCAAAATGAGATGTGTCTAAATAAGTGGCAGATGTAGAAACTTAGAAAAAGAGAACACAGGTACTTGGCAATCACTGTTACCTGGCATATTAAAAAAAAAGTCAGTCTCAGTAGCAGAATAGCCTATTTAGAAATATACTGAAATGAGTTAATATTTTATTTCTATTTCAGTATTACGCCTCCAAACCTGCACGTGTTGCACTGCACTTTGCGGTGGAAATGTGTTTGAAGACTTGCTCCACCTCCCAGCTGATGCAGCGACTGCGTTACGCAGATTCTCCAAGAGATCCCATCGATGCGCTGGAGAGACATCTCACGCCTTCTGTACAGACTGAGATTCGAGATGCCATACCAGGATGAAGATGAGAATCCAAAAGCCTTAACAGCCCAGTGTATTGGAAAAACCTTGAAGGCAACAACTGAAAAACATACTCGGAAGAGACAGGTATGTAGAAACATGGTAAACTTTGTGTATGAGCCTCTGGATCCTGCAATCGTCCGTGACGAGAGAGCATCGCTGTGAAAAGGCGAGCGGTTTCACCAAGAGGGGGTGGTGAATATTACGCATTATACTACCAAGGAACAGTGATCTGTGAAGACATTACGCTGCGCACAGTTTTTTGAGTCAATATCTGTGACTGCTTGTTACAGGCTACTTGTTTCATTCACAAACAACGCTGGAAAAAATATTTGCGAAGGGACATCCGAATAATATTACTCATGAATCTATGGCTGGATTAAAAAGCAGGCCTCACAGCAACGAAAGATTGACTCACTAGGGCCATAACTATGCAACGAGTGTTTGAAAAAAATGACCGCTCACAAAAAAAAGCACAAAGACGACCTTCTTTTTGCAACTAAAATATGTTGCCTGTAGCTTTTTATTAGTTACAGCAAGTGAAATAGGAGCCAGACAAGTCTAATATAACTCTATTATCTCCTGCTACTGTAAGGTGAAAAGTAATGACAAAACACTGCCATTTTCTTTAAAGCACCTGTTGGCATCTGGTTTGAACCATATATAATGCTGTCCCGCGATAACCCTCTGGAAAGCAGTCACTGACGTGGAGTTTGTCAGCGGGAACCATCATTATTCGCCAAATGAAGTAGCGGTGACAGTGGCACGGAAAGAAAAGTATTTCCGACTTATGGACCTGAATCCCAGAAAGAAAACCACAAAGCTGGGCCAATAAAGTCACCCTGAAGAAGTATTTAAAGGCTGATGCCTTTACCCCCTGCTGAGTTCGGAGTCTAACAGACCAGCCCCGCTTTACCTGCAGGATCTGCTGCCCTGCTCGTGAGCTGTTCCATAACGCGGGTGACTGCAGCCCCCTCCTATCGTCCACGATTCCTCCTGCTGCTGCCGCGCTCACAGGTAAGGAGGAGAAAATAGGGAAGTGAAGGGGGAAGCCTAACCTACAAAAGGGAACCAACCCTTTCAATGAATACCGTGGAAATAAACCTAGTATCGTGTAACTGATTATCTCAGGTTTTCAAGCCTGAAACCCACCTCCAACTTCCCTTCCTCCAGCAGGCACAGGCAGGCACCGCTTACCTGCTGTCGTTGCATTCGGGATGGGTTAGTTGGTTCCCTTCTCTGGGTAAACGTGTTTTTCCTTTTCTTCCAGAATTATTGTGGCCAAGCTGGAAAGCCATCGAACACAAACAAAACAAATTAATAGCAGGTTAAACACAAATAAATCTAGAATATTCAAAGTATTAAAAAAAAAAAATCTAGATGCTCTAATTCAGATATATTTACATGTTTTCTATTGTTATTCTGCCAGAATAGATGGGATCAGATGGATGAGGTACCAGCTGTAAGCCCTCATAAGGTGTTCCTACAGCCTACGCCAATACGTTACATTTTACCCTTTTCAGTATTTCATGTATTAGTTGTCTGGTGGTTCCATTCCCAGCTCATTACAGCTTGATTTGTTCAGAGGGACTGAGGAGACAGCAAAACGACAGAGAGCTCTGACAAGGTCAGTGTTCTCTGTTACAGGCGGTTGGTAGTTGAGTCTGTAAAACAGACTATATCTATGCGTTTCCAGTCGCTCTTCGTTGTTTGTTATGCTAAAATTTGCAGGAGGTAAATTAGTGTCTTCCGTTTAAATTATCAGCATGTGTTTTCGTAGGATCTCTTAATTCGCCACACGTAACAAATACGTGTCAGAAGAAAGGCGTTTTTTTCATGGTAGACCTTGTCTTTTGATCAAAGGATCCGCAAAGAAAGTTTGTACATGGGTTCCACAGAAAATAACTTCAGTGCGTCCAAATCCACCAGCCTGCTTCAAAGAAAACTGATTTCAGATCTTATTAAGGTCCCTCTTCTCCCTTTGAATCAACAGGTGTGGACAAAATACATTTTGCCTGTGGGGTAACTACTTATTTCTGCGAGATCCCACCTACGCCAAGCAACATACGACACGCCGGCACCTCGTGCACGTAGGTACGAAGTTGGAAAAGACTCTGGATTATTTTTGCAGCTTCTCTTTGGGAAATGGACACAAACACATACTGACTTGGCTGTTTCATTTTTTAGTACGACAGCCTTCGGAGAGCTGAGCGCACAGTTCCGCTGAATAATGCTTTATGAATAATCCTTTATGAATAATCCTGTATTAAATCTGTCCCTTTTAAGCAAAATGTTTACGCCTTGAGTATCTGCAAATACATCATCAGCGTCCATCCCCGGTTTTGTTTTGCCATTCTCCCATTCCTACGTTTTAACAAAAGCCTTTTAAAACACTCTTTTCCCCAGACGTTAAGAAAAAGGACTTTCAAGGCTTTTCCTCTCCAGTTCAATTTTAAGAATTGTCAAGTTGTTCTCCCTTCCCAATTTCTGTTAGTTTTTCTCATTCTTCTTGGAAACTTGCGCTGAGCTGTGACACCTGTCGCCACGTGCCTTTACTGGCGGCAGAGACTGTTCTTTCTCCAGCACTGCCTCTGCGCAGTGAGTTGCTGCGCTACTCTCACTTCAGAATACAGCTCAACGCGTGAAAGGCTTTGGTAAGGCCTAAGCACGACCAATTCGAGCCTATCTGGTTTTCTCCTCTCTGATTTTTCTGACTTAATACAGGAATTTTCGGTGCCAGTTTTCACTAGTCCTCATGCGGTGGAATGATGAAAGAGCAGGACATGCCATCTTAAGGAACATCTCATCTTAAGGAAACTTCGTTACATGCCAACACCTTCTAATCTTGGCTCTTTCCTATTTAATTCTGCTCAACATTGCTGCCTTCCAGCAAAACCAGTCGAGATGCTGAGAAACTACCACAGCTGTGGCTCCTACCCTCAGTGTTTGAGCAGAAACTGAACAACTTACTGTCAAGAAGTCCCAGTTCAAAAACGCTAATGGGTCAGTATCAGCCTCATGAAAGAGTTTTATGCCACTACTTAGATCGATGGATACAAAATTTTTACCCTGAACTCATTAATGAATTCTCTTACCAGGGTCACATTAATATCAAAGTTGTGCTGAATTCTTCTCAGGAAGTAATAAATAAAATATTAAAAAAAATAAAAGCCCTTACCCTTGGCCGAGCTATTATTTTATTGCTCACCAGCAACTAAATTTTTAGTTGAGCTTTTAGAATGCAATTTTGGGCAGTTAGTGACGACCCAAGCCAAACCCATTTCCCATTAAAGAATCTGTGATCGTCCTTGTTTTCTGTCTCTAGGGTCAACTGCCGCAAAACATCACCTCTTAGATTATTTGCTCAGACATTGAACACGTCAACATTCTGGACCAGGTTTCCTTGATGTATAATACATGCCTCTATCTGGCGGCAAAGTCTCTAAATTGGCAGGCTGTTTGCATTTTAACGAAAGAAATCTATAAATAATTTGCAATATAGTACTAATCATTTTTACACTGCAGTAAAATAATTCCTTTTGTCATTTTCCATAGATTATTCCCCCTGAATCAAATGTATGTGTGTATATATATGTAACTAAATTTTTGGAGAAGTACTTCAGAAACTGATCCAAGTTAAGCAATTTTAGACACTGTTAATCAATATGATTAAATTACAGAGATTGCCTTTATTGTGAGGCACACCCTGCACCAATTAAAACTCTAAGTAGGGCTTGCTTATACTGAAACTAAGCTGCTAGACTATTTTCTAGACTTTTTATTTACAGCTAGAACAAGTATATCCATCACAAAACTAAAATAATTTGGACTTACTTGAAGAATCACATCAAGAATTGAAAAAAAACAACCCCAACCCTATTTTTATAATTAAGTACGACCACAAAAGTCCCATGATAATATTTACCGTAAGCTTCTCTCAGGTTGTAAAACCACTAGTTGTCTGTGAGCACACAGATCTAGACAGAAAACACCTGCAGGACTGCATGAGCTGCAGGCAGCGGGCGTACGGATTTCAGGATGCTTCACTGAAATGAAGACACTTACGCGCCCCTGCGGACTCAATCGTATGCATGGTTTTTTGTTGGTCATACAAGTCCAAAATGATGCGGATAATATAACGAAAGGGGTAACCATCACTAGTTACGCTATAAGATCGTCTCCATCTAGAAGTTCTCCATCTAGACAACCCAAATATCCAAAAAACTCCTTACTTATGGACAGATCCAGGCCTTTTGCAAATGAATCTTCAAAATAGCTACCAAATAATCTACTCTGATAATCAAACATCATGCTTGATATAAGACTCATGCTCAAAGACAGATGAATACAGAACCTCTATACATTGGCTTGCAAACCCAATTCCTCTACCGCCTCCTCATTGCCCAGAACAGTCAAACACAGGCTCCAGAATTACAGCTGCGTTAGACTTCGCTGTTGACAGAAGCTTCAGAATGCAAAACCTGGCTAATACAGATTATAAATTTCAGCTGCTACTTGAACTATTCACAGTGGTTTGAGGAAAGAATTCTCAAAGGGACTGAAAGGAGTTAAAATCACATTTATCAGAAACTTTTTAAAATTCATTCAGTTCACTTTCTTTGTATGTTCCAAACTCTCAGGCTTGTCCTTCAAACATACAAGTGAGAAGCTGCTCACGTTTCATTCTGTACAAGCCAATTATACATCAGATGCTTATCTGTATTTTTTTTAAACAACTTCTAAGCCAAAGTGACAAAAGCATCCTAAGAGGGAAGTTATGTGAACTAGGAAGGAGACAAGCAAGACATCGCTGCCGTGGATCTCAGCATCGCCGAATGCCTTTCCTATTTTTGAGAAGCTCACTATCTAACGTTGCTGTAAGTGCACCTGCCTCCTGGACAAAACCAAGAGGTGTAACGCTCGCTGGCATCAGCCGAGAAGCAAGGAAAAGTCTTGTGTTATTGTCCGCGGGGCAGCATGAAAATGGAAAGGATGTGGTTTTCTTTCATCACTTATTGCCATGCTTTTCAAAATCAGAAAGCGCAGGCAATTTAACCTGTACTAATTTTATGTTTGCTAATAAAGGTTGGGAATTAATACTACTCAAACCCGACATTTCATTAGTACTAATATGGAAAGTGTGACTGATCCGTACAAAAGAGAATCACTTCCTCTACTAAAACCGGCCCCGAGCATTGTGCCGGTCCAGAAGGAAAAACGACGACAATTACACAACCAGCATTCGATCCCAGTGCAACAGATGACAGTTTTGTATTAAATAAAGACACACAGAGATTTTAAAAGTTTGTTTTTATTACTGTAGTGACTGCATTATTATCTAAATAAACTTTTCAATCACTTTTACACTCTATGTTAATCATAAAGGTTTCAATAGGGAATGCCGCACAGTATTCCGCAAACTTCACAATTAAAAGTATATAGAAACATTCAGTATTAAAAGTCCTTTGCAATGTGTTTCTTTTAAAAACAGTATTTATAAATCCAAGTGTATATTAAAGCAGATTTTTTTCCAGACAAACCATCGACAAACAATTCCACGTGATCTGTCAAAGAACAAGTTTGCGTGTGCTTACGTTAACTCTGTAGTAACCTCGTCCATGAGTACTGCTACCAAAAACCAGACTGGGAATTGAGGAGTGTTGTAGTAAATGTGAGCCAGAATTTAGCCCATTGTTAATGACAGTTAATTTTGCTCAACTCTGTTGCTCACCAGTTAAAGCTTAAGGCAAAGTTCATTGTATACTTATTTTCCCACGCTAAAGTAAGTATGTAAGTGTTGCTCATAATACATTGAACAGAAAGTACTTTATGGTGCACGTAAGATGTGGTGAGAAGAAATAAGATACATTGCAGTTAAAACATTTAATTTTCTATTTAGAGCAACAAAACTCACATTTTCAATGTGTATGAAAACCATCATTATTGAAAAGCCTAACCTTTCAAATTTTATCAGAAATGCTATTTTAGATTTGAATTAAAAGGTTTATGGAGTTAAAGAGATGTCCCACAGCTGGTGCTCCTCTAGGAAGGAATGTAGAATACATATCCACAAATACTCGAACATAAGGAGAATCCAATGCGCTATTTACTTTAAGTAGACAAGCCATGAATTACATTCAACTGAAAGACCTTTTACATGATACGATTCTTTTCGCTACTGCGTACTAAACTGCAGTAGCTCCAACAACTTGGGAAAAGAATAATTTTAATTTTTAGCCAAGACTAATGATCACATGCTACAGTCTTCAATTTGCAAGGGCAATTTAACATCAGCATCTACTCCTCAGCTGTAAAATTTCTCAGTCAATCAGTAATAAATAGAAAAGATACATCTGACGTAAGAAAAAAGTAATGAAAACAAGTACTTAAATACTGAAATACTGGCACAAAAATGAGAGAAGATGTTACTGGTGGCATCCTTAAGTATCTGGACCATAAGATGCGTTAGCATAAGAAGCATCTAATCAAAAAGCCAACGTTTTGGCTTTGCACAATGCTTTTTCTACCTATTGTTAACCACACATTCAAATAACGAGCAAAACAGTAACGGTGGAGACAGCGTTAGCAGTCTCCCGAATGTTCTGCAGGAGCCTACCTTGCTGCCTTTGAGGTAGGACCCTCTCCCATCCTTTGATCCCATGAACCAGTCAACACAAGACAGAATTTAGTCCCCAAGGAGTGCAGGGAGTGCACGCTTAAGAATAACACGGAATATAACAATACCTTCATTGAAAAAAAAGGACGTTTCATGGATTTTTGGAATGTTAAGAGGCTTTCCTAAGTAAACCTGTCAAAGACTCCATTCCAGACAGTTATGAAAATGACAATGCAGTGAACTGACTTAAGATAACTGTAATTTTAAACAGAAAGATTGGATTGAGAAAATAGGATGTTCCAGGAAAGAACTGTGTGTTTTGTGATCTATATTTATTCTTTAAATATATTTATATTTTTATAGTACAGATTGAATCATTTATACATATAAATACAACAGTAGTGAAGAACTATAAAGATTTGATTTTTAGAAGTAAATGGAGTAGACTTTTACACAGGTATAGAACTCTTCCAGCACATTTTTTAAATTTGATCTCTGCTACAGTTGAAAAAGTTGGAAATATTCTTGTATAATTTTATCATAGGCTTCTTTCCCCTCTTGTGAAAGTGAAGGTAATTTTAACATACAAATAAACATAAAACAGTTCTTAATCTTGCCTCCACACACGTTTAACAATATTTGCTCAAATCACACATATCGGCTATTACAGTGATTCAAGAGAAAAATGTATTTTCACACAGTGGAACCTCAGTCTGACAGACAACCCAAATCTCCTCATAAAGTTCTTACTCTTGTGTCACTTCCTCTTTAGGCTGTTTGAGCTCCATCAGTAACTCTTTACCAGTTTCTCCGGCTTTTGAGGCAAAGAGAATAGCTCCCTGTTTAAAGCCCAGGAGTTTCAAGCTTCTGGCATAATCTGCATATACAGCATGGATCAATTTATGTAAATGAAGCATTAAGGAAAACACAAACGAATAGCAAAACGAAAAAAACTCAGCATCTTTTTTTCTTTCTCCTCAATCCTTAGCTCTCCCAAGCTGAAAACGCTGAACATTGCCGCCAATTATGTTAATCCAATATTTTTCAGCACAAATAAAGACAAAAAAGTTGCTTGAAATTCTACTGTTGAATTTAGCATTTATCAGGCAATATGCAGAGTGCTAGAAAGTAAAACAGATACATTTCAAATACAGGTAAGCACCTACCATAATACCATGTCATAACTTGCAAAAGAAATGAAGAAATTGTAGGGTCATACTACAAGATTTGTTTGTTAGTTAGATCTGGAGTATTCTACATGACTTATCAGTGGGTTTTTTTATTTACAAGCTGACATCAGTGATGATTCCATAAAACACAATCAAGTATTATTTACATATGCATTATTATTTATTGCATATAATACAGAAGTTAGTGTTAAGTGTTCAGAGTTTCCAGAACACCAGGTTAGATGTGCAGACTGTACTGAGCAATACCTTAGGTGTCTTAAAATACTTACTACGTTTTCGGCTCATTTGATCTTGACCTTTAATTTTCTTTGTTTTCACTGTCTCAGAACTGACACCTTCATAAAGGATTCAATCACTAAACCAGTATGCTGGTGTACAAAGGGGTTCAATGCAGGACTTTTTTTCCTGAGATAGCGTTTAAAAGATAACTGAACCACTCATTTCACTACACAGTCTGCAGTAATAATTTCCAAGTTCTGCAAAGAACATTTTATCATCTGTTCTTTTCTCTCCTATGTTTATTTTTTTCACGTTTAGTTTGTTTTCCGGTTCCACTGGCCTCACAGAGCATCAGGAGAAGGTATGTTATGGGTTTATGCAAATGACTCCTTTTGACTTGTTTCCTCATTCTTCCTTCAAACTACACAACCTGAAAATAACAATAGGAACTCCTATTCCTGTGCAGATTAGTTCATCTAACAGTGGCTCACGCATACTTACTGTGTATGAATACACAGATGCAAAACCAGGATTTCAGAAAAAGGATATTTGTATCATCATTAACTTCAAATGCCCCATACTTCAGACAAGCTTCAACAAATAAAGCTGCTCTATCGAAGTACCTCATACTGTTAAATGGAAAAAAAAGAAGAGAATAATTTGTTAGGACAGGAAAACAGAAAAGTATTCCAGGAGGTTGCATCAAAACACTTGCACACAGGCTTTCTAAAATTTTGCACCCAGGTCTGGAGTGGCAAATCTCTTCTGCACTGAGGGCTGGACAAGGCTTCCCAACATGGCCAAGCTTAAACAGTATCACCGTTTAGCTGCCACTGGGGCACATATTCACACTCCCACATCACACACTGCTCTCAGTTTCCACTATTGCTCTACCTTGCTCTCTACACCTTCGTGCTTCACAGGCCTTGAGCGTTCACTACATCACGACAGCACTGAGTGCTTTCCTCATGGCAGAGAATGCTGCTACCCTGCTCCCAGGCAGTATGTAGGAACAGGCCATACTGTTCCCACGTACTGCCTCGTGCTCCTCTTGCACCCGTTAGTCTGGCACCGCCCTCTCCCCGGGCTTCTTACATGTCCCCTTCCTCCTTGCCCTCAAGGAACTGACATTTGACGCAAAATTTTTGAAAGATCAAGGCTCAAGTTACTCAGAACTAATCATAGCTACTATAAATTGTTACTGCTTGGTCAATAGGTGCTAGCAATCTTCAAGCCTGCAGTAAATTTAAGTGCCAGTATATTTCCTGAAATTGCAATAAAAACATCAGTTCCAGCACACAGAAGTGACGTACTGCTGAGGTTAAAGTTAATTAAAGAAAAACATGTTAAAATAGAAACAAATGTCAGAAATCAAACTGCAGATCTCCTCCCTCCGCCTTGACTTCTGAGCCACAAATGCTTAAATAACAGTTTTGGACAAGTCAAAATGCAGATTGTGCTGTTTCAGCTTTACCTGTGCAACATCTCTGCAACCTTTGTAAAGCATCCAAGCGACAGGAGGACAAGAATGGCTTTGGACTTCTGGTTGACTTGTGGAGAGCAAAGGTGATCTACCCAACGCTTTAACACATCAGCACACTCCTCTGAGTTCAAACGAACCTTTAAGAGATGGGAAAGCCAGTTATGAATTCTCAGCTGCTAACTAAAGAGAGCATTCTGTTTCTGTTTCATTTTTTTCAGTGAAACACTTTGGGCAGAAGTAAAAGCATCTGCAATTACCAATTTTATTACAAAAAAAAAGTACACTAATCGCTTGAATGAATACAATATGAAGAAAAAGAAGAAATAGATAGATATAAAAAACTCCACTCTGGTCCCTTGACATTTACATGTGATTAACATTTTTACCACAATCTAAAACCTCAAGTATCAAGAAGTTAGAAACCTTTATCCTTTACTGAAGACTTGAGGACAAAACATCTTTATTTTTCTTAAGAGTGGGATACGCTCATTTAGAAAATCTGAGCATGACTTTTTCCATACTTTCTGCGGGAAACATAACAGAAACTTTACTTAGAGACACTGAAGGATCATCCTTACTGACTCCTGTCCATTACAATTTGAAGAATTAATGCTGTGTCTAGGTACTTTCACTGTAATTATGTCTGCATACCAAAACCGAAGTTGGTGCAAATTCATGTGGTTGGTGCTAACTTTAAAATCAGCACACGTGCTACATGGAGCTCAGCCCAAAGGCACTGCCTAATTACTTATCCACTTCCAGGAGTGGGTTTTTATAGTTTATTATGAACTCTATGCTGCTGTAGCTATATGCAACTTCACAAACCACTGCTCAAAAATTAGAAAACTGAGTATTCCAACCATTCTTAGGCCCCAATCCTGTTATTTGGATGACCAGGGCAGACCTCTGTAGTCAAAAGGCTGAAGAACCACCTGTCAATGCTGCTTGGATTGGCTTGTTATAGTTTAAGACGTGGAAAGAACTGACGATGGTACTTCAAAATGATGTTTCAGGTTTTTAACTTTGGGGAACTTCAGCACCCTCATCAGCCTTCATACCTACGTATACTAAGTAGGTCACATACGTTAGCAAACTGAAAATTGAGAAATTACCTACCTTTGCAAGCCATGCTGCACGATTCCATTCGCCATAAGTTTGCAAGTAGCGACAGGCATCAGCAGCTTTATCAATCAGACACAGTAACTGTACTCCCTCTGGAAAATAAAAAGCACACTATATAGTAAGTTAAGGGAAAAAAGAGTTGCTATGTAAGCGTGAGCAGAGCATTCATCTCCAGAAAAAGGATCTCTTATATCGTTCTTAGCATATGAAGGTGTTGAAAAACCCTAATTTCTACCACCTGGCTCTCCATATATCACTATCATACCTTGTTCCTGCGCTATAAGCTTAGAAGGACCTCGCAAAGCTCTCATTTATCTTTGTCCTAAATACAAATGACAAGGAGTTCTCTAGATTTCTCATCATAGAGAGATAAAGATCTTTGTAAGTCAAATAGATTTCATAAATAATCCTTTATTTTAATTTCATGTTGTCCACAGTGTAATTATTAATAGTGAAGTGTTAATTGTCCACAGAGTGGAAAGTATTTTTTCCATGCAAGTACAAACATTTGTACTTTCTCTGCATGTCTTTGAATATTTCAGTCAATCATCATATTGTGAACAACTCTTGCATTAAGCAAAATTAACCTGTACATGTAAGAAAACACACTTTTTGAAAGAAGTTCTGAACTGGAAAGGAAACTAAGTCTGTACTTCAACTTCAGTAATAAGAAACCATTTTTTAATTAATTCTTCAATTAGAAAAGTGGAAAATATGTAGCTCAACATGCTCAGCCTCTTTCAATGCAAACAATTGCTAAGAGAACTACTCCAGAAATACGTTTTCCAATGAAAATGAATCAAAACAATTTGAGCTTTATAACTGAGTTACTGATAATTTTTGTGTTAACTACTGTAGATAGTGCATACTATAACATATGCAACATATAAGATCTATTACAATTTTCTGCTCTCCCATCTGCATCAGCAGCTGTAAGAAGATCAGAATTACTAGTTTATAAACAAATGTAAAATTAAAGTCCCATTTTACCTGCGAGCTTTCCATTTGCTATCATGTTGGTTGCTACCAGTTTAATGGTACTTTGAGATGGACCTGATGAGGTGACCGTTGTGACCAAGCAAGCTTTGAGTGAATCGCAGTAATAATGTGCATTCTCTGAACTTGTTTCTAACAATAGTTGTACTGCTCTGTCAGTCTGCCAAGACAAAAAAATACAAATTTGACCACAACATATTCACTTTTAAACAAAAGTCTTTAATTTTTACACTTTTTAAGACATGGAATAAAGAACAATGAAAATTATTCTAAAACAGACTACAAAAATATCTACCAGCGTAGTAATAATTAAGGTTCTATTTCAGTAAAGTATCCTTAGTAAGGATAGCATTTAAAGATCCATCATGACTATAACGTTTAATCACAGCCTAAAATTTCTAGAAGAAGCCAAAGTAAAGTTTAATTCAGAACATTTATTTCCTTGTTTACATAATCTTTTGCAGAGTTATAAAAGGAAGAGAAGCATTTAAAATAAGCAGAGAAGAAATAAAATTGTAAAGATGCAGAAACTGGCCAGGATCTCAAGGACTGATTAAACACCTGACATTTTAAAACAAAGGTAGAATTCATCCATTTAATATGTTAGCTACAGCTGAGGACCTAACCAGTGAGGCTCATCACACTGGCTGCAGACACCTATCTCCGAACTGAATGAATTACTGCAGGCATGTCATCTCTGCCCGTTATTAAAATGAGATGCCTAACTTTTAGAGAGGTCAATTTGGTGAGGTCAGTCAAGCTGATGGCTTAGATAACTACAGAAATAATGAAAAGCAACATTAAATACATATTAAAATACAGTGATTCAATAAACTGGTATTTTTAAACTTCTATAAACTGGCATTTTAAACAGACTGTCTACAGACTAAATATTTCTGGCATCTTTTAATGGTAACATTTGTTGACATGCTCAAATGCACAGTGACATAGAAATCACTGAAGTTCGAGCTAGTAACACCAAAGCTATTTTTGGAAATGGATGCAGCACAACTGCATTAGTAGGGAATAGCTCATGATATGTACAGTACCAATGCAGCAATATTCTTATCAGGATGTCAGTGAGCAGCTCTGTACAGTGTTTCACTGCTCAGTACAGACCTGTCAAAAGCTTAGACATGTCCTTTCTTACCTAAAACCAGAGTACTAAGTGTAGACTGACTTATCCCAAAGATGTTGTTTTTAAGTTATTTCTGGGAAACTCAAAATGTAGTTTTCCTTTTCTAGCCACCATATGGAAAGATTTTTATATGGTTCCCAGAAAAATAATACATTCTGAAGCAGGTAATACCAAACATTACCATATACCATGTCATAACACTGAGTCTGCAGTGTAATCACATATTAAGACAGCAAAAACTATCCACTTGGTGAATAAAAGTATGAAACAACATATATGAGTTAGACAAACCTTTAATTGAATAGGATCAGTACATAAAATGGACAAGGAAGAACAACAAAGAATTCAAATATTACCCACAAACCTGGCCCAAGAGAAGCAGCTGATCAGCACATTTCCTGGTATGATCATACGTTGATCTCTTCACCTCCTGGAGATTTACCCTTTCAAGTTGGAATTTCTGCATGAAGAAGGAAAACGTTGTAAACAAAAGACTACCATAAGAAATAAAAATAAGCATTTAAAAAAATATGGAAGTATTTTGGGAGTTCCAAAAATCTCCTTAATACAGAGTCATTTAATCCAGAGTTGTATGTTACTAGTAAAAGTGAAATATGTATGGTGAAAAGCTCCGAGACAATAAGAAGGTTACAACGCTGAGCTTTTAATGTTCTGATCACATTCTTATTAAATATATTTTTGAACTTCTTGAAATACCTGGAAGTAATAATTTTCACACAGTATGTCATAGCATATATCCAATGGATTAACCAACTGCTCTTGAAGGATAACTGTGTCTGTTGGTTTTGCAGGCTTTTCCTGGGATAAGCTGTGCAAATAGTGGGCAGCAATAGTCCAGAAATGCAGTTCAGATTCATCCCCATACAGTCTGAGAAGATACAAATCAGGATGTGAAATATGTTTGTATTTTTTCATATGTCACATAAAGATATTACACATTTAAAATACCTTTTTACGAAGATCATGCATTAATGTGGGCACCACAGGTAGCAATTAAACTCAGTGAAGGTTCAGCATATAAATACGTGGAAATTGATACTTTATTATTATTTTACACTTAAACACTAATATCCTCTTTCAACTACAAGGAAGTTACTAAGTTTGAAAAACATCTCTGAATACAGACAGACTAAAATTAGCTACAGTTTAGGTAGAAGAACAACACAGAACAAATACATTCAAAATAAAAACAGGCATTCCCCTGCTTGTATATAATCTATTGTGTGTTGTGAAGTTCTGAGTTACATTTTTGGGCATTGTACAACTAAATGCAATGGTCAACGTACACTAAACGTACAACTAAATTCAAGGGGGTTGGACTAGATGGCCTTTAAAAGTCCCTTCTAACCCAAACCATTCTGTGATTCTATGATTCAATGTAGTTAGCAGAACTGCATTTATGAAAGTACCACCAAGACCAAAGGAAGTTCTCTACATTCAGCAAGCAAATAAAACTGTTTCAGGAAGGTAACATTTTCATTCGCAGTTCTGAAAACACTCTAATACATAGGTAACAAAGTACTTTAGGAATTAGACTGAGTTAAAGGAGAATTAGTTGAGTACTTAAACTTCAGCACATTCATATGCATTAATAGGATCAAGATTTTATCAGGAAACTTTTGATATAGTTATCTGAATCTCTACTACCTGGCAACTAGGAGACATCTTTGCAAGAGAGTAAAATCTGGATCAAGCAAAAGTTTCTTTATGTCACTGCAAAAAGAGAAATCCATAAATAATCTATAAAATGCTATGCAAGTTTTTTTGTTTGTTTTTGAACACATATAGGATATATCCCCTACAAACTGAAAAAAATCTAAACAAAAAATACACAATTTATTTTCTGAACTGAAAAAATGCATCTATCAAAACAATTATAACAGGAAGTATACATAATTGGAAATGTAATTGTTGTCAAGGAGCAATTCACTCTACCAGTTTAAATACAGTTTAAATTCTTGTAATAAAGGGAACAACCACAAGGGTGTATACAAAGCTATAAATTAGTCTGCAGTGATTCTACAAATTACAAGATTAATTTAACTACAAATAATTTTGCAACTATGTGGTGCCATAGCATAAGAGATCCACATGCACGAATTTAGGTTTTCTACATATATTTCAGACTGGATAAAAATACGCTAAGTTATCTTTTTCATCCTACTAAGTGAAAGGACAAAAGGAAAAGGGAAAAACTTCCGTTTACTAGCTTCAAATATCATTTTCACAGTTTAAACGGAATGTCAAAATCTCTTTTCTGCGTAAGCAGAGCAATGTACATGAACGTTAGTCTGGAAGTACATCTTCAATAAAAGATTTTTAGAATTCGTTGTCTTTTCTTCCCCAGACCTTAAGTATCTTAACAAACATTGGAGTATTTAAGTAGCAGTGTCCAATATGGTCTGGACCAACATCAAAGAACCCTACATCACTGAGAAATATTGCCTAAAAAATTACGAATGCTCACAGGTTTAAAACTCTTGTTCTCAGCCACGACTATGATAAATCAACACTAAAAACTCAATACTGACTTCCATCACACTTTATATATTCAGAACAGTACATTTCGGCCATTGAGTCAATATTTAACAAACCACTTTGAGATAGTTTGCTTATTTAAAAAAAAATATTTTTGAGATTGTATTATGGTTTAATTTTAATTAGAACAAATAGAAATAAAAATGTAAAATCTTCAATAAAATGAATAAAGCACCACCTTCAGGAGTTACATTAAAAAATTAACTATGTTTAAAATAAAAGCTGTCATTACTCAAGCTTATCTTTAGAGAGGCAAAAAGCATTCTTTCTTCATTAAGTTGCGAATCGCCACACGTCTTTTTTTTTTTGCCTTCTCTGAATTCACTAGCTTACTCAAATATTAATAGAAAAATTCTTACTTGGACAACGAATTCAACTGCTCTTGAAGGAGGTTTTTAACATTTTCATTCTCTGGATAATCACTGGATTTAAAAAAAAAAAAAAAAAAAAAAAGAAAAATGTTTCCTATATTACCAAAATGACAGAATTATCTGAAATGGAAGAGTATTACTGGTGGCAGAAAAACACAAGAATATATATGGAAACAACCTTTCATATTCTTATGCTAAGCCATTCATGCAAGATTGTCTAGTTACTTGTTCCAAAATAGTAATGAGAGATTGTTTTTGCTTTCTCGCAGTCTCAGAGTCAATGCCACTGATCTTTCTTTTCCCACTTTTCTTTTATTCATTAACCTTGAATGAATGAAAATGACAATGCCTAGCCCACTATTTCTGACCACCAACAGTACACAAACACAATAAAGGATACAGAAAGGTGCCCCTACTGTGATGTGACGTACGGCTCAGTAAAAGCAAAGATATGCCCGTTAGACTATCAGTTAGAGTATCACTTTCAATTACACTTTAGGAACCAACTCTGACTACTCTTACATTAACTTCTTGAACAAAGAGAACACACAGTTGTCCTCTGAAGTAATATAACCTGTAAATGACATCAAAATATTGCCAGTATCTTAAAGCAGACAGCAGTTTTCAATAGCCAAGGGCTACTGAAAGTCAAAAGAAACAAAATACTTGACCGTAAAGCCTTTTCTATTTATTACTTTTAGTAATACATAGTGAAGCTATTATCTTTTTTACTGTCCTAAAGAGTGAGGAAATTTGTACGTCTAAGAGTTATTTGCACAGAAAGACTAATAAAAGATGTAGAATTTTTTAAAAAATGGTATTTTATATATAGATATGTATTTCTCCTTACATGTTTATAATATCTAGAGAATATTTCTCATTCCATGGCTGATGCAACAAGAATGCTTTCAAAGCTAATGAAGCCCTTGGAACAAGCAGATAGGGACACCATGCAGGTTCTGAAACAAAAGGAAAAGATTCATTGTTGAGCGGCTAATGTGCAATAACACCGTGCTCAGTAACCATAAAATGTACCACCTTGTTTGCAAGCACCAGAAGAAAATCATATATCACAGGCTTTTCATATACACAGCACGGGTTACTAGACATAAAAGCTTATCTTTATACTCAGGCACAAACATTTCACAGAAGGTACAGGGTTATCAACCATGCTCAAATGAGAATTTCAGGACATTCCATACTGAGTTTAGCCATAGACTCCTGGAATACATTATAGTGGCATTAAGTACAGCTGTATGTGATGATTATTGCTACTACAAGGACATGCTGGAAAGTAAGTACAGCTATACCCAAACATACCATAACATACGTTTCAGTTTTACTTTGCAATCGTAGTTTCTACAGTATAACGCAAGGATTAATACCCATCATTCCAAAAGGATGTTGTGAAGTTTAATACATGTCTATATTAGCAAAGAAATAAGATGAAAATTATAGCGCTATCTGTTGTCAGACAAATTTAAAAGTCAGCAAATGTGTATTCAGTACAAGGTTTGGATGACATGTAGTAAACGCTACCCAGTGACTTAGAAGTAAAACAAGTACCAACCAGCTACATTATTAAATATTCAGCAATTCTCTGTACTTCATATGCACTGAATAACGCAGGCATCTTGTAAATGTGATTTTGTAATTAAAAGATTATGACAGTGTAGAGGCAGAAGGACAGCTAAAACACAGGCAACCTTAACCCTGCCGTATCCTAATTTCAGTGTGCTTGGTTTTGGAACATTAATTTTTATAGCTTAATATTACAGAACATTCATTTGATAGTAAAAATAGCTGTGATAAACTATGTGGTGTGGGTTGTTTGAGGAAACACGGCTCCCCACATCACAATTTTGTTTATTACATACATCTTAGTCAGAATCCACATGTTTTAAGGAAATTGTATGAGTAAAGGCAGGATTGACCCAAAAGACCAAACCAGAAGCAGTTATTTGGAACACCAGTAATAAAAAACAGAAAAATGTAGATTAGTTAACTATTTAAATAGTTAAATATTTAAATTCTCTTCTTAAATGCAAGGCCAAAAAAACTCAAACAGCACTAATATTGCTATTTTAAAGTTCAGTAGGAAAATCTACTTTGAAAAGCAATGAATCAGTCTACACACTGCCTTTCATATCTGGAAATATCAGAAAAGACATTTTCACACATTAACAAGTGTTTCACAATTATGTAATGAATAGCAGTGACGTAGGTACTGATACCCAATTGATGTACCGATGCTATTTAGGTCAACTTGCTAGACATCTGTACAAAAAGCTCTTATTTTGTTAAATTATATTCCAATTAAGATATTAAAAAGTATTGTTTATTTAAGAGATTAAACATGTATGAAAAAAATATCCACGTGCCCTAAGCCTAAAAGGTTTATCTGCATCTATGAAAACCACTATAGGGACACCTAATCCTCTACGTACGACAATTCTCCATTCTAACAGAAGTGCTGAACACTCATGGTCCACTTTCAAAATGGACTATCTAGCAGCCAATAGCGAAAAAGAAACCAACGTACCTATCAAGTCCTGTTCATCCATTCTAAAACACGATGGTTTCATGGACAAGTCTAGAACTCTAATGCACCCATCATCTGACGCCAAAACCACTTTGTCTGACGTGCACCAGTCCACATCCAGGATTCGGAAATTGACGTTTCTTCCACTTCTTAAACTGCTCACCATTTGTACCTTGAAAAGTTGAGTTATTTTTCATTTTTAGTAGGCTCTCCATCACACAGTGTAAGACTCTGTCACACACCCAAGAGGCATACCACAAAATTTGCAATAAAAGGTGAAGTTAGTCATAAACCATTTTAATGACGGTCTCTTCTGGAGAGTAGGGAATTTAGAAACCTTGGTGTAGGGCACATGGTTGCCCTGAAACAATACTTTTTCCCAATTGAGAGCTGAGAAAACACCCTTTTGAGCACCGCTGTACAGCTGCCTTTTTGTTATCTTTTCTGACATAAAATTTCCACAGTAAACTGGTGGATATTTACGTTCCCTCTTAATTCCAGTCCCTGATCTAGCATACGTGCATCAAGGCAGAAGTGAGGTTCTCTGATTAACTCAAGCTCTTCATAAACATATACTTTCTTGATAAATACTAAACTTGTCTAGAAATACATTTAGACATACTATTAACATAACATTACAGGAATAGGATGATTTATTGTCCACAAACAGAACACACATAAACAAAACCTTCTAAACTGCACTTTTAACCACAGGTCAATGGTTAGACGTTTTGTAACCATTCTCTAGCATCACAGAATGCTACAATTGTTGATATAAGGAAATATTAACAAAGCCTCCACTGCAATCAACATTCTGCTTTTTCCTTTCACTCGTTCCAGAGCAACGCGTGAAGTCAGAGAGATGTAAGGTACAACAGCTCTAGAGCATGATTACTCTTAGCACTGAAAGAATTAGAGGAAAATATGGAAATACCGGATAACTGGTTGTAGGCAAAGGTGAAGTTCTAAGGAGAGGATTATATGGATAATAGGACTGAGACTCTAAAATATCTCTACCGATATTCTGAAAGATTTTTGGCTGAAAATGTGAATTAATTTTAAATGCTTTCATGTAGGAAACTCTTTCCCTTGTCCCAGAAAAAGAGAGGGAACAGCTACAGGAGGAGTATCCCATGGCATCAAAACTATTCAAATGTTATTCAAGGAGAAACTCATGGGATAATATTCTACTCTGCCTACATAATTCACAGTTGTTGGTCATATCTGCTGTCCAACTCCTATCATCAACGGAGAGATTCATATTGCTCAAATTAAGTGTCTGATTTCAGCCCTGGTGCTTACTACAAAAAGTGAACAGAAAAAAATTAAAATTCCCATGTCATACCCTCATAACCTGAACTTACTCCGGGGGGCTAAGTTAAAACAATACAATTATCTTTCCTTCCCCATGGTATTATAATCCCCTGACAGACCTATGAAGCAAACCCCAGAAGATTTCTGAACATTACTACAGAATTTTTGAATAAGATGAGAAGCTAGACAATGTTAATTAACAACTGTCTGGCTTTCTGGTATTCCCTAACAAATTAAATCTGTGCACTGAAGAATACATACTCTTGAATATGCACAGAAATTAAGAAACCTGTAGTAAAAATACTCTCTTGTGCACAGATTAAATTCCAAGATCGAGGACTCCCTCTTAAATTTTCAACGTCTGCCTCAAAAACATTACAAAAGAATGGCAAAGAATTTCTCAGAGACATTGCCGGCTTTATGAAAGGTACTTTTCATTGACGACAGCTTAAAAATGCTTTATAGGAACTCAAAGTCTTCTGAGAAAAGCCATACAACTTTATTATACAACTGTCAGCAAGAAATCATGACCAAGTAAAACTTAATGCCTGACTCGCCTGATTTTCAGAAGTAATATGTGTATTTTGCAAAGAAGCACGTATCAAAAGAACAGACGCTTACCTCTTTTGAATCCCAAATTTCTGCTCCATCATTGTACATTGCAAGAAGTTTTTGATTTCCTTTCCCTGGGGCAAAACGTATCTTTTTCACCCAGCTTCGGTGTGTAGGAATCCCCCTAAGAAAAGCAAAGCTCAAGATTACTATCAATCATTCTATACCTAATATTGTGTGTAGTTAAATCCTTTCCATGAACGTTGCAGATCATATTGTAAAGAGTGAGAAGGAGAAATATATATACACACACAAATGGCTATCCAAATTATCATAAAAGCTAAAAAAGATTAAATGCTTGAAATAAATACTACAATACTTAATGTTTTATCAGAAGCCATTGCAGATTTAACAGAAGAAAGATATCTAGCTGTTTTAAAAACTTTGATAAAATGTTACTCCATCTGAAAACACGAAAGATGAAATGTAGAGAACTGTAACACAGTAGACATTTTCTGAAATTTCATTTCAAAATACATGCATTTTTCCCCTCAATCACCACAGATGACCTGCTACAGTGAAGAACAGAAATGAAGGGGGGAAAAAACATTCTAACACTCATTCTCTCATGTTTACCAGACTTAATTTGCATTCATACCTGGATACTCTAGCTTTCAAATCCCAGAAGTTTAAGTTTCCATCAACGTCTCCAAGAACCAGGATATCCCCTTTCCAGGCAATACAGGTAATGCTACCCATACTTCCCTGGAAATATTTAAGAAGCAGAACAAAATCTTGTGATTAATAGAGCCAAACATAGGAACAAACATTTCAACATTAGTATTTCATTTTTTTTTAAATATTGTATGACATTATAGACCAAATTCTGCTAAGTTAAGGCAGAAACAATTCTATTGAATGTAAGTGGCTTTGTTTATCAAGTCACTCATATTTGCTTCAATACGCTTCAAAAGACATTTCCTTGTAAGAAATTTTTAATTTAAAGCAATGGAAGTCACTTCTCTGTCTCTCGTTGCAAGGAAACACCAACATGACTGAACCTCATTAAACACAATACTAGCACATACTAAAGTAGGAAACCAAAAGGATTCCTCATTAAACACAATACTACCATATACTAAAGTAGGAAACAAAAATAAAAGAATTCCTATTTGTAAGTTCAATTTATCAAACCCTTCAAGAACAACTGAAAAAACAAAGATTGTTCTTCAGACTAACTTGAAGCAAAACAAATTTAGAACTCACAAAAGAGTGCTCTGGCCCACTCAAGTCCTCCTCAGGATGTAAGATAAAATCCATTAACAGCGCATAAACATGTTTCAATAACACCCTCTTTGTTATTCAAGCTTTTTGTATATGTTTTACTAAAATTCCTAAAAATATGTCATGTAATTTATTCAGAAAGCAAGTCAGGGCCTATGAAGATTTTAACTTGTAAAAAGGTAATTTATTTCAACATTGTTTTCAGTAGAAAAACTGTAAGAATGTGAAAAGAGAATTGCTACCGCTTTTGAAGTTGGAACTTTTATTTCATATTTCAAACTACTGCATTAATGACCACTTGCCACTACAATGCATATCCCTGATTTTTTTTTCTGGCAATCATAGCTAAGAAAAAAATTAAAGCATTAATAATATGGAAAATTGGCACTCACATCAGGAGGAATTCTTGCACTGTCTTTTACCGAGTTTCCTTCTACTGTGAGATGATAAACCTGCCCATCAGCACCTGTAAACACAAAGTGCTCTCTGGCAGAAATGTTCTGGCTCAGCTCCGATTTGCTTTCGGCTTCCTGTAACAAGCTTTAAAGAGAACACAATGAGACATAAGTGTTTCTTTCTTGAAATCAGAATTACAAGGCAATTTCTCCGTAACTAATGCACAGAAGCAGCACAAAAATGCATGTTTCCTTCAAAATAATTTACCAGAAGCAACGGTTAACTCATTTATACACTTGCAGCAACGTTCGGGGGGAAATAAGAGTTTTACTTAAGAATCAGGTAACTAATGGACCGCTACAGACACACCGGAGAGAAATAGGTACACTGTTTCTCCCATTCAGCAGTAAACTTTGACATCTAAAAGCTAAAGGGAGGGCCATAAAGCTGTTTGCCCAGTATGTACTCAACAATCAGTTCCAAAATATTTGTTCTGTAAAACAATGGCACACGGTGGAAAAACAACTGATGCAGAATAGCATTAAATTAGAATCAGAAATACCTGATAACAGAGGATTCTACGCTGCTAACGTCAGTATCTGATGCAACCGTCTGTCGGGCCATGGCCTCACGGGCTGCTAACTGCTTCTTCCTCAGGCTTTTTAAGTTATGAGAAGGTGACCACTCCTGTGAAAAATTGTCCAGGAAAAATGGAAAAGACAAATGTTTACCCCCTGAATTTACTGGGGATTTTTCTGTTAATTATAATAATTTCCATGAAGATTTCTATGATACCTCCCCCCCATCACCCAAGGAGCAGACCAAATTTTTCCGCCAGTATCTCCTTTTTCCTTGCCTCTATTTGATGACAGATGAAAATGGAAGAGTGAAAGCACTTATCTTTATGCTACAGATACAGTTAACATTTTGTTGCAAAATTGTTCACAGATTTTTATACTATGTCAATGTGTTCCATTTAATAAACAGTAAGTAACAGATTTTATTCCTTACCAAAGCGGTCGCTGTAGGGAAGTTTTTAGACATTTCTCTGAGCAGAGTGCATGTTCTGACATCCCAGATCTCCAGTGGTTTGTCTTTAAATACTACAGCCAGATACTGCCTAAAACAAGTAAGAATTTACTGTATCAAAAGTAATCATTCCATTTTAATTTGAGCATTTTACTTCACACGTGTTGCTCCTATCAGCACTCTGGAAACCCTTAAAAACTAAGGGGAAGCAGAGTAAACTGACTTGGCTCAAATCTCACTCTGAAGCTTGTGATTTCCTTGAGTTACTCAGGTGCAAAAGAATCTGTCTGAAAAAGAGTCTTCCTTCAAAGCTAAAAGAATTAGAAATTTCTGTCAGATGGGACTGCTCAATTACAGTAAAGGAGACAAGGGAAGGAATTCAGAGAAAGTGGCAGCACCTCTAATTCAGCCCGACTCGATGACTGCACAAGATATCAGAAAGACATACCAAGAGTTTAGGTTGGATGGATTTTTTTCTCTACTCCAGGCTCATGCCACTTCCCTAATCCAGTGACAAATGAACATAAAATCCTCTCACACTAAACCACTTGTCAGTCATGTCTTCAGACCTTTCATCTGTGGAGCTAGATGAGTAAACCACTTTCAGTTGAACACTTTCACATGTAACTTGAAAACATAGAGAAGCTCTGCAGTTACATGTACACTTCTCAACTGCATTAATCTATATTCAAATAAACTATACCTTCTGGTTCCCACTTAACATTCTACAGTCTCTTCATCTAAGCCCATGGATGTTCTTAATTTTTAATGTATTTATTAATAAAACCATTATATGGTTGAAATATTCCAAGTTCTCTGGAACACTTACATATTTCTGAAAATATTCCTATGCAAGCTAGAGAACATTAATTTTTTTTCCTCCACTGTAAAGAAAAAAAACTTTTAAAATTTAGAGACGATGACTTATTAAATTCAACACTATTTAATTACATTTGCACAGGAAAGTAAAGTAATCTCACAGAGTACCGCCGTTATTATTTTTGATACTATAAAGACCAGGGCCTCCTGTCACAGACCTGATCTCAAAATCCGCAGGATTTGATGGCAAGCAATTTGGTCGTTTATCAGTTGACTTCTCGAACAACTATACCTCACATCTGGTTTTTCAGTAGACATTATAAAGATGTGAAATACATACTTAGGAAAATTAATAAACATGTGAAAAATCATCCCATCTTTAATGTTAATTTTCTATTTTTAAGTAAGCCTTACGTTACATAAAAGGAAATTCATTCATAACATAATAAAGTTTACAAAAATTCTTCAGCATTTTTATTCCCCATAATATTATTAAAGTGTCAGTTCAGTGAACACAATTCTTAAAAGAAGTATAATAACAATGACTGATCTTGCAATGTGACTGGATCCTGAAGTGTGTGACAAAGTCAACTGCAGAATCATTCACATCTTTTGTCCTTTGAACTAATATTCTACAGCATGTTTTCTCTTGATGCTGTTGCACATTTTTCTATACTCTCTGGAGTGTTTTTCCCTGGTATTTCTATTATTACTATTAAGTCATGAGAAACTTACTGCAGTACAGTAAATTTTATAAACTTCACAAGGCTAATCTGCTTACTTCAAATGAGACACCTTTATCATTTCAATAGCTGGCTCGTCATTGCCTCGCTCCCCACGAAATGCGATGCTCCTGCCTGGAACACAAAAAACAACACAGGGGAAACCAGAAATAGTTACTAAGCTAAATATAAATATAGAAATAGTTTATAAACTATAGTGTTTATAAACCATTCTGTTTGTAAACAGAAATAGTTTACAAACTACACTAGAACATTGTCAAGTGACATGCCGTATCTTACGTTACTCTTGTCATTGACGGAGTTTTACTGTGTTTCAAAGGACGAAATAGAATGCAAACTTTACTGTCTAATGTAATACCTGACTTGCTTCCAGAGTACAACTACTGAAATTGATGCACAATCAGCATGATGTAAATATTATAGAGAGAGAGTTCAAAGAGTTATTATTTTCCACTCAAAGCCAATGAGATATACTCTCAGTTTCCCAAGGAGGAAATTCATGAGTAAATTTAAAGTTTTGTAAGAGAAATACAACTCTGCCATAAACTACTGTTACATTTAAAAGTCTGAAAGTATTTCCATGGTGAAGTACTAACTCATTCTACACTTAGCAGAACCATTCTCTCTTTCTTTCCAGCTAAAAGAATAAGCCCTAAGAACTTATAATCTTATTCCCAACGAAATTTTGACCCACCTGTACTAAGTGTTGCAGAATTAAAGGTATTATACACATCACTAAAAGAAATACTGATCTATAAACACCAGGGTATCACAGCATCTCCTGTGCGAGTTTCATTCTCCTTAGCTTTCAAGGAAAATTCAAGTTTTCAAACTTTAGCCACTCTTGTGACTACTCATAGCTAAATTACTTATCTTATGCCAATTAGGTGAATAAATCTAGTTATCAACAATGCTAATGAGAGCTCTCGTGTCAGCAGCCAGCCTATAGGAAACCTTCCAGCTCTGTTTTCTTCATTAGTGATCAAACACCTTAGTAATTTTCTGCCTTATTGTTGTTCAGAAACATAAATGAGAATTTTGTCAAAGTGTTCATGATGTAGATATAAATCAGTACAGTTTTCCTAGCCCTAAAATCAAAAGTTGGGCTAATTAGTGATGGAAGAACCAACAATCAAACAGTTAAGTAGTTATGCCTTTCTCGTAAGCTTTAAAAGAGGAAATGCACCATTTTTTAAGCAAACTGTATACTAAGGTCTCAAGTATTCACACTTACTTGAAACTTGTGGAAATACTGAGCCTTGTATCACTTGTATTTATGTTTTGATACTGATTTACAAGCTGAGTGAAAAATCAAAATCCCATTTTACATGAAATGAATTTTACAAAGTACATAACTTTTCTGTTTTGATTTTAAACAAATTAACAAAAGACATTATCTGGAAAAAAATTACAATATTGTCATGTTAAAAGAACAGCCTCTTTGTGCAGTGCCCTCGCAATACAAAAATCAAGTCTTTTCCATAAGCTTAAAAAACAATTAAAAAATCACTTTATGCTACATAAAGCAATTCAGAATTAGCCATGTGTTACAAGACTCAGCCTCTTCAATCAGAAATTAATTGGCTCCAGGTTTTCACATTCAAAAATAATTTAAAATTATTGAAGTGCTTCCTATTTTGGGCCATCTAATCTCCCAAATTACACCTCCTAGTATTGCGCAAATATTGGACTCAATCACAAATATACTTGTCATCCATTGTAAGGCCAGAGAAGCTGAAAACCACACATAATCCGACTGTTAGTTTTGCTATCAACTGTATCTTTTAAAAAGTTTTTTATTTTTAACTCTTCCAGTTCTTTATAAAATCTACCAATGTTATTATTAAAATACCCATTTTACATTCATACACACACTCAAAATCCGGCCACGCATCTGGGCAACCTTGAAAAACTATCTGTTGCTGATACAAACCACAATAAATGGTTCAACACGTTTCAGGTCCACATGAAACAACGGGCGTACGCTGTGACAAAACACAGTTGGAAATATATGCATTTTGTGAGCAAGATACACCACTAATACCCATGCTGTGTGAATGCTCCTAAACCTCCTGCTGACACATGTTCATTCTTTTAATAAGTCCAAGCCACAGACATCTTTGCAAAGATGTTTCGAGTCTGTCTGTAGAGCACCAGATGGAAAACATTACGTGGCTTCACAAGGACAGAAGAGCAGAACCAGTGAAAACTCCTCTTTATTGTTTTATTTTGTCATGACAACAGAGGGGGGAAAAAAAAAAGTAGTAAGAACTTCTGTCACTCTCCAGCAAATCTATCAGCCTCTTGTACAGATTTCTCAGGAAATACCAACCTGTTGGTAGGTCCACCAGCTGCAGCTCGTTCCTTACTAGCCCCAGATTGTTAGGTGTTGATGTGGCAAAGGAAATAAACCCAGTCAAGCTTATCCACTCAATTCCCCTGTCATCAGAAGAGAGTACATGGAGTATATTAGCCAAAATATTCGAATGGCTAGAAAATAGCCTGAAGTATAATAATTTTTTTTCATGCATATTCTTCAATTTGAAAACAGCACAGAACTAATCTTCTACATTTTATGGAAACACTATACTTAAGCATAAAAAGAAGCTACGCATTTACAACTATGATGCAAATATAAAGTTATCAAATTAAATTAAAGACGAGCTTTCTTTTCAGACTATGCTGGTTCTTGTTTGGTTATAACAAAAATTTCAGTTAGAAACAGTGGTAACTTTTGCAAAAATCCCTCACTGATACTCAGCGCTAGAGTGGACTAAAAGCACTGCTCTCATTAAATCAGTGATTTACCAGAGGGGAAGAACTATCAAATAACTCGGATTTGCCAGCATACAGAGAGAGAAAAATACTCATATGGATAGCAGGGTGGGGAGATGTGATTCTTTCAGTCCAGAGAGAGGAGAAACAAAGGTGATAAAACAAGAGAGGCCCTGAACTATTTCCAAGGCTCTCACAAAAGAACCGAAAACCTGGTATTTTTTCTTGCTCTTTTAGATCATGCCAAGGCAGCCACAAACCAAATTACCTTGAAGCGTCGCAAGGGTGTAAAGTTACACTGTATATAGCATATTGTCAGCACATATGGATTCTACGCAAATTCTTGAGATATACCACATGGCACAGAAGGATAGAAAGCGGCACTAGGTGGTACTGTTCCAAAACGAGACAGCCCTCCCTGTCCCCATTTCCCACACACACTTTGTGCCAGCAAAAATACTTGAGTGCTTTATCTGTGAAATAAATCAAGGAACTAATCTAAAAGAAAATTGAGACTGGTCTAATACACACATATGCCCAAGTTCATTTTAACATGGATAAAAGGATTTAGGTTTTCCTCAAATCCTTCAAACACAGATTACTTAACTATTTCCAGGACAACTAAGTCTTCTGTTACATGAATTGTAAAACCATGGTCTGCTTTGCAAGAATATACGTGAAATATAAGAAAGATAAGCAATAGTAATTAAAATTTGCTGTCACTAAATCCAACTCATATTGTATTAAGTAGAAGTTTCCTAAATGCAATGTAGATGGAAAGTAAAAAGCACTCCCATAATATTTTGAACATGCAAGGTACAGCCATATTTATCTTTATTTTTTTAGTTCAAGTTTTAAAAAAATGGGAAGCTTTATTCCTATGTCCTCAAGTAAAGTTAAAAATTTAGGACTCAGTCCTTTTCCCACCAAGCCCTAATTTCAATTATTTCAATCAAAATGAGAAGCATTCAATTATTAATTGAAACATTACAAGAATGACTGAATATGAATCTACAATTGCAATAGTGCGTGATGTTTCAAGTCTCCAAAGGGTCATAACCACAAGGAGCTTTCTGAAATGGAAGAAATACAAATTCTGACATGTTTCTAATTTTTATCTGTTATTCTACTATGTTTATTGGAAAAAGCACAGAATACTCATACTAATACGTTATTGCCAGTAGTTATTCACCATTCTTGTTCAGAGACCTGAGGCATTTTCTATACTACTTTCATCAGCTCGGATTTAACAGGACAAGTCCTTTTTCTTTGCTGCCTGCTGTCCATCTGTCAATATCAATAAAGATCTACAGAAACCCAAGACACTCATAATCAAAAGGAAACCTTAGCTTAGCTAACTGCTTGCACCTGAAACAATGTAATTTTTGCTATTGTCACACATGTGAATGGAGAATCTGAAGACAGTGCCTCAAGTCTTAATGAAGGAAACAAGTAATGTCTTCCCTATTGAAATATCTCCATTTGCAAAATTTCCTAATAAAAGACATCTTTGTCTACTAGAATTAAGGGTTACATTCAGCTGTAAACTATTTCTCAGACTGGATCCACTCTTTTACAATATGCAATTCAGGGATTCTATGCATTCAACTTGTCTCGGTTACTTCAGGGATAAGATTTAGTTGTTTTGATTAATGTTTCCAATGCAAACAAATTACACAGCATACTGAAGCGGATAAAACCACAAATGACTTTTCTAGTTGGGAATGGATTGTCGTGACTTTATGACAAGGCAGCTGCTACTCAAATTAATTACAAGAATTATAAGAAAGAGAGAAAGGTAAAATTGGAAATAAAACCATATCTTAAAGAAAACTGTATTAAAATCTCAAGCATATTATCAGAAAATACTCTCAGCCTCAAATTTTATTATTTAACAAGAATTTTCCTTGTACTTCAAAAGTATTTGTATGGTCTACATATCCAAAAGTGAACGTCAGCAATGGAACAAGGTTTTCCTTTTTAAGAAGAGGAAGGTTAAGAAAAAGAAATTACCATTAACTGCTGAACATGGTACATCTGAGATAATTGTACATAATAGAGGCTTCAGAATTCAATTCTGAATACACAGGATTTCATTGCAACACTGCTTATGCTTGTCAGGCAACGCATATTTACTAATGCACAGAAATAAATCTAGCACACCAACACCTATATGACAGAAGTGGTAGATATTTTCCATTCGTCGTCTTCCACGAGGAAAGTTTTTTTCAGGAGGTGATGAATGTTTGCAAAGCAGTTTCCCAAAGGGGAGTCAGCTTAAATTCAACTGCTAGAACTTCGACGTAATGCGGTAATTTTCAAGTTTTGCCTGCAGGCCATACACATTCTTGTTACAGTCAGTGAGATTTTAATTTTAAAAATTAAAGCTGTTGCAACTTTGAACTCACTGAGCTTCAGTGAGAAAGACTGAGAAGCGCTGTTCTAGTCATAGTTATCTATCTACCAGAATTAGCAAAAGGAGCAGTGAGAGGCATTGCAAATGCACCACTTTCACTGAACTAGAAGCTACATTGCAGGCATTTTATTTACATGTCTCAAATATATTCTCCTCTGCATTGAAGATGTATGATCATCTCCTATCTTACCACAATAGCTTAGATTGCTCCACTTGAAAGAAAGAACAGGTATCAGACTTAGTTATTTTATGGTGGTTCTAATTCCTCTTAGTAATAAGAACTAATTGCATTTCTCTGTATCCTGAAGGAAGAAAGACTGACCTCCTGCTCACAGCTTCCTTCAGCCAGCACACATGCTATAGTCTCCCTCTGTTTTTTCCCCTCACTTATGCTCCTAGCAGTAGCCTGATTGACTTTTTCTCTGTGTGCTTTGAAGCATTTCTGCTGCTTCTTGCCTCGGTCTCCTAATAAAAACCAAATTAAACTCAAAGGAAAAGTATTCACTCACATAATTATAAACAAATAGTGAAATAACTAAGTAATAATCATGAACAAAATGAATATTCAAGGTTACTCATGAGTATGAACTATCTTAAATGGAGGACAGAAAAACAATTCGCCCTACTCTCAATCACAATACAGAACTGCAAAGCTTAAAAATAATTAAAAAAAAATCAGCACGTGATTATATATGTAGCTTCTAAAAAAGAACACTTTAGTCTCAAAAAAAAAAGTCAATTGCTAGCGCCTAGACAACTCAGTGGCCATTACTTTAGCACAGTTGATACGTAAATGACAGTTGCCATTCCAATGACCTTAGTTTTATTATATTCACTTAAACTACAAGGCACTGAAAATTCTGCTGGCCTTGAGTTACAATTTCAAGGTATTCTCAATTACATACTAAAGTAATGGTGTTCCCTGAAGGTGTATTTTCAGTTAAAACTAGAGGCATTATCCAATCTGTCTGCATTTTAGAGGTAAAGTAAGAATTCCCACTGAAAGAAGAACTGTTGCACTCCATGAATATTAATTAAAAAAAGTGCTTTATTCTACATTGCTTAAAGCACTCCCTTGAACTAGTAAAAATTATGTAGAAAGTTGCTCAGACCATTAAGAGCGGGACTGAGGAAATTAAATATTTAAAAGACTTAGCCAGGTAACAGCTTATGACTAAACAAAACTTGCAATCATTTCAATTTTGTTCTAAAAACAACATTTGTGCAAGGATAGTTCCTAGAAAGACAATGTATTCTTAAAGGTTTTAAAAAGTTTTAAAACCTTTGCAAAGTGAAAAGCCCAAACTACAAATACATCAGTATTCTTTTGTGCTGCATAACAGAACATAAAATGAAAATAATTTTATAAGTAGTTAATGGAACAAAACAAAAAAACTCAAATGGTTTAGAACAGAAAGGGAAATTCTAATCTTACAGTGCCTGCTAATCACACCACAAACGCAAATATACTTACGTGATTTTGGTGGTAGATTCAAAGCAGGTTTACGTAATGAATTTAGAGCTATCTGTTCTCAGACACTTGTACTTTTCTTATGTTTTTGTAGAATGAACAGTAAAATGAAGACCTTAGCCTAACGAAGGCGTCATGCCTCTGATACAAACTTTCACTACTATTACTGCTAGAAATAAATGTTTTCTTTTCCACCTGTCTGGAAATATGTATCCAGCAAGACCATCTCAAATATCTTTGCCATTAGTTATCAAAAAAGTTATGCCATTGGGTACACACACACACAGAGTAACACCTTTAAAACTTACTCTGGATGGATAAATACCGAGTCCTGTATTCGGTCTTTAAAATCTTTAAAAGATAAAATTAAAAATTTTAACTTCAGGTAGGGCTAGAACTGTCTCAATAGCAATTTCAGCCCCAAGGGAGCAAACGAAATAACCCTTGGCGTATAAAACAGAATTATTTCAAAGGACACAATCGGTGAGTCACGACAATTATATAAATAAGACACTGTAATAAAGTTTCTTGTGCTAAAAAGACTTCTTTGCACTACAATATGCTAAAGAAATTGGAAGTAGCTGATATGCATCCTAGATCAGCAGGCACAGATACAATTCAAATATCTAGTTCAATGTAATTTTCACTCTAATTTTGTCAGTGTGTTACTGCTTATACATAGCAAAGATACTGTTAGGGTAGACGACTCAATAGGCAATTTTCTTGAGTGTCATTAACAATGACACAAGGCACCCACATTGCTGGTACAATGTTAGTTAGATGTTTTAGTATTTGTCCCCCAGAAGGATTATAGTAGGAATTAAAATTAAAATCTTACTTGACTTCACAGGAATGGATGCTTAACTCTTTGTGTAAGAGTCCACTTGTGAGATGAAACACCAGGACAGAGCCATTACTTGTACCTATAAAAAGTGATTTTTAAAAAAAAAAAAGACCCGTTTTATTCTTCTCTTCCATACTTCAGTGAAAATGCAGGATTTACAGCTATTTCTTTCTTCTTTTTTTTTTTGAACACCTGTAACTTATATTTTGCAATTTTAGAAAAGGTATTTTGATTTCTAGTGCTTAAATCCCAACTATTAAACCCTCCAAGGTTCTCTGTAGCTAGTGAAATCCATTTGATCAAGACATTTTCCTGAACCTATTTGTAGAGCCTGTAGAAAATCGGTTCCTTCTTCTTGCGTTTTCACAACATACCCAGTTACAGGAGAAAGGAATGTTTCTTTTTGTTTTGATTACTCAAGATGAGTAAATGCCTCAAGGAAGAGTATTAACTGTTATCCACCAATAATCCCAGGGGAGCATCATGGGTAGATTTTACCGAATCATTAAAGCAATTCTGCTTTCTCATCCCTGAAATAACGACCTCTTTCAAATTACAAATCAATAACTTAGTAGCTATTAGCTTCAATTAGATCAAAAACTTTCCAAAACACCGAAAGTTACAATTTTCTATTGGACATTGGGCAGACTTACTTGTTGTTTTCTTTTTTCTTTATATTCATATCAACTTTAATAATACAACAATGGATACCTAAAGAGCCATTCAGGCACCCTAAGCCTAGAATGCTGCAGACCTTGCTGTAAATGCACTTTATACCTACCTATTAGTTTCCTAATCTTTATATTTCACCTGTTTTAACAGTTACAGCTTATATAAAATCAAAAGTTACATTTTAGTAGCATCACATCATGTAACAATAGCTTGCCTACCTTTTAGAGCACAACTTTTGATGGTACTTTTAGCTCAGTAACAGAAGTATTATCAGAACTGCACACATACGTACACGCATTATTATGGCATTTTCATTACTGGAGTGAGATCCTCTTTGTAAGCTCCTGCGTAACATTTACCTTCGCAATCCCCTCCCGCCCAAAAACCTAAGAAGGCTCTATAGCACAGACAACCTTAAGAATAACAAAAAACTCCCAAGTCTGACTTGCGACGGGCCCAGCCTTGACAGGGCAGCTGAGAATCAACTGATATCTTAGGTATACCAAGAGCACATTTGAACAACCCAAATCTGGACATTTAATTTTACAACCTACTACAATCTTTAAATTACAGCATCTCTGTGTCTACTGTTCCAGTCCGCTGACTGCAGAGAAAGACAGCAGCCTGTATGGATACATTGTGAAATCCCTGACGTGGTCTGAAGGAGCATGCCAAAAATCAGATTTAAATAGGGAGAACTCAGAGTTAATAAATCAGGTGCTCAATGGCAGCTATTGTAATATCTAGATGAGTTAACTACATTTGTAATAAGAACAGATTCATTCAGGAAAAATAACATGCTTGAAATATATTGTTAGGTACTTACATCATAACAAAAGTACGGTCTCTGTTAAGTTAATTTAGTTATTCTAGCAATGCAGTGCTGCAGAAGTCTGTATTTAGCGATATTTAGAATGAAGTGAGAGCAGCATATAAAATGCTGAGCACATCAACGGACCATATCATAGTAAATGAAAGGATAAATACAAACTTGCTAATACATTGCAAATTTTCAGCTAGTAATATTTAAACCCAAGGCAGTAAAAAAAGAATCCAAAGACTATCACGGATGCAAACTACTACAAGGGTCACTATTTGTGATGAGTTACACAGGATGAAAAAAATAGAATTTTTCCAGTATTAGTAATTATATTTGCATTTAATCTAGAATATATTATTTTCAGAGCAACCAATAAACTATTCAAGATACTTACCAACAGCAAGGATTGGCTCATACTGTTTAATATTTTTTGTCGTAAGAGGTGGGCACATGCGGATAGCAAACGGAGGCAAAGGAAGTCCTGAAAGAAGTCCAGTCAGCAGGAATTTCAGGTGCACTTCTTGCAGAAAAGAACTTTTTAATTGTTCTTCTCCAGCAACTGTGCCTTGCCCTGCTTAAAAATTGAAGTTCTTGTTAGTATTAAATTTTAATCTGAGATGTTATGGAAAGTTATCAGACACAGGAGTTTATAAAATAAAAATCACAAATGAACTAACATTATATATTAGCAATGTTTATTTAAAGAGGCATTCCTTCCTGTTGAACTCTGTATGACAGAACTATTTAGAAGACTGCACTTCAGATAATTTCTCCACTTCAGGTAATTTCTCCAATACTACCTTTCTTTCGTAACACTAAGAAGGAAAAAAAAAAATAAAAAGGAAGGAAGAGGGGGAAAAAAAGTGCAATCATTTCAGTCCTCTTCCAGAATTCAAAGGTAGTTTAGATTGTCTTCACCCGTTTAAGATTACTTTTAAAAAAATGAAGGAGTTTTGGCCAAATTCCATTTTAAATTACTTTTTTTTTTCCTCAGGGACAACGAACTTTGAACACCGGTTCTCAAAATAAAATCCTCAAAAAGATCAATTTGATAATTTCTTTAGCAAACAGGAACTCTTTTCTTTCAGAATTACTATTTAAATTGCAGAGGAAATAATTCTAACCTATGCAGTTCTTACGTAACCTAAGATGTACAATGATTCAAAAACCCTAGAAATGAGTAGCAGTAATATTAGCGAAGAAATTCTTACCAATCATGTTGTCTAATGAGAGGTCTGGAAGTTTATTTTGGAATGCTCCTACAGGAATTCCACAGAATGAGACTGGGGAATACAAAGGGGATGCACTTGAACTGCTGTAAAAGAAATGAAAACGAGTTCATAATACAAACTAGATTGTCTGTTGACTTAGGTCCTTGATTTTGTTTTCTCCCCAGGTTGTTCTTTCAGTATTCCTACCACTTCCTACTTGCAGAATATTTTGAGAAGATTATTCCCAACAACAACTTCCATGGACAACTGTACCAGGAGATAATGCATACAAAAATGTACAAACTTTAAAATAACTTTCTTCTTCCTTCAGAGATATTTGTAAGTAACAGAAAAACTGACAGGTGTATCCCTTGTTCTGAAGTGTAACTAAGCATTGAATGGAAGCTTTTAAATATATTGTGTATTAATATGGAGAGCTATGTTAATGAATACAGCTAAGGAACAATCATAAGTATTTTGACATTTAAGAACAGATTCTCAAACTTGGGGAACGGTTTTTGTTAACCTATATAAACTTCTTATATAGGTTCCAGGTGACGAAACCCGTAACTGAAGCAATGCCTTTCACCTAAACGTAAGAATCACAATTGCCTCTGCATATACAAAGCTACAACAGAAAGTTACAGTATTAGCCATGTGCACAGACTTGTGAGATATCGGTGCATCAGGTTTTTGTGTTATTTGTTCCCTGATGACTGTGACGGGGTTCCAGCGCAACCTCCATCTAAAAGGGACGCAAACAGCCCTTGCAGCCTTGGCAATCGTATCTTGCTGGGCTGAGGACAGGTCTATGCCATAAGCAAAGACCAAAGACTACTGAATCCATCCAGCTGTATGCAAAAAATGCAGTTTAAGGCATATACAAAGCCTTTTTCTTTAAAATCTCACTTTAACAGACTTTGAGTTCAAATTTTAATTAAGACCATCAAATCGAGCAGGATCAAGAGCTCATGGAGAAAGACTCCTTTAAAATCCACTAAAGACACTGTGCCAACTAGAAATATGCTTTACTTTTCAGTACAATCCAACCATATCCAGACTCCTCTAGGCTCAGTGGTTCTTATATTATCATTACATTTTTCCTGGTTATATAATCATGACAAAGATAATGTTTTAGAAATGAGTCTTGGAATACAAGTAGTAAAACCCAGCAACACATGGATCCTAAACAGCTCTCTTGGATATGCATCAGAAAGAATCCATGTAACAGCACTTTTGAGAACACTGAGAATAAAAACATTAAATTACTGATGAGGAACAAAAGGATCTATGTTGAAAATCTGGTACTATAGACATTTAGAAGCGTATTAAGAATTCTGTATTTCTTTTATGGCAGTAAGTTATTTACTTTATTCAACAGTACTTTAAAGGCTTATTGCAGCAGAACGACCTTAATACACTGAATGTTCAAAGAACTATACTTCATATAGTATTTTTAGAGATTGCTCAAAATCTAAAACTCTAAAGGCTTTGTATATAAAAATACTGTTTATACCAGCGTATTCCAGCCACCTGCTGTGCAGCCTCATATTGCTCTGTGTCAAATTCACACAAATCTAGCAGAAAACCTTTCCCCTACGAAAAATGTAGTCCTTTCCAGACTCATTTTGCAGTCCTTTCATGCGATTGAAAGTGAGGGATTCATTCCTAAGGAAAACTATATAGGCTGAAGAAAGCCAAATTAGAAGAAAATGTTCCCCCAAATAATGTGAATATTCATTCCTATCTTTTGCTTCCTTATTCCAACCACTTAGTATGGAATTATTTTTTAAAGAAAGAAGAGTAAATACAGTTCCTTCACTTCCCCAAAGCAAGGGAACTAACCTATTTGGATGATATATTTTGTTCCTCTTCCTTTCATTCATATACGTGTAGCACATGTCACACTGCCATACACACAAGGACATCACTGTTGCTTTTAGAAAGTAATTAAATACTACACGCTACTTGTAAATGTAACAGATGGAAGCTTTGATAAGAAAAATAAATCCCATTACCTGTTACGCATATTTCTGCCAGAAATACTGGATTTTAATTCCCAGATCATTACCCTGCCATCACTGACTATGAGAGCTGCAGAATTCTCATTCACTGGGCAACACACCATACTGAAGGGTCGAACTGTTTTTGTTACCCTGATTGCATCACACTGACTTCTTAAATCATAAATCAGCTCCTGAACTGGGTCTGGATCTGCAACATCAATGTCCCACAGGGGACAAACAATTAGAATGGACAACGTATGATGTGATCAATCAACAGAGGTAAATTGGCATAATGACTGAGCTCTTTGGTTGAAATCCATGTGCTTCTTGTGCAACAGTTAAGAAAAATAATCAAAAATTATATCCTGTTGATCTTGCTGTATACAACATAGCTTTGAAAAGTTCTCCAAAATACAACCTTGTCTTTAAAATATCTTATTCCACATGAATCTCGCAAAATCTAAAAAATTACTGTTTCATATCTGGGCAGAAAGTGCATCTGCTCTCCACAATCCAAAACTCATTTGGTTTATTGGTAAACCTGGAAGCAAATAACGTAGCTCACTAGAGATTACCAAACTGCCAAAACCAAAACAAACAAACTCTAAATAAAGAAAAAAAAAATCACTTATTTACATTTACAAAACTATGTTTTCCCTTCTTTTTTCCAGTCTCCTCCATTATATTTAAACAGAGTAACATTTTATAAAGAGACAAAGGTTTAATAATTTAGATTTTAATCTAAATTTAAGTCCATGTCTTAGTTCTAAAATTAAGTCTTCCAAATGACTTCCAAAACCTTGTGTTTGCCTGAAAAATATATTTTTTCTTAAAGATAAAAAGAACAAACTAATCATCTTTTTTCTAAAACTTTCCTGTATATGTGACTGTTAAGTCACTTCATAATTAAAGTATTATTTAGTGATAAAAGGATTTCAGGATATTATTATCTTATTTTGCACTACATTTTAGGGAAGTCAAAAACAATTTTGGGAGAATGCAGCATAAATTTAAATTTAATGTATAAGAAAAAAGAACACTAGAAGGGCTGTAATTCACCATCCTGTATGAGGCGTGATGGTTAATATTGGTGTTGAAGTATTAATTAAAATGCTCGAAGTTCATTTCTGGACATTTTTGACACAAAACTTACCTGGCTCTTCATTTGGAGTTCCAGTTATACTGCAGTTAGATCTGCGAACTCTTAAAGTTATACAACCATTTTCATGTAGGCAAAATAACCCATCACGCTGAAAACAAGGAATTACCTACGTAAAGAGATACCACATTATACCGGGTTATTAAAATTTTACCCTTTGCAAAAGTACACTGATGTATCCTGATGTATAAGCAAGTCACTAAAAACATTACCTTTAATGTAACACTTCAGTGAATTTCTTCAGCTACAGTACTTGCGACTAAGGAAGTCAATTAATTTGACAAATTGATTGAAAGTTTTTGTTTGAATTGTTTGCTGGTTTGGGGTGGGTTTTTTTTAAACACTAATGTACTCATATATATTCTTTTTAGCTATCGCTTTTTTTAAAAAACAAACAAACAAACAAACAACTTTCTTTTTTTGGTATCAGAATTCATGATTCCAAGAGAATAAAGATGCTCCAATAAGATCTCAGACTAGACTTAGCTGTCTAATTAAGCAAAGGCAGATGCTCAGAGAACTAGTATCAACTTGTGTGTAAGCAGCTTCACCACCGAAGAACGAAATGTCCTTTTTCCACAGCACTACCTCCACACTGGTAACTTTTTTTAACACCGCAAAATGAAGTGGGTTTGATGCAGACTTCAGAAAACTAAAATAAACAATGCTTGGCTCAGAGGACATTTTTCCCCCTGGTGAGCTAACTTCTTTTCATCCTCTAGAACTAATCAAAACACAACTATCAGTGGGTCATGAACTTACATATGATCTTAATAAACTATTATGATGATAGAAACCAATCAGATCTTCATTACCTGCAGGAAAGGCACACCTGTTCTTTCAATTGCAATCACACCCACTGTCTGATTCACTTCCAAGTCAAGAATCAAAATTTCTCTGGGATACAATAACAGCATGTAGTTTCTTTTGGAAGGCAAATATGACAACTGAAGACAGTCGTTGAGTGTTACAGATTCAGCACTGCAAAACATCAGATATAAACTTTAATCTAGTTCAGTATCAACAAGTACTTCAAGTTCAAAATAAAATTAACAGTATAAATTTTCCTGCAGCTGCATTTTTTCAAGTATTCCCTATTTTCATCACTAGGGAACTGCAGATTTCCATTTAATTGCTACAGCAGTGCAAAGCATCACTGACCTTTAAAAGACACACACTCTGTTGACTTTTATCTAAATAAGATTATAGAGTAATTTTTAAAATAATATGTAATTCAAATGCAACAACTGTAACTCTTGCACATCTCAAATACAAAGCAATTCAATTAAGAACAGTGCTAGCTGCCATGACATTTACTGGTATTCATGGGAAATTACCCTTAAACATACTGCTCCCTTCAATTTTTATATTATTATGCATATTACTTTATTTTGAAATGAACAGAACTAGCCTATGAAGAATACCAGTCTTCAAACTCAAAGAAAGTAACAAAACTGTTCGTCATTTTGCTGACTGTTAACAAGAGATTGCCTGCAAGGTGAAGAGGTTCATTAAGTCCATGCAATCCAATGAACTGTATTTAAGTCACATTGAAGAAAATCATCCTCATACTGTGCTCAGGTTTGAAAGCCTCTGAACTCATTTAACGTATCATCCCTTTTGAGGGTTTGTGTTTGTTTTCAGTCGCCTCATTCCACCACACACTAAACCCCCCCTTACACGCTTCTTGCATCTCATTCCTTGCTTCAGGAGTGTGAGTCCCCTTTTCTCTGCAATCACTGTCCTGACCATCTCCTGCTCCTCTTTCCTCAAAGTCTCCCTAAATTCCTATAAAACCAGGTAAACCATTGCTGCTACAATTTTTCTTCCCTTTTTCCCATTCTTAGTCTTTTCAGGCATTCTGGATGGAAAAGGAGGGAGAAGAGAGAAGACTATCATACCTTTGGCAATACTCATATACAACTTAAAATGCAATCAGGAGAATGCAGAAAAATGGTATCTCTGTTGATTTGCTGTTATTACAGAGCATACATAAGGCTGCAGTAGCATATGTACCATCTCAGTACTTGCAAATCAAGTGTTCTGTCCCATGCAGGACAAATCAGGCATTATAGAACACAAAATGACAAGATCATGCCCGTTAATTTCATATAAAAATCACAATTTCTTAAATAAATACCAGAGGAGTTATTACCAAGTCTTCTCCCCAGTTTGCAATTTAAGCACCTTATTAAAACAGGAGTATAAATTTCATATCTGCGCTAAATTTTGGTGTCAACTGCTAACCGATAATACAGTCCGATTAGTTTGTTCTCACATTTGCTAGAGGTTTGAGAAATACTTTTATCACTCAAATAGAAAATACAAAAGGAAAAAAAATAATTACACCACACAAGAAAGTCGCCTAGAGAATTTCCAACCAAAAAAAAATCACCTCAAGATGCAACAACTTTAGTTTTAAAAGGTCAGAAAATACACAAATAGGTATGTATAAATTTTAATTTTATTTATATGCTATTAACTGAAAAAACGCCTTCAACATCAGAATGACAACGGTTCTCAGGTATCACTACTTACATAATTTTTATTCCTTTATTATATCCCTTCTCATTCCACAATTGAAATTAATTACGTTAGCCCATTTTCATCTTTTTTTTCCCCTAAGAAAGATGTTTCTGAATTTACACCTGCATGAAAATCTGTTAGCGAAGGGAGAACATTATGTCATTAACTTATATCAAACATGCTGGGAAGATATGGCTGGTTTTATGAACAGAACTGGATGAATGACTGCCAGTGTTATATTCTTAAATAATGTCCTCATATAGGTTATCCATCTATCCACCTACCCCAATGAACTTTCTTTCTTCAAACTAATGACCTTATAAGCTTTAATCTAATTATATCTAGAAAATATATAGGTAAACAAAATATTATCTGAGAAGAAATATTTGCAACCTACCTTGGTTTTTCATTACTGATTAAGATTTTTACTTTATCAAGGGCCTTTTTGGCCCCCGTAGCAGCAGCCAGCTTATGAGAAGGACTGGAATGGGGACTAGAGATGTAAACTTTCTTCCCTGAGCTGGCAGGAGCTTTGGAAGGAGAGAAGTCAGAGATGAACACTATTCCTTCACTGGTGAGCACTGTACCAAGAAAAACAAATTTTATTATAGCAAAATACAATCTGCAATTTGATTGTGGTGTTCCATTTTACTGAAATTTTGGTAAGGAGAAATGCTAAGAACTGTAATAATATTGTATTAGGTAGAAAACTCATAATTCTAGAAAACCAGCACCTCCTACTGAAAGAGCAGCAGATGGTCCATTACAATTAATTAATATCCACAGAACTCAATGTTTCAAAATTAAGTCTATACTAAAAAAATACTGTGGGGATTACTGGCAGAAACCTCTTGGTTGTTCAGAACAGTTATTCTCTCTTATCAACTATTTTTCTTTAAGCTTCACAATGCAACTAGAGAGCAGGGTTGCTCACATTGGCTGTATCACCATTTTTTGTTCTCATGCAGAGCATGGCTCAAAGAATCATTAACTCACGTTATTTATGTTGCAACATAAAGATTCAGCTAAGCTGTAAAGATGTAGCTAAGATTTTACTACATGTTTATAGAAGGTTGAATGGTATGGCAGATAAAAAAAAAAAGTAAAACTACAAAGCTTGGAAACTGCCCTGTCTCATTACAGATCAGGAGTGATGAAGCTGAATTAAAGAATAAAATGGCGACCCTCTCATTTCTCTTCGTTTCTTTCTGCTAAAATGTGAATAAATCTGCACTATATCCCCCTTGACATCTACATTGCTTCTGAAACTGATACTCACACTGTATTCCTTTAAAAAAAATCCTTTCTGTTGAAAATAACATTTATTCTTGGTCTACTCGTCTCACTAGATTCTCCCTCAGCATCCATCCTTTTATAGCTTTTTATATCAGTTCAACAGGGCTCTCTATACTTGGCTTCCTCCAGCTCCCTGTCTACACGCTTTACACCTTTTGTAAAGTCTCAAACATTTCTTTTCAGATCTCTAACTTCTCTACTCATGCCTACTTTTCCCCTCCCCTCACACAATGGCATCTTATTTTAGAAGATTCCACATTGGCCAAAGACTGCCCTGTCTTTGCTTTGAGACTTCTTGGCATTTATGACATTATTCTCTCCAATCCGTTGCTTTTAATCTCAATATTAACATTTAAGTTTAACATTTTTCCTGGTCACACGTATTGAGGTCCCACTATTTTATACACATAAACTTACAGGCTAAGTGTGATGGATCAAAGGGGTCAAATGAAAAAGACAGGATATTTTCAGCATAACTTTTCTTCCAAAGTTTGGTGCCCGTGTCTGCATTCCACAGTACAATATAGTTAGGTGGATGAACTGCAAGCAGTAAATCTCTAGAAGCATCTTGATTCCACAACCACTGCATGTCTGCCAAAAGAAAGAAGGACAAACAGTGAAATTAATTTTCAAAAAAAGTTTGTTCTATTTTAAAACTATTATTCTTCTATAATACCTCGTATTTAAAGAAATTAATAGTGACCTGTTAGTAAGAAGATGCTTCTACTCCAAAATTATAAAAAATAAGTTCCTTTTATGGCCTGAATTTATGTTTTTAACAAGCAGAAATAAACTGGGTTACACATGTCTACACACACGCACACAAACCACATCCTATCTGAAAAAGATCTTTTCAGCCAGTGAATTCCTATCTGAAACAACATACCATATGGTACGGAACCACTGGAGAGTCACAATGAAAAGAACCATACGCTATCCCAATTGACATTTGGGATGACACCATGAACCATAACGCCATCCCAAATTAATATTCGAGATGGTATCAGTATTGGACCTGGAAACAAATGTCTTTTCCACTTCAAATACTTTTTAAAGAGAGAGTCTTAAGCTCAAGAGTAAAATGAAACTGACTGTAACACACAACCAAGAATACGAGTACAGTGCTACATGCTAGCGTCAGTCTGAAGAGGTATGGTTGCCAATCATCACGGCTGGGCATCATTTAGACATTCAAGATAAATGGACATACAAGACTGTTTTCTGTCAAGAGGAACAGAGAGACACCTCGGTTACTTGAAAGGAGCTGTATTAGAGCTACCTACACGCTCCATGGGGCAGGGTTTTAGACAACAGAATGGGTCAGGCAGGCAATGGGTGAAGTCCCCCCGGTCCAGCTCCTACCACTCACTGCACAACCTCATCAAGTCACAGCTTCACTACAGCATGTTCATGTATATTAAGTCATTGTAAAAACTTCCTTCCTCAGCCGTTCTTCTGTTTTATCAGTTCAGCTTTTTCAGAGCTAGTTAAGTGCTTCTCACTGGGTTTCAGAGGGGAAAAAAAAAAAATCCAGCCATGTGTGTCCTAATGAGTTACAGTGTAAGTTAACAAAAGGTTAACGCCTTCTCAGCTGAACACAGAGTTTGGATCAAATAAAGAAAAGTGCCTTACACTGATGCACCGCTTTTCTACTCATCGAAACAGTGAGGCTCCAGCTGTTATCCTACAAAGCTCTTGCAGATAACACACAGAGAACCAGCAGATCACTGGTGCTCCATCTCTGTATTTGCACCATTTTCTACAGGCTTGTAAAAAGCCAGAGGCCTCAGAAACAGATGGAAAGGAAAAGAAGCTGGTTTTGCTAGAGGTTACTGCTGAATCAAATCAGGGACTGAGGACAGAACAGAATTTTAATTCTGTTGCTTGTTAACTTTTTTTCTCACCCAGCAGACTGGAAAGCTTTCATTGCATCTGAAAATCTGGAGAAATCTTCAAATGGCATGGTCAAAACTCCACCAAACATTCAGTGAACTGGTGTGAGGAGTAAATAAAATGCAACTTGTAACACACACACTAAAAGAAATAAAACTAATAAAATTAACTGCAGTCAATAGAACAAATTTTCAGTGTCCCACTATCAGAATATTGTATCTACTTTCACAGGATTTATAAAAACAAAATCTAATTTCATTAGTGAGCTTTCATATAACAGAATTCAAAATAAAAAACAAGTATAACACAAGTATCATCACAAGTTTTTAAAATAGTCCAAATAATAAATTATTCTTAGAAACTCATTATGGTAGTTTCTCGGGGTGGGGGGGGAGTATTCTAAATTTTATTTCAGAAATAATTTGTAGACATATTGCTAGCGTGGACAGCAGTGGCAATAAACAGAAATCCAGAACACGCAGCAGAGGATGTAGATGCTGCTGTACTTGCAGAGTTATCCCCCCCAGCTAATTCTGAAAAAGCCAGTCCGATGCTGGAAGCAGTCCACTGGCAGCATCAGCTCAGGTACTGGAAGCACACGGGCCACAGCAGCACAGCCACAAAGCTGACCAGATTCCAGTGCTCCAGCCAGCTCCTGGTCAGCTCTGTTAAGTTCCAATAGACGAGCACAAAAAGAAGCAAGGAAAAACACACTTAATTATTCCTTTCCAATATATTCTCTTAATTGTGTTATACCTGGCCAGTGGCTACATTTTCCATTCTCTACCCTTCATCAGACCAATTAAGATAGCACTTACCTCTATGCCAGGCTTCGAGACATTTCTGCCTCTAGCACAAGCAAACATAAATCTTCTACAGCTTACAAAATCATAAACACATAGCTCCTTTCTCCAGGCTTTTTTGTTTGTTTGCTTGGGTGTTTTGGTGGGGTTTTGTTTGGTGGGTTGGTTTTTGCTTTTGGTTTATTACTTTCCCCAGAGACTTGCAAAATCCCTGAATAAGATCAAGATTTTTTTTTTTTCTGGTAACAGGATAAAGAATCTTCAAACATCCAGCTGCCCAGAACTGTTCAGGTAGAGTTTTTGGGGTATTTTTCAGACCTTCCCAGCCACACTGGGCTACCACCCATAGAACAGAATCAAAAGCAGCAAATATCACCACTAAACTACCTTCTCAAACGAAAGCCAAAGAAGTTATTTATATCATCTCAAAATTTCCTCTTTCTCTTGCCTGTTTGTGTTAATCCTTGCCATTTATGTCTACTTAATTACACTAGAAACCTAATTCAAACGTGCCACACTCAGTTTCAAGACTTCATACTACTAACTCCAACTATATGCGAATCCTACCTTATTCACAACTGTCTTCTATGCCAAAATTTACAGTCACTTTTCACATCTTAATATTGCCATGCATAGAAAAGCCTCCCTGCTCCTATGGATCAGACAACTGCACTGATGCTCAAAAAAACCTTATCATGCTAGTATATTTGATGAGAAGTAGCTATATAATGAACTGCCTAAGTAATTGTCAAAGTATACGTGCATCAAAACTCTTAACTTACAGCAATGTAATACTACTGAAGTACTACACCACTACAGATGGCATTAACATCCAGGTGCAAGGCAAACTGCACTACCTCACCCATTCAAAAGCAGGGAGATGTACTTGCCACTGTAAATATTATTATTTCAATCAATCACATTAATAAAAACAGATTGTAACTTTTTGTCAGAAGATCTTGGAAAATATTACCATAATGAATTAAATGTCACAGCATCTCTCTAGGAGACAGCAAGTCTTACGCCTACACAGAAAATGAGCAAACACAGGAAAGGCTAGTAACCCCTAAAGTAAAATTCAATGGCAGAACTGAGTACAGTTTGCAAAACCTGGGTGACGGATTTGTAATGATGCTCCGTAAAGTAAGTTCCATACAAACATCACGCACTATCATTACCTTGAATTGGTTTTGTGTGTTCTTGTATTTCACAACGAGCTGTTCCTGTTGCCACATCCCATACAATTATTTTTCCAGTAACATCAGCAGAAGCTAAACGTAAAGAATATGGAGAGCCAATATTGTGATGGTAATTTTCTTTAGCCCATTTAACCTGAAGATACAGATGAAAACTGGTCAGAAGATGGAAACATAAGACACCATACTTCATATTTTTCAGATGAATAAACAAATAATAATTAACTCAACACAAAAGCATAGTTAACGTTAACAGCATCTGTGTAAGCATATCCTTAAGCTACCATTAGTTCTGCAAATTTAAGGTATGTTGCAACTATGCTGCATGACTGTGTGGTTGATATTTTCAAATTACATAAATCAACAATTCTTGTTCCAGAAGGTAACTACAACAATCCATAAATATATGCTACATATACAAAAATCTTACTCAAATATTTAGACAAAATTAAATGGCAATGTTGAAGGTTCTGTGGGCATCTACACACCTATAACCACTGCTTTCCGAACAAGTGAAAGTTGAAAATTTACCATCCAACTTGTATATACATCCTAAAACACGTCATTTTCCTAATCTGTCAAATGTAAGTATATTGTGGTATTGGGGAGGAAGTAAGGTTAGTCTTTCATCTATATGTTGTCTCATGTCAAGCTACTGCTGACATTTGCTATCTTTTTCATTCTTTTCAGCATGTTGCCACCACTGATTTCCACACATCACTTTCTGGTTTGGGATTTCAAGCTGCACGGGCTTGCAAGTTGGCAATACTTATGAAAACTATGTGTTTTGAAATTCGAAACATTCTGTCTACAAGTCTCCGGAGATTATAAAGAGATAACACTGACTCCTTCCTTATCTATTCAGTATGGACTTGTTTTGCTATCTGCTTTAAAGGCGAACTTTGAAGAGAGGTGAACTCTCTAAGAGAGACTGAAGATACTAACAGAATAAAGAAACCTTAATACTAAGCTAATGGGAATTTACCTACTACAAAAATGACGCCGTAGCTAGATAGGTGTGTGCTGTCACAGTACCTAACAGAGAAAGGGTGAGGCCAAACACAACACTTTTTGCATATATTGAAAGCAAGACATTAAAAAAAATAGAATTAGGATTAGGCACCACTAATTTTGCAACATGAATTAGATTTATAACAGCATTCAGAGGACTGTAACCACCTTTGTGCTACCCCTCTCAGAGGTGTGAACAGGATGCATCTCAAAAGCCCAGCTGAATAAATTAAACAAACATTACACATGCACAGCAAGCAATCTTCAAAGAGCTCTAGCTATAAACCCGAAGTGTGTTTCTACCAGAATAACAAAGAATTCTTGGGACACTCTCCTCTACCTGCAAATTTCAGTGTTGCAATTCCTGCTTCCCTGCTGTTCAAAAAAAATTACCCACGAGGATACCTGCATGTAGCTATGTAGCTATTAAAAAAAGTAATTATAGAAACCTGCAAAGCTGTTTCTTCCTCAGTTAACTATGTATTACTTTGAAGCAACTTCCAAGTCTGGAAAGCATCATTTCCCAAGGGAGGAGCTGTCACCAAGTTATGAACAACAAAAAGGAGACCTTTAACGCAATCAGTCCCAACTTGAGCTCATGCGGCTCTCTGACACCGTAAGCACTCTTTTCTCATTGTAGTTGCACTGCTCCCACCAAGTCCCCACACATGACCTGAACCTTCTGCTAAAAGAGATTATTTTCTTACTCTGCTGGTCACTGTCTCTTTACCCTGACTTTAAAATACAGCAGCGTTGGTCAGAAACAGGAACCAGAGGCAAAGTTTGTTTTTAATTTTCGCAATCTATTTCATCCAATTTAAAGAACCTTATTATCACTGTTTATTAACATATCAAAACAGACACAAATGAAATGTCAATCCTCCATCAAAAAAATGTTCCTGGGATTATATTTTCTTTTGTAAAAGTACTCTTTCAAGTACTCTTTGTAAAGCTACAAAAAAAAAAAAAAAAATCAGATATAATCCACTCCGTACAAAGTTATCAGTATCCCACAAGCACCATACGAACAACATGGATCCATTTCCACTGAAACCATTACCTATTCCAGACACAGTTACAACAGCCAAAGGCCAGGAAGTATTTAAAGAAAAGTAGTTAAACAGACTACAGAAGGATTATGAAACGATCACTTTTCTCTTTGCTTTTTTATGGCAGATAGTGGTGTATTTTGAAATTTTTCCAACCTGAAGCATGGGTTTGGGGGGAGAAGATCCCCTGTAGACTGAGTTTGCTGGTGTGAACCTCTACTACAAAGAGTTTAAGTCAGACATACACAGCAGACTTCTTACAGATCGCCTCCAGCTTATTTACACTCTTAGCATTTACAAACAAAAAAAAGTCGTCAGTTAGGAATTGAAGAAAACTTCTTATAAATGCACATAAAGGTATCGGCAATGATCATGGCCTCACAATAATTTCTCATATAATGTCTACTTCTTAAAGCAGAACAGAATTTCTCTTCATTCTTCCTCCTCATCAATTAGTCATTTTCTTACAGTCTATTTCTGTTAATAAAGCACCAGACAGTGGTTTTGAAAAATTGTCTTATAAATTATATAAAAACTATTTGGACTTCAGCATTTGGTTTCCTATTGAAACAACATTACTTCTCAAAGCTAGTGAAAGTAACTGAAGCACGTTAAAATGCTATCATAACATGGATCAAACATTAATTTTGCTACAACTTATTAACTAAGTTAAGTGGAAATTTTAAAGCAGAGTCATCATTATAGCTGCTACCTCTGTGCCACTTACATTTTCTATTTTCTACACCATTATAGATATTGGAATTGATTTGGTTTTTTTAAAGGGTGGCCTGAAGACAACTGAGGCTAAGGGTTTCTGCCAAAAGGCAAACAAAGGTATGGATTCAAGAGTGCCGCTTAGCCTATGGTTGCTGTCGTGTACGTACCTTTGCTCTGAGATAACTGATAAACTCTCCTTAGTTAGAGTCAGGTAAGTTGCCTCGCATTTGTCACCAGAGAGGTTATTCATATCAGCGGCACAAGCTCTAAGCTGACAGCAACGTTTGGGCAACCCTGACAATCCTCAAAATTCAGTGAAAGATTTGGGCAAGTATACAAACATTATGGAAGAAATCAGTTTTCCATCCTTTGTGACATTTTAGCATTATTTTTAAACATGTCACAGCACGTAAGTCTCAAAAAATGACATCAAGTATCTATTTTGAAACCTAACCCTTCTACCTTGCTTTTTGCCAGTCAGTTTCAAAATTCCCTCTAATCAAGCAAAACTAATTCGTAAACTTTACAACCACTTTTAAAAGCTACAATGTCATTATCTGTATGGCTCTTGGCCAAGATCTTGTGTAGATCTGTATCGGTTTTGCCCTACCCAATATTTTCATCTAGGATTTGAAGACTTTATTTATTATTATAAAAAAGCTCACTTAATTGGACTCTGTAGCACAGAAATACATTATACTATATAAAGATACATAAACACCACCACCTGTGTAACTACTAAATATACTGAAATTTCAAAACCACTCACCAAAAAAATGAAGCTCTTTGGTGTGCAAAACGACATCATCAGAACATGATGGCTCAGACATCAGTAAATTATCACACCCAAAGACAAAATAATTGTGTTTAATTTTAAAATACCAGAGTGGTCATATCTGATATAGCATTAGTGTAGCTATATGAAGATGCTCTATTTAAAGAAAATTACACATGTGAAAAAATAGCATGCAATTTCCAGAAGGCACATTCAAACTTTTACTACAAAAAACACCAAAAACCTCCTATCTAAAAATCTATTTTGCTTCATAAATTACTGACCGCCTTCTAATATAGCATTTGGGCTAAGGACTCTCAAACATTGCATCTGCCAGTCAAACACTCCTCTAAACCCTGATCCTCTAAACCCTGATGGAATCTGTCATTCTCCACAGTCAAAGAAATGATGTATCAAAGAAATACATCCTGTTCCACACTTGACCCAAAGTCAAACTCTCTGCAATTTCAAGTCAAGGACCTTCAAAGGAAAGTACAGGTACTCTACACTTAAGCTTAAATTTCAGCCATTTTTTATCGATAAAATAAATGTTCGGTTTTGTCTGCTATTGTTCCTTTTCTACAGCTAAGAACAGAAGTAAAAACTTAAAAGTAACTTTCTAGTTGAATGGTGCACTGGTTACCCCCACAACAGGAAAGACCAGCAAGGGCATCAACAAAGAGATTCATCTGGTATTTTGTAATGTTCATTTGAAATTCTGTCATGTTAAGAGCTTGCTTAGAAACATTTCTGTCTGTTCTATAACACTACCAAATGTTTCTATATATTCTATACCTTCTATAAAAGTATACCATCAACCTCAGCTCAAATTTCAGCACGTATGGTTTGATTTAGGTATAAAAGAGATCATGTAAAATATGGGTATTTTACAACACATTTTAAGTGAAAATCAAGTGCAATATAATGTCAAGTATTTACAGTGATCTGGAAAAATAATATATATACCAGAATCAAGTAATATACCTTAAAACATGTACATCTCACCTTGACAACACTAGCTTTGTGTCTTTCCAAAACCTGTAAAGTCTGAGCAGTATTGGCATCCACTATCAGCACAAGAGAATGACATCCATACGCAATCAAACCTTGCCAGCCCCTAGAAAAGCATATATCATCATCAAACAAGCAAAAAAGAACAAAAAGCACTTTATATCAAGAATGAGGCTTTTTTTTGTTAAGTTGAATGCATGCTACTAGACACAACCATCAAACAGTAAAAATTATTTAATAACACAAAACTCAAGAGTGTTATAAAATGCCACTGCCGCACTGTCTGCTGAACCGTTTGCTGATGGAACCCTAAGCCACCACAAAGCATCTCTTTGTGTCCCTCTATAAAAATCCTCTTCTATAAATTTAAGACCTCGCATAGGAATTCCTGAAGAGCATTCCCAAATTTTATATATAAGCATGTAGGTAAGCAATACATTTGCAATTATATAATTAATTGCATCTCTCTTTTTTTTGAGAGAAAGACAAAAAAGGAGCATGTGAAGAACGATTACAGAAATAGCGAAAATCATCTGAGGCCTGTCAGACTTCTGGAGAGATTAATGCAGCCACCAATGACAATTATAAAGCCATGGTTAACACCAAGCAAGTGAGAACAGTCAAAGGAGAAAAACAAAGTTTCAAACTAAGAACTTCAGAGAACTTCAGGGTTCACTGCTTTGCAAGCTGACAAACATAAAAGCCACAGTTTTCAAAAATTACTTAGTTCAGCTACTTCATTAATTTCTCTCCCCAAGATTCAGCAGTGTCTGGGCACAGCTGGGCAAGCTCCCTGCTCAGAGCAATGAAGACAAAACCCAATATACGCACTGGCTTTGCACATCAGCTCTCAACAAATAACAGAAATAGAAGCCAGAAGAAGCCGCTCAGATCTCTACGGTTCGTGGCACCAACGAGACCTCTGCCAGGAGAAGCAAATGCCACTGCCAGAAGGGACTGGCATATGCTTCTAATGACCATGGCTTTGTCTTTGCTTGCGAGCTGGACAGCAGCAGCTCCCCGCCCGCGCTCTGCCAGCCCCTCCAGCGAGGAGAGGGGAGAGGACGGGGGTGTCAGCACAGCGCCTGGCAGGGGGAGGCTTGCCTCGCACACAACGGCACGGCACGCCCGCTCCCAGCAACAGAAAAGGACCCGAGTATTTGCGGTGACCAAGACGACAGGGCACGATTCCCTCGCAGGAGGGCACAGCCGGCGCTCCTCAGGGATCGCTACCACCGCTTTACTGCACGCCCCGCGGCTCCCGGCGCTGGTCGAGCCCCGGCACCTGGACGTCCCGGTTAAAACCGCGGGCCCTCCCGACTGGGGGCGAGCGGGAGGAGGCAGATCCGAGGCAGGCAGCGGCGAGCAAAGCCCAACCCGCGCCTGAGGCGAAGGAGCCGCGGGGCGGCCCGGGGGACGTCGCGGGGCGAGGCCCGGGGCACCTCAGCCGCCCCTCTCCCCTCCCCGAGCCCGGCTGACCGCCCCCGCCCGCCCGCGGCCCGGCCCCTCACCAGTCCGCCGCCCCCCGGTTCGGCGCGCTGAGAGCGCCCGTCAGGGTCCGCGCCGGCAGCTTGATGTTCACCGTGAAGCGCTGCATGGCTAGGCCGGGGAGCGCCGGGCCCGGCGGGGCGGCCCGAGCCCGGGCAGCCGGTGGCCGAGCGCGCCGCGGCCCTGCCCAGCGCCGCCGCGCAGGAAGCGCCGCCTCGGCGGTGCCGCCGGTCCGTGCCGCCGGGGTCCGCCGGGGCCCCGCGGCTCGGGAACGGCAGTTCCGGGGCCGGCCACGCCCGCCGCCGCTCGGAGGGCCTGCGCTAGGCCGCGGCGGCCGCCCTGCCCCGGGCCGGGCCCCTCAGCGCGGCGGCTGCCCGCCTCCCGCCATCTCAGGCGCCGGCCCGGGGGGTCTGGTTTCCAGCCTGCCCCGTGGTGCCTCCGGGCAACCCCACAACAGCCCCCCGGGCCTGGGGACACGGCTTCTGCCTCGCTGGCTTCCAGTCACACGGCCTGGAGGGAAGACACGGCGTGGGGGTGCCGGAGGCCCTGTCTGCCTTGGCTGAACGGCTTCAGGGAGGCTTGTGCCTGTTGACAGACTGCGACTGGGGCAGCTGAAGTCCCCTCAGCACGCAGACCTGTCAGGTCTCCGGGTGCAAGCGTGCTGCAGGACCCGCTGCTACATCCAGCTAATTTCTTTCACAAGAGTCATTTCAGCTCCAAAGTTACCTCTTAAATGGCAAAATGCAACAGTGACAGCCCTCTTGCGGTAACCACTGTGTTGCTGCTCCATCCCTCAATGGCAGCATAAAGCTCCTACCTTGCGCCATAAGACACCAAGTCCTACCTAATGCAACCCGTCCTCCAACCTGTCCCCAAGCTGTCACTCATGCTAGGCAAAGCCACCTAGGCTGACACATCTGCGTGCAAGAACACGGCGCAGCTGCGCTGGAGCGCTCCGGGCTGCTCAGCTTTGAAACATCCAGAGCCTTTTTCTGTGCCACAGCATTAATAAGATGGCCAGAATCACGTAGCTCCAAGCCCGTTACTTGGCATACATGCACTGTTTGGGGGGGGGGGGGAGGAGGGTGTTTCTCTTCAAAATAGACATGGCTAGTAATTGTTTATTTGTTATTTTTCGTAGTAAAAAAGATGCCACTAGATGGCCAAAGTTGGCAAGATCGTAATGCCAGCCACACGTTTTGCAATGCCGCAGTGTCACTTTGTCACAGAAGATGCAATAAGTGCTGTTCCTCTTTTTTTTTTTTTTTCTTTTCTTTTTAATCACAATTGAATTTGTGCAAGTAGGAACTCAAGAAACAACCTGCAGCTGATGTCTTTTCCGAATCTCATCTAAAGAAATCTGCTCGTGAAAAATAGTACATTGCTCAATACCATTTTCAGGTCACTTTAATATTGGAACTTATTTCTCAAAACCTCCTTCTCTCAAAATCTCTCTCTTTACCCTTAAAAGCTGGGAAATAATTTTTTTTCAAGAAGTAGAGGAATTTGTTGCTCCTTTTTCTTTGCTACCTTTTCAGGACAACATGATCTTCACCTCCAGATATCAATTTTGCAGGAGCCTGAGCAGCCACTAACCTCATTAATTTTAGTTATTTTTTTGCTAATTCTGGGGTTTTTTTCTCTGTGTCTTTGGACATCCTGCTGCTACTCATGTTTTCAGAGGGCTTTGGTTGTTTGCTTGGTTTGTTGCAATGGGGTTTTGTGAGAAGAATGCTTTGGAACTTTTTTTTGCACAACAGAGGCTCTTCTCGACAGTTTCCCAGCCATTTTCTTGACATCAGAAAACTAAGGGATAAAGAAATGCTTAAAAGAAATAGATACTTCAAGGTAGTTGAAGATAAGGACAAAGGTACCACAAGAAGGGAAAAGAAAGAGGAAGTGAGGGCTCTGTCACCAAATGATAGGTTGAAAAATTAAGAGTGGTTTTCAGGGTCAGATAGCGGGGTGAAAATCAGGGTGCATCAGCCAGATGAATATGTACTGAGGATTTGTTAGAGGGATAGAGAGGAGACGAGGAAGAGGTTTGTGAATAATGATAAGGATCATTGGAAGAGCTGGAAGGAATAGGAATGTTGTGAGATGTCAGAGGGGAAGAAGAGCCGTGCACTGGCTGAACTACTTGTGACTCCTGGGGTCCATCCATAGCTGCTCACCCACACAGAGGCTGATGCACAGCAAATGGATGTGAAATAAAGCCAGAGATGCTAACTTTGTCTTTGAGGTGGTTAACCGTATGCACTCATTTTTATATCTTATTTTTCATTTAAATCATCACTAAGCAAGAATGCAAAATACGGCAAGGCACTTAGTCTTCTCATTCATCGGTAGATACAATTATACACTTTTGATTGCTATACAAACAGTAAATATCAAACTTTACACTGTTAAACAGCACAGTCAGTAATTCTGTTAGACCCACTAAGACCTCTGGGACTAGTAAATGTCCATGATATGATGCTCAGCAGGAAAGACTTCATTCTGGATGGCTTGAGCTCCAATTGTCCTCACAAAGTACACATGGAGAATGAGGTTGTAGGTGATCATAAAAAACAATAAAGCAAAAAACTTCAGCTTAAATAATGCGAACTGTGGCTTTACATAGCTTTCGGCTCATGACTCTAAATAATTTTTCTGTGAGTTTGAACAAGAAAAAGTGGAACCAACGTACGGATATGTGCACAGTCTCCCTCTTTTAGTTTTCTCTTTTATATAATAATTACTGCAGGAATAATCCTGTGAAAGCTTCTGGGACTTCTTTAATTTCCATGGCCTTAAGGTAGAGCTCCAGGAGCTCCTGGGATCCACCAGTGAACCACCACGAGTCAAGAATGTGCACTGTTGCGTTCCATTATACAAAACCTAGTTTGAAATCAGCATATGTAACTAATTCCTATATGCTATGGGGCAGAGTTATATTTGCCTTACAAACTACGTTGTTACTGCCTTAATGTTATCAGTTCTACTCTATGCGTTTAAGGCTTCTTAAGTTCTCTCCTAGTGAAGTGTCCTGTGTTGAATGGGGGCCGACCGTGAAAACTCTGCGCAGAACGGATGCCATTCTCTTTCTCAGGACTCATGCACAGAGCATGAGACTTCCACAGTTGTGCTTTGCCTTGTACGGCCTCACAGCTATGTGTATACCTTATGCATCCCGAGCTCCGTGCCAAGTTTTTATAGTGAAATACTAGCTTTTTGATGCCTCAAGTAATTTGCAATAATTTTGAGGGGTTATAATTCCTTGCGTATATGCACAGGTGCATATATACACAAAATAATGATAATACTAGTATCTCTCCCACTGATCCTTTTAAAAGGAATAAAGTTATCTGTCTGACACCACCTAGTAAGCCTTCTAGGTTGTTGGGTTTTTTTTTAAATTACCTTTGTCCCTTGTTTACTAAACACTTATCATGGTGTTTTCATAACAGAGTGTACAAAGGTAAAGCTCTCAGCACAGTAAAGGTGCTTCCCCTAAATGCATTTTTCTTTGGTCATTTTAAGATAGTTGTAAACTTTGAAATTACCCATCGCTCATGGTATGTTCTTGTCTCGTCATATTCATTAGTCAGACCAGAACTAAACAGATACTGATTGGATTCTTTTGATCAGAGGTAGTGGTTGAGTCACCATCCCTGGAGGTATTTAAAAGACGTGTAGATGTGGCGCTTAGGGACATGGTTTGGTGGTGGCCTTGGCAGTGCTGGGTTAATGGTTGGACTCGATGATCTTGGAGGTCTCTTCCAACCTAAACAATTCTATGATTCTATGTCCTCTGCCCCCACAACTGGAAGCTCCTCAAGTGGCAGAACAGCTCATCTGAAACAAGCTGTCCTTCGGCGCCTGCAGCTTGAGATCACCGAGTGCAAAGGCAGATGCAGTACAGCCATGTCACATCACAGACTCCGTGTTCCAGGAAGCAATACAGGAAGGTAGCTCCCTTGAGAAGACATGTTCCCCATCACTTGACTTGGCATGACACTGTCTTTTCGCAAGAAGACAGCTGAGAGGTCTGCATTCAGAATCAGCAGAGAATTGGGTCCTCTTTCAGCAAAGCACTCCTCCAACAAAGAAGCGTGAGCGATCACATCCTTATTCAGCAAAGTGTGCTGTGCAACAAAACACTTCAGCTATATCTAAAGCTGCACTAAAGAAAGGGCATGGAAACATCTCAAGGCGTCCCTGAATACCAGTGGCATTCAACATGCCCTCCTTTGCTTTGAGTGTTAGTGGGGATAACGTTGTTATTTAAAATCCAGCAATTTTTTTTTTTTTTTTTTTTTTTTGCAAAGGGAATGCATCTGAAGTCAAGATTCATTTAATCACAGCCTAGCTCTATAACCCTAATAGGGATCTTTGTATTTCATTTTGTATTTTCAGGAAAAAAAGATTAAATAAAAGGTATTGCTGAAAGAGATTCTGTTTCTGAGTTCAGAGTTCTGCTAAAACTAACATAAAAATAAAACCAATATATGAATTTCAGAGTGTGACATATTTGGCACCTAGAACCCTATCAGCTTTATGCCAAACCAGATGTTTTTGACCAAAGGCTCAAATACTTGTTTCCCTTCCCAAATGCTTTCAGCTCAAAAGCTCAAAAATTATCCAGAAACTCTACTCCAAGTGAGCATGTGTGGTCTAATCCGGTTCCACTGAACTTGCTGGACGTGTAAATGTAAACTTTCAAAGGTAGTGGAGTAAACTATGAAGAGAGCTCTAATGACTGCCTGCAATCTCACTTTGTTTTGACTGTTATCAAAGGAAAAACTTATCAAGCAGTCTCCTCTTTTTCCCCAAAAAATATTTTCCTTAGCCTTAAGCATTTCTCTTTTTTTCTAAGAGTCAAAAAAGATGATGAAGTGTAGAACAAATGATCATTTTATTCACAAATTAAACTTAATTTCTATGGTGCCAGTTTTGTTCCATTTCTTTCTGATTTCATCCTAGCCTCAAGTGTCCGTGACTGCTCTAACACAATCACCGAGAGGCTCTGGCCCTTATGTTTCCTTTTGTGTCCTTTCTTTGGATACTTCTGCTGATGAGCATTCACCCACCTGAAATATATTGCTATAACTGAGTTCACAGCTGGGGTAGATTTGCAGTCTGCCATTGGTAAAGAGAACTTTTCTTTAAACTTAACTGTTTGGGTTTCAGGTGTGATTTCAGGAAATCTCGTTTAGGGACAGCTATTAAGAGAACTGTCCTCTGACCAGGGATTCTTCTCCTGTGCATGGTAAGAGTGACACTGGTGGCCTCTGTCACAGCTTCTTTTAGCCCTTTGGGGGGCAGAAATCTCGCCCCACTGGTGTCTGTTCTTAGTGTGCAGCTCAGTGTGGGTCTGAGGACACCTGGAATGAGAGTGGGCATCTGGTCAACATGAGAAGGGCGTGTTGAGCAGAGGGCAGCACGAGCTCCCTACTGCTGTATTGCTGGTGGTTCTACGTGACTCACGCTGCCTGTGCTGCTGGAGATGGTGTGCGTAACAGCAACGCATCGTGTCCTTTTTCTCTTTTAAATGTGGACACGCGTATTTTCCTCTTCGGTCTGGCTTTGATAGACTTTTGTGAAGGGAAACTCAACAACTATTTAGGAGTTGGAACTATACTGTGTAATGATGCTGGACCACAATATAGGGGTGGCTTAATCCTCTGAATGAGGGATGAAACAACTCATAAAAGATTTAAAGCTTTTGTAAAAAGAAGAGAATATTATTCTGTTACCCAGGCAACATCTCTTCCAAGGACTGGTGCCATGAAATAATTAACTGGGATAATCTTGAACAGGTAAATCACTGCTGCATCAACCTTGGCTGGCATAATAGTTTGTTAAATACTTTGAAACGCAGCATCAGAGAAGTCATGAATAAAATAATGAGCGAGCTAGTGAATAGGACAGAGAGCTCATTCTAGTTCTACCACAAACTTGCCAGTCTCTAAATCATGCCACCTTATCTAATGCTGACCGATGCAGTCCTATGCATTAAGCAGTACCCAGGGAGAGTGAGTTCATCAGAATCTAGATCTCTCCGTCTCATTTCCCACCCAGTACAAGATAAGGAAGCACTTTTTTTCTTCCACTTTTGTCTTGTCTGCTCAGTTTATGAGGTCTTGAGACAGGATTGTCTGTTACTCTGCATTTGTACAGTGTTTCGTGCTCAGAACTCATGGAAGTTCTGAGTTAAATTGCAACCTAGAGGCCCTACATGAAAATAGTAAAGCAAAAGAATAACAGTGTACCCATCAATCCTGTAATATCCTGTACACTGGCAATGTGAAAAATCTCCTGAGAAATACATCAGATAAACAGACATCGATCTGAAGTGTGGATGTAATCACTCACCGACAAAGAGGGAAGGAGAATGCTGATCTCAGATATCCACATCCAATGCCCACTTGATTGAGTTGGACTTCAAAAATTAGTTTTTTTCCTAAGAAGGGAAATCAAAATTTCCACTAAAATAACCCTGAGGTTTTTAGTGGTGACTGTTGCTAAAGTTCAGACACTGGCTCTTGTGCATGCATACCTGGTGCAGGTAGGCGTGGGAGTTTTGTGCCTGGGATGCCAGGCACGGCGGAATAGAAATCCATGCTACTAAATGGTCCAGGGAACGGGTAAAAGGAGAGCAGCTCAGAGTATTTCAGAGCTTTGGAAATGTCCTAGCAATCTGAGAAAGCATTTGTGTACTATTTTATTAGGCATGTACATAAAGTAACATTTTTTTGTAGCTAATAAGCAATTTATCAGCATCAGTGCACTTCACTCTAAGCTATAGGATGAGTAACAGTGATGTGAAGTTGGGATTTGAAATCTGTGTGAAACAATGCAGGATACTCAAGACTGATAAATCAATCAATCAGTGTTCCCGACAACCCGATGTTCCATGACATAAATGTTTAAGGAAGAAGAAATCTCTAAGAAGACGTGCTTCATGAAAAAATCATGGAAAATGAAGTAAAGACTGATTTTAATAGCCATCTGCAACTCCATCACTACAGCTAATGAAAAAGTGAACATAGTAATTTACGGAATTTGATAAAGTGTATATTGAGAAATAAAAGTGTCCTTGTGTATATTGCATATTAAATGGGTGGAAAAAGTTTTAATCCATGTTATTGATGTTTTGGGTTGTGCAGGTTTTTTAAACTAAATTCAGAAATTCAAATGTCCAGAAACCATGGTAACCATGTATATCCAGTAAAGTGTTAGTAATTGCTGCATGTAATATATCCTACACCTCCATATTTCAGTTGGCTGGAGCCCACAAATGATTCTTATGAGAGCATAAAGCTTCAGTTTTTCGTGTTTCATAATGTATAACATTTTCATTAAATGGTTGTCACATTCTTCAGAAAAAGATATCTTAGGACTTGTTTGATTCCAATGTCCAGTGAAGTTTGGCAGTTGATGTAAAAGTGTGGCCCCGCCTCAAGGGTTCAGATGGAAGACATCCATGGAAATCTCCATATGGTGCAAAAGAACTGTGTATAATTCAATATGCGGCAAGGAAACAAACAGCCTAGCATATCAGCCGCTTGAACCGTGATGGTTCCCGCACCACTGTCTCTCCTGCGCAAACTAGGGTATGAATTCTGCGGTCTGGCCTGGTTTATGACTAAGTGATACTGTGGAGCTTTGAGCCTCTGAACCTCTTATACGCCCAAGGGAAACTGAGGATGCTTAAAGCTTGGTAAGATAATACAATATAAAGAATCAAATAAAAGGCTAAGGTGGCCTGTGAAGGATCAAGTCCCTGTTTAAACCCAAATGGCATTAACAAGCAGACAGTGACATTATTTAACATAAGATTTTGTTCACCGCATTTGATGGACCTCCAGTCCTCGTGGCAGTGACTCAGCTACCAGTGGCTGCTATGAACCACCACTGCTATTACAGGTTAGGGATGTATTCCCACCAGTTCCTCTGGGAGGTATCGGCGGCTTTAGGTGATAGTTTCTGATAAGGCATTTTGTATTCAATCTCAGTAGCAGCTTTGCAATTGCTCTTTTTTTCCTAATAAACTTTTAAGAGTGTTACACAATGTTTTGCTATGGGTCTGGGGTTCTTTGGTGAACCTTACTGCTCTTTTTTGAAAAATGTCCTGGAAAATGCTCTGATCTCTTTGATATACTGATATATATTAGGTGAAAGACCAAAGCCTTGCAGATACACAGGAGCAAAAAATAGAAGTTCCAGGAAAAATCTGGAAATATGATGCACAAAGCTTTTTCTTTCTTTCTTACTCAGCACAGTGATGACCTGTGACTTCTCTCTAGCTATACCAGGATTTCTTTTTCCTCTGGAGTAATTATAAATTGATCACAGGCAGGAAGAAAAGATGCAGGTTTTGGAACACAAGGTGTAAGTGCACCAGAGTTCCTGGTCAACTTGATTTGGGAATTGTCACCTTTCCAGTTTAAATAAAGCAAAGAATGGTGACCTAGGAACCCGCCTGTAAGAATCAGAAAATCATGCAGCGGTCTGGCAGAAGAAAATTAGGATCTGTGCGATCTGTATATTGGTAGCAGAACAAAATATCCAGATTTGTGACAGTCAGAGAGAGAGGAATTCTACACAGCTACTGGAATCCAAATATTAAATAAAAATGTTAAAAAATAAGCTTCTGAAGTTGGTTCACTGATGGTGCTTTACGGGCTACCTCACAGGTTGTGGCTCTTGGGCATGCAGGGGAAGAACGCTGGTGCATCCTGGAGGAAGGAATAGCAAATGTCCTGTGCAGTTTGCTTAAAGGATGAAAGATGACTCTGGAAAAGGCTCTGAAAGCGAACCGGCGCGGTGAACAGTACAGAAGCATGGGCCGCTGGCTGTGGGAAGCTGTGTGGTCTGGATGGCCTCCACCTCATCGGGGGGAACACGTCTGCGGGACAAACTGGGCAGAGCAGGTAGAAGGCGGCTCTGCAGAAACATGACACGTGTGAGATGTGGAAAGAAGTGGAAGTCGACGGCAATTAGTTTAGATTAGAGTCTGGGAACTGTGGGAAAGGGAAAAATAGGTGGTCAGTGAAGTGAAGGCAGGTCACTCCAGTGAAGTGAAGGCAGGTCACTCCATAAATTACTGCATTCAGTGAAGTGAAGGCTTTTTCTTCAATAAGGCTGACTCCTGCCATGGCTGGCTTTCGCACTTTACTTTCCCGTGTGGCATTAAGTTACTGAAAGAAATCAAGTGATTCTTAGTACTTTTTCTATGGTGGTGTGTTACTGTTCAGATTTCAGATTTTAAAGAGCTTATGTAAATGTTTCCCCTAAGTACAGTAGTTATTTGATGCGACTTTGAAATAGTGCTGAAAAAGCAAGTTTTATGATCACTGATAAAGGTAATGTAGAAGTCAAAATCCTCACAAGAGCCATCACATTTGACATATAAAGTGTCCTGTCTTATAAGTGTCTGCAGGGTAGGAAATCACTTGGCTGAAATACTGTATCTATTAATAGACAAATGCCATGTATCCATGTATATATGAAAACCATGCTCTGAAGAGTCCATTTTAAAAAAATACTGACATTGTAGTAGAGATCAGACCCCTGCCTCACCAGCTATGAATAAAATGTATTCTTTCACAGTCCTGTTTGAGCTGCGTATGTTGGTTTGTATTCTGTGGCATCAGCAGTATTCATCTATTTTTCCTCTTCAGTGAAGTAGGAAAGACAGTTGTGTCTTTGCTTTATTGGTGATTTGCTAAAATGTTCACATCCTTTTCTTTAAAGAAGATTCTTTAAAATGTAAATTTGTTCTCCAACATGTCAGAGAAATAATAACAGCTGTTGTTTTAGTTCATTCTCATATATGCAAGACACAGTTTGACTGGCTTCAGCCATGGGATAAATTGTCTTTAAGGCCCTCCGCACTGTGGCAATATTCCCATACCGGATTTCCTGACTTTTCTCTTCAGCACAGAAGAAAAACAAAAGCAGATTAAAAAAGAAACCCAAAACCACACACACACACACAAAAAAAAAACCCAGGCCTTCAGGGATTGACATGAAATTCTTTTTAGGAGTTTTATCAGTTAAGGACGGCTCGTGCCTCAGAGGTATCATCTCTGTTCAAGTGGGAATTATGCTGAAATGCAGGACTAAGAAATCTCTGAAATCTAGGATTTCTAGGAGGATACACAGTGTTCTTCCACACCTCATTAAGCTTGCTTGAAATGACCCAATCAGTGTTGAAAAAGTTCAGAAAAAATAAACTGCTTGAGAATTTATATTTTTTTTTTCACCTCACTCATTGTAGGGTCATAGAGCAGAGCTATAAGAAATGCATGTGGGAACTTAAATTTACAGGGCAATTTATACAGGAATGCACAAATGTGTCACGATTTTTTCACACAAGGAATATTTGGAAGCATCTGACAACTGGTTTTTCAAGATAAACTTATGGGGAAATAATCTTTAAAAGCAACACTGCGTAAGGTAATTTAAGAAGTCAGATTTTTCCAGAGTGGAATGTGGCTGGGGAATTTAAAATCTATGGCATTAAGTGGGATTTTGTTACTCATGAAATGTACCTCTGTCTCTTTCTCACAAAACATTTTCAGATTGTTGCCTTGAAACTCTGCCATAAAGGAGTCGCTGTATTCCTGTACTGCAAATACTGGGGATGATTTCAGTTTTCCATTGTTTCTCCTCTCCAAAGTAGGACTCCCACGAGATCAGGAAAGAAGGAATATATTCAGTTTGGTGCCAGTTCCCTCAGGCCATATTTACAATAATATACTTGATGACTGGCATTCTTACTGGGACATAAATTGTGAGAGTAAGAAACCTTCATTGCCAAATATTGTTATATGTAACCATTTCTTTTTTTTTTTCTCCTATGAAACAATAAAACAAATTTCACTCTAAGCCAAATCCTCAATTCTGACAGTGCTGAGTGGTAACTAAAGTACTTCTATCCATTAAAATTACAGCTGAACTTTCGCTTCTGTATTGATAATTTCTGTACCTACATCCTAGAGAAAGTGCTCTTTGTGCTGCACGCTTGGGCTGGCACAAAGGAGCATCCCACTCCGGAGGTCCCTGCCTCGGGAGCCTGCCCATCCAGCTTCCAGTTTGTTTTCCTAAGTTACAACAGTGCTGACATTAGGTTGAATACAGAGCAAAATTGCTTATCTTCCTCTATGGAGTAAGGGGATATTTTCCCTAATTCAACAAATACACAGTTCACTTATGTCTGTTTTCATCTCGCTTTGTGATGCATTTGTCTGCAAACTTTACCAGACCTGGCAAGTTTAGATAAAATATTTCTGTACTTCATTATGCTAAAACCCCCCAGATCCCTTGTAATAGGATTTTCACAATTTCTCCAATATGGGAAGCAAAAATATTCTTTTACCAGGGTCAGGCCATAGATTCATCATCCCTTCAGAAGGAAGTAATTGAAAAAAATCACTACTGCCAAAATTTGCATAGTTTAAGGACTATCTATTCCTTAATTCTTAATGGATATAATTTGATAAGTATCTGTACAGATGACCACATGGCAGCAGCATACTTGAGGCTTTCAGTATAGGAGAAATGACTTTTCTAAGACTATTAGTGCTCTTGATGGTTGTTGGAAGAAGAATATTTCTTGAACTCACTTTGGGAAAAAAAAAGTGAGTTTCAAGGCTTACATGTCTGTACTGGAAACACAGTATCTGATGTCACCAAAGTTCCCATCCTCAAAACTTGAATGCGCAGCAGATGTAAACAACAGGTGTCTGCTTGTGGTAGCAATGGAGATCATTACGTTTCTGCGTGCTGCCTGTGATGCGGGGCTTAACACGTGAAGCGTTTCTCCCACACTTTTAAGAAGCAGAGGCCACCTCAATCCCTTCTCCTCTTTGACAATGTGTGCAAAGCATGAAAGCAAGGAAGCTCAATGGATTTGAGAAGCGCCAATCTGCAGAGCAGTCAAATGAAAAAAACCTGCTCACATTTTATCACACATTATCAACAATCTAAGCAATATTTGATGAATTAAAGTAAGTGACATGCATATCAGAGTGCTAGTGCCTCCTACATATCATAGGAAGATGAGCAGTTCTCTCCAGTCCTGGGATGATGTTTGTTCATGTGATGTCGTTTGGGATTCATGGAGTGCCCTAACTCTTCAGAGTCAAAGGCCTGCATTGCTCTCTGAATGTCCTCCCGGCCACACAAATGGCATCAAACCTGTTTTAAGCAAGGATCAGTTGTATGTTTTTTGGGTTTTAGTTTGTTGGGTTTTTTGTTTTTGTTTTTTTTTTTTTTTTTTACAAAGTAAAAAGATTATTGCAGGATCAGAATGAGGATATGATTCCCTAGTCTGGAGAAATGTTCGTTCTCGCTCTCTGCCGCGGAAGCTATCATTCTCATTGCAATGGGGAGCTAGCTCCCTATAGCCTAACACTTCCCTTCCATCATCATTTCTGTACCGAAAGAGGCTGATGTCGTGGTCCATGGTGAGAACTTTGCACTTGGAGCTCAACAAGCCGTGCTTCACAGCCCAAGCTCCTAAGAAGTTACTGAAGTATCAGACAAGAGACAGCGGGGAAGTTCAAAAGATGAAGGACTACACGAAGACAGTGAAGCAATGCTGATGGACATGGCTGAGAACTCAGCTGCTGCCAAACCAGGGGAGACACGAGTCTGTGGTAAACATAATTTTCACAGGCTAAGTCTTCAGCTCTCTCGAAAGGCTTCCTTCATTTTATTTCCTATTCCCCTGCAAGCTGTTTCTTCCAGCAGGTTTGGAATTTCTGCTATGAGAAGAGATCTGACGCTCAATTTTAATACAGATTAAACCACCACTTTTTCACTGACAAGATCAGCAGATCTAAAACTGTGAGCCCAAAGCACCTCTTCCCTGCTTATCAATTCTGTTCCATCTTCATCCTTGTATTTTCATGTTCCTTCTCTCCTGTCTCTCTTTGCTATATTTTGCACATACTGGGGAATACAGATGGTTTTCATATAGTGGATTGTTGTAGATGAGTTTCCCATGATAAAACAGTTCTCTAGCTCCCTATTCTCCACAGAATTTTAAATAAAATATCCCTAATTTGAAGACAGAATGATCAATCTGAATCACATCCCAGACGTGCAAACTTCAGAGCAGAAAATATTTTTAAAAAACCCAAATATTTAGCATGAGCTATACAATATTAAAACCAAAGGAGAATTGAAGTCAGAGTGGTGATATTTACAAAGCGTTCTTGATTTTGATAGCAAAAAATGTTTAACCTGTTAACAAATAATTTCTCAAATAAAACCACAAGTTCCTATATCTTAACTTTCTAACTTTTTGTACAATGTATCTCTGAAACGTTAATACGTACTACTCAAAACTGCTGACTTGCATTTGGACAGGTTAAAAGCACATTTTACATTTTAAGTTTCTTTTGTTTAATAGAGACGAGTATTCTGACTTTTTAAGGCTTTCTAATAATAAACCTTTTTTATTATATCAAGTATAATATGTGATAACCCTTGCAGAGCTCGGAGAGCTCAGGTGCAAAGCCCATTCACTTCATTATCTCTTCAGTAGACCAAGAGTTGCTTTCTCGCTGCAAGAGAAAGGCAGCCAAGGTAGGTCGCCTTCCATCTCCAGGAAAGGAGGAGAAACCTTCTGGAAAGAGAGAACGTACTACCGCAAGTTAATCCTCCTCTTATTTGCCCCAAATATAAGAACCTTTGTGCACACTATACACACAATATTGTTGAGCGCCCCAAGTGTGCTATAGAAATTAGACAGACATAGATCCATAAGGTTTCGTATTTGTCAAAATTGTTTTAAGTATGAAGTCTTAAATTCCAGAGGATTTTAAGTCCCCTGACTTTCCAGGGTGTAGAAATGCTGATTGGCATGTAAAAGTCAACAAAATGGATAGATGCAGATGATTGGCATGGCCAACAGCCATGATTTCTTGCACAATTTTAAGGAAGAAAGCCGATTTTGAAACATAATCTTGTAGTCCGTAATATTTTGTAGTCCTTTGTAAAGTAATTTAAACACAAGGAATCTCAAGGGCTTGATTTTTACATGGTATCGACAAGCATGTCTAATCCATTGGGCTACAATTTACTAAGGGATAATTGCTCATTTACAGGGAGAAAAAAACCACAGAAAACCTTAGCCATTTTTCTGCCTCTAAATGATATCACCTTTCTTCAATTTTTGCTTTATTTTCCATGTTTTTAAAACATGGAAGGACTAGTGACTCACAGGAAAGCATTTTTTGCAACAGATGAGACTGATTATGCTGGCACTGTGAATATTTACACTGCTCTAGCCCTCTTCATATCCTTATTTATGCATTAAATGTTGGACAGTAATTTAACAATTATTTTAGCAAGATTAGAAATTACACAAGGATGGTGGCAGGGAGGAAGAAGAAGAGACCCAAACAGAAACCTGATTATTTCAGATATTACCATTGGGATCGTATAATTAAGTGCATTCCTCATTTCATTACAGAGTTCAATGAAAAGTACAATTGCATTATTCTTAACAGTCAGCAACCTTTTTTTTTTTTTTTCCAATTTTCATGTTGATCTCCTCAGTCCTCAGAAGGGCTACTGGGCAAAATGAGTTCTTGCATCTTTGATTAGGTTGAAAACAATCTGATTTGCACTTTTTCAATATCTGTTCTGTTCAGTTCGGTGAGTCACTGTCTGAGACACCTTAGTGTAGAACAAGATTTAGTAATAGGCGACGCTGCCAGGTTGCAGATAGATCACAAAATACTAGTAAATATGTGGGAGCGGGAAGATGCTGGGTTGGTTTGTAAGTAGCTCTGACGCAGGAACAGAACTGTGCTACCCAGACGCTGTGTTCTTCAGTGACGTAAAGGAAGCCTTGACTGGTCAAAACCGAGCGGTACCCTAGGTACCGAAAAGTTTTCCTTTGGTTAGTTGTGATTCCTCGCATGATACGAAGCGGTAACCGCAGCGGCAATTAGTCCTGCTAAGTGCGCGCTGCTGATGTCCGTCGGCGTGAGCAGCCTGGCAAAGGTGTTCACAGGAAGGGATCGGCAACGGACACCTGCTTTGAAAAGAAGAGGTTTATCTTCTTATAACTGAAGTAAGAACACTTATGTGTTGTAGTACACTTAACATCCCTCACCATACCCCTTCTGAAAGAAAGAAGTATCACGATGCTTATTTCGCTGCAGGAGAAACTCTCACAGGAGGATGAAGAGGCTCATCCGGGTCATCCAACAAACCGGTGGCACAGCCAGGAAAAATGCGAGTCTCTCGTGTCCCAGTCTGATGCCCTATCCGTGTTCCCTCAAATAAAAGGATTCACACACAGCAGGAGGCTGCGTAGCAAAAACTCCTCGTTAACTGAGGCATCGTGGGTTTCGTATCAACTCCTCTTCGAAAACCCCTGTTTAGCTGTAAGTAACCCAGCCGTTTCCCATAAAAGTACTTGCAACGCTGAAACCACTTGCAGCTGCTGGGGTCCAAAGCACATCTGTCAGAAGAAAATCCTCATTAATAAAGTATGAGAATTCTGGCTCTTTTACAAAGCCTTAATGTGACACAAAACCCCTTCTCACTGCTTGCGATAATTTTGCCTTTGAAAGGAACAAAGTTTTCTAATGTGAGCTCACATCAGTGGATTTACTGCAAGGATGAATTTGATCTGTCCTTTTCTCTCTTACCAGCAATGAAGAAAGCAGGTGCAATGAGAAGAAATAGTTGGAGAAGACATGTGAAAGCAAGCGAGCTGTTCTAGCTCTTCTGGTTTTTCGCACGTACCGTGGAAGTGGAGCCGATGCTGTGTCCAGGCTGGGATGTGAACGCTCTTCCACGCACGTTTGGCCAGTCACTCTCTCGGCGAAAGGGATGCTGCCTGGAAGCAGCATTGGAGTCCTTTGCTCATGCCTTACCGAAATGCAGCCTACATGGGAATATTTATCATATTGAGTAACCTCAGCCTTGGTATTCTGCTGAAAAAGTACAACGGCAGTAAATTAATTGTTTCAGTGAAAAGTTTTTGCCTTTTCAAACAAAGCTTCCAAATTTCCATAACAGCAACTGGTACGAAACTTGAGGCATTTACATTTTTAATTTTCCCTTGCCATGACTTGTTTTAATTAACAAAAATTACGGTGGCAGTGACTGGCACAGATAGATGCTGGAACTAATTACTAAGATGGCATGAGTTAAGATTTAAAATGTAGATTTAATTTTGGAAAAGAACAATATATAAAAAAAATCAATCCTACGGCCTTTGTAAAGATAACGAATTGCACCGGTGAGATGACCTGTCTCTTATAGGAAAGTGGATTTTGTCAGCGTATTTGCATGCAATACTCTGCCGTATTTACTGTAGCCTTTCCCAAAGGCAGTTGCTCATATATTTGCAGCTCCTATCCATCTCTTTGATTAAACAACTGAACCCTCTTGTAGCTTTTCTATTTTTACATATTTTGATCCATTTGGCCACGGTAGGGGCACGTTTTCAAAGCTGTCTAGAAGTATGCAAAGACTTTTGGAATTTTGATTGTACTACCTGGCGTCCTCAAAGGCAATGACATCTTCTAATTAACAAACGACTCTGAGTATATTAAAAACATATTCCCATGTTCATGGTTGAGAAAAAGAAGATTTAGAAATTAGCTTGACTTGGGTCTCGGTATGCTTCGTTGCTCTCGTGTTTTTATATAGTAGGTCTTTTCCCAAAGTCAAAGAATAGGCAAAGAAAAAACAAATTGGAAGCAAAGTAGAAATGGAAAGAAAAGGGACAGATAAAGGACTAGAGAAAGGTATTTCAGTCACATCTAGTAGTGATAAATCAAATGTTTCTAAAAAGCTAGGTCGAATATGTCTGTTGTTTTCCCCTGCTGTATTTTACCCATAAAGTCAGCAAGTGGCTGACTATTTTTCTGTGTCATCAGTGTAAATCATTTGGGTAAAAGTCCTGTTTTGTGGATTAGCCATCTGTTACTATTTGTTAATACCTTAGAGTTAAGTTTGGATATTAGAAGTCTCTTCTTTTTCTTGAGTTTAAATATATATTCTGCTTATATATTTCACAACCCACACCGCAAAATGTTAATTTTATATTCATGATTTTTGATTTGTTTTCTGTGTTCCATAACTTTTTTGGTAATGTCCCTTTTAACTTGGTCTTTGAAATAGTTGCTTTTTTAAAGGGCAAGTAGCAGATTCCCCACATTTCTCCTGTTCCTAGCTCATGTTTAAGGCCCATGAGGGACGAGAGGATCTGCTTCATCACGCTCCCGAGCCACGGGACTTCTTAGCCCTCAGGGTAAAGCCTGGATAGTCACAAGTCAGAATGATGGAGACTCCAGACTTTGTTTTGAATGCAAACTAAACATCTCTCTTCTTAGCACCTCAGAAGAGAGTTTTCGTTGAAATGATGGAAAAGTAGCCTTCAGGGCATGAACTATTTTAGAAAGTCTCATTCTAATATTGCCCAAAGCACTAATGGTAAAGGCTCCCCTCTGGATTAAAGTGTATCTTTGATTAATTTTAACCAATTTCTCCATTTCATCACACTGAAAAATACAACATTTAGATTAACACCTATCATTATCATGTTTCCCAAAAGTCAGAAATTATGCCAGTAATTTCAAGCTTCTGACGATGAACTGTCTATCTGAGATACATGCAAAAGCACTAGGTTTGATAAAAAATTCTAGTCTAGCTGTAAAAGAAGGATGCAATCAGCATGAAGCATGACTACGTTCTTTTTGGTTTAGCATGATTTCATGTATTTACTGAGATGCATGAAAGATAGTAACCAAAGCATGGCTTACTCATTTCTAATGGAGTGTAATCGATGACCTAACGGCGGGTCTCTGGCAGTTCTCAAGTGTCTCTATGGACTTCAGGGACAGAAGAGCTCAGGTTTCTGGTCCACAGCACAGCAAATGTGCGTTCATGTGTTGACTCATTCATAGCTATCCTGCTATTGCCTAATACTGGGATAGTATTTCCATAAGCAGCTTGTGAGAAGGAATTAATCAATCATACTGTGGGGATGACACATGCATCTAAACCGATCAACGGTATAAAGCTATAATTGATAGGATTAAGCAATCAAAGGGCAATCAGCTTTCAGATCATAGACAGGATATATAGTAATGTATTGCGAATTCCAGAAGCTTTCTGAGTAGTTTGGTTCTCTGTCAGTTTAGACAGAGAACTGATCTGTTTTTAAGGAGAGCATCAAAAACATATTACTTTTTATATTAATATCTATTATGAAAAAAATACAGAACATACTTATTCTTACTGTCGGTAAAAGAAAGTGCCTTAATTCTACAGACCCTAAAGGGTGCAAGAAATGAAATTGTAGGAAGAAATTAATGTCTTCTCACCAAAATGATCAGGCAGAGGAAACAACCTGCAGCTCACTGTAACGCTACCTTGCAATTTCTTTATTAATATTGCTGTTGTAATAATAATGTCTATAAGAAGTCTTTTCAGCCAAAGAGAATTTGATGAACTGATGCTTACATAGCGTAAAATGATGCTCCTCTACTGAAATGAATGCAGCTATGCTGAGTCATATGTGAAGTATAAATTAGCTGATTATCGTGAAAGTGGGAAAGAGAAATGACGGTGGTTTGGGCAGACAGAAATTGCTCAGGTTTGTGGGATGCTAAGTTTAAGATTCCAGCATGTGCAAAAAGTGAAAACCTATCTTCCCTTCATGAACCTGACTGATGCCTCACACAAATGAAGATGCTTGCTAAATCATGTTAAATCATTCCCTCGGGGTAGGAAGGAGAGTGAAGGGTGCTGCCCTAGACTTGACCCTGATATTAATTACAATATATTTCCCCAGAAGTCACCCATCACATTTTCACTTCAGAAACTGGCTGCAAATGCCTCACTCTGCCAGGCAAATAGCACTTTTGGGGTTGAGACAGTCAAGTAGGAGTGTTTATAGCCTTCTCGGTTAGGGACCACTAGGCACTACTGGAGACATGTAAGAAATACAAGCTTAGGAAGCTCAGGATGTCTTTAAACATACATTTTTTTTCCTAGAAAGCAAATTCCTTTCAAGGACATTTGCTCGGAGAGACATCCTCTCCACTTGCATCTTCGCCGCCGCCGGCAGAGCTCATGGTGCTAATGAAGACTACAGACAGCCCCCTCACCCCCTGTAGGTAAAAACCTGAATTTCCCATTAATGTGAGACACAGCAGAAACTTGTACCATTCACCCCTTGACTGGAACAGAATCGAGATTTTACTTTTGCCTTCCGAGCGTTCCCAAACTTCCTTATTTGCCTAAAAGAATCCCTTGTGAAACAGCACTCTTGGCACTCATGTCTGTATGTGTCATTTCTTGAACACCTGTCATGAGGACAGACATCAACTGGGTTATATTTTTAGATAAGCCTTACTTAAATCCTAATGTTTACTCTAAGTTACAGACTCGTTTATTAAAACGCCCTTCCTCACTGTCTCTCCTAAGGTGTACACGTATGCTCACCAGCGCAGACTCTGCCATTATCTTCACATATGTTGGGCACAAGGTTTTAACTTTCACCACAGAGCTGAGAAACAACTCAACAAGTCTGTCTGGCAAATTCAGCTAAAACATCCCAGTTTCCTTCCAAGAACCCAGTTCTTTCCTCAGACTGCTGAAGTTGCATTACATTACATTGAGGAATAAATTATAGAATTTTCTAAGAACTGCCAACAGCCGGCACTAAAACCTTGCAAGCCCCTTCTGTTACAGATGAAGCTCTGAAACTCCTCCAAAACAATAAATAAAACCAAGACTCCTACTGCAAATTATAATCATCTCAGAAAACTAACTCATTTCAAGATTCCTGGAGATGTTCTGCGCTGCATTTGCCTTTATGACTATTCCTGAGGAGCAGTTGCTCCCCAGTTGCAATCCCCCAATAAAAATCCGCTCGGAGACATTGTTGGTAGAATACAGAATTTTGGTTAAGAAACTAAGTTGACGTAAATCAAAACACATTGCTGTAGCTCATCGAGTTTGTTTTAATATGCTAATAGAAATTCAGCTGGTGCACAATGCTTTTTTGTTGTTGTGATTTTCAAACAAAATCAAGCGTAAACTTTGTAACAGCATATTCGTTCCTAGTGCGTATAATTTGCTGAACTTAAAATCTGGAGGAAGAAGCTGCATTCAGAACTGCTGCTTTTCATTTCAACAAAGGTCTCCTGTAAGGCCTTCATAATTTTGTACGGCTGAGGACTGCCAGCCCTGACGCTGATTACGGCGTGAGCAAACCTTGCAAGCGAGGAGGACGACGTTCCCCCCGACCGCTGCGCTGCCCTTTGCTACCAGCTGAAACGGTGGCTGCTCAGGCTGGTTTGCCCAGTTAAGTGCTCGAATCCACACCTGATTCCCGAGTTCAAGTGACCCGATTTTCCTGCAAGTTAAAAGATACTGAGCTTGCTTAGTGCCTTTGGAAAACAGACCATGGTGTGTATTTATAGGTCTTCAGTACCCAAGCCTGAAAAATGCTGGCTTCCTTCTTCGGCTGAAAACTGGGTTAATTATGAGAAGCATCTGCCAGTCTTGAGCACACAAGTCTGTAGTCCTGGCCCTGTGGCATGCATGGCATTAAAGACAAAATCCAACAATGTAAAATTAGGAAGAACATTAAGGAAAAAAAGTTATTTAATTATAACAAGGGTTTCAAGAAAAATTCTCTCTTTCTGAGATGAACTGCTGAAGGTCTCGGGACATTATTTGCGAGAGACAGAGGGTAATTCAGGTGAGCCGGCTAAGATTTCCTCTCTTTGTCACTACCAGATTCCCAGCCAGTAGGTAGGATGAAGGACAGCCACGCTAGGCTGGCTGCCTCTGCAGTTTGTCTTCTGCCGTTTCGGATGATCAAAGCAACCAGTGGCCTCACTCTCCAGGACCCCGCTCCTGCACTGAGGGCAGGCGACACCCAGAAGGCAATGGCACAGGTAACAGCGGCAGCCTACGCTTTCCCTTACTCGAGGTCTGTGCAAATGGAACGTCGGAGGAAGCGATGATGCCGATAAATTATCTGTGAACAGTCACGCACACGCTACATAGGGGTGGGCGTGAGAAGCCCCCATCTCTCTTTCCTCTCCTGCAACTAGATGGCACGGTTGCAGGAACAGCTCTCTAAACTGACAGCTCCAAAAGCCCAGCATTTTGTTTTATAAGGGATGAGCAACAATGTGCTAATAAATCTTTGAGTTCTCTAGAAATGCTTCGTAACCTTCCAGCGAAAGAACAGTTGTACATCCCCAAGCAGCACAGGCTTCTTTATTGAACGGCTTGGTTGAAGTTCTGAAAAATCAACCTATTCCTTCTGAAAGATACTGCATTGACAATTTGGCGAATGACCTTGTGAGCTTCTCTGCTCTGTCCTGTCTCAGCTTTGTGCTGGAAGCACTGGTAGAGACGGGAGAAGCCTTCTGTTTAATCTCAACAAGCTGAAGACAACACATACTCAGAGGGTATAGTGCTAGTTTTTTTTGCTAAAAAATCATGGAGGATTCAGTTTTAAAATGACGACTCAGGATAACTTACATATGAAGAGTATGAATTTAAAACCTCTAATTTCATTCCATGATGCCCAGCAGGTCCTAAATGGTCTCCCAGAAATTTATTTTCTGAAAAAATTTGCAAATGCTTTTGAAATGTAGAATGACCTATTTGTAGGACATCATCCATAAACATGAATGCAAAATCATGAACTTCTTTGCAGAAGGGACAACATCAGGGAAAAGATTAACAGGTGAAAATACCATTCAAAATACTGGCTAAAACCCATGGGTGATGTACAGATGTCTTGAATTTGTATCCATTGTAATTTCATCTCAATCTGAATATTCAAGAGAAGTCCATTTGGAAAACCAAACAACAGATTTAGATTTCTGAAACAATTCAGATTCAAACTGAGTTGCAACTTTTTCATGCTTAAGCATTTTTTCATTCTGCTGGGTAGGCAGGAATTCATGGGGTGGGGGGGAAGGCAGGGGTGGCCAGGGGGATTTACTACAGCTAGCATTTCTTTATACAGCCTGCCTCGGGGGACTTCACGGTGCCCGAAATGCCAGCGGACATGTAGAAGCTGCAGCTAATGCACAATATTTTCCGGGTGCGCTGTAGCAGTGCCATCCTGTGCTATTAACAAGTAGAGTAAAAGTTAACCAGTTCATTGGGATTACCCGTTCTTTAAATAATGAAAGGAGCTCTTTTATAACTACCGAAGCAGTCCCAAGGACCAAACAGACAGCTCTGCTTAATTAATTCGTATCTGTTCCACTATGAGTCTTAACCTTCCTATAATAAAATGTAAGAAGATTAATATATGCCTTAATTCTTTGCTAAAACATATAGTATTGGTAGAAGGATGCTAAATCTTTATTTTGCAGAAGTGATACAGCTGCTATTGAAATAAATTATAGTCCCAAGTGGTTACAAAGTGAAAAAAAAACACTCCCCTTTCCTCGCCCCCCAAATTAGCATAATTTTGCTAGAGGGCTATCATCATTTAGATGTTTATTCCTCTGCTAACCATTTTGTTTCCATCTTATCAGTGACATATGTTAAACATACACCTTCTTGAAGTGTGGAAGGAGGAGAGGATGGTATTGCAAGAACAGTAAATTATTTATGATAGAAAACTTCCTATCTTGATACTATGGGCAAAATTAGGGTTAGGGGGAAACAAACATCCGTATGGGTAAAATGAAAACTATTTTCCACCACCAAAAGCCATGCTGTTGGAGCACTGATGGACACTTAAAAAGCTTTGTTGCAAAGATGGTGACTTTGGCAGCATTTCAATTGCGTCTGTTGTCCCTGGGTGTGTGTAGCCTAACAAACCATATACGATAGCTGCATGAGTGTTTCTTGAAAGTCTTCATTAACTGATGACATTAAGCTGATGATAAAATAATGATCTGTGCAGGACTAATGTTTTTACTGTAATTTAATAAGCCAAGAAGGATATATTTTGGATCCTTTTTTAATTTCCTTTAAATAATTTCTAAAATGGTTTGATTTTTGCTAGGCTATTTCCTTCTCCCAGAATGTCCGGTGAAGGCAAATACCGTAGCATGTTGCCTTTCCAGCGTGCAATGGGCTGTGCTTTGAGAAATAGCTGGTTGTGATGACATTTAAGGTAGTAAACCGTGTCCATTTTTCAAAAGCTTGAGGCTTGAAGGGACCTTCCCACACCGGTTATATGTGGACTTTACACGCTGCAGTGGAACTGGACCCTGTGAGATGCTGAGTGTCAGCAATTTCCTGAGTGTTTAGAGATACGCACCAGGGTGACACAAAGCTTTTACAGCATCCTGGGACCACGGATAGCTATGGAAAAATCCTAGCGCACTCCAGAAACAGGAGAAATTCACCCTACCGTAATCCTTAGCTTTCCTCGGCCCTTCCCGAGGCTGTATGTGCCCCACTGATGCTGAGCCTAAGTAAGTCTTTCCTGACTCCCTCTGAAGTCAAGGAGAGCCAAGGAGAGGAGCAACCCGAGCTGCAGGGACAGAGCAACTTGCCCAAATCTCCACCAAGCCTATAGCTGGGCAAGGAGTAATCAACCTCATCTTAGAATCATAGAATCATAGAATAGTTTGGGTTGGAAGGGACCTTTAAAGGCCATCTAGTCCAATCCCCCTGCAATGAGCAGGGACATCCTCAACTAGATCAGGTTGCCCAGAGCCCCATCCAGCCTGACCTGGAATGTTTCCAGGGATGGGGCATCTCCCACCTCTCTGGGCAACCTGTGCCAGTGCTTCACCACCCCCAGTGTGAAAAACTTCTTCCTTATGTCTAGTCTATATCTACCTTCCTTTAGTTTAAAACCATTACCCCTTGTCCTATCACAGCAGGCCCTGCTAAAAAGTCTGTCCCCATCTTTCTTATAAGCCCCCTTTAGGTACTGGAAGGCTGCTAGAAGGTCTCCCCAGAGCCTTCTCTTCTCCAGGCTGAACAACCCCAACTCTCTCAGCCTGTCTTCATAGCAGAGGTGCTCCAGCCCTCGGATCATTTTTGTGGCCTCCTCTGGACCTGCTCCAGCAGGTCCATGTCCTTCTTGTGCTGAGGCCCCAGAGCTGGACGCAGCACTGCAGGGGGGTCTCAGCAGAGCGGAGCAGAGGGGCAGAATCCCCTCCCTCGCCCTGCTGGCCACGCTGCTGGGGATGCAGCCCAGGACATGGTTGGCTTTGTGGGCTGCGAGAGCACATTGCCAGGTCATGTCCAGCTTTTCATCCACCAGAACCACCAAGTGCTTCTCGGCAGGGCTGCTCTCGATCCCTTCATCCCCCAGCCTGTATTGATACCAGGGGTTGCTCCAACCCAGTGTCTGCAAATCTCCCAACTATCAACCTCTTAATACTCTCAGCCAAAGCTTCCTTTAAGCTTTTCTGATCTTCCTGATCAAACCGTCCTCCACCTGAGTCTTCCTTATCAAACCAGACAAAATGTTAGACAGACAGTGCCACTATAGCTCCCTCCCATCATTTTCTCACCCCACCAGCTACCCACTTTTAGCAGAACAGCCTGGCCCAGGCTGAATCTTTTCACATACCCAAGTCTGACTCGCTGCAGGCTCGGCTTGTTTCAGGACACTTTTCTAGAAAATACTTAATTTACAGACTTAGGTAAAGCTCCCTGCCTTGGATATCCTGACTGCGCGCTGTAGATAACTGAGTGAGTTGTTAGAGCTAGATAGAATAAAAGAAATAAAATATTTTCTACGATTCAAGGCATATGCGACAATGAATTGTTCATATACCCTTCACAAGGGTCACAGGACACCGAACGTAGCACATAATTAAGAACACTTAAAAATAGTAGCTGCATTTTTTTAGGTAGGCTGAGTACTTTGAATGCATTCACTGTTTGAAAAGAGAGTCCTTAATTGCATGAACTAACTTTTATTCAAAAAAGTAACTGAGGAATCCAGACGTGAAAATTCTGGGATGGTTCAAGGAGAGAATAAACATAAATATGAGCGGTTTAAGACAGTCAAAGTCATTCGTGCGATATAAGGCAATTTGAGCTCTTACTCAGCTTTTATTGACTCGGTGTGTTCAGTGAGCCAGAGGATGCTCTCAGCTGCCACATGGCAAAGTTGTTCGACTCCACGTTTCCAGCAAAGTAGAACAAGTTATTGCCAGTGACTCCTGTGGGTAATTTCTGTAATTATATGTCAGAGAAAGATGCAATAATGACCTAGAATTTGGGAGCAGATATTTATTCCTCTTCCATAGCCCATTCTAAAGCTAACTAAATTCAGCAGGAAGAATTTCCTTTAAGTAAAAGGCTCCGTATTAGGAGTTTCATAGGCTCGTTATCTAAGTGCACTGTTTGGAAAGATGATTTATTGCAGGTCAGCATTTGCTTATTCTTATGTATTTGCAGCATGATTTGTTACTTGCCATACTTAAGTGAAACATAGGATCATGGAACTCTACTGATTTCTTACAGAAATGTTAACTTTTCTTAGCACAGCCTGAACATATTGGAAAAGGAAGCTCATTCCCTGCGCTTCAGATCACAGGGGTGAATGAAGAACATGAACTATTTTACATTTTGTCTCAAGAGAGTTATAAATAATGAATCCTCTAACATAGGGTCACCGAATGTCGCTATTTCTGTTTTCATCTCTAGGACGATGGCAAAACCCATTTTTCTTCCTATGTATTCTCTCTCTCTCACACCACCATCAGAAATTCATCTTTTGCCTAAATAACAGCAATCATCCTTCCTCATATAATTCTGCTTTTTTTCCACAGAGAAGATTTTCCTCCACAGTTTGGTGGTGACTGACTGGATCTTTCCTCAAGACTCCTTGTTAATCCCTAAAGGCATTCTCCAGTTTCCTTTCATCTGCTTTGATCTTGGGGACTCTTTTCTTTATCTGTCTTGAAGCTTATAAGCCAAATTTTCAGAATTAAAGCTGAAACTGCAAAGGACGGCATGGAATAAAAGAGGTGTATTGTTAGCTCTGACCATGCTGGAGTATAAAGAATAGCATCTCAACCAAACAAAAATACACTGCAGAACAGGACAACAGAAAATCACCTAAGTAGCTGAAATCACACATTACTCTAAACACTGGGTTTTCTCTGCTGAGAGCCACACTAAAGAGGAGCCAGCGCTGCCTGGGTGTTTTTTCTAAGTAGCCTCTCTTTAATGGTATCCAGCTATGACAAGACGCTGAATCCTTAAATCTCTCCCAACAAAAATGCTTCTTAAAGATGAATATCTGTATAGTAAATAAAAGGTACTATGAACTTTGCTTGAGAAGGAGTTTTTTTGAAGTTGGACGCACTTTGTCATATGATTCAAAGTCTGCCCTGGGATGTCTTTGGTGCTGGAAATGAGAATGCTGTTGGAAGCGTGATCCAGTTAACGGAAAGTTACACGCTCCTTGTTGTTGATCAGGAGACGTAACAAAGTCAAGAGCAGAGGTGTGGAGGAAACGAGGTACCACAAGTAAAAGACATGCAGAAGAGTTGCAGAAAGACTTGGAGAAGGAGGAGAACCCCTGGAGCAGCAGCTACGGGAGAAGAGTTGGAGAGCTGGTAAAGCGCAGAAGACTTACATGTTTGTGAGGGGTGCTGAGGGACTATTGCTTTTCCTTTTCCAGCCCAGAAAAAGCCAGAACACAGATCCGTTAATTTATGGTTGTAAGGACTCAGGGCAGGGGCTATACCCAAGGTCTCCAAATTGCTAATGACATTTCTGATTATCCAGCCTGAAGTTATTTAAAAAGCCTGATTTGCAGAGGATGAATTTTCTGCATCTTCAGACCCCTCTAATGTCTCTCTGTCCACAAAGAAGCTGAGACACCCAAACCAGCTGATATACGCTTGGTCAGTTGTCTTTCCTGTTGCTTATGACAGGGGAAGAGGGAACTTGAGTCTAAATAGGTGACGGGACAAAAGACAAGAAACCCAGCAGCTGGGGAGAACAGAGACCTCAGCAGCACCCACGGAGATAAGGACGGTGGAGACCAGCCCTTATCGGTCCCAAGAGGCTGGGAGGCAGTTCTAAACCAGCCAAGCAAGCTGGTCTCGGAGAAGAGGGAACCAGGGATATTAGGGAGCAGGGAGAGGTATCTGGAGATGTGGGAAGAAGGTGGAAGCCTTCCTGCGGTATGATCTGAAAAGGACAGTGAATAGCATGAAGAAAAATCTTTTGGAAAAGAGGAAGCTGGTGAGCTTTGACTATTTTAGTGGAAAATCCATATGCATATCTGTATGCTTTGTTAGTCTGTCCCCTTACCTTTTTCAGAAACACTAGGCTGAACGTCCCTTTTCCTCCCTCTGTGCAGCAGGAAAGTCACGGACAGGGAGAAACCCGCTGCAGAACAGCGCGGCGAAGCTGAACCTGGTGCCTACGTGCCCGCCTGGGCACCTCTTGATGTGTGCCCTTCGCTCCCCAGTTTTTTGAACACTTCCAAACTGCCTGCCTTTTTATACAGTCTGAAAATATAATTTATAGCTTCTCACAGAGAAGGTGGTTACTTCTTAGAGTCCATAATAAATTGCCTTAGTTAATAACTTCTTTCACAAGAATTATAGCCTCCAATTTTATAGAGTTATAAAAGCATAACTTGAACTCTGTTGATTTCATTGTAAAGCAGAGATTTGGAAAGATTTAATAATTGATAAGACTTTTTGGACTGTAATAAACAAGATTTTTTTTAATCAACTTTTTATGCTTGGCAGATTAAAAGAATATAAGTGTTCTTCAGACACATTTCTGAGTATGCAAGGACTGCAAAAAAGTAGTATAAGGACATTAAAAAGAATGAAAAACCAGACAAGGATAGTGAAAAATATCCTTAGGTTAAGGGATTCTGATAAGCATAGTATTACATTTTGTAATACGATGAACATTCTAAAATGAGATGTTACAGCAAAAAATCAATGCTCACTGCTCAGTAGGCAAGTGTTTAATATGGAAAAGTAAAACTTGTGAAGATCCTGACCAGTTCTTGGCAACATCCGTGCGACTGTAATAAATTACACAAAGTTATTCATGCAGAAAGTTACTCAGAGGCTGTTAAGGGTCTCGGGTCTCCAGAATGTCTCTTGTGTTAACAAGTAACTATACAGAGGTATCACTAATAAAAGGCACTGGACTGTAAGCTTTGGAAGTAAGAATTTGCTAGCCATAAGACAAGTACAAAACAGCTACTAATAGCGAAACCCATCCCATTTTTCCTCTGTTACACTGCAGCTGTTGTGTAGAGGGACAACAAAATAAGTAATTCTGCTTCCAGTCCTGGGTTCTCTGTGTTGATTGCTCCAGGGTGCTGCTGATTCGTTTTATCTGTGTCTGTGCACGTGTGTAGTAATGAAGGGGCGGGAGCTAAGCGTTGCTTAGCATAGCTGAAGCCCACGAAGGGTCTACTTTGCTTTATCCATATAACAGCAGTATCATTAATTTTGCTACATTGAACTTGATGAAGGCGAGAAGTGGCCTGTGGCAGGTTTTGATGAAACGGTAGGTACAATCTCCGGTAGCGATCCCTGCTTTCTCACCAGTGGCATTTCCCGGTTCATAACCAGACGTGGTACTCCACGAACAGGCAGGAATCTCTCCGAAAGCTGCCCCTGAAACTATCCCCTTGCACAGCATCTTGTTCTGGACCTAGGTACTTCCATGCTCACCCCCAGTTTCTCGTTAGAGCTTGGAGGCTGAGGGTGGCCAGCTGTATGGTGGCCTTTCTGGCACGAGGACCACGCTGCAGCATGAGACATCTTTGGGAAATTCTGCAGGAGAATGAAGATCAAGCGAGTGCAGCTCATGCAATGGACAAACCTACGTGTGAGCTGGATGGATCTGCACAACTTCAGTTTTACAGCAGGACAAAACCTGCAGGGATAAACCCATGACACTGGGGCAGAACTATTTTTACGGTAGGAGTCATACTAACTACTGGCAGTCTATGGTAACCTGGGAGGATCATCTACCACCTTCACTGCTACTCATTTATTTTTTCATGTAGTTTTAGTTCAAATTTAAAAACTTCCCTGATGTGAGTTACAGCCACAGCTAGTAAAAGAAAATAAGAGAACATCCATGACAGTGTCGGGATTTCCTGACATTACTCCCAGATCTGCCTGTTTGGACAAAATTTGAAATTTAAAACTAAAATGTTCAGAATATTCCAAAATATTTTGATGTTAGAAACAGACAGGGACATTTTCTGTTACCAAAGAACCTTCCCCAGAGCCTTCCTAGGTCAGACTTTTTCTCAAAGACTTGCTTTATTTGCTGTCATTTTTACAGGGCTAGCACCAGCACAATCCTCTGTGTGTCCACACTGATCTCTCTTCCTCTCTCAGGCCAATTATTCAAATCATTAACTGTTAGTACTTAATGAAATTTCTTGCTTCCAACCACATTGGAAGTCGATATCATTTGTCAGCCAGGTCAACATTCAATGCACTTTCTAATTAACAAAGCTCATGCCAATAATATCTTTGGTGGAATTCTGCTTAACAGAAATATCGAAGATATATTCACTGCAGAGGTAAACACCGACCAACACGTTTCTTTTCCCCCAGAGAGGGAAGAAATTCTGACAATTCCAACATAATAAAATTTTGAAGACATCCACATAAAAAAAGTTTGCATTCAGGATTGCTACAAGGACTGCAAAGACTGAACAAATGACATCTGAGGAGTGGCCGAAATTGCGTATTTAATTATGTAGCAGAACAAGAGAAAACACATACATTTCCACCCCTCCTCAATCTATTGTCGTATCTATTAGCATGATGCTTAACTGAGACAATTAACCTTGTCCTTGCAGCTATGCCTTTTCGCAAAAGTACTTTCATGCCTGCCGGGTTGTGGCTGTCGGTAACACTGTGCTGATGAGCGGGCTTGAAAGTGCTCATAAAGCACAAGGTGCTCTGCAGCTCATCTGCTGCCTGGCTGCAGAGCTCGGTTTTTTTACATACCTACGACAGCATTGGCAAACTGACAGTAGGTGTAGTGGTGCCCGATATCTATAAGCGTATGAAGTTGCTGATGTACGAGCACTTGGGAGCCCGTACTGTGTGCGAGAACAGGCATCGGCCGTGCCTGGGGTCAGACTCGCTGCCTGCACGGGCAGCAACACTACCCCTGGGGCTGCTCTCCTCAAGCAATGCAAGCATACGGTGTTGGGCTCTTAAGTTTCAGCTGAGAGTTAAGCAGTTGGTGTTTTAAATGAGACCGATCTCCCAAATCTGGCTTGCAGAGTAAGCCCCACTAAGAATCAAATGCCCCAAATTATTAGACTTTCATCCGCAAAAGATACCAGCTGAGGACCCCATCTCAAGTGAGTCTCTTCTGATGCCTACTGAACAGTTCCACTGCCTCTAGAGGGCTTCAGATCAGCTTGAAAATATACATAAAAGAGCTGAGAAATCTTTAGTAAACAGGAAAAAAATTAAAATTAGACACCTACAGCTACAAATCAGGACCCACGCAATAGAATGCTGGCTACAAGCAATCTTGCTCCATCAGTCTCAAGCCAGATCCAAACACTGTGATTGTTAAAATATTTTAACATGCTACAGCTCTCTTATATGTAAGATTTATTATAAATACCACCAGTTATTAATAAATGATATATTTTTATCATTTCCTCCAGAGCAATTTGCTTAAAACAATGTATTCTTTCAACCTTAAAACATTGTCTTGCTCTGCAGGCTTATGTATTACCTTGTAATTTCAGACACACATTACCTTTACTACTATAGTTTCCTTTAATCCCTATTGTTGTTATTATTTATGGAGTTGCCAGTAGCACACAAGACATTTGTTAATATTCTGTGCTTTGACATACTGAATGTAAAACAGGTTACCCATAGGAATTTATTACTTAAGCTTCCTATTTCATCATACCATTATGAAATCTAGTATTTTTATAATACAAGTCCCTGAATTACGGATTCATGGGGGATTATGTGGCTGTAAAGCAGTTTCCAGATAGAATGGCTTTTTCAGGTAATAACTCTTAAAACTCCAGAACTACTGTGATGAGAACTTAAAGGTACCAGCCCATCCACAACGTCAATGCCCTGTATGCGTTGTCATTTCGGTGAGGACTGCGAAGCTCTGGCCGATTCCCGGCGGGCCCCCGACCTTCCTGGCAGCAGGGTTCGGAGACAGAAGAGACGCGGTGGGGAGGTTTGTTGCGGTTTGCTGGGGAAGGGCGAGCAGATGGCCCCACCAGCCCGGCTCACCTGACTCCTGTAGGAATGTCAGATTGGTTTTCCAAAGGTATAGCCCAAAGGATGAATACTGATTTATAGAAGTGTCAAAATAATACTTACAGGCTCCTCTTTCTGTCTTCTTTGGATCAAAATATTTCTTGCATTCCACCTTTAGTTAGGGGCTTCACCGGAGACTGTTTAACAAGAGAATGTCTGCAATCATTTAAGTGGAAGTTTGAGCCCTTTCCTGAGCCAAATACTACTCATTACCTGCATCAGGTGTAGTAAGCACACAGGACAGATGGTTTGAGCCTTTGGGCTTACTAGAAGGGAAATGTTTGAGGTCTCTTGGGGCAGCTCCACGCTCTTTCGTACGACCTGGACAGAACAGCTGATGAATAGGCACGCAGCCTTGCGCCTAATAGATATCCTGAGCTGACTTCTCCTTAACACAGTAGGAGACTTCATGCCCAACCTATGAGGGTTTTCAGCCACTATTTTGTACAGAAAAATGTGTTGCTAAGGAAGTAGCTTCTGCTGGAAGCTGCCCTTTACATGACTATCCGTGCAACCCAACAAGCTGTGTAAAACATTGACCACGTCCAAAGTCAGATCAGACTGAAGTAGGAAGCCTGAGGAGCACCACTCACTTGTAAACACAGTATCTGATTCGGGTCGGGTGCTTTCTTTTTGCACAGAGTCTGTGTTTTCATTCGTGAGTAGTGGGAGATGGTCACCAGAGCAGCATGTTTGGTCTGAGGATCTGATGTTCTCACTCTAAATACTTCGCTATGTGCTTCAGACTGGTCTGGTCCAATGGACTGGACACCCGTTAGTGGTAGGAATGCACCTTCTGATTTTTCTTTTTTAAAAAGGATCCAGCTGTGAACTCCAAGATCACTCCACAATACAAACTTAAAAGTGGTGAGGGGGGATAAGTCTGAGTTGCTCCAAAAGCTCACTCCTGACCTGAACTAAAATCATAATGTTGACCTGCCCATAAAAAAAGAAAATTGAGCAGTGACTGTAGAAAGTTTTACTTTTGCTGGTGGAGATTCGTCTACTGTTACTAATTTTCTGGACTATTTACTCTACATCAGCCTCTCTGAAATGGGAAATGTTGATGCATTACAATCCAAGTCAAGGAGAATTAGTTTCACAAAAGGTCAGCCTCAAAGGGTAACTGTCAGCTTTCAGTGAGCGATACCATTAGTGGCCTTTTTCATAGAGGCTGAATGGCATGAGCGATGCTGCAGATTCGTAATTTTAACAGCACAATCTGACTCCAGCTCTAGTGATTTTTTTCCTTCTTTTTTTTTTTTTAAAAAAAAAAATATCTCTTAAGTACTTCCCCACTCCCTGTATGCTCGCTTTCTCTCTGACCTTGGGGAAATCAGCACTGACTGTGTCTTTATTTTCTCTCCTTTTAAGAAAGTGGTAATAATACTTATCTAACTACAGCCTTAGCTTTCTGCTAAAAGCCTTGACGAGCAGATATCACAGGGATATGAATATTAAAGAAGAATCACAAGGTAATATAAAAGCTATGCTTCCACCATTGACACAGAAGAGTAAGTACCAAAAATGCTGTAATACTTGCTATGTAGCAAAGAATAATCAAAGAAAAAATTGCAGTTCAGAAGAACTTCATAGAGCTGATGAGGGTGGAGGACTTTCAGATCCCAGTACGTTTCATGGACAGAACCAGACAATTTTAAAGTTCCTGCAAGATAAATCCCCAAATGTTGTGTTTGAAGATGTTTTCAGTAATTTTAACCGAAGTGATTAAAAAAAAAAAAAAAACAGGAAAAAAAATGCACAATAGAGCATCTTCATGTCTACCTGATTGTAAAAGAACTTTTATGCAAAAAAATATCCTCAATCCTCATTTCACCCCATTACATTCAATGTAACGCCGGACCTCCTAGTGGGAAGTACAACTCTGCATTGTTCAGCTCTGGCAAAGTCAAGAATCTCGTACGCCGACTGTACGGTGACGAGGACTGCCATATTTGCTCTCCCTGACAAATGTCCTGGTCCCGTACAGCGCACAACACACCAACACAGATTGCCTGTCTGCCAGCAGACAAGAATCCTTCCTTCTATACGGATAATTAAAGTCAAAATTGTGGGCGTTGCCCTTCCCATGTAAAAAAGTTGGAGCTATTTCTGTTACAGCACTCCCCCAGCCTCAGCCCTTTCAGAAGGGTCGCTGTGGGGGTACTTTCCATATGGACAACATATGGGTGGTTGTTCAGTAGGGAGCAGCGTAGCCAATTTACCATCATTTTCCCTTTGATCATGAAAACGTTCCTGAGGACTACACTTGAAATAGTTATTTTTTTGTCGCGAGCAGTCCCCACAGAAAACACAACCTGATGGTGCTTGTGATGGTGTGGCTTAATTTGAACTTCCTTTGCAGAAGGTGTCAAGATGCTCGAGGATAAAGATTGTCGCACAGATAGCCGTAAGTTTAGGATCTCATCAGCCTCTGTAGGTTTAAGATTTGGGTTCACCTGTGGGCTACACAGGGAATATCTGTGGCAGCTTGTCAAACACCACAATGTGGCCACTTCAGTAAAGACACGACCATGTCACATTTTAAAATAACACAGTGAAGGACAGGCTGACTCATGCCAAATTACATATATTAAAGCGAAAGAACAAGGCGGAGTGGCTTTTCTCGTCACATAGGAATATCCACACAGGGTAACTAACAAAAATTGATCACCATCGATGCCTCACAGCCTAAGGTGACATTTATAAAGCAGGTAGAGCACTCTAAAGGAAGAATCTGATCATTACATTTTCAGAAAAAAAAAAAAAAAAAAAAAAAAAGAACCACACCACAAAATTGCTTGGTTTGATATGAGCCCTGGCATCTACTAGATGCCACGGATTCACATCACTGACTCATGCCATACCATGAGGAGCCAAAGCTGAGATGCTCCATCTTGGAAACTTGCTCAGAGACATTGTTTTCAATAAAGCCAAGGTCAGAATTTTGGTCAGATTTTGGTACATTGAATGAAAACCCAAAATAACCGTATAATCACTTAGAGAGAAGAGCAAAACTGTTTCTTTGCTTTTGGGGTATCAGTCTGCATCTGGATCCTTAAGCTGCCTTTGTTACGTATCAAACCACCCTTATCCATCAGCCCCATTTTACAGGAGCCGGGAGAAACCTGGATTTAGCTCTCAGACAGACACACTGTTCTTTTTACAATTAAGGCTGACAGATTGAACGAAATAGATTTCTTCTCCCACACTCTGCACCTGCAACATTATGCTTCAGGCTGTTGGCTAACCCGCCCTTACTGGTTTACAAGAAACAGGACAACTGTCATTTGTCTACAATTTCCACAGTTTGTTTTTCCCTTTTTTAACTCCCTCCAGGATAATTTAGAGTCTTAATCTCACGGATGGCCTGAACAAGGTGCCCCGCACGTGAGGCCGAGAGACACAGAAGCAAAGCATGCTGAAGATGATGAGAATACCAAAAGTATCCTTTAGCTAGAAAATAATTGTCTTCCTTGTTAATCATAGCATAGGATAAACATAAGGACAGAGGGTAGAAAGAGGAGGTGGAATTCAAAATAATCTTTAGGTTAATGAATGCAATTTCCATCTACAGCTGACCATGATGCATAATGAAAGAAGATGGGAGTTACCCGAGTACGGTGAAAGGTGATAAATTAGGTGTAGACAAAACAAAATGAATCAGGGGGGGAGATGATAAAAAAGAAGGGAGGGCAAAAGTTATTGGGGTGAGAGAAGTAAAAGTTCCATGGACAGAAGCATGCTTAGTAGAGTGCAGAGAGGAAAAGGGAGGGAATCTAGACTGGAAGCCTGAAAATGACCATTAAAAACACACTCATTAAAGAATGAAGAGGAAATACTTGAAAGGAAAAATAGCTGCGAAAAAGAGATTAAAATCACAAGAGAAATCCTATGTACTCGAAAGATTGTGAAAAGAGACGATGAAGTACCAGAACGTACATAAGACCAAAAATAGCCGGAGGGGGAAATTAGACTGAAAAAGAGAATTGGAAAAGTAAAACAACAGAAAGTGTTCAAGCAAAGAAAAACGATCAAAAACAGGGACAGGGAGAACAGAGTGCATTGTACTATATTTTATGAAAGGATGGAGCATACTTACCACTTTCAAGGTTTACCAGTTCCTTAGTCTGAAAAGATTTAAACTCAGCTTGATAGGAGCAGTTTCCCGGAGCCTGGCCGTGGACTCCTGTTTTACAAGGATGTCGTTTCTCCCACTTGTTTTTCTGTTTGCCCCTTTCCATGACCTTAAAACCACCTCACTGAGTCCCAAAGCAGCTGACTTCCTAACACCAGCTCCTATTCCCAGCATCTGCCTTTGTGGGCAACAGCGAAGATAAAATATGGCCAAAATAGTGTTTTTAGCAAAACATCCGCTTCTTGCCTGACTCCCGGCACCACTTGCTGCAAATCTCACTTTAGTACCTGCAATTAGGTTTCTGCCCTTGAAGCAGTAACCTGTATGCACGCTTTTATTTTCAAATTCATGTGTGGAGTCGGTGTAGTTAAGCAATAAATTAAATTTAAAAACCTCAAGTTTCAGCCTTCACTAGTGCTAATAAGGACCAGGTGTAGCTGCAGTGGTGTTACTCCAATATTGGATAGAATTGAAAGCAAAAGTCGCATGCAATTGGTTCTTGACTACCACACACAGTGCCAAGGTCATACGAAAATAATTTAGCTTCAGGTTTAAAAAAGTATTTTTTTATTTGAAAGGAATATTTTTAACTAGCATCTTTGCTTATTTAAAATCTTCCTTTTCACCATTTACTTCTGTTCTTCAAGAAAATAAAACCAGCAGTCTGTTCTTTCACAGAGCAACAATGTGCAGAGATATTAAACCTGAGGTAGAGAGTCATAGAAGTACCAAGGCAAGGAGGAAGCTGTGTTTTAATTAGTAATCACTCTTCATTAACAGTTTAATTCCTGACATAGAGAAAATTTTGAGCATATCTTGAATTTAAACGTGCTGAAGTCTGATGGAAACCAATATTGACACAAGCAGGTATGGAAGTGCTCTGCTGAGGGATTTTATAATCTGATGTACATAGATTCAGAACTGTAAATATAATTATTTCATAACTCATTTACTTGTTAAAATTGATTGCAAAAGAATGCATGAGTTGCTTTATAGCTGCAACACGCGATGGATCCAATAAGTGGTATAAACCAGAGCCATATTTTATGTTCGTGCTTGCATAGCATCCTGTGTCAAAGAAGTTGTTTGCCACCTTCACAGTCCTCAGACACATATGCACACCTCTGCAAGGAGATGTTTTGGACTACTAGATCAACCGAATCATTAGCCACACACACAAAAATAACCCACGGATCGTTGTAGGCTCATTATGAATAGGGTTTCTGTTTTTTTGGTTTTTTGGTTTGTTTTTTTTTTTTTACTTAGTTTAAATCCATCAAGACCAATAAACTGATGGATGTATCTAAAGCATTGTTCATAGCAAATATAAGTTACTTGATTCTTTATCAAGAAAAAAAATAAATAGAAGAGGGGTGGCCTTAGTAGGGTTTAATGGCAGAGTTAAAGCTTTTAGTCTCTCTTGAATCTCCTGCAGGCATCCATTTTAAAAAAACAAACAAACAAACAAAAGACCAAACATCTTTTATGATGTGTGATTAGGGCTTTGGTTTATTTATTCTCTAGATGTCACAGATTCCTGTGATGGCTCATTTACTCTAGGAGAATTCTCTTCTGGACTTCAGAGATTCCAGCCCTTCTGCAAGCCAATGTTCACAGCTCGTAGGGGGTGGGAAGGGAGTTCCACAGTGAAGTGGTTTCAGCAGTGCATGGTTCGGTAAGGTTAACTACTTCTACAACTTAAAATGGATAAGAAGCAGCATTTCCTCTGTACTATAACCCCACTCTGCCAGGGAGACAGGACAGATTAATAAATATCCCCTCCCTGGCTTTTGGGCATCGGTGCCCCATGGAAATACTGGGAGGTGGGGGCACAAGGGCTGCCTCTGGCCTTTGCTTCGCTCTGAGGTAGCCCATGAGAAGGAAGCCACCACAGACATTTTTCAAGTTCTTGTAAAAACCACTGTCTCTGACTTAGCTACCAGTGTCTTACTAGCCCGCGCCCTTCATTGCCCTCCTCTGCTTCAGGCAGCCACAGTTCCTCAATTTAGATGCAACACAGTAAAGTTTAATCATATCCCATCCCCACTGTCCCTTAGTTACTTGGCTCTGGAAAGCTATAAACTCTAAGTAACTTTGATATTTTAATTGCATTTGGAAGATTTCCCTTCCGATGTGTTCTGACTGTGGCAGTGAAGCCGTTCCAATGGCTAATTAATGCCTTCCCTTGCCCCTTGTCATTGTGCAGTAAAATATGCTTTTCAGAAAAAGGCACATTCGTCTGGATCGCTGGGAATCACTGACAAAAGAGTTTTTCCCTTTCTGAACAGCACCGAACAAGCCAAGTTCAGCGTTTCATACATAGCACTCGTAACCACCTTGGAGATTTTCAGAATATTGTTTGATTGCTCCTCATCAGAATATGTATTTCCATGGTTCATTTTCTCCGAGTTACAGCTTTTGTTAATGATGATGGGCTCTCGCTTTAAACAAAGCGAGAGCTGCGGTTCTTACGTACCAATGCAATTCATTACAACCTGCCTGTCACAGAAAGCAAATGCTGAGGCTGTGCGTGGATGAGATCCAACAGCACACACAAAAGAAAAAGAAAAACGCTGGAGACAAAAAGCCCCATCTCATTGTATCAGTCTGTGTTTGTTTGAGTAACCGCTCACATATCGCTGCCTGAGGCTCTCGTGCCATCATTTCGTAACCCTCTGACAAGGACCATTTGGATTTTTAATGTCTTCCCTATGGAAAGTAATTAAAGTGGATGAAAGTCTTTGTGCTGCAACGATTTGGGGCTTTTCTTTTGCTACTAATTATTTTGATTGAAAAGGAAACCTTTGTTGCAGCTCTTGGTACAGTCAGGTATTTTATAGCTTTCCCTCTGTAGCTGCTCTGACCGTTCATGTTTGCTGGACTAACTCCCCCCACTCGCGATTGCCGTTATAATGCAGGAGAGGCACTTCAGCAGCGAAGGAAGCTGCCCTGACGTGCCCGTCCACATCTCCTACCGCAGCTCATGGCTATCTTAGGCAATGTTAGTGCAAAATTTAACATAACGAACCTTTGGGCCGGTTGAAGAGGTCAAAAAACAGAATAGGAAAAAATCTTGCCTTTTTTTTACTTCATTGCACTTTCCATTCACCTGGTTGTCCTTAATCTATTGATATCTGAATATTAAATTTTCTAATCAGGGTCTTTCTGTACAGATATCGGGCTGTTGTTGCCATCCCGCAGCCAATTAGAATCAGTTGTTTTGCCTGACAGAAAATAAAATGCTTTCCAGTAGGAACTGGAAGGAAACAACTAACAGATGATCTTCCATGACTGCTCTTGACAACAGTATACATTTTGTTACTGTTTGTCATCTCGTGTCTTCAGTACGTGAGCAGACAAAGGTTTTCCCAGGGGTACATCCATGTCGACACGTGGTGCTGTACTGACAGGTTCAAATTAGTAGTTGACATGAATTACCATAAAACTTGGCATCTTTCCTCTTCATCACTGAAAATGAAGTTTAATTGAAGAAAGCAGCAGCAGGTGGAATTAAAACTCGTCCTTTTAGAACTCTGGTGATAAATACCGGAGATTTAGAAAATTAATACCGAGTTTAGAGAAGAACTGATGTGGAAGAAGAAAAGATCAGAACAGCAATTGGAGAACTTGGATAACAGAAGAGGCCAGTGTTTTAACTACAGAGATGATTATGAGACAACAGCAGACAAAGTGCTTGGCTGAGAGCTAAAGAGGACTTTTTGGCATGGTGAAAAAGGATGGAAGAAAGGCTTGACATTAAAATGGAGAAGAATAAGGTAGGGTAAAATGATTCGGATAAAAAGTAGCCGGTGAAAAACATTGACCAAAACTTGGCTGGCAACAGGAAGGATATGAATAGTTTGGATACAAACCATTCATTTTTATTTCAAGGAGAGAAGGATTCTCTATACCAAAAGCAGGAGGCAAAGTGCTTGGAAATCTGTGCTCATTTCCCTCTTCTGCCATGAGCTTTTTATGTGCCCTTGAGCCAGCCACTTGTGCCAACGTTTCCAAATGCAATTGTCCTAATTAGACCATGACTTTTAGATGGTCTATTGAACATCCACAATGTCTACAGCAATAGAGAGTCACTTGTAGCAAGGAAAAGAAAACTCATTAAACCCAGAAAACCACTGAAGAAATCTAATTTTCTGAGCTATCTGTTAATTAAGAAGATTAGAGGTAGAGCTGTAAACAAACAAACTCTGCGTCTTTCTTTTTTAGGATTGTTTTAGTTTGTGTGGGTTTAAAACCCTGACATTTTCCCAAATTTACGCATGTGAATTGAACATTAAAACTTCAAAAGAAGCTCAAATAGGATTACCTAGGCTAAGTCTCATTCTTTAATATTCAGTTCTTTCTTGATACATGTAGAACACTGCCTGTTGACAATAGCTGGGCAGATGGCACACAAACCCTTAGTCTCCAAAAAATCGTGTTAGCACAGCATCATTTAAGAGGCTAGAAGTACTTGGTCTGCATTTCCACACCCTAAAACTTAATCTGTTTAACATGGCTAGAAGAACAATATTTTCCCCTCTGCATTCAGAGTAACTTTGCATGACAAACACTGCCCAAAGGGTTTGAAGAAGTCATGAAGAACTGTGGTGTTTTGTTTGGTTTTTTGTTTGTTTAGGGGTTTTTTGTTTGGGTTTGTTTGTTTTTTTTTTTTTCCCCGTCCCCCTAGCTTGTTCCATTTCTATATTCCACCAAGCACCTCTGCTACAGAGTTCCCAGGTTAAGCCAGGCAAATTATACACACATTTTCACTGTCCACTCCTCATTTTGTTGGTTCTCAGCTCAGGAGCGAGCTTTGCAGAGATGCCATCGCTCGCTCTGTGCGGAGGTTCCTGGAGGATTTGTGGGAATCTAACACGAGTCACAGCCAGCGCTGCCTAAACTCGCCTTATGGACAAGCAGTATCTGCTGCAAAAGGAGTATGTAACACTAAAGCTTTTCTGTTTATTTCTTGTGAAGGTATAAAATTTATCATGCAGTAAATCTACTTAGAATCATAGAATCTTTTAGACCCTTCCCCAGCTTCGTTGCCCGTCTCTGGACACACTCCAGCACCTCAATGTCTTTCTTGGAGTGGGAGACCCAAAACTGAACCCAGCACTCGAGGTGCGGCCTCACCAGGGCCGAGTACAGGGGGACGATCCCTGCGCTAGTCCTGCTGGCCACGCTGTTTCTGATACTTATTCTCTTGTGTGCTTCATGCTGTCAATTAAACAAATATCCTGGTCATTCTTTCTCACGTGTACTTCAGGCAGTGACACCGAGCTGTAGCTTCCCACTTCTGATTCTTCAGTTTGGCTGAGGGTTTCTTTAGCAAATTCTTTCTCACCATTTTCGCAGGAGGACTGAAACACTGTGGCCTGTCTCAGATCTTTCTCCTTAATATAAAACATAAGCCACGTTACTTTGCCCTTTTTTTTTGTTTGTTTTGTATTAAGAAAGAGCAACCCAGGCCATTATTCGTGAAGATATCAAAGTGCAACTTGAGTTCTCATAGGTTTTCAGTTTATTCCACTTAGAACTTAGCAAAGTATTTCATATCGCTTGCACTTTTAAACCATTACAGTATTATTAAGGTGGTTCTATTTTCAATGTCCAGCAGAAGCAGCAATTGGTTACGGTGCCACGGCATTCCAGTGGCAGAGCCAGGATCTGCAGTTCCTATATTGCATTTCCAGGTCTCTCTGATGAGCCCAAAAGACACTGGCAGAACAAGCGGGTGAGTCCATCCCGTGTCAGCAGAGGCTCAGTCGATGACTTGGTTCCCATCTGAAGCACTACACCATGCAATCAGACGGCTTCAGACTGGCGTTGCGCTCCCCTTAATTAGCCTGGCAGATTGCTGGCTTGGAGAGTCCGCATGCGCAGGAAAGAGAGAAGCTTTCCCTTGAGAAGGGAGATGGAAATGTCTGGTAGGATAATACTGAAAATCAGCACAAGAAGGAAACTGGTGAGAACGTCTGCTGAATCAGTGGGCAGGCTCAAAAGTAGACCAGGGGAAGCAGATACCTGAGGGCATGGAGCGTTCGCTTTCCATATTTCATTCCAGTATTTTACCTAAACTGGTCTACTTGCCATTGCAAAGGTTTCAGATACTTCTGTTGATGAAACAGCTCTGCAAGTCATAATAAAAAGCTTGGTGCAACAGTCAGTGTCAGTTTTACGTTTGTAAACTACCTTCTAAAAAGTTACTTTCTAAATTTTTGTAAAGTCAAATCCAGGACGTCAATGTGGTGAGTTTTACACTTCCAAAAGGGAATGCAATGTGATAATAGAAAGGATCCTTTTTGCAGCTCAGTTGTGTTGTTTTATTTCCCTTCCAAGAAATGGCCAATCCAGCCGTCACCTGCTGCCTTTCAGGTACGGGGCTCCCCAGCTCTCCTGGGCCAGTGACTCCAGCCAGACCATTAACAGCAGAGCTGCTGATACCTCTGACCATACCCCAGAGGAATCCTTATGCCCAATCATGAGTAGCACACATAATATTAGACAGCTTTAACTTTATTTTGTTTCTAATAAAATATGTTAGCCATTAAGTCCAATGATGGAAGCCAGCTCTGTTCTCTCAGCCCACTATTTCTCCTTTGTTTTTCGTTTCATCTGTTATCTGTGCTAATATTTTGATTAGAATCAAAACAACTATGTAATAGCTATTATTACATTTTTCTACTATAATTATTCCTGACTGCCATAGCCAAGATTCAGGATTTTGGTGTCCAAGACGCTGGCAGCTCTGCTCAGATGGTATAATTTCTGTACAAGCCCCTGAGCCTACATTTTATATAAGATAGGAGACACACTGAAGAGCTGGGACCAGCCAATAGGGTGTGAAATCATAGGATCAAGTTTGAGGTCCTAGAAAAAAAGTCCAGAAAGAGTGGAAGGAAAAAAAAGAAAGAAAAGACAAAGCAAGTTGAAGGCATTAAGCATGAGCCCCTTTCTGACCAGCCTGAGCTGGCTGATGGCTCAGGGACCCTGCAAGAGGTTGGGATCTCTGCCTGTTCCCCCTCCATAGCACTATTCAGCTACATATCGATTCTTCATATCCAGATCTCCAGCAGCTGTAAAATCACATATTTCCACCAAGATGAACACAGCAATCCTTTGGACCTGGCCAGTTTCTCAGCTCCGTTATTTTGCCTGCACTCAAGGTGGATACACTCGGTGCTACCATAATAGCACACGCAATAATGGGTAACAGGGCTTGGATTGGTTTTTTAATCAAATAAGGCTGTCCCCATTAAGCTGAATTGTTTGTATTTCAGTGTAATGGTTTCATTTTACTTTAAGATTTCCCCCATTTAAGGTAATTTTACAGATCTGGTTTTCCATTTATTCTCAGTTCCTTAATATTTTCCTTTGCCCAGTGAATGGGAATTATCTCAGCATCCCGTAATGTCTGTGTTCTTCCAGCAACGTTCATTTAGAGGGTACACAAACACTTCCACATGTTGATATTTTGAAATCTGGAGTTAATTACAGTAATTTCTATTCAAACAGGCATATCAAGAATAAAGCAAGAGGAGGCTGGATTTCTTGGTGTAGTGCCTGAAGATGTGCATTAATTAAAGACATAAGGAGCCAACTTTTTTTTTTTTTTTTTCCTCTTCAGATGTCCTTAGAATACTAAAGCAAAGCACAGTTTGTAGGAAAATGCAGTAACTTTTATGACACCAACTGGTACATCCAGAAGAAGCAGACACACTCTTGGGCAGATAACACTGAGCGTGGCAGCCGAAGGCCAAGTATTTATTTGCCCAGCTGAGGCCGAGTGGCCTCTGTCAAGGACTGCATGGATATCCTCAGATATCCTCCCGGACACTGGTCCCCCTCCTAACGGGGAGGGATTCCACAAGGGACAGCAGCCGAGTCCTCCCACAAGGACAAGTGGCAGTCTCCCTCTCCCTCCCTGTAAGGAAACGTGGTGAAGCTCTGCCCGTGCTGCATCCAGCTGTAGGTACGTCCATCCTGAGTCTTGTAGTGGGGTTTCTTCCTTTTTTAAGTTACAGAAAGCCCAGGGTGAGCGAAGGCTGATGGATGAATTAGCTATGACTGTTTCTTCCCATCCCAATACAGTGAAAAGTGCAATGGCAAAGAAATTGCAGAAAGCGTATGTTCAGGAGTAAAACACCCACAAAAACAAAATCCCAACCCCCCCCCCCAAACACAACAACAAAACCCAAAAACCAGCCACCACCATGGGGTAGAATTTTGAATCTAAGTCGCCAATAGTCCCACTGAGCTCTGAGGCATTAGGAAGACACCTAGGACCAACAAACACGGTATTTTACTACTCAGAATAATCCCCTGATGCTAGAAATAAGATATTTGAGGAAGCTCATAGCATTGGTGCCGCTGTTTTCACCAGGCAGTAACTAGCTCTTTCATTGTACGCAAACTTGCTCGGGCTTCTGCAGCTCTCAGTCATCAACTACTAATTAAAAATACTCACTTCTCTTTCCAATCTCTTATTTAACATGCCACAGCAGACCTCAGCTGTCTTCAATAGTCTCACTAGCCATTGCCAGCAAACATTGATTAAAAGAAAATGGTTTATCACACAGAAACAACAAGCTCCAGGCTCTTACCTCTGCTGTGTACAGATGTCACTAGGCACTCTGCTTAAAAATGCTCTACGGTAGAGGGGCAGGAGCAGATTACGTTTCAGAAAGGGGATGCAGCATCCCAGAGCAAGCTTTGGGAAGCATCCGACTCCTCCCGAGTGTTCAAGGAGAACGGAAGCAAGCAGGGACATTCTCTGAACCTCCCAGTTTGTGGATGAGAGAGGTTGGCGAGACGTACAGAAGAGGCGGTAGCTCAGGACAGAACACTGAGGTGGGATCTCACTCACCCACCCAGCACAGAAGCCACAGAATAAGGCATAAATCTGCCGTCTGTATGTTGATGGAGGGAACGTCACGATATCTTATGGGAAGAGATGGGCTGTCCAGCCATACCTGACACTAAAGACATTCCTGTGACTAACGCACGCCTTCAAGGGTGGCCGCACACAGGCGATCCCTATAGAAGCAATGATAAATTGCTTGACACAGCGTGTATCTCAGACAGAATCTCTTCATAGGTACATGTACCAATACGACCAAAGATTGGGGATTGCCAATGATTTCTTGTCCAAGAAGGTTTTTTTTCCATTTTGCATCCAGTATTCTCCAATCAAATCATAAACCTCTCTGGCTATTTCCAAAAGGGATGACCAAGCCCACTCATTGTGCTGGTTTCACATATTTTATATTAAATCTCAGACAAATCTGTCACCACCCTGAGCTCACAAGTTTCCAATATTCTCATCATACTGAGGGGAAACTAAGATTTTAAGCACACATTGGATAGTAACAGTTACACAGAAGTTACATCTCAAGAACTTTAAACATCCACATGCACACAGAAGACTTAAGGTTAAATTTACTCAGACCCTTAAAACCCTGGAAATGTGGGGCATCTGCAACCAAATATTAACTTTACTCCAAGGAAAAAATATGCAGAGAAACAAAAATTTAGAAAATACGCTTACCTAGGGTTAGTTTTCCAAGTAGAAAATGACATTTTCCACTGCTTTCCATTCCCTGGGATTCTTAGAAGAGCTTCATTCATCATTGGGCAAGCTCAGGTTTTCACTTTAGCTTTTCCCCGTTTTGCTCCAATCTTCTGATCTTATCAGTGGCAAGTGCTGCCGCCTTAAATCACATTCAGCGTCTGCTGACACCAGTACACAGAATGAGCAAACCACAAGTTAGAGGATAAGTCAGAATTTCTTGATTTGAAGAAAACAGAAACTCCGTGGGTGTAGGGATAGAAGTGTGGAGGTGAAGAGTAGGGGGAAAAGCAGCATGAACTGGTTTCTTCGCAAGTCCGTAGAATTTATATAAAGAAAAAAAGAAAATACTTCCTTTTTTCTGTTCAGTTCTTACACAAGCCACAAGTATAACATTTAACAATGAATAACTAGCTTATAAAATTTAATTCCCTTTACCCCTGACAGAACTTTTCTTTCCCCCCAAAAATTCTTAAGTTTCTGTAAAAGGAGTTGCAGAAAGGCAGTAATTTTTTTAAGCTAGCATCAACATACACAATATTAAAACCCCTGAGATTTTTTTTTATTTTTTAACATAGGAAAAAAGGTTTTTTTAAACACAAGCAGAGCTCAGTAGAAAAAACCAAATACCATCCCTGTTGCTTTCAGATTATGTATATATGGAATTAAAATGAACTTACTTTTTTTCTGCTACTGCATCAAAGTTGTGTTGTTAGACTCAGTCTTAAAGGAAGCAGGAGGGTGTACTACTGCGCCGGTTTCAAAATAAGCAAGAATAGTATTAAGGCTATTCAAAAGAACATATTAAAAAAAAAAAAACCAACAACAAAAAGACCAAATCAAGCCTAAAGTTTTCTAATTAAAAGAAAAAAACCACACATACACAAAAAAAAAAAATAAATAAATATAGCCAAGAACTTTTTCTGCGTGAACTGTGTCTTTGAAGGGAGAGCAGTACCTGCCGACGAGCTCCTTGCAGCCCCGCTCCGCCTGCCCTTCGGCACAGGTGGGTTCCCATCGCCTCCAGCAGCCGTTTGCTGCGCGCTGCCCCGCGAGCGTGCCGCTGCGCCGGGGCTTGGCGCTCCTTCCCGGACGTGGTTTACCAGCCGTGCGAGATCGGCCGTGGAGAGCCGTGTAAAGCCAGTATCTACGCTAAGGTGCCTGGGTCTGCGGCGAGGAAAGGGGAGGTGACCAGCCACCGTACGGAAGCGCTCTGTGGCAAAGCATTCGCGGTCGCTCGCTGCAGATGGGGTTTAAATCGGACGTTGAGCTCAAGCATCGCACAGCCCGTGGTCTGCAGTGGGTCTGTGGCCGAAACGCTGCTTTTGCTGCAGTAAGGAGCAAGTTCTTTTTGATCCAGTCCTCCAAACAGCAGCATGAAGACTCCTGCCAAAGACTGCAAAAGGCATCCTATTTCAGGATCAGGTACTCCAGTGGGACAATCTTTGTTTATGGTCAATACAGAGACATTCGTAAGAAATTCAGAGGGAAAAAAGATTAAATCCTAAATGTAGCTTTCCATGCACTCCCTGCGCTGCGTAGCCAGAACCCCAAATCCCTCGCCCGAATACAGTAAATTTTCCAGTTTGCATAAATATGGGGATAAGTTATCCCTGCGCTTCCTGCTTTTCCAAAGGAGTCAGAAGCACTCAGTCTGGATGTGTTAGGAGAACAAGAGACAGTACCACAATTTTTTTAAAAACAAATCTGGCAAAGCCATATAGCTTTACATGTAGATTAGTAGGTTCTCTGGAGTTCTCCTGTGTGTGTCTGGGTCACGGGGAGCTCACTTCTTACTTAGACTAGATTTGGTTTAGTAAATTTTTGCTGTCAAGGGAAGTGTAAAGGGATAGTGCTCTTACCACAATTTTTGTGGCTATTTATTTAATGACACACCAAGATTGGCAGGTGTTTACTGATGGAAATATGTGGGTCAGTGCACCAGTTTCTCTAGAAAGAACCAAAACTAAAATTGATTTTGAAGCTAATTGTCCGGAGGACCTTCCACTGAACACAGCAAAATTGTCATCTCCATAAAAAAAAGTCACTGGCCGGTTGTCACGTGTATAGCTCACGTGCTTAACGCACGTCTGCCTACTCCTCCGGGCACAGCCGGTACCTCTGGAAGGCTTTTGTATTTAACACGTATCCCCTCTCAGCCACTACTATCTGATTCAATTTCCTTCTGACTGTCTGCCTCTGGGACTTTTTAATTTTCCAGGGTGTGGGTTTTGTCTTTCGGCACACCGCCCCTCGTCTCGGCGAGCTGCAGTCCAGACCTCTGCGTGCCGTAAACCTTTCGGGCTGAAGGGGAAAGGCATACCGCTTGCGCTGTGACATTTCATTTCATCAGCCCTGCCAGAGCTTTAAATATCCAGAGTACTTAGCTCACATTCATAGAGTCCTTCCAGCTCGTCGAGGGCCTGTGATTCCCTCATAACCCAGCGGAAGGGATACGTGCTTTGAAAGATCCTTTTTCCTCAGTTCGCTGCCAGGTAAGAGCAGTTTGCAGCAGCTTTCTCAGCTTTTCGTGCAATTCCCCTGCTCTATTCGAGTCAAATACTGCTGTGAGCTGTGGTTCTAGGCTAAAAGTCCTTCCTCTCACTTCCACCATACACAGAGATATTTTTATATCAGTGGTAGTTTGAAAATGATTAATTGGGAAAAAAATGGCTTCTGAAACAATTGTGTTGCTATCATATTTATTTGCTTCCAGTCTCTTTCATAGCCTGCCTGAAATGAAAGTCCCCCGCTGGCGGTACTATTTTGTTGGTAATGTTTGTTTCGTTACTGACTCTCTCAACACTTTCCAAATATTCAGGTTTTTTCCCCCGATGGAGGGCTCTGGTCCCCACTGGTGCAGGCTGGGCTCCATCAGCCAGCTTGCTAGCAGATCTTAAGGCATGCCAGCAATTCTTTAATATCTATTTGTTCCTGCTTATGCCCGCAGCAGATACCTCTGAAGTTGTACTGTTTTGTTTCGTTTATGTTAACTGATTCTCCTAAGCTCCTGTGGCGTTTTCAAGAAAATAGCGTGCCGCATTTTCCTCTGACTTGCAGGAGACAGAGAATCAAACAACTTGTTCTCACCAACTTTCTTTATTCCTACAGCAGTGGCAAATTAACACTGCTTGCTCGGTGCAACTGTCTTTCGGTCTTTCAGAGTTTGGAGGTGGCTGTGGCGGATTGACGCTGGCTGGACACCGGGTGCCCACCAAAGCCGCTCTGTCACTCCCTCCTCAGCTGGGCAGGGGAGAGAAAATGCAACGAAAGGCTCGTGGGGCGAGATAAGGACAGGGAGATCACTCAGCAGTTACTGTCATGGGCAAAACAGACTCGACTTGGGGAAATCAGTTTAACTTATTACCAATGAAATCGGAGTAGGATAACGAGAAATAAAACCAAATCTTAAAACCCCTTCCCCCCACCCCTCCCTTCTTCCCGGGCTCAACTTCATTCCCCTTTTCTCTCCCTGCTCCCCCCGAGCGGCGCAGGGGGACGGGGAATGGGGGTTGTGGTCAGTTCCTCACACGTCGTCTCTGCCGCTCCTTCCTCCGCAGGGGGAGGACCCCTCACGTTCTTCCCCCACTCCAGCGTGGGGTCCCTCCCACGGGAGACAGTCCTCCATGGGCTTCTCCAACGTGAGTCCTTCCACAGGCTGCAGTTCTTCACGAACTGCCCCAGCATGGGTCCCCCCACGGGGCGCAGTCCCTCAGGAGCAGACGGCTCCAGCGTGGGTCCCACCCAGGGTCACAAGTCCCACCAGCAAACCTGCTCCAGTCTGGGCTCCTCTCTCCACGGGTGCACAGGTCCTGCCAGGAGCCTGCTCCAGCGTGGGCTTCCCATGGGGTCACAGCCTCCTTCGGGCATCCCCCTGCCCTGGCATGGGCTCCTCCCCGGGCTGCAGGTGGATATCTGCTCCACTGTGGACCTCCATGGGCTGCAGGTGGAGATCAGCTCCCCTGTGGGCCTCCATGGGTGCAGGGCACAGCCGGCCTCACCATTGTCTTCACCACGGGCTGCAGGGGAATCTCTGCTCCGGCGCCTGGAGCACCTCCTCCCCCTCCTTCTTCACTGACCTTGGTGTCTGCAGAGTTGCTGCCCTCACATCTTCTCACTCCTCTCTCCGCTGCTGTTTCCACAGGTTCCCCCCCTCCCCTTCTTAAATATGCTCTCCCAGAGATGGTGGTGATACCACCGTCGCTGATGGGCTCAGCCTTGGCCAGCGACAGTTCCATCTTGGAGCCGCTGGCTTTGGCTCTATTGGACACAGGGGAAGCTTCTTGCAGCTTCTCACAGAAGCCACCCCTGTAGCCACCCTGCTACCAAAACCTTGCCATGCAAACCCAATACAGTGGTGAATCCCCATTTCTTCTGAAATAAATACAGATGCATGGGGAGTATACTCAGGACTATCGCCTTTGGCTTTCAGCGATGATAAACCTTTGGCAGATGCTCCCATAGGATTCACATTGCCGCTGGCTCTGCGGGGCTACCTGAGGTGAAAGTTGGCTTCTCAGACATCTCCAGCCACGATGGTTTGGAACATCGTGTCTTCTGCTTTGCTGCTTCAGACAGATGCAGATTGCCATCAGAAACCTTTTGCACTGGCACAGGTGATGAATTATTTCTATTTGGAAAAGCAAAGCAATAAGAAGTAGTTTTTGGTTTTGTCACATTTTGCACTAGAGCTGGCCAGAACAGTTTTCTAGAGATTAAACCAATTTTGATGAAACTTCTGTTGTGAAGGTTTTTCAGATCCAGGATGGACTTTATAGGAAAAATGAAAGAAAAAGGTAAAACAATCTGACCTCAGAAAAGTCAATATTATTGATTCCTGGTCAAACAGGATTTAACGGTAAAACACACACAAAAATCTAATAAATAGGAGCAAAACACCTACTTTGTTTTAAACCACAATTTACTAACGCATGATGTGCTGTAGGAAACTGATGTAACAAAATTCGCTGCAAAACCTTATGAAAGTGAAGGTAGTATTTAGTTTAATTCAAACTCAGTTATCGCACTCCTCTTGCACGCATGTATTCACAAGCACCAAAACCTGTCCATCAAAATTGTCTGCCCAAGGTCACTGGTATGTGACACAGACAGCAAGGTTTATCGATACATACCAATCTTTCTCTCCCCTTCACAAAGGCCTCTGACCTCGAACACAATAGGAACTAAAATCCTATCTTAAAAACCCTGAGGCACTCCGGTATGTTTGGTACCAGGAGACCCATCCTCCCACTTGCAGTGCATGGTCCCGGCTGCATCACCAAGTGCTCTACCAGCTTCCAGCCCACCACACCCACCGCTTGATCTCTCAGGTGAACAGCAGAGAGGGTTCTCACACATCTTACGATTGCAACTCTGTTGGGTAAAGAAAATAGCAGCTATGACCTGTCCTCTGACACGATGCAGTTTGGTTGGTCAGGCCCTGCGTGATTGCTTCTTGCCCATTTTGAACAACAGAAGTTTGGTGTGTGAAGATCCAGCATTTAACTCTGACCCACTCTTGCAATCCACAGCTGGTTTTCCTACAGAATGGGCCTTGATTACTCTTTCTCTTGAGCTGGAAAGAGTGCTTGGTGTTTCCAGCCTTTAACAAGACTTAGGTCTGAGATGGTCTTTTCATTCAAAAGTGCCCTAATGACAGTCATCAGGGGCTTTCAGTGTGACAATCACTTTCTAACATTGAAAATCCAACTGAAATATTCAGGACGTGGAAACAATTACCCAAATTGTCCTAGCTACTGAAGACCAGCTTGTCCAGTGGGAAGAAAATGCCTGTTACGGTCAGTGACTTACCCAACCAGGGCTCATGTTGCACTGCTGAAAGCCCCTGCCAGCACCCCAGGTGAATGGTGCGGGTAGATGGATGGCTCTTCGCCCAGCCTCCAGCACCAAGCCCTGCTGTTTCCTACTGGTCTTCTCCCGCGATGCTCAGAACAGCCTCTCTGAGTTTAAAGGGTAAAACAGAAGGGAATGGGAAGAGAAGCTCCCACTGTATGAACCAAGGAAGGAGTGTGTTCCTGAGAAGGCGCTCTCCTGCAGATTTGCTGAGAGAAGCACCGCACTGCTTTTTCACACTATGAGAAACCACAGCTTTTGATCAAAGAAGGGGTATCTGGGCAGTCTTACGCTCTTGTTCCCTACCCATCCTTCTGCCGTATGCCCACCCAGGGCACATGGTGATCTTAATCCGAGGATAGCCCTGAATACACCCAGGGAAATACGCAATTCGGCATCCTCGTGACTCACTCGTCACAAAATACACCTTAAGCACCCAATCTGGAGTCCTTATTTAAACAAAATACATCACGCCATCTTTATGCTTCAGATTTGGAAGCTTTATGTCCTAAAACCAAGCGTGCGAGGCTGGGAGTGAATTATTCAGCAATCCCCATCTCTTTCAGACGCTGGTGGCTCAGATACGGCTCTACGCTGAGCTAGCCTTGAGACACCGAACAGGAGCTGTCGGTCAAGCAAATGAAACAATTCCATATCTAAGCACATGCTGAAGTTAAATAGTCGTCACAAAATCCATTGCAGCTGTTGCATCGCACTCGGATCCAGTAGAACTATGCTTTAGAGGTTTCCTGAACTGGAACCGCATTTATATGAAAAACTCAGGAGTAAAAATGATCACCAGAAACACATAGTTTGTTTCCCAACAATCCTATTTAAATAGAAATAAGTTTAAAAGCAAAACCTCCTCCACATCCAAAATTCAGATATTATGATTTTAATATTCCAAATTTGGGAGAGGTCTTCAGAAAAAAGTACTTTAAAATTTCCCACCTGACATAAACTGCATGTTTATTATTTTTTGCATTTTTGTCATTTTGTTTGGATATGGAATTGAAAACCCTAGCCTAAAAAAATTTGGAAGGATTTACACTGTCATTGGCAGTGCAGGAAAAACAGCATTTTCATGATTGACCTTGAAATGGGAACGCTTAGAGCTAACTCGTTTAATTTTAGCCCACATTTATTTCATCAGGTATTATGTCAAAATGGGGAGTTAATTTTTCTCTTGGTGATTGAGAAAGCATCCCAGATAATCAGCAAATCAGACAGGTCTGTCAAGGAGAAACTCCGAGTTCCTCATATTAAACCAGACCAGGCATTTCTGAAGCCCAAGAGGAACACAGGCTGAACACTTGGAAAGGAGGATTTGCTATTTGGGATTGACTTGTCAATGACGAGGAGTATGTTATTGTGAAAGAAAATCGATGCGGCGAGATGGCAGTGAGCTGAACAGTAAACAGTTGGTAAATGAACGCCTGGCTCCTCTGTGGTCTGATCCCAAAACCTCTTTGATATTTTTTTCTAGGAAAGTAGACTGTGTTTATTCTTAATTTGAATCGTGATTTCCTCGGGTGCCTACAGATATTAGAACCATCCACTCACCTCTGAATAAAAAACCTAACCTGCAAGTAAAACTACTAACAACACATGTTATAGCCAGTTTGACTGGTGGATTCCTCACTGGCTTATAACAAATTTATGCCAATGAATTTTTATTGGAATATTTTTCTGTAAAGTGAGCAAAATTATGGTAGTGTTGCCCTCTCCATTCAACAGAAGCTATTAAATATAACGTGGTCTTTTGTAAAGTATCACAAATTATGCATCCCTGTTGAGAAGATTAAAACCACTCCTGATGCAGGAAACTGCTAGCAGTTACATTAACATGAAGATGAAAGTAAAGGTTTAGGTATGAAAGAGGACAGAGAAAAAAAGACAAACCAAAAATACCTACTTACGAACTTCAGCAGAGCGGGCTGGTTAATACCATCCAATGCCAAATTCAAATCAGCAGTCCAAGCCAGAAACCTCCCATGGCTTGTTCTAGCAGCGCTGCCCTGCCAAGCGATAATTAACAACGCTGGTTGTACTCTGCACAAATATCGTCATCGCGGGCTCCCACGTGCCCGGAATCACCAAGCGCTTCCTGAGGTGTTCAGCACGGCTCCGGGAGCTCGAGCTTAAGCTTCATTGCAACTTGACAAACTCCAGCACCCTGGAGGTGTCCAGGGTGGCCTTTCATAAAACAGCTCAGAAACGCAAACACGTGCACGTAACGGGTTCAGTCAACGAAAGATTGTTGTTGGATTTCTGTCCTTTGGGGTGGGGGATAATGTAGTTTGCTTTCTTCTGATGAAAACTGATGCTGAAGCAAAGCCCAGAACGTTTCATTAACTATAAAGGTGCAAGATTATCAGTTGCTGCAGAACTGCCCTGACTGAACTGATTTTCCCAAATAAACAGAATAGAGTGAAGAAAACCTTTTAATGCAGCTAGTAAAGCAAAAGGGGAGTTTACTGGAGGAGGTAGTCTGACGTAGTGATTTTAATCCCATATTTAATATACTTCATCTATTCTACTGCCCTCATAAACTGTAGGGATAAATCTGTGCACCGAATTCAACAGCTGCTGGAGGGAAATGGATTCTAGCTTTCAGAAGATCTACCTTGTTACTTTACCTTTTCTTCTTTGTTTGGTATGAAGGCAGCATCTAGTTAGACAAACACATAATAATAGAGTCACAACAGCTTAGACAAAGCAAGTAATGGATATTGCATTTGCGTTTTACAGCTGTGGAACTCATCTAAATTGCTACCTTTAGTTTTCGAGAGTACTCGGTACAAATGTGCCCTGATCCCTGACTGGGATTCTTAGGTTTTAGCACAGTACATCATCCTTATTAATCCTAACACAAGAAGTCCTTTAGCTACCATTCAGCTTCCCCTCCTCGCGAGGCAGCCCAGAACCTGGACAAAACCTTATGACTTGTAATAATTAGCTCTGAATTTCATGAAAAATATTAGCGGCTAAAAGGATGAGTATCAAGAACCTCTATTTCCTGAAATAGAAGGATGGACTTTGGCATTTTATTAATGATTGTAACTCAGTTGAAAGACTCTGGCTTTATGGCCTTACAGTTTTTCTTTCAGTGGCAGAGATTCTGTTTTGAATGACTCCAGAATATCCAATCACGTAGTTGGTTTTCTCCTTATAAAGCTCAACATCAAAAGAAGATGGGAGTACTGATATATTGTTCTAGGTTCAGGAAAAGAATTTGTATGAACACAGTATCTAGATATACAAACAAACAGATAATAATAGGTACACAGCAGCTTGGACAAAGCAAGGAATTGATACTGCATTCCCATTTTGCAGCTGTGAAACTGAGGTATGGAAAAATTAAATGAAATTCCTCCAAAACAATTCAACCTCTTGGTGACAAGATCTTCCTTGGCTGAAGACATGTAATTTTTGATCATGTGCATATGTTTAAGACACCTCTCGTCTCTACACACTAATGTAATTACTTTTAATAGATATCTATGTCAGAAGTTGAAATTGATGGAAGGGGCAGGGAGGATTTCAGGATGATGTTAATAATATTTGCACTAAAACGTCAGACACACTAAGAAAAGAGTGCAAAGCATGTTCATCTGCATTAGCAAATCCCATCACTGCCAAGCTCAACTACCAGAGAAAAAAGAGAAGTATAGAACAAGTCAGAAATGGGATATAACTGGCTGTGCACCTCCTGAATTGCTGCAAAGTGTTTGAAAGATAACAAGATTTGGCAGCAGTCGACAGCAAGAGGAATTCATTTGCAACCTGAGCTTGCTAAACCTTGTTCTACCAACCAGAAGAACAAAATTGTCTTGCCACTGTTTGCTTAAAAAACCCCAACTCTGCTCCCGTGGTGAGGAGGAGTGAGAGCTGGAAAGGTTGTGCTTTCTCAAAAGATGCACCGGCACAGGGGAAGGAGGAGGGAGAGGATCCTAACCCCGGAGCACAGAGCAGCTGAGTTCATGTCATTGGATTCAGCCCCAGCACCGGTTGCCTGGACAAGAGCACTCGCATGCAGTAGAGGGCATGAAGGCATAAAGAAGACAAATTTATATAGGGTTTGTAGAAAAAAAAATACTTAAAAGATTTGCCTGAAACTGTCAAAGAACATATTTGGTTTAAAGTTAGGCTCCGGTGTTCATGGAGATATCAATACACGATCAGGGACTTACTTTTAGGTGGGGCAGTCTAAATTGGCTTGAAAAATCTGCTTAAATTGAAATCCTATATGGCTAGATTTAAAGTCAGATGAATTCAAGCTAAACCCAGAATTTACCTGGATATTGAAGACTCTACACATGATTTCCTTATAGACAGAAGGAAAGGGAGCCAAGTTTGCACAGCAAAAGTACAAATCACCGTGATTCCTTCAGAACAGAACACAGCTGCTCTGAACCTTGGTTCTGGCTCTCAAAAATTAGAGAGAGAAGTCTCAGAGATTTCAAAACCTATACAATTTCAGGTTCTAAATGTAAAACTGAGAACTGAGAGTTTGGCTCTGGTTATTTTAAATTATGGGGTGGTTAGAGAAAAATAAGACATCATGATTGGTGGAAAGTGATTTGAAGAAATTGGTCATCGTTGTATGCATACTGCAGGCAAAGCTCTTGAACCAGCTTGGGTAATGTTTCCAAAACTAATCTGTAGGCAAGACTGCTAATTGCATTTTTGGTAATCTAAGTAAAAGGGATTAAATACTAAAACATTGTGCCACAGATGTCTATTGGAATCATCTTTGAAACCTAGCCATTTACGTGTCTAAGCATGGATTTCAAAGTCTACATGGTATTTGAAAAAAAAAATTATGAGCAATTTTGGCTTGCATTTTTAAGGAGAACCTAATAAAGCTAAACCTCTAATTCCACAGAACATCCCAAGATCTTTTTTATAAATATACTGGCTTATGATGAATAAAAAACCCCCTGTACTCAAAGATTTAAATGACTGCATTTATTATGAGAGATAAAAGTATGTTCCTCAAAGGAATTCATTAATGTAGTAAATCATACGCTAAACTTTAATGGGTCTTGGAGCAAAGAAAGAACCTGATGTTTGGCACTGCTATGTATATTTTCATCTTTTCAAATAATGATTTTTTTTTGCTGTTACAAAGGGGAAAAAAGATGGTCCTTTCATGTTATTTTCATTCTGTAGTCATCAGGTTTTGAACTATGTATATTTAAATGTTCATTATCGGACCAATAAAGTTAACAGAAGTAGTATAATATTTTTAGAAGTTTACGGAATTGCTGACAAATACCTGATGCTAGCTGGGAGTCCAGTGCTTCTGTGTAGTGGTATCCTCCATCTGTCTTCAGTAGGGTAAAATCAACACTAAGTCATCAATCCCATTGATTAGATCATCTTGATGTAGACCTGTGAGGAACTCCTTTGTGAGAGAACGAAGGACTAGGTTACTTGTCTGTGACTTTCAGTCCTTTGGCACCTAATGCTAGCTCTAAAAGTGAATGTGCCTACTGTAACAGAAGCATGCAGCTCCTAGGAACTGCAGTAAGGTCACTTCCAAACAGGTACGTATGTACTCTGACTGGCTACATGGGCTACCTTGACTTGAGAGGACATTAGATTGGGCTGTTAGTCAACAATCACCACCTGGAGATATCTTCTGCACCCACTGACCTGAAGTGGACAAGGACTGGAGAAGCTAATTTCCAAGTCCCTGAGCATGGCTGCACTAAGTTCTAGTTTAGCTCAACATAATGTCTACCAACCGAGTCCTGTCGTAAAACTAAGTTAATTTTCAGATATAATCACTTTGCCAAGCCACAGACAGAAAGTGAGACTCCTATTCAGGCTTTCGTAGACAGTTTTTTAGTTTGGATTATTCACCTTGCCCATTAGAATATAGAATATGTGAAACTACTTCCAAAATAATCAGTCTGCCCTCTTTTCTATTACTGATCGTAACTTTTGACACTACGGTATATTAAGTCTATGACATTTTGCCCTTGTTCTGTTTTCTTTTTAACACAAGAATGAGAATGATGATAAAAACATGGAAAATAGTCTGGCCATGAAGATTCAAAAGAGCTCGCTCTCATTAGAGAAGACAGCACAAAATCTACTCGGAGAGCAAAAGGCAAATGGTAATATTTAAGGGTTAGATTATTCCGACCACCTTGGCTACAGGAGGTTAGTGCGGTTCAGCTGGACTGAATAGGCTGTGCCACTTCATTACGATACCTTTAAATAACAAGGACAAATAGAGATTCCCCATTCAAAAACCCAAGTGAAAGCTTACCGTAAAATTTGTGGTGTTCAGCTGAAACAGCTTGAATATGTATTCACGTAGAAGCAGAGGAGAAGAGTTTCACTCTTAAATTGCTTTCTCATAAAGGCAGTTCGATCCTCATCAGTCTAAAGAGGAAAGCTGACGGTGTACGCATACAGCCGAGCCTTTACCCTCTAGAAGTAATAAAAATGGATAACTTGACATTTTTCATAGATCTTTGGCTGCTCCAAGATATTTGGGAAATAAAATACCAACCAAGTTCAAACTGCTTAGAGTAGCCAGTTATCAGTGAAAGCTAGATAAATTTTTCTTGCATGTTTGTTTTCTCCTTTATTTTGGTCGGCTTTTCGGATAGAGACGTGTTAAAATAAGTTCTTGTTACACAAGCGGTAAAAAAAGAGCATTACCATATTCAATTTCCCAGAAATGTCTATTGTAGCAGTAAAAGCAGATGGCACCAGAAACAAAAGAACATCAACTATTCTTGAAGTGAAGTGTGTCTAATTAGAACAGGTTGTTTTTGATGAAGATAATGACTTTTGAAAATTCATCATTTTTTATGCAATAAAAAGAAATTGCAGCAAACATTTTCAATAGCCTGTAAAACTAGCATCCAGGCAGAGAGTTAATTTAATTTTTCTGCCAAGGGTTGATCTTGCAAAGGTCTGAGCACTTTTTTTATTTCTCACTGAATTGACCGAGAGATAAAGGCACTTGAAACTTTTTCAGGAGCCTGCTGGTAACGTACAAACCCAGCTGACCGGAGCTCAATTTGGTCAAAGGCATGGCTGGTTTAGGCTACAGTGCCAAATGCTTTTTTTTTTACCTAGTAACCGGGCATTTATTTGTGCTGATCATTCTGAAAGACGCATACCTCCACTGAGTTAACTTCTGCCCTGGAGCTGCTTTATTTAAGCTGAAAATGTAATACAGGACTGTAGATGCTATGGCCATAGATGCAAGTGATTTCCAGTGATCTGGATTTCAAATATCTATTTATATATCTCTTTTTCACCTATATGGAGCCGAGACTTAAGGAGTCCATTGCCACGCAGTTCTGAGTGGAGAAAGGGTAGGTACAAGGCAGGGCAATAAAACATTACCACACTTCTACCTTGTATTGAATAGCTACAAAAGATTTCTCCTCATCTGCCTACAAGTCCTATAGGGATTTCCAGGAGATTCTGATTAAATCGTTCCTATTTGAAGAACAAGTTGTTATGTCTATGATTTTTAAAGGTTTCGCTTATCTTTTCTATTATTTTTCTAAATTTAGCTCAGAAAGAGCTTGGATTTTCCATGCTTGACTTCTCTCTCTCTGCCCTATTGTAACTGCAGTCAGTTCTGTCTTTGTCTTTTGCTGTGAAATTCCAGGATAGAAAACATAAAGGTAGCCCCGTACTACGTCTAGCTTTCATCCTTTTGTCATTCTGTGGGATTTCCAGTGCTTCCCCTCATAACATCCTCCCTAAAGTCTCCAGGAATAATTGGACAGAAATGCCATTGATAAAAAATATAGACATTAAGACTTTTTGAATCCCCATGTCTATCCTGCAGAATGGTATTCTCGTTTCTTCTACAAACATTAAAAATCAGACACCTGGAGAAAAGAGATAACACGAATATTCTGTGGAACAGTCTCCTCCTCTCAAGCACTTCTGAGAATACGCAATTCACATCAAAACCAAGCAGACTTGTAAATTCCTTGTCTCTGGTCGTGGACATTAAAGCATGGATGAGTATGAACATTAGCAATTCATCTCAGGTTAATACGCCTGTTGTTTTTTGATGAAAACTAAAAGAAAACCACACCACTCTCCCACCAAAATGGCCCAATATCATTGAATTGACAAAGTTTAACAAGATTTGGCAGTTCAAATATAGAAACAGGCACTGGATAAATTGAGGAAGGTCCAGCTTCAGCTCCACAACTCTAAACAATAAGTCATTACAGATTACTTCTGAGTGTTTACCCAAAGAGTAAAATTTTGTGAATTAAATACATTTGTTTCTGAGAGAGCAGTAAAATTAAGGATTAAGGACTGTATTTAATGGCATCTAAAATATTAAAACTTTTTAATGTATGCCAAAAGGCTAAGAAGAGTTTTGTATGAGTTGGTCTCTATGCCTCACAGAAGGGTATAAATATTATTTATGATTGGAAGATTTAGATATAACTCAAAATTTAGAGCACCTGGAACCTGAGATTTTGGGTTTAAACCAACAAAGATGTATTTTCATATATTTTGGATTGGATATTAAGAAAAATTTCTTCACTGAAAGCAATTTAATCCAATTGTTGTCAGGCACTGGAACAGGCTGCCCAGGGAAGTGGTGGAGTCACCATCCCTGGAGGTATTCAAAAGACGTGTAGATGTGGTGCTAAGGGACATGATTTAGTGGCGGACTTGGCAGTGTTGGGTTAATGGTTGGACTCAATGATCTCAAAGGTCTTTGCCAACCTAAATGATTCTATGATTCAAAATATTGCTCAAGATGATTTTTTTTAAATACAAAATAAGTAATAACATAACTGACAAAGGGAAAGCTCAGTGAAAGAAAGATAAATTTATCAAAAAAAACTACCTCTAATGGAGGGTGAATATATACTGGACGTTTATTAGGATTAGAGCTATTATAATGATGAGCCAGACTTGATGTTTAGGAACAGAGTTTTGTGAGTATGAATAGAAAAAGAAAGGAAAGAAGCTTGAAAACATGAAGCCACTAGAGCATTACCATGTAATATGAATATATTAATGTATGTCAGTGAATTTTGTCTAGCTGAAGCATACTCATTTCCATATCACTTACTGGAGATGATCACTTAACATTTGAGTTAATATTCAATGTTAATTAAATAGACAGGCTGACAGGAGAGACATGGCTCAACAGCTTATGCTTCTTCTCTCTCCTTTATTAAAGCTTAACTTTGGCCTCAGGACAGTAAAGGATTTTGCTACTTAATACTGGCATCATTAAGTGTATTAAGCATCATCTCAGCAAAGAGACTGTGAATTTTCAAATGGTTTTCTATGAAGTTTTCTCAGTCTGCTCCTAGGTGCTGTAGGTTATTTCATTACATTCAGTACAACTTTGCTGGGGAGAAGAATATCCATCAGGTTCATATCCAAGACGTTAGAAAGATTCAGCCAGAAAAAAGTTCTTTGATTTAGACATTTTGCCCCCCCACTTTGATTTTTTTTTTTTTTCTTACAAAGGTTTGTACAAGCCATAAAATACTTCACTGATTCCCTAGGCTTACACAAGTCTGGTTCTTTTGTAATTTCTGACAGCTGCAACACTGGCAGCACCGTTGGATTTAACTAACCTGCCAAAATGTCTGCTGGCCTTGTCCCTCCAGAAGAAGAGCTTTTGTTCACTGAAGAAGATTCAAATACTAGGACAGGTCTGTGAATTTTGAGGCTGAAGTTAACTGATGGATGTCCCTGTCCGTATCCACAAGCAATAAGGCACCTGGTTTGCATCTGTAACCTCCCCTTGAGAGTAGGACCTGGACAGTTTAAGCTCACGCACAACATGGTTTGGGTAAGGTGAGGAAATACGGCAGCTAATCACGAATCGTCCCGCTTAGCTTGGATGCTCTCTTCTGAGCTAGGTTGCAACATGCTTCTCTGTAGCCTGGCAGGGATCATTGAAATGTTTCTGTATAATATGGTTGGCCGAGATTTTTCACTTTCAGAAAACTCGAATAGCCCGTAACCCTTCCACAAAACGGCGTAGCTGGGAGCCCGTCGCAGGGACCCCCCGGGTGCTGCTGCTCCCTTCCCTCATTCTCTGGATACGCACAATTTTCTCTCTCTCTTTCGCTGAAGCAATATGGGAAAGGTACCTAGATTTTCCCAAAATCCATTGCTAAAAATGCGATTATGTACAGGCATGACTTTGCCACACAAGCATGGCCATAACAGTAGCATATAGATGAGGTCTTGGTAAGTGTTTTTCTGCTCCAGTCCCTGCAACGATTGCTTTGATCTCTGAAGGCAATGGGAACATATTAACAGGAATAGACATGTAACAGAAAGTGGGATATGACAGCATCTTTCTTCTCACAACAGGATTCCCTTACTTATGATCTCTCTCATCTCCTTTTTCCTGGCTCTTGTCTAACAAAAATCTGCAGCTGGGAGGTTCAACGTGTTTATCACCAGCGATTCTAAATTTCAGCTCTCTGGAGCCATGGCTTATAAATGAAAAAGTCCTGACTAACCCTCCAGATCTCTGCTCAAGGCTACAGCCAGTGCCTCCCAGCAGTGCGGGGTGTGATAAGATGGAGCTGCCAGGTCCCATTCCTGGAGAAGCAGGTTCCAACACCAGCTGTCTCTGTGCCAGGCTCCTCCTTTACCTACACAAGTCATGGTCCCTGCTGGAAAGGCTGGATGAAAACCTCAGTAGTCTTGCAGTCCTTCAGCTTCAGGCATGGTGTTTTCTACCCGTTCTTGTGCTCTGGTGTTAATGTGCTGGTCCTGTGCTTTCTGTACTGGTTTCATCCTACCTAGAGGTGCTTAGAGTGAGGAGCTGGTTTCCCTCACAAAAATAATTTTGTTATGTTCAAAAGGGAAAGCTCTTTTAGGCTGCCCCCATAAATCAAGCTCCTTATTCCTGCTCCTATTCCAACTCACATTCATCTTCCTTTGCCTATTTGTATGCCCAGACTTGGACAGGGAACTCCAAATGAGGCCTCACCGCTGCCTGCCGTAAGACGACAGGATCTCCTCACCTTTACACTTCACATGGCTGGGTACATGCAGGTTTCTTCATCAGTTGAACAACAAGAAAAAAACCATATTGAAGTGTTCTTGGCAATCTAGTAATTAAAATTCAAGATGCTGAGATCACAGACAACTGCAGACATGGGAAGAAGGAATCCCACAGCCTCGTGTTTTTCCTTCAGCAATCACATAGCCTGGCCTTTGCCTCATAGGAACCATACCGTGTGAAAGGTGGACTTGTAGTCCTCTTCCAGTTATCCCCAGCTGCTACCATGCGTTATGAAACCTGGTTTAATGTGACTCAGCTGAGCTGGGAAGGAAAGCGGCTCTGGATGGGGGAGAGTATCTACTGGGGCAGTGCGTAATGTCACAGGGAAACATTGTCTAACCCCCAAGGAAGTCCCTCTGATACCAGGAGGGACTGGGGGGATTTAAAATTATATAAATTGATGATCCAGTTTCTTCCATAAGTCAACACTGGATCTTTGACTTTGCCTATGGGTAACATATACATTTATAAATCCATGGGAAACAGAACAGAAGCTGTTTGTGAGCAGTAATACAAGGAATTGCAAATATCATTTAAAAAAAAGAGCAAGGATTTTAAAAATTATTTTCACTAGTGTTGGTTTTTTTAACTGATTATATTACAAGCTTTTGAGAAGAAAGGTTTAAAAGCCTACCTCCCAAAGTCATTCCCAATGCTCAGAGAAGAGCAGGACATTTACTAAGAATAAAATTAATACAGATTGCTTAATTTCACACTGTCACATCCCGCCATCAAGGCTTTCCTTGCCAGTGGTCATTCATTTCCCATCACAGCCAGTATGACCAGCACAGACTTTACAAGCAGGGCTGGAAAAACACGGACTTTATAAGCTGACACGGTATAAGGCAGCCCTCAAAATCATTTTCTGCTCTGAGCAGCAACTGTTCCTTTCCTGCCGTACACGTATGGGCTCCAGCCAGCAGCCACAGGGCTCTCTGTGCTGGCCACAATGCCGCAGCCTCCCTGACGCTGGTCGCATGCTGGGCATGTAATGTCAGCCCAGCAGGTCCTCCATACCTTAGGCTTTTCCATTTCTAGCCTCAGTAGGTTCCTCAGAATAATTACGTGCTTGAAATGGATTAGAGAATTTCTATACTGGGACTGCCAGAAGGAAAGGCAAAAATCTGTAGGCACACCTACTTCTGCTGCCCAAGAAATGAAGAATGCCAACTGTTCCTTGTCCTGCGTCTGAAAGATGGGGACCATTACATGGTACAAAAGCTGACCAAAAATATATTGCTTTGGTTTATAGAAACTGTTTTAAACCTCTTAAATTTTTTTAGTTAAACTTCTTGCTTTAAGATTAAAACTGGAAGTATTTTAACTTGCAAAAGTTATTTCCATTTTCATCTTTTGCTGAAGCTATTGTCTATACTAGATCTGAATTTGCAACAAATATCTGTCACTGAAATCGTATTTTCCCATAATAATCTATTTAGTAAAACGGCTTTGCGGTGTGTGTTTTATCCCCTGGGTGTAGGCTGCCTCAGGTCTTCCTGCCCCTTGTCAAAGGAGTGCTGGGAAATGACTCCGTGAGGACACTGAGACCTAAACAGGCTCTCACAGCCCAATGAGAAACATAACACAATCCTTGAGATCTCAGTGATTTCTTAAGATGCAGAGTCTCCCCTCCCCAGCTTGGATCTTTTCTGCAACATTAGTGTATTTGGATTTCTCACCCTCCTGGGCCAGCTGGTGTGGACTTGCTTGAGTTGAGACTGCTCAAAACTGGCACCCTGTAAGGCAGGCTGTGTCTGCATTGCCTGCATTGGGAGCAGATTAAAAATAAGATGTTCAGTTCTGCAGTCAGACTAATTAGAAGCAGTCTTCCTCTAGTAGCTAAAATCGGGAAAGACTAGGACTACTGAATTAACTGTAAAAAAGCTTTTAAATTCAGTTTTTAAAAATTCTGTCTGCATTGTGCTTTCTTCCTTTGACTTCACGTGAGGTATTTTATTTTCTACTAGTGAATAATGTAGACTACTGAGCAACTGATGTGCACCTAAAAGAAACTCAGAGCTTATATCCGAATACCATCTCAAGATTGAGTTCACTGCTGTCAAAAACCCAGTGAAGTGTTAAGATTTTGAGATGGTTAGAAAAAATCGGAAAGAAAATCAAGGTGCTGATAGAGCTCTTCACAAGGGAAGCTTGTAATCAGGAAAGCACATAGTCAAGGCGTATAATCACTCCAAGTGTGACAATGTAAAATACCGCAGTTTGGTAATGAAAACAGAGATCGCACATATAATGGAAGCTCATCAGTCAAAGAGGGAAGAGGATAAGTGGCAGCCTAACTGTAAAAATTCAAGACTCTCCAGTGAGGTCCGAAAATGACGCACATCCAAGGGTGGATGGGGACTAAAGGAGGGGTGCCTGCCATGTCCCACTTGTTTTCAACGCTGGAAGAAAAGGTAACATGCAGAGGGTGGCACAAATGATGGTACGAGGTGAAGAGATGGGAAGAACGACCTGGCGGTGCGCTTTGATCTGGAAAAGGGTTCCACGAGGTGCTTCAGCCGAGCGCAGTGCAGCCTCGCTAATCTGTGTTTAAACCAGGCATCCCGTGATAACAGCAAACATCCGTAACAGAAAAACATCTTCCGTAAGGGTGAAGACAAAATTCTCTGGAGCCTCTGTATCCTCCGTACCCTCATCTAATCATTGCAAAGCACTCCTTGCCCAAAGAATCCCTTTGATTAAGAAAACTATGAATATGGTGAGGAACTCTTCTATTTTAGCAATTTATGCAGGGGTTTCCTAAGGTCAAAATGCACATTACCATTTTCTGTTTGCTTTTTATTTCTCACGCAAAAGAATTCTTTTGCGTTACAGTTCCTGGACTTTACTAACCTATTCCCATTATCTTACACATAAATTTTTTTCTACCTTGCTGGAGGCTTTACACTCACTGTGAAATCTACTTTGGCAAGCAAAAGCTTTGTGCACTAAATTTTCTGGTAGAAAAAAATGCTGCGTTTTGTGAAGAAGAGACAGTTACCATAAATCTGGGAGCAACAGTTTGCTGTAAGGCCAGGATCCGCATCCCTCCGTGTGACCAGGACTTGCTTTCTGCCCCCAGCTATGGGCTGCCCATAGGTCACTGGGATGTCTCACCGATGTCTGCCAAGAAGAGGTGGATACTTGGAAGCTCATCCGCATTTTTAGCTTCTCAATAACTGTTCCAATGGGTTGCAAATACTGTGATTAAAATTAATTTTTAAATCAATGCTGATACCACAAACTTATCCGAAGATAACTAAGGGCATGGAAAAGACTGAAGAAAAGGGTCAGATTATGCTGTTCTGTTCTTGTCCTAAACAGAAACAGCTAAAGAGAAGCCAATGTCGACTGAAAATTGCTTTATTACACTTGTCAGTGAAACTTCTTTGTAGTTTCAGGAGATGCTATTTTTTTAAGTGCTTCCATAAAGCACACAAAGGGAAGAAAAGCGGTGATCTTACTAGCATGGGGCAGATTTGATTCCCGCTCATGTTTTTTCCCCCACTTCTTTCAGAGTTGGGCTGCTTTTATTTTTTCACAGGTGAAATAGAACAAAAGCAGGAATGGCAGCATATTTTCCAGATAACATAAGCTTTTGCTTTTTATTTGGTAAAGCTTCCGTACCTCCTCCTTGCAGCATGGGGATGATTTCTAAGAAATTAGCTGCAAAGGAAAGCTGACAGACAGCATTCCTCATCACTAGACAGCCCAACTGCTAGGATGTAGCAAATTTCATACTCAGCTTGTCTGTCAGCCTTGAGGGGTTTACGGAGACAGATTTTGTTTGTTTAGTTTTCCAAGATGTTAAGCAGAAACAAGAACTCTGACGGCACCCCGGACTAGCTCATTGTAAGGCTGCACCTGCAGTGAGGCGATAGCATAAAGGAGAAAACAAAGCCACGTCTAATTGTGGGGTGGACAATTACGACATGGCATGGCCAACAGCATAAATAGATAATAATGTAAGCAGAGTATAATTTCAAATCGGGAAATGGTTTTATTCAATGCTAATCAGCTGCCTCAATCAATTGAGGAAAAATTACGCATGATTGTGTTGCAAAATTCCGAATCCTGGTCTGACCCCCTCTTGCAACTTGTTTTGTTTGCTGGTATCTGCAAACAGCCACATGACTGGGCTTTATTAGAGAAGGAGTTTAGGGGATCCACAGTTGAGCAAATCTCTGCATGCAAATGAGTCTGAGTTTTACTCTACTTATTCCAGCTTTAGATGTTGGAGAAAGCTTATGTGGAATAAAGGCATATTCAATAGCTTCAGGAAAGTCTATCAAATTCTCTGAGTGTTCAGAGATCTTTAACAAATCTATTCCAACTCAGCCAACCTAGTTACAAATTTGTTTTCTACTCCTTAGCTGTGGACTAAGCAAAACCCACTCCCTAAACCCATCATTTTTGTAGCTTACCTGTGGGAGTAGCAAATCCAGGACCTGCTTTGGTCTGGGATGAAGAAAAGTGCGAGGTTCCTCGTAACCGTTTCTTGCTCGTCAAAATTTCAGAAGCAGGGTGAGGCATCTCTCACAGCATTACCAACCTGGCTGAGGCACTGGCATTGCTGAGTACGCAGTGACGCAACTGCACCGCGCCGATGCAGGAGAGATGTCAAAACATGGGGCCACAAAGATGAGGGGAGGGAAGGAGGCTACAGATCAGTGGGTGGTTTACTCTTGCATTAGTGCCCTATCAGCCATGCAAAGACCTAGAGGAAGAATTCATTCCTTATACTGAGAAAGACCAAAAGAGTCATTCTTAAAGAATTCAATTTGAGAGTGAAAAAGGTTCTTCCTTGCTTCCAAAAACCAGGGAGCCTTTTGCTCCCAGGCCATACTGCCACATCAGTGGTCAGGTAAGACCTTCTCAAAATCCCGTTCGCACGCATCTTGTCCTAGAGAAGCAGCCTCCCACCCACCATTACCATCAGAGGCGTGCAAGGACTGAGCAAGAAGGAAACCACGCAGGACGGAAGGATGCAGCAGCTCTGGTCACAATCCCTATTTTGGTGGGGGCATTACAGCAGATCTGAAAGCTAATTCTCTTCAATCTGTGTATCTGGTTGGTTTGTTTTATACCTCAAAAACTAGTAGTTTCACCTCTTGTTACAAAACAGCCTCCAGACATCACTAATAAAAAGTAAACCTGAGAACTGCACAAGCAATTTACCAAATATGAAGAAAAGCGATGCTCAGCTCTTATAAATACGCGATTTTCAGCAAATCCTCAGTTACATAGACTAACAGGGAACATTACAAAATCAGCAATTAACAAGTGGGTTTGAGTACCAAGTGTCTAAAAACTAAGTGCTCATTTCCTTCCAGACAAAAAGTACTCCCCGTCCAGTTTTTGGCAAACTAGAGCTCTGAAGTGACACCTGTCAATCGTTCCAGTCTGCCTGACACATTTCTGTCAAACCAAGTATCAGGAGAAGCACCTCGGCTGTAAAAATGGTATTTTACAGAAGTTGCTAAATTTTAAAATGTATACATAATAGCCACCGTATAAAGATATTGAAACTTATATTCTAATGAGTAAGTGTGAAAAAGCCGAGATCTCCCTTTTCAATGCATTTGTTTGTAACTTTGCTTTCTTCAGCTTTTGATGCAAAACCTCTTGGTTTTGTTTTGGTTTTCTTTTCCAATTGCCATCTTTGCAAGCAGTATCATGGATGGTGCTCACATTTTACCTATTATTCATCAAAGATTCTGGAATAAGAACTTAGTTCACGCTTTTACTGAAGCTGTACAGGATAGGGAAAAAAGCAAGGTTATCTTTGCATAAAAATTTAGGTTTTGCAAGGATAAAGTGCAACAGAAAGTTTTCCCACGTGATATAGAACAGGCAGTTGAGTGACTGAGCCGTTAGCATGTGTTTGATAACACTTTCAGTTGCACATTTGGATAATTGGGTTATTAATTTAAACACGTGAATAAATGTCACCTTTGCTTAGTATTAATTCACAATTTAAATTAGCTTTATTTGACCTCATGGGATGTACACGAGGTGTGTGGTATTTTCCCCATATACAAAAAGCAACCGTATGCTTGCAATGGGAAAAATGCTCTGTGGTCTAAAAGGAAAGTCATCACCAAGAACAAGCCCAAGTTCTCCCAGATAAATTACATACTGCATATGACCCTGCTGAATAAACTTGATGTTGACCTGAAACGCCACACAAGCCTGTATCAGCTCAGAGCCGAGGTACATTTTTCTCCAGGTGAAATCTTTGCTTGGTTTAATATTGCACTTGCTCATGATGTCTTGTCACCACTCCCTGCCTTCCTGTCCACCTTGGAAATTATTGCTGCTGTTAAGCATTTCTGCTTAATTGGTTCAAGTGAGAAATACACGCGGCATCCTACCAAGTCCACTGGTGAAGTAAACACTGAAATGTCAGGGAAAGAGTTCAGGGAGAGAGACAAGGAATGGAGTGAGGGAACTGTGATTAATCAGAAATTATTTACCTGGGCTACCTATGCTCACCCTGGCCATTTCCTGAAAGCACGTATAAAGACTTACTTTGTGGACAAAACTCATCATGAGAGCAGTTACAAGGTGTTCTCCTGGGCAATATGCCAGTTCACAGACGATACTTGAAACAGCTATATTGCTGTGCTTAAAGAAAACACGTTCTGAATATTTTCTTTGCAATAGTGCTTTAGCATGTTTAAAAGGTTAAAGGCTCTAAAGAGAAATAAAAGCAATGGCTGAGCTACATTTTAATGCATTTTGTGAAAGTTAGTGTCCAGCTGCCAAAAAGAACATTATCTTTCCCCTCGGATTTGTAATGGGATCACGTATGGTTTGGTCTTTGCAGGCCCAGATTTGTTGCACAGATGCAGAGTAAACCGGTGCTGTAATTCGCAATGTATGATGTGCAAGGAGATCGGCTGAGGTGACCTAGGGACCTCTTTCAGCCTTCAATTCCCTGGTGTGCCAAAGGGGAGGTATCAAACTCATCGCCTGGGGTGGTGGGGGGTGGCGGTGGGCAGAAATAGAAAGGATAAAATAAATGAAGGCAGGATCTGTATTGCTGAAAGTCGCTCAGAGAAGATGAATCAAAAAATGGTCAGGTAGCTTAGATAGAAAAAGATAGGAAGATAAATTGGATGACACCGTAGGATCCCTTCTATCTATTTTTAAACGATGTGTCAGACAGCACACCAACCACAACTCAAGATTACAACAGGAGTCTCTGCTTCCCTCTGCGTGCTCCTCCGTGCACAACGGGCGCACTCGCAGGTACCAGATTCTTGTGTGCGTTGGTTAGAAGAGCTCTCCTCAAAGGTGCTGGTGGCCTTTTCCTCCACCTATATCATGGCATCTGTATTAAGAGAAGAGAATAAGTATTTAGGAGATTATCCTTTGAGAAGAGTTAGTAGCTCCGAGAAATGTGAGCTTTTTTTCTGGTTTATATGTATTCTGTCTGCTGTCCCGAATTTTTATACTGTTCCCCATCCAAGCGTTTTCCATACACTATCGTTAGTCGGATAAAGTGGACTTTGAAGAAGGTGGTCAGACCCTCATTTCCTGTAATCTTGGAGTAGCTTTTGGCTCTTAAAAATAAAAAAATAATAATCTGGCACTCAAAGCAGAGCTGAAAATAATCTGAGCAATATTATCTAAAGGCAGAATCATTTTTTTAAATTTCCAATTAAAGCAAACCAGAAGAAGAAAAAGTCAAGTGTTCAAGGCCTATATCTGGCCATAATTTTTCAGTATCAACGTAATGGAGTTCTGATTAGTACCTTGCCCTCGTTTCTTCAAACACTATTTTAGTCACTGACATATCGTTGATTCTTTATTAATATTATAATTGTTTAAAAGGCACTGACAAGGAACAAGAAAAATCAAGGAGCATTAATCACACAGTCTAATTATTTTTTAACACAGTAAATGCTTACCAAATCACAGACTGGTTCTTCTTATCTAGGTCTGTAGATATGGGGGATCACCAGACTTCCAGGGAGCTGAGCAAGCAGCGGCTGCCGAAGGAAGCTGGAGGTAGCAGTGCAGAAGCACCCGTGGGGAGGGGGAGTGCGGGGACCTTGCTCTCTGTCCCCACCGAGGGGAAGAACTGCTCTTCCAGGGTGTCACCAGCCTAGGGCTTGTTGGGGTTTAGTATCAATTCTTCTTTTTTCCTGTTTTCCCCCTACTCCTCAGCTTCCCCTGCAGGCTCTTTTGCTGATCTTTCTCTCTGTCTGGACCTGACAGCTCAAGTAATTGGTATTTATACACAGTATCGTACACACTAGATACACCCTTAGTGACCTAAACTCTTTGACATCTGTTTGAAGACCTGTGTAAAATGAATCACTGCCCTTAGTGTTTAGTAAATAAGCCTGCACCTTTTATCGCTGCCAGAAAGGTCGTGTTCACCTGCTGTTCCAGGTTAACCATTAGGACACGCGGATGAAGAAAGTGTTCACAGTCACCCTGACTCACCTGGGGTTGTGCAGTCCCCTTTCATAGAATCACAGAATTGTTCTGGTTGGAAGAGACCTCCAAGATCATCGGGTCCAACCATTAACCTATCACTACCAAGTCCCCCACTAAATCATATCCCTTAGGGCCTCATCTAAATGTCTTTTGAATCCCTCCAGAGATGGGGACTCCACCACCTCCCTGGGCAGCCTGTTCCAATGCCCAACAACCCTTTCTCTGCCACTATTCTTTTTCATTAAATATATGTGGTATTATAAGTCTGGTAGTGTGAGAAGGCACAGAACAGAAGCAAAGAGGCCAGCGAGTCGGACCCCTAACATCGCTGAGAAGCAATCCTGCGATGTTTGCTGAGAGATTACGTGCTTGCCAAGGGGGGCTGTGGAAGAAATGGATCGGAGGAGATATAGATGGCAAAGCTGGATTCCTCCATTCAGTTCCTACAATTGAAGTTTTATTTTTTTTATCCTACTTAAATATACTATTACTTATCAAACCAAATCTACAGGAGGAATAATCTTCTCGTAGTTTATCTTTTTCTTATTTACTTTGCCAAACAAAATGCTCCTCGGTACCAGTTTGTTCAACAGGTGCAGTTGCATGGCAGTTTTAAATAGAGCTTAGCACTTTACACAGCTGAGGTAACTGGCTGGATGGTCGCACTCAAAGACTTGCAGTCAACAGCTCGATGTCCAAGCAGAGACCAGTGACAAGCGGTGTTCCTCAGGAGCTGGCATGGGGACTGGAGCTGTTTAACATCTTTGTTGGCGACATGAACGGTGGGATTGAGTGCACCGTCAGCAAGTTTGCTGACGACACCAAGCTCTGAGGTGTGGTCGACACACTGGAGGAAAGGGATGCCATCCAGAGGGACCTTGACAGGCTTGAGAGGAAGGCCCATGCAAACCCCATGAAGGTCAACAAGGCCAAGTGCAGGGTCCTGCACATGGATCAGGGCAATCCCAAGCACAAATACAAGCTGAGTGGAGAATGGATTGAGAGCAGCCCTGAGGAGAAGGACTTGGGGATGTTGGTTGATGAGAAGCTCAACATGACTCGATAACGTGCGCTCACAGCCCAGAAAGCCAACCATATCCTGGGCTGCATCAAAAGCAGCGTGGCCAGCAGGTCGAGGGAGGTGATTCTGCCCCTCTACTCCACTCTGGTGAGACCCCCTGCAGTGCTGCATCCAGCTCTGTGGCTCCCAACACAAGAAGGACGTGGACCTGCTGGAGCAAGTCCAGAGAAGGGCCACAAAGATGATCAGAGGGCTGGAGCACCTCTCCTATGAAGACAGGCTGAGAGAGTTGGGCTTGTTCAGCCTGAAGAAGAGAAGGCTCTGGGGAGACTTTCTAGCAGCCTCCCAGTCCCTAAAGGGGGCTACAAGAAAGCTGGAGAGGGACATTTGACAAGGGCATGGAGTGATAGGACAAGGGATAATGGCTTTAAACTGAAAAAAGGTAGATTTAGATTATCTGTACAGAAGAAGTTATTCACTATGAGGGTGGTGAGGCACTGGCACAGGTTGCCCAGAGAAGTTGTGGATGCTTCATCCCCTGGAAGTGTTCAAGGCCAGGTTGGACAGGGTTTTGAGCAACCTGGTGTAGCGGAAGATGTCCCTGCCTGTGGCAGGGGGGTTGGAACTAAATGATCTTTAAGGTCTGTTCCAACCCAAACCATTCTATGATTCCATTATCATATTTGAGCTGCTATCTGTTTCCACTCGATAATTGTTTATCTTTGACCTTTAAAGTCTGTCGGATGTACGTATGACTATTGTGAAATCTATTACGAAGACTAACACACAGGGCTGATAGCCCTCTTTTGAGATCATTACTTTAACCTTACCTGGAGTGTGTTACATTGCAGTGTGTTATATTGACCTGTCAGGAAACGATCAAAACCTTTGGCTTTAATGGACACATGGAAGTAGGAAAGTGCAAAACCAGGTCCCTTCTCATAGCAACATGTCAGATCCAGTAACAAGTAAGACCAAACTAGTGTGGCCAAGCAATGGATGAGAGGGCTCCACTTGTTCCCAAACATAAACCCCACACTTCCTGAGGTCTGGTCAAGTATTCTCTAGTTTCCCTTGCTGTCGGGTCCATGGATTGAGATATGGCACTGTGCTTGTGAAACTAAAGGAAAAGCTCTAGAAATATCACAGAAAGCTTTCATTATTTCTAAACTATATTTTAGACTGTTGAATATCAGATTTAGGATGTGCTTAAGGTTTCTGCAGTAAGTAATTCAAGAGTTCCATTTAGGAATTTGAACCTGGCGTGATAGTCTATGAAAGTCAGAGGTGTTCACATTCTCAGTTATGGGTAATTTTCCTCTGCAGTCTCTGTTAACCGATTGCATCATATGTTTTTACTCACTGGCTGTCAAACTGGAATTACTTTTCATTTTTTTTAGTTCAGTGAGGGTAAACATGATAGATTTTCAAATATATAAAACATTATTGAAAGAAGAAGCGGTGATTCTCCCTAAGCACCCTATAAGACAAGAAGCAGTAGCTTTAAATTGTGATGAGGAAGTTCAAGGTAGGGTAAAAGGAAAAGACTAATAATAGTGGAGCATGGGAAGAGATTACCAGAGGTGCCTGGGTGTATTTGTCACTGAGGGTTTCCAAGATGATGGTCTGTCGGGAAAGGTTTACATAATATTCAGGTCTGCCTTGGGAGCGAAGATCTGGGCCAGCAGCTTTCAGATGAACATCTGCTGTGACCATAGTATAGTCAGTGTGGCTCCCATTTTAAGGGCTGAAGACAAAATATTTCAGAGGAGATTCAGTGTTGCCACGTGGACCAGCACTGAAACCCCTGGTAGCTCCGGTCATTCCCGCAGCGTCACTGAGCTGCTCACCCAGACCACCTCCTGGATTCCCCGACTTCAGCGGTGTGGTCTTATCTGGGGTGGCTGACATGCACGCTAGGACACGATGTTTGCAAAACTGCTACCACTTGTGTGAGCAGAATGAGTAATTGCCGAAGGCAGCTGCAGTCTGCACCATAACAGCAGCAGTAGCCTGTAGAATTTCACATTTTATATCATACCGCAATCACCATCACGTGGGAGAATTTTCTAATCCTAAATGTGAGTGCAAATAATAAGGTCAGAATCTCTTAAGAAGTTATAAGAAACTGTAATCCTCCTGTGGGTTTTCCATAAAGACTGAGAAAGGAAATAGTAACTAATTATACCTCACATCGTATTTGTTTGTGCTTATTTGTATCAGTTCTCATATCTGCAGCTAAAATTGGGTTTTATTGATTTTTTCCTTAAAAATGAAATTATATCTGATGGGTTATAAATCAAGAGATGATGATTTAATGTCCCATTTTAAAGAAATAAAACTGGTAGTTGTAAGTCCTGACATCTTACAATATCTGGTAAAATTGATTAAACATGGACAAGTGTCAGAAGTGGTTACAGACTCTGAGCACCTCGTTAGGGAGATCATGCCTAGCATTTTATGAATATCATGCTGCTGCTTCATGTCTGAGGTTGGGTATTTAAAAGGGAGACATATACAAATACCAGTTACTTAGGAATTGTGTCCTGACCCACAAACCTAGGGGGAGCAAGCACAATTGATCTGCAAAATCCATATCTCATTTTCAAGGAATGATCCCATACAAATCCAGTTAAACCTGCTATCTGGTGAAATCTACTATTCCTTTAGAAACTGTTCGTATTGATACCATTGATCAAATGACAGAATAGAAATTCTCCAGATCAATTGCTCACGTTCAGTAGGAGGCTGAACTTTCTTCCAACTGTTTCAAAATATGTCTGAAGATAGAGCAGGCAAAAAGGGAAACAGCATGACATGGTTTAACCCAGCCGGTAGCTGAGAACCATGCAGCCGCTCACTCACTCCCTGCCTCCCCAGTGGGGTGGGGAGGAGAATCGGAAAGAAAGGAAAACTCGTGGGTTGAGATAAAGACAGGTCACAAGGACAGCAAAGAAAACTATAATAATAATTATGTATTACAAATGATAATAATAACAAAATATAATGACAATAGAATATATAAAACAAATGATGCACAATTTCTCACCACCCGACGACCCTGTGACTGATACAGCCCGTCCCGAGCAGTGATAACGAAACAGGAATATTCCCCAGCGGCAATCTCAGAACTGCAAGTTCCAGAGAGAGTGAGCGAGGGAACGAACAGCCGAACGAATGAAAGCCTGAATGAACAAAAAAGGGCCTGGCCCACCAGCCGACCTCCACTATATACCGGGCATGATGTCTATGGTATGGAATACTCTCTTTGGCCGGTTTGGGTCAACTGTACTGGCTATCCCTCTCCCAGCTTTTTGCACCTGCACATTGGCAAAACCTGGGAAGCTGAAAAACATCCTTGGTTTCGTAGCAATGACTAATAACATCAGTGTATTATCAACATTCTTCACATCCCAAATCCCATACTAAATCCAAAACACAGTAGCTACTGGGAAGAAAATTAGCTTCATCCCGGCCAAAACCAGGGCATAGCACCAAGAGGATTGTTATTTTTTTCATATACAGGAAAAATAGAGATGACTGAACTAAACAGAGGCTAAAATTGAATGATAAAACATTCTGAATTTTCCATTCTTGTCCACAATTAATTCATCCAAAACAACTAAACATCCCACATTTCTAACTGCAATAACTTCATTAAAACTGTACTTTCGAATAAAGTTACAATTGCCAGAGGTATTTATATAAAAAAGGACAACTTTTGCCCAGTTCTACCGTAGCTTACATTTTGGTCACCACAATAATTTATGCAAGCTAGGGCCTCTAGTCAGGCACAATAATATATACCTTAGTGAATGGATAACCAATTAAGGTATTTCGCTACTCTGCAAGTATCTTTTGTTTCTAAAAGCATCATTGTTGAGCAGGCCATGTTAGAGCTAAACTCTCCGCTTTTGAAGTTGTTCACATCATCTGCTGTGGGCCTTTGACTTTCCACCGCTGTGGTGGTGTTTCTCGCACAGTTATTAACTCCTCAATTAAGAGGTGAGCGTTTTGGAAGTAAATAAAGCAGAAACATTCTCTATATTGAAAACTGATCTTGTCAACTACCTGGAGTTCATTTCTTTCTTGTAACAGTATCTGGGTGTTTGCTTATCCTACAGGCAAACCTTCACAGAATGGATGTCACGCGATTAATCTGCTGGTTCCAAAATGGGAATAATCACTGCCTGCTTCAAAATACAGATAAAGTCTGCATTTGAGGCTGCACGCTCTTGGCATGGCTATCTTGTCATCTGCTGGGTTAGGAGAAAGTGCTGCCTTTGCAAGTAGTCTGTGTATTTGCTCTGGGTCAGTAGGGTCAGGGCGCGGGGTGATGAGCTGAATGTTTTTATGCTATTTGTTATGCTCACATTTCTTGCTATAAAAGGTCAGTATAGGCAAAACCACAAAGCCAAGGGAATGCCAGTTTATGCAGTGAATACTCTTCCCTGTTACCTTTCACGTGTGGCATTTTAAAAAGTGATAGGTTGCAATTAAGTGTGTGAACATGAGACACAAAAAAAAAGATAAAAGACTAAATATTATGAAACAGCTCCAGAGCACTTAGTAAAAGTTTGCTTTTTTGAGGATACGTATGACATACTGTCCACAAGACATATAGATTTTTAACTTCGGTTCATCCCTTTGAGTCCCTGCTAGGTAACGCTGATGTCACCATACGATATTTTGAGGCTTTAAGTTAGTAGAGATGCTCTTGTTTTGAAAGAGGTCAAAAACAACAGAAAAAGGCAGACCCTTTGGAATCACAGAACTGCCTTTGCAAAGATATCCATGCCAATACTCATCTTGCTTTTGATTTCTGTTCAGATAATGACATCTCCCTCCCTTTCCCTGAAGTTTCAGACGAAATCAGAGTCTTTACTTTCCATCCTAAACTGCAGCAAGGTGTTATACGCCTTGTTAAACAGACAACCTGCTCCACACCAGAGATGGCTATATTTTATTAAGTAATTGTTATACAATATACACAGACACAAAATCCTTATACACACACTTAAATATTTTCCTAAGTATTTTGAAGACTTCTCCCAGAAGATTTGATATATAGATGTAGATATAAACCATTTTACTCGCTTGCCACTCTATAAACTACAGCTTCAGAATGTTCAGACTCTCCTCTAAATGTGATTTTTAATTATCAGCAGAGTAAATTCTTAACTGAAAAAAATAAATCTGGAAACATTTGTGTGCAGTCTTTGGCTTAAAGCATACTTAGGTAACAGCCTGTATAAATAAAAAAGGTAGTGTGGTAATTGCACCTCAGGTAAAGCAACATGCATAACATATTTAGGTCTTACTGAATCCAATTACTGAAAAATCTTTCTTCCTTTTAGAAACAGCAGTTCAGCTGAAATTTCAAAATTTCAAAATGTGGCTGTTCCTTCGAGATATTTAACCTGAGCTGCCCACATCAAATGAGCAATTACTTTTTTAGATAGCATTTCCTTTGATTAATCTTCTCTGGCCTTTTCAGTTAGAATCTTTCAAGTATTTTTAATTAAACAAAAAAACCCTAGGTAATGCTTGGCAAATTAAGGTCCTAGTGGTTTGCTTAATTTCGTCTGAGACTAGTTGTTCATGATAAATAAAAATAGTACAGATTATTAACACACAGGAGAAGAGACATGAGGGAAAGCAACCGACTAAAAAAGATGCGCAGTGTCTCTGAACTTTAACGACAAATATTTTTTTGATAAGGACCCGTGATTAATTATGTTTTATTACTCTACCAATCCACAAGGAATAACTGTGCTCTAGAAAAAAATTCTGCTAGTATTTACAACTGTCTTCTGCCTGTGCAAAGTCAGCGTAATAAGAATCCCTGGCTGATCTGTGCCCGTATATGGGTGATTGTAGGCACCACGTGGTGGGATGTAGAAAGAGGAGTCAGCCTACACTGGTCTGAGAAATTGGGTCCTAGGCTTTTCCCGCGTTTCACCAGTGCAACTGGAGAAGAGCTTTTTATTCTCATGTAGACCCTATTGCAATATAACACGAGGAATCAATCTGTTCCCCACCTCCCTAATGGAAGCAAAATTGGAAAATGATGTTCAGGTATTTCCCAGGAGGAGGAGGGAGTCATAAAGGGCCATTTCCTTGTAACTAACTGGATAGAGAACAGAAGATCTGACAAAGTGGGGCAAGATCGTCTTTGCCGACGTTGCTGCTAAAGTAATAAGGAGTGCCTTAAACAAGGTCTGGGGATGGAGACCAAAGCCTGAAAAGAAATGGAGCAATGGGGGTCAAGAGGAAATTTGTGTCGGGAAACAGGGCCAGACTGTTCTCAGAGGTTACAGTAAAATGGCTGGAGTCAATGGACACATGTTGAAGCAAGGAAAATTGCTTCAGACATTGGGATAAAAATCTTCACAGTGTGAGTGGTTTAGCATTGGAATGGAGCCCAGAGAGGCTGTGAAATCTCCAGTCTTTGAAATACCGAAAGCTTGGCTGGACAAGGACCTGAGCTACCGGATCAAGCTTGAAAATGGATCTAACTTCAAAGTTGGCTCTATCCTGGGTTGGGGGGACTGGAGCAGATGTCCTCTGGATGTTCATTCCAACCTACATTTTTCTATGATTCTGTGATACAGATCTGAACTTGCTGCGTTGAACTGGGGGAAGTGTCTACATGTTTTGAAGAACTGAATACAAGGGCTGTCTAATGACAAAGTCCGTCACTGCTTGAACTATAAAGAAATGAGAGCTGAAGAGGAGGGCAGCAGTATTGGCTGTAACATGACAACTTTTTAGTGGTAAACTGTATCTTAAGCACCAGATATGCTGCATTAAGATCCCTAAAATCCAATTGGTTCATTGATGATGGAAAGCTCACACAATGCTTCACAATGGTGGGATAAAGGAAGATAATCGGAACAGTGGAATAAAATTCTCATAAACATTCACACCAACACTCCTTAAAAAAAAAAAAAAATGAAGTGCCGTATGTGTTTCACAAAACATGTTGTACATCTCTAAATTTGCACATTATTTACTTTAAAGTGACAAGTTACTTTAAGAGAAAACTTGTATCAAGATCATTTCTGTCCATGACAGAAATGTCTGTTCTCTCCAAGAACTAATGGAAGCAGCTGAGAAGGAAGGACAGCTGTGAGAAAGGCTGAGTAGAAGTGCAGACAACACAGCCGTAATCTGGACCTCACCCTTGGTTTGGGCTGTAGAGTTGGAACTCATCTCCACCAGATGAGACACAAGATCTTTCTGTAAATAGAAAAGGAAGGAATTTTTGAAAGCATTTTTACAGACTTACCTCTACTTCTGCTCATGCTGGTGGCAGGGACATAAACAGGGTAGCTGAGCAAAAATGCCTATCACTTTTTAAAATCCCACCTTAAGATGAGGGGTAGAAAGATGAAGGAGTAGGGGAGGTCATAAGACACATAGTAAAGGTAGCACATCTAATAAATATTGTCAAGCACATCTAAAGCTTTTTCTTACTTCGCATCATACTATATTAAGGCTTCTGAATCTTATTAAGAAAGTGGTCATGACATCTTGTTCTTTTGGGCAACTTTAATGTTTTTGACAATTTGTCCAGTGCATTTTTATAAGTAAAAGTCATGCAGTAGAGTGTTTGCAGAAATACAATACAAAAAGATTCAAAAAGCGACTAATATTACTGAATAAAAATATTTGGATATTTTTGACATTATTTTACATTATGGCAGTATATTTCTTATATGGACTGTCTCCTACCTTATTCAATTTTATGAATAAATACTGCACTAGGCAAGCCAGGCTCGCAGAGTGCCTTTGAAATAAGTAATATTGCCTTCTCCCAGAAAAGTTCCCCACCAGAAAATCTAGACTTTTCCCTTGAAATCTGCTGTACACAAACTGGCCAGCTCAGAGTTAGCCAAGTAGTAAAGCAGCCCCATGAACCACACAATGATGAAGGCAGCAAGTAGAGTTCCTCTGTGGCAGGTGATAGATAAATCTGACAAAAATGAAAAGAATTTTGAAAGGTTCATATTCTGTCTTTCTCTACAGTGCTAGCTCTGGTTTACTCATCACAGCTTAACTTTGGTAAGTACATCCCCCCTACTATTCTTGCCCATGGCTAAAACAACTTTCCTATCCAACATGGAATAATTTGTTTGGTCAGTCATGTAATTTCAGCACATGCAATTAACATAAGTAATACTTTTTCTAGTCTGAGCATTGGGAAAGCCCAGCCCCCATAAAGAATAATCAAATTTGTATAATTGTAAGCGCCATTGATACAAGCTGGTTTTACTTGTTTTGTTTTGTTACTTTCTTTACAACATCTGGATTAATGACATTGTGGAAAATGAGAGCCCAAGCCATTTAAACTCAAAGCATCTACAATTCCTGATGGTGCTCAGATATTCCATTTTATTTGCTATTTGTGCACCAGCTAAACAAAAAACCTACATAAAACAGAAGGTGATTATAGTTCTGTTAGAACCATAGATTTCCCCACTGCTGCTCTTTTGGTAAATTCTATTTCCCACTCATGCTATTGGGATCAAGTGTTTATAATGTCCAAAGACTTTTTCATTAACTAGGCTCTCGGCGTCGTGGCCTCCCTGAGCTCTGGTGACTGCATTCAGCTTGGAGACAGTTTTGGAAAGTTGGGGGTATGTCGTACTTTTTTCTTTCTTAAGATGTCTGTATGGTATTTGCTTGTATTCAAATGTCAAATCAGAGTGACTTTTGATCAGCTCTTAGCTTTGTATTTGTTGCTGAGAAAGGAGAGAGAATACAAACCAGTTCCATTTCTCATCTCGGAGCAAACCTTAAACCCATGTACACCTTCACTGTTTCACTCATTTAATGCTTTTTCATCCCACCAAAAAATAAAACTTCTGTGCAGAAGTGAGTAACGCTTAAACTGAGATTTTCAAACAGGAGCCTAAATCTCATTAAATCTCAGAAAACTTTGATATATTTGATTTCTGACAATTCCAGAATTAAATGATAATACAAAGGAAATGCTTTCAAGTAAAGATGATGTTTTCAGATACAGCTCAACATGGAGCTGAGTTGCATTTTTGCATTCACCTGCCAGGCACCCACCCAGCAGTTAGAAAGAATATTGAGTTCACATCGATGCCACAAAGGAATAAGTGTAATTGAGAATCCGCTCCCATATTAATTGCCAGATTTATATAATGAGAAGGCTGGAAATACCCAGAACCACCACCCTTCTGATCAAAGACTTTAAAAAGAAGGGCTGCCCCCAGAAGCCGATACACAGATATACCTCAGTGACTCTGATGTTTCACTGATGGCTTGAGATGTTGGCAGAGTCAATAAAATTCTTAAGCATATTGACCTGTAGAAGGTCTCAACACACTGAAGTGCATTTAGCAGTCCAGCAGCTAGCTTAGGTTTTTAGTATTGCTACATTTCAATACTTTCAGATGTTTACATTTCTGATCTTTTTAGAAAGAGTGATTTGAAATTATTTATCACCAGGATCTGAGCTTCTTTGAGAGTTCCAGATAGGTAAAATAGGGGGTTTTTCCTGTCAACAAGTCAATTCTAGGTTAGTGTAACATTAGTACAAGTCAGTTGAGGATTCATTAAAGAAAAGGAGATTCAGAACAGTCATCAGTCACAGGCGTCACATTTCCAACTGGAGACACAGGCTGGGGACACATCTGCTTGTGTGGCAAGTCTGCCTGTGCTAAAGCAATGCCACTTGGGCCTGAACGGCTGCCTCTCGTCAGCCTCCAGATTAGATCAACAATAGATAGGACCTACCAGAACTTTTCCCAAAAATTCATTTCTGACGAGTCATTCATTAATATAAAAATGATGGTCTTACTTCACCAGAGCCTCAACCGTGACATTATAGAACCTTTTACTGCTAAAGCAGAAAGATTTACCACCCATCCAAGTTTCTACCTATGGCTTCGTGTACATTCAACAACATCTGACAAAACAAGGACAAGTAACATCAGCTCTAGGATAGCTCAGAAGAATGACATTAATTTTATCTATTTACAAAGACAATTTTTAGCATTTCCTAACATCGATGTGGCCAACAATTGCATTCTTTTTCACAATGCGGATTATTCTTTTACACTTACATTTCCATTCATTGTCATTTTTCTATGGTTATATTACTGTTGCAACTCGATAATGTACTTAGTTAGTAAAAACTATCCTAAGAGAAATATAAATAGAAAGCAGAAAAAAAGTATTTTCCTCTTCTTTCTAATGAACAGTAAGATCCTGATAGGTTTTTTGGCCATTAGAATAGTTTGATATATCAGTATACCTAAAACTTACTTCACTTGTATCAAGGAAAATACTCAGACATAAATTTTCCATGCATGTCTTCCTAAAGAACTCAAGAATTACAAGACAGTCAAGAAAACAATCCTAGAATTCTGGTTTTTCAGTTGATTTCTTTAAACAGTGGGATATGTGGAATTTTTTTACATTTTTATATTGTACACTGATGGACCGATAAGCATGGTGGTGAGGAGGAGGAGGAGGAGGACAATGAAATCAGAAAGATAATGAACTGGGAGATTAAGTTCTATAAGGCTTCAGAGGGACTGTTTCTCAAAATAGGCTTTTAGCAGAAGTCTAACCTTTCAAAATCTTATATTCAAGAAAAAAAAATGAAAAAAAGTTGGCAAAATCTAATTAGGAAGGATATAACCTGATTTCTGTGAAGAACAAAATGGAATAACGTCACAAGGGAAAGAACCTCCAGAGATGTATTTTAAAGAATTTCTCTCAGAAACATTAAAAAGGAAAAAGTTAAAATTAGAGCTGAAGAAAATGTTCATAGTGAGACTAAAAGGCTGGGCAGAGTTTAAAAAAAAAAAAGTTCGGAAGGTGTGTACACCTATCTTAGGCACTGATTTCCAGGACCAGGTTTTATTTACTGGTACATCCTCCCTCACCATTGCATAAAAGCGATTCTCTGTAAAAAAGTATAACAAAGAGCAGCTCTACTCATGCCAATATCTTGCCCGGATTTTCTCTCCAGCATCACTGAGAGTAAGATAAGCAAAATGGAAGCATTTTCTCTCCAAATCAATTTCTTATCCCTGATCTTAAAAATTTTAGCCATCTGCCCTTGTCAATACCAAGTTAAATTAAGTTTACAGCTCATATTTTTTACAGTTTTTAGAAAAACAATCCAACAATTTTTTCTTTGTTTTCAAATATGTTTGTGTAGATGTTTTTCTTTCTTAAAGAACTCCACTTACCCATACTCCTATAATAAGCACTGAGGAAAGAAAAGCAACGCTGTGGGATTTCCACGAGACTGATATTCTCAACTGATATGAAACTTTTCTATCTTATAGGGTCTCTTATTATGTGATTGCTCTGTTGCTCTTGATATTCCAGCAGAGGCTGGAGATGGGGCCAACTGCTCTTCTGGCTTGTTACCAAGGCAGGGGACCTCACCATAGGCTTGAAGTAAGTTGACATCTCTCAGCTGTCACACACCGTTCTCAAGGATTTGTTGCCTCCACAGAAAACACTTGCTTCCAACATTTTTTTTCCAGTGAATATACCAGGAAAGGAAAAGATGGAACAAATGTGCCACCTAATTACAGTATTACTATAGTGTGGGCACATAAGAACAAGCCATGGTATGCATGGAAATAAGTCTGAGAAACCCAGTCTGCTGCAAAGAGCAAGCAGGATAAGTCTTCAGACATTACTTGCCATAGTCCAAATTCATGGTTGTTTAAAACACATAGAACGTGAAAGAGAGCACAGTATCGTAGCAACATACAGAGGACTCATAGGTCAGCTATACCGGTTCATCTGTAGTTGTTTACTTAAAATAAATGGGGTTTTGTGAGTGTTCAGTGGGATTCCTAAATGCACATCGGCCTAGCAGAGGTTATAGCATTTGCATGTGGAAATTTGATGCAAGGCCATTACAAGGGCACAGGAGCCCTTACACACAAATCAAAGCATGAAGCACGAGTTCTTCAGACTCTGTCACAAATTCATTTGTACATATTGGCAGCTTGAATTTCAGTCCATGCATATGCATAACGTTTACTTGCCACTGAGGAAAAGGAAAGGAAAAATTGCAAATGCAATTAAGCGAGAGACTTTCCTTAAATTTGCTAAAATTCAGGGTCAAACATCCTATATTCCAGCTCCCTTACTCTCAAGAACAGGATGAGTAGGTGTGTAGTATTAGGAAGAAATGTAGATGCTGTAGGAACGCACGTAGCTGTGTATGCTCTCCACATGTTAACAAAGCTCCTAGCTGTACCTTCTATTTGCCACGGGCTTGGTGCTATGCAGGAGTAAGGGGATGCCTGTTTAGCCACTCTTTGAACAGGTTCCCCCGCCAGCTACTCTGATTGTCACTTATTTCCCAGTGCTTTTTAATAAGCTGCTCAGGACCAAGGCGTTAACACATTGCATCTGTTGGCCGATGATCGCAAGGAATGCCAAGTGCCAAGTCTGAGCTCAACTGCATCTTCCGCCGAAGTGCGGAGCCCAGCTTTGCTGGAAGCTGATTTATTGTCACCGGGCAAGGGTACAGGTCAGGCAATTCTCTCCACTATCTGGCCCATCTCACCTGGGGTGACCACACAACCCTTGAGAAAGGGAGATGTGCCTGACCAATATACCTCTAAATCCCAGTATCCCAAGGCTTGTAACAGGTAACACTGCGCCTGCTTCCTTTCATTGCGTATTTTTTACTGACTAATATCAGAAAGAGCCTAATTTACGCCCTCTTCGTCATACACTTCAACGTAGTAGACTTTTGATAATGGACCAAATCTACCTCCCTTGATTCTGTCACAGGTGGGGGTGAAACCCAGAGTTCCTGATCCACGCCGAATCTGTTGAATGGACAGCTTGAGTGGGGAGATAAAAATCACCATATGGGATATGTTGTGCCGTGGAAATCCTTGTGACTACATGAAATTTAAAATAACCTGGAGGGTTATAATCTGGTTATTTTTCTCAGTAAATGCTTGAAGCAAAGTTAATTGGGCTGTCTAAATAATTTGGCAATACAATTTTGTAGTGCTCAGAAATGTACAGGCAAACATTTACTAGAGAGATTATATTTACCAATAGATGCTTAATATTTACTGGTGCACGCAGAAGTCCTCAGGAAAGCCCATCAGCTCTTAATCTTGGACATTCTAACAAGAACGTTTCCTGCAAAAACTAAACCAAAAATTATATTCTAAAGGAGAGAGAAAAGGTGACACAAACAGCGTGGAAGAATTTAGAACTAGAAAATAACACCAGAATCACTAAGTCCCTGCTTCCAAAACCCAGGCAGCAAGGTCGATGCAGCAGGTGCGGGAGTTGTTAAGCACCCTGTAGGGTCACACCCTCGCTGCTTGTCATCAGACTTGGGACAAGTTTTCTGGGACCAGTTTTTATTCTCTTACAATACTGCATGTTCAGGTCAACCAAAATTGTTTGCAAAATTGATATGCTAGGTCTCAAGTTTTCTGACATCCTAGAGGAATGTTATCATTTACAAAATACTGAAATGGACTATTTCTATTTCTGTTTTTTTGCATTTTTTCAGAAAGGATATTTATCAGATGCACACCAGATAATTTGGTTGGCCTGGCTGGCCAGATATAGCCAGTCCATTTGTAATTAAAAGACTCATTAAACTCTTAAGCAGTTTTTAATTTTTTTACTTAGAAATACTTTTTCAATAAACTTCTACTATGTAGGAATGGATATAATATCCATCTGAGCTTTAAAATAATAGATAGTACTCAAACATATCAAAACAAGTTGATACACTACAGCATTTTGCCATCACTATTTTTATTGGTTTCTGATACCTTGGATGCTAATTCTGTATTCTTCTCATGATTATGTCTGTGTTTGTGGATCTGCAGCTGAGATATTCTGCTGTGAGAATTGCAGTGATTTATCTTTCCTTCTTCTGTGACATGATGAGGAAGAAAAAAAGCGTCTTACAATTTTTCTTCAGAAAACAATTTTACTTGGGCCTCCAACAATCAGTTAAAGTTGTCTTTTACATTCTAATTTAAATTTCACCTTTAACAATGGAGGTTTAGGAGTGACTTTGCTTCACATAAGCGCACAGATGGCTTAAAGAGACTTCTGTAACACAGAGTAAAGTCTCTCTGGTTAGGGAACGGGTTCTGTCTTATTAATACTGTATGTTGCAGTCTGCCTGCATGCAAAAAAAATGTACTTGCCGCCCTCGCCTTGTAATAGCCTCTTAAGCGCAAAAGAAATGAATTTAAAATGTAAAAAGTGGTACTTTTCATAGCCTTCGGAAGTATTTTCATGAGCTGCATGGTGACGCATTGATCTATGTTTTATAGCACTGGGTAGCCCAATGTATGTATTTTTAATGATTTGGAAAGTGCTCATAAACTAGAATCCCCATCCTGTAATAGTTCATGACTGCGTGTAAAAGCAAGCAGAATCCATTATTTCAAAGGGAGCGTAAGAGAGAAACTTGCTTAGAAATACCTGTATCGGCACTGCCAGTAAAGTCAGGAACTTTTTATTCTGATTTCAAGCTAGCTGTATTCTTGTGTAAGATACGGGGTTTTAGATTCCTCGCACTCGGACACCCACAAGAGAATTTAATTCACCTAGTACCAAAATTCTTTGGAGGTCTTGGGCACATGCAACCAGCTGAAGTTCAGCGAGTTACGTATATCAGGTGAGCTGTGATAGTTGTTCGGAAGCAGGTGAGAGCTAAGCTGACTCACTGATCACAGGCTACAAAACTTCGCGCCTACACGGTTAATGTGTCTCAAACGGTGCCAGGGAATTTAAGAGTCAGTAACTTTATCTGAGTCCTACCTGTAAGTGTAGGGGCTTTTGCATTAGGGCCTGTCCTGCCGTTCTTTCCACAGGATAGTCTTCAGTACAGTAACGGGGATAAGAGCTGTTTTCCCAAACACGGATGGACAGATCTAGGCTTTTCACACTTGTCTCAGCTCAGTGGCTGCGCCCATGTGAGGTTCTATCAATAATTAAGGCTATGTAATGCTCCTTTGTGCTGTTCATTTACCAGTTCAACAAATTCTACCTCTTTTATCAGCTGCTATGAATTATCAGGCATTCTGAACCATTGCAGAGGAAATACATATTTCTTCTTATTTTTAATGAAGAATAAATAACAAGTTACCTGTGCATTCTAGGGATGAAACTTGGCTACTTTTCCAACAATCGATTTTTCTGAAGCACTGAGTAAACTAAAAAAGCTTACCCAAAATACCATATACCTGATTATTTATCTCCTGTGAAGTATATCTGACCTCATTAATGTGGTATAATAGCCTTTCTCAGTATTTCATTACATATTTCCTCACAGTACCCCTACAATCAGGCTCACGATATTAAACAACTAGTTAATGGAGAACTGAGATACAGGATACACCTACGTGGTTTATTCTCAGAAAGATATGAACCTGCTCTGCCTGCACTCAAAGCCCACTAAAACCAGTATGAGTTAATGAGGCACTAAGGCCAGGCTTAGTATTACTAAAGCAGAAACACACCTTCATGTCGCAGCTTACTCGTGTCTGCTGGTAGCACAGGTAGATCAAAGTTCAAGTCTGCTTGCACTGTAATGTATAGAAACACTTCAAATCCTAAACTCTCAAAGGCCATGCAGGCTTTATATCATCGAGTACTACAAATCCTAATTTTTAGTACGTGCCGCAGACAGGAATCCGTAGTCCTAAATTAGATACTCTGACCTCAGCTTACAGTGCACCAGGAAAATGCAGGTGCTGGGGATTGCAGAGCCAACACTTTAAGCAGGGATCCATTTAAGTCAACCAAGCTGAGGTCCAAGCTGCCCCTGAAATGGTAAACTCTGGATGTGGGGAGTACCCCTCTTACCAGGGGAGATTATGGCCAGAGGAGAGCATTATGAGATCTCACTTTTCCCCCCAGCACCCCATGAACAAAAGGTTAAAGCTCTCAGGTAGGAAGCTGCAGGAATTTACTTTTGTCTGATCCGGAGAACATTCACTTGTAAGCATGCATCTTGGATCGGCTGGATTATAAATTCATAATACATATACACTGTTGCAAGAATGGCTTTCAAATCTTGAGGTTAAAATCCCGAAACAACCCTTTTCAGCTGCATCACTACTAGACTTCCCTTCTCCAGGCTGCCCTGAGAACGACGCTTTATCCACGGCGTTACAGATGCACAGGTTGCACTTTCTCTCCTATGCACATCAGACTTTGTAATCAATTTTTTTCCAACCTCAGTTACTGTATTTCTGCCTCCCGATTTGCACACAGGAAGAACCAGGGACCTATAGAATGACTGGGGCTAATGGGTTACAGATCACCAAGGGAAGGAAAGGGTGCAAAAATGACACCTCTGTCCTTGTTTCTCCTCCTGGAGTTCAGCTCACTTTGGGTCCTCAGGCAAAGGAGCAGATGCTCTTCACTGACTCATTCCTTCTTTTTGCCAAACAGCTGGGATAAAGGAGAAGCAAATTACATCTCTCCTCAGATGACAGGGAAAGGAAGAGGAAAACCATTCCATGACTTTCCTTAACTCATTATGGACTGGAAATCTCAGATTCTGTCTCCTGGGCTAGCATTAGAAAATGGTTTAGTCCTAACAGTCTCCTCTATTCTGCAGCCTGTACTAGCTGCATCATTTTGCACAAGGAGTCAAAGCATTCAGACGTTAAAATCATGTTATGGTTTCACAGAAAAGAAGCTTGCAGACATTTACAGAGGCATGGGAAAAATAAAATCAGTTTCCCAGACATTTTTGAAGGTGTTTGAAGGAGGCATTAATGCATCCTTGTGTAGTGGGTTGACACTGGCTGGACACCAGGTGCCCACCAAAGCCGCTCTGTCACTCCCTCCTCAGCTGGGCAGGGGAGAGAAAATGCAACGAAAGGCTCGTGGGGCGAGATAAGGACAGGGAGATCACTCAGCAGCTACCGTCACGGGCAGAACAGACTCGACTTGGGGAAATCAGTTTAACTTATTACCAATCAAATCGGAGTAGGATAACGAGAAATAAAACCAAATCTTAAAACCTCTTCCCCCCACCCCTCCCCTTCTTCCCGGGCTCAACTTCACTCCCCATTTCTCTCCCTGCTCCCCCTGAGCATCGCAGGGGGACGGGGAATGGGGCTGGGGTCAGTTCATCACACGTTGTCTCCGCTGCTCCTTCCTCCGCAGGGGGAGACTCCTCACACTCTGCCCCTGCCCCAGCGTGGGGTCCCTCCCACGGGAGACAGTCCTCCACGGACTTCTCCAACGTGAGTCCTTCCCACGGGCTGCAGTTCTTCACGGAATGCCCCAGCGTGGGTCCCTCCCACGGGGCGCAGTCCCTCAGGAACAACCTGCTCCAGTGTGGGTCCCTCCCACGGGGCACAGTCCCTCAGGAGCAGACGGCTCCAGCGCGGGTCCCTCCCACCGGGCGCAGTCCCTCAGGAACAACCTGCTCCAGCGTGGGTCCCTCCCACGGGGCGCAGTCCCTCAGGAACAACCTGCTCCAGCGTGGGTCCCCCCATGGGGCGCAGTCCCTCAGGAACAGACGGCTCTAGCGTGGGTCCCCCGCGGGGTCACAAGTCCCACCAGCAAACCTGCTCCAGCCTGGGCTCCTCTCTCCACGGGCGCACAGGTCCTGCCAGGAGCCTGCTCCAGCGTGGGCTTCCCATGGGGTCACAGCCTCCTTCAGGCATCCCCCTGCCCCAGCGTGGGCTCCTCCATGGGTGCAGGTGGGGATCTGCTCCCCCGTGGGCCTCCATGGGGCAGGAGCACAGCCGGCCTCACCATGGGCTGCACCACGGGCTGCCGGGGAATCTCTGCTCCAGTGCCTGGAGCACCTCCTGCCCTCCCTCACTGACCTTGGGCTCTGCAGGGCTGCTGCTCTCACATATTCCCACTCCTCTCTCTGGCTGCGGTTTTCTGTTGCGCAGCAACTTTTCCCCCTTCTTAACCGTTACCCCTGAGGCGCTGCCACCGTCACGGATGGGCTTGGCCTTGGCCAGCGGTGGGTCCATCTTGGAGCCGCTGGCGTTGGCTCTGTGGGACATGGGGGAAGATTCCAGCAGCTTCTCACAGAAGCCACCCCTGCAGCCCCCCTGCTACCAAAGCCGGGCCATGCAAACCCGATACGCCTTGGTTGATACATTGGGTCACAGTAGGAAATAGCAAATTAATTCTGTATCAGAAAATACTTCTGCTTAGATTAATCCCTTCTCATGTAATGTTTACCAAGAAAGATTAAGACCTCTGGGAATATTTGTACTTTGTTTAGACAGAGCAGATCATTGGCCACTTTATTAGTCAGCACTGGGAGGACGGAAGGGACGGGCTGTAAGAAATATCATGTTGTTACCTAGAGATAATACAATGGAAAACCAAATCAAATTTGTTGAGATTCTTTTGTAATAATTCATACATTTTCCCACTTAGCTTGCATAATTATATCTTCTTCCTCCTCCATTCTTCAGATGTTAAGGTAATAAATAAAAATAATAGTGTCCTCTGTAAGCCCAGCAAGGTTTCACATATCTTTTTTTTCTTAAAATCAATTAAAAGAAGACAGCAAAATTGAGTCTTTTTTATGTCGTTCAAGGACAGCCAATGAAAGATTATTTATTATTGGATTAAAACACAGGAAATTTCAGCCCTATTGTCTTAGGTAGAAGCAAGTAATGCTTTGAAGATCTTACAACCCAGACAAATGGCTAAACACATTTACAGAGAAGTGGAATGCAGAGGCACTTCAAGGTTAAAGAGAGATCTAAAATAATCTTCAGCACAGCACAGTCCAGGACTCCTGTGCTTTCTACCTGCACTGACTGCCCAGGACCTTCCACACCAGAGTCTCTTTCCCAGCATGAGCCACAGTGTGCTAGAGACGAGGAGGCTATTACTGGAAGTCCTCGCTGGATACATCTGACCTACCCATAGTATAGCACAGAACAGGGAAAAAAAAGGAGATATAAGTCAACCAAACAATTCTTAGAGACGCTGTGCAAAAAGCATCTGTCTTAAAAGCACCTATGTCTCCAGTTTTGGACAGGATGACACCATTGATGGAATGAAAAGTCCAGACCTCCATGAAGAGCATATTTTTTTTTCCCCCTCAAAAAAAGATTAATCCAAACGCTACTGCAGTAAAAGAAAAATTTCCCTAAAAAAACCTTAAAGTTCTAGAGGAAGTTCTTTGACCAGCTACCTAAAGGAACTGTGCATTGAGCATAACGCCCTCCCAGCCTACCCATGGTTGTCTCCCTTACAGACCTCTAATGAACAGCTCAATACTCTGCAAATTGTCTCCTTTGTGTCCCAGGTTTCCCCAGAACCTATCCAGATCTTCAGCATTATATTGTCATAGATCATTTTAACAGCGTTGTTCATGGCTTTCCCTGCTGTATAAATGGAATGCTGTCTCCAATGCATCTAGTGATACAGAGTTGAGTTTTCTTTATTCCTATGCCTTATCTGTCTCAAAATGAAGAACTGCCTGACTTCAGCTGTTTCTCTGCATTCCCTCCATCCTCTGTGTTTCATTTTTTGTGAAGCATTGCCCTTACTTCCTAAGCAGAAGGTCCACCTTTAACTCTGCATCCACATTCTGACGTTTCAGCACCATCTTTCTAAAGAATACAGCTGTTATTACTAAAGACATCCATAAAATGTGAGCCTGATTCACGTGTAAAAGAGACTTTGTGAAGGATAACCAGTAAATATAAAGGATAACTAGTAAATATAAAGGATAACCAGTAAATTACTCATAAGATCAGTATGGCTCATTTGGCTTTAATCCTTCAGTGCCTCATTTTCTCCATCTTTAAACAGGTTGCGGGAAGGGCAATAACTGGTGGTTCAGAAATAAAGTAACAGGGCTACCTCTAAACCATATCACTACTGTGTAATATTTTGTGCCCGAGTCCTGAATACAGAATTTTGCTTTCATGAATAATGATAATACCTAGCTCTTACGCAATGTTTTGCACCAGTAGAGTTCAAAGTGATTTATAAAAAAGCAAAGAACAACTGAGGCTAACTTGGTTAGTTTGCTTAAAGGAAAGAAGTTTACCTTAAAATATAACAGTAAGATATAAATTAGAATTACACCACTGAATTTTCACACTTTTCCATGCTCCTAGAAGTTATATGTCAGCGTGACTAGGATTTTATGGAAGCTCCAGAAGCCAGCTTTCTGTGGCTAGAAAGGGCACTGCTAGCAGAAGAAACCATTCACAAGTGCACTTCTTCCAAAGCCATTTCTGGAATTTGCCTCTCCTTCCCTGAACTGCCTTCTCCCTCCATCCCCGGGGCAGCACCCAGCCTGCTCATTTACCACCGCCTTCCGTGGCAAGCAGCCCCCGCAGCTGGAAGAAGAGTTTTCTTACATCAGTGAGGTTTAGACTCCAGGGAGTCCCTCTAGAATCTCTTCAACTCACTTATTTCCCCCATTTTTTTTTTTTTTTTAACCCACAGATGTAAATTACCATCTCTTGTATATGCACAAAAATAATGCAGAAAAAGCAATTATTATTGCTCTTCAACTGTATTGTTCATTTCTATCAAGTGTTCTGAGTTGAAGTATGCAGGAAAGGCTTTATATAAAACAAATTTGCACACAGTGACACCAGCCTTCCTTGAAGGAGTAATTGTCATGCATAAATCAATGGACACATATCCAAGATGCAGAGAAACTCAACTAGAGTTCTAAGTATCTTCTTTTTAAATTTGAAGTAGGATCAAAGAGGTTTTCCTGTGGTCTTTGGCTCATTACCCGCTTATCCAAACAGAAGTATGACACCAGCTCACTTGCCAAGTACAGTCTGAAATCACTCAAGACTACTGACAAGTACAAAGGCCTAATGTTTTTCAGATACAAATCAAACCGATCCAATTGAGCAACGCAGTATTTCCTATCCAGCGTTTCAAAGGCTGCCAGAGCAACCGGGTGGCCAAGCTGGAACGATACTTTCAGCATCCTCCGTGCCGAGGGTGTGACAGATCTGCTCTAACCCAGCAGCAAGCCTGGCTTCCCAGTATATTTAACAGGGGACAGACGTGATACCACAACACTGCCGCCATTATAGCCATCACCTGCAGGCTATGACCTCCATATTGAAAAATAGACGTGTTGATCGCTGCAGAAGGCACCTGCTGAAGAGGCAGTGAGCAGCTCTGAGGGGCATCTAGGGCTTTTACAAAGATTCAAATTCATTTCTTAATCTATTTGGGGATCCCACTTTCACAAGCAGGTGCCTAGAACACAAGAAGGAAGGCTGGACATGACCTAACGTAATTCCAAAGTACAATTCAGTGCTTATACGCCAAAGTCAATTCATTCTGTATTTTTGTGATAATCCATTGCAGTGACTTTTCATAATCAAACGATATTTCACCCTCTCCTCCAATAGCAATTACCACCTTCCCCCTCCATGGGATGCTTTTAAACTTCAGGCTGCAAGTACACCTAATGTGCTACATTGCAATAAAAAATGGGCGTACCTTCAAAGCACTGCGCTTCCTTAATAGCTTCAGTCAAAACAGTACTTAATTTCGTGAACTTATCTCACGGGAGCTAACTCCTGAGAAAGGCTTCGTAAGCATATTTGAGATGGCTGGATGCACCTGGTGGTTACACTTTTTATTCAATCACCAAAGATTACTCAGTGGGCTTCAGGGAGTAAATTGCTTCTTTTGCAGTATCTTTTCTTGAGCATATGGCTCATGTGATGGCAGTGATCTGTTTTCTCAAGCACCAAACTTACTTTGACTCCAACAACCACAAAACCACTTAATCAAAGTGAGTTGAACCCAGAGACCAGCCTATAATTCAGGGATAAGAGAAAGCAAGTTTTATTGTACTTAAAAGGCGGAGTTAATACAATTATCTGTGTGTCTGGGGAGATTACTGGAGTTTGGCTTCATATTATCATGCAGAAAATTTTCTTTTGCCTTAAGTGTGTCAAATATGTGTGTCAATCAAGTGTCTTCTGCAAAGGGGGAGGGTCTGTTAGACTAATTTGAAACTTGTCATTTTCAATCTTAAACCCTGCACCCTTGACTCTTACACAAATGGGTTTCTTGTGGACCTTGAGGATTGCCACTCAACAGTGACCTATTTGGATAACCCCCTTCACTGTACCTTTTTGGCATGACAGTCCACACAGACGTCTACACGCCCATCAGTTCTGATAGTTTTGTGTCTAAAGCTTTGTGTCTAAATTTGGACAAGACATGTCTGTGTGTCCAGAGACGGGCAACGGAGCTGGGGAGGGTCTAAAGCACAAGTCCTATGAGGAGCGGCTGAGGGAACTGGGGGTGTTCAGCCTGGAGAAAAGGAGGGTGAGGGGAGACCTTCTCGCTCTCTACAACTCCCTGAAAGGAGGTTGGAGGGAGGTGGGGGTCAGTCTCTTTTCCCAAGTAACAGACCACAGAACAAGAGAAAATGGCCTCAAGTTGCGCCAGGGGAGGTTTAGATTGGATATTAGGAAACATTTCTTCACTGAAAGGGTTGTCAAGCACTGGAACAGGCTGCCCAGGGCAGTGGTGGAGTCGCCATCCCCAGGGGTATTTAAAAGACGTGTAGATGCGGAGCTTAGGGACATGGTTTAGTGGTGGGCTTGGCAGTGCTGGGTTAACAGTTGGACTCAATGATCTTAAAGGTCTTTTCCAACCTAAATGATTCTATGATTCTATGGTTCCCCCTTTGAAAGGGCCCATGGATTCCACAAGTCATTTCCCATATGTGGATGCTGAAGTCAGCCATGGATTTATCTTGTATTTACATGTCACTAGCATATATGTACTTTACACATACTGTCTCATATGAGCAATAGGGCATATCTGCCTGGAAGAAATTTAAGGCACAAAAGCATATATACTTTTCCTCTGTAGCAACCAGGTCCTGACTGGGAGAAAAAAACTGCCATGAATACTTTGGAAGAAAGAGATTGTAATTAGCACCAAGACTGATAGGCCCAGAATTAACTTGTTAAAAAAAATAAAAATAGAAAAGAAGCAGCAGCAATATAAAGAGACTAACTTCTGTTTTTCTAAGTAAAAAGGATGTCTCAAAGAGCTAGCTGTGCTATAGGGAGTCTTTGCATGAGTAATTGGGGATTTATCAAAGCTTTTAGCTTTAACTTTTAAAGAGAAGATAGAGGCAGATGAAAGGAAAAACAGTGATAAGCTGATGAACGTGATGGTAGGACCAGAATGGAAGAAAAAGAAGAATTAATGGACAGCTATGGCAGCCTAGAGAAGCAACCTAAGAGTAATCCCTTGAACTCTGGGAGCTCAACGCAGTTGTGACCAGATTCAGGTGAAGGGGTGGAGATTGCAGAGCAGCCTTCAGGGAGAAAACCAAGAAGGGTAAAGATGAACTGAAAGCACGTGATGATTGTGAAAATGGCATTCAGACTTGGGGTAAGGTCAAGGGGTAGAACGTACCCCGGGTCTCCTGTTTCAGTAGGTCACAGCCCTGCATCTAGTAGCATACAAGGAGGTCCTGGTATTCTGCTTTTAATGTCTGTCAGTGGGTGGTTTCTTCATCCATTTCTCTTCTCTGACCTGGGGCTGCACAGTCTGTGTCATTTAATGAACACACAAATACTTCAGAAACAAAAAACAAATAGGAAGACTAGTTACCAGCTCCCTCTGCGCCATAAAGGTGTCACTACTTCATTCATTTGCCACTCAGGATTTTGCATACAGTGATTAATACATAGAGGATACCCTCCAGTTCCTACCTGGGCTTCATTGCACCCTTGTAGACCCTCACAGCCCTATCCACAAATTAAAGCGATTCCACTCAGCCTGAAACAGACAGTGTGGGTCCAGCAGTTTGTTATACTTGGTTTTAAAGTGAAAGGCGAGAGACTGTAAGGATGAACTGAGGAAGAATAGTCCTTTTGCTTTACTGCTGCTTTTTCCTTTCCATTACTCATTTCTAGAAATGTTCAGAATAGATCTATCAGAAATTGGGAGTAACAGAAGTAGTTAAATAGGGTTAGATTCCAAGATTAGGAATCTTGAACAACTTTTCCATCAAGAAATCCTCTTTCATATCTGGCATTTAAAAGTAAGCTAGTTTTCAGTGTAAGACATGACACAGCTTTAGCATGAAGCACTGCCTAGCTAATCTCCACAGAATCCTCCTTGTTAGCAGAATGCCAAGTTCAAATCCACATGAATGTGCTGGTTTTGGCTGGGGTAGAGTTAATTTCCTTCCCAGTAACTGGTACGGGGCTGTGTTTGGATTTGTGCTGGAAGCAGTGTTGATCACACAGGGCTGGTTTCGTTACTGCTGAGCAGGGCTGACACAGAGCCAAGGCCTTTGCTGCTCCTCACCCCACCCCACCAGCGAGGAGCTGGGGGGACACAAGGAGCTGGGAGGGGACACAGCCGGGACAGCTGACCCCGACTGACCCCAGGGATATTCTACACCATATGACGTCATGCTCAGCATATAAAGCTGGGGGAAGAAGGAGGAAGGGGGGAACGTTTGGAGTGATGGCGTTTGTCTTCCCAAGTAACCGTTAGGCATAGAATCATAGAATTGTTCTGGTTGGAAGAGACCTCCGAGATCGTCGCGTCCAACCATTAACCTATCACTACCAAGTCCCCCACTAAATCATATCCCTTAGGGCCTCATCTAAACGCCTTTTGAATACCCCCAGAGATGGGGACTCCACCACCTCCCTGGGCAGCCTGTTCCAGTGCCCGACAACCCTTTTGGTGAAGAAATTTTTACGAATGTCCAATCTAAACCTCCCCTGGCGCAACTTGAGGCCATTTCCTCTTGTTCTGTCGTCTGTTACTAGGGAGAAGAGTCCGACCCCCATCTCTCTACAACCTCCTTTCAGGTAGTTGTAGAGAGCAATAAGGTCTCCCCTCAGCCTCCTTTTCTCCAGAAAAATGATGGAGGATGCTGCATGATGGAGCCCTGCTCTCCTGGAGATGGCTGAGCACCTGCCTGCCCATGGGAAGGAGCGAATGAATTCCTTGGTTTGCTTTGGTTGTGTGCGCGGCTTTTGCTTTACCTGTTTAACTGTCTTTATCTCAACCCACGAGTTTTCTCACTTTTACCCTTCCGATTCTCTCCCCCATTGCACTGGCAGTGAGTGAGTGAGCGGCTGCGTGGGGCTGAGCTGCCGGCTGGGGTTAAACCAAGACAATGAAAAGTCAGGAATTTTACCCATACACAGCTTAATAGCATAAAAGCTGTTGAGAATAGAATGCAGTTTCATTATTAGCAATCTTGGGCATCTTCCAAGGAAGGAAAGAATTAAACTGCTATTAAACAAAATAGGTCAAAGTGTACTGTTTTTATCATAGAGCACAGATCACTACAGAAATACTTTTCCTTTTGATGCCTCTCTCTGGTCTACACATCTGCCATGATTAAGTTATTGGACTGCAAAACAACTTTCCCCCTCCCGTTCATTTACGTCTCTCTTTTTGCTTGTAAAATACTTTTTATCTTTCCAAATAGCCTATTTGGAGTGTTTGTGTCCAGTTATTCTGGGAGTTACTGTTTGGGATAGGAAATAGCTAAAGAAAATATTTTTTAAAAGCACAGAAACACACAAGGGAAATCAGACCCTTCACAAATAATGATTTAATAAAAACTATGTATTTTGGCCATAACCTCTAGAAACAGATGTCTCCATTTTCAGTACTGTACAGGCTAAACATATTATCACACCTAATTATTAATTACTAACCGTTCACTGAGTAACCTCAGTGTCAATTTTTCTACATACTTGCAGAGACTACCAAACTTGTTATTCAGTCCATGCACATCCTGGAGTGTTACGAGATCATGATTACCCAATTTCCCTCCTATTTACTTTTAGTTTTATCCTAAGTGAATATTTTTAGGCTAATCAGTATCTGTTAAATCAAAGCAGCAATTCCCTCTCATCAGCTCATGTAAGCCTTCACTTTCAGCATTTAACTGTGCAGATCAGAAGAGCCACCTATATTTAATGTAAGTTCGGGAACGTTTGCCATATGAGGACAGAATATGCCGAGAAACTTGTTTTAAAATGCGTGCAGCATTCAGCAACAAAAGCACAGAATGACACAGTATATATCACTAAATGTTAAAAAAAAAAAAAAGAAGTTATAGAAAAGGACATGCTCTTACTTTGCCTCTTATCAAAAAGTTCATTTATTAGCCATCAGAGAGAGTAACGACATTCAGTGGGAAGGAGGAACAGACACAGTGTAAGTCTCCATTGTCACAGGACGTGCTGAGCAGGTGGTAAATCCAAAGGGATTAGAACTGTTCTGTTAATCATTAAGTTATAAATAGTCCCAAGATTTCCCTGAAGGGAGACTTGGTAAGGTAAGGCAAATTAGGCTGGGAGTTTAGGTCATGTATATGTTGGTGCTGTGACGCTTTTAAGTTCAAGTGGCAGAATATTTTTGGTGTGTGCATCATTGCTGAGAATTGCGTTTCTCCTGTGAACGATATAACCAAGATCGAAAATATGTTCACTTTTTTAATTTATAGCTTTTCATCTATAAACCCTTGTGAATATTTTAATGAAAATTGAAATATTTTGGTTGAAAAATCTTTTTGTTCAAAAGCCATTCTGATGGAAATCTATTTGCAAGATTTTTTTGCCTGGCATGCATTGCAGAGAAGTTTGAGACAAACCCTGTAGAGACTGAAACTCTCAAAACCCAGGAGTACTTTGCTAATATCAAAATGAAACCAAACCAATTTAATTAATTGCTGAAGCCAAGTGAAGTAAAACGCTGTGCAAAACCACCGTAGCTTGTGAAAAGCCATTCGCATAGACGGATTGCCACGCAAGATTGACTCAGAAGGATGCGTTGGCAGACAGGCAGCTCAGGTAACCCCTGCGCTGTGGGCAAATAAAATCAGTACAGCTGGCAACCAGAGAGGACTCAGAATTCATTAATAAAATTCCAACTTTGTGCTCTGAAAGACTGCATTGCTCGCCGCCTGGAGAGAGCATACGAAGGAGGGCTGTCAGCAAAGCGTGCTGAGACCACAGCCTCCGCGCTCAACCTGTGAGGGGAACCAAATTTGGTTCTTACTTACCTGAGACGTCCACCTACTTCTGTCAGGTCACTCTAAGCTAGCCTATAATTACAGAACTGCTGCTACTGGTAGGGTGTTTAAATAATGCCCGAAATTACACACAGATTTTAAGGATACAGTGATATACGTGTCATACACACAAGAGAAGATGCAGACCTAAGTTAAACAATGAGCTATCTAGCGTTGTAAAACTTTGAATGCAGCCAAACAGCTGTCAAAAATGAAAAGAAAAACCTCGCATTGTTCGGAAGCTGATTTGTAAGGCTTTGAGCATGGCTAGATTTCAGAAAATACTGAAAAAATATCACAGAACTGGACTCAGGGCGGGGAGGGGGGGGGGGGGGGCGGGGGAGCTGTTGACCCCATCTAACTGAAGAATCAAATACAACCATATGACAGGGTGATCTACAGATCTGCATCTCTCAGTCTGTCCTCTCCACACTTGGGCATCTAAAGGTTTATGCCAAAAAACCCCCAGAAATTAAAGAACATTTGTTTCTATTGCCTTGCAGCTGTTCAGACTTAAAGAGCTCCATACAAACAATTAGACCTCATAATATTTATACAAAATGAAATTACTGAAAGTTTTGGTGTTCACTTGTCCCTTCTCTGCAGATTGTAATTTTTCACCCGCAGCTCCTTACAGCGCAATTAAGTCGGTGGCAGCTCTGACTAGAGGGATCATGAGATGAACAATAGCATTAGTTCTGTGATAAATCTCAAGGTTTTGTGCTGAGCTGGTGGAATTAGTACGGCAAATTGCAAGTGATGGATGTAAATGATCCGAGGAATCCCAGCCTGGAGCACGTAACTGCCTGTGAATTGGCTGAGTGTTTCTGCCTCTGGAGATCCTTTGCAGAGCACAAGGCACCTGCAGGCGGAGGAGCTGTGGGCTGTGTTCCACACCCAGCCACCGACTCGCTGCATGGCCTCAGGTGAGCCTCTCCCCTTTTCTGTGCCTAAATTTCAGCCTTCATCTTGTCAAATTAGTAAATTATTAACAAAAGGCCCTTCCCCCTCCCCAATCTAAATCGGTGAAGTCCTTTCTCACATGTGGTCTTCATTACACATACGTAAGTGTTCATAATAACTGTTTCCCATTCACTGGTTAGCTTCCTACTCCATAAACTTGTTTTAATATTGTTTGGGGTTTTTTTCTTAGTCTGTTTAAAGACCAAGATAATGACAGTATAAACAGAAGCACTTTCAGAGGAAAAAGATGTGGTGCTATTATCTGAATGCTTTCCATTTTCCCTTTCATTAACCTTCTGTGATACAAAACTGCTGCAAAGTCACTTTGTGTGATGTACTGGCGAGACAGAAACTCACCCTTTTCCAATCACTTGGAAAGAGATTATATCCATGTTTTCAGAAAGAAGTACTAGTATCCAGACAAGTATGCCTATGTGCCCGAGTGTCTTTCAGCATTAGGAAGTGTTTGTGTGGGGACCTTTGCTGCAGAAATTTAACCCTGGCAGAAGGACCAGGCCAGGGATGTTCCCATCAGCCTTGCTGGGATGCCAAAACTGAACGTGTGGCCAATGCTGTGGTACCCCGCTATGACAGTCCTCAGTCTCCTGCGTGAATTTGGTGTGTTAACTACCCACAGCTCCATTTTTTCTGATTTCAAGTAACATGTTTACCAACCAAGTCCGTGTTGGAGCTGGTGAAGATTGCAGTTGATAGACCTGTAGCAACTGTCGTGGGTTGGATGGAAACATGACAAGCCAAAACATCTTTGATAAGCTCAGCATAGTTTGGATATAAGCCCTGGCCATTAGGTTCTGATCTCAGACTTCTTGTTATGGCCTGTCTTTTAGGACAGCCCAGATCTGCAAATTAAAAACTTCAGTGGGCATCAAGCCTTGCTGCCTTAGCAATGGATCTGGCAGCACACGGAGATCTAATTGCAGTGCTCGGACCATGGCACACATCCTTGAAAATCACTTCAAGAGCTACACTCCAGCTCCACTGCAGCTGCTCACACCCACCACCTTTTATACTTCAAGAAGGTGCAAGAATGGGGAAAAAAGACAAGGTCTGATTTGATTCTGGGGACAGCATTGGTGTCTGGATTAAAGCTCTGCGAATTCCTCTTATGTCCCTTACACAGAAGTAGCACAGCTTCTGCAGGTTGGAAAAAATTCAGAATGATACACCCATTTGTGGACTTACTGAAGTATTTGAGTAAATTCCCGAGATCTCGTTTCATTTCTAATGTGCTCGTGAGTATACAATTCATACCACCAAACCTGGTTTTGCAAGTAACCTTTTGTCCAACTCATGGGTTTTAAATTTTTAATCAAGTTACCTGATACAAGGCTAGAGCTTAATTTAAGATGACAGAAGGTAAGGCTGGTTCAGTCTTTCAACACAAATGAAGATTAAATCCGCACTTGCAACACAAATCCAAAGCCCGCCCAGATATTCTGAGCCACTCCAAAATTCCTATCAACTTCAATAGGAGTTTCAGGATTTGGCTGTTCCTCATCACTTCTTTCAAAATAAACTGGTAGGTGCAAGGCTTTGAGCCACATTAGTCAGATCCTTATTAAAAAGGTAGTAAAAAGCTTAATGTGTATAGCTCTGTCCTACACAGGTTATTAGGATAAGGCCATAGGAGACAAACTGTAGAAGCTGTTAAAACTGTTTACATCCAGCTACAGTAATTCACATCACACAACTGGTGACATGAAATGGTTTTGCCTTCCTAAATGATGGTTTTAAAAAACCCAAATTGTTAGATTTAACTGTACAAGAACGACACCTCTCAGATAATGATGAAAGAGGAACAGAACATTTTTAAATTTCTGTATATCCAAGATAGAAAAAGGATGAGAACTGAGATCTGAAATAAACAAGTTACTACATGAGACCAAAATCTGGAGAAGTTTAAAAAAATATAATAAATTTCAAATAAAATACTAGAAAATATTCCTTATTCTGATATCTCTCAAATTGGAAAACTTTCCCATGGAAAACAGTGCAGTCTTTGTTCTGTTAGCAAGATGGACAAACTTAACTATTTAATGCAGACCTTCTACAGACTGTAAGAAATTAGAGGTGAAAAACTATTACTTTCAGTTCAAATTTTCTATAGCCTGAAAATTGAAGATTCATCTCTCTGTTTTGTACTGGAGTCCCTATCTGCAAGCCCAAAAGAGCTGAGAAGCATTTAGCTGTCTGGTTGAATATAAGCATGTCATTGGAAGCAAAATTATCCATCCAGAACATGTAAGCAGGGGATTACAAGGGCCTAAACCATGCACCCACAAGAACTTCAGGTGCATTTTTAAAGCTCCGTTATGAAAACTGGCCTTCAGCAATTTGTCATTTCCCTTTTCTGATTTTAAGTGCGTTCTTGCAGAATATTAAAGATGTCTGTGTTTATTTTGGACTAAGTATATTAGCTTGAGATACTCTTGGACTTGCTGGGCAAGTCATCATAGCTCACTTGATACCACTTCCATGACCTACATTACGATGGTTTCGGGCTCTCCCCAAGACCATTTTCCCCATACAACTGTTTCCTCATTTTGTGATAATAGTTCAATATTCCTCAAGTCCAGTCTCTGCTTATCAAGTGTATTTATTAAAGCATCATGATCTTTATAATTACCATTATTGGCAAGGGGAAAGGATTTGTTCTAATTAAGCCAGTATAAAACTAATTATCCAATGCATTTATATGAAATTTTAATTTAATGTTCATCTGTGTTTAGTTCCTTTTATAAAGTTCCCAGTAAGCTAATAACGTTTTGTGCGTTCTTTCTTCTCTAGAAGAAAGAAACATCCATCCTTCTTGGGGTTACCTTTAAATCCTAGTACTGAAAGCCCATATTTTCACATGAGCTACAGCTTTATTGCTCTGTTCTGTGGCAACTCTTTATTGAGCCCTACTGGCACTGAAAACATCAGCAAAACTCGCTTTAAAAGGAACCTCCCGAGTGCTGAGCAATTGGACTGTCTGCCAGTAAACCCGACACACCTCCCCGGGGTTTGTGCTCTCGCTCTTACTCAGCTACGCGCAGATCTAGAGCCAAAATTGTCATGCATTTTTATCAAGCTCAATGCAGCCTCAGGGCTTAGGCTGATTGAAATCAAACGTTGGCTGGCGTCTGCTTTGGCTCAGGAGCTTCTCCAGGCTTCATCCTTAGAGTCAAGGTCACTTCTCTGCCCTGAGAAATACTGTTACTCCTCCAAAAAGGACACCACAAACTGTGGTGGGAGCCTGGTACGCAGACAACTTTGTAGTTTAAAAGCCAGTAGGCTTGGCTTACGGATTGCCCCATCCAAGTCTTATCACTATGAAGCAGAATAAATCCCACATATTTGCTTTCTTACCTAGTATTTTATATTTTAGTGACACAAAGCCACACACGCAATGCTTGATAGTCAGTGTGGGCTCCGCAATTGACTCTGTTAGACTAACAACATCAGCAAACATTTTGCGTACAGACTGTTAAAGCAAGATCACTTTTCTTTGGGGTGGATGCTTTCTTTACGCAGTTATCATTCATCGTCTGCATCAGAAACACCTTACTGTGAACGGCTGTTGTGTTCACCCACAGAGCAGCCACGGGGCAGCGCGTCCCCTTCGCTCAACGCTGGGGAGCAACGAGAACGGGAATTTGCAACAGGGCTGCACTGCCCGAATGGAAGCGGCTTTCGTCAGCTCAGTGCTGTGCAGTTCCTTATATTTGAGTTGACGCTTTGACAGCCACAGTCAATAAGACGTTTTTAGAGAGCTTGTAGATAATTAGATTAATGAGTTGACTCTCCTCAAACACACGGTTTGCAGGAAGCCTTTCTGCTCATTTCTTTATTGACTGGCACAGTAATGATATCTATTAAACTTCACTCGACCATCAGGTAATGCAAACATATTCCTGCAGTTGGGTGCAGTCAGAAAGGCCAGGCACACTATCGCTGCAGTACATACATTTTCTGAGACAATTAGCAACCTCAAGTTGGTATTAATCAGGAAGAAATAGGACTCTAGCAAAGGACCAGATTATCTCTTGCTGGAGTAGAGTTCTCTGAGGTATGATGTCCACAGAAGGATTGTTTTGTGGGGATCCATCTAACCCTTTATGTTTCTATTGGTAATAAGTCAGTCAATCCTCAGGGTAAAAATCCTGGTTTCTCTGAAGAACCACCACGACAAGCAAGAGAGTTAGAAACAGCAAGAGCCTTATCCAAAGCGCCTTATTCACCTGGCAGGTTTTTAGCATGGAAACCTCTGTCAGTGTCCTTCAGTGATTCCCGAATAACAGCTAGCAGAGGAAAAGCAAATTAACAAAAACACCTTGAGTAGAAGATAATAGAAGTAGCAGGATGGTAGTTAAAGCCTCAGAATAGTGGAAGGAAAGAGGATGTGAATAGCAGAAGATGTAAATACCCTGCACCCGTGAGCCACAGATACCAACAAATCTGGTCAGAAGACAACTTGTTTCTGACAATATTGGGTTTTGAGGCACTTGCTGTTTTAGTGGTATTCAGTTAAGTCAGGAAGATGAGTTTAAATAATGAAATTCTATTCCAGGAGCTCAAGGAGCCATGCACTCACATGAAGCATACAAAATATGTGCTTCAAAAGGAGACAAAAAAGCACTGATATTTTCTCCAGTTTCACCAATTAGACTGAATGGAAGAATCCTACCACTTTGGCTATGCTTTTCTGGGACCTTACCATGACTGGTATGAGAAATCAGAAAAGCCACACAGAAATGCAACTGGCCCAGAATTCACCCCTGACAAGGCAATTAGCACCAGCAAGGCAAAGGCACCCAGTCAGTCTCAGCAGATTGGGGACTATAAATGCAATAGAAAAAATCAAAATTACTCAGTGAAGAGGTCTAAGCGAGTAGGCACATAGGGGAAATGTCATTAATAACAGCAGAAGGAACAACGACCAAAAAAAAAAGTGGGAATTGACAGCACTAGAAGTGTAGAAATCCAAGAACTTGACAATAGAGTCAGACAAAGCACAAGTCCCCAAAAGAGAGAAGATGCTGCACAGCTGGCTAGCAAAGGGTTAATGAAAACACAAACTTCTTCCACCAGCTTTTGCAAAGCTGCAAGGCAAAAAGCATCTGCTGCAGTCTGTTGCAAAGCCGCAGACAGAGCAATAGTTTGCTAAATTGCAGAAAGTGAGATTGGGGTTGGGGCACTGATTTTAGAGGAAACCAATAAAACAGAGATACTGCTCTGTAATGAATGTGACATTTTTGGTGAAAAGCAGCAAACTGTTCACACAAGTGATTATCAGTTGGAGAATAGAAGCGTCCTGTCTGTGTGATGGTGTTGGATGCTGGTGCAAGTGCCAGGATGGGGCCAGATGGCTCAGGCAATAGAAAGCAACCAGCCGGAGCATGGGGAGCGAGCTCTCACTGAAACGGGGGACCTAAACGCGTATTGGGGGGTCATTTAGTAAATTATGTCGGCTGCTTTGTGGATGAAAAGGGTGAGTTCATTAGAAAAGCAGGGGACTAAAACATCGCATCCAGAGAGTAAGGATGGATTCCTAGAGCAGGCAGAGATCAGAGCTGAAAGGATCTGCGTGGTCCATGAACCACGTACCCCTCGGCTCTCCTGCTGCAGTGTGTTATCTGGTCGTAAGAAAAGAGCACCTAATCCTTTACTTATGAACCCAGCAGTTCCTGATAAACAGATGCAGAGGAACACATCTTGCTGCCTGCAGAGGCAAAAATTCTGAGTGAGAAAGAAAATACTTAAATGCTGCACATCCCTGGGGTTATGGATAGCATGTCTAAAAATAATTTTTAAAAAATATCAAATTTGTAGTAGCTATTTGAGCTACACTTGGCACCCTAGACACCCCAGAAAAAAGCATGGCGAGTAGTATAATGGTAGGGAGGAGATAAATATGCTGATAACATAAGGTTGGGAAGAGCAGCTTTGGAAAAGGCCTGAGCTGTTAAGCTTCAGCAGCAACTGAAAATTTTCTTGACAGTTGTCACAGTGCTCTTAAAAGAGCACTGCAGCATCTTATCGTAGCTGATACCAGTCTCGATGCTTCAATGATAAGCTGAGCGTTTGTGCAAATAGCTCGCTTTCACTGACCGAAATACGCAGAAACAGCAACAATAGATGCAACTGTCACGCGCGTCTAATTCAGCCAGTTGCCTGGGAAGCCCCCCAGCAGCACAGCTCTCCCCGCACATCTGGGGAGGGTGAGCCCTGCAGGAGACACGGGCTGAGCCGGCAGCACCGTCCTGCAGGCACTGGCTGGGCTGGGGAGGGTCCTGGGAGCTGGAAGGGCTCCTACAGAGCTGGTGCTGGGGGCAAGGAGAGCTGACAGAGGGAGCACGCAAAGCACAGCGTGGTTTGGGGGTCACAACTCCACCACTGCAACACAGGACTGACACAGGATGCATAAAAATAGGCGACTGTGCTCATCGGTGGCAATAGGATAGGTTATCCAAAGTTGTCTGATGGCTACGTGACGTTGCTTCTCCAAACCTATGTACAGTATAGTAGGTGAGGTCACCCGCAGTCCTCAAGATGGACGTACAAGATGCTAAGTTGGGTTTTTCAACTAAGTCTGAGAAACACGAACTTCCAGAAGCAGGGACAGCTGCACTGCAGGCATCATAACCTGAACTAATGGAGTTTGTTAGCTGACTGCCGTGGTCCCAATACAAAACCCACAGATCAGTACAAAACAAGGTGCTATTAGCAAATACTTATAGGCGCCAACTTTCAGTATTTCATGAACGTTGGGTTTTATGAAGGTTATTGCTGTATTTGCCTGAAAAGGAAGATAAAGGGGACTGTACCTTCTTAAAGGATTGCACCTGAAGCCAGATGAAGGATGGCTGACATCCCCCAGAGGGATTCTTGCTGGGAAACAGTGATCCGTGACAACTTGCACACTGCGTTTAACAAGTGACTGCTAATCAGCTTAAGAGCTACCCGAAAGTTTAGGAGGGCTTCAGTGCCAGAGAACTGATGGGATGAGGACACATCCCCCATTGGAAGTGGTTTTTCTTACCCTAGAAAACATAGCTGAACCGTACCTATGTGAAACAAGGCTTCCTCCAGGTTTCCCATGTATAGTTTAAGCTGATGTTTTAAACAAATGTATTATTCATTATTTACCCAGAACATTAAGACTTGTTATATTCCTAACAGTATACTCTCACAAAGAAAAGAGCACAGAATAATGCTGTGTAGGGTATTGCCTGTGTAACCAGGCTGAAGATCTAAGCCTAAATTGTCTCGCATACATCGTTGCTAGCCCTCACGTTCTCCTATTTATGTGGAGGATTTTCCTAATTCACCAACAACCCGAGGCATAAATATGACTGAAAGTATGTCGTGGTTTAACCCCAGCTGGCAACTAAGCCCCACACAGCTGCTTGCTCACTCCCCCGCAGTGGAATGGGGATGAGAATTGGAAGGGTAAAAGCGAGAAAACTCGTGGGTCGAGATAAAGACAGTTTAATAGGTAAATGTGTAGACCAGAGAGAGGCATCAAAAGGAAAAGTATTTCTGTAGTGATCTGTGCTCTATAATAAGAACAGTACATTCGACCTATTTTGTTTAATAGAAGTTTAATTCTTTCTTTCCTTGGAAGATGCCCAAGATTGCTAATAATGAAACTGCATTCTATTCTCAACAGCTTTTATGTTATTAAGCTGTGTATGGGTAAAATTCCTGGCTTTTATTGTCTGGGTTTAACCCCAGCCAGCAGCTCAGCCCCCCGCAGCCGCTCACTCACTCACCACCAGTGCAATGGGGGGGAGAATCGGAAGGGTAAAAGTGAGAAAACTCGTGGGCTGAGATAAAGACAGTTTAATAGGGAAAGCAAAAGCCGCGCACGCAAGCAAAGCGAAACAAGGAATTCATTCACTGCTTCCCACGGGCAGGCAGGTGCTCAGCCATCTCCAGGAGAGCAGGGCTCCATCACGCGGAACAGTGACTTGGGAAGACAAACACCATCACTCCAAACGTTCCCCCCTTCCTCCTTCTTCCCCCAGCTTTATACGCTGAGCATGACGTCATATGGTGTGGGACATCCCTTGGGTCAGTTGGGGTCAGCTGTCCCGGCTGTGTCCCCTCCCAGCTCCTTGTGCCCCCCCAGCTCCTCGCTGGTGGGGTGGGGTGAGGAGCAGCAAAGGCCTTGGCTCTGTGTCAGCCCTGCTCAGCAGTAACGAAACCAGCCCTGTGTGATCTACACTGTTTCCAGCACAAATCCAAACCACAGCCCCATCCCAGCTACTGGGAAGAAAAGTAACTCTGTCCCAGCCAAACCCAGCACAAAGTATAAGTAAGAGTATAAATATATGGCAGAATATGCAAGTCTTTAGGTATCTAAGGCATTAAAAGCTCCTTTGAAAGAAAAAAGGCTTCTGCAAAAACGTCCATATCAGCCCAGGAACTGCCGATAACCGCTGTCCCCCGTGGGACGTGTATCATCCTTTCCAAGAGCATAGTGAGCTGCCAGGACAGTGCACGAGCAAGAATGCTTTACCTAGCTGCATCCAGCAGGAGCCTACAATACGTGGATATCCTTACCAACACGGACGCATCACTGCTGCAAACCCCTGCTTTTTGGGGCATTAAAAATGTATAGACTTCGCTTAATCAGAAAATTGTAATGAGAACCACAACGATGCTAGGTGGTGAGGTTTTTTTTATTAGTATCAAGTCTACGTGAATATAAACCTAATAATTTGGCTCATTCTTGCTCCACAATTTGGAAACGGGCTCAGAGATAAGTTACAGAGAAAAGTTACACTTAGCATGCTAAGTCTTCAGTGCAGTGGGTAGATCTCCCTTGGGAGCTCTTGCATCCAGAGCCAAAACCCACTTAATTTCTTTTTGCTGGCAAAATCACTACATAAAATATGTGCCCATTTGCTTGTGTGCATTACGAGGTTAATACTGCTGAATTATAAAGTGAAAAAAGACCCCCCAAAATATTATCTCCTAGTAGATAAAAATATGTAGGAAAAAAATACAATAATATATTCTTCCCGATAGCTTTGACAATGTTTGCAAAATTAAACATGTATTTGTCAGTCAAAAAAGGCAGTGGGATGAGGGGGAGGAAAGGGGTGAAAAAATTTTAAAACTGCCAAAATAAATCTATGATATGTATTTAGCATCCTTGTTCTTCCAGTAACTCATGAAGACCTAACCTAACTTCCCTTGCAAACTGATGACAAGAAAATAATTCTCACCTAATGAACTTCTCTAAAATTTTTTTCCTTTGGACCTTTTTACCTGGCACAGCCAGAGTCCAAATTCTAAACCCAGAAGTTGTTTCCTGGTTGTAAATTTAATCATCCACATATATAGACTAATGGATTTTAAACAAGAAAACATATGATGATTTTTCTTTAGCCTGACTTCCCATTAGCCTGAGATTTAATTAGAGCATATCTTTTAGAAACACACACAGACCTGATGTATGGTCTTCATATAGTGATGATATTACTACTACTTACAATTAACAATCAGAAAGGATTAGGACCTAAGTGAGGAGAGGTATCTTATTTCCAGCTTCATTATTGCTGTCTCTGACTTTCTACCAGCAATTCTTGTTCCAAACTTTGATTTTTGCTTTAGAGATCCTACCTTCGGCGTAATAACAGGTTGTAGGACCTTCAGGCAGGGGTTAAATATTGACCCTGTCCTCTTTTTTTTTTTAAAGCCTGTGGCCACAAAGTCTATCCCTTGGAGCACTGAGATAGGTGTCAATGCATGGTGGGACAATGTGTGGAAGATTTCCCTGCCAGCTTTCTGCATAGGTACACAGCTGTGGCTAAGCTGCTGCTTAACCCGCTTTGGAATTTAAGAGCTGCGCTATTACGGTGATTGGTACGCCATCAGTGATTAAAATTCATTAGTAAAGATGAATGTAGGTTATTTAGCCAAGTTTCCATGTAATTGATCCATAGTCTTTCTTGGGTATTTCCAGACTTATCCCTTGGTAGATTTAAAATCAAGTATATCATTTATAATGGATAATTCACGACAAATTAATGTAGAGAAAATAAAAGCCGTTCATACATAAATTGTTGGTAAAATCTCAAGAGGTATGGAAGTACCATTCCGGAAGCCAAAATTGAGAGCTCCTGCCAAAACTCATCTGATGCTGTTTGCTGTCGAGAGGCAGAATCCTCGCAGGCAGAGGACGCCTGCAGCCAGCCTGCACGCGGAGCGCTGGGCGTGCGGGCAGTGCTGCTCCTTGGGGGTCTTCGGCTTTGCAAAACCTTCCTTCTCCAGGGACGTATGAATGCGCTATGTTAACAGTATCATTAAGGCTTTCACTGAATATTAGAACTTGCATAAGCAAGCCACAAAATTTGCTGCCACATGAATGTCTGTCTTTGTTGCTTCATAAAAACAAAACTAATTGTTCATTCTCTTTAAAACACGTCCTGATGGATGTGTGCAAAGTGCTGTTGATGTTAACTGGGAGGGTTACCTGGAGAAATGGAACATGCTAGGTTCTATGAAATTTAATATACAAGTTAAAATAAATTAGAGATGCATAAGTAACAAATGGTGGATCTTTATGAAAGTAGCTGTGCTAATAAAAAATAGAGAAGTTTCCTGAGTAGAATATCAAAGGCATTAAACTGACTGAGCTGGGGAAGCATATGCTTCTTTCCAAGGAACCCAATCCCTATTTTGTAATTAATATTAGCTGATAAATGTTCTCACCTTTAATAATTATTTACTGGCAATAGCTTCCCCCTCTTAAACACAACATAAACAGTGGTTTAACTTGGAGAAATTCTGTAGTTTACAAGTCAATGCAATGTTTTCTATCATGCAAAAATATGGATTCATGTAATTTTTAATAGGACATAATAGGATATAGATGTCGGATAATAATACATATGTAAGGTTATTATAGTTAACCATCATAGAAAGGTCAGAGTGATAGATAACTTCCCGAAATAAATTAGTAGCAAATTGGATCATCACCTAAGGATGGTGAACTCACTGCTGAATTGCAGTGGACTCTTTTTGTGGCTTCGAGATGAGCAAGGGCCACTTCTGAATGCCCCGAACATTGCTTTGATCTTTGGATACAGGACTAAAAAGAACGGATTTACTCGGCTGTAACAAGACACAACAAACGAGCTCAGCTCATTGCAAAACTCTTGGTCCCTGGTTGTTTAAGAGCTTGCACTAACCTGAAGCAAAGCTCTAGATTTAAGGACTGTTCTTGCCCGAAACCCTGGCCTTAAACTGCTTCATATCTTCAGAATATGGATTATTCAAATCATCCACCTCTACTACCATAAGTGGTAGGTTGCTTGAAGTCCTACTCCAAACCCCTTTGGGATGTGGGTAAACTGGAGCTGAGTTTTGATTCTGTAGTAAAGAATAAGCTGAACATCACCATTACACTCCACGCTGCGCTTCAGGAAAGAACATCAGAAAATTATTTGGGGGTAAAAAAACCCTGGCTTGTTTAGAAATCAAAAGGTCATACGACAGTGATGAATTTTTCCTACTGTTTCAGAAATAAAATATGCTACAATGATTCTTCATTATCTTTAAGACCTTAAAATTATGCTCAGAATAAATTTGACTACACCCACATGTTCATCTTCGTTCTGCTGAAAATTACAAACTGTAGTTAGTGAAAGTCCCTGAAATATTTTCTTTCATATCATACATGATGGAAATCTTCAGTGCTGATTTTTTCTGTATGTGCTTTTTTACTTTCACACGAGTAGAACATGTAAATTTTAGGCTATTTCTAGAAAATTAAACTAGGGTTCCAAAGGAAACCCCCACTTTCCTAGTGCAGACGTGCTCTGACGGGCAGTCCACACTGCCCTGCCTTGTCTCCTCGTTCTGTATTTTGTCTCCATTTCAGACTTTGCCAAATATTTAAAGGTCCAGGGTCTGAGCTCTTGCTGCAGTCGCATTGTATAACACTACTTGCACTTTACACAGTGCTCTGATTTTAATTTTGACCAACAGCTAGAGACAGAAAAAGCAGCCAGCTTATCCATATCCCGAAAGGCCTGCAGCTAGGTGACAGGCAGTCATTACAGTACATCTATCTAACGAAGGAGAGACAGATTCATTTGCAAATGAGTAACCCACTTTCAAAGCCTCAAACCATGCAGTCTGAATAAGTTTGCAGGATAATTTATTAGTGTCATTGTCTGCAGCTTTCCAGATGTTCTTGTCCTGGAACATACACAAAGAAGAAGATCCCAAATATATCAGCAAAATGGTTTTTCTACTAGGAGGCATGAAGCCTGAAAAATTAAAGGTGTTCTCCAGAAGTGACTTAAATTAATGAATGACTTTGGATCAAGGCCAGAGGCAGGGAAAAATATCACTGCAGCCCTTCCTGCTTATATCAAGGTAGAGTAGGTCGCTAATCACTATTGCATGTGAAGGAATTGTAGCACCTTTCCCATGGGATGAGGGATACCCTCCTGAATGCCCAGCCAGTATCCCGGGGAAGACACCTGTTTCTCAGTCACACACCCCGTGTTGATAACGCAGTGTCTCACAGGCGTCCATACACAGCAGGACTGTGTTTAATAACGCTGGTGGCTGATCATGCTGTCACTGCTGTCCTTCACCCGTTTAACGAATGGGCACTCCACGAATACCCACCCAGGGGGTGTCACCCCAGCTGAGACACTGGTGATCTCTTACATGGGTCCCTAATGCTTGCAATATTTCATCCTTATATACAAAGCCACATTTCTATGGATTTCACAGGTAATTTGCAATGCTAGATGGAACAATGTAACTTAGTCTTACATTTAAAACACAGCCTGTGGAAGCAACAAATCCAAGCACGTAGCCTCTGGAGTTCATAGGAGCGTCGTGGCAAATCAATCTTCTCCTTCATTCACAAGTAACAAATTTCCTGACTGGCCAAGTTGTAAAACAATTAGCTGACATTAATTTGGACTGTACAGAAATGCAGTAGGTCATTAGAGATTGCTTACACTGTGGGGGAAATGGAAGTGTTTCCAGGTATTTCTTGTATAGCATGTACGCTCAAGTGCAAGTTGTCTTTGTTCCTTTTTCTCCCGAGAAGGAACATCTCTTTTGTAGTCCCAGGCTCAAGGCTTATAGTGCGCAGCATATAGCTCTTTTCCATACACCATGGCTCCCCTCGTTAAAATAAAAACGAGGGACTGTTGCAGAAATGAGTTACTGCACAAGGCCATAAAGCGTCCATGACGAGTAACTACTTGGCAAGTGTGGTCACTGAAGTTTAGAAGGAAAACCAGACTTCCTTCCACATTACAGTCTCATGAGTCGCAAGAACTGGAATGAACAAAAGAATTGAGACAAACCATTTCTACTATATTCCTAGCTGTATCCAGAATAAATTGTCTGTGCCCTGTCAGGTGGACGGTCTTAATCTCCACCCGCTTCAGGGAGGGGCTGTTGGAGCGTGCCCTTGCACAGGGGATAAAAGAGCCCTTCATTAAGGAAGCCTGGGCTCACCCCAGCCATTCCCAACTCAAGTTTTCAAAAAGATTAACTTTTGCCTTGAAAGACTGCCTGAACCTCCCCTTTCTGCTTAGCAATGAAGATAAGGCAGCCAAAATGAAGGCAGCCACTGCCTGCACAAAAGCAAAATGCTCAGCTCAAAGCATCTCGGTCAGCTGCTGCCTGTTCCTCTGGCTCAATCCTCTGTTCTGATCCCACTTCAATAAAATAAAAAGTGACCCTGCAGCCAGGCACACTTTGGTAACAGTAGGGTCACGGCACACAGTCATCTGACAATGAAAAGCCCTCAGGTGTCCAATAAAATAATAAGGGGGAAAAACCCCACCCCACAGCCCATGAATAAAACAATCCACAAACAAAGCAGAGAGTAACCCCGTGTTTCACGTCCAAGTTTTAATCTTCACTTAGCACAAAAGCTAAGGAAAAGCATAATATGTATGATCAATAATTAACCTACTTGACTTTAAGTACCTGAAAGAAAGGTTTATTTAATATCTAGCACTTAATAAAAAATTTGGATGATTCTAAGTAGAACTAGGCATTAATATTTAATGACTTGAAATATTCTGGACCGATTGCCTATATATGCATCCAGTATGACATGCATATTTTCCGTAGGAACACACCATGTGAAGGAGCAAGGCATTTTCACTGAACTCATTTAACCATGAAGAAATAGAAGAAAAAAAGTGTCATCAATTCATTACTTCCTCTGAGGACACCACTGCTGTGGGGATGAACAGCCCTCAACATTAGGGATTATTTCTGTCACATTTAAGCAGTAAACACTTTTGCAGCTGATATGCGTGGCCTCAAAAAAGAACTACTGTCTAAAAAACACAAACCCTCTCCTGATCAAGTCGGGTTTACATTTCATTGAACAAAACCTGCAAGTCAATAACTTGCAATATTAAATTTCTAACGCGTGTTCTGACATCTGGTCGCTGTGAGCCTGGCAAGGGTTAACTGGTGGGATTCTTTTGCTTTGGCAATTACAGTACTGCAGATGAAGAGTTGAGGCTCAGATATCACAGAGCCATGGGGGACCTCAGAGAGCCAAGACGGTTACTTGCTTCTGTAACATCAGTGGCCTCCGTTGTAACAAGCACTGAACAAAGGATGAAGGGAAAACAGCTCCTGCCTAGTGGAGTTTAATGCCAGAAGAGCAAAAGGAAAGATGAGAGCTACTTTCATCCCTCAAGCCCTTTCATGTCCTTGGATGCTATCACGAATTAAAAAAACAAAAAACAAAACACCACAACAAAAAAAAAACCCCAACCTTCATAGGTGATTAGAAGTGATTCAACCCACGGGTGCCCCAGACAACTATCCGTCCCACTGTCTGCACTTACTGTGTAGCAGGAAAGAGTGAAAGATCCTATCAGAGCTCGAGTATCCATATGAATAATTGATATTAACATTTGTTGAAATGGAACAGTCTGACTGACCCACTTCTAGACTTCAGGGAAGTTTATCTCATGTAAAGAACTATTTTGAGTTTGTGATGACTTGTTTAAGAGCACAAACACGCCTGCGAGCTCACCTTACCATGGACATATTTATAGAAAATAATGTACAGTATAATTTAATCACCAGTAATAACATTAATTTTGATATAAACTTTTCCTTAGCAGGTCTGTAGGCAGATATCTGTATTCATCCTAAACAGAGTCAGGGATTCACTTGCAGATGGAGGTTTAAATCCTCCTCTAGAGCAGTCTGAGTACAGAATGGTCTGTTGACTATAAAGCAAGCCCAGAGCCACTAAGGCCCATTTAAGGGCCGAGCATTGGGTGGAACCTGGCTCAGACCCCACTTATATGAGCCGTTCCAGCGTCTCTGAATAAAATCCAAACTGCTCAGCTGCGTACCCTGCACTGCTGAAAGTGAAAAAGAAACTATCATTTAACTGAAATAGTGAGAGCCAGTGCTTTGCAGAGGAATCGCGGTTTCTTAAATAATCACCTTTGGGAATCACTGTCTATTAATAGCGAGCAATCACCGCACACAAAAGATACTGAGAGCCCATTTAAAAAAAAACCTCACACCTAAAAACTCAGCTTCTAGATGTTTTTTCCTGTGCAGTAGCATTAGCACACAGAAGTTAGCGGGAGCACTAATGTAAGCGTTTAGAAGTGACCCAAAACATAAACACGCAATTTAGCCGGGAGACAGCCACGGTGTGTTTTAGGAAAGCACATCGCTGGACGGTAAAATATCAGTTGTGATGCTACACCGAGGGCAGGGCTAGAAGAGGAAAGTATCTGTGAATCTTTCTCTGATTAGCTTCCCCCTTTGAACCTCACCTTTATTCCTTTAACACACTGAGAAGAGTAAATTATACCTCTTGCCCTCCTTTGAAACTAAGTGAAAATTCAGCCTGATGGGGAAGTGACAGACAAGCTTTTAGTCAAGTTCAGCTGACAACAAGATGTATTTTTGTCTGGGTTTCTCCTAGCAAAGCCATTGAAATTCAGGTCACAGGATTGGTTTAGATCATATTGCACCCGTTAGTTCTGGTGTTTAAACAAATTCCTCACAATCTTGATGTGCCCAGGCGAATGTCAGCAATGCTACCAGCACAGATTTAGCAGAGGAAAAGCAAGCTTACAGTCCTTAATGTATGATTTACTTCCATTGGTTCTGAGGGCGTTACATACCACGTACAATTCTGAATGGTAATACTAATTACAGCAGCGACTCTAGCTATTTAGTGGATTTTCACAACGTAATGAGGCAGTCTTTCTATGCTTTAACTTCTAAGCACCTTTCTTCATAGCTGCATTTACTGCATTATAAAGGCTTCTTATTGTATAGCCATTACCAGTGCCATTAAACTCAATAAACCATCTTGTCATGACTATAGTTTCACAGGCAGGCAGTAGTAGAAGTAGTGTAACTTTTCCTCTTTCAGCGAGGACAACATAATGGTGAAATACGTATTTACTTGCCTAACAGTTCTGTATAGCACCTTAGAAAGCATTAAATAGATACACTATAAGCATTAAATAGATACACGTACAAAAAACTAGTTGACTTCTTCAGAATAATTGTTCCATAAAAGTAAAGATGAAAGAGATTAATAGCCTTGATTGGTTATAAGCCAGTACGCTTCAAGTTAGAAGCTGGCTTTTATTTCATGGCAGAGAGGAATACACTTAGGAACACAAACCCTGGTGCTTCTCCATTTATTACAATTTACAAAAAAAATATGAAGCGGAAAAAGTTCACTAGGTGATCAATTCCAATTCTCCCCGCTGCAGAAGCCTTCCACAAACTAAGAGCCATCAAGAAACAAGGTCAATTCTTCTGCCCCCCCTTTATGCACAACACAAAGCTGTTCTACAGTTTCACCACACTAAACCATGCCGTGCTTAAACTTTGCAAATTCCCAGCTGAAACACACTCACAACTAAATTATTTCCATTTACCTTAGGAATTCCCAAATAGAATAGAGGCTGTTGTCATCTCTCCATGGAAAATGTAAACCCACTTACTAGTCACGAGTTCCTGCAGCACCTCTCCTTGCGCCATAGGTCAGCTCTCTGCCCTTGCCCTGAGCTTGCCATCTCTTCCTTAAAACGCTGATGCCGGAGGCTGGGTTTGTCTGCGATAGTGCTTGTTCCTCGTTAGCCTGAGCTGGAGACTCAGATCAGCTGTGCTCGTCTCTTTTGGAGGGTAGTAGCACAGGAGTTTTCTTTTAGGATTCAAAAAGAGGGGACTCTAGCTCGTGTTAAAAATAAACTGGTCAAAAATTAAAATGGAACTATTTCCCATCAGAACAATTCACAGACACAGAAGAGTTGCGCTGACATTTTGGGGGAGGTTTCTCAGCCCAGGATAGAATTGGGAAAGGAACGAATTAGGAAGGATGAAATCACTCACTCAGCAATAACCCTGTTACTATGGGCATTTGCTTGACATGAGTGGGTCGGAAGCCTTGAAAGAGCAAGGGTGGAAATCATTCTCTCCACATGCTGGCAGAAGGCTTTATACACTGAGCTGTATGGAGAGATCGTAAGCTTTTTTTCAATTAAAATGTTCCTAAAATTCTGAGTTTTGTTAATATATGGAATTAAAACTATTTTCTAACCCATGCTTTTCTAACACATGCTTGTAAAACAGAATTCCTGTGTTCCAAACAACCCTCAGAAATGTGATTTCTAGCTCTTTATTTCATGAAATCATTTGTTTGAAGAGGCCCACTCCAGTCTTTTTCACACTTGCTGATACAGAGGCTGGTTTAAGTTGCTTTATCTCTGTTGAACAATGCTGCAGATATGAATTCCAGCGCATTCACTCCATAAACAAGCTTACACCTCTTAGATTAGAGTGACATTGTGACATTGCCGTAATGTTCTTTTCCCCTTCCTTTTTTACAGTGTTATATTGGTTTCAATAAGAACTCGCGTCTGAATCTTTTATTATGGCTTCAATCCGTTGGACTGGAAATGAGATGAAATGCAGTTTTGTGTACACAAATGCTCTGTAATGCTGATAAGAAATGATGCGCACAGAATACAGACTAATACAATGGTATTGTATATTCAGCCTGTCTGGTAAAGGAGATAGTTATTGAACAGTCTGTTGAGTAACAATAAATGACTTGGAAACATCTCCCTCAATAAAGTGGGGACTCCTTTCTCCTAATGACCCTGATACAAGGAACTGAATACAAAGCTCAAGGAGATTTTTGACAACAACATGACTCCCAGGAGCCTTCAGTGAGAGTCACCTACTCGGTGTGTCCAGCAAGGGGCAATGGGCCAGGCTGTTGGGACTAACAAATCCAACTTTCCCTTGTTTAGATCTCTTTCAGCAATTAGGTAATGAGCATCTATCATAATTAGCATCTCTTCACTCTTAATCTTCTGACTGGTGTCAGAAAGTCACTTTGAGAGAGCGATGCTAACTAGACTAGTGGCAAAATTGGCCTTAGCTATGGTTGTCACATAAGTGGTTCCCATGACAGCAGATCAGTGTCACCCTTATTTCACAGATGGTTTCCATTCTGCTGCAGTGACCACACGTTAAAAAGCTGGAGGATAGAAATAGGCTTCTGATGGCAGTAACGTCACAGTGCTGGAAGTGCAGAACAAGGGGAATCGGAAAAAAATACTTCACAAAGCTTTTGTATTTCACTGGGAAACGCTAACAACGCAGTTTCATTAGGCAGTGGTCTGCAGAAGAGCAGCTTTATCTGGTGTGCTCTTTCTCTTCTTGAAGTAGCCACATCAGGATTCGCGCTCTCGTAAATGGGTGACAAACCAATACCCGTGCCAGCCTGAGGATGTTTGACAGCAGGATAGACTAAGCAGCTTTTTGTGTCTCAGAAGGTTCTTCGAAGTGACACATCAGCCTGCTGTGAGCGCAGCCCTGTCGGGAGGCTGCCTTCGGAACGCGCCGTGGAGGAAGTGAGAAGTTTCCTGAATCTGTGTCTCCAAACAGCACTGGTAAAAGTGCACTCACCAGTCGCTCATAGCATCTTGCAGATCAGATGTGCGTTCGCTCAACCCGTAACATCAAAAACATGCAGAACAGAAATCTGCTTCTGCTCCAGCTGTGAATCAGGATAAGAATTGCCTTGAACTTGAGAGCAAAAGTACGTTTGGACACTTCTCTTTACTTACTGCCATTTCTCACTGCAATACTAAGAAGTGTAAAAGCCACTTCTTAAAAGTGCCCAGTGGCTTAAGAGTGAGAGGTTTTGTGTGTCGGGCGATGGCAACCTGAGTCCTCCTGTTGGACCTTGTTTTGATTCTGTTGGGTAAAAGTCTGTAAAGATGTCTAGTCCCTTAAGAGTTGCAGTCTGCGTTGTGGGTAAATGTTGTTTACATTGGGTAAGTGCATTAATTATACTTGGAAGCTTATAGATATTGATGCCTCTGTTAACTGAAAAAAACTCAAAAGCTCCCTCTCTGGGATAAGTGTCTGTGTAAGGATTAAACTTGGAGGGGTTATTATACTTCTATATTTAATTCTTAATATTCCAAGCTATTTTGTTTTGGTGGCTTCCTGTTATTAGTTTATGTTTAGCCCCAGCATGACTACTACCACTCGGGGGTCTCAGTGTCTCCATTTGTTACTCATATGAAGTGCAGGTATTTCGGATTTTGCCATTCCTGAGATTTTCCAATGTGCAGATCTAAAGACGGTGCTTCCTCCTATGGGCTTGCTCAGGGCAGCGGCCGCAGGGGCTGGTGAGGGAGAGAGACTTTGTTTTCCTACTCACGGAGCAGGTCTGAAACGGGTTTCGTGCAGCTTGGGCAGATACTTCCATCCTGTGTGCTGGGTGCCTGGAGAGCAGCGCTGCGTGGCTTAACCCAGGAGGGGCAGGGCAGCTGTCCTGGTTTCGGCCAGGACGGAGCTAGTTTTGTCTCCAGCAGCTCCTGTGTTTTGGATTTAGTGTGTGAAGAATGGTGATAGTGCACTGATGTTGCTGGTTGCTGTTAAGCAATCAAGGACATTTTGCAGTTTCCCAGGTTTTGCTGATGTACAGGTGCAAAAACTTGGGAGGGGCAGAGCCAGAATAGTTGATCCAAAGTGGCCAAAGAGAGTATTCCATACCAGAGACGGCATGCCCGATATAAGTGAGGGTCGGCCGGTGGGCTAAGCTTCCTTTCTGGTTGCTTTTTGTTCCCTGCTTTTCCTTCTTTTTTTTCATTTGTTCAGGCCTCTTCATTCATTCGTTCGGCTGTTCATTCCCTCACCTGCTCTCTCTAGAACTTGCGGTTCTGGGATAGCTGGGGGGGGATACCCCTGCTCCCTGCCTGCTGCTCGGGACGGGCTGTATCGGTCGTTGGGTGGTGAGGAATTGTGCATCATTCTTTTTAGATATTCTATTATCCTTATATATATTATCATCATTATTAATATATTATTATCTTTTTCGTTGCTGTCCTGGTGAACTGCTTTTATCTCAACCCACGAGTTTTCCTTTCTCTCCAATTCTCCTCCCCACCCCACCAGGGAGGGGGGGAGTGAGTGAGCAGCTGCGGGGTATTCGGGTACCAGCTGGGGTTACACCACGACAGGAGCGCAGGGCAGCCTCAAGATGCGGTGTTTGTGATCTACAGGTGCAGATCCCTTAGTGGCAACCCATTTATTTCATTTACATCAGAGAGTGAAAATTAACCCAAACAGCTGATCTCAAAATAACCGCTGGCTGCTCTCCTTGAGCGTGGAAATAACAAGAGTGGCAAATGTGAGGTCAAACCATTCCGGTCTGTGAATTAAATCAGTGCCTCAAAGGAGAGGGGGGGTGTGGTGTGTTGTGTCTGACCAAAGCTGAGACATCAGAAAAAGACAGTTTTCAAATAGCAACAAGAGAATATACAGCAAAACAACAGAGAAGACCACTTTAAAATCCTCTAATTAATGCGGAGAGGATGGAAGAGGGAGCAGACACCATCCAGGAGAAAGTATGTGTAGATGTCAGCAAACACTTCTCTTCCCATTCCCTTCATCAGTAGAGTAGCTGCTCTGGAGATGAAAAGAATAAGAAGGGACCTGAAGGAGCTCAGAGGACTTGGGGAGGTAATTAAAAAGTAGTTATACCTGTGAACAAGAGGCCAAATAAAAGGAAACCGTATACAAACATTGGAATGAAAACCAGAGCCTCCTTGTGCCTAGCCCCATCTACTCCTGGAAATAAACTTGTTTCAGACCATGTGAATTGAGTCTTCGTATCCAGCGTTAAATTCTAGTAGGTCCACAGAATAACAGATGACAGCTGTAAAGCTGCCAGTGAAATTCAGAGCTTTTTTGGCGAACTAACAAGGAAGCTCAAAGTCCAAAGGTTTAAGGTTTACGGAGCTGGTTGAAGTGCCTTTCATGCTTGACATTCTGCAATACTCATGAAGTGGTCGAATAAATCGCTGTGTTGTTTTGATCGAGTCAAAGCCCCGAGGGAGGATTTCCTATTTCAGGTCCCATTCATACCTTGCTACACAGGTTGCATAATGTGGGCTGCCCCAACTGCCTCTCGGTTTTCCCTTCAGAAAGTTTTCCCAGAAGCTGGCAGCAAAATAATAATGGGCAGACCTTTACTTCTGTAACTTCAGTGTACATCTGGTGCGGCTCAGATGTTTTCAGTGTAGTTAATCTGTGTTCAAACAAGATCCAAATCTGGCCTAAATGGTCTGAATGATGATTTCTTGGCAATCTCTGCAAGTTTAAGCAAAAATCCTGTAGCACTCAGCCAATGTGCCAGGCATCTGGAAAAGGAACCTCAGTTCAAAATTCAGTGTATCAGGAATTATCCACCCAGTCTTGCCATTTTAATTGTGTATGTTTTATACACGTTGAGCAAGTTTTGACTTATGGCAAAATAAAAATGTTTTCTCTCTGTTCAGAGCATGTTCCTGGGCAGGGAATGATTTGCACACCTGTAGAACAGCGAGTTCTCTGTATAATAAACTGTATGAAACTGGGCATATCCTACAGGAAACTTCATTTGGTTTTAGCCTCTTAGGAGACTAATGCAGAAATTCTGCTTACCAGAGGAGTATGGAGTGTACTCTAAAATAGTGGATGAGATTATACACCTTGTAAAGATGAGAAGGAGTAATATGGAAAACATGCCTGGAGGTTATGCCTCTGGGTGTAATCCTAACTGATCAGCAACATGGTCCTGCTTAGCAATTTTAAGACGCACTTTAAACTGTGGGAATAAAACCCTGGTAGATGCTTTAATTTTGTATTTAAAATCGAGTCAATTCAATTAACTATTCGGAACTATTTCTAACTGATCTTTACATTGTGTCTAATCCACTGGCTATCCTGTTGTTTACTTATATAATTTTGTTCTTTTTGAACTTAAAGCATATTAGCACAGCCTTGGATTTTATTTTACAGCATTACCTAAAGATTATCAATCCTATCAAATGCATAGTTAGAAATAACATTTGATCAACATGAGATACTTTTGCTTTCTCTGCATAGAATGGAATTTTTCAAATTTTGTTAATTTTGATTTATATGCTTAATTTTTTAATTTCATTTATACTGTTCTGAATTTTTCAAAGTGTTCTTAATAAAGGGAGCTGCCTGTATGTATAATTGCCTTTCTAAGGGAAATGAGAAAAAAATTAGAGAACTGGAACATCTGGAGAGCATGTTTAGATTCTTTGATCAATGAGAATTCTGGAGAAAAACAACAAGCGTTCAGCATTTTCTCTTGCAAGAAAGAAATTCTCCGTTAGACAGACGTTCATGCAGCTTTCGAACCTCACCGTTCCACAGATGGACACTGAAGGTTTTCCTGCCCTGTTGGAACGGTAACTGTGAATCTCTAGACCGTCCTTCCCAAGACAAATGTTTGGGCACACAGGATGACTTACTGCAATAGAACATGTATGTCTGGAAAGGAACTATAGGCTCTCCTTTTCATGTTTAAGCTGATGAGAGTTTACGGGAAGTAAGATCCAGCCTAGATCACAATCTCGAATTTTGCTTTGGTAAGAAGAGTATGACTGTGAAGTAACTCCATGCAATACAGCAGTGTTTATGCTGGTGTAACGAAGAGCAGAATTTCTATTTTCTTTCCATGAGTTAATATAAACATAACGTACCTCTTCAATACAGGGCCCGTACGGCATTTGTCCCAGCCAGCACAGCCCTGCTGCACGCAGTACCACTGGTGAGCAGGTAATGCAGAAATTTTACAATCATTGTTACCTATTGCTTGCGGCAGTTCCGAGCACGTTCTGAACATCAAAAGCAACAGAAACGCGCGTCTAACCTTTTCACTCCCATCATCCTGACGCTGCTGCGTTCAAGCCTTTTCTCCTTCTGTTAGGTCAGAGCAACCCAACAGTCTTCTAACTCGGGAGAGATATACGTTATCACAAGAAAACAAAATTGCAGACAAATTAGTTGCAATATTTTGCTAACTGTACTCCTAAAAACTTTTTTCCACCTACTGGATGTGATGTGCTTAGTGATCCAAGCAGTTCCACTGAAGTCAATAGAATTTTAGTACCGTAAAACAAAAATAAGCCCCTTTTTTTTTTTTTTTTTTTTTTAATCCATAGTATCTTTCAGTTATGGAAAGAAAGAAAGAAAATGAGGTTCTTTTTTTCACATTATATAGAAAGAACTTGCTGTACGCACAGGGAAAGAATAGAGGGCCAAATCAGATGAAAGGGACTTGTTGCAGTTTAGCTGGTTGAATAATGCAAAATGTCACCCTCGCAGACTCACCCTGTACATTTTCCTGGGTGCGAGTTGGATAGGCTATTTTGGTTAAAGGAGGAAGGCTGTTTCATTTTAGTGGTATCAGTAATGGCTTTTGGAACTGCTGACGTTCATCAATAATGCAGTTACGTTAGGGCTTAGTTTTTGCAATATTCCATGGGGTTTATTAATGCAACTAACTTGGTAACTTCTATTCTTCTCAAAAAAATGATAACACACAGATGTACAAACCCACATTCATGTGTTGTTTTATTGGTGTGTTACAACATTACATTTCCTTCACATTGAGAAAGCATGAGATTAAAATACATTGATCCACAAAAATACCTTCCCCACGCTGACTTTGCGCTGGTAATTACAGCGCCTACAGATCCCTCCATAAGTTTCACTTCATTAAGTCTTTCATAATTTTAATTACATTTTAATCAAAGCTTTTACATTGTCTATTTTATGACTTTCAATTTAATTATTCCCATTAAAATATGTTATTCTTTACTGCTTTGCAAAGTTCACCAATTCCTCTTGCAATGTAAGTATTTATGCTGCATTACACTTCCTATCCCAATCTTTTAACAGCCGCTACTCATTTGAGGGCTGAATAAGCTTTCCCCATCCCAAAGAAGATAGCTTGTTTGTATCAAAAGCCATTAAAATACTGGGAATGTGTACAGCACAGTTAGGAGGCCCCACTCATTTTTAAGAATAAGCCAGATCTATATAAAAACATGCAAAATGCTCTATGCATTGGTATTAAACTTCTAATTTTGATTTAAGGTTTTTTTTAACGTTTGCATATAACCTGGAAGACTAGGGTTCCTGCTGAAAGAAAAAGCTAATGGCTAAGCCCTGTACAATGTAAAGACACGATACCCTTACTCTAGGGCTTTCATAATCCTCCCATATGAAGTAATAGAAAATGATATCCCTGTTACAGAATTCTGCAGGATGGTTTAAAAACTTTATAGAAAGATTAAACCTCCACTAAACTGTGTGGATTTCTAGAATAAGACCTCAACTACGCTAGAGAAGCGTTCTGTCAAATCCAGTGCAAATGCAACGCCAGAATAATTTTGCTTTGCTGATGCTGGTTTTGTGAATCAGCAAAACCAGCAAAACCACAGTTACGTTTGGGTACCTGTCTCCATTCTAGAGCTCAGAATACTGTCACTGTCGGTAAAAAATCCTGTCTCTAACTGACGCAGTCAAACTGGTATCAGTTTTACAAGTAGATCAGGCCTAATTTCTACAGAGCCCTCCTGGGTTCATGCCTATTACATTCTGTTCCTTAATGTCATTTCCTATTTATAGTTATTTCCAAATATCATATAAGTTTATACATAGTATGGTTGCATCCTCTTGTACACAATTATTACATTTATTTTTAAAGGGATTCTAATGTACTTGCTTTCTATAAAAATTCAAGTGTTGCCAATCGGGAAGTAGCTCTTCTCAAAAAATCTACAAAGCTTACCTTTGAGAAAAGTAAATGACGAGCCTTACGTAAAGACATTGAGCTGATTGAATCACAAAATGCCTACAAGGCCAATACATATTCCATCAGGAACACATAAATTATAATTATGGCAGCAGTCTCCTCCAGTCTAAAGCACCATAATAATGGTCATTGATCAACGCTATCTTGATTGCTTTAATCAGCAGCTCCGGCTCAAAAATGTTCAACTGCCAAGATGTGGTCTGGAACATTTGCCTGCATGGCACAGGACATCTAAGAAAAAAAAATCCTGGAATCTGACATTCTGCCATCCAAAGGTACATCATTTCACAGGAATGTGATGTATACTGCATAGTGCATACATAACAAAACCGGATCATACCAAAAATAAATTAACAAAAATCGTACACTTAGTCATCTTCTCCATACCAACAGTGGTTTGATTCAGGTGAGTTTCAATTCAGGCACCAAGCCAACCTTCGCAAACGCCATGCTCAAGAACATGATGAGCTGAAAATGTGGAATGGGTCTAGTGGAAAACAGTCTCCAGCATTCCTCTGGATATGTTACAGTGCTGGAGACCACCACAAGCATCCATGGTCGTGCACCCAGAGTCACAAATGAAAATCTTTGCATTTCTTTAAATCACCAATGCTGCAGTGAGTCACTACACAAGAATCAACATGGCACACTGAGATTCACAGAAAACGTTGTGTTTCTTTATCCTCACGGTTTTAGGATTTTTTAAAAATTTGTTGTAAAGCCTTCAGCTTGTTGAATGTCATGGGTGTTCTTTTCCTTCATTTTGTTTTGACGGTAATTACTGCAAGAGCTCTCAAAAAATTGCTAATGATGTAATACCAAGTTTCTAATCCATCCTATGAACACATATGTTATTGCAAGATGATAATTTTAACAGTGTGGAATTTCTTGAATGTCAGCATCATCCTGTGGAACTACTAATGCAACGAGGCTTGGCTCTTACAAGCACTTAACCGTTCATACCTTTCGGCCGCTTGATCATTAGTAGCTCAGAATGACTCTGTCAAAACTTGACAACTAATATGAAGTTCTACCAGCATGTGGAAATTTTTTTGATGTTAGAAGGCAACAAGATAAACATAAGGATGATGCCCTAACCTATCAAATTATATATATAAAGGAAAGGGTGGCCACAACAGATGCTGAACATCTGATGAAAAGTGCTGTGTGTACTCACCACCCATCAAAATCAATGAGTGCTGAAGACGACCAGAACTTTCTAGGAGATACTCAGTACCTCAGAAAATCTGTTTCCAGATCTACTATATCCTCAACTATATCTTCTTGAAATTACTCTCTTAACCTTTCTCCACATGGGATTGTTTTTATTAATGTTCTTTCCCCTTCCCTCAAGTAGTCTATCTGTTTGCAGTAGACTGAAAACAGGTAATTCAGCAAGTCAATACGAACTGAAAATTTAACTTTAAAAATATGATGATATTATGGCATTACAAATAAAATATTTGATTTCTCTTTATAAAAAGGAAAGAAACAAAAGAAAAAATACGTACAGTAAGAAACACCGTGTTAAGAGACCAGTTGTGAGGAAATGTGAGAAGGCTAAAAGTTCATTCTGCACATTTCTTAAAGTCATACGGGACCTTCAGTTATTCCCTCTAGAGGCAGGCCAGTAGCATTATCTGCTGTCGGTCTCTCTTCTTTCTTCACAGAGTTCTGATCTAGCAGGCTGACGTAAGATTTATGACAAGCTGTATTACCCAAAGGAGGGTAGTGTTGTCTGTAGCAAATATAAGCAAAAATGAGGCCAATGATCCCTCCAACGAAAGCATCTAGATAAGAAAAGCAACAAAACCAGAAGCATGTTACCATGGAAAGGTCAGCCAGTAGGGACAACTGTAAATAAAAGACATTTAGTTGACCTGGAAGTGTTTAATCCAGAAAATGTGAACCTCAAATTTTCGTAAGGAATTTGGAGCCGAATACCACAATCACATAGGACACATAAAATTAGTATTTTGTTGGGGACATCTCCAACATTTTGAATATCCAAAATGTAGATGGTTATGTTTCAGGAGATGAACAAGGGGAATAGAACGGCCTCCATCAGGCATTAAACATTCATGATGTTCCAGCTCACCGTTGACCACCATTTGTGGGTAGGCAGCCCACGCGTCTTCTTCCAGTTTGCCAAGATTTACATTGACCACTACCAGGTTTTCTATTTATGAACAATACAGCTTAACTATGCTGTTTACAGCATCCAGAGCTCTCCCGCCGACAGGTACACCTCAAACTATTGCTCTGGCTACAGCCCGCTCTCTGCCCGAGTACCCCCGGGAAAGATGGCAGCTAAAGTGTCAGATCGACTCTGGACTGGTTTGCATTCTGGAAGGCATTCTCCAGTGCAGACGGGGAGCCGGTAGGACATAAGATGGAAAATTATCTTCCTTCAGGAAGTGGGACACTGCAGCTAGAACAATTCATTTCACTCGCAGCTCCTGAAAGGCCCCCGAGACAGACAGCTGTCAAGAACAATTTCAAGCTGCGTGAATTCTTCCTAAAAGCACCTGAAAGGTCAAGGACTAAGCACGCCTGTTGACTGATTTAACACCTTTTGAATATCCTTCTTTGATGCTATTTACTATCCCATACTCCTACCAGAAAACCAAAAAGATGATAAAATAAAATCAGGCCATTCAATGTGATATTTGCAGCTCTCGCACACGGGCAATTTTAAGTTTTCCATGGGAACCGCACCTGAAGGGTAAGAGGATTTGTTCTGTTGTCAGGTTCTCCTGGCTTCTTGCAAACATACTCACCTGATCTTGTGTTTCATTTTCAAGCAACCAGAGCAAAACTCTACTAAAATACACACTGACTTTGAAAGCCTCAGATTTGAACACAATAATGAAAGTGATGCAAAAGCCATGGGCTAGAATATGACTTGACATCACGTTTTATTTTAACAGGGCTTACTAAGCACCGTATCATCTGTGCATACCTGTGTTTCTGCATTTCACTTTCAGTGACAAAGAAACCACAGTGTAATAAAAATAGCGAATCGTTGAGTTTAATGACAAAGAAGGGTTAATCAATACAAATTATTTTTGTCTAAAATAGTCAAATATGGATTAAATGCCCTGGTTTGTCAGTCTAGCACATATTAGGGCAAAGGGCATGTCGTTCAATTTTCAGTGGGTAATAAGTGGCTTGTAATCATCGTAGGAGTGAGATGCTGAAGAGCCTTTTAACAGGAATAGCTAGGGCAAGAAAACCTGAAAAATTTAAGATTGAGATGGATAAATTTAAGAAATGTGATTATAAGTCGCAGTTATCTATTGGGGAAGAGGACTAGACTGAATAACCTAGGAGGTCCCTTCTCATTCTATGTTCTCTTCCTGTGCGCAAAAGGACATAACAAATCCATCACAACCAAATGTAACGGAGACTCAAGTGAGATTTTAAAAGCTGATTACGTACGCAGTATTTGCAAGTAGACAGAAGCGTATCCTACCCATACTGGAAGCTGATTTTGTACCATTCGGACTGTCCCTGTCAAACTGTCACAGTACAAAAGGTACCAAGGGCAAGAATTTTCACTGCAGTACACTACTACAGTATCAATCAACTTGTAAAAAAATTAGTTACTGTGACAAGATTCATCTTCTATAAACCTGCGTTGGTTGCAATTCTCAGATTACTCTCCTTTAACTGTGGCTGATTGAATCCTGTTCCAGCTGGTTTTTTATTTTGCCTAACAATGAGGTCAAGCCTATGATTACTATTTTTAATTATGGAGCAACATCAGATTTCTGCCAGTCCTCTAGATGTTCCCCAGTATCTCAAGACTTGCTGAAAACTTGCCTAGATAATTTATTTCAAAACATTTACATGCAAATTATGCAACTCTGATCCTCAGTTTGGGCACCACAGTAATACAAATTCACTACATGACTTATGCCAAAGATTTCTAGCTTAGGGATCTTGACTGGGAGTACTGAGCAAACACAGAGGCAGCTATTTTGACTCCTGTTTTTGAAGACAACAATTCTGTGTTTTGTTTGAGCTCATGGTAGCCGTAGCTTCCTTTTCCTTTTTTTTTTTTTCCAATGCCCATAAAGGAAAAATAATATTCTTTCAGTCTCAGTATTTATCTTTGCTTTTTTCATATAAAATTTCCACTTATTTCATGAGTAAATTAATATTTTCAGAGTTATAAGCCTATACAGACATCTAGGGACTTAAAAGCAGCCAATACGTTCAGGATTCATAATGAAATAACCTAATATTCACCAATACCATCATTAAGATCTTGAATACTACATTCTCCAGCCAAACTGAAGGGAGCTTATAAAGGACTCATAGCATTAACGTTCTGAGCCCACTCAATGGCTTTTTAATGTAAGGATACTCCATCTTTCACCTACAGTATGCTAAGTCTTGGACATTATATCGATGGCCCTTGTTCATTCCCCATGGCACAGTTAAGACTCTACCGCAAAGCCACCGTAAGTAATTTAACACAATCAGTTGACTCTGCTGAGCATAAAAGACAAGGCCTGAGCTTTTGTGCTGTATTTTACAAAGTGAACTAGTCTCTCCCTTGGGAATGCAGTTCTTTCAGGTAAAAGCATAGGTCACCTGCAGGATAGTGTCTGCCAGTGCTGTTCTTAGCTTGGGAAGAGCTGAGTTTTCAGCTCCATCTCCTTAAACTTCAAAGACAAAAATATGAGTGGTTGTAATGGACACAGTCACAACCCCTTGGGTGTAGTTTTCTTCTATCATATATAAAATACACCACAATAATCTGCCTCATAGCACGTGTTTCACTACATAAATAATTCTTACTCTTGGCAAGAGATAGTAGACTGCAAACACCCGTTCAAAACTTGAGAGTAAACCTGTACACTCCCATTCGCATTCATTCACGCTCTTCTCTCCCTCTCTAACAGAGAGTTCAAACCAGCCAAGTGTCACACACTGAGCGTGAGGTTCGTAACTCCCGCCTGTCCCGCCTGGTGAGGCACGCACCTCACATTCAGCACCTTTGCGCTCGAGGCTCTCTCCGACTCCGAGTGTCGGTGAGCAAAGAGTAATGAGCCCCATAACACGACAAGGTGTCTGCAGGAAACCAGGACGCCCCTTAAAGAACACGTCAAGGCTAATGGTTAGTGCTTTAGCAGCTATGGGAGAACAGGATGCTGCATGAACACAAAACCAGAGCAAGAAAACGCATGGATGAGGCTTGCTCTGGTATGCTGAGTGCTGTATAAGAAAATGCTCAGTGGGACAGAGATGTGCTGTACTTAATTGAAACTATGCAGAGGAACCAACAGAATGATGTGTCTTAGAAAACAGGTAAACAGTATGTAATCAGTATGAACCAGATAACTGAAAGGAGCGCTCAGGACCTTGAAGGGAGTATAACTTGCAAGGCCAGCAGTACCGTACCAGCAATGCCACGTAAAGCCAAGATGACCTACATAACAGTATTAGAAATACCAAGTCTGGTATTTCTGATGGGAATATGGGGATAAATAGGGAAAAAGTAATTACAGGCTGGTTTACTTAGGAGGAGACATCACTGAAGAAAGGCAGGTACAAAGGCGGCGATAAAGAGGGTCAAGAAATGGTAAAAGAAATAATAGATAGTAGGATTTTCTGACAGTGAAAGTGTAGATGCTGACAGACAGTAGTAAGCTGACCTGTGGACGCTGGAGGGAAGCCATGTGGACAACCTGCAACACTGTCCATGTCTGAAAGACTCAGTGTGGGATGGTAAGGCATGATATAATTCTGACTTAATAGAATGAAGTCATGGAATTGTAGCTTAGTAATATAAGTGTGTAATTATCAAATAGCATATCCTTCTGTATGGGTTACATCTCACACCTGAATTTTAAAGGACTCTGAGACAAAAGTCTTCCTGTGACAGACGCAGCTGGTCTGACTGGTGTTGCACTCCAGAAGAGTCTACCGTGAGGGAAGGGAGGACGCTGCGGCCCAGCTCTGAAGCTATGAAGGTCAGTGCTAGATAATTCAGCCTCACTAAGAAACCCCCGAAAGTTATCTGCTCTAGTTACATTGTATTATAACAATGCCTCATTTACATGAGAATGCGCACATAATATGAAGATCCAAAGTCTCCACTAGAAACAATAAGAAGTAAATGAAAAAGAGATTGCGTATCCTTCAGATTGCCAATGCTTCACTTAACACTATCCCCTGTTGTTCGTTATATGTAGACCTTTAAGGATGCAGGTTCACCCAAGAGCAGACGTTTTATACAGCTCACCCACATATCAAATGCTGCTGTTAAGAGTCTTGTGAGCCACCTCCCATTCTGTCAATAACTCATTCCCTCACAAAGGCAACATTTGGGATTGTGTGGCATGTTACTTTAGCTTTGTGGATGTACCTTACGATCAAGAAAAACACTGCATGCTACTTCAATGACCTACTTATCCATATGGAATACATTCAGCATTTATTTGCAGTTACAAATTAATGAATATTCATTGGTATCGCATGTATGGTACCCTACTGAATCCATCACGCTAACAGCTAGTCAGTATAACAAAATATCAGCCACGCAATATTTGCAGTCCAAAGCTATGGGAAAACATTTTTAATAGGATGTAACAAGAAGATGAAATAGTTCTCTTCCTTAAGTAGGACCTGACTTTGAAAAGTGTGGAATTGAGACCCTAGGAGCAATTACAACCTTGGGCAAAAAAATGAAGAGAACAGAAAATACCAAACTTCGAAGCAAGGTTTTCAGTGTGGGCAGAATCTGTTACAACCTGTGCTACGTGGCTTGGTATGCAGTGCTTCTCCGCTTCTCAAGGAGGGGCCAGGAACCCACCTCATGCCCAATATACTTTGATTTGAATGAAAACCAGTGTATTACATCATGTGCATCAAACGACCAGAACAAACGCCTGAGTGCAGCTTTGCAATGACCAGCTGCACGCAGATGCTTCGGTGTAGTCTAACACACGTGCCACCCATTTTAGCAATCAGTCACGTACCCAACAGGCGAAGCAGCAGGCAAGGACGAGGCCACGCGACAGAGCTACTCTGACGCACCAGATCCAGCCTGCAGCTGGATCGATCCATGACGGCTATGGCACTGATGTGCATTTGTAAAAAATGATGACGTAAAAAAAACACTGATGTAGATTTGTATAGAAATATGATGATGTACCTTGTCTATATAAAAATATAGAATGGTAAAGGACCCCTGCAGTATTTTGAGACGTTGAAACCCTCGGCATCAATCCAGGAGCAAGGAAAATCTATAGCATACTATTGTGTTGTAACTCATGTGATTTAATGCAAATCAAAGAAATACAAGGCTAATTAAAAAAAAAAAAAAAGTAGGAGAAAAGGTATCTCTATGGCTCACCTTGCCAGTGATGTTTGTAATCACACATACGTGACAGGGCAATCATCATGGCACAGTAGAGAGGGAGAATTGCTGCACAAAGCCGCCAGCTCTTCCCCCGGCCATTTTCCGTGAAGCAGTGCAACTTTCCGGCTAAGTAGAAGGTGGTAAAGCCAAGGCCTGAAAATGCAACTGACAAAGGAAAACACAGAATTACAGTATTGGGTCATTAACACTGTACGATACTATCCCTTAAGATCCTTTAAGATCTGACAGCAGGATCCTGCTGCTGCAGAGAAGTCTTGGACTTTCTAGGGTGATATTAGGAGCGAAGCTGAGAAAACCCATCGGCAAAAAATTGAGGGAGTTTCATAATTCGAATGGTGATTCCTATGTAACCATATAAATGATGCAGTTATAACTGAGTATTTTAAAGGGATGTAGCAAATTGCCTAGGTAGAGGTTTTTCTTTTCTTTTCTTTTCTTTTTTAATAAAGCAATCATGATCTTACAAACTTTAAAAAACCACAGTGCTTTGGGGGCTGAACGGGAAAAGGTCGTCTCCCACGAGATCCGTGACATCCGTGTGTTCTCCACAGCAGTGGGGTTATCTGTGTAGCAGTGCAAGTAATCAGGCAACTGACCACTGCAAAGCAAATCCGCGTCCTTCCCATAGATCCTCAGCTTTCACGTAATCCGACACGTCTGCGAATACTGTGGTACCTCTAAACATTCATCTATCCAATAGCAATGGATTTTTTTTTCCTTTAGCAATTCACCTTTTTCCTTTGGGGGAGCCATCGGCTGTGGAAAGAATCCCTGATTTTATTTGCACATTAAATTAAAGATTTAGGCAAATTTTTAACTTGAATCACAAAAGCTCTTTCGTGCTTAACCTTCAGCACGTCTTTCCTGCTTTTAGACCTATTCTAAAAAGTTAAGGTTCAAAGCAGAAAAGGATTCAGTCAGTTTGTACTGCAATTGAATTACGTTTAAATGAGATTTTTACGTTCCATTAACCTGTTTCTATAGAACATGCTCAACTAGCAGTGCCGACACAACTCAGGCACCAAGTTTCTGTACTGAACTTCTTTCCCCTTGCAGCTGTTCACCTTCCAGAGAGAAGCTGAATGGATTTTTTTTTTTTTTTTTTTTTAAATTTGAACATTTTTTTTTCCTATAGGAAAATTAGTGCTGCAGCTGAACAGGTAGTTCTGTGAAACACGTCTTCTATTTTCTCCACAAATGTCATACTCAATTTTGCTCCTGACTGCAGAGATCAAAATAGAACATAAGCATGCCAACCACAGATAGCAAAATTATAAATATTTATCCAAGCATTTGAAATCCTTTTTTCTGACTACCTTTATACTTTTTATCTTTGTGATATCTAAGCACCTCTATAAGAGCTAATAGGTCACATTCATAACACACAATTCTGTTCGGATTCTGCTATCAGTGAATTTAACGGTAAAATCACCATCGGTGCTGGGGCAGACGTGCATCTTTTTTCTAATCTCCTGCCAGGGCTTTTCCAATGCCCTTCTCCTCACGTTCCCAAACGCTAGATGTGATAAACTAATTACTGTGTTCTGCTGATAAATCTATGGGACGGTCAATTTTAGCTGACAGTACAATGGCGTGGTTTCATAAGTTTATACTGCACAGCTGTTTGAATGCAATTACTGAAGATTTGCATTTCATCTTCAAACTCAGAAATAAATCACTTCTTCAGACTGGAGGTGGCGGAGCAAGACAGAATGCTGATTACTCATCAAACCAGTATACCAAATATATGGTTTCCTAGAAGCTTTTTCAACCAGCGCTGATTCTGTACTTGTCGGAAGACAGTGGGAGGCAAACTTTAAAATATAACACACAATCCTGAATAAATAAAAGATTTCTTGCAGACTGGGTTACCTTCTCGTATACAGACCTTTGAGAGTCATATACACTTGCTTTTCTTTTCAGACTATCTATCGGACAATAAGAAATAATTCCTTCTCACATTTCTATGTCACAGTATTCCTGAAATGAATGTATTTTCCTAAGAGTAGCATGTCTTACACAGAAACGGGCTGTGAGATGCATAGTCAGAGCACCAGGCTACAGCCACCATGGAAAAAATCAATCTATGATCCTGACAACGTATCTCAGAAAATTGGAATACGCCCCCTCCCTTTTCAAACATCCTCTCCAGCTCTTAGTACCCAGCGTAGACTGACATAAAACAAAAATAAACATTTCTTCTTCTTTCCAGCGTAGACTTTCTCTCGTGCCTCTCGCGTTTGCTGGATTAGCCACTGGAATACGACAGAAGACAACACTGCTCTCTTTTGTGCTCTTCCTGTCCCACTAGGTAATTTTCCTGGCAGTCTTTTGTACCACAGATCTGCAGCTCTTTATAGGGGTTTTTTCTGATGGCTAACAACACACATTCGTATCTGTGTGAGCAGACATAGGGTCGTCCATTCTGCAGACCTTTGGAACTAGAAACATCTATAAACTTACCTGAGACTGCAAGGACAGGACTCGTCTGCATCATTCCATCTTCCAGTTAAGTAACTGGAGTGAGCAAAACTAAATCTGTCTTGGCTATCCAATATCAAGTGCAATCCTGGAATGAATACTTTCAAATACTTCCTCTCAAAAATTAGTTTTATTTTCATATTTCCATTTTCCATCCCAGGTTATTATTTTCTAGATCCTTAGAAGAATTGCCCCAAGCGTAGTGTAGCTGTCCAGTTCACACAGACTTGTATTCAGGATTACTAGCATTTGTCAGGCAACTCAAATGTGTGGTGGACAGCAGCAGCAGATTTAGCTAAATGGGCTTTAGAGCAAACCTTGTGATATTTTTTAAAAAATTATTTCCCCAGAACTTGTTTTTTTCAGGATCTGCCACATTTCCAGAAGGAGGTGCTCATGCATGAATATGGAAGTTCAGCAGGAGATATACTTGCACTAGACATAAAGGCAGATTTTGCTTCAGATGGTTGATGTGTTCCTCTAAACTACAGGTCAGGAAGAAAAGAGACTCACAAACACTCCTCCAGGGGAACTAACGCCTAATGCAAGATTTAAAAGTAATATATTTATGCTCTAGCTTGTGGCTATGAAACTAATATTCTGCACAGCAGCTTTACATTACAATATTGTAAGAAAGATTGACTTCCCTTACCCTGGAGCGTGCACATCCAGAAAGAGCTGCTTGACCCCATAGTCCCAGTGTGTGCAGAGTCAGCGGCAAAAACCACAGAATTAACAGCGAAATGCTCCGGGACATGGGAGTATCCATTATAAAGGCAACTACGTATTCCAAGACAACTCGATTGCTGTGCGCTCCACGTAGGTAACTTTGCTCGATGGCTGTATTTTGAAGATGTTGTCACTCAATAACATTAAGAAAAACAATTCACTCTTCAAGAATCCTGGGCCTATAGGTGATATTTACACTGAAGAATTGCTCAATCAGTAGAATATATTTGAGTAACCTTTTTTTCTGCACCAGCTAGAGTCAGTAACTCACTGCATCACAAAGAAAATGCAAACACACACATACACCCATCACATGCCCTAACATATCACATACTGCCTAATGTTCTAATAAAAGTTATTCTGTGTAAGATGACAGATTCCAAAGAATCAGCAAAGCAATGTTCCTCATCTGCACAAATACTCCTGCCAAGCTGGTTTCTTCCCAGACTATGAAAAATTAATACTCTGTTTATATAAAGAAGGCAAAAGCCACACAAAATACCAGCCAGCCCTCTTTGGAGACATTGGCATGAATAAAGATAAGAAAATCAGTCGGTTAGTTTAAAACAATGTTAACTCAAGGCAGATGTTGATGCAAATTCCAGACACAAATATTTAATGGATTTTAAGTGTTGGAAGAGGAGAAAAGAATGACTCAAACACACAGTATAAAGGAATGAGCCATTTTAACCGATTGGTGTATCCAACTCAAATCAAAGTCCTGATGCTACAAGTTGCGGAACACGGGCAAACCTCTCCTGAGGCAAGAGACAGGCCACGTGTTCTGTCAGGGCTTGATAAAACACTGAGGGTTTTGTGAACGTACTGAAAGACAGAAAATGGAATATTTGCACTGTAGCACCTCTGAGAGGTCTCAGCTGAGACGAGGTGACCATTATTCTAAGTGCTATGCCAACGCGCAGAGAGGACACCGTCCCACAAAGCTTAGCAACCAAAGGGACGAGCAAAGGAGGCAACGTGAGGCGCAGGGAGTGGAAGGGATCTGCTCAGCCCAGGACGAAACCCGGCTCCCGGAGAGCCAAGGTCTGTGCCCTGGCTGGAGGCGTGTGCTGCCTCACTGCTCCCCCTCTGCCCTCTGAAAGCTGTTATTGAGCTGGTCTCTTTAAATACGGCAGCCGTGGTTTCTTAAGGAATTAACGGAGACGAAGGGAATTTTGGGATGAAAAGGGAAAATTTGAGTCTTACAGGAATAGGTGCTATGAGCTAACTTAAAGGGGATGAAAGACTTGAAATGCGAGGAAAACACATTGAGCAATATCGGATTTGTCCCCTCATCGTTTGCTTCCACTTCCTGGATCTGCCAATAGCATCAGATAATCGGTTTAGGGCCAATGTGGCTATTTAAACACCAGTAAAAATCCTGGATTTGCAAATCTTTGTACCTTTCTGAACAGATTCTGAAGGGACTTGAGATTCGTAGTGCACGTTACTCATGTTTTCAGTTTCTTTAAAGGAATCGCTGAAATTCACATGTATTATGTTTTTGCTCTATTTATATGGTTTTATTTCAAACTATTATCTACAAAGAATCTTCAATAATGCATATGCTGCACTCTCTAGATAATATTAATGGCACCTAGGTAGTCTTTCAGTCATGAATAAACATGTTTGTGAAAAATTAAATTGCTTTCCATTCCTTTTTTACCTGTTCTAGCTGTTTTGCTTTTCCATAACGTAGACCTACTGGCCAGTCAAGGTGTCTAACTGGTTTTCTTTGCAACATGGCTATACACCATTCAGAGACTGTACTGGAGGTTCTATCATACGATCCAAGCCAACGGGGTGGTAGAGAGCAAGCACGTTGTCTCTCTCTGCTCATCAAAATGAATTCCCTATTCCCCTTCTCAGAATGAGACTTTTGAACACCAGTTACACGTGGGATCGATCAACTTGAAGTCACCACTTTAAGTCGGTCCAGTTCACAAAGCGTACTGGGGTTCTTCTCTGCAGATAACCCTGCTTATTTTGCTTGCTGAATAAGGACTGTTTGAAAGTTCACAGAGTTGGCAGCCAGAAGGGACCAGCTGATCTTTTCACCTGACCTCCTATATAGCACACTATTAAGTATGATCCCGTTAGCACCAGAATGCGAGTTTGGACAAAGTATAATTTTCAGAGAAATAATCTGAAGATAGAGGAGGAGAATTATCTCAGATGCAAGAGGACTTGTAACACCAACCATCTGGTGAAGTTCTTACTGACAAAACCATGATCAAATTGTAAACCACTCTCATCATGGGTCATCTTCATCTGAGGACCTGATTCAGTAAAACACTTACAATAGGAAGAGAAATATAGCCATTGCTACGTAGGCAAAAAATCAGTAAGGCTCTCCAACAGCCTTCCTGCAAGAGGTGTTGCTCCCACTTCACAATAATCAAGTACACGCAGAATTGATGCAAATGCTCTGTTACAACCACCTATTGAGGTAGAAGCAAAAAGAAGCATCTGAGTATGTTCATTTACTGTTACAGCAATGACACGAGCAAAATAACTTCACAGAAAAACAAACAAAAACCAAAAAAAAAACCCCTCACATGCTTTCTGCTCAAGGAATTCATGTTCTGAGCCCTCATCCTGCAATGGGATCACAGGGCGCAGAACCTTGCCACCATGGAAAACCTCGAAGGGGATGATGGCACTCTGTAAAGGCATCAGGTCCACGCCTTGCAGATCTGATGAATGAGCAACCACAGAGGGTCGAAAATGGAAGAGTCAAACCCAAGTGAATAGTTTTTTAGAACTAACTGAATAGCGGTAGACTTCCATGTGAAGACAAGAAAGTGTTGTTTTAACCTTTACATCCTAATGGTTTAGGAATTACTGACTTAAGAGAGTGCCTTTCACCTTGTTTTGTGTAGGTGTGGTATCTGGAACTGCTACTGGAAGGCACATTTTAGAACTATACCATAACGGTACTTGAAGCGTGTCAAAAAGCAGCTTCCTCTTGGGCATTATCATTATTGGAATAAATAAAACTACATTAGACTCAATATTTCAGTTTGTTTCTATCACCTTCTTTAGAAAAAAAGTTCACAGAAGAAATAAAGAGGATGATAGAATCTGGAGACACTGCAGACCCCATCCTGACATCTGGTTCTCTCCAGACAGGGGAACGAGGCGAGTTTAAAAACCTATCTGTACGGACCAAACCAATTACCAAGCTGAAATGCATGAAGTGAGAAACTGTGAACAAGAATCTGATCTAAACCACCCCAAATAAATTATTTATTAAAGATTTAATTGCTTTTGTGGGTGTTTTCTGGAAATTAAACTACCCTGTGAGGATCTTCAGCTTCTCAAGTTTTAATGGATGCTTTGCAACGCAGGCAATACGTGTCGTCTTTACACTAAGCAGTTTTTGAGCTGAAGAAAAAATCCTCAACTTATTTAAGTGGCAACAAATTACGAAACTGCAAAACAACCATTCAAATGGCCTATGTAACAATCAGAGAAAATGATCCATCTCTTTGTCTGTAATGCTTCATGCTTGCAGTGATTACTGTATATTTTCCAAATGCAAACACATACTATTCATCACTGGAATTGCACAGCAGCCTACTGCAATTTTAGCTGGGGCTACTGGTGAGTGTTTTCAGTTTCACACTGTTCAAAGACTGAAATATTTATCTTTCCTGAAGGAAAAAGTATGATACCAAACGGCTGCATAAATGTTAATGCTGAAATTCAATTCAAAGAGGATTTTATAGAAGTACAATTCCCGGAGAACGTTTCAAGCTTATTATCACAGGCAAAATACTTTTATTTTTTTTCCAAGTGGGACAGTCAATCACCTTCCCTTTGGCTTAGCTTTATTAATTTCTTTTCACAAAGACAGACAGTTCAGCAGAAGCAGCATGAAAAGCACATCACAAAATACAAATGTATGCAGGGACTTGGGAAACAAAAAGGAGGTATCGGAGACAGAGACATGTTAGCACAAAAAATAGACCTATATTATTTGAAAAGCAAGTAACTAGAGTATTAGTCATTAGGTTGTTTTCGCAGGACTGTCACAGTGAAATCACATGAACCTTTTTTGGTTTTTCTGACATATTTTATTTTCATGCACCTTTCAAGATACCCTCATTACACCTGAAATATCTGAAGTGGTCTCAGGGTGCATCTCACTGCTACCAAAAACTGAGGTCCGATTTGTTCAGCTAATGATGCCATTTACAAAAAGTCCTAAAAGCGAACCTGTTCCATAGCCTGCTTTGCCATTTCTGTTGACAGAAACACTGAAGGAATCTCCTTTCTCTGAGAACACAGTAAAGACGAGCCTGAAAGGGCTCAGATTCTGGAATTACTTTGAAGAGAAGGGGTCAGCGCTTACGCACTAATCAAAGCGGCCTCAGCATTAATATAAGCTGCAAGAGACTGTCTTGTAAACTCAGTCCTAATCATACAACTGTATCAGACTAGAAAGAGATGTCTCTTTGCAAGGTATGTTTTTTACTCTTTATTCACTGCCAAGATCTCCATGCTTCTCAATTACACTTGATGACATTAGGTCCAAATAATGAACTTGTATCAGGTTTAAACCTAGGACAGAACGGCATCAGGAGGCAGCCGGTCCTTGAACACACCCGTGATGGTGCCGCTCTAGTGTGGTCCCTGGCTAATGCACTCTGCTTCTTACGGGCATCAGGAATACCAAGTGTTGACTGATTTTTTTTTTGTTAGATCAAATGTGCATCCCTTTATGAAGTAAAGTCCTGATACTATACCTCTAGTTTCTTGAGAAAAAATTGTTAAAACTGAGATAAGAGTTGCCAGGTTAATTCAAACAGGTCAGTATTAATTAAATAGCTACTACCCTGTCAATTATCAATAACCAGAGAATAAATTTCTCTTTCTGCTAGATCTTAGCATAAATACAGTATCATCTAGCCACAAGCTTTAGATCATCAGCTCTCCAACTCTAATACAAATTATTGTCTCTGGGGGATTTATGAGGTATCTAACTACAAATAATCCCCACCAAGAGCAATTTTTTCTTTCCAGTTCAACATTGGAATATACCAAGTCCCACACATTGGATCAGGGTAACTTCTTGCTTTGCCGTACATATGCCATCGGCAGTATCCTGGATAACGGATCACATCCTGCTCAACTACTTGTCCTCCCATTCTCCACGCCAAGTATTTGTATAGATCTTTCGGGGACGCGCATTTAATTTAAAATTTGTTTTAAGAGACTTGGCACAATCATGCAGATTAGCAGGCAAAATACAGTTAAAAGGCATGTTGAAGAGCACCTTGATGAACAGACACTTTTTGCAGTGGAGGATCAGAACGCTGCTGTCAAACACAAGGCGCAGCACGGTAGGCAGTGTCAAGGAGTTTGCTGGATTATACCAGTGTTAGTACTGCCTGCAAATAATCCCCCTAAATACTTCAAAAAGAAACAAGGGAAACCCCAAGACTATGCACAGCTACAGCAGTAAGGGTTATATAGAAGATCTCTGCTTCTCTTTTCATGCTGTGAGACCCAGCAGGAATAGGAAAATGTTATTTATTCCCGCTACACTGCAAAGCGCAAAGCAGTGAAGCCTGATCTATCCACCATTTGCCCAAGGAACTTATCATTGGGGGTTTTATGTAAAGAAGAGTTTGGGGGGAAAAAAGGCAAGTGATCTGAAGCCTTCTTCAACCACACGTTAAGTAGCAAAGTGACCCAGGACACCAAGAGGCTGCCCAGCTACATTATACCATCGCTGAATTCAATGCTGGGCTCCAAATTTATAACTAACTCTCTTGAAAGAGGGATTGGAAAGTGGGTATCTTCATTTCCAATTCAGTCTAGATCCTCTGAAGACAGCAAAAATGAAGTTGCTGTCCATTCTGGAGTACACAGTAGAACTGGGATTAATCTCTTTAATCATGCATAAAAAAGGAGAAAATATATTACCATATACTGCTGTAAAAAAAAAAAAAAATGTTATCGTGTTAAATGCTACAGTGTAAAAGATAATGCATAGAACATGTTTGCTAGGTAGGATAAATACCGATGAGGAACCACTCTTTTACACTGATATGATATCATGTGTTAAAACCCCGCATTTTTTTAAAATTCAGGAAAAATAGAAAGTCTTTAGGAGGTAAGCTTGAGACTTACACATAATCTGAACCTCAAACAGACCAGCAGGATTTGATTTATCATCAGAGCTGGAAAGCTAAACTTTAAAGAGTTCATCTCACAAGCCCCTTATGAATTCAAACAGCCTTTGTTATTGAGTACTGAGAGGTAAATATGTCAGAGAAGAGGTAAAAGCATTAAACACAACCACCCCTGACTATACTTACAGTTTGAATTAAGAAGCCAATAAACCCCACAGGAGATTTATTTTTTTTCCTTGCATATTTAAGAAATCCATTCCTTATTTCCGTGGATTCTTCTTTAAGAGGATGAAATATTTCAGAGTGACACTGCCATACAGCTGTTAATTAAGAGATTTATCTTGAAAATGGGGGAGTAGCAGCAATTACTGCCAAAAACCTGTGGCTTGCAGCTCATCTGTTACTTAAAATGTTCACTTTCAACTGAAGGAAATATGATTATCCTCCATGAAATTGCTAGCTAAAGATAATTAACAGTTCAAATTTAGATACCCAACTATAATTACATGTACTGCAGTAATATTTTATATAAATTATCACAGGATAGCAAACAATTCTATTGAAACTCAATAATTTCTTCACTCTGAAGTACATAAATCATTTTGATTTTTCAAACAAATGAATGGCTTTTAAAATGTAAAAATCTTTTCATTTTTACAACTGACTAATTTCAATTATTTAGTGGAAAGAGGGCGGAGGAGCCAGCTGTCCTTTCACTCTAAAGACATAATATTTTCCAGTCTCCTTTTTTCTTTTTAGCGACACAGCAAGACACACCACAGCTACTACATTCATTTAATTAGTGCTTCGTCAAGCAAATCTGGTGCAAGCATGAACTGCATAATCAGCTTTGATATCATCAGAGAAGGCAACTCCTCGGGGGTAAGACAACACTTACGCACTACACAGTGACAAACAATGCTGAGCGGAACAGTTAATTGTGGGAGATAAAGAGAAAATAAAATATTAACCGATCAGCCAGTCAACAGCAAAGGTGCTATTTCTTTTAAGAACTGCTGTAGTAGTCCTTACCTGTCTAAGATGACAACTCACACCAAGGGGACTCCTAGTCTGGCTGTCAGAGACTTTATAACATTTTTAGAGAAGGAAAAAACCCAAGAGATTTCTCTCTCCTTCCCCCAAAACCAAGGAGTGGACTGGACAGAAAATTAATTTAGGAGTAATCTTGAGAACGCTTTCTCCCCAGATAAGCCAGGAGGAATGGGACACGTCCAAACAAACGCACACACTGGTACGTGAACCAGGTATCGAAACTATAATTCCTTCAGATAAATAAGCATTTCCAAGGTATGCCATATAACATTTTTTGGTAATGGAATCAAGGCCAGACCCATGAATAGGCACATCCAAATTATACTCCTGCTCCTCACATTTAACTCCTACCGTTTACGTACCCTATTGCAAGAGGCATTCTCTGGATACAGCGATACTCTCTTTTTCATTCAGACTCTAGCCTCCTTGCCATACTAATCGATACCAGAAAGTGATATGCTACTCTATTGCTTGATAACATAAATATATTTTAACCCTTGCCTTTAGACTTTTTTGTTATTTACAGCAACTAGTAGTTTCATTTTTCTAGACAGGATCTTACTGTGTTCATCCACACAAACTTACTGATTTCAGGGAAGTAATGAAAGAAGACAGCCAGAGCAGGGAAGACAGAGAATAGAACAGAATAGAATAGAATAGAATATTTTCAGTTGGAAGGGACCTACAATTATCATCTAGTCCAACTGCCTGACCACTTCAGGGCTGACCCTAAGTTAAAGCAAATTATTAAGAGCATTGTTCAAATGCCTCTTAAACACCGACAGGCTTGGGGCATCAACCACCTCTCTAGGAAGCCTGTTCCAGTGTTTGACGACCCTATCCGTAAAGAAATGCTTCCTAATGTCCAGTTCAAACCTCCTGTGGCACAGCTTTGAACCGTTCCCATGAGCCCTATCACTGGATACCAGGGAGAAGAGATCGGCAGACAGGCTAATACGACGACGAATAAAATGGCTAATCATAAGATAGAGAACTTCTTGCATCACTGAGCTCCCCTCACTAGTTCAAATCATATTTAGCGCCGAGTGTCTGTGGAAATGCTATGATATCAAAAACACCTGGTCAACCATTCTGATTTCTATTCTCCGATTAATTCCCTCAGTAAAATCATCCAAAGATTTTTCCTTCCTCCCTCCTCTCTCGCAACAGAAATTTTTTAAAAAGACCTCCTATGCTATTATCCACTGGCAGTCTCATCCACGAGTCCAACCTATGTTGCCTTCCAACATGATAAGAAACTTCCAACATAATAATGCTCCAAACGTTTCTGGTTGTTTAAACAGAATGCAGGAATCCCAGTCAGAGAGTGTCTAAAACCGCCGTCTTAGTTCAGATTGAAACAAGCAAAAACTAAAAGTCTCAAGAGAAAATCACCAGAGAAATCAGTTGATTGCAACAAAGCAGTATTAGTTTCAAAAATATTTTGCATAAACATTTTGTGTAGGTTTCGTTAGATAAAACATTGACTTCATCATTTGCTCAGCTCTGCAGAAGGAAGGGGGGGAAATTACCTACTTACTTATCTGTAATAGCTGGTGCTTTCCATGTAGAACTGACAGTAATAGCAAAATCCAAACGAGGCTTTCTGCAGATGTTCTGTACTTTTCTCTTTCCGGTATAAATAATATGCTTGATTTCCTGCATTTATCTTATACCTTTTATCTCAAGAGACTTTTAATATCCCCTTGTTTTCAAGAGACCTAAATTAATGTTTTCAGAAATCTTTATGACTGAGATTTCTGCAATTTGATAGAGCAGTCAGCCACCTCAAAGAAAGGTGCCTAGTATTTTAACTTTATAATTCAATTTCAAGGTTTTTATTGCTTTATTTTTCCTTTGATTACAGCAGAATTGTAGTTGATACTCTTGTTTTTATTGAAATAATGCTGGATTGACTCAGGGTTATTTGCATTACAAGAACACGTACTTATGTGAGTCAGCTCTATCCCTCTTGCTGCTCAAAAGGGGTTTGAGTCAATCAGTAGCATTTGGACATCAATCACAACTAGCTCTTGTAGACTGGAAAACACATACCCCAACTCATGAAGGTGACGACCCTGTAGACAGATTTAAAGTCCCCATGGAAACAGAATGGTTGGGTTTACTTCCAAGTAGCTCTAGTCTAGGCAGAACACTCTCATACATATTCTGGTTTATTCTTATCATGGGCTCAAAGACCACACCATGATGCGAAACGCAGTGCTACAAGAGGGGACTGTCATAACACTGTCTTCAACAGCGTATGCCTGATCAGAATGAAAATGCTGTCACAGAAAGTCTCACCCTTAGTCTCTACAGATGTAGAAAATGACCCCGTCAAGATGAAAGAGCAAGGTCTGCTTCTAGCAGACATTCCTGATCGAACCTGATCAAAATGTTTCACAGCTGATGGCACTGGGGGCAAATTCACACACAAATATCAGCTTCTAGTTCTCAAAACAGGAATTCTGACTAGACCTGATTCTCTCTTTCCTCTTTGCAGAGGAGGATGAAGGGGTACCCTTCACGAGGCCAGGGTCTGACCAGAAATTAAAGTTAGAAGAGAGCAAAGAAACATGTTTATGCAGTGAATACAATGAACGTGCAACCAAGCCATGGTTTTGCTTGGGCTATTTACCTGCTTCTCATATCTGGCACAGTAGCCAAGCTCCTCTTGCCTCCCAAGGGCTGCCTAAAACAGGCCACTGTTGAGCTTACCTACCTTAAAGAAAACTCCACGCTGGAGGATATATTACTAAGGAAGAGCTAACAACACATCTGATTTAGAAACACCTCTACGTTTGGTTTGATTTTACACAGAAATGCTACACAAAACCATACCACATGGATTTCGGAGCATGATGCCAGCGCTATGCTACAACGGCAATTTCAAGGAACCTCAACATTTGTCAGTGCTGTAATGAGACTTCTTCCTTAAAGGTGGTCAGAATTTGATGTGCCAGCCTCCTCTGTCTAAGTTGAGTTGATAGCCATTCATTTTCAAATTAATCTTGAGCTTTCTGACCCACTTCGCTCTGGAGAAGAGCCGTCACTGCAGTTCACAGATGAAAATTGATCTTTAGATCTCTAGTGTAACTCAAAGTTGTTTTAACGGAAAAGGTCAGTTAGAAGAACAATGGTCTTTTAGCTTTACATACAGCTAAAGTCTGCAACATCACAATGAAGTCTTCTGCAGGCTGTGAAACCAAGCATATACCTTAACCTTAGCTCACGAATTTTACCTGAAAAGTTAAAGTTAGGCAAGACAAAAGGGAAAATTAGACTGAAAGGTAATTAAGCTTCTTCCCTACACAGATGAAAGCAAGCTGAACAGCTGTAATAACCAAGAAATGGAAATAGCTGCTGGGAAAACTGGCTTATCGAAGCTAAGCTCAGAGATTCACTCATACTTCCAGCTCCCTTTTTAACTTCAGCTCTCCAGCGCTTGAGGAAGAACCATGTTGACTCACGGAGTCATTCATTCTGTTCCTCATTAATGACCCAGGATTCAAGATGATTCCACATTTTGCTTACTCTCCTCTGACATCTCACTCTACTCTTGACTTCCCTGCATGATCCGGTCTCCAGATTAGGAAAAGGAAAACAAATAAAAATCCCCCCTCCCTCCCCCCCCCCTTTAGTATTCTACGTGAATCACAAATTACAGTGGGCTGCAAGTCAGCAAATCACAGTCCTGAGATCAAGAAAGCAACAGGCTTATCTGGTACAATTTCTGATTTTTCACGCAGTCCTTGGTATTGCTAAATAACACGTTACCATGAAGGATCCCATTACTTTCAGCTTTTCTTCGAGAAGGTCTGCTGAATTTTGCTAGATAGCAGAGAGATATAACACCTCATGCTTCAGTTCTTTTAGTCATTTTAATGAAAAAGGCTGGGTGCTGGTGAGAAGCAAAGAGCTCTTACGCGGCTTGGAAGGAAGCCCACTGCTTGCAGAGAAACATGGAAAGATAAGGACGTGTCCTTTCACCTTACGATTTGGTATATTCTCAGACAGATAAGTGGTAAGCATTATCAAAGATGAACAGCAGACCTGCGTGGCTATATCTTTTCCTAAGAAAATAGGCAGGTAAATAGCCACCTTGTTTATCCCAATAATATGCATTATAGTTGGCAAACTGGCACCTCAGCCAGTTACACGCGAACTCTTGATAGCATGTGGAAACTAACTGTTGATTCTTCCTACAAAAAGAGGGGAGCACAGACCTTCAGCATTCACCTTCTTTATTCTGGATAAGAGAACCATCTCCTGAGCACTGCCTCTAGAGTTGTGGATACTGCCATTCCTGGACAAGATGGGAGGCTCTGTAGGGATGAGGCTGGTGATGCACATGGTCATTTCCCCTACTGCCACCTGCATTCAATGGCAATCATCAAATGCAAATTATATTCACTTTCCAGTAAAGTCCCTTTCATTCTGCTCTTTAGGAGCCTTACTAAAGGGCAGTCCCAAGAAGCTAACACAAGAACTCCACTTCTGGGCAATACATCAATGCTGGAGGGAAAGGTACGCATATTCCTAACATCTGCAGGATGTGGGGGCTGACCTTGCTCACAAAGGAAGAAATGGTAATGCGATGCAAAAAGCCAGCTGGGACTCCTCTCGCCTTATTCGAACATAGGGCTGAGGAACCTCTGCAGAAGAATTTTTCTTATATATTCTTAACCTTGTTACAACAGATTGAGCAATTACTGCTGTCATTCATAATGGAATCTGGCTACTTAAAGTAGGAAATGACTATTCAGGACTGGTCTGAAGATGTAATCTCATTTATTATGCCAACAGAAAAGGGTAACCAATTACTTTTTTCCTATTGCTGTTTGTATTTCCTTTCCTGGAGTAAATACTTCTTCTGTTCTTTCTCCCAACAAAGAAGCACAGATGACCTCATATCCAGTACTCTCATAATGTGCATATCCTACCTTCAATATAAACAGAATCTACAGTGTGTACCAGGCTCCACTGGCAATGTTTTCTTAAAGCTATATTAAAGTGCACAGTAGGTATTAAGATCCTAATTCCTTGGTCACTGCTCCCATTAACGCTGGTTGCTGATTACTTCTTTGATGTAGTAATGGTGACTATTCATAGATTAGAATTCCCCAGGCAATTCAGTTCTGGCATTGATTTTGATCAGAGCAAGCTTACTCCCTATGTTGGAAATGGATGTTTACCGTGATTTGCCATGAGTTTATACCTGCAAAGGCTCATCTTGAATAATGAAACTGTGAAAAAATCAATTCTTCATGATGTTACAACCTTGCAAATCTGGCCACTGCAAATGTCAGTTACATTAGCAGTGACATATTCCTACCTAGGTCATATTTGCATAAAAAGTGTAAGTTATTAAAAATATACAAGGAAATTCTTTTAAAAACTTGAATTCTTTATAAAAATGGGGTCAATCAATACATAAAAGTGGAGTGTTTTTATATTATTTGCCATCCTGTCTATGAAGATCGTGAGGTAAGTGTATGCTACAGCTTGAAAGGCAGAGAAAATAATTTTCCTCTTCACTTCTAAAAGGCCATTATTCTCTCAAACATAGCAAGACACCTTCATTCATCAAGGAGGTAACCAAAAAACATATGACATAACAGTTGCTGTTATTGTCCCCACAATCAAATACTCTGATTACATGCTTCATTTCAGATTTCTGATGAAATTCTCTTATTTCTTCAGCTGTATTCACCAGTAATCACTACAACTCTCTTTCAGCCAATATAATACAAAGAAGAAGAAGGGAAAAAAAAAACCTAACACAACAAAAACACACGCACAAGAAATAAGAGCTCTTGTACAGCACTATGTTAACATCCACTCTGGAAGCGGTACAAATCAAATTGAGATGTTACCACAAAATAATTTCTTCAAACCTTGACTTTTCCTTGCAAAAAGGAAACTCTGGAATCAATAGAAATTTCAGGGGCGGGGGGGGGAATCAATGGCACAATTTAGCCAAAAGTCAACTTTTCAAACTAATTTAAGTAACTAAATTGCAGCTACAAAAATAAAATCACATAAGTATTTTATTTATTTCACTGCTAGTACAGCACTTTTATACAGGAAATGTTATTTTATTGATTTTATTCCCATGAATCTATCCAATCCAACATGAAATCATAAGTTAAATTATCTCTGCAGCCACTGTGTTATTCAATCGACTTTAATTTTTACCAAGTTTGTTTTTCAGTCAGTTGATGTGAAATAGCATCAGTTGGGATCTTTCTATCTGGGATCAACAGCTGACACGAATCTCCTGAAGTTCAACACAGGGAAGTGCAAAGTCGCGCTTTACTGGGGGAGGTAAAGCCAGACTCTTCTCGGCGGTACCCAGTAAAAGGAGAAGAGACAATGGGCACAAATTGAAGTACAGAAAATTGCACTTAAACATAAGAAATGACATTTTCACTGTGAGGGCAGTCAAACTCTGCAACAGGTTTCCCTGTGAGAAAGGTTGTGGAATCTCCATAGCCAGAGACATGCAAAACTCAACTGGACACCGTCCTGAGGAACCTGCTCTCACTGGCCCTGCTTTGAGCAGCGCGTGGGGACTTGATGATTTCCAGAGGTCCCTTCAACCCAACAGTTCTGTGAATCAAACTATGAGCTGATACAAACCAGATTAGCAAGTGGTTATTCATTTATTTATAGCAGATACATCAATTTTAAGCTGCATATGTGGGTATTCATGACAATCACGGGCTCGATCTGCCACTGACTATCGATACTAAGCAGTACAGGCTCCAAGGAGGTTAAATTAAACTCTCACCAAGCCATTCTTCTTTCCATCAACACAAAGGCATCAAAATCAGTTTCATGCAGCTTCCTCAGATCTATGACAGCAATCTCTTAGCTGAAAAACCTAGCTTAAATAGTTCTGAGCAATTCAGAAATAACACATTTAAAAATAGTCACTAAATAAAGCTGAGGCCAAAACTCTGGCAATTGCAATCTGCTTGCAAATGTTTCGAGTAGAATAAGAGCCTAAAGGGAGTTATATCATGATGAATTAATCACTTCCTCTGAGAAAGCAAACAGGGTCAAGAATTTAGCACTTCGTTCACACAGGATTTTTGGTGTTTCTAAATAAAATGTGTTGTGTTACTATTATTTACCCATACTTGCTTGTACAAGGACTTCATTACTACAGTTATGTCAGCACATAAGATACCTGACACTCCAGGATTTATTTTTTTTTTAAACCTAAACAACCTATTTTACTGAACAATACTTGCAGCAAGTCTGTATTGCTGAGTTGCTACTTTTTTCTAAGAAAGCTTTGGGAGATAATCCATTCAGAAATCATTTACATAGCAAAACAGATTAGAATATAATATTACAGGGTTTGCTGCTATTGCAAAGCTATATTTACATCAGAATGGTCTATTGCTTGTTGAGCTGAGATATGAAATATGTCTCTGGACACCCGCTTTCTCTGTACAAGATATAGTTAGTAACATATGAAAATAAGCAAACATTTAAGATCAGTTCTAATCAGAAAGTTGACCCAGTTTTGGCAACAGGTCGAGACTCACTCATTAAACTATATTAAAATAAACACATAATACTTTTGCAGCACTTTTTTGCTTGCTGTTGGTGGCCTATCCTCATTTATACAGAAGAATTCTGGGTCAAAGACTCAGCTAAAATGCCATGGGTCAAGTCTTTCTCCCTCTCATTTAGAGCTCTGTACCCAAAACTTGGTATCACCAACTTGGGAAGATGATCTGGATGCGTATTTTAAGCCAAAATCTTCACAGATAAAAGCTTAGGGCAATTAATTTCAGACAGCAATCGGAACAAGACTTGGATTTCTATGAATTTGTGCTTCTAAAACATGCTTTCCTTGACAGCTGTTTTTCCTATCTTTTGTAGTATCCCTCAGTTTCCACGTCTTCGTTCCCTAAACTGCCTACTAGTCTTCCTTCGTCAGACACACAAAGTATGCTCAATACCTTCTCCACCTGCAGAAATCCACCTGCAGTCCTGGTAAATGGTGCTTTAAATCAATTACCAGTCAGCATAGAAATAGTCTAACAATATCCAGTAAGGTAGGTAGGTGTTCATTCTTGGTCAAAGACTCCATCTGTTCACTGCAAAACTGTAGCTTTTTCCATAAAGACCCTTCAAAGGATCTCACATAAAATTATTTTTTGGCAGCAGTAATTAAACCGTTTGTAACTGACAGTCTCTTTTGTTAAATAAATCAGAAAAAGTAAAACTCTACCGGATTCTAAGGCCAGCGTTTCAAAGCTTTGAGACCTAAGGAATGGAAATCTGCTTCACTTCATTCGCTCCACTTCTAAAATTGCTGGATTTTAAATGCATCCTGAAATTAACTTCCTTGCTTTGCATTACAGAGTGCCTTACTGGATTTTCAGAAGACTAGAGCGTATATTGTGATAGCATCTATTTTACAGGGCATCTATTTGTCTTCGAACACTTGTTCTTCATAGCATATTCCACACGCGATACCATCTGACAGGAACCCCACATCTAAGCTTCCCCTTACACGGGCAACTTACGGCATGTGCAATTACAACATGCACGGATGATCACTCTGCATCACTTGCCAAAAAAACGTATGAACAGGCTTTAAAAGAGACTATCAGCGATACTCTGACAGCTCCTAATCTTGGTCCTAATCCTTGGTGTTACCTGGCAGTCAGCTCTCTGCACCAGTCCCCACGAACAGTGTAAGAACCAAGGGAGACTCTAACTTCTCGCCTACTGCTGCTCATTGCAGCACACCACGCATCCCTCCCTCCTCCTCCTCATCGTATCTAGTCCTGCCACAGAATTCTTTCAGACATGATCAGATGTTTTCCAATGTTTTCGATACCTGGATAGTTCCACAGTGCAGTAGCCCGAAGAATTCTCTCCTGAACTCCTTATTAGCATACTTGGTGAGAAAAACAAGCAAATGTGCTACCAGTGATACACCTAAGTACAGAAAATCGAGTTAACATGATGGCGAAAAAACAAATTATGCAGCAAATTATTGGAACACATAGTAAACTATAATATTAAACTGTAGCTTAATAGAGGAGAATCATACTGACATGATGAATTCACAGCAATTTGAAATGAGGCACCAAGCTCAGAAAAGAAATGTCCAATTAGGTGGCTCAAGATTAGATCAGAGAGGGGTATTTATCCTAGAGAGAACTCACAAACCGTATAATAACCAGCCTCATTTTAAGCTGCAAGAAAATCCTACTATGTAAGATGCTTAAAATTAATATAAGAAAAGAACTATTTTGTCAGGAATCATCTGTATGTAGCAATGAACTGATGTAGTGTAAATGATACGAGAAGGCTTTTCCATCTTCAGTGTCTATGAATCTATGTGTGGACCTGAAAGACGAAGTCTCTTTCCAGACTGAATTCTGTGAGATTTCAGCTTACATGGCTTCCAGGTCAAACCTTCCAAAACCAGACAGAGGATAGCAGGTATTCCCAAACTTCATATGTAAACTCTGAACATATTTTGCATGTTAAGGGTTCAAGAGTTTAACTGAGCTCTACTGTTCAAAACGGGGACACACACACACACACCAAGAAACCAAAAAAACCCACGCAATATTTGACAGAACTAGTTTATATTTGTGACATTACCAGGACCATAAAGTGAAAAGAGAATTTGTGCCTTTAGTTCTCCCCTCACTTACAGCCACCTGACTGGTGATATGGCAACATCACAGCTACCTTACTGGTCATACTCTTTTCTTCTCGCCTGCCTCTCTGTCACGACCACCACCTCCTCTAGCAGCATAATCGTGGTGTATCAGCTACAGATCTCCCGCAGTCCATTTGCTCCACTTGTAAAACTGCTGGATTTGATCATGCATCCTTTGCAGCTTCCATTAATGGAGTAAGAACGCAGAGGGGTTTAAAACCAAAGTCAGCATCAGCTGATAAAGCACTAGTGTGGTTCAAACAAGTCATCGTTCTTTGTGAATGGAAGTTCTAACCAACTGTGATAGGTGACTTGCTGCGCATCTTCTGTCCACCCCAGCGTCCTTGTGGTAGACACCCACCAAGGATCTGGAAGACAGTTTACTATCTAACCAGAGACAGACAACAAATAAACTTAACTTTTTATGTCTCCCATTCCTGGAAAGTAAAGGTTTAATAATGAAGGAGTGGGCATATTAATCAATTTATTTTAAAACATTTCCCCGTGCTTAGAAAAAGAACTAAATTTTGACCGGTGTGCAACTGAAATCTGAACTTGTCATCGTCTCTTAAAGCTGTAACGTATGACTGATTCAGGGGGAACAGCTACATCTGGTGCTGTCACCGTGTGCACCTCTCCCAGAACTCTTTAGAGGTCCCAGGGCATTCTTCTCTCTTCTTCCTTTGTTACAAATGTAAGCTGCAACTCATGAACCCTACGTGCTGCACAGAAATGTGAGCTCTCATATGGCAAACAGGCTCCGTATTTCTGTCACCTTAATTAAACATGTACTTGACATATAGTCTTCTATTCACAAGTAGAATCAGTCGTCCTAGTGTAGGAAAAAACCCAGCGGTTTGTAGGCTGAACACATTCCCTGAAGAAATTTAGATATAGTCTCTAAACAAAGATATTTACCCGATTATAGCAATGGTAATTTAAGACTAAAACAGGGACTAGAAAGCTTTCTCCCTCAGGATCCCATGGTAATCATAAAAATTCCAAATTTTTTCACCAAAATAAACTCAGACCTCTCTGCCCACATAAATCCCAGACAACCAAATAGTTGCTGCTTGTAGCCTATATAAAGAATGGCACATTGTGAAATCTTCCTTGAACTGGCAAATGCATAAAGCTACTTAAAGTAACAAACAACTGATATTGAAAAGAACCTTTCTGATTTCTTTTCCTGTTTTTAATCACTGAATATCTGGTCTACCTGGAAGCGCTTCACTGGATCTAAACCTGGTATCATAAGCATTTCTTCCCCATGCACTTTCTCTGCACAATAACACAGTGGGCAGCAATTAAACGTAACAAGAGGCTTCTACACGATGGTAACCTTTCAACAGCAAATATTAAGAGTTAGATATTATTGACTTTCAGATAAATAACTCTACAGGACTCTAGGTTCATATTTTGTTTGTGGAAAGATCTTGTCAGCCTGACACAAATGTCAAAATGACATCAGTCATGAGACAAACAGGATGAAATCAATTGCAAAAAGCTTTCTATCCATCCCATTAGTATAATGTATGCTTGCAAATCCCGTGATCTTTTCAGCTACCAGCTATGCATGTGGCTGATCCAATTAGCTGTTCTGTGTTCATTCACCATAGTTTTCTTCTTATCAATCAGTTTTCATGTGTTGCAGTCAATTAAATACTCTTTATTCACGCATTGCATTTTTCACCAATTGGTATGCTGGGTAATCATTACACTTATTAATTCCAGACGATAAAAGGTTTATACTGCATTTGGCCTAAATTGTTCTGTTTATTTCATTAAATACACCAAATTATTCTGCCTGTATGCCCATCCAGTTTGCTGTTCATGTTTCGTTTTCTATCTGTTGCTTTCTGCTGCTGTTTGAATCTTACTGCAAGGAAAGAAAAATGGTGAAGGGTCTTGTATCAGTCCATCCATCAGCAGTAGGATTACGTACTTTCCAGCACTGCAAGGAGTCACCTCAGGAAACATTATATTCTCACTTCTCCTACACATCAGGAGGTTGAAGTAGCGAAACACTATGCAAAAAAAAAAAAAAAAGGCAGCAAAGGGTAGTACCCATCATACTTCACCAAAGACAAGAAGTGTCTTCAGGAGCTCCCCGTAGGGATGGCTGACTTCCTTCACTCCTTACTATGGTCAGCACTTTCAGATGGTGTAACTGGCTTTCAGATGTCCAGTAACTCCCACTGTTCTCAGGGCTGTGTTTGAGATAGACTCCACATAACTTGAGAGGTTAGGATGCCATGAGGTATCTCCAAGGCAGGCTGCCGAAAGGCTCTCGGCAAGATAACTCTATAGAAGACACACAGGAAGGACACAGGCAGGAGGAAGAAATGCTGCATTTGTGATCTTCATAAACGCAATTCTTTCAGTGAAGTATGGACATAGAGAAGCTGCATGGCATCTTCACAGGCAGTAGATTTAAATAGCATAAAATAGCCAGTGGATATAGAGCCATGGAAATACTAAATACAGAAAAAGAGATCTACAGTTTGGAAGCATTTTGGTCAGAATAGCTGCATATAACCCTGGGACTCAGGAACATCTCTGAGCTACTAGACCCAGGTAGGAGTCTTGGCTCCCTACTCCCAAATGGTGGTTCCCTCAAACAAGATATACTGGCAGTTCAACTGGAAAAGAGGCAAAGTATGCTCCAAACAATCCAGAAGGTCCAAGGACTTCTTTGATCCAGTAGAACATGCACTACTGGGTGAATTTCAATGGAGTCACTGAACGTTGAGTTATGCTTCTGTAGATTCTAAACTCAAGTTGCTGTTATAAAAAGTCATCAAGAGAAGGAGCTGCCAAACTTCAATAGTCTTTGCAGAAAAGGACAGCAAAAGACCGAGCTGGGAGACAGCAGCCCTGAATGAGGTATGCCAACTCAAAGTACATTTTCAGCAGTCTCTGCAGGTTGAGTTCTGCTCCTCGTTCAGAGAAGGTAGTAACAACAACACTGTCTTCACGTGGGTCAACCTCTTTTTCTGATTTGGTACAAAATGCCTCAATTGTTTCAGGCGACTATAGTTTGCATCTATCTGCAAGTCACTCTTTGGCTTTACAAAACAGTTTGTGCTCCATACGTTTGTCTTATTTGTATTACACGCACTCCTTGGCACAGGGAGATGAAAGACATGGCAATTTAAGCCAAGAAAATCATCTGTGCTCTAATAAGGAGAACGCACTCTCCTTCAGGGCACAAATTGACTCTCAAAGTGGAAGACAGGTAGTTCACAACATTTTTATTGAGTACGGAAGGTCAGGTCAGACCATCTGGGAGTGTCAGTACTGTCACTCTTGTCATATCCCTGCAGCACATTCTTGTAGCCCAACATCCACAGCACCACAGACTTTCTTGCTAAAGGCCTCATTTTGCATGGATGAGGTTTTAGATCCTGGTATAACAAAGCTTTTGATTGACAGCCTGTCCAAGGAATGCTCTAAGAAAAACTGTTTTGAAGCTGAAAATGGCTCTTGACTGAAGCTTCTAACCTCTTTTTATGAGCTGCCTGGCAGCTTTTACTTGTGATTTACTTTCTTTGTGTGTTCAAGTGAAGTAGAAAATACCAAACTGTAGTGGGCTACTTGTAACTATCATTCCAAGAGAGGTACCATAGTTTATGTCAACTCTCGTCCTCCCCACTTACATTTCTGCAGCTGTGAAAATAGAAAAAAAAAAAAAAAACAACAAACAAACAGTAACAGAAACAAAAACCATTTTTTTGGTGCTGCTTCATGAATTCCACAACAAACAGACAAAGGATGAGAGAAATCTGAAGAACGGAACTCCTTCATTTTACCTAGTAGCAATCTTATACTGCGGAAAGGGAGAAAGGAGCCAAGAAAAAATCTTGGACTGAGTTTATGGAAGGAAAATTTGCAATTACCTACATGCTAAGATGGCAGGAAGGACAGCTTTTTAAAACCAAGATAAGAGAATAATTTTTCACAAGGAGTGGGAGGTAGAGAAGGTATAGTTCATACATTACACAAAACAAAATACTGAAAATGTTGAATTATATCAAAATTTCCAAACATGAATTACTATATCCTCAGCATCCTCATTGCTTCATAGGTCCGGGAAGGTAGTATAATGCTGTGTTTCCCATAATATTTTTTGCTTTTCACTCTTCAGTCTAGTGGGCGATGAAGTAACAGCAAGAAACTAAATTTATTATCACAACTACAAACTATTCTTGATAAAATAATACTGACAATCGTGGTTATCTAAATAATTTTGCTACACAGAAAGAGCAGAAGTTAGCATTGTAAGATTATCAAATTAAAATGGTTTCCTTCTCCATTATGAGACTAAAATACGTATGGATTTTAAGGCTTCAAAACACATAGTCTTGTCAGAGACTTGGCTATTGTAAGATCAGGCTTCAAACAGCCAAGTACTTCAAGTAGCTGCAGAATTGCCTCACTCTAGCACACACTTACCAACAGATAAAAATTACTGCATATATATCTTTTCATTCTTATCACATTGTAATAAGAGGCTTTGTAGTGGGAAATATAGCCAGCTCAGCCACATGCTCACATTATATTAGTCGGTGAAGGAGAAAGCTGTTCTCATAATTTTGATCTAAATACACTGGGCCATCATTCTGCTCCACTTGAATTTCGTGTGAGCTGCAATAACGTAACTCAGTGCTTATAAAACCAACACCAGTTAAAAGTAAAACCCCAGTACGCGCCCCACGGCTGCCCCACTGCACGGGGACAGAGCACTTCGCCGTGCGACAGGCAGTCTCGGCAGGAGAACCAGAGCGTGTGCCAGAGCTCAGCAGCGCGTGCTACCCGTGCAGCGTTTCTAGCCTGTGCAAAACCAAAAGCACGTTGGGCGTCTCCTGCAACTCGCACTTTGCAGCCCTGGAGTAAACTGTTGCATTTTAGTAAAGGAAAGTGGCCAACTATAACACTTGCTGAGGGCTAATCCATAAATTCTAGTACATCAGTGTATACATGTACTTATTTTAAGCCTTTGCTATACATTGATGAAATACTTAACTGAGAGGTGTGCAACTAAGTGTTACAACAAGATCTGAAGACAAGACTACAAATAGCAATAAATACCATTTGTTCTAAATGGCATACGATATATTCTGCTATTGTCCCTTTAATGTAATCAAAGCTTATAAACAGAGTTTGAGACAGCTAAGTTGGTTTATTGTTTAGTACTGTAAAGCTTATAACATATCCACAAACATCTCCTTCTTCCTTATCTGGAAGAAGGAAGCAAGATCAGCGCAGAATTTCCTTCATCTCATTACCCAACTTGTTTGCAATATATAATTCTGCACAATTAGACGCTTTGAAGTTATTATTTAAAAGAAGATCAGAAAAACAAATTGCAGAGATATGACTTATTGGTACTCAATTGGCAGTTCTTGGAAACACAACAGCACAAGGCAACAAACAATACTGGCCAAAAAAAACCCCAAAAAACTCACAGTAATCAAGTTACTTTACAGATGAAAAGAAGTTTTATTAGACACCTGACATAAAACACGCTAGAAGGCAGCTCCTGAAGACAGCGAAAGGAACCTTTGTAAACATCTGAGTTAATACAACTAATTACATCAGGCATACGAGTTTTCATAAAGCCATCTAAACATCTGTGAGGGCACAGCATTGGCTAGGACTAACTGATCAAACCACCAGACCCAGACTGAGGACCACCTCAAAGCCAAATGAAGTGACAAGCAACTGCGCTGTCCTAGGGGGAGACAAGAAACCACAGAAACCCCAAACTGTGCCCAGTTTACCTCTGCTTCCTGCCCACCTGCTCCTCTAAATATTATTGATACACCTGTTTCCTCAGTACATGGTACCTCTGTGATGTGCTGACAGAAAAGTCAGGACATTCTACCTATTCTCCTCTGCTTGCTTGAGCTGGGAGCAGAGCTACCATCTACTCCTGCCTGTGCCCAGGCAAAGCAGTCCAGTGGCAGAAGACATCTGGACATGGAAGTACAAGAACCCCTCAGGACCAAGGCCCACACAGACAAGGATCCCTTCTGTAGCCACAGCCAGCAGTGGGTACTGCCAATAGAGTAAGAAAACAGGGAACAAAAGAATCATCCTTCTACTGGCATATTACAGTAGCTTCTAGTGCCATAGGGACTTCTTGAGCCTCACTTTGTACCCAGTTCATCAGGATGAACAGCACCAAACCGATGCACACGACCTGTGTATCCCTTTCTACCCCTTCCACCTTCACGCACACAACCTCCCACGAAGGAACCTTCACGATAAAAGCAGTTGAACTGTCTCTGTGACTTGAACTTTGGTTTAATAGATATGGTACTTGAAAGATATTAACTAGATCTTGTCAAAATTATGCAGGGCAAACATGCCTTGCCACATTTCACACTTCAATGGAATACAACAAAATAAATATTTACTATATAGACAAAGGCTGCATAGAGAGGTCTGCGCTAGGGAACAGACACCCCTCAGAACCATGACGTTATCTTTAATCTTGAATAGAGCTTCACTCTACGGACAGTCCTGCTGTGGCTCTCAGTGAACTCAGGTGGTTCTCAAGATAAGCAACGGTCACAGGCTCACAACTTTATTTCCAGAAGGAAATTTCCGGCAGTGGTGACCTAAGACAGAAGTGCAGGACCCTCCAGCAAAAAATCAGGTTCATGATCTAACAAAAAAAGAGCAATTCCAAACCATAGAAAAGACAGCTTTTTACAAAAAAAAAAAAAAGGCATTGCTTTTTAAATGAACTTACAGGAAGAGTGGATACTCGGAAAGCTTTTTCTGCCTTCAGACACCAGATCTGGATCACCTGTGCAGTGCATTTCAGAGTTCATTACTCCATCTGGAAAGCAGCGGTAAAAGAAATCGGGACGCGGTCTACAAAAAACACCATGGATATTAAAAATATAAAAGCTGTAGTAACAAATAAACCTCAAAGTGATTATTACATTTACTGCTTATTACACACAGGGTTCATTCCCTCCTGCCTTAACACAGCAACAGAAATGCTTCATTTTCCTTGAATAATCAGTTCAAGGTCACTTTTTTTACAGGTAGGCTCTCCCAGGGAAGCTTCCAGTGCGGCGTGGAAGCGGGGGCTGTCTCTGAAAACGGACACGCAGGGCTACTCTTGCCGACAGCAATCAGTCCTGCACAGCACTCCAGTGACGGAGCAAAGCAGCGCAGCAACCCCAGAGTTACACACGTCTTCCCAACATATCCAGCCAAGAGCAGGACTGCAACTTAGGCTATAAGACTGGCACCAGAACAACCACCAAGTTCTAATGCCAGCCTTGATGCCGGCTCTCTAACTCCATTGAACAAACCTCCAAGTTTCTTCTAACCCTGCTCCGAGCTGAGTGAGAGCACGTAGGTTTGACTGGTGTCACACTGATCCTGAGCTCATAAACCACGTAGAGAAGCAAGGTGAACGACCACAGATTCAGAGACAGGCTGACAGAGCCACTAGTTGGCTTGGAGTGCGGGCAAAAGGAGCTCATGTCTGCCTGAAGATGATGGTGAAGACATGCTTAATTATATTTCAAAAGCACTTTTAAAATAAAAGTGCCAAGTGCCATTATGGTCAGGGCATGAGTACTGCAGCAGAGAGGGTTCACCAGAAACCAAGCACGAATACGGCTTCCTCAATGCTGAGAAACAGGTGAAGTTGAACAACAAACGCAGCATTGGACTCACTTAAATAGTGTATGGATTCAAGTCAAATATATATTTTTCAGCTGAAATTATTCAACATTTTGATAGAGAGCCAAAAAATACCTAAAAAAATATTTTCCAGAGAGTTTTGTTTGCAAGTATTTTTCTGAGCCTTTCATTCAAATTTACGCTTCCCTAAAAAATGGCCTAGCCAGGAGTCCACTTATTGCTTAGCTCCAAGGTTTGTTCTGCCCTGGATGTTACCTGGAAATACCACATTCAATAATAAGCTTCACACAAAACGCAGGCACTGGGTTATCTAGAGACTCAATCGATTCCTATTTAATCAGACTAGTGGGACTGGCATCTAAACTCCCACATGCTGTGACTCTTCCCTTCTGTGTCGCCAATTTAATGAACTGGTTTCAGCTCACACCTTTCCCTTCAAGTTCCCCGTTTGTCTGGATCTGCCAGCGGGTCAAACAAATAACAAAACACAGGGGCATAGATTCCTGCCACAGCTGGATGTCACCTAATGAAGTTGTACAACACCTGCACCAGGGAAAGGACAGCTTCACAGGGGCCCGCTCTAATTCAACGTGCTTTGGAGCAGAAGCTATCTTTTTATTAAGGTGTATTGTATTTGTCAACTCTGTCTTCATTTCTCTTAACAGTTAAAGCCATAACATGACAAGACTTACCTTCCCACTATTAATTTAATAGTATTTGTGCAGACGCCATTCAGAGCTAGAGCCAAGGAAACAGCTACAAAACAGAATGAACAAACAGGACAATCATAACCTAAATACCAAGCTATAAATTGCAGCATTACAGCATTTGATTTACAGACTGACACCTTCACTGGACTGAAAACTGAACGATCTTTGCAGCCCACTGTTTTTCTTATTGCCCAGACTAAGGACAGACCCCAGAGCATGATAATAATCACAACTGACTTTGTTCTGCTTTTACTCTTGAGAAATCTTATTTCCTCACGCAAAGCCAGTTTTCCTATCGTGCCGTTTGCACAGGCATAAATCATCAGACGGAAACAACTATTACAGAATCGAGTTCTGTCTTTATCAGTTTTGTAATTTACTAGATGAAAATCTTACACTGTTTGGGTCAAGAATTCCTGTATAGACCTATACGTAAGATACATATACACATATCTGTGTGTGTTTATGTATGTATATACATATGACCCAATTAAACAGTCCACTTTCAGGCTAAAGAATTGCCTTTTGGCTAAAATGACCAGACAAGAGCCACTGAATTTTATTTCCCATCAGGAAAAAAAAAAAAAAAATCAGGTAAATCTCTGATTTCCAGCAGGACAGTTACAGCAATACAACTTTTGATTATGAAAGCTACACGAGCTATTTTCTCATTGGAAAATAGATACTGCACTTCAGCAGCACTCATCCTGTCTCCATAAAATCTTTGCCTGAGGATATTATAGATCATAAAAATGTGTGTTATAGGATATATTTTTCTTTAAGTTAAAAAAAAAAAAGGAGGTCCTCCATCAAAGCAAAAACAAGGGTTTTCTCAGACTTTAGCAACAGCTGCCAGCAAAAATAAAGGAACTAGTCAATCCTAGAGACACTGATATTGTTCAAAAAAACTTCCACTTTCAACATCGATGTTGACAGTGACCACTCAATCCCGTGCTCTCTTTTTCCTCTCAATTTTCTCTCTTTGTTTTTTATGGTGATTGCATGGTGAACCGAAATTTTCCACAAAGTCAAATGCACATGACCAGCAATGTCACAGCACTACATTCTCCTTTTTAAAAACTGGGAGATGGAGAGATACCTGCTTTCTGAGACACGCGGCACAGTTTACTCTTCTCATTGAGCTCTGCCTTGATTGTTCATTGCACACCTGCCTGAACCATGCTTTCACTGTTGCGTACTCCTTACAACGGCAATCCAAGCATCAAATGACAGCGTGAATGTAAGCCGATAAACAAATTGCATTTCTTCCCTTTACGGAAGATTCATACTGCCCACAAAAGTCAGACAATCTGGTCAGCAGAGAGGCAGGCACCTCCAGGGGAAGGACTAAGGGCACCTACATTAGGAAGCTGACTACTCCTTACCCTAGATGCACTGAATCACCTTCTTTATATTCATGGCTGTATGAAGGGCAAAGCATTTTCACATCCTTTTGACCTTTGATCTCTTCTACGTACGGTGCCTAAAGAAATTCACCTTTTGGGGGACTTCCTGATCATTCATTATGAACATTATGTGCCAGATCTCAGCAAATCAGCAAAGCTCCACCACAGTTAATGAATCTTCACATCAGCTTCACATCACCAGGCACATTAACAGACTGAATCATATGAACATACAGTACACTCGAGCATAATTAAGCCACAAGAAGTTCCACGCTTATGGCACACACTGAACAGGGATACCCTCCAGAACAGAACATCAAGGCTGGGGTTTCCTTAAAGTCTTGGTAGCGAGGAGAACACTGGGGAAGCTGCCAAGTTTTCTCCTGGACGTTAGAGAGGGAATCATAAGAGAAGGCAAGAACAGCAGAAGAAATGAATGTTTCTTTAGAACACAAAGGTGAGAATAAGCAATGGAGAAACTAATCCAAAGCTCCTTTCCTTCTGAAACAACAGAAAGCGAAACTCGACACTGTGACTGTATGCATTTTATGAATCGGAGTTATTGCTACTGAACGGACCTGTCTTATAGTGATGTTTTACTGACATTTCAGAACTTACTACAAATGACTGGCAGCAGCCAAAACAAAACTAGGATCTTTTCACACTTGTGTTAGAGCAACTGGAGAAAGAACAAGCTACAGGAACCCAGCCTGGTCTAAAAAAAAATTTCAAAGGCAGACACATAGTGCCATTAACATCCTATCTAGCTAAGGTAAGGCTAAGTATCAGTTTGACCTTATGATCTAAGGGCCAATAAATTAAAGTGTAGATAAGCTAGTAAAACAAAAATTCCAGAATTAGGCACATTTCAAGCATACTGCCAAAAAAAACATTTGCAGTTTTTAGTGCTTCAAAGTATCCTCTGCCAGGGAAAGTCCTTTAGTCTTTGGCAATATCTATGTAAGAAGGATCCGGGCATATATATCACTAAAAGATTTCAAAAGACGGCCAGAATTAGCTGGAACAGTTTAAGACTTACTTACCATCCCCATTGTCGACCTGCTCCTCTGCTCGAAGTTGCTGCCTACAGCTGTAATTAGACCTCACCCATAACACAGCCATAGCTGTCCTCAGACCAGGATTAAGTGCACATCCAACTCCACTGGCGGTTTAAGACGAAACATCAGCTTGTGATTAGAAAAGCTGAGCCATGAGCACAGGTTTTGCAACGGGGAGCAGTAAACTCCAGGAGAAGGTCAGAGAAAGCAATGAGAGGAGTAATTTCCTACACTAAGCAGCTGAGTCTCACAGGACTTTCCAGCCAAACCCTTAATTTAGAATAGCTGCAAGTGTAAATAAGAGGTAAGTAATAGATTGGCTGTGACAGAAAAATGTACATCTGAACAGTCTCTCAGATGGTCTTGACTTTGCTGATCAAATTCTAGCCCCTGCTAGCTAGATTGTGGAATTAAGGCACAGAATTTGTACATTTAGAAACATACATAAAAACGAAGGCTGTTGTGAGATGGCTTGCAACTCTGCACTGAAAACTACTGTAACGGCTGTGACGGAGACAGGTTTTCTTCAAGGCTTAGATTACAATTGGAATCAATCTCCGAGAGCTATCACACATTTTCTGTCTTGAAGTATGACATACATTACCTAAGAAAGCCTCTTTAATTTCAGTCTTGTCTGTTCGCCGGATTATTTTCACCACAAAAATGACTGCTAGTGGTGTAAGGAATGAAATTGCCTGTAAGAGATAACAAATATCATGTGTGAGAGCGTCAATTCCTTTTCAGTCCAACTGATTAATAATTAGTTCCAGTTAGCTCCATTTAAACTGGAAGGCTGAATGATCTTTATCAAACTCCTGACCTTAAGCAAAGCGGGATGATTTGTCTTTGCAACTACAGGGCAACGAATACATTAAAATTGTAACATAACTGTGGGTTATAATTGATTTGTAATTGCCTGGAGCTGCATTTAAAATGTCAGCTTCTTAAATGAAAAAGCAACAGTCTATAAAGCCCACAAAATTCCAACACTGATCCATACAGATCTTGTACGTTCCTTCCACACTAAGCATCGCCCTAGAAGGCAGCCCGTCCAGGCTGGGCGTTCAGTAAGACCCGATTCAACGTAACAGACTCCAGCACCAACCTCCTGACATTTTAAAATGCTCTTTATTTTCCTTTTTGTTTTCTTTTTAACTGTCATTCTTGAATGTATTCAGAAGATCGTGTCTTTATGATTCTTTCGCTTACGAGTGTTTGGATGTGGAGCCAACTGGTAGATTTTGTTCAAAACCAGAAAAACAACACCTGAACACCTACAAGCATACTCGTTGGTTAAGCAGAACCATGTTCTTTTACTGTCAGTGCTGTAGGAGAGGATTCCTCCTGCAAGGAACCTGAAATAGCATCTGTACATCGATGCACACACTTGATTTCCATGAACAGCATCTCCATTATCATAGAGCAATTTGGACTATGGTTGATGATTCACCGTAAACGTGCCAGTTATCCCAAAAGCATCCTACTTCATGCAGCATCTGTATACCGCAGTCTGTCCTCCCAGAGCAGGTATTTGTTGTCTTTCTCTAGAGGGACATATCAGTTTCTCCCAAGAAAAAATACCAGGGAGTTTTTCATTAGTAACTTGCCATGGAAACTATGATTTTGTTCCCAACTGGTCTTTCCATTACCCCTTCTGTCTCAGACTTTCAATTGCAGACATAAAAGGCAAGGTAATCCATTTATGCTTCTTGCTGGTTACAGTCTAAGTTAACGAATTCCTTTCTGGAATCCGCAATCCTCTTCACAACCATATTTGTTCAAAACCAAATCAAGGTCTTTCAAAAGCATTTATTCTCTTGAAGAAGAGTGAAAACAACTGGTTTTTTAAACAAGGCAAAAATTAAGCTGTATATGGCACAAGGGGCACCAGGGCTTAAGTGAGATTATGCTGTCTTTACTGAGGCTGAACAGTGCCTTGCTTCTTAAACAGTCCCACTGAAAAAAAAACCAGAGACAGGCCAGACATGTTATGACAAAAGACATGTGACTTTCCTCTTTTTATAATACAGATTAATCCCATTCCTCATTTTATGCTTTTAGAATATCTGAGTAGGGAACAACATGAAAACGCACTGTATTTGTTATTTTGGTAGTGCATCTTGGACCAGATTCCCCTCACCTGCATCTGCAAAATATTATCTAACTCAGTGAGCCACAGTCCGGAGTCTGCCCCCCTTTTTTTTACATTTAGAAAGGCAGGCAGCAGGTTTTGTGCAAAAAGATGCACCATTTGTATCAGCAATAGTGTGGCCAGCAGGAGTAGGGAAGGGATCATCCCCCTGTACTCGGCCCTGGTGAGGCCGCACCTCGAGTACTGGGTTCAGTTCTGGGCCCCTCACTCCAAGACAGACATTGAAGTGCTGGAGCGTGTCCAGAGACGGGCAACGGAGCTGGGGAAGGGTCTGGAGCACAAGTGCTGTGAGGAGCGGCTGAGGGACCTGGGGCGTTTGGCCTGGAGAAAAGAAGGCTGAGGGGAGACCTTATTGCTCTCTACAACTACCTGAAAGGAGGTTGTAGCAAGGTGGGTGTTGGTCTCTTCTCCCTAGTAGCAAGCAACAGGACAAGAGGAAACAGCCTCAAGTTGCGTCAGGGGAGGTTTAGATTGGATATTAGGAAACATTTCTTCACTGAAAGGGTTGTCAGGCCCTGGAAAGAGGCTGCCCAGGGCAGTGGTTGAGGCACCATCCCTGGAGATATTTAAAAGACGTGTAGATGCAGAGCTTAGAGACATGGTTCAGTGGTGGACTTGGCAGTGTTAATGGTTGGACTTGATGATCTCAAAGGTCTCTTCCAACCTAAATGATTCTATGATTTCCACTGAAAACTCCCTTCTGTCTACAGTGTGCGTGAGATTCAAGTTAAGGTGCCAGTGCCATGTTACTGCTCCAGAAATGTTCACTTACCTCTATCCTTAGCAATAGTTTAATTTCTGCTTTCAGAGACAAAGAGTGAAATAAAAATGGTTAAAGCAAAACCTAGAATTATTAGTTTCATTCTAAAAAGTAAGGATTGCCACCACGAAAGAAAAGAAGATATCTGCATTCCATTGTTGAAGAACACGTAGAAATATAGCCAGGCTGACAGGCTTATAGTGGTGGTTTAATGGAGTTAGAAATCTTTGGAACAAGCAGGAGCAGCAGAAAATATCAACAAAGAATAGAATTCAAGTGGCAGCTTGTTCCAAACCACGGCACAATCAATCTTAGAAATCTGGTAAAACTGCAGATTTCCTCATATTTCACAAGCATATGGATTTTTGGGAGAGATGAAGAACTATTCATGTTTGCAGTGCATTGCTGTTCCTACACAAAAGCATTAGCTGGAAGGCGTTTTTTATTCTGCAGCAAAATGCACATATAAAGAAAGTTTGACTTGCTAAAGGCTCCTTTTTCTTTATTTTGCAAAAAGATGCTGTACAGGTCATATCCATAACAGATTTGGCAACAGTCTAATGAGCAATAGTCCCCTCAGATGCATCTCAGTAACGTTTTCTTTCCCAGCAGTGAAATACTCCAACATTGCCTTGCTTTTGTGAAACATGGACAAAATCTCCCTCATTCATTATTCATCCTGGCAAGCCAGAGAGATGCTAAAGTTACAGGGACTCCCACATACTTCCATGCATTCAAGAGAAGTCGACAGTACCTTACACTTTCCAAGACAAGGAATATCCACTGATAGACACAGAACAAGGCTCAGGTCTTTTCAGACCTTGTGGCTTGCTTGCTACCCATGCAGAGGTCAGCTTTGTCTAGTTTGCGTCTGGATTTGGAGTATTCACAACATTTCTCTCGAATTCAAAGCTCTCAGCATATAAAAAAAATCCAGTAGGTCATAAATGCTTAGTGATTGCTTTCTGGTCAGCCAGAGCCATACGTTTCAACATCAGAGTACAACACTAGTGGCAAGAAATTCCTTACGTAATGAAAGCTCGTGATCAATGCTAGGGTTGGATTTTTCTTCTTTTTAATTAAAGGAATAAGAAAGAACATTTAGAAATTATCTACGTTTCTTAATTTAAGAAGCTGTTCACTGAGTTACTGAGGCGTCGCGGTCTGAGCCAGAAAGAGACCACAGCCTACACCACCGTTACTGACTCAGAGCTGCCTGGAAGCTCCACCTGCCATAAAGTACACCAAAAGCTGGCTCTGTGGGAAGCGGTCAACAGGGAAACGCACTGCACTCATATCCCAGAATTGTGCTTCCCAGTGGATCCTGCCTAGACTACCGAGGAAGGACTAATGATTCTCCCAACCGGTTTTAAAAGTAGTTTCACCGCTGCAGCAAACCTTGGTGCAATGATTCACTATTGGTCCTTGAACTCTTCGGTTATAAACACAGATCAGACAAACCGTGCAGCAAGGTAATGCTCAGCATAAGGAAAACTGGCAGAATGGAACTCAGAGGCTGCCCTAGCACAACAATTTAATCTTTGGTTTTGTGGGGTTTTTTTTTGTTTTTACACAGCTGTCTTCCATTTCAGGAAAAACATATCTTTTCACACATCCAGGCCAAAAAAGTACTTAATAGAGCTTCTTAATGCAATATAAACAATATGTTGTTGAATTTAAAACCAGGACTTCAGCCTCGGTCTTAGACGGCTGGGATATATTGTCGCCTCATAAACAGGAAGCACCTTCAAGTTGTTCCTTACTTAATTAAAAAGTTTCCATAACTGAAGGCCTGAGCCTTTTAAAAAAAAAAACATTGAAGACAAATTACATGGCTGATTGGCACTTATCCTGAATTCAAGCCTTAATCTGGAAAAGTAAAATCCTGGCTTCACTGAAGACGCAGGAAAAGCAGCTTTGACATAAGGGTACTGGGATTTGACCTCATCTGCCATGCCCATTCCCGCAAAATCTCCACTTTGACTGATGAAGCTTTTGCAAAGACTGGCCCTACTTGTTTCAACAGCCTGAGCTATACCCGTAATTTCTTAGCGTTTCTGTAGTGGTTTATCTTACTGCACTCTCATATATGTAGGTTGTTACGATTGTTAATCATTGCTAGTGAAGGTTATCAAAACCATGAATTTTGATAACCAGACAAACCATCGACACCAGCCAGCCAGTCTGCATGTCAACACGAGCTGTGCTGGGGAGAGCCAGAAGAACTGTGACCGGGGCTATGATATATTTAGTACGCTTGTTGGCAGAAGCTAAAGCAAAGATTTTGCCTACATGGGGGGGGGGGGGGGAGTGTTTGCAGGCCAATATCTCAGTGCCTAACATGCCTAAAACAAATAGGATTCAAAACTTGAAGCACTTAACCTAATAAGAGCGTGGCGAGGTTTTGTCAGGTCACCCAACCAGCTAATTCGAAAAGCTTCTCTAATCGTTTCTCTAGCATCCCTCTAAGGTAACACTAGCTTAAATCTTAAACTGTAAAATCAACAAAAATTCAGTCACCAGGTAATGCTGCTTTCTAGAAACTCCCCATGATTTCCTACATTTTGCCATTTTGGACATTCCTGGTTTGGAAAAAAAAAGTCATTAGAATTAAAGGAACATCCTATACTTCTGAAAGGTTTCCTACGGCTTATCCAATGAAAGTGTACTCAGTCTACAGCCATCGAATGACCAATAAACCTTTAGTACTTACAAACATAAGACGTGTAGGTATGTTGTCTGATTGCACCAAAGGATTTTTATACAGCCAGATCTCTTCTGGCTGGATAACCCGCTGGAATGGATCCAAAAATTCTGTAAAACTGAAAATGACAATTAAAGATACAATTTTTTCACAATTTGAAATGATGACCAAAAAATCCAGAAGAGTCCTGCTGATTTAAAACTTCCTCCAAAGTTAATTAGGGTATAGTATGCATGAATTATCCGTATAATACATTGCTATCCTACCTCACTGCTTTTCAGTAATACAACCTTCATAAATACACACTTAGGAAAATGATTTTTAAAAGTCTATGTTCTACAACTTTATAAAAGTTCCATAAACTTTACTGTGGAGAATACATTGCCATTTTATTTTTGTGGGAAAAGTGTGCAAAGGATATTGTGGAATTAGAAAAATCACATGTAGCAGATGTTTTACACTGAAGAAATTATATACCAGATATCAAACACAAGATGTGTCTTTCAAACAACAAGATCCAGACTTTGAAGCATGACAGTTGGATTTGCAGGATCACAAAGCAGGGAGAAAGCAGCAGCCCAGACAATTCCTTCTAGTGATAGAAAGAACCGATAACTTCAGAGAATATCTCCAAGAGAGACTTACGCCTAAACCAGGATGGGCTTGTAGAAACACATTTTTTCTTTTTTCAGATTCCCAGTATTTTGATTTGGCTGTCAAGCTTAAGAAGAATCTAGCTCTACCAGAAATGTCTCATTCTACCAAAACTGACCGTTTTAATTTCATTCTCATGCCTTTCAGCTCTCTTAAAAAACAAACAAAAAACCAAACCAACCGAACAAGCACACCCCCCCGTTTTGCAATTGTGTTATTTTGAAATGAAGAGCATCAAAATAAAATGTTGAGGTTACATTGTTATACAGAAAGTAAATTATTTGTGTGGGTATCTTTTGTCCAGCACTGACAGAGGAAGCAGGAATTGTGATCTTTGCCTGCAGTAAGAAGTTTCAAAAGCTTTTTAGGACTACAGAAATTGTCTCTCTCCGTTTAAACCATCCTCCTTTCTCCACGGAGTCCTTCACTGTCCTTTAACTCTTCTTAGCTTCGAAGTCATAGCAGACTTCCTGGGAAGTTCTGCCTTTCCTTTACGTTCTCATTTCAGGGCTGGTTTACCAGGACTGAAGGAACGGCTGCTGAGAGGAGACACAGGGAGCAATGTTGCACAGATTGGTTTTACCCGGTTAGACCATGGAGCCAGAACGCAGAGGTGCAGCGGCCCAAAGCTTTTTTTACTGTAAATTTCTCAAAGCCAAGGGCTTTAAACCCCTCCAAACCCAGTTTTTATACAAGTAGCAGCTACAACAATTGACTTTGTAAACAGAAAAAGCTCAAAACAATTTGTAAAGCAGAGTAAAATTAAACCATACATATGCAGCTGCCCCCTGTGAAGACAAGTCCTCAAATCGAGCCAGGTCAGCGATTTCCTAAACAACAGCCAGCCTTATCCAGTCTTCTGGGTCTTAGGAAATCCTTCTTCCCATCCTTTCTGAGGACTGACCAGCTGTTCCTTGTTTTCTCACTCAGTCTACGATCTCTCCCACGTCCCCAGCACACACGGCTACTGACCCCTTCCCCTGAGCGCACTCAGACTCCCACTGCACAGAAGGTGCAAAACTCTCTGTCTGCTCCAAAGAGCCCAACTGACCTCTAGGAAAACATAAATCTTTTTTAAGTTTAAAAAACAATGGCTTGTGCAAGACATGAAAGAGGGAAACATTTCCAAAGATGACCGTTTCCAAGAAATAAAACACCTCATATATGAAAAATTCATTTTATAATTTTTCTCTTCAACTAGAAAAATAAACGTTGATTTCTAGATAATGCAAGCAACGTTGTTTCCAAATTTGAACTGAGAGTCCTAAAGTATATTATTTTTACTTTCAGTCTTTAAAGACATTGACAGCAAATAGGAGCAATTAAGTGCTGGTTGAAAGGGTTCTGTTGCCAAGTCAAGTCACAGGCCTGGGACATCCAACACGTGTCATCTGGGAGAGCTGAACAGCAAAGTTCACAGCTGTCCTCTCCAGGACTTCACATTTGTTATGAAGATGTATACAGGATCCATGGCCAGGAGGTACTTCACCACTGGCATCTAAACATAAAGAAGTAGATACGCATATGCACGTCTGGGCATACAAGAAGCTAAAGAAGCCAGCTGAGTTTCAACGACTACATCTTTCAGCCTGTCACATCTTTCCTGACATCTCCCTCAGGCATCTGCTGGTCTGACTGTTTTGAGGCAGTTCTCAAAGCACTGGGACTGACGGATACGCCAAGGAACGCCCTGAAGCAGAGACACGTTCTTTGACATATCTAGGCCTTGAAGCATTTCTACTAACTGTAAAAACACCCCAAACAATACACAAACATTTATGCTTCAAGGTGATCGGAATATATCCCTGCACCAGTGCACTTTTGGAAAATGTGTCACATTAGACCAGAGATTTAATTAATTTGACATTAAGACATTTGACATTTTGAGCAAATGCCAACAGAGGTGAAGGTTTGGGGCTCTTCTTGTTCTTTTGTTTCCTGCCTCCTTGTTATATGAGAAAACTAAGATTAAAGTATAGTTGTTTAAATCTGAGAAATTAAACAAAAATGAAATCCGTAGTTCTCACAGGAACCATACTATGACACTGCAAATATGTGCTAAGTCATAAGCTATAATTCCTTTGAGAGCAAAATAACACACGTGCTAAAGAGATGACACTATAATAAATAACATAACTAGTATCTGATTCCAATTGAGGACTGATTTTCTGATTAGTATATACTCACTATCTTTGGACTCTTTTAAAGAAAGATTCATTTCAACAAATCTATCAATGACAGTAATAATTATTATTATTATTTTATTTAACAACAGCAGTTTTGTATCCGCTACATATTAAATCTGATTATGTATCCATTTCTTCCTCTGGCTTGTGTTCTGAATATCTTCAGTTCTGAATATCTAACAGTGTTCAAATATGCTGAAACATAATGCAAAAAAAAAAAAGTTGCTGAAACCGGGTAAAATAATTTCAAAATCACTACAGAAGGAGGAAAAAAAAAAATAGATGTAGAAGGTGGCAGACCTTGTCTGTGTGAACAATACAGAAATACAAAGTAAATAATTAAGGGAAAGTGACTATATAAAAAGAAATCACTTTTTTTTTTAATCTTCAGAAAGAGCTCAGCTGCTAATTAAATTTTTATGCCAAGACTCGTAAGAGAACAACAATTCTCTTCTTTTTTTGAAGCATCACCGATGGGCGACTGGGTATGAGATTTCACTAGCTTGAAGGCAATTCCCTTTGTACTCTATTAAACAATCATGAGGACATACTGGTTTCTAAGCTGTCTGACACTCAGTGATTTATGTTCCTTCATCCTAACCAAAAGTACAGTCTATTACTATTCATAAGCCAGCACAAGCTTGTTTAAATGACTAGATGTTATTAGAAATGAACGTGGTCCTTGGATAAAGAAAACTGGTTTCTAGACATGTTCTGTTATGGCTGAAAATACAGGCTCAATCATGTAATGTCCCCTGGTAACAGGTGGGCAACTAAGGGAGCTTACTTTGTATTGGGATATGAAAATTTAGTATTAGTTTTTTGGCTTTACATTTTCCTGCATGTTTACATATTCATCCGACATTTTTAACAGTTTAACAAGCAAGACTTTGAACACTTCAGCCTGATAACATATACTTAAGGCACAAAAGGACTTCCATTAACTTCAAGAGCCTTTAACGATGACTTTCAAAGCAACCCAAGGGAAACAGGAGCCCTAATTCCATTAAAAACATCAGTGAGGAACAGGTGCCCAAGTGCTTGAGGTTGCTTTGGACATCCCAACATTACTGCCTACAACACTACACTAAATAAAGATGATGTTCTTTTCGAAGGACACAAGCACTTCCAGGTTCTATTAACTTCATTCCCACTTAACAGCACGTAGCCCTTTAAGATAATTTCTATGCAAGCACCACATCACAGACTGGTCAAGGTAAAAGCACACAGTAGTTTTGTAATAATATGGACTAATAATGGTTTTTATGAAACCATTCACTGGTAGTGAATGAATCAAACATTGCATAAATATCCTCACAGAGTCTTTGACCTGTGCTTCCACCATGGTCTTCATCTCCCGTAAGGAATAGCAGGGTACTGTTTAGCACCTCACTTGTTATTGTTTCAAACGCTGCTTACAGTCGCTATCCTTCCCTGGCATTCAGCGGCATGAAACCAAGAAGCAATGGCATTTGGAAGTTGCTCAGATCAGAGAAAGAGCAATAAGCAGTACTGCGTTGGCAAAGCTGGTAAGGTAGAAACCTTTAAATGTTAGGGTAAAAAAGTATGCTCCCAATCTAGCAACAAGAAGAGGACAGGAATAGGACAGATGGGCCCAACATTAGGATGGTATCGTTGTGTCCTGTTAGCGCAAGATACAAGCCCCCAGCGATGAAATCATGACTAGCAGTCACCTTAGAAGCACCTGCTAGCGTTACAAGGACTACTGCTGGCCAACAGAACCAGAGAGTAACAATATGAAATCACCCAGGAGAAGACACAGAGGCTTTCGTCCTGGCAACCTTGGAGACCTAGATATCTGCTCCATGAGAAGTGTTCATAGCACGTTGGAAGCCTAGAGATCGCTTCCTCGTTCTGAGCATGAACTAAAGGATGTACAAGGGGGGGTGGTTTGGTTTTTTGGGAGTGTTGGGTTTTTTTGTCTTGTCTCTGAAGAATTTCTCTTCTTCATAGATGCAGATAAGGGTCATCCCAAGTAACAAGTGACAATAACTAAGAAAGGAGAGGACAGAGAAGTACATATGGCATGATAAAGCACCAGCAGAGAATGAACATGAACTTGTGATATTCAGTCTTTCATACCAGATACCTAATGACCAACTCTCCTCTTTTCTAAGCTTCATCTGTCCATAAGCAGATCTGGTCCTAAAATGGCTTTTGTATGCAATGTATGCAATTCCTCATTGGAGCAAGTAATGAAGAGAGAGCAGGTGTTCATGAACCTCTCTCATAAATCACCTCTGAGGCCTTGTGGAAAAAAAGTTTGGCTCTGACCACCATTCCCTGACTGCAGAACTCCATGCGAGCAAACTCACCGCTGCCTCTCCCACAGAAGATGTGTCCGTGCTATTGGAACTCCATTCTGCACTTTCTTACATGGACATTTCCTTGAGTACTCCCCAAAGCAGGTCTCAAATCTAGTAGTAAAAGCTTTTATAGTGCACCTGCCTTGTTAAATTGGGCAATTAGTTGTCCTGACACTAAAACTGCATAGTTATGAGCAGCATCAGCGATGCTGAAGTTGGTAGGGCTCTGTATAGGTTGGCCTAATTGCAGGGCACATACACAATACATAACTCAGTGAGAGATTCTCACACAACAGATTCACAGCCTCAACATTCTGCTTATTCACACGGCCTTTGCTCACATTTGAATCCAAGACTTCCAACTTATCAATTCTGAAACATACTAACAGTGGGAAAAGCATTCATGTCATGTTATTCGATATACCTGGAGAGAATCACTTACTCTCATGCCGTGAGAAACCCTAGTCTTGTTTATTCCCTATAGGTAATATTAAGGAAAAAAGTATAACTTTTTAGCAGGTATTTTAGGAAGTCCTGCAAAGACAGACAAAACGTGAAAAGCTTGAAATGGTCTGTGGCTGGAATGCAAAATGAACAGAAGTGAAGCAGACAGGATAGCGATGAGGTGGGATAAGGAACAATGCCCGTGGTTTATCCCCATCATTCCGCTCACCGCAGAGCTGGACGAGTTCGGTTTCTGAAATGCTGCTGTCTATGTGTATTAGCATGATCAGAGCGCTTTGTGTTAGCTCAGAGGTCAGCATAAGGAAACAGGTCTGAGCCATTTAATTTCTACAGTAATTGGGAAATCCACAGTTCCTCAGCCATCAAGAAGGGAATTATGTATTGGGGTATAAAAAATATGACCACGGCCTAATTATTAATGATGAACTACAATTTCACCAAGGAAGAAGCTGACACGACTTAAAAATATGTCAATAATATAAACTCTAGTTTTGTTAGAAAGAGAAACTTTCCCTATAGTTAAGGCACAACACTGGGTATCAAGGGATTTGATGGTTTCTGCCACGGTTTTACAAGGCAAGGTGGGGCAATTCATTCCAGCAAGAACTGTCAGTATCGGTATCAAAGCAAGTCCTAGTGCCGCAGTTTGCTCATTAACTGGACTGGGATTCCCGGATGCCAAGTATGCTCTGCTGACGAGCATTCAAGTAGGAAAGCAACAGCTTTAACTTCTCCATGGAAATCAAAAGTAAAGAGTTACATTCTAAAATATATTAGAATTTATATTGCAGTAGATACTGATTGCATAAGAAGCATGCACATGAGAACAGAAATTAATGTTTTATTGGTTCTTCATAGGCTTTGATGCAAATGTGTTATTATAACCATCATCTTGTAACTGCACTAAAACCAATTCATTAAGTAATTTACATTGGCACTAAGAGATACAGAGGCAGCTGTATCAATAAATTATCTCTACCTTTTTAACAGCTAAAAATTTGTATTTCCCAGTAGAATGCCACGCAGTGTATACACCTACCACTTCTGATTAAGAATCTATAATCCTAATATGGAGCTTTATTGCGTTTGAGTGTCCTGCAGATACAGGGTAGTTAATATTCACCAGGAACACCCTACAAAGAGAACTCAGAAGCTGTTTTTATTGCTACAGAAACGAGAAGATCTGACGCCTCTCTTCTTTTGCAGTAACCTTCTGTTCGTAGGCAAGTATTTACGGAGACTGAGAGGAGTACTGGCAGAAAGTAAACGGTAAGAAAAATGCTGCAAGAGGCTTCTTTCATTCAGTCCCCCAGCTCTGGTAACAGTGCAAGTTGATAGCATTTTTTAAATTTCTGTATTTTTGAGAAGCTAGAAACAAAGCCTTCATACCACCTCCTGATGACATTCGATATTCTTATCTGAATGTATACAGCTTTCCCCACTTTTAATTCTGTGGGTGCACTTTCACGTAGGAAGGAGCCAAAAGTCAATGGCATTAAATTCTGGGACTCAAAAGGACAAAGGGCGGGGACAATATTTCTGTTGTTTTTTTTTTTATTTAATGTCACTGGCAAGTAGAGAACTGGAATTGCAGTGTTACATTTAATTACCACATATGCTCACATTAGCCCTTCAGATACATGAGAAATCATTTTGATTAAAAAGGGATTGAAAATAAATTCTGATGCAGTTGTAAAAATATACATATTACCATGGCTGTCATAGTTCCCAGATGTGCTGAAAGAGGAGAGTTTCCAGTATTTTTCTTCAGTCTTACGAGCAGGTTTCCCAGATTTGCCTCATATCTCCACAGATTTAACAGACATATATCTGGGTATGACTTCTTCCAAAGACGAACGGGCACCCTCTTTACTCTCCTCCTTACAGCTAGCACTGCACCCCAGTCAACCCCCATTCCTGGGCCAACAAAGCCAACCATGATGCGAGAGAGGTTCTTCAACCAGAATGTGTCTAACTAGATGATGGAGTCTGTGCCAGTCAGCGTCTCTGAATGATGATTGAGCCCTTCTCTGATCTAGCATCTGGGGCTGCATTTACAAAGGCTTCATCAGCCGTGCCTGAGATTAGGCTCTAATTTGGTACAGCACGTCCCTTGAGCCACATGCACTCACACTGAACATACATGCGAACAGAAACAGGTTAAAACCAGACCCAAGCCCTCTGCTCAAATTGTCTCTTCCTTGTTTGGTCCAAATTCAAGAAACAATAGGAATTAAATGAACCAGCAAGGAGGCAACAGCTGGGGAGTCCGGGCTCAGTTAAAAGCTCAGATCTAGAACTAACAACAGTACAGATTCACAACGGGAGTCCTTAAGCTTATGGAATAATATATAAATGATCATAGAATCATAGAATAGTTTGGGTTGGAAGGGACCTTTAAAGGCCATCAAGTCCAACCCCCCTGCAATAAGCAGGGACATCTGCAACTAGATCAGGTTGCCCAGAGCCATAAATGATACGTAAATGTTCTTAGAATACCTAATATGAAATAGTGAACCTGCAATCCTTTCACAATGCTGGAAAAAAGAGAATAGCCTGGAGTTTTAGAACCTAATGTTAGTTTCCTCAGCACCTAAATTATACCTCTACTGCTTTCTCAATCCCTGGCAGTTCAACTCTCTCTGGGTAAATGATTTCCTTGCTGTGACATTATTTCAGTCGTACTAAACCTACAAGGAAAGGGAAAGGATTACCTGAGCATGCACGAACAGCACAAGAACAAGCAATTAACACAGCCAGCTGGTTGTTCTTGTGCGCCTGAAAGAATCCACAAGCTTCCCAATCCATACATTCTCCTTGCTCGCGGGCTGAGCACTTTGAATGCAAGTAGCACTAAATATCACTGAGTATCATTATTGCTGGTATGAAGTGACAGTGACTGAATCTAGAAAACTCCCATTCAATGGGAATAAAAATGGGTATCCAGGCATTAAACTACTTAACTAGCTTAGATACAACCTTTTCACCATCATTTCTTCCTTACAGAAGCGGAATATTTGGAAATGAGCAAAGTGAAAGGAAGAAAGAGGGAACAGTTGGTCATGCTGCATTGCAGCTTTGCACAGAAGAGCAGGAGACGAGTGGCTATACTGAAACAGGAAAAAACACTGCAAAATGAGTCAAATTGACATATCCTGGCTTATTTTACATTTTTTAAACTTTCTTTGACCTAATACTGAAAGTGATCTTTGCATCTTTCGCTTTCTGGTCAGCAGAATATGAAATAAACCATTCTGAAACAAAAACATATTTGGTTTGGCATTTAGCTGCTCCTGAGGTGAAAAAGCAGTTCAGTTCTCATGATCCCTACTCCCAGGGAGCAGCGGCGTAGCACTTCGAGCACCAGGCAAGCAGGTCGGAGCTGCTACTTACTATGTCAGTGTACAATATTTAGGCAACCCAGTACAGCTGCACTACTGTAACAGAGATAACAACAGTGGTAGTCTGAGAGAAATAACAGATAGCAACGATAACTGATATTTCTGTATCAGCAAAAGTGTGGCCAGCAGGAGTAGGGCAGGGATCGTCCCCCTGTACTCGGCCCTGGTGAGGCCGCACCTCAAGTACTGGGTTCAGTTTTGGGCCCCTCACTCCAAGACAGACATTGAGGTGCTGGAGCGTGTCCAGAGATGGGCAACGAGGCTGGGGAAGGGTCTAGAACACAAGTGCTGTGAGGAGCGGCTGAGGGAACTGGGGTTGTTTAGTCTGGAGAAAAGGAGGCTGAGGGGAAACCTTCTCGCTCTCTACAACTACCTAAAAGGAGGTTGTAGAGAGATGGATGGGGGTCGGACTCTTCTCCCTAGTAACAGATGACAAAACAAGAGGAAATGGCCTCAAGTTGCGCCAGGTGAGGTTTAGATTGGACATTTGTAAAAATTTCTTCACCGAAAGGGTTGTCGGGCTTTGGAACAGGCTGCCCAGGAAGGTGGTGGAGTCCCCATCCCTGGAGATATTCAAAAGACGTTTAGATGAGGCCCTAAGGGATACGATGTAGTGGGGGACTTGGTAGTGATAGGTTAGTGGTTGGACCCGATGATCTTGGAGGTCTCTTCCAACCAGAACAATTCTATGATTCTATTCTATGATTCTATGAAGTGAAAACTATTGGCTACTGTTTTCATCGCATTATCTCTCATTTTAGTTAATAAAAAGCATGATTTATGATATTAATTGTTGCCTCTACGCTCTATTTTTATTAAATGTACCCTATGACGTAAGCTATTTCACAAAAGCCCGTTCAATGCCTGTGTGTTTGGGGAGGAGGGAGTAGAGAGAAGGGAAGTCAGCAGTATACGAACACTGATGCAGCCATCAGAAGTTTCAAAGTTGGCAATTATACACTATTCTAAAGTGAAAAACGGAATTCATATTACAGGCTTAAATCACCTAAGCACCTGAATAATGACCCAAAACACACTACAGACAGTCAAAATTTTGCTTTTGATTTTTTTTAATGCTTGTTTTTATCACATCTCAAACTGCTTTCAGCCAAACAACTCACAACAGTTCCTTGGAGAACTATCCTAGCTTCACAGCAATTTGAGAGCTGAGTAGTCTGAGAAAGCTCCTTCTGTTTTCATACCTGCGTGCCACACTCCTATTGACGACAGGCTTGGGCCTGAAACGAAAGTCAGGGGTTAAACTCAAAGCTGCCGAGTTTCAGTTAGTGACCAAAGCTTTCCCTCAGGGATTTCTGCCCATCCATCACTCCCTTCTCCAAAAGCCCCTTTGTAGCTCACTGGTACTCACTCCTGTCCCTCCTGCCATAGCTCTTTGAGATCTTGCTTGGAACAAGGTTTAACCAGTTGGAAGTGAGAGCTTGGCCCTAGCAGCTTCTTCAGGAGCAATCTCTGGAACATCCTAATACACTCCCCCGTGCTGCAGGATCTCGTCTCTGTTCAGCCACTGCCCGCTCCCCCCCCATCTCTTCCAAAGCCCCATATCAAAAACCTACCACTTCCACACAAGACATTTTCTTTCTCATTCACCCAGCTTTTCGCCAGACCAAATTTTAATAATATGAACACAACCTGATAATTGGCTGCCAAGTTATTTTTAGTCTAGAATATGTTTATTATATGAGTGTTTATGATTTGTATCCCATTCGCTATGTACCACTGTTCCCTTTAAACATGATGGATAGACAGAGACGTGACCGTGAAAGAGGTCCTGCACGGCAGTGAAGCCCATCCCCACACAACGCTGCACCTCAGGGGTACAGGTTGAATAAAAGCGAGGATTAAGTAGTCTCAAACAAATTGTCCACAACTAGAGTTAAGTGCCAAAACACATTCTCAGACCATTTTTTTGGACCAAAAACTCAGGAGCTGGTAAGGAAGTGAGAGTGAGGAGAAATACTATGGACCAATCTGGAAGGCTTGATTAAGAGTTTCTTTGTGTGAAATTAAAACATTAGCAGGAATATATCATTTTAACCCAAACTGAAATGAAATATTCTTTGGGCATCCATTAAACTAATTTTAATAAAAAATGTATTTCAAAATGCAAATTTTAAAATAGAACACTTCAGTATTAATAAAGAGACACTTTTTGGCAAAGTTATTCACTAAATGTAATATAAATTTACAAGTTATTTTCTTCCAGTTTTTCCTTCAGGGTTGCTGTATGCAATAACTTCATTATTCTCTGGGGGAAAAAAAAAGAGAGACCTCCCTAACAATATTCACACTCAAATCCAACTATATTAAAATCACTCAATCTAAAACCACTTGTGTGAATAACTACACGTTCCAGAGCATTAATAATGATTTAAAATATATATACACACATAATTATGGGGAGTGGGAACATCACTTCTAGTATCCTGTAGCGCTTGCTGAAGTCCAATAGCAATAGTTACACTCCTGTCAAGCACCTTGGACACCAGATGAATGACATTATTAAGGGCCTCTCTGCGGGCTACGAGAGTACAGTCAGGCTATTAGATCTGTTCTCCCATTAGTGAAAATTGGCAGCTAATGAAAATATAACACTTTACATCAAATGATGCTCTCCTCTGTTGTTTTTGATTCGCAAGGCTTCACAACACTTGGCAGGGCACCACAAATCCTTCAAAGCTGAAATATTTCTGAGCTGACATTTACACCTCCACTACAAATTCTAAAGAAGTAGTAAAACTTTTCACTCAAAATAGCGTAAAATGTTGAACTGCAAGACTGCAGAGTGAAACATTTCACCGAATCTAAGATTTCATTTTCCCCACAATCTCGTCAATGCAGAATATTTAGAATATGGTACCTGGCACGGCACTGCCCTCCAGCCAGAAGAGATCACCAGCTTCTGCTCAGTCTTCGCTGAATTATTCTCCCAGTACCTTCGAACTGGTAACACCGTTTCCTTTTCTGCCCATCAACGTGAGCCAAAAATCTCTTACAAGCCATTTTGCTTTAATGGGTTTCAGCTTTTCCCCGCACACTGGGACACTCTCGGGCAGTACAAACCTCAGTCCACGAAGTTGATTCGTGCCAGCTTACAAGGCCACCTAGTCTGTCTCCTCGCAGCCACGCAGCAAAGCAAAACTCGACGTAAAATACTCCCAAGATACTTTAGTGTAACTTGCTTTTTAAATTTTCCATTGGTGGAGATTCTACATATGCCTCAGGCAATCCAACACAGCGCTCCAAAGTCCTTACAATTAGGCTGTATTTCCCCACACTCAGCCTAAGTTTCCCTTGCTACAAGTTTAAAAATCTTTCCTTTCTGTACAATTCCCAAAGGACATGAAGGGCAGTTTGCCTTCATACATCTTTACAGCAGCTGCTCACACGTGTAGATTACCGCCATGCGTCCTCAGATTTCTAAATTAAACAGCTCAATTATTTCTATCTTTTCTCAGAAAAGGTGTTTTCTATACCCCTCTTACCATCTTTCTCAATCCTCCCCAATTATCTGAAATTCACCTGCGTAAGTAATCTTAATCAGCCACTTACTATGAAAACACCAGTTGTAAACCCTGTTACTCTAGCCTACAGTAAAACAATTCACACTTACTGCATTTTATCTATATGCAATTTTAATTAAAATTCAGTGGTATTTTAACACGGAAAATATTTAACCACTTGGATAGTAAAAGCTAAAAATGTTTTGTAATGCAGAGAAATAAACAAATACGATACACAGCGACTGTAGCAATCTGTTTTACAACAAAGAAACGTTCCTAACCTAGTTCTCTGCAGAATCATATAGATCAGTCACAGCTTCCTGCATAGCGATGACTTGTGGTCCAACGATTATGAATTTACCATCTACAAGCCCAGGGAAAAACATGAAGGGAAAATACCTTAAAATCCATGCAGTTGTGAAAAGTTATTTCAAGGGCCACATCTGATGACAACTTTGTCTCTTCTATGAACACAATCTAATTGCATCATCTGTAAAGCAGTTACTCTGATCCAGCAACCAGTGAGGCTTTCCTTAATTATTCAAGTGTGAGTCCCTGATGTTCATTAGCGGATCATGACCAATACTTCAACAAGGGACACGTGCATTGGCTTTGGCTTTCCCTCTCTGTCCACCAATCCTCACCAATATGGATGCAGCACTCAAATGTCCCCTGTTCGGTATCAGTACAGTGCTCGCTACAGAAAAAAAGTTACGAGACACACTATATGTAATCCTTAATCCATTTACAGTGTCAATAACTCTGCCAACTATTTCCAAGTACTCCCTTTTCAAAGTCACCAATAGATTGCGAGACTATAAAGATCTTGGTTTACTGTGCCGGGTACGGGTGCGCTCTCAGCAGTAAGACTGTACTTTTTATTAAAGTCTTTGCCATAAGAAACACAGTTGTGCAACAGCTTGACTGTGCTTAGATCAAAGTATAAAAAAATCAAGTTTTTTTTAAAGAAAAATTTCCCTTACAGAAACCCTGTCAGTCTTAGTAACATTCTCACTATAGAACATCCTTAATCAGGGCTGGGAGCAAATAAATACCAAGTGCCAAAGTCAGTAAGTAAATAGGATTCAACAAGAAGAGACACAAAGTCACCATTTACTCCTCAAAAATCTGAAGCAGATGCTTCGGCATTTACAATAACATCCTTTTTTAGCATGTATTCAGCTGCGAGTTTAGCCATGGACATCAGCTGTAAATCTCATCCTATTAACAGGACAATTAGAATTCCTGCCATTAAATCCCCCTTTTTTCCCCCCTCGGACTCAGGGAAGACAAATGTTTAGTTCTACAATCTAAACGCATTGATACAACAGTCTGTAAACCAGTCTATCTTTTGCGCACCCCAGAGTCTGCACAAAAAAGACAGGTACGCTTTCTCCTGAAGAGCTGTTACCAGAGTCAGTAAAGTGCTACCCTAGTTTCAATAAATAAAATAAGAAAACAATGGAAATCGAAGCTTCAGCTCAGTGGAATGCCAAGTACCAAGTGTCTCTCTTAGCTTGGTGATATTTCACAGATATTAGGACAGGCACGCGGTCGTTTTGTTGCGTGCTTCATATTACACTAGTTATAATAGGTATTTACGGCCTTTTGTTCTTACAGTAACCTCTCAAGGACACAGAGCCGAGCAAAGTTAAAATTCGGGTTACTTTGTGATATATCAGCTGCATTCGGCGAGTTACAGAAGCTCCGTGGCATTCTAATTCTTCCCTCATTTCAAAGGTGTAACAGACTCTGCTGAGCACTGGAACAAGCCTCTTGCTTGCCACTGCAGCTCAATATGCAACCTTTGATATATGTTCTCAATCCTAAGCACCGGAGAGGCGAAAGCTATAAAAAAATAGCAGGTCTTTCCCTTAACCGTTCATTAACCTTACTCAACGAACTAGACTTCAACCCGGGCCACAAACTAAATCTTGCCCTCATTTCAGTATCATCTAAATTATGGTCTACAACACAGTAGCTCTTATTAAACAGGTTAGTAATCAAACGTGTTGATGTTCTCCCTTCCTATGATCACTACTATCTGTGAAACTAACACTGAAAAAGCTCCGAGCATATTCAGTGTTCAATGGGTTTGGCTACTGTCCACATGCCTCACGACAAAGAATTTATCAACTAAATGAGCAAAGGTGAGAAAAAGAAGTATTACTCTCCCTTTCTTGATGAGAAATGAGGGTACAGAGAAACGAAGTCCAAGACTTTTAAGATCACAAGCCAAAAATCAGGTTCCAGACAAAGTCAGCATTACGGGATACTCAAATCGAGAATACAGGACACAAAAAGACTAAGAAGCTCATGGGGCCAAACACCCACTTCGCTTTGAGAATGCGCCCATTCAGCTATAGAGCCTAGGCTTAAAGGGTGCTTTGAAATCTTGGTCCCACTGATTTGTGTAATTTGGCAGCATTTGTGTCAGCACGAGGAAATAAATCTTAATGTCTCAGACTGGTGATTTCTTCTCAATACCGTTTTGCTTATATTCCCTACAGATCTCCAACTGCTCACAAGTCTCAGCTCAGTCTATCCTCCAAAAATCCAGTAGATATGACTGAGAAAACTGTGAGGAAAAGAGCAAAGCGGAACTGCGGCATTGTGGAATTTCCTCAGCGAATTGATTTTCTCTCTGTGTTAACAAGACAATACACAGTACCATTTATGAAGGCACAATATGCAGAATATCCAGAAGATCACCACCCATGACAAAGCAAGCTACTTGAAAGAGCTTTCCAACCTAAATCATTTCATGCATATTCATAACTTGATTAAAATCTTAATATTGTAAACTTATAAGAAACCCAACATGCACAGAATCAGCTTGTGTTTACTTAAACCAGAGCCTGAACATGACACACATGCATGCAAAAGATGTCGGCATGAGTCAATACTGTACTCACGTGTGTAACATATACGTATGTTAGCCTGCAGATCAACATTTCTCCCCAAGGGAGGCTGCTAATGAGACTGTGCTTAGGGAAGATATCCAATTACTCCAAATGACATTTATATTTTAATCACATCACACTCACTGAAGAGCTCGAGGTTTGATGAAGCAACCCTTGAAAGACTGTCTTTTTAATCAATTAGCTCTAAAAACATCAGTGATGTGCTGTTGACAAGTCATTGTGCTAAATATACTACAACACAGGCAAATTCTTCTGTCTTCCTACCAAGACAATGATGTGGTCTTCTAAAGCTTCTAAAACAGCTGAAAAAGTTTTCCTTGTAGGAGAGAGCTAAAATAGAACAACATGTGTTTTGCTAAGAAACTAAGACATCCCAACCGGTAATTAGAGGCTCACTCTGAGCTACCACTCAGTGAATTCTTTCTAGGACAGATGAAGAGCATCACTCCTGTGTAAAAAATACCAGACTTGCTCACAAAGCTTTCTACAATTGCCTTAACTGAATAAAACCAAGTCAGTCAAAACAATTTGCTTTCATCAAGCATTCAGTAAGTGACAAATGCCACTGTCCACACGGAGCAGACGAAAGACTGGCCATGTTTAACACATTTTAGCATTAATCAGGCATCTTAAGATGCTCCAGGTCATAGGAATAAATACAAAATGAAGAAAACGGAGATGCGAGACCCTAATTCAATCATTCTTCAAATTAGTGTTTGATTTTTTCTATAAACAAAGTACACGCTCGCCGTTACTATATTAAACAATAGACCATTTCTGCTTCTGGAGACCTTACATGAAAAAATTCACTTTAAAAAAATCCAGTTCTGCACTCACAGGTATTTCTGACTAAATAAAAAACTAAACCAAAAAAAAAATGAAGTGAGAATTGATTAAAGTCAAGGTTTAATTAAAAAATGTTTGAAACTGCATGATGTAAAAACAATGTAATGGTCAAATTATACCGTGAGGATTTTCTTTGCCTAGTAAGTAGCAAACCATCTATGCGCATTAGGATCAGTTCAGCCCAGTCAAAAAGTGTAAGGCTAAATATTTTGAAAACTAAAAATTAGTTACTGTTAAGGAACTAGGAAAAACTGTAGGGCAGAATAGAAATATCACTATTCTCCTTACAATTTGTAACTTGTGGCTTGAGAGCTATTTTGCTGAAGGTACTCAAAGAACATCTATTTACCTTCCCAGTAAAGTGTGCATCAAGCATGGTTTTGACCGCAACCAGTTGTGTTTGGTTCGTTGGGTTCTTTCTTTTTTTTTTAACTCCTGCTTCTGAATTTCAGGCAGCTGCAGTTCTTCTAATAAATCTCTCCTAACTAATCTCTCCTTCAATAGTAGTAAATCCTGAGGGCTAACACACCCTTCAGCACAGATCTTTGTAAACACACAGAGGCTTGAGTTGCCTAATTTCAATACCTAAACCCATAACACTTCGCAATTGCTAAGAACACATCTAGAACTGAGTCGGTCGTTCTCATTATCCTCACTGATCATCTGTTGAATCCATCCAAACCAATACACAACCATCAAAAATGTGTATTGTTTGGAATGGTGTACATTTGCACGATAGAAGAGAACTTAAATAACAAGGATAGATTTTTGCCTTTGGTGGAATGACTAAAGTTTATAATTTCGGCAAGTGGGGGAAGAAAGGTTGCCAGTCTTAAGTATAGAAAATATGGCTGTTGTTGCTGTAAAATACATTCAAATTGGCGATACATTCAATTTCAGGATTCATCAACATAAGTTTTCACACCTCCATTTTTATGAAATGACATTTATCACCAAGCAAAACTACAACATGGAATATGCACTTTTTTCTTTTGCAATTTATGGCAGAAAATATGCCGGTATATTACTCTGAGTTATATTAATCAATAGGTTGAAGCTCAAAAGACATCTGGGAGGCACAGATGGTTCATGATTGGCAAATAACTATGGAACTATTATCTTCAAGGTCGGATTTCTAACACTACAGAGGTTGGAAGTGGCCCAAAGTCATCACCACCTTTTCGAAATGAACTAATTCTCTTCAGTCCAGTTCCTGGTGGACAAATCTCTACGCCTGGCATTCACAACAGAGACTCAGCCCTAGCCCCAACTCATTGATGTTGATGGCACTCCTTTCCAAGGGAGGTGGGAACCTTACAAGCCTTTTCATTCCTAGAAATAGCCTCGGCAGTAGAGCTTACATTGCTGCTGCCTCGATTCCAGTCCCAGGGCTTCCAAATTCACCAGTAACTGGTCATACTTGAAGAGATACTTCAATGAAATCAGCGCTCCATAAAAATCCCTGCCCTGGCTGTCTACAAAACCACAGAAAACACAGTATTTAAACTTCTGAAGTAACACAAAAGGTCCAAAATATGAGTAGTTGCCTCTTTGGAAAAACTGAATGCTATTTCAATAGCAAAAGATTACTTTGGTGTTAAGATTATCTGAATAGAAAAGCCATCCTTCTGGTCTAACTAGAGATGTTGTTTCTGCAGCTATTAAAAACAAAGTGCAGTTCTTTATGAAACTAAACACCAACTGGATGTGAATTTAGAACACTACATGTTCGGTACTTGTAGATGTCAATGAATGCTCCAAATGACCTCTTACAACGTCAGAATTATTCCCCAGCGTTCCAAGAAGGAAGAAGCTGAGCCACGCGAAAACGTGAAAAGCGCTTGTGTAGTTACTTGCCATTTGGCATTGCGGTGGCTCCGCCAAAAGCATTTCCTTTAGCCACCCCTCCGCTGCTTTCAGAGCCACAGCATAAAGAATGGTGAAAAATACAGAATGTTTGAGAGGAAATGAGGACAGAAGAGAAGCATAACCTAGAGATTCCCACTTATAATGGGGCATGACTTACATATCCTGGTAATAAGCTATATGAAGAGATCTCTTACTGGATGGTGTAAGTGATGAATTACACATGCAATCATAATGAAGGGAAAGGTTCTGATGTAGCAGCAGTTTCTGAGGTCTTTGCTCACCCTGTAATTCCATATATTCCAGAAGAGTTCTGTTGAAAGAACGAGTCTACTTTCAAAGTAAGATGCAACTGAACTGAAAGGTATCAAAGGTGCCTTACAGGTTTTTGAAAATATCAAAGCTTATCTGAAAATGAAGGGGATGACACCTACCAAACATGTTGCAAATCAAAAGCTTAGCATCAATATTCAAGAGAAATGAGCACCGAGGAAAAACTCGAATGCCAGCAAATTGGGCAAGTTATTCATTAACCATGAGAGGTTCAGAAAGGAATCGCATCAAAGCATTCCAGTATCACCAGCTGTAAGTCAGTATCATGGCTTAATAGACGCCCTGTAGTATTACTGCCTGCACCTGTGACCAACAGGAGCCATCGTGAAGTAGACAAACAAGTAAACAGCAGCAGAACCTGATCTACTTTCTGTGATACTTTCAGAGGGACCACAAAGATTGAGAAGACTCATCTTTAAACATTAGGCAACTGAAATGCAAACTTAAATGAAGACCATCACTTTTCATTGTTCAAATGCATGGAGAACGCAAACTGCCAGAAAGAAGAAACGGGTACAGCCCTGAGAAGAAAGGGGGAAGCCTGCCTGAAGTATACAGAGCAAAATAATACATAACTGCTTTCCCCTAAAGAAGGCAAAAAGAAAGAGCATTCCTGCAGCAATAGCTGCGCATCTTTCAGCAACCAGGTTTTCATGACTTTCCTCCCTACACACCAGCATGCAGACATGCATCTCAAACCCAGCTACAGCTTGGTCCATCCTCCGCTCCAAGCCCCAGTGCTGTAGCTCTCCGGCCAAGGGCACCCACCCTGCAGCTCCCCTGCTGCGGGCTCCCACTGCTGCAAGTCGGGGTGCATTTACAGCATTGGCAGATGAGACTTACAGCAAAAACTATAATCGTCCAAATGAACACAGAAGCAGGTGGGTTGGTTGGTGGTTTTTTTTTTGGTTGGTTGGTTTTTGCACACTTCTCTCACAAACTGTAGTTTCTCCGACAAAAATTTCCCGCAGGTCCTCAGCAAAATCCCCGGGCAGCGAGGGCTCCCCGCTGCTCCTGCAGCAACTCACCCCCCGGGGAAAAAATCCCTCCCGGCACAGCGGGTCCCCCCCCGCACCCCGCACGGGGGAACGGCGGCAGCTCCCCCCGCTCAGGGCTCCCGAGAGGGCCGGCGGCAGCCCGGGGCTCCCCCGCCGCGCTGCCCGCCGGCGGCTGGCTCTCCGTCAGGGGCTGCGGGGCCACCAACCGCCGTCAGCCCGCGCTGCGGGGCGGCCAACCCCGCACCCCCGCCCCGCACTCCCCTGGCCCGGCGATCCGACACCGCGCCCGGGTGCGAGGAAGGACTCGGGCGCCGGAGGAAAGTTGAGGCGGTCCCGGAGGTACCCGCGGGTGCCGTTCCGGCGGGCGCCGTCCCCCCCCGCCCGCTGTCCGGCGGGTACTCACACGAAGACCCCGAAGAGCAGGACCCGTATGCCGATCTCGATCGCCAGCTCCCGCATGGTGGGTCCCGCCGGGCTCCGGCAGCCCCGCGGCGCCGCCTCTCATTCCCCGCGCGGGGCGGGGGCACCCGGGGCGGCTCGGCCGCCTCACGCCGCCCGCCGGCAGCCCGCCCCGCCGCCCCGAGGGAGGGCGGCCGCCGCGCAGAGCCCCGCGGGGTGCAGCCCGGGCCCCTCCATCCCCCGCTCAGCCTCCGCGGCTGCCCGCGTCCCGTCGGCGGCGCGGGCGGGCGGTGCGGGGAGCGAGGAGCGGCGCTGCCGCCAGGCTGACGCGGCCGCTGCCGCGGCGGAGCCGAGCGCCGGCACAGGGGGAGGGTCCCGGTGACTAACGCGGTGTCTCCCCGCGCGGGGGCCGGGGGATCCTGGGGATTTCCCCTCCCCTCCCCGCCCCCGTGGCGCTGGCCAGCCGCTGCCGCGCCCTCCCGCTCGGCCCCGCGGGCTCCCGCCGGCCTGGGGCGGCCCTTCGGGGCTTTTGCCCCCGCCCAACGCCGAGGAGGGGGGCCCTGCCGCCCCTTGGTGCGGTACGGGCGCCAAGGGACGTAGAGAGCGCTTTTTCTGTCTCGTTTGATGCGACACCCCCCAGCCTTAGCCGGCACGGAACGAACGCGCTGCTGCTCAGCGCCGAGGGCTGGCGGCGCGTCCCACGGCACCGCCTGGGTACGGTACAGCTCCGGTGAGGAGCTGGGCTGGCGGCTCCGTGTTCGTCTCTGAGTGTAATGAAACACTGCGCTGCCGAAAAGATGGAGCAAAAAAAAAAAATTCGGGGGGAAGCACCGCTAGATAATAGCGGCTCTTCTTAAAGGCTTAAAGTGCCGGTCGTTTGTGCAGCGGGGTATTACATACCGGACCACCCATGCTGACACCGAGCTTGGCACATTTACTTAGTCTTTGCATAAAGGATTAACAGCGTTTGAATACTTTCTGCAGTGGGTATATAACAGGCTTTCCACCCATTTAGACATCCATGCTATTTAAACCCTACTTCTTATTAATGCAAATAACCCAGCATGTCACTCCAGCTTCGCTTGGTCAGATTCTGCCTGGTATGTGATATTATAGCCCAAATGTGTGTTTAGTTCGGTGTTTGCTTGTTCCCAGAGCTGGGTCCAGCTCAACAAACAGGCAGAGAAGGTAGTTATGGGGGACTGCAAATTGCTGGGATGGGAAAAAGGCAGCAAAACAGCCATGGCCTTGGTTTACTCCTGTGATTCCTCCAACCCAGCCTCCATTCCTCCGGCGAGCTCTGAGCCACCCTGATCCTTGCATTGCCTTAGCCTAGTTTTGCACAGAGTTCATTTAACTTCCTCTCTGCATGGGGGGATTGAATCCTGAACATCTTTATTGTAAGAAAGGTTCAGCCTTAAACCACAAAATGCAGCAAACTAATTCACATTTAAATTTACTTAATTATCTGGTTTCTTGTGGCCTTTGAAGGCATGTCCTTCAGGAAAGTGTTCATAGCTATGAATACTGCACATAGTTACAAAACAACCATCAATATTGCAGTAGGGATCCAATTCACTTTACTACATGATTATTTCTAGAGAATTAATGCCAGAGAGGCTTTATTAAACCTATCTGCTTAATATATCTACTATGCATGAAACGAAAGCTTTGAACTCTGAATTAACTACCGTGTAGTAAAACTTTCATGGACTGTGTTTGTGGAAGAAGAGAGGCATAAGCTTCCGTACTAACCTCATCTACAGATAACTACACCAGCGCTAGATTAGTTGCAAGGCGGGTGACTGAAGCCCAGAAAACGCAGGTGTGTGACTGGCATTGGAGAGAGCACTTAAAATGTTAGTGTTACTTAAATGAGATCTTTCTCCCTTGTGTGCCTTATTTCACTAATTTTCAAGGTAGAGCTTGGTCAACTGTTTATATTCTGGAATTTAAAAAAATGAGATTCTGTTTCAGGAAACGAAGCTAAATTATGAAGTCTCCCTATTAAGCTGGCAGTGGTGGTAAAGGACGTGTCCCCTTCCTTTGAGGACACTCAATTGGTTTGTCTTCTGTTGTCAAATATTTGTACTTCCGCTAGTTTGTGCCCCCACTGACTGAACGTGTGTGTACATTGTTGCTAGGTGAGCACAAGAAACATCTTTGTTTTCATTTCTTACAGAAATAGCCTCATAATTTGTGTGAATCGAGCCAGCCCTGGAACGAGGCGCTGCAGGGACTATCGGATGGTGCTGGCTGGCTGTGCTGCAGTTCCCGGTTCCGCACAAACCGTGGAGGAGGCTGGTGGCAGAAGCGGGTGAGCTGTGTTTGCTCCGCTTGAGCGTCTACACACCGTGTATGTAGCGTTTAACGGGGAAGCAGTTACCAGTCACACATCTTTTCACCTTTTCTTTTTTTGTCCTGGAGTTGTATATCTCCCTTCAACTGTGTTGCCTTAGCCTGTGGGTCCTTCAGCCCCCTTGACTTTGCTACAGTACTTTCGCTGCTATCCGCCTACAGAAGAGGGGGTTTTCCTCACAGATTTGTATTAGTGTTTGGAATCATTCAACTGTTATCAGCAGAGCTAACAAACAACTAGTTACAAATTAGAAATTAAGCAAGATTTTTCCTGCTACAGCTGTCTGCTTGCAGTGTTCTGATTCTCCAATACGTATCAGCTGATGGTGATTTATGAAGCTTAAATACTTCAGGCTGATTTTTTTTTTAAACTAGACCCAGCTTGCAGCTCGCTGCTGAACAAAACTTGCTTTGACTTTAAAACCAAATATGAGTTATAGGGATAATGGGCAAGGAACAGGTTTCAGGCCACACTATGGCATTAAGCTACAGCCCTGCAGTAGGAGCAGGGCAGAGTCGCTGCGCTGCAGCAGATTCTCAGAGCAAACCGCAGTGACCCTGGGAACAACCCAGTTTCCTATTCATCCCATCCCTACAACAGGCAGAGCAGGTGCTCTCAGTGCTGTTCCTTTTCTTAAGTGTGACTGCAAAGGAGAGAGAACCGTTCCACGCCGATGGAGGCAGAGGTAGCCATCGAGCCTTTTAGGTGGCTAGCTAGGGTTCTCAGTACTTTTCTCTCCCAAGGATTAGTCTCTGTTTGTACTGACTCCAGTTGGGGAGCAGAAAGGAGAAAGCTACTTGAATCCTTTCCTCAGCTGTGTCCTTAGAGGGAAGGCTGAGCCACCTGCAGCCTGCTTCCAGCCCACCAAACCGTGTTCACGGGCACAGCTGCAGAGCCCATAGGGCTTTTCTGGAGGTTACAGCTCTTTGCCAACGCAGCAGGATGCGTGCGGGCTTCTGACCCGCCTTGGGGCAGAATCTTGCAGCTCGTGGTAAACTGAGTTCAAAAAAGACTGATTTTTCCATCAAAGCAGATAAACTTTATCCTACCAAAAAGCTGTGGAAAATAATAAACTTGCAGCGAGAGGGACACGACAAGAACCTAAGTGGCAGCAACAACTGGAACTGCAGCAGCTGTTTTCTCTGGCTCTTTCCAAAGAGCTTGTAACTCTTCTAGGATCTTAAGGACAAAAAAACCTCACTAGAAATAATGTCGTCTGGCCCATTCTTAGGTCTTGTAGTTGTGGAAACTCTTAAGTCCATGGAGTTTCCTGGGCTGGTGATGACTTTTCTTCTGTATAAAGGATTCTTAAAAAGGTTACATGAAAGTCTAACTTTTTTAGTCTTATGTGGCTACATGCACTGATTAGTCAAAGAAAATCACAGGTCCAGCCCAAAACATTTGTTAGAAAACTCCACCATCTCCATCTATGTATTTTTTATGCTTTTGTATCAGAGACAAGTATTACCTATAAAAATTGATAAATCAAGCGTTCCCAGGCTGCACAGGTGAAGAAAAAATAATCAGCAAAGAGTCACCGGTAGTGTTTCAAAAGTTGAAGAAAAACATTTTGATCCTAAGGAATGCATCATCAGCTGGAGAATTCATAGGTTTCAGGAGGGGAAGAGATAGCAGGATTAATTTAAAAAAAAAAAAGAGTATTGTTCAATTATATCAGAACTCAGATTAATACTTTTAAACAACCTCTGTTTTTCATATCACTGCAAAAATGTAGAAGATTGAAAGTCATATTGAAGCCCCATTGAAGTTGATAGGGATCTTTCTGCTGGTTCAGGATGTTAAAATCTGTCATATATCTCCAAAATGAAACACAGCAAAATTATCCTGACAAATTCCTATCATTGTGCTCACTCAAGAAGTTCCACTTAAAACTAAATCTCACACAATAGCTTATTATTATCATTGATAGAAAAGAAAGCATGTTTACTATTAGGACTTTACATTTGTTCATTCTCGAATCATTTAAAGTAGTGATTATGTTCACTCTGTTTTTAAACTTTTTTGGGCAAAGTACATTTTTCTTTTTTTGTCCTTTCAATGCTCAGTGTTAGTGTCTAATCTATGAATAGAAATCCAAATACTTTGGTGTATTTTTGACAAAATCACACAGATTAAATTATAATGTCAGAAATCGAAATACATTTCAAACAAAAGAGCCATTTAGATCCCCAAAGAGTACCTGTTGATTGAAAACGTATCAAAATGGAATATCTCCTCTATTTTAAATTGTGACGCTTTCTTCTTTTTTTTTTTTTTTTCCTTGAAAGAAGAATTTTGTGGATCTAGGCATTTTTCAGAAGTCCAAGTTTTCATTGTAAGGGTCATTGGACCAGATGACCTCCAGAGGTCCCTTCCAGCCCCTACCGTTCTGACGTATACGTACGGGTCAGCACTTGCAAGCTTGGGGCCCACCTGCAGAGTAAAACAGCCCATTTCTTAACTAAAGGTTTTCTCAGACTCCCTAACGCCGGCTGGGTTAGCAGAACGCGGTGGAAGCTGGTTGAGCTGCGCTCCGAGTATACCTTACTCATGGGTTTAGGCGGCATACGTGTCCAGTCGGCTCTTTTACCCGAGCGCGGCAGCAAACGGGCAATGGCAGTATCGATGTCCCTGTGCTACTCAAGTCACGTACTAAAAGCGTTGTCCCCGCGAGCAAGAGGGACGTCGCAGTCCTGCTGAGGCAGGGAGAGCGCGGGCGGCACGAGGACAAGAGCACACCTTGAGGGCCTCATCCTGCGCAGGCAGGCCCCTTTGCGTGCCCGAACACCTAAGGAGAACCAGAGGGCTTCGCAGAGATTTCGGCATCTGCCCAGGTCGGTCTCATTGATTCTGAGGTGACATTATTAACCCTGTGAAACTCTTCCATTCCGTTGAACTGGTGCGACCCAGTCACATCAGTCAGTGAACAAGAGCCACAGTTTTTTTGTTTTCTTCCCTGAACATTTTCCAAAATGTTGTCGTTCCATAGCCCTCCTCTGTCTGTCATTCACTATTTTAGGTTACTTAACCTAAACCAGAATGATGAGGAATGAAGAGAATAAGAAATTTGGAACACGTATAAGCGCATAATTTATTTCTGAGAAAATCTCTGTGTGTTTGTATGAGTACCTCATGGGAAACTCTTAAATCTGCATAAGTCATTTCTTAATTACTAGAGCTCATTCCAGAAACAACTAGCCTGTATTTTTTGTTATTAATTTCTAGGGTAAAAAGCACATCTACAGAATACTTTAGCTGGTTGCCCAGAGAAAGATTATGTGACAGGTTTGTACTGCATATGATGGGTCAGATCTACACAAATACTTCAGAACCATGTTATTTAACAGTGAAAAATGACCGTTATTTTGTGTTATTACCAAATTACAGTTATTACCAGTAATTACTGTTATTACTAATGAAATGGGGATTCCTTGAGATCAAAAAGATTCCCCAGAAAAGAAAGCCAAACCTAGAGTTTTAAGATACCGTACAGAGAAGTTTGCCTAGAATACCTGAAACAAGCATGCTGTGTATGGACCAAACGTGCTCTCTCTTACCCTTAATAACTTTACTGAGGCTTTTTGCCGATTAAACGCCTCACTGTTGAAGCCAAGAAATCACTGCTTGTTATTACCTTATATATAAAGGGGCATATCTGAGGGCAGATGTATTTCTTCACTATGACCCCGCTACTGTTGAAGCCAGCAGGAAGGGTGATTTCAGGACGATTCTTTCAGCAAGTAAGAATTATGCCTCCAGCATATAATAGTCTCTTACGCAAATATTGGATAGGATTTACTACATAGCTCAAATCTAGCGCTACCTCTAAGTGATACAGTTTTTCCATAGGACAAAGGAGGCAGAGCATTGATTCTGTGTAAACCCATGTGAGGAGTTTGGAACGAGCCCTGAAACCAGGCAAGGGTCTCACTCCAACACATATATGTGAAATAATTTTGTGTGTTTTAAGAATGATGCCAGTGATGTTGACTAAAGCTCGACAATTTTGTCAACTGTTCATAATTCCGATGCGAAATCAGGTACAGCTTGGCAGCCAGCTTTCATTTTGGAGTTATTTACACTCAGATTTGTCATAGGACATAAAACTGACGTGGCTTCAAATCCATTCAGATCATACACTAAGACATGTCCGGATGAACAAAATTTCCAGTTTCCTATTGCCTACGTCCATAGACAACCAGATGATTAAGCAAAAACAGCTGGCCAAACAATCACTAAAATCAAGCCTGGCATGACAGTTGAATAGCTCTTTATTCTATAGCTCTTACAATCTATTAAAAAAATCTGCTTATTCTTTCAAAGACATAAATGAAAGGCTATTTTAGCTCTTTTCTTACGCTGTCTTTATTTCTGGCAGTATTTTTTTCTTTTACCGCTTCTCTTATTCTTCTGCATGTCTGCTTGACCAATTAAGTCTAGGTCACCATGGGGAAAAGCCCTCATTTTCTCTTCCTCTTCGGCACACCACGTATCCGGATTCCCCAAGCGTACTCACAAAGTTACCCTGATGGAACTGCTTGGTGCTGATTGACATTTGGAGCAATCAAGACTGAAGTACAGGCAGAGCTCTCTTCTAGGAGCGTGGCAGCCAAGAACGTGAACTTTAAACTGTCTTTTGCCAGTTTATGTCAGTCAAGAAGTTTAGCTTTCTGAATTGGTTAGACTGCTTGGAGTAGTGGAACACTGCCAGCACAAAATAGTTTAATTCAGGAGATTTTGTCTATTACATGTTATGAGTCTATTACAGGTTAGCTTGCTAATTTTGGTAAGTTAGTTTTGTATGAGGTGTAAAAATTTAATTTCCACCAACAAAACCTGTTTCTAGGGCTTAGCAGTCTTTGTCTAGTATAGGACAAATGTCTTAGGGAGCCAAGAGTTCAGAAATCAGTATATGTCAATGGAAAGATAGACTTTCTTCTAGTTCTAGCCTTCAACAACTTCACAAAGATTGACTAGAGGAAGAAGTATACTGGCCGTTAGAGAAACCTACGTAGCGCTGCTGGTCTGTGGAGAGTTTGGTCTGTACTGCACACCCAGACGCAGTGCACAGCCCTTGGCTGTAGATTTAGCACTAGAGTAATTCCAACGTCATGGAGGGGTTTGTTAAGGAAATCAGCGTCAGTATTGAGAACATTTTACTTATTCTGTACACGTCTACACAGATGCATATGGCAGCTGGGAAGTTCCCATCATCAGTGAACTTGTTTGCTATGCCGTATATGCTGCTGATGGTTTCTTTCCTAAGCACCTATTGGTAATCTGATGGGCAAAAGAAGCTTCAGAGAGCAAAGCTCAAAGGAATTACAAACCTCCATGAGCATGATGTAACCGTGCACATCTTAATTGCCCTAAATATCATATTTAAACATTTATAAAAGCAAATTGTTAATGTTTCTGTTTAGTTACTATACAAGTGCCTACAACTGGTTCATGATTGTGCCTAATTAAACAGTTCTTCTAAAGATTAATGTATCGGCGTATCTCAGTAGCTGCCATTTAATGATATTGTGTCAAGTCTATAGTCTGAAAAATCATTAGGCTTGACTGTATGTGCTTGGAGCCATCTCGTGGCCCAGAACTACACTGCAATAAATGTGCTGCTGCCCGTGCCGGGGCACGGGCAAAACTGGCTGGTACCCGCTGCACCCTGGGCATCCCACCCTACCAAGGCAAGAGCCCGGCGGACTCCGCTTTAGCTGCTTTCAGTGGAATTTGTCTGCTGAACCCTGGCTTAGGTGTTTCAAAATATATCATTTATAACTGTGCTTGACCGCAATGGACAGGGACATATTTTCAGCTGGCACACTATTGCACCTACTAATCAGCATCTCGGTGAAATTTGATAAGTCTAAATCATTAAATTCATGTATATATGAAATTCATATATATTATTTATGAGCCAATTGACATTTGCAGCACTGTAGCTTTAGTACTCTATATACTGTGTATATTGTTGTGGGGTTACAGTCGTAAAAGTATTAATGCTCCCATAATAAACCTGTGATAAATTCAAGTCTTTAACATTTACAATATTTAGTATTCTTGTGCAGTATTTAATAGGAGACTGTGATTTAAAGCAGGCATCTGCTATCTTTAATCCTAAGTAACACTTCATGCCAAGAATGGCCTTATTGACTTCAATGAAATGGTTGTGTGATTACTTTTTTCTTTTCTTTTTTTTGTGCTTGTAAATGTAGTAGACACTTGCCAACAGTTGCCACAGTCATTTCAAATGACTCTTGTCCCAAAAGGGAACATAATGAAACAGGACAATTAAATATAAGAGGTAAATGGAAGAACAAGCACAAACAACATGAATAGTGCAAAACAAAATAAAATGGCCACTTGGATTGGACAGAAGATGCAAAACAAACACTCCAAAGTTTGAATATGGCCGGATGGTTTAGTACTCAGTAATGATAAAGGACTATTTGTTCAGGTTTCACTTGGATTTTTTGAAACGACTAGCCATTTCATCCGGATTTTGTGCAATAAGGAAGCCAGAGTATTGAAGCTACTCAGAGCAGGATTTTGTTCTAACCCAATTCTATTGGAAACAGCCCCGGGAACAGCAAAATGGGATGAGCCAGTGTATTAATAGAGCTCCAGACTCTGCGTTCCCCTTTAAGCATGCTGTTTGTTGCGCAGCCTTAGGAATCAGACTCCGTAATGGCACACTGGAGCGCACAGGGATCTGCGTTCCCAGCACTGGAAGAACACTGCGTTCCGGTGACTGTGCTCATTGCAGCAGCATCCGAGAGCTTCAGGAACAATGCGTCAGGGGGTTCCCAGCAGGAATCGTGTTCTATTGCTGTGCTGTGGGCTTCCTCAGCCGCCGATCGTGTCAGTGATACGTAGGAGGAAAAACTGGATTTTCTGCTAGATGAGAATGAGACCAGTTTCTAAGTTGTAGCTGTGAGCTACTGCAAAAGCGATTTCTAAACCAGGGGCTAGGAAACAACACCAGGGACTTTATTCCTCTTTAAATTCTGTGGTGGTGTGAGATTGGGTGCATTCACCCATGTTGCAGCAAAAGGAGCAATTTACTTGATCCTCACATCAATGTCTTACCTTATTGGATGCTGAACTGCCCAGTCAATAACTGCAGAAGTAGAAGAGGCACGCTTAATTCCGTGGCTAACTGGGACACATCGACGATGTTTTGTCAGACACACAACACGGGTCAGAGGAGGGCAGAAACATCCTGATTTCCTACCGGTTTCCATGAATGGCACCGAAGGCAAACTGAAATTAGATGTGAACACTTTATGCTCCTTGGACTGAGGTGGCAAAACTTTGTGCCCCAGCTTGAACCCTGGAGCTGATGCTTCACAGCACTTACTTAGTCATCATTTATGTGCTTGTCTAAATACAGAAGTCATTGCTGTCTGGCCCATCTCGCATGATGTAGGTTTCTGTCAAATGAAGATAGGTGATTTAATTTGTATCATTTCCAATATATAGTAAACGATATATTTTACCAGTAGTCAAGAAGAGGAAGGGCAGGTGTCAAGGAGTATTGCCTTTTAGATAACTAGAAAACGTATTCATAATTTCATTATTTCCTGCAAGCTAGGCTGGGAAAGCCTGGGAGAGCTTGGTGCTTAGTTTTACCTGAGCTGCACTGTGACAGCCTCAGTACTTTCCTTCATTTTCTTTGCCTTCTATATTATCTATATTTAAATCAGCAGCTCTGCAACTTGCGTAGGCTAAGGACCTGATCGGGTGCGTATGCATGTGTTACTGCTAATTTTGCACATTTTGCTGTAGTTCCTGAAAGCAAAGACTGCTAATTAATTAAACACGGTGGTTGAATCCCAGCTTACAACATAAAGCAGGCTGTGTTCCAAGCCAGTTTGATCCGTAGCCATTGATGTTGCCTAGCAGGGAAAGTATACACCATTTATGTCATAATCCTATAGTTCTGGACATCAGCAGCTCCATGAGTTGGTAAATCTAAACGCGCTTCTCTAGGTGAACCAGAGATTGACTGCCATACGTAAGTGGAAAATGGGAACAGCTGTTGGTAACGATGAAGTAAAATGATAGGCAGCTGATTTAACTTAGCTCCACTGAGCTTGGTGCCATCCCAGGCAATAGCAACGTGGATGCTGGCCGCTCTAGGTACGTTATCAATAGTTAGATTTCACTTTACGAGGCAACTGTGCCTCCTCTTAGAAGTAGAAATAAGCAATCCTGTTGCTGGGCAATTTTCCCTGGGAAAGCCTAAGGCAAATATTAAATATTTATTTGGCTTTTAAAACATATTATGAAATTTTATGTATTGATTTGTAAATAATGACAATTGAGCAAACTAGAGCAAAACCAGTTCATACATATTTTACTTTCTACAACCGCAGACAGATTTTAATCAACTAGTTTTGAAGAATAAGCTTTTATACTGTTTGGTGGTAGAAAGAAAGCTGTTAAGCATTACGCTATACCAGTACTGCTGTGTGTAAATATTGAACTGTAGAACTATTTTTGGCAAAAAGCTCTCTTTCTGCTGTGCAAGTACCCACAAAAGGAGCCTGTTGTGGATGCAACCACAAATTACATGGTTGTGAAAGGGATATCGATTCAAACTAAATGAAATTGTAGGATTCCTACAGAATTCCATACTCATTGAACTTAGTTCTGTATATTTATCCTAATCAGTGCGGTACCACGGGAGTAATAATGATTAGCTTCTTGTTGCTGGGTTTTAGGAAAGAACCTAATATTGCTCTGCATGTTTAGGCTCCATCAACAGAAAAGAACAGAGCATCTTTGTTAGCAATTCAGCCCACGAATATAACAGGCTTTCTGTTACAGCTTCCGAGGCTTTTAGTGGAAGGCTTGACATGTTCTGTGCTCTTAATTTGTTCTAGAGGGAATAGTTAACCCGACTTCCTTGGAAGTGGGGTACAAGCAAGCAGTAGGTACTTACCAGAGCGGAGTTAGAGGCTCTGTCACTGGGCTGACGCTGTAAAGTTGCAAAGATATACATTAGCTAAAATGCTTTAAAATATTCTTTAGGACTGCATTTAATTAAGCACACTGGAAAATTCCTGTGTGAGCAATAAAGCTCTTTTTTTTTTTTCTTCCATTGGGTTGACTTCGCTGGTTATTCTGAGAGATTTTTTTTTTCCTTTTTCTACTGAATATTTAAAGGAGTAGTATAAATAAAAGAGAATTGCTACTTTTAGAGGAAGATATGAAAAAACAATATCTTCAAGTGTCTATTTATACAATTCTTACTTGAATAATTCATCCCTCTTTGGTCCCCAGTGGTGTTAATGATAATGTATGAATGTGGTAAGTAATCAGTTATGCTAGATTTGTGTTGAATATGGCAAAAAAAAAGAATACATGAACACATCAGACTGCTTTCTAACTATTAAAATTCTTGAAAGAATTTCCCTTTGTCAGGATCCTTAATCCTCTCATTTTGTCTTCCAATCTTTAATTTTCTTACTAGTTGACTATTAAAGCTCATATTGTCTTGTCGTGTTTTCTGCTAGTAAAAACTACGGAGTATTTTCTAAACAGTGGATGTGAAATATTCATTATTTGTATATACCAAAATAGAAAGCTAACTGTAGTAATAATAATGAAAAATGCACGTTATTTTTTTAGGTGGTTCCAAAACCGTGGCTCCCCATTTTGCCCAACATTCCTGAAATTTGGACATATAGGTTTTTTGGATACTGGCATTCCGTCCAAGTTTCCTACACTCGGGTGGAATAAATTGAATGAATGAATTCATGGAGTCCAATGACAAGTTTACTCACCCTCACTTTTCAGTCCTCTGTGATCTTCTGATTCTCTTTTGCCACGTCTCTTCTGATTCTTCCCTTTTCTTCTTCTTCTTCCCCAATCTTTTTGGTTTCTTTTCCTCCTTCAAAGAGTTACACCTTTTCCCAGCCCCATTTTCTCGCTCCAGAAAATCAAAATGTATTTACTGGACTGCAGTATAGGTCTTGACGGAGAAAGGGGATAAATTACTAGCTGATGTTTTAATGCTGGTATTAACATAGTTAATAGGAGTGATCCTGTTCATGCTCAAGAACTGGAATTGAGAGAAGTTTAGATTTATAGTGGTACAAAAATATCAAAGCATTCTCACATCGATATAATCGAAAAATAACCTCGATCTCTCATTATTTCTGAAGCGACTAGGAGTTGTCCTCCTTTGTAATTTTCTGCAACAGTTGAAAGGCTGTGTCTCTGATTCCTGCTAGAGGCAGTGAAAAAAGAAGTTATTTAGATTTACAGTAGCAAACAAAGGGTTTCTCAGTGTAGTGGAGGAGGCCACTTCTGAACAAGAGAATGGAGTTGTGATGTGTTTCAGCGCTGTTTTCAGTCCACGGATTTGGGCTGAAAATTCCCATCACTTCTTTCAGGACTAGGTCCTTTAGGACTAGCCCAGAAAACATTGTTTGGGTTTCTTATTTCCTTGCTTTTAAAGGAAGCATCTGGATATACCATGAAGTTAATATTTCATGGTGCATTTGTTGTGGTGTAAGGATACAGATATTTATTTTTAATGAGAAGACATTAGCTGCAGTTTAACAAGCTATTCATCGGCATACCAGTGAATCTTCAGTGGTCTCTGAAGTATTGGCAATGTTTCCACTTATTTATTGTTGTGTCATAAAAACACAACGATTGCATAATTTAATTATCGTGATAATCTGATTAGTGACTTTTTGAGAAGGGCATTAAGGTTTACCAGGTTTAAATTTAAATTTACATGACTAGAGTGATAAGAAAAGCATAATCTCAGTTTGCTGTAAACTGGGAAAAGATAGTAATAAAAAGGTTCAGCAAATATTGAGAACAAGCACAATCATTTTATAGGTATAAAAGGTGCATTTTTTCATCAGCAAGTATTTGTAGGTCACAACACTGGATATTAGATCATAATTTTCCTTTCAGTGAATGAGGGCACAGTAGTTTTCTGCAACTATATGAGCTTCATAGACCTGGCAGAAAGAGAAAATTGTAACTTTGGTTTACCAGGGATAATCTAAGGGAGAAATCTGTATTTCTTAATTGTGGCACAGAGCCACAGCTTCTTTTAAATTTTCCATGTCTTTCGAGCTCTCCACAGAATCAGAGCCCTGCTAAACTGTTGTCAAGAGAATTGAAAAGTGAGGCTAAAGCTTTGTGAGTTTTCCTTCTAGCCAATAAACCTATTACAGCAACTCATTTTGTATCTAGAGACAGAAAATAAGGCTCAGAAAACATATGAGCAGCCAGTCTGAGTGTTTAAAGTGTCTGATTCACTCTCTGAAATGTAAAGTGCCTTGAATAAAGAAATAAAAAAAATAGAAGCATCAAAAAATCAGGTATTTCTTCAAAATATATAGCTCCATACAGATGATAATGATACATGTAGCTAAAAATGAGATAGAGAGAGAAAAAAGACGTCAATTCAGCTCCTGAGATGTAACTGTATATTGCCATTCTGCTTTGCAGTTTTAATTGAGTCCTCCAGCTCTCTTTGATAAAGCACCTTCCACCACGGCCTGAAACTCTGGGTGTTCAAGAGATCGGACATAAACAAAACCACAGCCCTGCGTACAGCCGGCACCTCTTTTACACTGACACCATGCGCTCTTTATATTAACATTTTAAAATTTAGAACACTCTCTTTACTCAGAATTGAGTTCATTTCAAAACATAGCTCCAAGCTGAAAGAGACAAAAAAACACACTTAAAGCTCTTTTTTTCTTTGAAAAGAGCATCGATTTCAAAGGCACACAAAGCCATCACAGTCTAAATTGAGATGAAGCTACCAGTTCCTAACCAAAGCACCGTAGCCTCTGGAGTTCTTAGCCTTGTAAGTATTACTTGTAATCCTTAAAAGAATTGCATAAATATTAAATAACGTACTTGATATTACAGAATGTATCGTATACACTACTTTGCATACATACTTATTATGAAAGTAATAGCTCAAATTGTTGAATAAATCAAACCTTACCATGCCATATGGGAAAGCTGTCTGTTATTTCATTTATTGTTATTTACTGCATAATTTTAAATCTATTGCCTGCAATGTATCTGTAGTAAAATAACTGCCATAGTAAACACTGTAATACCTCCTCTCAAACACTTGCATTTTGTATTGCCATCGTTAGGACAAAGGCAGCAATGACATTCAGCGTTATTTCAACTTATGACTAAACTCCTGGGTATTTCATTCTGTCCCATAAATCCCAAAGATCTGGGTTCTCTCTCCAGAAACCTGCATGTCTTCAGGCAAGTCCTTTACCTTTAGTGGGAGCCGAGAAACTCCAAGGTGGTGCTGGGTTCTGGGCGACCTTCTCCAGCCAGAAGTCTGAACTGTGAAACGTGGACAAAAATATTCCCAAATTTGCAAGGTATTTACATGTGCTAAGCAATCTTAGAGCTCGTGTTGCCAGTTGACGTTATTTTTAATAAAAGATAGGACTACAGGGTACATTTAATAGATATGTAAAAATGTAAAGCAGAAGTCAGTTGTCACTTATAGGGGTTCAAAATATCATTGCAGTAAACATGAGTGGTTTGTTTTTAAATTCCTCTGTGTTTCAAAAAATAGTTGAAACAAGCAGGTTGAAAAGTCTCTATCAAAACGGGAAAAATGCAGGGTTTAGATTCAATGAATTTCTTCATTGAAAGGATCTTATTTCTGGGAAATCTATTTTTATTTTTCTTGCAAGGCCAAACAGCTTTGCTGAAACAGTGATTTCTCTATGAACTACCAGCTTCTCCCCAAGTCGGCAGATCTTGGCATACACGTGGAGAACGGGGACAGTTTCGCTGCTTGCACAGCAAATGACCTCACATCTAATGCAAAGGGCATTACAGTGAAACATTCAGCTTTCCTTTCCTTTTTCAACATCCCCCAGCCCTTGCTTCTGTCGTAAGTTTACTTTGCGTGCCAATAGCAAAGCAGATGGGAAGCTGCCCCTGCAACGAGCAGATTCTAAGTCATGGAGTAGTGATAAAAACTCTGAAGGCTGTCATCAAGTGAGCAGACTAATGTCCCACCGAGAGATGGAGTTGCACAAGCCGCCTTTTACCTCAGCCAGACTGAGCAGCTGAATGTAGGGATCACTGCAAAAATGAAAGGGGGGTGGGAACTTGGGGGGACGCTCAAATGGTTTTATGTTTCCTGTGACATTTCTTGAGCAAAAAAGAGAAGCTCAGAAACTCGCAAACTATTCGTTTCAGGGTTGGGCAGAATTGGAAAATCTTAGGGCTAAGGTGCTGTGCTTTCAGCTGTGATTATATCAGTGGAGCCTCTGAAAAAGAAAAACAAGTTATGTGATAAACAAAGGGGATCCCAGCAGAGCAAAATCTTGCTGTAACATCTGTGTTTATCTTTCAGCTGTTCTGGAGCTCTTTTCATGAGGAACGCCTTGGGGAAGTTTTGAAAACAGAGCAATGTTCTAGTCCTTACTAGTATGTATTGCATATGTATGTATGTTCACAGGTAGCGCAGCCTACCAGGAGTGGGGTTGTAGTGTGCAACGGTGCTGAGCATCTGGCGTCTGTTATGTCTGTTTGGGGAGGTTACTCCAGACTGTATCTAGGCCGATGCCCTGAACTGAATGCCCATGAGGGCATTCATTAGATGAGTTTTTATTAAAACTCATTAGATGAGTTTCCAGTTTCCAGATTAGGTGGATCTTCTGGTTTAGTTTCATCCAAATAAAACTCAGTTTCGGTGCTCTGAGACACTAGGACATCAACCAAAATGTAGTAAACGGAAATGATCAGGAGATTCTCCCAAAGAGCAAACTCCTGGTGCTAATGCGCTAACGAGGACCCAACTTCAGACACCAGCTGCAAAACTGAGAGCGGTAAATGCTGATGTATTGATTCAGGCTTTCAGGTTCCCAAACCTCGGAATGATTCATCGCTCCATTGGAGTGCCTAGCAGGTTATTCACTGGAGCTGGCTCGGATACATTTCAGACCCTTTGGCTGATGATCATGATGATCCCAAAGGACATGATCCTTTGCCGACTCCATCCGCTCTTCCACAAAACCCACGCAAGGTACCAGAGAAGGATACCATAGACAGTCCAACAGAGCTCTTTGTCCAGTCACCAGGCTAACAGCTATCGGTCATTCACATTCTGCTCCCCTGAATCTCTTTTCCTCTCTTTATCTATTGACCAAATGAGAGTGCAAATGCTAAAATAGATGTCTGAGACAGCTGCAGTGACTGTTTGAAGTCTGTAAAAAAGAAACGTTTCTCCTCGTTTGCATTTGTGCTTCCTATGCTCTGTTTTTGTAGTGGTTCACTTCTGAAAGGAGGATGCCTTTACTAGCGAAGAGCCAAGAAGTAGACCAGGAAATGGGAAATAAGTTCCAGCGCTACGTACAGGTTAATTCCTATTTTCCATCTAACCTTATGCAAACATCTTGGTTACAGTGTAGCATTGTAACTGCACCAAAAACTGAGCTGAGTAACAAAAGAGGAAAAAGGTTGTAAGGATTTATTTAAATCTCCTGTTGATCAATGCGTATCTAGTCTACTTGGAATTTAGTAACTACGCATGAGCAGGACCTATACAACCTAAGAAAGCAAAAGACACGCAGGCACATTGAACAAAATCCCTCTGGCTGAGATGAACTTCCATATGGTATGGGAATTTGTAGCCGATACTGGCAAGAATCCATTGAGTTAAGGGGAACCAACCTGGAAGATCCTACAGCACATTACTATCAAGCCAGTTGCAAATCATCAGTTCTGGAATCCAGCAGGGAAGCAAATATGCTGTGTGCAACTGATTACATGGGCCAGAACTAAAGCTGAGTTAGGAACAGAACACAACTTGAATCCCAAGCACGAACACCTAACTAAGGACGGGATTTCCGCATCTCATCTCTTGTCAGCTTTTGTGATCTGTTATTGACAGCATCCTGGCCCAAACTGGTCAGAAGCCTTCTGAAGGATGTGAGATCTCAAAGAGACAACAAACATCATTTAGAATTGGGCTGCAATGGAACAGAGCAAAATTTTTTTTTTATCATCTAGTAATAAAAAAAAAAAAAAACCAAATCCCAGGAATCTTTGTTCTATGATGGTCAGAGACCTGTATGGGAGTGACGTACGCAGCAACTACTAAGAGTGCTTCTTTTGCAAAAGGAAAGATCACTCTTGACTACAGAAAGCTTAAAGTGACAGGTCAGAAGCGGCTCAGGAGACCAGAAGGAATCTCCCAGAGAGGTTTAACTAAAGCCCTGTGATTCAGGGTCCAAATCCCTGAAAGAAGACGGGAACAAAAGCTGCTCTAATGAGTTCTGATGCCAGTTATAAATGGCATTTTCTGCTCGGTCATGAAACTACATGTGGCAGGTGCAAGCAACACGTGGGGTTTTTAAATTGCCTGGATGTGTTCCACACAGGAAAAATACATCCTTATTACTTCATTTTATGAGATCCACCTCTGGTACCTTATGCTTAATAATCAGTGTGATATAAAACATCAGTCACTGCTACAAAAAGGAGCACAAACAAGCCATATTACTCTACCAATTCATATCTAGTGTGGCTGCAAGAGTAAGCCTCGGAAATGCCTTTTCCTTGCCATATTAGAAGCTACAGTTTATAGTAAGCACATTTTCAGTGTTTACTCTGTGCATCCTGGCGCGGGGCTGTTAGTGTTTTTAGAGTAAAGCCTCTTGCATGTATTCATAACTTAACTCCTCGCTGAGACCCCTCAGATCTGTGTCAATGAATGGTTTCTTCAGATGTTGTTACTGTTTACAAAAAGGCCTTTGACTTTTCAAATAAGAATAAATTTTAAAAATACATTGGAGAATGCATGGGATTCAGAGAGATGGGAGGGGAAAAGTTATGTAGGCGTTTTCTCCCTAGTGTTTCTAACCTTTAACGTGTTTGAAAATGCACTGGTAAATAAAACAACCTACCGAAAATGCCTTAACAGTTGCTGAGATGTTTCTGTCTTTTTGGCCCCTCCTGCACTAACCCACACACATTTTAATGATCTTCCTGGGAAAGTCAGCCAACATATAACAGAAAAGGATGTTCCTTTTATGCTATTTTACAAGATGAATTTCACAGGAAATACTATGGAGTAGAATTCTATGGAGTAGAATTCTTCCCCTAGCATATTTTGCTACTTTATAAATAATCTTTGTCCATACCTGTTCCATTTCTATGCTACACTAGTCCAGAGTAAAACCAGTCTTGTCTTCATTCAGTTTTTTGCACTTCTATACTGTGGCAGATTGGAGATTGTACAGCAGCTAATAAATATAACATTACAACACATAATACATTCTATTGTTAGCACTATTTATCAATCCTATTACAAACAGCTCTTAGAGAATAAAATTAAGTCGGTCTTATATGTTGTTCATATAATAAGGAACAGTCCTGGTCCAGGAAGTTTACATCTATATTGGCAGGTCAGAGGAGAAATGGGGAAGGATTGATTATAGTGCTGTCAGGTATAAAAAGGGCCAATCTGAAAAGCGTTTTTTATTTAAGTCCTGTTGACTTTCCTAGAAATTGGGATCCTAAAAAAAAAAGCTAGCTCTGAATATTTATCCAAGAATCTGAATTCATCCTGGTATTCATGTCACCTCAATTTGTCATCTCATATGTTGTGTAATTTAAGATGGTCATTTACACTCCCGTTATAGTCAATATAGAGAGAATAGCATCTTCAGAGAGGAAGTCATCCTGTCTGGTTTTGGTACAGATTTTATAACGGGATAAATTGCTCTATGAAGTACCTATATATGGTGATAGGGTTGAGTATAATGCTATTTGAGAATATAAAAATAAAGGCAGATGACCAGAAGCTAATTAAAGTATTTGAAGACTTTAGTTCTCATGAGGGTTAAAATGCTTTTTAATTTTATCATTTTTTGTGATTTCACTTTTGCTTTCTTTTAAGCTAGTCTGACAACTTTTTTAGTAAGGCTTCAAAATAATCCCACTGTGAAATATATGTAAAAATATGTATGGATTCTATTCAATGAAGTCATCTAAACCATAAGATCGTTAAACTCTAATCGCCTATTTACATGTATAAGATATTATATGCTACGTAGTCTCATGAGCTTGGCAGTAGGAGTGACATTACATTTGGATGACGTATTTCAAGCTGATTTACAACCTTTTGAGAGAGAATGCAGTCAAGTCTAGAGACTTCTGGTGTAGCACAGGTTTTAGCAGATCACAGGCATTATTAGCTATAAGCGTACAAAGTTTAGTTCACGAGTTAAAGGTAATGATTAAATGTCACTGTAAAAGGAGGTAGACTTTTAAAAGAGAGCTAAAATTCTTTTTGAAGATTGCACTTTTTGACAACAGCCAATCCCTCCGCTGGCAGGGGCACCGTTTCAGGTTTAAATCTTAGGCAATCACTGCTTCTCACAGCTTGTTGCTAAGTTCACAGCCCCTGTTTCTCACCAGGACCCCCAGCTTGCTTCAAATGAACATAAGCCTCTATTTAGGAACTCTTTCTTTCAAAATCAATACAATATAAATATGCAGTGGCACCAGGCGGACTTTTGCAAACAACCTGACATTTATTACTCATTTGCAACATGTTATTTTAGGATCCTTAAATCATAAAAACAAAATTAAAAATATGTCTCTGCTTTTGACACTGCCTATCTCCTTGTCCTCTTCTCCAAAAATTTCAACTCCCCCTCTGTAATGTTCAAAATGTTTCCCTAGTTTCCTGATGTATTAATTCTTTCATTCTGAGTGGCAGTCATGCTGTTTTCAGAGGTTCCGTTCTTGTCTGCCAAAGGCTAAAAATATGTCTGGTCACCAGTGCATCCAAGGTAATCCTATTCATATGTTGATGGTCCTTGAAAAGACCTTCATTCCAACCTGGCAATGCCTACAAGTTACCTAATTCCCTTCAATTCTGCTTTTCTAGAGTGGAAATTTCCCCTTAGTCCTGACAGCATCACAGTGAATGGGTAAAATGAGCCGATGTAGCAATGTTCAAAAAGATGAATGGGTAGAATGAACCATATCCATCTTTCACGAGAGTAATGCTAAAATTCACCACCCCGTCCCACAGCTACTCAAAAACTATGCCACTGGTTTAAAAATAACGAAATTTTTAATATAGCAGCTTGGGTACTTTTGTATTCACACCGCGGGCGTCCTTACTTACAAGTGGGGTTATAGACTCGGCCCTGGAGTGGAATGGTCCGGCACGGTGCCGTGAGGGAGCAGGAGGGACACGAACAAGGGCAAGAGAAAAGAAAGTTATCTTGATACTAGAATATTAATTCCTGAACCCTAACGCTCAACATTTGGCTTTAATTAAAAGAAAAAATGTTCTGGTGAAACGTGAGGGCCAGCTCCGGGACAGCACAGCGGCGGGGTGCCCCTTCCCGCCGGGAGAGCTCCCCGTGCCCGCCGCAGCCAGCCCCGGCTCCTGGGAGCTGCCTGGTGCCGAGGCCAGGCTTGATCCGCAGCTCCTGCTGCATCGCAGCCACCCTCACTGCACCCCGACAAACTGTGTTCCCGTAGTAAAAAACAGCTTCGCTTACAAAAGACAAGAACGTATTGTGTAAAAATGCAGTTAAGGATATAGCGCTGAAGAAAAACAGTTGTAGTACACCCATAACTAACTAGTCCCCATCCCTGGAGGGATTCAAAAGACGTTTAGATGAGGCCCTAAGGGATATGATTTAGTGGTGGACTTGGTAGTGATAGGTCAACGGTTGGACTCGATGATCTTGGAGGTCTCTTCCAACCAGAATGATTCTATGATTCTATGATTCTATTCTATATTCTCCTAGCTCTGATAAATCATTACAGAAACTGGCATTAAAAAACTCTATAGTATTACCAGAATTATATACTCAACTGTCTAACGGCTCCAAATGTTTCCTCCTGAAGCACTTGTTCCTCACATGTTGGCTTCCCTTGTAACAGCTCAGGGCTGCGATGTCACACGAATCAGTAGTCCTCCACTTGCGAGCTTCGGTTCTCTTCATCCCTCCCTGGCCAGGGAGCGAGACTGTGCCACAAAAATGAACGCAGGTCATGAATTATTGAAGACAAGTATTAATAGCTACAGAATGAATAATACATGTTGAGGCAAAGTCTCATTATTTTTCAAACCTCTTTTGTGACTGGACTCATGTGAAATTATACTCACGTAATCTACATTACAATCAACTAAATATGATTTTCACAAATCCAAATGTTAACTCACTTTTTTTTTGGATACTTCAGATTAGCTCCATGGAGTCCACTGTAGCAGGAGTCATTATTTTTCCTGGTGGACCAGAGGTGGGTTTTGCAATCCCTAAAGTTCTGGACCGAGGAGATTTGAAAAACATTATATTTTGATAATACACGTAAAAGGCAAAAAGAAATGGAAGATTAGCCAGAGAACCATGACAGTTGATCTAAATTCTTTTTTAGTGTGCAGCAAGTGCTATGGTAGTGATGGGTACCTGAGGACAGTGAGAAGATAAAAGGAAGATAGAAAGAGGGAGTCACAGGTTGTCGGGAGGTGATAGGGCTGAGTGATAGTACATTTGTTCATAGTGACATTAAGGCTTTTTGCTTCGTCCTGTGCCGCTCTAGAAGCAAGACTCTGGGACAGCTTCCCAGTGCAGGCTTTTTGGCTCTTCATAGAGATATAATCCCCTCAGAAAAACTGCCATGACTCTGGATTTAAACTTTTGGCAAGGATCCCAGAAAGTAAAATTTTGGTAAGGGACTAAATGATGACGGTATCGCAACCGCAGATATAGGTAATGTTTTTAGAACCGTACGTGCTGGCACAGCAGAGTGGGGAAGTTGTCACACATGAATGTGCATTTGTACCAGACTTTGACCTTCAAATGACATTATAACCTCTGTTTTCAAGAATGTGTCCTACATTTTGTCATGTAAGTGCAGTTACCTAGAAGGTGAAAAATAGATGGTGGGCAAATGACTCCGTGCACAACATCTCCTAGAATCTGTGACTGGCTCTCCTTAGAACAGCAGTCTGGGTACAGAAAGGGCTGAGGCGGCACAAGGTGTTTGTCCTCGTGGCTGTGGAACTTCTCAGATTCTTCAGGTGGGCACATAACAGAGGCTGGATCCAGTTACGACAGGCGTTTCTGGAGCGTAGTAATCTGAAAACAGGAAAGAGTAGTTACGTTTCCATCAATAACAGAAAAGTAAACATTTTTATTTGGAGGAATTTTTTAAAATCAGAGTTAACAGAGGGGTTTAATTTACTCTATTTTAAAAGTGAGGATTCTCATGAGAACTCCAGCTGAGATTTTCCTGTTCCATGGTTGGTAGTCAAGACTCCTCAAGAATGCAGATTTGAACAGTACATAGATCATCAAAGTCAGGTTGGACGGGGCTTTGAGCAACCTGATCTAGTGGAAGATGTCCCTGCTCATGGCAGGTCGGTTGGAACTAAATAATCTTTAAAGGTCCCTTCCAACCCAAACCATTCTATGGTTCTATGACTCTATGATTGGACTGGGTGCCCTAAGGTTAGTCCTCCTTTTGAAAAGTCTAGAAATTCTTCTTAATTGCTTTCTCATACTCAGGTCCAAAGAAGGCCACATGATGTGACCACCACAGATCTGTGAACCACTAGTCCACATTTCTAAAGTAATCAGCATGCAAAGGCTGTCCCAAAATTGTCTCAGAAGACAACGACAAGCCAATCTAAGCCTGCTCTGTTACCAAAAGGGACCATCCCATCTTTTCTCTTGATCCTGGTTCCACATAATTACCCTTAAGTTATTGCTAGTGTTATGTGGCCCACAGGGTAGATTTAGTCATTTCACGACGCAAATGAAAACGAACCATTTAATTTTTGGAGGTTACATTTTCAGTCTGATGATTCACGCAGAACTGCATGAATACTAATGGTTGCTCAAAGAAGCAGGAGGGAACTCGCAGCTGGAGGAGGTCGGGTTAGATAACCCCTTGAGACGATGAACCCGGTTATGAAACTGCACCCTGATATTCTCAAAAATCCCTTTATCCTGAAGAGCAAAGCTTTGAAATATTGTGCATAATACATAGCAATTCCATATCCACAGAAAATTTCAACTAAATAATTTCTAAAGAACAAGAGATTTTAACACAGAGATTCAGCCATTACATCTTTCATTGAAGAAGGGGTAAGACAGCCTGCCCTGTATCACCTCTCACCAGAGCCAGCCATAAAACATAGAGCTGCGTATTCCAATTCAGGAAGCATTTCCGTTTTTATGTAGCTTAATTACTGTTAAAAAATGTTATGAAAATTGATAATCTTTGATGGACATACCGGGTGATTTTTGTTTGCACAACAACTGTATAGATTCCCTGTAGGATCATCAAAAGAAATAAATAAATGCAAGGAGCAACATAATTTCCTGAAGTGCAGTGAAAAAGTACAAATAATATTTCAAGTAAAGTCTTTGCCTCCCAGCCTTAACTATGCTGTGGGTAAAGAAAGATACAATAGTTGCTCCAGCATGCTCAGGATTTCTGTACGCTGAGACCAGCTTTGAAATATCACTTTTCTACTGCCAAAGAAAATTTTTTAAGTAACTTTTCTTTGTAATTTAGTTAATGTAGGCACAAAATGCTTCCCCTCCCTGTTTTTAATAACAAGCTAACTTTGGTTTTGTCTGCTGTCTTCAGTATCTAAATTATAAAATGATAAAGCTGTTAACTTGCATTCTGTGGTGTAATGGCGAATCTGAAAAATAATCAATAAATTCAACACCATGGTGTTCTAGAGGGGTCCACTTTTCTGTTGCTCAAATGAAAGCAGATAAATTTATGTGGTCAACTTAGCCCTCAGTAATGACACTATCCTGTTTTGGTCCCACGAAAATGAAATTGCTTTTTGAGTTACAGAAAGTCAATGCTCTTCAAATCTTAGCAGTTACCTCTGTCATAAACACAACTAACGTGGATTAAGTATGATGAAAAGGTAAAAGTGTGCATACACCACTTGGACATTGAGACATAAAAGATGCTTTATAGTAATACTGAAATGGAAAGTGAATCGCATAGCCAAAATTCACTGGTTAAATTCCAGAATATTCTGTATTCTGTGTATGGAGCTACCGTAACACATAAGAGTAGAACCACATATAATTTAATACAAGTAAAGTAACTGAAATTTTATTTATTAAAAATTTGTATAGTTTAATATAGATTCAAAGCGTTATTATTGTATACACAAATTAATACACTTTTAGAATGTAGATTTAGTCTCTTGTAATCCTTGCCAAGTGATCAGATTGTAAAAAATAAGAAATGAGACCCAAAATAAGAAAGGGCAAGTTTTTATTATTGAAACCAAATCAAAAGCAGACTCGAACAAATCTGTCTACAGCTTTTCTGTGTTGCCACACTACAACATGTATAGCACCAACAGGAAAGATTTTTAGGAAAGTGAATTAAATAAAACCCCTTTGATGTCTTTGTATGGGAACTCGTTGTACTGTTTTAACAGAGGCAAAGAATCCCAGCATTATGTTTCGAGTTTAGCCAGGTCCTTGAAATACGTGACCTCTGATAATTGTACTGACATTTGCCTGGTCCCATTTTGAAAAATCCCTCTATATCGTCTGATGTATTTTCTCTTTTGTTGAAATTAATGATCCAGCTCTGTAAAGATTTTCTTGTACCATGCACTAGTGCAGGTAGTTCTCCCTGAATCAAGGTAAACGTTTTATAGCATCTGTTTCTAAGCTGCAGATTCTTTTGAGAAGTGGCAGGAATCTGGGACTTTTTAGTAGCTACGGAGAGAGGGCAGATCACCTAATCACTGGAATCAGATTTGCGTGCTTGGTGTTTGCAGTATAAAGGCAAAGCACCTAAGAAAAGACAGCAATTCAAGCGATGCTACTGTCTCTGTGATATACAGTAAATTACCTTGTTATACAAGGAGTAGTTACACAAGGAGTATTTGAGTACAGATTGCTCATTTGCATTATTTGCTGCTTGGACTAAGTGAATGGCTGGAATTCAAGATCAGGTGTGCTGAACTCCAATGGACAGACAGCGATAGATTATATTCACGTGTAGAGGAAAGCAAACCTCTGCCTCTTCACAACATATACAGTTTCAGGTCTAGATATAAAAAGGGTAATAGAATAGCCAAAGCAGGTAGGAAAGAAGGGACCAGTATACTGATAAGCACATCAGCTTTTTAGCATGGTGCTAGCAGGATAAATGCAAATTCTTGTCCTTTTTCATGGGAATTAGGGGAACAGTTTCCCTCTAAGACAATGTTTTATCGACGCTCAGAATTTCCTTGTGCGGATCCTTCACCAGCACGATTTGTGAATTCCTGTGCACCGCTAATCTCTGACCTCGTGTCTGCAGGAACCGCAGCTTTGCTAGGAATTGTGCACCGTGCCTGAAAGCAGAGCTGGCTCTATTTACCAGTTCAGTTATCTCCTCAGACTTCCCTGGCAATTCCTTCAGCCCTGCAGTTCATCTTTCCTAGTACCTTTCCCCCTTTGAATTCCATCTGGCTCAGTACTTACTGATTTGCTAGGAAAATTTTGACGTAGCTCCTCACAGAACAGAACAACTATTCAAAAATCTCTCTTGATTTCCTGCGTAGGGACATACACCATCTTCCCATCTCAGCTTCCATTAATCTGGCAATATCTCTTGACGTATCCCTTTGCCAGTTCTTGTACTTTCTCACTGCGAAGACTTGACCTATAGTCCTTGCTTTTCTTCAGAAACTGTGTAACCATCATTTGCTTTGGGGGGATTTTTGTTTGGTTTGATTTGATGATTCTAACCTAATTTCTTGTATGCAGTTTTGTTTTGTCATAGCCCTTTTGGGAGGATTCCCACCTACGGTGTGAATTTTAAGATCTGAGTATGTTGCTGATGGTTCCATCTTCATCTATCACAGCGTCTTCAACTTGATCCTTATGCTCTGCAACTCAGTAGAAATCTACATTTAAATATGTATCTTAATGCTCTTTGACACCTTGGAGTAAACTTTACAGCCTTTTTTTTTTTGTACTTCTCTCTTTTCGACTAACTTGTCAGTTCCACCACAGAGGCTGTCAGGAGCTACACAAAGTACATGCATTTTGTGAATTAATATTTATAAAGACAGGCAGTGGGATGTGATTTTCATGAAAGAGGTTTCATGCTAAATACAAAGTATTTGTGTGTTAAATTGTCCATCAACAAAGAACTAATGCATCAAAGAATGACCTTTATTTGTTCATCTATGCCATCAATCTTAATTCAGAAACCCAGCAATACCCTTAAACAGAATAATTATGTAGTTAACCTCATACATAAATCTTCAGTGTAAAAATTAGGCATATGGGCTGAATGATATTTTAGCTTTCAGTTTCCATTCTGCAACATTTTGTTAGGCTAACGAGAAGAAACAGAGGAATAGCTAGTAAATTCAGGGGGCGTCATCCGAAGTCCTCGCTTGAATTCAAATCAAGGCCAAAAAATCTGTGACAGAAATACCGCACTTTACTTGCTTAGTTTTGCAAAAATCTGAATACCAGTTTAGCGAAGGCTCATTGCCTGGCTTTGTGCCGTAGAAGCCTGGGATTGAAGTGTCATGGCAGCGTATGAGTAACTCAGCTCCCATCTCCCAGTACGTATTCTGGGGTTCCTGTACCCATCTTTGATGAAAGAACGCTGATTATGCTTTCCTACAGAAATACACTTCCCTGAGAAAAGGGATCTAGCAGCAAATGGGCCTCCTTAAAACAGCGTATAAGTGTTGAAGGTCTGTAACGTTTTCTGTTTCTACCCTGTAATAATGAGATCGTTGCTTGTAGAGCACCTCCTGAAACACACGACTGCTTCTCAACGTGCAGTCCGCCAAGGGCGTTGTGAACGAGCTCAAGCACGGGCTGTGCGCTCCAGAAATCACTGCACGCATAAATGCTGTCAGCTTAAGGACTTCTGCTTCCTCACTGGCTTATTCAGGGCTATGTCAGTAAAACAGAACTTCATTCGTAGAAATCAAGGTGCTGTCCTGTGCTGTCATGATTTACAACTTATATTCAGACAAGCTAGCAAGATGCAAAAATAACTTTAAATCATACCTATTTTAGAATCATAGAATCATAGAATCGTTTGGGTTGGAAGGGACCTTTAAAGGCCATCTAGTCCAACCCCCCTGCCATGAGCAGGGACAACCTCAACTAGATCAGGTTGCTCAGAGCCCCGTCCAGCTTGACCTTGAATGCTTCCAGGGATGGGGCTTCTACTACCTCTCTGGGCAACCTGTGCCAGTGCTTCACCACCCGCATTGTGAAAAACTTCTTTCTGATTTCCAACCTATATCTCCCCTCCTTTAGTTTAAAACCATTACCCCTTGTCCTGTCACAACAGGCCCTGCTAAAGAGGTTCTCCCCATTTTTCCTATAGGCCCCCTTCAGGTACTGAAAGGCTGCATTTTCCATCCTTAGGTCTGGTCAGGAACCAATGTGGATTTTTTTTCAGTAATTACAAGTTAAAATAAGTTTAAAAATTTGCCCTAAAACTAGCAGACAACTGTCCTTCCTGAAAGGTTGCGCTGACAGCCAGGGACAGGCAGAATGCAATTGGAAACATCCACGCAGAACAAGCTCACAGGAGCTGCTGTCCTGAGAAGACTCCCTTCATTTCAAAGTACAGCTGGATAATCTTTCTCTACTGCCCAGCATTTATTCAGTGGTTTCCATTTCCGTGTCTGTGCGTTTCCTTCTTGCCCAAAAGGATCTGCCCATCCTTTGTGATCAGATTCAGGAATCATTCCAGAGGTGGTGTTCCGAACCACAGGCACGCTATTTTCATATGTGTATCTTGCTGCAGCTATTTCTTTCACCTGCTTTTCCTCCTCAGTTGACTCTGAGATGTTTAGTCTTAACTTACAAATTCTTAATGAGTTAGTTATGGAGCACTGGACAAATGTTAGCTACAGAGAGACTCTGAGCCGATGCCTCGTGTAATTGCTTTTCACAATAGAAATGCTACACTTTCTCATTTCATCCCAGCAAGAGCAGCATCCTTCCTTCTCCAGCTGAACCAGTAAAATCAATACACTCACCATTTCACGGATTATCGTGTTCTTGTGATTACGAAAGGCTGCATTCCGTAGAACATCAGAAGAACGTGATAATCAATGCAAAGAAACTCCCAAAGTATTAGACTGATTCCCTGGTTTTCTGTAAGTAAACACAAAGCCATATACCATTTGTCTCAGTCAATGCAAGTTCCATTAGATTCTACAGGGGGTTTGGGCTCCATCTGCAAATGCAGCTGATCGTGCTTTCCTCATGTAGATCTTCTAACTCCTACTTTCAGACAGCAGATTTAATTAGTGAAAATAAATTACTCGGGAATTAGCTTCACGGGAAAAGCTGGCTCAAAAATTGATCAATTTTATTGTTTCAGAAAGTTCATAAGTGTATCATTTTTCCCCAACAGACACATCTCTCAGAGAGATATTAACTGTAATGGAGCAGGTTAAATTATTAATATCTATAAGATGGGCAGGCTTATCACGATGTGAAATAGGTAAAATAGGTGAGCTATAGAATCTACGGAGGGTCATCTATCATAATGTACCAGGTAACCTTCACATACATGCCCAAGTGTCTTTGATTAAGAGCTTTGCTTCCGTACTTGTGATAAATGCTGGAGTGTTAATATTCATAAACTTGTTCCTGAAGACAGAGAATGTATTCCAAAACAGGAATTGGGCAGTAGCTAGAGAGAGAAAACTTTAGGCTTTCAGGGGAAAAAAAAATATATAAAAAAATTGCCCACGACGGAGAAGAAAAGAGAGTTGGTTGTAGCAATGGCATTATAAGAGGGTTGTAAAAGCTGTGTAGAAAAAAGGTAATTTATTCTAAGACGACTAAATTAAGCAAAGGATGTAACAGGAAAATGGCTTTAGTAGTTGAAGTCTGGGGAGCTCCAGCAGCCCACAATATAAATAGGGACGCAGACTGTTAAAAAAAGATATCTGCTACAGCTATGACATTTCTTCCCTCTGATTGTGTAGCAAGTGTCTTTAACATTAATTAATGCAACAACATGTTGTTTACCAAAGATTCATACTCTTTTAAAGAGGGCCCTCTGGGCATATTTGGAAAAGTTCCACAAACTGATTGCTGATTTCTCTTTCTATTCCAGAAATAGAGGTAGCCTGAGTGCTGACAATCATGGTATTTGGAAAGGAAAGTGATTTAGCAAAACAAAACACCCATCTTTTCCTGCAAATTTAAATTTTAGAAGCAGACAGAATAATTAACTTCTTACTGTTTTCCATTCTCATGTTCATAACTTAAAAGGTTTCAGTTACCCGGTTAGACATCAGAAAGAATAACATGATATAGGTGATCAATTACTCATCAAAACCAAGGAACGAATATCCCTCAGGATATAAACTGCGTTTCTATGCTGTTCAGCTTTTGCCTTTGGGAAAATGAGTGCATTTTCAAAATTGTGAACTGTTTTTTTTCAATGATTAAATAAAAAAATAATTAAATTCAGCAAGAATCTTGCAAGATCAAGCCCATATGAACATTTCTTGTGCAATAAAATTTATTCCTTGGCAGAACTTGCAGATAATATGTAAAGCCCCACAGAACCATATGTAAGAAAGATTTACTAGCTAGTAGCTGTAAAACCTTGCGCTACACCCCTTCGGTTTGGCTCACATCCTCTCTCCTTAGTGAACAAGGCAGTAGAGAGAACCTGATTAAGGCAGGAGCTTAAGGCAGGAGATGAGACAGCTCATCTTCCTCTTCTGGCAGACGGTGGCTCAAGAAACAGCTTCAACATTACTACTCTTGAACCATCAGGGAAACGTATTTCCACACAAGTTCCAAAACTTGGGAGTTATTCCTCTGGAATAAACTTTCGACTGACTCTTTCTTGTACCAATTCTAACTGCTGGGTCTTATACAATCCATTAAATTTCTCTTTGCTTGTCCGTATAATGGCTTTCTTTTTTGTTTTCTCTTCATTATGTATTTATTGTTTAGAAGATAACACTTTAATCTTTCCTTTCCCTCATTTCTAACAGTTCAGTCATGCTTATCCAGTACAAACTTGATTTAATTTCTTAGCAAAGGCCACAGGGAAATTGAGGAGATGCCCTTCATTAGTCTCTCTTGTAATTAGGTTTCTAACTCTGCTTTCTAAAATAGCTCTTAGATGCCTTCAGTTCTGGGGCTGTTTTGAATCTGATCAATGTCTCATTATCCGACATTTTTGGAAAACTGCTGAAACAGATAAACTAGCCTAACTTGGAAACTGCCACAGTGTGTGCCTCCAGTAATTTTAAGTAGGAGAAGGTGTGAGAAATGCATTCAGTGGTGTATCAGTCCCAGGCTGGATTTGGTTTCTTTGAACTTTGTGATATTACTGCTAGGGGATAATAACCCCTACAGATTCAACCACTTACAGTAGCAATGCTTAACTCCATTGCCTCCATCATACGGAGAGTATATACTTGATTACATAGGCAGAGTCAATGTATAAGTTTTCTAATATCTGAAAAAGTTAATATACCCCTTTAGCTGCTAATTGACTATTTTTGTGATACATGATCTAGTCTGAGGGAGACTGCAGTATTTTCAAGTTGGCATAAATTTCCAGTCCGTGGAACTATCAGTTCTTTCTTTATCTTTCTTTTCTGTGTCTTCCCTTTGAACATAACCCCTTGGAAAATGTGTCTGTTCCCCCTTGATGAGCAAATCCAACTTAGGAGAGTGCATCAGGGCAGAAATTCCTGAAAACTACGTGGCTGCATAGGGAGACGACAAGCATTAGCAGTAAAACCCCTTTGCTTTAAGAAAGAGTTCATGGCTGCCCAGAGGAACTCAAACTATACAAAATGAATAAGAAAATAACCCTTAACAGAAAGCAAATCTGACCTATTGAACTTCTTTCTCCTGGACTGACGGAGAGTCCTCTTGGTCAACACCATGAAGGTCCTCAGGAACGCATAAGATTGGCATCCCTCAAGTCTCCGTTTGGCCATGATACAGGCTGGATCACTGTACATTTTTCTGTTCTCAAACGAATGGTCTTTGCTCTCTAGACCTATCCAATGTGGTGTGACTCTAAAAATGAGGGAGAAGGCAGGGGGTGGTCAGCCCTCACCTTCCTCTTGAAGCAGCCATCAAAACTGCCATTTATTTGTCTCCCTTTGGGATGCTTCCTGTAATGGCCAATCTCCCGCCGTCGGAAACTGGACTGAGAACACGATTACATTTTGCCTTGAGGTTAATTCGTCAGATTAATAGCGCCTAGAAAAGAGGTGGTAGCTCCTTAGCCTACTGACTCCAGGCTTTGTACCAAATCCAGCTCCACAAGCGAACCCGAGGGTTAATGGCTGGTAGCGTGTGATGAACGCGCAGCACAGCGGTGCAGCCTGCAGGTAGCGCCTGCTAGGAGTTTTCAAACACCCTGTCTCTGCAACTGCTCCAAATGGAGACTACTACAAATGGGTAGTATAGTTTGGCTCCTGTTCTCCCCTCTGCCTCATCTGATCCAAACTCTCTGACATCAGGAAATGGTGAGTTAAGGAGTAGAGTGACTTAGGTATATCCTACTCTTTTCTGACTATTCCATAGCATATCTGATTCAATATTCACTGCATCTTTGAGATGCATCTCGGACTCAAATCTCCGCCATGCCCTAAGAGCACTCCAACCCTTGGGCTGTAAACTCAATTGTGGATATCTTTATTTCATTCCAAACCAGCAAGTGCTTAACTAATTTTACAAAACCCTACAGCTATGGCAGATGAAGCCCTCTGCAAAGATTACCTATAGCCCTCTGTAAAGAATACCTGTAGCCCTCTGTGAGCACTTTCCTGGGAGGTAAGGAATGTGGTTTAGACATTATTTTCACAAGTATTAGAGGAAGACATCTCACACCTCAAAGAGGTGTTTTAACAAATATGCCACACATGCAAAGGGTCCAATGCCCCTTTACACTACTTAATGAGTAAACTACACAGAAAAAATTGCTTAAGTGTTCACAGTCATGAACACTAAGAGAGAAAAACTAAAAGCAATGATGTTCCCTTAAGTATCGTCTATACCAGCTAGCTGTTGGCAGCTGCCCATTCAAATTGCTGGCTTTTACCTTTCCCTTAGGCACTTCCAGCCATTGCCCAGGGATCCCAGGAACCCTAGGACTCGGGGCTTGTATCAGCCCTTGTCTCCAGCTCTTCAGGACATCCCTTCTGCACTTTCTCCCCACGTTCTGATCCTTTACTCTCATGCCACCAGTTATCTCACCAAGCCTTATCATTCAATTACCCTTCTTTCCCAGATGCTGTACCCATCTGGAACAGGAATGCTAGAAAATTACTGGAATTTGCGTCCTATAGATAGGCTTACATCGACCCTACAAACCACCCTAAATCAGGCATCAGTCCTCAGCTCTTCTTTGACACATCTGAGCATGTCATCTCCCTTTACCTCAGACTTCCCCGTCCTCAAGCAGGATCTTACTACCTAGATCTAAGAAATGCAACAGGATCTGGTGCTACATTTTCTTGTCTCCTACCCTATCATTCTACCCTCCCCTCCCCACCGTGTACGTCCCCCTTCCCACCTTTTCAACCAAGTATTGGTGACAACCTTCCACCCATTACAATGACACGCAGTGGGAGACGTGATCAGCCTATGTGCTGTAACTAGTAATTTAGCTGCATATACTGTCGGCTCGTTTGTCTCTCTGAGTGAATGTGAGCCTCAGCAAATCACGCACGGATTTCAAAATGCTTTTTTTACTCCACCAGGCAAATGAATGAGACAACGCGGCCCAATTATAGCCAAAAAGATGCTACCATGTTGCTCGTAATAAAAACATAGCACCCTTTAGTCTCAAAAGAGATATCTATGATTAATTCTTCCCCTCCATCCTGGTCTTTCCCTCTTCTTCCACTGGAGGCCTATGAAGACTTTTGGCCAGGTCTCAAGCTCCTGTGCTGATTCCTGTCACCTGGGCCTCTTTGTTTCACCATCTGCTTTTCCACATCCGTAAGGGACCCAGGCATCCTGGTGAAATGCCGTTCTAGCTGCTGCCTTCGGACTGGTTGGAAACATTCAGAAAGAATTTTCCTGTCTGTCTGGTTACAGTAGAAGCCTCCCTAATTTCCTGCTAATTTATTCACCCAGCACAAAGTGAAACTGCGTGTCACACCGGGTCATAAATACCTTTTGAAATCTGAAAATGGTTGTGGAAAGGGAATTTTCACAGCAAGCTCGCCTGAGTATGCTCCGACATTTCAAAATCTAGTGGGGAATACAGGTACTCAAAACGTGCAAAAAATCCCAGGTCCATAACTAGAGACAAATTTGGATGTCTTCCCCGCTCTGAAAACTCTGAGAAGTACAGTTTAATCTGAGCGTGATTTGCGTCTCTCTCGAGTCACCTCAGCCTTTTCAGCTTTTACTGAGCAATGCACAGTTTACACCCACTTACAGGCATCGCTGGCTTTGGATCAGCAAGATTCTGTTGAGAGGTGATTGAATTTATATTCACCGTGGAAAGCAATTAAGTAAAAGCAAAGCATGATTAAGGACAAAGAGCAAAATACTAGGATGGAAGCAACAGAAACAGAAATAATGCGAATACCTTGTTCAGTCTCTCGAGTCCTCTTGCCTGCGGCTATACTTCATCTCTTTTTTTCCCAGGGACTGTGCTTACTCTCCTGTTCTTGGCAAAATCTATACTCACGATTTTATCCTGATGTTAATATATTAGAATTGAATGCCAAGAGCACTACAATGTGATAATATGATATGTTATTGCTTTTAATCCCACATGAATTAATTGCAATTACAGAGAACAAAATATCAAATCAATTATAAACGTTAGAAAACATAAAATAACATGATTTTGGTTTTCCTGTTCTCTGAGTTAGTCATCTGATTTAATTTTCCATCGTGCACAGCACAATTTTTCTGTCTGTTTCTAGTGGTAGTGTATTGCTATTTTCACAGCCAGGAAAATCGCAAGACTCATTACTCTCTCAGTTTTTTCTTGCTTATTAATTTAGTCTAAACTAATCAAAAGGAATTCTACTGGAGCATCAGTTTAACATTAGGAGCTAAGCTGATCAAAAAGTAGAGGTTTCCATCTTTGGGGAAAATTCTGTTACCAGAATAAAACTTACATTTTTTCCAGAATCCGAACCAACAATTTGAGTGAGAAATGTCCAAAAACCTACAGCTTCTCAGTGAACCTGACATTTGAGAGCATTATTTTAATTGTGTATGTGCAATGGACTTCCAGGGATTTCTACAAAACTCTCCCACTGCAGACTGGCTTCACGCTGTGCCCTGAGGCATTTTATGATGAATCTTTTGGACCCTGTTTTGAATTCAGGAAGAGTTCATTTAACTCAAAATGTTTTGAATAAATTTCCAAGAAGATTTTATTTAGGTAGAAATATCTATTAACAGCTCAAAAAAAGAAGTGCCCTTACTGAGAATAGGTGGCATACCTATATATAGAGCTTCTTTAAGAATTCTATTGTCAACTTCACCAGTGTTTTCTAATAAATCACAGATGTTTTATCATAATCATTTAAAAATGCAATTGAAAAGGTTGAAATGCACTTGCAGATGAAGCAGGAAGAAAGATTTGCAATTTCTTACTAGCAAAACCAGAGCCTTTTTATGTCAAAACTAAAATTTTCCTTAATACTGAAATGTTAATTAAACCAGTTTTCAGTAGATGTATTTCATGCACTGAAAAGCACATGGAATTTTTAGTTTAAAAAAAAAGGCGAAAAACAGTCCAGTGACAATTTTGAAAACTTGGTAATAAAGTCAATTAAATATTGATTAAATATTGAAAAAGATTTAATGGAAAATAAAATAGGGTGATTTTGAACTCTCCCAAATAGAGACAACTCCACAATTCTTTTCAGATTTATCTTCATCTTTGTTTGTTTGTTTCTCTAGCTCCAGCAGCCTATAAACAAAGTGAAGTAATTCAATACGCACTTTTTGCACACTTTTTCCCACAAAAGCAGGTCAAGATGGAAGTGAAATCCAAGCGTGAATGTGGTGGAAACACCCTTGTTCAGGGAAGGATTTACCTGAAATCAGAGGACCAAAGGCCGTTCCCTGGTACCACTCCTGGGGCTGCACACACACTGGGTCCAGGGTAGAACCGAGTTATACCAAATTCTTGCCTGCAGACCTAACTTGCATCTGCATTGCAACTCAAGTATTACACTCATACGGGTAGAAAACACCTAATAATAAACCCAAACAAATTCCAGAAATATTGTCCTACCTGGCATCTTTTGTGGTCTAGCCAGTACCAGTGGAAAGAGAGAGACTGTCTCATCTCCCGGCTGCCAAAGCCGCGGTGCTAGGACTAGTCCCCAGTTTGCTACGTACAGTAACATCCCTGTCTACATAGTGCGGCAAGAGTTTAAATGAAATAAGTTTTCAGGCAGTTCTTTCAGCGGGATTATAGGCAGCGCTGCAGGCGTCGGGACTGCCAACGCACAACGTAAGCCTGTCAGGTGTCACACGGGAACAGGAGATGCTGAGATCCCCGCAGACAGGACTGTCAACTGGAGAGAAAAGGACCACAAACGCTACATGAAATTGTGATATAACTTCCCACGGTTAGTTCTAAACAAAAGAAGGGCCGAGATTTTATATCAGCTCGGCATCGCGAAAGAACTCAAGTTATTCTAGATAATAAATGGAACTGTTTCTGACTTTCTTCTTCCTCCAACAAGCAGGTGCAGGTCTAGCAAGTATATATACTCTAATGACTTCTTCCTATAAAAACCTGTCTAAAAATATATTACTGCAATGGGGTGGGGTCCTGAAATGAGGGTGTATTTGACAATAAATAGTACATTCAGATCAACGCAGGTCTCTGCACTGGGGTCTCTTGAATCTGCACAAAGCCTCAGTGGAGCCTGCAAATAAATCCCAAGCTTGAGGGTCTGAGCAGGGGAGAACCCTGCAGCTGGAGATCCTCACCAGGAGTCTGTCTGACTTCATATGTCCCACTCTGGGTACTCCTCTCTTTGGAAAATCATTATGATCATGAGTATCCTTGTTATTATCACCTGTGATGCAGAACTTCCAAACAAAAGTTAAAAATGTGCCACTGGATTTTATTTTTGGTGGCTTTTGTCACATGCATAGACGTTACAATTTTTAAAACTACAGGTTTCAAAACATCGCTAGTAAAACTCAGTTGCCAGTATTATAAATAGAAAAGAGATTCAGAATTGCATAGGCAACATGACTCAAGTAATTTTGGAAAGGCATAGCCCTGAAATTTGTTCGTATACTATTTTGAGAGAGCAATGAAAAATGTGTATGACAGAACAGCTTCAGGATGAAACAGTACACCATACTCACTAGTCTGTTACCTACTGCAGTCATTCGGAGCGTAAAAGCATTTTGAAATCGAGAAAATTAAAAACTCTTTCATCTGCATATGAAAGGCTGGTGGGAAATTACATTCTTCTAATTACCTTAAACAGTTTTCATTTGGTATCAGAAGGCACTGCACTATATTAAGGAGTTGTCACTCCCTTCATAACCGCTAAGAATGGAGGACTTCTCCCCACGTTTGAGTGGACAAGAGGACGGTCAATATAGATTTGGTGTGTGTGGAGTAAAGGAGTATAACATCTGGTTGTGACTAATGCCAGGACCAGATGCTGGAGGTGCTTCCGTCGTACTACTGCGCTGAATAATGAAATGCATTCGTCAGCACCCTCTGCTTTGGGGAGCACGAGGGAAGGATATGCTGACATTTTAAGAACAGCTAGCATTCCCTTTGATATTTTATATATTTATAAAGCAAGTAATTAAGCTATTTTGTAAATGTGCTGTAATAACAATAAAAATACCATGGAAGGACTCAGGTAATGAGCGTCATGCATTGCGGGGAATGGATTGACTTGGAAAGATTTAGTAAATTGTAGATTAAGGTTCTAGAATTCTCTCAATGTAAAAGCACTGGTAGCTCCGTAATTTGTGTCCTAACAGTGAGAAAATGGAACAGTAGCCTTTAAACTCTCACTTCACAGCCACCCTTTTCCCATGTTTCTCAGAAGATCATCTTTAAATATTTCAGGGGTTAGTCACATTCTATAAACTCTGACTTGTTTTCAGCTAGTAATACATTCTTGAATATTTGCTGTGCCTGAATGCAGCCTAAAGTCAGAGGCACTAAATGTTTTGATGAAGAGAAATATCTTCAAAACAAAGATCTAACAAAGCCTGTTTGAGAAAACAGGGCAGGAGGCTGTGGCCCCTGTGGTCAGGGAATCAGAACTGAATGAGTGCAAACGCCTCTCTAAATAAAACTGAATTTACCGAAGCAAAGCTATGGGTAGAGCCCCTAAATACTTCTTGGTGTCTGGAAAAAAGTTTGCCTGAATATGATTTGGCAATGGAGGAGGAGAAAAGGACTGCATGCAAAAACACTTGATTAAAAGACATTCATAACATGATAGGGGACTGAATTAATGAAATATTGCCTGGAGTATGTGAGCTGTTAATATTTTAAACAGAAGCATCAAGAAGAGAGCGTGCAGGAAATTATAATAATACAGAATAATACAGAAAATTAAAATAAGATAGCATCTAATTAATCTGTTTAACCTCTAAATGACTAATTAATCTCATTAATATAGTCAACATTTGCTGATAGATAACAGAAATTAACTGCAGTTGTTTCCCCTTCTATGTTCAGGGACAGCTATGAAATCATGGCAAACATAGAAATTTTAATAGATCGACTTTTCCCTGTGTTTGTGAGCGGATATTTCTAAGATGTCTTCATGAGGAAGCGGCTAAGAGAGCAGTTGCCTGGAAGTGCAGGAAATGAGCCGAGCTGAACGGCTGCACAGATGTAGCGAGTTCAGTTTTCATATGGATTTATGACCTTGTTACGTGGGAGGTCTGGAGCCAAAGACATGGCTTGGAGCTTATAAAAGCAAATTGGTTTTCATACTTTCCTTCTTCTATGTATTTAACAGTGATTCTTTACCTATTTTTCTGTCTATATTTCAGTTGTGCTGCATTTCCAAATGATTGAAGCCCATGATCATTCAGCATAGTCGTCAGAAAAGAGACATGAGTTAGGATTTAACAGCCGTAATCATTGTGCAGACTAGACTCGTTCCTCCTGCTGTTTGGTTGTGATTATCAAAAAATATGTCAGAACTCCATTAAAAATCTTGTTTGGTCAGGAATTTAAAAATTAGCCATAAAATGCGGTGGGTATTGAAACAGTAGATCATAACTCAGCTTAACGAGGTTCCATAAATATGTATGTACCGTGTAAAGACAGCTACCCAATGGTTACCTTTTCCAATAGCAGCTCTGGCCATTTCGAGTACTAATATCTTTGAAGAGGAACTGTTGAAGCTAAGGATGATTTGAAAACTAGATACAGTATCAAACTTTAAATGTATTTTTACACACCAACAACTTCACAAACGTTATTCCAGTTTTCCTTTCGCTGAGTCATTACAGGAAAAGGACCACCTTAGGCAAGAGACTTCAAACTAAAGCATTTTCACAATTTTTCAACATTTTTATCCTCCTCAAAAACGCTGATTTGGCAAAACAGAGAGGAGATGAAAAATGTCACAATTCAAAATATTTTGTAATTATTCCTGTCTTATAATTGTCCCTAAAACTGCTTGGTGTTCATTGTATGCCTTCAAAAAGCCCTTGTTAAAGTTTGCATGCTTTTTTATTCTGGGGAGTAAAGAAAGAAGCAAATTCTGCTAGATGAAATCCAAAATGAACGCCAAAATTGCCCTTGTTTACTATGATTTAAATACATCCAGTCATTTCGTTATCCCCAGTGGTGCAAGTAATGTCCTACTTTGTTCTGGATGGAATTAATTCCCACACAGCCTGGGAAGTGATTTGGGATCTTTGAATACACTGTGCCAGATGCAAAAGCAAAAGGCAGCTCGTTGTTGCGTCCCGTAAGAATCAGGTGCTAGGGAAATATTCATGTTCCTTCAAAATGTTTTTCTTCTGGTGAAAAAAAAAAAAAGTTACTGCAAGATTAAGGTCTTGGTACATCAACCCTTTCAATACAAACAGAACTTCAAGCAAGTAGTATTATCACCGACTTCAGTGGAATTGTTAGTCGCCTGAATTAACCTATGAGTTTATATGCTTTTCTGGAGCAAAGCCTTAGAGATTTTTACAACCTTCTTTCGCTGTATGAAGAAAACCTGGATTAGCTAATGTACCCATGTTCTATTCAAAATACAGTCATTAAGACATTTAAATTAAACATGATCAGTCAGCTCTGATTTAAACCTCGAGTTTTAATTACAGTACAGTATGCGGAACTCGTATACAAGCTCTGTTAAAGATGCAGTGCTCGTTGGCCGAAAGTGTCAAAATCCATGTAATGTATTTTTCTCCTTGCATAAATGCTCCAGGAAGTTAAAACAGTAGCTTTGATCAGGCAAATAAAATTGTCTCATTATTGATCTCTCCTGTAATTAAAACAAAGTAGAACCTCCCTCATATCAGCAAATCTGTTCTGCTTTCTCCAGTAAGGGAATATTTTGTGCTTCTCTAAAATTGTATCAGTTCCAAAGATGAAACTCAGGCAGCTACAGCAAGGCCTAAAGAACCAAAGAGGAAAAATATTTCTCAGAAAAGTCCATCTGTTATTGGTCTAGAAGAGGACTTGTAAATTGTGAAAAGCACCAGAGTGCTGTCTGAAAGGGTGCTGCTTATGCTCAGCTGCTATATGTTTCCCAGCACTTACCATAAGGCTTTCGCTTTCATCTGGGAAGCAATTACTAATGCATTGTGGTCTGCTGTTTAACAGAAGCGATGCAGTGAGCTGTTGACACAGAAAAATGGAGACTCCTCTACTAAGTCATTTGGTGTCCAGCAGCCAGGGTAAGGAAACTCAAATACACGAGACAAAGCAACTAAGATCTATTCTTTCTAGTGGGAAATTAAAAAAAAAATAAAATAAAAAAAGGCAGAAATAATAAGATAGGTTTCGAGTGAATATCAACGGTATTTAAAGATACAAAGAGAGCTCATTAATGTGGGAATGCAGCCGTGTGATGCCAACACAGAGCTTCCCAAGACAGACGCCAAAAGGAGAACAAATACTTCAAGGCAGGGGACGGAGATGGGCCAGCAGGTTGGCGATGGCCGGAGCTGAGTCTCCTACAGAAGCACCTCCACTGCAATTGTTTTCTGTCTTCCAGTCTTAATTCAAGATGTGGAATGAACTGATTTGAAAGGAATTTATTAAAACCTGCAGGAAAATACTAAGAGGTAGACGAGGGGAAACAAGCAGAACAAGGGCAGCTTTTTTAAAACTTCTCTTTGTGTGCAGTGAGCCTGCGGCTGAACTGACTTGTCTACAAGTCCGCTTTTTCAGATCACCTTAATCGGCACCTTCCACAGCTTCCTAAAAGCAGGAATGCCTCAACTCTCATAAACGCTCATAAATGCCTAATGTAATTGGGCTCATTGGTTTGACAGAGGAGAGAGGAAATGTATCCCAGCTATCCAGACACGTATCCCAGCTATCCAGGCTAAGTATTTATGGCTACACAACCGCAGCCAGAGACGGGGCTATTACAATAAGGCTTTTTAACAAAGAGAAGCCTTTAACAGGGCCTAAAGCTGTAACCAGAGCTCAAACCACTGTGCCATATCCTTTCCCTCGGGTATATCAGTTTTACATGAGTAAAGTTTCATTAACTTCACTGGCCCTGATTTAAGCGGAACAAGGGTTTCTTGGCATTTGGATGTAAGATGGACTGCGTTGAAAAGATTTCTCTATGCAGCTCTTAAATACTGCACCACAACTATAAAAATTTGAAAATTCTGTATCTTCCTGCCCATGAACAAGCAGCGATTTAAACTTGCCAGCACAATCTGCTCTACCTCTGCCTCTCTTGTACCCTTGTATCTATACCAGCCATTCTGGTGCCAAAGTGCAGACTGAGCGGAGACAATAAAAACATTGTGTAACAGTAAGATATTTCATATTTACTGCTTTCACATTGGTATAATTTCATTGACGTTGATGTAATGACCTCTGATTTACTATGGTAAAAGTACACAGAATTGCATGCAACAGATAGATAGGTGGTCTCCACGTTATGACACAATCCTCTCAAATTAAGCAAAAGGCAGCTGAAGTCTTTCCTTACTCATTTTAGACTGTACACTTTAATGGCACCTTATCAATATTTATGAAGTTCATTAACAGACATATAATATTTGAGCTTTAATTGTTTAAGGACATTAAAACTTCATTTTAATAGAAGTAATATAATTTCTGAATTCTTAGTGTACCAGCTCCAGACGTTGCACTTTTAAAACTTAATGGCAATTATGGGTTTTCCATCATGGGGTCAGAGGCATTAGCAAATGTGATTTTCCAGACCCATCTGAAATATCATTAATTCTGTCCCTTGCATATCAAACGAGCTGAGTTATCAGAGTCACAGTTTGGTTAACACATGGCAAATCCTTTAGACTCTCATCTTCTATTCCTCAAATAAACTTCTCAAGTTGACAAACCCAATAAAACTAGAACAACATGAAGTAATACTGGGAGACTACATTGAAAATCACAAATGAGGTTAATATTACATCATACTAATGGTTTCATTAAACACTACTAAACACTAATGTGTTTTATTGTACGTATTAGGGCACTTACTCTGCCAGATTCCAAACCAAAAGCTGTTTTGCCATCTTTTTTCATTTTATATTTACAGAACTCTACTGCCCAGTTTACCTGCAGGTACTGCTCTTGAAAGTCAGTGGATTCTCTTCAATCCTTCATGGGAGAATAGGTCTAATGTGGTTTATTTCCCCAGCTGGAGCAAGTGGAAGAACTTCTGACAGGTTTGCTGTTTCATTTCTGCCAGCGGTTAAAGAAATACATTCTCGGGCTACTTTGGCAAGCTTTTATTGCACCTGGTTTAAAGAGCTTTAGAGGGGCTGTTACTTCAAAGTGTTGTTTCCACAATAGTAAAACAAAATATAGTTCTTTCTCCCCTTTTTTTTTTGTTGTTGTTTTGCAGTGCAAAGAGGAACAACATTTAGCAAACTCTTATTTCATCCAACAGTTTCAGTGAAGAAACCCTCCCGAAGGGATTCTCTTGCCCTTAAAAGGGATTGGCAGACATGTTTGTCATGATATTCCAGCTGTGTCCCACAGTTTTGCAGTGTTCTGCAGCAGGAGGTAACATACCCCACTAGGACAGCCAAATTTTAAAAATCAGTTTACACTGTTATTGGAGATCATAACTTGTGCTTCTTTCTAAGGTAGATCCTTCAATGTCCTTAGTGGCATTTTTTCTGGACAAATTCCTATCCTCTTAGAACCTTTTAAGATCTGTGGGTCTTAAAAAAACCCCATGAAAATCTAAAAATTTAAATCTGTGATCAGAGAGATGGCTGTAGTTGAATAGCATCTATGACAGAAATAGAGCTGGCAGCGAGATTGTGAATTCTGAAGGATGGCTGGATATTAACATACTAATGTTAATTACTATGTTACTAATTAAGTAATATACAGCCATTAAAATAATTTTAGTAAACTAAACAGTGTCTGTCTAGGTGGGGGAGATAGAGAAAACTCATGAGCAGCCGGTATAATAAAAAGTCTGACAGAGACCAACTCTGTGGAGAAGGTTCCAATAGAATGAAATGCACCGAGAGAAAGTCATGCAGTAGATATTATTACTTTTAAGATCATAGAAACAATGATTAGAAAGGATCCCTGGAGATCATCTGCTCCAACCTTCCACTAGAAATGAGACAATTGCAAAGAACAGATGATGTCAACCATGGCTTTATCAACCCACGTCTTAAAAATCTCCATGGATGGGAGATTCCACAACCTTTCTAGGAAATTTTGTTGTGGTACTGCACTACTTCACTAGAAAAAAGGTTTTTCCCAACATGTCCATTCTGAAGCTCCCAATCTGCAACTTAGTGCCATTCCCCAGTGCTGTACCATCCGCCACAGAAGAGTTTGGCTCCATTGCCTTTGGCACTCCCTGTCAAACAGTGGAAGATTGCTCTTAGGTTACAAAGCCTCCTCTTCAGATTAAACACTTGCTCTAGGTCCCTGACCATCCTTTAGCCCTCAATTGCACCCTTCCTGCTTTCCTGATATCCTTCTTTAATTGGCTTCAGTATTTCACATGTAGCCTCACCAGTGTCAGGTGGTGAGGGATAACTTCTGTCAGTCTTCTTGCCATGCTTCTCCTAGCACAGCCACACCTGCGGTTTGTGATATTGACAGTGAGAGCATGCTGGTGGATCATGCTCAGCTTGATGGCCACCATAAACCCCGTGTCTTTTTCAACAGGGTTGTTCCCACCCTATACCGATGCACGGGCTTACTCCACCCCACATGCAAAACATTTTGGTTGAATTTCACAAGGTTCTCATTGTCCCAGTCCTCAAGACCCCTCTGAATTGAAGGTCAACCGTTTGGCATGTCAATTATTCCTCCTCCTTTAGTATCATCCACAAATTTATAGAAGGTAAGCTACGTTTTTCTAACTATGACTTTCTGCTGCAATACATGGTTCTGCTTTGCATATTATTTACCCTTGTCACTGTTACAGAGGGAATTGTCTTACAATCAGAATCCAAGTCACATCTGCCAGGACAATCACAGCTGAGTCAAGACTCCCTCTCTGTACCCCGCTTGTAGGCATAATAAATGTTAAGCCCAAGAAGTGACAGCACTGAGTGACAGTTTTAGAACATTTTGTTAAGATTTTTTAGTATGAGAGGTAGATATTGCAAAATTAAAAGTGGAGCGAAAAGTTTCAGGGAATTCTTTCAGTTTCTTCATAGAATTAATTTAAAATGTAATAAAATGTAAAAAATCTAAGATCTCTTGTTTCAGTGTCTTCTAGATGAAATAATTTTATTTTCAGTTTAAAGCTATGTTTTAATTTAGAAACTGATGAAATGAAGAGAGTCAAAACGTAGACATGTCTGTTTAGTTGAAAATGTCTTGCTTTTTTAAAGGCAAACTGTTATCCCCAAACTGATGAATCCACTATTGATACAGATGCAGCCATGACCCAAAACAGAAAGCCTCGCAATGTACACTTCAAGGTTCCAGGAGATGTCTAAAGTCTTGTAAAGATGTCAGAAAAGTCTTTTATAACCATGGTAGTATCCTCAACCGTTTCTCGTTTCATCACTCTGTGAGTGGGATTTTTTTACATCTGAATATGACTGATGACAAGTCAACAATGTCATGGCAAATTGTTTCTGTAAATGGTAACAACCTTTCTCAAATTCACAGTAGATTTCTAGTGCGATTTTACTGATCCTGTGCAGATTTGTGTATTTGTGTCTATTTCACACGCTGCTTGCACAAGGATTTCGGGGCAACTAGTCCTTGGGAAGGCACGTGAACAAGAATCCTCAAGAAGGAGAAATCCAGGCGCAAAAGCCAAAAGCAGTGACTGACCTGTAGGCGTTGGAGCTGAGCCCTGTGCCGGTGCCCCGGAGGTCACAGGCACCCCGGCGTTGTTTCTCCACGCAGCCTGGAATCGGTGGGCCTCAAAACTGCCTCCTTTGAAAGCAGGTAAATCTCACCCTACTTCTAGACGGCATTATAGCAGCCTTGCTTTCTATGCTGAAGGGCTGATCTAATTCAGGGGGAAGTTTGGCTGACAGATAAGAAATAAAACAAGACAGATGCAGTCCTGAAAAGTAACAACCATTATTACTTTAATGGAGCAATTCCAAAAAAAAAAAGTATCCAGTGGTTACTATAACAGTGCAACTCCAATAAACGTATTCAGTGGTTGTATTTAATTGAACTCTTAGGATTTGTCTGCATTTGGAAGTTTACCAAAATAGATAGTCAAGAATAATTACCACGCTAGGCTCTCTAATTCAGCTTTAAAGTGTCTTTTTCGTATTTAGTATAACCTATGCTGGAACTATGCCTGAAGACCTGTGTTGGAAGAATTCTGAGGGTAGATAAAGCCTTATAATTATGAAAGAGCCACATAACATAATACACAAGGGTGGGCAATGAACATCCAGCCCAGAAAAGATCTCAAATTTGTATTTATCTCTATCAAAATAAAGAGTCAAATATGACTAAACAATGCACAAGGAATTGTGAGTTAAAAGAAAAACTGAGATGTGGCATCTCACATGCCTCAGGTCTCTCAAGAAGTTCTTAAAACCTCTGGGCTTTGATTTACCTACATTTATAAAACTTCATTAATAATTGATAATTATCTTAAGATGACATGGATTTCATTTTATCTGCAATTCCTTTCATTCTGTTTGGCTACTAAAGTACATTTCTTGGCATGTGTTAATTCAAATACCTTAAAAGATGACTATGTTTTGTACTGAGAACGTATCCGTGTGGCATTTATAGACTGTTCGTACACAACTAAGGCAGTGCTATATCAGTGAAAAAAAAATAGTGTAGAACCCATCTCTCAATGTCTTCTGAAGACAGAATAACAGACGTCATTGCTGACTTACGCTCAGGTGGAAGCCTTAGCATAGAGGGACCTGTATTTACCTATAGAGACCAAGACCTTTAGTCTCTTGTTTGGGCTTCACAGGTGTCACAAGTCAAACTGGGCACAGAAAAACACAATCAAGGCAGATCAAGAAAAAAGTCAGAGAGACTCAAGTCCATTAAGAACTTGGAAGAGAAGTATAGGTCTTGTGTGTTTATTTCTACTATTGGATCAACAAAGGCATAAGAACACTGGCCGCACAAGAGAGACAGGAGAACTCCTTAGAGAACGATGCTTAGTCGCCAAAGAATGCTTAACGCTGACAAAGCAGCTGAGGGGAACAGGTTTAGAGTATCTTAGTCTTGATTTTGTCTTATTTCTTGTAAAGACGTTCAGAAACCTTAGCAAACCAACACCGAGAAGTGACAATAATTTCCCAGTTGGAACAAAGTATAAATACGGTGCCTAATGGCTGAAGGTCTGCGACAGACCGTGCACAAACTCCAAGGCAGTCTTGCATATCAAGAAGAGATCCCATTACATCTGGCACAGCAGTAAAGGTCTAAAGGAAAGAGAGTGAACCTAGAGGACCCAGGGAAACTGCAAAATAACTCGGTAGTTCTTTGGCCATATGATCTGTAGGTAAGTCTGTATCACTCGTATGGATCTTCTGTTCATGCTTGAGAAGACCAAGGGGAATTCACCCTCTCTCTCGTCCTTGGGACCTCCAGGGGTGCTTCGATGGTTGCTCTGGCCAGAGACGGTGGCTATGTGAGAAGGCAACAGCAGAATGGGAGAGCCAAAACACTGAGAACAGTCCTACAGATCAGTGAATTTAACAGGCACCCAAATGCTATTTTAGGAAAGAATAAAGAACAGTATCATTCTGTAAATATTTTGAGTGCTCCATCACTGTTGTTATTTTTATTAACACTTTTTATGGTTTTGTGGAGTTTTATAAAATTGTGAAGGGGTGGAGTAAATTGAATTTGTGTGGCTCACTACATCAGTTCAGGGCAGTAACACATGCTGGTTTTAGTCAGGTAACTGCACTTGACTTCACTGCTGTAAATCGTGTCCTGTCACTACACATTAAATACCATTATACACACAGTTGAGTTTGATACTTTGGAGGAGACTAATTGACCTAGTTTTACAAGAAGCTGAATGGATTAATCTAGCATGGTTCACAACATGAAGTCTGGATGCATGTGTCCCTTTTTATAGATAATCACTGGATCATATAAAGCTGCAGGAGTCTGAGTGGATGAAATCCATTTCGAAAAGAGCAGTGATACTAACAGAGGCCAAACAAGTGCTGCCACGTTCTTCTAACAATCCACTAAAGCTCTGAAATATGAAGTAACCCATTTCCTTACGTATGTTTTCCTCTTTCCCTCAGGAAAATCAAGCCCTGATGAACAGCCAGAACGAGAAGTGGAAGTTCGCTAGGACCTATGGTGCTAATTTGCGGTAGCAGGGTCTCCGTTTGCTGAACACCCCTAGCCCCAAAACGCTGTCCCATCTGCAAACTGAACTGAGCCTGCGGCTTGGTTCGTTCCAAAATTCCTTGCATTACTGCACTGCTGCGTCTTTACCACAACTATAAACAAGCCTTGGCTGCTCCTGCTTGTTTTTTCATAGCTAGCACAATGAAACTGTGCAGTAACAATTCCAACAATGTGAAGGAAGTATTCTGAGCTAGTATAAATGAGTTATTTCACAAAAGGCAATGGACTGAAGCTAGTTTATGGCTCCTGGAGATGTGGATTAAAATAGTATTAGCGTGAAACCTGCTGCGTGGAGCTATTTAGAATTATTTGTGAAGTACCTAATCCCCAGAAACTTCTTTTACGGTTATTAGTCACAAAATGCTTGTTATCCTGACCTGTTAATACAGCGGTTGGGGAAAGATTGCACTCCTGGTACAAAATTCTGCCTCATCTTTTCATACTGTATATTGTTTTATTATTTTGCTTTACAGTAAAAGAAATTAAATCAAACAAACCCCACTTTAATATTATATCAACACAGAAAGCTACCTGGGAAATCCTATGGCTCACCGAGGTTCTAATCAACCATTCTTTGTATATTTACAGAAATGTGACTATATATTTGACTTATCATCACCAGTTTTGACCACTAGAGCATTCACTCCCAGGTGCACAAGTAAGTTCAAATTTTTCAACTTTCCCTTTTTTAAAAATCCAGGCCTCCTTGGGAAAGGTATCAGAAAATTCTTATCATTCTTGGAGTTATTCCTGTTTATAAAATGCCAGATCACCACAAGCTATGCTGAAGATTATGGGATCTGTTTGAAAAATAATGGAAAGAAATAATTTTGCAGACTACTTAGTTGACAGAATTCTGTAAGGCAGGTGCTGAGGAAAATGCAATCCTCAAATTTCAGTGTCGTCACAAGAAATTGTACTTTGTGAGACTGCCTGCTGCTGATAGTCACTGCCAGGCAGATACATTCTCAGATGCTGGGAAGGGACGTTTGTTCTCTGGCTGCCCAAGTGAAGACGTTGCCTTATGAAGCGCCAACATTTTTCATCTTTCTCCCACGATACTGGAGTACTTGGATTATTTGAAAATTTCTCCCTTCTAAATGGGCTGCTGCTTTCATAACCGTATGAGTGTCTGAGGGCCCTACCATAATAGTGAAGATAAACCAAAGATACTGTGGTGTAACAAGGTTCTACAAACAGACACTCGGTTAACTTGAAAATGGTGCTAAATGACCAGAAGCTCTTGTCTTAGATCCTTTTTCTCTTTACTACTAATTTTTCCCTTCCTAGCATGCCTTCATTTCAGAGCTGATGTAAAAGTATATATTAAGGGTATAATTTAATTCTCACATTATGCCTATTATATAACATTACAGTATTTTTAATAGGTCATGAGCTATTGCATGACATTATTCTGTACCTCTCTGCAAAGATTTTTACAGGAAGTCATAGGACATAATAGAATGTAATTAAAAAGATACGATGAGTAATGTTTTACTGCAAGCATATGTTGCTTAATAAATATATTATCCTCAAAACTCAAATCTATATTTAGCATTCAGTCCTTCTGGACAGCCAGTCAGTAAAGAATGATCCATGACTTATGCTAGATAGTAAGAGAAATTCAACTGATACAATTGTCCAGGGTATTTTCTACTTTACACTTGACAGTTCCATAAATGTATGTTCAAATATTTCTTCCCTCTAATAATGGAAGCAAAGCTAATCCCAATTATTGACAAGGCAATAACAAAATACTGAACTCAATCTCTGAGGTGAGTTATTAAAATAATAACTTTTATTGAAATAAATTACTAAAATAAATTTTTATTGAAATAAAAACTTGTCAATTTTCTCCAGAGGTATTTCTTCCTCACGTATTTTTGTAACTCAAATTGAGAATCTGCTTCCAGCACTCAAATTAGGATTACAGTAATCATTTCCCAACTCATTCATCTTGCCTGAAATTTTATGAAGGAGTTTGGCAATGGATGCCAGAGTGAACCATAACTTAGGTTAGAGTCCAAATAGCGCAGCTTGTACAAAACTGCAGCAGAATTTTTACTCATTGAATAACGTGCCGTAACGTCACTGAGCCGCCTCTTGGTGAAGCGCTATCTCAGTTCTGCTGTAGGGAACAGAAGCAGCGTGGCCAAACGACGTGTTTAAAGGCAGCAGTGGGAGTCAATGGTGAAACGGGGAAGGAGGTCATTATATCCATCCCAGAGTCAATTCTGCGCTTCCATGTGCAGCCTCCAAATGAATTTTGCAAGTCTGGTTACAAAATCAACATTTTCTGCCTGACAAATATACTGCTAATATGAGAGTCCAGGAAGTGGCAGAGAAATGGGGAAATCTTTTACCCTGAGAAATTAGATGGAAGAATGATAAGAAAGCAAAAGAAGGCTGGGTTATGTTCACTTTGGAACCAACGCTTCATAAGTTTCTTGGGTTTGAGTAGATTGATCATTGGATACTGTGACATGCAATGTAAAGAACATAAGCACAGAAGTATGACATTGCCTAAAATTTTGAGAGTTAGTGAAACCTGGGATATCAAGGAACTTGCACATTTCTTTCTTGATTTTTTTCTAGTTTAATAAACTGTTTTCTAAGTGGTATAAAGCAAACTACATTCCTGGTCCCATTTTCAAAAAGTTTTCAATCCATTCCATTAGGTTGGTTGGTTTGAAGAGCAAAACGTTTTCTGGCCATTGGTTTATTCTTCTTTCTGTAGCATAAAGTATTTGTATTTGATCCTTGTAATCTTTTATGCCTGTATAGTAACACTGTCAGAAAAACAAAGCCCACATTTGTACTGAATGCACCGGCTCACAGTTGTTTCTCCGCGATACCTGAGCTCCCATTTTTGTGCACAGTGAAACCTTTGTGCATTTTGAAGCTATGCCACGCATGTGTAGAATAACAACAGCCCATTTATTCAGGTTTTACTGACCACAGAATACTAGGGAAATGCTGAGGATAAGATGAACATCTTATTTCGATGAAGTTGTGACTGTCTTCTACAAGTCTATTTCATACTTTCTGACGCTTTGGGATTGGTATATGCTGGCTGCTCAACGAATTTCCTAACGGGTATATGTGCAAAGCAGCTTTCCTATGGCATTGAGCTTTCTGGCTGACAGTTTTGTCTGGAACAGTTCTGTGCCAGAATGGGCTATTTTTCATTTTGACAAGCAGAAAGGCAAAAGAATATAGTAAATGGAAAACATTCACCTGGCACAAATCTTTAAATGCAGTCACACAGTTACAGAAATGTGCAGTTGGCAGAAACCTTAAGAGGTCATCAAGTCCATGCGCCTGCACCGAGACAGGATCAGTTATGACTGTCATTAGTGATAAATGTTTCTCCAACTCAGCAGCACTGACAGCACCATACCTTGACTATATAGCCTATTCCAAAGCTGCCATATCCTCACCGTTAGAAAAGGGCTTTTTCTGAACATCAAACTCCAGTCTTTCTTGCTAGAATTTCAATCCTATTCAGCATGAACGGTGAGAACAGACTATTCCTGACCACCTTGCGACACGAAGACTCTGCGAGTTGTTTCTTTAATAAGTCTAGGGTATTTTACATATTGGGAGATGTCTCAGTTTGCTTTAAGTCTTCTCTTCCCCAGGCTAGCCAAACCCAGTTCGTTCTTTTTTTTTTTTCCCTCCCTCACAGATTATAGTTTCTGCACTACTGATCAACCCCCTCACGTTTCTGTAGACTTTCTCTACCTTTCTCAAATGGCAGTGGCCAAAACCAAACCAGGTGGGATCTTGTCTGTGATTAAGAGGCTGGGAGCAGAGCCAACGATCTTGGAGGCTACTCTCTTGCTTTTACACCCCATTTCGAGTGACTCCTTTTGCAGAAATATGCTATTATTAACTCACGTTCAGCCTGTGACTTGCTCTTGCTCCATGCCCTCTCAGTAGCTCCCATTCTGTAATCACACAGTTGGTATTCCTGTCTGTCTGTAGTACATAGGTCTGTCCTTGCTGACCTCTGTCCCAGCTGACTCAGGCCAGTTCTTCAAACTATCGAGATTTTAAGTTCTAATCCTGTTCTCTAACACAGTCTTAGTCCACGTTCCTCTGCGATGCCTGTAAATTCAGTAAGCACACGATCTATTCCGTCATTTAAATCATTAATGGACACACGGAAATCTGACTTCTGCAGACCACTACTTGGTACTTTTTGACCCTGACCCGATGAATAAAACACACCCAGGAAAAGTCCATTAGCCTGTTTTGTATCCATCCTACAGTAAACATGCAGGCATCTTCTGTATTTAGGAAAATGTCATGTAAATGACTCTTAAGTCAAAATTCATGACGTCTCCTGGTTCTGCTCTGCTTCTGTTTGTTACCCTTCCAGAGAGATACCTTGCTTTGGCTGACAAAGTTTGTTCTTGGAAAATTCACACAGCCTGTGACACACATGGCTACCTGCCTGGTTTTTCACAAAGAGTACGTGATCATTTATTTCAGACTGTCATAGAAATTGAAGTTTATCATATATTCTTGGAATTTATTTTCTTAGAATCTATCATTCTTTTCTCCTCTTGCTATATTTTTAAAGACAGAAACTGTATTTGCATTTCTCCTCTCCTGAAACATTCCTACCCTCCAGACCCTTTCAAATGTAATTAGCTTAATTGCTTGCAGTCAACTGATGCAGAGAGAGTGTTGAAATATTGCCCTTTTTGGTGTCATGGACTGAAAGCTTTTGTTCCTCATTGACTGGATCAACATTTTCCTTGGTCATCTTTTTACTATTAAAGCACATCTGAAGTGATTTCTTCATCTTTCCTGGCAGTTGTATCTTGCTTTGCAACTCAACCTGTATCATCTTTACATGTTTGTTATTCTCCATGCATTTGCTTTTAGTAACCTGGACTTATTTTTCTTTGCATGTTTCTTTTCATCTTCTATTACAGGCCAACGAGGAATTTATTATCCTATTCCCATTTCGTTTGCCACGAGCCTAAAAATATTTATTAAGGAAATAAACTAATCGTCTTATCTAGTCCAGTACTTTCCTTTGGAACGTTGCCTGTTCTGGTTCCTCACAGCCACTTATTTACTTACCACTTTATAAAATTTGTACTACATCCTATCCTACCCAAATTAACACATAATTTCACAAGTGATACTGTATCAACTACTACAGCAAAAAAACATTCAATTTACTACAATTTCTTCAATTTCCTTTTTTTGGATTATCAATGTTAATATCAAAGAAAAAGATGAGATCATAGAATCATAGAATCGTTTTGGTTGGAAGAGACCTCCAAGATCATCGAGTCCAACCATTAACCTAGCATTATCAAGCCCACCACTAAACCATGTCCCTAAGCGCCACATCTACATGTCATCTACCAGGGATGGTGACTCCACCACTGCCCTGGGCAGCCTGTTCCAATGCCTGACAACCCTTTCAGTGAAGAAATGTTTCCTAATATCCAATCTAAACCTCCCCTGGCGCAACTTGAGGCCATTTCCTCTTGTCCTATCGTCTGTTACTAGGGAGAAGAGACCAACCCTCACCTCTCTACAACCTCCTTTCAGGTAGCTGTAGAGAGCAAGAAGGTCTCCCCTCAGCCTCCTTTTCTCCAGGCTGAACATCCCCAATTCCCTCAGCCGCTCCTCACAGCACTTGTGCTCCAGCCCCTTCCCCAGCTCCGTTGCCCATCTCTGGACACGCTCCAGCACCTCAATGTCTTTCTTGGAGTGAGGGGCCCAAAACTGAACCCAGTACTCGAGTTGATTCTAACAGTATACTTTTTGTAGACTTACATTACATTTTTCTTTTTTTCCCATTTCACTTCTATATCTAAGCTGTTCTTTTCTATAAATCTGTTTCCAAATCTTTGTCCTCCATCTAATTCAAACCAAATGGCTGGTTTGGGTCTTATCACTTCTCCCTCAACTTCTTTAATAATGTATGTATTGCATTTTTCAGTTTCCTGCTCCAATATGTACTCCTGAACAGAAGTGTAATAAAATATTTCTTGTTCTTAATGCACAGTCCTGCTCCAGGCTTCTGTTTTCAGAATATTAGGATGGAAATTATCCAGAACTCCCACTTCTCTGCAAGTAAACAGAAATTTCTTGGGCCTAAGGGTAGTCAAAGTAATACAATTTTGTTCATATACTCTCAATTGCCCTTAAATCAACATCCCATATTGTATTCTTTCTTTCCTTTGGATCTCTCATTTCATCAGACACTTGGTTATTTTTGATGGGATACTGTAAATAGCTGCATAAAAACATCAAATGAAGATGTGATTGATACTGCCAGCAAACGAGACAAAGCATCACAGACAGAACTGCATGAGTTTATAATAAAAAGAAACTACTTTTACCTTATTCTCTCTACAAGCAAGACATTTAAACATAGTTAACTGTATGTTAATAGTATTATGATTCAGAAGCAGAAAAGGTACATTCCAGCAAGATGAGTACTGAAAAACCACAGTGCAAGTTACAGGGATCTCCCTCTCTTGTGAGTGAGGGCTGGTCAGGGAGATGTTGAAGAAAAAGCTATTCATCCATCTGTAGTTTATGTTTTTTCATTACTCTGTTTTATTTAATCTGGTATTAGATCTATATATATATATAAATTTATAAAACTGGAATGGGCTGGGATCTTCCTTAGTATTATAGGTTGTAATTTGGGGGGCAGTACCTCAAATCTGATTGGAGTGAATTCTTGTCATTTTTTTCCAGGATCGTTTCTGACGATTCCCTCACCCCCGTCACCTGTCTTCTCTTTGCCCGTACGCTCAATGCCATTCTCTTCACAGAGCCACCAACCTTGCTGAGCACTGAGGCAAGTTGTTAAGAACCGTGCGCATCCCTTCCCTGCAACACAGCAGCCCCACTCCTTCCTCCTTGCTTCCTATTTATTTCAGAAAGTGTTCTAATATATTCCCATACCCTTCACAAGGCCTATCCCACCTTAATGTTTAGTAATTCTCATTTTGGCCCTAAGCTGTTTGGCCCATAACACATCTGTGGATGGCCCAAATGCGTAGACTGAAAGCGAGCCCACACAACATCAAAACCTATTCTACTAGTTAACAATAAGATTCTTTTCTTCCTTCATAGCGTCCAGTCTATGGATTTATTCAGAATAAACAGGAATGTGTCATATACATTACCAATTTGGCGGATGCTTGCAGGGGGGATTAACCAGAGAAAGCATTATTCTGAAGAAAACACATTTAACGCAAGGTTAAGTGCATTTGTTTCAAACTGCTATATTGGCAGAAAGGCTTTAAGACAGCTAAGCCGGAAAAAGTCTTTAAGCTATCATCATAAAATCTCACTGACACTAACAAAGGTTAAGAATTTCACTGGATTAAGAATGTCCTGGTAACTTTCACACACAGAAAGTCACTGCTTCAAGAAAGCATTGTGGGTTGGTTTTTTGTTGGGTTTTTTCCAAAACAAATACCTTAATTGTGTTAATTTATTTTAGGAATGTAAAACATGCATATGAATAATGCAATTTTCAACATCCAGTATTCAGTTTAAATAACTGTCCTTTACAAGGATAGAGCTTTCCATTTTATGCATGCCAAGAGACAGGATTAAAAATATAGGAGTTACCTACATTCACGGGGCAGTGGAAGAATCTACTGCAGAATATTTTTGTCACATTTACTAGCTCTTACCACAGTGATTAGCTCTGAGAACAAGAGCAGTATTACTGGAAAAGTGTATTTCTTTATTCCCTGGTCTTTTCCATACTGCCTGTTATGGCAGTTTCTTGGCAATGATTGTCATTCAGACTTGGCTTTACAGTCAAAGGGGACCCAACACGAGGTCAAAACTTTGACCTCCGCACCACCGTCCGAAAGAAGTCGTAAGAGAAATGCCATCTGCTGATCACTTCATCCCCTCTCCAGCGCAGAGTTTCTAATTACCTGGAGTGCTTGTTGTTGTCTTCACCTTGCTTTTGCATGCAGCTGACATGCTCGATATTTGAATCTACTTTCCTGGAAATAAAATCTATTTAGTATTGCCCTCCATGACACCAGGCTGGATGAGCATCTTAAAGAATACGACAACTGGGAAGCAGTGACTCACTGCATTGCCCAAAAACACAGTGCAGAGCTGCGAATCAGAGCGTCTGTGAAAGATAAACCGTGCTAGTCATTTCAGTTTGCCTGCTAAAATATATGTCAAAGCGTCCAGATTCCTATACTGCGGCTTGAACCCTGGCGCAGAACTAAGCGGTGCTTCTCTGTTTCTCAGTGTATCAACAACAGGAATTTGGCTCACCGCTGCTTCGCTTTTGGGGCTCTGTTCCCTGGGGCATTCACAATTGTCTCAAAATTCACAAAAGTGTCCTTAAAATTCTGGCTCTTTCATGTGAGAAATTAAAAGAAAGTGATTTTTCATGAACAGTGACTTTGAAGTGATATTTCCTGGGAAATCAGACCTTCTCTCTTTTGCAAGTAGCTTTTTTTACATGAGAAAAAGAACCTTTCAGCAGCTCTGAGGATGCGGCTTTTTCACACTAATGTTTTGCCATCTGCTTGTGTAGTTTATTTCATAATATTTAGCACCTGTTTAGCAATGGCACTATTTTAAATGCTATCGTGTATTGTGCTATTGTCTATTAGTTTGCTGGCCTATAAAGCCTCACATCTTGGAATCTAACAGTTCTTATCAATTTAATGGTACATTTTTTGAATTGAGAAACTGAAAGAAATGATCAGAACAATCTGGCCCACCATTTCAGTGCTAATGGCAAGAGAGATGGCAAAAATGGACCAACAATTTATTTTTAAGGTGTTGACATTTCCAATTTCAAGAACAAAAAACTCCTTCACATTTGTGATTTCAGTCTTTAACCCTTCCACTAACAAATGCAGAGCTAGATGAAGTAAATCTTTGCACGACTGCACCCGTTGAACTTGTCCCACAGCAGAAGTCGGCAGGGTCACACGTTGCTAAGTGTCGACCGAGAGTACGTAGAACAATCCATGATAGAAGTCTCAGCTCGTCATTCTGAGGTCAGTTCAGCTCAATGCGTCTGTCGGCTAGATCTGGGGCTATCGTTATTTTATTATTATGTTGGGTTGTTATTATTACAGCTAATTATCTTGGTAAACCTGTAACCATTGATAATACCACAAATTCAGGAAAGATCAAACTGATACCAAGCTGAGAGAACAAAATTCAGCTACTGGTCTAGAATAACCGGCTGAACTTTCCACTGTAAAATTTCTGCAATCAGACTGAAAACGTATTCAAGTCTGTGCACTCATCCTGTGCTTTATAAAGTACAATTCTTCCCATACCTACAACACTTACTCATATTAAAGCCGTGTTCACAAGCCTACGTATAGGAAGAACTGGATAACAACCCAGTTCTGCTATTGATTGCAACTTTAAAGCTGTTGCTTTTTTGGTTATTTGCGAGGTTCTGTTTGATGTTGTTGGCTTATTTGTGAGGTTTTGTTTGATGTTATTGGGTTAGTTTGAGTGTGTTATAAGTAAATTTTGGTGGGTGGCACAATCTGCCCTAGAAATATCAGTAATGTAATAGCTGCAGTGAAAAACAGCACATTCTTCTTGCAGTACTTATAAAGCAGACACAAATAATTTTTATGTGCTATAGTTAAATATAAATTATAGATAAACACATCCCTTTTATTTACAGAACTATATACAAGAACAGACCACACACTGGGAATGGGAACCGTCCTGGCCATCTCTCTTCCAGTAAAACATTATTCTTTACAGCACATTTTCCTCTTGATGTGCCCAGCCCCAAACCAGGTATCTCTAGTGCTATGGTCCTCTTTTAGAGATTCAGAGGCTTTACTGGTGAGAAAATCCTATTGATAGTCAGCCATGTTCTGCTGTTCTCCACTTTATCTGATGAGACCTTGATCTATACTGTGGTTCCGAGTGAAAACTGCAGTGCGCTGCCTGCTGCTCTCTTATGCAGTGCACTGGCAGTCGTACCTTCAACTTGCAAGAAAATAATTTTCCCCTACGAAGTTCAGCTTTAGCAAGTCATTTGCTGAAGCACATATGCAAAAACCGTGGCAGGGACACTGTTTTGTGCAAATGTGTCTCTGATTGGATACATCGCCTGAAGAATATTGGGGTTTGGGAAGGGATATCTAACAGTTAATATTGCCATTAAATTTAAGCAGTGCTTCAGGCTAATAGGATGCCTTTTGCTTGGTACTGTGCACTTGCACAGCAAGCGATCGTCCTCACTGCAATTAATATTTATCATTTCCAGTGAAACTTGGGAATTCCAGCTACAGGCTAAGACTGTGCTGTGCAAAGCACTGCAGAGACAAAGAAGAGAACAAGTCCCAGGTAACATTGTAAACACACAGACAAAAAGTGGGAGTAGGAACAGAAGAGAAGCATTAAAATGATTTATCCAACATCATGCAGCGAGTCAAAGGAACTTTTGTGAGTAAGATGCAGGTTTTCTGATGCTCACTCTTGTTTTCTGAAAACAATATGCTGCTTTTCCCAAAACCACAATTTCTACAATGTCACTTTGCTTGTTTTCCAGCTTAACTTCACATCCATGAATTACAGAAACTTTGTATTGCCTTTCTCCGTACCTATACAGTGCAAAACATGAGGTTTGTAGATGGACTAAGGGATGTGAAAATAGCTGCAATGAGTAGACAGTTAAATTACTTTTAAGAACAGGCATGTCTGAAATTTTGAAGACATAATGGAGTCCTCAGATTTATGCCAACTGATAGTGTTGCCACACAGTGTTTCAGATTTGGGAATTATGTATAATGCCAGATCACTTGAACTGAACAAAGAAATTGCCTATGTTTGTCTGACTTATTCTTGTGCACCTCAGCTAACAGAAACTCCACAACTTCCCTGGGCAATCTATTGCAGAATTTCACTTGCTTTACTCTTAGAAAATTTTCCTAATATCTAACTATCACTATCCAGCTATGACATGGAAACTACAATAGAGTTTTCATTTCTCCTGTGAGATGTGAGACCCCAGAAATCTTACAGCGAGAGACGAAGACGATGGCATCCTTAGTCTGCTAAGAAAGAAGACGGCAAAAAAGAGTTTGCTTGTGTCAGTCCCTCAAATACTCTAATCTGATGCGTGGGTCAGAGAAACTAAATTTTTTAAATCACCTCTCTCATTTGCACAGAAAACATTTATACTAGTAAATAATTAATTACATGAGATTCTCTTGGCAATTTTCATTATAAAATTCATGATTAAATTATATTTCATGTCTTGGGAAATAGCAAAGAGTTAACCAAGGTCAAGCCAAGTTTCAGCCAGGCCAGGAGGAAATTTGCCATGTATTTGTTAACTAAAAATTATGCTAAACTGAAAAAGCCAGACACTCAAATACTAGCTAGTGAGAGTAAAATTACCTCCGAGTCAGACCTCAGTCAATTCAGAGAACCCAGAAAAAATTCTAAGTGCTGGTAGGTACATGACCCTCAAGGACTCTAGTCGCAACTTCCCTGAGATACTGTCAGCTGATACTTCTTGGATGATTTGGTTTAAGTTGCTTATTCAAAGGAAATGGTAGACTCTGTTCAATAATTAATGTTTGGGTTCTTAACTGTTCTTTGAGATGCAAGTAGAATCAGAAGGAACACACACACGCAGATACCACCTGCCCTTCCCAGCTCCACTGCCCAGCAAACATCTACCCCCTCCACTTCATGTCTGCTGCCCCTGCCCTAATTGTACCAATGCCATCAAGACACTTTGAGGCTGCTGAAGAGTAAGGACTTGGCTGCAGAGGATCTAGAACGCGTCCGTCGCTTCACCCCTTCACTGTAGCTCTTAAGGTGCCTTTGGGGCAGTTCACCTCTGGAAGTCAATGTTTCCAAATTTCTGTGGGCAGCACTGTTACCTTTAAAAAAAAACCCCACAGCCCCAAAGCAATGGCTGCTGAATGTGGATCTGTCTGCTCCAACAGCAACGAGCAGGTCTGGCCAGGCCATTGGAAACAAGTCGGATGGTTACCCAGCATAGCTCGCTCTAGACTTGCGTTTTATTTGACACTATGAGTTAGAAAAGATGTTTTTCATCTCTTAAACGACTACAGAGACTGTGACCTCAGCACGTGACTTCAAGTGTTACTTTCAGCACAGAGCCGTTGTGCTGCTGCCGCTGCACTTCAGAGCGTGCAGAAGGGAGGCTGAGAACGGAGCCAAGTGCCGCCGGGGCACTCGGAGTAATAATGGAGAAGGAACAGCAAACTCACCGGGACGGAGATAATCAGGCTGTTTTGATGGAAACTTCTGGCTACCCAATCGATACCAGTCTGACTGCTGAGAAGCACAAACGGCTGATTAGTTGTAGCTGGCCAAGCTTGTTCAAGAAAAACTGCTGCAGTTACGGATCTGAAGAACTTGTGGCTGTTCAAGACAGAGAGAGAAGCTGCCACCAGAAGAGCTTCAAGATAACAGAGCTAGTCAAGATAACCTTGTTGAAGGGAGGTGTCTCCAGATAGTCCCAGTTTGGCTGTACAGCCCACAGAGGTATTTGCTGATGATGATACTAACATTATCTCTAGAATTATACTAATTACCAGCTTTGTTATGCTAAACAATCACTTCATTTTGGTAATGCTGGCATCATTCTAGATTAATTAGCTCAGACTTAATTGGACCTAAGGGAAAAATATACTGAGAACACACTGACAAACAAACATGATTTAAACTGTAGGGTTTATTTTCAGAAATTTGCGAGTAATATAGATTGACTTCTGTCATTGATGCTTTCACATTGGAAAAACAATTTCCTTCCATTTCTTCTGACTTTCTGTGCACAATTTTCTGAGAGGAAGAGTAAGAAGTTCAAGGAATCTTTAAAAAGGAGAAATTACCGTGAGTTGTCACACTTAGTTCAAACCTAAAAAGAGGGTCTAGCTATGAATCTGAACCCCAGACTGTCCTGGCAAGAAGTTTTTCAGCTCCAGAGACCGGTTCCAGTTTCTCTCTGCTCTGCACATCAGAGTTGGGTAGATGTCACCTTTTTCTAAGCATCGTCTATTATGAAACCCACCTCTGAGCTGCTTCCAATAATTTCTAAGAAGTGGCAAAACTTTTCTCAGAGAAGTAATTTCAACACATTTTGAAGCCAGTTAAAACTCAATGTGTTCCTCCTTGTCTACCCACCTGCTTCCTTCCTCCCCTCCAAATGCTTTATTTTTAAGGTCAATGCTTAATTCTACAAGGAAGGCAAGTTTTCAAATTAAAAAAAGAAAAATAAATTCCCTGCAATGAACATGCTAGAGCTTTTCAGTATTTTTTTTTATTTTTGTTTTTCTACCAAAAGAAAAACTAATTGTTCCACAGTCCGATGGCCTTGAGCCTTCTACCTTATGAAACCTCTATTATTAAGTGGTTCAGTTGTCAGAAGGATTTAATCCCTAATCAGTCTTTGCAATCAGATCGAGCAGACTGCCAGACAAATGCTTGACTTTAATTCACTACATTTTATCTTGATATACGTCTGCAGCACCAGATGCAACACGCAGGGAAAGAAGCAATGCTCCATCTGGGACACCTCCTTGCATTTCAGCTTTGCTGTTGTGTTTCATGAGTTAACCTTGGTTTTGTCTCCTTCTGCTCTGAGATTTTCACAGTTGCTCTAATTAGTAGTTAGACTTGTTATTAAACTTAGATTTCATATGATTTTAACTTAAAGACGGAACAAAGGCAACATGTTAATACTATTTTCCCAGCCAAAGTATTACACTTCCGTTTGAAAAGGTCTTACTTTAACCTCCTATTTGTGCTTTCCTTATATTTTCTATACTGGTCATTAGCTGCCTAGAAGCACCATCATCTCCCCCCCTCCCCACTTTATAGCATGAACTATACTATTTCAGTATTTGGCTGTGGGCATTCTGGTTTGTCCATTTTTATGAAGCTCGTAAGAAAATATTTTTAACCCAAGAAAATGTGCTTTACTCAGGCTGAACCATGAATCCATGTTTCTTCTCCAGGCCTTTAAGTTCTTCCAACTCAATTGGCCTGTATCAATTCATTTTCTCGCTCCTGACCCTACAGCTTGCTCTTGAAGTTAATTCCTTAAACTTTATTTCACATGCAGTTATAGTACATCTGATGAGTCCACAAATCAATCTGAAGGCAAACATGTAGTTGCAACCAATGAAACTTGCACGGCTGTTTGCCACATTTTCTTAGTTCAGAGGTTCTTAGAGGTGGGTTAGTGCATAAACATTATAAGAGCTTCGTCTGGTGGAACCACTCAGTGAGATGAAGAATTTAGATTTTATGTAAAAACTGTTTCTAGTTTATATAAATTTAAAAAAAAAAAAAAAAAAACCAAACCACACCACACCACCAAGCCTGAAATTAGAGCTGAATATGCAGAGAACCTGAGATGAACCTCAGACCTATGAACTGTCTTTGCATCAGTCTTCTAAAAGTTGGTGCTCCTCCAAGACCAGATGCATTCATGATGTGGGTGTGATGCTACTGGAAGTATATTATTCCTTGTACTTTGAATTGTTTTAGTATAACCTACACCCCTAATTCAGATTTATTTGAAAACATAGTCACTATGATGATGAATAGTGTAAATGTCAAAAGACTTTAAAAACACTCCCTTTTCTGCAACATGAATCTGTTTCCAATTTCAATATTTTTCATAAGTAGTGTCTCACTTCTGTCTCTAAATCAGCTTCAGTTCTGCAGGCAGTCATCACTCATAATCAACATTACATATATATATATATATATCTCCAGGCCACAGTGTCTACTCAAAATTCACTGAGCCAGTCAGCAAAACCACATACTTTGTTTTGAATTATTCCTACCGAAAGGTGTTTTCTTCTTTGTAAGAAAAGCATGACTTTGGGGCCACCCATGATCTACTACATTGTGAGAAAACCAGACAATAATATTGTATCAGAAAACTCCAAAATAACTGAAAAAGGTGATACCAAATGACAGAATTCAATCCTTCCATTTCCAGAGAAAACAGCTAAAGTGCTTTAAAACCCAAACATTTCACTGGGATTTAGTGTCTGTTTCAAATTTGTTGTAAACAACAGTGAAGCTTCCACAAATTTTACTCAAGATCGGATACAAGTAGGCAAGTACATCTGATTGCATATACAACTGATGATCTGTGGAAATGAAAGGAACAAACCAGGTACCTCATCTCCCCAGAGAAACAGATGGACAAAAAAGTACTTTTTCTTCTGGACTTCAGCGTTAGTTACTGAACCGTTGGCCCGTCCTACTGGATATTCTGGCAAGATTTCATTAGAGATGCTCTTTTCAATAGAGAGAAGCAGTGTTTGCCGAAACTTTCATTATTTCATCTCGCTGAATTTATGTCACCACAAAGGAAACACATTTAATCTTTAATTTGCAATGAATTTAGTACTTTCAGATTAACAAGAAGAGACCTATACAGGCTGTAACTGGCTATTCGTGCAATTTTCCTTGGGGTCTCTCACACCTTGTGGTACAGCTCAGCCTGAGCTTCTGTTTGTGAAGGCATCTCGCTGCTTCCGTAATAAGCATCCTTGGCATCTAATCTAGTGCTCCGTGGTGTGATTTGAATGGCAGCCTTCAGGATAGGTAACTCTGGCCTCACTGGGCTGTGAAATGAATCAGACACAGGTAACAGCTTTTCTGTCATCCTGGCACGAATCAGAAATGCTTCAGCCCCCAAATGCTGACAGCCATCATTTATCCTTCAGATTTTGGGGGAAAAGTGCCACTGAACATGCAGCTTTCCCTCAGGAACCACAGCACCGCCACCAGAAGTGAAGAGCCTCAAATATTGAACTTCCCATTTCAGATACTGCTACAGGGAAGAGGGGAAAGAATGCTGATGTTCAGACTCCAGGGAGCTGGAAAAATTTGCTTCCAAGGTCGCTGCTTACTGTAACAACTGCTGACAAAGGGCACCTCTGTCTGGGACTGGAATGCTGGGTGCCATATGTCCTGGTGATGATTCCTTCAGCCTAACAGGCTGGAATTCACGGGTGCGTTAGGAAGTGAACAAACTGGCGGCGTTACAGTGAGCAGGCTCAAGACTACATTCACGTGAATAGCAAAGCCTTACGAGCTTTTGCCTGATGCTTAGCCCTATGCTTCGTTAATTCTAACCTTGAAAAAATTGCAAAAGCAAATTTGAAGGATTCCCCAAACCTTCCTCTGCAATTGCCTGTGGAGGGATCGTTTCCTTTTAGCTCGCCTCCCCCCCGCCCCTTTTTTTAAAATCGTTTGAAGCCTCAATACTTTGAATCACTAGGAGAAGAAGAATAAAATTAGTTCTGAGAGAACAGAGAGCAAGGTGAGAAAAAAGGTGGGCTGCATGGTATGATTATGGACCCAAGGAAACATGAGAAATGAGTCACTGAACTCGAGCAATCATAAAGAGAGATGAAACAAAGAGGAGGAAAAGTAGTGGAAAATGTTAGTATGTTAACTGAAATATGTTGAAAAACACGACTTCAAAATAAACCAATTAACGATGCCTCCAAACTGGGTAAGATTATGTGGTAGTGTAACTTTTAAAAAGAATTTTTTTCCCCACACAACTACAGTCTTTAGACGATCACAATCCAATAAGAAAATTACCACCAGCAAAATTCACAGAGGAACATAAAATTACTACCAGTTAACAGAATTCACATTGCTACTGGCGATAGTATAAATTGAATGTAGGGAATATAATCATTCACCTTTCAAAAAAGTTCATGTCGGTCCCTTACGTTGCCTCAGACTTGATGTATTGAATGTTTGCTACTGTTCTTTAATAATGTCAAATATAAATTCCTTTGGGTTTTTTTGATGGTCGATGGAAAAGGGAGTGCACAAGCAAGCCGATATAAGTGGTAGCCTGGTGGCTAGCGCACACTCCTGGAAAATTAGTGTGAGTTTGACTCTGTCCCCGCCGAGGAAGGTCAGGCATTGCTTTGACAAGTTCTTTAACCGTAATGCTATTTTACATAAGGCAAATATCAATGATCCCTCCCGTTCTCCTTACCCCATCAGCTGGGTTTTCAAAATAAAGATGTCTACTATAAAAGGTCCAGTTGCATCAGGACGTCAGGATTGCTTAGAGCCAGGCTAGAGCTATTCACACATCCTCACCACGCGGACCCTGGCATGACCCAGAGCAGCACGACCAGTGCCTGCCTGCGTACGTTGGGACACGTGTGAACCCGTGGCTTTGTTAAATTTTCAATCTGTATGGAAAACAGGCACATCGCTTAGCAGAGAGCTCCCGAACTGCAGTTTGGGCCTCCTAAAATAGGATTTCCATTGGTTTTAGTCATCTGTAAGGGAGGCTCTCAGACCAGTCTCGCTGTCTAGAGTCTGTCTCTTACCAGTTAAGAAAGATGGTCACCCTCAGAGGGCATTACAGCCCACTAGTGTCCACAGTCTTTTCTAGGACAGGGACAACTGTCGTCTCAAAGTCCTTGTCATTGTCTACTGGATACTGATAGATCGAGGCAGGGCAAATACCTCCCTGTCAGAGGGCTAAGTTTATTCATGTAAGATGCCTCTCAACCAAAGAGACCTCCTACCTCTGTTTTTAGACACCTGCGCTCCTCTTTAGATGTCATCCAGAGAACTTCTGCTTCTCTCCAACCCAGCACTCCCTGAACACATGGACACCCTCTTTGGACAGGAGCTGACAGGGACATAATCCAATAGCCAAGATGTACATTTCCACAGAACAACTATCTGTGATATGAAAAGGCATCAGATCACACGCTGGTGGACACAAAATTGAAGAAATGGTTTTCTGCATATTTGACATTTCTGTTTTAAAGTGGATTTGTAAGTCCTTTGAGCACAAAATCATAGTGGTGAAATCCAGGGGTAAATGAAATCTCATTTGGTAGAATTATCCTCTATCAGTAAAAACACATCTGTTCTCGTTCGCAGGGAACTGAACGAAAAATACACTGGTGCCTGTATAAGAGCAGGATTATTCCCCCCGTCAGGACTATGGCAATACAGATACTTTCATAGTGGAGCTGCCCCATCAGCTGATAATTAAAGACTCGAATCTCCTTTCTCCCAAGAGAAAATAAAATACAGTAAGTGAGGAATAACACAATTATGGAAAACGCAACCTAAAGAACGCCATCAACTAAAAAGTGCATCACACTTGTGCTAAGCATTGAAAAATCACGCTCCTGTTCTGTCAAATCGTGCAACAATCGCAGATGCTCAGTTATGCTTGCGGGTTACATTTACACAGCTCTGGGGACTAAATTCAAGCATCAATCAGTTGAAACCTTTGAAACTTTCTCCCTCAGGAATTTTGGCCTAACCCCTTTCATGCAAACTGTTCATTGCTTAACCAGTAGCAAACGTTAACTTCTTTTTTAATGGAGAGGGACTTCAAGAATATCCACTGAAAACACAATGCTCCTCACTTTTCTCTGTGAGGACACGGATTCTGCTGAGGAAGAAGCTGCTACAGAACCACCTAGTCAGGAGTAATGAATATCTAATCCTGTGAATGCCAACAGAAACCATCTGAAAAAAAAGCCATCTACAAATAATTCTGAAAATGATCAAGTGTAATGGATTTTTTTTTTTTTTCTTAAAAAGAGAGCTGGCAATAGTCTTGCAGCCTTTAAAACCTTACAAAACGTTGCACTGAGAAAGGACCTTGTTAGCTCAAAGCTTTTCTGTAAGCTTTATGTTCGTGGTGCCACCAGAGTTATCATATAAGGCATCGTTCGTAACATATTTTTATCTTACGGATTTTAAATGTGGCAACTAGGCATTTAAAAATAATTTTAAAAGAGCCAAAGCAGACATTCACTTGAGTATGTTTCAGTCTATGCAGACAGGAGAATAAAGATTCTTAGTTTTAAGAAAGGTATTTAATAAATTAGATTAATAATTTGAAAACAAGCAATTTCCTTGTTATCGATGACATAAGACATTTAGAAAAGGATGGATTCGTTGGAAAATAGCTAATGAGCTCGTTAATGCTCCAAGTAGAGCAGAGTCTAATTAAAATCAATTCCTTCACTGTCTTATAAAAAATATAAATCTTATGGAAAACAAATACCCTTGACATCTGCAATGTGAAAGAAAGTGGTCTCAATGGTTTCTGGGGTATTTTTTAGCAGATACACAGACTATGTTGCTTTGATCACGGACATAAGGGGAAAAAAGTCCTCTTCTCTGTATCCTCCTTGCCTGCTTTCTCATCACCTCATTTTTTAGACTTAATTTAGGTTTCCAGAACAATTTACACAAAAAAAAAGTGCAAATCTTTTTTTTTTTTTTTTTTTTTGTTTTTACAGGGAAGAAGTGGATAACTGCACTCTTCTGCGAGGATTAAGTAACAGACAACAAAGACTGGGCAAATCCAATGGGGTGGGTTAGCTTCAATTTTCTTAATAACCAAGTCCTTAATGGAATCTAACCCTGTGTCCCTCATCTTCCCATGCATGGGTTAACTGCTCAAGTAATGGCAAATTTGCTCTATCTAGAGAGAAAGTAGCACACACACCCATAGGCCAAGCTGCTAGGAAGCGCTTTGTGCTTTCCTCAGCGAAAAACATCACTTATTTTTTAACTGGCATCACTAGATCTGTGTTCTGTCCTTGCAGCAAAATTGTAAAACCTTCAAACTTAGCCTCTTTGTACTTAGCCCCAGCTGTACAAGTTGTTCCAGCTTTCAAAAGCCTACACTATTGCACGGCATCTCCTACCACCGATTTTTTTAATGCCATCCATCTTTCAGATATTCATGGTTAAAGTGACTTTCCCTCCATGACACTTATACAGCCTGTTTTACATGAGGGATGAAGAGGCTGCAACTCAGCTACGTGCTTATACAGGAATAAGGATATTTAAGACCACCTTTTTTTTTTTTCTTATGCTGGTGAACCAGGAGAACCAAGGGGTTCAACAGATTATTAAGCCTTCATCCTGCATTCGGCCCACACTCTTACTGACAAGTGTGAAGTCTGTAAAGGGGGCAGCGAGGCCGTGGTGAGGGAAAGCAATCTGCTCTCAGTAAAACACCAGCTCATTGCTCATGCCATGGTACAAAAAGGGAATTGGAGACCACACTGGCATTTCTGTGGTCACGGTCTGAGCTCTGTCAGCTCTTGGGCCAATGCAGCGCCAAGGACATGCTCCTTATCCACAACACGGTTGTGCCAGAAGAGAGTGCTTCGAATTTGCTTTGATCTTTCCAGCTTATTCGTATTCAAGAACTTTAAGGATCACAGAAATAAGATGTTTCTTTTTCACTTGATCCATGCGAGTCTGAGACAAAGACAAAGTGGTAAGACAGAGCATCCCTCCTCCCTTCGTGCAGCTCACCAGGGAGATGACAGGCGAAGAGAAGTTACATCCGTCGGACTCTGACACAGGAAAGGACACGAAGTACATAGGGCAGGCAAAAATGCAGCTGTGACATTTCTGCCTCACAAATAGAACGATGTAAAGTTTCCTTCCAAAGCAGCCAGACAAAGGCACGGAAGCAGTAATTAGGAAGGCGGCCCGCGAAAGCCAGGTGGGGGTGGGCTAGGTGATTTGTCTCACTTCAAGTAGTAGGAACAAGGAGAAATCAAATCTCTTTCCACCAAAAGAAAGGTAAGAAATTGGCTGCCCAGGAGCATTAACCGTGCAAACAAAAAGAACGAGCTCAGGCAGATTTTATTGTTTGACCACTTGGGGTTACCTTTGAAGTGTCCCCCAAAAGCAGCAGCCTGGATGATGCCCAAAGGAGCACTCGGAGACACCCTGCTCCAGAGAGAGCACCAGGCTGCTTCTGGCACTCCCCAGCGCGCCGGGAGAGAGATGTTTCTATTTTCACTTACCACTTCTATCTCCAGCTCACACAAGAATGAAGTTACAGATCTGCCCTCTCTAGAGTTTCAAACAGACAGAAAAGTAGGAGGAACACTGTATACACATGGCACAAAAGTAGGGGAGGTTGCCCACCTCTGCTCCTACAACTGTAGGATGTAAAAGTGCTGTTCAACAATTAAAAATAGAACCTACCATAAAAACCAGTTCTACCTCTACAGCCCATCCACCAGAAAAGGTTATCAGGAAGCGTCCTTGGGGTCAAACCCTGTCTGCTCTTACTGCTGTGGTTTAGGAAGCTTCTTGGACCACTCTGATCTCGGAGTGATTGCTGCTGTTCGTTATTTGGCCAGAACTCTGCCCACAGTCATTTGTGAGGTGTAGTTAGACTCTGATATCTCTGAAGCTGCAAGCCTGAAGTTAAATACCATGAATTTGTCTAAAAATGGGAATGGTATTTTAAATGGCAGCTCTTGATGTTGAATATACATATCCAGTTCAGTATTTGCTCTCAATTTGCTTACAGGTCGCTGTTCTCAGGGGCAGGAGAGGATTGCAATGCATGAGATGCAAACTCAGGAATTAAAATGACAAAGCTCTGATCTCTGATACCCAATGTCATTTCATGCCAATTTGTAGCTGCAATGACAGTGATCAGTGTCCCTGTAGAAATGCATGGTGCTTATCTTCACAACGTGGGTGGGTTTGACCTGTAGCAATTATAACAGGGCAGACTTATTAATACTGGATGACACATTCGCACCTTGAAGCCAAAGCATATTTTCCCAGCAATCTGCTAGAGACACTATCCTGCCTCAGAGTCTTGCTATTTTCATCTCCCACTGACATACTGATGGATTCCATATTTTCAATAGGAACATCATAGCCAAGGCACAACTTTTTGACATACCAGTTGTGATTGCAGAATATAATGACAGGGCTTAAATCTATTTCCCAACTCATAAGTTAAAACCAAACCAGAAAAAACCACTAAATCCAGTAAAACTATGCCTGTTTAAAAGATGTAGAGTCACCTGGATTGTATTTTTGAATGACATAACAAAAAGCCAGGGTGTTTTCTCACGTTTACTGGCCCACATGGATAACAGTTGCTGCCTTTCTCAGACACACATTTTAGCAACTTCTACCTTTATCACAACCTGATTTCTTCTAACAAGAAAATGAAAACTTGATCCTTAATTACTCTGTCACTCTGACATCAGTCACTCTCTGACCTGAGTTTATTACTTATGCCCATGGGAAGTAAAGTCCATTCCTGCTACAGAAAACAATGCTAGGAAATAGAGGGACAACGATGAAGTCCTGTGGTTGTCTCAAATTCATCAAGGTACTTAATGAGACTTTCTTACGTACTTTGACTTTCCCGTACGTACCTAGAGCTGCCCCTAATAAAGCATCCGAGAGCAGCTTCTCGGCACTATCTGTACTCAGATTTTATATGGATTTATGTGTTTATTCAGCACAATGAACTAATTTGAACTTAACTTGGTTACTTTCTTCTTCAGAAATAAATCTGACTCCATCCCCAGTTTCAAGGCATTTTAGAGGTTCGTAAAATATTTTAGTATTTTAGTTGGTTAAAAAACCACCTGTCCTAAATAAATGATGTTCCTCTGTGATGCATAATGAACGCAATAACGTTCACTATAATGAACCATCCAGGACTATAAACTGGATGTTGCTGAAATGAATTATTTTCTAACTTCTAATTCATAAATCAAAGCCTAATAGGTCTCCAAATACAGCCTGTATTATAGAGATTATAGCATACATTAATGATATTTAAATACAAGGGTAAGTTCTGTTGCAACTACCTTTCCATCTGTCATAATTTCTGCTGAAGGGTAGAATATTAAATGACAAACCAACCTCAAAACCTTTCCTAAAACGCACAGTCCCAGAGGTCATTATCAAGATTCACGTATAGATTCAGTGGCAAGACTGAGGAGCAACGCACAGTGTATCCTCAACACTGAGTTCTACTTCCCCCAGGGATGCTTGGGAATGCCATCGGTTTTCCAGGCCTGGTGAGCACCCACCGTTAGCCTGCATTTCCACCCAGCACAGGCAGTACTTTGCTGGCTGCCAATAACGGGGTTTCGGACTCAAACCCCGAAAGTTATCTGGTCACCGATCTGTCCCAGACTCAGCAAGAACCAGGTATCCAGCGCACTTGGGGTCCAAGCCTTATATTCTGCAGCAAATTAGCTGTGTTAATAAAACAAATGGTGCAAAGGAACACGAGGAACAGATGCGCTACCCCTGTTACGTGCCAAGGGTCTGAAGCACAAAGTTCATTAGTGTTTCAATCAAAGGACAAGCACTAGCATCTTCTCCAGAGGTCCTTGTTGCGGCTGACACTGGACATCAGATGGTGAAAATTTTTCAGAAGGAAACTTTTGTAAACGTTTCAGACATGCTCCGCTAGCTCTCATTACCCCAAGTCCATATTTTGCTTTCTTAAACTGAGAAAGTAGTACAGTTAAGGGAGTATCTATGCTTTTTATCCCAAGGAATTGTACGTGGCAATTTTCGTTTTTCATCTGTAGCTTTCTAAAGCCGACATTCTGGAGATGTCTGCAAAACAGCTACTTGAAAGGCTCACAAAACTCAAACTGTCATATACTTTTTGACATTAATCTCATTTAAATGGAAAAAAAAATCCATTTCAACTTGAAAAAAATCTTTTCATGCAGCAAATATATGGGGTTTGAGAATATTTTCTGCCTCACAGGGCTTATTACTAAATTCCTGATGAAATATAGGAAGAGTTTGAGCCGTTCCCCGTTCCTTTTGGAAAGTTTCCCTCATCTCCACCGATTTAGAAAGGTGAGTCACCAGCTACCTCCCTAGCAAAAGCTAAATTTCCTCGGTGATTTCTTGCGCCCGCAAAAGCTGTGTCTGTCCACATGCAGCTTATATAAGGCTGAATGGCCACTGTCCAACTAGCTTTTGGTTATCTAACCCTCTTCCCTAATGCAGATAAATGATTAAGCTCTTCCATAATGAACTACCTATACGTTACTCTGACATTTTCACAACCGTTTCTGTCTCTGATGCACACCACGCCTCGGCAATCAAGGGGAGGAAACGGTTTTATTCTGAGCGTGGACAGACTGGGCAACAATACCTGCTGCTAAAACTTACTCATCTCTGTGCCAAGATGTTCGTCAGCTTTTGAGGCTGTTTTTTCTTCAGGTTTTCAGATATGCTGTAGCCATGTTTCAGAGCATTTGCTAAACCGAGCACTTAAACCCGTTTCAGGCCATCTCCCTGCTAATCATCGGTAGTTTAATCTGTGTTGTATCGTGGTATCGTAAATCTACGCAGTTCTTAACTTGCAGTTGCAGAGAGCAATAATGTTGATGTTAACAGAAATCTCTACTGCTAACATATATGTTTTCCACTTTGCTAGATGCAAAAATTCAGCATTTCAGCTCTGCAGATCTGAAATGTTGCCTTGGCTATTCATTTCTATCTGCAACGCTCCCCTGGATTTCTCACTAGAGCCCGAGCTTCCCAAAGGGCACATAATCACATGTTACAGAAAACATCACTCCAATGCAGCTCCAAACCTGTTCAAAATCTGGGTGTGAGAGAAATCCTATGCAAAATCCTGTCTTTGTATAAAAAAAAAATATAAAATAGATAATTTCACACATCTAGTCATCTTTTATAAGTATTCCCGTATTTATTTAAATTACTTGGTTATATTTGCACAGCACTTTGGAAATTAAAAGTATGTGAAGAGACGCGGCGAATGCATTGGCCTAATTTGCTTTCTTGTTTTAGACCAGGATTAACACTACAGAGTTCAGTGGAGTTGTGTTTAATGGATGTCAGGGTAGGAAGAAAGAAGTAGGCCAAGTACAGGTATGTTTTATTAAAGCCTCCGAGCTCCTAGGCACACAGCAGTATTAATGGTGGTATAAAATGATGTGTGAGATTCATTTGCAAAACAAATTTGGATAAAATATATGGCAGATATACAACCAAGGTGAATAGTCCACAGACAAAACACAGTCAGAATTTTCAAGCTGAAAAGATAAGGATGCTTCAAGAGCTTTTTTTTAGGGAAAAAAAGTGTATAATGTCTTCATAAATAACTAAGAGAATACACACTAATACTGTGGGGTTTATATTCATCAAGTCTGATGATATACCAACTTACAAGAGGCTGTAAGTAAAGTAACAAACATCAGGAAATTGCGTAAGACCCTTGAAGTTTCAGAAACTGGACCTGCACTCTTGGATGAAGCTCAGCACTGCTTAGGGGCAAAGGAAATAAAAAAGAGCCGACTTGTTTAGAGGACACCATGGATACGTCTTATAGCTGGATCATTAAAGAATGTCCACGACCGGACAGATCTGCAGTACACTGGTAGACGTGCCTCTATTAACTCCTACAAGAGCACAGCGAAAATGTGCTTACCTGTTGCTTGCAAAGACTCTCTGCCTTTAAAAATGTAACGTTGTCACCCATATTTCTTCTCTCAAAGTGCAAGATTATTGTATCCATCCAAGAGAGAAGACTGCAAAGAGAAGGTAAATTAATGAGCATGTTGGCACTACAGAGAAGTAACAAAACCTGGCAACAAGGCACAGGAAAATTGCTATGACGTCGTTTTGAATACTGCTGTCACAAGTTCATTGATTTTCTGCTTTCAAAAAATGTGTGTAATGATTCCATTTTCACCTTATTCTTGGCTCATTAAAATGAATACTTTCACATTAAGAAGGTTGGATCATCACCTTCAGAGTGTATGGATTTGAAAATAAAAATATCTCGACCTTTATAGTTAATGCATTCCCATATTTTATCGTAATGGTGCATAATGAATATGGTGTCTACCCAAATTTATTCTAAGCTACTTTGTTACCACAAAGAACTTCAATAAATCATATATGTTAAAAGTCACTTCATTTTATAGTTATTTGGCTGGCAAAGTCAAGCACTCAAAAATTAGATAATACCTAATTTTCTCTGAAGCCACTGAATTCATTCTTTCTCATACAATTAATGTGACAGGATACTACGAGGGAAATAGTGTGTGGTTAGGTACCACATACCTAGGTTTGGTATATATGTTGTGGTACCAGTACATAAAGGTGTAAGACTGTAATTTAAGCATGGATAAGCAACAAATAAATACTGTATGTTACATGCCTTGAGCCATATAGACTAACAGGTTGGCAAAATGCATTAGAAGATGATGAAAAAGATGACCGCTTCCACAGAAACAAATGCCTATAAACTGGCCATGAATGTAACCTGAGCAATTTATGCTGAATATGACAAAGTTTTTAATCATTAGAACCGGGCGTAGTTTCAGAAGTCTCTCCTACAAGAGAAGTCAGCACAAAAAACCTAACAAATTTTAAGCTGGGTCCTGAGACATCTCTGAAGAGACACTAGGCACTACCCCGCGGTAGCATTGACTCGATACGATAGCAGGGGAGATGCCTTCCAGCCTCGGTTTCTTCTCCCTTCCCTTGTTTGTGCTGTCTTTCACATTAGCTTGCTTTCCTCTTGTGCTTTGGAAAAGCATGCAATCAGTAAACGTGTTAATCATATTATGCAACAAAATGATAGCAAGAAGCAAAGGAAGCAGGGTTCAAACGCTGAAAAACCTCACGGCCTAAATATCTTCTGATCTTGATCACTATCTCTAATTGTTACTATCCATTAAATGTATAAATTCATTAACAGCTTTTCAGCAATAAATAATTAATAGAAGTGAGATGAAGAAAACATGAACGTAATTAACTGCAGAAAACATCCACGAAGCTAACTATTCATAACAAAAATGCAAACTGAGTCTCACACACCAGCACTTGGCACGGTCTGATCTAGGAGAGCTGTTCTCTCAGCTGAACGTAAATCCCCAAGAAGTTGTTTTCATTTGTACAGAAGGTTACACGCTTTATGCCACCACACAGAAGCCACGAAATGAAAACCAACACTTTCAAGACCGCCTGAATAGTGTTTGCTCAGCCCGGCTTTCTTGCTCTTGGCTCCCGCTGATATTTTCTATAACCCTTTCCATGTATATTGTCCAGTTCGAGGTTAGTGCTGTTTTCCAGGTGGGGGCTACTTTACGTGCCTACACTCCAGGAATGATGTGACCACGCTCTGTCCCTAGAAGATTTTAACATTTTATGATCTGTTTGCTACTTAGTCGTTGCGCAGTGTGCTTTCCCCCGATAGTAGAATTTACAGGTAATACTCAGTGCCAAAGATGTCCCATAAATATGATGGACTACATGATTGCTATCATTGCGTCTTCCAAGCATAGTGTTAGAACAAGTGCTACAGACAGGCTCATAGATAACAGGCTCTCTAGGTACATTTTACTAGCGTTAAGTGTGACAAATGCTATAAAATCAGCAGTGAACAGGAGGTGCTTACCAGTCTGACACTATCAGCAGAATCCTGGATCACATTCAGCACAGAAGTCTATATTTCACGATAAACTGTTTTTCTTTCATTTTCAGGCTAAACATCTCAGGGAATGGTTCAAATACAAAATATCCTCAGAGACTCCAATAAATATTACTCTAACAGAATAAATATAGCGATCATCCTTGTTAATTATTGTTTTCACTGATTCCAAGGACCCAAATGTGATTTACCATCAAAACGCTGTCTGTTTTCTGCTCCGCCAGCACAGCTTTTGTTTCATCATCCTGGCTCCAAAAGCTCCGAGTTTCACTGCAACACAAATCTTCTCGTGTGCAGAGCTTGAGAGACCCCCCAAGATTTTCTGGCCGGCAGAGCTGTAGCGTTCGCCGGGATGCTCGGGGCTGTCTCCTCAGCCGCCTCTTTATTTACAAGTGACTCCTCTTTCTATGTACTGCTCTGTGTTTTATTGGCTTTATTCCTCATCTCTCCCTCTAAACTGTTTAAAAATGAATTTATACATACATATGTATGTATTTTATTGTGTAAGGTTTATATATAAATATATATATTTATAAATATTACATAGCATACTATATAATACTAGAATGCAGACACGTATATAAAACCGAGATGATCACATTTTGACATCTAAATGCACCAGACTAGGCTTGTGTAGCTTACTGCATACAGCACACGACTTCTATCAAAAATCTTATCAATAATTTTTAGTCTTTTCGGTCATTTTTGCTAAGATATTGCCTTAGGGAAGAAAAGTTTCACACGTGCTTTGTTTGTCATATGAAGTATTCTCAGGCCAATTTGCTCTTCTTCGAAACCTGCCTGCACGTGCAGTATAAAAAAGAACACCCCTGCCATTTGTGATTTATTCCACCGTATGCCCCCCAACTTTTTCCTGTTCAGGTGAGCCGCAGACTTTCACAAGCAAGTTCTGGAGATGTGCATGCAAGTAAGCTACGGTGTTAGTCCCAAGGAGCAGAGGAAGCACATCAGGTGAATTGGACAGAGAATGTGTTTCTCCTGAGAGTAAGGAATTAAGAGCCCTCTCTACCCCTTATCCGTCAGTCCTGAACAGTTTTATTTGTGTGTGTGTATATATATATTTGCCTAGAAGCCCAAAGAGGAAATAAAAGTACAGCAGAAAGCAAAAAAAGATTTGGAAAGTTTGGAAGCCAAAAGCTATAAAATCCAGACTGGTTAGCTGATTTAAAACTGAGATATGGGGAAAAGAGAAATGAAGGAAATAACATTCACCTCTTCTAATGCGGGTCCAAGCTTTGCAGAGCACCTCCAGAATACACAGTGGCCCAGTGTGGGTTCAACTGTCGTGGGACTGAGGCAACTTCATTCCCTCCCCCACAAACCCAAAGCTTCTCTCAAAGAAAAGCAGCTTTTGTTTTTTATCTGGAAAACAATTTCTGAAGATATAAGATTAGATATTATGGAGCAAAATAGGACTAAAGTCTCTGTTCGTGAGACTACTTCTGCTCTAATTTTCTCTGATCAGCCTCCAGAGCTGTTTCAGTGACTGAAAAGTGTTTAAGTAGTTATGATAGTAAAGCAGACATAGACAGACAGAAGAAAGAGCTGCTCCTGTTGGCACACTTCATTACAGGATGAGTATTTTGTGCTGGGAATAGAGAGAAGCATTTGTATTTTCAATGGATAGAAGCTGGCTATTTTCTGCCACGTTGCACAACACTGTAAGTCAGTCCTATATTTCTCCATGTCCTTTCTTTTCATTGCAAAATAAACAAGGAAATTGCTTCCTCCTGGGCAGTGAGGTAAGAGTTCAATTAATTAATGTACTGTATGAAGGGTGCAGGTAGATTTTATACATGATGAAAACGAGGCCTATTTTTAACCTCTTCCTGCTCATTTATTCGTATTACAGACAGCAAAGCAGCAGCATATCGCAGTTAGCAGGGAAGTATAATTCCTTCAGACAAGAACAATTATAAGACAGACCAACAGTGAGGCTCTGTAGTCTGCTTCCACTGCAATGTACGTGGAGTCAAGGGGAAAGTAAATGAAAAGCTTAAGTGCTCTGCTTCCCGAGGCGTATCCTGCAGCTGAGAACAAAAAAGAAAATCTTATATTGCTTGACACTAGGTAGAAGCTTTTTTTAAAAAAAAAAACCACCATGATCTTGTTCTTCTCCTGTTTCCTCCTAAGCAGTCCTTACTGCCTTGCGCATTAAATACAATGGACCACAGTTCATACTTACAGCCCGCATCCTCCCTCCCCTGCCCACCGCAGCGCACCACGGTGCCAACGCTGTAGAGTCAACAAGGGAAGAGAGAGAACAGAGATAAAAAAAACCTCCGTGCTTTAGACAGCAGCACCGGCGTCGTTATGTAGTGCGTGCCCGAAGGAGAGCCTGGAGGGAGACGTGAGAGAGCTGAGACTTGCGGGTTACACGATCCAGCCCTCATGAACAGCATGAGTCACATCCTCATCTGCTGTGAAATGTTACCAAGCCCCAGTAGGACTGTCTACTCTTTCCAGTTCGGTTTTTTTTAGGTCAGAGTCAAAACAATTCAGTTTTGATTACTTCTGAAATTAAAACCCTACTTTCTATGTGAAGACTTGTTAAAATTCCTGTTTCAATTGATGTCAGAGTAACTTTTTGCAAGCCTATGTGAACAGTGTTCCCGACTTGATATTACCAGCTCAGATTTGCACAGACACTTCACTATCTAGTTTTTTATTTAATTCTTGAGAGTGGAACAATTTCTTCTATTACCATAATTTCTTCAGAATTGCCATCAGTTGACTGAGTTTAAAGTAACCTACATGATGAAACCACAGAGGCAAGTGTTGATCCTCCATTCACTGACAGAAGTGGAAAACAGGAGTAACTCCATGAGGTCAGCTGAATCCAGCAGGTGAAAAGAAGAGCGCTGACTGTTTGGAGAAACCTATGGAAACCTGCCATGCCACAGCATGCTGCCCATGGGACAGGGTTTGCAGAAGATCACTGTGAGAAGGTCCTGGATCTTGGCATCCAGCTAGACATAAACGTGGCATCGCAACCTTGAGTGCAAAGACGGAGAACAATGGAGGGGATTTGGTTCAGGAAAGGTGTCCAGCCTCATATTTTTCAAAAGGGAATGTGATGGAACAAGAAGATCCTTTGAAGAGGACATGACTTCCAGCAGAGGACATTTGAGCATGGGAAGGGTAAGAGAGTACGCATGTTCGTCATGCAGATCTCTCACTGCCTTACTCAAGAGACAGGCTGATACCTTCAGAGACGAGGAAAGAGACAGAATTTGTTGCTTCTTAAACGCTCTGAGCAATACATATAGGACAGAACATACAGAACATTGCTGAGCCTAGGGAACAACTGAGGTTTCTTGAAATTTAGAGCTGCTTTAGGGCTGCTCAGCATTGTGCTAAGTTATAACAGCTGCTTCAGAGCAATTTTGCCAGCAAAGAATGCCCAAGTGCATGCTACTCCTTATCCACACCTACCTTTTCTGCACTTCGTTCCTCCCATCCTATTTCTCATCCTCTCTCCTCTTATCTTTGCTGTTCTGGAGAGCACGTAGGGAGCCAGTACGAGCCATTACAGAGGCACCAAGATGCCCTAGGGCCCTGACGTGCTGGTAGTTTCAGACTAGAAAACTGGGATGGGCTGCTGCTCCCTTGCCACAGAGAGCTCACTCTCATCATAGCCACTAAACTGGTGCAGTGATTTCTCTCAGGCAACGGATCTATTGCTATTTTGTTCTCTGAATTTGTATTTCAGAAAAATCATGTGCTCCTGTCATACCCACAACTCAACGTGTTTGCTAAGTATTTGCTCTGCAGTAAAACACCTATTTGCACATTCCTTGGGTTAGGTCTGGAACAAGCGTTTTTAGAGAGATGAAAGAGCATCAGCAAAACAATATACTTGCTGCCACCTACAGAAAGCAAGATGAGTCTAATAATGAGACTGGAAGAACACGGACAGAAAGTAACACAGGGCTAAGGACAGAAACCTTCAGAGCACTGGCAATATCAGGTAGTCAACTTGGATAAAATACTGAGCAATATGTGATTGGCTTGAGAGATAATAACACTCACAGTAGCTCAGAGCTAAAGAGTTATGAAAATTCATAAGATGAAACTGGCCACATCGTAAGATGTTGTATTTGTAGAGTAGCTGTGTCACACAGGGAAGGAATTTTCAGTAATGAAACCCTCACACCTGCTGCAAAGGATCTTAAAAAAGTTATTTTAAAACACATAGCAATGCTTGTTGGTTTAAACACAGCATGGCTTCTTAAATTCAGGTAGATTTGTAAGACACCGGATACACATTATGCATTTGATGCAACACAATACTGTGAAGGATCTTTGAGATAAATGGAAGATTAGCAACAGATTTTTTAACTAAGAAAAAAATAGACACTACCAGAAATGTCCACAAAACCAAATAAAGAGCAGATTTTAAAGTACAGAGCACATGCACTGGTGTGCGTACAGGAGGTACAGCTCTGAGGAAAACACTGAAGAGGCGTGAGGAGCGAGACTAAAAAACAAGCAAGTGCAGATGAAATATGAGGGGTTTCTGCTTTTCATAAGCACTGGACAAATGATCCAACAGGACTTCCTACGAACAGCCTGCTCCGAAAGCTGAAAAGACTTGAAGTCACAGCAATCAGTTTGGGCTGATCAAAACCAGACAGAAATTGGAATAAAGCTCTGAGGATCAAATATCAACAGAATTTTGAAAAGAGACAGTGAAGTATATTTGAAGTTATTCTTAAGAGGTCATGAGAACAGCGCACAGTTTCTACGCAGGGACACACGTTGCTTTTGACACGTCATATAAGAAAGGTAGATCTTTTTTTCCTGGTGTACAGCTATGAAATTTGTGTAGAACAAATGGGGCCATCTTAAGGGCCCCATTTATCAGTGTTCATCTCCCAAACAGTTCAAACTCCATAAATAAAACCAGCTTATTTCTAGAGGTGATAGACAAATTTCCAATAAGTGATTTTCTCACCAAAACGTCTTTTCTTCTAATGCAGCAATGGCTTCTAGACATATATTGGTTTCAACATGTGTCTTTTGCTCAGGAGGATTTTTCTGATCTAGGATGGAATTTCTTAGCAGCATAAGTTGCAAAGTAAAAAGTTCCATAGTTGATTTCAGAAAAGATAACGGTTCTGGAGGGGGTGATGGAGATGCTGAAGCTCAGAGTCAGCAGATCATTATAACAGTATGCAACTCTGCCCAAACGCAGAAACAACAAATTGGAGCTGGGAGCTATCAGTGGCAGACCCTGTTCAGATTTACTATAGATCACTACATACTAGGGGCCATTTTCTAAACATACTTTTGTATATTGTCCTGGTTTACAGAAAACTATGTTTTTCCCTGAGCTACACCTCTACTGACTGTAGAGGAAAGGTTTTGAAGAACATATTGAAGATGTTAAGGGATTTGCCTTCTGTTTCCCCTCCATTTCTTTTTCCAATAGAGAATATGTAAGATCAAAGCCTCTCCAGAATTTAGCAGATCAAGACCATGACGCTTGATTTCCCAAACGAGCACCTGGCTATTTGGCCATTCTGGAATAATATTGGAAAATATTTCCCTACTTTTTGTGGAATATTTTGAAAAGTCTCATTTACACTGGAAACAGAAACTGAAATAAAAGTCAAAGTCTTGAGAGGTACAATTTTAAAACTTCCTATCACTATGACCTCGAAGCTTTTGAAAATCTCTGACTTGGAGCACGACTGTGGTTCAGGGGGGCTCTGTCAGGCAACACCTCAGGCTTGGGCACAGGAGGGAAACGTGCTGCACGATTTAGTTTCAAATTAATTACACTTGGACCAAACACAGTAAGAGAAGCTGAAATCCAGACACAATACCAGCAACAGAAAATAAAAAGAACATTTAGTTGCTTCCTCATGAATATTAGATACAGGAAATATAATGGTTTGAGTGACAGACAGCATCTTAAGAAGAAACAGAGTAATTACTTGTGTATATTGTCCTGGTTTACAGATAACTATGTTTTTCCCTGAGATACACCTCTACTGACTGCAGAAGAAAGGTTTTGAAGAACATCTTGAAGATGCTGAGGGATTTGCCTTCTGTTTCCCCTCCATTTCTTTTTCCAGTAGAAAATACAAAAAAATTACAGGGTTTGGGCTGAAATAAGTTTGTGCTTATTTCAGAAATTACATCATTTTCTTTGCTCTTCTCTTTTTTTCCTTTTCCTTGCCACCTTACTGAGTCCTTTATATAAACAGTACTTTGCATGAAAAACAGGAGATATTGATAGTTATTAGCAGTTAATAAGAAAAATCCTACTCTCCCCCATTTTCTCCTCATAAGAAATAGCCTGTAAACAGCTTTTACTGCAACCGAGAAAGATGGTTTAACAAATCTGTGGTTTGGGGCTTCTCTTCCTGCAGGAAATAAGCCAGTTCCAATAACGAAGTACTGACTAGAACATCAACCCGTCATCCACAGAATATACTTAGATCAGAAAACTGTTATTTTTCTGATCTTTAATAGGTTTTATTGTCAGCATTTTGTAACTTGAAAAAAAAAATCTTTGTATTGCATTTTTAATAAGTACGTTTTATAGCAATACCTACTCAATGCACAAGCTGAAAAATGGATCACAAAAATAAGGGCACTTGAAACAATCATCTGCCTCCTTTCACGGACCAGAGCCACCTTTCATCATTTTAATTCCTCAGAATTTCAAAGAACATCCACAAGAAAATGTCCTTCAAAAGGAGCTTTTGAACTCCCCCGATGCAGGAATCTGCTCGAGAAGGAGCCCCGATTGATGTCGGACTCCACCTGGCTGCCTAAAATTGTCCGGCTCAGGAGACAAAGGAAGCAGCATGGGTTTAAATCAACTAATTCATTTCTGCTCTTTAAAAGGAGGAAGCAATGGTAGAGCCCTTGCAAAACATAAACAGAATTACAGTTTTCCTCCAGATATCCCAGACCGACAGTGAGTTCAGGTACCGTGACTCTTTATTTTGCCTCCAAACCCCATAACATCTCTCAGTGCCAAATCACAGCTCGCTCCAGGAGGAAGACTTTATCGTTTTAACCTGACGACGTCACACGCATCCATAGCTCCCACACGCACAAACAATAGCTCCAATTGCCCAACACAGGGTCAGCATCACCTATGATCAGCCTCATCGTATCTCATTTTATCTTGTACAGGACATCCCAGTAGCCTTCTTTTCACATTAACTGTGATAGGGAATTGAAGGTTGAGGGATCAGAAACTGTGGGAGAAGTCCAGCTATGCTGAAATGGCTGGGAATACTGCATTGGTTTCATTGTGTTCAGCAGGCTGCTCCCATACTTTCCACAAAAATAACCCAAAATATCTGTCCCTTCTGTCGGCGCAGCTGGTATGAGCAGAGTCAAACCACACAGGAATCTGGCCTCCTACTTTCTCTTTTATTTGATACCAGGCGGACATTTGGGTAGCTGCAAACTCTGATGCCTGCTTGTTTAATTTGGAGCTGCGAGACACTATAATATCAATTATCAGACACATTCCTACTGAGCGGTCTTAGAAATCAAGGGTCTGCTTTCTAGCATCCAGAACCATCCCTGAAAGAGCAATGGAGGCAAGACACAGAAACAACAAACTAAATTTACCAAAGCATTATCGGAGTATCACAGAGGTGTTCTGAGTAGCACCTACATGACGTAAAAGGCAGAGAAGTCCCGTGGGAACAAACAAGAAAAGGGCTTCTGAAGCACAAAAGCATTTTTTTCTGATGGAAATAAGGGCAAATCTGCTTAAAAAGTGACACAAGCATTGCCTACTGTGTTGTCCAATGCACGTCCAGTCTTGTCCTTGTTTTGATCTGTTCATCCTAACAAAGAGAGACCACCATTACACTGCTTTGTAAAAATAACTAAAATAACAAGTAGTAGGAAAGTATAAATTCTCTGTAATGCTAAATTATCTAACTATTCAAGGAAGAGTGTGCTACAGAATTCGTTCTTTCTGATTGTTTCATTAATTTGGGGTACCTGATCTGGTGATTCTTTGCTAACTGGTTAAAAAGAGACAAACAAAATGAAACCACTTTTTCTGAGGAAACCAATCAAACTCGGTCGACCAAGTAGCCATAATGAGCACAGGCACATATGATATATCACAAAGACTCATCCTCTTTTATATTTGGAAAGGTAACATGGCATAATTGAATTTGGCTGAAACCAATTTTTCCAATTTAAAATAGCAACAAGAGTCCAATATAAAAAAAAAAAAAAATCTCAGTAATGTTGCCCTATCTTTTGTTTAACAGGTGCTGCTGTGGCATTTGGTAACTACTGCCTAACACTTCCCAACTGTTTTTAATTTAGAAAAGATCCAAATCTCCTTTTAGTCTTTCTGTTGACCTCAGTACGTCTGTTATCTTCTCCTTTTTTTTGCTGTTTAAATCCTATTGGCAGCGATAACCATTACATTGTGCATATTGCTCTCTACATATGAAAGTGACCCGTGACAACTGAGGTCAATACAAACAGAATGAAGCCACCACAATTGCAAGCAACATATGAATCTCCTGACCACTAAATTTGCCTATTATTATTATTATACCTATTATTTGCTATCATTTGCCTATTGCATGTTAAAAATCAGGAAATATTAGGTGCAGCTTTTTCCCATTTATCATCCTATATTGAAGGATATAATTTTTTTGATACTGAAGGAAATCTAAAGCAAAAAATAGGTCCCTCTTTAGGGCAAGCATGACAGCTTGCTGTCTACAGAACCAAGCATAAAGTTAGTACCCACCAACCAGTATTCTGAAGACTAAAAGTCTTTGTACAAAAAGTACATAGCTAGAGTTTCTAAGAAACAAAACCGTCCACACTATCCCAGCACTAACTGAAGCACTTGGAAATGAGGGAAGAGACAATAAGGGGTGTCTGTGACCCTTAGACTGTCCGTACAACAAACATACGAAGACAGACTGTGAAAGTCAAACTCCCTGAGCATAAAATTTTATTCCTTTTTTCCCGTGAAGTAAGAGTCTGGTTTGAGACAATCACAGTAAGCAAACTTAAAAATAAATTAGCACACAGGAACAAGCACTCTTCTTGCGAACAGAAAATTTAGAAAATATTTTCTCCTGTCTTAAGCGATGAAAAAGAGCACATAGTCATATAATATAGTCAGATGGATAAGGTTCCTGACCCTAAATGAAATGTCTTTAGGGAATTGAAGTACAAAGCAAGTAAAACAAACTCTTTTCATTTTTAACACCATCTGTTAATAATTTAAATTTGTATTTGACACAATACATCCAGAAAGGCCTGTTCACTGGGAGATAACTGCTGAACTAAAACATTAAACCAAGATAAAAAATTCTGATAAAGCTGGGTTTGTTTCAGTGAGCCTGGAATTTCACACTCAGAAGAGACATATTTCAGCTCAAGGGCTTGGCTGAGTTATAAACAATCTGTGCGTGTTGGTTTTGTTTGGAAAATATTTTGTTAAAGTAAATTGTATTTATCTGATCCCTCTCAGTTGACTTAAAATCTAAGAATACACACACTTACTTTGCTGAATACAGGAGGTCCAGGAAACATAAGCCAGTTTTCTTGTTTATAATTCCAACCATACTTTTCTTCCAAAAATTCGCTAAAAAAGAAATTCCATCTGTTGATTTTCTCCTAAGGCCATGACAAAAATTGAGTTTCTTATTATTCCTCTGGTTGCTCTCCACTTGTATTTTTGCTTCTCTGATTTTTCTCCCCTTACCACTGAAAGTTGTTCCATTGAGGGGTGGAGGTGGGGGGTGGGAAGGGAAGAGGAGATTACAAACTATTAAATTCCGATCCCAGCATTTCCATGATGACAAGTCCTTGGCCTTTTTCATCTATCACTAGGGAATGACCTGTTTAATTGTTCATTACTTTAACGTAAGTGACAGATATCTAGTGTGTGCATCGTCTTTAATGAGATTCGTGGTTGCCCATAGATCAAAAATATACATGCTGGAGGCCACCTAAACTCCAGCTTAACATATTAAAAAAAGATTTATATGGCCCCGTGAAGTATAATAAGACCGATGGGACTTGTGCCTAGATAACACCAGATTATGACAATAATAAGTTAGCGGGATATAATAAGAACAAGTTAGCAGGAATAAGTAACTGCAACATTCAGTAAGCAGCAATGTGAAATTCATCACAGTGGTGATTATTTATCAGTATCAAAGTAGCAGCACTATGATTAAGGTCCTGTTATGGAATTCAAATTTAATAAGAGATTTAACCTTTAGTTTGTTGAAAAAAAATACCACTGAAACGGCAAAAAGTCAAAACATAGAATATGAACTTTGAGCTGTATTTTAAATTATGTTTTTATGGTGGTTTGATGAAAAATTTATTGACACATCAAGTATCATAAAATCTTTTAAATCTTTTTCAATCTTTTTAGGCTTTTTACTTTGTATTCATTAAAGATGGTTTTGTACAAGTCTGTGCAGGAAATCAAAACCATTTTGAGACACGAGCAGTCAAAGGGTGGCTCCATGGAGGTTTCTTCCTGCAGCAGCAGTTATCCACCAGTTGTGTTTTCTGTGCATTTTAGTCTTGTTGTGAGTGTCTCGTACCATCATTTTAATTTCAGAGAACTTAGCTGTGTTAAGACAAAATAATTTCACAAATGTATGGAATATTGTGACAGTCATAGAATCATAGAATCATAGAATTGTTCTGGTTGGAAGAGACCTCCAAGATCATTGGGTCCAACCATTAACCTATCACTACCAAGTCCACCACTAAATCGTTTCCCTTAGGGCCTCATCTAAACATCTTTTGAATACCTCCAGGGATGGTGACTCCACCACCTCCCTGGGCAGCCTGTTCCAATGCCTGACAACCCTTTCAGTGAAGAAATGTTTCCTGATATCCAATCTAAACCTCCCCTGGCGCAACTTGAGGCCATTTCCTCTTGTTCTGTTGTCTGTTACTAGGGAGAAGAGACTGACCCCCATCTCTCTACAACCTCCTTTCAGGTAGTTGTAGAGAGCAATAAGGTCTCCCCTCAGCCTCCTTTTCTCCAGACTGAACAACCCCAGTTCCCTCAGCCGCTCCTCACAGCACTTGTGCTCTAGACCCTTCCCCAGCTCCGTTGCCCGTCTCTGGACACGCTCCAGCCCCTCAGAGTCTTTCTTGTAGTGAGGGGCCCAAAACTGAACCCAGTACTTGAGGTGCGGCCTCGCCAGGGCCGAGCACAGGGGGACGATCACCTCCCTACTCCTGCTGGCCACACTATTTCTGATACAGGCCAGGATGCCCTTGGCCTTCTTGGCCACCTGGGCACACTGCTGGCTCATATTCAGCCGGCTGTCGACCAACACCCCCAGGTCCTTTTCCGCCGGGCACTTTCCAGCCACTCCCCCCCAAGCCTGTAGCGTTGCCTGGGGTTGCTGTGACCCAAGTGCAGGACCCAGCACTTGGCCTTGTTGAACCTCATACAATTGGCCTCAACCCATCGATCCAGCCTGTCCAGGTCCCGCTGTAGCGCCTGCCTGCCCTCCAGCAGATCAACACTCCCTCCCAATTTGGTGTCATCTGCAAACTTACTGAGGGTGCACTCGATCCCCTCATCCAGATCATTAATAAAGATATTGCCCTGTCACTGAAATTGCTACCTAAGAACAGAAGAATGATATTAAAGGTGTATAACAAAGAACAAGTTTCTGAACGTAGATACCTTCTAAAGAGGGAAATGAAAGTATTGCTGATCCCATTATAGGCAATACAAACAGGAAGGCATGCACATATCTTTCCTTCTTAGCCTTTATTTGTATACCTTTAAGCATAGAAACACTCGGAAATTTTTGAGTGTATAGGAACATCATGCCCTAATGTTAACTGTAATTAAATAAAGCTTTTGATAGTTAATTGTAATTGGGGCTTGATCTCTAGTTTCTGCAATCTAATCAAATAGCACTTGGCAAATTTAACAGTGCAGTGACATGTCTGGAAATGATAGGGAAATGATGGCAATGGTGGAAATTTCGAAATGATGCAGGGTCCCAGTTTCAGCCCGTGTGGAACTGAGTGCTATTCTGTTTTTCGCACAACTCTACCTTTAATGTCCTTCATGATTAACAAAAGGGCTTCTGCATTTGATGTCTCTCAGCAGAGAAAAGAGACTCAAATCTCTTTGAAGAAAGAGAAGAATAGCTTCTTTCTATTAAATATAGTCCCAAAACAGGAGTAGGTGCTAAGGAGGAGAACACTGTGACATTGTGACATTCAATAGCATGACATTGAATTGAGGCAGCATGATGAGATACAGCCCACATACACTGGTCATTGCCACTTTCGGAAAAGACAGTAGAAAAAGATTTCTAAGATGTATTTTCATCTCTCACACTCAAGAGAGAACAGCGATCTCGACACCCACATGGCTGACACAGAGCTGGGCGATGATTTAAAGAGACGACAATGAAATAACATTAACTCACACTGAGAAAATAAAATTACTTTTGAAAATGTCATGATTTGAAACAACTATATGTTGACTTATTTATTGGCATGAATCTATGCCTCCACATTTTGTAAATAAAATTAAAAGTGCTACAACGGAGACTGGTTTTAACCACTAGAACCTACTAATAATTTTAGACCCTGGGGCAAAGAAAACAATTTTTCAACAAAATATTCCTAAGACCTGCATGTGCTTTGCTGTAGCTTTTGCTTCTGTGGTCCTTTACATCTTTTTCTCATAATGAGCAAAAACGTAGTTGTTATAAACCAGATGTAGATTTTGTGGTCCAAAAAGATGAAGAGAGCCCACTGAATTGCACTGTCCCAGGAGAAGGCAAGTTCAAAACTGTCCTTCTCAAAATGTTCTTCAAGAATAAAGTTATTATAATCTGCTTCCCCCTTAGCATTTGCTCGGCTGTCATCTGCTGGCACGTTGAAAATGTCAGGCCTCAGCCCGCTCTACAGCTTTGCTCACAAATCTGCCAACGGCGCATGTGGAAGGAAGAGCTGCAACATCATAGAAGTCCTCTGTGCTATCGTATAGTGGTTTGCGCGTCTTTCACCCCTGCACCCCAGTTTGCTTTGTAGGGCAAGTGGGGTTCTGGTCCTTTCTTTGCCCTGTAGCAAGAGCTCCTTAACTGCTCGCTTTTAAGCAGTCGTCTACCACCTTTGCTGCTGCCACGTTATCAGGGCTGGAATGATGCAGCTGAATCAGGTCCCTGGAGCTTGGATAGAGAGCCGGGACTTACAGTGTCTACGTTGTTAATATGATTTCCCCAGCCTCAATTAGGTTTTGATCTAATGCAGTTGTTTCAAAGTCTCTTTACGAAATTGAAGTCTTTGTGTTCTCTGTAGCAAGCATTTTAGAAATAGGTTCAATCAAGTTTCAGTATAAAGCTGTAGGCACTACTAGAGACATTTCTGGTGCCCTAACGAGCTGCTCTGAGGCGTTTGCTCTGACCGGCCCCATGAGTGATCTGTGAACATCAGCATTTTATCGTTATCCCTAAATGCATTTGTAAATCCACTTTTTTCTTGGTCATGTTTCTATTTGCTAGTAACTCACCCTAATAGAACAAGGTGACTTTTAGATGTATTAAAACAGATTTGATTAAAACACTAGAAATATCCTCATAAAGCACAGAAGCTAGATACCCATTTTCCCCCTTAGAGCATGCTTGATAAAATGGGCCCAATGAAATCAATAGAATAATTTTCATCTACTTGGACAGACTAGGGGTGGGGACCTTTAATCACTGGTTAATCTTGGAAGATATAACACAACCTTACCTATGACATCACAACCTTAAAATGTAAGTACAGCGCATACTTCAAAGCATTTACAGGCGTACACTACCAGACATAGGACAAAAGAAAAGGAAAAAAAAAACCCACAATCTTCTTTCAAACTTCAGGCAAGTAAAAGCTCTTGTATTCTCATTTTGTTTGATTATAGTTTGTAACAGCACTAAGCATTTTATGCCAGGGGCAACAGCCTTATACAGCACTTGCTGTAGTCTCTGATTTCTTTCCTCTTGACCTCGGTTCATATTTGCAAGGTAGATACTTAAGGGACTGCTCATGTTCCCAAGCTATAAAGTGATGTCTGGTTTACAGCAAACATCCATCTGCCTTCAAAATGCTCACCATTATTCAGCAATATTCCCAATTATTAACTTAGGGCAAAGCTTCACGGCATTTTGGTTGCCCTACGGAACAGTGCTGCAAAATTGTTTTCCGAGGAGGATGCTTTCCCATTAGCGATGCCACTACATGCAATCAAGCCATCATTTAAACAAACCTTCCCTTGCAAAACTGGTGTTTGTATTCAGCATCTCTCAAGCTGTTACCGCTGTCACTGTGAAAATAACAAAATAAAAGTACTCTCGCTTAGTTGGATAGGGAAATAGAGAACGATGCCACAAGAGCAGGAGCGATGAATTGTAGGAGAGGAACTGCAAAACAGCTTTTAAAAGCCTGCTGGATTTGCCAAAAGGACAATCCCCGTGCATGCTCTACAGGAGAAAGGAGGACCTAGAGGATGCCTCCGAGAGGGACAGCGTGCTCTGAGGTTGTCCTTGTGCTACCTCAAATACCAAAGGCAGAGGTGGGGATCCACTTAGAGTTTGTCCGTGTCCATCCGCTTCTTGCCTCCCTCTTTAGCTAGAGGAGAAGCGTTCGAAGAGGGTGGGTGCACTACCATGCTGCCCTTAACACTTCAGGCTCGTGCCTGTACGGACACATCCGCCTCTCCGGAGTTCCAGCCAACTTGCTCCTGCTTCAGGATCAGCTCTCTGCTCGCATGATCTCTGAAACACGTCTTTCACTGATTTAAAATAATAAAGGATTTCTTTGCACCCAGTCTATTAAAAAAAGTTGCAAGAAACTCTGCAGATTTGGAAATTTCATCTAAAGAAGTAGTTTAAAGGCAGCTGAAATAAAAAAAAAATCCACATTTTGTCCCAAACAATTCTTTCAATATTGCTTTCAAATATATTACATTTTACAGCCAACCAGTATTACTTTATTTATATTCCATTAAAAATGGTATTCAAATTTAAACATCTGCAAGGTGTTAAGTATTCTCAGCAAAATTCTCAGTGAGCTCAACTCCCACCAGCTACAGATGGAGAGGAGGGGGCTGAGAAGTACATTACAAGAGTCATTCTTGAGTACGTTTAAATTAAATTCCATTTTGATAGGTGTTGTGATTTGGGGCCACAAAATCACACTCCATATTTAGAAAGCTGACTCTTACAGCAGCTAAAAGTTACACTTCAATCTCTCTTGAAGGTCTGCATTTCTCAAGTACTTTGACACTGTGTCTAGTTAAGGAGGTCCACAGTATAAAACCCACCATAAAATCAGGAGACCACAGTGTAAAGCCTATTCTCTGCTCCCTATAGGTTTGACTTGAACGCAAAGCAGCTTTCAGCTTTTGGAATCTAATGCGATCCTGTGCCAGTGAGGTGGGTTCTATGTGGGTGGTGCTTTGTGGACGCTTTGTGGATAATTAAGATTTATGCAGAACATAGACTGTTTCTTACTACAAGTCATTGCTTGGGGTTTTTATTGGCTGAATAACGATGTACTCCTGCTAGATTCAATTGGGCTTTTAGCCAAAATAAAATGTCAAAATAGATACAATCTTTTCTTTAACATGTTCTTGAAAAGCCATGAAAGCCATGTCTCAGAAAGAGTCCTGTATAGCTTAGAAGCTACTAAGTTAAAGGAAGAGTTGCTATATAACCTGAAAAACATATTAATTAAAAAAAAAAAAAAAGGAAAAGGAAAAGATCTTTTTCATCGACTGTTTAAACAGATAGGACCAATCTAGTCCAATCTAAGACTACAGCAGTTAGAATATTAACGATGTGAGCAACTGCATTAGGAAGACACATGTGTTTGGACTTAAACTGATTAAGACTGACAATTTTGAGTCACTGTAAACCATAAATCATAGCTACACATATTCCTCTCAGTGGTATTTTAACACTTACCAAGCATGGCATGATAGCAGAAACTTTAATATGCATTGTACAATACCTACACAACTGAGTCCTGATCCCTGCACGGGGAAGAAGGTTGCACTCATTAAAAAAATAACAGAACATGAGAGTCTATCTCGTAACATTTGTAGACAACTCCATGAGTTATCCTCAAGTTAGAAGATTTCTAGAGATCAAAGGATCACCAGGTATCAAAGCTTCTGATGTACAACAGAGGCTTAAAACACTAATCTACATTCTGAACATCAACACAAAGACACAGGAGCCAAACTGCACCGTCCTAGCTCTCAAGCTGCTTGCTCTAAGTTCACTTTCAGGAATTACTGAGCAGAAGTGGTTTGGGTTTGTTTTGGTTATAGGGTTTTTTTCGGTTTTAGGGTTTTTTTCAAAGAGTTTTTACTTCTTTATTTTTGTAAATCTTCGTATTGAATAAAATTACTTCACTGAAGTGAGAGCAGCATGAATTCAGAAAAAGGTGTACATAAAAAAACGCCTTCTCATTAATATTTTGCCTAGAACACTACTAATATATGATTAAAAACTTTTAAATTTAAAATTATTATGCACCACATGTTCAGATTCTAAGGGCATCTCAGAATCCAAGACAGCTTAAATAAATGTCGCACATATATCATTAAGTAAAAAAAAATCCACTGGCTATAAATCTCAAGATATGGATGAAATATGCTTTCTGTGATGATAGACAAGTAAGACATATTATAGTCAAGTCAAAGTTATCTCAACAGAACATCTAAAGGCTTTAATATTAGGCTTGAGGACATGGTTCAGTTCACCATAAGGGCAATAATAACGTGTTTGAAAGAGGCCACTAGAGAACCCAATGGGCTCATTTGCTGCTGCAGTATTTTATTTTCTTTTAGCAGAAAACATTTCATCATCAAAAATTACAAATATGAGACTTACTAAGTAACAAACACCAAAAAAAACCTGTCAGAGAACTCTGAATGTTTGGTAGTTGAGAGACGTAACCCAAGCTTGCTGAGCTTGTAGTTGCACCCTAGGGTCTATCCACAAACAGTCAGTCCAAGATAATTATTTTGATATTTTGAAAACCCCAAGTCTGTGAAAACAAGTGGCATCAACCATCTTGAAGAGCCATGCTTCAAGGCAACACTTGGGAAATAATATCTCAGCACATTTCCACTGATTTAATATTACTTCTCTGTTCGAATTACAGTAGAGCCCTCAAACTGCAAATGAGATTATAGCCAAATTATTCTCATTATTATAACAAACACACAGTGTGCCTTTGCTCCAAAGGGCTTAAAATCATATGTTGAGACGGCACAGAAAGAGGAAAACAAAGTAATATATCATCACGTTAACGATGCAGAATTGCAGCACAGGGAGTTCAAGTGCACTGCTTGGGTATCACGCAGATCTTTGTGCACCGATACCTTCATGCCTCAGACCTCCAGCTTAGTTCCCTTTTCTTTAAAGACATTACCTGTAGGAGCTTCAGAAGGACTGTGCCAGTGCAGGTTCCCCCCTTAAAGAGCAAATAATAAAGATAGACGATGTTAGTCATCTAAACCAGGTATTTTAATAATTTCCCTCATTTGTGGTTTGAAAGAGACTAATTAGGCTCTAAGAATCACAAAGGATTACAAGAGTATTTTTGCAACTCTAAATGATGGGTTTAAACAATTACTTAAAATTTCAGTTTTTGAAATACAATTTCCTTGGCATGTGTAGGATGGGAAAACAGATAGGAAAACAAACGTACAGTTCTAGCACATGGTTCATTAAATCTTAGGCTGAGCTCAAATTATTTTTCAAAGAAAAATGTCCATTACAGCATTACTTGTTAATTTTAGCTACTGAAGTGTTGTATTAAGAGCTACGATAGCAGCTCTGGGCAGAATGACAGTAATTGCCCGTACTGCAATAAAAGCACTGAATTAATCCCAGCATAACACATCAAGGAAAAATTAAGCATGGTGAAACAAAATTACTCTGTAATTTTTTTCAGACTTTATTTATTTGGATGTTCTTTCCTTGAGCAACTGATGATTTTTCTGCGCAGAGGAACTGATAAAAATCACACTGTGAAAAGAGCAGTGTCGGTTTGTGGCAAATTCTGTGGGCGCTCCCACTCGCCGTGCCCATGTTCTCTGTAACACGCGTCTTTTTCCTTCCACATACCAAAGACAGGCTTTCCATTTACCAGAAAAAGAAAAAAAAAAAAAAAAGAGATTTCTGCTCTTTAAACTCTTCCTTTGTTTGGAGGGGACGTGTCCAGTTCGCTTTTCCCACTAGCCCATGGCCAGAAGAGCAATACGTGTCCACACGTCAGGCCATAAAACGCGACTGACTGCACTTCAGGGGCTACTTAAACTACCGTCATGGATTCACTTCTGTATCTCAGGGGACAAAAACATAGTTCCTCGGCAATATAATGTTTGTTCACTTGTCTAAGCTCTTATATGAGATTCCCTATCACCATGGCATCTAAGTTTGAAAATTTGCTTTTTCAGAGTTTAGCCTATCAACAATTTGTATCACCTAAGTAATGTCCTTCTCTACTCCCCTCATTGCTTTGTGTTTTGGAGCATTTCCTCTATTAAAATATTTAATTTGCTAAGAAGTCTTCGGGGTTTTTTTCTTAAGCATCCACCTTCTATTGGCCATATGTTCATAGTCATAAAACTCCACAGTGGCCACTTTCTGCTCAGTTTAAATAAAATGAGCTCCTATTTCATCTGATTTCTCTACAAACTCAAAAAAACATTCATCTAGCAATCACACATCCTACCTACCTGTCTAAATAAAGGTTTAAGCCACGTTTTGACATTTTCTCTGTTCAGGTGTTTCAGCTGGTATTTTTGTCTTAGTCCACTTACGGAAATGGTTTAGATTTTTCTGAATCGCTTTTTGGTTTAGAGAGGAATTTTATTTACCTCAGATTTAGCATTATTTTCCCTCATATCTGCCATCCTGAAGATATAACTCTTCAATGACCTATGATGGCTTTCATATTGATTTTAAATCATGTTACTACTCTAGATCTTCAAAAAATTATCACATTTGAGGATACCCACATTACTACCCCGGGCTATGGGCATGAATAAGTTGTTCTTTTTGTTGAAATTACCTTCTTTTACACCCACAGTGTGTTACACGACTGAACCTTTGAAACACCTCAGTTTTGCTTCCAAACACAGCAGATCATCTCGATTCTCACTTTGAAGCCAGGCCTGTTCCCCTGGGCTCCATTCAAGTCATAATGAATTGGCACCTGATCTTCTCATCCCCGGCCTTTTAGCTTCTAATGACTTGCACGCTGCATTGCATTAAACCAAAATTTTCTAGTAATGGAGATCTTTTCTTAGTTTGTAAATCCCCAAAGCATTTAGAAGGTTTAAAAATAATTAAAAGCGTGATTGAAAGGAAAAGCAACCAATTATGAGCTCTGCAGCAACTTCAAAGGATGAGGAAATAAACCCTAGACTCCTAGGACAAAAATTTACATCATAATTCCTGGATATCCCCAAATTTAACAGTTACTGCTGAATGTCTTCTGGCCAACAAGAGTTTTCAAAAGTTCGAGCCTGATGTGTACTATATCCGTGCATGCAGCTGAAGGAAAGATAAATCTGAAGAGAAGGTTCAACTAGAGCAGATCTCAGGCAAAAATCCCTGGGATAGGAGGAGCGTGGTTCCAGCCACCTCTGATGAATCAGTTCTCCAACTAGTAAATGAAGGCCCAGATTGGTATCTAAATGCAGGAGCTATTTGCTTGTAATACACAGGTAGCTGACAGGAATAATTTTAGTAACTTTACATTTTTTTTTTTTTATAGCAGACATTTATCAACAGCCCATTTATCTGAATACCAAGTCAGGGAAAGGGGGGTGGGGGAGGATGGGGACGGGGACGGGACCAAACAAAACAAAACAAAACCACAAAACCACACAAACAAAAACCTCAACAAAATAAACTTTCAGAGAAAGCAAAATTATGTGGCATGATGATTAGGAAAGTACTTAATTTGCAGGAGATACGTCGACATCAACAAAAAGAGCAGTGACATCAGAAGCAGTGAGACCCTCATTAGTAACTAAGGAGAATTTTTGCACAAAAAGACAACAGAACCTCCTGGTGAAATGAGGGTGGCCCCAGGTCTTTCATCATTCTGGTTGTTTTCTGTACCATATGGTCAAAAATAATAAGCTTCTAAACTGACTCCTTATTAAGAGAAGAGTTTAGAGAAGCAGAGCGAGCTGCCTGGCCTTATGCAGAGAGTAGCCTCCAGGTTCCCTCTCCAGGTTCCTCCCTTCCCCAAGAGGGTTTCAGTAACAAAATCATTCTTTAGTTTATTTGCAGCAAAGCCTGATTCTTATAATTTTACATACAGACTCAGGCGTGTAAAACCTACTCTTTATGTCTGACTCTTGCAAGTAGCGAGGAAAAGGAAGAGATAATTATTGCGATTCCTTTATTTTAACCATTGGAAATGCTTAGGTGCTGGTAAGTAGTATAACGTGGAGAAAGAGATTTAAAGAGATTCGAAAGAGATTTAAAAGACCAGTTAATTGCTTATAGAGTTGAGAAGATCAACTGAGACAGGATTTACAGACCACAGGGATGCAAAGAAAACTAGAAATTGCAGCCGCTGAGATTGCCCCTGGTCTGTAACGTGTTTAGTGCTATTGGGGTAGACTAAGAATGTAGATTTGAACTCGTGCTTGCATGAAATATGGAGGTGAATGCTGAAGACAGCACACAATCACAGGCTTGCACATTTTTCGGAAAAATAAAAGGCAAAACACTAAAAAGAAGTGACACATAACTGTCCTATTACTAGTACTAGCCATAGAAAAATACCACAAATCATTATTCTTAATAACTGTTCCACATGAATGATTCCCCCATATTTCCTCGGACCATACCTCAAAGCACTCCTGTTCTAGGGTGAGGACAGGGGAGACACTGTTTGCTCTGTGATTCTTCCCTTGTGCCAAGATGCGGGTTTGTCCCTCAGAACAAGATCATTTTGCCCCAGCTCTCATGCAGATGTTACAAGCTGCATGAAATGAAAGAGCTATAATGTCTCAGTGTTAGTCCCAGAAGGTCAAAGCTTGCCTAGACCCCATACCTGCCCTTCTACAAACGTTTTCACAGAGAAGACAGCTGGAGGCCCTCATTCTGCTTTCTTTCATCTACCCAAGGAGGCAGAGGTCACCCTTTTTCCAAACTAGTCATGACTTTTAAGGCGACCTTATGATCAATGGAGGCCAACTCAACGTTCCATGCAGCCAGGCACTCTCCTTGAAAACAGAGACAGGTCCAGCTTCTCCCCCGAAGGCCTTGGCAGCTGGGGATTTTTATTCCTTACTGCATGCACTAACTTGTGAGCAACCAGCCAAAAGGTGAGACTGAGTCACGTCTGCACGCTGTGGTGTTCTGGCATTCAAAACAAATCTGATTGATTTCAGACAACTTCAAGGTCAGGACTTCTGACTTACTGACCTACTGAAGCTTAATCCAGAATTTTGGTTTTGTCCATTTTAGGTACCATAAGATGCAATCTCAGGAGAGTAGTTATGCAAAAAAGCCACAGGTAAATTCACACGTATGAAAATTAGATAAATTCTATATGGTCAAAACTAGCAATCTGTTTATCTGTATTCATCTACAGTCATCATGCTGACTACGGCACTTGACAGTCTGAATACAAAAGCTAATAATCTGAAATTCAGTTATATTCCAGAAAAAAGTCACAAGCAAGGATTTTATATCAGCCTGAAATGACAGAGAGAAGCCAAAACAGGTACACCAGTTGTTGAATAGATTTTTAAAAAAATACATAAATAAATAAATAAATTACAAGGGAATGACAAATAGCACGCATAATTGACTCAAGAATTCCCGATTTTTCCACCAAAATAAAATAAATGTCCTAATTCACTCTCTTTCTGATGTGACAAGAGTTGTAACAGATTTGAAATATAATGCAATTACTGTAACTAAAATTGTTATGCTCAAAATGGATGCTTCTAGTCAGCTGAAAGTTCTATATTTAAGTCTAATATTCTCTATGAGCAGTACATTGGGGATATATGACAACAAATTCATGAGTCTCTATATTAGCTTATTTGTTTTCATGTCAACACCATGCACACAGCAGAATTACAATTGCAAAATCACTTGGAATGAAAGAAATAATAGCTATTAATATCATTGCCCTCAAAATATATGGAAATTCTTTTTATGATTCTTATATAATCAATGCAATCTGATATGATGAAAGTGTAAAAATGCCAAATCCAATGTATAAACAATAATGTGCCCTCAAGTTAGTCAGCAGCTGAAACACGTGCTTATGTTTTGGAACATGACTGAGCTGAGCCCACACATTTCTGTTTTTAGCATGTCTGATTCCATCAGATATGTTCAAAGTTAAGTTTCTGGTTACATTCTGTACTGATAGCTGTAAAAACGACTGTACTGCAGCTTACAATATTTGTGTCACTTATACCAGGATAACTCAAGAGTAATTTCACCATGGTGCCTAAGTACCTTCACATCAAAATCTCATCCAGTAATTTTTTTGGTAGCAACAGACAAATCCAAAGCAAGACACGATGGCTGGGAGGCATATGGAATTCATACTGTAGCTATTTTTAATAACGACATTCACAGAATCATAGAATCGTTTAGGCTGGAAGAGAGCTTTAAGATCATCGAGTCCAGCCGTTAACCCAGCACTGCCAAGTCCACCACCATTAACCATCATCGACCATTGGAACAAATGACCAAAGAATATAACACGGATACCTTTCGGAAGTGTCTTCCCGCCAGGCACAGACTGCTTTACGCGGGTGTCACAAGGTAAAACCCCACACAGTTAAGCAGACGCAGCCCTAAGATGATCCCTCATAATTTGAAAACCATCCAGTCAGAGGATTGACACCACGTGAATCCACGTTTAACGAAAACACCGGGATGCACGGGGGTGCCTGCAGGATAGGTGGGGGAGCGTGAAGCCCAAGGCAGGAGTAGGTCCAGTCTCACCCTGAGGACACGAGGTCTTTCCCATCCCGTTCAGGACTGCTCAACGGCAAAAGGCAATACAAGCTTCGCAGGCCCAGATTGTCAGTTCAGGTAAATCGGCATATTTTTATTGGGGTAAATTCACAAAGATTCTGGGCAGTGAATTTTTTGTGCTTCCTAAGAAGAGGGTGTAGAATAAGTCTCTTTCTTCAGCTCCCTTTCCAGCATCCCCCTTTCTCTCCTCAGGACCTAGTTTTATTTGGCTTTTCTGCTCTTGAAGACCACTACGGTCTGGGCAGAACACCAACCGCCACCTCTTTCTTGCCAAATCTGACAGACACAACGTACAATGAGTTCACTGTTATGTTTCTCCTTGTTTATGGAAAGAATCAACTAGCTTGTTCCAACTTTTTTTCCTGAAAAACATGTCTTGAATATGTTTTCCATCCTGTACATTATGTCACTGAATTGAATTTTAAGGAAAGTTTATCATATAATTCAAATTCTCTGTACCATATTGTGTTTTATAGTATGGTCATGACTATGAAAATTATTAAAGTAGCAAAATCACAGATAAAAATTTGTAGAGATGACTTGGAAACACTATTAACATCAGAGAGGTTGTTGTGTTCTTGTCTCAGTAAAAACCACAAACATACACATCAATGAGGATTTAACACCAATATTTTTAAAAGTCAAATCAATTCAAATCAGTCTCTTTGTTTACAAGCAACTTTGGAAAAGCACCATAATGAATCGGTTCCCAGTGCCAGACGCCAGTTTCACAGATTGAGCAGCATTTTATAGCATTGCTCTGCCAAATTATCAGGGCTTGATCAACATGCAGCTTTGCAGATGTATAACATCATGGGGACCAGATGTTTGGAAGGAAAATACCTACTCTCTGCAGATGTCAAGCCTATCGCTCTGAAAGAAAGATCTTCCAACCAAATGCTCCTGATAGCAAAGCTGAAAGTACTTGACATTTTTTTCACATCTAGAGACACACAGGGAAAGGGCTGTAGGCAATCCCAGTTGTCCCAATCTAATTAACTTCTTGTCCTCCAGGCAAGAGCAAATCTGAGCAATTTGTTTCTGTGTGAACATTGGAACATTTATCCAGAGCTCACTTAAAGTGAGGTGAAGTTATTCCACAGATATAGTGGACTCTGGTTCAGGTTCTATTAAAAAGCCTCTCTAAGTGGGTAACATCACTTTACAAAATCTCTTCATTCCCTTGAATTTCTTACCATGGTCCAGATACAGCATTAGCCAATGACTGACTACCAGTGGACTGTTAAGTGATATATTTTCAGATATGTAGCACATCAATAATATATTTCTCTTTAAAACATATTTTTATACATGCATGTATATATTTAAAGCTATACCACGGAATCTTTATTATTGAATTCAAATGTGCAATGTAACTTTACGGAAGCATGTATTTTCCCTGGGATTTATCAATTGTTAAAGCAGCAAGGAGAAGTAAATTTACTTTAGGAATAAATTTTAGCTCTTGAACACTTCCCAAAACACAAGAGTTAAATAGCTATCCTCTGACTGCTATGCTGGTGGTATTGTTTAAAATAATCTCAGTTCATGCTAAATTTATTTGCAAGTGTATATGAATTTTTACAACACTTCCTCTTCCCTGTATTTTAAGCATTGAAAAATATGCTCATCTAATGGATATCGTGAAACTAATAGACTCCTGGTTCTTCTTTCATGAAGACAGGTTTATATTAAGGGAGTTTCTGGACCATCAAAGGTGACCAAATTGTTTGCCAATAAAGAAGGCTTGAACCAAAAGGTCAGCAAAAGTGTTCATCAAGTTGGTGGCATCCAACTGGGCTCGTGCGCTGGGCGTACAGCAGCATCTGAGAGCAAGAGTAATGTTGTCTTTAGCACTTTGGCTACCGGCTTCCCTCCTCCCGCTGCTGCAGATTCAGCTTAGGCTGCAGCCTCTATGCCCACGCAGCCTCGGCAGCAAACAAACGATCCACGCAGCAGGGGATCCATGCCTGAACCACCGCAATTCAGCCAGAGCACCGCAGGCTGGTTAACCGCCACTTCGACAACGCATCTGCAAAGGTTAGCTCGTCCCTTTGGGCCACTTCATTTGTTAATTTAGTTTTGATGCAGGTGGACTGATGAGCATTTGATACAAGAGGTAACAGCTTTGAGCCGTGACATTCAGATCTAAACTTCTCAAGGTTTAAAAACAGGTGGTAAGATTCATGTTCTGGTATAAACTTGTCTTTAAATACAAGCTACTAAGACTGGAGCGATGATTTTTCCAAGCTGCCAGTGTTCAATACTTTCTGATCAGGTTCTTCTAGATATTCCGTGCATGGAGGGTGTAATGTTTCATATCAGATTTACTTATTTGATTATATTTGATGTTACATGGGATTTTTGTTTAGCAGAGTGGTACCGCAATATACTGAAATCACACTACAAGTGTAAGTTAGCAAAACATAGCAACTGCAATACACAGTTCAATCACAATACCAACCTGAACCCTATTACCAGTCTCTATAATATGCTCACCAGCACAACACTGGCTGTCCCCAGGAAGGAATACATGAGTTTAAACCAACTCAAGTCCAAGCCTCTCTTCAAAATTCTTTTGTTTAGTTTTTATACTCTGTGTTGGACTGAGCCACGCATACATTCACACCACCAGTTGATCCACTCAACTGACATAGCTGTTTATCTAAAACAAAGGCCACCCTCCAGTCCCCTTTGTGTTGAAATAAAGTCAGGCTTATTTGCAACAGCCGTGGTCAGTCACACCCTACATTATTCTGAGGTTTATGGCCACATCGCCCTTGCCCATCTCCTCTGAGCCTTCTTCCATTGGAGGGGTTTCTTGATCAATCACACAAGCCAGGTCTCTGGTACCCAACTTGCCAGGCTAAGCTTGACGGTCCTTCCAAATTAGGTGGCAGATTTTAGATGCATGCGATGTATTACAGCACACTGCCAGAATGCCTGGCCTACCTGCACAGTGTATAAATCTATAAGGACCAAAATGGTGCTTTTAAACAATGGGTCATACTTATTCAAGAGTGACTGTACACATCAACTTTAATTTGTCTACAGTAGAACACTATCAATAATTGGTGTATTTTACAGCCCTACAGTCCTCTCTAAAGCTCTGCGTTTCAGTGTCTCATCCATCTCAGATGGGTGTCAGGAGAGCTTTCAAAGGTCTGCAATGCCTCTGCGAACGCTGGCACTTACTTGTCCAGATGTGCAGATGGCCATTTACTGAAACCAAATTATTATGTACATTTTCATTCATTTTTGTGATGCTGTTAGGCAAAATTGTAGCATTTTCTAATGGACTGGATAATCACCCCTTGGAGGTAAAGCTCCTTGCCCTTCTGCAGTAATGAAAAGCAGTGGAGTTTCCAAACCTGCCTACAGTGATTACTGGAAAAAAAAAAAAATCTCAAGGTTTATTTAGCATCTGTCAAATCTCCATCTTGCATGCAACTTACAAAAACCTGACAGAAATCAATCTTCTATATCTGTTCTCTTGATTATTAGCCTTTGACATATGGCTGATAAATGTGGGATAGTAGCCAAGGGGAGCTGAAATCACTGTCTCCTTCCCTAATAAAATATATTTTCCAGTGCTTTTTACATAGATCAAGGAAATGAATTCAGTTATATGTTACAATAATATTTTGCTTGCACAAAGGAGTGCGATAACTGTTGCATCTTTGAAGGTCAGATTTCCCTGAGACTTACAGCCACGCAGAAGAAAACATCCTAGACAACTCCTTCCTTCTAAAGACACAGTATAAGACAACATTGATTTTTCTTAATCAACTACTTACGCAGGTAGGATTATGTGTGGACAAGATACACAGAAAGTGGATTTAAGAAGGCTTATGTGAATTAATTTGAAAGTGTTTCAGTTAAAAAAAAAAAAAAATCTCTTTCTCTTTCCCCCTTTTCCCACACTGCCGTCTCTGCTGTCAGAATCTTGTCCTGCAGGAAATATCTGGAACATTGCGATATTTTTGTGAACACTGTATCATGTGGCAGAAAAATCCCTGTTGGATTAGGGAACCTTGCATAAGTATCAGTGGGTTTTATATTATGATATATAGCTATAGTAGCACCTAGAAATACCAATCATAGTCAAAGTCCTCCTGCATGTAAAGTTCTTGGCAGTCTGCACACAACCTATAAGAGACAATCACAGCTGTGGAGAACTTAGAATGACAATCAAAACAGAGCCTATTGGGGGAGGGGGAAGAGTTGGAAATATTATCGTTCCCATTTACATACGGGCCATAAAGACCAGGGGTTAGATGGCATAAAGAAGCTAGGCACATTCAAGTAGGGTTCCTGCAACATAAAATGTTTTGGCGTCAGTTTATCTTTCAGTGCTTCAGTTGAGGTCACTTAGAAATTTATGGCTAAGTCAAAAAGAGGACCCAGCTTGTCCCCAACCCAGCCGTACTTCAGCCTTTTTGAGCTGTCAGTTACCTCTGATAATTTTGGTTGTGTTAACTGTAGGAAGCCAGAAAGGATTCACTGGTTGACTAAATGTTCTGTAAGGGTAAGAGCTACTCTTTAAGTGCTTCTGCACCTTCACTCCTACTACTCTTTCTCTCCATGCTACGCAATGGCACCCAGAAGGGATCTCCATTAATACGTTACAACTGATATGACTGAAAACGGCCTTCCCGTTCCAGGAGGACTACAAGAAGACTGTAAGACAATGCAATATGCTCATCCAAAAAAAAACCTGCAAACATAGAAAGTTCCTTGGAAGACTTTGTAAGACAACCTCACTTGGTAATCGTCATCTTCATAGATTTGACAGTCATCTTAAGAAAAATGTCAATTAATTTACCAGTTTTTGCCAGATTGAAAAGCATGCTCAAAACTTAAAAGGCAATTATTAGTTTTCTAGCTCTCAAAGAAATAATGCTAATGCAATTTCTTCCAAAACAGGAGTTCAGTGAGTAGGGCTATGCTACTGAAAACAAAATTGAGACTCAGCAGCAGTTCTACTAAAGTAATAAAGATTACTAAGAAAAAAAAACACCCTGAAGGCCAAAAAGATTTCACCTAAATACTGTTTCACACTTTTTAGTAGGAAAGAAAAGAAGCAGGAATCTTGAAACCAATTCATATCGTTAATACCATTTTTTTGGTCCCAACAACGAAACATGAATTTAAGTGATAAAGCCGGTAAGGTTTAATGTGGGAATTCAAAACAGATTAAGCACATTTACACTCATTTATCACGTACAGGTAGATAACAAATGGAATATAGGCCATCAAGTCAGAAAATACCGTCATGAAACCTAAAAGAAAGCCAGGAATTTCATCTCATTATAACGTCTCTTAGAGACTGTAGATTTCTGAGGTCAGTTCTATCTTTATATTTACCCTACTCACATTACTTCATTAGAAATAACAAGTAACCAGCAACATTCCTCAAACACGTGGAAGATTCACAGATCTAGTATCTAGTAAAAGACCAACAGAAAGTTGGGGCAAGATCCAGGTAGGTACCAACCTTTCTCTATCTCTGGCCCTTCATTTCCCTGGATAGGAACCACAGGCAAGAAGGGAGCTGCGGTGTGCTCCAGCAGGTCTTCAGAGCATCCAGATTGGAGATATGGAGAGTGATATAAAGTGAACTTGCCCTTCACTTTAGGTGCAGCTTTGTGACATTATTGGCTATTTAGAAGCATCTGTAAATGAGAATTTTGAGTTGTGTGCTCAGTAGAAATACTGTCTTACTTTCAGGAGTCACGTTTTCTCTCGGGAACTCTTCAAATGAGAATTCCCAAAAGATGTTTGGAAAGAGAATGGAGCGCATCCAAGTTTTGCGACAAGTCACTTAAACCTCTCTCGGCCAGCGCGTTCAGCCTCTGCTTCCCTGTAGGTAGTGTTAAGGTACTGGCAGCCTAGTTTAATAAAGATTGGATTCATTTTGGGAGCGGTTCTTTTTTTCCCCACTACTATCATTTTGTTGTCAGAGAGAATTTATTTCTTGCTAGTTCAACTGTTTTGGAGAAGCTGGATCTCAAAAGCAACACAAGCAATTGCAGGACAAGTTTTCCCTAAGTACCCAGCCAATTTGCTTTAGATTCCTTTTAAAAGTACTATTTTAGAGGTGGAAAGGATAGTTAATTCTTCGTGTGTGCTGTTCTATTGAGACAATCAACCAGGGATTATTACTGTGAACTGAGTCAGTATTTTTTAATAATATTTGCCAGTGAGGAATTCTGCTGAGACCCATTCACTCATTTCACACTGGCGGAGCCTAAATTGTAACAATATCCACCCACTAGTAAACCAGGTTTAAACTTACTAGGGTTGGGAGGGAGTGTAGTCTCCCTGCTGAAAGTGAGTGGCATGACACAAGCACATAAGGTCACGAGATCTCATTATGTCATATCAATGAAGTGTTTTTTCACCGCACATATTCATACTGTGGCTGTATGCATCCCTATAGATGGCATCAGTTCCATTGACTAACGTACCGTTAATCTTTCGAGACATTTTAACTGCCTCTTAAGTGTGTATATTTGAAGTGAAAGCATCAAGGCTTATAAGTGAATGTCAAAATCTTCCAGATTCGAAGTGCCTTTGGAGGGTATTCCATTCGGACACTGGTAAGTAGAATTGCAAGCGAAGTGATTTTTCTGTATCCCTGCCACACGGCCGTCCCGAGGTCAGCCCTGCAGAGACAGCAAGAAGCTGCTGATACGGACCAGCTGACAAGCTTGCTTTCAAGCCAGGTCTGTACCTTTCATCACAGAAGATATCACCAAGAGCTAACCTAGAAAGTATATATAAAAGCATAGGCAACTCTACAAGCAGTAATTCAAACCACTTCTAAAAACGAGTAATGTACATTAGAAGTATCAAAGTAGGAAGAAATTTAGGGATTAGAACTTGCTATCAGGAATTAATATTAGGAAACAAGCAAAAGTACTCTGGCAGTCATGCTCAATGCTCTGTCAGCTGAAGAAAAGGTACATTGTTTCTAAAAACCTTTAAGGAAACTGCATTCCCATTTACTACAATTAACAGAATTTGAAAAATTGTAATTATCAAAATATCCAGTGCCAGAAACAGGTTCACTTGACCTCAAGTTCAACAGCCATCCTTCTGTTTGAAAGCTCCTGGGAAGTTTAATTTTTTCGAATCAGTTTATATAAATGTAACTAAATAATTCTACCGAGAATACACTATTAGGATGTGACATAACAGTAATCATTTGCATTTCTTGAGTGTTATTTGCATTTGTACGAGAACAATAAGTAACAAGAAGGTGTTGAAACAGATTTTGTTTATTTTAAAGCAGATTTTGGTTATGCTAAATTCAGGTCTCTGCAGGTTGCACCTTATCTAACACCAACGGGTTATCTTCACAGAATGACAGACTGGTGGGGGTTGGAGGGGACCTCTGGAGGCCAGCTTTGCCCAACCCCCCTGCTCAAGCAGGGCCACCTCGAGGCATTTGCCCAGGACCACGCGCAGATGGCTTTTTAATATCTCCAAGGACGGAGTGTTTGTTTGTTTGTTTTTCCCCACATCTCAGTTACAGACATATAATTTGAGAACATGTGAATATAGACCATCACCTTCCAGGTGCATATTAAAATACCCCAAACCAGAATTGCACCGTTTGTTCCAATGTGATTGGCCAAAGATAGGTCTGCTAGATCCTAATCGCCCAGCTACAGCAAAATTAACCGATTATGACTACTGCTTTTGCAGTTTCAGGTGTAGAATATCTCATGATAGGTAAAATCAGTCTGGAAGAAAACATATCTTATGCAAACATTCATCCAAAAATAATAAGTGATCCCAATGTTTTCTGAGATTCTAAAATTTCTTTCATGGCAATTTACCAGTCTGACAGTATATATCATATCATGGTTCCCAGATATCAGCAATAGCACAATGTTACAAAACTGCTTTCACCCCTCTCCCTATGCTGTCCTGCATGGTGTTGGTCCAGCCACCCTTTTCCTCTGCATCCGCATCCCATCTCCCTCAGTCTCTACCCTGGCTTGGCACAGGGCTCACTCAACATCTCCATTCCAAGGGCTGAGAGGAAGAGGAGGTGGAGGCAAACCTCACTTCTCCATCCCGCAGCCATCCTCCCCGTCTCAGGAAAGCGCCAGGGTAGGGCATGCACCTGCCCGTCTGGTGAAGGATCAGGAGATCTGCGGAGCTGGAGGAGAAGGGCAGGGGGAAGGAGTTGAGGTGCAGCAGAAGTCCTGGAGACAGGGTGGAGAAAGGGCAGGCGCCCAGCAGCATCTTCCACTGCAATCTCCATCTTGAAAGCAAGTTCCTCAGCAGTATAACCCAGCTTCCAGCAACAGGGGATGAGTTAAGTGAGAGAAGAAACCCTAACTATAACCTCCTGCATAGCCCTCTATCCCTATAGATTCCCCATCCAAAAAGGCATAATATTACTGTGACGCTTGGTGGGGATTTTATCATCACTATAACATCAGATTCAAATGGATTTGCTTTATTTCATCCTCTACTTCCTCTGCACCAGAAGTAAAACTGCCAGAAGATATTGAAAGGATTACTCGGATGCTGTTACTACTCCTGCTGAAACCAGAAATTCCAGAACTTTCTAATTCATGGCTGCAGTTTGGCAGCTGCATTCCTTACTTCAGTTTGTCTTCACAGTCAGAATTGAAGCAGAATGACAAAATTTGTTCTGTTTGAAATTTAGTATTAAACCCAAAGCTTAATAAATAAGTTTTGGGTTTGGTCTGAATGTTTTGTGACTGTTTCTACTTATTCTATAATTTATGAAAACAAAATAAATGTCAAAACAAAAGAAACATTGAAAATAAAAAAAAAATGAAAACAGAATATTTCCACTTTTTTCTACAATATGATTTATCAATGTCACTCCCAGAGATTGCTCAGCTGAGTAAATTGGCTCTTCCCAAAGAGGAAGGGGAAGATGATTATAAAAACAAAGCAAAACAAAACAAAAAACCAACCAACACAACACACATGGAAACTGTGGTAGCAGCATTCATTAATTTTTAAAGCAATGATAAAAAATGCAAATAACTTCTTTCATGTATATTCTCTGCTGGAATTCAGCAATGTTTCCCTGACATGGGACCCGACTCAGGAATGGACACTACTTCAGCAAAACACTTCTAAGTATTTTTTCTTTTCACGTGCTTAAATAAAGGTGTTATTGAGTACAATTTCAGTAACTTTCTGTTTGAAGTTACACAGTGAAATTCACTTAAGGAGTAAAGTTCAGTACCACACACTTAAATCCAGAAGGAAAATCAAACCAAAATACACTTATCTGGTAAAACATTAAACAATCAGAAAGTCACATCTTCATTCTATCACCTCATCTTCTCCCACCTTCAAGATGGAAAGAGAACAATAATTCAATCTAATTACATTTTTTTTAAATAATGTGCTTAACAGCACAAGTTAGCTTGTAAATGATTTAGGAATTCTGAAGTGGCAAAGTGGTCTTTTCACTTTTTATCTGTCTGCGATAAATTGAATGCTGATTTTGCAGGGGAAAAATACAGAGCAACGTCACTCGATACAGACCTTCTTTCAGGTACGTACTTGCAGGCTCAGTGCCAACCTAATTAAAAACAAGGTAGAAACAGTGCGTTTCATGATGTAGACTGACATGTCCTTTCTACACGGCCAGTTGAGGATCACCTTTCTCCACCTACTGAACTGTGAAACTTTTTATAGTTCAAGAGAAAAAAGGAAAATACAGTTTTAACATTTAAAATAAACTCTTATTAACTTAGAACCACAGTGTGCCTTTATATTAATGAGCATCCTGAGCTCAAACATCGTTCAAACGTTTTGGCATTCATTAATTCATCGCACAATTAATTACATGCAATAGTTTCCGTACCTGCTCTTATATAGCTTCACTTTACAAAATACTCTAAGTTTATTCATCTGCGTATACTGTCTGCATGTTTGGAAACACAATATACAGCACCAAATACCATGCATTAACCTCATCACTGTGACTGCTCTTAGGCTGCTGCCAAATTAACCCTGGTGCCAGCATATAGACTTCTAATATTGAATGTTCCCTCCTCATCAAAATGTATAAATGAGATGAAAAAAAAATCTTTTTCCTTTTCTGTAAACAAGTATTGGACCTTGCACGATACTAGAGAGACAGATAGCAATTTTCTGCAAATAATAAGGACCAGCTTTCAGTTGGTGTAACTCAGTGTAACACAAGTGAAACCATGGTAATTAAATCTGTTGGTAGGGGGAAGGATCTGCTCCATAAATTCCACAACGTCTCTTGCTTGATAAATAAACTAAAATAATAACAATCATGTGACGGAATAGCAATTTACACTTGCCTTTTCACAGCACTTTACACACAGTAATTGCTTCTCTGCAATGGTTCATCACCTTCATTGTAACAGCAACAGCCATCACTTCCAGCACCCGCCCTCTATCTTCCTAAAAAAGGATGTGCACCACGAACACCACTGAGCTCTCCAATTAATCATGACAATTAATCATGAAACTCGGCACTTTTGTAATAGCTTTCATCTCCACGGCGCCTTGTAAATGTGCCCTAAACACAAGAACGGTGCATTGAGCTAGATGAGCAGTAATTATTATCCTCCGTTTACGGCTAAATCGGAGTTCTGCCAGGAGAGCTCTGTACGGGACCCTGCTTCCTCTCCATCCTCAACCCAGCCCACCCAAGACCACGTCCTGCAATAGCTTAACCCTCCTATATCTATATATATTGTCTATATTCATCCCCACAGAAAGTATTCCGGGCAAATGGATATGCCCTACATTTTTCCAAAGGTTTGTTTTGGGTTTTTTTTCCCAGTTTAACAACCCCTAAGCAAACGCCTCTTTAGCTATTCGTACCAGTTCCTAATGTACCTCATCACTTCAGGTTAGAAATAGCCTCTTCTTATCAAAATGACAGCTTTCTGCTGGAATACACTGGATGTCTTACGGAAAACAGCAAGACCCTGAGAAAGCACTTGTTAAAAAAATTAACAAAAGTAAAGCCGTTGCACTATGAAAAAGGTGCTGCAGCAAATAAGAGACAGAAGTTCATTGTCCAGAACTGAGAGAAACTTCCAAGGTTCCTTCTAGGCCTCAGCATGAAGGACAGCTTTTGATTAACAAATACAATTTCAGAAGACAATATTTTGTTTCAATAGAAGTTTCCTACTGGAAAATGTCAATATTGACAATTTTAAAAAAAAAAAAATCCAAATTAGAAGGTGCAAAAGGATTTTTGTTTCACTTTGTCGAAGTGCACGTCGTTTCCTGGATTTTTAGGATCTCCACTCCACAGCCAAGTCTGCTCTACTGTCCCTACTCTGCCCCAAGAAAAAGGAAATATAAGAAAATTGGCTTGTGGATTCCCCCTAAATTTTTCATATGTTTTGAAAAACCCTTTTGTCTCTTTTTTCCAAAATAGGAAAGACAAGATAAATAAATAAATAAATAAATAAAAATTACATTTTCAAAAAAAAAAGAAAAAATATTAAAGCAAAAGAATGAATCCTGAAACAAAATCAAATAACTGAGAATTAAGAGCTTGCCACTGCACTGAAAAGGCCCTGCTTCATCCTCAGCGGGTCCGATTCTGTGACACCATCTCTGACCCCAGCTTGAGCTGCCCAAGCTCGTTCTTTTGACTTGCCACAAGACGTGGCTGCCTCCTCCTGCCCACACACCGCGGGTGCACAGACTTGCAGACCAGACATGTGGTGCATGTATAATTTTTAGCTTATTAATTACCTTGCAGTAATTAATTAAAAATTTCATCTCAAGCTGCTGACTTGCATTTCTCTGGTTAAGTGAGGTCAAAAGATTCAGAAATTGGAGTGATATTCTCCCAGACCAGCTGGCTTGCTGAACGTATACAATCCTATAGCCTTTCAATAGCAGTTCCTACTCAAGAGACTGACAAGCTGGGAAAGAGAAAACCTGTGAAGATCTGCTATTTGTACAGCCCAATATTTTTGATGCCTGATGGTAAGCACAGAAAAAGTCTCAAGAAAGAAGTTCAATGTGAATTTAATGGAATATAAAGTCTATCAACCTAGAAATAGCTCTAGGAGTCAGTATGCTTCAGACTTCTTTCCAAGACCTAGTTCTTCACTGGCTTCCCCCCGGCTGCTGGGTATTTATGATGTACTCTTCTTCTCAACCAGCTGTAATTTTTTGTTTGCCCCACACGGCCTTTGGGGAGAAAATGAAGGGGGGTGGGGGGAAAGCAAGGCTCTGAATTGCTCCATCTTTCCTTCCTTGTTGTCAGTCTCTTGCAGCAAGGCATTCATAGTCTTTCTAAGAGTTACTCGCCCATCTCAAGCCTTCATACATATTTCTCCCAATAAAACACATGCTGATGGGTAAACTGATACCAAACTGACGTTGTTTGGATCCAGTCACTGCACCACTAACACTGAGCTCGATACCAGGCATTATCATAGAATCATAGAACGGTTTGGGTTGGACGGGACCTTTAAAGCCCATCCAATCCAACCCCCCTGCCATGAGGAGGATCATCCTCAACTAGGTCAGGTTGACCAGAGCCCCGTCCAGCCTGACCTGGAATGTTTCCAGGGATGGGGCATCTCCCACCTCTCTGGGCAACCTGTGCCAGCGCTTCACCACCCTCAGTGTGAAAAACTTCTTCCTTATATCTAGTCTAAATCTCTCCGCCTTTAGTTTCAAACCATTACCCCTTGTCCTATCACAACTGGCCCTGCTAAAAAGTTTTTCCCCATCTTTCCTATAAGCCCCCTTTAAGTACTGAAAGGCTGCAATGAGGTCTCCCCGGAGCCTTATAAGGCAGCGTGACATGTTCAAAGTACAAAAAGCCTCTGAAATGCAATCATATTCCACGTGTGACTTCCTCTCTTCCTCACCTTTTTGACAGTATGCTATTTCTCTGCTTTCCCCAATAAAATCCCATCCAAAGCTTAGCTTCTCCATGTCTCATTGAAACACCTCAACTTTCCTCCCAACTTCAGAACAAAATTCTTATGTGCAGAGTCACAAAAAACAATGAGAAAAAAGTCGGGCAAGGGAAAGAACTAAACGTTTTGGAAAAGGAAATGTTTGTTTCAAAAGAAGACGGGTGTTGTCCTCAGCACAAACACCAGATTAAAAGTGGCAGCAGCCACTAAACATGAAATAGAGAATACAGAAATTTATAGTGATCTGGAAACTTTAATGGGCAGAGAAGGAAAGGGGAACAAAGCAATAATATTTTAGACACAAGACGCCTGGTAGAAAGCAATAAGCAATCACATTTCATACTGGGGGGTCTAGGAAGAAGACAGTGCCAGATGCTACAGTGTGAAATGGAAAATGAAGTATGGGGAAAAGCACACTAAAATGTACCGTGCTGAAATATATGTGAATATCCAGATATATATATAAGGAAGAACTTTTTCACAATGAGAGTGGTGAAGCACTGGAACAGGTTGCACAGAGAGGTGGTAGAAGCCCCATCCCTGGAAACATTCCAGGTCAGGCTGGACGGGGCTCTGGGCAACCTGATCTAGTTGAGGATGTCCCTGCTTATTGCAGCGGGGTTGGACTAGATGGCCTTGAAAGGTCACTTCCAACCCAAACTATTTCATGGTTCTATGATATGTTCTTGCTAAAAGGTTGAGTGTTGCTGCAGAGTTGAAGATAGTAGCTGAAACAAAGCTTTTTATGGATAAAATGTATTTTGGTTGTCTGCATTTGTATGTATTATTCTGTCCACTGTGGCGTCCTGCAGCTGGGGGGCAATAACTCCATGTGGCAGTACAGACTGGGGACAGACTGGCTGGAAAGCAGCTCTTCAGAGAAGGACCTGGGGTGTCCTGGTGGACAACAACTTGAATGTGAGCCAGCAATATGCCCTTGCAGCAAAGAAGGCCAACAGCATCCTGGGCTGTATTAAGATGACCATCACCAGCAGGTCAAGGGAGGTGATCCTTCCCCTCTACTCAGCGCTGTTGAGACGCATCTGGAGTGGTGGGTTCAGTTCTGGGCTCTCCAGTGCAAGAGAGACATGGACAGACTGGAGCGAGTCCAGCAAAGGCCATAAACATGACAAAGGGATTGAAGCATCTGAGATATGAGGAGAGGCTGAGAGAGCTGGGACTGTTCAGCCCGGTGCCTCATGATGGGTTTTATCCATGGGAGGGAATAAAGAAGACAGAGCCAGACTCTTCTCAGTGGTGCCCAGTGAGAGAACAAGAGGCAATGGGCACATTTTGAAATACAGGAAATTCCACTTAAACATAAAAAAACACATTTTCACTGTGACGGTGGTGAACACTGGCACAGGGTGCCCAGAGGTGGTGTGGAGACTCCATCCGTGGAGATGTACAAAACCCGACTGGACGCAGTCCTGACCTAGGTGCGTTCACTGACTTTGCCCTGTGCAGGGGAGTCAGACTGGGTGACGTGCAGAGGTGCCTCCCCACCTTGGCCGTTCTGTGGGTTTGTGGCTTTTGCTGTTATCCGAGTACCCCAATAGAAGGCCCAGAGTCACCAGTTAGAAAAGCTCTTGAGCAAACATGTAACGGTAATAGTCATTTAACACAAGCAGTGCATTTGACACCTGATGCTCTAGGAGCCTCAATCAAAGCCTAGAGAATTAAACTGAAGTATCTCTTTTGACTTTATAAGGAATAAATAGTGAACAACTCTGCCAGAGGAGCAAGCCTGCGCACACATTGCATACTAAACATGCAAGGTCCGTCACTGTCAATGAGCATGCTCATGTCCTTACTAATATGTGCCACAAATTACAGCTGATCAAACAAAGCCCTGTAGATAAATGGCTTAATAATTCCTTAATCATATTTAACAAAGCCTTAAAAACTCAAGAAGAAAAAAAAAAAAGTCTAAAGGGATTTGACAGAATGGCAAAGTGATAATGAACATTACAAACTGCAGCAGGACTTGTAGCAGAGCAGCTTGCAGACACGTTCCTGTCTTCCAAGATTTTCTTTTAAGTTTAATGCCCTACATACCTAGATCGAGAGAGAAATACTGAAATTAAATGACCAAAAACTTTGGTTCAACATCCAAGCCTTTAAGAATGCTTCACTGGGAATTACCTCTGAGGATCTGGTCCCCATTTACTATTCTCATTTAAGAGAATGAATTAGAGGTAACGAAACTAGTGGAAATGAACCACATTCAGGAGGCTTCATTCCACTCCAGCGCAGTAACGTGTCCCCTTCAGGGGCCAAAGTCCTCCCTAGGGTACGAGGACAGAACTACTGCAATTTGAAGTACATATTTATAAATGAATCTAAGAGTGGCCATGGGACCTAAAACCCTGTTGTAGCACTAAAACGAAGAGCAGAGATAGAAGTCTCTCCTGACGAGTTTGCAACCTAGTCTATGAGAATTAAATGCGTTCTCTGAATATTGGAAAATCTCAAGGTCATCAGTCTCCATGTATATTCAGAGTATGTAACACGGGATAAGGAGGGCACTGATGGAGCGTGCTCTTAGACTTTGAGGTTTGACAGCACTCAGAGAGCAACTGGGATCAGGCAAAATTAGAGTCGTCTTGGGACTGCTCTGGCTGTTTTTCAGGTCAAAGCATCTGTGGATGTGTGAAAAAGTCATCTTTGGATCAACCATATGAATAGAAAACTCCTGATCCACTGGTGTATAAAATGAGCAGTGGCAAGGTTTTTTTTAAATTATAATAAATGAAAATGACTTTATCTTTGCCCGTAATTTAAACTTCAGAGGGAATAGAGTTTTGTTACTATCTAAAGTGCTCTGCTCACTCATATAATGTTTTTTCCTAGAGAGAATGGTGATCCTTTCACTTACAGCTTTCCAGAGATTAAAAGCGAACACAAAAATTCAGCTGTACATCCTGTTCCCTTGGTTGCTTCTAGTGGCTTTTGGAAGGGTCTTTAGAAAAAATCCCAACTTTTTATGACATTTTTGGTTGGCTTTATCAGTAACAGTAATGGGTTTTGCCTTTGATACTGCACGTATATTGTATATGCAGAACAGGTCAGATAGCTGTTAACTTACTTCCAGTTACTCAATTGTAAGATCTTAAAAGGTCTAAACAGTGAGGACTTGGCACTATTCTTCAGACAATAATATATAAGGAAGTAAAAAGGAAGTAAGTAAAAGTATCTGGACTGTGAGGACACTAAAGCTAATGCAGAAAATGAGAATGTGCCATTCATCAAAAAAAACATTCGCGTTTTTTTATTATCACTATTATTACTGTTGTTGTTATTACTACTACTATTACAAAAATGAAAGGTAGTTACAATGTAAAACACATTTTCTTACTCAGCCTTTTGTCGTAGAAGTAACATTTAATAATACTAACCCATCGGGCAATATCACTAGCCATACGCCATGCCAGGTAATTTAAGGCCTAACTTGTGGCACTGGTAGGTTAATTATTTCAGTGAAATGCGTTTTATTTCTCCATTTTTTGTGCATTCTGCGCCTTGGTAGCACGTCAAACCTTGGCAAAGCAACATTAGGGGTATCTACAGAGCAAAACCAAACGAAGAAAGAAAACCTCTCACAGCAGCATATCTTAACTGAAAGAAAATAACTACTACAACAAACAAGAGAGGCAAGAAGAGTTATGGCATGGGGGTTCTTGTCTGTACAACGTGCCCTGTTGTTGAGAAAATCCAGTCCCTGTGGAAGTGAAATTAAGGAGTTTCAAAAGAATCTATTTTCCATTTCAGAGGCCTAAAGTCTGAGCTCAGACAGGATGCTCAGATCCTCAAAATCATGATTCTGTCAGTTTGTGCTTAAATTTAATACCTCAGAAGCATTCCACGGAATTCCCTTGGGCTGAAAAAGGGAGTGAACCCCATATCAGACTAAATTGTTTTCTTGCCAGAATGTGGGCTTTAGATGGTCAACTTTTCCCTGCCATCACCATCAGTTTACAGACAAAGCCTCTACTGTGTAGATGCAGAGCTTAGGGACATGGTTTAGTGGTGGACTTGGCAGTGCTGGGTTAACGGTTGGACTCGGTGATCTTAAGGGTCCTTTCCAACCTAAACGAGTCTATCATTCTAGTCTATGATACTGTCATCGGATCCTAGTTCCTAATTCATAGTTATAAATCCTCTTATGTTTCTGTCCTAAGCTTCAAAAAAAATCTGCTTAGCAATAAGAGAAAAATCGCAATTATGTAATTCCACAAAAGCACACCGTATTTTCTAAGTGTATTTAGCAGCCTACGTTTCTACACTAAAACTCAAATCAGTCTAATTCAAGGCATCCATTACTCTAATGCAAGCACTAAGAAGCTTCCACGTGAACACTTTACTTATTCTCAGCCATTGCCACAAGCCTACCAGTATTCTAACTACGTATTTGATTTCTTTGGGTCATGCTATCCAAGCCATTTCTAGTTTTATTGATTTAAGTTTTTGGTTTTGGTGGTGGTTTCTTTTCCAAACAGCTTTTCTATAAAAACTTATGGTTCATATCTGCTTCCTGAAACAGATTTGTAATTTGTTTGAGTTCTGAGAGATATGAAAGCCTCTGTTTCTGTTCCTGAATTCTTATCTTTCCAGATCATAAGAGCTAGAGAATATGCTTTCACATCCTAATTGATTCCCCATAAAATTCCTATTAGTTATGCTGAGTAGTAGACACTTGTAAGTTAATGGGATTGGGCAATTTAATTACAAAAACATTTTAAATAATCATCTACATCTGTCTATCACAATATTCGGTATTACCATGCCTTGCATCACCATAATGCCAAACATAAAATCATTCGCGTGCAGTATTGCGCCGGGATCTAAAGCCGTTATTTTTGGCTACAGGAAAAGTGAAAGCTCTTGGCTTTTCCGAGGGTTATCAAGCACACAGACCAACACAACCTTGTTCGCTCTGCAGCCACCCTGCCTGGACAAGCGCACCCAGAGGGGGAAAGCCACGATTCCCACGTTTCGAAAGGCCATGGTCTGTGCTAGGAGTTCGAAGGACCCTGCTGGTCTCAATAACAGAAATCTCTCGCAAGGTCTGGGGCAGTTCTGTGACAGGCCACAACGGCTGGATGTCACCAGATAACACTTGGCAGGAGCCACCCCATCCAAGGGGACGCGGAGACGCAAAGAGGAGGAAGAAGGAGCGGCACTGGGCATCACAGGAGCTCTACACGTGAGGAGGAAGAAGGAGCGGCACTGCACATCACAGGAGCTCTACACGCGAGGACCACAAGAAACAGCCCATCCTGACTTAGGGGATCAAATGAGTGAATGAATCTAATAGTTTTGTAAACCTTAGTCACAGAAAATCCTTTGGGAAAACAATCTTATGAGCAAATTTGTCTGCTGATGACTAAAGTCTGCAAAATTTATTCAGAAATTTCAGATGATGTAGGCCAGTCACAGAAGAACATGGAATTACATCAATAAGCACCAAACAAGGATGCAAGTCTTCCTGTGAAAAAATGCCAATACTGATCATAAGATTCATTCTCAGATACGTTAATGACCAACTTGGTGGTGTCTGCTCTGACACCAGACTTATATTTTCTAGACATCATATTTCAAACTCCAGGTTTGCCCTGCATATACCAAATCAACTTACGGATGGAGAGTATTATTTCACCTACTATAACTACTATCTACGGCATAAGGTACCTAATGTTCCCCTTGGATACAAGGAATAGTCTAATTCCATATATCAAGTTTTCATATACAGACACACACATGTGTACAGAATACTTCATAATACACTAAATAAATCTGCAAAGAAAGGTTGCAGCCTAAATTAGAGAAAAAATTGAGGGCAAACTGGGCACTCCTTGCCCTTGGGTTTTTTTAACAGCTATATATAAGCTGCTGACCTTTAAGAAGTCAAATATTTCATTTGAATATTTTGTGATCAGAGAGGTATCTTTATAACACAGAAGTCCTAAATCTATTGAAAATGAAAAATCAGGAGAAAAAAATTGGGCAGCCTGCTGTATTGTCAGACCCATTTATCAATGGTTTTATTTTAAAATAACCTTTTCCTAAGAAAAGCAAACTGTATTTTGGGCAAAACTTAACTTTCAAAGCAGTTTTTCCCAAAGGAAAAACCATTGCTTTTAATATTATTAAATTGAAAATACTATGGCAGTGTTGCGACCAGGAAAAGAATTTGATCCAATGGCACGTTAAATAAATTTTTGTAAATAATTAAAATTCTAGTCCTTTAAATTCTTTGCATTGATTTGGCATTAAGGAGGTATGGTCCCAATCTTTATATCCGTGTAGGTTGTATCAAGGAGTGGAGCTTTTCATAAAACTGTCTTTTCTTGTCATCACCTATGAGGATCAAGAGGTCAATTTCTACCTTGAAACAGTCCATAATATCAACATTAATCCCCCACATTTAACTGTCAGAAAATCAGCTTCGTGCTTGTTTCATGATCCCATTATAGTAAAAGAAAAAAAAGAAAACCAATGAACCCCCACCTTGTAGTTAGGTGTAAAGCTAGTCATCTTCCTCAAATCTCCCAGTAATACAAACGACTGAGAAAAATAATATAACTTACACCAAAGAATACCTAACCTAGGTCAAAATAGCTCTTTCTTCATGTTCTGGCTTCCGTGAAGGTTGGCTAGAATGAGAAACCAGAGAAAGCCCATGACGTGTGTACTGCATGAGCTCGAGTTGAACATGCTCGCCCCACCTGCGCCTCCTCCTTGGTTGGAAAGTAAATGTGCAAAGGGCTCTGAACCGCCTGCAAATGAGCACAACTCACTCACTTTCCATTTACAAATGTGTATTCTCACGTATTTTTATTTCTCTTCGGATAACAAACGTAGCTACTGTGTCTTTTACATCACCTTTAGAGCGTGTTGCCAGCGCTAGGATTATCGGCAAGGAAGCGAGGTAAATGTCTCACTGAGCCTTCATGAAGAGTTACGAGAAAAGCTTCAGTTTCAATTCTTAAGGGTATTCATCTCCTAGAATAATGCCTTTAACTTTTGCCACAGGGTTTGTAGAAAAATATGGAAAACTTTACTCGTTCAAGCATATGCATTAAACATTGCCCTTCTCAAGAGCACAGAGCAGCGTGGCTGAGGGTTGTAGCCAGGGCTGAGACTTCCCAAGTCCCTAGTGACTAACAATTGAGTCACTAGTGATTCTTCACCTCCCCAACATGCAAATTCCCAAATAAGTTGAGCATTTGGAAGATGCTAACAATTCACCTGCAGGAAACCAGATACTAGCGGGAGGGGGACGGAGACCGACTGAGGCTAAGTCTATACTGACAGATGTACACAAGCGTATGTTTGGTGCCATATGGCTTCCAGATTGGAGCCAAATGCCCCTTCGCAACCTTGGGGCAGAGGCAAAACAGGAAAGTCTGTTTCCATCCATATTAACGTATTATCCATACACTAAAACCGAGGCAGATGCACAGTATCTGTTATAAGCTGAATTTAACGATGCCAACCAGCTCGGCTCCCTCGTGACCCGATGCAGTGGTAACAGCTAATTGCACAGCTCGGTAGCCAAAGCTGCTTGCCATACAGCCTGATTTCTCCTGCAACAAGTTGATCTTGTACATCTGCAATGCACTAAACATAATTATCTGCTAATTTTCCTAAATGAAAAAATGAATTTAACTTGCTGAAGCACAAAATGCGTTCTGCACACCAGCTTGCTAAAGCCAATTCTACCATATCTACAAAGCAGCAGTACTTTATTCTAATTAGGCCTTAACTACTGATGACACATTTTCAGAAATAAGCTTTTATAAATGTTAAGCCTAAAGAAATGGCTTCATGACGTTTGTGGAACCTGTTTTCTTTGTCTTCAATTCCAAGGAAATCCGAATTTAAACAAATAAGCGTCTCCTTTGAGAATGTGCAGTGCAGACCTCAATATTCCACAAACATTACAGTCTGTTTCTTTATTCATACGAATAATTCCATCAAAGGCCATGAAACTGCTCACGTGAATATAGCACAGTTCAAATCGTAATAATTTTAATCATTATTAACATTATATGTAAATATTACAATTAAATGGCACTCATATAGTGATTTACGAGTAGCAGCTGCAGTTAAAGCTTAAAGAAACTAAAATGCATGCAGCCTTATGCTGCAAATACTCTCATATATTCTATTCCCGTATAGGAGTCAGAGAAGTAAACAGGCTGGTTGATTTGCCAGTGACGGGACCCTGTCATGCTGCATACTCAGAATTACACCTCGACTAGCAGTAGAACCATAAGAGAAATGTTGAAAGTTAATCAGGATTGATCCACTACTGACCCATTCAGAATAGAGCTCAGCGTCTACCCAACAGGGCACAATGTCACATATAAATCAGGTGTAATTAGGCTGCAATTGACAGATTTATAGCAGTAAATGTGGCATGAACAAAGAATTGAGTCTACTAATCTATACAACAAATCAGCTTTTGGTTTGTAGAAACATTTACTTCATGTAAACTTTCCAAAGAAACAAAGACGATCAATTTTATTTTATGATCTGTAAGATTTAACAAAATGTTTATATGTTTGTAAGGTTTGTTTTAAAAACTGGAAATTTAATATACTTATGCCTCGTAGGTATTTTTTAAATCTGTTTGGTTTTTTAGTTGTTTCCTCAAAGCACGCTCACTTTACATGAGCATGTAATTGCTTTACAAATTAATTAACAGAACTAAAATCTAGTCTGAAAATGGATGAGTTAGCATTCAGACTTTGAGAGTGTGTCAAGGGAATTCACTACTTGGGGACTTTGCCAACATCATAGCAAAATGGATGGGTTATCCTTTCATGTAGTGGAAGATGAATCTGTTAGGAGACGTTCTCAAGGACCACGGGGTCTTTGTAACAGGATACACCAAGATCAACCAAGACCTCTGAAGGAAGGAAAGCAAAATGATCCTGCTATGTGATTCAACTGGGAATCAACTGCTCTAGACCTGCAATAACGATCCTCCAGGCCTTTGCCCCTCAAGCAGACACACAGGTGAGCCCAAAGAATAGGAAGAATGAAGTTAGAATAGAGCTTTTTTCCCCACCTTAGGACTAATCCTTAGGGAGACGGACCTCATCCGCAGAACTCCTGCTGTAATGCAGTGTGGAAAGCAAAAGGTATTCATCTTTCTTTAACGTAACAGATATCTAAAGTCTTGTGCAGGTCCTAGAAAACTAAATTAGGAATTGAAATTCAGAATTAACTCTTAAAAAGACAACAAATAATTAGTTTATTTAAAGATTAGGCAAATTTGCTTACCTTCCTAATAACTTGAAACACTAACCTGTTTTGTAACAGTACAAAGTCACCCTATCTGCCTCTACACTTGATTATATTTGTAAGCTTCTCTTTCCTCCTCAGAGGACTGGAAAGATAAACTTTTTAAAAAGAAAACCTGGATGCCATGTATTCACACCGCATAAGCGTGCATTAGCGGTACCATCATGGCAATCTTTCCTCTGAGCAGATTCTTGCATTCTCTCCTCCCTGTATCCTGCGCATTGATTCACTAAGAGAGCTGCAGTGGGACTGCTGTAAAGCCATAAGCACTAAAAGCCCAGTGTCGTCAGTAGATCAGATGTGACTTCTCTTTTTCAAAGGCTAAAAATGAGGAAAAACAAGTCACAGAATCATACAATCTTTTAGGTTGGAAAAGACCTTAAGATCATTAACTCCAACCATTAACCCAGCACTGCCAAGCCCACCGCTAAACCATGTCCCTAAGCACCACATCTCCACGTCTTTTATATACCTCCAGGGACGGGGACTCAACCATCAATGGGGATTCATTGAGACCTCACATGAAAAGATTCAGCTTCAAAGATGACTCCAAGCAAAGGAAACATTGATGGAAACACTTCTCCTTCTGATGATAGTAGTACTACTGTTGTGGACTACTGTAAATTCATGCTTTTATTTAAATATTTGGAGGTTTAACCATTTACACTAATGTCTGAGTGGCACAAATATAGAGATAGGCTGGGGGTGGGTTAGGGCGATTGGGGTTTTTTTGGTTTTACTTTGCAGATTAACAAAAGAAAGTTTCTTCCTTTCCCTCTCCGCCTCCTGCGCAGCATCGCACACAAGCAATTACGTATTTATGGGACTGAGAAGAGATGAGACCGTGCCCTCACCAGCAGCTGGGGCCATATGGCCTGTGCTTCCTGTCCCCTCCTGCCCACCAAGGTCTGCAGCAGTACGGCTCTCCGTTAGCACGCCAGGTGACCCCTGAAGGCACAGGGGTGCCTTCCCCTTCTGGGAAGGAGGGGGTCTCGGCGCCTTCCTCACTCCCAACACAGGACTTCGACTCCATCTCTTTACAGTTTAAAGCTTTTAGATTTCTGCTCCAGTTTTGGTTTGGGGTTTTTTTTTTGCTAATAATACACATTCTTTATTCCTCAAATGTTCAATGAAGCTCCTTCAGCACTTTTCACTTTGATTAATCTCACCCGCTAGCTCTTTCTTTTTAACATAATCCATTAGGTTGGCATAACTTCTTTTTCTGGGATGTCTATATCTGGCTTTATCCTCAAAGTCGCATTTTTAAGTGAAATTTCAATTACCATTTTGTTTTCTGGTTTACAAAGTGATTGCTGCTGGCAGCCTCAAGAGATCTAGCAAAGAAAAGCAATTAAACAGAAATGTGGGGTTTCTACACTTGATTATCTCATGTTACTGGGTCCACCAAAACAGCATCTTTTATGCTGATCTTACATCTGCTTGAACTATTTCTTCTATTTCTCAAACATTAAAGCCCAAACAGCCTGCCTGCTGCTTTCTCTGATGTGTCCTGTGAAAATGTGACATGAAGAATTAAAAATAAAAAGAAATGCCATGCTGCTGTACTTTGATGCTTGGTTTATCTGTTCCCTAGGAAGTGGAAGTCTTCCTTAATAACACGCAGAAGCAATTGTAGTTTCTTGTTTTCTTACAATCAACTTTTAATTCTCTGAAAAGGAGCTGGAGTTTACAGGAAAATGATCAAAATTACCATGAAACTATTTTTTCTTCTTTTTTCTAGGGGACTACACTGGGTGTAACTTTCATTATCACTTCATGCTGACTATCTATTGTGTTCATTTTGGCCCCACATACCGTTCACCTCAGCCCATTTACCCTCTTCGTTGGGTTAAGACAAAACTGGTGAATCATAGTTACTGCCTGTTCCTAATTAGCTACCAGCACTGTCTCGTATCTTTTCCCCCTCACCAATGTGGTATGAACGCCTTCCTGTCCGCACATCTGAGAGAGTCCAAAAGCTGTCACAGCAGGCAGATAAAAGCTTCCGAGCAGAAAAAGCAGAGCACCGCACGGCTCTTAAATCGAAGCTGTTGCTCATTAAGGAGAAACCACAGGCAGCCTTCCCGGGAGGTACCCCCGGTCCGTCTTTCCTCCTCCAAGATTTTTCCTCCTACAGTCCGAGTTCCTTTCTCCAAATCCCATGCCAATTCCTGTCATTAGCCCACTGTTACTTCACTGGTTTACTTTTTTGGCAGTTATTGTTAATCTCCCCTCTCTTAGGAGGTAAGATTTTCCCTAGTTCCATTTCTTTATGTTTATTTGCTCTATCTTTAAGATTCCTTCAGCACTGGATTAGATCTTTATCTTCTTGATGACGCGTCTGGGTCTCACTGATATACATCCTATCGGTCTATGGGTCACCCTTGGGCAGCTGTGGCATATTTGGAATTATCCACGACCTTCCTGAACATCACAACCCCCTTCCTTTATGGCTGGATGGGATAAGGTTCCTGAAAGCACAGGTGGCATCCCAGTCCCCCTCTCCCTTTTTTGGTTTTTTAGTGCTATTTCTAAGCAGTGTTAGTGCACACATTATTTCATACCCTACCATATAATTTTTAGTTTCTCTCCTGTTCCACTTAATATTTACTTTCTTATTCATATAGTCTGTCATACGCATATTAAGACATACTTTCAGAATAACATTCTGTGGGTATCGTTATACAATATAGTTTTGCATATTCCTTTGCAGTGAAAACAAATTATTCAGGAACTGGGACTGCTTAATCTGGAGATGAAAAGGCTGAGAGAGACATCATAAAGTTCTGGAGTACATTAAATCACACTGTAGAGAAAACCAGGATAATTTACTCTCCATATTTATAATAAACAAGAAGTAGGACAGCATTTTTGTTGACAACACAGAAAAACTTTTTTTTTAAGTGAATACCCTTTGCACAGAACATGCTTAGTCCATCACTAAGGTAAATACCTTTCTCCAAAACACTGATTATATCTATCAGTCATGAATATGGAAAGCTACCAATAAAAACAGAGGAGGTCTGACTGTATAGGAAACCTGGAAGGAAAGAAAAAGATTGATCTACAGTAAGACTTTTTTTCCTTTTTTTTTTTCTTTAGCATGAGATATTACATTCACCCCCACCCAGAATAGGGTTTATTTTTTTGTAGAATACATCAACTGATTTTTATAAGGAAGCTAGATACATAACTTTGATCTGATTGGGTAATAAAGTCAGGAATAAACTACAAAGGGGTAAAAATTAACCAGAGTTAGTCGTTATGAAGGCCTGCATAACCATTATAAATAAAGCAGCTATGTTAAATGTTTAGTTTAATTTGTCTCAAAGACGTGATTTAGTTATGCACCTTAGACAAAGTTCCTTTTCTGACTTCACTTTTATTTATTTGTAATTGCACTGCAGTGTGAAGAAAGGGCCGGGGTGAACATTTATATTTACATCCTTTATTCATTCATTTCTAGGATAGCAGATCAATCTTTTGCATTCAGTAATGACCACGGTGATGGAGGTCCTGCAGTGACTGCTTGTAGGATTATTGCGTGAGGCTGGTAGTACTGTGTGCGGATGCTGCGTGGAACTGCTCTGGCTCACTTTCTCACCTCCACAGGTAACATTGTGCCCTAACTCCTCTAGAGCTCCTTGGAAATTCCTGGCACAGATCCCTAAGTATGCCCGAGTCTACACACTTGCGACACTTCGTTTAAAACTCTTTTTTGCCTTTTTTTTTTTTTAAGATATTGTTGTTGAGGCTGCTTATAAGGGGATCTACTACTTCTTGACTAATAACTAGCCACTCCATGGTGCTTGCGCAGAGAGAGGACGTAAGGAATCTTTCATTTGCACAACCTGCCTAAGAGACAACGAAGAGCGTACACTCGGGTGGACCTTGCTGAATGCTCTTTTCCCTGGACACAGAGAGCCTTGGGGGCATTAAGATGGGCTGTCCACCCCCCAGCCAACAGATTGGCCCAACCGATAGCGGTTTGGTCACCAAAGAGGCAGGGAGCTGGGCACGGGGCTCCCGTTGCCGAGCGAACTGTTTTGTGCTCCACACTGCACTCAAGCAGCAGAACAAGGGCTTGGAAGCTCATAGCAGCAACGGAATAAGGCAGAGAATTCAGGAGGGCAAAAAGAAATAAGCAAGGGTCATAGATTTTAGTTTTTATAAACATACAACTGAGATCAAGTATTGACTTTTTTTCTTTAGTTAAACAGGCTTTACAATGGTTGGTTAAGTCAGTAAGGACGTGACAGATTCCAATCTCAATAAAACCAAGACAGAAAAAAAATAAAGGACCTTCCACAAAAGAAAAAAAAAACTCACACGCCATTCAATAGTGAAACCTATTAAAAGAGACCATGTTTTTCATACCTTTTTTTTTTTTTTTTTTAAAAAAAAAGAGCTCTCTCAAAGCATCTGTGAGTGTACTGAATGCAGTCCTGCCTCCCTTCGTCAGCGCTTCTCTTCTCCTGGTTAAGCAACCAACAGACCGTCCCTTCTTCTATTTGCTCGAATCACAAGCTTGATGCAGATTTTTTGGTCAGCTTGGAAATAATAGGTTTACAACTAAGATTATTAATACTTTTTCAGAGTTTTAAGTGATTATTTATGAAAATCACAGGGTTTTTTCCATGATAATTCACTGTATTTCCACTATCACTCATTAAAGTCTGAAAACAAGCTTTTACAAAGACATTACTATCTGTTCTTTATCTACAGCATTTTTCAGAGTTCCCCACAGGAGCTCTGTATCCATTCAATCTTGTAAGCACTTCCTCACACAATACTTCTCCTACCTGGATTTCTATGAAGATATTTGTGTTAGTAAAGTTAAAAACGTATAATGATGAGACGAAGAAAGCCTCAATATTTGAAACACCTTCAAAAAATAGTTTCTTTTCTTTCAAGATTTTTGACAAATAAGTGAAGGACACAAAATGCTCATTTCTCAAGAACAAAATGAGGGCAAAATTTTTCAGCAAACAATATTTTTCTTTTTTAAAAAAACATTCAAGAAAAACAAATACTATTTTCAATCCACTCTACCAACTATTATTGTGTTTAGTTTAACAAGTGTTAAATCTGTTTCTTAAGAGAGACTGAAGCCAAAACTACACCAAAAACATATCTTCACTCACATTTAATACCTGAGAAAAATTGCGTCCTTACTGGTTAGGCTACTGCTTAAGCATTAAAGTTACGAGGTAATTTGGTCAAGGATAGATGATCACAAGGCTTATGCATTAGTCCAAATGTTCTAATATCAGAAACTTATCTTTTGCAAAGCTAACTAATAGCAGAGACAGCATCAAAAGGACATTTCTTACACGATGAGAGGATGACGTTCTAAATATAAGCAAGGTAAATAAGAAAGTGAAGGGTTTTAAATCTTTATCCCTGTTCATTATTGGGGGGGGAGGAAGCGGGAGAAGTATCAATCTTTAGTTAATATATTAAACTTAAAGAGAAAAAAGTAAAATTCATTACAAAAATCCATGTTTCCCTAGTTTACTTAACAGTCATCTTCTGAGGAAGAATTTGGTCCAAGTGGGATGCAATAAATGGCTGCTTCTCCTTAATCCCTTTCGAAGCGAGACAAAGTCAGTGCAATTCATGTTGAGTTTACGTTCAGAAACCTGCACCAGCCTGTTGTGGGATCTCACAGGAGCCTCATTTCTGGAAACGTTCATTCAAGTGCTCAGGTTTGCACATCCAGCAGGACTCCTCATAGGTGTCCCTGCCCGCATCCCTGGGGCCACGTGCGTACGCAGCAACATGCACCTTCCCTCTTGGGAAGAGTCAACAAGTCAGGCAGAGAAGGAGGGAGACAGCTGTCAACACAGTTTCCTGGGAAATGGATAAGTTCAATTGGAGTCTTAGCACTATGACTAATGACCTTCAAGGTTTAATTTACCACTGGATGTACAGTGCATGAAAAACATTAATAAAGACCTTTTCATGCTAATCAGCACCACAGAGTAACTTACATTTTCTATCCAAATTAGGTTTTTAGCAATCAATTTCCAGAGCCCCTTTAGGAATTTCCCAGTAGAGAGATGAAGATGGATGAGTGAATTCCTATTACTTCCCCTGCTTCAAATGCTGCTGCGGAGCCTGGGTCAGCATTCTGCTCGCCTGCAGGTTATTACAGAGCGAGTGGATACCTGCTACCCAAGGCAGATGTGGCAGAGCAACCTCTCTAGTGCAATTGCTGTGGGGAAGCGAACGGGAAGGGATTGGGATCGGCACTTGGCACTGAATTATGGAATTTGTCTGGAAGCAAGTTCTCAAAAAAGACTGGCAAAATCATCCATGTTACCAGCTCCCTCTTGTTGGAGACAGGGGAGATGGAGACCGCAAGACCTTCCTAAACAAGAGTATGCATCTTCAGCTGCTCATGTAAAGGCCGTGCACTCCTGCCTGCCTGCTAACTTATGGTGGCTACACTAAGCACCCGATATTAGTCTGGAACAGAAGTCCGATGAGGATCTGCTATTGAGTCAAGCCTTGGCCCACACGCTTGTTAGTAACAACCTTGCCTTAACGATGCAGACAGCACCGCTGTCCCTCAAGGTGGGATATGCATAAGTGTGATTCCAGGCAAAGATGCCCAGCTTGCTTTCACAAAATCTCAGTGTAACCCCTCAGCGTGGCTCCCAGGCCTTACGGAGGGCAGAAGCCTGCGCTAGACCTCCCAGTGGGGTACGCAAGAACCAGGCGCTGCAGACTTGTCTGGGACAAGGGCGTCCAGACTGCAGACCTCCATGGTTCTGAAGGAGGAACCTCTCTGAGATTGGGTGTCATGTCTGAGAAATTAGGGTACTTTGCATGCTAGAGAGGCAAATATAAGTTCTGGCATGTGACACAGGGATGTTTTATTTAGCAGTCACAAGGCAAAAGCCAGGAAGAGACCTTTTGGTTCAGGACCCTCTCACGTAAATGCTCCCAACCTTCCCACTTACAGGATCACTCTCACGTGTGTTGTCTCTGCTCTGTTGAATCTTGGATTCTTTCAATGACAAAAAAAATCAGAACAAAAATGTCTCAACTGGGAGTGTGACCTAGGAGGACATGCACCCGTGTATTCCAGCTAGCCAAAATCACAGTGGTGAGGGTGTTCCCCCAGGAGATGTGCGTCCTGGATATGTGTTATAAGAAATGTTTTAAGATAAATGCCAGCTTTTTTCTAGTCCTGTTTTACTGGTTCTGTGGACCAGATACCTGCTTTCAGAAAAGGACCTTGGTCTTGCTGTCTAGAGAAGCGCTTTCCTGAATCTCCAAGTGCGATAGGGAAGTTTGGATGAAGGGCAGGATTTAAACCACCCCCTTACAGTTACCATTTCCCAAACAGGTGCCTTCAGACAGCTCCCAGGTCACCACACGGCTTGTTTTGAGTCGCATGCCGAAGCCCCGGGCCCAGGCACTGAAGATAGCCTACTGGGTTACACACTGAACACCACTGCAATGTGTTTTCCAACATGTCCTTTCTTAGGGCCAACCTTTTACCTTCTTCAAACCAACCTTTTAACTTCTTCAGAAAAGAAGAAAATTAGTGTGATACCAATCTTCTAAAGGGCTAGGCCTACTCCTTGAGCAAGAGGCTAATCCTGCTGTGAATACTAGCAGCAAAAGCTTGAGAAATTGTCTGCTGTTGTCTCCAACTCCTCAGGGAGTTGCAAATTACCATTATATACAGCTGATAGATGTCTCTGCAGGAGTTACCTATCATGAAGCCCACATTAAAGACTCATTTATATCCTTAACACTAGATGTCTTGCTGATTTGAGTGTCCTTAAATGAAGGATTAATTGCCTCTCCCTTGAATATCTGATTTTGTTCCATCAATCTGATTACATCAGGTTCCCTGGTCTACAGCACAAAACTTCATTATAGCCCAACCCCGGCATGCAACTCTATTATCATAAGAGCAACACCTACTGTGATTTCTATGGAGCACCATTATTCAAGGTGATTCCAGCTCTCTAACTTCATCCTTCATGTTTGCTTACCACTGGGGTTTACAGTCTGGCAAACAAGGTTTATATCTTTCAGGATAGAAAGCGTGAGCCACAGTCAGCCTCACATAGCATAAAGCTGGAGGTAACCGGTCTTAAGAAAGGGAGTCAGTATTTTTCTTGTGCCTGGTGAGCGATCACTCATTTAATAAGTGTGGGAACTGGGCCGTTACCCAGATAAAAACAGAAAAAGAGTGATGTGTAAGAGATGGGCTCTAGAGGCCCAGCACCTGCCTACTCACCTGTACAATCTATTAAATTGGTTAGCAAGGAAAGTGTTAAACATATCCTGAGCTAGAAACTGGAGGTCAGGCGCCTGGCAGCAAGCCTGCCCCATGAACTTCTGTTTCTTCCTCTAACTAGACATAGCAGAGAACCGCAGGTTTTACTGTTGAAATGCCGCTATTATTTGCTCTTTTCAGTAAAAAACAATCTCCTCTCAACTCTGTTGTAAGAGAAGCACTCAGCTATGAGTCCTTGCCAAATACTCTGCTTGTGGAGCTTTTAAAAATGGCTGGATAGTATAGAAGAGTGTCATCACAAGCCAACATTGGATTCACCACGCTTTGGCACTGGAAGGGTGTTGCACTGAGATTCCCGGTCAGCAACGGTCCAGATGCACCATTGGATCTCACATCCCCAAACGCCACCGCTGACGTGATTAAGGCTTGTGGCGATTTATTCACACTATACCTTGGTAAGTGAAATATAGTGAATAAAGAAATTGAAACTTAGCAATCTAGGAAATAGAAATTTCTGATGGAATATCATCAGATGTCCACTTCTCATACCTCCCATTCCCTTCCAAAATTAACATATTTAAGTTCAGTAAGAGACACAAGAAACTAAGGACATCCTCCCTTTACTTTTCTGGTGTATGAAAACACATTTATTGGTGTGGACATACTTTAAAATCTCATCATTCTAGACCAGGGATACCTTTTGCCAATGACAGTTCAGTCAAAAGTAACAGATTTCTGTGAAAAGTTTCCACTGCGAGGACTCAGCGGTCCCAATAAAATAATTTTGAACAAAACTCCCCCAAAAGCATGGTTTCAGTGCCAGAATCTCGCATTAACCTGGCCTTTGGTTTAAAAGCAAGTCATAAAGGCCATAAAGACGCAGAGGAGGAAAAGATAATCTCATTTTAGAAGCGCAAATTGTACAATTCAACCACGAGCGTCCTGCCTGACACTTCGGAATGAGCAACGGCGGGGCTGCGAAAGGGGTTGATTGGCAGCAGATCAAGCGCTGACTGGCTAAAAGCCGGCATCTCCCCTACGACAGCTCCTCAATCATTTCTTAGGCTCCCTGTGGGCGCCATCAAGAAGAACAGCAAGAAAAATTGCCGAGAACCGCATGAGGAGTGCTGGAAAATATACTGCTGCTCCTTCCCGCGCCACCCAGCCATCCAGAAGGTGCAGAATTAGACACGGCTCAAGTGTTCCCCCTCAGGCACGTCCTTCAGCCCTCCGCGCTTCCCGAGATCACAGTGCCTGGTCAGCTCGGCCATTCAAAGGCTGATTGCAATTATTTTAAGCTCTGTACTAAAGATAAACAAAAGCTCATCAGAACGCCTCCCTGAAAAGCAGGCTGCTTTTAAAAATTCACATTCATTTCTTCATCACCCAAAAAAAAAAGAAAAAAAAGAAAAAAAGTTGCTGTGGTGTCAGATTTTCCCTGCTCCCTTTTCACTTTGGGGCTTTTTTCAGAAGCAAAACCTAAAAGAAAAGGGCTGAATGAGGTGAAAAAAAGATACTGTAAATGCAAAATCAACACACCTTTTCCAAAACTTTACAAATAAACAGCTCTTTCAGAAATTCCATGAAAAATACTTGCAATTTTTCACTTTCTTTAATGAAAACACAATTTAAAAGGTTAAATTGACTTGGAGCCGGTAGTTTTTAGGAGCTGAGAAGACTACACTCTATACATGTACCTCCTACCCACAGCTTAACAGAATAGTGCTAAAAATACTTCGCATTTTTAAAAAGGCCTTCTGCTTTTCCGAAGATTTTCACACACACCTCCAAGTCCCAACGCTGTTTGAAATGGTTCAGTTCTATTTTTGGAAATACAGGCTTACGAAGTGTCCTACAGCGATATCTTTATCCAGATCCTAATGAACAGTCATCCATAAAAACGGCTTGCTGAGAAGTGGCTATAAAGCCCCTGAAATCAGACAACATGACCATGATAGCTAATATGAAGATAAATGAATATTCTGCCTTGGAATCAGTTATTAGCCTACAAGAGTATTGCAGGGAGGTGCACACATAAGGCTGACAAGTACCTGCCAGTGTTAAATGTAGCAGGAGCCTCTAAGCATGAGCAAAAGGAGTAAGGTTTTCTGGAAAAAGTTGCATTATTACCAGCTGGCAGGTTCAGAACAAATAGAGAGAGACGGTTCTTTATAAAACCCATAGTTAGGCTAGCAACCATCACGCCTCATGATTTTGTTCACATTAAAAATTGCACATAGGCTGAAAAAAAAAAGATGGGCAGGTTCATGGAAGAGGACCAGCTGCAGATTGCTAAACATGCAGACGAATATCTGCTGGGGGGGCGTGGGGGCAAGCTGCCAGGTCTTCAAAGCTTGAAGACAGTTGGAGTTCTGCGTGTTCTCCAAGGGGCACGCTTACGTGGCAGATGCACAGCCATCATGCCTAATAGCCCACTTGAATACCTCTATTTTCTCTCCTGGATACCTGTAGAGATGATTAATACCATTGCATATCCAACCTATTTTCCTGCTGTTTGGCAGTTGGGCTTTTTAAGCGTTTAGGTGTCTGGCTGGTCTTTTGCTGGGTATCCAACATTTATAGTACTGCAACATTTGCACTGAAATACAGCGGGACTGTGGATTCAGCTACTTTTGAAAACTACATCCTGAATTCCTCAAATTCTGTCAAGAAACAATCTTAATGATTGTTGTAATGTTTTTATCACAGTATTTGATCTACAGAGCTCTTAAAAGTAAACACCTGAAAATTATTACTAATAGTCACCACTGTGAATTATGATCTAGGTAACTGTAAGAAAAGGGCATTTTCTCTTGAAGCCTTTGCCTTTCCCCAAAAAAATTCCTTTTCTTCCCCTAGGGAACCTCAAGTAGTTTGAAATGGTTCTGCTTTATTTTTATAAATACGGGGAGCTAGACATTGTGTAACAGCAGACCCGTACTTTATCTTGGCTGGCTAACCAATGTATTTATTTATCATCTCATTTAAGTTACCCAAGATTTCTCTGAAGCACAGAAGATTGCTGCCCTAGGGCAGGCTAGATCAGCACAGCTATGAAAAGAGATAAAAAGTCATGGCTCTCCAGAAAAAAAAAAAAAATACCCCCAAGTTTAAAGCAACAAAATAACATACAACCATGTCCGCTGTCACCGACCTTCCCTGCTGCAGTAGCCTGAACCTCATAAACTGTCCCTTTCCCCCATCTGGACAGACAATACTCTGCTCCAAGAGAGCACTCGGAATGCTTAGTGCTAATTAACTATACTGAGCTTAAAATATTTAATACTAATAGCTTTTTTGTAATGTTTAAAGGATTAAGTGAAAGGATGTAAGTCATTTTGTATAACCAAGCTTGAACTTCTTTTGTAGCTAATTGTCATGGTTTCGGCTGGGATAGAGTTAATTTTCTTCCTAGGAGCTGGTACAGTGCTCTTTGTTGGGTTTAGTATGAGAATAATGTTGGTGACACACTGATGTTTTAGTTGTTGCTGAGCAGTACTTACACTCAGCCAAGGACTTGTCAGCTTCTCATACTGCCCTGCCAGCGAGGAGGCTGGGGGGCACAAGAACCTGGGGGGGCACAGCCGGGACAGCTGACCCCAGCTGGCCAAAGGGATATTCCATACCATGCGACGTCATGGGAACATATAAGCTGGCAGGAGTTGACCAGGTGGTGTCGCTGCTCGGGGACAGGCTGAGCATCGGTCAGCGGGTGGCGAGTAATTGCATTGTGCATCACTTGTTTTGTATGTTCTTTCATCATTATCATCATTAGTATTATTATTTTCCCTCACTTAATCTGTCCTATTAAAGTGTCTTTACTTTTAGCTCCTTTCCAACTCTCTCCTCCATCCCGCTGGCGGTGAGTGAGCAAATGGCTGCGTGGTGCTCACCTGCCTGCCAGGTTAAACCGCGACACTAATAAAATATCAAAACACAAATAACAGAAAAAAGAAAAAAAAAAATATTTTCACGCAAAGTTCAGGAGACTTTACAGCTTTCTACAAGTTGATTTTGTTCTTTTATTTATTCATCGATTCCCCTCGCCCATTGTACGTGATTATTCTATACGTTATACGCCTTGTTCCACTATGACAACATTAATGACTGTATTAAAAAATAGTTCTTTATAGAAACATAAAAATAGGTAATAAACTAGAACGGGAATCATTCTGAATTATATTTATTACTTAACTTCTGTATTTAAAGGGAAAGTGAATGACATTTCACATTTAAACTTCTCACTATCAGAGCTACACCAGTTTTTAGCATTTGGGGATGTGCCTCACCAAAAAAGTACTCTCTGCCATTTCAGCTACTGCTGAACACACAGACACGTACCAGCTGTCTCACGTGGTGCTACGTCGGCTGTAATAACGGCTATATTTTCTAGGGAGAGGAAAACTGATAGAATTATGTTAAGCCAGAGGGTATGCACAGAATCTCATTTTTTAGTTCAAACAATAATATGCATACCTTTTTTGTAAACCTCCCTCCAGACAAAAACAAGCTTAAGAAGTTCATATTTCCTAAATGCTGATGAACAGCCCCCTAAAGCTGTTTCCCTGCTTATGATGAGCATCAAGAGTGGCAACGCATGCCAATGACTAAACCGTTGCTGGAATAAAAAAATACACATACCTATTCTGAGTCCAGCCACTGACATAAGATCTTGTTATTTTAGATGTAGTAAGCTACAACAGTTAGAAATTTAGATTAAAATTTAAAAAGTTATCATGAAGATCAACTCAAGGCCAAAAAAATCTAAAGAGATAAGAAAAAAATACCCAAATTGTTGGTGCTGCAATTATGCTTTTAACAGATGCATTCTGAATCCAGCTACTTCTCTAATAAATGTTGCCAAAGGGAGAGAAACTTAAGAATTTTTACAAGTAAAACTAGAGCAAGTCCTAGGAAAGCAGTCCACAGCTATGTTATTTGGTCCTATTTCTATCTATTTCACTGCCTATCAGTCTCAAAGCTAAATTCCATGAGAAGTTATTAAAAAAAAAAAAAAAAGACAGCAGGACAAAGGAGAGATTTGAAGAGAGGTTTTAAACAGCACAATAAACTAAGCGCAGACATTTACAAGGTCTCTGAAAAATGATGAAACCTTGGGAAAATGCATAAAGATGTTTGTCTGAGCTTGTAAAATGTAGATGATCAAGGCCAAAACTACAGACAGAATAGAGAAATCATCCAATGTGATACTGAAGGAAAAACAGTTTTAAAAGGTTTTAGCCAGACGTGTGGTGTAAGCCACAGGGCTCAGTCCTCAGCCACTTCAACTGGTTAAAAAGAGGTTTTGCTATAATTCATGCTCTTCATAGGAGAATTCACATCCTGGTTAGTACTACCACAGATGCATATTAAAATTTATTTTGTCGTATCTTGTCACCTATCTCTTTGGGCAGCTGACATACCAGCTCCTGCACCGTCGTTAACTTATGTTTCCCTTCAGATATGCGGTTTCTAACATTTTGTAAAATGTCCGTCTTAACTTGAATACAGAGAAAACGTGCAAGTCCATAGCGCTTGAAGCCTTCATCGCGGAGCTGAACTCCGTCACGTTACAGACTATAATATCAGAACAGCTCTGCCCCAGAGAGCTTGCACTGGCATGAAGCGATAAATAAGTGAACAGAGGGAAGAGACAGCTGGGTAACGCTGACAGCCATGAAACGCAAAAGTCTCATCCCATGCAGAATAGCCTACAATATTTATTGACTTTATACAGTCAATAAAGTCCAACCATTTTTCATCGCAAGTATGAAGACCAATACCCAAGAAGGCCAGCAAAAAGGGCAGCAGTTCAGCTGGCCACTAACTCAGCTTACTGGCAGCATGTTACCTTAATTTTATGCTTCGAACTGGCTTCACAGCGACTGCAAAACACAATTCAAGATCATGCTACAAAACCCTCGCTTGCTGTGCTTCAGAGCTACCCCTAAGATGGATGGTCTGCAATGATGACTTCTCACATCAACACTGGCCCAGCAGAAAACAATGTTAGCGACAGGAGGAAAGATACCTATCCAAATGGTACTGAGCCTTGGAAGAGCCAAACCAAGTGTCGTACTTGGCAGTAGGCGAAAAGAGAGCAACCAGGAGAAGCCTGCTCTAGAGCTCAGCCTCCATCTCAGCCACTGCCTCATGTGGAGGGGGAGGCAGAGAAGGGGGAAAGGTCCTCAGAAGAAGCAAGAGGCTCACTGATGCTACCCATCAGCACGTGTGTGTTGAGAATCCTGGTAAGGGCAGTAAGCTTGTGTTTAACACAAGAACCTTTCACTTCAATTTTTTGTGCAAAATACTTAGATACCAAAGTAAGATATAGCTGGGTAAAGAGGTAGATGTAAATATTTCAAGATGACTGAAGAGCATAGCTATGGCACATATATTGTTAAGGTGGGTTTATGCCCTGTCATCTCTGTTCCACTCCTCCCCTCTATTCAAATATGGGATTTTTCTTTTGATTTAAGCATAAGAAATTCAGTAAAAATCTGTGTGTCATAAACCTGGGAAAAAACCCAATCTGTTTGTCTCTTAAGTACAAGGGTAACAGGAGATGAGCAATTGAGACGATCAATGGTTCTTGAACAGGCACTCTCACTGTCTTTCATTATACAAAGTAATTTGAAGGTTGTGTGCTGGATTTTGGAGGGGGTCAGGAAATGACAACCATTTAAAAATTTATCTTCACTTAAACAGCCACATGTTACGTAATTCCTGTGGCTATGGAATTCCTGGAGTCCCAAAATTTTGTGTTCAAATCATAGTCCAGCACAGAACAGGCCAATACTGCAATGGAGAAGGAGTTGTGTCTGTTTTCCATCTCTCCTGCTGGTTTTTAACGATTGCGTTGCCTCTGCTGGAAACTCTCCTGAGCTCTGCGAGGAGACTCCCACCACTCCACATATGTTGGGTAATTATAAACTGCGGTGGGTAATTACTGAAAACAAGTTATACTTTCATGGTTTGAGACATCAATGGCTGCAGTGAAAACATGCCTTTTTCAACTAAATTTTATTTGTTTCCGCAATGAGCAATATGTTGTTGGCAACGTGCAAAGCTTTGTCCTCTCAAGATATATGATTTTAACTACGGGCAGCCTCTGGAAAACAACACTAATAAATGTGTCACAACTAAGTACGCTGTAGAAATGTCTATGTATAGACATTATTGTCTATGTATAGAATATTGTGGCACACTTTGTTGTTCCTGCATCAACCTGCATCTCTGTATTTTCGTATTTATTAAGCACAAAAAGAAGTTATAACAGCTTCCGTCTTAGAAGCTGCGTTAGCATGTTCTTGTGATGAAAACTACTCACATGCTGCCTTGGAGCTGGTACCAGGAACAACCAAGGAACCTCTGTACAAGCTGTAGCAAGTCTTGTGACAATTATTGCTGCTTGACTTAATCCGTGGAACATTTTTCTGCCATTGATCTTGGCAAAGCTTCTCTTTAAGGATGTACTTGCTTTGTTGATGGACTATTACTAGCATGGTCCCTGCCATAGTCACAACACAAGTCATAAATAAATTGACTCAGGATCGTGGATCCTGATCACCATCTCTACATGTCCTGGGTAGAGGTGCCCTCTTCTGGGTATTCTCTCAGCATACATGAGCAAACCCCGAGCTGGAAGAAAGCTACACAAGCAAATTAACGTGCTTATAAACCAGACATAAGCACCTCTGAGACGTATTAACAAATTCAAGTTTGGTATTGCAGTAACACAGGTACCCATATTTTGGTTATGTGTAACAACTGAGAACATGACACGAGGCGCTTCCCCTTAGGCTGTCTGACAGGGAATATCCCTTTTCTTAAAGTTTTATGCTAGGCATAATGGGATCAGTCTCTTCACTGGCCTTTAAGCACTTGAATGCTAAACAGAACTGATAATGAATAAAAATAGCAATATCTCTTAATGCACATGGTAGGCTTACAGTTGTGGAACATCTTTCTCATTAATAATTATATCTTGTTCAGTCAAGCTGAGATTGTTAAAATGCTTGACATTCAAGCTTCATAAACACTATTGCATGGCAATTTCCTGGAAGAAGAGAGAGTCCTACTACTCTCACCTTCCTCCTCTGTTGGGCAGTTCGATAACGTCAAGTAAAAAGCCCAGAGGAGGCATAAAATAAGGCAAATCTGTTAATAGCGGTGGGTCAGCGATGGTAAGTCTGAGCATCTCCGAAGACACAAAAGAGAGCAAGCAGAGAGCAAAGCAGATCCTGGCCTTGGCTACAGAGTCAACCTCATTGCTGAGCTTGTTTCAGAGCCTGGTCTCTCGAGAGCGACTGATTTTCGCTGGGGTCTATGAAATACAGAGTTCAAAGTTCACGTCTCCCTAAGCCTGGAGGGCGTTCAGACCCAGGACCCAAGTGCATGACCCATCTGTGGTCAGCAGAGACATCAAGCGACTTATGGATCACGTACTGGAGATACAAGTGAAGGAAAATAGAAGGCAAAACTGAATCCTAGGAACAGAAAGTAAGGAAGGTGACGGATCATCCTGGTGAATACTTTATTACTGTGCATAACAGAGACGGAAATAATCTTAGGTACGCTGTTAGTCACTGTCAAGCAAACATACCCTACTAGAAAGCCTGGAATTTTGTTAGCAGAGACCGTAAAAAAAAAAAAAAAAGCAAGCATAACAATTCTTGAATGGCTTAAAAAAAAAAAAAAAAATCTGTAATCTATTCCCCAAACCTTTAAAAATATATTTCCTAATATGTAATACACAGCTGTCACTGTAAATTGAATTGTGATGTGTGTTGAAGTCTGAGGATTTCTTTGATTCCTCAAAATATAAGAACTACTATATTTGTTCTAATGTTTTAGTAAATTAAAACATGAAGAAGTTTGGTGGAGTAGAAAAGAATTTGGGGATCTTATTTTACACATCAATGAAATGTTTAGCAGGACTGTTATCCAGCACGTTTTAAATGTTTAAAAGCATCGATCTTTAGAGCCAAAAAAAATCCAGTTCGACTAGCGTGCGTAGGTAGGCTTACGACTTAATTTGCAGTGTCAAGCACTCGCAGAACTTCCTCTGTCCTAACTCTACAACATAGATGAAAAGGGGAGATGCAGTTACGTACACTGCTCAAAGTCGCAGGGATTTTGAACGAACACAAACAAACATAAAAACCCCACCAACACCAAAATGGCAGAAAATGCTCCAAATACTGAGTGTTTTCATGCCATCCACAGCGCTTGTGGAAGTCAATAGGGCGCCCATGGGCTTTAACGGCCTATGCAAAAGCACAGTGCAAAACTCTGCGTTGTCTTTCAAGCGAAGTAAACTCTAAAAAGATGCAAAAGATCTTTTGTGATAATCCCGTCCTTTTCTCCCCTAGGAAGTTAGTAGGGGATGCATAACTTGCTCACACGTTTGTTTTCTCCAGATGCCGCCCTCAAGCTCTGCTTTCCTGCCAGCAGCACTTCAAAACAGCCAGGGACACCCCTATGATTGAGTCCCGGTACTCAGGGCTGGGTAGATCCATAGTCTTGCCTTGTCATCTCCAATTAAAAATAGTTAACAGTTTCTTCTCCTCCTGCTGCTTTCCCCTGAATTCCTTTTGCAGTGAAGAGTCATTTTTGACATCCTGCTTCATCTTCCCTAAACTCGATTTACAGGTCTAAGGTTTTGGAGAGATGGCAGGATTTCAAAATACAAATGAGGAAAGGTTGTGTTTAATGGTCTGGCGAAAGTAACGAAATGGTAACAGTGCTTTTTTTTTTTTTTTTGGCATTGCCCCAGCTAAGTCAATTAACACTATATAAAAAAGCAGAAATCTAGAAGTTTTCTGCTATTAAACTCCTATCTCCCATCTACAAGCTCACTGCATTCAAAAGGACCAGTATTGCAAGAATCTGAAGGCTCGGCAGTGTTGAGGACTCAATTTTGTGTATACTGGTAGCATCCACTGTTTGGGAGAAACATTATCCTCAGAAGCTATTACAGAGGCATCGAGTGGGAACTGAGTAAATAATAGTTATTGCTCTAGATGTTGTGGTACTTCTAGTTAAGAGCTACAGTGCAGCTATGTTGAAGGGTAAAACCTGACAGAACAATAAAGCAAAATGAGTCCATTATCCCAAGTAAAGACGTCTCTAATTTCTCTCAGGTTTTTGTTCAATTCTGAAAAAGACAGTGCGTGACTAAAAAACATCTTCTAAACTAGTGTCGTCATCATCATCAACAACAACCTCAAGATTTACACAGTCATTTTCACCTCCAAAGCACTTCATGCACATTAAAGCAGTTAATCCTCGCAGTGCTCTTGTGAGCAAAGGTCACTACAGTCATCCACTTCGCCCCAAGAGAATAAAGGAGTTTTTTCTGCAGGCTCGCCTGCCGACTGACGCAACGCTGATCTCATTTACGGCCTGGAGGGGCCACGCAGTGGCGTGCCCCTATAGCTATGCTCCCCTTCACGTCACGCTTCGTGGCACCGTCTCTTCCCAGCCCTCAGCACACACCATGGGCCGCACCGGAGGAAAGACTCACTCCCCAGGTAGTTCATCTGCAGCTTCTTATGTACTACTGCCAGGGAAAAATTGCCTTGCACATCCAATAAATCTGCACCAGCAGATTTAATGATGCTAACGTAAGCGAGGTGAGGGAAGAGTTACACCTCCGTCTCTCGGAAAGCCCCCTGAGCCAGTGCTTTATTCTCGCTGCTCTTGGCTCGGAGTTGGCAGAGAGGGACGAGACTGAACGTGCGTCCCCGAGACCGGCTCTGCTCCATGACGATCGCTGTGCCGGGCAGCGGCTGCGAGCCAGACCGACACGGAGCCTGCCCCGAGCAGCCCTGGGGCGCAGCCACGCTGCTGCTGCCTGCCAAAGGAACCGCCAGCGCCCGCGGGCACTGACCTGCAGACGGGTTACCCACGGTCCGTACGCACGCCTGGGCTGCCTGGAAAGTAAAATAGGGTGCATTTGGGTGTTTTCTTTTGTTTTTTTCTTCATGCATAGTCAGTGCCAGCAAAAAATTCGGTTCCCAGTTTGGGACCAGGGCTCAGATCACATGAACCTCCACAGCTCCATGTTCATGACAGGCCGCATGCTCTTGCCTCTGCTCCTTTTAATGCAGCAAAGCCTTGAGCCCTGCTCCGGCTTTTACCAGTATCATTTTGCGTGCAGTTGAGCTAGCCGTGTGACAAGCTTTAGCTAGTTCCTTGGTTAAATGCACAGCTCAAAAAGCAAATGCCCAGAGCCTGCCTGGAGGGGAACAGCAGCACAGCTTCACCCGCTCGCCAGCATCTCACGGGGACAGGTCAGGTAAAGTGCACGTGGAGCATTGCAAGTGCAACACGTTATATCATTTTTGTCGGAAACACATGCCTTAAGTCTTCCTTTCCAGTACGTTATCTTTGTATTTAGAGAATATAGCATTAACGATGCAGACCTTGAGGTAGCAAGGTGAGGCAGGAGAAGCAGGCTTGCAGTTAATCAGAAGTTTCAGGGGTTTTAGAGTCTCATCATAATACAAGTTAAAATGATTTTTCCCCCCTTTCAGAATTTCTGTTGAGCCAAAACCCCATCCAGATCCCCAGGAAGGGATGCTGAGACACGCACCAAGCTCCTCCCAAGGTCTGCCAAAGCTTTTATCTGGAAAGTAGAGCTCTGCCTTGGATTTGAAGCCGTATTTGGGATCACAATGCCTCAAAACAAAACATTTGAAGTTCAAACAGGCATTTTGGGATGAAATTTGACCTCGTCAGAAGAATTCTGAACAGGTCCCCTCAGGACGCAGACAGTGCTCACTCATTTCTCCGTTCCGGCCTATTCACTTTCATTCCCCCACACCCTTCAATTTTTAATTTTTTTCTGCTCTGGGGACAGGGGTGGAAGAGCATCTCAGGGCTGATTCTTTCCCTCCCTTCTTTTACTCTGTGTAACCAAACCAATAGCAACCTCAGGACCTTGCGAGACTGAAGTGATAATTAACAAGACTGAAATAATAATTAACACAAAGAATTGAAGCACCAAACTAAGCAGCAGAAAGGATGAATGTTTAACACTGTCTGCTTCTCATCTAAAGACAAACAGATCGATTTTTAGGATACACCTCCACAGCTTTTCGAACTGCAATGAAGTAACTTCATTAGTATGAGACATTGATCTAATAGTCTGAGTAAGACATCACCATCATTTGAATTACCTGGCTGTAAAAGCTTATTTTAAAGCTTTTAAATTTAAACCTAAAATATTCACAGCAGGCTGCAAAGAATTAACCCCTCTGAATCCAGCCTGATTCCTATACTCGCCGAACAAGCACAGGTTTGCAGAACACAACATGCAAATGCGGGATGGAGATTATCCATTCCTTACAGTATGAAGGCCCGAGTTTTATCCCATTGCACAGTGGCACAAATAAAAAAATAAAACGCTATCACCAAATTCTGTATGAAGGAAACCATGTGCTCGAGTGCTGAATGCAATTGAGGGTATGTAAAAGAAATCATACAGGAGAGAGAAACTTGATACTGGTCATGTTAGCAATTTTCTTCTCAGATTTTTCTCTGCTTCACATTTATTCACTAGATCTGGGTTCACAATGAAAGATGATCTTTAATAACACACCAGTGGAGGAAGCTTCTCTTGTTAAACTTGTGACGTGCTGTTCTGTTGTCCACTGCGTATCTGCATGCCCTGTATTTTTTGGCATTACTCAAAGGTCTTATCTGTGACACTGAAGCCGCCTGTTCAAGACTGATAAGAAATTTACTTTGCTGTGGAAGAAAAATTTAAAAGGAAAGAGATAAAACTTTTAGATTTCTATTTTTTCCCCCCAGAGTATTAAAGTAGGGGGAAAACTTCTGTCTTTAGCACTGAGAATTACCTCACTTACTTTAAACACACCTTTCCGCTAATTTCCAATTTAAAAATGTAAATCCTTTGCTCTTCTTAGCCACCCTGACAGAACAAGAGCAACAAGCTATTGCTCTAATTCCTTACCTCCCCTTTCCTCAACCACCTGTACCAAACAAGCGGTAAAAACCTGCTCAAACTCCCCCATCTGAAGCTAGCATCCTTTCCTCGGGGTGGCCTTGGAGCACAGCGGGGAATGGACCCGTTTGGGTGGAGGGACACTCCAACCAGAACCTGGCCAGCGGCTCCGTCTGTCGAGGGATGGATATAGGCATCGGGCATGGCCCTGCTTTAGGTACCACGGTAATATGGTAGGGAGATCTACAGGCCAGTCTGACTGCAAACACGTGGCGTGCCAGGAAGTTAAAGCCATTAAAAACAAGGAAAGAAGTAGAGCCATTTTTTTTTCCCCCTCAAAACAGATTTTGCTTAATAAAAACCAATAATCACACAATTTTTACTATTTTAAAGGCCTGCTAAGGAACTCCAGTTGGCTGATACGCTTTGGAAACAGGAAACAAAGTAGTTTTAATAAGAACTTCCATTTGAAAATTAAAATTTAATTTTGGTCAAAACGCTTTCACATTTTACTTCATGTTTTGGTGACAGTTCTCACTGAAACACGTTTTGGATGAAAAAGTATATTTGGATTTTGGTATTAGCCTTGTACATGAAGGAAGAAAGTAGGGAGGGAGAACACAGTATTTCTTATATTTATCTCAGATGTTCCCATGAAGAACACCGACATTTTCTGACTAGCTATAATAAAAATAAATAAATCTTTGTATGAATTAACAAAGAATTTGCTGCAAACTCAGCTAACTTCCTACACGTACACAGACTGATCCTTTTGGTATTCTAGTAAGCAATCCTGTAGTTGGTTTATATAAGGATTTATATGACTAAGAAGGCATATTCCAGAAAGAAAAGCTGTTAACTTTGGGTTGGACTGTAATACCTGCAATGATTAATGTCCTATTGTGATGTTCAGAAAGTCTTATTCTAAGAAACAGATAAACAGTATGTAATTACAAGTTTTGGTCTCTCTGAAATAAAGCTCTCCTCCGGTCTCCCCGTGCAATCCTATTTGTTTCCTTTACAGCTTTTGTTTCCTGCCCAAATATCCGAATTAATCATCTTCCTTCAAACTTAAAAAACATTACGAGGATCACCACAAAGCAGAACCTGAGAAACGTTCCCATGGGCATTTCATTCTCAAAAAGGATTTAGCAAATCTCAGCATAAAACACCAAATCCGCGGCGGTAAGCTTTGTGAAATGGACTGCACGAAATACGCAACCACAAGACAGAATCACTGCAAATACTTATGCATATATTTTTCAAGAAGATACAGCGTAGCTCTCAATCTTACCGACATTCATTAAGCTCTCTCAGTTGAGGACAATTGGAGAACAAGTTAAACTAGCGTACAGCTTAAAGTGAAATCAGCTGTTACCACGACCCTGTATAGTCCACAAAGAGCTCTATCATTAAGAATATTCTTTTGTGGAAAGGTTTTATCAAGCTAAGGAGAAATTTCAGTTTTAAATGAATATGGACTTTTGCTTTCCTACTGCACCTGGTTACAACAGAATGCATTTATGATATTAATCTGTTTACTTACCAATAAAAGCACTACGAACAGAAAAAACCTGTTTCATGTGTGGTGTTTTCAACCACCCATGGTGGAAAGGGAAGTGAATAATGTTTTTTTCCTTCTGGTTTTTTTTAGCAGCCCAAGCAGCGTAATCGTTCGTGTGTTTTCTAGAGAGCAGAGTATGTTTGCCTCAAAGGATGGTTGAAGCTGAGGAGTATCTCAGTATACGTGCTGAGCAGTAGCCCACCGGGAAGAAATGGAGTATTCAGGGCATTAAAGATTTCTCAATATTAAAGATGCTATGGATTGAAGGGGTATCCAAATTAGCCTCTTACCTATGGTTCAAGTCTAAGGCACTTTGGCAGCAGAATTTGGGAAGCCCACGCTGCTGCTGCTTGGTGGAGAGACAGAGACCTTCTGTCTCTCACGCAGCCCATCTGGCATCTCCCACAAGCACCGAATTCACTTATCCAACACAAACAAGTGAATAAGCCCTGTGTGTTTATGACTTCACAGAATTTCAATTTAAAGGAAACTGGAAAAAAAATAGGAAGGAAGGAATGAGTCTGACTATTTATACAACAAACTGTGCACTGTTCTTCTTGGTCAGGGCTAATTTCAGGCACTGATATCATTATTTGCGTGCTTTGCTGATTGGCAATGGAAGAGAGACACTAACTCATACAAATTGAAACTAAGTAAATGAATACGGGTATTTTACCTCCATAAAACAGAATAAATTCAAGTGGTTTATTCAGATGAATACTATTATTCTGGCAGTCACGCCTCAGTGCCTAAATACTGCTATTTGGGAAGAAATCCACATGCATCTTGATCATCAAGCCAGAATTCCTTTAAACAAAGAAGAAAAGCCAGGATTTCCCCCCAGCCCTCTCCTTTTCTTTGAGTGGCAAGCAAATGAGCTGTGAATTCAGCTGCAGAAATAAACCTTGCAAACGTAGGAGGTCAGCTAGCGTGAGGGTGCATTCAGTCATAGGCGGACAGAAGCTCCAAACTTCAGATCAACGGATTGATTCCCTTCTCATTCAGTGTTTAGGAGTGTTGAGACATCGTGAGTCACTAAAGGCCTATTTCTAAATGCCATGATAGCTGTATCGCAAGATTAAGGAACAGGTTTGTTTGTTTATTAAAAGCCTCAACTATTCAAACCATATTGCTGTGTAAGGATCTTCACTGCCTTTTCTTTAAGGAATGAAAAATTTCAGCCTTGGGGCTCTCAAAGAGAGCTTGATTCCTATGGGCTACAGAGCAGAGAGCAAATATAAGGGTAGAATAAGGACAAATTTTCTTTTTATGTTTAAAAAAACTTATTATTACTGCTTTAAATTTTGGAGGTTTTCATAATTACTGCAAGCAGGTTACAGGAGTAAAGTATAGAGGCAGCCTCTCGCCACAGAGAGACCGCAGAGGGACCCACTCACCAGACACTCGCGTGGCGGAACGAGCTCGTGTCTGTGATTACATCCCGAGAGCGGGCTGCAAGGGCTGCCGGTTTACGGGGAGCATAACAGCGCTCGCACAAACGTGCTCACCTTCAGTGAAACAACACCTGCATTCATAGGCCAAGCGCTGGATGTCTTTAGCTTATTTGAGAGGTTGTGTTCCTTTACAAGATCAAATCACCTTCCAGGATAATAGATTAACATAGTAATTATGGTTAGATTAACTAAACCATACTGTAAGCACTCTGGGGCCTCTCAGCAGGACTCAAGGCTCAGAGGCATGTGATTAATAGACTTAATACATGTTTATTTGGCTTTACAAGTTTTCCTAAATCAGAACACACTATGTTATCATGAGGCTGTTCCATACAGTTTTGTACAAGATGCTTCTTAACAGGTAAGGGCAACGATACTATTCTAGCTATTCCTGATGGTCAACCAACATCATGAAGGACTGGGTAAAGTCAAGTTATTATGCTCTTAAAAATGTAAAGTGAAATCAAGGGTAGAAATCTGGTTCAGTAGGAAAAAATTGCAAATATAAAAAATTTTTTAAAACAACAACATGAAATACCACAAACAAATAACAAACATACACAAGAATTATACATTGAATTTCTGCAGAAATTACTGTTTTGGCTCAGGTTAGCAAAATCTTTATCACATACTGTGCAAATGGCAGCTTAATTGATGTAGTTGGCAAGCCTGAGGCAGTTTCATAGGTAAAAGAATACATTCCTTCTGTATTAGAACTAGATCAGTGCTTTGTAGCTTATTTCTTTGTACCGTTATATCATTTCCTCTGACTTATTCACATGATCTTATAATCACCATCCTTAAGTGATAACACATAAAACTTCGGAGGAAGAACATTCAGAATCTTAGCCAAAGCTCCCCTACACTTTTTGTTTGTTATTTGCAATGCGATGCAGGGTCAACTAAAATTTTAGTCATCATCATTCTTCTTTAACGAGGATGCAGTTTACTAACAGTAAACGAGCTGGGACTAACACGTTTGCAGGACATACATCTAAGTCATCTGTACTCCGTTTCCCATGGTATAGAAAGCAAAAAAAAAGGTATGTATATTATTGGACTTTAATTCAGTGAGAGCTATTTTTGCCAAAATGATAAAATATCCCCAAAGTCATTGAAAGTCAAAACAACAGCAACGGTTGGGTTGAACACCTCAACCGTAGCCTTGTTGCAAGGCTCAGTCTTTCCTTGGAGGCCTTCCACTGCTCTCTTCACAAGCCTCTCCCCCCTGCCAGGTTACAGTAGGTCTGCGTGGTCCTTCTCGGATCTCCGAGGCCTCGGAGAGCATGTGCTGAACACATTCCTGGTTTTACTTATATCACCGAGTTTCTCACGGCTCACAGTTCAGAGCTGGGCACATGACAGAAATCAAAATCCAAGGCATTGGGCACAGCATGGCAATGACAGCATTCCCTGCCCTGCTTTTGGTTTGCTGTTTGACACGGGCCAGGATATTTAATCTCTTTGATTGAGCCCCAGCCCTCCTAGAGCCCTGTGGCAAGAGGCCAGATATCTTTGACAGGGTCAGACTTGCACCCTGTGTGTTGAGCCATCTGTGAAATGGACTCTTACCACTTGGTTTCTAAAATTTCTTGTTCTTTCCTTTTAAATTATGACTTTCAAAAGACTTTAAGGAGCAACAGCTCTAAATCCCAGGCAGATTTCACAGAAAGTTGGGCAAGTTTATCCTTTAAATCTCCTTAGAAATCCCAGGCTGCACTTTATTTTACTTTGTTTCCACAACTTTGCTTTATTTTCTTTTGCTTGATTCCATCCTTTGCTGGAATTTCTGATCCAATGGCATGGGGCTTATGAAAAAAATACATTGAGTACAGCTCTGGAGGTTGAGCGTGCAAAGCTGCCCCACGCGTAGGGCAGCGCCTGGAGTGCTTTACAGAAAGAGAGGCAGGCGGAAGAACCAAACATGCACTACACAGCAGGTACTTTTGTTTAAATGAGACTCTCCAAAAACATCATAAGAAACCACAGCACGACAATACAGTTCATCACCCACCATTTGCTTAAGCACCAGTTTTCAGAGGCTGCAGCGTTTGAGTTTGCAGGACTTGGTCGCGGGACAAGGACGTCGCAGCCCATGTCCTGATGGTTCAGGCTGTCCGTTTCCCACAACAAAAGCTCTTTAGCTTTGAGAAGCAGAGGCTTTGGGACACCCTGTGTGCTGCCTGCCTGGACCCAGGACCGGGTCACGGCCAGCAGCCCTACAAACACACAGCAGATGCTCACAGCTTCCCAGCGACAAGCACATGAGGGTCTAAGTGCCACCACATTCTGTTCTTGTGGCTGGCTCCGTCACTGGCATGCCGTGTCTCCTCAGACATTTCTTGTGTTTTTCTCCCCCCCTGCTTCCTAATGTGCAGTTTGCCTGTCTTGTCTATAAATCTAAAACCTTTTGGGGCAGATATTTTTCTGACTGCCTATTTGTACTGGCAGAGACCTCAGCTGGGTTCTCCAGAGCCTTAACTTATAATTCTCTGGCTGCTTTTTTCTGCTTGAAGCATTGTATTTTTCTCTCAGACAGTGAGCGTTTCAGAACACGAATCTGGAAATCTACATATTGCTTTATTACAAAAGTGTTTATGCTTCCAGTCCTTCCTTCTTGCAATAGCTGTATAATGAAATCACAAAGCAAGGATCTTTCATAATAAAATTTGATGTAGACATGCCTGGAGTATGAAATCAGAAGAAGTCAGTGATGGGAAAAGCTGCCATCAATCACGGCAGGCAGACTGCTCCCCCCGACAGCAGTCAGAAACAGAGGTAGAAAGATTCAGTAATTCGATAACAGCTGCAGTAGAAAGCCGGGAAGAAACATTACTATGCTAGTCACTACGTAGTTAGTATTACAACTTACCTGCATGTCACATTTGTGAGTGATAGGTGCAGGAAAAAATTGCACTGAAGCCGTCAAGCTGCAACTGCTTACTTTAAGGCTGACGAGCTCTTGCTTTTAGTTTTACATGTCTGAAGACAGTGATCTATGCGCTCTCTGACACCCCCTCCCATACCCCCCAATAATCCCGGGAGAAGGGCACAGCCAGAGGATGATTCACCCCTCCTTATCTCTGCATAGGATGAATTGACTGCTCAAGGGTCCACTGTTTTCCATTGCCTGTAGAGATGGCCTAGATTAGAAGCCTGGCTTTAATATAGCTGTCTCAGGGAAAGCAGCTTCCTCCAAAGTTCACTTTTCTTTTTGGAAGTCTTAATCGGATAAGAGACTTTTACGGAATTCCTACTACAGTCCTAAGCACCACGCGATCGCTAACACAAGTTCACCTTCACGTCACGTCACACGTTTTATAAAGCAAGAGAACTGAAGTGCACTCCTCTCCCCTGCTGCCAAAATACGAGCGCCCTGAGGAGGAGCAGAACCAGCTCATTCTCTAAAGGAAGTCTTGGGTCGGAATAGAAACGCTGGATTTTTTAATTTACGTTCATTAACTCCTGCATAGGATTGCCTACGTGTTTTGTTTAGGAACTGGGAGATATGCAGTGTACCAGATTGCTCTAAGTACCCAAATTTCACTAGTTTGCTTCAAAACCTACATGAAAGCTTGACAACCTTCTTTCATTCATAGGAGAGAATCAAAAGAGATTACTAATTCAAACCCCAGTTTTGGATTGATATAAAATAAACAGCCATAAAATCATGGTATAGACAGACAAAAACATTCTTGTTGGGGCAAAACAGTTATACTTGCAGGTTTCTTTTAAACTTTTGATAAAAGGATAAAAGCTAATTGGGTTTTTTTCTCCAAGCCAAAACAAACCCTAGTGCAAAATATAATAAAGTTTACCACAGAAATGTTTGAAAGTAAATTCTAAATAACATATTTAAATCTAATTTAATCAAGTGTCTAATTCTGAACACAAAGCCTAGCAAAAGACAGCCATATAGTTCAGAAAAGCCTCCAATGGCCTTCATGGGTTACCCTGCAGGCCAGAACTATTCAAAAATCAAAGTGTCAAATAAAAAAATGTTTGACTATCATGTCATATGAATTCAGGCAGCTGAAAATCATTTTACTGAGAGATAAAATGCCCATAAAACATATTGTACATCTTCAGGCAAGAAAGTCAGAGCCGTGAGTTATAATTATGCAATTTTTCTCTCCAAGGATCTCTGCAATTCTTATTTTCAGATTTTTTTTTTCTTTCTGTGAAAGATATGAAAATATCTTAGGAATGAACTAGGTTTCTGGGAGAGAAAAATAGTTTTTATTGTCACTAAAAAAGATATCACTAGGGTCATAGGAATTCTCTTAAGTGAACTCTTCAGAAACTTTAAGTCAGCAGATGTAAGAGACAAAATACTAGCTTAAAAAAAGATATTCTGGACTAGGTCCTTCTAGTCGATGAAGGACCACGTGTCAGTCAATACCTGCCCATCAATATAGGCAGCACACCGCACAAATACATTTGATCATTTCTTCCGTGGCACGTGCAGATCTGAACCGCTAAACTAATAATGAAAATAGCGCCTCGCGTCAGGCTGTTGCAATAATTTGAGATGTAGCCACCCATCGCGACAAAGTAGATTTCAATAAAAAAAACCAAAGCCTGTATTTTGTTATTAAAAACTCCTGTTATTCCTCACTGGGGCAGGGGGGCAGAGGGGGGAAGAGTCACTATGTTTTATCCGATATAAATAAGTATGTAAACTGGGACGCTAAGTGGTGTAAGCTTGAGCTCCGATTTTAAAAAAATGGAAACAATTAGTTGAGATTATATCTCCAGCATGGCTATCAATACAGTCACTCCAGAAATAAATCTTACAGATCTGCTTTCAGCAGAAGCCAAGTTAAAAAACCAACTAGAATTATATTATCGGAAATTTTGCTTAATGGAGGAAGTGAATTTGCATTTTATGGCTGTTTATATATATTTGTGATACATATAATACAGTATGACCTTCAGAAGTAACAAAATTTGTGCTTTCATCTCATCAGAAACTGTTTAGCATGCTGCAGTTTGCTAAGGCACGCCATCACTCCGAACTGTGAAGTAATAAACTTGTCGGTCTTATTTCCCTGAAGCATACCGACTCCTGGCCGACACTTTGAACACCACAAACTAATTATAATTGCTCTATAAAAACAAGACTTATGCAAGGGCAACTTTTTACCACAGCTTTCTCTTAATGGCTTGACAAAAAATACATCATTTTCCTTTAGCTGCTGGGAGATATCTTTAGGTGAAATCGGTTGAGTTACAACTAGTTTCTCCAGTATAACCTTTGCAATAACAAGAAACAATATTTCTGTTCACTTTTGTGTATCAAAATACAAACTTGCCATTGCTATAAATCCATGAATGACAATGGGACTAGGCTGCCAAACAAAAAAAGTAGCATTACAAGCAGTGTTTCACAATAAATAAATTTTAAAAAAATCTCATTTATAACTTCTTGGGCTAGGGTAAAATTGTTAAGCTTCACATGAGTTATAACACGCTTACTAAATGTGAAGGATTAAGACTATCCACTTAAGCTTTATAGCGGTTAAGTATGAGTGTCAAATGGAGTTGTTTGCCTTTAGGAGGAGACAAATACACAGATGAATCAGGGACTTCAGATTTTAGCCAGCTTCGTATCAAATCGAGATTTGTGCTGTTGCCAAACAGAGAGGTGAACCATATAAAGGACTAGAGCACAGATAAAGGAGAAATAACATAATTAGGTGACACTGCCAACACTCAAACAGCTTGACGTGGTCCAAAATGTCTCATAATTCTTTTGATTAACATGTTACATCCCACAAAGTGCCACAGGTAGAGGATGTTATTGTCTTCCACGTACTAGCAATACATAAATAAGGCACAATGACCCACGAAACCAACGCTCTGTAGACTAGCAGGAAGCAGCTTAATTCAAGAACCTTTTTCTTGGGTTCAAAAACATGCTTTATTAACGCTTTGAGCATAAATCCTATAAAACATAGGATACACGACAGCAAAATCTTATAGACACCCAGCGAATTCACGATGCAAGTTCTGAGCAAGCCCGAAGGCTGTACGGAAGGCGTGCCATTTTGAAGACCCTCCTTTCACAGCTGAGGGGTCACCTCCTCAGAGATGCCTCATTTACATTTTCACTCTAATTAGAAAGGTGCAACTCTGATCCCACAAAAGCAGAAGAAAAAAGGAGTTTGAGCATGCAGGCATGCTGTGAAGCGTCACGTGAACTGACCAGAAAACCCTGAAGTGAATGTAGAGTGATCAGGAAGAGCTGTTCGGCTCTCTAAGAGAAAGTGCTGTTGAACATTCCCTTTCCAGTCCTAGCATCTGAAATCTGCCTTAAAGTTAAATTGTAGCTGGAAAAAGTTTTAATGCTAAGTATGCTCTAAGACTATTATTTCTTTGAACACAATCTCTTTTTCTAAATTAACCTGTAATTCCACATTGTAGCTTGCACAAATGAGTTACTTTTTTTCATGCACGACATGAATCCACACAGCTCAGATCATGCCGATTATGCTTTGGGGTCACCTACAATGGAAGCCAAGCGTGGAAGTCCCAGGAGATAAATTCTAGAGGATTGACAGGGGAAACGATCTGTTTGCTATCTAACACCGTGAGATGCCAGACTGTATAGGTTTTCCATACTGCGTGTAAAAGACGGTGCCTTTCCGATAAGGAGCAGGGACAGCCAAGAAGTTGATCACGTTTGTCAGAACACGTAAGTGCTGGTTGAACACAGTGGACGGTTAGAAGGCCCAACGTTTTAGAGGCAGCTGCGTTAACATCTCGGTCCACACACAAAAACTGTTTCCTAAACTTGCTTTAAATATACAGACCCCCTAGATAGGGTAAAAAACAGTTTTGTTTTCTCTTTAAGGTGCCGGATTTAACATGTAATAAGAGAGAAGTGCTAAGTCTGGAAACAATCTGGCTGGAGCAACAATATGCAATGTAAAAAGACATTGATAAACTAGTGAGGGTAGAGAGTAACCAACTGTTTTGTTGGAAATTCCCCAAGAAAACATGTAACCGACACGGTCTGTGCATCTTGTTAGGCTGCCTGGCTCCCACAGCAACGGCGGTGGGAGCCGAAATGTCTCACTGATAGTTCAGCACATTGTTCCAAGAGTGACAGTTATGCTTCCGATCAAGTTATTAGGTTACTGACATCTACTTCTATGTAACCATAGCAAAAGACTGAGAAATGAATTATGGTTAGTGTTGTTTCAGCAAATGGACACACCAAAAAAGAGCAAAACATGAATAATTAGCAGTGACTTGTCAATCTTTGCTTCATTGTCCTACTTCAAGACATCATTGGTGCCTTACTGAGATTTAAAAAACAAAACCAACCAACCAAACTCCAAAACCACAACAAAAGAACCCAACACTACTCACACACGTCTGTCTTGGAAAGATTTAAACAGGAGGAAACCCAAAAGGACAGCAAGTTTTCAGCCTTTACCACCTTTACCATAGTTGGAGAGATTAATTTTAAGTGCAAAATCCTTTGAATAGCTTTTCTTTAAAAGAAAAAACAGTGTTTCTTACAGGAACTGGGTTTCCCCCCCCCCTCGAGAGCCTCTTCGTGTTCTTGCCAGCTGTAATATAGTCAGGGAGATAGCACAGGGGCTGACCTCTCTGTAAAGATAGAAATATCCCCGTAACTCAGAGTCCTGGTATTCCCTCTTTCCTTCACCACACTAAAAATGTCATCTCTTTCAGGTAACTGATGATTTCCAGCACTGAAGAAACAGGAAGGGCTAAATTATACCCCGAGAAAAAACATACTCTGAGAAAAATATGTTTCCAGTGTATTTTAATCAGGATAGTTAAGAGAAATGCTAAACACAGCCAGGAACTGGTCTGTTACTGGGACTTCTCATGTGCGAGGGCTTAATGTCCTCAAAGACTTGGTCTGGACATGAAGCTGCTAAGGATTAGTGCAAGTGGCATTTACTTCCCGCAAATCTCTCAAATCACATAGAAATTTCAAAGGTATCAGATTTGGGGATATGCACCACAGAATGGATCTGAAATCAAATTTAAGTGGCAGTGTCCTCAGGAAATCATTGTGCTCCAGGACCAGCCCTTGACACTCTGTAGGACACCATTCGCACCAATGAAATGGACATGTGTGTGGACCATGTGCATAAGTAGTAACACAACATAAAGTGAAAAAAATCTAACCATTTCAATATGAAAAAAAAGCTATGAAGCTCATCATTCTGAGAAGCTGTCTTTCTCTTTTACCCCGGTGGGAGTTATCTTCAGTTTCCAATCACACCACCATTTTTTATGCTGTAACCAGACATACTGTTAACTTCACTCAATTAACAAATAACAATTGGTGCTTCAAATAATGATCCTGTGTGTCTTGAACAAGACAATGCACCGACAAGTAGACAAATTTCACACACACACACTATGCTAGAATTCTTTTAGAGTCATAGCACAAATAAATCACAAAATTCTACGAAAAGCACTAGAAGGGCTCAACAAGTCCACAGGCAGCACCACAACATTGACGAGCAGCACCGTGCTTGTTCCTTCGTAGCTTAACTGAGTAATGGCGAGAAGCACATCGTTTTCTCCCTCCTCTCGAAGCTGATACTCTTATTTGTATGTAAAGCGAAGGCAAGAACTTTGAGCAATTGGTCATTTTGTGGCAAGCGTTCCACCTTACAGCATTGAACTTTATACCAGCTCAGTATTTGCTCATTCAGAAGTTCTTAAGAGATGTCAATTTTCTCCTACAAGCCATCAACATTGCCTGGAAGGCAAGACCCAGAGAAGCGAATTAAGATCCGAGGAGGATAAAAGCAGAAAGGGTAAGGGGAAAAGAAAAAAACTCTACTAATACTGGCATAAGTTTGAGGTGGTACTACTGGTTTGCAAATAGATAGCTCCAGATGGATGCTCTGCCATGTTTATTTGACAGTTATCTTAAGAGCTGGGTTTAAGAAGTGGATCCATAGACACTTCAGGCTGTGGGAGATTGCCAAGAACTGCAATTGGCATTGAACTGAGCTCTAAATGCTTTGTTAGGCTGACTTTTCGGAGAAGCAGCCTCTCAATCTGTGTCACGCTGCTGTAATTACAGTCAGGGTGCTCCGAGCAGAGCACTCGGTAGCCCAGGGGGTCCGCCAGAACAGCACTCTCCCCGGGCATCCTTTCAGCCCTGCAGTAATTGCATTTGCCAGACTCCAGATTTGTTATTTTTCCAGACATTTTGTAAGAAAGAGCTCGTAAATAGGGCAGAGGAAGTGAAATGCATGCAAGCTTACCAGAGGTCAGCCTCTATCCGATTAACATTTTGTTTTAATATAGTCATATGAAATAACAAGAATTGGATACAGGCAAAATAAAAATCAAAATGAGCAAAACAACTTATGATGTTTGGTATAAGCCAGGTATTTTTTTCAGGAAAGAGGGTGAGAGAAGCTGCAAGAGCTAGAGAGGAAAGGTTCTGCCATTTTGGAAGAGTTTTTACTAGAATCTGATTAATTTGAGATGGACTTAATATACAGGAGACAAAGGCAAACAAGTAACATTAGACTTGTTAGTCCTTCTGTAGTGGTTTGGTTTTCACCACCCACAGATTTCATTCACCTATTTAAAAAATAATGACAAAGCCTGGGATTAAAAAGTTCTTTTAGCCTCCTGACATCTTTCCTTATGCCCATTCCATAACTCAGAATGATGAATCAATAGGCCAAAGGCTAGATACATCTCACTACTCTTACCTTATTCAGCCGATCAAACCATATAATTCTATTTATTTCTTTATTTAATAAATAACATTATTTTAGGAATCTTTTCTTCAACCCATCAGCCTTTGGTTTCCTTCTGTAACTGATATGTTTTTCAACAGCAAAAAGCAGGGGGCTTCTCCTTTAAGCTTGTCTCGTTGGGAAGGCAACTTTGATTAATATTATCATCACAAAGGAATGTTCGTACCTATGACCAGACCACGTACCTAAGTAGAAAACTAGCAGATATATAAGCAAAGTCATAATGTCAGTTTATTTGTATTTTCTTTGCTCTGATTTCTGTTATAAAAGTAAGATTAGATTTTTCTTGTTAAAAAATCCCTCAAATTCAACACTGAAATATAGGCATAATTTAAAGCCAGAGATGGGATATCCAAGAAAACTACATGTTCTGTACTTTTTTTGAAGGTCAGCTGTAACGATCACAGCCTATGAACCTACTGAAGGCTATCAGACTATCTTTATTGTTATGTTTTAGTTTTTAGCAAATTATGACCTTTCCAAACAACGTTCTGTAACACTTGGTAAAAGTAATCTAGAAAACCCGGTAAGACAGTTTTGATTAAAGGTTTTGAAAATCTCCTACTTGTAGTTTTATGTGGAGATTGGTTTCTAATCTCCACTAGCGAATTCTTAGGAGTATTAAAAACCAATACTTCAACACCATTATTCCCAGGATCTACAGTGTAACCATAAGAATTGCATAGAAAGTATTTTATGCACTTCTGATGAAGTTACTGCATACTTAGTCTTAGTTTGTTCTTCAAGCCTTCTTTCTAGATGTTGTAGTAGTGGTAGTTAAAAAAGGGCTTGTGCAAGTGTACTGTATGCAACTAATAAAATAACCAGCCTAAAAGAGTCGATGAGACGATATTACAATTTAAACAGAAACCAAAAGTCAACTAAAGCTTTGTTTCCAAGGTAAGTTTGTTGTTTCATTCATACGTTCCGTCTATTGTTATGGAACACTATTATAATAATACACCAAAACTTTCTGTGAAAAATCGTATGTGACATAACAGAGCCTGTGCAATACATAAAGAAATCTTCACAAGGGTCACGTGTAACCTCTCTGGAAATCCGAGGTGTCATTTAATAGAGAATCAATCACTTGATTTTTAAAGATACATTTACCTTTGCTATAAGTTAAGGCAGAAATATCTTCAAAAAAACATCCCTTCTAAAAATAAGCATCCCCTCCAAAACATAGCAAACATCTCTATTAAAACAACAAACAAGCAAACCAACCCACAAAATTGAACACCTTTAATAAGCATCCCCTAAAAAACAGCAAACACCTTGAACATGATGCCTTTCTGGTACTGTGCAGGAAGCAGAGATTCTTTATCCACAATTCTTAAGGACTCGAATTTAGGACGTTTCTCCGCAGTGATTAATACCATGGCCAGTGCATCGCTGAATCACCAGCGGTACAAACACCGGCACGTAACTGCACTTCTGGTTAGGCAGAGCGCACAGCCTGAATTTCATGCTACTTTCTATTGAATTGATGCCCACTGACAAAGCTTCTGGCATGGCATAAAACCTTCCTGCTACAAAGTTAGTCCATAAACATTTCTTTAAACAAAACTTCAACCTTCATGGCAAGTTCTCTCTGATCATGAACTTTCTGCCATGCGGTCACAGCATTTTTGATCCTCCATCACTGACTGAAAAGCCAGGTTTATCGTAGCATCAAACCACAGCTCAACCTGCTGCTGAGCCTTCCCACCACACAGTTGTCTGAAGTCTGGCTGCTGAACAAAACATGGTTTGAGTTCCAATTTCTACCTCTTTGATCCCTGTTTTGTCCAGAAATCAATTTTCAGCACTAAAATGCTCCCATCTCGTAGATGTGAGCTGCTTAAATAAGGCAGTAGATAAATCTGTAGTAGTATTCAGACCTTTTGTTGTATTTTTCCCCCCCGTAACTAGGCACATACAGTTTTAAAACAGGGACTGAAAGGAATAGCGATTGTTTTGTTTCAGGAGTTGCTTATACATTTGAATTTCCCAGAGCTCTGATGGATTAGAGCAGGTGCCCAGAGGAGGTTGAATGGTTTTATTCCTATAATCCACACTCATTCTTTTGTAAAATTTGTGTTGCACGTGCTTCCTTGGTATATTATCTGGCCTCTACACTAAAGGCAAAGAAAGAATTTCTCCCATGTCTAAACTTCTTGTTATTACATTTTTTGCTTTATTTTACTTAGAGGAACAGGTATACACAGTTACACTGTCAGTATTATTTGGTGAAACATTGGCACAGGTTGCCCAGAGAGGTGGTAGAAGCCCCATCCCTGGAAATATTCAAGGTCAGGCTGGACGGGGCTCTGAGCAACCTGATCTAGTTGAGGATGTCCCTGCTTATTGCAGGGGGGTTGGACTAGATGGCCTTGAAAGGTCCCTTCCAACCCAAACTATTCTATGATTATAATTCACTGAAATGGAGAGTTTTCTAATACCACCAGTCATCACACCTGTGCAGCCTCCCAGCTTTGAACGGTCTCATCCCTTCCCAACCCTGTTGGACCAAAATCTTTCCTTCCCTGAGCCCAGGCAGCACTCTGCAGAGCCCAGGAGGCACTACTCAGGCTCCCTTCCAATCACTTCATGTACAATTGCTTCTGTTTCATATATAAAATATGTACTCAGACTTTTTCCACACTGATGAAGCTATTCCAGTGGCAAACATGACTTTCTTCAGTGCCCAGGCCAATGCAATCAGATCAGAAGACCAAAGAAGTCTCCATCTTTCATCAGCAAAAAGCAACAACAGCAGGTAGAACTGATTAATTACTACAAACACATTTTCTATTTATGTCTCTGCATAATTCCCTTGTACAGCTTCAATGCCCACTCACAACTCTTCCAAGACTGATGACCTTTCAATTCTTATGACACATTAGCTGTCCTCCATTCACCAGGCACACTTCGCTGCTCACCACATTACTCCTCCAAGACTGTGGGTTGAAAGTTTGATAAATGGTTTGACGTGCAATACCGTTCCACTGCGCAAGGAATGAATAATAAGACTACACAGGTGAGCAAATTAAAACACCCTTCACTTGCTGAAGAAGCTATTGAACACCAGTCTAAACTTTTCTACACCTATAGGTGACTTACTAAAAATGCGCTTACAGATATTGAGTTACCAGCTAGTATCTGTTCTGCATACCTCTGCATGGGGGTGCCTGAATCCCATACAGCAGGATTAACGCTGGGAATTAGCCTATGACACAAAACCTCCTCATTTTCAAGACACAGATGAGCCCTTTGCAGCTATGTTGCAATTTGGTTGTGCTTTAAGTTAGCTAGAAGAGGGTATTTGAAGTTTTGAAAGTGACATTGACAAGTTAAACTGTGGAACACTGCCTGCTGGATTTTGCTCAGCAAGAGAAGGACAAAACAAGGATCACAAAAATACTGTGAATAAAGCTATGCTACAGTGGCCACTGGAGATCAGGAACACAGATGTTTGGGGGGAATCCCTTCTCTTTTGCAGGTGTTTTGGGGTCAGACTCCTGAACTATAGCTCTTCCTTTACTGCCAGATGAGAGCAGCATCCCAGAGCTTCCCCCGCAGAGAACATGGACCAGTATGTTCTATTGCTGCCATCTGAAAGCAGAGATGCTGAAGCACGTTATTTAAAGCCTTTCTCAGCAGTTTATTTTATGTGAGACCTGAGCTGTAGAATCCAGGGTATCTCGCCAGAGCCGCATTGAAATTGAACCTTTGAAAGAATCCCATTGCCAACCGAGCACCTGTATAGACAAAGGAAGCTTGGAGTCATTTAAGGAAAATTGTACATAAATGCCATGGAGACCAGAGCAATATGTCGCTATTTGCATGTGTACTTTAAATATTTTTTGAAACAAGGCTCTACAGGGCAGAACAAATGTATCGTGCACCAAAGCCAGCTCAAAAACTGTCAGCAATTAGTTTCTTTCAATAGTCATTATGCTTTTTCTGGGACAATAAAACCCTGTGAATATTATGCCTCCTAGCAGATTGTAGTGCAGCTCATCTGTAAATTCCCCAAAGCGTCGGTATGAATGACTGTGCATGGTATCGCAATTATAATGAGGAATGTTCTGAATGCACAAGTCTACCTTCAACCATCTGGAGTGCCTCCTTTATTAAATTTGTTTTCAGTGTTTATACAGTCTCCTGGTAATTAATTTAAGAGATAAAGTAGATTTGTCTCATGTTCAGAAGCTTGTCATTCTTCCATTTAAAGACAACTTGAAAGATTAAAGACAAAGTAATACATAATAATATCCAGTATACTAATACAGAAAAAAGCAAGGCTGTTACCTTAAAAAATACACACACACCCCCCACACAACAACGAGCCCGCAAAACCCCAACAACTCAAATTTTTGATCAGTATGTTTGGTATAGAGAAAGAAGATGATGCAGTTTTGCCCTCATTAGTGAGGGGTTCCAAATCAGACCTCAGCGCAAAGCAAGGTCACCCAGAGAACAGCAAGACTGCCATACCATCGCATTTTATGACCTGCAGTGTGTAGATACATAGGATAGAGTATCCCAAAGGAGGCACGAACCAGCTATTCACATTTCCAGAAGCATGAAGAGAGCACAAAGGTGCACAGTCCTTGAAACCCATCTAATTCGTTAATACCTGTGGGTTTAATGTTGTCATTACCAGTACCCCAAATAAAGCATGGGGGCATATTGCATAGGGCTGTCCCAAAGGCCTATAGGAGTGTGGTTCGAATGGTTTATAAACCAGAAACAGGTGCAGGAGTTTTGAGGGGTCTGTTGTTATTGTTGCATGATTTTTTATTTTTTTTTAATACAGGCTTGAATTGCAATCAGAGAAAAGATGATGCACGTAATTATACCGTAGCATGGTTGTGCCGTTACGGGCAAGTTTTTTCTTTTACTCCCAGTTAACGATTTGAAGCATTAACAGCCTCATAATTTTTTTCTAACTGATGTAAGCACAGATGCTAGTCTTATATAAACAAGGAGCTCCTTACATCACTGTTTTCCACGGACTAAATAAAGTTCACTAAACTCATTAGACTCTGTAATGGAATTGACCGGTCTGTCTATAAACAAAATTGTTCATTTCAAACTACACCCCGGCTTCAACTCGCAAACCTTGCCCGAACCAGTGTCAAAACCAGTAAGTATATTTCTTGTCTGGGTAGCTGGCACTCTCGTGGAGGATGTCATTCCTCTTAAGACTTTTTTTTAAACCTCCAGAAAGTCGTTCACCAATAATAGTCCAATTCTAAAGCACAATTAGTTGTCATAAAACCTAGGATCACCTGGACTAGATCCAGTAAAGACTTGGTTGCCTGCACACATGTACGTCACTACACACTTTCTACAGAGTTTAGGTCATGTATCTTAAATCATTAAATCTTAGTTTCATTTTAATGCAAACAAACTTACCGATTACAGCAAACATCCCAAGACCAGTCCCTTACTAGATTGTTTTTATAGTGACACAGCTTGAGTAAAACAACTTCATAGTGAACTGCCTTTTATCCTTCGCTAGGAAGCCACAAGCACCGAGAGAACATGACTAAAAAGATTTCAAGCACATTTAAAAAAAAAAAAAAAAAGTCATTTAATAGAGAATTAAAACAATCTACTAATTCTACAATTTGTCTTGGACTGCCTCTCTTAGGGAGAAAGAACATCTGTAAGTAAAATAATTATGTCTGCTTTTCACTATAAGAGACTGTGGTGAAATATTTGGAAACACTCCTAGCAGAATTCCAGGTCTGAATTCTCCCTAAAGCCACAAGCACGTTACCTTGCAAAGGCAGAACAGCCATTTGGGCGAGAAGAAGGATGTTTAGAGGCTTTTGTTTGTTTGTTTTTCCAGATTTAACTAAATGAACTGAAGAAGTCTCTCCCAGCCCTTTATGGGGCTGGCTGAAGAAATATTTCAAAGCTAATATATTTCCACCCTCTTATTTACAGTTTGGGCTTATGTGGACCATTTGGCTTATTCAGTCTTTTTTATGGACCTTTTTGATGTAATACACCAAGATCTAAATACTAGCTAGGCTAGTTTTATTTTAATTTAACACTATGAAACATGCCTAAATACACATCGATTCAGTGAACTCTATATGTCACACAAGGTGACTGGGAAAGAAAAAAAAAATACATATATATATCTAGAGCTCACTATTCAAGCATTCAACCAGGATACAATCTAAAGAACATCTCTAAAAGCCACAGTCTCATGGAGAGCTTAATCAGAGGCAATATTTCCAATAACTCCAAAAGTAACAAGATTAAACCTCTGTATGAATTCTGTCTTACCAAGGAGAAACTCTAAAGCTAAAGTTTGAAACAGCAAAATACCACACACCAAGGAGACAAGGGATTTCATTCTTTCAGAGCTGGTTTTTCACAGCCAGAGTTTTCTTAAAACAAAGAAGGTGAATTTATAACAATGCCAAAAATACATCCTTTTAAAATTAAAAAGCAAATACAATACGAAATGTATGAAATTAAAGAGTTGATGCCACTGCCCTAACTTTACTAGCCTACGATCAATGCAAGTCTTCTGCAGCATAAAACTGCCTACTGGAGTTCGAAGAGTCCATTACCTACTTTGCGAGTAATCGGTGCCAGCGATATAAACGGACCTACTGCCAAAGAGGGCGTCAAAGTTACAAGAAACACCAGATCGGTGGACTGGAGTTCATCCTTTGCGCTGCAGAGCTCTGCGCTTATTGCGGTCAAGACAATATTTCATGGAAGAGCAGCAGTTTGAAGAATTTTGATGAAATATTTAGAATGACAAAAAATGAAGACTATGGGTCAAGAAAACATGGAAGAAAGCTATAGATGGATCCCTTTTGATTGGTCTTAAGCACTGAACTATACCTAGTAAAAACAGTCTTAGATGGGGAAAAAACGGTATAGAGTTCTTTGAAAAAGCGTTCAGGACCTGCTTTTATAGTGTGATATTACTGGGCAGCAAAGTTACTGTGTGCTGAATCAGAAACAAGGCACGACAGACATATTCAAAGACAGCCCTGAGGAAATAAAATTTCTCTTAGATTCACTGTAATCAAATATACATGCAGTCCATCAAATGATAAACCCACCATCTTTATATTCATATAAAAAAGTGGAAAAAATATTAAAGCTTATCACTGTTTTCATGCATTCTGTAACTTTGCAAAACAACTTTGCTTCAGGCCAACTTTGGCTAAAATCATTTTTAGTTCTGGAGGTTTTCCTCAGCGCCTTGCTGTAGTTAACTGCTGAAAGTCTACAAGCTTATCCAGTAACACACTGGAAAAACAGCCGCCCACATCTCGTGGAGCATTTGCAAAGATATCTCTAGTCTCTGTCAAACCAAAGCTATTTCCACTGGGTTTTGGGACTGGCCCAAGCATCCGTTGCTTGCCCAAGGCGCCGATGCCTGGACACCCAGCTGGCTGGCCAAGTGAAGGCACTTCCACCCCACAGCCAGCTCTGACGCCAGCTCCTGCTGTCATTTACCTGAGCGCGGACCGCGCCGGGCTGTCAGACCACAGTTGCTCGTGGGAGCATTTGTGAGCACTCATGCAAGTCCAGTGCAATGATGCAGATGAAGAGAGCAAGCACAGACCAACCAAGCCCTGATTCACACGCCGGTCAGTCCCAGGGAATATCCCCCAGTTTTATCAGCTGCCGTGAGGTAGGATATTCACAGCTGACCTCCCTCAGCTCTACAGAAAACTCTTGTAGAATTCAACAAGGCTCAGCCAGCATTAAACACTGTTAGAAACACCATGCCAGGGCTTTATTTTCTCCTGCAAAGCATAACTTCATCGCTCATCTCCCTATCCTGCTTCTCCAAGGAGGAAGCAATGAGGCTTGTGGAACAGCTGTGGCACAGATGTGTCGGCAGTGAGTTTGCAGCAGCCAGACCGCTCCATCATACATTCATGGCAGGATTACAGCTGCTTTCTGCCATGTGAGGGAGCAGCGGGACTGCCCCTTCCCCACAGCAAAGTCCAGCCATGCCCATCAATCGTCACCCTTCCATCCCAGAACATCCTCTGTTTCCCTTCCTTTCTTCACCCTCCTGCATCTTACAGGCCAGCCACCCTGTTCCTTTCTATTGCATCAATGTTCGTTCCCAAAATAAAAAAGGCAAACTCATAGCTGCAGATTTCCCAGGCCACATCCATCCTCTGACAACTCCCTTCTGTCAGAGAGCATCTTCATCACTTTCCTGTCACTGAAATCAAAGTCAACTTCTACCAGCCTCACCATCACTGCCGTCTCCAAGCCAGATCTAGTCCCTCTAGGAAACATACTGCAGGGGTACTTGTAGGTAGAAAGGACATCATTATTAATACACAGGTTCATGCGAGGACATTTTCTCTTCACATTTCAACATATTACTTTCATATTTTTGTAGCGACAATAACTTTAACTTGTCCAGAAAAGGGAAGAAGGAATTAATTTTAGATACCTTCCAACGAGATACCAATATACATTAAAAAAAGGGAAGGAAAAGACAGTGTAAAGCTCCCCAGAAGAATCTCAGAGCATTGATTTAACAATCTGGGAACAACAACTCGGACTCTAACTTCTTTCTTTTTCTTCTGCTATCCTTATTTTGGTGCCTACACACTACCAAAGAGTACCCGTTCCCTTGCAGCTTCTCAAACAAGCTTATCAAATTTATCTGTGTTATTCACTGTCTATGCTTCTAAAAATTCTTGTCGTCCTCACCTGTTCCTCTTCTTTTCCTTCTCCCTCTGTTACCACCTTTGTAACCCAATAAAGTTTCTGAGAATTCAACTGCTATATTTATGATCATGAAAACGCCAGCATGTTTTAACAGAGAGGCCTTTAACAGATATTTCATCTCCTTGTGATCAGCCAATGAACAATAAGTTATATTGAAGTATTTTACTTTGTAGAGATACAACCGCACAAGAGTATAGTCACAGACACTTAAGTATTGCAATTACAGAGCAATCACACTTCACCACGAACTTATGAGAAGTTTAGGTTCCAGAGATCTCAACTGTTGTTTTGGTTTGGGTTTGGTTTTTTGGTGGATTTTTTTGTTTGTTTCGTGTTTTGGTGGATTTTTTGGTTTATTTTGTGTTTTGTGGGTTTTGGGTGGGTTTTTTTTTAGACAAAACTAAAGGTAAGCAGAGATAAAAACAATTCTTCAGATGAAATAGTGTAATAAAAAAAAAAAGTTTAACAATGTTGTAAGTACTATTCCAGTTGTACCAAACCAAGTAGCTTTGGTTTGCAGAGCTCTGTGGTGTGGATGTGCTGCCAGTTTATGTCAAAGCCCCTGCTGCAGAGCAGAATCCTTCCTTCCCTGTCATGGACTTACAGCCCTCAAACCCGCCCCATTTCCACCATAAACATGAGTGGAACATTGAGCAAGAGACAACGCACACCCCAGCAATACTATTTGCACTATATTAGACTAATTTCATCAGCATTAGAGATCCTTTTCCTTCTCCATTCTTCTTTCATCCTTAATTAAGTTAACTCGCCATGGCAAATACCAGAGCTCGTTCGTTCTCATTAGCACCTTCCCTAGCCTGTTGTCTCAGCCGCCCCCCGTATCTCTGTTGCAGCATCCCAGGAGCTACAACATCATTCAGCTCGCTTCGATCTCTATTGCGGGCACAACCGCAGCTGCACAACATGCATTTGCGAGCCTTTGTAACAGCACCGGGCTGCAGAGATTGATATTGATCTGACTGCTCTTTGTACGTGAACGTCTGGAGCACAACCTCCGCGCCTTTTAACCAGCCACATCCAGCTGCACCAAACGGAAAACACGGAGCAAACAGCTATTCAAAAGCTTTAACAAAAGGGAGCCCAACTGCAAGCCAGGTATATTAGATCCCTCTTGTCTCTCCCGATCATGATATATTATAAAGTTATCTTATTTTTTATGCACTATGTGCAGATAGCATCTGCGTTTTCTCTTTGCTCGCTGGTGCTGAGTACTATGGAAAGCTGCACTGGGCTGAGCAATACACTTTAAACCGTAAACCCACCAAATCAGAATGTCCTGTCTAAGTATAAACAGCTCATTAAAAGACCGGTAGTTACTAGACCCAGGAATGACCTAGAATGAAATTTCCCTTATCAGCCCCATGGCAGATACGCTTTATAATCTCATAGGAATGGGCTGCTCTGCGAGGGAAGAGATGGTTTCTGGCTGGTTACGTGACACAGCAGGAGCGGCCACGCAGCCCTGGCACCGCGCATCCGTGTGACGATAGCACCTGGCCCTTACTTATCTGTGCCTTGCGTTCCCTTTACACAAGTTATAATTGGATAAGAGACAGTAATTATGTTCACTTGAGTGTTGTGAAGTGTAATGGATGTTTGCAAAGCACTAGCAGAACTTAAGATGAAAGGTCTCATCGTAAGGAAAAGCGCTGGTGACCAGAACCCAGGAGGAGATTCGCTGAACAGCAGCCCTGGCGTGAAATGGGCCCCCAGGGACTCCATTAGAGAGCCTCACGACTAAAGAAATTCGTCACCCTTCTGTCTCATGCCACTTATTCATTTTAATGCAATGCATAAGGAAGACCAAGGAAAGGACAGAAACCAAGGAACAGTTCTGACAAATGTTTCCTTTCAAGCCCTGTCAACCCTGGGGAAGCGGGTAATATTTCTCATAGAGTGCGTTACTCACCGAACATCCAATACTTCAGCTGCCAACTTGTAACTCAGGTGGAAAGGCACAGCAGCTGGCAACCGGCTAGCATGTCGGTGCTTCTAACAGACACCACAGCAAGTGGAATCCATCAGCCCATCCCAGGAACCCACCCAGGGCCACCTGCGCCCTCCAGCACAGCACGGAGGGACAGTTGTGGGTGCCCAAACACCTTACACGAAGGTGGGAACCCAGGTCCGTGCCCTAAGGGCAGCACAGTATGAGTTAACAGAACAAACAGCAATAAAGGAAAAGGCTAAAAGGGCTGCTGTAGTGATTGCACGTTTCTTACCAAGCCATCAGCCCTCCCTTGCAGTTGCCCTTACAGAGCAAATTCCACCCCCCATAACTCCCACCTTAGCTGTAACACCAGTCAGCTGTGACGGGCTGAACTGGGAACCAGCCGCTCTGCCTGGTTTATTACCCTGGCCACAGGTAGACAGTTAGGGTTTTACATAGATTTTTGTTTATTTGTTACTTCTCACAACCTTCACAAAGGGAAGCTAGTGGGAAGCCCACATTTTCTAAAGCAGCTCAGTTCACAGGGTGAGAGAAAGGCAAAGAGACGGTGAACAAAATGGCAGAGCAAAATCCACAGAGGTTTAAACTACACCTGCAGATCCTTCCCCACCTGCAGATGTCTTTGCCCTCAAGAAAGAGCCCAGCAGCAGCCCAGTGTTTATAACTGTAGAGTTGTTCCCGTTTACCTAAGACAGTAGCAAATTTAACTGTAAAATATTTACACATAATTTATTTTGCAGAGTTAAAGCCAAACTACAGCTATACAGCCTGGTCCCTGCACACTCCAGCCACCAAACCGCACACAGCCTTCCCCAGAGACCAGCCAGCAGCAGCCAAACAAATGCAATGATCAGCCCAACAAGGAACACGGGGACACACGCGTCCAGCCTGGTCACAGCCGTGGCAGCAAAAGCCACACCAACTTCCAAGTAACCCTTCAGAAACTGCTTTCTTTCCATAAAATGGAAGATATTAACAAGTAAGACAACACTAACCTCTTTCAAACTGAGCAATTTAGACTTTCCTGCTCCTTCCAGGCAACCAGCTACTTCTCTGCTTTCCCAAAAGACTTCCAAATCAGGTGCTGGGAATCAGGGCTAATTACTGATTTCCAGCTTCCACCTTGCAGCAAGTCTGGCACACAAGCTAAACGCCGGAGTGCCACGTTTCACTGGGGAATGTCTTCTGTCTCAGAGATTGCTTATTCCTTGTATTACTGTGATTTGGCTTTTGATTTGGGGATTAAAAAGTCTTCTTAGGTCAGATGTCTTATCCCTTATATTGACCAAATGCATATGTTTGAATTAATTTTATTAAATTTACTATGCCATTTATGCTCTCTCTCAGAAATATCAGCTTTTAGATTGGGGAAGAAACTGCTGGACTTTGATGCCACAAACTGAAGGGTGACTGCACTACACCAAGGCAGCAGCAGCAATAACTTCATGAAATTCTAACGCTGCTCTCTATTTTTACCAATTGCTTAAAGTAATAAGTATTCACAAAGTTGTTGCTAACACACATCATTGCCTTCTAAAGCACCCATTTCCTAAAAAAGAAGAGAAAGAATAGCATCATCACTGGAAAAGCAGTTTCAAAAGAATTCCTGTATTTGGCACGGCAGACACACTGCTACATTAATTTGGTTTTGACATCCACACAAACGAGTCTGTTAAAAAATGAAGGAGGCACAAAATGGCATAGGGCTTTCTTGAATAAAGACTTGTAACACAGGTGGTATTTAGGTTTCCATTTCTTTTGTCATGCTATCAGCTATTAGCCTTTCCGAGCGTCAATCACCAGGAATTGAAATCATTAGAAGCGATTTCACTGAAAGCCTTCAGCACGCTGACCAAGATGTAAGCGAGGGCAGAGCCTGTCCTGAAGCAAACAACACTTGCTTGAAATTGTTCAGAGTTATAAAGTTCATTATAACTTTTTAAGCACTTCTTCCATAGTTACGAAAAAAACAATAAAAAAGCTGAAGTCTTACAGTAGGCTTCGCCTTTTTTTTTTACAGAATCAAAGTGGGTCCCATTTTCCACTTCTTGGAACAGAAAATGACTTTTTAAGCCAAGATTTTCACTGAAATAGCTTTACAATTTTTGCCTTGCTTAGAAATAACTTTTAGCAAATTTGTTCAACAACAGAAGAAATCATTTAGAATTACTCTATATGATATATTCTGGGAGAATAATTTTTCTGTACAAAATTCGTTCAAATAATACATTAAAAAACAAACAAAAAAAAACAAACAAGCAAAAAAACCACCACCATCAGCCTTGCCTTCCAGAAAGTTTGTAAGAATTTTTGACACATTTGAGTCCTAAAGCCATACTTACAAGACTATCACTGTAACCCTGTAACATTGTGACCTGTTCACATATATGAGTAAGGAACCCAAGCGCTTTTTCTAGAATTCATCTTTAAACACTGACTTTTTTTTTCTGGCTATTGAAAGGAAATTTCAGACCATTTATGTGTACAGTTTTGGTTTCAATTATTTGGTGCTATATTGGGCACACAGACTTTTCCCTGACAGACCTTTGTAAAACTATGATACTGTCAGACATGGGTATCTTGCGTAGAGCGTTTTCTTGGCTATGGCACAGTGCCTGGCAAAATCCACGTCGGTTAGTATTAAAGACAAGTTTCCCAACCTGTTTTAGATGCTTAGATTTGTCATTCAGACCATTTTGCTTCCAGTATTGGATAAAGTATCAAAGAATTCAAGGTGTGAAGGTTTCCGAGAATCTACAATAACAATTGTGTGCAGCGCTGTCATGAATACATAAAGGCAAACCAAACGTCGTGGAAAAACATTCCTAAAAGTGTTTCATATCTCATATTATATTTGAACGAATGGAAGATGCACAGCTTGCTTTGCAGTTGCATACTGATGGTTACATCAAAAGGATTTTTTTTGCTGAATAGATTATATTTTGTCTATTTTAAGCAAGCAGTTACATTTATGTTAGAGATTTTAAAGTGATTATCTTATAAGACCATGTAACTCACTTCAACTTTTGCCTTGATTGCATAAATCAGCAGTTATTTTAATTTAAGTGGAAAAGATTCTGACTCGAGACAAACAGGGTAAAATTTCTGTCAGCCGAACCATCTAAAATGTAACCTTAAAAGCTACGTATTATTCAGCCTGTCATTTCTGTTTACTTCAGTGGGGAAAGTTTTTTGCTCTTTAATCCCATTAGCCCTGCTGAAAGAGCCGGCTGGAGCCTGCACCATCTGGAGCCAGTCAGAGGTAAATGAGCAGCTCCACTGGTGACGCTCGGTTGTGCAACCCCCCGGACCTGCTGGCGTACAATTTGAGCAACGCCGATCTTTAATTACACAGAAAACAGGGAGGGAAAACATCAGTGGTTTCCACTGGCCTCCCCCTCACCTGCAAGCCCTGTTCCCAGGACTGGCAGCGGGAATAAAAATCCCTTCCCAGGATGTGCCGGTCACCAGCACATGCGACCAACAGGAGTGCCCGGAATAGTGCCCTGGGGAGCGGGTCGGGAAGGAATGGGGGAGCAGAGGTGAGCGCAGGTTCGGTGGAGGAAGGTCCGTGCAGGGGCTGAGGGGCAGCGGACTCCGCATGGTTTTGGAGAAGGTGTGACGGCACGGGAGCAAGACGTTTCAAATAACTAAAACTACATACTTCTTATTTTCTCCCCACAAGCTTCCCAAATGAAGTGTAAAAATAATCGTCCCTTTTTTGCAAAAATTGTGTTTCTTCTTCTTGTCTATTTTTATCTTCTAAACTACAAACGAGGACAAAAACTCCCAAATTGCTGCTGAAAGAGAAAAAGCAGCACCATGGAGGAAGGACTGATGCCATGCCCAGAGCCTGCGGTTCCTGTGCCCAGTACGTGAATTAACCTTCTCAGAGCCGTGATATGGATATTCACACTATTCAACTCGCATCCCACAGCCCAACACCCTTCAGTTTTTCCATTTCAATCCATCACGTCCCTTATCCCATCAGGGTGATTTAGGTTCCAGTTGCCTTATTGTTTTCCCATCAGCTTTCAACTGAATTGGCCACTAAGTCACTAATCCTGATATGGTATCTAGCAATATTAATTAGTCTATCTAATAAGCCTAATAAACAGCAAAGCTTTGTATTTCTCTATTGTATTTTCTAATTAATTCACTGTGCTCATTTAACAAAGTGTTTTATAAGGAAACAGATACAGACTGCCAAGTCTTCTTCCCTTCTAAAATCCAGGCTCTGTTGCTTGTATTTGAAATAGTTTTAGCATGCTTTAAAAAAAACAGAGTAATGCATTGGACTGAAGTAAGTGTTTATATTGAGAGATTAAATATATTCCAGTTTAGCCATAAGATTTTGAACTTCTTTTTCACTTTCACTAGTCTCTCATTTTATGAGCATATAGATCATTTTGCCACAGCGCATGACTAAACTGATTTCATGGCTGTATTGTGTCAAAACTATTTTCTCTGAATTGCCAAGTAAGGAACATTGGCCTACGTACAAATGGATTTCCTTTCCCTCTTTCCTCTCCCCTCCACAATCTCTAATGAGTCCCTACTTTGCTGTCAGCCATCATCAAATGTTGGAACAATTTTAAAAGGTGAGGAAAAAGATTGCACCTCGTTAGGTTTAATACTCTGACACTCCTATGGGAGTGGATGAAACTGGTTATTTCGGTTCTCCACAATCTCATTTGGCTTCCCTGAACTTATATATTGCATTTTTCCTTAATAGACGTCAACCTTAATTCTGATAAAAGTTTCAGATAAATCTGGTCTAGCTCTGATAATTTATTGACTCTTAAGGCTTTTCTAGCCTCTTAAGGCAATACTAATAAGTCTTTTATCTTTCTTCCTTTTTCTTTCTATTTTTCTTTCTTTTTTTCTATTTTCCTTCTGAAACAGAAAGTGTGAGGCTTTGCTTTACTGAATTTGTTCTTCACAATGTTTCCAGATTTTGTTTCGTAAAAATCTATCCTGCTCGCTTTTTGAATGTTGGTTAAAAACAAAGAAGAAGAAACAAAACCAGTGTTAGACTCTTAAACACTTGGTTAGAAATGACATGTGAAAAAAGTGAGAGTCCCATTTCTAGGTAAAGTAAGCTGCTTCCCACTGTTTCATAGAATCATAGAATGGTTTGGGTTGGAAGGGACCTCCAAGATCATCTAGTTCCAACCCCCTGCCATGGGCAGGGACACCTTCCACTAGACCGGGTTGCTCACAGCCCCATCCAACCTGGCCTTGAGCACTTCCAGGGATGGGGCAGCCACAGCTTCTCTGGGCGACCTGTGCCAGGGCCTCACCACCCTCACAGGGAAGAATGTCTTCCTTATATCTAATATAAATCTACCATCCTTCAGTTTAAAGCCATCACCCCTTGTCCTATCAATCACTACATGCCCTTGTCAAAAGTCCCTCTCCAGCTTTCTTATAAGCCCCCTTTAGGTACTGGGAGGCTGCTAGAAGGTGTCCCTGGAGCCTTCTCTTCTCCAGGCTGAACAAGCCCAACTCTCTCAGCCTGTCTTCATAGGAGAGGTGCTCCAGACCTCGGATCATCTTTGTGGCCCTTCTCTGGACTCGCTCCAACAGGTCCATGTCCTCTTCTTTCTTAAATTTGAACTTATGGCATCCTGTTTGTAGACCAGAAAACACTTACAGAAAGGGATCTGGCTCATGGCATGATGATATTCAACCAGTTTAGTATTTCCCAGTCTGCTTCCCATCGATACTTTTTCTAGGTCTGCCTTCCCCATGTCAGTAAATATATTTCACACATGCAGCGCTTTTTTTTGCCCTCATGTTATTTGAGTGTTTGATTTTGGTACAACGACCACACAGTGAGGAAATTCACAGGGAGGCGGCTTACAGTGCTAATGTTGGCTACCTTCTCTCCATGCTGGCTGAAGGATTAATTTTTTAGGATGTGGGTTTTAGTTGTTTTGGGTTTTTTAAAGCTTTTAATTCAATGAAATAAGGCATTAGATGTGAAGTGCAAAACAGATGCACTGGAATACTCTATCCAAATGATCCGTGCAAGTAGATGTCATGTAAGTAGGCTATTTTATTTGGAACAACAGGTTTTTAAAAGACATATATTTGTCAGATTCTTAAGTGAAGGTTAAAGATTTAATAACATAGAAACTGTGTTAACATTCCACTTCAAATTCTGTTTTTCTTTGTGCCGGTCCAGCTCTTCCCCCACCAGCAGCAACAGTAACAACAGCTGATTATGTCCTTTAAACGCTGCCTGGCTGCTGGAGACCCAAAGGCTGCTTGTACAGACGCCTGGCCACCGGACACCCTAAACCCAGAGCTTTAGACACTCGATCTGCACGGCGCAGTCCTACGGGGCCATAGTGGGACAGTGGCATGGGTGCCTTTCGCCATCAGGCTCCTCACGGCCCATCTGTCCCTTCGGTTGTGTCCAGGAGCACACAACAAGCAAGTGTCCCTGCTGGGCGGGTGGCAGGGGCTCTCCATGGCTTATGCCAGCAATAACCATCGACCAGTAGCAAATTTATAGTTAAGATTGCAGCTAGCTGTGCTAGAGAGGTTTCATTTGACATGGGTGCCCTCTTTGACCTCCTGTATGCCTCGTGTGCCTGACTAGAGGTGAGAATCATCTGCATGGGGCTCAGATAAACATAGGTGAGAAGAGTTTTCGAAAAGGACATATTGCTTTCATAATAAGGGTTTGGGGAAACATTTTTGAGGAAATAAGTGGTTTAAAAGTAAAAGGATGGTAGGAGACCAGACTGAAGAAGTAAATATTGCATGAAACAAATGTGGTTTGTTTTTTATTTTTAAATGAGAGGATAGACACTTGATTATACACACATGCACCATTAGTGCTTCCTTTCTCTTTTTAGCAGCAGTTACCTCCCATGAAACGTTTTCTTTGAACTGCAGGAGAATTTGCTCAGTAAATATGGGGGGAAAGGAAGTCTTTAATGAATTATTGCTAGCAAATACCCAGGAAAGGGGTCTGCTCTTGTGCAGAGAAGTCTCAACAATCCTGATAGCTCAAGTGAGCATCCTACAAAGTTAACACCATTGAAGTGACAAAAGCTGTCCCTGACAGAGAGAACCATGTCTGAAACTCTGAGTAACCTACTTGTAGTTCAGCAGCTGACTTACTTCAGATGCAAACTGTTTCTCCTGTGACAGGTGATATATGGGAGCAAGCACTAATGATGGTCGCAAGGCAAGAGATGGATGACTCCACACCTACTGCCCAAATTCCAGATTTTAGCCCACAGCTTCGGTCAGAGTGCCAGGCTGAGAGGTGCCGTAAATCTGCACAGCTGCAGAGGAGCCTACATAGCAAACCTAAATAAGCTAAAAGGCTTGGCCAATTAGTCTTTAAATCAGCTTTCATAGAGTAGGAAAAGACTTGGGCGAGATGTTCATGTGACGCAGTTTTGATCTACGTGTATACGCATTGCTGACAGGGAAGAGGATGGCACAGAACTAATAAAAAGGAAAAATACTAAGCTGGAGAATGGGAGAGGAAACAAGGGTAAAAATGGTCTTAATGCAATAAGGTCTATCACGCAGAGTTGAAGAGTCAGACTGTGAAAAGGCAATTAGTGCATCGAATATGAAAAGCACACGAATTAAATATAGAGAAGATCATCAAAGAGAGCTGAAATATGGATGTTCCCAGCATGCAGGCATAAAGGCATTTCAGTTGAGTATATAAGAAAATGTTTTTAAAAAGAAATGAAACGCAGTGAGAATTCAGTAAAAACAAGCCTGTAATGGGCATTGAATTGATTGTGAAATAGAAGTATAAAAGCCAAATCTATCTTTATATAAATCTTTGTCTAACACCAACAAAACACTTTAAGGTTGACTTTATGAGGTCCTGTGCCATAAACATCACAACTTAACCAATTTGTTACTTGATGCATGTTTTCATTTAATCTCTTCTGTTCTTGGAGTGCTAATGAGCAAAAAGCTGGATTCTAGTATAGTTCCGTATTACTAGAACAAAAAATAAGGACCAACATCAGCATTCATGTTTTAAATGATTAACAAATGTCTTGAAAGTGGTCTCTCCTATTTAAGCAACTTGGGTGCTCATTGTGGTCTGAACACGTTGAGAACAGCTTTAATATAAATACTGAATTCATAAGTGAGTTTTCTGCATTTAGAGTGGTCACCTGCTGGCTTTTATTCAAAGGACATCAAACAGAGAGGCTTTTTGCTGTCCTCCGGCATCTGGATCAAGGAAACTATTAGGCAGTATAGGTTGCTTTCAAAATATTACAATTGGAAACAAAAAGTTGCTTGAATTTCTAGCAATTACTGGCAAAAGTGGGCTTAAAAATCTCTATATCATGAGAAAATATATTGGCAAAATATTTACATTGAGATACGAGAACCCTGAATTAAGGCATACGGGTGGTTCCTGCAGGCTAAGTGAACGTTGTCGTCGTACCCTTGAGCAGCCACCCCCGAGAGCCGGGTCAGCGACGGCTCTTGCTGCGGCTCTGCTTCCAATGGGAACGTAAGGGCTAACCCCTGCAACCGGCGTGGCACACGGTGACCACCTCGTTCCGTCAGTCTGTTGGGTAATCTTGGTGTAAGAGCCTCCTGGGGAACAGTTATGAAAGATCTCTGAATGGACAAAACAGGCAAAAAACACTTGTGCGGGAATTCATAATCAGTGTTTAAAGCGTGCCTGTTACTCCATCTGCTGAAGTCTTAGCGGAACAATTATGCAGAGGAATAGTCCAAGTGATCACGGTAGGGAAGCTACCATAGACATCCTTTTTTTTTTCCTCTTTTTTTCCCCCCTTTTTTTGCATTGATTCATTTTACATTTCAATGGTTCAAAAAGATTTTTAGGTAGCATATGTTTTGAATAGTTTAAAGCTGCAATTTGAAATCAGTGTGTTTAATATCAAAAATGTAAGTAGCTGAAAAGCAGAAATTACATTAGGGTGTTCAATCCTGTCTCATTCTTTTAAGCATTGGGAAAAAGTTTAAGAAATCAAGTATAATAAGTTACTTAACATGAGTGCTTTATATTTCTTGATTTCTATATAAACTCTTGTTGAGTTTAAGTTCATATTTTAGTTCAGCCATTATGCCGAAATGCTCTGCGGTGTATGTGGAAAGTGTGGTATGTCTGTTCTTCAGATGAGGATTTGCTCTCTCAAGTAATGAAACTTCTACAGTTAGAGGCTAGCTTTGCAGTGTTTATTCACAGTACTGTAAATACTAAATAGCTAAGAAACCTAAGCACTCGTCTTAACCTTTGGGATGTTTTATTTTTGAATGTTTAATCTTTGTGGATGTATCTGCTACCAGACAGTTTTTGCTCAACCTTCTAGATTAAGACTGACCTGTGTGGCTAAATTCTACTGTATAAAGCATCTTCTTTCCGGAAGAATTTTATAACTCATTTTCTATCACTTGTGCACTGAAAACTTTTTGGAAGCAAAAACTACCCTTAAAATTCCAACTTGAACTCTATAAAAACAGAAACAGCTTCAGCTTTAGTACTGCCTGCAATTATAAGACCAATTATGCAGTTAACTCAAACCACGTATAGAAACAACCTCTCCTAAAGTTCTGCTATCAAAGCTACTAGCACTACCGAAGACAGAACAGTTTCTATGACAAGAAATCCACCAGCAGCCTTCTGTGCTATTAGGCAACAGTTACGAAATCAGATGGCAAGACTCTTTGCATTAGTCAGAACAAACAATTAAGTCACAACCACCAGTAGGAAAAAAAAAAATATAATTATTTAGTGCCATCGACATTTCAGGAAAGCTGAAACAGCAGCAGTTTATGGAGCCATCAACAGCGTAATGGTCGCGCCCATCGCTTTGTACCGGAGTCAGAAGGAAGGCTGGGGCACGGCAGCTTTCGCTCGTGCCGCTGCCTGCGGTACGTCCACTTGTTCCTCCGTCAGCCCTTTTCAAACCAAGGCACATCCTCTAGATGTTGCTAAATCCTGGCAGCGCTGGTTTGTGTTTATCGATCTCCAAAAGATTAACGTGATAACGCCTGTCTGTAAACCAGTCAATGTTCAAACATTAGAGTAGAGCAGTCCTCTCCTCACCCTTTTCTATCCCCAGCGGGGCAATTGCTTCCCCACGACAGAGGTCCTATGTCACTTACTGCGTAACTATTCATAAACCTGGAATGAGTGTTATTTGAAGAAACAAAAACAAACCCAAAACTATCAACTGTTGATTATTTCTTTGAAACCCAACCATTTGCTGCCTCACTTGTGGCTGGCCCCTCACACCACCTTTTCCTCGTCATTAGGCCAGCGTATGGGATCGGACCGACCGCATTCAGCAGGCGTACAGCACTGGGCACTGACTGGAATGGACATTATCATATTTGTAACCAGCCCAAGTGGGACACCTTTTTCTGCAGTCCTTAACTGAAAGCCATACCCCACTTTAAATACAACACTCAACAACCTAAAGATCCATTAAAGACCCCAGCATTGGGAACAAAACTCAGTTGGCACCTGACATACAAAGGTTTAAGAAAAACCATAAAAAACCCACCCCAGCTTCACTCATCTGTTTTGCTTGCAGAGACCAGCTCCTTCCTCTGTCTTTCTCCAGAAGGATGCTGTTTCTAATCTGGAGCTGACCTGAATAAGGTGAGTACAGCTGTGGCCACAGCCCCAGATAACACAGAGCCAATTTCGATGAAGTTCTCCATTTTACACACGCATTTCTGCTCATTGGTATCTACAAATTTCTCAGGAGTCGCTGCAGAGTGATTTGACTCCCCTCTGGGGGTGTGCTTACCCCACTGACCGTGCTTGGCCCAACACCTCCTTGGGAGCAGAAATTACGTTAAGACTACACTAATTGGAGCAATAAAATTTCTCACTGATCTATCCTCACTCTGATACACTAGAAAGTGTTTTTCAAGCCTGGTTCAAAGCTTGCATCATGAAACACGACGAGAGAGCTGGCAAGCCTTGGGTTGTTGTTTTGCACAACAAACCGTAGGGTCATAATATGCTGGATATTTTACTTCCAAATGACAGCAGGTCCATGAAGACCCCTCGAACGAGTTAGTTCTAGCTTTGAGCTAGAAGTGACGCAGCTGCAGGTTAACGGAGACCCGAACAGACAGGCAGCGCTGAAAGAACGAGCCCTCCTGCAGCTCAGCCTTCAAAGTAAACTACATTCAAAGTTGCATAGGGACCGGCTTTGGCTGGCTGAGAAACGCCACGCGGGTATACTTGTGCTACCTCTCCATTCCTGAAACTTTGAATGTTTGGTTTTGCAGCTTCTCAAGTGTTCGTTCAAAGCCATTGATTAAAGACTCTGTTTATGTTCCTCCCCATACGTCTTTTAATTGATTCAGTGAGTAAAAAGGATACATTTTAAACCTTTCCTATTCTGTAACTGGCTATTTGACCCACTAAAACCCAACACTACTAACAAGCACACTCTTGAGATCTTTGTTAACTTTCTAAAGAATTTATATATATACGTGTGTGCACCTGCAAGTGTGTGTGTATATATATATATACACATACACACAGAGTATCTTCATGCCTACAAATATTTTGGGGATGGGAGAAATTCTTTCTCCTCCTGGAAGGCTGTTTTCCTGACTGAAATTTCAGACAGCACAATTTTTTCTGAGCTCAGTATTAAACTCACTATATTTTACAGAGCAAATAAAAACCCTACCAGATGGCCAGCCAAGGCTATTACAGGCTGTCATTACTTTCCACACCCACCTGTCCCTCCAGATTAGGAAATATGACTGAAGAGTTGCTTTTCCTCATGCGCTTTTCGTAGCGGCGTTGCCAGCAAGCAGATGATGCCTCGCAGTTGTCTTCAGCTCCCCCGGAGCACTCTGCCGCCGTTCCGTGGGGTTGCTTTGCTGTCCTTTCTCAGAGAAGGAAAATGTAAGTCATAAAGAAGTATGCCTGCTCAGAGCAAAATGCCATCTGATGGAGAGCGTAGTATTTCACTGCAAGACTAAAATATGGTTGTGGCAGAAGTTGAAGAAAAATCAGCTTTATGTCCAAAAATAGATGTGTGCCAGAGCCATCAGTGTCACTCTTCCGCAGCCACCTGGAGGCTCCATCTTCTCTGACTTATGCGGCATTTACAAAATGGACACACAGGTAGTTGTAACCGGACTCTTGGGAATTTCTCACAAACCAGGCGCTCGCTTCCTCGTTTCCAGTCCCTCCTTCTCCCCCCATCGCCTTGCAGGACACTGAAGCCCAGCAGCACGTGCACTTCTGACACGTGGAGGAAAGCCCTCAGGCTCGGTGGGAACAGACGTGACACTCCAAGCTCTGGCTAGCAGCTCTCTCAACTCGTAATTTTGTCTCTCAATCTGCTCAGCAAACTGATGTGCATCCAGCTCTGAGGACGCAGGCTGTGCCGAGGTCAGCTAATCAGTGTTAATGTAGAGTGCATGGGACTACCCGGAGGCAAATGGCAGCTGATTTGACTTAGCATGTGTTTGTCATCAATAAGAGATCAATTTCAAATCATGTCATATTTGCCAGGGCTGTGTTCCCAGGCAGTTACTACAGATGCTGTCACCTTCTAACTTGTCTTTTCATCTGAGAGCTTAGGGACTTGCTTCATCTGGCTTTTTGTCTTTATTTGCACAGATGTAAACATAAAGCATAATTTCGTCCTTCTTTTGCAAAGTGCTCCAAATGCTGTTCGGTACCTTCAGCCCACACAGCAGGGCTGTAAGTCCTGTGAATGTTACAACTGCTTCAGCTTAAATCTTGCTCCACAGAAAACGCAAACACTGTTAAGTGCAAACAAACGTCAGCTGAGCAGCGAACAGCAATTCAATAGAGCTCCTAAAGGTGAATCTGAAGGAATACTGGGGGCGTGGGTGATAAAGGGAGTTTTAATGCACACGGTGGATGAATATTTATTGCTCTTGTTAGGAGGACGCACAGACCTCCTGGGCAGGATGGGGCTTCTGCACCACTCAGGGAGAGGCAGAGCAGCTCCTGAGCCATCGCGGCCACGGGTGATGGTGGCGTGGGCACGTGCCTGCGCACAGGGATGAGCAAGGCCAAGCCTGGAGGGAGCCCTTCGCCCAGCCTGGGGCAGGGGTGGGGAAATAACCCATCCTTCCTGGCTGCTAGACGGTGCCGTCCTCGGAAGCTTTTAATAACTCTATGAGTGTGACAAACTAATAAATCCCCTCTTTCCTACCCAAACTTACGGCTCTGCCCAGGGATGCTGCCCTTCCCTGTCCTGGCTCCGCCGGCCAGGTTTCCGCACGCTTTTGAAGGTCTGAGCTCAGGCAGCCCGTGAGGACGCTTGCGCAGGCAGCAGCTGCGGGAGCTGTCGGCAGGCGAGGCGGTCAGCCACGTCGTGCGGCTGCTTTGGCCGCGTTTGTGCTCCTGAGCCAGCACGTGTGATTAGAAATGTCAGCTGGGGAACCAGGTGAATGTGAGATACACACAATGTCAGAATTAGAAGGATTTTTTCTTTTTTTTTTTTTCCTTCCCCCCCCCCCCGACATCAGTTCTACAGTTCAAGTTTACAAAATCAGTGGAAAATGAAAAGAGTTGGCATAACTGGGCTTAGATGGGGCTTCCACTTGTTGATAGTGATATTTTCAGCATGAGGATTAAGTACATGTATAAACACTTTCAGAATTAGCTCCCAAACACCAGATGGAAAGATAATTGAAGTCAGTGTAGAAAGCTGCGTTCCAAATCACTGATACATCTTTAATTCGGGGTTACAACGGGTTACAACAAACACATTTGCGGTTTTGACCTCAGCTATGATCACTCTGGGCTTTATCATGTTCGGTGACGATGAATCATAAGCAGTGAAGGACGTGGCTTAAATTTCATTTCAAGTACACCATTTACAGGGTGAGCGGTAACGCAGAAGAAATGCTTTTTTCCTTATGAACTGAGCATATTTGTCTAGGAAGAGTAAAGTGACAAATAAATATGCCACTTCCCAATGCCACTCTTTGAGTGACTTTCCAGAAGAGAATCATACTTTAACTTGAAAGCAAAAAAAATCTGTGCCAAGTGATACATATTAAACAAAGTGATTTTAATTACAGCTCATTAGTTTTTGTTTACTATGTCTAGCTAGCTCAGAAAGTGCCTAGGAGACAACAGCCTGGCCTGCCATTCTTCAAAGCTGTTGGATGGACTGTCATTGCTTTTAATAGGCTGAAAATGATCCCTTGAAAGGCATGTGTTTTAAAAATTTAAGATGCGCTTTTTAATTCCTTTGGTATCAAAAAGATTTCTTACTCGCATGCTTTTGTAGACCCAAAAGTCTTGAGAACAATCATAACGGAGCCACTGCTAGCTGAGTTTAGTGACAGGCACTGCAGAAGCAATTAAAACCTTGAAGTCTTGAGCAGCTGAGAGAAAGGTCTGACTTCCTTTCATGTTCGGAAGGTCACTAAAGTGAATTTGAAGTTGGTATGACAGAGCTGCGTGGCTTCTAAGTGAGAACCTAACACAGCATTAGCAGAGTTTGACAGGGAGCGTCAAATAATTTCTGTAGAGCTCAAAACACTCACTTCTGATTATTTATGAAGTATCGTAAGAATATGGAAGTGCCTTTTCAAAGTTAGACAGTGGAATAAGCTTTAATATTTTAAGCTCATCCATGCAATAAATACCAAGCAACTTCTAGTCTGGAATTTCTAGCCCAGAAGAGGAGGCCAACAATAGCTCAGCAGAAGATAAAACGAGTTGAAGAAAATGCTTTTGATAATAGTAGTGACCTTTAAAGCTCTAAGGACACTCAAAAAGATAAGATCAGCTTTTAGAAACTGTTGGGATTCAAAGAAATTGCTGTCACACGAAACCGAGCGTTGGTGCTACCATTTCTCTGCCTTACCCAACCAGGCAGTTTAGAGCTGCTACGGCTGTAAAGGGAGCATCACTCCGTAAAATCCTAAAGTAATATTCACAGTCTCCCACTAAGGGGGGGAAAAAGTGAAATATTACCATGGCAACAGAAAAAGCTGTAACCTAGAAGATATACCACTTTTACACAGGCTGCACCTAATTCTGCGCCGTCCTCAACCGTGAAAGGCCAATGACTGAAGAAGGCTGAAACTAGCAGAGTTTTTTCCTCTTTCACGGTCTTGCTCCAGGTGACCACTCCTGTCACAGCCAGCAGTTGCTTTCACCTACCTGCAGGGTTTCTCACAATTATTTTTCTTTTGCCGGTATGTGAGTTTATTCTTTTCTTGTTCCTCTCAGTCCAGTAGCTGGGCACAAGTTAGAAGGTAGTGGTGTATCCCATGATAGAAGGCGGCAATAAAAAACAGTGCATGCGAGAAAGAGTGGTGCCTTCTGTTACAAAAAGAATTTGATGGAACTGTGACATTTTACTGTTTGTTATTTATTCAGGGCTGCACCGTTTCTATTATTAGTGATATCTTTGGTATGAATAAATATAAATTAGTATATACTAAAATGGAGGCATTAAACATTCTAAGGGTTATGATGTGCATCTTCAACAGGTTTTGCTCTTTTCAGGCAGTTTTCTGTGATCCCAGTGCTGATCTTGCTTCAGGAGTAAATCTACCGGCTTGTCCTGGTTTCGGCTGGGACGGAGCTAATTTTGTCTCCAGCAGCTACTGTGTTTTGGATTTAGAATGTGAAGAATGTTGATAATACACTGATATTGTTAGTTGCTGTTAAGCAATCAAGGACATTTTGCAGTTTCCCAGATTTTGCTAATGTGCGGGTGCAAAAACTTGGGAGGGGTAGAGCCAGAATAGTTGATCCAAACTGGCCAAAGAGAGTATTCCATACCAGAGACGGCATGCCCGGTATAAGTGGGGGTCGGCTGGTGGGCCACTTCCCTTCCTTTTCCCCTTTTTTCCTTCATTTGGGCCTTTTCATTCGTTTGTTCGGCTGTTGGTTCCCTCTCCTGCTCTCTCTGGAACTTGCTGTTCTGGGATAGCTGGGGGGGATACCCCTGCTCCCTGCCTGCTGCTCGGGACGGGCTGTACCGGTCATCAGGTGGTGAGAAATTGTGCATCATTTGTTTTATATATTCTATTATCCTTATATTTTATTATTATTATCATCATCATTTTTAATATGTAATATAATTTTTTTTCCTTTGCTGTCCTGGTGAACTATTTTATCTCAACCCACGAGTTTTCCTCTCTCTCTGATTCTCCTCCCCACCTCAGTGGGGAGGGGGGGAGTGAGCGAGCGGCTGCGGGGTATTCAGGTACCAGCTGGGGTTAAACCACGACATGGCTGTACACCAGAATCTCGCTCCGTATCTCAAGCTATGACAGTCTGAATCTCCAAGACAGTGATTCCTACCAATACATTCAGAGACTTGCAGAAAATCATAAAACAATTCTAAATTATACAAACCAAGTCTATTAGAGGACTCAAGAGACAGTTCGGTCCATCCCCTATGCCACATCAGGGGAACTTACAGAGGTGAGGCAGCTACAATTTCAAGAAATGAGTCAAAAAGGCCTAGGCTGAATTTGCACATAGAAAAAACAGAGGAGCCGTTGTTTAGGGAAGAGGCTACCTATTCTCGTGATTGAAGAAAATGCTTTTTCCAATATAGCAACATTCAAAGATTGTGAAGGTCCCAAATCCATACTCTATACCTGAGCCCCTCCAGAGTTTGATCAAGACCTGAGCTGTGATGAATTAGATCCATCTCTAACAATGCAAGCTGCCTCTACAAAAAAGTACAGCATTAACATTTGCATGTATCCATAAAATAGTCAATGTCTAGATTGGAAGGAACTTGATTCTTTTCTTCTTCTTCCCTCATTTAGCGATGCTAAGTGATTCCTTCACTCGGAAGTGTGAAAGATTATCTTACAGTTTTCAAATACACTTAACTTCCAGGCCACTTGAATCAGTGTCTTAAAGAATGTAAGCAAATAGGAAGGAATTAAAAAAACAGTAATTACAAAAGCCCAGGCTATTAAAGGGCTTTTTAGAGGAATCAAAGCTTCTGTAAGCATCACTCTGCTTCAGAACTTTTAATTAGGTGTCTGTTTAAAGTATATCAAAGAACAGATGGTTTTCAACGTTAATAGACAGCATAGAACCATTAAATATTGGCCGTCTATTTCTAATCTAGTCTCCTCAGGAACCTCAAGAGGACATAGTTTAAGGCTAGACCATCTTTCCCAAATGGACATGTCTCTGTATATTTGTTTCTAATCTGCAAGAATGACATCTAGGGACAGAGAAATATCCAGAGAAGAGCCAAAGTACTGGTTTTATGTAATTGGATCTTCCAGCTTTTTCCATACCGAGGGCATGTGTACCCTCCCCTCCAAATGTAGCAAGTCAGAAATTAATAGAGGCCAGTACCAATCAGAGGAACAGAATTCACTCTTTTTTTAAAAGACAGCATCAGATGTAGGACTTTGGAGCAAACTCTACCTGAAGTACAAATCCTTAATTCCAGGATCTTTTAATAGGCTCTGTATCTCATCCATATGACTGAAGAAATCTCAGAAGAAACAGCCAAGTTCAATGCCTTTCTTCAGAATAAGGAGTTGCACTTTGATTCTACTTTTCCTTATTAAGTATATATTGCATTACTGAGCTATACTAATGATGCGGTGAGTTTAATTCCCGTATTGTCTAATAACTTAGTAGAAAAGCTCTGCTTAAGTTTAATCACTGTTTGTGTTCCCTTAGGTGAAATTTTTTACTCCTGGACTTTTTATTTGGCTCTAAATTAAGCGGCACATAAGAACAGCCTCTCTTTTCCCTTCAGAATCCTACAGACCTTAATGAAGCTCTCCTCGGTGCCAAATAACTTTTCCCCACGCTAATGAGAACTGGATGTGGCCTGACACTGAAGAGATTCAAAGTCAAAAAATCAAAAACCTCACAGCAAATGCTGAAGCCAACATTTCGCCTCACCGATGTTACATTTTTAGCCTGTGATTGATTTATGTCCCTGCAAACTGCGTGATTTCTGTGTGCTTCCCTTTCGCAGAGGGGGGTGCACAGTGTACCCGTGTCCCACGCAGTTGGGGCCACGATGTCCCAAGCCAATATTAATGCATGCACAGAAAGAGTAGTTTTGCACATTATTGGTATTACGAGCAGCAAGATAGAAAACAGATAAACGAATAAGATGAAAGAGCAGAAGTCTGTGGGGAATACTAGCATGATATCTCACAGCGGGATTTGGTAGTTAAATTTAGAGTTGTAAATGCCATTATCTCCTATGGGTCTTTATTTTTATAATTGTTTTCAGCTTCAACAGTAGGTTTTTAATATGGCTTTATTCATTTTATTATTATTAAATGTACCTAGTTTTGACATTAATGATAAAAGCAGATTTGTTGTTAGTTTTGGTCCATTGTCTTGATAGGGGAAATGGGAGCAGGTTTGGGATGAAGACTTTGACTTACAAAAACATGAAGGACTACATTGTGATCAGATGTAGACCCTTACTGTTACGTAGCGCCTCCCAACGCCTACAGTAACTTGTATATTCCACTACGTTCATACTCTGGCCTTAAAACAATATCACATCATAGCAGTGACAGCACGCAATAATAAAACTGTTATAGGCAGTTCTTTATGTGCAATTTGAAAATAACAATACAAGTTGGACTTTTGACACCGATTTCCCTGAAAAAAATCTTGATTGCTTGGAAATATAATAGTATTCAGCTTTGGAACTATGCATTTATATAACTATACAAAACCAGGTTTTTCAATTTTTAGAGGGGAAACAGAACAGAAAATACTATCTTTTTCAAGATAAACTCGTTAAAGTCAGTATTTAGGACTTGGACATCTAACCTTTTTTGCTATAGTGATGCCACAGTGATATATATCCATGTTTCAGTTTGTTCCACTAACTGATTTTGTCCTTTTTCCATAAGCCATGTAGACTGCACCATCTTAGAGACTGTTTTAGATATGGATATAGGAAAGAGTTTTAGACATATTTATATATTTGGCCATTAATCATCCGTCCTAGTAAAGGAATTTCTATGAACAAACATGTACCTTGCAGTTAAAAATAAACCAAGTTGTATTAGCTGCCTTCAGGTATTAATAATTACTCCTTTTAATAGCTAAATATGCCAGATGGGCATTTCCCATTCTGAGAACAGAGACTATTACAGGTAATGCGCTAAGCCAAACTCAGTAGCCTGGTAAACACTGATGGTTTAATGAAGTGTAGATGATTTAATGACGCTTACTTTCTGATTTTCTGATGGCCAATAAGGAAATGCTGATGTTTGAAAGGAAAAGCTGTCCTCAAACAGCTGAACATTGTACCGTGTACCAGCTGTTCTGTGTAGAAACGTTTAGCGTTGCTGTTGTCTTCCAAGGTCACTTCTTGCCTGCGTACGCTGGGTCCGTGGTTAAATGGGGTGCAGATCTCCCCGATGCTCCTGAGCAGTCCTCTGCTCTTGTTACAGGCACAGCAGGGCTGGACACAGGCGTCCTTCTTTCCTTTTTTTCTTTCTTCAGTTGCTTCCTATAGCTGTTCAGATCTGTGTGTGCTGTCGGTGGGAGGGTATGAGAAATGAAGCTCAACAGGTGGTAGGCTTGCTACTGGCAGCCTGTTTATTGTCATTAGCTAGTAGAAGGAAAACAGCGTTCAAATTAAAAAATTTTTAAAGCATAGCAACTGATGGAGCTCTACTCTCTGTTACTTGGCACGATTCTTAGTTTCAACAAAGCCTCACAGTAACTATTCATCAAATTCTTTGCCTGAAGATTTTTTCTCTGTATACATTCAGAGGATAGAATACGTAGCTCAAAAGTTTGCAAAAATCATACAGAATTGGTATCTATTTAGAATAAAAAGAGAGAGCGTGACTCCTTTCCTTCATTCCAGAGTAAATCAAGAGGAATCCAACGATTCCTGCTGAGTTACATCAGACTGAGACTAAAGACATACAATAAACACATCAGTATTCAGCACATTGGTGATAAAATCAGCCTGGTAGGAATTTTATTGATTATAACAAAAGACAATGGGCCTTTGGAAATAATATATCATAGGTTGACCCCTAGACCCAAAAATGCATATTTAACCAGTTTTCTGGGACAGAAGTAAACCAATGTTTGTGTAAAATAGCAAAGCTGTCTTACAGATTTGTGAAAAGAATAAAATCTACATAAAGCAATGCATGTACAAGCATTATAACAAAATTAATTAGCTGCTGCCATTGGAGGAAGTAGAAATATTGTATTTTGGCATTTGAGACACTTCAGATTGTATCAAGAGGTATCACTTATTGACAAAACCCAAAGCAAACAAAACCCCTAAAAAGACAGAATTAGACAGAATTTTGCCTTTATTTTCCTTCTCTTTTTAAACCTAGTATTTGCAAATAAGCAAATGCTTCACATTCAAGACAGACGACATGAGGCTCATATTTACCCACATTGAACTCCCAGTAGCAATAATGACATTGAAATGACCTCAGAGGCCTTTGCAAAGTGCAGGGTGAATATATGCCAAGTATACAGGCGGGTAGAAGCCGCATTCTTTGGGCAAATAAAGACGGTTTCCTCATCAGGTGTGCTGCGTTCCCTCAAGTCCTTCGGGGAAGCGCAGACATTTCTTCCCCCCACCATGGAGCAAGGCTCCATCCCCCCCCCGGCAGCACCGCAGGGGATCGAGCTGCATCCCCCGAGGAGGCAGCCCAGAGCTTGCGGGGATGGTCCAGCCGAAAGCAGCGCCCGTGCACAGCTCTTACGCTGCTGTAACTGCCATTCACACGCTGCGTTTAGAGCACAGCAAGAGGTAAACTGTGTGCGGTCCTGGGCCACGAAGGAATACCAGATCTGCTTTAGGTAGCTGCTTGTTGCAAATAACATATGTTGTCTTTGTGATACTGGAAGAAGAAAATGCAGAACCCCGACTGGCACATACATGTGGGACAGCTTATCGATTCACGTACACGGGATTGCCTGTAAATAAACCAGAGCAACCTGAAGTTGGAGCTAACTGAAGATTAAGAAGCTGGTACACAGTCATCTTGCTGCACTGACTTCAGAGGGATAAGCTAAAGACTGATTCCTGGTGAGATGCCATCCCTGTCTGTTTGAATTGAGTGGTGTTTCCATAATGACCCATGCAGTTCCTGTAAAGCGGGCAGCAGAAGAAAGCAACTCAAAATGATTTTGAAAACGAGCCATTACTCTGTAATTCTCCAGCTGATTCCCAGACCCTCAATGCCACTATGCAAACTGCCAAAGTCACCTATGAATCCAAGCTGGAGAAGCAGCAGGCTTTCAGTTCAGCGGTGTTTCTCTTGCTAAGTCCACTGCAGCTGCACAACCACTGCTGAAAACTTCTCCCCGCTCCTGGATTCATTAGTATGCTGCTCCGGTTTAAATGTCAGCAGCAGAACACGTAGCATATGATGAGTTTAGAGAGAATTTCGGAGAGTGAACTAAAATGAGCTATCACAAGTGGCACGTGCATTGCTCCGAGTGTCACAAACATTCATTACAGCAATTCGCTAGTTCCCTAAATATCTCCCCCCAAGCTTTAGCAACACGGGGGTACATCAGCATAATTATCCAGGATATTTTGCTGCAACTGCTTCATTTTAATCTCTTCTTAGATCATATTGTCTGGGCTTTGGGGCAGCTTCTCCCACTTTTTGATGCTTTGGGACTATAGAATGCCTTCTTTAGTACTGAAAGTTTGACCGAAAGTCATAGCACCTCAGCGGGATAACTGAGCTGCCCGAAATTATTCATAAGTGAGGAATTCTCGTATTTCATTCACACTAGCCTCATTGACAGTCTTGCCACTGACTTCCCCAGGAATACGTATAGGCTGTTGCAGCCTATAGAAACAACTGGTGTACAGTTATCGAGCCAGCGTACAACCTTGGAGTCAACCGTGTGACAGACACATAAGACAAAAAGACCATCAAAAATTTATTCTGCAGAATATGAGCCTCAAAACTTCTGGACCTTCTGTAACAGGGTTAAGATCTTGAGGGCTAACACATCAAAAGCCATGAGAAGCAGAAAACACTGCAATGCCCAAACCAGACAAGTACTATGCAGTGGAGTGGGGGTTTTGTGTGTTTTCTTGCAAGGATTTCTTCACGTTTTCTTGCAATGAAGAGAATGAAAGAGCTGACTTTTTGGAGAACTAAACAAACATTTCTGGGGCAGATTGTGGTTGCCATCTGGGGAGCCGCCAGGCAAAGCAAAGTACTCCCCGTACGTACAAATCCATTTTACTATCACCAGGCCACTGAAATTAGGGTGGCCGTTCACGGAATAAATGAGCTTCTTACAACCAGCAAAAGCAGCCTGGCATGTGGTGATGGATGACGGTGCCCGATAGTTACGTGATGTCTAGTCATCCTTGGGATTTCTATACCCATGGACGGTAAAGCCAGAAAGGATTATCATCACTGTGGTGCAGGCCACAGGACTCCTCTAGTTTTAACTAAACCTTGCCTTTAAGGAATGTCCTGGTTTTGTCTAGGATAGAGTTAATGTTCTTCCTAAGAGCTGGTATAGTGCTGTGTGTTGGATTTAGTATGAGAATAACATTGATAACGCACGGATGTTTTAGTTGTTGCTGACCAGCGCTTATACAAACTCAAGGACTTTCAGCTTCTCATGCCCTACCAGCAAGGAGGCTGGAAGTGCACAAGGAGCTGGGAGGGGGCACAGCCAGGACAGCTGAGCCAGCCTGGCCAAAGGGATATTCCATACCATATGGGATCATGCTCAGTATAGAAACTGGGGGGAGTTGGCCAGGGGACAGCAGTTGCTGCTTGGGGACAGGCTGGGCATCAGTCAGCAGGTGGTGAGCAATTGTATTGTGCATCACTTGTTTTGTATATTCTTTTATTCTTATTATTCTCTCTTCCTTTGCTATCCTATTAAACTGTCTTTATCTCAACCCACAAGGTTTTTTTCCCTGATTCTCTCCCCCATCCCACAAGGAGGGGGCAGGCAAGCAAATGGCTGCATGGTGCTTGGTTGCCAACTGGGTTAAACCACAAGAATTACAACTGATCTTGACTTTTAGGCTGCCCTTGGTGGAAGATCTCCACCAATACTTAACATATCATTCCAGTCTTCAAAAATAACCTCTTAACTATATACCCCTTGCTTCAGCCTGGCTTTGACTCCAACAGGCCAAATGCTCTTTAGCAGGTGACAGCATTCTCATCTCCCTGCACCATTAGGTTTAGAGATGTAGTATTAGATTCAGTTTACAGGGTTTTACCTGTGCAGGGAGCAGGTAGAAACAAACTAGTTGTTAAATGGATTTTTGCAACTCAGTCACTTCATTCTCTTTAGGATTAGTGGTGTCAGGTGAGCTTCAAGTGGCTGGATGAGGTCCTTCCTACATAACTATTAAACTCCTAGATTTCACTCACTGGGAGAAGAAAATGGTGCAAGGAACGGTAATGCAATTTCTTGCCTTTCTTTGTCAATAGGGAAACACCTTGGTGGATTCTAAGAATTAGTTATTATCTGTATTACTGCTCATAAAAGCAAGTTCTCAGTGGTCACATGCTTCCAATATTTGCATTTTTAATGACTCTTCAGCAACAAGAAGTCCCTAAGAGGTATCTTTCAAACAAGAGCCTTACCCAGCTTGTGTCTCACTGTAATTAAGCAAAGCTTAAACAAATTCCTAGTTCTTATACAAGTCTCTCCATCTAAAGATCTTCCTAAGCTTTAAAGAAAGTCAGTAGATGCCTCACCTTTTGAGGATGGGGAAAACAAAGCAAGGATAAAGAAGGTGGCCTGTCCAAAGCCTTCCGCACATCAGATGAGAGGCAGACCTGGGAACACAACGCCAGCGCATGGTGAGGGCTGGCTGCTCCCTGAAGGACAAGAAGCCACAGGGCATCCCCAGGGCAGGGGCCTCACCAACCAGGGCCCATCCACAGAGACAGTAGCCAGGTCCAACCAAGAGGCCGTATCACCATGCAATACCACAGTGATGAGGCAGGTCCCAGGTCCAGCTAGAAAGTCAATCCATAGGTCAGGATCAGGTCCAGTGATCACCAGGCAGGTCCACGGTGATAAGACAGGGCAGAGACTAAGATAGACAGTAAGCCCAGGAGTTGAGGCCAAGATCGAGGAGCTCCATGGCCATACAGATCACTTCCACAGCAGAACCAGAGACATCACCTTCCTGCAGCATTGCTTAGGCTATTACACCCTTAATAGGCCCAGGCTGAGCTTAAATAGAATCCCTGAGCCCAGGGCTGGGGGTGGAGGCCCCAGGTGAGGCTGGTTGATGCCATTAAGGCTTCTTAGTGGCCTCAGGACCCTGACAGGCACTCTCCATCCAGCTGTGTCTGTTTGCTTGGAGAAGAGGACCCGTGTGCAAGCACAGCGGTCTGGTTTACTGTCGATGAGAGGGAGCAGAGTCTCTGAGTTATATTGACCTGTGTGTGGCTGGTCCCTCCGATGCTCAGGGCCAAGGGAGCATGCTGTAGATGATACAGCTTTCTGCAGACAAGCCGTGTCAGGTCCTTGGGTGGTGTAAATCGGTGAAGCTCCAGCATTGTTTTAGGAGCGACACAAGCTTCAGCATTTTGAATTCTTTTACATCCCATTAATCTGCTCCTTTGCAGGAGGTGAAAGGCGGAGGGGCGGGAGGAGGGGCTGAGACAGGCTCTGCATGTCCTCGGCTGCTTTCCTTCACCTGCCACAGGTTCTGCACATGTGAGAGAGCACTGGTGGAAATTACAAATGAGCTCACCAGGTACATAAAGGGCGAGAGCAGTCGAGAGAGAGACGTGAGGCTGATTTGGGTTATATGTTTTGATCTTCCTGCTTTGAAAGCAATGGGTCCCAGCTGCAGCTGATAAAGGTAGCCATATAAGATGCAATTGCCCCTGAAGCTCCTTGGCAACTTTGCTAATGGTTTGTGTTATGGGAAAAGACTGCTAAAACAGTGCTGGGAAAAGGAAGGTACAAATCCTAATTTGACGGAAATCCCTTACCTACTTTTTATGATGGTTGAGAAAATTTTTGTTAGCTTGAAAAATTTCAGAGCATAATGAAATATATTGCAGTCCTCCATGAATTTCATGGTGTTAATAGGGAAGAAAATGGAGAGAAAAAAAAAAGGTTACTGATAGTAAAGTGATAGTGATTTTGCAAAGACTGCCTTCAGCAATTTTATTTGCTGTCTTGTTTGGCTATTCAGTTTGCAGGAGAAAACTGATCCTATTCTACACACTAGCATAGCCCCAATTTTAGGAGAATAACGTCCAGAAAGAGGATGCTGGTTGTTGGCACAAGCCTGTCCACTTTTGTACAGACATAGGTACTTCTATAGGAAACTTCCTTAGCGGATCAGATCACTAAGTGTAACTGGATTCACCCCGTCTACTGCCCTTCTCTGGAAGCGCCAAGTTGTTATTTGAAAGTGGAATTGTTGCTCCTATATAACCAGCATGACCGAAAAATAAGCTTGGGCTGAACTTCTTTTCAGAGCTTCATTTATAAAGGATCTTGAAGGCGGTATAAAGTTACCTTATTCTTTCTTACACGCAAAGATTGCGTTTAACTGTTTAGATTGTCGGTTCTGTTGCAGCCGCTTTGTATAGATGAGTTTATGGTTTTATGATGCAGCCGTACTGGAGAGAAAATCCCGTGCTGTGCTGACTGGTAATAATAGAAGCTGTACTTTCCTCGTCAGTGTAAATGTATTTGGGTAACATTTTTTTTGCAAACAGTTTGGGGATTTCATTCTAATTCTTCAGTTATATTTTAATGAGGTAGTTTAAATGAAGCTCAATTTTAATGTGTATTGAGTTTGTTATGTTAATTAGACCACTTCCATTTATTTCATATAAATGGTTTGCACGTAATTTTGTACTTTCTGCAAGAACACATTGCAGCTACTACATCTTAAGCCTTATGAGATAATAGAAATGTCACAATTTCATGTTCTGCATCAGATATAAATGGAGCTGTAATGCAATATTCCACTTTTGACAAGAAACCAATAAACCAAGAGAAGAAAGAGGGAAAAAACCCAACCAAAAGAAGCAGTGATTGATGGGCAGATAACTGAGCTAGGATTTCCATGAATAATGTTGGTTACACAACATGCCAAAAGACAGAGTTTCCAAAGAGAATGATTTTTATGATTAGATGTAAATTGTAATTGGGACCAGAATAGTTCTAGGAATTAAATGCTGCTAAGCATGGAAATGAAGAAACGGATAACCGTTCTCATTTTAAACAGGGTTTTGTTTTTCTTGGCATCTTATTTTGTGGCAGCTGTCCTGCCTATAAATTATGGATTTATTTTTTTTTAAATTGACAAGTGAAAAATCTCATTAAAACAAACCTCTGCCTGTGCTGCTGATAATATTCCATGTTATTAAATCTGAAAGAATTTTTTTAAATCTCATTTTCTGTTCAGTAATTTACCACTCACACATTAGATGTCTTGGGCAATAAAAATATCTGTAGTTACTTTGCTTTCTGGGATGTCATGTTTCAACTGGGTTTTGTAACATGTGAAGTGCTGAGAGAGGTTTGTAGGCAAATGTTTCATTCATTTCAACAAAACAGAAATACAATAAAATATTTTAATCAATATTAGAGCCTGTGAAATGTATTTTGCCTTCTCACAAAACATAAATTATCTGACAACATTAATAGAGACAACTGAAGTGTTTGAGAGAGAAAACTTTTGAAACTTGGTTTTAGAGGCCGACGTGACAGAATAATTAATGCTGGCCATCCAAGCATAAGATTCTAGTACCCAGCACAAGGCTGTGAATGGAAATTCAACTTGTTTAAGCCCAAGTCTAAGTCTATGTAAACTCCCAGTAATCCTCTGAGCAGCAAGACGTCTATGGGATGCCTGTGAAGGGGCCGTGATCGCCTTACCCTGTGCTTTCTTCTAGTCTTCCACTTCTCTCAAGTGGAAGACCAGACCAAGCCATCAGCGAATTGTGTGAAAACGTGTCTGTCTGCAGACACTCGTGTGACCTTGATAACCCGTGTGCACGTAAGTACCCAGCTTAACACTCCAGTTATGGAATAAGGATCCGACGTTAGCTGAAGGATCTACCCCAGGAAATGCCAACTTCAGACCGGGGCTACAGTCAGCAAGACGGCCAGATGTAGGACATGGGCATGTACGTCAGTACCATTGAGGAGGAAGCATATGCAAGTTGAAATGTATAGATTGCTGTTGTTCAGAAATGTAAACGGGGATTTACAGGCAAGGGATACCCAAGAACTTAAGAGGCAGCTGGTGTTGTGCTCTTGGCAGCTTAGCAGAAGCCCCGGCTCGGCCGTGGCTCAGGCTTGGGCTGGAGAAAGCACTGGGCGACGCTGGAGGCAGAGCAGAAATGCAGGGCAGTAGCCACTGCTCCGTTGGAGGCTGCAGCCTGACTGGGGAAGACACGTGCAGAAGAGGGGGAGAATTTTAATACCCAACCCCGTGAACACAGCAATGGCAGTAAATATGAATCTGCTTTAAATGATGAGGGATGTTACTCCATGTGCTCAGAGGAGGGACTGTATCCAGCTATTTTTAAGTAGGATAACATTTTTTTAATCCTTTTTCAGTAGACTTTCAGCTTGTAGTTCTTTCTGTACTCCTTAGAGTTAAAACTAAAAGAGGGAAAAAAAATGTCAACTTTTGGTTTCGCGTCTCACACACAAATTAGCTTACTACAAGGTCAACATTGCGTGCATTGTTCTCCCATGGATTGTCTGCACTTGCTGGTAATTCATTCATTTTCTGGCTCATCACCTCTTCCTTCCAAGGGATTAAATGGCCCTCATGTCTCCTCGAGAAATATGAGAGAGCTTGATTGCACAGGGATGACAAGAAGGATGAATGGATTGAATTTCGACACGGCTCTTTCCTTTGCTTCTCTTATTTCTCCACTTCTTGACAAAAAACGATCTGCTGCCAGTGCAAATGTGCATGAGGAAAGCAGGATAGACCCACTGGGATATTTTACTCTCCAAAAACCAACTTAGGGCAGATGCTAACAGGTGAAATTTCCCTGTGGAAAAATCCCTCTGAACAGGAGGGTGCTGCTGTCTGCTGGGGGACTGGCACAAGCCACGCGTCTTTCACACCCCTTCGTTTTTGTCTCTGGAAAAACTTCTTGCAATTGGTCTTTCCTTCCCATGTCAAAGAATAAATCTTAATTAATTTCCACAGTGGTACTAAAAACTCTGTTTCCCTATTCCCGAATAAAAATACAGATGAAGTCCTATCTCTGTGACACATCTTCTCAGGAAAAGTCTGTGTGAGTATAATGGATTTATGCTGCAAAACAAATGATTGTATCAGAGCAAGACAAAGGCATTATTATTTTATTTGACCTCCTTTATTCCTGTATCTGATTATTTAATGCCAATAAACACTTTCAGTCCCCTTTACATCTTGGATCTTACAAGGAAGGACCTGTCACAGTTATTTTCACATTCAGACAGGACTTCTGGATGTCCATTTGTCTTTACGTTTTTGTAAACTGCCTTTGCAGAGGTGTGGACTGAACCGGCCTTGGAGAGAGGGGCAGGAGGGTGTCGGTAGGACTGGCTCTCCAAAAGCATGCCGAGTCAGATCTAAGGTCCTACTGAAGCACTAACGAACTCCTCAACCACTTTGTCTGTCAGCAAAAATCATGCTCTTTCAACTGCCTTTCCATTTCTGATACAATTAATGATCGTTTTATGTAGTGTTTCCCACATTCAGTACTGGGCATGAGAAATAGCTAATTAATTTCTGTGCATGCACACTCAAAAAGACAGAATTAAAACAAGTTCTGCAGTATATATTTAATGGCCAATATGTTACATTAAAGGGTCAGTAGAGCTCCTAAAAGCCATATTCCCCTGCAGAGGGAAATACCAGAGCTGTAAAACTGCTCCCAGGCCCTTCTGGATACCTGGTGCGGTTGAGTTTGAAGGACGGGGATGAGTTGTCGGTGCTGTGGACACGCCAGATGGTACCATGAGCCATAGGAGGCACTTGCACCTTAGCTGAACTCCTAAGGACTGTTTGAGTTATGCGGAGGCTAAGGAACAGCTCAAGGTCATGGAGCAACAGAAGTGCTTTAAAACTGTTTTATTTCTCTCCGCGTTGTGTTTCCGAGAGCTCAGCCCACAGCACCGAGAGCCTGCAGGGCTGAGCCCCTCGGTAGGAGCCTTGCGCTTGTGCGTGCCTTGGAGCTAACGCAGGCTATTACCAGCTCCAGCACCCGCTGGCAGCTCCACAACATGAAGGAAACAGCCTCTGAAAAAAGCTTGCTGCTAAACTGGAGCTTTGCGAGTGCTGTGTCCTGTGAAACCATCAGAAGCCGGTAATAGAGATCATGCAGAGCAACAAGCACCCCCAGTCACGTTACACAAGTCATTGCCATGCAAACGCCAGAGAAACTCGCTGATAGTCATCATTCTCCATCCCTTTTTCCAGCTCACACGTGTGATTCCAGTCCAACTGTGCATCTGCTGCTTATCAGAAAGCGTATTCAAAGAAAACATGAGATTTTTCCTGGGCAGCATGATGTCCGTCAAGCCACCGCTAGCTTGGCTGGCGAGTGTTGTCCCAGCGCTCCCCGAGTGAGGATTTCTGCACGTACGGGCGGCGTTTCTGCACAAACCTACCCAAACTAGCATCAGATCGTTTTGGTGCCCACTGCATTCCAATTTGCTCTGCTATTAAGTAGGCAGCATTTCTTTTCTGCCAGGAGAGACAGTGAAAGGCAGTACGTGGTCTATGAGTACATAGCTGAGCACACAGCTAAGCCATGTTTAAGCTAATTGGTATTTTTGCAGTATGCACCATGGACACACTCACAGTATCAAGGTCTCTTTTTTGGAGGGCAGGGCATCTCATGAATACAGTCCTTGCTTGAGTGAAAGCCATTGTCATTATCTTTTACTGAGAATGATGCTTAGAATCAGTCTCTCGGGTACATTAATAACGACACACTAATTGAATCTGGAAACTCATTGCTCAGAAGCAATGGATTCGGGGCTAATATTAGCATTTTATAGCTTCAGATAGCATGCAGGCAAGGGTCTTGCCAAGATAAACACAAGGTTTGCTTTTAGTGCTGGCAGGCCTTGCTAGAGCTCCATTGTCATAGCTGGAGTTCAGCAATATGTATCAGCAGAAAGCTGAGCCTGAAGTCTTTAACTCGCTGTGCTGGAGGTGAAGTCCTACATAATCTGCACTGAAATTCCCTTACTAAAGAGAACTTTAAGAAATTCCTATGCCCTTTCCCTTCTGAAGGAATCCTTTCTTGAGGCTCAGCATGAAAAGGTAAAAGATTGTGGAGTTCATTGTTATTTTAAAGTGCACTCAAGAGAGCAAGAAATGAGAAATGTATTACCTTTGCGCTGCAGGTTGCCACTGGTACATCAAGTTTACCACTGGGTAACGGGGAAGGTTGGACGGGAACACGCTTTATCAGTAGCAAGCCCTTGTTAAAACACTGGCAGCGTATTTGAGAGCCAGACATGGCCAGACATACCATCAAAAGCTGCAGGGGGCACGAAGGAAATGATTCTGTTCTTGTTTGTCCTAGGAAGTGCTGTGCATGACTTCTGTGGTTTGTCAGGCATCCAGAACAGTGTTTTTTCCCCTCTATATTCCAATGGGATTTTGCAATCACGCTCTTAGGTGCCTCAAAACACATTCATCCAGAGAGCTATGCTCTTCACATAGACCTTGTCTGCCTGGCTCCGGAGGCAGGGAGCTGTGGAGCTCTTTAACAAATCTTGGCAAGTGGCAGATATTCTGCGCATTTGAAACTTGGTATATTCCTAAGGGAACTGCTTACAAAGATGACAAGCCATCTGTCTCTACTTCTGGTGTTTTCTCTGCTTCCACATCCGTATGTTAAGGTAGAAATAATATTTTCAACTCAAAAGCCTAATTTGGTCTGTAAATTGCAGATTTGTAATGATCAAATCTAGTTTAAGCCAGACAGCGAAGATTTCTCCATCACCGTTTGCTGACAGGAATTCCTTCTTCATAGCACTAATGGCTTGCATGTCACTGCCCCAGTATTTGAATTTAGTATGGTATATTATATCATCACCAGGGCCACGTTCTGGACTCCTGCTTGTCTCACCCAGATCCATGATCATTTACAGTAACCATTCTGCTGCATTGGCCGCTCTCTCCCAGTGAAATTTCTATTACAATAAATGTGGGCAGTGTGAACAAAATGTTGCAAAACATTGCTTTGATGAGTAAAGTGCTGCAAGAATGCACTGGAATGTGCGTGTTACATATGCGGACACCTGGAACGAATTGCAGGAAAAGGAAAATATTATTTCGTTTCTCTGCAGACACATCGTGCGCAGGCAGAGCTGAGCCGATCCTGCAGACAAGATGCCTGACCCTGTGACCAAGAAGAAATGAGTTTAGACAAGATGCTGTAGCTCTGCACCGGGCAAAGCAGGCTTTTGGAAATAAGGCATTTGGCGCTGGCGGGATAAGAGGGTAAGAAGCCCAGAGCGTACGGGAAGTGCTGGGCACTCTTGGCAGCAAGAGGGGGAGAGAGCAAAGGACATCATCTCAAGTCTTCGCTTCTGGCAGCCTCTGGGACAGTGCATTTAGCGATGGCAGAAACGGCTGTGGAGATGGGCTCCTTGCAGGGGGACCCCTCTGGAGCCACTGTCACCTTTCAGGGTGCAGCAGGCGGAGGGACAACATGGTGCCAGACATGGGCACCCCAGCTCTCCCACAAAAGGTGTCCTCAAAGACAGGCCCACAGACGCTCCCGGCGGCGGCATCCCAGCCACGGTGCCAGGTAAAGGCCAGGAACTGCTCAGCCACAGGAGGGTGGTGAGGAGGGTCCTGCTGCCTGCGGAGAATAGTTTTCTGCAAAGGGTTTTGAAATTTTACCCCCAAATCCATTCTTCATATTGTTTTTCTTAACAATTTTCAGAGGTTAAGGTTGTATGAACTTTTCCTTTCCTTCCCTCTCCTGCCATCAGCTTCAATTTTAAATGAATTTGTTGAACTTTATAATCCTGACAACCTGGTAGGCAAAAGCACAGGAGCTTTCAAGCTTCTCCTCGGGGCTGTGGCTGATACAGCACTGGTGTCAAGCTCACTGAATTTATGCCTGTTTTGAAACACTTCTGTCCTTCCTACCAACTTTCAAAGTTTCACTGGTGGCCAAGCACAATCCCTACACTGTTGTTAGCTACAGATTATTTTAACTTGTACTTAGCTGAGCCCTAATTGCTTTACCCTCAGTGCTTCCAGTACAACATCTGACGTGATTAGCTATGCCATTAATTATCTTGTACTTTAACTATGAACCTCCTGCTGAAATCCAAGGAAAGGTCAATGCGTATCTAGAGGAAATGGTACCTAACAAGACACATTTATCAGCAAATTAGGCACAATGTGAGTTCAACACACGCATGTGGTCTAAAGGGCTTTTTCTAGTGTGCTAATGGTACCTCTTATTTTGCTAAGGATATATGCTTGTAGTCAACAGGACACTGTCTGGCTAGAACCTCCCACGGACTTTAGTGTACAAAAATCCTTTATACATAAATCCTTTATACATTATAACAAGTAAGTAGGACTAAAGAATGCAAAAGATATTTGGTAAGCAGTCCAGTCAGCACAGATACTGATCAAATGATGCCTGACTAGCAGTCATTACAGATAATGATTCTGTTACATGTTTTTACCTAGAATAATAAAAATAATATTCCACTCAGAATGTTCAGTTATCACCTAAGTATTTTCATACACTCTATTTCTCTCCTGAATGTTTCTTAGCACAGACAGTAAAAAAGAAAAACTTCTGGACCTGAATTTTTGTTCTAAAATGCTGTGACATTTGGATCTAAACACTGTAAGGGACAGTTTTCATTGCAACATGTTTCCCTGTAGTTTCGGATACACATACACAATCTTTTTGTTTGTAGTGTTTTCTGAAGTGTTTGGTTCCTTTTTACCCTTGCATCAGATGTGCCCTGTTAGCCCTTCCCTTTAAGGATGTTTAACAATATAATGTCACAGTTTGTAAATATTTTTAATAAGTTTCATTCGGTTCATTTCAATTTTAATTGTCACCATCAACATATATTTTCCATATATATTTTCTATAGCTTGACATAACTCTTTACTCCTCAACCCTCTTTTCTTGTTTCCAAACATTACCAGCATCAGTGGACATATAGTAACGCTTTGTTTTGGCTTCCTCCCACGCAGATGCTACCGACTCCGGACATCTCCCGCTTACTGGCCACCCCTTCAGAGTTTGCTTTTGACAGAGCATCCTCCGGTTTTGTCCATGGCTACTCACCGACTCCAACTCTTATCTACAATTGCTATTAAGGACATTTGAACAGAATAGGCACACATTTTCCAAAACACACCGCCAAAACCCACCCCACTTTCTGTTGCAAAGCCAAAACAACGTAAGTGATTTGCACGTGGCTCTGAAAGCCACCGTGTCCCTTTGCTGGGTTCTGAGGAGAGGAGACACAGGAGCACCTCAAGGGAGAGATGTAAAGAGTCTGTAAACTGGATCCCAGTTAGGTTGTCCCCGTTTTCATGCAGGAAAATATATATCCCTGTCTACTAAGATGGACTGAGACAGTTGGCCATTTCAAGCACTGCCTTCCCCTCCTTCCAACCACCCCAGGCTGATAATGCTCACCCAGCGCTTTTCTTTGCAAGAAGGCAGTAGCCACAAGCCACGTATCGACTGGTCCATCCAGATGCGTGTCCCCCTGTCACAGTTACTCTGCAAGTAAGTCTGCTGAGCACAGCAGTGAGCAACGGGAACAAATACCTACGAAACAGCTCTAGCAGCATCTGCAGCAGAGTGAGACAGACCTTTCAGCTGCACACCAACGTTCGCTGTGTCTTGGGGCAAGAATACAGCTTGTCCAGCCTGGGACTGGATATACCTGAAGCATTTAAAGCACACATTCGGGATAAAAGAGCTAGGAATGTGCGAGGGGTGATTATTTGCTCTGCTTAAGGGCTAACAGCCTCGTGGTACTGTGGAGGCAGGTGTGGGGAGCTGTGCTGCACCTTCATACGGGACACGAGTCTGGAAGCGCCTCTCGTGCCCTGGTGAGGAGGAGTGCGAGGCGATGCCCCCTCCTCACCATCAGTCTGGGGCTTGGGGTGGGTGGTGCTGGAAAGCAGCAGCTGGTTCACAGAGTAGGGGGAGCATCCTGCCATTTCACAGACGAAATGTTCAGTGGTGGTTACTGGTGCCCCTACGTGCTATTCCCAGTCTGCCAACGCAGTTCCCGTATTTTTGCAGTGTTGGATGTACGCTAACAGATGTGGCATGTTTTGATAAATATAGGAAGATAGAATGGATATTTTGCAAAGGGTGGACAAATTCATCCGGGGCTTCGGGACTATCAATGGTTGCCAGATAAACCTCCCAAGGAACAGCTTGGCAAGCATTGTCTGCTGGCGTAAGTACCCCATCCCCATGCTGCCTCCTCTGTTGTGGCTGAGAAGTTGTTTGGTTCACCAGAACCAGGAGCTGAACCAGATGAAAAAGCTTTTTATTTTTTTCTTCTGGGCTACATTTAACCCAAGTCCAGTTCACCAAGTGGCCTCACAAACAGCTGCACAGATACATCCAAGTAGGCAGTTGAGTGGTCAAAATAGGGGAAGAGGCTCCTAAGAGTGGTGTTACTACTAAAAATCTGTCAAAACACCATCTGAGTGGTTGCAGAATTAATTAATAGAGTCCATTGAGTTAGGTAAAATTCACACCAGAGTAAAACCACCCCTGACACAAGCCCTTTGAACACAGCACAAACGTGTTTCCACCCCTACCTTGAATTATGCTGTGTAAGTGGTCTGCTGCAGCTGGCATTTTGAACTTAATGCCATTTAAAAGAAAGGCACCATGTCGAGGTCATATTAAAAATATTTTAAGGACATGTTGAAATAACTCAGTATATTTCAGTTCAATTTATCTTAAAAGGTTTATATCTTGTATAGGTGTAATTTCTCTTGGAGAAAAGGTTAGACTTGGGATCTATTATCAAAATAAAGGATGAAAGGCTGAAGAAGCAACTCACAGTCTGCACATGTATTTGGCACTTCATTTTTTCATCTTTCATCTTTATTACTCTTTTTTGAGTAATAAAACACCTGGGTGCATAGAGCAGTTTTGCACAGATGGTTGAGCTTAGGAGGACTTGAGAGCCAAACCAAACCCGTTTATTGCAGCTCCTACTTGGGCAGCTGCATGTGTCTAGGCACTGAGGCTGAAGTGTGCTCCTGCTTCAAATGCTACGTGGCTTCCAGTGCAAAGAGAAGTTATCCGCAGTCAAAAACCAAGCATTGATGTTACAGGAGAGATGTCTCTTCTATCCTCAGAACCCAGGACTTTTCAAACAGGTGCCTCAGTTTCATTCCATTCACCGTGCTCTCAGCGTAGATACTGTTGAACAGGACATCACCTTAAGACTGCAGGACTCAGACCTGAGAAACCTGGCAGGAAAGGTTTTACGTAGTCTCGAACTGGCCAGTGAATATGCAGTGTACATGCAAGCTAACACTGCTGTGGCAATGCCCTTTTACCTGACTCTTACTAGAGTCAACAGAGAAGATGCCTCTTGATTTCAGCAGCAGTTAATCTTAGTAGGGAGGGAAAATGCAATGACCTTGAATTACCTGGTCGGTCGTGCATTGTGCCAGCCAGGAGTTTCACAGACGCTGCCTGTGATACCGCTTTATAACCGGAAAGCTCTGCTCGGGTAGATGCTAGAACGTAACCTCGTGCTGCTTGAGATTTAAAAAATAACGTCAAGCATTTGGAATTAGCAATAAGCACAACAGGTAAGGAATCGCACAGTTGTCTACGTCCAGAGCTAAGGCTGCCAAGATCCAGTGTCAGTTTTTACCTCTGAAGAGTATCGGTTCACCTGACAGCGGCAATTTAACAGCCAGAAGGTAATAATACTTCAGCCTTTACTATCACTAGCTAATAATACTTCAACCTTCATACAATTTCCTTCTCCTTAGGAGCTTCAAGCCACTTTTGCAGCCCAGGTGGCTCACAGGCTATCTTCACATGTGCCTCTCATTTTTATAACCAGTCTTAGTTTTTGCCTCTTTGCTTGGGCAAGGTTTTCAGCCTGAAATTCGCCTTTTCCCTGCTTGCTTCGCTTTTGAGTGCTGCTGTGTTTTCCCATTCACCCCACTCCTTCCTCGGCAGCGACGCCTGTCATGCTGACCCCTGCCGCCATACCCCCGCGCAGCATACTCGGCGAAGAAAGCGAGAGGAGTCGGCGTCTGTGAAAGGCAGTTGGCTGTTTCAGAGCTGTTTGCAGAGGCAGCGGGGTGGCGGTGGGCGCTCAAGCCAGAGGCACGTAGGCAGCCTTCCTCTCTCCTCCCATCCCTCTCCTCCCGCCACGGTGCACCTCATTCCCTGCACTTCACTCCCGCTTGGTGTGACAGGACACGAGGTGAAGCTCTCGCTCCAGTGATCAAGGAAGATGCTTCCCTAAGCTGTTCCACCAAGCAAGGGAGGGAGCTACGTGGGATCTACGTTCCTTCTGTAAGTGTTTTCCAGGAAATGCAATTAAAACTTATCTGGCCTGATCTCACACTGTGAGCTAAATTGTCTTAAAGTTTTGACACATGCAAAATCTGCATTGTTCTTCAATTTCATCCATGTTCTAAAAACAACAACATGATGAAGCGAGACTGGAAGCAACGACAAACCATCCTGGCAGAGTTTAACACACAAAAATTTAGGTCAGCTGTATTGATATAGGTAGAGTATGTCTCTGAATTTTTTGTCAGTGGTTTACCTGTGCTTCTGTGTTTACCGTCTAAGTACCATGAAGCTCCACTGTACCTGGGGACTTGGTCTGTTGTGCATATAATCTTCCAATCCACCAAAGCTCAATGAACACACGTTTAAGTAATTTCAAAGTAATTTAACCTTTTTCCACATCTTGGTTTATTAGGGAGATAGCAATAAACAAAAAACACACTATGATTGCCTGATGTCTGCAGGAGCGAAAGCGCTATAGTATCTCTCATTCTCCATACCGAACACGTGGACCTAGGCTAATGAGTTTTTAGGGTTCAATTTGAACAGTTTCTATTTTCTAAATTAATTTACACAAATATATAGATCATTTACATATGTACACACACACATGTATATGTATGTGTGCATATATATTCACGTAACATGTACATGTACATCAATGTATATATGCATTTATACCTAACCGTTAGTCCTATATAGTTACTATCTCCGTTCAGTTACTAGTATCTGTTAACAGCTCTTTTTACACTATCGTCAGGCATCACTATTTTCTAAGTGGGTTATCTCCTGAGAGGATTTCACAAATCATTTAATATGAGATGTCATTATATTTCAATCAATAAACTTGTACCGCGATCCTATTAGCGAAGGATCTTCCAGTGGCTAAAACCACATATATTTGTAAAAAGGATGGTCTGAAAAACAAATCTAATCTTGTTTATTGCCAGAGCTCAGTTCTGAACAAAATGGTCTCTTAACAAATCATTTGGCCAAGATATTTTGCAGAAATACTGCCACCTTCATGAAGGAGTTTTTGAGGTTATTTGTTTCTACTCTACGGCTGCAACTCCCATTTTTCACTCAGCAGCACTGTCATCATTTTCTCCACACGTAGCTTCCACCAAGAAGCTAAGGGGAAAAAAACAGAGAGAAAGTATTTGTCATGACATAGCTGTGCTCCCCTCTCCCCGCGGCTGGCTGCTTTATATTGGCGGAGATGCGAGATCTGTTTCTCCCGCCGCTCCCTTCTGCAGCTCCCCTCCCACGCCACTTAAGAGACCCTCCCTGGAGGCTGCTAGGGCTAGAGCTTATTATTCAGAAATTCAGAGCTGTATTTTCTTAGTCCTTTGTGCAGATGGAAAAACTGGGGAAAGGACAATCATACCCGAACATCCTGCAACGCAGAGAACATCATGAATCCCCTGAGCTACAAACAGATGAATAACTAAATGTTTCACAATACCCATAACCAGCCGTGGCTTAGGAAAACTCGACTTTTGCCTACACTCAAGCGAGCTGCTTCTAGTTTCTGAATAAACCCTTTCCCTACTCATGCACTCAGAGCAGTCTCGAGCATAATTATTGCTTCAGTTGCATTCATGAGGCCATTTTAACAAGATTACATTAGAAGTTGTTTGAACATTTTTTGGGCAGAAAGGGAGATACAAGGTCAACTGCTTGCTTTCTTCTCCTCTCAGACCTTTGTTCTCTATTACCATCTCCTAAATACACACACTTCACTTTTGATTGCCTGAATTTGTATGGATCTGAAGCTATTTTATTGACATATAAAATATGTTTCTTCTTTTATAGCCTCCATATGTAAAGGAAGCCTGGAGAGTCCCAGGTTTTGAAAGTCATCAAGCTGAAAGCACCGTTCCTCATGCATATTGGAGAATTGCGTTTTAACTTCAAGAAGGTGCATTATGCAGGGTCCCTGTACCCTCCAAGCAGCTCAGCTGAACACTGCCGCTGCGAGCAAAACCTGTACTGATGATCGCCCCTGTTCAGGTCACTGAAAATTTCCACTGCTGAAATAAGACAAATACGTAGTTCTTTGGGCTTTGCAACAAAGGAAATAGAAGTTTATGCTTTTTTGTCCACAGGTTGCTTTTACAGTTAGGAAAAAACTCTAAAAGGAAGCGCAGACGATGGGAGTACTGGTTGATGGTTGTGCGGCCAGTCAGAGGGACCTCAACAGGCTGGAGAAACGGGCAAACAAGTTGTCTCGTGAAGTTCAGCAAAGGCACCTGCAAAGCCCCGCACCTGGGGACGAACACCCGCAGGCACCCTGACCAGCAGGAAAGCAGCTTTGCAGGAAAGGTCCTGGGGTCCTGGTGACTGTGTAACATCCACATTCTTCCTTTTTTTCCCACTATTTGCATCATGCAGCAAAAGAGCATAAGATTCATGCGCTTCCAGGTTCTCCAGTCAAAACTCCACGTGCAGGGTCAAGGATGCTCTAACGACTCCCAGTTTTGATGCACCAGATCCCAGCTAACTGTAGCAATGCTCAGCTTTTCCTCAGCCTCCTTCCCTACGCTGTCTGGGAAGCACCCAGGAGCCGCGTGGTACCCAGAGCCTGTCTCCTGCTTTCCTTCACCTCCTTCCCATCACCATGGCAAAACGGTAATTCTTTAGAAGAGACCACTAGGAATCTGTGTCTACAGCAACTAAAAACCCCTCGCTGACTCTGCGGAAACACTGAGCCCCAGCAGGTCTGTTTTGTAATCGTATTTACACTGGAGTGGTTCCATTAGCCTCCGGGAAGCTAATCCTAATTTACAATTATGAAAATCAGATAGAAAGCTAGAGCCAAGCTCATATTTTATTTTAAGAGTTGCTGTTACAAGAGTCTGAAAACAACCACCAGACTGCTCCTATTAAATCAAAGCAAGCTGTCAGTGACTTACACCATTTCAGTTAAATACAGACACGCCAAGAGTATTGAAATCTGAAGGCATTTGAAACAGTATTTCCCATTATTAAGCAAGAATTGGGGAACACATCCTAATTCAAAGTGATGATTAAAAAAAAGTCCACGAATACTTAGCTCGGTCTGAGAAATGCAGCACTGCAAAGGGCTGCTCTCCAATGCCTGCCCCTGTTATATTTGAACATTTAGTCTCCGCCAACCAGCACCCTGGCACTGGCACCAACCGCTGATCATTTTTAAGGAAAAATGAAATGCTGGATTTTATTATTCATCACAAGAAAAAAAAACAACACACAGGGAGGAAGCAGGGAGAACATTATTATGGAAATAGCATTTTAGACAGAGTTTGTAACACATTTGTTATATTGCAGACACAAAGTTATAAATATTAATATAACATTCACTGGGAAAGGACCAGGACAACTCTAGAAGCACAGTTACTGAAAATTTTCAACGTTATGCAAGACATCTCCTAGCACAAGGAGAAATTATTTGACTAGGCGTGTTTTATGAAGAGGCATGCGAGGAGGTGTTCCCAGAGGACAGAGCCCCTCACTGCCAGCACAGGCAACAGCTCCTGAAGCAGCGGGAGAGGAGCAGTGGTCAAAAGGTTTTTCAAAAGTAGTAATTTTTCAATGAAAGATTCAATTTCCTTCAAATGGAAATCTTCTGGAAAGGTGCTGGATTTCTTAGAGAGGCTCCGATTTTTTCCTTGGAATTCATTCATAAAAATTTCCACCTGAAAATTAATTTTCCACATGAGGCCTCAAAGCAAAACTGGGCTGTATCAGAGTCTGAATTAGCAACTGAAAGGAGTATCCAGAAAGGTGTGACCTTTCAGTGGAAATCGATTCATTTTTCACTTTTCTGGGTTGGTTTGTTTGTTTTTTTTTTTTTTCAATATATTCTGCACACTGTGTACTTTTTCTGTCTGTGCCCTTCACTTCTTGTGTGGCTTGGGGGAACTCACCAACACCCTTCGGTTCCCACACATGTTCTCTGTTGTAACGCTACAAGGATGAAGTGCTTGTGGAAAAGAAAAGTCAGTGAGAGCACTTTCATCCTTCAACAAACTTATTTTCAAAAAAATGTGCAATTTAACAGATTTGTAGATACAAAATAAGACCAACACAATGTAACATATGTGCTTATCTGGAAGCATTGCATGTCATTGAACACAGCAGTTTCCTCACAAAAGGAGAGTTAAAGGCATTTGCTTTTCGACACTTTCACTAAATGAAGCACTGTATCTTGTCAAAGGTCTTCAGATCTTCGTAAATGTCTTCAGACACACATAGAAGGGCACAGAGACAGTCTCCCATTATAAAAGCGAAAGTCAGGCTGTAGCAGAGCAGCACAGGGAGTGAGCATCGAGCTCAGAAGATCCTCCAGAGAACACTTAGCATGAATGTGTTAATTGTAGCAAATACTGATCTAAGTCGCTCAGCCAGCCTCAGCTGCTGAAACAAGGGAGCCAGTCTCCCACCAGCAGGCCAGGACACAGCGGGCATCAGTTAGAGCATCTCATTCATGGCCCGTGCGACCTGTTTTCTGAGTACGGAGCGTTTCCTAGAGCAGCTTGCTGATGGTTAAGACTTTAATGATGACTATCTGTCCCCAAATAACACTGCAGGTTTTCAGGACTAGGAAGGGAGATAAAATGTCTTTAAGAAAGTCACAGAGCTACACAGGGTGAGATGAACCTTCTACTTTGCACCCTGTCGGGTAGCTTCTGTCAGCAAGAATTAGTCACACATTTTTTCCCTTCTGCTACGCGTGACTTGCAGCCTTTTGTCTTTGCATGAACTACTGCGTGGTGATATGTCTCACGGATGTTTTAAGCACTGAAGAGTACAACTACCCCCCAGGAGCTCGCTCTCGGGTTCGGCAGATGGTGCCAATATCACTTTGCACCTCACACCATGCTTGGTTCCCTTATTTCTGAATACCCCTGCGAGCCTACGAGCACAACTCCAGGCAACGCAGGACTGCTCATGACTACAGTCTGTGTTTTTACATTAGGCCCATCATCCGTGGCAGCCGTAGACACACGATCAGGGCTGCAGAACACAGCCAATATGTGAAAATACACACGAAAATCTTGAATAAGTTACAGCCCACAGCCAAATTGCTAAAAAGACACTAGGGGTAGGCGACAGAGAAGAGAATGGGTTATCTTTTTCTCCATTTACCCCAGCTTAAGGAAACTCTCTCCACTTCCACTTTCACACTGAAGAGCTTAAAATTAACAGCAGAGATGAGCTACATTTCCAGGGGGACCCTAGAGCCCCCCGCCTAAAAGCACACACGTGAACGCTGTAAATACCAACACCCCAGCTGAATCAAGAACTTCCCTCCCACCACCCCACCCCAGCTGTCCCTTCCCTACTTCTGCCTGCTCTTCAGCCTCTGTCTATTTTTCAGTAAGTTAATTTAGACAGCTCCACCTTAAACTTTCAATCCTCTTTTCCCCTGTAGAGGCTCCAGGGCCAGGATGCAAGTCTGAAGCAGTACACTTTTTTTTTTTTGAGGACACTTTCATATTGACATGGGCAGATGACAAGAAAAGCCAGGGCAGAATCAGAGTGGCAACGGAATGGTTATAATTCCCAACACTATGGGCTAGGTGAACTAATTTCGCCTCCTTTTCCTGTGCTATTATGCCCTGCCACATAGATATTTTGATTAAAAAAAAAAAAAAATCTTCTTCTAGACAACCTTTTTTTTAAAAAAAAAATGTTCATGAGCACTTCAGCATAGATGAAAATATGGCAGGGAAAACTAAATTTTTGTCTATGGATTATCCAATTAATTAGCATTGTCTATTTAATTATGGATTATAACACCTACTACTCCTATTTAGAAAAGTCAAAATAAAAAATAAAAAATCAACAAACCTACAGCAGGATATATCAGAAGCTGTGCTGTACATCGTCTGCTTAATAAGTTGTTGCAGCATGCTAGGATGATTTCTGCTGAAGAAGTAATACATAATCTGTAACAGATATAAGTTCACTCTTTAAACTCCATTTTGTTTACAGTTTTTCTTTGTTTTATATAACCAGTGGTTACACTGTCATTTTTACCTCCTTAATGTCTGAACTTCCACTTGCTTTTAAGATATAAGAACTGCTAGTTACTGTAGTTGCAGTCAAATTTTTATTTATATAACGAGAACTGATTTTAATGCTATATTCCCAAACAATTTCTCCGCTCCAGATGGTCCTTGTTCACCTGCAATATCCTGCCACTGCAAAGTAAGCTCCCCGCCAGCCAGGGTCCCCCACGCGACAACACTTCTCGCACACCCATAAAACTTTACTGTTGCTGCGGCTGTTCCCTCCCAGGGGGCTGTATCACAGCCACCAGCTTTACAGTGAAAGAAGAAAGTGAACAAGACATTGTCAGAACTATTTAAGCGTATTCATCAGATTATTCAGTGTTGCACAGAGTTGATAAGTGTATAACCTTACCCTCTATGATACTTAAGATGAAAATGAGGCCAGTGGTTGCAGTTTGTGGGTTTCTGTTGGTTTGTTGTTGGTTTTTTAATATATTATTTGTATTCTAGCTAACAAAGCAGATTGTAAAGCTTAGAAAACTTGGTCTTCAGAGGTTAATTTACAAAGATACAAATACGTTTGTTTTGGATAAAAAGTTTCCTTTGGCAAACTTGCTTCCCAGAACAAGATGGACTTTGATAAACTAAAGCAAGTCCAGTGGAAAGTCCCAAGATGACTACAGGGTTGCAGCACATGGCATGCAAGATGATGTCAAGGAAAGTGTTCAGTCTTGAGAAGCCAAACAGGAAAATCTTATTGTTGCCCTCAACTATCTAACGTGAGCGTACAAGAGAAGACAGAAACATTATTCTTGAAGATGCACAGAGAAAGGACAAAAGGCAACAGACACAAGCTCCACCCGGGAAATTCCAATTGTATAATAGAAAAAAAGTTTGCAATCATAGTAGTCAAACATTAGAATAGGGCCCAGAGAGGTGAAGGATTCTCCATCCTTCGACAAGGCCCTAAGCCACTCCCGTCTTGAGCAGGGGAGCTGGACTAACTAGCCTCTCCAGAGGTCCCTTCCAACCTATTTTCTGTGATGAAACACAAAACCTTGCTGTAAAGACCCACTGGAAGTAAGGTATTTTTAATTATAATAAGCAAAATATGTACACAATAATGTGTATTTTACACATACTAAGAAAAAAAACATACTGCATTTCAAAATTCATTTACTGCAATAACAGAGGCAAATAGTCAGTAGTAAGGTTAAGTCACTAATATTAAGAAAAGCCACAATTTGCATGTAAGTTGAAGCCAGAGGAAAGCTACAGAAGCTCAGTATTCAGGGACATGAATTCAAAGGATTTCATACTACCTAACTCATCTCAACTTCATTACATGAAAATGGAGTCTGGATTGCAGGTCTGGACCTAGATTATTATCTAGCACCCATAAGCTTCAGATTCCTCTATTTACATTAACTGTTTTGAGATACTAAACTGCAAGATCAAGGTAAATATTTTAGCTCTCACAACTGCAGCCTAGTTTCACTAAAATTACCTTCATTACCAGACCAAAATGTTATTTTAAATTGTTCTTCATTTCAGGACATGTGAACACTGAACTAGCTGTAACAAACTTCTAACATTTTCAAAGTCAAAGGTTCATTTTTACTTAAAAAACCCCACAATAAAACTCTTAACAGAGGAATAAAAAGCTCCTTATAAAATAATCTCCATCACACTTACAATAGTAAGAAAATGATTCTGGTTGCTAGCTTTTAGTAAATATGAACTGTTTTGTGTAATCTGTATTAAAGATGGTTATAACAACAGTTCACATTTTATTTTTAAAAGGTGGACCAACAAACATGTCAAGAAAAGCAGATTATTGCCGTTTCTCAACAAGTCCTTTTTAATAAGGACGTGCTGCCTTGATAGGCAAAGCATGTTTGACAGCCAGCTGAGACAAGATAGCTGAAGGAGAGAAGTAATGATTTGTATGCCTAAAAAAAATTTCTTCGGCGATCACTTTATACTTGGCAACTGTACAATTAAACTGATTTAAGATCAAAATTGTGTCATTCCATCCATCTCTTGAATGACAGTGCTGATCATCTCAAAATTTAAGTTTGCTTGAAGTGACACAAGAAGGTAGAATCTGAGCAAGTTCTGGACTGGCAGAAAAAGAGTCTGACGCTTATCCTGTCATCTGTAACTATGAAAATACTAGATGTTCTTCAAAGCGTTTTTCACCAGGTCTGTCGGAGCAATAGGTATGGCTGTGCAGAGAAAAGAGAACATGGACATATGGCAAATATGAAATATATAGAGTTTTCTATTCCTGCAGTAATACTAATAAAATTAAATATGCCAACATTCTATTTCAAGAGGACTCAAAAAGATCTAAAAATCAATACACATTTTTTATCGTTTTTTTAATACAGTAAGTTCCTGAAATATACTTTTTGTGGACACAAATTGGCAATTACAATTACAAACAGAAAGAGCTCACAACAACTGCTCATAGGATGTCATTCACTATACGTTTTAATTAGGTACTAGATTCTTTAACTTATGGTAATAAATTATCCTACTCTAAATAGAGATAGAGACAAAGTGTGACAGTTTATACATCCGAGCTTTAATATGCTGGTGCATTCTCCTCCCTCACCAGGGCCCTCTAAAAAGAGCTGTAAAATTAAGAATAATAGAGAGAGAGTATATAGTGACTTAAACAAATCTTCTAACCAACACAGTAAAAGATACTCCTGTGAATCTAATAAAAAGAGCAAGATGCTAGTGGTGGCTATGCTTTACTAAAGGAGGACAAGATTCTTATTTGCAAGAATCATTTAAAAACATCCTAGCGTTTTCAGTTTCGTTTCAACCAAGTTACCAAAACAGAAATTGGAAGTTTCATTGCCTGTATATGTGTTAAAGTTGTCCCAAGCATTTCTTTACATTGTTTACATGAAACTCTGTATTACTGTTTCACAAAGAACAGCTTCAAGATGATCTAGAAGAGCTAAATCAAGTCACTCATACAAAATAAAAGTAGAACTCAAGAGGTTTTAGTACCATTTGTACTATTTTATCAGTGAGTAGCAGCAAACAGATATTGGTAGCTACTCACCAATCTTAAGTGCAACAAATTCTTCTCCTACGTAATTTTAGCTAAGATAGTTAACACTACTGACTTGACTTAGTTAAGAGTAAGTTACCAGTAGATGTCAAGAAAAACCTCCCAAGACAGAACACTACACAAACATGCTATGCAGCAGATGCTGTGCATCAATGACCCTCTTTGCTTTCAAAATTCATCCTCCATATGATGAAGCACAGTGGCCACCTCAGTTCCTCTTCTGCTTTTAAGAACACTGGCCAACAGCTTCCATCTCTCCGAAAGAAAACAATCCACTAATTCAGACCAGAGATGAAACCGAACATCCAGCTCCTCCCTTAGCTTGCCTCTGCTAAATTTTTATCTGCTCCAAAATTACCACAGCCACCACGAAGTTAAAGGGATCTACACTGGCCAACAGCACCATAAAGATCAACATTCCTGAGAAGAGGCAAGCAGGCTAGTAGATCCTGCCTCTTCCCCTCTGCTGACAGCAGACACTATGAAATTAAACTGGACAGCAAGAGGTAGCTCTGCACATCAAAGCAAGGAAGTGGTCAGGTCTCAGTGTTCAAATCAGTTACCACGAAAAGTATGAAGAGGGAGCCCAGAGCTACCTTTGGCCTTTACTCTTTCCCTTAAGCAGCCCACAAATAGAGAGAGGCTGTTTCTTCAGATAATCTACTTCTAGATCAGTAAATGGATGTTGCCATCATAGGCACTGCTGGATAATCCACTACCTTCACACTGCCACCCTTCACGTTTGAAGGTCTTAAAAGAAAAAAAAGAAAACACCCACATGCCAACCCTACCTGACTACTGTCTAACACCGGGATAGAATTTTCCTTTTCCCTCCTGCGAGACTTACACGATAATATTTTACACAGCATATGTAGAGGCATTTCTTCTCATGTAGAAAGATTCTGGTCTTGCAATGTGCGGCCTTCCCTAGACACCACTTGTCATTAAGTGCACCCCTGTGGGCCCTAACTGCCCTCCCATTTAAGCCTCTGGGATCTGAATCCTAGTCTCCAATGCTGTTCAGTCAAGCAAGCGCTGAGAGAAGTTCTGAGCAATTCCTAATGGTATTACAATCACAGAGACATCCTTGACTGTGCTTTGTTGCATGACATCCTGCTAAACCGTCCTCCGACCGTGTAGTTCTCAATGAAAAATACAATTATCCCAGTGCCTGCTGAAGCTAAGCAACAAACCCACTTCTCGCTTTGTGGGGATAAATTATCACATCCCGTTCCCCCCCAATGAGACAGAAAGTTATTTCTGTAGCAATAAGCTTCATATGATTTCATCTTAAGCAGTCATAAAGACATAAAAGCAGAGAAAAAAAGTCTGCAACTATGACTTGAGACTCTGCATAAGCCATTGTGATAACTGATACACCACTGTCAGAGCTGCGCAGCCAAACAGCGCCTTCTTCCTATTATTTGGTCGCACTTTAAAAAATGCATTTGATCAGCTGTAACATTTCATTTTTAAAAGATGCTGTCAACTGACCATCAGAAGCATTCTGTTACAAAAGACTACTAAAATTGTATGGTAGTAGTTAAAGACACCTAGAATATTCCTCTGAAATGTCAAGTATTTCTCTTCACACTGAGTATTTATGTACCTTGACATTATCGGTTCTCCTGAAAAATGGAGAAATACATCAGAAACTATGTTGTTGTACAGTTCCAAAAAGGCAAGGTGCATATTTCTTCCCACTTGCCTCTCAAAAGAGAATATAGCCTTTTCTACAACATCCAGTGATGCAAACTTGTACAATACAGATCCTCAGTTGGGACACACACATCTTAAAATAAAAATACCTGGAAGTATATTTCAGATCCAAGATATTCAATTATATTGTGCATTTAATTTCTTTTCAAAGTGAACCAACTTCCATGCTATATCGTTTCACTTGTCCTACTGAAATTCTTAAGCTGTACAAAGATAATAAAATACTGGCATGTACAGAGGTCTCATTCAGTAATTTATTACTATCAATGTTTAACACCTTCTTAGGAGACAAGCAACTTCTTCCCTGGCACACATGTGCACAATTGGTCAACCAATACTACAATATGCACATTACAACACTGGAACACTGTTGGTGTTCTTTAATCTACTGCACTGTAAATGAAGTTTCATCATATCCAATATCACCAAGTTTTCCTACACTTGAGCATTCACTGAACAATTGAATTGGGGGAGAAACATGAGAAAGAGAGATCATATTTTTTGACATACTTGTACTGGCAATTATTATCCCATACCAGAAACTCTAATATCAGATATCTTTTGGGAATGAAGGGGGGAAGAACTTGAAGACCTCCCCTGCATTTAACTCTAGAAATTGTTTTTGCAATCAAAATGACACTTTGTGGCTGCCTGCTTCGTAATTTAAACTTCAGATGAAAAAGGGAAAGTAAAGACATCTAAGTTGCAGTTGAATTTGATACGAGTACGTAAGTTATATTAGAACAAACTTACAAATTCATGTTTCTATACATCAATGCTGTGGCTGCTCAGGATTGATATTCATAGTCTTGTATATTTCTTTGAGAAACAGCAAGGCAGTGTCTTCAGATCCCCTATGAAGAACATAAAAAAAAAAAACAACAAAAACACAAGTGTTATTTTGGTATGGTCCATGTTCTAATTCTTGTAAGCCACACTTCATCCCATTCCAGCTCTCTAAAAGGTTTGCACAACCTATTGTCCTAGTACTTAGCTTTTGGGAACATTGCTTTACCTCTACCAACTTCCTTCAAGCTACAATTCTTCATCAGTTTTGCATTATTTCTGCTATCAGCCCTAGCCTATGCATTTACCTTTTTCTACTGCATTTTTTCCCTACTCTGTCCTCCCTAACTTACTATGCTGCAACTCAAAATCCTCTTCTCTATCCACTTCTTGGATGTTACTCATTTGGCTTAAATCTCCTCAAATAATCTATCGCTTTTTGTCTACAATGCGCTCCTGAATATATTCCACCAAGAATACATTCTACTTGTCAAGGCTTTCTTCCTTTACTTGCTCCACTGCATCTATGAGCCCAATGTCAAAACTCAGCCTTGCCAGTTCCATCAGCAATGTTCTAATTCTTCTCTCCTAACTGGCTGGCACTTTCTTGTAAATAGACTATATTAAATACCCATAGTCTTCCTCTCTTCCTTACCACTAAGAAGTAAGGAAGTTCTCAAATAATTTAAAGATTAATATAATTCAAGTGCCATGTTTCCAAGTTGCTCTCTTCTCTTTTCAAAATCAAAGCTTCAGGCTATCTGAATTAAATTTAACATGGACAGATTTAATTTTCGTATTTGCCTATAAGATGTTATTTAAACACACATAAACAATACCAATATAAAAGAGTAACAAACACTGTAAAAATAACGAAGTTAAGCAGGCAAATTTTAACAAAGTTCCAAAGCTGCAGGAGCTGTTAGATCACAGTAGCCTTCCTGTGCTTTTTTTAAAAGAAATGACATAGGGAGACAGTAAAGGAGATTTAGACAGTCAGAAATGCGATCCTCCAAATGTGAGGAACATCATTTACAGAACACCAGCACATAGTTAAATGTGCAAGCTAAGGGACTACAGATATTTTCTACAACAGAGCATAGAGATAGTAACCACATTTCTTGATGGTCTCCGCTATTAAAGGAGCAACCAAACAAGCAAGCAGAAGGATCAACACGGAAGCTCCATTCTCTCTAATATGGAGCATTTCATTTAAGGCTTTGCCCACAACCTCCCTTCAAAAAAAACCCAACAAAACCATGCTCTCGTATTTGGGTCATTAATCATCGTGCTTATCTTCCTTACTTAAATGACAAAAAGCAGCTATGGGTAGCAAGTTTTTAAAAACCTGGCAATGATCGGCTGCCGCCTTGTGGAAAAGAACTCTCCATTCCTTCAGTTCTACCCGCAAAACGGCACTGCCACCACTGGGCCACCGACTGCTCGGGGAGCCCTGCCAGAGCTCAACGCTCAACAGTGCTGGCACACATCAGCACTGCAGCCTTCGTAATCCCTTCTCCGGCAGTTATTGATCTTTAACAACATAAGTGATGCTGACTTTAATAAGATCCTTCAGGTAATGCTTTCAATTCCATATTTTAACCTCTGGAAAAATGCCTGCTTCAAAAAGTTATTAGCTATTGAAAATCAAACCCTTCAAAAATAAGTGTAGAGCACCGCTTGTCTGGCACCAGCTAAACTCAAAACAAGAGACCAGTCACTCTTCCCTCACCAATAGCATTTTGCACAGCTCAGCAACCAACATCCAAGCTTGTCTGTTTACATATAAAGGTGCGTTGCCACGTTGCCAAATACAGTTTACACATCCTTTGCTCTACCATTCCACATCTTGTGCGTTTTCATACGCACCTAATTTTACGACAGTAATAAAACGTATACAATGACATAACAAAAAAAGAGAAAAAGAGAGCAACTCATAAGGGCAAATACAACAGGTCAATAGTTACTGCTGTTCCTACAAACGGAATGATATCTTTCTCCATTTGAAACATGTAAGCACTTAAAAAAAAGTAAATCCAAATCTAGATAAGGCAATGGTGTACTGCAGCTCTGACTACATGATGACACCAAACTCTGCTTCTTGTTCTATAAATTGTTCTGTATACGAGCAACCACTATAGACAAGTGGTAAATCATAACCATCCAAATTTACAGGAAGTTCCACTGTGCCTTTTTTCTTCCTTTTTTTGTTAATATCTTTGATAGCAGAGCATCAATGTCCAGCAATTTCATTCCAACATGAAGAGGTAATAAAATTTTACTACATATTGTAGTCTAATACAATTCCTTCATGAACAGTTTATTTGAAAAACAACAGTTGTCAAAATGCTCATGGAGCTCTCCTTGTTTTGAAAATGATTGTAGCTAAAGGCGTGTGTTTTGAGTGTTAAAGTTCAAGAGAACAGTATGCAAAGTCTTTATTGTAAAGAGGACGATAGATTTGTTTACTTCATGCTAACACAGAATTTTATTTTGAAATGAGATTAGCCAATAGTGACATCTAGGTGCAACACCTTGAGACTGACATTCCTGGACAGTCATATATACTATTTACCTTAATACTCGAATCGTCTCAATTATGTAACAATTGAGCATCCGGAGTATAACAAATTTATCTTTACAGTGTGCCTGAGGGGGAAAGCAGTATCTTTCCAAACAAAAGGCCATTTCAGAATTAAGTGATGAGGACCTGATAAGTATCCAACTCAGCAGCTGCCTTTTCCAAACATTTCAACGATTACAAAGACTCAGAAAACTCAGGTCTCCTAAATCATATGCACACACATCGACCACTGGAACAGCTCCTATTCTGGTAGCTTTATAATTGGTTGGTCCTTTTGCAATGTTTAACTTCTCAAATCAGCAGTAGCCTGAAAAAATAGATCTATGTACACAAACCCAGTTATTTTTGTCAAAATGTACTTGAAGTGAAACACTAGGGCATGATATTTGACAGAGGTCACCTGAGTTTTCATTATAAAACGCTCAAGACAGGAAACACGATTCTAGCTATCATCACATTGGTCACAGGTAAGTAACAGACAACAGGAGTAAGGTAAATGGTAGGCATGCCACTACCAACATTTAAAGATATACAGTTATATCAGAAAAGCAGAATTTATCGAATCACAAGTACTTCCCTCTTACCAGTAACATAAGTGACTCTGTAAAGCAAAAAGGTATTCATTGAAGCTTTCTATTGGTTTTTCTTGTAGAACATAATCAATACGACGTCCTCCATTTAACATTCCAACCTTCACTAAAAAATCTTCATCTTTTGGAGGGTCTGGACTTTCAGTGATCTTTTCAGCTAAAATTAAAGAGTTTAAGATTTAAACTATTTTCAAGCACAGCCTGTTTGACTATAATCAAGAAATATCACCCATTTGCCCTGCTATAATTTCCAAGTCCTTGCAATAAGACAATAACAACAGCCTCAACTGACCAGCATGCTACTGCATAATTCAGAAAAGTTACTGGAACTATACGCTTATTTCTTTCGTAACAGGTTAAACAGAGTTTGTTTGAAGAACAGCTCACAAAGTAGCGGATGAGCAATTTTAAAACCAAACCTCACTGTTTATACATAGACAGATCCAGTCATTCCACAAGTGAATAACGTGAAGTAATACATTTTTACATCCCCCTAGTATAGGGTCAATCACTATCCTCAACTTAAACTAGGAGGAATGTTTTGTCTTTGTAAGTATAGACAAAGCCAGCATTATTAAACACCAACAGACAATTCACAACTGGGAAGCCTGCCCTTGATATCATTAGGGGTAATATTTATACCCGACTTAAGTTTATTTTCCTCAACAACATTTTTTTCCTGTTAGAGCACATACTTAAATGCTTCTTAGCTCATCCCAAAAACTCAGCAGAACACTACTGAAGAGAACAAATCTCAAATATTTATTTCTATTAATTTGCCCTGAGAGGCAAGAAAACTGATTTAGAAACCTGCCCTTCCAACAGAAAGTTGAAAGGTTATACAAACTCAAGTCTAAAATATCCTTCAATAAAAGCTGTTAACTTTTACTTTCCTAAAAGACAAAAAAACGCAGCAGTAGATCTTACACTTCGCATTAAAACTCCAAAAGTACAGAGGCCTCCTTAACAAGGTCAGGAAAATCAATAGCAAGCAATCACGAGGATACTCAAGTTTCTACTAATTTGAGATCAATAAGTTATAAAAAAACCAATAATGTGTCCACATACCTTCTACCACTTGCTTTTCTTCTTCCTCTTTGATTTGGTTAGCTACTTTCTCCAGTTCTGCTTGTAGCTGAGTTGAAGATGTATGAGCACGTGCAAATTCATTAAGGGTCTGCCATGCACTTTTCAAAGAGCTAATAAAACCCTGTTTCAGATCAGATCCCATACGAGAGAGAGAGTCTTTCAACTCTAAGGGGGGGAAAAAAAGGGAAAAAAATCACCATAGTAGAAGGATTTAAAATTATAAACTAAAACCAGAATCATGAAATCCTGTTCAAACATCACAATTATTAGGAAGCCTGCTATATCATGAGCGTGTGTTTCTTCTCTACTCCATTTAAAAAGATTAGGTGAAATTTAATTAATACACAATTGATTTCCCATTGAATGGGTCAATGAGTTAACACCTACTAGCACAGGAAACAGTCCAACAGCCTCCAAGTCCTGAAGAGTCCACAAAACCAGCTACACCAGCCAATCCCTCAACAACCACCACCACCCACAATCACTCCTAACATCTACACTAAAGAAAAATCATAGAGTGACTAGTTTCAAACTCCAGCACAGCAGAAGAGACCAGAAGGAGATGCCAATGTCTCTTGCAGTACTATTGAATTTGGAAAAGCACCTCCAGACAACTCCAGCCTGTAACTCTGCTACAGCTCACTAACTCTCACCAGTAACCAAGCTGCCATTCAATACTGGTGGGAAACTCTGAATGAAGGAGCACTCTTCACAATAACTGGTTAGAACTACATGGGTCTGTTAGATCAGGGCTCACAATTATTCCATGGAACATTCACCTATACCAAAGAAAAAACAGTGAAGAGCAATAGACCATACTATTCTCCTTTGCTATACATACTTTGAGAGTTGTAACCCAAAACATTCCTTAACAAGTACCTTGTCTAGTCTAGGAAAGCAGACTCATTCTAATGTACCATTCTGAAGTATAGATGCTGCAGAATTTCTCTGTCCAAGTGCCTGAAGACAGGCTTTCAGGAGGGCTCTGTGAACTTGTCCAACAGTAGTATTGTCAACTGTACAGCAAAACTGACTTTCCCTATTAGGTATGCAAAATTTAAGTATAGCACCCTGATCTGATGGGTACTCGTGAGCAACAAAATCCAGTGCCTGCCCACCAATGGCTATGGAACCACCTTGTTCCTCAATGTTTCCAATACTGAACAGACACTGGTTAAACACTTCATGGTGGTCATTAAGGACAAGGTAAAAGAAACCAGTAAATTTAGTTTGTTTCACATCATCTTAGAAATTAAGGTGAACAAGTGATATACAGCAATTTTAAAATGGAACTTCGCTAATTAGAAGCTCAGATCTGGAGGAATTATGATTATCACATCTGAACACAACTGTCAATGCCCAGCTTACGGGGCAGGGAGGAATCCCCTCTGATGTTTAGGAAAAACATGGAGTCAGATATCCAGGCACATTCATTAGTCTCTTGAAATTTTACAGTATTCTAATGCATCAAATGAGTAAATTAGGAATGCGATCCATATATGAAATAAGTTTTCTTTTTACCCAGATGAAGTCTTTTTCTGCCTTTATGATGTGGAATAAGAACTGGTTTTAAATCCGTGTCTTCAATGATCATTGGTTCTAACCTGTAAGCTACTGGATCAAGCTGTTAAGAAACAACACATTGACATTTAGTTATCTTCGAAATTATTCGAATTATCACATTTCAGTGAAAAAAATCCCTATCTATGATTAATAGAGAACCATTTTTGAATTCTGTTCTATTTCAGTTTACAGAAACTCAGTTCATGACCATTTAGTTTAATCATAAGATTAAGCAGGTTCATTAACTAATTAGGTTTTGTTCTCCTACAGACAAAGATTCTAAGAGAGGAAACACAACAGCAAAAGAGCAGCAAAATTTTCTTGCACTCTGATGATCTCTACCAACATGTCACTGTTTAATTGTTAAACAAGATGGGACAGAAGAGGACAAATGTACCGCATGCACTGCAAAAACCCCTAAGGAGTTCTAAATTTCCCAGAACCTAAACTGGAAACTCAGAAAAGTCCTGTAAATGGCTCAAATACAAACACTTGATAAAAAAAAAATCTACAAGAGTGGCTTGAAATTAAGGGGAGGGCGGGGAAGAAGAATTTCTTTAAGCTCTGAAAATGAACAGGCCAAATGTTATCAAGCCAACCCATACCTAGAATGCTAGGTATGGAACCTATAGCCAGCTAAACTTCACTTTTGCAGTAAAGACCACAAACATTTGGAATATATATTTGTTTGGGGTTTGGGTTTTTTTTTAAAAAAAAAAAAAAAGGATGTTTTGGGAAATATATGTAGGGGAACAGGAAGTGCTCAGAGATTAAAACTTAGTATTCTGCATTGCTGTCATCTGCATCAACTAAAATCAAATCTCGAAAGTACTGCTTACTCACTGGATGATAGATATTGAAGAATCCCTTGCAGGTAGGAAGCCTGTAGTTTTCATCAATCTTCTCCACACCTCTCACAGTAAGGAACACACCAATAGGAGAACCAAGAGCAAAAAAAATATCTGGTTCAAAGTCCAATGCACTGTAAACCACAGCAACCTACCAGACAGAAATCAGATATATAATCTCTCAGAACTGCCAGCTAGTTAATATATGCTTAGCCAGGAAGGAAAAACAAGTTGTGTATTAAATCAACCACATGCTCACAGTACTTCCAGGAAGCTTCAGTTGCATTGCCCTCTTCCATACTAATCCTATAGTACTAGTACATTTTAATACTATAATATTAATATGCTTTTCTTAAAAAAAAAAGTACAAAAAAAGTAAAATGGGTAGTCTTCAAAGTTTGGTTTTTAAGTTAAGTTTGAGGTAAAACTTAAATATAACAGCATGAATGGATCAATTTAGGCTACCATGTTAAATGTAAAGCCACAGAACCATTCAATATTATGTCATTCACACAGTTCTGCTTCTGGAACAGAACCATGTTTACAGCTCGCTCACTGCTGAAAGGAAAAAATGAATTATAGTGGCATCCTTGTTATAACAAGTTTTGCTTTTCAGTAATCTAACCCACTCTCCCAGCCTTCCCTTTTGCCAAACAGTAAAGTTCTATGTAAACATAACTTTTGTACAACAACCAAGGGAAGTTGTACAAAGTCATTGACATTAAAAATAAAAAGCAAAAGCCAAGCAAAAAGGACAGCATTGTTCCAAATGAATCACTTAAATCTATGTAGTCTCACCTGGCCAGTTCCAACTTCAAAATATTCATAGTCAATGTTCACAGAAGAAACGGATGCACCAACTGGAAGCTTCCTCTTTGAGTGCAGCTGACCAGTCTCTGAAGGGGAGACAGAAGTAACTGTCTCTTTTGCTTTCTGGGCATCTTCTTGAGTTTGGAGCGTGGCAGCCACCACTGCTTTCTTTTCTGCTACTGCTTTCTTTTGTTCCTTTTGAGACAAGTTTCAAAACCAGGGAAAAAAGGTTATTTCACAGTTGTCAAAATTCCTTTACTATATCCATGACGTTAACAAGTGTGTTAAAGAATAGAAGTTACTCCACAGGAAGGAAGTCAGCTACATTTGCTTAACAACTTTGTATTTCATTCCTGAAAAACGTACTTACCTGCTTGGCTGCTCTGTCTTTTACAAAATTAGCGATTTTCTTTCTTGGTCCAAGAGGTATCCCCATTTCCTTCAGGTCATCGACTGTACACATCAGCTAAAAAACCCCACACACATCAAAGCATACTTTATAACTTTTCTAGTTAACATACATCATTTCTTATGCACAATGACTTATGAATTAGATAAGACATTTTATAAAGCTACAGAAATTACAAAAATTAAAAAGACATGATACAAAGTGCCTTAACATAAGCGGGGAGGAGACAACACTACACCAAGAAAAAGAGAGAGTCGTATAACATTTAGTCTTCATGTCATGCATTAATTGTCTTACCTTTGCAACTGCTTTCATGCCTCATGGTACACTAAACTCAAAGAAAAAAACCAACAAAACCAAACCCCAAACAGAAACCACCATACCCTGGCAATCCCTATAAGTCAAGTGAACATTATTGTACCAGAGACTCCATGTCAATTCGCTCCTTTTCAAATGTGCTTGTATACTCTGACAAACTAAGCATTTCCAGAGTCTTCTGCAAGGTAGGAACATCATCATCTACTTCAGGCTCACAAAGGTCATCACCAGAAGTAGTAATTGAGGAGCCCAAGGAACTGGTATCTTCAGTCATCTGGAAAAAAAAAAAAAAAACAAACACCACAGAAACAAAATCACATCATCTAACAGTGAAAAGCCAATATGCAGCAAGTAAAAACAAGTTTAATTACTTTCTCTTAAAAACATTATGTAAGCTTTATAAATTTATGCCCATTTTTAGTAAAGCAAGATACAGATTTTCCACTAATACTAGACCAGCAAAATACATATTTAAAAACTAAGAGAGGCAAAAGGTTTCTTGAGCTTTCCAACACTCAAAAATATTTCCTTTTAATCATCAAACAAGTGGTCACTGTTTCTAGCCTGAACACAGATAGATTCTTTCCCTCATACGTATGTCCCCCATCATTCAGGTACTGTTAAGACCAAGTTATGTGTCCACAAGGGTCAAAGCTGATGTTCATGATCAAATCCCGTCACTGGCCTACTTGGAACTTGAGGAGATGCAAATAGTTCGTCCTGAGAATTAACAATATTTACAAAACTGCACAACATTTCCATTAACATGTTAAAATGTACTATCAGAATCCACAACCATGTTTCAGCTAATAAATTCTGAAATCTTAACAAAAAGTTGCTGAAAATATCAGATCTATTTGCCTGGAAAGACTAGCATGCGAATTACCTGTTTATCATGAACTGCCACGTCTTTTACAGTCCCATTAACACCAGAGAACGGTCCAGTATTTACTGATGAAGCCAAGTCCTTCTGGTTAGACAGTATGTCAAATAGAATTAAGGAACCTGGAAACAGGAATTAAAGTTGCCTTGGGAAAATCATCAGGTTTTCCTGTCCCTAAATCCTAAGCAAGATTTATATGCAATAGTAATAGCAACATACATATTGATCAAAAAAGATGGCTGAATTAAAACTAAAATACCCACATATTAACTTGAACATGATCATTCTCAGCAAAAAGCAAATGTTCCCCCCCATTCATGCTTTATGTAGTTGCTATGATTAAACTATCTTTCCTTAACCATCTTAGACTGCTTGCCGAACTGGAGGAAAAGTTCCAACCCAAACCAGTAAGTCATACAGCATTATAACACTTATTCTATGTTCCAAAAAATTATCTAAGTGGGGGTTACGCACCTAACAGAAGTTACCCACCTAACAAGACACCAGATAACCTGTCAACTTTTAAACACAAATTAGACACTAAGTCTTCGTGAAGGAAACTAAAGGAGTGGGGAGGGGGGGGACACTGCACACGTCCATGAAGTACCAACCTTCTCTCAAAGCTTTATAAACTTAGCTATTGAGAGGTGTTTGACTTTTAGTCAGCCATATTCTGAAAGATAGCCATGCCCTATCAGCTAATTTTAGCCTTATGCTTAATGAAGGTTCCATTTACCTTACTGTAGGAATTCTGGTTTTATCCCAAATCAGTTCCTTAGATAATTACCTAAACTGTGCCCAGCCACAGAGACTCCTCCTTTGAAGTCTGGGTTGCGACTCATGAAAAGTGCATACAAACGATTCATTTCCATCCCCACTTTATCCACAATCGTCTGACAGTAGGTGGGGCTGTTGTAGAACAGTATGTCAAGGAGTGTTTCATTGGTGAAGTGGCGCAGGCGTCCAATGCTCGGCAAAGTAATTTTTTTTATGTTCCTAGTAACACAAAATCATTAGAAGCATGAATGCCTTTAAAGAAACGCAGATAAGAACTTTGTTGACTTTTGAAATGACAGGTATTAAAACTGCAGTGTGAATGCTACGGATATGGTCTCTACAGACATTAAACAAACACATAGCCTTCTGGCCTCATTGCATATTCATACATTAGTGCTATCTGCCGATTGTACATATTTGAGAAAGATATAGCTCCTTTTTCTTCTCTCCAGGCTGAAGGGATGCCTGAAATAATCTCTTCTCTGTTCCAACACTGCTCTCAGAGTAACAGAGAAGTTTTGTGAGCAGATTGGTAGAAGCGGAAGAGAAAAAGAACTCGCATACAAAAATTGAAGCTGAAATTGAAGTAACAGGCAACATAATACTCTCTTTTTGGAGAAAAAGCTTGGCATCACCATCTGCCTGCCTGGAGTTAAGGCAGCTGCAAGGGAAGTGCTAGAGAACTGAGACTGCCTTAGTTAGTTAGCATTGCCTGGTTTGAGTAATAGAATAAGGATCTTCATTCCTCATGACAATGCAGTGTTCAAATGAGAATAAAAGACGAGGCTCCAGGAAAGCGGTATGACTTGACTGACCTAGAAGAGTCTGGAGAACACCAGCATATGCTCTAAGTAGCACAGGTTGCTACCCTTGCAATTTCTACTTCCCATCTTTGAGCAAGAGAAAACAGCTTGAAATGTCAAGTGACAGCAAAGGGATAGGCACCAAGAAGTGATTTTAAAATAGATTTTAAAATGCTGTAACACTCCTACCCAAGTATACATACTTTGTTGCAAAAAAAAAAAAAAAAAAAATCTTAGCTCAACTGCCTCATCATAATTCAGGGACTACTTCAGGACTAGACAGAAGGCTCAATGCCTTCCTCAGTAAAAGGAGACTGACATCTCCTAGGGTCAGACTCAATGAGAGTGCAGGAAGGTACGGAAGAGAAAACTCTCCACTCTAAATTGTACATACCTGTTGCTGGACAATACATCTCCACGCTCACCACCTCATATTTATGATCACTGTCTCCACACACTCACTCATCATCATGTACCAACACATTAGCCACTTTCATGAAAATGCGGTATTGAAAAAGTGCTTGTGTGTGTATACGTATCCTGTCACTCAGTGTCATGAAAATAAACAAGAGAAAATACTCCACATGCCTTTCCAGCTTCCCCTATACTCCTCATCAAAATGTTAATTAAAAAAAATAACGATTCTTTTTCGTAACCCAGTCATACATTTAGTCATCTAGCCTAAAGAGCATATTAACGTCTCTTTTTATCCACTTCACGAAAACTGTTAAGACGCACCTTGTATGAAGTTCACATTAAACACTATACTCACCTGTCTACACCTGTTGCATCTCCATGCAGAGAACTATGCCAGTGAACTGGGAGGAATTCCACCCTGCTCACTTGACGTTCCTCTAAAGATTTCTTAAAATGAGTCTGCAGCAACTTCAGAGAAACAGTCCTAAAATCATCAACTGTAAAGAAGAGTAGTAATGAAAATCTGATAGCAGCAGTACTCAAGTAACACACAATTACAAATATTCTTTCTCCCCTCTCCCCCTCCAATTTCAGACATAGTCAAAATACGAATGAAGGAAACTGCGAAGTGGAAAAATCTTTGCAAGTATTACTCCTCTAACTATAAGAAAATATATCTTTTTTTAAAAGTGGATTTTCTAGCAAGCTTCTATTTACCTCACAATGAATGCATTTTTACTCCATGACCAGACATGGCCTTCTTAATTTACTCAGTTGTGCTGGAGTGTATTTAAAAAAAAATTTAAAAAGCAAACAAAACCACACCCCACACAAACACCACCACACACACAAACCACACAAAGCAAACACATACACCTATGCCACAAAAAAAAAAAAAAAAAAAAAAAATCACACCCCACACACCCCAAAACCCAAACCACTGTGCAAGTCTAATATTGAGGACTAATAATAACAGTTAAAGCTGTAAGTCTGACAAAACAGATTCTGCTTTTGGAAAATAATCAGGAAAAAATCCTACATTTAAACCGTTAAATCCTACATTTAAACCCACATTTAAACAGTTAAGAATATGACTGCTCATTGAACAAGCAAAAACTTACCACATTCAACAATGCTTCTAAATCTCAAGTCGCATACAGGACCTATGCCATGAACCATAAATACCAGATGGTCAATTTGGGACACTTCTCCTGTAGAAAAAGAAAATAAAAAATTCAGGGTACCAATATGTACTGCAGTGAAATTTAGAGTCAAGCAATGTTAAGATATACTTGCTTTATAAAGCCTATTGCATAACATGGTTCAGGATATAACCCAGCCCACAGGACTCCTTTGATTAAAAAAACCCAAACCAGATAACCTCTTTCAAGCAGCTTACACTAAGGAACAACTTTAATCTTTAGACTCTTGGCATGAACAGTGCATTGCCGCTCCACCCACTACTGTCCAACTTTTGCACAGAACCCAACTGACTGCTCAAGCTGCAGACCCACGTACAGTAATCACATACCATCAGGAATTTCATCATGGTCATCATCAATTCCACGTTTTACTACCCTTGGTCTTGCCTGACCATCTTGAGTGGTGCCCCATTCATCTGGTGTGGCAGAAGGTTGGAACTGAACTATGACCTGAAAAAAAATACATTGCCCAATTATAAACACAAAAAACCTTATGATTCGTATTGTTAGTCTGAAAGCATTGCATGGTTTAACACACTTTTTGTGTGATTGCTTTACCTTGCACCCGAGACAACTGTTTTCTTTAATTAGCACATTTGAAAAAAAAGCCTTAGAAAATCCTAGGGCTATTCCCTGTGGCAGCAACAGCTTCACCAAAACTAGATTCCAAAATAACACAGATAATTCTCATTAGCTTGAAAAGCAACCCGATGACTTAAACAAAAGTAAACACTAGTTGAAGAAGCTGGCCTGCTCAGTGATTCTTAACAATTTTAACTCCTCAAACAAGCATTATTCAAGCTTCTCTTTCCTAGACCCCAGTACCTGCTCCTCCTTAGCTGACTACTGTTTTTGTGAGGAAACTATATGCTACCCCCAATTACAATTACTCTATCATGGGGGGGGAGGGGAAGCAGTGCTTTTTGGGGAAAGACAACAACATTCAAAGTAGCCCAGAAACCCTAGAAAGTGAGGAATTCAGTAGCATGGCCGTTTATAAGACTTACACTGACTCAGTATAGTCTGATCTCATTTATGACAACAAGTGGTTTTTACTGGACAGAACTCCTTAAACAGTATTAATACAAGTGCTTGAAGTAGGAGCAACCATGATCCCTTCTGGCTCTTGCCTTATTTTATTTATTTACTAATTACTGCATCTGTGATAAGTCAACAGCATTAGTCAATAAGGCTGAAGTCCACATTTTAATCACAAGAGACTGTTAGCAGAGTATTTAGAATAACTTCTAAAGCTTTTTTTGCTATACTTTCTCATGGCCTAACAACAGTTGCAGTGGAAGACTTCTCATGTCTTAGATACAAAAACTAATTACCTTATAGTTAGATTAATGCTCTTCTCCACATGAAAGCTCTTAGTTTAAATTACCTTCCATTTAGTACAGACTGTCTGAGGTTAAACTAATTCAAATTGCCTCCCATTTGCTGCCAGTTATGTTTAGTCAAAATATTTACTACGTAAACCCTTATTCTTCTTAGGTTTCAGAAAGCACTATCTGTTAATCACATGACAGCACATTGAAGCAAGCAGGAGTTCAGTGTTCTATAAGCTTTATCATCTTTAATGCACACATATCCAAAACAATCAACAAGTACATTTCAAGCAAGACTAAGACCGCATTCAATTTATGCTTCCATCCATCTGTTCATTCAACCCTAGTGAATTCTGTGAGAACCAATTGCCAAAATCTATTACCTTGGGATTATGCATAACAATTGTCTCCCCATTTGGGAATTCAAGTCGCCGATGCCATTGATTTGTAGTTACAGCCCTTTTATATTCTGCCTGAAACAGCAAACAAGTTACACGAAATCAGTATGCCTTCTCAGACAAACTATTTTTTGGCCTTGTGAATCATCTGTAATGTTAAGGTTATAATTTACGTAACTTTATTTATACAAAAGTGTCACGTGAAGCACTACACAAGTTGATTTTAGGTCACAGAGGTGCAGGATCTATATGCATGAGCAACGTGGCCCTCTAGCCACTCCCCTTTCCAGGATTTGCTTACTTATGTTCCAGAAAGTGCATTCTGGAAATCATTTTAATGAAACACAAAGAAGTATTTCTAAGGTCATAACTATAAAGAACTATCAAGTTCTTCATGAAGAAGTTTATGTAAAAGTAATACTAACCTCCAGCTTATCACTGAAATCCTCAGTGTAAGGAACAAACCGGCTATCCTTGTCTCCCTTATAAAACCACATGCACCGTCTCACTTCAGAAGGCTCTTCTTCCCAGTAAACAGCTTTCCTCATTCTGTCATACAGGTACACATCATAGCGTCCCCCGTCCGTGCTCAGAACCACACTCTCAGGATCAGGCTGGACTATGACACAAAAGTCATACTCGGTTACAATACTAACACATACAATCTTTTTTCTCTCTCACCCCAGCCCCAACCACTTCTGTGATGAATATTAAGCCATTCAGACAGATAGTTATACTATGGAAGAGAAGCTTCAAAATATCAGGCAACCATTGTGTTGCTCCTAAAATGCTTCCATATGCTCTGCACACAACAAAAAAAAGCTTTGAAAAACTCCCGAATATTAATACTTATACCAGAGCTGACAGAGATTAACAAAAAGGCAAACGAAGACAAGATGACTAGGAGTTGTATGTGAAAATGCGATATCCACTGGGGATGTACATCTTCACATTGACAGCATCAAGCAACAGATAATGTAAGTGAATAAATTAAGTGGCAAAAAATACATCTTCGAGATGTGTATTAACATTACTCATTACTGCCATTTCACTCTTTCATATGCGAGTGGCACTACTCTAATTAATCTCCCTTCTAGTCCTTCTGTTCACCTCTGAGTAAGATATGACTTACCGGAATTATACACTTCCTCTAGTTTTGCAGAATCCAGAATGCTGAACGGCATCCATATTTGCTTGTCCTCCACCTCCTTACAGTAGAACCAGTGTGGCTGAACTGGTTCATATTGGTTCTGCAGCAAAACAGGAGGTGCCTGGACCAGTGGACCTGCAGGCCTGGGAGCTCGGAGCTGTGACTGAGACTGTGGAAACTGAAAATACATACGGGCTCATCACCTCCATCTCACATAGCAAAGTATAGATCAGTTCTGTAAAAACTACAGAGAACGCTCCGAGACTTCATTTCTAACATTTTTTCCCAAAGAACATTATCTTTCAGCCTAAAAATATTACAGACAAGTTGTCCGCTTCATTGTGTTTTTCAAAAGTTACACATTTTCAAATTGAGAAAGGATGTGAATTTCGTTCCCACAAATACTGTTAAAACCTGTTATGGTCTAGTACCTTGATTACCTAAAATCAGTAAGATTTAAAACGTTCTCCTAAATTTTCAAAACTCAGGTTGAGCTTATTTCTTACAGCCACCAAATCTGACATGAAAACAAAAATGCATTCTTCTTATTATTCATATGTCCATAATGACATTTTTGCTTAAAGATTGTCAATTTTAACAGGTGGCCATTTCAGCAATAGCTCTCCTGGAAAGTGATCAGGACAGGCAGGTTTCGAACTGAAACATAGCCTCCGTGAGGCAAGAAAAGTAACTGATTTTGAAAGGGACTATAGCCTACATAAAGCTGATTTCATACAAATTGTACAAAGATCCCAGTTAGTACAATTAAAAGCAAGTGATGTCAGCAGTAACAACCATTTTAGTTGATACATTAAAAAAATGAAACCTATTGTGTTATACAATATATAAAATGAAGCAATCAGAAGTTTTGAAATTCTTTAATCTAAAACTCCAGATCGTTCAGGTTGTACCGCCTTTGCTATGTTTTTTTGTCATTATATAATCTTTCTGTTCTTTATTCACAATAGTGGCAATACAGCAATAGCTCAGGCAAAATAAAAACAATTTTTGTCATTTTCAATGAAAACTTGTCAGGTTATTACTAATCCATTTACATTATTTTAATAATGTCTTTGTGAAGGTAAAAAAGAATGGAGATTAATTCTTTACATCACACAAAATCCTCAACCGATTTGTTTCAAAAAGGTTTGTTGACAATCTATGTGACTTAAATCATAATTTCAGAAAGTGCTGGCTTCACCAGCAAAACCCGCTTGAAAAGAGATTTTTTGCCTTTATCTTGCAAATGGCTGAATGACCTGATTTACAGCAGAGGCACAAACAATGCAGCAGCACAGCTGAAATGGCAGCAAACTCAGTGACAGACAGAAAAGAGCAACAGAACTTCATAACCTGGCTTTGTTTCTGACGCCAGAGGCTGATGTAGATACAGCCTCAGGGTACACTCACTTCAAGATCAGGAAGTTTTCCTAAAGCAACAGTTCCAGGTTTGTTCTGGTGAAAAGATTTTGCTATCAGAAATGGTCCAAGACTTTTTCTGGGGTTTTTGGGGGGAAAAGAAAAATCTTCAGAAGATAAAATATGCAATTCAAAGAGGAAAGTGACTTAAATTGCTTTGTTCTGGTACCAGGACACCCGGAATGATTTATATACCTGTGTTAGTGACGCTGGAGGTGTCTGATACATCTGGGCGAGTGGTACAGAGGATGGTGGCTGAGCAGGTGCATGACTCTGCTGCAGCTGCGGCGGAGTAAGATACGGGTTAGCTCTACTGCTCAGGGTGGTGTGCCGGTAAGGGTTATACCCCTGCTGAGATGTTCCTTGGGGAAGAGTAGATGCATTTGCAGGCGGGGGACAGCTCTGATGAGGAGTCTGATAAGCCGAGACTCCCACCTGTGAAGTAGGTGGTGCACTGTAAGAGGACTGCGACTTGGGAATATGCGGTGAAAAGGCATTTTGCGCATCCTGTGACCCAGACACAAGTGGGAGTGAAGTTGGAGGCCTGGAGAAGGCTGGTGCTCCCACAGGTGGTGCAACAGTTGTTAAGGGTGGCTGCCCAATACTTCCGAATGGATCACTGCTACTAGGTACTTGAGAGAAATAGTTGAAAGTCTGTGGTGGATTGGGGCTGGCAGAAGTCTGACCCAAGAAGCTGTCTTCTTCACCAACATCTGCAGAATCATCTGCAAAAACAAGAAGATCACTAGAGATATTGTGAGAGGTTCAAGTCAGTTAGTGTATGTAGTCAAATTGTTCTGTAACATTATCAGCTATTACCAAAACTCTGCTGGCCTCCATAAAGCCAAAAGGATTACAAAGCTTACGCATCCTTGATGTTTAAACACGTTATAAAATGAAACAAAAGATACCAAGTCTTCAAGAACATTTAAAATGGACCATAAAAGCCACTCAGTGTACACAGATAAAGCAATACGAATAAAAAAATCTGAAATAAGAGACCAAAGTCAGGACCTTCCCAAGCCAACTTGGCAAAGATCCCTGCTTCCAGGGCACTAAAATCCCTTCCAATTTCCCTTACGCCTACCAAATGCAAGAGCATCCTTGGTTCATTTCCTTTCACCATGAAAACAGTTACTAAGCATAGGACTTCATGCTCTAATTTTTAGACTTCCAAGATCAAATTGAAAAGTAGAGCTTAAGGACGTTCCCAAAGAGACCAAATCTATTGGTCAAGCAATCCATTCTTGCCTATTCCTTCAGCACTGCCCTCGCAAGGTGGCCACAACTCATCACTCAAAGTCTTGATGAGCAAGACTTACTCCAGTTCTCTCTAAAAATCCTATTCTAGACTGGCACAAGAGCTAAATCTCTGGTGCAGAAAAATAAATCCCCATTCTGCATAATTGCAGGAGAGGGCTTAAAAAGATGCAAAGCCATGACTGCCCTTTTGCATTGAGAAAATACATAAACTAGGTCCTGGTCAATCACAGTTTTCTGCTTTGCAGATCTAGTAACAAGTGGGGAGAAAAGTGGTTTGGCATTATTGTAGGTCTTGCAGTAAACTCAGTTAAACCTGTGACGGTCCGAGCATCATTACCTGCCTGCAGAGGGAACAGCACCTTGCAAGCAGCCAACGCAATTTGCAGAAGCCATAAGAGTGTTGTCACCTGCTCTGGCAATCAAATAATCCCCAGGCTGTGGGGAAGAAACCACAGAGCTATTGTCACTTCTCTGCTGCTCAGTCCCCAGCCACAGAGAGAGAGAGACCAAGCACCTCTGCAGCTACAAGCAGCCAATAACAAATGTCATTATCCACAGCCAACATAACTAATACAGAGTATCAAGGGAGCACAGGGGAATCCACAGAGAAGTCTCCCCAGGAAGCCACTGTTCTAATTAATTAATCATAAAAGCAGCAGCTGCCATGACTAATAAGGATTATTTTAACCATCTTGGTAATCTTTTCAGACAGTGTCAATTTGAGGCAAGCGTCACCTGCATTTATCAATTTCTCTTACTTTCACCTATAGCATTTTATTCCACTTTGATGAACAAAACCCAAAACCTATGTATGTGAACCATCATGTGAAGAATATTAAAACCATTTACAAGCAGTGACCACTATGAAGTCAAGCCTATGGATTATCTCCCAACTACAAGCAGAATAGCCATTTATACTAAATAAAAGGTCTCAACTTCTAAACAATAAAATTCTTCCTTTCACACTTCATAAACGTTGTGGAATAGAGAGAAGCATACTGCATACCACTCTGTCAATTCTCTGGCTAGCTTCAAAGTCTTTAGGAAGTTGCAACATGAGAGTCATCTGTGCAAAGCTACTGGCCAGACTTGCACTTAAAAATTACCTTTTTTTAAAAAGTAAAAAAAACAACATATGTTTGCAAGACATAAAAACAACAAGGATTGCAAAAATGAAGTAGTAAGTGTATCAGCTACCTAGATACTTCACGTAAGTAGGAATAACGTTCCAATGCTTTTATTCCTCCCATCCAAAAAGATGCAGTCAATCTAAAAAAATATTTCAAAGCCATACTTGATAAACCTTTTTTTTTTTAAAGTCTAGAGATTTACTCCATTTATTTCCAGATATATTAATACTTATTTTAGCTGAAATACAACACTATTGAAATCTGTCTTGGATTTTGGACTCAACGTGTACCAATGCAGTAAAATTGAAAACATCCGATTTCTAGATGCATTTCTACTGTTTAGGGCTTTAATCTCAGACTGAACACATTTCCAGAAAAATCCATTCCTTTATCCGAAACTGAGCATCAGATTTTAAGTTGCACATACATGTGTTTTGAACACCATTAAGGCTTTAGAAAGAAAAGATATTAAAACCTCGGTTAAATTAACAAGGAGATTTAAGGTGTCTGCTTAGCATGCTATTTTCACACACACAAAACATAAGATACCACGGGAGAGGAGCTTACAAAAATTGACCTAAGTACTCCCCTGTATAGAAGTACTGACAACTTTTAATTGCTGAACAAATGTGCTAATCAATGAACTGAAACCACGACAATCATCCTCTCTCCTTCGGCACAGAACTAAAACCCAAAAACTTAAGCATCAAGCGCACGCAAGACAGCGGAACACGTACGTCTCGATCAGCTGCTTTCCTGAGGCGTTAACGGCCGAGAGCCGGCAGCGGCACCCAGCCCCGGGAGCCCTAGCGACAGGAGATTAGGGTCTAACCGACACGCAGCGGGCCCAGACGCCGGCCAGGCCCGCAGCACCCCTTGGCAGGCCCCGGCACGCCTCCTCGGGGCTCCGACCGACCCCACAGCCCGTCACCCAGCGGTGCGGAGGGGCTGCGGGGCAGAGCCCCGCCGGGCTGCCGCGCAACCCCTCCGCGCCCTCCCGGTTCCCTCACAGCGGCCCCTCAACGCCCCCCGGCCGCCCTCCCTACCGGCTGCCAGGAGAGCGGGGCCCGGCGGTATGGCCGGAGCCTGGCTGACCGGGATGAAGGGTACGGTGAAGTTGAACTCGGTGGCGGAGGAAGAGAAGAGCAAGTTAGTGGTGCCGCCACCGGTAGCCCCAGACTTCGCCGCCGCCATGGCTGCACCCGGCCACGTCCCTTCCCCCGCGGCAGCCCGGCCCTTTCCGCCCTCACCGCTTTGCCCGCTTCAAAAATGGCGGCGGCGGCGACGCCTCCTGACGGCCTCTCCGCGTACGGGTGGGGAGGAGAAGGCGGGCCCGGCCCTGGCAGCGCCGCCATTGCTGCAGGAAGAGGAGGAGGAGGAAGAGGGCGGAAGTGGGGAGCCCCCGTGCTAGGCTTGCGAGCGGGAGTTGGCGGCTGCAGGGCGCCGGCAGCCCCCTGCCTGCCCTCGTCCATCGCGGCGAGGCTCGCCCCCGCCATGCCGTGCGTGGCCGACTGGCTCAACAACCCCTTCAGCATCGTGCAGGGCATCTTCGGTGAGCGCGGGCCGGGCGGGGCCGGGATCCTCTCCGCAGCCACCCGCCCGCCGTGAGGGCGCCCGAAGCCGCGCGGCGGCCGGACGGGGCTTTCCCTCACGGGGTGGTGGCGGGAGAGCGGCGGGCCCGGCCCGGCCGGGGCGGGCGACGCCGGGGGAGGCGGGCACGGAGAAGCGCCTGGGTGAACTGGGAACAGCAGCGCGGCCGGGCGGCCGCTTCCTCCTTCCCCGCCGGGAGCGGGCGGGAGCCGCGTTCCCCAGGCCTCCCGGGGGTGCGCGGCCGTCGCCGGCGGCTGGGGCTTCTGTCCTGGAGCTGTGCGGGTGCCTCACGCCCGGGCAGCAAGGTCTGCCTCGGCTCGGCAGGCCGGTTAGGGACAAAAACCAAAGAAAATAAAGCATATTTGGGGTTTCAGGAACAATGTAAGCTGGCTACATGGAATACTGATCAGTAGTAATATTGCTAGTGCCATCAGCTGAAGCTATTTCTCTGCTAGGCTTGGTCTTAACTAAAAGCACGTTGAAATAAAAATTTCCGCAGTGAACATAAAGCAGAAAGTGGTACCTCACCTCCTCTGCTTTCTAGCTGGGTGTTTCGCAGTGTTTCAGAGCTTTTCTTCACTTCTGTGTTCATCTCGGTTTGCCTGAAAGGGTATAAAATGGGAAGTCTGTGCAATTATAAGAGGCATAAAGGAGTCTAAAATGCAGTCATCTGCCCAGAATAGAAGTAAATGTTTAAATTGTTTACTATGTTAGGAGAATGCTGAATAGAAGTCTGTTATGTGATGCTAATACGCACGTAAATGTGTTTTGTTTGTAGCCCAAAATGTTCCAAACTCTGATTGGGAAAAGAAGGTAACCGACTACTTCAAGGAGAAATTAAAAGAAAATAATGCTACTAACTGGGTAAGATTGTTTTTTTCTTTTAGAGTTATGCCATTCTTAAGGTTCACTCTTTTTACCTCTTAATTATTGCAGTGACATGTCTTTGAGTTCTTCCTTTTCGCGAGAGGCACACTTCTGAATTTTAGGCCTAAACTTTGTGATATGTTATTTACATCTCAGTTGCTTTAATCTGTGTGTAAAACAAAGATGTAAAATCCTGACTGAAACCAGAGAAGGTAATCCACTTGACTTCAGTGTACTGTTTTGCCCGGGGCCATAACCGCTGAATGCTGCCTATTTATAGTACAATCCAGTAGATGGCAGGAGCTGACAAATACTGTCATTTTTGAAAGTGTTAATGCCTGCCCTGTCTACTGTCAGTCTGCAGTAAGTGTTTGTACACCACAAGTTTCTGAACTGCTGTTTATAAACCCCTTCTCTCGTGATCTTTTACCGTGATGCTGCAAACTTTGCGTGGGTTGAAGAAGTAGCTGCTTGGGCTTTCAGGTTTAAAGAAAAAATACTTTCTGCTAAAATTGTGCCTTATTGGGCTGGATCAGGCCTGGTTTTCGCAGTTCAGGAAGGAAGCTGTGCTTTAGGTTTAAAAATAAAGCATGCACACTTGAGTTCAAAAGCTGATATTTTACTGAAAGACTGCATTGCAGAACACTAGTAAGTGGATTAGAAACTTTCATATTAAATCTGTTCTACTTATGGCTAAAAAAACAAGTGAAAATGATTGAGTTTTTTGTCCTTCCTCTGTCGGTGAGAGCATTCTGTAATTAATATTTCAATGACAGTTTAAATCGAAGTGTAGATGGCAAAGTTGTGTTAAATTTACAGCATCAGAAGGAATTGAAAGCATGTTTTCTTACTCAAGATAAACATGAGGGAATATATGTTTGTTTGTTTGTTAAAATGCCTTTTCCTATAGGGTGACTTCTGTTTCTTGTTGCATTTTAATGTTGGATGTGGGTTTTTTTCAACAAAGAGTTTATCTTCAAAATCAGAAAACTCTATTCTTATTGCAAGTCTTTTTATTTCAAGTTGTACCATGTGCCTAGGCATTGATTTTTTTTTTCCTTCTGTTTTTCCATTGTCATGTAAACGTATCTGAAAAAGACTCCCCCAATGTGGACTTGGAAATTAACATACAGATTTGCCATGGCCTTTTGTTATAAGAAATTGTGCGTGCGATCACTATGGTACCACTGGTACATAATACATGGTAAAAGTGCTGTTAAATGGGAATAAAACAAGTAATAAATTCTATTTAATACTGCAGCTGCAATAATTCCCAGTGTAAGAGTTAGTTTTAAATGTTGTTGTAGAGTTTCCATACGGTTTCAGTGACCGAAATGCATTTCTTTATAGCTGAGTATTGGGATTGAGAAATGAATGGGACTGGTGGCTCTGGAACTGGAAGAATTTGGCAATTGTTAAGTGTCTGATAATCGTAACTGTTATCTGTAACAGCTATTGCAGAAACTTCCAGTGTTGAGATATACACACTTTGTTACTGCTTGGATTAGAGCAGTAGTTGTGGGGGAAAATTACTCGGAAAATATACAGTATGTTACCTGATGAGGCACTGAATTGTCAGAGGCAATTAATCATATCAACAACAATAATACAGGGTTTGAGGCAAGTAAATGAACAGTAGGATATACGGGATGATCAGAGAATAAGTTGGTGACAGATTTTGTGCTGATTTTGGCTTAGTTCAGGGTATTTCCTAATACTTATATACCAGTTGTTTAGAATAAGCTCTTTTTTATAGGTTCCATCACTGAATGATGTTCCTGTACATTACCTAAAGCCCAACAGTTTAGTGAAATTTCGCTGCATGGTTCAAGATATGTTTGATCCTGAGTTTTACATGGGAGTGTATGAAACAGTTGACCCAAACACAAATGCACGTGTAAGTGAAATACTGATTTATTATTTTAGTAAATGTTTAGCATTTTCTCCATTCTAGTCTTCGTATTTCCTCTGGTTTCTGAATTAAACCTATGGAGTCTGGGCACTATCTAATAGAACTTTGTTTATATGGCTCAAATGGCATCACTACATCACTTCTTATGTTTCTGTCAAGGAATAAAAATTACTAAAATAATGAAAGTATGTCTCTGAAGGACTTTAGACCGCAATAATTTTGGTATAAGTAATTCATATTCAGGATGCTGTCAGAAACATGATGATTGCATTGCCTTTTCCTTCTTGACAGGTTTTGCATTTTGGTAAATACAGAGATGTGGCAGAATGTGGGGTAAGTTATACAAGTTCTATGAATTTTAAGATGGCACATTAGACAGAAAGATGCAGTTTATAAGTGCAGTATAGCTTATTTGGTACTAACCAGTGGATTCCTGGAGATACTGCTCTTAAAATGCAAAATGAATCTCAGGTTTGGAAAGCAGAGTATTCTTAACTGCTCACAGGCATTCTAAGTTCAACAGGCTTCAAGCCGTTTCTGTTGTATTTAAAATTTGTTTTGGTGGTGGGAGGGAGTGCTCTTCATCTTGAAACGTTCTGCTGTGGAAAACAATTTCCTTTTGTTAGCGCAGTGCTATTAGAATCAAAGCATTATAGATACAGGCTGTTTGGATTCACTGTTTCACTGTTTCATGAGTATGTGGTCTTGCATGTTTGTTGTAACTTCTGGCTAGGTAACTGAATCTGTGAGATCAGTTGGAAAAAAGAAAACAAACTTGAATCAGACTTTTAACAAAATTTCTATTGGTATTCTAGCCTCAGCAGGAAATTGATTTGAACTCCTCACAAACGGTCACCTCGGAGAGACAGACTTTCTACTGCGTTCCAGTGCCTGGTGAATCAGCATGGGTGAAAGAAATATCTTTTTTGGCTGAGCTAGTGTTCTGTTGTACAAACGGTGATTGCCAACTAATTCATTAGCTTTAAGGAGCTAAGTTTATTTAAAGGGTTTCTTCTGAGTGAATCAGGATGGGTGAGGAGAGGTGGAAGGTGTAGCAAAAGTAAAAAGGAAAAATTGGTGTTGTGCTATATGCACAAAGAGGATGCAAACGAATTAAGGAGTGTTGCTTTTTGATTTGGTAGGAATTTAGACGATTTTCATGTCTGCTTGGGAGGGTCTTGAAAACTTCTGTTAATTTCTATTTGCAAATGTTTAGAAAATGAGAAACTTCAATTGAGCCATGGGCATTCTATTTCTATTTTCTTATTAAATTAGGACACTGTTACATAGTGAGAGTCTCCTGCAAGAACCTGTAAAAACACCTGTGCCTGAGTATGTTAAGACAATAATTCCTGGAAAGTTGAAGTATTGTGCTTATAATAATTCAACCACAGTATGTCATTTTCTCACTGAGTACAGGAAAGGTCTTGGGGAGAAACAAATTGTCTTTAGTTTCTTCTAGTAAACGGAAGTTGAATTGTCTGAGTGGAATAGATACAGGATACTTCATTTAACACCTTTTAGGAGTTTTATATTCTCTTCTCCTCCAGGGGAGTGGGGCAGAAGTCTAGAAAACTTGAGATATGTTGCATTTTGTAAAAAGATACAAATCTGATGGTAGATCTAATATGGTTTGGTATTTCATACTTAGAGTTCAGAATTTGAGAAAACTACACAGAATGCAAATGCAATTTTAAAATTACGCTAACACAATTTTTGTAATAGAATGATTGATAAGAGTCAGTCTTTGAATGAAGCTTACAGCAAAATACTGCAGCGATGGAAATTTAAAGTGAGCCAGGCTATTATGAAAATACTGAACATGATTTCAATATTTGCCCATCATGCTAAGAAAAGGAAAAGTGTATTAGCTTTTTCAAAATTCATTTAAAAGTGTGATATTGCTAGTATCTTACATGTATGTAAACATTTTCTGTGTATTTCTTTTTAAAGTAATTATAATAATTGTATCGGATAGCAAGTCTTTAAATATTATTATAATGTCTGTTCTTTAGGGTGGAGATGTGGGAGGGAAAAAATTCTTGAGATTTTGGGTTGTACCTGACCACAAGCATGTTCTCTGGGCGTAAACCCCATCCCCCTTTTTTAGAGATTGATAGTGGAATAGCACTCAGTATTTTTTAGTTTCTATTTTCAAAAAAGCCAATGATTGCTGTACACTTCTTAAGCAGGTTATTTATGTATCTAAAGCGATGATGTCTAGATAAGAATTTGAGTCATTATTTTAATGTCAAAATAGGATAATAGCGTTTTGTTTAAAAAAAAAAAAGCCTTTGCCTGAATTTTCTCAGCTGAGTCTGTAGTTGTCCTTAATCCTCAATTTTACGCATATATTAGTGCAAGCCAAGCTCGAGTTAGTCCTTCAACATCCTACACACCAAGCCGCCACAAGAGGAGCTATGAGGAAGATGAGGATATGGATCTGCATCCATCTAAACAGAAAGAACAACATATGGGTAATAGTCACTATTGATGAATAGTTACTGTGATATCTTCCCAGAATTTGCAGAAATTTCATTCTCAGAAATTGAAACATTTGCGATTGTTTGACTCAGTAGTGTTAATGCAGCCTTCATCACTAATTTGGTGGCTTTGTTGAAGTCATCAACGCGGGAGAGCCTACGGAGTTGCATGTTGTATGTGTATTGTATGACTTGTTGGTACTACTTTCTAGAGTTAATTCCTAAAATTAGTATTTTGTACAGCATCACTTGTGTATTGCCTTTTGTATGTAACAGCACACACACAATTTATAGCAGCAAGCTGAAATTTAGGAGTTCTTATTTAATTTCCCACTCTATTGCAGATTTCATTGTAATCTGGGGAAAATCAGGTAATCTTGTCTCTCTCACACTCTCTGTGTGGACGTTATTGTGTAAATTGAAGCCGAACTACGTCTCAATTAGGTGCTGCTTTGCTACGAACAGTAGTATATATCTGAAGACTATCTTCTAGCCTTACCTTTTTTCTAACACAAGACTTAATCCAGCTTCAAAAAGGAACCAGATTAATACCAGACACTTGCAGCATCCTGAAGAAAGCTATTAAACCTTTTAAGAGGATGGTATTTCAAACAGTAGCAGTGCTCAGAGGGCGTGCGATTCTTACTTACATTGTAATCAGTTTGTGAACTATTTGTCTCAGTGCTCTTCTGTGGAGATGCCACTTAAACTGGCACAGGGGTTTTTTTTGAGATTTTGGCATGTTTTCTCTCGAACAAGAGAAAGTGGTTAGTTTAAAATTGTCAGTCCTGTTAAAGAAAAAAAAAATGTAGGAGCTATTGCTTTCTTTTGTTTGGTGTTGTAAGTCTATCAGGTTCGTTAGCTGAATTCAGGTTTTTCTTTTTGCATTCTTGTCAGTTTGCAAATGTTTTATTAGATAGTTTAGACTGTTTTATGTTCATGCTCAGACTGATCAATTGTAGAACAGATTTTTATAGCTTTATTATTGCTGAAAATCTACAGATATTTTTAATGTAAACTGTTATGTTGATGCATACTCTTACCTTTAAGAACTATCTGTAGTTTTTTGACCATGAGGTGCAGAAAAATACTGCCTTTGCAGTCCTATCAAATTTACAAAAAAAATCATTCACACAGTTTAAGCTTTACATTTTGAAAATCAGATTGTTGGCCATGTTTGGGTTTCTAAGACACATAGATCTTTACCAATACTCATATTCACACTTATCTTGATGATATAAAATATGCATTTGTGACACTTTTCTATTCTGAGTAAGAGTATCTTCTGTCAAATATATTGCTTTATTGAAGATTTTTGTCTTGGACGTCTTGTTAAATTAGTTTAATTCGGTGTTGCTCACTGAAGAAAGTTGTTCGCTTTTGCATTTTTGTTTAAAGAGCCTACGAATCCTTTATTTTTCAGGCAGTGGAGGTGATATCCATGGATGTGTGGAGCCAAAGAGATTAGAAACAGAGGCTTCTGCAGGTCATCATCTCATTTCTCCCAACTGCTCCCCTCCACTTGACTTAAATTTTCCACTGCCAGGAGAGAAGGGACCAGCGTGTCTTGTCAAGGTAACAGAAGTGGAGAGATGATGAGCGTGGCCGTGGCCTCAGTGAGGCAGCCAGAATCTAAGTCTTGCATTAGTTTATAGGCACAGAAATTGCCTCTCAAGTCCAGAATTTCGTTTCTACAGATAACGACATTGTTACTCTTCACTGTTACATGGTTTCTCTTCGCTACTGCTGTATGTGAGTTGCTGAACTCCTTCAACAGCATTTATTAGAGTTTGTGCATTCTCCCTACACTTAGCAAAATGAAAAAATCCCTTACTAGGAGCTCAAGGGTGTAGCTGTTACTGACTCCTGGTATTTTGCTTTTAGGATTTGTCCTCTTAAGGAAAAAAGTTGGAACAATCAAAACACTGCACTACACAGTTTTGTATTCTATTTGAAATTGATTCACCGGTATGCTATATTGCCTATGAAACTCCCAACATGAAATTTCTATGCTGTTACCATGTTGAATGCTCTCTTATTCGGTAAATCTTGATAAATCAGATTAGAATACAGTTGTTTACATTTGTGTAGCAAAAGAATGCCAGTAGGAAAAAGCATGCAATCATAGAAACTTGTATTTCCAATGTAAGCTTACTGACGCTCTGAGAACCAGGAGGGACCTCTTCACACAGACTGTTCTCAGTTTACAGTTGAGTCTCCTGAGATTTTTCCTTTTGTCTGTGTTTTGTGCAGTCCTGCATCTGGCCCATCTGCCTCTGTATTGTATTATTTTCTCTCTGTGGCAGGTCTATGAGAGCTGGGATAGCTTCAAAGTCAATGATGTGCTGGAGGTATACGGCATTTTGTCTGTGGATCCGGTGCTGAGCATAGTAAACAATGAAGAGAGGTAAGGTTCCCCTGATGCGTGACCCTGAAATGAAGGAAATTTTTATTTCAATGAGCAAGATATTTTGGCTGTCCCCTTAATACAGACAGAGAAATGTGTAAATGCACAACAGTTGTGCTTAAGAGGTGAATTTTGTTGCTTAAAAAAAAGCTCATTGTGTGAAGTGTTAGATCCACCATCCCGTAAACTGAAGTCCATTGTACTCTGGTACGTCCTTACCCTTGGATACACGATGCATCTTTTTCTAGGTTGTTGTACAGTCTATAAAGCAGAAAGTGCTTCTGTAGCTAAATGTTTTGTACTCTTTCATGCCTACTAAACTTTCAATGAATGAGTGAATAGTGAACAAAGCTTTCAAATAAGCTTTAAAATTATAAAATGTCCTTTTGAAATAATTTGTAAGTCCATGAAAGTTGTTACCATAAACAGTTTGGTAGAATATAAAAAAAAAAAAAGATTGCATGTCTGCATGGAGGATGAAAGTGACCAAAATGAGTACAAATTGCGCTGATTTCTTTTCATTAATTAAGGTATACCATTACATTATACTGCTAATAGAAACTTCCCATGTCACCTGCTGTTCTGCAATTACTTGCTTGACAAACTACAGACTAATCCAGAAGGACGCAAGAAATCAATTTTTAAAATAAAATTGTTGACCAATCTAGCACACGTACTGCTGACGTCTTGAACCATTGCACTTTCAATTATTTCTGTTGGTGATTTTGTTTATCTTTCTGATAAGTACAATACAGAGAGTGCAGTGTGAATCTTTTATAGTGCCAACTTCTTAAAAGTTAACTCAGCCTGGTCAGCTGCTTTTGGTTATCATCTGTCTGACAGCTAATCCCAGACTGACAGCTCAGTTGGTCTGTCATGGGTTGTTGTTTTTTCCCTGCATGTCATTCTATCACAAATAGACAAAATGGTGGCATTTAGCAACATTCTGAATGCAAATAAAAGTAGTTTATTTTAATGGAAAGAGTTGGTAGTTGGTGGACTGCTGAAGAGGCCTTGAAGTTATGAAGCCTTTCAGCTTTTAGAACTGGTACAAGTTGATTAAATTTGTATTAAGTTTTACTATCATCTGATCTAGTCACTTTAGGGATTTTAGTTTCTGGAATGGAAACCACCTGGAAGGAATTTTGTAAGGCATCAGCAGGGAGAGCAAAGCTTATATATATGAACTCTTAAATTAGGAGATAATACCTTCAAGTTTGAGCTGAGGTACATTAGGATTTATTTACTCATTTTTTTTACGCAGCCAGTGTTACGTGACTGTCTAGAATATCTTGTTGTCAGGCTCCGGAACCATATAGAATATGAAAATCCCACATGTGTGTACACAGAAAAATGTAATAAATCATTACCTAATCATTTTCTTAAAAGTTGCTGTTTAGACTTCATTCAGTACATGCTGGGCAGAACAGTGTAACATTTTGTTTGAAGCTACATCTTATTAAATAGTGCAGCAAATAAGAAATGTGGTTTTGTTTGGGATATTTGGGTTTGGGTTTTTGTTTTGGTTTATTTTTTTTGTTCAGAAAAGTAAGATTTGATTACTTTCTGAAAATTATAGAATCCAAATTTTTTGGTCAAGCATACTTTGTCATTTCTGTATCATTATATAATTGTGATTCGGTATTTATGGTGTTTATAAAAATCATAAAGAAGGTAGTTTAAATATGGGAGGAGTTACCAGGAGCTGGGAGCGGATGTTGTTTGTTCCGATGCGCTCTGTTCCTGGCCTGGTTCCAGCTGCTCTTAGTCAGATGGGGAGAAATTTGTGTGGAATGTTTCTAAGTCCAGTTGTGCTGTGCCCTTTCCTAGGGACGCCTCAGCCCTTGATCCTATGGAGTGTATGGACACGGCAGAAGAACAGAGAGTACACAGTCCTCCAGCCTCATTAGTCCCCAGAATCCATGTGATTTTGGCACAGAAATTACAGCACATTAACCCATTACTGCCTGCCTGCCTTAATGAAGAGGAGAGTAAAACCTGTGAGTATCTGAACTTGACCTCTCCCTGTGTACACGTAACTGTGGGGTTTTCTAGCACATGTGAACAAATACTACTTTGCTCAGAGACAAATGCATCAATGGCAGGGTTGGAATTCAAATCTTGTTAAATGGAGGAACCATTCAACACTACAGAACTGGACAAGATGCAAGTGTTTGTGTTTGTGATGCTTACGTGTTTATTTTTCTGAAATAAATGTGATTTATATGAAACTTGGTTTTGCATTCTGTGTGCCCAAGGATTTTACCAAGTTGTTCAGCCATGAGATTTTTTTTGTTTTGTTTCCAAATGGAGTAGTGAATTGCTGGAAAATTAGATTTCCAGTTTAGTATAACAGTGAAAATAAGAAACATACCGACAACATAAAGAATCATAATACTGTGAAGAAAATAAGGCAATTCTGTTTTTAAGCAACTATGCTATTCTTTGTGGCCTATTTGACTGTTATTTTTTTTGTCATTGAATTATTGCATGCAAACCTCTAATTGATATTTATCATTTTCTTCCTTGCATGCCTTGTATTGATTGTCCTGAGCTGAGCTACGTGTAAGGGTTGTTTTTTTTCTGCCTTCAATGTACTATGGATAGGCTATTGATTCTAGAAATTTGCTCCAAACTTTACGGCCTTCTGCAAATGCATTACACGATATCTAATTAAAAAAACAGAAAGCATTTCCAAGGAAATGTTGAGTGATTCAGGTTATCCAAAGCCAGTAACTGCTCAGTTGGAAAACCAATGAATGTTTGTTTATTTTTCCTAGACTGCTTTGGAGTAACCATTTTTCTTCATCAAACTGTAATGGAAAGTAAGATTTATATAGTGGGAAGAGGCTGAGGAACAGCACTTTTTCTGACACTTGTCTTCTGCTCTTTTATCAGTTGTTTCTAATTTCATGTCTGAGCTGTCACCAGTGAGAGCAGAGTTGCTTGGGTTCCTCACCCACGCCCTCTTGGGAGACAGTTTGGCTGCTGAATACCTTATATTGCATCTCATCTCTACAGTGTAAGTATTTAGATGTTTGCTGAGAATTTTTATATTCATCTTTTAAAAGAAATGTCCTTTTATGGGGTTCCTCACCACTCTACAAATAAATGGCAGAAATAGCTTAAATAGTATTTATTGCAGTAGTACTTTGTCCAGCTAGAGTTGTCCTGTCATAATAGACACAGTAAACAGATGTCGTTGTCTGAAATAACAGTAAGTTTTGTTAAAAGGACAGTTTTGTGGAAGTATGTCCTTTCAGTGTTCCTTTGAGAGTTGGACCAAATCTCCAAGATACACTTTTAAACAGGGGTATGAAAACATCTTTTTATCTCCCGCGTCTTTTATTGAATAGGACATACAACTGACTTCTCAAAGACAGCGTTTACTAACTGCAGTAATTATTGTTTAGGTATTAAAAGATACTGAAAGGTACATTCTGGGAATTTGTTTAATTAAACGTAGACATATCACAGAATCACACAATGGTATGTTTAATGGTAAATTCAAGTGACCCCCATTTAGCCTGTGGTAGAAATTTACCACCTGAGCTGATGCTGTAGCTGAATGTGCAGGCGTTGTGACCTATCTTTGTGGCTGATTAAAGTGGATTTGCTTAATGTTCTCTTATGTTGGTTTAAACTGTCACTGGATGAAAGAGCAGCATCCTTTGACTCATTAAAATTTCAGGTGTGAAACTTCAGACAATATGTTTTGATTAGATTACGTATAGTTGTTGGGCTCAAATTTAATTTTAGTCTGCAAAATGAAAATCGATTCCATTTTCAAAAAAAAAAAGTAATTTCTTGGTAAATAAACCACTTGTTTTATGGTTTTCAAAAATTCCATTCTGCTATGAAGTGAATAGTACAGCACATATTTGTTTAACAGAAGTGTTTATGGAGCTGTAATTGGACTCAGCATCTTACCTTTCTCATACCTGCAACTGATGTGTAAAAAGCCATAAGGTATTTCTCAGCCTCAGCGAGACAGGTGGTATCAAGATAGATCCATAATGCCACGGCAGCATAAGTATGAGCTGACAAGATTTATGGTAGATCTGTGTTTACAGTCTGCCCTGACCCCTTGTTCCCATGTAAATATACGTACTTCAATACCAGTATGTGGTGTTTTGTTTGGGTTTTTTGTTGTTTTTTTTTTTATTCTGTGCACACTTCGTTCTTTCTAGTGGGACTGTGAATGCTCTAACACTTAGACTAGAATGTGTTTTCTCTCTTAGCTGATATCACAAAAAAGTTGAAATTTGTCAAGAATGGGGAGAAGATATACAGTAAGAAGAGGGAGAGGAAAGCTGAGGGCAGGTAAAGGAAATGAACAAGCATGATAAGCAGGGAAATTGAGATTGGGCAACGAGAAAGGAAAAGGATGAAGTATGCTTACTGAGTAACGATAGAGCACAAGGAGAACAGAACGTCTGGAGGGCACATTGCAAGATCTCAAGCACTATAAATGTACTGCTTTTGTGCAATGCTGCAAGGCCTTCCAAAGCAGCCTTCAGCCTAACTTAGCTCCTTGGACCCTGGAGAAGGAAGAAAAGGTGGCTATTATTTATGTATTAGTATTGAAATCCTGCTAGCTATCAGAGGTACTGCACAACACTCCAACTGATTGATACCTGTATTCACCACGTTAATCAGATGCTTGCCTAACCTGTGTTATTTTTGGTTCAGCTACGCAAGACGAGATGTGCTTCCTCTGGGAAAGTTCACAGTCAACTTGAGCGGATGTCCAAGAAACAGCATCTTCACAGAGCACATATACCGCATTATCCAGCAGCTTGTTCCAGCAGTAAGAATAATGTGCTTTATATAGTTATATAGTGCTTTAATATTTCTGATGGTAGACGTTTAGACGAGGCCCTAAGGGATATGCTTTAGTGGGGGACTTGGTAGTGATAGGTTAATGGTTGGACCCGATGATCTTGGAGGTCTCTTCCAACCAGAACAATTCTATGATTCTATGATTCTATGTTGCACTAATTGTTCCAACCAAATAAACAATGTTTTAGTTAAAGGCAGGCTTCTTAAACGAAGGCTCTTGCTACCCATGTAGAGGGCAGATAAAAACAGAGATATGGCTTGCCTGTCAGTTCAAGTCTCTGTTTACCTAGTCATCTAGGATGAATATGGAATAAAATCATATCCTTATAGGTATTAAACTGACAGATGCTGCGTACTTTATTTTGTCTTTCTGGATTGATATGTTTAGACATTTAGGTCATTTAATTATCATGTTGTTACCGTTTATCCCCAAGTTTGTGGATACTGTTCTGCAGAATATTTGTGGTAATTCAATTTGGGGTCATAATAATTGTATTGGTGCAGTAAGTCATGTGTTGTTGTTTTGCTCATCCTAGATGTGCAATACAGGTGGTATGAGTTCTTAATGGCATTATTTTCCTTTGGAAATTTATTTTTTTTTTAAGCATTTAGCATTTGGACATTTGGGATAAAGCGTCTTCTATATTGTGGTAACAAGTTTTGTTTTACTTACTGTGGAGGTTCACGGTTATGGCTGTTGCTAAAGGAAGCAGTATTTGCTAGGGAAGCTGGAGGAGAGGAAACGTGCTGATGAGTTTCTTTTCTCGTTGCAGTCCTATCGCCTACAAATGACCATTGAAAACATGAACCATTCACGATTTATCCCACACAAAGACTACACAGCGAATCGCTTAGTCAGTGGAGTATTGCAGCTTGCCAGCAACACTTCCCTTGTAGTAGATGAGACTCAGCTTGAGCAAGGACAGCTTGACACAACAGGTAGACACTTTTTGTTTTAAAAAAAAAAAAAAAAGAAAAAGAAAGAAAACCTTATCTGGAAGGTTAAAAATTGATATATTTTAAGACAATTACGCTAATTGTGCCCCAGTGGTAATTTTCTATTACAAAACTGTTTGTGGTTTCCATATCCTCTTTTGTTGCTTGAACTAGCTTCCGGCTAGTCTGCAGCCTTCTCAAACAACTTACAGTTTGATCTCCTGGGTTTTTTCCCTATTTTACTTTCTGGAAGGTTCTGGTATTTTGCTCAGAAATGCTTGTATTGAGTCAAAATCTCTTATCCCAGACCACAAATGACCAATAATGAAACAAGATGGTTCCTTGTTTAGTATAGCTTTGTTTGCATTGTAGAGAGCTCTGGACAGTGTCTTTGATGCTTGGTGGAAAAGGCCACTGATTTGAGTAATTCTTCAGACTAAAATACCTCTGATTCATTAGAACGGCCTTTCAGTTTCCTGTGATAATGCATGAAGAAGTGGGCGAAGCATACGCTGCTGCCTTACACTTTATACTTTTCCTGTATATATGGAAACCATCCCTGAAAACCCAACTCAAAACTGGAGATAAAAAAATAGCTATTACTGTGTGGAACAGAATGATGATTCTGTCTTGTAAGCTGAGGTAGTGCTGTGTACTATGCTTTCTACAGAGCTTCAGACAATTAATTTAATTATAACCTACATAAAAGAGGTAAGTTGCGGTACCTGTTAAAAGTTCAGTAACTGGAAAATGCATAGTACGGATATCTGTGATGATTTCAAGGAAAGATGAATAGGAAATCACTGAAAGTGGCTTTATTTTAAAATAAAAATGCTACCTTGAGAAACCTGCTGGACTGTGTGACGCTACAAGCCTGTTGGGTCTCCCTAGTGAGCATCAGTACTCTGTCCCGTTCAAGCGCTTGGTCTGGTGGAACTAGCCAGGTTCAGATTTCAGGTTGATTCTATTTAGAAACACAATCTTTTTTTTTTTTTAATTACTGCTATTAAAAGTTGTTCATGGAAATTATTCACTTGTTTTTGAGTCATCAGTATTTTTTTTTTGTTACTCTGCTTTAGTGAAGTTACAAAATTTCACTGAAGAAAATAGTAAAACTAGTAGAAATCTTTGCATTACCTGTTTCAAAAAAAAAGTCAAAACGTGAAAAACTCCCATTTACAGAGAAATCTTGCTGTGCTGGCTTATAGGTTTTCTAAAATGTTTGTCCTTAATGTCTAAAAACACTCAACGTTTACTGAAAACTAATATTTTAAGTATGAAAAGTTGCAGATAAAAAAGGCTTGTTAATTTTATTTCATTTCTGTTGGTGTGATGCTGTTCTCTGCTGAGTTTAGAGTAAAAAAGTAACAATTTTTAATTTCTTGTAGCAATGTTGGAAAGAAAATTTAATCCTAGAGAAGAGTAAGTATCTCCAGATCTAGTAGTTGGTTTGGAACTGTTGGAATTGACAGCTTAGAGATTTCAAAGGGGAAAATGTCCCAGAAGTAAACCATAATATTAAATTTGCCTTTATTTACTAACTTTGCCTTTATTTAGAGTATAGTAAATTAATACTAATTCATGAAAGGCAAAACCATAACAGTAGGTGTGTCGTTTGATGCAGTAGCACTGCTGAAGAGAAATTCGAGTTGTCGGGTACATGTCGGTATTTCAAGGGGAGAATTCCAAGAGTTCACCAGTTAATTTGTCAACCTTAACTTTCTAGATTTTAAATAGCTTGGTTCCAGGTAAGGCAAGTGACTTCTATAACAATTTAGCAAAATGATAATGAGCATGTTTTTCAGCTGTTCTGGTCTTTCTAACCTATCTAATGTCGTCTTTATCTGGCAAGATTCCACACACCCCCCTCCCCAGCCTTAAACTGTTAAATTACACTTTCTCTCAGATAATTGGTAGTGTTTTGTCCTCTTTTGAGGAGAGACTTTTTTCTCTGTAAATAGTTACCTGGCTCTGTAGGACCGATGAGAACATTAGCTATTAACACAGCTATTAATACTAGGCCAAGTAAAATTTAGTCTTGAAATCCTTCAAGAATTCTTAATTTTGGTCTTAAAAAATGGTTGTGTCTCTATATGGACGACACCACAGACACAAGAAGAAACAGGATGCTTGCAAGAATTTTTCTACCAGCTGCTCATTAAAAACAGATTGGAAAAAAAAAATCAGGTCTGATATTTGTTTAGGTCCAGTTGTCAGAGAATTTGTTCTTGCTTTTCTAGGTGTACATAATGTGACAGCACTGGGTAACCTGATAACTTGGCAGAAGGTGGATTATGACTTCAATTACCACCAGATGGAATTCCCATGCAATATTAATGTTCTTATCACTTCAGAGGGCCGATCACTCCTACCGGTATGGCAAGATCTTCCTGAATTTGGGGAATAATTACGGTTGGTAGCCGCTTACTTGGAGCGTGCCGTTCCAGAGACAAGCGAAGACAGGAAAGCTGTCTTGTGACCAGGGGTGGGTATGACACCAGCATTAGTTCTCACTCGTGGCTGCAGCCAGGCCAAAAACCTGTTCGAAGGAGAACCAAGAGATTGACCTTCCCTCCTCCTTGGCCGAGTAGTGATGGCAAGGCAGTGACTGGAGTTATTAACGGGGATCACAGCAACGGGTAAAGCCTGCAGCTACGCTGCTACTCTCAAAGCTTTACTCTAGTACGGTCATTTCTGAGGTGATGGGCACGTGAATAAAGAGCGACAGCTCTGGCACTGACCCTAGAGAAGTGGAGTAGCCTAAGCTTACAAATTCCTGATCTCTTGCATTCCAGCTTTATGAACTGAGCGTTTGCTCTCTTGCCTCTAAGTGAAACTGATTCCTGCTTGAATAAGGACTTCACGCTGGTTTTCAAAAAGGGAACCGTTAAATAGCATTGTCTTACCTTAATTCTGGGAAATAGTGACTTCTGTTGCTTTAGAGATTAAATTAGTCTCGGAATATTAAAAAACAGGATGTGGAAAGAGATGATATGTAATTTTATTTTTCAGTCAGATTGCCAAGTCCACTTACAACCACAGATAATTCCACCAAACATGGAAGAGTACATGAACAGCCTCCTAAAAGCAGTGCTCCCTTCTGTGTTGAACAAATTTCGAATTTATCTAAGTTTGTTGAGGCTGCTGGACTATAGTATATCTGATGAAGTGACCAAGGTATGGAAGACTTCACTAATACGTTTTCAACTGTGTATTCGGATAGAAAGCACCTTTGCAGAAAGTTACCGTACTTTCCCATTGCTCTCCCTGTCAGTGATTCTCCTTGAAGTTTTCTAAAACCAAACAGAAGCATTTTCTTGTCCTGATTGTGCCTTCAGGGATTTGTACTCTTGAGTATTTCAGTATGTACTTTACATGTACCCTGCTTTCTAAAACTCATTTTGAAAACTAATTCTTTTCAAAGATGAGAACTAGCCTATTTTTACTCAGGCTCGCTTCCTGACAGCAAGGAATTGAAATGTTTCTCCTGTAATCTAAAGGTCGTTATGTTTAGCTCCTCAAAAGCTGCTCTCATAGTGAAGAGTCTTTTTTGCCACTTAATTACGTGCTGTATTGTTTATAGGCAGTAGAAGAAGACTTTGTAGAAATGCGCAAGAATGACCCCGAGAGCATAACAGCTGACGATCTGCACAGAACTCTGCTTGTAGCAAGGTGGGTGCCGCTGTTTGTGCGAACTGAAGACTTTCTCGCCAGCTGGTAACGGCTGAAGTCAGTGCTCACAGTCTGCAGTTTGACCGTAGCTGCGTGAGGCTGGCTAGCCATCAAAAGATGCACTCGCTCTTCCTTCGTTCCTCTTGTCACAGATTCCTAGTTAGGCGCAGTATTTCCTCCCCCCTTTCTTCCCGTGCTTTCCAGTTCAGAGGCTACTGAGAGAAAACGGGGTTTGCGCTGCATTAGCTTATCGAACCTGACACGCAAACAAGCTCTTACTCAGTTGCTGTTTCTGCTCACCAGGTTCCTGTCTCTCAGCGCGGGGCAGACAACGCTGTCACGAGAGAGGTGGCTGAGAGCAAAACAACTGGAGGCGTTACGGAAGGCCCGACTTCAGCAGCAAAAATGTGTTAATGGGAATGAACTTTAATATTTTGTGGATGTCGCTATGAAAATTTGTCTAATCCTAGATGGAACCCATACTAAGATTGGAATATTGTTTATACCAGTTTTTGTAGATAATTTATACCAAAAAGTTATGGATATTTACCCTTGCAGTCTGAGCACACTTAACTCTGTTCAGCCAGTTAAACATATTTTATGAAATTTTTTTGGAGCCTGTTTTGTAATTGAAAATTGGTAACGATGAGCAAATTGTTTGATATTAAACTTTAATACTGAAGTTGTGTAAACTTATTTCCTTTAATAAGAAGAAAATTTAACCCAGAGCCCTTCATACGCAGCAGCGGTAGGCTCTATACTGGAGTAGGTTTGTGATCTAATTCTTGAATGGCTGAATTCTGAGGATCAGAGGTTTCAGCTAACCAGCAGCTGAAACAAACGTTGGCTTTAGCATCCAGAACTGCGTACCGTTGTTCCCCTGAGCCAAGGCACGCTGCACTCCTAGCAGCAGTGTAAGAGTGATTACATTGTGGTATAAAGAAGTGATTTGATCTTATCCATGACAAGGCTCCAGTGTGAAATACATCGTTATTGTACTTGGAGAAGACCATGACTAACTCCTCAAATCCCTCTAATGAGCTTTTTTCTGGCACAGCTTTTTTTTAGAAAGCATTGACTGGAGAAGCGGTGATACTCATGTACTCGTACAAAACATGCCTTACTTTCCACATTACCCGTAACACAGTGTGTTTCGATTGTTTGAATAATATCAATTAAGCATTAAGAACAGTCTCTACATATGTTATTCATGCTGTACAGTTTGAGCTGATTTTCAGAGGACAGACTGCCCCTAATGTGACTTGCAGAACTAGTTTAACAAGGGTGGTTTAAGTAGTGAAACATTAAACCAATATGGAGTTGGAGTAATCCGGAAAGACTATAGAGTAGTAAGGAGGGCTGTCCTTGTGGAGAGAGCCTGGCAGAGTCAGGGATGGAGTTAATTCTAGGTTTTGCTTCAATTAATCCTTTCCTGAACAAGAGAAAAGGCTCCTGCCAAACTTACATTGAGCCAATACCACCTTTACTTAGTGCTTTCTCATGATTGGGACTGCGTGAACAGGAACCCCCTTTTTTACCGCATGTTTCCTATTCTAAACAGGACAGTTTTTGCTGCACAGCCCATCGGGAACCGTCCTTTTCATCTCTGCACACTAATAATAATTTGAGTATTTGTTATGGTAAACAATTTTTGTGTATCTTAAACTTGAGCCGAGTTTGATGCCCTTTCAAATCACTTATAGCTTATTTCTTTTCTTTTTTGAGCACTAAAATGAGTATTCATGGTTTCATCTGACTTGTGCTACATTGATATGAAGTTAAGCAATTGAATAGATAGAGGAAGAAAAGGAAGCCTCTCCTCAAAAGGCACCCTGCCTGGAAAGTGTGGCTGGTTTCCAAGATTGTCTTTCAGTGCTGCTTGTAGGGTGGTTTTATGAATTGCCATGGATTATTTGAGACTATCATCTCCAGTATTTCCTAAGTATTGGACAATTCGCAAGCTGGAGGGACATGATACTTTTGGATCACCAAGCAGAAAGCAATGAACAGCAGATCAGGAATTAGTTTCCAGGAAGATATGCCCCAGACTAGTGACTAAGCCACATTTTTTTTAAATAAGCAGTACCCTTGCCCTGCAGGGCCCTTTCAGGCTGTAGAAGTCACTATGTAAGTATTTGTGCAGATCAGTTTCTCTTTCTCCTACCAAAACAGTGGCAAAGGGTTTGGAATTTCCTCTCCCTCCTCCAGAACCTTTACAAGTACCAAGGCTGAGGCAGTTTTTAAGGAGTGTCCTCATAAATGTGTCCATGACTTTTTTCCCTCCCCTGAGGCCATGCTAGCGCAACACCAGAAGGAAAGGATAAAGGACGTAAGTCATGCCTGTGTCCCCTGACTGACAGGGGATCTTACTCATGTCTGTAAGGGCCCGAAGGGAGGCTGCAAAGAGGACAGAGCCAGGCTCTTTCCAGCGGTGCCCAGGAATGGGACAAGTGGCCATGAGCACAAAGGGAATCACAGGCAGTTCCCTCTGGACATCAGGAAACCCTTTTGCACTGTGAGGGTGACTGAGCACGGGCACAGCTTGCGCGCAGACGTGGAGGACTCTCCATCCTTGGAGACAGTCAAGAGCCATCTGGAGGTGGTCTTGGGCAGCCAGCTCGAGGTGAGCCTGCTTTAGCAGGGGGGCAGGACCAGATGACCTCCAGAGGTCCCTTCCAACCTCAACCATCCTGTGACTTAAGCCAGAGAAAGTCAAGACAAACCCACCCATCTTTGAAAGTTAAAACCCCACAGAGCCCTGGAGTACCATATCCCTTAACATCAAGTACCAAAAAACATCTTTTGATTCCACTTTTTTTATTAAAATATCTCATGTATATTGCTCACATTAAAATACAGCAGTAGTTTAATTTTAAATATAGCCACAAGTATAGACACTCAAAAAACCCAAACCCACATCACTTTAATAAAACAAATAAATAAATCAGATTTGCTTATCAAAGTTTCAGACCATCAGGTTAGATGATAATCATTTCAGACGCACTAGAAGTCCTAAGACACGGCACTACCCTACCCATATGACACTATTTTCTTAGAACACCACGTGCAGCCTATCTACAGTACATGGACTAGAACACAGAGGCACTGGGTCTATAGTGGTGGTTATAGTTACAAACCACAGCATAGTAAGATCCTGCTTTTTACAGTAGCTTTTGGATAATGTCCTATACTAGAATGGCATGGCAAGGCATTTCTGGGAAAGAGTAATTTAGATAGATTTAATCTTTTGACACACATAGATAAGGGCTTTTTTTTATCCAATTCCCAGCATGAGTGGATGCTTAGCCTTATCCTGCACGTATGCAAAGCTTGAGTTGGTAATGAGTTTGGTTTTGATTAGATGCTGACAACTATGCTCTAATGCAACACTGATTTTATGAAACAGTACACTTGCCTTCTGTTTCAGGAGTTATTTGGACATTTGCATCTGGACAGTTAGAATATAGTTTAAAAAAAAAAAGTCATAGCACAGAGGGACACAATGCCTGAAGGTCAGTCAGGTATCTGGCTTCTCTTGCTTTACACAGAGACAAAAAATAAATAGAGCAAATCGCTAGTGTTTGAAATTGGGAAAAAAGGAAATAGGAATAGCTTTAGCATGGGCAAGACGATTAGAGGACACTTGCTCCATTTCCCCTTATCTCAAAATAAGCGAGAAAAAACCCAAACCTACAAACTAAAATTTGCACTGCAGGATCGTGGATATTTCAGATTGGATCCATAATGCTTTACCTTTACTGAAAGTGTCCCAGGATGTGTGGAAAGAAAAGGACAGCAAAAAGAAATCTCAATTTCTGGTTAACATAATTAAATTCAACAAAAACGCATCAGTTCCCATTGTGGAGGCACAATTCATAGAAAGCTGCATCTAAAACTTCAATGGAAACAAGTGAAAATACTAGTCCAAAAATAAATAGTGTAATTTACCGGTAAGTTATTTTGCTGGTGCAGTGCAAGGTAAGTAAGGTCACAGAAGTGCAGTATCACCTGTTTAGTATAAATACTTTCTACATAAGTCAGAAGAGCTACAAAATTAGTCTCCAAAAATAACTGTGCAACACATTTAAGACAGACAGCATGCTTATTAAATCCCAGTGTCTAAGCTACCGTTTAAATATGGTTCACCGTCTTTTGTCTTGGCTGCCTGAGGGAATTCTGAAGCTTGGTCAGAACCAAATTCATTTGCATCTCTCACTTCCTGTAAACAAGTTATCTATATGATTGATCCCAGTATTCAGTAGCAGTTCATGCCACAGTGAGTCCTGATGTAATTTTTTTTAGTATTGTATTAAAAGCCACAACTAGAAGAACACTTCCTAAATTAGCAACTAGATTTGAATTATTCGTGTCTGGCATTGCGTAAACATTTCTCTCAGTTCTTTTTGTTTGATTTCATTTAGAGCTTCTGGTTCTGCAGGGCTCTTCTGGACCTTTGCCACAGCAAAATTAATCCCTTGAGTCAATCCTGCTTGCGTGATGTTAGCAACCTGGACCATGGAACTGCGAATTTTAGCAAAAGGAGATACAGCTCTGCTGCTGCTACTGTCAGCTGGAGAAGGAGTCGTGTGGAGTCCTGGCTCAAGGTTACCAGATACAGATCCTGGGCTTTTATGAGACTTAGTGAAGTCAGTCCCACCAACAGCTAAGAGCTGAGGATTTGGCTCAGAAGACTGTACATCCAACTTAGACGGCCTGGAAGGAATGTCTCCGATAGCTTCAGCCTTGGTTTCTGCCTTATTAGATGTATTATTGCTGGTTGGATTTATTATGGGATGGGGCTCCTGAGAACCAGCCTCAGCCTCCAAAACATCTGACATCTTATTTTGAGCATCGTGCACAAACCTCTGGCAGTACACATCAATAGGTTTAGCAAACTCCATCTCCACATTGTGAGCAGAAGCATCTTCACAGTCAGACTGGCTAGCCTGAGAGACATGGATCTCGGACGGCACATGAATGCTAATGTTCATGTCAGTGCTGCTTATAGACTGGGACCGACTGCCCAACCGCGGAGCTGAGGCAATGATACCACAGCTAGGCAGCACGTAGTCCGTCTGCCCTATGTTCTCTAGAGAGTCAGTTAGCTGGTTGTCCTCATCGGATTTGGAATTAGTCAGGAAGTCATCCGAGTGGAATGAATCATTATCTGACACTTCTGTATCAGATTCAGTACGGACTTTAGTATCTACCACTGGATTCTCTAAAGTTTCAAGGCTACTATCTGATTTCCAGATACTCACTTTCAAATTTGGTTTTAAAAAATTGACTTTCACTTCAGGTTTGGTAAAGCTGCCTAACTTCCGAAGGTTGCTAATGTTTACGTTGGATTTGGTTTGTTTCACTTTTTGATTGAGAGATGAGAACTTGCTCAGTAAATAATTCTTGCCTTGGGCCAGGGACCCTCTGTTCTGAGACCGAATGCCAATGATGTCTTCATGAGGCTTACTGCTCTTCCTGGAAGAAAAGAAAAAAAAAAAATCTCGAATGTACAATCAAGGCAGTCTCATTTATAAACACCAAGTATTTACCATCTTCCAGTATTTCCATAATACAGATGGACCTTTTAGTAACTACATCATCCTTTCCTTACATAATTGTACTCATATAAGCTAATCAAATTCAAAACAACAAAAACGAAGGAGGGTTGCTATAGAATGGTAGCCAAACAAGGGGAAAAGCAAGCTTCTGCAGGCATTTTTAGGTTTAGGTGAAACTGGGTTTGAATTCTGTACATTTGTAACCCTGACTTTGTGTATGCTTGCTCAGTGGCCAGAGTTAGCAAATATTCAGTCTTCAGTACCCGTAAAAGAGCAGCAAGATTTTCTTGCTACACTTTCTACTCAGCTGGGAAAAGCAGCTGAAATAGTAGCTCAATAGTCAAATGCAGAAGAAAGTTATTGAAATATATGTGCCCTGATAGTTTTTGCTTGACAATTTACAATTGTGCTACACAACACGTTTTCTAGTAGTTAGTACAATCTGAATTGGAAGGGTCCAAAATAATGCAACAGATCACACTTGAACTGGTAAACCAAGCTAAACTTCAGCTAGCCAGCCTCTCTTATTCCTACCCCGTTGTCCTTTGTAAAGGATTTCCTCAATGTTAACACCTCACCAATATTAGTAGATAAAGGTTGAATTGTAGACAATTGACTTACTAGAGAAAACTCTAAAAAATTCTAGTAAGTACTTTTAATTATCAACTATGCTTTCATGTGCCATCTTCTCTGAGTGGGCATGCAAAAGGAAAAACTTCTGTGCCATTCTGACTAACACTTAGGAGTTCAAAAGTTTAACTTCAGCCATTTCTTCACACAGGACCTGTAACGTTATCTGGATTTGTTAAACACAGCCGCAGTGGAATCCAAGCCAGATTTACACTTCACAGGCTGTCTTCTTACTACAGAAGCAGACATTAAGTTCAGAGAGGAAAAATTAAATTTGACAAACTAATCATGAACCATCTGACTTGCAGTATGTTATTTACATTTCGTAGTGTATATTGTCTACAAGCACACTTGTATAAAATAGTATTCTTGCTTATGCTTTTAGATAAGCGCCTGCAGACAGTTATTACTGGAAACGGCATACGGACAAACTAACTCCTAGCACAGTAGCTACTGACATTTCTTTTAGACATCGTATATATGACTTATCACAGACTGTTAGCCACTGAGAAGAGAGCAAAAGTGGGACGCAGAAGATTCACATCATTTAAGTACTCACCTCTCTAGCTTTTTCTCAATAATGGGCACATCTAACCCCATTGCTTGCTTTGTGATTCTCAGCATTTCTGCAATGCACTGAAGAGTGTCTGAAATCCAATTAGCAGCTTGTCAGACCCTTAAAAACACCCTTGAAATCCCACATTCCAAAATCTAAAATTACTTATTTCCTTGTAATGTAATTAAGTTTGTTTTTGTTTTTTCTTTCACCCTACAGAACAGTTGCACCCTACAAGTTGCAATTCTGATTTAAAGCTTACAAAATAAGCTTAAAGAGTAGCTTCTCCTTAAGCCCTAAATACTGGGTGTAAGTGAATCACTGCCACGATTTATCATTTGTAGAAGGAAGAGAAGCAATTATATTTATTCTAATCCTTGTTGACAAAACTCAGTGCTCCAGGTAAGAAGTGATGTTTTTCCCTTTTTAGTGTTCATTTAATTTAGTCAAAAAACAAGCAAAAACGTTTCTAGACTTATTTCGCTAAATAAATCAATTTCTTCCACTCTTTAAGAGCTAATTTTAAATTCATTTAATCAGTTTTTGGAGCAGTAAAGATCTGGACATGGAAATGTCTCAGTTCTAGAGAGACATGTTGCTTTAAAGCCATACCTGAAAATTATTTTTCTTTGTATTAAACCAGTAACATTCTAGTATTCACACAGGAAGCCACATACAGGGTTTTTTGTTGGTTCCCTGCCCCGCCCAACTGGATTATACTAAGATTTCTCCTTCTTCAGAAGTTATTCTAAGAGCAATGGAAGAAGTGTTTCCCAGAGAAACACTGGTATACTGAATACACTTTTACGTATAGAACTTTTACATATGAAACAAACCTTTTCCATCTTCTTCTGGGTTGCGTACCACAGCTCTAAGAGTGTGAAAATACCCACTCATTTCTTTGTATTTGTAATGCAGCCTCATGCAAGAGAACTTGGGTTTGCCAAAGAGAGTAGGCTCAGGCCCTGAGAAATAAACCCAGAGATTAGAAATCTTCTTTAACCAAACACTGAAAGAGCTATTGCAAAGACTGTACCCTAAATGCATGTAAGGGTTGACAGTCTTTTTCAGCATAAAAAGCTTCATGTTTTCTTTAGAGCAGGATAGACATTTTAAATGAAAGATTTTCACAATAACTAAACAGTCAATTACTTACAAAAAGCAATTAGACTCTTGTGTATGTCTATTAGATTCCAGCCCGATTGTTTATTACAGATCACCCTTTCAAACAGAAGAAAAAATTCTATACCTATTACATCCTGTGTTTTAGGGTATGCTCTGCAAGGATTAAAGAAAAACGTAATATATTTCTACCAAGTGGAAGCAATGTAAATGTCAAGATTTAGACCAAGTACTTCAACTCTTCAGTGCACTGCGTCGTATCTATATCATTAACCAGGGGGTTTTTGTTTTTATAAGGTATTTGGTCTAGATGTTTCAACTATATTCTGTACATCAGGATGCAATACAGATCTCCACAAGCGAGAGACCCTTCCACTGAACTCTTAGCAATTGCACATAGATGGTGAAAGTTACAGTAAGGAAATGATGAAATCGCTATGCATTGTGTAATGGAGGATTGAACTCTACTGGAGGGGGAGCACACAGTGGAGACCACAAAAATTTCCCTCCCTTCCCTCCAACTGGAACACCTTTTTCATCTGTAAAGTCAAAGATATCACATCTTTAGTACTTTCAGCTGAAAGTGCTGCATTTAGCCTGCAGATTTTAACTTATTTATTGACTAAAGAATGTAATCGGCATAGTAAGAAACATGCTATTATGAAATCACCTTATCAGACCTTGAGAAAGAAAAGTTTTTTTAAAAAGCTATGAAACAGATCTGAAGTACAATTCAGAACCAGCTGCTGTATTTGGATCAAAGAAGAGAGTGCACTGAATGCACAAACCTGTGATTCATAGAAGTTGATCGAATTGTTACTGCCAATTGATAAATAATGAAATTTGTTTTGATGAATCCATGTTTTTCTTAGGAGTTTGAAAGAGGGAAAATTTTAGAACCTTACCAGTGATCCATTTCAAGCAGTAGCAAGAGACAGGACTGTGAGAGAACACAGACTCAACTCTGGCATCCGTTATCAGCAAGAAAGCACATTCCTAGCTATGGTGGACTACACAGGATTTACACAATATCTTGAAGCTTGCTGTTTCAATGTATTTGTAGGATGCTTTGATAAGTGCTCCAGCTATTGCTAAGAGCCTTCAAGAGAGATATATGGTGACTGCATTCTTACCTATTTCTATTTTTTCCAGAGCTTCAAGACTTAACCTTTGGTACTGATTCACCTTGTCGATTTCATCATCATAACTAGAAAAAAAATAAAAGAATCAGAATTTAATGCTTCCTACTAATCCAAACCAAAAGCTACCAGAAATAAACTACACATAGTAAGAGAAAGTGGTAACTTACTAGGCCACGTAGTAGGCAGAATTAGAAAGTAACAGTAGAACATCCACGTCCTTATGAGTGGCATCAATGAGACTAAGGAAGGGGAAGAAGAAGAATGAATACGGGGAGAAGGTTTTATTTGCACAGCTGTAACCCATCCCAAGTGTATTTTAGGGACACACTTTTACATTTTAAGGCATGTTACAACAAGAGGTTTCAATTATGGTACGTTATCTCGTGTGATGCTGCTACCTCTTCACAGCCACTGAAAAACCAAGTTAGGTGAGACACTTTACAAGCCAAAACGTGATGTGTCATTAGACTTACCATGCAATAAGTGGACCCATGTAAGCAACACTCCCTCTCTCTTAAATCTGAGTTACCTAATAGCTCAAATAGGTCAGCAGCAGGTCCAAAAGTAAATAGAAAACCGACAAGCTGTTAGAAATGCTAGCAGAGAAACGGAAAAATCTCTCAGACTCAGTCAAGGTGATGAGTCTGTGCTTTGAACAGCTATCATAACATCCTGCTTTGCTATTTTTAGATGCTGAAGTTTAACCTGCAGAAGATCTAACCACTACTTTTCTTTTACAAGTTAGTGAACTCTGAACTCAATACGGAGACTTATCAGTGAAGTTAGTCTATGCTCACTACTTTTTATGAAGAGAAGTCTAGGCTTTCCTACCACTGACTCATTACACAAGAGTTTAATCTGATCAGATATGGCTTTGAAGTCGAGTTACACTTTCCCCATAAAGCAATAAAGAACAAACAGCTCCTCAAACAGCCCCTTCTAGAACTAAGGGTGGTTAGAAATTCTCTTTGTGGTGCCTATAGCATTTTGGCAATATTAACTGAATGCACGCATTTCCAGGTGGTGTCTCAAAGGTAACTCCAGCATGCACCATTTTTATGGCACTTTGGCAAAACCATACGTTTAGAGGCCCTTTCCTTTTACAATTACAAGTATTCAATCCCTTCAAGGACTCTTGTCATTCTACAAAACTGTCCACTTACATTCTGTTAACACATCAGCTATCAAAATCATTTAACATCAGTAGTAATTAACAAGAGGTGTCACAGTAGCAGCTGATCAATTATGAATTTATTCAACAAACCTTGGATCACAGTCAATAAGTGCCCATCCTCCATGGAATTTTTCATCATCTGGTAAGAGCAGTTTCATGTAGCTCTGCAACAGCTGGCTGATCAATTCCTGATGGCTTCTCAGGTTCTCCTTGTGCAGGGCTTCATGCTCTTTCTCTTTTGTAAATATGGAGTAAAGATCCTCTGTTACAGGGATACCCTGCATCAAATCTAAATAAAACACACAAAATCTCAAACAAGGAACCAACAGTTAAAGCAATATACAGCAATAGTCTGTTGATTACTTTGTAAATTCCTTCCAAATGTTTCATATTTGAAGATACTCTGGGAAAAAGGTTAGTTATTCTTTCTGGATAGAATGTTGCCTGAAACTGAACACTCAGTAGGGATAACACTATTTTCTGTCAGTGAAAAGCAAGAGTTAACTCACCATTTTAAGAAACACTTGCTACATAAATTTAACTTTGTCTAGTAGAGAGATGTTACAAGACCGTTTATGCTAAAATGAAGTTAGAAGCACCTTCTACAATGAGTTACACTGCATGTAATCCCTCTGAATTGAATGTTGTTTAATCTCCAAATGAAGCATGACTGTTCCATATGGTGTCCACTACATAAACACGAACATTATATACACTCAAGGTGCTTTTAATCTTCAGAAAAAAAAAGAATCAGTCAAAGAGATAAAGCCAAGATGATTTCAATAAACTTTTCTAAATACCATAGTTCAGCTTAGTTGAAATTGTATTCTTACCTATGACTGCTTGCCTATAAGCATCCCTGAAACGATTCAAGTAGTATCTGTTTGCAGAATTAACTCCGTCCTTCATCACCCCTGCCAGCTTTCTTTCACCAGTCCTTGTGAAGTCACCCTGTTACACAGAACATGAGAATCATGCACGTATGCAACCCTGAAGTAGCAGTCTCAGGTCAAAAGCTTTGGCATTCTGAAACTCCAAACTGAATAGATGACAACTCAGAAATTATGTTGGAGTAACTATTTCATATAGAAGTTGAAAATACTGATTTTCAAAGAGCATCTGCTTCCCATAGCATTGTTTGACTCTGCGGAGAATCTTATGCTTTTGACAGACCTGTGATTCTATATAAAGTCCTAATGGAAAACAGAATCTGGACATATATGCCAGCTAACATTAAAGCAGAACTTTCAAGACATCAGTCACTGGGATGCTTGAATATCTCAAAAAAAAAAACCCAAACCACCAAAACCAACTTATTTTTTGGCCTTTAACGTAAAAGGAACACTACTGGAACAATGGAGAAGATTGGAGCTTACTGCAAAATGGTTTTCATGTTCTCTGCTTCTGCTACCAAAACAAGACAACTATAACATACTGAAGGAAAATAGTACATATCTCAAGCTTAGAAACAAAAGAAAGTTTCTAGGCCACACAAGGCTTAGAATTTGAATAAAAAGCAGTTTTGGTAGTTACACTTCATTAGAGGATTCTATTTGCAGAGACATTCTGAACATTGGCACAGAGCAGTTCTAAAAGCCACGCCAACTACCATGAAGATCATTTCAAGTGTTTTTCACTTTCAAATTAAAAGAAATATCACAATTAAACTGCTAATAAATTTAATCCATGAACCTCAATAGCAAGTAGAGCAATCTTCAAGCAGAATGGCTGAAAATTTAGATCAATAAATTGAGTTCTGTGCTTCAGATTTAAAGTTAAAAATATTTACAATCAAGACAAGCGTGTCAGGCTGGGTTTTATCTTTTTTTTTTTTTTTTTTTTAAGATTAATGTAATAGAGTAATCCAAGTTCAGTAGGGAGATGTAAAAAGAGACTTAAGTGTTAAGCATTTCCACTGTAAAGGTTTTTCCAATGCCAAATACCAGGAATACTAAAAATTGTTTCACCAGTGACTATACACACAGAAAGTAGCTGAAGTTCCATGACTTTTCAAAGCAGCAGGAGTGAACAGTAAGGAGTTTCGTGCCCGATTTCTGATCTTGCTAGACAGACTGAATTACAACTAATTAAGAAAAGTCTTTAGAAAAAACACAACTAATTAATATCACCCTACTACTTACATATCCTGATCTTTAGTCCTTCAGACTTTTTTGGGTTTTTGGTTTGGTTTTTTTTTTTTTTTTTTTTTTTTTTTTTTTTAAGTACTGTAACTGCTTAAAAGTACTTTAACTGTGCTTAAATTTAAATAGAAGTAATGCTTAATATAGCTCTTAAACTCTCAGCTCAACTATGCTTCATATCTAGACATGAAACTAACAAATGAAGTTAAACCACAGCCAGCACAGCCACAGGACACCTGGACACTCAGGTCTTCTCCAATTCACCCTAAGTGTGATACAAATATTCTCTACTGAAAGGCCTTATACCTCTTCAAGACAAAAACATGCAGAATGTTTGGCTAACTTTGCTACATATACAAGAGTTCTCCATTGGACATAAAACCTGTAACATAACATGCTACTCATCATCAGAACAGATAACACTCTTCACCCTTTACCTTTAAGGCTGCTGTGCCAGCATACTGCCGGCTGATCGCATCTCCATTGTTCGCCCATATTATCTGGTAGATTCTATTGCATTTCACTGGCAAAGGCTGTTCTGGTGGCATTACACCCAGTTTTTTGAGCTGGAATTTGACATACACATTAATATAAGGTTCAAGATAAACATCATTCTCAATATCAGAGCTTGATAAAGAAAATGGGAACACTTGCCAAGCATTTAATGGTTAAGTTTTAGATGATCTGAAAGAGGAACCCATTCTGCTAATTTGTCAGATTAAATTAATTGTTAGCAATGAATCACTAATTCATTGATAAACACATCACTGGATGCAGCAGTGATATTAATTAGGGATGTAGGAGTCAATCTTCAAAAAAGTTAGCTGAAGGAAAACAAGTTACTCTGGATTACTGAAGGTACAGGACGTGTCTCCATTTTCTACAGAGAACTATCAAAAGAACAGACATCACAGAACTTAAACATGGATAAACAGGTTAATGTCTTCTGTTGCAAAGGCTTTCATGACCTCAAAGGTCTGAAAATAGAGAAATGGAATCTCTTTCCAGTTACAAGCACATCAGATTAAGAATCTTCTGCTTCTAGACACTAAAGCAAATGTAGCGGTGCCACCTTCACACTTATTCCTCCCCCAAAATAAAACCTTAAAACAACTTCACATGTTGTGTTTGTTATTAATACTTGTACATTTTGGACAGTTACTGTTTAACACTGACACTGAAAGTAAGACATCTTACTCTTCAGAGCCACCAGTACTTAAGTTTTTCCAAGATAAGTTTGTACTGTACCCGAGACTTAAGTCTTTTTACGCGCACTAAACTGGTAAAGTGGCACATACGTAACTGCAATGTAGTCACTAAATGTTAGGCCAACTGCAGGGATAACTTGGACTAAATCATAGGCAAACCTCAATTTACAACCAATTAAAAAAAATGCTCAAGCACTCTTTGCAAGTTAGATGAAAATCGATACAAGTCTGTTCACTGACTTCAAAAGCCCTATCAAGTTCCCAGCTGACAGAAAACAAGTCCTATGGTTCCAAGGAAGCGCAAAGGCAAGGTACATGCAATTCTCAATCCTCCACTTTATCAGTCACCTTCCAATGCTTAGGACATTTCTCAGTTATGAATTGATTCCGAAGTACTTCAGCTATAATATGAGAACACTGTGGCACATCACAAGCTAATACTATAGTAATGATTACCAACATCCTCTTCACAACAATCTATAGAACTCTCAAAAGACTGCCTTTGAACTCACAGGGTTAGCATATACAGAAATCCTAATCTAAAACAACAACTGTGGGATTGCTGGTCCCACCCCTTGTCCCCAATCCTCTACGTCAGGAGTTCAGAAAAGCAGATGAGAAACAGGAACTGCCAGATACAAGGGTTAGAGCCATTCATTCTTCATCCTAATGAAGGACCCACTTCATCCTTTATCCTTCACTGTAAGCATAGTCAGGATTGTTCATTTTGGGCTGGGCTGTGACTGAGGCAGTACTATTACATCTTCACAAGGGAAGACAATCATCACTGAGCTTCTATATCAAAAAGCAAGTGGGGGGCAGGGCAAAGAGGAGGAAGAATAAAGGAAAGACTCAGTCTGCTTGGAAATGACTTCCTTATGCAGGGAGAACTAATCCAGAGCATAGTAATCAGCCACCTGCGATATTTACATCATGAATTAGTTATTCCTCTACACACAGAAGAGGCAACTAATCTCCCTACCTACTGCACACAGTATTTCACTTCAAAGTGGCTAAAATAGCATCCAACTTCTAGTTAGATCTTAGTCCTTTAACATCTCATTTGGGGGAATGATTTATTTGGGGAGGGAGTGTTTTGTTTTTAAACTTTGTATTACTGCACAACTTAAATTAAAATGACTAAATCAAAACGAGAGAATCCTCTCCAAGGTGTGGACAGACAGTCATTTCCTCTCTGAAGGAGGAGACTAGGCATCACTGTTTTAGAATGATTTCAAGTTATTTCAGCTGTACATGTTACTTCCAGCTTCATGGCTCTCCAAGTAGTTTGCAAAGATCCTTTTCAATACAGGTTAGTTTAGCATTTTTGAAACACAGATTTCCCTGCGAATAACAATTAAGTTCTGAGGTACTCAGTACTCAAAAAAGTACATTAGTTATACGTGCCTGCTGTTCCATGACCACTCTTGCAATAGCAGCCTGCACAACATTGGTACGATCCAGACAGTCCATGCAGTTAACTCGAAAAATTCCTTCCTGTTTACAAATCACACCAGCTTGATCAACCCTTTCAACAGAAAAATAGAGCAAAAGCATACTGAGACACTTAAAATCCAGTGTAATTTATCAGCTTCTACAAACAGGAGGAAGTTTTACACATGAAATACTATTTATAGTTTCTCTCATCACCCCAGCCACACCCCACTCAGAATTAACTACTCTTGCTCCCACCTATCCTCCTCTTCTGTCTAGGCTAGATATCCAACACACATCCTATTGGGGCCATAAACTTGAATTCAACATCTTATTACATATCAATTCATACATATATATTATGAGCTTTCAAGAGAAGGCACTTCATTTCAAAAACTTAGAAACCAACAGTAATGACAGCAACACTTCACACAGCAGATTGAGCAATAGGTAGTAATTGATGAAAGACTGCAGCCATACTCATTCCCAAAATGCACAAACTTTAATCAGTACAAACTAAAGGTCAAACATGCCTGCTGTTTTCAATAGTGAGGTTGGCGTTCTAGGGTTTGTGGGTCAAATACAAAGTGTTTCACATTTAAATATAAGCCCTAAAAATGTTAAATGCAGTAAGCCTCAGGCAGAAAACAGCATCTGAGAGTTTTTGCTGTTATTGTGTAGAACACCAATACTTCAGAACACAGACTGACACACAAGCTGGGCACCAAGAATGTAAAACATACCAGTTATGGCAAAATCAAGGCCTCTGAATATGTACTGCTTTTTTTTTCCTACAAATTCATACTAGTCTAAAAACAGTTAAGTACCTACCAGCACCACTTCATATCAAGAATAATATCATGAATGGCATCGGTCAGTGTTTGAACATTTTCGAACTTCATTCCTCGGCTAAAATACAGAATTTCACAGAAGTTAGTTTGAACTAGAGTAGTGATTTTTCTTTACTTATTTTATTATTTGTGATGTTAACAAAGATAATGTTTTGGCTAAGTGGGAGAGACAGACATTCTCTCCTGCAATAAACTTTAAATAGCAGCCAATATTCAGAACTATTTTAAAGTACAGTTCAGTATCTAAATGCAAGGCAAGAGATTCAGATCTTTAAATTCTCAAGAATTTGCACTCTTGAATGCTGCTTCCATAAGGAAGAACAAGTATGCAGTTATTCAGGCATGTGCAACATTCTGTTATCGTTTTAGGCACAGTCTCAACAAAAGAAAGCACTATAGATTTGAAGTTGGGCTGGCCTGCCCTGCTTTACCAGGGATTCTACAGAAAACACCTACAAACACATCATCCCCTCTGCCCCCCACCCCACCTGGTCGTTTTCAGTATTGTTCTCTATTCACTCATGCTCACAGTGCAAAAAGTGCTGGTTACTACAGCAGGTCTTAGGGAAAAAGCAAACGAACAAAAATGAAAGCTCATTTAAACAAAAGGGTAAGTATCAAATCAATTCAGGATGTCAGTAGTGCTACTGAAGTCTCTTAAAGGCCATTACTATTTTGAGGGGTTCCCCCCCCCTTCCCTCCCCCTCTCAGACAATATCCACTAATGACATACTTATTCAGTCAGTAACGCTTTTCCAGGCCAGATGCAATCCCTAGATTAAGTTAGGAAATGAAGATTAAAAGAGTTTTCAGACCCCATATTTGTACACAAATGCAGTCTGCTTGAGGGAAGCACGAGAAACACATGCCTGCGTGACAGATCATGTGCTTGGGCATGTGAACACTGCACTAGACCATGCCAACATCCGAGTGGAGTCATGAAAACAGCAACTATTTATATTGGATGAAAATAAAATCCAGTGTATTTTATAATGGAACAGCAGCATCAGGGTTCTGAAAGAACCCATCCTATGTTTATAGAAACAAGCAAGAGAAACAGAGGAATGGCTTGTAGTAAAGAATTAAGAGCAGAATGCTACATAGTTTGAAAAGCAGGTCAGCCACAGCTTTACATTCATAGCATGTTTAAGGAAACTCTCTTGCTTAAAATGCGTAACAACTAAGATTTGTCTAATAAATAACTGCATATTTAACAGGTCAGGGACACAAGAGCAACAGACAGCAGTGCTGGGTTACCCAAACTTGAACTTTTATAAGGCTTCAGTTTACAAAATGCATTCTTCCTATTTAAAAGGAGAGTGTTTCATGCAGAAGTAGAAATAATGGCTTTTCTCCTCCCTTCTACTCTCCTTTCATGCTAGTTAAAAAAAAAAAAAAAGATGCAAAGTGACATTATTATAAGGTTTCTTACCAGTGCTCATGGAAGTCAAATGAAACATAAGTCAGATTTGCATTGTTGTACAGGAGAACTTGTTTAAGGTAAGCATCTCCAATAATCTTCTCTCTGCCCGTTTGATCCACCAAATTAATAATAACCTGTTCAAAGTTTAATTTAGCAAGTCATGTAGCAGATGACAAGTGTTCAGATATATACCATGGTATAACAAATAGCTCAAGAGTGAAAACAGATTTGTAGGTAATCTTGCTGAAGTTACAGTCTTTGCTAGATTGTACCCAAGATCAAATAAGCTCCACCAGTTACCTGCCTACCTGAATTTTAATACTGAGAAGCTATGAATTCACAAGACAGGTATACAAAAGTGGGGCTTACACATTGCTGTAGTTATTGCTGGTTTTTAGAGGTTACTTAAAAGAATACTTGAAAAACTTAGTAAAATTCCATTTATGTACCATGCTTCCAATTGTCAATGAGCTTCTAAAAAACTACAACCCATACCACCACCAAGAAAAACAAACTAAAAACATGAACTTTCATCCACTGCGTTTTCATAAGATGACTGTTTTATTATGTGGCACTCACCTGCTTCTTGTAATTTTTCAGCTGTTCTTCAAAGTGTGCACGAAAACAGGACACTGTTTCATTTTCACCTACAAGGCAGAAACAGCCTGTTCAGCAACGAGTCCCGTTTGAAGTATTAAATCATGCCCAAAACTATACTCTAAAAAAACTCAAGATAGCTTGGCTTAAAGTACTTAGACACACAACATAACACATTGTACAGAATTACTTTTAAAGGTCTTTCATCAATTTGCTCATCTTCAACATTATTGTTCTACTACTATAGTGTACAGGAAACACCATTCTTAAATTTTGTTTTATTTTGCTTTTTGTGCAGAGCAGATTGGATAAAAACTTAACTTCTAATAAGCCTGTTTAATCCTTCCACATGTGCACCACACACCCAAATAAACATCTCTTCCAAAAGAGTGCTTATATTTGTTTTGCATCTTTTGAAAAAGCAAACTGAAGTACAAGAAAGGTTTGCAATTTGCAAAGGGGAACATGCAGGACAGGGGATAATACTGAAAGCGTTATCTAGTTCTTCCAGAGGACAAAACTACTTGTAACTAAAAACCAGAACCACTATCCAGTTGATTCAAGGCACCACTTATTCCTTGAATTCTCAATTCCTACCTGTAAATCTATCAAATTAAATGCAATTCCTCAATATTTTTTTTTGAAACGAATCCTATTAGAAAAGGAAAAAAAAAAAAACAAAACAAAAACAACTGCTCAGCTCTATAAGGAGATGTCACAGCACAAGCTTTCAGTTGCAAATAATCAAGTGTTGCTTCCAAATATCAGAGGGAGGCAGGGGGATTGGGAGGCATTTTATTTTCGTTTTCCTCGCTTTATGAATTTATTTAAATTTTCATGATGGGGCAACAAGTCATCCCTCTCCAGTAATCTCCACGTTATTTGGTATAAAATAACAAGAAACCCAAATCTGTTCATGCACCTTAAGTCTGCAACAATAGTAACTGCTCGTCAACTTAAAATTACTCTGCCCAAGTTCCTAAGCAAGCTTGAAGGCCCATTTTACTCGGTCTGACTCAAGACACAGGGAACAACAGCCCTTTCACTTTCCAACATCACAGCCCCCTCTGAAAGAGCAGATTTTTTTTTTTTCCCCCCAGCCCTAAAAATAGTCTTTAATGGCAGAAGACCAGACCTGCTAATGCTAGAGGAGAATGTCAATCCAACGCACAAGTTGGACTTGCAGAAGTACATACTTATGATTTAGGATGCCAGTCAACCCAATCCAGTGGGAGTCTGATTATACAAGATCATGAACATACTAGCTTCCTTTCAAGAAAAGTTTCTCCTTTACAAAGCTAAACCTAGAGAAGATTTTGTTGACCTCTATCTTTTAAGAAAGTTCAGGCTATGAATACCTAGTTCATACAAGCATCCACGTTTGCCACAGTCTTGTCAATATTCTTACACGTTTTCGCTTTTGCGTTATCTTTGAGTGGAAAAGGAAACAATTTAGATCTGACAAAGCCCACTAGATAGTACTTAATTTCAGAGAAGACAAAAGCATACTACAAAACTGGTGTTATACAAAATGTCTATGTTTTCCCACATTGAAACAGCAGTTCTTAACGCAGAAGGAACCTCAGCATAAGTTAATTCCGTGGACAAAGATATTTTTAAGACATCAATGTCTAAGCAGGTTCCCAAAAGAGAAAGCCAAATTGTCTCCCTTCCCAACCCAGAAACCACTGCAACAAATAAGACTAGACAAAAACAGGTACTTCATTAAATACTGAAATTTAAGACCTGCTGGAATTTACAATGCACAAGAAGTCGAGCTCTGCGTAGTTGCTATTAGTAGGAGTTAACTGGAGTCAAGTCATTACTGTTATTCCTGGCTTTTAGAAAGTGCCACTGAAAGACTAGTGGTAAAGCAACGCTCCAATGAACCTATTTCTAAGGGAACTCTGATCTTCTACTCAAATACTTACTCTTATCCAGTCGGGGCCGTGGGTTATATCTATATCCAACTTGGCTCCAGAAAACAGGCACAGAGCCTCTCGTTTGTATAAATGAAAGAGTATGATTATGAACATGAATCAGCTGCTCTGTCTCAACATAATTTGCCACATTTCCATTTTTATCAACACCTCTTCGCTTATACCGCATTCCTAGGAGGAACAAGAATGATCAATTCATATTTAAGTAGTAAACAGTAATAACTTTTGTTACTGTTTTTGACAGCAGTAACACAAGGAGAGAGTTGTAGCCAAAATCCATGATCAATGGTAACAGTCACTCCTATCCTACTCTAATCCCCCAAAGTTACCTTGACTATATGGATAAAGTTTATTTACGGTTATACTATGAGCAGCGGAAAGTAAGTTGACAAGGCAAGGCAGTCTACTGGCACTATAAAGTCACAGATATATCTAGTCCACCCGAAAGGACACATTACTCCTGGTTCTGTCAAGTTTAGCAGAAAGTTGTACTTTACCGCTCAGTATTTTCCATGAGCCTAATGGCCACTTTCACTGACAGATGCTCCACTTCTTACAATAAGAGATCCCACAAGCAGCCCCAAAAGATTTGCACATTCCACGGAACAGAAGACTTCCTCCCCTTGTTTTAACCTGTGTAACTAATTCTGCATGTTAAGAACAGATACTGCTCTTCCGACTACACAGTTTTTTTGCCTAGCCATCTCCAATCTGATCATTAAACAGAACAGGTAAGTGTTCACCTATGGAATTTTGCCCATCCTTTACTCAAAGGAGAGTACATCACTGTTTCAGAAAGGTTGCAGGTGGTAGCAAGGGATGAGGAAGGGATATCCAAGACCTTAAGGAGAGGTATGTTGATAAGTTAGTGCAGTGGTTTTTTGTTTTTTTTTTTTAAATCACAAGCTGCCTGACAAATAAAGAATCAGCGTATTTAACACAGAATTATCTTAGGCTTTCACATCTTTCCTCTGATTTTTGTATGTTCTTTTTTTAATTACTACAATATTTCAGAAATGAAAACACTTTGAACTCTTGGCTAAAATTATGTATTACAGAATGAATTAAACACACAACTTAATCCTATAATTATTAATCAAAACATTCAGTCAATTTACTGAAACAATCTTGTGCGTCAAGGGACAAAGTTCTACACAGTTTATGCTCTGGACTAGCAATCAGATGAGCATAGTGTCATGAATAGTAAGAGGGAATCAATAAGCAATTTGCCCTCTGCAATTCAGTTTCTGTATCTGTAAAACAATTTAGTATAAATAAGGAATACTGCAAACTAGACACTACTGTGAAATGCTCAAATATTTACAGTGAGTTGTTCTGACAAGTAATTTTCCTGGGAACTGAATTAAATGCATCGAAGTGAGCTGTGGTACAAAGGCCAGTCCTCCATCAGGGTAAACTCACCAGGTTTTTTTTCTTGTTTTGACGTGTTAGAAACCTAACTCTGTAGGAAAGGAGCTGGACATGGGGGAGAATATCTATACCTGATAGACTGAAAAGACTGAGGGTTGAACAGGACCTACTAAAGTGTGAAGTGATTCAATCTTCTTTCCGTGCTCCTAAGGAAAGGGAATAATTTTTGTTTGCCTTGCTGCTATTAGAACAAGTCAAATAAGGTGAAAGACTGAAGCATGGTTCTTTTTTCACACCCTGGCCCTACATAAATATCTCTTGGGACGCAGGCATGCACACACATATGCCTTTTCAAGTCTAGTCAGCTGCTGTCAAGCCCTCAAAGGAAGACCTTTGAAAATTTAACTCCCACCCAGGCCTATAGAAATATATCAGTGTATGCAAGGCCCTAATCATGGTGTTCTTTACAAAGACAGAACTTTATCTCAGAACTGATAAACTCAGATACATTCAGTGCCCCAGAGGGGACTAGTGAAGCTCACTTAGTAACCGCTCTACGTAATAGCTGTGTAGCGTTGTACATGCTACAGCCTCTTCTTTTCCTCCTGTAAGCAGGAAAGGCTGCAGCACATACTTTGACAAGAGCTGACCACCTGCTGAACAGCACAGCACGCTTCCAAGTTTTATCTTCTGCATCCCTCTCCAGTGTCCAGGAACAATCCCAATGCCTTGAACTATGTTTGCCTACCAGCTCTGTGCCGACTCCGGCGTGAAATAAGTGCCACCAGAAATGTTGGATGAATGTCATCTACACAAGTTGATTCCTGAGGAGGAGTTTCAGGACTGCTCTTATCATCATCAGAAGATTCACTATAGTTTACTACAAGCTCTTCAATTTGCACAAATCCTTGTATGATGGGTATAATCCAGAAGTCCACTTCAGCATTCTGAAGGTTACAAAAAACATTTACATTCTTGTTGGTTCTACATTACCTACAATTATTTCTGCCATTTCTCAGGTTTATAAACAGTTGCCTCTCATGCTTTTCACGTTTTAAGAAGTTTTTGACATATCCTTGTCTTATTTCTATAAAAGGCACCAGTATTTTTCCTCCATTAATCATAGGGCTTTTAAATCAGGAGGAAGAAAGAAAAAGTAACTTAAGATTTTTCTGTGGAGATGAAGCAAGCTGAATCAAGGCAAGGCAAAAAGCCCTCCTCTACTTCCAGCTACCTAGGGATAGAAGAGAACCCTACGATATTTAAAAGCTTCTTTTCCCCATTCCCCAAAGGGAGTTTTCATACAATGTTACATCTGATATTTAAACACATTGAAAGCTTAAAGTAGTAACTTCCCATGTCAAAGACAAAGATAGTTCAGATCAAGCAGCAAATATTGGTAATTTATTATCTAGTTTCTGCTTTAAGGCAGTTTTACAACCTCTATGTGTACATACAGCATATTACATTTGTATAGGTAGATAGATAAAAATTTAAAAGTGTAATGTTGTTAGCCTGTTTTCAGCAAAACATATCAGCGTAAGCTCTATATGGGCCAACTTAGTACCCAAGCCAACTGGTTCAGGGCTCTGTCACTCTAAAACCTCAATTTCTTAAGCAGAATTTAGATCCTAGTTCCATACTAATTCAAGGTTATCTATTTATACCTTATAATATGAAAAATACAACTAGTTAAACTCCTGCATTATATACAATCTCACAGAGCATCTAGGTTTACCCTGCTCTGACTCCATAAGCATTAGAGTGCATAAAATTATTAATGAAAGAGAGATGCAGGGCATAAGGTAATAAGATGTCCACTGTCATCTTTAAAAGAACTTAAGACTTGACCTAAACTGGCATATAGTAGGTTGTAACTCAGTCCTTTATCTAGGAGGTTAATTTAAAATGAAGTGACATTATATATTGAAGAAAGAGTGGTGGTTTTACGTTTCTTTGTTTGTGCCCATTGGCTAGGAAAATGCTTTATCTTCTACTCTGAATAGCTGTTCAGAATAACTTGTTCTACACTATTATTACACTGATCAGCTATACTGTTCAAGGAGAAAAACAGCATTCTCCACTTAGGAAGACAAAGATCTTGTCTCAAGAAAATTTTGGACTTCAGAGTTTTTCTTTTCTGGCTCCTTTTCCTTATCAAATAATCAGCTCTGTCCAGGGATAATCCATTTCACAGATGAATACATCTTAAGTTTACTTTCAGAAACCAGCACAAACATATCACACGTCAAGTTACTCTGCATTGCTTTACTTTAATAAAGTTTTAAGTTCAGTTGATGTTCATTCATTAGCAATGATCACAGGCTAACTAGAAAGCTAGCTAGGGGAAGAAGGTAATGCCAGCTGCTCAGCTTCAGAAGGCACAGCCCGGATCCTGACCTGTCTGCCAAGCAAGTTTTTAAGTAAACTTCTATGAGGCCTTAAGTAAACATTTCAACTAAAACTAAAAAATGGTTCTCATAATACACATAGCTATTGTTAGAAATAAGACTCACATCAGTGCTGATGAGATCTTCAATCATGTGTTTGTTCCAAAAGAATCTGTCATCAACCTGTTTAAAACAAAAGGGCAGTTTTTGCAATATTTTACTTAAGGTTGGGCAATATCTTTGCTAAAGACACCAACGTTACTCACTATAACTGTACATACAAATCTAGTGTTCACTGCTTTTGAATATAACAGCTCAGTTCAAGACATGCTGCTGGAGACTTTTGTTTCATTTCCTTGCACTGAAGCTGGTTACAGGGCAAGATCTTCAGTTGCTGTAGATTATACCAGCAGAGAACGTGACCGGTCAAGTTTGGACCACATGCATTGTTGAACAGCACGTCATAGAATCATAGAATTGTTCTGGTTGGAAGAGACCTCCAAGATCATCGGGTCCAACCATTAACCTATCACTACCAAGTCCCCCACTAAATCATATCCCTTAGGGCCTCATCTAAACATCTTTTGAATACCTCCAGAGATGGGGACTCCACCACCTCCCTGGGCAGCCTGTTCCAATGCCCAACAACCCTTTCGGTGAAGAAATTTTTACGAATGTCCAATCTGAACCTCCCTGGGCGCAACATCTCCCAAAAGCACAAAAAACCAAAACAACAGAAAAACACCCACAAACCCCAAACCACACAAACCAAAAAAACCCAAACCATACACCAAAAAAACCCATGAACACCCACACCAACTTACTTTTCGCCACAGTGGTAAGTTAGTTTTCTCACATGCGCTCTGCCTCTGCACAGAATTTGTAAGGTCATAGGTCAGGCTGTAGTAAAAGGAGTCTGAATCCATGAACATTTTGAACAACTCCTCCAATAATCTCTTCTCCAGCTTCTCCTTCTCTTTGCTTTCCTTAATCTGAAAGAAAAGTAATGGCTTTCTTATGTTGTTCTCTTTGATTGCAAATGACTCCAGCCATATTTGCTAAATGCCATTTCTAACCTTGTAGGACAAACATCTTCCCATTGAGGAGCAAGATCTTAAAATTCCTAGCAGAGAAACACAAGGGACAGCATCTTCAGAAATATCATGCTATTACTTTTAGCAGTAAGGGCATTCAAAGCAGTCAGACTCAAACTGTTGGAGCTTACATTCAAGTACTATGTTTCAATCTCAAGGGTTTCTAAGAAATACTGCATCTACCTGTTCTGATCTTAATAAATATTGTTTAGACTTTCTAATCCAAGCCATTATTGTGTTAAAAGCATTTTGGTAAGACTGTATGGTGTTCTCTGAGGAACTGTGCACCAAATTGTCTCCAATTCTACAATACAAGAGAGATACTTATGCAGAGGGATTTGTAGAAGCTTAGAATCCAATCCTGGCAAGAAGGCACTCTGTTAGTAATTCTGCTGAAATTACATCATTACAAAAATTAAAAATCTTAGAAGAGCAACAGTTAAATAATCAAAAATTAAATTGAACTTCAAGACAGAGTAGTTGCACATTCTGCAGTCTTTCACTAGTTCTTTTTTTAGGTCTTAGTTCTCCATTTGATCATCCACCAGAACCTTTGAATTATCAACTAAACATTTTTAAAAAAATAAGAAAACAGTAGAAAGCTTTACCTTCTTTTTATTTGGAGCAGACACATTTGATTTAATTTGAGTAAGAGTCTTCAGTAGAAATTTTGTGTCATCTGGGGACTGTGTAATCTTCTCCGGCTTGTTTATCCCAAAATGGTGCTTTTTACAAAGCTAAATAATGATATTGAATTAAAGCCAATACTTAAATACTCTTTAACAAGTTAAAGGAAATTTTAATTAAAGTCTACAAAAGCAAGACTGCAATGTCCACAAACCTAGGGTTCTATCTATAGCATCGTTCTCCCTCTTTTTTTATAAAAGGCATTTTCTCCTGGGATTGAGAGAATGTCTGCCTCAATTTGACATGACTTGAGTATCCAGACCCGCCTCAACTTCCCACCCAAAACACAGTGTAAACCAGTATTACTCACTTGTATTGTTTTTCCTTTATCCATTCTCTTTTGGAAAAAATTCTGCAACATTTAAAGCAAGGGTTTCCCTTGAAGCCAAGTTATAGAATTAAGATTCCAAAACAGGATGGAAGCAAGAGCATCCATTAAAAAAAAAATATATATATGCTCTCCTGATTCAGAGGGCAAAGATATGACAGCTTCTTCCCCCCACCAAAAACACCCACGTGAAGCCCTGTCTTAGAGATATTCAGGGATAACCTCAGGAGTAAGCGAGCTGAAGTACTTGGGAGAGGGCACTGCAAATCTGAGTTTTTGTACAGGTTTCTAGGCACAGAAGCACCTAGCAGATGCGGTATGTTCTTGCCTACCTGACTAAGAATAGGAAGGTATTGCATCTAGATTTCAAGTCATATTCTTGTATTGCAGACCCTGGGAGGTTCTAATGCCCAGAATCTGAAGCAGTGCTTCAGGAGCTCTTCATGCTTCTAGAGTTCCAAAGCTTTGGAGATTCCGTGTTACTCTTTCCCTTTTCAGGGAAGGATTCTCATGCTGTCATACAGGCACCATAGAGACTATCACAAGTCATCCTGTCCCCCATCATCATCCCCCCTCTGCTACACACACTCAAAGAAGCCTGAAGCCAGAATTGTTCTCCCAACAGTCTAACCACAGCGTACATCATCTTAGAGTACTAGGATTTACTGAAAGTCTTACCATCCTAGTCATTAAGAGGTAATCAGGAGAGCTTTTTTAAGCAAAAAACAAGGTTCCTGTCCTAGTCTACAGCTTTGTCCCTTTAGATGATTCCAGCGGATTCAGTTCTGTTCTCAAATGATCTGTTGCTCAGTTACACTAAAAATTTTGTTCCTGTGTGGTATTTTCAAGGGTCTTTATGAAATTTAGGTATAATTTTGTTGTAATTGCCCTCCCTAGCGGAACTTGTGATTTCTATTTAAAAAAAACACTTTTAATCAAAAAACAGCATTTAAAAAGCATAAGATGTTCAATATGTCTGCATACAACAGATAAAAACAGATAAGAGGCATGTGCTTAACTATATTTCACATTTAAATTTCACTGCACTGAAGCAGAAGCAGGAAGTCAGAATTCATTTAAGATAGTCATACCTCTAATTCCAGATCCTGAGGTTCTGTTTCAGAAAGTGGAATCACTGCAATCTTTGTTATTTTGCAAACCTCATGGTCTCCTGGAAGTTTGCCAATCAATGCTTTCTGACGAATTAAAAGTAGCCACCATGGTAAATCTGGAAAAAGATTAGTAGATGCTTTGATTGGTCTGTCAGGCATTTACTTTTATTAGTCTGCCAGAAGCTTCTCCCCAGTGTAAAACCCCTGCCAGGAACCATTTGACTAGAAGACTCCAGTGAATGCTGATTCGCTATTGCTATGTTTTGTTATTACGCATTGCAATAAAAAAACACACCAAAAAGCAATACTTATTCCATCTCTAATATAATAAGGAGATTAACTATTTCATAGACTTACCCATTAGAGGTAAAGTTACCACTGCTTCATCTATAGCAATTAGGCAAACTCTAGGATAATGCACATTCCCAGCAACGTCACTAATGGCAGTACAATTTGAAAAGACATAGCTGGAGCTCAGACAGCAAGCTAAGACTTTCCCTTTGTACCTTTTGTTGTGTATAAAACGGCAAACAAGACAGACATGGGTAACATCTGATTACAAGATTCACTAGTTAAGAAATCTGGTGAGCAAACATGAACTGCACCATAAAGCAAGTCATGTATGTTTAAAGCTTCACAACATCACTCCTGAAGTATATGCACCTAAGTGGTGTAGAATTAATGAGCCAAAGATTAATTAAGATACTGGTAACAGATGCATTCCATACACACATTCAATCTACAACATTTGCAATTACAGCTTCAACACTTTAGAGACAGGGCAACAGAACAAACATTCCCACTGACTGCTGAATAGTGCCTGGACATTAGCTTCCTAGATTTTAACCCCTCGGTTAGATCAGTAGCATGCTGGGCTTTTATGAGTCAAAAGTGAAAGTTCTGTTAAGACGGATGGAAAAGACACAAAGTCTTACACACACATATACACTCACTATTTCTCCCAACTGAGAAGCAACTAACTGAGTTTAACTGAAGAAGTCTTAGCAACATTAAAAGCCTGCTATGCTAGACTTAAATATGCATCCACACTTGTGACAGTAGATTGTGTGCTGTGCCTTCAAATACAATATCCAACTTGGGGGGGGGGGGGGGGACGGACGACTATTTAGAGGCTTTATAGCAAATGCAAAGTCTGTTTTCCTTGCTCAGTAAATTCTTAACAGTATTTTATCCTCTGAGTGCTTAAGAAAAACCCAGGATAGTGTGTTTAAAGTCACAGGACATCCAGAATTGTTCTCTTTCCCACATTTTCCAATACACTCTCAGCATAGAATTAAAGCTCTATCAAAATTGTGAGCATCTTTCCAATAACTGCAATTAAAGAGACTTGAACACTTCTGCCCAAATCTGACAACGTATGTCTAAAAGCAGCAATTTCTTCTAAAGAAAAGGAATAAACATTGTAAATGGACTGCTGTGTGTTATGACAGTCCACTCCTTATTTTGATTCTGTATCACTGTCTTTAGAAGAGATATGTGCTTATGTTGGGTACTAACAAGCCTTTAAAAAAAAAAAATTACAGCTCCTCGTAGTTAGAAATGGACTGTGAGAACCAGAGGCTGCCTCCCCCAAAAAGGGAGGAGGGGAAGGAGGATGAAGACACGCACCACCTATTTAATGCACGTGATCTTCTAAAGGGAGTCCTGCACCACTTCCTGAACACAGGATCAGAATCATAATCTCTATAGGATCACAGAGAGAAGTCAGGTTGGAAGAGATCTCAGGATGTCACCTTGCTCAAGCAGGGTCAGCTCTGAGGTTGGACCACGTTACTCAAAGCCATGACATAACCATAGTCTCCTAAAAACTAGGTGAACTATACTATTCTTGTTGGTCAAAGGAATAAGGGCAAGAGTGACAGCAAACACCAGCAAGACAGTTATCCTTACTGACAGCAGGTGCTGGAACAGCTCTTCTGTACAGGTACAGGCAACACAACTTGGAGAACACCTGCCTTTGCCTCCAGCATTCCACCTAGCAGCCATGGGGGTAAGGTGGAAATAAGAAAAGGGAAGCTGAGGAAAACAGGATGGAATCTATGTGACAAAGGCGGCCAATGAATAGGTAAGAAAATCCTTTTAAAAGAAGGGGAAATTGAAATGCTGCCAAAACCACCAGCAACAGATGAAGATGTCTACTGCTTCATCTAAAAAGAAGGTCTACCATTTTCTATATTGCTTTCCAGTAGGCAACACACAATACAGTCTCTGGAAACCCAGGGCAATCCAAGTTTAGCAGAAGGGCAGTACAATAGGGCATCCAGACAGATATTCCTGTTGGGTAGTCCTATAATCTCACTTCTTCCCACCTACAGAAGGTTAGCCACACAACTTACTCCTATGAGGAGATCAACAGTGTATGTCAACAAACAAAACAGATACTCTTTTAAGAAAGGATACTATCTAGAGCTCCAGTGAAATAATCAATACAATTCCATTGGAAAAAAGTATAATGTAAAGGCATTTCTAAGCCAATACACCTTAGCGAAAAATGGAAAAGAAAAAAATCTCTGTCTACTCTTCAGTTTACCTCATATTAACAAACCCTGGTAGCAGTAAACAAGAACTTAAGAGCTTAAGACAGCCAAGTGAGTTTTGTATCCTTTTATCATTTTTAAAAATGCACTCAAAGTCATCTTGGTGTTCATTTCAAAGCTCTACTTGTATTATAGCCAGAGCCACAGAACATTGAAAGAAAACAGGAATTCCCCAGCAGATCAAAAGAAAACAGTCAGGAAGTAATTATGCAGATAAAGTATGCCCTAAAGTAAAAGCTTCAACAATAGCCATGGAAGAAGCATATTATATTTGCCAGCAATATCTAAATAACTGAATCCCTAAATAGACTATGTACTTCTGCAGTTAGAAAAAGTAGTTCCATAGAATAGCTTTTTTAAAAAAATACATATATATTAGTTATTGTCTACTCAATGTGGGAGGTATGGTGTGTACAAGAGAACACCACAGCTATGTGTCACTCCAGAAGAGCGCAAGTTTTAAGTCATCTCTTAAGATCTAATGGTCATTTTTAGTGTTTTATGAACTACGGCAGAGCAGATGGCAAGAATTTAAAGTACTATTTCTAAAGTAAGCTATTACCTCACATTCCTTACTAAAACAGGAATTTAGCTCCTCTTTTGCTTCAACACTGTCAGCACACCACTGCTGTTTATTTTCTCTAACACTTCCCAAACAATCTAGCATTTAGTTTCCCCAAATGCTTTTGCAGTAACTTTTCTTAAAGCATCCATAAGTTTACTATAAATGCTGCTTTTTGCAAGTATTTTGATATTAGCCAAGAAATTCCATTCTACCATTTTCTTATTTTTTGTTACTTGAATAACTTAAAAATTAGTTGCATGACAACAGAATGTTTTAAGCTGTCGATTGGATGAGATGGCAGCAGTTATATCTCACCAAAGAGACTTCAGATGCTGAACCGCTCATTGTTTCTATCAAGATTCAGAGGCATACTAACAAGAAAAGCTTTCCTTTCCTGGGGATAGGGAAGGAGGAACTCCACTTCCCTTCTGCTTACTGAGTCTACGGAACCTTGCCAGCAGCCTTTAATTAAGGTCTTAATTAACCAGCACTGGAAGAGCACACCAAATTGATACAAGTACAGACACTAAACTGCATAGGAGTGTGCTTTGACCAAGAAACAGAAAAACATGTGGTGGCACTGAATAAGTGGAAGTTGCTGGAACTGGTTAAGAAATCCAGCTTTGGTTACAGTTAGATATATAGTACTAACTGAGCATATTCTAGCACTACAATGTTTAATCAACTTGCTAAGTAGTCTTTGATTAAAAGTGATTCAATTTCAGGCTACCATTACCATTTTAGCGAATTAAAGTATCTAGTTTTTATTCTAACAAAAAAATAACACAACCTCTTTCTAGTTCTGTATTGGAATTTTGTCGAAAGGAAATTGAGTGGCTAAACACTTATATCGTGTATGTATGCACACTAACTGGACCACAGAACAAAATTAATATTCTATAAAGGAGATGCTGTTTATGCAAGAGACGTGCTTGCCTCTACATGGGAAGATCATGTAGAGACAATTTTAATTGTGCACCTGCACCAAGAAAATGTGCAATGTTCTGTTTCAGTAACTTATCTCCACGACACATCTTAAAATTCTTTTCCTTCTGTTCCCATTTTTACTCCACATTTTCTTATATGTCACCTTGGGATGGGCCAGAAAAAGGTAAGAGACCGTATCCTTGCATTCTGATATTCAGTTAAGGTTTTGTTGTTTGGGTTGGGTTCTCCTGCCCCCCCCCCCCCAAAAAAAAAGCATCTTATTGTTTAAGAAAATTCAGTATTAGGGAAGAACCAAATGATACTTTAAGTAGACTTTCATCTCCAATGTGAGTGTACAGTTATGTCCAGATGTACAACCAACACCCTCATGGCAAAAATTCTTTAAAGAATTAAAAAATAAACCATGTAATATTGGCTGGATGGTTTCTACGAGACTGCTTCCCTACCACAGAAGCTTTCCTACAAATTCTCCTTTACTAGGCCAGCAATAAAACCAGCAAGATTAAATTAAATCCCATCTCTAGGTACAGCAATTTGGCAAGGGTATTTCAATGCTAAATTAAGGACAGCTCAAGACTGACTACAGGGACATTTCAAGGTCATCTTAGGACTACTCCAGCATTCTTGTATTAAGCACATCTTTCAACATAGAAGGATCTATGCCCAAGACATTAAAGTGCATATAAGCTTAGTGACAGCTTTAGAGTGCACTGGTAGCAACTTCAATACTTAAAAAGGTATTTAAAGTTTCCAGTATTAGTCAGTATGTGCTAAGCATTTTTAAAACACACCAGTACTTCTTTCCAACAACAGCTAATAACAAGGTTCTGAGCAGGACAAGCCCATACAGGACTCTAGTTAGATAAAAGAGCTCCAAATTAAGTTTTCTGATCCTTATAGTCTGGGGGCAGGCAAGAAATCAGAGCAAGAAGTCCTCCTGTTTTAGATCAGCTCTGGGAGAAAAGCATTTAGCCCAGCTTCCACAGCACAGTACCCTTACTAAGTCTGGAGATAATGGTCTACCAATATTAAATATTTAGACAACTTCTGCTGATAAAGTTTCCAAGTGACAAAGATTGATACAAGAATAAGTAATGAAGACAGGTTACTGTTACAGAGTGCCAGAGGATTGCAGAAAACTACACTTGAATATGATCAAGTGAGGTTTCAAGAGACCTATGTAAGACATCTCAGTCAGCCCTCTTGTTTTGACTGCAGCCCGATCAAGAACTGTAGGAAGATTCAAGGGAGCAGTAGTTCTCATCAGAAGAGTAAGGATAAATAGCTGGAGACTGTATCTTTCTTCAGACATTTAAAGGCAGAAAATAAACATCTCTTTACAGGACAGTTGCATCACTACGTACCAGAATATCGACAAGGATAGTCTATGAGCAGTTTGTGATGGTGTCATCTGACCAAGGCAGAAAGGAAACAAAATGCTTCCAACCAGCCTAAGCAGCAACTGAATGGAGTGCCTGGATGAGCATAACTGATTCAGTAGCTCTATAGGACACACGGAAAGACGACCAGATATAAGGCTTATTACCCAATAATCTTAATTTACGTGACAACAGCAAGCTGGCACCTGTTGAAGTGTCACATGCTGGGGAAAGTTTCAACTCAGCTTTCATAAGCAGAGGAAGCGCCTCACAATAAGCACACATGCAAGGATATTCAGTTGCCATAACATACTGGACCTTCCAGAAAGCATTTGACAAGGTTTCCCCCTTCAAAAGCTTTTATACTAGACTCCCTAGAGAGAGGGGGGAAGGCCTTTGTGTACCTAAGTGCTTGGTTTAAGAAAAAAACAAAAAAAACACCCAAAAAACCCCACAACCACCCACAAACACCAAACAAAACCACACAACACACAAAAACACATGCTATAAACAATCATTGAGCATTTTCCCACAGCAGAATGAGGTTGTTATTGGAGTTTAGCCATCATTCATCATGAACAGCACAGACAACCTGGATGAGGAGAAGAGAAAGTGAGATGGCAGAGTCTGAACCACTTCATATCATCAGATCTGAAAAAGGATGGCTCAATAGATCCGTAGAATGACCACAGACAAAAACATCAGGTGAAATTCGAAGAAGATGAAGTGATGCAATTGGAAAGAGGACGTGATCACAAACTTCATGGACAGATGGGTTCTGAACTATTACTCTCAGAAACGAAACCTAGGGGTTACAGTAACTGTGGAGCCAAGCATTTCCTAGAACTAGATTGGTCATACACTCATGCAGCAGCATACCAGTCCCTGTTTTCCTTCCCCCCCTATTGCTAGTATGCCACTGCCATCTTCATAGAATCACAGAATTGTTCTGGTTGGAAGTTGACTAATCTGTTTCTATTCAACAGACCACAAACATCTGATCCATTTCAGCACTTAATCCATCCTGCTATCCTGGAACACACTTGAAACTTTACCTGTATTGATCATATTGCCAGGCACTACTTTAAATGCAAGGTCTAAGCATTCACAAAACAAACAGCACACAGTAAGTGAAGTAGCATCTATAGCTAGCTTTCCTACCTGTCAGTAAACAGATAGAGAGCTCTACTGGCAGAAGAATCTTTCTAGTCAAAGCTGGTATATATCAAAATAAATATTTATTATGGCTACAGGAATTTGCAGCTGACTAAAGCTAACAGAGCATTTACCTTACTTTACAGGAAAAAGTTACTAGAATCAGTTAGCCTTAACATTAAATTACAATGCATTCTACACCTGCTTCCATTTTATAGCTATGTCTCACATTTAACTACAAATAAGTTTAAGTGTTCCTTTTACTTTCAAATAGTCATCTACCAAGGTAGTAATTATTCTTCAGGTTGTCACATAGCATTGAGAATGCAAGCCTTATATTTTTGTGAAAACTTCCATCACTAGTTTTTGCACTGTACCATAGGAGAACAACAAAAAAACTGCTTGGAAAGATTATTCAAAAAGGTGCAAGAGTTTTATGCATCTCACATAGAAACTCAGAACTTCAAACACAAATTTCTACTCTTCGTGAATGCAGTTCTCCATTTTCACAAAGACAGTGACAAACCAAAATACATACACTGGAAAGTAGAGGGAATTCGCATCTGCAGCTATAATGTAATCACTTTTACAAGCTCACATAGTTGGGGAGTACTCCCCCATCGCAAAGAACACTACATAATTCCGTTTGAGCTACACAGTATTATTTGTAGTATTACTGACTTTAAAACAAAGTGCATTAGCAGTAAAAAACAAAACAAACAAAAAACCCAAAAAACCCACCACACCAACCACAAAACCACACCCACATACCTGTATGAAGCTGAACTTTACCAATAACTCCTTCAACCAGGCCCAGACAAATGGGATTCCAAGCCAAAAGAAGATCAGTGGCTGCAAAAAAGAATAAAGCTCGTGTTTGGTTTTTTTCCTAAGTAAACTCAACAGGACAATTAACAAGTGATAGTCATTCTCGCCACTTCCCCCACCTTAGAGGGTAGAAAATACACCACGATTCCTGCAATAAGATACATATGCTGTTCAATTTTTGTTTGTTGCCATGTAGCTATGATCATATTACTAAATTTCCAATTTAAAGCCCTATCCCATCTCTTTCCCAGATATTTCAGAAAAAAAATACGTAATTGTTTTGGGCTATGGTAATTCAGTTTAATGGAGGCTTAATTCTTCTAATATCCATTAGAATTTGTCACTTAACTGAAATTTTACATGGCTATAGTGAAATTGAATACAGGTCATTAAGTTAGTAATGTAGCTTCAAAACCCTAGCAGATGTTAGCTTTCAGCCCCAGCTCTCTCCCATACCTATGCAATCACTACGGGTTTCACATCCTCTTTCTATGTACGCGCGCGCACACACACACACTTCCTCTTTTGTTAAAACGCTCTCACAACTACGTGGAATACCAAAGTACATAAAATTAAGTTTTAGGTTTCTAGTTCTCCTACTGTTAAGAAATTCCAGTGAACCATGTAGGAAGTAGAAGAGAAAGCAGAAACGCAACACCAACTTTGTAACCTGTGAAGGGTACTCCTCCCCACACGCATTCAAGCCATCACTTGATGCAAGAGTCAGGTAATACAAACGTGAGAAGTATCCTACAGTCACACACCCCCATTGTTGATATTCAGCAAGAGTTTCTAACAGTGGTGTAGTACCTGTTCAAGAGTTCAAGACTCTGGGAAAGAATGAATTTCAGGAGTCAAATCTTAGAGAAAAGAAATCATTAAAAGCAATTAATATCCATGTAGGAGAGAACACAGGGAATGGAGGAGAGAACTTTTTTCTATACCAAGAAGGACAAGAAGTTTGTTATTATCTACCAAAACTCACTTGTTCCAGGGTGGAAGAGTTTCTCCAATTTTAACATCCAGACAAATTAAACACCTTAGCTCCTGGTGTAAGTAGACAAACATTTGAAAGAACAAACTCACACAATATCCTAAGATACAGAATAGTACAATCATCCACTTACACACACTTTATTTACAAGACCTTAGTTTTTTCTTGGAAGTCTAAGATCTGCAGGTGACAACTGATAGTCTGATATTTTTTATGTACTTCTTTTCAAACACTGTCCTCCTTGAAACATTTGTAATTCAGACTTTGCTACTCCAAGAACACACGTTTATTCCTAGCTTTCAGTATAACATCTAATAGCAAACCAGACTCGGGTAATTTCATCATTAAATACAAGCACTTACATGAGATACAACAGAAACGGTTTAAGTCAGGACAGATCTAAACTGAACTCACTTAAATGGAATATCACACGTGCTTTTATGCAGACAAGCAAGAACTAAGAGCACATTGTAGCAGATTTTAAAGAGATGTTTGCAGGAGGCAATGCAGAGCTACAGTTAACGTCCATAACCAGGCTGTACCATTTAGTGGACTGTATCTGCAGAGAAACTCCTGGTTCCTCCTGTTTCACTGCAAGAGCGCTACAGGTACTCGGCCTGTACAGAATGTAGTATGAATCATGCCATAATTAAATGAAGTTCTTAAGTGACAGTGGCTACGACAGTGTGAGCAGTTTGATTTACCCTCTAACCTTGATGAAGTACCTAAACTCATCTTGTATCCATACGCCAAAGTCGTGCTCATACAAAACAAGTTCTAGGATAGCCTGAGCTCAGAGTTTCAGTCCAAATAACGTGTAAGAGCATCTGTATGCCGAGTGGAAAATCTGCACTAACTTACAGGAAAGAGGAACACAGGCAGCTTTCCTCACTCCCAAATCTACCTTCTTTCCCAGCTCACCCACACAATCCCAGAGTCTTGTCTTCACCCTGAGAATTTTCTAGAGCTGCATTGTCTCAGACTTCATCTACCTTTTGCTAGCTTTGCAATTGACTTCCACAAAAGACTGAGAGGGGACCTTATCAACGCTTATAAATATCTCCAGGGCGGGTGTCAAGAGGACGGGGCCAGACTCTTTTCAGTGGTGCCCAGCGACAGGACAAGGGGCAACGGGCACAAACTGGAACACGGGAAGTTCCGCCTGAACATGAGGAAAAACTTCTTCACTGTGAGGTGCCAGAGCCCTGGCCCAGGCTGCCCAGGGAGGGTGTGGAGTCTCCTTCACTGGAGAGATTCCAACCCGCCTGGACGCGGCCCTGTGCAGCCTGCGCTGGGGGACCCTGCTCTGGATGATCTCCAGAGGTCCATTCCAACCCCCACCATTCTGTGATGTGGATTCATATTCCACTGTGAGAGCTAGAAACCAGCTAGATACATCAAGCGGTGAAAAAAAGCTAGGGACAGAAGGAATTTAAAAAAACCAAACCACTGAAGGTTTACCATAGCTACTACAAACCTAGTAATCTAGAATATCAAAGTCTTTTTAAACCACTGATTTCCTGTTATGACAAGAAATATTAGTAGGAAAGTTCTGGATAGTAAGTGAGGTTTTCTTCTAGTAACTTACAAGAGAAAAATGAGAACACAAGATTTTGTTTTAATTATAGATATAAGGAAATGATAGTTTACACTTGCTTGCAAAAGGACATAAGGAAACTGGTATCAGGGACTGTACGACAAGTGGGTCTTATGTAGCTGTTCTATTAGTTTTGGAGGTTACTCCGACATATGTAGCCCTAGACACAATCATATGCAATGTCCAAGACTTCTACAGGAATACTTCTCCCTAGTAGCGCAGAGACACACTAAGAATTGGCTCTAAACTTTGACTCCTGTATTCACTTAAAGCATAGACAAGCTTTGGAAAAAAAAGAGAATGGATTTGGAGTTAAATGCACATTACGCTTTAAGAGTTTAAAAGAGAGCAAATACGGATCTACCAGCTGGGCAGCACTGCCTCTTGAGATAAGTGTGATTATCAAGCTAACAACAGTGAAGGCTGACTGTTTCAAGAAAATTTTCCTTAGGGAAGGCAGGGCATAGGAAAAAAAGAAAAACAACACATACGTATTTAGCAACATTTGAGGAGATTAATATGTTTTTTTCAGTGTCCAAGAAAAGCTAGATGCAAAGAAGTCTTACAGGAGAAATGCCTGTAGGCTGTGAAAAAAATACTAACTGTGGAATCACACTGACTTTCTTTAGTGTATCACAAGATTTTTTTTTTCTTGCACTATTTCTAGAGAACTCTCTATAGGAAAGTACGTGTGACAGCATAGAAGCAAGTTGTTTTAACTAAATAACACAGCTGGTTCTGATCTTCTGATTAGAACTTCGTTACTGGTTATAGCTCAGTTTCCTGTGTGACAGCCATATCTCAACTTGGAGCCAACACCCAATCGTGCTGAATAAATATCACTACAGTAAATACCAATATGAACCTCTTGTTCTTGGAGAGTACATTCTGGAAATGTAAGATGGATTAACCCAATTAAAAAGTTTAACTGTAGTCCCCCTACCCACCCCCAAGAACATGGGCTTTCATGTTGAATGCAGTCCTATTTACTCTGTTCTGGAAGAAGCTGCCTCCAACTTTTGTCTAATACTGTAAACTTTTTCAAGACTGTTCGCTTGCAGTCATTTAGTCTGTCTGGCCATTCTGGCAGCAGCTATCTTCAGCTACCGTCTTATGTCTTTGAAAGTTATAACCACTTAACCTTTGCTTATGTAATGATTTTTAATATACAGAGATTCAAGAAAGTTAACTGCAAGCCTGCAGGAGATCAGTATTTAACTGTAAAAACAGAGCAGAATTTAAGAGGCAGCATAAGTTGGTAGACAGTGATACATGTTACAGAAGGTATTTACATCTTTTTAAAGCCACGGGGAGAAAGTAACCATACAAAACAAAACTGAAAATCCTCAGTTAAAAGTTTTTGGATAGCACACATAAGAGATATGTGGCCACATTTCTGACTGCTGAAACAACACATGGCAAGTTTGCCCCCCCCCTTTTTTTTTTAAATAAATGCCTTATTGATAAGAATTAACTACCACAAGGCTCTATCAAAGGAAACACAGGACTTTCCTCTACACCCAAAACAGACTGAATGTTTTGAGACATAATGTGAAATACAATTTATCAATACAGTTACTCTTGTTTCCGTGCACAAACTTATCTTCCTATAGATGTCATACCAATAGTCTAGTGATCTCTTGAAACTCGGAGGCCAGGAATAAAGACTTGCCAACCTGAAACTGCAACACAATGTTGCCAAAACAGACTTCTTACAGTATTGTGCTGGTGATAATGAGCACTGTCCTTCAAAGCAGAAAGTAGGAAGCTGTGTACAGAAAGAGTCACTACAAGCAGCAAGCTGCGCCCCATGGAAGATCTTCCCTGACTCGAGTTCTCTGTTGTCCTCAGTATGTTTTTATTTGAGAGAATTGCCAGGGTTTGATAGGCCTTAACACATGCCCTTAATACTTTGAGGTATATACTTGCTTACCAAGTTTCCATCCTGAAGTACAAAATTGTTCGTTCTTTCCCTTACCTCGCCAACTAAATTCAAGCTATTGAAATAAGCATTGCCTCTTTTTGCTGATTCCTGTCAGAGATTAACCATCACTGACAACACATTTACCATTCACAGTGATTGTATCAGCATTGTAGCTGCAGCACAATAGAACTTCCGTCACAAATTCGGAACAAAACCAGCTTTGATGTGATTACTTCCACCACCACCCCTCAGAGCTTACCAGCAGCAATGCAGGGCCACGCAATGTCAGATAACATTTCTCTATTTCTTTGTGTTTACATAAATGTAACGCTGAAAGGTGACACAAGAGTAACTTGGGAGAGCATTAAAAGCCAAAACTGCTTTCTAGCTCTTTCTCCAGTCTACCACCAGCAGAGTTGATCCGAGGTCAGGCACAAATTCTGATAAGAAAACAAACCGCTGCTTTGGGATAAGCCACTTGCTCAACACTGAATAACTCCAGGCAAGTCTGAAGAGTTTAAGGAGATGGGCTATCAGCTTCCGTTGGGGAGAAGGCAGGAAGAAAAAAAAGATTTCATTTGTAATTACTTGAATCCAGCCCTTACTACTGAGCTGCTGCCTGGTTCAATCCACCAAATAGCTATAACTATTTATCTTCCAATCTTGCTGTAGTTCAGGGAGTATACTCCTCTTACCTTCCCCAAACTTCATTGGCTTTCAGGAACAGACCTTGGCTAGAAAGTATTTTCTGTCAGTGTACTCAGTATGAAAACATACAAAATGTCACTGAACTTCAAACTCAGTTTATGTGTAAGTGTATAAACACAGACATAAATGCACACTATTTCTCAAAAATTCTTTCCATAGCCTGAAAGAGTAGCAGTTCTCAGTCATCCTCACCATTCAACACAAGCAATAGATATTTTTATATAAAAGTAAAAGCTGAGTAACTCACTGTAAATAGCCAAAGTAAGTCTTTCAGCTCTGATAATGCAACATTTGACACCTGAAGCATTAACTTTTAGGAAAAAGCTTCAATACTATTTTTAAGCAGATTTGAGATTTTTTCCTCTTTAAATTGTGTCTGCTTTAGATCGGAGACAACTACAAGACTATTATTAGCACTATTTGACCCTTATGACCTCTTGTGGCTTTTCAAAAGAAAGTCTGCTTCCAAGTTGCAGTTCATCTTTGAATAGCGTTCTGAAATATTAGCCAGGATTAAGAGACTACAAGTTAACTGGGAAGACTTAAGAGTATAAACTTGAACTTCTTTCTCTTGTAGGAAATAAAGCACTACTCACGCAAACAAACTTAGGCTAATTAAGTTTTCCTTTCAGCACAGATTTCTAAATTTATATTTAAGCTACTATAATTGCAGAAAGATGGAGGAGTATTAAGACATTTAGCATGACAAGTACAAGCTCTTAATTGTCATGAAGCATTAACTTTATTTACTTGCATATCCTCCAAACTTTAAACAAGTTATTCCTTCAGCTAATCACCTGTTTTAATTATCTTTGTCATTTATACAGCTTGCGCTGTCTGTAAGTGTTATAGTCTCAAGAGCCCTCAATCACTTAGAACTTAAATGCTTTGCTTTATAAGAGAAATGAAGTCACCACTACTCCCCAGTCTGCCCCCTCACACACCCCCCTGCCTTAAGAAGCCTACAGCTAGGCTAGACTAGGAGGATTTTGGAAAAATCCCAGTGAGTCTTCTCATTGCTACTATACCTTACAGCCTTGCTAGAAAGCCTGCTTATCCTCCAGTCTCCAATGACGAGAAGCACGTTTTCCAAACAGCAGTTCAATGCAAGTTTCTTACAGAGTGCCTGTCTCGACTGCAGAAGCACAGCACACTACAAAGTACACATCTACCCACTTGTGTCTGGGAAAAGGAAACAGTGCTTTAGCTTCTTCGGACGCTTTCCTTCAGTATCTCCAAGTTAGACTAGATGAAGAGGAACAGTTCAAGCACAACTCAGGTTGTACAGTGACAGATTTAAAGCAGTGGGGATGGGGGTATACAATACAAGTTTGTATTATTGCTGCAAAAGCAGGATACAAGTCTCAGAGAAAGTACCTAACAAAAATGAATCCTTACTACTCATGTTGATAACGAACACTTCTTTGTATTCTGTTGTAGTTATAAAATCCCCTGAGTCACCAGGCATTGTTCAGGAAACTTAAAAACATACGGAAAACGTTCAGTTGTCTGGAGAGTATCCAGTATTACAAGAAATTGCACAAAGAACTCCTGTACGAGTTGGCACTACCAGGCGAAACATCTTCTCTCCAAACAGAATACGACCCTGTACACCAGCAGTCTCCAAATTTCTTTGATCATGTACCACAACAGTAAAAAATATTTTAGCATGCACCCCAAATATATTTCTTTATAAATTATATACATGTTCTACTGTACTAATATTACATACATTATAAAACATACACAAAAATAGGAGTTTTAAAAGGATGAGATAAAGATAAAATAAACACTGTTTTAAAATTATTTTATTTATTAATGGCACAAAATATTTTCTTCCCACACCCCAATGGATTGTCTTGTGCACCCCCGAGGTGTGTGCACCCCACTTTAGAGACCACTGCTGTAGGTGGCTAGATGCATGCAATAAGCTTAGATGCGTTTCAACTGCTTGAAATTAGAATCACCTCCTCACCCCTTCCAAACCCGTAAATACCATTTAGATAAGTGTCCACCAGTGACTCAAAATGCGAATAGGCCCTAAGCCACTGAAGCTCAGTTGTTTTTTTTTTTTTAATTTAAGAATTTCCCTTTATTCTTCTACACTGCTGAACTCCACTAGTAAACACACACTTTCTCAGAAGTGATACAGGTAAGGAAATAGTATCTTTTATCCTTCCAAAAGTAACTACACTGTACTAATAAATATTATTACAGACCAACACACATGCCCATTTTCAGCTGGTATTTCAAAGCTCAACTTGTTTGTGGGTATATCCTTAAAGCTAGGAAAGTAGTAGGTTGTCTGCAATTTTTTTAAATCCTATTTACTTTGTAAGAGGGAAGTTACCAGAAAGGCAGGAAAAAGATTTTATTCAAACCTACTTACAAAACTGACAGTTTAAACACTACGTTTACTTGTTCTGAAGACAGGCTGTTTTAAAAAGTTTGCTCAATAGTTACAGCTATACTCAAAAGACAAGGCAAGAAAGCCATCCCATCCTCAAAAGATTTAAATATAAACTTTAATGGAGCAGAAGGATTTCACAATTATGAAATAGTTTGTTTTATTTCTCACTGAACTGACGTATGTTAATGACCATTAACAGCCATGAGAGAAATACTGGTATAACTGTGGTGAGCCAAGTCTAAGCAAGGTAAGGTTTCCCCTTTTGTCACCTTTTCTTCTCACTCCATAATTAACTTTCCTGCCCAACTAATCAAACTCAAAGCAGAAGAAGAATTACAGATTGGGAACAATCATTTCAAACACTAAATAAGGGAGCTATACTCAAAAACTTGACGTATGCATTTCAGGAACAGAAAGTAAAGGGCTTCATGCCACACACAGCACATACTCTTCCACACACACACCCTTTTTTATTTTTTAACTGTTAGGGACTAAATGACTAATCAAATGACAACAAGCAATGTATTATTTAAACATTACTGCAAGACATTTCAGTATAGGGAAAAACTTAAGCATTAGCCATATGTGGGAAAGTAGTTGTTTTTCCTAAACTGAGAAACAGACAAGGAGAAAACAGACTGAAAGTTAACAATTAATGACAAATCAACACATTTGCCATTTACATTTTGCAACTACCTCTTGGGCAAGGTCATATACTTCTAAATTTGGCTCAGAATTCTGTTTTGCACAGTGCTGGCATCTTACATGATTTACTGCATCATCTCAGTATGATCTTGCCTACTATCCCCTATCATGTTATGAGGGATAAAGACTTACTACATTACTCAAAATAGGGCATAAATTTTCGAGCTCAAACTATGTTCAAGTGGCTTGTTTTCAGTTTTTCAAAGACACAATGAACACTGTTTCAGGGCTTCTGTTCAACTAAGATTTCTTCCTTAAAAGGAATACCTAAGTGTTCAAGTGGAATTCCATTCATTTCGGTTCAGCTTTTCCAGAAAAAATCCTCTCCCAGTTTTTATTGGGGAGGAATTAGAGGTGCTTGGAACAAGAATATACAACTGATCATTGAGTATTAGTATTCCTGTTTACTAAAGCAGAGCTTTCATAAAAGAGGCTTTTGTACTATTTCCAAATTTCCTCTCTACAAATCCATCCAACAATTTCTTCTCTTCTTGATACTAGTTCCTATTACTTTGTTTCCTATAAAGACATGTGAAACGCAATGATTTTAACAAATAAGGATATAGTTAGAATATGATCATCTGACAGAGCAGATGACCACCAGCTAGAAGTGTTGACTCCACATACAGGAATCAGAGCATTTCACAAAAGGTTTAAACAGATGAAGGCAGGAAAAAAACCCTGCACAGACCCCTAGGCACACTCCTCCTCAGTGGACTCTTTTCATATTCTATCTCACAACAAGTGTTATTTCCTGGTTAAGATTTTTGCAAATGATACTTGCAAGAGTAAGTGATATGGCTAAATTACAACTGAAAATAAACTGGGAAAAGTTTTTTGTTGTTGTTTGTTTAAATAAAGAGAAGAGTTAAGTTATCCTAGATCAAGTTAGATTAACATAGGAGGATAGTGGGTTTTCAAGCAATACAGATTTAGTTGCACATTTAATTTCTCAATTAGAATAACCACGTGCATTTTTGTAACAAATCCAGAACATTCAATGAACAGAACTACTTTTTTGAATTACAAGTTGATATCAAGTTTAACACTTAATGAGAAGCAAATTTTGAGTTACCAAATTTGTATCTTATTCTCTAAAAACCTCTATGTATATTAAACATTCATGTTCTTTATAACATTAAACATTAATTATGAAACCTCTAAACATTGACAAAAAAGCTTTTGTCAGTAGTCTCAAATCTTTGAGACATTTGAGGGAAAAAAAAAGTACAGTCTGCCAAACTCTGGGCCCTGAGTCTCAATACACAACCCTAACAGAATAAGTTTCTGAAACACACATTCAATATTTAATTAAGCAATATTGGAGGCCTGTTTGATATTGCACTGAAGAATTTGCTTCTAAAAGAAAATTCTAGAGCACCATCTGAGAAGCCTCACAGTTGGAGGGAAGGATTTAGTGGACATTATTGCAGTCACTTGACATCGCAGGGCTCCTGTCACAGCTGCCACGCAACACAGCAGCTTGGAACAGAAGCAGGAGAAAGGGTTTTCTTGCTGCTGCCAGTCTCACTCTTTCATTACCAGCAAATGCCCCACTGCCCACCGAATCACAAGTCACCTTCAGGAAGCATCTTAAAAAAAAAAACTCTCAGCTTAAGAAGCTACGGCATTAACCATTCTTTCTGGAGCATAACTTCAGCAACATAAGGTCTCTCCTGTATGCATAAGGGTATCAATTAAAGACCATTAAAAAAAATACCACATTCCAATCTACAATAGTTGTTTTGAAAGAACATAAGTGGCATATCAAGTAAATGGTCACCTTTTACTACAGTTCAGATAGTTTAAAACTTAAGTCACTTGCAGTTTTAGTATTTCCTTACACATACAGCTGAAATATCACCCACACTGTCAAACTGAAAGAACCTAACAACAACAGTATTCACAGGTTGAAAAATGACAAGCCTTTAATACAGATGCAGATCCTTCTTAATTGAAAGGCTGCTACCTGTCAGTGCCTTCTGTTCTAAATATTTTAGTTGCAGTTAGTCTGCAATCTCCTATTCACTACTATTTAGTTAATACTAACCCATGAGAGATCGAAGATGAATCTAACCTCTGCTAGCAAAATACAAGCCACAAAAATCCACCTGAATTACAGATTCATCGGGGGGGGGGGGGCTTTTCTTCTTTACAAAGCAAGAAATTTTCATATCACAAAAAAAAAGCAACAATATCTCAAGCTTAAAAGGTTTTTCGTGTATTTAAAACCTAAAAAGTCATTTCAGTGTGGGCAGGAATTCCAAGACACCTATGCATCTGAGTTGGGACAAGTTTGGCATTTCCAGACCTCTTCATAAAAGGAAAAGGGGAAGAAAAAAAGAGAGACAGGAACAGTCTTACAGTCTTGTTACATTCAACTTGTCTTCTGCTACTAAGACTCAACAGGAAACTCAACAAGAAACTTCTCACCTCTAGACATTTATTTAATTCTCACCAGGTTAGCATGTACCATACTATCAACCCATTTAAGTCTCCGTTTTAGGTTTACTGTGCTCTCTACAAAGAATCATGGATGGAATTGCAGAGTAGATCTTACTTAATGAGAGCAGAAAATAATTTCTCTCAGGTAAATACATTTGAAGATCTCGCCTCACAGTCAGAAGCTACAAAATTGACTAATGTATGTAATATTCAATCAGATGAAGGACAAAGCAGCCCACCCCTCTCCCCTAGTCCTCTCTGTTCTCTTTTGTGAGAAGGAGCAAGCAGCAGCAGAGAACTAACTGCTCAAGATTTTTTAAGCATACATTCTTGCTAGGTTGCAGCTAATACAGATCAGTTCTGACATCTGGTTTGTCACATATGCCACAAGTACATTGTGCTGACAACTAAGAAAGGGTACGGAAAAGAAGGAACAGAATGAGCAGGCAAGGGTGAGAAACAGTTCGGTAACCATTGCAGATAAAAAAGTGTCAAAAAAAGCTTGAGGTTCTTTATGCAGTAACTTGAAATATGGAGAGAATTCTTCTAAAGCTACAACTCTCTCCTCTGGAATATTTTCCAGAATAGACAGGCAGTTTCCAAGACACACTACTGAAATTCAGGAATTCAGTTTTGTACTAAATACTTCATTCAGCAACATGAATTAACACTCAGGCCATCACCCCTCAGAGCGATCCCCTACTATGCTGTAGCCTTAAACCTACTGATACATCTATTGGTATCAGCGGCACTGCTCCTTACACCATTCAGTAGATCAAGGCCTTAAGCATTTACAGGTATTAGACTTCAAACAAAGGAACTACTCTTCTCCAGCCTACAATCATGAAGAACAGCTCAGGAATTCTGACAAGTAATTTCTACATGACTCCTGTAATGTCTTTGAGGAGTAAGGCAAGCACACATAGCTAGAATATTAGCTGGCCTTATGATCTGTGATTCAGAGAGGATTTCACACTATCAGACTAAGACACCTAACCTGAAGTCTCTCCCCTCATACTCTGAAAATACTGTTTGGTAATATGTCTCTCATTAAAGGAAAAATATTTATCAGGCATTGCTTCAGTTGCTGACTCACAACCATTTTCAACAGATGAAAATCAGTACTGTAACACTAATTTCCTAAAGTGCTTAAAACAAACAAATGCTCATTTACCTCTAGTTATAGCTCCAGAGGCAAGACATCTTAACACCACCTTAGTCTTACAAGCAGAGGTGATGAGTCTGTCATGGTTTAACCCCAGCCAGTAACCAAATACCAGGCAGCCGCTTGCTCGCTCCCCCCCTCCCCAGTGGGGTGGGGAAGAGAATCGGAAAGAAAGGAAAACTGGTGGGCTGAGATAAAAAAAATTCACCAGGCCAGCAAAGAAAAAAAGACGCTAATAATCGTGTTATATATTAGTAACAACAAAATATAATGATAATAAAGTATATAAAATGAATGATGCACAATTTCTTACCACCCAATGACTGATACAGCCCATCTTGAGCAGCGATCACAGAACAGGAATATTCCCCAGCGGCGATTTTGGAACAGCAGGTTCCAGAGAGGGTGAGTGAGGGAATGAACAGCCAAACAAATGAGAAGAGGGGGGAAAAAAGAGACTTGGCCCACTGGCCAACCCCCACTTATACTGGGCATGCCGTCTATGGTATGGAATACTCTCTTTGGCCAGTTTGGGTCAACTGTACTGGCTCTACCCCTCCCAAGTTTTTGCACCTGCACATTAGCAAAACCTGGGAAGCTGGAATATGTCCTTGGTCACTTAGCAGCAACCAACAACATCAGTGTATTATCAACATTCTCCACGTACTAAATCCAAAACACAGTAGCTGCTGGAAAGAAAATTAGCTCCATCCCAGCCGAGTAATTCCAATCTGTGTATCACTCAAAATATCTGGTGGACTTTTTCTCCAGGGTGGTGGGAACCAGCATTACTATGTCAGTTTTAGTAGCAACTATTCCCAATCTTGTTTAGTCTGACGTTGGCCTTCATAATACTCTGGGCAGTAACACAATGATAATAGAAGTTTTCACCCCATGAAATAGTCTCATTCCTTTTTCTGCTGATAAGAAAATGGTGAGAAGAACTCAGTATCTTCAATACTTTTGCTCTTTTCTACATGTATATACACATGCATATGTAAACACATAATTTATACCAATAACATCAATAAAGTTGCTTGTAATCTGTGTACAGCTACCAGAACTAAAAAGGGCATAAGCAAAGTAAACCAAGAGTGAAATCCCGATCAAGACCTGATGTAAAGCATTTGAAGCATGGTTGAACAACACGCTTTTTCACTGCACTGAAAAAAAAAAGTACACTGTAGGTAGCTAAATTCCGAACAAAATCTACGATGACAAAGTGATTCATGGATTTCCTGCAGGTAACTCATTAGTGCTTTCACTTCAGAGGAACAAAAACCACCAGAAACATCTTGTAAACATAGGCAGACATCCTTCAAACTACGGCCAACCTCAGACTTTGCTTATAGCAAATATCTACCAAGGGTTGGTTTGGTTTTTTTTTTCCCTTTTTTAATTCAAGCTGTTCTCTTCACAATTCAAAGAGGTCAGAAGCACAGCTTTCAAGATTAGCAAATTTCTGTACATGCCTTTATGGTTGAGGGAGGAGAGTATTATAAAGCTTAGCATCAGCTCTTCAGATTCAGACCTATCACATAAAGCAATACTTCACAAGGTTTGCCAGTGTTATCTATTTCAGCCCATGAATGCGTAAAGATTAATTCAGAACAGCCTGTGTGGGACAGAATAAAGCCAAGACCTCCAAAACCAAGCAGAGACACATAGTTACAGCCTTTTGATGGACTATTAAACATGTCAATGAACACAAGTTATGACTTTGTTTTTGGTTTGGTGTGGGGTTTGGTTTTGGTTTTTTTTTTAATATGGCAGTGACTCATCACACAGTAATCCATTTACTCATTTCCAGTCAGTGGCCTTGATTTTAAATGGTCAAATGTAATAAAATCGTAAGCTTGAGGATACCCAGCTTTGTCTTAATACAAGCAAGAGCTATTGATCCAAGAAATACTTCTCGTAAGAGAACTGTTTCTTTCTTGGGTTTACTTTCAGCATACTAAGGTATTTCATTTCACAGCCCTAGAGCCCACTTTCAATAAGATGATCCACAGACAGGGCTGGAAAAACAAAACTACAGACACACTGAAATGGGAAAGCGTGACTAACAATCAAAGAGTTTCAAGCAGACTAAGAGACTTCAATATCATACTACCTTTCATTAATCTGTAAGTCACACACAATAGGGATCACATGTATACCAGCTGAAAATTTAAAGGTAAGCTAAGGACAAAATCCTGCTGAACTGCATGCAGGCAAACTGCGGGGCACTGGCAAAGCCTCCATGAAGTTAATGGACTTCAAGAGAAAAAAAAAAAAAAACAAAACCCAAAAAACCCAAAACCACAATCACAGCAATGGCTGCACAAAACCAAGTGATTGATGCTTTTAAAGTTAAAGCTTTCAAACTACAATCTCCAGAACTACAGTTCACTCGTTTGTGCTTTTATTACTCTGGGTCAAAAAAGAGCTTTTATGCCTATGCAGATGCTTATAACTATAGCAAATCTAAAACTGAAGGTTTTTTCCCAGGAAAACACGCATTTCATTCACTAGCAGTGTTGTTTGCTAGCTTAACATTAAGTATTTTGTACGATAGTTTATAAATCAAAGTATTACTGGACTTTCAACTATAAGTGAAGCTGCTGGACAAGAATAAGTCATGTTAACTTGATATAGACTGTAATTTTATCTAAGAGATGCAAAAAAATTGCACTGACAAGACAAAAAGCATTAGAATGACTCAAGTATGAAAACATAACACAAGAAAGACCAGTATGAAAAACAGTCCTTTGGATAAACACAGATAACAATGGTATTTGATGTTTACATATAAAGTTATTCGAGCCTTTTAAAAAAGCTCATGGAGCATACTGTGCTCAGCCAGCCGACCTGGTCAGATGCATGTTTAACTGCCCTTTTCGGTGTAACATGGATCCCAATTTTAGAAAGCCATAAGTAACATCTGTGCAACCTGCCATATGTTTGGTGAAATATCCAGCTATTTAGAGTATTTTTAACTTATAAGCGAGTACACTATGGTCCTTTACATGTAAGGTACATCTACGACTCAAAGCAAGCTAATTTTCTAAGGATGGCATTTCATTTTATAGACATCTTTACTAACCTCCCAGATAGGATATTATCATTACCATTGTTTCAAAATTTCCATTAACGTAACTCACTGTATCTACAATTTTTGTTCCCACTACCTTCTCTGCAGCCTGGTATTAATACAGAGGGGGGCTGCTTGTAATTGTCACTTATACTGCCCACAGTCACTAAAAAAATTTGAAAGCAATGTACAAGTGTAGACACCTGTTCAGTTCCGAGGTGAGGAGACCACGGAACATGTTTGTTCGAAGCCGCAATCACCGCTTATCAGAAACGCTGCCAAGCATCCCTTATATAAGGCTGCCACCAACACAAGATGGCCCTTCGTGCCTAACGATGCTCCCGCAAGGGTGACCGGACGCATTTCAACCTTACAAACTCCCCAGGTTACGCGCGGGGAGCTGGCGGGGCAGCCCTGCTTCATTCTGCCGGGAAACAAACACGTCGTGCCAGAACAACAATTCCTCAGCCCGCGGAAGGTACGCTTCTCGCGGGGCCACCAGTGCCAGGGCACGCGTGACCTCCCGCGCCGCGGCTCGCCCCGCGTACGGCGCGCTGGGCAGCTGCCTCCCGCGGCGCGGAGCCCCCACCGCGGGGACGGCGGCAGCCCGGGCTTGCCCTCAGAGAACCGGGGCGATGGAGACGGGCGGTCACCTCCCGCCCGCGCAGGGCTGAGCCCCACGGGACCGGCCCGCGGCACCTCCACGGAGACCCTGGGCGTACAAGCCCTGCCGCCCCCTGCCCTCACCCGGGGCTCGACGCCGCGACCGGCCGCTCTCGGCGCCTTTTGGGATAGTCCCCTCCGCCGGCCGCCGGCGGGCAGCTCCGCCGCCGCCCTTCCCCTCAGCGACCCTCTCCCAGGCCATTGTCAGCCGCCACCCCCCGGCGAGGGCACCCCGGGCGGGTGGGTCCCGGCCCGCCCTTCCCCACACAGGAAACGGGCACGGAGGCGCGCCCCGGCCCCAGCCCCGCCGCCGCGGCGGGGACTCACCGGCTCTCAGCTGCAGGCTGCCGTCCCTCCGGCTGCACCACAGCGCCCGCTCCCCGCTCTGCAGGATGTAGTGGTCCTTGGCTTGGAACAGCTCCATCCTCGCTCGCCGCCGCCCTCCTTGCCGCCGCCGCCGCCGGGAGGGAGGGTAGGGGAGGGAAGGCGGGCGAGCGGGGCGCTCCCGCCGCTCCGCAGCCGCGCGGCTCCCCCGCGCGCACGCCGGGCGGAACGGGGAGGGCCGGGACGGGGCGCGCTCCCGAGCCGACCGCGCGGGTGCGCGCACGCGCGCGGCCGCAGGGAGCCCGGCGAGTCCCGGCGCCGCCGCTCCGGCGAGGGGCGCTTCCTCAGCCGGCCGGGCGCGAGCTCGGGTTCCGGCCCCGCCGCCGCACGTGACGCTGCCCGTCAGCGCCTCGCCGCGCGCTTAAAGGTGCAGCGCGGCGCTGGGCGGGGCTTGCGGAGCACGAGGGGCGGGGTTCGCGCGCCCGCCCGGCGGTCCCTCGCGGTCGCCTGAGCCCTGAGCCCGGTCTCCTCAGCCCTGTCCCCTCCGCCATCCGCCGGGCAGGGAGACAGCCCGAGGCCCGCAGAGACAGTGAGGAGCGGGGAGGGGACCGCGCTGAGACGCCGCGGCGGGGAGAACCGTCGATAGCCCCCGGGGCCGGGGGCCGGCAGGGTCTGAGAGAGAGGCGCGCGCCCTCCCCTCAGCGCCGGCGCTGCCCAGCCTCGACGTTCTCCCGCCGGGAGCGAGCGCGGCCCGGCCTGGCTCCCGAGTGGCCCCGGCTTTCCCCGGGCCGCGCTCGCCGACTCTTGGTGCCTGGAGGAGCGCCGGGCCCCCGCAGGGCCTGGAAGCCTTCAGCAGCACAAGCCGCAAAGCCACAGGAGGTTGTAGCCAGCCACCACAGGCGAAGTGATGACGCCCAAGCCGGTATCCCCCAAGTTTTTTCACCTTTTCGCAAGAGGGAGCAACTTTAGTAATTGGTGGAAACAGGCAGGAGTTGATACACTCTATCAGCTAGTGATGAAAGGAAATCTCAACACCATAGCACAGGACTCATTATGATTTTGAATATTTATACAGAAAGGAGCACCTCCTGATACAAGGGTGATTATACCCTCTCTCCTCTCCAGGCGACACTGGAAAATGTATCAGCAAACTCGTCACTGCTGCAGACCCTTCCCAGCCTTACCGGCCACTTGTCCACAGGTTTCCAGAGGTTTTTGTTTGTTTACAAAAGCTGAAGTCCCACTCCCTATAAAATTGAAGTAGAAATGGACATAGACAAAAAGCATCCCATCATGCATACAGCCATTTGGGAGCAGCTTGGTTTGTTGAAAGAACATCTTCAGTATATCTTGAAAATTAATGGTGCATGTAAGTAGTTTTACATAGTACTGGAAAACCAATTTTCCCATTTTTTATTTATTTCAATCTACCCTTTCTTAAAAGAATGATCAATTTTTTTTAAAAAGTCTCTAGACAGGCTTTATATTATTTTGAATGCAGTTTAAGATTTTTATTTCAAATATAAGGTCTGACCTCTGATATTGTTGCTTTTTTCTTTTAAGTACACTTAAATAATATAGGAATGATATGAATGGAACTGGAATGGAACTATTTGATTTGATAATAGATGCTAGTATCTCTTAACATTTTCCCCAGGGCAGGTAGGCAAAAGGATGCACTGTTTTTTCTTGGCTACAGATCCCGATTTTGAAAATGCTATGCTTTGTGAATGCCCTACAGCTTCCAGTGTAGCACTGTCCTGCCTAATTCTTGCATGTAGTAGTCAATGCCATTGGCAGAATGCTGGTAATGCTAGTAATTCAGATCACTCCTGCAGGTACCGGGCAAAGAAGGGTTTAAATGGCTTCTCAGCATTTTAATAAATATATCTCTTTTGAATTACTTTCTTCTTGATTTTCCCATAAGCACAATGTCACATATTTTCAAAGGCATATCAAACACACACAGAAATGCAGTACAGGAATGGATTGTTCCACAGCTTGTTTCCTAGCAGAACAACGTAGTGCTGTTTTCTCACTTGTAAATTAAATGCATTTATAGTGCCATAAGATGAAGCCTAGGCCAAGTAGAGAAAGCATTGTGAAATTTCAGGTAGAATGAATCTCAGCAGAGCTGTGATTGCAGTGGGAGATATTTTGTGTCTCTGACACACAGAAGAGCTACAGATGTCATCTATCTGGACTTCTGTAGGGCCTTTGATATAGTCCCCCACAAGTTCCTTCTCTCTAAATTGGAGAGACATGGATTTGATGGATGGACTGTTCGGTGGATGAGGAGTTGGTTGGATGGTCACATCCAGAGGGTAGTGGTCAACGGCTCAATGTCCAGGTGGAGATCGGTGACAAGTGGTGTCCCTCAGGGGTCCGTCCTGGCACCAGTACTGTTTAATATCTTCGTCAATGACATGGACAGTGGGATCAAGTGCACCCTCAGCAAGTTTGCAGATGGCACCAAGCTGAGTGGTGCGGTGGACATGCCTGAAGGACAGGATGCCATCCAGAGGGACTTGGACAAGGTCATGAGGTTCAACAAGGCCAAGTGCAGGGTCCTGCACCTGGGTCAGGGCAACCCCTGGTATCAATACAGGCTGGGGGATGAAGGGATTGAGAGCAGCCCTGCCGAGAAGGACTTGGGGGTACTGGTGGATGAAAAGCTGGACATGAGCCAGCAATGTGCACTCGCAGCCCAGAAAGCCAACTGTATCCCGGGCTGCATCCCCAGCAGCGTGGCCAGCAGGTCAAGGGAGGGGATTCTGCCCCTCTGCTCCGCTCTGGTGAGACCCCACCTGGAGTCCTGCGTCCAGCTCTGGTGCCCCAACACAAGAGGGACATGGACCTGCTGGAGCGAGTGCAGAGGAGGCCACAGAAATGATCCGAGGGCTGGAGCACCTCTCCTATGAAGACAGGCTGAGAGAGCTGGGCCTGTTCAGCCTGGAGAAGAGAAGGCTCTGGGGAGACCTTCTAGCAGCCTTCCAGTCCCTAAAGGGGGCCTCCAAGAAAGCTGGAGAGGGACTTTTGGCAAGGGCATGTAGTGATTGATAGGACAAGGGGTAATGGCTTTAAATAGAAAGAGGGGAGATTCAGACTAGATATAAGGAAGAAATTTTTTACAATGAGGGTGGTAAAGCACTGGCACAGGTTGCCCAGAGAGGTGGTAGAAGCCCCATCCCTGGAAACATTCAAGGTCAGGCTGGACGGGGCTCTGAGCAACGTGACCTAGTTGAGGATGTCCCTGCTTATTGCAGGGGGGTTGGACTAGATGGGCTTTAAAGGTCCCTTCCAAGCTGAACTATTCTATGATTCTAACTGAACGCTCCTGATGTGCAAAGAAAGCTGTGTCTGTCTTTCAGTTTTAGCTGCCTAAAGGGAAGGGTGAGGAGCAGCAAGAGCCTCAGGTTTTTCAACTACTCAGCTCAGTAAAATCCTTGCTGCAGCTTCTCCTGGAGAGAAGTTGTTCTGTGACCCTGCAAGGGAGCTGGCAATTGACAGCTAAAAGATATTCATTTGTTCTTCTCCTCTCTCTCTTCCCTGCCTTGCACTATGAGCAGGGCAGAGGGACCGTAGTTTAGTTAGATGAGTCGCAGGCAGCAGGCGTCTTAGTGGCAGTAGCTGCAGCATTCCCCTTTTCACAGAGAAATGTGTGAAGCCTTAAGGAAAAAAGAAATTTGAGAATTATTTGTGGCCTAGATTTGCTAAAATGGGAGGTGAGGCAGATTTTTGAGAAGTTAACTCACATTAGGTAGAAGACTCTCTTTTAGCTGTCAGTTGTACACACCTGCCTGCCTGCCTGAAATATTTTGTTACTGTTTTCTGGACAGTACAAATAAACACCTTATTCAGTGGTACCATTTCATTACATATACATTGAATTAATTATCTGAGAAACCCATAAAGACTTTTAACTAAGATGATTAATATTGTCTTGTAAGAACAAATGATAATCAATATGAAAATAACAGTAAGAAAGATGTCCTGCCGCGTGCTGTGGACACCACCCACTCAGTTAGAGTAGCTCCATGAACAGTTGATGCGGCATTTGTCACACAACAGGAGAGTGGGAATCTCCAGCTGGGGCATGGGAACTGGCAACTGAGGGCAGAGATTTCCAGAATGAGTCTGTTCTGTCAGTGGCGGATCCATTTTAGGAATTGCCCTCCCCTGCCAGAGGTTTCTGCTTCCCTTTGTCATGCCAAACCAAGAGTTCCTTTGGGCACACTAGCTGGGAGCACTGAAGCCTCTGCTGACAGAGCGGGATGGACTACTGGGGAGGTTAGCCTCTTCAACTCACAAATTTAAAGATTTACCAATTATTATTAAACTACTTACCATTGAACAGCACTACTTTAAAACCATTCTTTGAAAAGATTGGTTTCTCTCTCACACAATGTTTCTCCATTAGCATATTACTCATATATATTAGTTATGCTACAAAACATGTGACTAAAGGACATTAAGAAATGAGAAATCTCCTTATTAAATGTTAATATTGAAGACCCAGGCAAGAGCTTGATTTTGGAAGGTACTAAGCATCCAGTCTAGGAAAGCATTTAAGTATATGCATGACTTTAGATGTATAAATTAAATATGTTTGATTGGAGGTTAACATCTTTTATGATGAGCATGTGCTTCAAAACTCTGATTTAAGACTAGGAACTGAACATCTCAATGGGACGAAACATAACCCTTTACTTTTGTTCCCATCTCTTTCCTCTATTTCTGGGCAGTCTACACTATCATTTGCTAAATATTTCTCTCTGCCGTTTGCAATATCATCTCTATTCTGCATGCATTTCCCAAATAGCTCAGTGTTGTAGTGCAATGCATAGGGTTGCCATTAAAATAATTCAGAGCTCCTTGCACGGATTTCCAGAACAGACTTTTTTTTGCCCTTGTTCACCCTTTTGCCCTTGTTCACCCTTTGATCAGGGTTTTTTTCCCCTTGGGTGGTTTTCTGTTTACGTTCACTGTGTTTTCCATAGATTCACAGCTGGGCAGTGTTTTTATGAGCCTGTCAGCTTTAGTTAGCAGGGGAAAAAAAATGGAAAATGAATTTTGCATTTTTGCAATTCATTGTCAATAGCTAATGGTAAGGAAATGCATAGGCTGACAGTTAGTCATGCTCTCTCACTCTCTGTATTACCCGATTGCCTGCAGCTTGATTTCATGTTTAAATGTTGATTAATGGGAAGTGATGTGATTTAGCAACACTCCATAATTGGAAGTACAATTGACTGGATAGATTGGACAAATACACTACTCTTCCTGGGATGAATGATACCAGTTTTGGAAATGACACTGCAAGAGAGTGTGAGGATCTTTATTTCTCAATGGCTGTGATTAAGAAGTCATGGAACATTTTTTTGCTTGTTTGGCTTTCATACTCCTGGTAGCTTCCAGACGAACATCAGAAAAATCTTCTTTGGCAGTGAATACACCTATAACACATTTGGAGCACTCCTGTTTGCCTGCATGATATCGTCATAGTCAGCTCATTCCTCTTTTGCTATTAGAGATACCAGTTCATAGATGCAGTTGGTGGAAATTTTATAGTATGGACATTTGCTGCTTTATTTTTGACTGACAGGTTGACCCATCACTTAGCTTTCTGACAACAAGTGGAAATAATTTTTGCTGCCTTATTATTTATTCAAGGTATATTCAGTCTAGTTGTTTGTTTAGAGGATTGTCAAGTGCTATGTTAAAGATGATAAAAAGCAGTCTTGCAGTGACATCAGCCAGCTCGCTCAGCACTTCTGGATGCATCCCATCAGGTCCCATGGACTTTTTGTATGTCAGCTTATTTAAGTAGTCCCTAACTCAGTCTTCCTCTACTACCGCTAGGCCTTCTTTACCCCAAATTTGCTATTAGACACAGAGGCATGGGATGCTTGAAAGCAGATCCTCCACTAAAATCTGAGGCAAAAAGGCCTCGGTCTTTTCTGTGTCCTTCATCACAGGGTAGCCTACCCCACTCAGCAGTGGCCTTATGTTTTCTTTGGTCACCTTTTTGATGCCAAAGTAACTATAGAAGCCTTTCTTGTTACCCTTCATACTTCTTGCCAATTTTTAATCTAGCTGCACTTTGTCCTTCCTATTTTCATCCCCACATGCCCAGGCAATGCATCTGTATTCCTCCTTGGTAGTCCCTACCCACTTACGCTTTCCATATGCTCCCTTTTTGCATTTGAGCTTAGTTAGGTTTTCCCCATTCAGTCAGGCTGGCCTCCTGTTATGCCTGCTGGTTTTCTTGCAATCTGTTTTTCTGCAGACAAGACAAACTGGTTTGCCTGTTTCTGTAACTCAGATGGTTCTAATGTGTTCCTATTAATACAGGAATATGAATAATAAATCCATGATGCTATCCCCTTACTGTCTTAAATCACATCCATGGATAAGGGCTTCTACAATATTCCAATCAGATTCTTTAGTTTACCTCATCCTTCATCACATATTTACTAACCTGATAGCTCCCCAGCTGTGTGAGATGGTTAATAAACTATGATGCAAGAAGGGCTCTTGAATTACTTTCCTCTTCTGAAATATTTTTTGAAAAAGCTTTTGCGTGCTTTTTAGAGAGGTTGTATTATGCGTTAAACAGACACTCTGAAAAACTTGCTTTGAGAAGAAACCTCCTCAGAACAAAAGTAACACAATAGGCTCTTCTGACTGGCAATATAGCAGATGATAAAAAGAGATTTATTTGTGACAGCCAGCCGTTGCCACCAGAACACTTCTGAAGTACCTGTAAATGTACTTTCAATATTAAATACTCTGAAAAATACTTGTATGTTATGTTTTATAACAGAAAAATACGAAACCACTGGCATGAATATTAGCTTTTGGCAAGAAAATGAAAACTTTCTCAAAAACAGGGAAAGCAGTTCAGCGTAAGAATTTTTGCCTGAATTTATTTTTAGCTTTCTTTCCACTGAAGTAACTTTTTCCTATGGCAGCTGTAGTTGTTATCTCTAAAGGAAGAGGGACTCTGGTATTTCCTCCTTCCCCATGAAAACCTCTTACTTGCCAATGGGAATATTTCCATTGACTGCACCGAGCTTCACTGAGCACGTCATAGGAAAACAGTAACATTTTCCCTTCAAAGCAATGTGTATGTGGTTAACATCTGCAATATACTATATGGCTTGTGGGTAATGTATTGATTTCCTCGGTTGCACTCAGGGTTAAGATCAAATCAATGAGACCATTTGCAAAAATAAATGAGAATGTTTTGACTGCCTACAATTCTTTTATTCTACAATTACAAATTTCACTTTGCAGACTACCAAGCTAGTGCAGTCACACATGAAAAGATTCCTTACTGTGTTGTTGGTCTGCCTTCATCAGTTAAAATACTATTTATGGTATACCAAGACCACATTTAATTCATAATTTCTCCAAGGTAAACGGCAGGCTGCTCTTCATGGCCATTGTAGTAAAATTCACAGCTAATTTAAAACAGATTCTACTTGCTTTTCCTCATCTGATCACCAGGCATGCTGCTTTTCCAGTGGTTTTGTAAGTGTACAGAGTAGACCAGTTCAGACATAGAAAAAGTCCTTCACAAGTAGATTCTATTTTTTGCTCCACAGCCCCATTTCAGTCTTTTCGTTGATTAAGGGCTGATTAAGCATTAATCCCATTTGCCAGAAAGCATCAAGGAAATCTGCACAACAGACTCATTTTTCCCAAGTGTGGGCTTTTGCACATTTGCCTTACAAGAGACTTGCCTTTCTAGACCTACGTTTGATCAAAGAAAGTTTCAGTGTAGGTGTTTCTAAAACAGGCTTCCCCTCACAACCCTATGTGTCTTTATTAGGGTGGCATGAGGTCACAATTTGGGCTTCTGTGGAAGTGTTTCAAAGACAACTTTGTCTTGTTGGTGGTTATAGCTACAAAACAGTATTTAACTCTGCCTTGGGAGTGGAGCAAAATAATTTTAATAAAAAATTAGATGGAAATCCATTAGCAACTCATTGAAGATATATTCAGCAAAATAAGATATAAAAACAGTCTGAGCAAGTTAAATGGTTTTATTAGCCTTTGGAAGAGCTTACCACCCTTTCTTTTAATTTAAGTTGGTTTTTTTAAGAGCGAAATAGTTCACATTTCAAAAAAAAGGCAAGACTTTTGCTTTTAGAAAGGATGAAAAGTAGAATTTTAGGATCACTGGAATTTAATGTGTCTTTTAGAAAAAAAAAAATTTAAAAAGTCTATTTTTATCTGATACCATTTAGCCAATTTGAATGAATTTTGTAAGTAGCTTTCTTGGAAGTTGTGGGTTTTTTCCCCGATTTTTTTTCTATTTTAATATTATAGAAACAAAACCCATCCGGTTATCTTTGTAATGTCATTAGGGTTCACTGAATCTAGCTTTTCCTTGAGATTTATCATACTTTCTGTCACTATTTATGAATATGACTACTCAGTTTCTTAGCATTGAGGCAATTTGATAGTAAAATAACAAAAATAGCAAAGTATATGTATTCCATTCTTGGCATAACATAACTTTACATGCTGTGAATACTGTTGAGGCTGAGCATCAAGTAACACCTGAAGAATAGCAATAGTTGCCAAATACTGAAGTGTTTTACATTTCTTTTTGTCACTTTTCGCCCTGGTTTTGGATCTCCTATGAAAAATAAATGTATTAGTTATTCAGTGCAAAAATCTCTGTCAGTTGAATGTGATAGAAAGGAATGCAGGAAAAGTCTAACCCTCCCTGCGTTGTTTTTTTAATCACTATCCCCTTGCTCCCCTTTCTGATGGCACTTATTATTTTATACAATATTTGTTAATTATTGCGCATTGTTTACATTACTGTCATGCCTAGGAACTCTAGTGATGGACTAGGACCGCCACTGTGCTAGGTACTGTACAAAGTCAGAGCATAATGTCTATTCAGATTCCAGAGATCTAGAACCATTGCAAAAGACAAGGAACAGTAATAGAAACAGATGCTTAAGGGATGGAACAAGATAATGAGACATTATAGATCAGCCTGGATACCAGTGGTCTCAGCACTCCAGGATTTAAGCATTACCAAGTTCTGATGGAAAACATACCATAGTACTTCATTGAATTATTACATTTTTAATACAAAATATTTATATTCTGTCACTTTCGTTGACTTAATTTTCTATGTTGTGGCTAACATGCCTTCAAAATAGCATATGTACTTGCATAGTTGGAGCAAAAGCCTATGCAATAAATTAATTTGGGGTCAAATTCTCCTTTCCTTACCCCAGAATATGTTCTAGAGGGAACTTTTCAGAGTAGGGTTTGACACACTGCGAAATTCAGCAAGAACCCTGCTAAGGCCAGCTTAAATAATCATTTCCGTCTTCCCAGCTGTGCGTTTCTATTCCTGTACCATGCCGACACTGTATAGCCAGAAGCATTTGTGCAGCATATTGTGAAATGAATTCAGGGAACTAATGCAGATGCAGAATAACCTACTAAAATACTGTTTATGAAACTGGACTCCAAATAACAGTAACCAGAGTAATAGTAAACCTACCTGGCCCTTATTGAACAGAAGCAGCCTAATTTTTTAGGGTCAGGATTTACCTTAGTGTCACTCACTTGGCAATTCATTCTGAGTTGCCAAGCAATGCAGAATCAGACCATGTCTATATTACGAATGCACTAATGGCAACCATGCCTACATTAGCAAGCAGTGCAGTACAACAGGAAAGGATTTGGAGACACTGAATCCTTTTCTCCAGAGAGCAGAATTTCTAGCTGCTAGGGGATAATTTAGGTCAAAAACCACTATCAGCTTTTCCTTCATCTGTGGCTTGTGGATAAGAAAGTCATGTATAGAATTTGCAGTCCTCAAGCTCTTGATGTACAGTTAAGCACTGTACCGGTAATTAGAATTCTTACGACTCTCAAAGGGCTAAACCAGAAGAGTAAAAGAACTTTATTGTCCTGTGAGATTATATATTCTATACTTGAATAACTAGGATAGATGATCATTGCTATATACAGGCTAAAAGTGTTTATTGCTGGCTTTGCATTTCTTGTGCAATCATATGTAGGTCATTGTAAAACCTAGGGAAAGAAGATAGATGTGAGACTGAAAAAGAGGGCTGAAAATCAGAAAATCTGAATCCTTGTGCTGTCTGTCTGGCCTTGGATAAATAACTTAATCTCTCTCTACCTCACTTTTACATATATGACTAAAGGTAGTATTTTCCTACTGTGCAGAGGTATTACAGCCTATATTGATACATGTGAAATGTTTTAAACTGCTATGGTGAAAGAGCTTACACCCATATTTATATGCAGATAAATGAAAGCAAGCTCTGTATTTTATGGAAATAATAAAAAAAAAAGGATGTAAGACTATACCTTAAGCAAATCAGGGAAGTTCTGTATTGTCATTGGAGTCAGTCAAGTTTTGCATTTGTGAAGGAGAATGCCAGTGAGAAGCCAAGGTGGAATCAGAGCCACATGTAACACTTGGCAATTACTAACATGCTCTTCACTTTGTTGACATTTTAATTATGTTACAACTATATATATATATATTTGAGCAATATATATACTCCATATCTATAATAGCTTTATACCCTAGGTCTATGACTATGTATGTAAGTCAGAGAGCTGTAACACTGACTGATATGTAGCTACGCAGGTGATTCAGCTTTACCAGATGTTTCTGAGAAAAGGTCAAAGCCATTCCTGAACAAAATTTTACAATGTCCTAGAAACTACTTAGAAATAATCAATTACCTTTTCAGGGGAAAAGGCACACAAAGAATTGCAAGGCACCATTTCATTTCTTAAGGCACATAGGGCTGCCATGTACACCATTACACCATATAGCATGTAGGAGGAAATAGATCTATCTCTGAGTAATTACTGAAGGGAAAAATTACAAGCACGTGTTGTTGTTGCAGGATTCTACACTATGTCATCGATCCGGTAGGACCAGGTGGAGATGTGATAACCTTGGAGAAGTAAGTACTGATCTTTGAAAACTAAGAGAGGATGAGTGAGGCTCCAGAAAGCAGGAAAAGTATTTGAGCTTCTAGTTTACCATTGTTTTCCAATGTCTGTGAAATCAATGGGAGGTTATAGCTTTATATATATTGCTGAATCTGTGCCACCATCCTGAGCCTTAAAAAAGGGAAAGAAGGAAGACGGGGAATTTTAGATCAGTCAGACCCTTTTCTTAAATGAAAAAAGAATAGAGAAAAATAATCAAACCATGTACTTTCAAGTACCTGCAAGACAACAAAGTGTTAAGAAACATCACAGTAAATTTAAGATTGAATCAATACCCTTTCTTCTTAGGACAGTCTAGCAGTGTTGAGTGATAGTGTATATCTGCACTTAATATGACCTTTGATCCTGTCTCTTGTGATTTTCCCATAACTATCTAAGGAAATATGGTCCAGTTAGGACACCTCCACAGTCCCAAATAGTTGGGAAGTTTCTCTTGTAGAGTGGTTACTAATGGTTAACTCACGAGTTTAGTACTATCCTGTATCTTGACTGATGGCCCAAGTAATGGAGTAACTTAGTAAATTACCAAGCTAAGAGGGCCTGAAAGCCCACTAGGTATCAGGATTCCATTGTGAGATTATTGTGGGAAGTTGAATAAATCATCTGAAATGAATGAAATGACTGGCAAGAGAAAAATTTCCAAGAGCAATGATCATCTGTATAAATACAAGGTCAGGAACAGCTGGTTAATTGGGAGTTCTGGGGTAATCCTAGATCATAAATTGATCAACCAACCAGTAACAAAAATGTAAAAAAAAATCCAGTTATACTAAAATGAATACACAGGAGCATTATACGTAAGACCTATGCAGTAATCCTTTTACGCTACTATGAGTAAGACCTCAGTGGGAATACTATATTCAGTTTGATACAACCATTTCCAGAATTATCAACTGAAAATGAGCCAAAGGAAATCAGGGGTATTCTGAATTTTAGCAGCTGTCATCTATGATTTGAATAATTAGGATTCTTTAGACTAGTTTCTCTTGGGAAACAGGAAAACAGTCTTGAAATATATAAAAAATGCTGGAGAGAGGACAAGAATAACTGGTTTCTTTGTTCATTGTCACTGAACCATAGAATGGTTGAGGTTGAAAGATACCTGTGGTCCAACCCCTCTGCTCACAGTGGGGTTGGGTAGAGCAGGTTGCCCAGGACCATGCTCAGTGCGGTTTTGAGTACCTCCAAAGATGGTCACTCCACAGCTGCTCTGGGCAACCTGTGCCAGTGTTTGACCACCCTCGCAATGAAAAAGTTTTTACTTAATTTTAAGTGGAATTTCCTGTATTTCAGTTTGTGCCCGTTTCCTCTTGTCCTGTCACTGGATACTGCTGAGAAGAGTCTGGGCGCATCTTCTTTTCTTCCTCCCATCAGGCATTTATACACATTAATAAGATCCCCCCTGAGCCTTTTCTTTTTGAGGCTAAACAATCCCAGGTCTTATCCCAGATAAGACAAGAAGTAGTGAGCATAATTGTAGGAAGAATGAGTTAGACAAACAAAGAATTTGGATAAATAAGCATAGGAATAGACTGCTCACTGAAATTAGCTGGGCAATATCCACCACTAGTGTTTTTTAAGAACAGGTTAGGCAAGACAGGAATGAGGTAATGTGATCTCTTCCTATTCACAACCTATGGTGATTTGTTGCAACCTTATTTTTTTGAATCTTAGTCTCTTTGCCCATCTCCACGTTTCCTTAACCTTCTTTTCATCCATCCCATTCTATCTTTCTTCTCTTGTGCATATATCTATGAAGTAGTAGCAGAAGCTCCTGTCAAGGCATAGCAACACCACAGAACTGCAAATACTTGCTAGCTAACCAGAAATTGCAACATTCATCATACTTAACCCTCTTCACTTGCTGCGCTTCTTCCGGTTGGGTTCTGAGTCTTCAGAATGATGGCCTTAGTGTCATGTCCTATGCTCAGGTCGTGTGAGGTTATTTAATTTAAACCTGCCTCATTATAAATAATGTGCAAATTCAACTTAAGCATCCAGATCCACCTGAGAAATGGTAGGATTTTCAAATTTCAGGCCAATGGATTCTAGAACTTCCTTAAGGCTGTCGATATTTTGTCAGAAAATTTGGGCCATAGTCTCTCAATTTATTCTTCTAATGAAGAAAAAATGCCTCCTTCACAAGAGTTTTGTTTCTTTCTGTGCTGTTTACTGATGCTTTCTTTCTAGGTATCTGTTGTCCAAATATACTTTAAAACTTGAGGGAGGTTTTTTCAATGTTTTCTGGAAAAGCAATGAATAAGCAATGTAAAGGAAAACGTTCACACAGAGAACAAGAAAAAAGAGAGGAAAAACGCTGGCATTTCATTTTTCCTCACTCAGCCATGCTTGCTTCTTTACAAAAGTAGTAGCTCCAAATGTGCAAAAAAAACCCCCAACCCCCCAAAAGGAGAAAACTAACATGAGCAAGTCCCCAAATAACTTTCTTGCTCAGCTAAAAGGGTTTGAAATGAGGTTTCTGAGACCAACTAGCGCATTATGTATGCAGTTGTTCTGTTTGGCTGATTTGATTTGCCTCAAGCCTCAATGTTAATTATAGTCAAAAAGATAAATACAGACTATTTAAATTTGCTAAAAATCTTAAAAATAGATGCTACTACCCTACTTCTAATCAAACACAGCATCCACAGGCAAATGCAATTTAACGCTAACAAAACCAACTGTGGTCACAGATTTGATTCTCAGTTGGAGTATGTCATTTTAAGTAGCCATGTGTCCTTTGGTTTTGTTCAATGTATTTGGATTCAGCTTATGGAAGATAAAATAAAAATTTATGTCCTACCACAGCAGTATAATGCCTATGGGAAAAGGATTCAGGAAGGACTGGGAATCAACACGGCTAGGTTACACTACTGATACTGGAAATAATTTACCATGCCACTTGTAAACTGGACTAATAGGCAGATGACCTATCCCCGTGGAGTATTTTATGACTGGAAAGCACTTTGGAATCATATAATTAAAATACTAGATAAGTACACATCAGAGCATGCAAAGTTCTCTGAGATGGAAATTAGGTGAAAAATAATCCCCGACCATTGTGATAATAGGACGAATTTATGTGGACAATACTCCATTATGCAAAGACCAGTTTTTCCTCTATACTTTACACGTCCCCTTCTTACAGTCCGGTTTGTTCAAGAGAAGGCTGCATCAGCTATCATATCAAAAAGACTGGAGCAACCCTTAGAGTCAGATGGTTGTGACTTCTTGGCAGCCTTTGTTGCTGACGGAAGTCACTTCAAAATAGGATATGCAATCACTCCATCTCAGGGAAAAAGTGGCTTATATGAATTCTGGCCTGGCCTGGCTTTGAGAAATAGCATCCTCAGCAAAAGAAAGGTTTACTGAATAATTGATTGTGATTTTAATGTCTTGCTCTTTTAAAATGACTCTTTCAGAAATCAAAGTGTAGATATACGAATGTTGGTCAGAAGGGACCTCTGAAAATCATTAGTCCAACCTTCCACTTGAAGCAGTACTTTAGTAAAAAGCAGAGCTGAAATTTTGTATTTTGCTAGTCCTCAGAAGCCTCACAGTACAGCTCCCCAGTGCCTTATAAGGAAAAATCACTCTGATACAAAGTACTGGAACTCCTTAACTCCTGCTCATATTTTGTAGTTTTGAGGTTTAAAGGGTTTCAGCCATCTCTTGCTAGCCTACACTCATAAGAACAACAGCTGTACTTAGCTGAAAATTATGTTTATGTGCCATAATGCTGATACAAACATTACCTGCTCTGGCACAGAAGTGCCTACACAGTGACTGTCCCTGTTTCTTGTGCTGGTCTCAGGTGGGACTTTTTCATATCATATTCATATATTCATATAAAATTGCTAAATTAGAACAAGAATCTGTATTTCTTAGTGCCATAGCAGACATGAATAAAATCAAGGAAATTAAGGAGTTTCATTTTTTTCATAGAATTTTTTCTATATTGACAGTAGGTATTGTAAAAAACCCAAAACAGTCAAACCTGGAACTGCTGGTGGATTTCTGCAAAGAAGTGAGCTATGAGCTGCCGTGGCACAAATCGGTTGTGTCACCTTCTCTCGCTCATCATTCCACGCTCAACCCTCTGTGCTTAATTAAAAGTATACTTTAAAGCGACTGCTTTAGAAAGAGACGCCGAGCCCGAAGATTCCCCCATCGCCCCCTGATTTCAAAGGAAGGGATCCGGGAGGTAGCACCGGGTTTTGTCCGACTGCTCCGGCGGGGAAGCCCCGCGGCTGCGGGGAGGGAGGCGGGGCGGCGGCGGCATCCGTGGGTCTCAGTTGCCCTCTGCTGGTCGGTGGGGACCGTTCGCGTTCCGGGTTCGACGTCGAGTTGCTGTTGACGTCATGCGCGGAGCTAGGAAGCGCATCTAACGGCGGCAGTCGGCTGGAATGAACAATTGGGCCGTATTTTCCACTTGCAGTAATGCAACTGCATCAGATGGCCCCGAGAAAGATAATTTTGTCACGGTATAAAATTACACACTCTTTATTGTCTTTAATAATAATTCGGTAATGGCCCATTTTCTTTACGTAACTGTTGGCTGTATGATGAAGGCTATATTACCATTTACTGACATTGTCAGTTTCTTCCACTGGATGGATTTTGCTGTTATCAGAGCACCATGTAGCAAATAAAGTTAGTTAGAACATATTTCTTGGCTCAAGTCCAAGTAACTTCAGTTTTTTAGATTTTAAATTTGAAAGACTCTCAGAGCTTGGTTTTGCCAAGACTTGTCTTCTGCACCGTGACCTGCTTGACTCACACCTGAAACGTCCATATGAACTAATACAAAAATTGCTCTTTTCTTTCTCCGTCATTTACATAAACGTATTCAGATTCTGTTCCAACTTCTGGCAACAAAGGAAGCTTCAGCTATGCAATCCTTGAGACAGAAAATCCACCAAGGAGAACAGGGAAAATCATAAGCACAAAAAGCTCCCTGACTTTCCTGCCCCGTGTGAGAGTGTTACAGGACAGGGTGCATCAGGAGTGATTACACTGATGGATCAGGCTCTGTCAGCAACTACTGGAGACTCATGCAGAGTTCCCACCGGAAAATGTCTGGGCAAAAAGCAAAAATAACACCATGTGACACCAAGAGAATTTCATCATCTAGGTGAAGGAGCTTGGATGGTACAAAATCTGAATCAATAAACTATAAAAATAAATGCTTTAAGCCTCCCTGTAAAAATCTGAGAACAAATATTTTATTTTAATGGAATTAAGACAATAGAGTAATTTGCTTGGAGTGGTGATCGTAAGCAACATGTCACTTTCTAAGCAACCAGAACCAGCATCATCAAGTTTTCTTCTTCCATCACCCTTCTCTGCATGCCACTTACAGATCCTCTGCTAAGCTGGTGTCAGTGAGTCTTCCCAAGCAGTGTGTCCTGAAGCTAACAAACCACAAGCATAAAAGGGGCAGTTTGTACCTCTCCGCTGTTGCCCCAGCTGAGCCAGGTGTCTGAAAAATGCCTCTGTAAGTTATGCACTAGTGCATTTTTCAAGAACTGACAAAACCAAGAAAGCATAACTTTTAGGGTAAAGAAATAAAATACTGGTTTATCAGAAAAAAGCACAATACACATTCACAGATAATAAAGATGTGGCTAAATTCCACATTCCTCATTCAATAAAAGCACAAATTCAAGTGAATGAGTAAAGGCTGTGAACTTTTTCTGGATGAACATTTATATAGGGCCTGATTCTGTAACGCATTGATTCATTCCCTCCTACTGAAAAGCCGAGCCTACCATATAAATGCTAATCTGTCAAATAATCTCAAAAGTAGGTGCTACTGAGAATAAGGTATTTGAAACTACACCCATCCTTTCCCTCAGTTGCGTTGTGCTCAGTTTCAAGCCTGCAGGAATTTAAGAACTGCTGCTAATGTTCGGTCTGGAAGTGCTGCTGGAAAAATTCAAGGCTTGTTCTGCCTGCGTCTGCAGGCTTGTATTTCTTTTGAGGCAGGTAGAAATCGATGGATTAGGATTGTTGGCAGAGTTAAACTTTGGAGTGAGGCTTAGAGTTGTGGTTATAGAATCATAGAATTGTTCTGGTTGGAAGAGACCTCCAAGATCATCGGGTCCAACCATTAACCTAGCATTATCAAGTCCCCCACTAAATCATATCCCTTAGGGCGTCATCTAAACGTCTTTTGAATACCTCCAGGGATGGTGACTCCATTATGGAATGAAGAGGTGCAGAAATGAGCCAATGGCTTGCTTTTTGGTTTATAAACTGTAAACCAAACTCTAAACCCTCTGCTAGGGGATTACTGTCTTTGTGTAGATCCCAGACTGGAAATGGTTATTGGTTTTATGTGAAGCTTGAGAGTGTCATGTGCAAGGAGGATTCTACAAAACCTAGTTTGGAAGCCAAATCTGAAACTATCCTGGCTTTTAAAATGCTGGATGTGTCGATGTTGTTTGTTATAACTAGAACTGCAGGAACCCAAGGCCTCCAACACCCTGCAAACCTGCATCAACCTGACACCTTTTATAAGCTTTAAAAAAAATCATAGGAATGTAGGCATCTACTAGAGCCTGCCACCACAGCATGTAAGCATCCTGCCAACATGTTTACTCACTGCTGTAATGAACACATGCAAGATTAGAAAGTTTGTTTAACTATTACTGGTAACCATTTTCCATTGCAGTCCTTTCAGCCGTTTTACAAATACTGTGGGAGGAAGTTCTGCCTTCGGGCTCATACTCTTGGAACATGTAATGGTGGTGCAGGAAGACTTAGCAGTGCTGAGCTGTAGCCCCGGGGAGCTCCTCACGCGAGTGCACTGTAGGTCACTATGAGAGTAACATACAGGAACGATAAGTGACATAAGCAACGTCAAGGGAAGTAAGAGTCGCAGCCTATCCTGGTTCTCTTGCCAAACGACGTCATGTAACATGCTTTATATTATGTTTGCCTGTGCTATGGCACAACTACATTACAATTGCAAGCACCAAAATAGGAATGTGGACATAAGTGAGTTGGTACGGTCACACTGTACATCAGAGGCAGAGGAGGAACTAGAATTTAGTGACGCAGAGAGCCAGTTTCTCAGCTCTATCAAATACGTATCCTGTAATTTCATAGCAATATAGTGTTTCTTAGTGTAGTCAAGCATAAAGTATTTAAGGCAGGGATTCTCTATGCATGTAATTGTATGTTATGTAACAAGAATGATGTGTCTAATTGTTACTGTAAAAGAAAAGTATAATAATAATGATTGCTCTGATTTCTGCCTTCCCTAGTAGTACATATTTTCCTTGAAGTAATCAGGGACTTGTTGCTAGGTAGTTAATATTTAAGGTACCTTAAATATTTTAATGTCTATGCCTGCTGTTTCTAGGCAGCAATATTTGTTTGTGATGATAGTGTTATACAACCCTTTCTACCTTATATCCTTTATTCAGTGTAATCCAATATATCCATAGTTAAATTTCAGTCCTGATACTTTTTTTTCAGAGTAGCATATTGAAGTACCTGCTATTAAGAATGATAAAATATCTCTGATGTAGAAGATTTATTCTTTGCCGGGATGCACTGCTAGCATTTTTTTCTTTCTTTGTACAATCTTCAAAACTGAATAAAATACTTAAATAAGGCCATTTAAGTTGGTAGAGCTTCTGTGCGCTTTCAGCACCTATTGCAGATGCTTACATGTTTCAAAAGTACAAAATTCCAAAGTTTTAAAGTAAATCATATGATTTCAGTATTTTGGGTGGAGAGAAGTCCAATTTGGATTGAATTACAGTTACCTTCATCTTTGTCCTCATGCTTCCAGGTATGTTCCGTCTTAGTTCGCCAAATGGTGAAAAGCAATAAATCAGGGCTTCAAGTAATCCATGTAGATTATTTTGCAAATCTAATCTGTTCACTGTCAGGTGCTGCAGAAATACAGTAAAGCCCGGCAAAGTTCCATACCCCTTTGTTGCTAAATTCAGTGTGTTTCTTTTACTGTTTTAAAACTAAGATAACCCCCCAATTTTTTTCATTAATTTTATATTTGTGAAGGCAGCTGAACAGCCCTGCAGACAGATCCTCTATCCACTGAATAGATATAATAGAAGTAGTAACACTTCAAAGTTTGTTACATTTTCTTGCCTGATCACCTCATTCTAGAAAAGGTACCATTTCTCATTAGGAGAAGCTACTTACTTTCACGTCTGTTCAGTCTCCAGCCTTTTTACCGAGACTTCCAACAATGTTATCAATAACAGTGATTTCTGTATTTGTTGTGGAACACACCACAGAATACTGCACAGTCCTTATAAAGATGTCAAATGTAAAGGACCAGAGATGAAGAACTCCATATTCCATGTTTAATTCTGAAACATGAAGTGTGTCATTACAGATTGGTGCCCTTCGGAATTCTTTTCTGAAATAAGCATGGCAAATGCACTTTTCCTTTTATAATCTGAAATTTAACGTGAGATCCTCTACTTCTGCTTGCCCTGCAGTTTGCTGGTGCAGGGGCATATGGATACCAAAGGCTGGACCTGTTCCTTCTTTCATGCAGATTCCCACCTTCTGGAGACAGCAGTGAAAATTCTGGTAGGCAACAGCTGAACTAGCCTCTAATTTTTACCCTCTTTATTTTCTTGAAGTTGCTTATTTATAAATTCTAGAAAGGTATTTGACTGAGAATTGGTACGTTCCACTGCTTTGTAACCAGCTTCTTGCCCATCTTAAAATAACTCTTGCTTTGGATTACACTGGCTGGCATACAATTACATTTGTATCTAGTATTACAAAGAGTGGACAGACCGTTCACATTCACTTACTGGTTCACGGGAGTGTAGACTTATACCATATACAATACTATGAATGCATTGTTTGTGTAGAGCTAGGAAATCCAGATTATCCAGTATAAAAGGCTCGCTCTTTGTGCAGCAAGGCTAATGTATCTTAGTGTCATCCATTTACCTTCAAGCAAATGCTTTATCTTAAGAGAAAAATAGTTTAAACAGACTAGTTCATTTGGATCTCCTGTACTGTTACGAGATACTCCTACTCACGTAAATAGAAGGTGAAAGAGACAATAAGATCATTGTATCTATTGCTAAAATTATTGTGTTCGTAGTTCATTACTGACAATATTATATATCCAGAGAAATTTGAATTTTGAGTCTTAATATTTATGTTAAGGCTCCAGGAAATCGTATCTTATATGGTTAACTTACAGCTTCAATCTGTGTTCTACAGCCAGCACTACTGAGCTCACATTAGCTGTTTCTAAAGGCCTCCTTTACCCAAGTGGCCCAAAAGGGCTGGATTTGTTTCTGTCAGAAAAACTATGTTATTGATCTATATTAGCTTTTGCAACAAAACCAAAGACTGATCCAATATTAAATGTTTACAGCTAATGATTTAGATTTTAGTTTTGTAAGAAAGACACCTGCATTTCATTACTTGGACACAACAGGACCAAAGCACAGAAGTTACTGCCCATAACTAGTTCTTTAGTCTAAGCCCATTTTGCCCTCATGTTTGTGTACATCTTATTTCAGTTCATGATGCAATTACTTTTATTTGATTACTTGCATATTTAAAAAGATCGATACATACATATCTAAGGAGGGAGATTGAAAACCTAGCAAATTAAAATCTTCTCATAAGCATACCTTGATTAACCTTTGTCTTCTTCAGCAGCTATATACCAGCCACTATAAGCTTTTTTTTTATTATTTCAATTGTAATTTTTAAAAGTAAAAGGTGCCATGTGATATCCTCACTGAGGGTACTGATACTGAGACTAGGGCTTTCCTAGGCTGGCTTACATTGCTACTGGAGTGCAGGGGAATGACCTGCCCCTACGAACTGCGCTGCGCTGCTTTCCTGCCTTCTGGGTGGAGTTTCACTTGTACTCCCTTTGCTTCCCCAACTTGTCTCCAAACACAGCTGAGCTAACATGAAGTTGGAAGTAAAACACATCCCAGATAAAGGGCTTGTACCTCCTACCGGAGCAAGGGAGGAATAGGACACCAGAGTGCCACAGGTCTGTCTTAGCATGCTCTTGGGAGCAACGTAGCTATCTGCTGCCCCTTCCTCAGGGGGTATGATTCGGCCATGTGTAAATAGTCAAAATGCTATATTTATAGGAAACACAATGCCTTGCTGCTGTGATAGTTTAAATATAGAGAACAGGCCACTACTGGCATTTAAAATATCACTAGCTGGACAAGATAGTGCAATCAGAAAATAGCCTAAGCTTTTACTGTGATTCTGTGTACAGGCTTTTCATATTCCTCTTCCTACTTTTATATGAGTTGAAACAGTGTCTTTCACTGACGTGGGGATTATTTGCTTCTTGACTAAATTAAATGCTTGACATTTACTCAAAATGAGTAACAGGCAGCTTTATTTTTTTCTTAATGAAGATCTTTGGGGTATTTTCATTTTTTTTAAATGGCTACTGCAAATGCAGTGTGTATAGCTGAACACCTTGTATTCCACAGCACATTTACCGCTTGTTGTACATGGCTGTATTTGAAAAGTAACGCGATGTAATTCTTATCACTAGTATTAAAACTCTAATTACTTTCTACCTGAGTTTCAAAGCCAAGTTTCCACAGTTAGTTACCCAGGGTTAAGCCGCAGACCAGCTAGTACCATACTGCAGAAATGCCAGTTAACAAAGAATCTTTTTCCTCTCCTCTGCAAGCTACCCACATCATTGGTACCAATGCAAGGAAGCAAGTGGGCTCTGCAAAGAGTAGGTCAGAAGCTTAGAGGGAATGGGTGGGAACTTTTGTCTTCTTTCTCCTTCACTACTCCCTCCTCCCAGCCCATATGCAGAATTTGTAGCTATGCTGATGTGTCAAGACATATATGCTGGACGGTGTATAGTTTACTCTTGAGCAACAGAGGAAACAAAGAGAGACTATGACTCAGAGCAACAGTCTTCCAGCTAGGCAGCTCCAGGGCAGCCAAATGTACTTTCCCTTATTAGGCCAGATCATGAAACCTTGCTTCATTTTGAGTGGTACCTAATTCTGCAATAGTATCGCTGACTTTAATAATCGACTTTTAAAATACCACTTAGCAGAGTGTAACTCTATCTCTAGCTTTGTTTCTTTAAAAAAAAAAGTTGTAATTAAATTTGACTCCACCTACTCCAACCAACATTGAATAGTATAACATGAATCAGGCTCCATTAGCAGCAGATGACATGTTTTAAAAGGATAGCACCTGTTTAACTTCCTGCAAATGGTATGTTTTTATGACTGTAATCTGAATTTCCACATTGCCATCTCAGATAATGAGGTGGGTTTGATCTGAATTACTTTAGTGGGCTACGAGAAACCAGAAAGAGATAGGGCCTCATGTCTCCCACAGACCTTGCTTATAGCTTAATTGTAAGAACCCATAGCTGATTTTCCTCGATTTAAGTATTTTTGTTACATGATGTCAGAGACCTGTGTCCTCAACTGAAATGTAATCCTGCAGGAGGAATGTGTCACTGAAGTGAGTTCATACAAGAATTATGCAGGCGGATGAACTTTCACACCTCTTCTGCTAGAATGCCTACAATGCTGCTCCAAAAGCTAGAGTAGCCAAATGGTTACAAGACATTGTGTATTCTTACATGCTGTTGTTGACTATCAAAATGAAACTAAAAGAAGCATCAGTCTTCTACCTACAACTAAGTAGACAGTTTACAGTCCAATTGTTATTTCAAAACACCTTGTTGCATTACAATTTACATGCTATATTGTTATTTTAAAATAGTGACAGTTCTAGATGACCACTCTCAACCTGCCTCTTAAAACCAGGTTTTCAGATGGGTTTAAACTTAATTTCCAATCTAATCTCATGATTCAGAGTGCAATTCAATAAGCAATCAATTGCCTTGAACAGCTATATTAAAGTTTTCCTCATATGCTGTAAACATATGCTATCAGGTAAAAAAGATTTGTTCATTTTACAAATGTAAGTCAAAGGTAACTTCTGGCGTTTGGTTAGGACTCCTTCCTCCCTTGCACTCGTTCTGCACTGGTCTGACTCTGCAGCTTTCATTTTACATGGATGGAGCTGAAGTATGTTTTATGTCCCTTGCTTAAGTGTAAGTTGCTAACCACTTGGAACAACCATGAAGTATTGCTTAAACTGCTCACAAAATGAGAGGACTACCTCTTAATCATATTGGCTCTATGAACACAAAGTGTGTTTGGCTGGAAATTCAGAAGTAGCTGTTAATAAAAGACTAATGACTTTGCAGAACAAGTTAAGATGCTGTAAAGTAAATTTCTGCAAGACAACAGCAGTAGATATGGATTTCGTAATGTTATAAACATTTCTGTTAAATGGTGACTCCCAGGGAAGGGGCGGGGGGGGAGAAAAAGGAAATGTTAAACCAAATTCTTTCCTTGATCCACATATGTGATACAGCAACAACATTAAAAAGGAGCAAGTGAATGGAGAAAGGCACATTTTGGCCTTGATGAGAAAGGAGCTGTCAGACTTCAACTACAATGGTGTACTGAAAGAAATCTCTATGTTTAAAAGAGTGTATTTGAAACCGATTACTGCCCTTGCATTTCCAGCACATAAAATCACAAGACTAAATTAGGCTTCTATATTATTTTATTTCCCTCTTAAAATATAGCATTGAAGTCCTGCACACATATAAATATCCCTACAATTTCTTACACACTTTCTATCCATCATTACTTAAAGTGCCCAACTGTGAACATTAAAAATAAAAACATTACTGTTAAGAGTGGCTACACTTATAGAAGGACTGGTATTCTGACAATGCAGGCCACTGATTTTACAAAAATCACCTGCAAAAGAATACACCCTAAACAACACGCATCAATGTTAACCCTGAAGTAGTTGGTTTGGGTTTTTTTGCCCACTTGGCTGATCTAAAAGTGATTAATGTACAGGGTTTATTTTTGAAACATGTCTTTTACATAGTGTAAGAATAAAGGATAAATGCATTACTTTCTTTCTAACTCCCTCCTTCCCCCACAAAGTGTTTACTGTGTCCCAAGCTGCTATGTTGATTAAAAACCTGTTGAAAAGAGCTCTGGAAATGCATGCAACTTAAAATTCACTTAAACACACTTTAAGTTATAAAGTCTGAGAGATTTTAATTTCAGCACAGGGCTACGGTTCAGTTGGATTATTAGATGTGTTTGTTGTGGTGGCGAGATTGGTAAACACTTCTTCCTTAGTTTCAGGCTGATGTCTTTCCATTTTGGTTTCCTCTTTAGCATCTTTATTACTGATATCTCCCTTGCTCTTGACTACCACAGGTTCAATCTCCATGATTTCCTGTGGTGGCTTAGGCTCTGGCAAATTTGGCTGAAGTCCATCAACTTGAACTGGTTCTGGGACATCTTCTGCTTTCTGTTCAAGTCTTTCCAAAATGTTCTGGACCTTCCTTACACCATCTCTCCTGGCCTGGCGCACATCCGCACGACCCTCAGGGTCCACTGAGTCTAGGGCTAGCAACTCTTTGGTCAAATACTCTTCAATCATCAAGTATTTTTTGTCAGTTTTCTTGCCTTCAAAGGAGTCGACTGCCTGCTCAAGCATTTGTACTTTCTCCAGAATTGCCTCCACTTTCAAAACACCAGGATGCTTCTGAGGTTCTCCCGTTTCCATTGTCTTCGGTGTTGCCATTTCTTCAGGAGGAGGCCTTTCCTGTGGGGGAACAATCTTAGCTGGGCAGGGAACCTTTTTATCAGCTTTCTCTGCCATGACTGGAGGCTTCTGGGGTGGTAGTTTAGGATCCGGTTCTTGGTGGGTGACCTGAATTGGGATATATGGTGACGGCGCCTCAGTTTCAGGTGGTGGGACTGCCTTGTTTTCAGGTTTGATTTCAGGCAGTGGGGATGGTCTTGGTGGCTCTTGAGGTGGGACTTGTTGCTGAGAAACCTGGTGAGCAAGGCAAGTTTGTGTTGAGACACAATGAACAATGTTCCTTATTTCCTTCTGAAGAACAAGTAACCTAACATCCAATTTTCTGTACTTCTAGAAATGCAATTTTCACACACGCCAGATGATTAATCTTTCCTGTGCATTGCTGAATTTTACTGTTTTAAAATTAAAAAAAGCACTGTGCTGAAGAGTTCAGTTATTGTTTTCAAGGTATTGCAGGTTACAAGCACCAATCAACTCTCAAAGACACTAAACTTCAACCCGCCAAATCCTGCCCATGCTCACTAAAATCAGTCCTACAAGCAGTTTTATAAGATAGGACCTTAGAGCAAAGCCCTCACCTGACTTAAGGCAGCAAGATTTGTTGCAGCTGACTGCAGCACAGTCAAGATTTCATCCTCACTGTGTCACTAACTGAGAGCTGCCGTTTCTTGAAAAGCTACCTACTTTGCCGAGTTTTAATCACATTTTGGGCTATTGTCATCCCGTTCCTGTTTTCAGGACACTCCTTTTTTTGCTAGCGCTTATTTTTACTGATTTTATCTTTAGAGTATTTACAGGCAGAGGTTACTATGTCAATCTTATTACACTGTAGCGATTAGAGACAATCCCTGGGATTACTATAGATCTAAGTGTCATTAAATCAGAAATCTCTTGAAATTGAGATTAGTTTTGAAATCTTAGCAGAAAACTGTAATTTGCGAGATCTGCATTTTCCTTCCCCTGCCACCCCCTTCACTTATTCGTGCACATATACAGTTATTTTGGAAAGGTACTAGATCCAGCTCTCATGGATTTAGAAGGCCAATGTAAAATACCTACATTTATATTTAAACCAAGTAAGTAAATGGCCTGCACTGACAATCTGTTACTGCTTTACCCATTAAATGTAAAATTTGATTAGGGAGCTCAAATTCTCACCCATAAAAATAAGTAAGCATTATAACCTAGAACATGCCATTAAATCTGAAGTCTTCATTGTTTTGTCCTAGTACCTGGGTTTTCAAAAATATTAACCTAATTCTGCTCCTGTCATTTTCAATGTGAAATCTCTCCAGAGAACAAATCAAGGCTGATTTTATACATATGCCCTTCCACACACAGTTGTCAAATTCCCAGGAGTTTTTAACTGTAGTTTTAGTAAGAATTTTAACATGGAAAAAACGTTCAATGAGCAACATGTTCTATGAGCAAGAGGATGCTTCATGTAGGAAGAATAAAAAACTCTAAGATTAGATTTTGCTGATCCTCTTTCTTCATAACTAAAATTACTTTGTGCATCTGATGCTATCCTAAATGATTCTGAGACATCAATGAGGTGTATTTACATAGATGCCACAAATCCCGTGGACCTGATTTTCTTCTCACAAACATAATGCAACATCAGTGACCTCAGTGTAATTACACCAAATTATACTCTGACGAGAGGAAAATCAAATCATGTGTTAAATCATATTTTAGCGAGCCAAAGACTCCGCAAATCCTGATAGGTGGAAAGGCAGCTTGCTGCTAATATTATCTCAGTGTCTCCTAGTTTGTTTAAATCCAGAAATGGTGACTGCTTTACGTGCTTTCATGTACCTGTTAGTACAAGCTAATTTTGCAGCTCTAGCCACACTGAACAAAATACCTGGCAGGTAATTCCCTTCCCCGTTCTACGTACCTGGGGTCTGTCTACAACCGTCTGCACTCTGATGGGAGCTGGGGGCTGTATCTGGGTGGTAACTCTGGCCGGTGAACTTTCACGGCTCGATGAACCCCTCTGAGACACTCTGAATGGAGACTGCGCTCGCGTTGTCTTAGGCTCCCTCTCATCTGGTTGAATTTTGTGAAACACTGGTTGGTGGGCTTGGTATTCGCTCTGCTGGGCAGGGTAGTGTGTCTTCTGTGCCTGATGGTAGACTTGCGTTGGTTGCCGTTGGATATTTTCATGGATCACAGGAATTGGAATATAACCGCGAGGAAGCTGATGGCTTCCGGCATTGGGTCTGCCAGAGGACTGAGGGGAAACCGTTGGAGAATCAGAAGCTCCAGGAGATTGAGGCTGCCATGAAAACAAAATCCATTATTAAATTTTAACTGGTTTTGTGCTCACAGTACTTTTCATTTCCAAAGAGAAGAGAAGGAGATGGTCATAGAAACTAAATTCGTGTTTCCGGCACGCAAGGGATCCACTTCCTTATTTTTTTTGGCCAAGGGCCTCACTAGACAAACCACAGAAGTTGTGAGAGAGCATCATTATAACAAGTAGAAACCTGAGCTACAGCATTCCCAGCCCTCAAATGAGCAGGGAGTGGATGCTCAGTCAGAATGTTTGCTGCTTTTGCATGGCTGTTCCTGTCTAAACCTGTTAAATTTGAGGTAAACTAAAGTTAAGCAAACAAATCATACGCTGAAGAGAAAAACAAACCCCTAACAGAGGCACACAACATTTAGACTTCTGGTCCTGGTCACACTAACAGACTGTTTGGGTTTGTTGTTTTTTTTTTTTTTTAAAGCATGTAATTAATTCAGTAGCAGGCTATGGCAATGCACATACAGCTAATGCTCCCTTTTCCCTGCCTAAGACCTTCCAACACCTTAGCCCGTGGCACCAGCAGCGAGAGCTGCACTAGCTCAGAACTGCTGTTAGCAGAAGTGAGCACTGGGCTTGCTGCAGAATCCAGTTCCCAGCCTTGGGGTCTGCAGTTTGGGGAAAGGCAGTTTGTTTGCTCCCAGCTCCCTCCCACCTCCTGCTATGCCAATCCATCACCTCACCTACTTTGCACCGGCTCCAGTAGCTGTCAGGCTATTCTCTGACCAGTTTCACTCACTAAGTAACAGGAAAAAAATGATTTCCTGATGGGTTTGTTACACAGCTCAGTGAAAGGCCAGGTCAGACTGGAGCTGACAGAGAAGACAGCAGGACAAGACAGACAGAAGACAAGAGAAGGGCAGGCAAGGCAGGAGAGGAAGGGGAACAAGACCCTTCTTTTGGTGCTGGTGAACTGCTCAGCTGCCCATGAAACAGCAACCTTAAATAAACAAAAAAATAAATGCTGGTTGGTGTTACGGTATCCATCACTGCCACTACTGGTGGCCTTGTTCACGTGGGGTTTAAAGGCACAGTCACAGGCTCTGGTCAGTCACTGCGCTGCCTAAGTTTGTAACAGCAAGTTCTGAGGTCCTCAGTAGTTAGAGGACTTCAGTAAGAGGCACAGAAGACGTGTTCCTGAAGCCACTCTGAGTACAAGACAAAGCTGTACAGTGTTGGGAGAAGGAAAAGCTGAGCCTCTTCTCCTGGAGCTGCATGGACAAGGCATTGTTAGTCAAGACAGCTGAGAAACCTGCTAACAGAATTTGAATTACATTGTTCAGACTCCAAAGGGGTTTCAGAGAAAAAGCCACCACTGCTGAATTACAGACCTGATGATATATTTTCAGCTTGGTGAAGGCTGAATTTCCTGCTCATCTTACTTTGAATAAAAATGAAGTTGGTATTTCCATATATTACAAGAATACCAATTCTGCTAATTCTTGAGAGAACAGGCAAACCAAAATCCCACCTTCTGAAACACAAAGCAACCAGGGTGACTTGTTTTTTGAAGAAGAAGCAGCTGTTCATAGTTTGAAAGTATTTTAACATGCCACTGAATGACAAAAATACTTTACAATTCACTTTTAAAGCTGTATATATGTAAATCTATACACTTAATACAACTGAAGTATTAAATTGAAAAGCAAAGATCACAGCAGTACAACTTCTAAAGTGGCCTGGGTTATTAGCTAACTGGCCACTTTATTTTTTTCTCTCCCACTGCGTTCACTTCAGCTTCTGAGTCATAGTGCAGAACACAGAGACTTGCCTGTATCCTCCGCTTGCAGGGGAACTGGTATAAACCCTAAAACAGTTCTCCCCTGCTGCAGGACCTGCATGGCTTGGAGGGAGGTTCCCTTTTTGTAGAAGCCACTTACATCCATTTGTTTCTGCAGGATCATTCCAGAATGAAAGCGGGTGATGCTAGGAAAACATTACATATTTATGCTGCCATGACTGTGCACTTTTGCATTTTAATACTTTGGAAGTATTGGGAAAATGTAATCCTGTGGCAAGTTTGGCTTTCTGAAGGATAAACTACCCGTGTGACATTCAGGTCATAAATGCTGCAAAGACCAGTGCAAACACACCCCAGCAATACTGACAAGTTACCTCAGGTCCGTGTGTGGCCGGCGCTTGGGCTGCTGCAGCTGCCGTTGTCTGTCCACATTGTTTATCTGTCTGAGAAGCCTCCGTCGGTCCCCTTGGAGGGGACTCAGGGCCGGCATAGGCCCCCCTTAGAGGTGGCTGCGCCTGCAGCGTGGTAGGCACAGCTTCTGTCTTGTATCGCTGCACTCCAGGCTGCGGAGCAGAAAAGCACGGATGCTGCTGTCTGCCATCAATGCCCTCATGGATGACGGGAATAGGGATATAGCCAGCCCGGAGCTTGGGGTATCCCATGTTTCCTTCTCTTGCTGGTGGCTGCTTGGGGCTATCGCGAGATGGACCATTTGCTGATGACTGGCCTTCCTAGAAGTTAAAAACATCACATAGTACTTGCTGGTAGCTCAGCTCAATACACCTGATAAGAAAAAGCTGCTCTAAAGGTCTGTCCTAAAAGCAGCATCAGCTCGTGTATGAGAAGTTCAGACCCTCTTGGGTCCATGCAGGGCAGCTAACAGCAGGTGCTAACACTCCAGATCTGCAGGCAAGAGAAGAAAGGAAGCTAAATGATCTGCTTATGTATGAGGCCTTCACCCTCACTTCTCATAAATACCAACTTAGACTTTGAAATACCTGCCTAATTACAACAAGATTTCTTATTTATCATGCATTACTTGCGTTCAGCTACCAGCCCACCCCCTTCAGATGGAGCTCCTCCAATTCAAACAAGTGCCCATGGGACCGGAGGCATTTCCTTAGCACCTCTCAGAACCCACCCCGCGCTATAGATAGCATCTGAAAAGATACTTTCAAGGAAGCCTAATCCCATCAGAAGCGCAATGTTTTTTGGTATTGTTCTTCCCACTGGCTATCTAAAGAGTTACTGATGCTGCATACTGCTGAATATATTAATTTTCAGCTAGGGGAGGATCCAGTTCAGTAAATATTGAGGGAGAGGGGAGGGGAAGACAGGATAGCATAACAAAGAGGAAAACGCTGAAAAGCAAGATAAAATAAATCCCTGCGCTGCCTGAGTACTCTCACTGGACAATGTCAAAGCTCTGGCAAGGGTGGAAGTGGTTTGTACTAAGAGCCCTCCCAAGTCCTCTAGTAAGTTCTTCCTGCATCGGTCATTCTATTTTGAGGCTCCGCGAGGGCCAAGTTCCAGATGTATCTCTAAGTCAGATCATATAACAAGCACCTCTGTCATTCAGAGGGTAATGTCATTATTCAGTAAGAGGAGAATTTAATAAGGGGACATATGGTGCAAGTGTTGGAAACCCTATTTTTAAAGAGGTGTTTAAGCTGCAAAAATATTTAATGTCGCTTCTGTACACATTAATATACTAATTCATTAAGAATTAACTATTTTACCAACCAGATTTTGAGTGTTCTTCATATATGACAGTATCCCTTTGAAAAATAATTTCTGATAATTCCTGTAAGCAATGAAACTGCAGAGAATAAAGGCTTTTATTTAGGTAAGCTAATAAAATAAAGATAATGAGTACTGGAAGGAACAAGTTCAAAGTCAGAGCCCTGACGCTGCATTTCCTTTTACTCATAAAAAAACCCTCCACAAAGGAAAAATTCTGAAAGAAGCATAGAGGAGAGCCAGGCCTAGAAAGTTCGCACAGAGAAGTAATTTGAAGTTGGCTTTTCCAGTTGCAGAACAAGGATGATCTCATGCCAAGGTCCGCACCAGGATCCACTGCCGACAGATGAGTCATTTTAAATTCACCCTACTGGGAAACCACATTCCTCTGCTCAACGCAGGCTGTCCAGGGGCTTCAGGACCCCGAGGACCAACAAGCATTTGCCAGTTCACCTTCTACCAGCATAACCCCAAATCTGCAGCACTCCCGGCAGCCATCTCTCCCGGGATCTGGAGGGACACACAGTTACGCCAGCAAACTGTGTTTGCCAGAAAATAAATTTGAGGTGCGCTCAGCTAGCAACAATGCGAGGCCACGTCAGAGCCAAATGTCTGACGGGCGAGCGGAGCCGAGCAGGCTGCCGAGCAGGGAGGGAAACTGATGATTCGACAGTCGGAAGAAGCACCTTGCCGCTCCGCACTGACTCCATGCATTCTGCGCCCGGCGTGCACCAGCTGCTCCGCACAGTCTCCCTGACGGAGGGAGCAGGCGGCAGCGGGTGTAACCCGAGAGTTCACAGCCAGCCACCCCACCTACAGGCACGGCTCCCACGGCTATAAAAAGGAGATTCACTCACTTCCAGCGTTGTCAGACTCCCTGCGGGAAGGGTCGGTGCTGGGAAGGGTTTAGGAGCTGGGTGGGCCAGCAGCACCCACAGATGCCCTGACACGAGAAGGCTCTCTGCCACAGGCGCTCCACTCCAGCTGGGTGTACAACAAATCTGCCCCAAGGGATTAGTTGCCAGCTCCTGGCATTGCTCTTGGCATTTTAGGGGTCTGCAATATTTTGAACTGCACCACTTGGGGATAAAGCCCTTCAATCTTCTGGAGTAATCCACAACGATAAATCCTTGCCAAGGCTTCAACATGGACAATGTCCCACTCCCCCCACCCTCCTAAGAGTCTGACCATGGGCTTCTCCTCCCTTGTCTTCATTTTCAGACCCTTGAGGCTGCCCTTGTTTTGAACCATCTTAGCAACCTGAGAAATCTGCCTCTGCAACTTAAGCCCTGGTAAGAAATACAAAAGAAGCAGCCCAAAACCAAAGGAAAATCAGGTTGGACTGCTTTTTCCAAACAATTCGGTTGATATCTGAAGTGAAACTTTTGGCAAGTTTAATGCTTTTTTTAATGGAAACACTGCCCCCTCTTTAAGAGCCACAGCATAAACTATACTGTCATAATTTGTCATTTATCATTACAGCTTCAGAAAACCTATGTTGCTCCTGTGGAAAGTTAGCATTTCAAGTTGGACCTTTGCTCCAGGCTTCCCCCCCCCCCCCCCCCCCCGCCCCGTAGTCAGGTCTGCTAACCACAGAGGACTTTGTCTGTCTGCCTCTTAACAGTGCAGTCATATCGGAGCAGTCCTCAGTAAAGGAACAAATGCAGCATCCCTTTTTCTTCCACTGTCAGTAGCTCTGAGGCACAGAGATCAGATTCAGGAAAGGTGTTCTTATCACAACTGCTCTTCCTGATCCACATTGTTCTCTTCAACACTTAATTAATATTTAACTCTATAAGCAGTTTCTTATGTTAGCCAGTTTGTATCACCACATCCTCAGCATTCCTCCTTCTTTCCTGTTCCCTTTCTTCTCACCGTTTCATATGTCCACGAACATGCACAATCCATGTACTTTGAAAGATGCTGCACTGAGGAACAACACCGCAGCACCATGACCAGACTAGAGGCCTTGGGTTCAGGTAGATGGCTGCAAGTGGTTTGGGTTCGGTTTTAGTGAGAATCCACCACAACAGCGAGCGCACGCGGATCTCAATACCCCCATAGCCAGGCTTTTGGCCAAAGCAGTTGTCTGTTTTGTGCAAGGAAGCCTGCATTTCCAGCCTGGACAAACAGGTTCTGGAAGACTTCAGGAGCAGCTCAGGTGTGCCTGGGGACAGTGTGGCAAGGGGGGAGGAATGGAATTGAGCTCTGAAAAACTCTCATTGTAACGCTACAGAGAAGAGATTCATGGGTTCCCTCTGAACACTTTAATTCCTAAATTTCACAGGATAGCCAGTGTCCTGGTTTCAGCCAGGAGACCAAAAATGTCCATTTCTTGGTTTTATTTGCCTTCTATCAAATACAGTTCTTGCTTGTTATATTAACAAACACATTATCTTAAAAAGCCCAGAGCTCACATTTAACACAAATCTGCACAAAGAGATATGACCAATAAATGAATGACAAGCCTTAGTCCATCACCCTTCCCAGTTTAAGTATAAAAAACAGGAACCCAACTCAGATTGGCTAAATTTCTCCTGCCCTCATCCAAGGAAACAAGAAGTTCTTTGACAATACAATTGAGAGTAATTATAAGCAACAGAATATCGATGAATTTTCCCAGAAGTAGCAGGACTGACAATCAGCACTGCAGGAATCCTGGCTGTGATCACATGCTTATTTTACATTTAAGAGACAGAATCCCCAAAAGGAGGGAGCACAAAAATGCAAAAAACTCCCTCAAGCAGCTCAGAAATTTTGGCAACAGTCCTGTTGTCTGAAACAGGTAGCGTGTTTCAGACAACAGTCCAGGTAGCCTGGACCAAAGTCCAGGTAGCCTGAAACACCACCAGAAACTCAGACTCAATCCACCGCTTCCGGAGGTGCTGAGCAAGTGTAAAGGAGCCGGTCAAACGAGAGAAAAAAGCATCGTTGTGTTTTAAACAAGCTGTAAGTGGGACAGCTGAGCCGTGCTGGGACATCTGCTCAGGAGGAATGACAGCACTCCCACCTCTCGGGACGAGGATACGCGTTTCTGTTGTGAGGCCATCACCATGATAAATAAAGGTGCAGCCAGCACAAGTTGTGCAACTGGAAAAAACACTTCATACCCCCACATCTTACTCTTGGCTTCCTATGGGAAGGGCATGGTCAGGAGTGACGCTAAAATCCTCAAACTTGCTCAGATTTTAAATGAGTTCTAACACTGTGCCACTGGAGTAAAAAAAAGTGACAGCAACGGAAAAACACAACCTTGCAACAAAACTCCCAGTACAGCTGTAGTATCTATCCAGAGTGGATAATGGCATAACTCCTAATGTGCCCCAGTGACTGCTCAAGTGTTATTCCAGACTGACACACAGACACCTGCAAATTCAGTCACTGCTGATGCTAGCAAATTGCCACTGAAGTCATCCAGATGGCTGTACCAACAGAATGAAATTTGTCAAAATATTCTGTACGCACACTAGATTACTTGAATAGTTATATCGAACTTGGAATCTCCTTTTTGAGACTGCTTGCGTAACACATTTTTCATTCCTCTTATACTAAAATGGTCTACAGAAAAAGAAGTTAAAAAGCAAGTTTTGCTGCCATCACACTCTCACATTTTTCTTGACCTGTACTGACATTATTTGTAGCCCAGTAAATTCAGTTCTCTAAAGCACGTATGTACTTTACACACATGTAGCACCTCTGTAGCTCTTGCAGAGCAACAGTACCAATATTAAAATTATACTTGTTTTGTAAATATTATCTAGCAAAGGAACACAAATTATATGAGCATTACCAAGAGATGCAATATCTCTTTCTGTATGCAAACAGAAGGTCTACTGATTTCAGTATGGTTCTGAACTTTTAAACTGCTGCTGTAAAGAGTATCATGCAAATAAAAGTATTCTGGTTGCTCAAAGGACTGAGAATGCCACTATCTGACAAAATCTGACTTGAGAGCACACTTCCCACGATTTCAAGCCTGGATCCTATACATTTACGAAGAAGGGAGTAGTATGATTCTGTGATTCTGTTCTTTCACAACAGAATACAACATCACTAAAATGAGTGACTGAAATATGACAACTAAGTTTTCTTTGCACATATACCGAAATCTATTTTTTATCAGAAACTGCCATGAATAACCAAAAAAGCCAGTAGTACCTAATATTCAGATCTAAGAATGATGTACCAATCCTATTTATTTAAAAAAAAAAAAAAGCACCGCACCATTTTATGTCATGGAAAGGCAAAACTTTCACCATTAGAACTGAATTCCATATCTACTTGTATTTTACTTTTGGCCAGACCTTTTTTTTCCCTTCTCTATTGCACTCACTAGATAAAGCAAAACTACTATACTAGCTTTGCTACCAATAGAAATCAGCATATTCAAGTATTTCTAAAAAGTTTCTCAACAGTGCTTTGTGTTTAAGCATATTAATAGTACAACATTACCATAAAGTATGTTTCGTTAATACTTCCCAGAGAACTATACAAGTGGGAAGGTGGAGAGTGATTTGCTGTCAGCGCTGACCCCTAACTTCCTACTGCCACTGAAGATTTCTACATTCTCACTCTTTTACTCACAATTTGCACTTAAATATATACACTGAGCACATAGGCATTTGAGCAAGATATCATTAGCTAATGACTGAAGGAAACCATGAATAAGCTTAGTCGCATGAGCTGTCTCCGTAGAACTTTGTGTCAGTCACATCATGTAACCCATTTATATGCCAAGCTGCTTTTGATGTTTTGCTTGTTGAATGCTGAGTTTTATTTCCTAACATACACATGTGTAGGCAAATAAGCCTTTTGTTCTCTCTTGTAATTATCATGTTGTATTATACAGGTATTACATTAACGTAAGCTCTAACTGATGGAGTGCAATGATGTCATTAGAAATAAATAAACACTATGAAAAAATGAAGGAGAAATCTAATCCTAAGCTCTCCACAACAGGAGAGCCTTACTGGAGCAAGCATGTTGGCTATCTTGCAGACTAATCTTGTTTCAGGAACTAAAACTGTGGGTTTTTATCACCAAGATGACTCTTTGACTAAAATGCCTTGGCGCAGACATGAAGGCACTTGCCCTTTATGCCCATGAGTGGAAGTTGGCCCACGCACAGAAAGCATCCGATGGGCCAAACTGAACATGTTCACAGAAAGAAGCAATAACTGCCACCAAGAGCGGAGCACTCTTAGGAGAGAGGTGGAATCACCACTCAACCTGTCAGCTTTAATGGATAGGGTTAAAGAAAAGCCCTTTAGAGCACTAGCAGAAATATCCTTGTCAAGGGTGATGAGAATGACACACTTTATTCAGTTACTTCTGTTCACTGCCTGCTTACCTAAGAAGCAGGTGGTCAACCTGTTGCTTTCCTGCTCTTAGCTGTGAGCCAGAAATTTAGAACATGGAAGAAAGTACAAGCCTCAAGAGTTAGCAAAACAGTGCCCCATAAAAAAAAAGGAGAATGAGTAGCTAACAGTTGAAGAGTCAGCTGTGAATTTCACAGTTTATAGTCAGGGTCTACATTTTCATCTAAATTTTATTCTGCACACAGCAGTTTTCTTACTTCACTTTCTTAAGCAGCAGTTTTCCAACACTATAAAAATGCTTGCTACACTGCACCCTATTTATAAGGCTTTGCCATCAGCCATAAAAACATGCTTTTGTGCTACCTGACCTACTGGGTGATGTTAGACAAGTCACTTCACCACCCATGTTTCATTTTCCTGTCTGTAAAACGAAGAAAGAAAAATAAAAAGAATCAAACCAACAGCTTCTGCAACGTATGTGAAGATACAGCATTTTTCGTCTATAATTAACACAATTTGTGTGAACAAATAATTTCTTCTATTTTATATTTATATTTAACTTGGCATGAAGAGAGGGCATAGCTACCACAGAAAAAGGTGGAGACAGAGCTTACCTGGAGAGTGATACTGTCTATATACCCCAAAGCGTATTGGATTGTTACCTGCCGTATCATGGTTCAAGTGGGAACAATTCTATTTTTACCATGTGGTTATGGAAAAGTCCTGCCTGTGCATGGGTTAGAGGTGTTAAAAAAATGATTTCTAGGTAAGAATGCTGCCACCTGGCACAACTATTCTTCCCTTCTCCTTTAGATAAGAGGTACGCTGTGTCAGGAGTTACACAGAACCATGCAAGACCTTCCTTGCTTTTCCTCTTGCATGATTGCCCAGACACTGCCGCATTATTGCTAGCGTCATTTCTTCATGTTCCTTATCTTATTTCCAATTTGATCAACCCCTTGTTTTCAGATTAATTGGTATCTCCATAAATTAACTCCCTGATTACTACGTTCTATCAAGGGAGGGGGGGCTTTAAATAACTACATAAAGCAGCTTCAGGGAATCTGGACAAAGCCAGTACACAACCCTCCAAAAATCCCCTATTGATAATTTTACCACTCCTACATAGTATGCATTTTATATACAGTACTTTTATAATCCAGTAACTGATTTATTAAGGGACAGGTGAACTGTACACCTGACAGAATGCACATACGTAATGTAAAAAACACTGCAGGTAAAAGAGACCAAAGTTGTTACCTAGTCTAACATTCCCTTCCACTGATGTGAACCACTGCAAAAGACACAGAGATTCAGAGAAGCTGTATTGAACTTTCAATGCAATTTCTAATTTGGTCTACCAAGAATTTTTCAGTCAACTTTAACGTGAGAAGTCAGTGCTCAAAAATAAGTTCACTGCTAAAGAGATGGGAATCAAGTGACTCAAGACTTATTTGGGGAAGCAGAGAGAAAAGAGATGCAACAGTCATGAAGTAACAGGAAGGGTGAGGATGGAAACTGAGGTGTAGTTAGTTGTTCCCCAAATACCAACAAAGCCATCAGTAAGAGAGGAAGATGGCTGCTTCTTCCTTTGTTTAGACCTCTGCAGTCATTGTTGCAACCAATAAATATATCACTTATGACTGCTCCCAAACTTTGTGGCTGGCTGGTACAGCTTTTATCTCAAACCTAAGGCATTAGTGAGCTATCGATCGTTGTAATATCAGTTCAGTGAAGCTCAGCACAGTCAATTCCTTTGGTCTATTTTTAGTTGCACTACTTCCCATTGGGTTTACTGCATGTGGAAACAACATATGGAAGGGACCTCAATAAACACTTATACAAGCCTTGTTTCAGTTTTCTTCTTTAAATGTAATCTATTTTTATCAACACTTTGGGGAATACCAAGTTTAACCTTGTAAGACAATCTTGCAGAAAGTATGCTGAGGTGGGATGGCCTAAGTTAACACAGAAAATACCAACAACAGCTAAGCATAGGAAATCAGTAATTCTACCAAAGACAAGACAGGAAGAGGGACATTGCTGGTAAACACTTTTTTAGTAAAAGTATACATATACATGCTTCATGACATTCATTGTCCCTTGATCTTTGAATGTCTTACTATTAACTAATTAAGACACTTGGAAGAAAATCATTAGTCTACCAAAAGCTTTTGTTAATAAATGTTTTTCAGTCATTTACAAAGTCATGGCTTATTTCTCTCTAGAGTACAGTAAGACATTTTCTGTTCTTTCTCAGGAAGGTCTCCCTAGTCCAGCCTTATACTGTAATGATTTCGTACAAGTAACAGAGCTAACCATGCAGAGGAAGGACATCCATCCTTCACATGGGTAAAAAAAGGCCAGACTGAATGAGAAAATAGAGCCATCTGAATTGATGAACGCATCTAAAATACATAGTTAAATGCAAAATCAAGGTCTGGTTCCGTTGATTTAAAATGGCTCTGTCATGGGTTAAAAAAGACCCATTTCTCATTTTACCTGGTTATGTATCTGGTACAGTTTACTGTAGTCAGCATAGTTACACTGATGTCAAGCCTGGAGTAAGTGAGAAGACCAAGATCAACCATTTGGGAGAAATGGGACTTCGTTATTAATACTGTCTCAGCTCTATTACTTAGCTAGAAAAGCTCAGCTTAGACCTGTGTTCCGATCATTGTCCACTTACAGTGTAATACTTCATTTCGTTGCCTAAGTCTCTTCAGAAAGGGAACAAATATTCAGAGAGAGAATATTGATAGATATAATGTAAGGGTTATTTAAGGACCACCATAAAGGTGATTAAAAAAAAATGCTAGTTTCACTGGCTGATTTCAATGAAAGCAAGGCAGTGACAAAGTCAGGACGAGTTTGATCTTTGTATAATCACCCTTGAAGAGGTGCATTAAGTCTGACACACAGAGTCAGCTCTTGCAATCCCCAGATCACTTCTAAAACCTCCAAATTCTCGTTTGAGCTAGACTAAGGATGAGGGAAATCAGAAAGGTGCTCATATCTAGTCTCTCTTTCTGCCTACATCTGTGATTTTGTCCTTCCTACCTGTTTGGGGGGGGGGGGGGAAGAGTCTAATGCTTTCAAAAAATCACTGCTGGGTTTGAAATTCAATGTCAGTGGGTAATCTGTCTGCTTTGGCATTGTCTAGCTAAGAAAATATTATTTAGGAAGAGAAATACTTTCCTTGGGCCACATTCTGAGATTCTTTTGCTAAATAGTACCTTGTGAAATACACTGGTACCTAACAAACAAACAATTTCAGAAGCTGTCCATTAATTCCAGCAGATATTCTTAACTCAAGGCTCTGACAAATGACTGTGTGAGATCAGTTACACCCAACTTCTATCACCATAAACTGGAGGTCTTTTTCTTTGAACAACATTAGACAGGAACTCCCCAAAATCAACAACTTTCCACTTTCATCTCTGAAAGCATTTCTATCTCAATGAACGATCCCAAAGCATACACACATTCCTGCTTATCGTGAGCAGTAACAGATTTTCCCGTTTGGAAAAAAGTGTATCCCACAAAAGCTGTTCAAAAGCAGGTGCAACTTTCTCCATCTGCAATAAGCCCTGCAAGCTGGCAGAAGAAGAGGCACTTTTCATTACCCCACATCAGATAGGGGTGAAAATCTGTTTTGTTCCAGGCACCCACTCGAGCACAGTACTGGTCCATCAAGGAGAGTACTTCAGACTGTTTTCATACAATTATCAAAAGCAGCTTAAATGTGACTTTTCTATTAAATGGGTTAGTTTCAAGTGGTATTTCCATAACAAAAGCCTTTGCGTAAACAGCGCGCTTTTCTCAAGTATGTTTTATGGTTATAAAAACATACTATTTATTATTTTTATTGCCATAACAGCCAGTGTTAACAGGTGCCTCGTTGTACCGGGAAGATGGTGTCTCCAAAAAGCAGTTAGAGCACTTTTCCCTATGCCAGTCTCAATACTCCCATGATCAAATTACATTTTTCTAAGACCTCTTTGTATTATTACTGGAATTCTGTCGTTTATCTATAGATCAAATTAACTAGCCCTTAAAAAGTTGAAAAGAGGGCAAAAGGATATGTTTTGTCAATTATGATTCACTAAAACACTCCGTATCTATGAATGGAACTGCAGTAAATTACCTGGCTTTAGCTGCAGTGCCATAGAGACGTAGGTCCCTTCCCTTTCTTCTCAAGCCCAGGCTGCTCTCGCACCGAGCTTTCGGGCAGCACTCACCAAGTGGGCAATTACTATTTTAAGAAACATTAAGTTCTTGAAATAGTAACACTTATTGAGTGCTTTGATCCTCACGTTTTATGTAAGGCTACAGGAGAAAAAGTTGCAACAGGTATGTCGAAGGTACGTTTGGAAGACGGCGGGTATCTCCCAGCCGCTGTATTTTTTGTATGTTCAGCACACAATTAGATACAACTTGGGGGGCTTCTGCTTCGAGCGGCACCCAGCAGCACTTTGTTTCCAGCCCCGTGGTTCTCCCCCGCCCGCGCCAGGGCGAGCGCTGCCGCCCCGCAGCCGCCGCCGGCTCCCGGGCCCCGCGCAGGGCCGCGCCGGCGGGGCCGCTCCGGCGGGCGGGGCCGGCCCCCCCGCGGCAGCCGGCCCCGGGCTCCCGGCCAGACGCACGGCTCCGCGCCGGCCGCCCCCGCCTCTCCCGGCGCCGGCCACGGAGCTCCGCGCCCGGGGAGGTGGCGGAGCCCCCTCCCACCGGGGACCCCGGGCGGCCGAGGCCAAGCCAACCCGTTCCGCCGGGCCGCGGAGGGGCAGGCGGGCCGGTAAGCCCGGCGCGCCCGGGGTGAAGCGATGCTGCTCGCAGAGAAGCACAAGAAACGCCCGTGGGAATCGTTTTCCCACCAGGCAACTTCTACTTCGGCTCAAGTTTCCAGCACTTTCTGCCCACAGCCATTGCACTGCGAAAATACCAGCGCGGGTCAAAGGGCCGCGTTTCCCAAATGGGCTGTATTACCCGAAACCGAGAGAGTTTGACCCGAAAGGGCCATTTCTGAGGGCCCCGACAAATCACAACCGCTCTGCCCTCCGCGCCTCTCCTTCCATGGACATATTTGGACTAACATACGGCTTTTCTTTGAGCATGCTTAAGAACAAAACCAGACCAGACAACTACTGAGATAGTTTGTGACCAGGGGGGAAAAAACAAAAAAAAAAAAAAAGAAGGAAAACAAAACTTGACAAGTAGAAGTCCGGGCTGTGTTTCTAATTTTTGTTAAGGGCATTCATTGTTTGGGCTGTTCACAGCTGAAAAATAAATCAAGGTTCGCGTCTTCCCTGGCAGGCCGGGTGGACTTAACCAACTTTAAATAAACATTACAGGGCCGAGGTATCAAATGATTTAATGCACAAAAAAGGGACTGCAGTGCGTCAGAGACAAAAGGCAGCTCCTGCCCTCACTGCATTGCCATGCGCGGGGGGGAGCGCCCGGCCCCCCCACCCCACCCCAGCCCACCCCACCCCGCCGCGGGCCGCCCCTCGTCCCGCCGCGCCCCCCCGGCACGGGACACGGACACGGGAGGGCTGAGGGGTGCTGCCCGCCGTACCTGTGCCGCCGCCCGCAGCCGCGGGTCGCTCCAGGTGGTGGTGCGGCTGTTGTGATCCACGAAGAAGGGCCAGCCCGTCTGCGGGTCGATCTTGATCTCCCAGCCGGGGGGCAGCGGCTCGGCGCTGCCCTCCATCTGCGGCGGCGGCGGGGAGTGCGCGGCGGCGCTCATGGCGGGCCCGAGCCGTGCCCTGCCGTGTGCCCAGTGCCGGGCGGGGGCGCCGGTCCGGCGGCTTTATCCGCCGCGGGGCGGGGGGGGCGGAGGCGCCGGGCTGGAAGTGTCTGGAAACGGCGGCGCGGGGCGCGGGGGGCGGTGGCGGAGGAGGGACGAGGGACGTGGGGGAGGGACGGACGCGGAGGAGGGACGCGGAGGAGCTGGCCGGTGGAAACTTCTGGTTGTCTCCAGCACGGCTCGGCCGACCCTCGGGTTGCCGGACACGTCTCCCCGGGGCGGCCCCGCCGTCGGGGCCGGGTGGTACCGCCCCGAGAGCTGCAGCCCGGCGGGAGCCGCGGGCGGCACCGGGCACGGAGCGGGACGGGGATCCCCGGCCCACGTTGCACGAGTGGCAGCGCGCTCGCTCTGCAGGGCCGCTCCCCGGGGCAGCGCTTGGTGCAGGCTCCGGGAACACGGAGAGGAAGGTAAATGCACAGCACAGAGCTGCTTCACTGCGCTGGTCGGGCCCTGCTGCAGCTCTGAGTCCGGTGCCTCTTGGCCTGCGTATTGGGCAAGCGGTGTCCTTGGAGAATCCACAGCCCTCCGACACACTTAACGCGTCCTTTGGCAGCAGCATGGTCACACGTTAACTCCTTCCTACTGCCCCGTCCCCGTGTAGTGAGCAAAAGCACAAAGCTTCTCCCAAAAGCTCCTTGCCCCGTGACTGATAATTCCAGGTTATAGTTCACAAATAATAAAAATAATATTTCTTCCCAAATAAAGGTATGGGCAGGCATTGTTCTGAAAATTCAACTCATTTGAACTTTCTCAGCTCTTTGCAAATACGTGTTTCAGTCCTCAGTTTCATTTAGAAATACATCTAAAGGCAAAGAATGCGTCTGTGAGCTTTAAAATCATCTTCTGCATGGGTGCTGTATCAGCGTGTCATGCACTCTGTGTGTTTAGTTTGAGGTAACTGTACTTCACAACTATACCACTTGTAGTCATCTGACAGTCACACGAACAGCCACAGATGCCTGTTGATAGTTACTTCAAGTAGAAGACTGAATGCACGGTGTCTCTCCAATGCAGACATTACCTGCTGCAAAGCTATTTGCTTCAAGGAATTAAACATGCATTCCTCGGAGATGGATGCTTATTACCGAAGTACCTCTTACTTCAGAAAAACCTGCCTGGTCACACCCCTGAGGGCAGTCAGGATCTCCTCCTGCTTGGGGCAGGATCAAAGCTCTCTCGATACTGCTTAGTGCTGATAGTCATTCATCTTTTGACAGAGTGGGTTTTGTTTATCGCGCTGACAAACCTAATAATTGCTCAAACTTGCTCTGTCATTCCTGCAGCTCTTCCATCCTGCACATCCCTCACCTTCAGAACCACACTGTGGTCCATCACGGACCAGCTTTTCTGTCCTCGTTGCTGTGTGCCTTTGACTCATAAGTACTGTAAACAGATCTTTTCCCAGAGCATTTACTTTCAGATGTCCGTATTATCATCACCGACTTACCTATTTCCTACAGCAACAAGTCACACACCTCGTGCATCTCACAATCAGCCCTGGACTGTGGTGCCTATCCCTAGATGTATCTCCTACCTCTGGTTCCTCTCATACTCTCTCAGTGACATAAGACCTCTGCTCAGCCTCACTAATGTCAGCAGTTGCCTCAAAAGATGTAGTATCAGATATTTATTCTGCTTCCAATCTGTAGAGATCTGCAGAGGAATTTCACTCTCTGTCTCTTAACAGAAAGGCATGCTTAGACCATATGTTCTCTGTAGCATATGCCAGAGTCTCTGCCAAATCAACAAAAGCAGCTGATTCAGACACAGGGGACACAGATGTTAAAAGGTCTTGCAGGAAAATTACTCGTCTAAGTTGAGGAAGTGATACAGATGGGGTTTGTAGCTCATAGAGTGTAAACAGAGACATGAAGAATGGGGATTCTTTGTTTTGCTGCAGCTGACCATATACTCAGCAGAGGTAATGAATACGGTCAGCAAGTAGGTGAAAAAATAATAAAAGGAAAATTCAAAGGGGTATCTAACAGGTTTAAGTTAGATAGTTTTGTGAGGGCACACCCTGCTAAGAAACAGAGGAGATGATGCTTCACAGAAATTAGCACAGGCTAATTCAGGATTCACTTGAGCTGCTGCAGGAAAGAAATCCATGGCTGGACAAGCATCCAACTGGAGAAAGAGCACTCTGGCCTGAGAAGGAAAAGCATTTTAGTGATTGAATTTAGTTGGCTAGACCTCATGCTTTTTCTGATAATTAAATTGTCTTCCTTGACAGGTAGGTTTTAGCCTGGTTTCTTGTGAACGTGAAAGGACTCCCAGCTAGGCAGGTTATATTGGATAGCAGCTCAGGGATTCACTTTTTGTTCTCTTATACTGTGCTGTCGCCGGGCCGTAACTGCAACCCTGAGGCAACATGGCTTCTAGTTTATATTGTCATTAGCCATATTTCAGATCAGAATGATTTATGGAAATGTTCATGTAAGGAATACTGCCAAGCAAAAATCTTGGGTTGAGAAAAAATTGTTATTAAGATAAAGCTCTGTAGTGTCTGGCTAATCTCAGATGAGACTCCAGGCTCAAGGTCTATATAATCTACTTCAGAAGGGAAAACAATCAAGAAGCATTTGCTATTTTTTGTCTTCTTCATATAGGTGCAAACACAGCACTCCTGACTTCTCCAGGTGCCTTTCTGTGCAGCTTAGACAGGAGTACCTGTCTAAGCATTTGCTCCAGGGTGTTTCAATACAACTAGAAACTGTGTAATTGTAGTTACTCAGAGTTAATAAACTCTACAGGGTCTTCATGTGTTTCCTTGCCTTGAAAATGGGCAGATTCTAGGTAAACCAGCTAGAAAATTATTAGGCTTGTATGCACAATTGGATTTCTAAGGAATAACCCAGGACCCCAAATCAAAGCAAAGCCATTCCTTCCTCAAGCCCTCAATTGCATCATTTCTCAATATTGACCTCAGAACTGTGGAGAGAATTTGCCTCAGCTTCTGAGATATACGATGGCCTGTGGTTACTTGAGTCTGTAGGTACAGCTGCTTCCAGAAACCTCAGGACAGCGTATTAGCTAGACAGAGTATGTACCACCCTGGAGAGATTCTTCACTGCATGCTGCCACATTGCCCGTGGTGGATGGATCAGTAAATGTCTGCAGAGGTGATCTGCTTCATCTGCTATTCACACAAGGACTATGGTGACAGATCTGCCCGAGATGGTCGGGCATGTTTGCATGGACTGTCCTCCTACGGAGAGCTCCCTCCTAGATGCGCTGCAGCTCTAGTTGTTGGAAGCAGCACCATTGTAACAATACAATTGTTATTCGTTGTATAAACAAGTAGATATCCCTGGTATGTCAGGAAACAACATGTCTTACAGTAAGCTCTAAATTGGGTTTCTACCTCCTGAGTACCCATGGCAATTTAGCAGATCACCTGAACAGAAAAGGCACTGTTACTCAGGACTGTGAGTTAAAATGTTTGTTCTGGATCAGGTGTTGTAGAAAGCTGTTATTGATGAACCTGTGGGCAAGTGATGCATTTGGCACATGTCTAGTGCTGTATTTCTAAGCAGGCGTCAGTCCAAGTTCTCTGCTGGATGCATTTAAGATTGAGTCATATGAAAGCTCTGTTAATGAAGCAAGCACACAGAGTTTCTCAGTCTTCAGATTCAAGAGACATAATGAATCTACCAGCATGATTTCCATCGCCTGATGTTTCATCCAAATCCACAGTATCAATACTGAATAGCCCAGAACTTCACTGGTTGCATTTTGAATACTCCAGGTGTACGAACCATTTCAGCTAAAAGCAAAGAAGTCTGAACTACAGATTCTCTGCTAACTATAACCAGAAGAGTGGAGATGTTTGGCTTCACGGTTTGTTCCAAATTGTGGACTTGTTTGTATCAACAGTACAAAAAAAGAGCCATTGATACAATTGGGCCCCGTATTTCAGAAAATAAAGATGCAAAGTGCTTGGTAATCTTATACTAATCTGCCACTTATGCTACAGCCTGCCTTTGACTTGATTTTAAATGTTTGTTTGGTGCAGAATTTAGTGTAATTGCCGATGAAGTAGATAGATACCCATCTACAAATGGTCTGATCTCATGCTGAGTGCTGTACTGGTGCAGACATTTTATGGTTCATATAGCTTGATCATGTCATCTGCTTACTGGAGTTACAGTAATAACATGCAAATTATTTGATAGATAAATATAGTTCCTATGAACTTTAATAGAAAATGCAAAACATTAATGAGAAAATAGAGGGCTAAGTGTACTGTCTAAATGGAGACAAGTTTTTTAAACCTACCTGTTGCAATCACAGTGCAACTACACTAAATCTGGGTGTCCACAAAGCACATACTTGTATTTCTGAATTTCAGACTTTTTGAACCTGAAAAAGACTCCAGAAGCTAATTCCACTGCAAAATTTTTTTTTTTTTTTTTTTTTTTTTTTTTTTTTGTCTTTTGCCTTTTTATTTCCACCTGGAATGCAACCCTGCCTTAAATCAGGGAGTGAATCTGGGTGTGAACACAGCGAAAACAGCTTTACTTTCTGTGATCTGTATGCAGAGAAAGCAAAATTCAATCCAGAACGTAGGCAGCAGAAGACAACTTGGATTTTTGGAGCTCCTCATTTTCCTTATATGTTATGAATGGTGTATGTAAGCTAAATTAATATTTACAAAATAGGCATTGTTGGTTGACCATCCCCTGTTCTTCCTGAGCCAGTCCATCAGAAGCCTAAGGAGACAGCTCTTTGGTGTAAGAGGTGTCTGGGTCTATCCAGGGAGCAAGATAACCTTGCCTTACTTTGTTAGAAATCAGGAGAATGAATTAGAGTCAATCTCAGCCGACTTTTTTAATTGCCGCAGTGGTCACCATCCATTAGTATCTACAGGCCTCCACCTAGTGGATCAACTGCTCTTCCGTACTCAAGGCTGCAGTGACCCAAATGCATGTTGGGACATCTGGGTTACTTTGTCAAGGTTTACTAGCAAATCTTGGTCCCCAAAAAAACCATTTCCAGAGCTGAGTGTGCCCAGTAGCAAGCACAATACAGAGGCTGGGAAAAACAACCGAAAAGGGAACTTGAAAACCCTCTGTCATTAGTAAATTGATCCTTTTATGAGCACTAGAAGAACATGGCACGTGTGGAGGCAGAAGTTTTTCTCCATTTTCTGTGGGTACTGCAACTGATGTAATGATATCGGTGCTCTGTCCCTAATGATCCCTCCAAAATATTTTATTCCCTTGAATTGAAGAAGCGAGTGCATAGCTGGTAACATCTCTGTCTCTTTCCCTGGCACACTGGAGTCTCAAAGGAGGCAGCAGACTAAGAGGGAAAGAGAAACAAATGCACGTCCTTTAGTCTCTGCTCCTTCTGGCTCTCCTTCTTGGAGCAGCGTCTGCCTGGGAATTCAGCTTTGGAAGTGCTAGCCTTTCCTAGCCATACAAAGAGCTCTTTGGGTCCATGCCAGGAATGCAACCCCTCCACTTGTAGGAGTGTCATTGGCTGCTCAAGGCTGGCTCACTGATAAGAGCAGTTGAGAAGAGTTGGAAGAAGCATTATTGCCTCTCCCTCCTCTTGGGAGCTGCTTCCAGCTGAGCTCTCACTCCAGGCCCCACCAAAGCTGCATTATGGCTCCATTGTTACTGTTTGCCTACGTAGGAAATCCATCATTCAGGGGTTCAACAGTTGCATCGACAGGATGGGCAGGTGTGAGATGGAGAGTTTCTGGAAAGTATTACTAGTTGCATCAGCTCTCTGATCAATTTAGACATTTATACATCTAATCAATGCTGCAAACAAGTGAGCAGGCAAAACTAAAACTCCTGGGTGGCACAGAACGTACACATTATCTCAATGGAGAACATTACCTTGCCTGTGCTGAGCTTTGAACTAGCCAAGAAGTCAGGACCAATCTTGCACAATAACCTTCAGAAGATGAAATTATATACAAACCCATGCTTATAGGTATACTCATGAAAAAGTGAGTTTTGCCATGGTGAATTTTAATACAGAGTCGTCAGCAGTAAGGAAATCCAAGCACAAAATCTTAGTCTACATACTCCTGAAAAAACCCAAAACATTCAGAGGAGGCATTTATAAAATTCTCCTGATCAGCGGAGTGAATCCTACTCATTATAATCATTTTCCTCTAATTTCCTTGCTAACGGAGTTGGGTAAACATCCCATCTCTAGCAGTGGCTCTGACTCATGTTCACACGTGAATTTGGATAGGATGGCTCAGTGATTTCTGCTTATACCTATCAGCTTCGTCTCCTGCAGCATCCTACCCCTGCAACAGGGGCACATAATGAAACATCTCCGCTATGCTGCAGTCCACAACCTGCAGATTAATCTGAACTGTCACTAATTTCCTTCTTAAATTAGAACAGAGGACTGTAATCTGTAGCTCTTGATCACATATATCTTCTTCTGCCATCCCTGCTTGAGGGTCAGTAATGTCTTACAGGGCAGAGAGGCAGGAAACCTGGGACTCCACTTCTGCTCCACTGGCTGAGTCAGAACTGCATCTCCAGAGTTTCAGAGGAAGACTGAAACCTGGATAATGCATAAAACCTGTAGTTCATTGCAGCAGTAGGGGATACTTCCCAAACGTAATCAATTTTCTGAAACAGTAGATTAGATGATGCTTATCTTAGTTTGCAGAACTGCTGTTACTATAAATGGTGATACAGATCTTTTTTCCCCCTAAATTCTGGTCTGCAGTAGCTAAAAAGATTGTTTCCAATCTTTAGCTCATTTTAACCAGAACAAGGCTGTTTTCCTTTCCCAGTGTTTATATTTCTAAATAGTCCAGGGCACTGGGAAACTAGATTTTTGTTTCTAAGTGCATATTGCAAATTTTCTTTCTATATTCTCATATTCTATTTTATTTTTGGCTGAACATCATCTATTCCGTATTCTTCTGTGGTTTAAATATCACCTCTATTAAAAAAAAATTACAGACGGTGCAAAACACAAAACCAGTGGATCTGATTTCCAGAGGGTTATGCTGGCATGGAAAGATCCTCGCTAAGCTTTAGGACAGCTCAGCCCTCCTTTTGTTCCCTGGTGCTGGGAACGTGGCCTGGCAGTTAGCTGGAGTAGATCACTTCCAGTCTTCAGCAAATCCTGAGTTGCCAAAATAGTCTGCTTTGGCAAGGTGAGCGAGCCAGAGAACAAGTCTGCTGCCCTGGTCTCTCCTTCCATCCCACAAAACCTTTTGAGATTTCTTAACTGTTGGTGATCTTCATTGAGAAGGAAATCTTTACTTTTTTGTCTTTGTGTAGAAAAAGTAGAGCATCATCCTGGAATAATCCCATGCTTAGGGCAGTCACTGGAGTGCGTTTCAAGTCTCTTGGCTCTTACCCAAATCAGAGACTTTAACCTTTATTTCTTACAGCCCAGTTGAGCGCTATACCACGAGATCATCGCATGTGCTTTTCCTGTGTTTTCTCGTGTTTGAAAATTTTACTATCAAAGCTTGTAGTCCTGGGAAGAGTTTAGTTTCAAGAAGTCAACAGGTTCTGATGAGAAAACATATTTTTTTTTTTAAATTCCTTGGACTCTTTTGAATAGCTTTTGCATTTTTAGCCTGGTCCCAATGAAAAGGTGTTTACACAATCCTACTGTCTGTCTGTCTGTCACTCCTTTGAATCCACGGCCACTTTCACATAAATTTGAGCAGGAAGAACGTTTCAAAAGCCATTGCATCCCAATATACTCCATCGAAATCAACAGCTGGGCAGAGGAGAGAAACCCATACGAACATCTCCTGGGAAGGAAAGACGAGTGGAACCCAGCTGCTCAACAGCTGGTCACTGGCTAACCAGCATGGGCATAGCCCTGCCACGTGGCGTGCTCAGTGGAGACGTTCACAGGAGCTTGGGAGAGGAAGAGAGACTAGAACTGACCAAATAATCCTCAATATAAACTCAAGCACAGCCATATTTTTAATGTTAATGGTGTTTGTAAACGTTATTGCCTATAAGAAGATGAGTGTGCTCCATGTATATGTTTTTGATGAGTTTATTTTCAAGACTTCGAAACATGGAAATATATGTAAAAGGCTAGCTCTGTATCTGTGTTTGCTGAAGTCCATCCTGAATTAGGTACAAATTTTTGCTTTGAAAATTTTGTATTAAGCCTTTACCCTCCACCGCTTTAATCAACAGGAGCAGAACCAAGTTCTGAGACTGAAGTTCTGCATATTTCACCATGGTTTTTAGCTCCGTATCTTCACTGGGAGCAATGCCAAGTCTGAACATCTAGGAAGAACTTGCAAGAGAGGGAACTGAGCACACAAAGTTTGTAGTAATATCAAGCAGGCAGCAAGAGTCAGTAGAGTAATAAACATTTTAAATATAGACTCTTGCATGGCTGAGCCCTTTATGATGGTGGGCTCTTGTAGGGCCCACGTTCCCTTGTACTCAATACACACCTCGTGGGGATACTGTAATCTAGTAGCATCTAGACAAATATATCTTATATAGTTTTCTTTCTTCTCTAGCATGAATGCAGCTAGATTTCCCAAAAGAAGACACATTAACAGAATTTCAGGTTGCAGGTTTACACACGCATTAGTCAAAGAATATCCAGGTGAATTTTGCACAGAATCCCTATCCTGTTTTTATCATACACAGTTGTCTGTGCACACGGTTCCTCTTTTTGCCTGTTCCAGGAGTAAAGTCTTAGAGACAAAGTCTTTGTAAGAGTTCTTGATGCACGGTTGTACATTCATAGCACAGTGTATTCACATGACAGGAAATTATATTTTAACTGCACAATCAATGAGAGTGTAAAGAAGACACAGGAACCTAGTATAATATTCTTGTTCATCATCATTTATGATAATTAAACAAAAATGTTGAGTGATTATGAAATATGCATAATGGACACAAATACACTTAAAAAGAGTAAGTCTTATGTCAGTAGTTTGGAATAACATCTCTTTTGGTTCTGAACAGGCAAATAAAGGCCTATCTTACACAGTTCTGCATCATGATTTTGGTACAATAAACTCTTGAACTGCAAGAACCAAAGCTTGAGGTAATTGTGACGTGCAGATTTAAGAAAATCATTATGTAGTCCAGGTGGTGGGAAATTTTCAACAGATTGAAGTTACAGCAGCTATGTGTTTTACAGTTTGGTTTGGAAAAATAATGTAACAGTTGTCAGTACATCTGGCAAAAATTTGTTGAAACTTAAGTCCTGTAACTTCATGTTCAGTGAAGTCCTGAGTAAGTAAGAGTATCAGAATTGGCTCCTTTTGTTAAGATTACCAGACCTGCAGATGAACAAAGGGGCATCGGGACCTCGTCCATCCTCCATTCACTGCACATCAAGCAGATGTGTTCTGTTAAGATGTCCAGGGAATCATATTCCCTTGGATTATTTTTGCTCAGTTTAACGACAGAAATGAAGACACTGTGAACATCCCAGCATTTGAAAGCAGCTCCAGTTAAGACAGAGATACAGTCTTCAAAGTTTCTTTTTGTTAGCTTCAGGAAAGCAAAACTGCATCAGCCTATTTGTCTGTTTAGCTCACTGATTTTGTCAGATCACATTTTGCTCCTGTTAGCCCTGTGGGATCACATCCAATGTTTTTTTCAGAGTTTAGACTATGATCAAATAGGAACAGCGTGGCATAACAGAAGGTTTTATTTTATTTTAGGATACATATGTGTTTTCTTGTTGCACACTAAGAGTTGACAAATAGATGACAAATTCTGGATGGCATTTGAAGTAAACTTTCATTAAGCTGGCAGCGTCTTTATGTTTATTTTTGGTGGAATGACCTTTTGATGTGTAAAGGCCCTAGATGCTTCCTGATTAAGTTATACTTCCACGTGAGAAACACTTTCAGCTCAGAGGAATTATGTGGGAACAATTGATGAAGATATCTTTGGCTTTCTCACTGCCTCCTGCTCAAACTGTAAGATAACTAGGGAAGGGGAACGTTCACCTGAAACATAAAGCTGAAATGTAATTTGCTTTTTCTTAGTTGCAGTTCCTAGTGCTGTCTGTCATTACAACCAGATGTTTTAGAAGAGTTGATGGGGTCGATGAGCTACACGAAAAAACAGAACTGACTCTTCTGGTTTTGACCTGTAGGTGAGATTTCTTCCTCTTAGAAAAAGGTAATTGATGTTAAAATAAAAGAACATTTCAGTGCAGCTAAAATAAAAGAGTGTTTCAATGCAGCAAACCGAGCCTTCTTTGTGTTTTCTCATTTTTAAATTTTTTAATCATTTGACTATTCCTTTTTCATTTATTTGTGCATTACTGTTAATTAGTTTACATTGCTCAGCTCCCATCCTGATCTAGCTCTGATCTCCTACCTGTCTGCTGTGAGGAAAGAGGCTTGGGTATGTCTGTATGTGTGTGCTTAGCAGTTGCAAAATTCAAATAGCTCAGACTATTAGCCATGTTTCCTTGTAAATGTCAACGTTTAAGCTAAGTCAGATAGAACATTAATACATTTCATTTAGATGAAGCATTAAGTTTTTGGGGGAGAAATAAAAAAAAAAAAACAACCACGATCAGGAGTAGAAAGCATGTTCTCAGGACATGATTTAAGTTCAGATCCTTTCCTGGTTGTACTCCGTAATTCTGTGCTAAATCCCAGCTAGCTCACAGGAGTCTGACCAGTCTGACCAAGGGCAGGGTAACAGTCAGGAGGAGACCTCCAGATTTTGCCCCAGGTGTTTCTATTACACATCTGACAGCTTCCATATTGAAGAGTTATTTTAAATCTCACCGCACCTGCTGTTCTTTGGAAGGATAATTTGATATGTAAAGGAAGACAAATTAAAGTAATTAGATTTAAAAGAGGCTGGATATCAAGACTCTCCCTCTTGCTGTTGAAGTGAGGGTGACGGAGAGAAAGAAAAGATTGTATTTCAGTCTTGTTTCCTTCCCCCTGCTTCTCAGCAGGGCTCTGACCTGGCTGTCCTGTGTCTTACAGCATCGCTGCTGCTCTGCATTGTGCTGGATGAGAACAGCCCCTCAAAGACGCTCTCATGAACTGAACTCACAGAAGCGTGCTGCACCCCAAATTTCTCCCTTCCTGCCCTGTACCTTCCTTCTCACTTCTGGGAAAGCAGCAGTGCCAGAGGCTGCACTGGCTTCTGCCTCCCAGCGTGTCCGTGTTCCTAATTCCACGTTGCCCTCCTAGGGTAGCTTGCGCTACCTTCCGGGTAGAGCTCCAGTGGTCTAAGGTAATAATTAGGAACTTGAACGTTTGTTGTGTCTTGATTTCCTCTATAAACCTGTAAAATGCAGGTTCCATAGGGGGAAAAGAAAATGTATTTTGATTTTAGAGCTGAGGTGAAGACAAGTTAGCAAATCATCTCTGCAAAATTTCACTGCCGCAGTACAACTTCCAGACTTGCCGTATGTAATTAAGAATAAGGTACGCAAGCTAACAAGTTCTATTAGATAAGCTGCTCTGACAAAGAGATAAATGAAGAGGCTAGTCCAAAACAATTCCTTTGCTAGTCTATAGTTAGTGAAAACTGTTTGCAGGGAATGTTGTTGTACCATCAGCTGTCCACTGGAATAAGTAGAGTGGTGCTGGAAAACAGAGATAACTGGGTGACCACAGATTGTAAATGTTGTCTTAATTTCTCATTTAACTCCTTTATAATTTAGTAACTTCTTAATTTCATTCATAATGCTTCCTGCTGTTGTGGTTTAACCCCAGCTGGCAACTAAGCCCCATGCAGCCGCTTGCTCACTCCCCCCAGTGGGTGGGGGAGAGAATCGGAAGAGTAGAAGTGAGAAAACTCGTGGGTTGAGATAAAGACAGTTTAATAGGGAAAGCAAAAGCCGCGCACGCAAGCAAAGCAAACGAAGGAATTCATTCACTACTTCCCATGGGCAGGCAGGTGCTCAGCCATCTCCAGAAAAGCAGGGCTCCATCATGTGTAACCATTTCTTGGGAAGACAAAACATCATCACTCTGAACATCCCCCCCTTCCTTCTTCTTCCCCCAGCTTTATACGCTGAGCATGATGTCATATGGTGTGGAATATCCCTGGGGTCAGTTGGGGTCAGCTGTCCTGGCTGTGTCCCCTCCCAGCTCCTTGTGTCCCCCCCAGCCTCCTCGCTGGTGGGGTGGGGTGAGGAGCAGCAAAGGCCTTGGCTCTGTGTCAGCCCTGCTCAGCAGTAACGAAACCATCCCTGTGTGATCAACACTGCTTCCAGCACAACTCCAAAACAGCCCCATACCAGCTACTGCAAAGAAAATTAACTCTACCCCAGACAAAACCAGCACACCTGCCTTCTTGGTCAGTCACAGGTGTGCTGGAACAGAGGGCTGCTGACCTGGAGCTTCCGAGAGACTTTGCTGCATTTCAGATGAGAATTGCTGTATCTTACTTGAAAATATCACTGGTTTGTCAGGAGATGGGAGACATTAAATTTCTCTATAGACTTAAGTTTCAGTTTTCCATTTGTAATACAAATTTAATGATAGTCATTTCTCTTTTGCTGAGGGGTCTTGTTATTAAGGAATGCTTTATAAAAAAGCAGTAAAGCAGCACTTTAGAGATGCAAAACACATAAATGTTAAGTGTTAGCTCTTGTTAAATGGTGCGTGTAGCTCTTTGAAAAAGTCTCTTGCACAATCAAGAAATGTCCTCAAGCCTCTCTATATCAGTGGAGAAAACCAACGAAGTACAGCTGAAAAGCTGATCCTTTCACTACAGCGCAAGGTCGACTGTCTTGGTTGTGTTTGTCTGAAACTCAGATCCACTTATTTTGAAATTGTTCTTAGGTAATAAAACAGCTACGAGGTATCATTTAGTTCACATTACGCTCTGTCCAGATGGACTGTCAGAACTTCTCACTTAAGCAAAACCAATCATTTAACTCTGACGAGTGGGATGTAGTCTGCAGAGTATCTGCAGTCGATACTCTGACACTGATTTTTAAGTAGAACAATAGGTTTCAATCAATGGGGAGCACTGGTTATAAACAGCTGACAAATTTATTTGCAATCTTTTGGACAAGCAGGATATTGATTAGAAAGAAACGTTTTAAAATCTGTCAGCCCGAACAGTCTGTACACAAGGATCTTCAAGGAATGGGCTGAATTTTCTTATCCCGCTAATACTCATCATAAATTCTGGAATAGTAGGGAAATTCCAGATCATGGATTAAACACAAATATTGTGTCAAAATTCAAAAAAGAAAGAAAGAAAAGATGACTCATGTAACTTTAACCAGCTCTAAATAAATTAACAAAAAGGCCACATAGGATTCAGTGCCTAAAAAGTGGTTATATGGAACACAAGCCTAATCAATAGTCCTACGGCATTTTTTAAGGAGATTGCTGCTTTGATTGATAAAAATATCTGCAGACATAAAATGGGCCATTGTACTTAATGAATGATTGTCTTTCCATAACACTAAATGACATTCTGTTTAGCAAATGAGAGCGATAGAAAGGCATCAAGGTACATATCAAACAGATGAAGACATGTTAATTAACAAATCTCAAAAAGGTACTTGTTAATGGGAAAACATAATTGCATAGCGTTGTTTCCAGAGAGGTTCTCCTGGGATCAATGCTATCCAACACTTTGAATACTGCAAATCCGTCAGTCTTTAGACCTAGTAGAAAAACTTAGCTTTCAGTACGTACTTTGAGCAGATTTCTAAGTCAGTGTATAATTGCTTTATAAAGTGCTTCACTCCTTGGATGCTGATGTAATTAAATCTACACCCACTTCTTGTCTACAAGTTGCAGGGACCTTACGTATCTCTGAAGCTGAAACGAACCTTAATTGCTTCGTAAACTCATGTCAAGAAGACAACATTTGTGTCAACTGATATTCCATTTTCTAGTAACTTGTCCAGCCATTTCCTTGACCTCGTTCTCAGCTTTGACGAAGGTTTTCTGTGACAGCCTGGACTGATGTAAGGAATCAATGCTGGATTCCTACCGAAGGCTTCTTTGGTTTCATGGATGGAAAAGCATGATGCGGTTTAAGAAACTTCGTAAGCATTTTTTGTAGTCATTCACTTCGGAGTCATTTGGCACAAATTGTCTCCATTATCAGCTCTTCATACGGTTCCTACACTCTCAAATGACTAACAAAATAAAATAGAAGCACCAGTGCTGTAAGTTTTGATTAAGACAATCTGGGAAGCTTGAACTCAGGAAATAATTTTTCCTGCATTTAAAAAAAATATGTTTTATTGCTGCATTAAACAAAAGTCCTTGCACTGTCAGGGACCTTGCAGTTATGACAGTGATGCGCATTATCGATGCCAGTGAGTAATGGGCACCATAACGCCATTTCTGTCTCGCAGCACCTCGTCTGTCATGCTGCATTGTCTCTTGTGGTTATAAGCACTGCAAACTATCATAACACTCAGAGAATGCCTGGGATTTACTGCCTAGAGGCCAAATAACCAAACACATGAAATAAATAATTTCACTTATTGATCTGGAGAGATATATATATTAAAAAAATCTGTATATCCAGACATGTATATCTTCTGATATGTCCTATCTCACTTACTACTTTTTAAAATGTTTCCTAGGCAATGCTGGGGGGAAAAAAAAAAGCAGAGAAAACCAAGGTCTAAACAGCATGAAATGAGGACGGTTTGTGTGAAACTTTATTAAAGCTTTAGTGGAACGTTTCTAAGGGAAGAGGGGAATAACATTTAGGGCCGTTTTGATTGTTTTTTGGAGATAGCTGGTCATTTTGTGTATGGCAGAGTATTTAAAATATTTTGGTAACATAATCTTTACAAAACTATATGTCTCTGAAAGAGAAGATGACTGTTTTACATTGCTGCTGTAAATCAAGTGTCTCTTCGCAGAGCAGTCTATGGAATTAAATTATTTGTATAGATGTGTACTCTAGTTTCATTCACTTTTTTAGCCCACAGGCTTTACCAGGAGGCATTGCTAATCTGCACATACTGCGCCAAGACTGCAGCCTGCCAGGTACGGATCACACAGATCCAGTAGCGAATTTTATGGGACCTACAGAGCAGTGCAAACTCCCGCTGTGCTGTTGGTTAATTTGCAGCTCCCCGTACAGGCGCTCCTGAATGCCACACAGATGGCTTGCATCAGGAGTCGGTTTTGTCTGTGCTACAGAAATATGAGTTTTACATTGGATCTGAGACTCGGACTCGTGCGGGGTACTGTGAAGGCCACTTCAAAGCGATACGCAGCGGGCGTTTGCCCCGCTGCCGGTACCCACCACCCCTCTCCCTGTTGTTCGTGCCTCCTTCCGCTGCCGTTGCCAGTGGCAGTATCTGACAAAAAGTGTTTGATCCCTGCTGGATATGCAGATTCTTTATATGCAGATCTTTGGCTATTCAAAAACCCATAATTAGAGTATTCCAATAATTCCTTATGTATTCAACCTTCTGTGGTTTTAATACATTTTAAAAAGTTACTTAAGCCACCTATATCCGCATCTATGAGCAGGAATAGCTTCTTCCAGAAATATATGCCTGGCAACAGTCTTGCGTGTTTTAGTTAAAGATAGGAAAACATTACTGTGTGAGCAGCAGGCATGAAAATATCTAGTTTGATAAGTATATAGGCAGTTTTCTTCATGATGTTACTATTTTGGAAGAGGGAGAGTGTTTAAGAGTACTTGAATATTCAATATGTATACAAATTGAATTTCTTCCAGAGTAAGAGTGCTGTGATTATTCTGAGGTAACTGCGCGTGAGGATACTCGTCCTCCGCCTATGCAGAGCTATTCTGATCTGTTTCCTCACTGACAATTCCTAACTTAACTTCTCCCTAACTAAAGAAAAATAAAAGTTACCACGAAAAGTCTTCTAGTAAACCTTTTTTTGTAGCGAGAACAGTTTAATGATGTTAGCAAGGATTTTTATGTTTGGTGTAAAAAGAAGAGCACTTCCAGGAAAAGAGTTTCCCGAGACCATTGCTTGACGCCTCTGCTGGAATTGCTGACGAAGGATGGTAACGCACAAGGCTTCTTCCTTCAAATGAGACGTTGTCACCGCTCCGTTGTCATTTGACTGAATCTTAGTCGCTGGCACCGGGTTCTGCTTTGTGGTACCAACCCTGTTTGGGGTTCTAAGTGCTAATTCATGCACGGTGCTTTCGTCTGTGCCTACGGCAGAGGTTGGTTTCATGGTCCCAAGTAACAGTGCCCTACAGTAGGCTTCCTGTACAACAGCTCGGTATGGTGTATATGGGATGAAACGAGACGGACAGGCCTCTTTCCCCATCGTCTCTGCTCTTGGTGAGCCCCTTCAGCATTACACATCTCACAACAATCATAGTCTTTACAGCTGGTACCGTACTTAGGCACTGCGCTATCTGAGACAGCCGGGCTGTATTACTGGTACCATACGTGGACAGTATATAAAATCACACTCTTTGCTTGTGAACGCGACATGCAGTAACACATTCGATTATAAACCGGACTCCCCTCAGGCAAGCGCGCGGCGATACAACACGTATTTACAGGATGAGCCCCCTGAGGTTCATCGGATCGCTTCATGCCTCACCTACACAAGCCACCGCCACCCTTCAGCGCGGCCTTTGAGCGTCAGAACCCCCGGGGGCCTGTGGTTCAACACGGGCTTTCCCCAGCTACTCCCAAGGCAGCGCCCGAAGGCCGGCTCTAGCGGCACCCCGCGGGGGCCGGGCCTGGGGCCGGGCCGGGCCGGGCCGAGCCGGGGCCGGGGCCGGGGCCGGGGCCGGGTGGGGTTCGGCCCGGCCCGGCACCGGCGGCAGGCGGCGGCGCAGAGAAGCGAATCTTCCCGGGCAGATGGCAGCCAATCCGCGCCGCCCGGGCTCGCCCCCCGCGGCTGGGAGGGACGCGGGCCGCCGTGCGGCCCGACACGCCCGCTGACCCCCTCCCGCCAGGCATGCTGGGAGCGGTAGTTTCTTCCCAGCCTCGCGCCCCGTTGGCCCGCGGCGCGGTTCGCGGCCGGAGGACTACAACACCCAGAAGGCGGACGGGCCCCCCTCGCCGTCCCGCCGCGCTCTCACCGTCAGTGCCTACGATCCCCAGCGCGCTCCGCGGCGCGGCGGCGGGGACCGGGAAGGAGAATCCGGTCCGAGAGGGAGCGGGCCGGCGGGGCGCGGCTGCGCAGAGCGCGGCTTCCTGAGTGTCTGGTGGCGGCGGCCATTTTGTGGTGCTTCTTCCCTCTCCTGTTCGGGCTGCGGTGTCGGGACCTGGCGAGGGGGCGAGACGGAGCGGGGGGAGCCGGGGCCCTCACCCTCACCTTCCCTTCGCCTCCCTGCGCGGCGGAGCCCCCCTCTGGCGCTGCCCCCGGGTGCAGCTGAGAGCGGCGCTCGCCCACCATTATGGAAGACGACGGGCAGCCCAGGACCCTGTGAGTGGGGAGGGGGCCGCGGCGGGGCCGCGGGGTCGGAGAGACTCCGGGGGTGGGGAGTGAGCCCCAGCGGGCCCGGGGCGGAGAGGGGCGGGGAGGGCCGGGCCGGCGGCGGGGCGAGGCGGGGAGGGGGTTGCACTCCCGGAGGCGTGCGTGGCCGGGCCGCGGTGGGGGCGGGGAGGCGCGGGCCGGGCGGGTGCGTGGAAAGGGGGGGAGAGCGGGGTCGGGGGGGGGCGCGGAGGGCGCAGGGCTCCCGGGGGAGCGGAGGGAGGCGGCGGGCGGGAGCGGAGCGGAGGGTGCTTGAGGAGAGAGCGTGTGAGGGAGGGATGGGGAGCGGGGTCCGGAGCTGGCCGTGGGGAGGGAGGGGAGACCGGGAGAGCGCAGCTGGCAGCAGCGGGGACGGGGAGGGCGCCCGCTTGCCGTGCACCGGTTCAGGGCGAAAACAGGGGAAACCGGAGCTGCCGCCGTGGTGGCGGCGAGGGGACTCGGGATTTAACTAGGTCTGTATCCAGTGCTTGGGGGGTGCAGGCGGGGGGGAGCCCCGCTACCCGGCCTGCGGGCACGAGCCTCTCCCGGGGTCGGGTCGCCCGTCCTCGGGTCCCCTTCGCAGCGGTCCCGGCGTTAGGAAAGTTCTTTGTGTTCTCCCGGCGGTGGGTGGGATGGGGAACGCCGTAAAACGAGACTCTCTGTAGCAGGCAGGGTAGGAAAAATTGCTTTTCCCTCCAGTATTTTACAGTGTGGTTCAATAGCAGTCTCTTGGGCCCTGGCAAAAGAAATAACTGTATGGTGGCCGTGTCTCTCTAGGCAGTGTTTAATCAATTGGTGGCTGTCATCTGTTTTCTGTTTAAATACATAAATTTGAGCTTTTTTGGTTGCTGTTGAGTTCTTTTTAACTTTGCAGGTATGGTTTTGATGGGTTTTCTTTGTCCTATTAACTTATACGAGGGGGGCTAATATGTATGGTTAGGTACTGGAGAGCACATAATTCTGTTGTTGATTATTTTAATTAGTTCTTAGATTTTTAGTTTCCAGTTGCCACAGGATGTTACGTGCTGTATGAGCAGGTCAGTGTTCGGGCTGGCCATATAAGAAAGGCAGTCTCAACAGTACAACGTTCAAGCTGCCAATATGAGAAACAGCTCAAGATAGTACTGTTTCGTTTTTGGCACAATAGCCTTCAGGAAGTCTTTCAAAGATGACTTGGATTGAAGGCCACTTTAAAGAAATTACTGAAACAGAGTAAAACATCTCTGGATCGCTTTAGTTTGTTTCCAGTACCAAAATGGTGACTTGGCATTTAAGGCTTTTCAAGGCAATGTGCATTTTTTCTCCTTCCCATGTCTGCAAAAGTTCTTTTAACGTGTTTATGGTGTAGTATAAGTACTTAGTCCCTGCTCCCTGAGATGCATAGTTTAAATAAGCCTATCTTAAATGCTTTTTGTGTTGACTACCCAAATGGTCTGAGTTTGCTTGGCCCTGATAGTGGACATAGTTTTCAGAGTGTTGCTTTACAATGAGAGGACGGAAAAGGGCAAAGGTACACAGCGTTTTACTCATTTTTCTTTTCAAGGTTCCTCTCTTCCTGATTGGCTCCCCTTTTTTTAACTAAGTGCTATATCTAGACTAATTTTTAAAATGTTGTTTTATATCCAGACTAAGTTTTAAGACATTCTTTTACTGCTGACAAGTTTTGGTACTACATTGGGAGTGCGTGGTTCTTACTAATGCATCCATCGATGACCTGACTTAGGCCATAGTCACTGACAGGAAAAAAATTTGTCCTAAGATGTCTGAAATAGCATCTCTACAGCTGCCCAAGATGTTTTATTGCACATGTGACTCTCTGTTTAATTTGTCAAACTAATAAACAGCATATACGTTCATTTCCTAGTAGTTTTGTAGTAACCACAGTCATGTAGGGTTACTTTCCTGTAATTATTTGAGGGCTTTTTTCATAGAACACAAAAATTCTGCTGTAGCATTTCTTACATCTCCCTCTTGTCCCTACTTTTATCTGAAATATGTTTAAATTTAGAATTGCAAGTTGTGTTTTAAAGATTATTATCCTGGGTAAATCTTTTCATGTAGAGCAGTTATGATCACTCATGTAAATAAAACTTACTGGCCCCCAAGAGCAACTAATAATATTGTTAGTTGAACTCCTTGGTTTTGTTTGTTGTTTTTTACAGGGGGAAAAAGTAGGTGAAGAACAAATTGTTTCTGTAGCTATTTGACCATGTGCATAAGCACTTGGTTGACAGTTTAAGTGATACTTTATGAATGTCTTTGGTATTTTGTTTATTTCTTCAGGAAAGAAAAACTAAACCTGTAGGTTAGGAAGGAGTTTTCTTTTTTAACACTTGCAAGCAATTTTTTTTTAATTATAAAAAGAAAAACCCACCTAACATTTATGCCCATCTTAAATACCTCAGGAATAATAATTGTTTCCATTTGCAGTGCTTACAGGGCTGTTAGGTTGTTTTCAGTCATGATAGGTCAGTCATGAACCTCTAAGAATTCAAAATATTTTCTGAGGCTTAATATAGAAAATAGACACCATTTGCATTTTTATTTCTCACATTTCATAACTAGTAGGCCTTCACAGAAACCTGAAGAATAACGTTCAATATTTTCTGCCAAAAACTTTTCCTTACTGCTCTAAACAACTTGAAGATAACTTGAGAAGGGGGGGGGCGGGGGGGCTTGTAGGATTTGTCACACGCCTCAATTCAAATGTGATATAGAAAATTCACAACGTGTAATTTTTTAGCTGGTCCTAAAATGAGCTATGGGCTTCTGATTTTTTTTTTAATAGAACACTGGAAAGCTCTGTTTTCTGTGAGTACTGTCAGATCTCCTTCCATCACAAGCTCTGTCAAAGTCCTTTTTGTACTTTAAAGTGGAAAATAAGCTATCAGAAACCTAATGTGTTGTTAATGTTATTGGCTGCCACTGGAAGAAAAGTTCTAAATTCGTATGTTCTTTTTACTAATGGTTTTAGAAAAAAACTTCATGAGCAGTCACTGAATACCTGCAAGTTGTTATATCGCTAGCCTTGCCATGCTGTTTTCTAAGTGTCACGGAATTTAGACAGGGTGCAGAAGTAAGACTTCAGCTGTGAACCAGGAGCTGGATTCACTTCTTTTATACTTCTTTTCAGTTCTCTTGTCAAGGAATATTGTCTGCTAGTGGAGCCTACAGAGTGGATTTTTCTTGGTATCGTTTTATTTCCAGTAGCTCACTAGCACCAGGCAGGGGTGCTACTAGAATTTCTATGGGCTTTTCACCATGTCAGTTACCTTATTGCTTATCATACTTTCTTCATTTAAATATGGAATCTGCCGTTTCTTGCATGTTGTCTGTGTGAGTGTGAAAACATATTTACTGTCTTTCCTCCAAGTAGTATGTAGGGGAGTTTTGTGGACCTGAAAGTAGTGGCTGTAAATGTCCCTTTTCTTCCTTACCTGTCTAGGATACAATGAAAACCTGTTTACCTTCACAAAGAGGATTTTTCTGTTCAAGCCAAAGAGTTTTATTCTAAAACTCATTACTTGCTGCTATGTGCTTCTTTTATTCTTTAGATAATTTTACAAGATCTCTGAATTTCAAATACAGTTTCTTATTCTTTGTGGTGTCAAAGCATTCAAAAGTGTAATATATTGAAATTTGTATCAGGAGAGATATATATAGATATATATATATGGTTTGGGTTTTTTTTTTTGTATGTTCTTATTAATTGGTATTTAAGTGCTTCAAACTTGCAGAAGGGAACAAACACTATTGCCTGTATGCAAAAAGCCACAACTTTTGCTGCCCTGTCACATTAACCAAGACAACAGCCTATAAAAGTATAGTAAGTGCTTCTTCTCTGTTGGGTTTTATAATTTTTAAAAAGTTTGAATAATATATCCTCTAGAATGTAACAAAACAAAAGGATTGAAATACCATGCAATAGCATGTTAAAAGTCATATGTTTTCTTTAGGTGTGGTTCTGCTTATTTTGATTTTATAAAGTAGAATAGAAAATACTGTGCTATGTTATATCATGTATAAATTGAGCTAGAAAGGGGAAAACTGGGTGCACCAATAGGCTGCTGATGTGTGGCGGGTGATTAGCATCAGCTGATGAAAGTTTTGTGTTTCCAGAAAGGTAAGGTTTCTGTTCCTGATCTGTTGGATATATTTCTTTCCTTAGTTATATAGTATTCAAACATTGTACACTGAAGATGTTTGCTTGTATGGTTTTTTTTTTAAGTCATCTTTAACTGTACTGAAGGAGGTAATGTTAACTGCAACCTACTTAAAGACATGAAAGTGACCATCAGGTCTTATTTTTTAGTGTATTGTTTCAGCTTTGTAGAGGTTTGTATTCCCATGTTTTACATACAGTTCAAGAGATTTGGGTCTCTGGATGTTGTCCTTGTTACACGAACCTTTTATTTTGAAGTATTCTCAGCATGTGTATTATTCAAGTTTCAGAGTGTTAGCAACTTGTGAAAGGTACTAATGCCTGCTGACTATGGTAATAGTAAACAACAAGGCAGTGTTTATCATACACATTTAGAGAATTAATGGACCATTCGGACGTTACATCCCATTTGAATCTAGCGGTCAAGTGGTCCAGAATTACACTGATGATTTTTATAAAGACGCAACCTGTTTCATAGCTAAAGTTCATGATGCAACATTCTCACTCGTAACTATCTTGATGAAGACGTAGTGGTATTGGAAAACCACCTAGTATCTCTTCTAGCAGTTAGTGTAACTTCTCTTACCTTAATTGAATAGATTTCTAAGGAATGGCTTTCCCTGGCTTTTTTGTCAGGAATTCTTCAGATTGCTTTTCAGAGTTCTTGCATTTCCAAAATACATATTAATCTCAACCTCTTCTGCATAATATTTTGTTTTTCTATAGTGTTAAATGTGCTCCTTATTGTATCTGATTTTGGAATAGAAATAACATTAATAGGACTTTACTATATTTAATTGCATGTCAGTGCTACCATACAGGTGCTCATTATCAGTAATGCTGTTAAGGCATGGTGTTAGCTAATACTGTTCTACAACATACAAAGGAAACAAGTACTAGTAATAAGTTTACAGCAGTACTGCTGCTTTATGTGGGAATTCCAACTTGTAATTATATTTTCCATCTGATTTTAGTGGTATCTGCAAAGGTTAATATTTCCATTTAAAACCATTTGTGATTTACAACTTTATCTTGGTGAATGATTAACAAAAAATTAGTTAAGGTTTCAGAAAGAAGGTACGCATAAATGTTGAACTGCTAAGTTTTCAGAATAAAGAATTGAAAAGTCAATGAGATGGGCAATTTGTCCTGAAATGGGTCTTACAGAATTTTGCAGTTTTTAACTTCTTTACTGAAATGCTTCATAACAATGCAGGCTGCTAATGTAGCTTCTATTAATGACTTCTATTAATGCATATATATTTAGTAAGAAAGTAGTGAGTACATGAAGCTTTTAATGGATGGTTCTGTATTCAGGTGATGTGATATATAAGAAACTCACTCTGGATTTTGTATAGCGTTTAAGTCCTCACTGAGAAAGTGCAGAACTGTTGCATAGTTGTTGAAAGAATAACATCATAAGCAAAAATCTGTTGATACCATTGTGTGGTGTTCAGATGAAAACAAATAGTGTCCATTTTAATTTTGCTGGAGCTAGATGAAAGTCCAGTTGTCAAATGCAGAAATTGCTTTTCAGAATTTTTAAAGGGATGTCCATAAGCAAAAGCGTGTGCTTAAATTGCTGTACTTGAAAGAATTTGGCCTATGCATAGACTAAGAAATGCTGGTTCACACTTATGTTCACTGCAGTGTATTAGCAGCTCAGACTGACTTTGGTTTACTGTATTATGACGTTCTATAATAGATCAGAGTAAAATGAATAAAACGTATATTGTTTCAACAGCTAATTCACAAAAGTTCTGCTCATGTAACTGCTTGCATTTGAACACTTTATGTCTTCACAGGCTTACTTGTAAGATAATGAATGTCCCTGTGCTGATGACTTTTGAGTTCTGTTGCTGTGACAAGCCTTTCTCTTAACTGATCACTTTGTTTACAGTTTGATTACAAATTAGTCACCTTTTTTTTTTTGTTAGAATTCAGTTTTGCATGCATGACTCTTTCTCAGCTGTCTGTGTGACCTGATTTTACTTTTTGTGAGTGTAAAATGTGGCAGAGTATCTAGAAGTAGCTTTAAAACAACTCTGCTATTGGATTTCTGGCTATCTGGGTAAATCTAGGACTCTATCTAAACTTGACAGGTGTTTCAAAACTTGGAATTATTTCTAAGGTTTCTATAAATAAAAAAATCAAGAAGTATGGGTGATATTAAAGTGACACTGCCGAAATTTTGGGGAGTTTTTACAGGGGTGGTAGCTGTTGATAGACGCTGTGCGGAGCATTCCTATGGCAAAATGCTGCATAAATTGCCTTGCGTATTGGTGAGTGGCCTGGTTTTCCCAATGTTCAGTAAAACAGAAAAATTGGGTTTGTCACTTGCAAGGCAGCACAATTTATGTCTAATAGCTACTACTGAACTAATAGGAGTTAGGTGTGGGTTCATGCCCAAATTCAGAAGTAGTCTTGATTAGATGCTCCGTGGGAAGTGAAACTTAAAACATCTTTGCCCAGTTGGTTGCTTCTTGTACCTGACATTCTTGAGCAATGTTCTTCCCGCTTTTGACATTTCTCTGCCAAAGAAATGATTGCTACCAGATATCGGTGTCCAGTATTATGTCTGTATGTTCTCAGTTGTGTGGCCAACTTCATAATTTAGAAATGTTGCATTAAAACTGTATCATGAAATAATTTGTAAATACTGTCTTTAAGATACCTGGGATATTTGAAGGGAGATTTTTCATAGTCATTTTAAGATTTTAAAAATCATAATTACATTTGAAAAGATGAAAATTTCTGATTTAAAATATTGAATTTTTTTTTTTTTTTTTTTATTTCCTTGTGTAGCTATGTAGGAAACCTCTCCAGAGATGTGACTGAAGTTCTTATACTTCAGTTATTCAGCCAGATTGGACCATGCAAAAGCTGTAAAATGATAACAGAGGTAAGGCCTTCCACATCCAGGGGGGTAGCAAATATAATGTAGCTTAGGATAAAGTTGTGCAAAATAAATGGAGTTGGGGGCTTCTTTTGGCATTACTGGTAGTGAGTTTTTTAGGTTGATTGTGTTTGGCTTTTGGGATAACTTTTTGCAGAGGAGACCTGTTGTGTACAGTCCTGTACGTTTACCTGTAGCCCTGACATACCTTTTACCAGCTGATGAGATTCCACTTTAAAGAAAGGGTTGTTACCCCCTCTTTTCAGAACCACGTTGTTCTGATAATGAGAAACCTTATTGTTTCAAGTGTTGTTCATGGCTATTTTGTACATTTTTCACTTTATTTGAACATGAGCCTCAGTAATTCTTTTCCTCTCAAATAAATGCTTCCTCACTATGGATGAAAAGTAAAAAATCCCTCAAAATAAGTTTTGCTCTTCCTGATCCTCTTCTGTGCCACTGCGAATAGCTTTTATCTGCACCTGTCTGTTCTTAAATTAATTTTTTCTTGAAACAAAGTGACAAAATTTCCATAGTATTCCAGATAAGGTCTTTTGTACAAACTGTTGGTAAGTATTAATACTTTATTCTCTCCATTGTAAATACTCTGATACATTTAGAGTTGGTAGCCGTTTTTGTGATCTTGTTGACAACATCCTAGGCAACTTCTTGCTCCCTAGTATTTTTCCTTCCTTCTGCATTTATAACTGATAACCTTCTAGCAGGGAGGGACTAATTGGAATTTGTGCTAGGTTTAATCTTTAGTTCTTCAGCTCTGGTTTTCCGTATGCTCTTCTTACTTTTTACTACTTACTATGGTTCATACTAACTGGTAATTACAGATTTCCTGAGTACAGTCACTTTATTTTTTTGTGAATGATGTTTAATGAAAGTATTAAAAGGCAAGTCTTGCGACCAGACTTCTTTAGGAACACTACTAGTAACTCCTCTGTGGTCTTTTCCTTTCAATGTGACACACTGCTTTTTTGCATTTTAGCTGCTTATTATCCACCTGATGCTTGTTTAAGCACACTCATCTTCATCTTAACTAATAATTTCCAATGTGGCACTTCATTAAAACTTATTAGTGAAGAGCTCTGCCACATTTTCTCTAAGTTTATTGAAGAAAGATAACTAAACAGAAGGATAACAGAGCACAGTTATTAGTTTTTCTCTGAAGAAACAGTTTGGTTGTCCTATGCTCTTCAGAAATAAGGTACTGCCGCTCCAGCATTCGGCTGATTGAGAGAATGTTGCATCAGTTTGATTTCTTGAGAACCAGATGAGAAATTCCAACACTCATTTTACCTTGATTTAGGCTTTGTGGTTTTAAGATTTTTATGTGACCATAGAAATAACAAGGGAGACATCTTTATGAAATAAGTAGATAAATAAAAAGCTGCTTGCAGCTCTGTTCAGTCATATCGAGGTGAACGCACTTGGCTGACCTTAGCACCTGTCACCAAGCAGTCAGCAAGTGCAGGTTGGAGTCTAGACTGGGACTGGCCTGCAGCTACAGCGCTTTTAACTGTCAAAGTGCTTGACCATACTGTACATCCTTCTAATCAGTGTGTTGTAAACTTTTCGTAGGCACTAAGTTACATTATGTGGTTCTTACCTGCCCGTTGTTATTACCAACCTCCATCGGTCAAGATTATACCGGAATGTTTTCCTTTTGTGTGTTTTTCCTTTTCTTTTTTTCTTTAGCCGAGTGTATCAACTGTTTGCTCACTTTTTCTTGTTTGTAGAACATGTGACATGAACATATCGAGTGTTTAGAGATTTCAAGTGTTTATTTTGGGGGTATATAATACTCGAGGTGGTGCGACTAGTGTTTAGAGGTATCTTGAACACCTAAAGATCTGGGCATCTGCAAAAGAGGCTCTTCTCACGTTCAGACAAGTTCTTAGTGCGAAAGAAGACCTTCCCACAAGCTAAAAGCAAAATTGCACTTCAGTTGAAGCATAAACTGCACTAAGTCTTAGGCCTTAACGGCCTCAAATGGGTTCCCCAAATCTTGTTTTCATCGTAGCAGGAAAGTAGCATGGGAAGAGGGGTGAATTAAGGCTTACTGTTTTGGGGCAGCTGGGGTGAATGTGCTTTTGCAGCACTTCATGGCTGTTGTGACTTAAACTCTCTTTTTTTTTTTTTTTTTTGATATCAGGTATATTTTTCTCTCGTCTGTTCATTTTGCATCAGTTAGAGATACCTAGTACTGACGGTGTTTAAAAGGATGACTTCAGATTATCATTTTAGGTATATAAAGGCCTTGTGATCGGTTCAGCTCTTAGATCTTAATAGCTTCCCTTGTTCAGGTGTAGACAGAACTATGTGTGAAGATGTACAATCCAGTTTTACGGAGCAGAATTAGGATTTCTTTGTCCATATCAGCGTGAGTGAATTTTCAGAAATTAAACCGTAAAACTGGTAAAGGCCTACTCTTAACTTGTGTTAGAGCTGTGCTCTGTCTGACGCTGGGGGAGGTTGATATGCAAGAATATTGATGCCAAAGAAGTTTCTTTACGTGCTAGACCCTTCCCTCTCCATGCAAGAAATAACTTGTTTAGTTTAATATTAGTGTTTATCATGTTTTGGTGCGTGTACATGCAGAGTAGTAAATGTAGGTATATTGGTGTAAGGCTGTAGTTCTTGTACTCATTACATCTTTTAGGCAGATTAAATCCACTGTTAAAGCTAGCATTCTAATCATCATTTCCACTTGATCAACTTTTCTGTAAACTTTTACGTTCTTTGCACTTAGTACTCTAATACGTTTAATACTTCAGTGAGCTTTGTTTGTCAGTTAGTATTTTTAAAGGTGACTCAATAGGCCATCCTACAAAAACAGGTTATACCCAAGATTTAACAGAGTAACAGTCAATTGATTAGCATCTTTTTCCCTCAGTCAAACCATGTTGAGTGCTTTTAAAGGGATGTTTCCCAGCTGCTGGGTATAACATTTTTCACTTGAGACTGAGAATATGCAACTTCTAGGTTGCTGTCTGCTAGTGATTTTCAAGCATGTAAAAGGAAAGACTTCTTAAGTAGGAGGAGAGAGAAAATTGGCAAAAATGTATCTGGGGAACAAACCTTTCAAGCTTTGAGCATATGTATGAGGCAGAAGACCATTTATGTTTTTGTCTCCATTCTTCCCCTTTTTTTCCCCTTTTTCTCCAGTCTGCAGATCACTTTTCTGGTAGTTGAATTATTTTTAGCTTAGTAAACTTATAAAGTACTGAGCCCTCATACAAAGTAAACTATACTTCAGAAATTGCTAGACCTTTAATAAAAACTCCATCTTAATAATTCTTGCATTTAAGTGTAATGTCAAAGGCTATTTCATAAATCTAATGCAAATAATTCTTAAAGTTTCTAGCTGTAAGTAATATATTTTCCTGGATTTTCTTCTCAGCAACCCGATAGCAGAAGGGTCAACTCTTCTGTTGGATTTTCTGTTTTGCAGCATACAAGCAATGACCCTTATTGCTTTGTGGAATTTTATGAACACAGAGATGCAGCTGCTGCATTAGCTGCTATGAATGGGAGAAAAATTTTGGGAAAGGTAAGTTGCTTACATTGTAATCTTAGATTTAAGGAATATAGGTTTGTGTAAAAATAATAAAACTGTGGGGCGTTCATTTTGTTGAAGGTGTTTACCGAGGTTAAATATTGCTAGAATAACATTTCTAAAATACTGATTTAAAAAAGTAAGTCTTGTTTAGGAAACATACGGTTTGTGATGTTCTAATTACTACAGTATTTTATATTGTATGATGATTTGTAAACATTGACAGTTGTACCCCACCCTTGAATGAACTTATAAAATGTGAGAATTTTGTGAATTTATACTAAATCTTATACTTATTTTCAGGAGGTCAAAGTAAACTGGGCAACAACACCAAGTAGCCAGAAAAAAGATACATCCAGTAAGTAAAGTAATGCCACAGTATCACTTCTACACAAATACTTCACAACGTGGTAATAATTTGTCATAAATGCATTTAAACATAACTTTTCTCCTTCCCATCTTGCGTTCAATAGAATTTTTGCAAACTAATTCTTCTGTTTCTGCTTTACAACTGGGGAAACTGGAGTGGACAGATTAAATTGCTGCTGCTCATCAAATGGAATCCTGGGCGTGCCTGGTTCCCAGTGCTGTGTGCAGAGCATCACTTTCTCAGGAGTTGAAATTTTAGATAGCAGTTAAATATTTGATGAGTAAATTATTTATTTTCAGATCACTTCCATGTGTTCGTTGGGGATTTAAGTCCAGAAATAACAACAGAAGACATCAAGTCAGCATTTGCTCCTTTTGGTAAAATATCGTAAGTATCATCATAAACATTTCCAGTATCAGTTAGAAAATAGGAGAGTGAAAATTTGTTTCTGAATTGAAATGTTATTTTTTGTCTTTTTCGATAATTTTTCTGATGTTAATTTCCTTATGTTGGGTGGGCAGTAAAGAGGGGGTTATGGTTTAATCTCGGTATCTATCATGGTTGTAAATACAGTAATGTAATTGTGCTCCAGTTTTGCTGAAAGCAGTGTGCTTTTAACCTAATTTATATGCTGATGTTCTTCAACTTCTTATTAAAATTTAATTACTGTTCCTAAGTGTGACTTTTTGTTGTTCAGAATGTGTACAGAATAGTGACTTGACAAGTGGTATATGTTGCATCCTCCGTGTATTTTGTATGCATTCATACTGCGTTTTATAGGCAGTGTAGAAAACGGGGCAATTGGAATATAATTTTATGTAGCAGCTAGTTGAATAACTTGTGAACGTTTTGAAAAAAGCTAATATTTATGAGAATGGAATCTACTTTTTTTAGATGATAACGGGATTAATTAAGATTATAGTATTTAAATGAAAGAATGGTGGATTTACAATATGTGCACATTTCTGCCAGTTAAGAGAATGTTTCTTTAAACTTCTCATAGATAATTCAGGTGATACCAAATCACCTGGTGTTTTAATTGAACATATTTAACATTACAAGAATCCTTGTGAGTGTTAAAGTATGTATGTCCTTAAGAGTACTGCTACAAAAAAAGTCTGTTAATCTTCTATCAGTTTATGTTTATAAAAATCTTTTAAAGTTGCACATGAACGTTTTCGTACTACTTTACAGGAATATATTTCTAAGAACAAAATTCTTATTTTTCTCTTGTTCTGTACGCATATTTTTAAATGAATCATAAATCTTATTTCTTACCTCTGCTATTTTGTTTACTTTGCTTTTTGTCTCTTAATGTGGTAAGTAGTACTGTTTAAAAATCAATTTAAAGAGAATAATTCAGGTTTCTGTTTCTCAATCTATATTTATACCTGAGACCTGCAGTTTTTCTAAAGTCCAAGTCACAATTAAAAGTAATAGCATTCTGGTTATTTTGCAGAATTGCTCATAAGAATGGACAGGATCTTGAAGGCTAACTGCAAGGAACTGTGCACACTGGAACTCAGTTGTAGATTTTTTCTCATTTCTATTTATTCTTATTATACATTATTTATATATACATATTTTAGTATTTACATTTTAACATTCTATATTCAGTGCAGTTCTATATTTCCAATCATTTTAACTTACTCACTAAAATTTCTGTGTAAATTTGTTGTTTTCGTACTGGTGTGCTTAGCATTGTTGTTAGTTTTATTCTCCTTTCTTAAATTTCTGAAAATGTCAATTTTTCAAAATTTACAGCTGCCCAAACTCCAAAATGATGGTAGAGAATTGACCAAGAAAAATAAAGAAATCTGTTAACAGGCCATGTATGCCTTTTAATTCCTATTTTTTCCTCTTTTTCGATTTTTTAATATTTCATATATTTTGTATCACTAGGCAGAAGACATTTAACTATTTAGAAAATGCATGGTAAATTAGATAGAATTGTTACAGTTATTTATAGAACAGTAAACCGTAGAGGACCCTAGCCAATAGCATATTAGAAAAGGAAACTTTGTTTCTCTTATACTTCAAATTTGAACATTCTAGTTTTAGCCAGTATAGGTTCTGTGGATAGGTTGCATGTTTATTACATGTTATTTTTTTTGTCCTACTGCTTTTTTCTAACAGGTAAAGAGGCAATAGGGAGAGTTCAGGAATGACTGTAGTTTTAGGGCTAACTGAATTTATAAGAAAAAATTATGCTCACAATACAGTGTGTGTGGTTCCTTTTAGTTTTTATTTTGCAGGTTATTAATATTACCCTCATATAGCTGTGCTTCTTTTCACAGGGATGCACGGGTAGTTAAAGATATGGCAACTGGAAAGTCAAAAGGCTATGGTTTTGTATCTTTTTATAACAAACTGGTGAGTAATCACAATGTAGATTTAAAATAATTGCATATTTTCTACTTTCAGTGCTGCCTCTTTGTTTATATATTCACTATGTATCAGACTTTCCCAAGGGAAATAAACTTACTTGTACAGGACAAATTTACTTTAATGAAAAGCTTCCATCATTTGTGGTTAAGGGCTGAAACAATTCAGACGACAACGATGCTATGAGAACATGGAGAAAAAAGATTCAAGAACATTGTGAAAGAAGATTCCTGAACACAGAAATCTTGTTTGGGTGTGTTAAGGTAGTTTAGCTTAGCTTGTGGAACCCTCTCTCTCACGGCAAGTTGGGTGCCTGGTCCGATCCCTAGTGCTCCCTCTTAGCTGAGGCACCGCGCCAGGTCCAGCGCGGTTCCCCATGTCGCTGTAGGAGCCCCTGCAAAATGACGTCCTGGAGCCCTCAGTGCGAAGGAGCACAGTGCCGCGCTACACGGCAGGGTTTGGTGTTTGCCGGGCTTAGGTTCACACTGAAGCTCGGTCTTTCGGGGGACCTACTGCAGCCAAGCGTGTCATACGCTGAAGTATGGCTGGATTTATTTGCCTGAGCTCTGCATCTCAGTAGAGATCTTGGTTGGTCCTTTTGCTTGAGTTGCTAGAATATTTCAAAATCTAAGATGGTTCTTTGTATTGACTAATTAATTTGCAGCTAAGAGTTCATTCTGTGCTTCTAAAGTATTTATGTATATTGTAAAACTGAAGGTTGTTCTTGGTTTTGTGTTGGGTGTCATTACATAATGGATAATGTTATGTATGCTGAGGAAAAAGTCCTTCCAACAAGTGACTAGTATCCCTTTCTGATACAGATATTAAAGAAGTTATTTGTAGAATTTAATCAGTGTAGTACTGATAAAAATAGTGCTATGCCCTACTATTAATAGCAATATAATTGACTCAAATAATTCGTGGTAATTTGGAAGTTAAATAAATGTTTGACAGCGTAAGAAATTTGTGAAAATTATTTGGAAAATTAAGCTGTGTGTGTTTAGAGGTACGTTTAGGACAACGTGGGGAAACTGTGTAAACCATTTTCCTTAAATATTTTGAATAGGAAAAACACACACCGTTAAGGATTTTAGGCATATTAAGCCTGTTTTTGTGGTCAGAAGTGCTACATGTCGAGACTCTTTCAATCTTCTGTAACACTTATCTGGAGCTGAATCTTAATCAGAAGAAAAAGCTGGAATTTCTTCAGATTTGCAAATGCCATAAGCTATTACAAATGAATACCTTGATTTAGTGTATTTTTCCACTTACACTTCATTTATTTTGTGTTACAGCTGAAATAGACAAGAGGAATAGGCATCGTAGTTCCTTGTACCCCTCTTCCCTTACTACGTTTGGTTTCTGTGACCATAGGGGAAATGTAACAGTCATATGGAATGGTAGTTACTGGATTCTTTTAAGACTGAGCCTTAAAAACTCCAATTTAAAAATCTGTGTTCATTCTGCAAAATTAACGGATTAATTCTAAATGTAATAGTAAAAAGTACTCCTAAAATTTATGTCCGGATTGCTGTTCATTCAAACAGCAGCTGTGCCTATACAGTTATGGCATGACCATCCTGAGCTGGTAGTTAAAGGCCTGTTTTTTTTTGGAATTTGTCGTCATCCTGCTAGATTAGGAAACATGGGATATGTTCCCAGACTTCAGGTACTCCAGTCTGAGGTCTTAAGGCACACCACAGTTAGGAGAAAATTAAACCCCTACGTTGACCTGCAACAGTTACGGCATGGACTCCCTTCCATTTTTGTCATAGCTATGATGATCCTCAGGACTGGCAGCAAGATTCATTAGAGCTGGTTTCCTTTCCCTGACAGTTTGTTTCCAAAAACATACTGTGTTTTGGAAGCAAGGGTGCTTGAATAAGGTTTTTTTAATTGTCTGGTGTTTTGTTTTTGTCTTTTGTGTGTTGGTTTTTTTTTTCTTATTGGTCATCTCTCATAATTTCTTTTTTGTATTTATGTATTGTCTTCAAAATGAGCACTCTGTGTAATTAGAACTTAGGAGGATCAAGGTCCTGAGTGATTTGAGTTTGAGATGAGTCTGCTATAGGTGGAAGCCTTCAGTGGGAGGCAGGACAATGCTAGCTGCTCACCTTTAACTTGTCCGTATGTTCTCTTTGTCCCTTGTGCTCGGTGATTCCTTTCTTAAGCTTTGTGCCCTTGGAAAAGCATTTCAAACATATGTACTATTTGCTCTGCCTCTCTTCTTTCGAAGTGGTTAAGGAAAAAATTGCTTCTTGCAAGTGTTAGCAAACTTCCCCCTTGCTTACTCGACGTGAACTTAAAGATTGTCCTTTAATTCATGCTTAAGAAGTTAAGCCACGTGGGCCATGGATTCATGTGTGTGTGTGTTCATACAATGACTTTCATATTTACAGGACTTAGAAAGCAGTCTATGCTCAGACATAAATTGCGTGCCTCCAGAGGGCAGAAGAGAGGATGGGACCAGGGGGATGTGCAATTAATAAAGAAAACTTGGTCAATCTATTTGTACCTCAGCATTACAGCTTCTTAGTAACTACCATTCAGCCTTCCCAGAACTTACCATTTTTCTACCTAAGCTTGGCCTATTGTGTTGAGTGCATACTATGATTCTACAAAACCACACTCAGATCTTATTATACAATGTCTTTTGCAAACAGGTACTTCATGGTATAAACGTTAGTTGGGTTACATCTGAGAAAATTGTCAGTGAGGGATTTTGATGATTAAAAAGTCTTTCCTGATTTTTCATCTATTACTATAAAATACAATTTTGTGCATTGTATTTTTAATACAGTCCATTGGCAAAATAATCTGATTTTTCTATAATGAAAATTATAGTTGTTTTATTTCAGTAATTGCATCTGGCATCTGTATGACCTTTGTACTTTTTGGGGCAGCCTTCAAATATTCCAGTACAGATGCTTGTTGTGTAAAGATAGTAGATGCATGATTGTAGTTGGCTTCTAACCTGTGTGGAGAAAATGGGGATGGGAGGAACGTGTTTTACCAAATCACTTGAGGGCCTTCTCTATAGCCGACATTTTTGGCTGCTTGCTGTGGTGGTTCAGAATTTCATATACTTTTTAGTACTGTTATTTGTTTTGTCAACAGAATTAACTGACAACCAAGTCTTTTTTCAAAGTAGACTTGTACATACTTCTTGTTTGGATGTGTTACAGTCTTGTCTTTAATCTCTTTAGGATGCAGAAAATGCTATTGTACACATGGGAGGCCAGTGGTTGGGAGGCCGTCAGATCAGAACTAACTGGGCAACACGGAAACCACCAGCCCCCAAAAGTACACAAGAAAGTAAGACCTTCGTGTAATGCTATGTTGTGTTTGCTGTCTTGCGTGGCACTGTTCAGTGGAGGAATAAAACATAATATTGCCAAAATCATGTCACTTAATTACAAATCTAGCTTGACTTCCAGATCTTAAATAATAGATTTTTTGGTATATTATATCAATGTAGTTGTGGCGCTACTGGTCTATCACAAAATATTTAATGTGTCTGTTAAATGTATAATTCATACTTGTGTAGGAGGTAAGTCTCTGGGACTCTGTGGTTACTGTTAGCCTACTGCTTAAAACAAGCCTTCTCTCTTTATAGATAATACAAAACAATTGAGATTTGAAGATGTAGTAAATCAGTCAAGTCCCAAAAATTGTACTGTGTACTGTGGAGGAATTGCCTCTGGGCTAACAGGTATGATTTGTTTTACTGCTTTTTTATTATTGAAGCTTTTTGGACACCAAGATGGTTACTAATTCAAAAACATTATATGTTGTAGACCAACTTATGAGACAGACTTTTTCACCATTTGGACAGATTATGGAAATAAGGGTGTTTCCAGAAAAAGGTTACTCATTTGTCAGGTATGGACAGAGAAAAATAAAATCTATGATTTTGTTCATGTAGTAATGTTTCATCTTTCTGTAATTCACTTGATTGAACTTCTGCTGATACATTAAAAGCTGTCACCATATGTTCATAGAAAAATTTGGAACTTTTAAAAGTGGCCACCAATCTTTTTACCCGAGAAGATGAATATCTGTGAAAGCAGATCTTTTTCTCTGGATTTCCTGTATGTATGGAGTCACTGTTTTTTAACAATCAGGTGAAAGTACTATAAAGCATAACATTAGTTTGTTTTTACATTCTTTAGATTTTCAACCCATGAAAGTGCAGCACATGCTATTGTTTCAGTTAATGGAACCACAATTGAAGGACATGTTGTTAAATGTTATTGGGGTAAAGAATCCCCTGATATGACTAAAAACTTCCAACAGGTAACTGCACTTTAACCTTTTCATTCTATCACAAAAGCGATTGTGTATATACCTGTAATGCCTTCCCAGTTACAATAGCTAAACGTTGTGGTAGTGTTCTTACGAAATTCCATGTTCTGTCTCAGTTACGTTCCAGTTGTTCATCAAATTGGGCTAGTGATTTTGATGGAATATCTGTTACTGTCTTCTGGATATGATTCAAGATAGGGAGAAACTTCGAGGTAATTCTAATTCTTGCTAGTTCACTTACTGCAGACTAGGTGACCATCCAACAAAATATCCTTTGGTATTTCAAACACACACAAACGTGTTTCAGTACAAGGATCTAATTAAGTCACAGTGATGTCTTATTTTTCTGTTCTCATTATTGCTCGTTTTAGCCCTATGATTGATACAGCCAAAAATGTTGCCTTTAGCCAGCACTAAAGGAACATCATCCATCTCTAGAACCTGAAGTAGTGTGAATTGTTCTCTCCTTAGGTGGACTACAGTCAGTGGGGGCAATGGAGCCAAGTATATGGAAATCCACAACAGTATGGGCAATATATGGCTAACGGGTGGCAAGTACCATCATATGGAATGTATGGCCAAGCATGGAATCAACAGGGTTTTGGAGTAGAGTGAGTAATTGTATTTAATTTTTTAGAATATTCCAAGAATGTTGTATCTGAGTTTCAGGCTTATTTGGTTCAAGGTTTGCACAAGGTTTCAAGCCTTAGGTGGACTCCTACGTGCTTAAAGCTTGTGTTTAATGGTTACCATAGACCAAATAATGGGGTGAGTCACTCTGACTTGTACTCGATAACACGTTTTATGCACATAAAGAGACTCAAGGCACAAAGACTTCTTCTATAGTAGAGTTTTGGATGGTGGTCTTGTCTGATACCTAAAAATTTTCTGGATTCTGACTTGAAGTGGTGAATACTGGAGAGTCTGAACCAGGGAGCCCAGGTATTTACCTAAAGAGTTCATAACCCTGGAGAGAAGAAACTACACACTGACATTTTAACTTGGGCAGTTTCAGAATTTGGGTGGGCTTTTAACAGTTGATCTCTTGAAGACTGAAGTCTTCACAACAACGTTTTGTTTTAACATACTTTTAAAATCACTTCTTTGCTTATGTAATTCTTCATTGTCTCTTGCCAATTAAACATATTAAGCCCTGATAAACCTATCACTGGTATCCATGCCAGTTAGGCGTTGGGAATTTTGTGCATTTCTGCATCACTGATGTTGACTTAGAGCCACCTGCGTATGTACATGCCTTTGGAGGCGGTTGTCCTATGCAACTAGTACCCAAGGTTTGTGGGGCTTTTTTTTTTCCTTTGTTCTTAAAAAGCATATTTTCAAGAGTTACATGTTGTAGCACTTAACTTGAATTACTCCTTAAAGAGAAAAAGAAATTGTTCTATTTTGGTATGAACAGTAGTGCAGGAAGTATGTTTTTATGTTCTTTTGTTTAGTTTGTTGTCTTGTAAATAACTTGACTAGCTTGCATGATGATTTGTTTGGGTGTTTTTCCCTTTCCTTTTTTTAACCATGCTGTTTCTTTTTAAGCCAATCTCCATCTGCTGCCTGGATGGGTGGATTTGGTGCTCAGCCTGCCCAGGGACAAGGTGCTCCTGTAATACCTAACCAAGCTGGATATGGTATGGCAAGCTACCAAACACAGTGAGCTGGGACTCTGTTTAAAAGTGTGTATTTCATGATAGGCTGCAGTTTCCAGTGACATTCTGAAGACTGGAATGTAGACAATGAAAAAAGAAAATATTTATTTTAAAAATGGAAATGTTTGGAACCTTTAGCACAGCTTTGCTTTGGTGAAGGACACAAATGTCTTCTAGTTCTGCCTTTTTAAGTTTTTGTTCATGATGGATATGAACATGTTTTTCTTTGTGTACAAAAATTAAAAATAAAGTCAATAAAGACAATTCTGACTACAAATTTTGATATAGTAGGAGAAATGGCTAATGAATTTGATCTTTAGGTTACCATTCCATTTTTTTTGTTCTGTCTTCAGTGTTTTATATCACTGTGCTTTTTAAGAGAAATGACGTTGAAAAACAGCAAGTTGCTTTTAGTTGAAGACACATCCTGAAATAAACTGTGGACCAATCATTACAACCTGCTAGACAGTATTGATTTTTCAAGAAACCTATGGGCATAGCTCAGAAAGTATATGTAGGTCTTGGAATAATTTTTTTAAAAAAATATTTAATTTTTCTACATGCTTAAGGAAAACAGTCTGATACAAAGAATAGTTCAGTCTAAAATGAAAAACAGTACTGTCTGAGTAATTTCACATAACTCTTACTGTCCACATTCAGGCACACATTAAAACTTTTCAGAGCTGGTTTGCTTATTAAGACTGTAGTAATTTGCATTTAATTTTGAGACGTAAAAACGTTTTTGCAAGTATGTTGTTTGTATTCAAATCAGACAGTCATACTTGTGCTTTTACATAAAGTTTGAAGGCTACACATTGTAAATATTTCATAATTACAGTGTTTCAAAAGCATGCTCAAACATAGAAGTAGCAATGTAATTATTCAAAGTAATACTTAATATACTCTACTGCTTTAAATGCAGTAGATTGACAAGAATGTGCAAGACTGACATTTCCAAAGTTGGCTATTATGTAAAGTTACATAAAGAACTTATAACAAAGAGCCTTAATTTTAATTTCATAAATCTTTAATGCATCACCTTTTTGTCATTAGAAATACAAAATTTTTGCTTTACATTATTTGGTATGTAAATACCTTGGTTAACAACCTTGTAAACCTATTTCAAGGTTATTATAAGTTGTATAGTATCTTGAGTGTTTTGAAAAATCTTGATGTTTTTTAAGTCTAGAAATATTTTGCCCAAGAATTTTTTAACAAGATTGTTAAAAACATCTTATTTTAGAGAATATTCAATGTGCCATTTGGTAAATGGAGATGCAGTTGAAACAGTACACTGAGTTGTGACTTATTTTTAATTAAAGTTTTTGTCTTTATGGGTGGTTTGCATGTGATGAACCTGTACAGAGGCTGGGTTGTTTGTGTACTGAGTGTGTAAATGGATAAATCATGAAGATGTTTAAATGGTATACTTGGGTTATTTCTGAATTATTTTATGGATACATTGATATAAACTGCCTCAATAAATTTGAAGTTGAAAATGAATGTAAGTTAGATATAAGTACTGTGTCTTACCTGTGACAGCTAGGGGGTGCAAATGTTTCAGCTGTATTCTGAAATACACTGAGGCAGGCACAATTAAAAAAAAAAAGTAGGATTTGCAGTGATAGTTCAGTGAAGCAAACTTGCATTTTAAAAGAAACGGAATGTTTGATTTTAGAGATGATAGTTCTAAATGAGTGTCTGAGAAGCTGCTTATTTTATCTTTTCTGTTTCTTACCATGCAGGTGTTGCAAGTTAGAATAGATTTTGAAATGGAAACTTGCAGTTTTGTTAAACCCAGCCAGGTTGTGCAAATAACTACACAATGCTGTAGCAAATCACATGAGGTTTTTTTCCTCCTCTTCTACTTGACATGCTTAATAGTACCTTGACTTTTAGATCAGGTTGAAATTGAGATATACTGGAAGAGCAATTTAGTCAGTTGGCTCGACTGTACCCAGAGCTGCCTGTAACTCTGGGCATGTAATGCATGCAATAATGACTGAAGTTAGTGTGGAACCATAAGTGCTTGTGATGACAGAATTGGCCCTTTATCTCTGTTTCTCCTTTATGGTATTCATAGTGTTTTTCCGCTCAAGTTAGGAATCTTGTCTACAGGACATTTGTTTTTCTATAAAGTTTGTATATATGTGTATATCTACGCGAGGATCGGCCTATACATTGTAGTTTGGGAAAAAAAAAATCACAAGTAAGTTTGCGTTTTTGTTACACTTATCCAGTTTAAAAAGAAAATCACGAGTCAGTAGATATATGAATTGCAAGTTACTTTAGAATTTCTTAGATTTCACTTGAAATCTGGGGTTTCTACGTAATTCTAAGTGTTTGACATATGACTATGTTCTGGATGCATGCTGGTATGTAAGCAGTATGTTCTTTAGGCGTTACTGAAGATTTAGATGATGCAAGTGCATTGCCACATAAATGCCCATATAAATGGGTGTAAGATTAAGGCAGTGATCTTTCAGGTCTCAATGTGCAGATCACCTTAAATCTGATTATTTAATATGCCTGCTGTAGAGCTGGGCCGTACCTGACCTGTATTTCAGGATGAAAGTAGGATATGCTTTCTCATTCAAGTCTTTTGTCATTGATTTTTATACAGCTTTTCTTTAATGGTGATATTTCTTCACAGACTGCTCAAGATATGGGAGTCTCCAGTGTTCTTTAATGTTTCTGTAGCACTGCGAGGAAGAGCTATAATTTGGATTGCTTTCTACTCAGTAGCATTCATAAATGCATCACTGACAATTTTTTGGCACCAAAGAGCCTCTTGCACCATACTGCTTTTATGAGTGACTGTTACACTGTTGTAATTTCTCTAACTACAGAAATCAACCATGACCTAACCCCTTACCACTAGGATTTGGATTTCAGAAAGTATCGATTTATCATGGCTTAAGTTGATGCGTGCAACCTGAAGCGAGGTTGTAATCTGCATTTGCAGAAAATGTTCAATAAAAATGAAACATGATAAAGGGCTTATCCTGTATTGTCATCTGTCAAAACATTGTCCCTCTGCTGTAAAACTGACAACAGGCATACAAGGCTGAACCTGTAAACTGTGCACTTGTGATCATGTAAAAGATGTTTTTATTTAAAATTTTTCATACAAGACCATTTTGTATTTTGCAGAGTTGCAGTAGTAAGGCTGTAAATCTAAGGTTACATGTAGCTTTTCATCAGTCCTGCCTCCTTGTGTATATTTGTTAACAGTTTTCAGACATACTCTTCCTGCAGAACCTTCTTCCTTGCTAAGATACGTTCATGAGACAGCTATTCAGCTGTATCAGAACCATTTCCTTCATTTCACTCGCCAAAAAAGTCTCACAGTGAATAAGGCTTAGTTTTGCAGAAAATTAGTGATTTGTTTTTCTTGTGTTTGTACACAAGGAAGCAGACTTAAACTGTATGGACATGATTAGTGTCTGATACTTCTTAATTATCTGACTGTTTTTGAACAAGGGCACAAGTCTTTGTTTTAATCACGTGGAACTTTCCTGGTCAGCAATAAAAGACTTTGTTGCACTGTTCTTACATTGCAAGATACAGGCAATCTTTTATTCAGTATATTTCCAAATAATGGATGGGGTTTGGAAAGAACTGCCTTGTTCCAACTTGAATCTTCATATATAGATACAGTTTGGGATCAGGATCGCCGCTGTAGTAGCGAAAGGAAGTTGTTCTTTTGAAACTGACTGAGAATTTATTTGTTCTGATCATATGTGGCGCCTGTTCAACATTAGTAGATATAAGGGTTTCGCTATGTAATAATGTTTCTGTTCATAAAAAGGCAACTGCAAGGCAATAGCTGCTGGGAAGGTCTTTGTTGTGTTTCATTTCAGCCAATTTTTGTGAATCCAGTTGATTTGTTTAAAAAAAAAAAAAAAGGCATGTGTTTTTCAGTATCACATGGATAAAATCCCCCCCCACACCTTTACCATCACTTCAAATCAAAGAAAATGCTGAAACGTTTACTGAACGTTTTACTTTAAAAAGAAACAGGGCTTTGTATTGATGAGTGAACACTGATTCTGTCATCTTTCTGGGGATGTATGCTGATCTAGATCATGGATGTAAATGACATGCTCTGCTCACTGACATTTAAAGGGTAATGACTCAGTTAATTTGACATCAGTAATGATTATTTGAATACAAGTTATTCTTTCTTAAATACACAGCCACTCATGCTTTGATTAAAGCTGATCTGAATCTTCTTGGTTATTAAAGTATTCCTGATACGCTGTGGGAAGAAACATTGCTTTACCTTGTATCTTAGTATTCAAGCTGTCAGTAAGACATCCAAGTTGCATAGACCTTTTTTGTTTGTTTAGAAGAAAAACACTTAATGGAGTTACGTCAGGGAATTCAGTGTAAACTGACTTTTCTGTAGCGATGGGTGGTAGCATTTGAATATCTCCCTTTGAAAACAAGGGATCAGTCGCTATTCTTTGCATGAACCCAGGTTCTCGCGGATCCCAGACGCTCGGCAGCTGTCTTTCCCAGCCGCTTGCAGGGAAGGGAGGAGGAGGAGGAAAGGGAAGAATGGTGAGAGGAGGTGGTACGTCTGCCAGACTAGTGTGTGTGATGCAGCAGCATGATGCCAAGTCATATTGTCAAACACATTTAAAGTCATGACAGGCTTATCCAGATACCGCAGCAGTATCCAAAGGATTGTGACCATTCAGACACAAACTTGCTTTATCTCCTTGCTTAAAATAATTTTGTTTAAAAAAAAAAAATAGAAAACGTGTAACCTTTTGGCTATTTTCTTTTTGGTTCCTGAGAAAATAGATGCACATTAAACAGCTAAGCTAGAACGGGGAAGTTGACTAAACAAAGAAAGAAAACATAAAGGAGCAAATTGCATTAAGTATCTGAATTTGTAGACCTTGGCTTAATTTAGGTCTCTTAGCTTGGCATTCTGTTGTTTGCCTGTATTGACCCTTTTATTTGTCTAATTGAAATAGTGTGAGATATGCACAGCTGCTTGTTGAATGTCTTCTTATTCTTTAAATGTACATCTGGAGCAGGGGTGGGTAGGAACTGAGTAAGAATCACAAGTCTACCACATGAAACAATAAGGCTGACATTTCCTAGATGGAAATTGACTTACTGGAGCCAACTCTGTAGAAGTTTAAATATCACAGGTGGTGATGAAAAGCCACTGTCCTCTCTTTGAGTAGCTAGTTCTTTGACCTTAATAAATGGAGAATTATTGTTGGGGTGCTGTTCCATGGAAAATGCTCTTTGTGGTTTCTTTGGTCCTTTCAATGAAGCAGATCTTTTTCACTCCACGAATGATTTGTTTCCTTTAATGTTGGGTTATCAAACATGATGGGAAAGACTAATGGATACTGCTTAGTTCAAGTCTTCCAACTTGGGTCCTGACTGGGGAAAATAACCCTCTTAGTTATTAAAAGGACCATTTAATTTTGCAATATACCTTTGTAGAACCATTTCTACTTGAGTTTTACTTGGACCTGAAAGCACAAGGAGGCTGCACAAGTACACCTGACACCATGAAGATGGAATCAACCTCTTGGAGCTGCTGTTACGTGCTACAGCTACTGTACCGGATCACTGTTGTACAGTCAAATGCTGGAAACATTTATGCCTTGCTGCTTGCTTTGTTTGAAGTGCAGAGCTCGTGCTCTGGAGAGAATAAATCTGTCCTGTATATTTGCAAATATTCAGAGAAGGCTGAGGTCCGACATTATTTTCTGAACTCCTGTTATCTTAGTACAAATTAGAGCTTCTTTCATTTACAGGTATATGCTGTGGTTTTGTAGGAGAAATGTCTGTTGGTTTTGTGACTAATTATCTAAAACCATGGCTAATTTCAAACAGACTTTAAGAAAAATAAAATATGAATGTTTCTAGCATACTGTTCCTAGATGAATTGTGCCTCCTACTTGGATTTATATACTCCATGGAATAAGGATACGAGAGTCCATGAAATGTCTCTCAGATTGCTTGAAAGGGACATTTTCAGAAGCAAGCAAATGACTGTAAACTTGCAGTATGCATATAACAAGACCTTGTTCTAGAAGTGTAATAGCTGTTCATATGTATTGCTAATACATATTGAAATGGTCAATACCTGAGGTCAGAGGACCAACATATATTGCTGAATATATGTTGCATTTTGAAGATTTAAGGCCCGTATACAAGGTGATGCTGTGTTCACGTTGACTTCTGAGAGCATTCCTTCCAGCATCTTTTTGCTCCGTGGCCTTTTTAAAAACAGTACAGAACCTGTCCACCAAGCTGTATACATGGAAATTTGGCAAGGTATGCAATATTATGCTTTAAATCCATTTTACAAGGTCACAGCATCTAGCGACAAGTGTCTGACAGAAGCGGCATAGATTAGAAAATTGAAATTTTTCATTGAAATGCTTCTACGGTAAAATTTTACCTGGAAGGTGTTGCTGGAGTCTCTTCTGTCTGTACAACTTCTAAATAAAAGGAAGGCAAGATGCGCTCTCATTAGAAGTATCCAAGTATGTCCAAATCTTAGTTTACCAGAAACAGGTATTCCTTCGTAACTATTTTCATTGTAGAAAATACATATGGATACTTGTGGGTCATGATTCAGTTACTGTTAAGGCTATATATCTCTCATTTTTTGTACCCAGTCTATTTTGCTGTGTTTCTTGTTTTAATTATGTATGTTTCTAGTCAACAGAGTTGCACTTAACCTTTCATGCACAAGGAGCCAAGCTGTTCCATTTGCCTCTGGTTCTTAGCAGAAACACACACTGACCTCAGGTATCATTTTTAATGTTCCCCTGTATTGCAAAAGTCTTTTCATTTCTTTACTCTATGCACGTTCTGATATTTACAGATGGATGTTGAAAGCATGTGTTAAGTACCTTTTTTTTTTGTATCTTCAGGTTCATACCAGACTGGACATAATTCACAAAATCTGCGATTTCTTTACTGCGCCCCCCCATCAGTCCTAACTACATATAGTCCAGGGGGGCTTAGAATGCTTTTAAGGCTTCGATGATGATTTCTTAATTTATTTCTAGTTGAATATATGGAATATTGTTTTACCAAGTTAAAATTTTATTGCAGTAAAATTGGTTATTGAAAACCGTATTTCTTAATCTCAAGTTTTAATTTATGGTGCTACTTTATTTTCTGAAAGCCGTTTTTAAATCCTGCAGGTACCCTGGAGGGTAAAAAAAAAAAAAAGACGACATTTGCCCCCCCTTTTTTTTTGCAATTTAAAGGCAATAGAAAAGGAAAATAAAATTCATTCACCTTAATTCTTCTTTATAGAAGAAAGTTGAAGAAACTCGAGAAGTAAGATTAGTCTAGCAGTAAGGTTTTTATCAAACTTAAGTACATATTTAATACTAACTTAATAAAACATTTTTCTTCTTCACTGTCAGAACAACTTAAAACTTTGTTTTAAAAAAAATCACCCACTTAAATTGCAAGCTTTGAAACACTTGCTCTTGTTTTTTCTCAGTGCAATTTATGAAGAGGTCTAGGTATAGCTGTAATGTGAGGCAGGAGCACTACTGGAATTACTTAGCCTGTAGTTCAGTTTCTGCATGTTTAAGTGTCGCTGCCAGAGTTTTGCAGTCTGTATTTTGGCATGCATAAAGCTGCTGGAGTTGGAGGTATTGAGGAATGTTCCACAAGATTAGGGATAAAAGTTGACCCTGTGAACCTCCTTATACTAGAAAGCCTTACAAAGGAGTGAGTCAGAGCTTTCTCTGAGTTCAAAGTGAGGGGTGCTGGACAAATTCCCCTGATTTATTTAGGCAAGCCTGGAATAGAATACAGTTTTATACCAGAATTCTCTTCAAAGCTGTTTTATGCTGTGTACCTTACAGGAAGGATGTATTTGTATTTTCTCTGTATCTTATTAAAAGATTAAAACCATGTTTTATTATCTGCTCTTTTACTCTGGTATTTGTGAATCTTCAGATTAGTAAATGCATTTAGCCAAGACTTACAAAAATGGCTTGCTGGTTATAAGGTTAATAGTACTAAAAAGCAACTCTTGGCTTTGAACTGAAAAAAATTACCTGATCTAACAACATCAAATCACGTTGCTTTCTCCAAAAGGGGTAGGCTTAAGCACACTCTAGTGTGTTCTGGCAGCGAGCCTGTCACTGATTTGTGTTTAAACTGTGAAAACATAGGAGCTAAAATATTCAGATGTAAAAAAAAGTATGTGTCCCCCTCTGGGTTTGTGATACTCTGTGTGCATTTCAGCATTGGCTTATTTGGAAGGAAAAAATCTGTAAAGCTGTGTTTGCCAACCCGTTGTAAACACTAAGATGAATGCTCATGAAGTTTGAAACCTGGTTTTATTTATCGAACCTATGATACTCTGAACATTTTTATGCATGTATTCTCATGGATTGAAATGCCTTCTGTTTTCTGGCCAGCATACGGTTTGCAGTGTGGCATCTAGTCGTATTTCTACTGTAACCTATAATGTCACATCATATGAGGCTAGGTTTGCCCATCTATAGAATGTATACGAACCGGTCACTTTCTGTTAAAATTAATGTGAAAATATATTTGGGCAAAATGCTGAACTGTTAGCCATATTCAAAAAGTCCTTTGGAGGTTACAAAATTATAGTAAAATTATAGCAATGTTTGGTTTTGCTTTCTGAATGTCTTACAGAAGTGAGGATGAAGTGGTTAGTCCTTGGATTTAAGTGAAAACGAATTTTCTTAGAAATGGGTACAGTCAAAAGCATGCTCATTTGCTTTAGAGATTTTTGAGGAAACTTAAACATCTTGTCATCTGTCTTTTCAGCTCATAAAACCTCATTGCCAATTATGAGCCAAGATTGTTAGAAGGGAGGGAAAAAAAAAAAAATCTTGCAAGGATGCTCTGGCTTTGGTAGTACAAGAGGAAACTTCCAGTGCGTGGGCCTCTGAATCACACTAGTCTAGTCGAACTTCTCACGCAAGCTGTTTTTTCATCGTGTCTGTTCTACCACATGCCCTGGCAAAGAAAATGGTGCTGGGGACAGTGGTGCTGTGAGTCTTGTATGAAGTTGAGGGAGCCAGAGGATGTTTCCAGGTGGGGCAGGAATATGACAGGGCAGCTGGAGAACATGCTGAATCAGCAGCTCCTACCGCTGCAGCTCTGGTAGGAGTTAGAGCCGTTCCTGGGTAACTGTCTGAAGGAAACTTGGCAGCAGAAACACCATTTACTGGTGCGAGTGTCGCCTCCAGAACAGGTGGCTTCAGTGTAATGTAAACCAAGGTCTGTGAATCTGGCCTTTAACGTATATAGTAACACCTATGCAGTGCCGTGTTCTTGGAGTGCTTTAGAAACACGTGCAGTATAACTGGAAAATAAACTTTGCGAATCTAAAATTAGATTCTAAAAGAGTTTTTGTGTAGCAGAAGGGAGTTTCCTCCTTTGAAGACCTCTCCTCATTGTTAACATTTCAGATTTTAAGTTTGGGGCCTAGTTCTTACAGTCGTGTAAATAAGTACATCTACTGAAATCAGTTGCATTATGTTGGTGTAAATGAAATCGTGGCTTTAAAACATGAGTCAGGTTTCTCGTAGTCTATTGATCAGTTTTGAGTCTGTCAACTGCAATTTGGCGTTGAAATTTTCTGTGATGTTACTCGTAGTTCAGTATGTTCCAGAATAGATTTTTTGCAATGGCAACAGCTAAGCACAACTGCTTCCATTTCTTTTCAAAACCAGCTAAGTCCACTGATTACTCTTCAGGAGACAAGTAAAATTTTAAAATAGAACCTTTAATATCTTTGCCTGAAACCACAGCTTTACTGAGTGTGTTTCAAGTGTGTTTTTGCCTTTTTGGGTGTCTTGCACATCCTCTTTTTCTCCCTGCCCTCCCCCTCCTGTTCCTACCAATGTCAACGGAAAATTTGCTGAGCTTCATCCAAATTTTAAAACCTGCCCTCCTTTAGGATAATGAGCAGACCAAGGTTTGCTGCCACACAGTATGCTAACGAGTAATGTATGTGCAGAATGGAGCAGGAGGGGGGAAACCAGGCTCACGAAAGCTTTTATGTTCAGTTTTAAGTGCACTGTACTATTTGAACATTATTGAGTAGTGTTGAAAGCAGAAATAAAAGCTGAACATAAAATATAATCAGATGGTATTATTTCGTTGAATAAATGTATCTCTAAATTTCAGTACATTGCTGTTTTAGTGGTACACAGTTCTTTAGGTGGAAGTGCAATGACTTGGTAAGTCCACAGAGCGCATCTTCTGCTCTATTACCCGGCATGGCCTGCTGCCCGGAGAACGTGTCGTGTTTGACAGCCGAAGGTTATCAAACTAACTTGTGGGTTACGTTGGCTTAATAATTCTTAAGGGAAGCTTTGCCCTGTGAGACTAAGGAAAAGCTGGTAAGAGTTGTGATGCAAGGTCTAAAAATCAATTTAAGAATGTGTAGATTTGGCATGTGGACAACAGCACAGTATGAATTAAGTCACAGTTAAAGGTGCACGTGGCCATATACAGGTATTGCAGCTTATTCGTGGAAAAAAGACAAAAAATCCCCAACAAATGGACCATGCCTGAATATCTCCACCAAATTCATCTGGAAGGAAAATTCCCTGTCATTAGGTCTAATGAAGCACTGAGTCTTAAACAGGAGAGCGGAACATGCGGAACAGGCATCAGGAACACCGACCCTGACAGAGCAGGCACTGGTGTGCCCGCCTCAGGGCGCTCTCTGCAGGAGTAGCCCAAATGCTAATGTTTTCAGGGAAATGGCGGAAAAATAAGAATCTTAAAAACCAAGTTTTGTATCAAGGGGAGGAAAGGAAAAGAAAACGTCCTCCTGGCTTCCACAGGTAAATTTGTGGCAGAGCGGAAGGTCGGGTTTAGCAGTACCTGGATGGGGTGCAAATGGACAGCTGGGCTCCGGGGGCTGCTTGGAGACACTAGCACAGGAACATGCACCCTACGCAGAGTCTTTGCTCTCCAGGCATTCTTGTATTTCGTGTCTACTCCCATCTCCAAATCCATGAAGTTAAGTCTTAAAACTACTCCAATAACCTGTTGTCAGTCCATCAGCTTGAAGATTACTTAGTTGTTCTAGGAGTACTAGTTCTTAACATTTAAAATCAAAACCTTTGGGCTTTGTGACCTGATTCTTAAAGGAAAATAAAATCTGGTAGGGTCTGTACTGCCTCGGTGTAAATGTACTGCCCTGAAATACCTGGCGTTAATGGATACGACTGAAAAATCTTTTGGAGCGCATGTCCGAGAGGTCACCGTGTACGTCCCTTTCGCCGTGCCTGTCCCGGTGCCTTACCTCTCCCGGCTGTGCCACCTGGCGCTGCTGCTGGCGTGGTTTTACCCCACGCTCTTCTGATGCTTGCACAGAAACGCCAGTTGCGGTTCAAATATCGTGATGCCTGTCTCGCACGTCTGCTTGGAAATGCCACGTGCAGCTGTTGAGCAGTTCCCTCAGCAGTGTAGCAAACTTTTTTTTTTTTAATCCACAGCAAGAGCCAAGAAAGCTTTACCAGCTAACACAGCTTTTGGCCCTGGTACTGACGGCAGAAGTCCAGTGGTGCGCAGGCCAAATCACTTCAGCTGGAAGGTATTGTGCTGTTGTTTATTTTGGAAGCACAGATGCAATTTATTCTTGTGTTCAGCGTTCTGGTGTCACCAATTCCCAGGAATGAAATCTTGGCCTTGTGTGTGTAAGTGGAAAATATCCATACATTTCAGCGAGATGGGGAGCCCATCCAAGTTCCCTCTGCCAACAGAGCTAGTTGTAAATGCATTACTGTGTGTTCAGGATGGGATTTGGCTTAGGTGGAAATAAAACAAGTGTTGACTTGTCTGCTAGTGGTGATTTCTGTGACTTTTTTGGTATCGGTGCTATTTCCAGTGGGATTTAAGCACTCCCATCGCCTCCCACTACTGTTGTCCTGTGCTTCCCGAGATAATTGTCTGTTGATGGCTTCCAATTTTGTCAGAATTACGCAAATTTCTCACACTGGCTACATGCTGGATTTTTGATTAAATGTTTTAGTAAAAAGTTATTTCTGAAAATGAAAATACCTTTGTAATCCTAATTCTGCTTTTCCTGTTGAGAAATAATTGTTCTTCCGTGTCTTGGAAGAGCAAAGGATTCACTGCAGCACAAGAAACCTGGCACTTCTGTTTTGGTAAGAAAGTGCACAAATTCATTAAAGCGGCTGTTTTAGGGGAGTGTTTTTGTTTCTTGCACCTGCTCAGCACAGACTTCACGGTGCCTGGATGCTCGGTGGCGATAGCTGCCTCGTGCAGGAGTGCGATGGAAGGAGCAGACTGGGGCGTCGGAGGCTCGAGCCTGGGCAGAGGAAGGAGGAGGGAGAGGTGAGATGGATGAGGTGACGTGAAATAACGGTGCTGTTTGGAAGGGCAGGGAAGCGGGGATGGCTGGAAGTGGAACTGGGGGCCCACAGCGAAGGGGCTCAGGTTGGGAAGGGGAAGGGTGCACTTCTCCTCGGGTGCTGGAGAGAGAGGGAAGACCCTCTACTGCCACGTTGCATTCGACGGTCCGTCTGCCTCAGGGCAACGTGGAAACGCTGCTGCTCCCCTCGCCCCGGGGCGCGGCGCGGAGCAGCGAGTGAGTGTGGAGGAGCCCCGGCCCGCCGACCGTGCGAGCCCCGTTTCCAGGCGCTGGGCGCTGACAGCACCGGGCCTCCTCCGCCGTCCCAGCCTCGCCCGCGGCCGCCCCGCTTCCCCAGCCCGCCCCGGCCGGGCGGTGGGGCGGCCCCGCGGCGCTGCCTCCCCCTCACGGCCGGCGGGCGGCGGGCAGGGCGCGGCCGCGGCGCCTGTCAGGAGGCGGCGGTTGGGGGGCGCCCCGCGCGCGGCAGCGGGGGCCGGGGGCGGTCGGCCGCGGGGGAGCGGGGCGGGACGGGGCGGCGCGGGACGCCTCCCCGGAGGGGAGCGGGGAAGGCGCGGCCGCCCCCTCGGCTCCGGGCAGCGCGGGGCCGCGCGGCCGCCCCCGAGATGTTTAACCGGGCCGTGAGCCGGCTCAGCAGGAAGCGCCCGCCGTCAGGTAAGGGGGGGTGGGGGCGGCCCCCCCCACGCGCGGCCCCCGGCCCCGGCGGCAGCTGCCGCCGCCTGAGGAAGTGCCGCCGGCAGGGGAAGGGCTGCGCTTCTCTTTTGACCGAGCGCCGGGGAAGGAAAGCGCGGCCGAGCCCCCTCCCGGCGGCGGGGGGTGGTGAGCGGGGGGGCCCGGCCGGGAGCGGCTCTCCCGCCCTTTCGGCGCCCCGCCGCCGCGCGGGGGTTCCACACAGCCGGGCTGCCGCCGGCCGGGCGCAGGGGCTGGGCGGGCCGGGCCGTTACCTGGGCCGCGCCGGCTCCTCCGCCCGGCTCTGTGGTACCCGCGTCCGGCCGCGCTAAGCGGGCTCCGACTCGTCCGCTGCTTTACGCGGGGTTCACCTTGCTGCGGACCGGCCCCCTTGATTTTCACGTCGCGTCCGGCGTGGCGTGGCTCTGCACGGGCTTGTGCCAGCGTAGGGGGGCGCGGGCGTGCCCCGCGGGGCGGGGAGGCTGTGTTAGCAGCCTGGTGGGGTGCGTTAGCTAACCGTGCTGGGGAAAGGAGCGCGGTTCTTCCCGCTCCGGCAGCTGCGCGGAAGAGGGAACTGGATTCTGCTCGGGCTTGTGCCTCATCAGCCAAATTTTAATTGCGAACTGCTGCCTGTCGCTGTTACTGGTAGCGAGGCGATAGCCCAGAACATCAGAGCGCGATTGTTCAAGCTCTAAATTGACTTTGAAGAGTTTGCCTTTGGAGGGAGCGCCTCACACCGAAGTGGAGGTTACCAAGGGGTCATAAATGCGGGACTTCGCCGTTCCCTCTGCAGACAGGCGTCGTAACGCGGTTGTGGGGCGTCTCATGATCCGGTGTGTCTGATTCAAAGGGGCTCATATACGTCATTACTAAAGCAACTGGGGTAAAAGTTACAAGCTCAGAATCCTAGAAAATAATACTATGTTTTATAATGTGCAGCAAGAAGTTACAATCTTTCTAAGAAAAGCCAAATGTGGTGTTTGTCTAGAGGGGTTTTTTTTGTTTGTTTTTTAAAGGATATATGTCTGGTGAACGCTTCCAGAGATGCTACAAAAGCGGAACGTCCCTTTAGTTTCCTTCCTTATAGTTAAAAGTGGAATCCAGTAGCCATCTGTTGTTAGAGACAGTCAAAAGAGGATGTTGAGGCTCATGCTTTGAACAGCCAAAGTGTGCAAAGGACGACCCTTCTGTAGTGAAAAGGTCTAAAATTCAGCTGCTACTAGGAAAAAATTGTTGTGTGGCTTCATTCATCCGGTGGCACTTGGATACATGGAAAGTAAGGGAATTTTCCCTTTTCAGCTGCCTCCTTAGGAAGTTTCCCACTGTTTCATAACCTTGGATGCGTTAATTCCAGACTGGTGATGGTTGCTGGATAGGCATTGTGGTGACCGTAGGAAAAGACAAGGTATTCAGAGTACTCTTAAAGTAATAATAAAGACTTGTGGCTTGAGGCTTTATGATCCAGGTGAAAAAGGGGAAAATGCAGGCGGCGTGATCAGAAGTTCTTCAAGAAGAAATTGAGAAGGCTTTTCTTAACGTTGTATATTAAATATAGAATAAGGAATATGCTGTTTACATGGTGCTTTTGTCCTATCTGCTGTTTGCGTGCCGGTTGTCTTTTGTTGAGGGGTTTGCAAAAGGTGTGTCCGGGAAAGAAGCGGTTAGAGTAGGCATTTAGGTAAGGGGTGCATTCAGCGGGGTTCTGCGAAGGGTGCGAGTCTGTGCTCCTCGATACGGTGCCACGCAGGCCTCTGTATCAACCGTTTGAGAATGACAGCAGCTTGGGCAACCATTGCAGCGCGTAGCCCTTCTGGAAGGCAGACGGGTTAGCATGTCTAACTCAATTGGCTGTGCCTGAATCTGTAGAAGTTTGATGGGTTTCCACATTTTTTTGTGCTTGTCGAAATATTTTGATGTTATTGGTGCTTTCTGTGGTTTCAGTCCAAGTTCCTGTTTGGAGAATGGAAATATTTGCCACTTTTGATACCGCACTTCAACTGATAATTACAGCGTTATTAGTGCTGCACTTACTGTTATATCTATCGCTTACAAAGAGCCTTTATCCGCAGTCTAATGCAGCCGTACTATTGCGTGATAGCCGAAGGCAGCTTCCATAAGATGCTTCTCCAAAATAATGCCCCAGCTAATGTAATTGCCTGTTTGTGGGCTTAGTATAGGGTTCTTCTCTCAAATAATGGTGCTGTTAAAATAAGCACTTAATCGTTTACTGCGTTTGTGGAGGCAGCTGGCCACCGCACATCATGCGAGCGGTTGTGTTATGGTCATACGCTCAGTGGAAAGTTTGCTCAGCAGAGAATCTGCAACTGTGCTCCGCTGTGCGCGCGTTGCTGGCTTTCTCTGCCTCTTGGTTTCTAACCTGTCCAAAAGATAGCAAGCGCTCTCCTACGACAGAAACGTAGTTAGCATATTTATCATCTGTTGTACGTTCTGTGTGTTGCTTTTGTGGAAATATTGGTGGAAGAACTGCCATTTTGTAATAGCCTTTTTGATGCACAAAATTATCTCCTAGTTTTCAGTAGCAGCAAATGTCTGCCTTCCTCATTTAAATGATCATACTAACGTATGCATTTTGATTGTTAAACATTGGTATCCAGCTTGTTATTTCCAAGTGTATATTACACAGCTTTGCCACCAGATGATTTTAACAGGAGAAAGTTATCTTTACAAATAGCAAACAGAGATAAATAGGTTTCAGGAGGGTCATTCATGTAATTACATTTATTGCAGTATTGCCTTCTAAAATAAATTGTTTCAGACTTTCATTAAATTGCACTTCAGGGAAGTATTATTTTTAAGGTAATTAAGTAGCATCTTATGGGATATGGATTTGGGAATTAGCTTCTTGAGTCATTTGTGGGGAAAACCTCTTTCCTATCTTTTAAGCTCTTAAAACAATTCTAGAAATCACACATCAAATCTGCTAAATGAAACCATCATGTGGAGTGGGAAGTTAAGATCCTAATTGGGGGGGGGGGAGGGGTCACTTTTGTATTAGAAAAAAGTGTTTGTGACAGCGTATTTAATGGGGTATAATAAAAATATCCAGCAATTTTAATATCCTCATAAAATTTTGGGCTGTTTCCTGCTGTCATGTATCCTGTGCAGCCTATTTATGTTTGTGCTGAAGGGGAATGTTAATGTTTTATGGCGTTGCAAACGAACACTAAACATGGGGATTAATGGTACTCAGCCCGAAGGGAGAGAGCTTGATCGGTGCTGTGCCCGGCGCGCAGACCGGAGCCCTCCGGAGCTGGGGCACATTCCCTGCCACGGCTTTGGCCCCTGCCAGCCGTATTAGCCCAGGCACTGTGGGCAGGGTGGTACCAGCCAGGCGATGTCCCCAGCAGGCTGTTTGGGTAGTCACTGTGTTTTTGGGGGACCGCTCAGGACAAGAGCTGTGCTGCACTACCCGATAGCAGGATCCAAGACTGTTCTCTGGCCTCTTGTGTTTATTACGTACAAGCGGTCCGAGGGTCGGCCTCCGTCGCGACACTACGGCTGGTGTCCCCTGCCTCGGTGTGGACTGATGCTGGGAGCTGTAGCCCGGGCTGCGCTGGGGTTGTGGCTGCTAGCGGCACCCACGCCGGCTCGGCAGAGCTTGCCTGCACCCGCGCCGTCCCGTAGCCTCTGCTCTGGGGAACTCCCAGCTTGAATAAAACCAAAATTTGCTCTAAGGCTGGAGGAGGAGGAGGTAGAGAGAAGGGGAGCAGGGTCATAGGAGAGCGCAGGGTTTGGAGGGTGACAAAGAAGAGCATGGGGGAACGTAAATGGTGGATGGAGTTGTGTTGTGCTGGGTAGGCGGGAAGTGAGAGGAAGCTGAGGCAAATGGTGGTCGGGGAGGACAGAGAAAATGAGAGACTGGTGAAAGCAGCTGAGGGGAAGCAGATAGGTGTACCCTGGGCACATGGAAGCACTTGTTCGGGCCTTTGTCTGCTCACCAGAAATTTTTTTTAGGTTCTCATGGTGCTGGGTCCACCCTGTATTGCATTGGCTCATTGAAATACATGCTTTTCAAAGTAATCATTAAAGTCCGCTTAAAATTTGGCTGGAAAAGAAACACTAGAAATAAAAATCTCACTCCCATATGTTCTGTGCTAAATCATATGTTAAATAAGGGAATGGCCTGGTTCTTCAGGCTGTTAGCAGCTGTACACACAGAGCTGCTATTCTGCTTGCAGGTGAGAGTGATCATAGCAAGAGATTCAAGCTCCTCAGAAGTAATTGTGTTCTGCTCCAATGTACTTGGCTATTCCCACTTAAATCTCACAGATTTTACTGAGATTAGATGCTCAGATACTTTGAGTCAGGTTCCTAAAATACATTTTGCAAGTAATAATCAAGAACCACATCCTTTTGCATGAGGGGAGGGGAAACTGAGGCACAGTTAACTCGCTGTACTCTTGTGTCACGTATGAAGTCTGCAGTAGTGGTTTGCAGACGATCCTCAGGTTCTGACTCCTGACCTTTAACTAGCAGACTGCGTGTTGGGGTGGGATTGCTTTTCTTGTACAGAGCTGTAGGTATACTTGCTGCTTTGGAGACCAATCTGTCACAGTCCTTACCCAAATTTGTTATGATCTCGGATCCTGAAAGGTTTTGTGCAGGCATGGAGTCATGCATTCATTGTGTAAGAAATTTCAGGTTGGTGCTGAACAGCATCATAGAGTGCGAGCAGGACAGGCAAAGCAGAGACAGGATTTACATGTGAAAAATGTAGCCTGCAGTCACCATTTGCTCGATCATTTTAGATGCGTTCCTTACTTTTATGTCCTTATTTACTTGGGGCATGAGTGTAGATCTGTCAATATTAGGCAACGGGTGTAGAATCCACAGCTCCAGAAAGTTTACCTCTGTTCCAGCTTTGTAATTTCTCCTGTACAAAAAAACCCCCCTCCTATCAATGGAGAAGAGGAGATGTTCATTCATTTAAAACAGCGGTCCATCTCACTGTTAGAAAAACAAACAGACTCTACAGGTCCCTACCAACCAAAACTCAGTAGGCTTTGCTGTTGTGCCAGTATTTCGTAGGGCTTTAACCTTAGCATTTATCATTCTGGCTACCAGCTGAAAAGGGCATCTGATAGTATAGCTCTGCATAGATAGTTTTTTGAGATACTTGCTGAGGTTTAGTTTCATGGTGGAGGAAGGGTTTTTTAACAGAGCTTAAGCAGAAGTTACTAAGATCCATATTTCCAATAAGTTGGTAGGGAGAAATGAAGGGGTATAAAAATAAACAGAAGCTGTATTGATTCCAGTAAGAGTTTTGTGTAGTGCCCTGACGGGGAGCGCTTAGCCTGACTTCTCGTGGCCTGCACTCCTGCTGTCTTCCCTGGGCATTTCGGGTGTGAGACAAAAGGAGGCCAAGCGCTTTTTGTCTGTTTTAGAGTTTTTCAGATCATCAGTAACATTCCTGGAGCCTTCCCAAGTAACACGTTTTCTGATGGGTAGCCAGCAAACAATTTTTTTTGGCATCATGAGCCTTGGATGTAACGTACTTGTCCCTGGGATATAAAAATTCAAAAGTGTATACTGTGTCTCCTATCTGAGAAGGCTGGCTGGCAGGTAAGATGTGGGCACAGTCCAGTACACCTTGTAAAAGCAGAATTTCAGTGGACTTGAAAACAAACACACAAACAGAAAAACCACCCAAATACCACTTGCCGGATAGCAGGTCGACTCAGCTGGAATGAGGCTCCTCTGCCAGCTGTCTTTCCTCCCATTAAACTGGGTTAACATATTGGACTTGTTCTCCTCCTAAACAAAGCATTATTTTTCTTTCTCTATTTGCCTTTTCCTAACCTCTAGTGATGATTCTTTTCTTAAAAATAAATTTCACGTGTGTGACTGACCAGGATTTGCTTTATAGGAGCCAATGTCATTGACAGTGCCAGAACAAAAGGCAAACGGTCCTTTTACTGCACAGGCTGCGGTCATTGTGTTCCCCATGCAAAAGGTGCTTGAACTCCTATAAAATAGTGACAGTGCCTACTTACGTGCTCATGAATTATCTAACTGCAAGGCATTTTTGCCTCCTTACAGGCAAAGCAGAATTCAAATATGTGTGTGTGTTTATTTTCAGTTTTATGGTGTTTCCTTTAAAGAGAGCAGCTGTAATCCGAGGGTACAGAGGGCAATGGGGAAGAAATGCATGTGACATTCATCGCTTCTAACGAAGATGGCATTTTTTAAATTTTTTCCAGAGATAAATGACAGCGAGGGGCACCCAAGCAGCAGCCACCAAACCTTGAAAGGAACCTCAAAATGGGCTACATCACTGGAGAACCTCCTTGAAGATCCAGAAGGAGTGAAACGATTTAGGGTTGCTATATTAACTATGGATATTTATATGAACCGAAATTAGGATTTAAAGCTGAATGAGTCTCAGCATAAATGGTGCAGCTGTGCCGGTGATGTAAGCGCATAGGCATGCATCCTTCTAGATACGTACCCCGAGCAGAGGTGGCAGAGTCGGAGCTGTGGCATTTGCTGAGCTTCTGAGGTAGTGCCTTTTGCCCACTGCCACTGCAGCTTGCTCTCATAAGGCACATGGAAGCCTTTTGGTTGCATCTTTCTAATCCGATATGTCGGCTGTTGCAAGGATTAACAAGTTACTGTTGGATAAACTACAGTCCTTGAGCCACTGATCTCTCTTGCCAAGCATTATTTATCACTGAGGACTGATCCTGTGCTCTTTGTTCTCCTACGCTGTCCTTACTTAAGCCATGAGTTACCACTAACAGCTCCTGAGCCTGGTAACTCTGTGTGGCTCTTACTCTGTGTTGCAGCAGCTGTACTGAAAAGAATTCCCTTTAAGTTTACTACAAAGCGCGGGCTCGTGCAGCTCAAAATGCAGGCGGGGAGGCTTAATTAGGTGAGGGTGGTGAGTTGGTTTTTCAGGGCCTTCTTGCCATGTTAGCTATAGGGATAGGAACTACCTACTTGAGTATGGTTTTGCCATACCAAGCACTGATAAAATGCACTGGGATAAAATGGTTTCCTGCCAGACTGGTTTGAAAAGTGATGTAAACTAGAATTACAAAACACTGTGATTTAGAATTCTTTAAAAAAAAAAAAGTAATCTTGGTGCTATTTAATTCTTGGCGTTGCTTAATCTCTATTTTCTCACACTTGAAAGCGAAAACTGATCATCTCAGAGCTATAAATATTTCAGTCATTGTGTTTTATAAAGGAATTTAATGTACGTTTTTCCCCATTTTAAAACATGCCTCACTTTTGGAGGAATGTGCTTTGTTTAAACACTGTCTAGAGAATGCAAATACATCTTCTGCTTTAGTTTACTTAAGTGAATTTATTGCCACTGGTGATCATGTTTAGAAACACTTTTATTTGTAGAGATTTTCGTCATTAAAAAATCAGAAAGATACTAGATGAGAATCTCAAGTGATCTGTGACTCTCATTAAAATAGTTCATTATACTCACCTGCTAATGAATTCATATATTTTTGGATTTCCCTTTGAGTAATGACTGTAAAATTGCTCGAGTTATTTAAGGGAGACTGAAGAAACTCTTCTTGTTAGTTACTGATATGCTCTGAGATTAAATGTAGCTCATCATTCTCCTGGAATGTGCTTTCAAAGTGCTGAGTATGTGATTGTTCATTTGTGTCTTGGTAGTGTGCAGATGTACCAATGCAGTGGTTCTGTTACACTGTATTATGTAAACTCGTACCATGGTAAAGCTTGCCGTAGGCAGCTTCTACTTTTAATAGCTATAGTAGGAAAAGAGAAAAACAATTGAGCAATTGGATCCTAACATTTGTTTGTTTGTTTTTCTTTTCCCTAGGAATTTTTAAAGAAAGAATTTAGTGAAGAAAACGTTTTGTTCTGGCTAGCATGTGAAGAATTTAAGAAAACACAGGGGAAAAAACAGGTATGGTTCCGAAATAAATTTTACTTGTCAACAAAGTTTCCATAGCAGAGCTGGAGCTATAATGTTTCTGTTGCATAACATGCTTTATGTGAGTGCAAATAAATATATTTGAAGGAATTGCACTGCAATCACGGTGGTGGAATTGTTTGGAAGCAAAGCTGGTTCTATTTCAAATCAAAACAAAATGCTGAAATTGTCAAGTTTCCCATGTTTTGAAAACTCTGAACTTTTTATTGTTGCTTGGGAATAGCAAAAGGTTTAATTCAGTGATGTTGCATCATCTTACTTGAAAATATAAAGACATTTCATTCAGGACTTTTTTTTAAAGCATAGTGGCTATTACATGAAAATATACACCATTGTAATATCTTAGTGGAACATAAAAATAACAAACAGCGCAAACAAAATGTTTTACAATACCAAAATGAGTAGTTTTGCCTTATCAAATTACAAGTTACAAAACAAAAGAAATTGAGAGTCCATTTAGACTTTTTCGTTTAAATATTTATTCAAGTGGATATACACGCAGAGCATTTTTGTTTTCATGAAAGCTGTATTTTTCTAGTAGAAAATACTGTATTGGAAATTTTCCAACAAGCAACTTTCAGTAAGTTTTTTCCACTGCTTAAATCTTGGTCTACATTTAGACCCACCAGGAACACAGGATCCACTCTCACATTGAGGTCTTGAAGCCTATAGAGTCAGGCCTAAGATACGTACCGTGTTTTGTTTGCTTGTTTCTGAAAAAGTTTTTTTGATTTTTTATTTCTTTTATTCTTTTTTGAGAAATTCCAAATCTATTTGATCTTTGAGGCAAGGATTCTGTAAGCATGAAATGAAGTAGTTTCAAAACTCCAGCTGAGCATCACTGTCCTTGAGAGTCAGGCTCCTAAATCCCATAAGCCCTTTTTTTGAAATCCCACCTTTACGCTTGTCACATGTGTGCAGCTCTTGTTGCCAAAGGGAGCATTTTAGAAGGCAACGGGTTCAAACGTACAGCCCCTTTTGCACTCTTCTGGCCAAAGTAAGTAGAGTATGCCACTTAAACCTCCTTCAAATGGGTCCATATGTGTTTGAGTAGCGTCAGAAACGTCAGGGAATAGGAATCAGGTGGGGGAACAGAGCTACTAGGGGCGTTATAAAGTGCAGGTGTAAGAGAGCTGCGTCCGGACTGCAGGATTCCTCTCTTAAGGTCAGTCACATATTGTCAGCTGAAACTGTTTCCCAGCAGATTTTCAACAACAACAAAAATCCCTGGGTTTTCAACAAAACATATTTTTGTGAGGGATCTACTTTCTGTAAATATTCTCTATTTTGCACTGAAAAAGCATTCCCCTCAAAACAATTTGCTTGTTTCAGTTGTGAATATTTTTTGGTATTGATAAATCCATAAAAAATACAAAAATAATAATTTTTGCAAGAAGAGGAAAATGTTCAATTTGACTGTGCACTTTGTAATATTTACCATTGTTTCAGCTTTGTGTATTTAGCTCCTTCCCTCCCTCATTAAGGTCCGTGAGGCCAGCATAACAGTCCACGACCAAATAGGAAGAACCCTTTGCTTTGTACAGATATTTTTCCTTTGTACATCATACAGTGTCCTTTCCAAGAGGTGTGTAGCCTTTTCTTGATACCCCTTGGACAGGTATCAAACTGCATTTTAAAATGGAAATGAAAGTGGAAAATCCTTCTGTAAGGTCCCATGTTTTGCGATGGGATAATAATCATATTTTCCCTTGCTAAGTAATTTCCATCTTTTTAGCTATTTTAGGATTGCACATGCTAGTACAGGAAATGGTAAACTGATGTATAGAGATAGTAGCTTAGTGAATTCTTGAATGAATTGCTAAATGAATGGACAGAGAGTTAACTAGGTTCCATTCAGCTCGATTATTCAGTACCAATCATTACACAGTATGGTCAATCGGGAGCTTAGTACTGCCAAAGCTATTGTAGCTGGCTAGAATAAGTGTGCTGTAGAATGACACAGACTACAGTAAGTTTTTATAGCTACTGCCTATGGATGGCTTTGTTTAGATAATTTACAAAGCTAGAAAAAGCACTAAAAATAGAAGTCTTTCCAGTGTTTATGATAGCATGAAGCATGAATTTGTCTTCTGAAAGTGACTCCTGCAGAAATCGCTTTGTATCTATCTACTGTGAGCAAAGTATTCTAAAACCAACTTTTTACTTGTTTTGTAACCTGCTTCTCATTAAAACTGGTTTACCACAGAAACTAGCTCATAGGCACTTAGACTTTTGGTCAGATCAAGCTGATTTCAATTTAACCCAGATTGAATGGGATTTCCCCCCCCCCCCCTATTTTTAAAGTATAAGATAAATTTTTCATTACTTGACATGAGAATGTTAGCATGGGGTTTTTCTTAGTCGGTTTAAACTTGCACAAAGGTCATCACCTGGCCAGTGGATTAAGTATCCATTGTGCCTAGTGTTATTGTCATCCCTTCTATGTCAGCCTGGAGCAGTGTTTGGTTTTGTGTAGGCTGGTATACCATAAGGGTGGTTGGCTCAGTAAATGTTCTTTCTGGTCTTCGCCGGTAGATGCAGGCTCACTCTGCTCCTGCTTTCTGTTGGTTGCGAACTGTCTAACTGCATTAGTGCCATTCTAAGAAAATATCCTGTGCCTTGCCTCAAGACTTACTAAATTTGGTTCGGTCGTTACTCCAGCCTCAGTCATGTGGGCTCTGCTTAGAAGCTGACTTATATCAAGCCAACACAGGCAGATCTTGCAAGATACTGTGCAGATACATCTTCTCTGTCCCCTTCCTCTTGAATGTGAGCCACTCTGCAGCCAGGATTGCTAGATCCTGGGACCAGAGGGAGCGCTGGCGAGAAGCAGCCAGGCTCTTGGCTGTTGTGTGGGCTCTAGACTAGTGATGGGAGTCAGGAGAAGGCAGAAACGGAGTTCAGACCAGACTGCTCCATGAGTTTGTGTTTGTTTTCCTGTTTGGGTGAGCTAATACAAAATGCATAGATGTTTCAGGGAGCAGGGGAGGTTTTCAGCATCTGCAGAGCGAGGTAGCAGGAGCAGACTACATTACTGGTCTAGGCAGGTCTTAAATGGACTGGATTCAGCCTGTCTTCTTGCAGCAGGAAAGCACAAACTCCTCCCCTCAGCTCAAGACATGTCTCTGTAGTTTTTTAAAAAAAGGATATTCCTTTAAAATTGAAGTTAAAATAGAAATGTAATTTTTAGTGAAGATTGAGGAAGGAATTAGGTCAGGTCCACTTGCAGCAGTGAGCTCTGCTGCCACCCATATGGTCCTCATCTTAGGACACATATTTAGTTATTGAAATGGGAGTGGTGGGGATAAGTGAATAAAATTTAACTTTAAATATTTTATTGGAGTTAGTCATATGCTGTTGCATTTGTGACTGGTAATGAAATAAACAACATGTCCATTGTGCTACTTCCCCGGGTTTAAATGTTTCTTCTCTTGCAGCTGAGCTTTAAAAATAAATTACAGATTGCAATAAATGCTTCAAACAACAGGGAATCTTTTCAGCTATTGCTAAACCCCACCAAAATACCCATGTCAAGAAATTTTGTAGGGAACAATTTCAGAACAAAGTATACCTATTCAAGAGTTTGTTCTGCCACTTCCCATGTGGAATGTGGCAATGGTTAAGCAGGACTGGGTAATGCTGCACAGCTGCTAACTGCTGGAGCCTGTTCTGATGAGCATCTGGGACTTCCATTCACCTCATTTGGGAGCCACACATGCTTGAGAGCTCAATTTGACCTTAGGAAAGGAAGTGGGAAAGAATATTGTATCCACTTGAAATAGCGAGGGGGATTTCTGTAGACAGAACTTTGTACTCCAAATGGGAATTTGGCACGGATGCTGGGGCGAGCATGCAGATGTAAGTGAAAAGTGCCAGAAATCCTTTAATAACCACCTGTGAACAAGATCCCAGTTTAAGTGTTGTTTAAATTCCAGAGTAGAGTCCCCTGTGCTGAGGCATTAGTTTCAGGCTGACGCAGAACAAAGAATGCCACCCAGTGAATGGGGAACATCGCTATCTCCTCTGCCTGAACCTGGCTTTCCCTGAATGTCATTTGGGGGATGTATAAACATACCGGCAGTTTTAACTGTACTTTCTTTTAAAAAAAAAAAGTAGTTAAACTGATGCTCTACTACTGAAGCATATGTAGTGTAACAGTTGTTCCATGTGCAGCAGAACCTGTAACGTTTAGCTGTGCATTTCCATATTTCCCCATTATTATAAAGTCAGGTCCCCTGTGTCTCTCCAATGACCCCCTCCCTACCACAGCTCTTTCACTTCCTTTCTTTGTCGTTCTTCCCCACAAAATCCAGAGATCATCCCCATTTCACCAACCTCCCACACAATCCTCTTGTTCCCCTCCATGTTCTTTAAACTTCCTCACAGTACTTCTAGTTCTGTGTTTCCCCTCAAGCCTTCCTCTGCTCTTTCTCTACAGTGCCCAGCTTGCTCCTGTGTTCCTTGGGCAAGCAGCACCTTGTGTCGTGGCTGACATGGAGCTATGTGTGCATTGATTAGCCAGCAGCTAAGTACGTGCTGGCAGTTCGAGTAGATAAGTTTTGAACATATACTGCAGCTTCTCCCTTGGTGCATGTGCTGCTTTTTCTCTCCCTTTCCTTTCTCTCGCTTCTCTTTTCCATTGAATCAGTGGGAGGGTAATTATTTCTCAGACCTTTGCCCCTCTCTTAAATATTTAAGAAGTGGTTGAGGCATCATCCCTGGAGGTATTTAAAAGATGTGTAGATGCGGAGCTTAGGGACATGGTTTAGTGGTGGACTTGGCAGTGCTGGGTTAACGGTCGGACTCAATGATCTTAAAAGTCTCTTCCAACCTAAATAATTCTATAATTGTAACTATTTGCTGCAGACTTTTAATGAAAGTACAACACATTGAGTTCTATGGTTGAAATTGGACAGCAGGTTCAAAAGTTAGGTAGGTAGGACTGAGTCAGTACAATCCCTTATGCTTGCTCATGCGATAATAGCTAAAGGTACCTTTACTGTGTCTGCATTAGGGTATTAATTTCACCAGTTAAAGCAGTCACACCTCTCATTGATTGGATTAATTGCTCATTTAGAACAGACATGGCTGACCCAGTCCTCCCTGATCTGTGAAACTGGAAAGATCGGAAATTGTTAAAAACAATTCATTGTGACCTAATGCACCTGACACATGATGTTCTACCCATCAGATGAATAATCTGTTTTAAAAAGGAATACTCCTGGAAAATGTGTGATCCCTTTAGCAGTGAGAGAGTTAACTCTTTAGGCCTTGTGAATTGTCAAACACATGTAGCTTCTCTTCTAATTATCCCCAAATGTTGATTCTCAGCTGTAAAACATGAAAGAAATTCTGTGACTCCTTCATGGGCAAGGGTTTAAATGCTTCCTTCGTCAAGCCCACTTCCCATCAAAGACTCAGCCCTTCAGTTGGTACTGGTCTGGAGATGCGGCTGCTCGTTAGATGTATAATGGGGAACACTGACAAGCACCCGTGGCTTGGGATCGTACAGTGCCTGCTGCTGCGCGGGCCTTGTTTTCAGCGTGCAGAATTCAGATTGCAGCAGGGAGGCCTGCCTCCTGCCTGGCTTGGCTCTCTTCTCCCCCACTGGCTTTCTCTTATCCGACCTTCTGGTCAAGGGGGAGCTTGCATTGAATTTCAGAGGATTGTGACCACTCATTTACTGCTTTGAAGCTTAAAGATGCTAGGTTGGGTCAAAATGTTATCACTGTTACTGATTTATCAAGAGAGGAACACTGAAACAAGGTTGCTGAAATCAGGGCAAATGCTAACAAACAGCTTTATGCAAGTCACACCTACCCTTATTTATCAGCTTTCAGAGGCTCTTGAGAGTCTTGTCTTTACCATTAGCCAAGTTGTTGGGGTTTTTTAATCATGTAGTCAGTGTTGCATGTGAGCTGCCCTGAGGTAAAAACGTAGTTGTGACAAAGTATGTAATATGACAAGGTTATCTAGCAGTAGTATGGATTATGCACTTAACTTTGCTTAGTTTTGCCTTGCAGTAAGAGTAGGTTTCCACAGTGTTTTTTCCTCTGGGTTCTTTGCACATACTGATTATCTGTTAGTAAAAATAGTCTTCTAAATAGTGAAGACAAGGCCTAGTTGATGATGATGAGCAATTTTATACTGGATACTCAGATTCAAACATCACAACCTGCTGTTTAACCTAAGTGCCGAATACTGGTAGCTTCCACTAATGTCAGTGTGGGAGTTGGCCTGCAGAGATGTTTTTCCTCCAGTACAGATGAATATACACAAATAAGATAATCTATGTATATTTGGTTTGTTACTTGTTTTCTTTTTTAATTCAGACTATGTTTTGGTTTTAGGATGTGAACCTCAAGAAGTAAGTGACCTAGAGCAGTCTCCAGCAAAACATTAACAAATACAGAGAATATTCCCACAGCAAATAATTCTTTAAATAAATATGTCATTTTGCAGATGCAAGAAAAAGCTAAAGAAATTTACATGACTTTCCTGTCCAGTAAAGCTTCCTCCCAAGTCAATGTTGAAGGGCAATCCCGTTTGAATGAGACCATTTTGGAGACACCTCACCCTCTCATGTTTCAGAAACTCCAGGACCAGGTAAAGTTATTTTCTTCAAGAACACAGTTTCTTTAGTTTTTGTCTGCTTTTAATGGACTCTGCTTTCTGAGTGCAAGCTAGTGTAGGAAAGTTGGGAATCTGCCTACCGCGACCTGTGGCGTGGATTGAGTAGGCAGGCACAGAGCTGGGTTGCTTCCGTACTGGGGATATTAATGCAGCTGCTCTGAGGGTGGATGCACCGTACCCCAGGTTCTTGGCCCCATCTAACTAGGGCCAGTTAGTTAAAAGACTCAGCACAACCACGCTAATTCCAGTTCAGGACTTTTCTGGAAAATTGGATGAAGTTTTCTCCTGGGTTCCTATGCTGGTAGCTTGAGAATCACCCAGCTGACTAACTTTGTGCCTACGTTTTCCTGTGTATTCACTTGCACTGAGTCATTGCTGGTGTTTGTTTCCGTAGTTGCCACTGGTTTCCTTGAGAGCTCAAGATTCTTCACTTTGCTTTGTTTTGGTATTTATATTGATATGAATATAATGCAATTTCCTGAAGAGCCTCCTCTTCTGTAACACACAAAAGAGGAGTTGGTATGTGCTTTGCTTTTTCCTATAGAACTTGGGAGTTCTGGTAGAAATTAGGTGACATTTTGCAGGCGTGTCTTTTGGTGGTAAATTTTCTTGATATTTAGCTTATTTTGAAGCATAAGTTATGAAGTGAGTCATTCTTATCTGCGGCTTTCCAGCACTTGCAGTCTGTACTATTTTTAATTTCTGTACCATCCTCAGGACTACCTGTATTTTCCATTTGACTCGTTTCTTTTGTGGAGAAACAGCACACTGATTTAAATAGTGTTTTCAACCCATTTCACATCAGGTATTGAATACGTTAATTGGGCACGGGCTGGATCAGTTGAAGTGTTCTGAGGAGCAAAGGCTCTGCTGTCTTTCAAGCAGGTTCCAAGTCATTAGCAGTGGAAATGTCTGAAACTCAATTTCCATGTGAAGAAGCAAAGTTCAAAAGTGTTCAGGTAAATGTAAGCCCTGCAGTTCAGGGTGGGTGATTATGAGAGTGAAGCTGGAGAAACTACTGGAGTTAAAATGTTTTTCAGTTTTACAAATGAGCATGTACATGAACAGCCACGGTTTAGTAATACCTGAACTGGAAACATGCTAGACGAGTGATAGAGGAATCCCACTAGTGTGGGAAGAAAGTCTGTGAACTTTTAAAACCACATGCAGAGCATTTATGCGTTGTTGCAGGTTTCCACTGCTTGAAGCTTCTGTTTATTGCTGTTAGATAATAGTTCAGGAAGAGTTATGGTCTTCTCTAGTTTTCAATCCTTATAAAGTTATGAAGAGTGGTGTAATTTGTTCTCTAAAGAACAGTGTTAACTACTGCTGGCACTGTGTGTCTGAAGTGTGAAAAGGCAGAGCTTGAAAGCCACAGTCTGGTCTACATCACTGGTAACTAGCACTTCAGTTCTCCGGAGATCTGGACGAGTTCTCTGCTGATTTAAATGGGGCTACTTGTGGGATGTGGGTTTGTGCTCATGGGGTGGCCTTAAACAAATAGCTTGGAGGCAGTTGTTCGTGCTGAATGAAGTGGTGTTGGAGTGGTTCATAGAAATCTGTAGATTTCAAAATACTTATGGGGTATATGTTTCTGCTCCGTGGAGGCGATGAGAGGAGGGGAGGGGAAAAAGAGAATTCTGCTTTTGCACACGATTATAAAATCTGTCTGCTCTGTGCGTTTGGCTGACCAGACTCCAGAAGATTTTGATCTTACAGTGCTCTTCATCTCTGGGAGATGCTTTAAATGATACCAGGAACAAGAGGGGTCTAAGTTCTTAACACTGATTTATGATGTTTTAGCAGGCGATGTCTTCCTTACAATTTTTTTTTCCCCTCTGCTAGTTGGAAAAATTTAATTATACTGTAGTCAGCCAATGTCAGGAGGTGTAATTTGACTTTGCTTAACTGCATTGATTTGGGTCTACATCGAGAGAGCGTCTGGGGATTTTTAGTCTTCCAATATGTAGCTTATAAAGCAAGATTTCCACTGTTTGAAACATTAACTTAAATATTTAAATATGTAAACAAAGAGTGGTTAGTAAAATGCTTCATGTAATTTATTTGCAAGGGGAATATTTCAGCAGATGCACAGACAAGAACAGTCAAGTTTTGCATGTTTGCCTTTATCTGTCCAGGTTGCTTGAGGATGTGAAATGAAAATGCAGTTTGAGATTATTAGTTTCCCCCCCCCCCTAACAAACAGTTGTATTACCCGGTTGTACTGTCAGTTAGAAATGAGGCCCGTAGAGGTAAAGCTCCAGTTGTCCACACATTCATTATCCACACATGCAGGTCAGAATCCAGAAATTCATCTTGGAAATTTAGTTACTCTTGAGTACCATAAAATGTAATCAGTCACGAAGCATGACTCAGAGAGGCTCCGCCAGTGAAATAATAGGCAGAGGGTGATGTACGCTTTGGGTTTGCCTCAATTATAGTTTTGAGGTTGATATTTTTCCTTCCCCTCTGTTTCAAGACCAAGGAAAATACAGTCCTGACCTTGACACCTGAACAGATTCCAGGCTGCTCTCCCAAGCCCTTTTGTTTTCAGAAAACTCCAAATGAGTTCTAGCTTTTTTGTCTGAAATGGGTATAAATAGAAAAGAAAACATTTATGTTGAGGGATGAGCCTAAACTCAAGCCCTGGGAGAGAAAAGTTATACTCGGCACTGACTTCATGCTTCCATGCCTGCTGTATACTGGCTATGAGAAGAAGGGCAAGTCTTGGGCTGGTGAAAAGCCTAATGGCACAAATTTAATCCATCACCCATTTTAAACCATTATTTTAACTGGCAAATTACATCTGTACCAGATCAGCTCTTTGTGGCAGGTACCTGCAACATTTCTGATCTGGCCTGAGACCAGTCTTGGCATTCAGTTGTGTATTAGTCTAAAAAGGATGGGAAGATTGGCCTAAGTTTAAGGAACATTGGCTAAACCAGCTGTTTCAGTGTAGATTCAGTTTTCAGTTTCAGTATTTGTGTAAATTATTTAGAGGCTTTTCTTACTTATCCAGTGCTCTGCACGTATAACAAGCTATTCTGTAACGTTCAAGAGTGACTGCAGTCAGAAAGGTGCCTAAATGGTACCTCTTGTTCTTCAGCTCTCCTTCATCCCTCCAAGTATCTTCCAGCTACCCTGCCAGAAGGACACCCTTGCTAGGTTTTACTTCTGGTGGCTCTGCAGGCCTACGGCTGCTGTGGGAGGGGACCAGGTCACGTCCTGGCTTGTCCACACCTGCAGTTATCTGAGCATCAGCGGTAAGGTTCTACGTAGTGACCATGGCATGTGACCTCCCACCCTTCAGGATTAGGATTTCAAAATTGGCTGTTGTGAAAACCACAATCTGATTCTTAAACTACGTTATTGCGAAACAGTGACTGTGGAACCTACAATATTGTTTGCTACATGCAGCCCCTTTTGAGAGTTTGAAGTGTGTTTTAATGTCATGCTTTTTAGTAATGCTTTAGTACTAATGGAAAAAAATTACATTAACGTTCATATACTGTCCTTCTCATTTAAAACCTAGTTTTACTTAGGTGGTTGTTTTTTGTGTTTTTATCTGTTACCAGATATTCAATCTCATGAAATATGACAGCTACAGCCGCTTCTTGAAGTCAGACATATTCCTAAACCACAAGAAGTGTGAGGAGCAAGAGGAGAATCCACCAGAGGCTCAGACTGCAGCTAAAAGAGCATCAAGAATTTACAACACATGATACAATGAATCTCTTCAGGAGAGGCAATACAATAACTAAATTACACTCAGGAACAGTCTAGGTTTATAGCAGTTGCATTTAGGGCTTGAAAAGCTCCAAACCTTTTTAGGAGATACTTACCTTCTTAATTGCTTGAATGACTAATTGTTTTTGCATGACAGCTAATAACCAAGCACCCATGGAAAGACTGTTTCCTAGCTAAAAGGCTGAGGTATTCCTCCGTAGCATGAATTGCATTTCATATTTCACAAGTTAAAATGCTTTCAATTTTTGTATTTTCTTTTGTGAGGCATCATGATGATGAGAAATGGGAGACAGGGTGGTTGGTTTTGTGGTTTTGCCTTGTAATTTTTATTTCTGATTGGCTTTTACATCCTGAATTGCTGGGAGAAGCTATTGAGGAGCACATTTCACGTTACTTAGTGGATGAGTCATTCATAGCAAACTTAATCATGAAGGGACAGCATCTTTCAGGGTTAAGCTCAATAGAATCCAATCCCTTCCTTATGTAACTTTGTTCTTTCAAGGTGGTGTCTGTTTTGCTTTGCCTTTGTTGTTGAATCAAAACACTTCTCTAGTCATGATTTTCATTTTTATATTTCTTAAATTTCCTCCATTTTTTTGCTGTAGACAATCACCTTCTTCAGAGAATGGAATAACCTGTATTCCCTTGGGAGCAAAAGCTCTAAGAGAGAATCTCCGAAGAACTTCTAACAGCCATTAGGAAACCTGACAGTTAATATCCCGCTCTGGGCACACTGATTACAGCAAGGCTTGACCAGGGCATGTCCTGCATGTCAGCATAACATCAGTGTCAGATGCTGGTACCGGGAAGCATCTGGTCTCTCCTGGGTCTCCTGAGCAGTTCTGCTCTGTGTGGCAAGAATACTTTGGTAAAGGAGCAACTAACAAAGTCTGGCTCTGTTTTACTAAAATCTTTCTGCTAAATCACCCTGCCTAATTTTGTTTGCCCCAGAGAAGAGTTTCAGGGTTTCCTAATTGTAACTTTCGATAGCTGCAGTGGAACAGCGGGTTGACGTTGTGGTTTAGCCGTTCTCACATCAAGCTTGAGAGGAAGGGGAATTTATTTCTGCCCAGAGCAATCAAAGATGAAATGTCAGGGTGGTAAAGGAAGACGCCCCAATGAGCCTTCCATGTTGTCCTGGGACTGTGTCAGAGCTGCAAAGCACATTTTGGCATACAATTTTTCATGTGTTCATATATTTTTGAATTTATTCACTGCACTGTAACTAAATTGCAGTTCAAGTTGGGAAAGCATATTAGCTACGTGCTCTATTTACAAGCTTCGCAGTGTGTAGTCTAGCTGTTTCACATTCTGTCATTATTTACTCTTTCATTTTTTGCACTGCTTTTCTTGAACTTTTGTTTATGTGCTGGCTAATCTAAATGCACAGTTAGCTTTTGATCATTTTATAGTTCTTTTTTGTCAGAAAGGCCAGATATGTTTTATACATTACTGTCACTATCAACATTTTAAAACTAAGTCTAGATTGTAATTTTTGAGGATGCAAACTCACTTGGTAGACTTGATTATTTCTTTTAACCCTGAGCCACTCATGCACGTAATGTGTAAAGAAAATTGTTTCCGTGGTCTCTTCCCTAGTTAGATGTAAGAGCGGGAACGTGAGTTCTAATTCTTCCCCCAGAGCTAAATGGCCTGTTCATTTTTAGAAAATCAAAGAAGAGGTCAGTGCCTCCGTATGCATGTTTTAAGATGTAATTCTTATGCACTGAGTTAATTTTCCTTTTATGCTCTCAAAAGATTTAATGGTGAAGTCGTAATCTTGCTTCAGGCACTTTCAGTGGTATTTGACCTCATGCTTAAGTTGTATTTTAATGTTTTGCTGAAAATAGGAATGAAGTAAACACGTGCATGAATCCTTGTGTTGTGATGGGGCCTAGGAAATGGGACCATCCAGTTCTGGACTTGCCAACTATTTGTAATCTCAGGATTACCTCTTTTGAAAATTCACTGTAATAACGAACTCTTAATGCCTGCCACAGCAGAGGATGGAACTTCTGATACCATTGAAGTCCTTGGGAGTGGGCATCTTAAACGCATTTAGGAGTTGGGATTTGTCTCTTCCCAGTAATTGCAGCAGAAGTCTTAGTGATACCGAAAAATGCAGGACGGGGACCTTCATGGGAAAAATGCAGAATGAGCTCTTACCACATTCATCACATGGATGCACAGTAGATTCATTTTTAATCATATTGATTTTAAAAATGCATGAGTAAGGGAGAAGAGTCTTTGACTATCATGATTTAAAATAATAATAAAAAAAAAACCAGAAGCTGTATGAACAATGGTAGGGCATTAAAAAGAGAAAATACTCATTTGTAGCTGCTTATAAACAACATTTTCCTTGGCAATATGCTCCCTTTCAGGTACTGTCGTCTTTGCTTCGTAAGAGCAAATGCCCCATAGGAGTAGACACAAAGGTGCTTTACACTACTACCAACCAAAAGTTACTCAAATGGAAATGTATTTTTTAGCAGCATCTCAATGCCTATGATGTTTATTTCAATACTTCCGATGTTTCTGAGATAATATACCTAAATCCACAAAATTCTTAATCTTTGAATTGCTCTTTTGCCTCAGCAGTAAAAAGTTCATTGCCCTGTTGGCTGTCTTACTTCTGGTGTCTGGTTTGGGTTTGTTATTTAGAAGAAAACCAACAACTAGACTTGCAAGGTGCAGAAATCGAAGGTGTTTTCCTATCCCTTAGATTATCTGTATTTTCCAGTAAAAGAGCAATCAAAGTAAAACCATGCAAGTAGATGTCTGTAGTTGCAGCATGTATAGATGTGGAGAAGGTTATTTTGCTTCTGTTGATACTATCGCTGATCAAACTTACTTTGTGAAATAATGGCACTTTCTCTATGTGGCATAGAACAAATTGCACAGACAGAAAAAGAACTGAGTTTCCCTATAAGTAAATCCTGCATTCCAGGAACAACTGTAAACGTCGCATCAAACCTCAGGCTGTAAGTGGGTACTTGGAGTTGCTTTACGTAGAGATTAAAGATAGGAACTACTCCTTTTCATAGAACTTACACTGAAGGTATGAGCACAAAAAGCAAGCAAGAGAAGTTTCATGCCTGATTGCATGCCTTAAACTCTACCCTGTTGTGTGTTTCTGAGCTAAAAATTAAAATATTCTACAAATACACCCAATCCGTGTGCTGACAGTTGTTTTATGTTTTGAACACAGTTTGGGCCAAGATCACTTCATATCTCATAGTTATCTCATTTTCTGCTTTCCGTCCCTGTTAACGCCATCGCTTCCATTCTCTCAGTATGTTCTTCTCTTGGAAGATAGGAAGATGGGTGACACGGTGGGTTTCACGTCTGAGTGAGCTGTTGCCTGAACAAATTGCAGAAAATCACTTGAACAGCAGAAGATGCTTCTTGTACCTTCTTCATCTCCTCCCGTTTCTTCGTTCCTGTTGCATTTCTTCCATCGCGCTTGCTTCAAGTTGCTAACCCACTGATGTGGAGAAGAGGGTTTGAAAAGCAGTAGGGAGGGAGAGAAAAAGGTTTGAATATTCAGGTTTGGATAATGGTTCGGAACATGCTTATATTTTTACTGAAGATTCAGATTGATTTTAAGTGGGTAGCATTTGCATCTGGGTTAAAAACTAATTGGGTCTAGCTGCAGAGGGAGGTCCCCAATCGTTCTGTGATTCTATGATTGCGGTTCAAAGCTGAAAAGGAATATATCCCCCCTTTTATAAACTGTTTGTTTATAACTTTTTTCATCCTGAAACAGAGCAGCAAGTCTTACAGAGTCACCCGGGTTTGCCAAATGTCTGCCACTGCCACACCAGAACGATTGTTTACGTGGTAGTGTTCATTTCCCTGTCCCTGAGGCAGTCCCCCTTGTTTTAAATCCAACACAGCTAATGTCCAAGGGCTTCCAGGGCTCTTTTGGCAGAGCTACAGTTGAAAGCAAGCTGTGAGGCATCCTTTATCCAAAGGATCTGTGTAACTTTGCTGTGTTGCCATACGAGCGCTCAGCAGCTGCTGTGTGACTTCTCATCACTCCAGTTTAGGAGCTTTACTATAATGAAGTGAAAGATGCTTTTCATCAGTGCTATTATAGCTTGGCTGATCAGTGTGGCAAATCCATTTCAGTCAGGAGTTAAAAAGCAGCTGATACCAAGGGGCTTGGGGTGGCGGGGGAAGACATAGGGGAAAAAGGCATTTTACAGAATGTAGTTGCTCTCCGGATAAATGAAACGCTAGCCAAATTTAACAGCACCCTCTCCTGGGCCTTGGCAGAATAACATGTAGGGATATTGATCTTAGGGTAAGGCTGCAAATGCAGGAAGGTCACAGCTGCTTGTTTTCTCAAATGCAATGGACTTGGTGGACTTTCTGTAAGCAATAAATGCAGCTAAGTTAAAATACTACGCTGAAATACTAGAATGGCTCTGCTTTTCATTAAAGGCAGTTGGTGTTGCTTTGAGCAAAACTTAATCAAAACTTGGGGGGATCACTGTGTATAAGAAAACTGATTAAAATTGCTTTGAAAGCTGGCGTTATAGAGCAGATAATGCTCTCGACCTCCTGAGCATACTTCATGCTACAAAACTTCAGAAAAGGGCCAGCAGCTGCCCCTTCCCCCACGGCTGTTCCTGCCTTGGGCCGTGCTCATTTGAATCGCTCAAAGCCGGGACAGTTCCTAAGGAAAGAGTGACCAGCATGCTGAGTATCGCAGCCCAGGCCGGGAGAACAGATGCTGCTGCATGTTTCTACCATACTGTTCTATTGCTTTAGCTATTCCAGAGAGGAACATACCCAAAAGTCAAAACCATTGCCTGTCTGCCTTCCTGTGTTACCGAAACTGCCGTCGATGGGACGTCCTGGCACCGCATGAGAAATGCACGGGGGCTTTCGTTTTCTTTGCAATATAGATTTCCAGCAGCGTCTGGTTGTTTGTTTCCTTACTGGACCGTGGCTGCAGCAACCCCTCAGCGCGTGTTTTCCCGAAGGAATCCCAGGTTTGTCTGCGAGCGGCTCTGCCTGGCCGGACCCCTCAGCCCAGGGGAGATCGCGGTGGTCGACGGGGCTTCGGCAGAGCGACGTGCCAGCGAGCAGTTCAGCTGGCGGGAGCGGAGCTAAAGTTGTATCAGCGTTAACAAATGTGGTTTCCGTTTTCATCAGGCCTATCTCGGCTACCCGTGGGATACGACTGCTTGTGAGCAGTTGATTAGATAGATTTCAAGTGTTTTTCCATGTCATTAATAAGATGACGTGGGAACTTGAAATATTTGAACAAGTTATGCTAACAATTGCAGCACTAAAGCTCTGCCAGGGTTACAAAACATATTCTAACTTGGAGGTAAGTTAAAACCTTTCAGGTTCTTTTTCAACCTACAGTCCAGAAGAACAGTCTAACAAATTTTTCTCAGTTCCTGTTCTGTATTTACTGACTTCATAATTTTTCCATGGTTTGAACACGACATTTAGACATTCTTTCACATCCGCAGTACACACAACATAAAAATGTCCTTTTTGCATACCTGAAATGCTACAGAGATGGACCTGACAGCGAAGAGCATAGAGACACCGAATGACACGAAAGCCCCAAAATTGAAGGACAAAAGGCAACACTGCTACGGATATCACTGAGACCGAGTACCTTGGTACGCGACCAAATCGCAGGGGCAGAGTTTTGGTGTTTCCTGCAGGAGCAAGTCACTCCCTAAATGAATGGGAAATCCATTTCTCCTGCTTTTCTTGCGCTGTTCCATTAGCCACTATTAAAAACCAGTATTCTTAACATCCCAACCAGGCTACTTGGCAAATGCACAGGCCTAGAGAAGACCTCTCGGATTAAAATTACAATCTACCGTGCAATGAAGATATTGGGCTCACAGAACACCTCCCATTGCTACTCACTCCACATCTTTGACACCATTTCTCGTTAAGGAAGTATGAAATTACCAGAGGTTTTTTCGAGCAAAGCTTTCATCCTGAAGCCAGAAGAGTACGAGCTGTGTGTTTCATCCTTTCATCCCTTTTCCCCACCCACTTCCTTTTCTGCTGCAGAGAAATAAGTGAACTCTTTGTGATCTCTGCTTTCGGAAGGTTTCATCTCCCGAGCTGCTTAATAGATTATCAGCGGCGTCCCAGCTAACAGATGGCTGGAAGTGACAGCAGTGCTGCAAAGAATTAACTAAATTATTTCCATCTCGGGATTGGTCTCGTTCACTACGTTATGTAGCTTTTAAGCATTTTCCATCCACTCGGATGAATATTTGTGTATCATTTACGGAACATGAACAAAATCTCTCTGAACCAAAATTTCCAACCTCAAGGCAACTTGTTATTTTTGGAGTCATCACTAGGCCTTGGGCAAAGACTTAAGGGAAATCTTATCCTCTGTAGTTGGGCCAATAACACTGTAAACTTAAAGATGAACTGTCTTTTTCTGAGCTCAAGATTAGGCAATGAACCAACCTCTCACTGAGCCACGAGCAGCCGTCAGAAAAACTACTGAGTGTGGCAATTTTTTTGTAATTGTTTGTGTTTGTTATTTTGACTCCTTGCTCTGGTTTGCTAAAAAATCCCTTTCATGTGCGAGTGTGGAATGTTCTTCTGTGAGAGGAGAGCTGCCAAAACCTGAATCAGTCTTTTTTTCCTTCTTCTTTCATTCCCCCCCCACTTCAGAAGAGAGGCTACAAGCTGGAAAAACAGAACTTGGAAGTGATGAGTTTTTTCAGGGCTCAGCATTTTCAAAGAGGGATGCCCAAGGATGCGACCGACCCCCAGCCAGACCCCAGCGGGGTGGAGGTGGAAAGGGAAAGCCGCACAGCTGGGTGCTGCCAAGAGTAGCTTGTGTTCAAGGTTACGCTGCTAAGGTTCAGCTGTCCTTGCGTACGTAACTGGTGTCCCAGCAAAGCTCTCAAACTGGATAGGAAAAGAGGGGAAATGAGTCTATGTACCAAAAGATCTTTGTGGTGTGCTAAATGAAACTGAGATAGCCAAAGCAGCGACGTAAACGAAGAAAAGGAGCATTAGTCTGCATTCAGCCTAGTTTCAGTTTTGGTCCCGTGTGAAATGGCTGGTGGGACCGCGACTGTTAGAGCAGGGCAGCTGTAGCTACGCTGTGAAAACCATTATTCACCTCTCCGTCGCTTCTTACTTTGCCTGTGGATGAGTTCAGCTGGGAACTAAGGTCTCCAAAAGCATGACGTGGGTATGTCCTGCCAACTTTAGTTTTACTTACGTGACAGCAATCTCATATTAAGCAGCATCTTCCCTCAAGGCACATCTCGCTTCACCAGCTTGGGAGATTTATGAGCATGTGGACTACAGCAGAACGAAGCACCCACCTCCAAGAGGATGTGCAGTTCTCACACCCACCCTCTCTTCGCTCTTGGTGGTCTTCACCCCGCTCCTTCACGCCTCCAATTTTGTGTAGGCGTAACCCACACCGGGATTATTACTTTTTTTTCCCCCTTCACATTCTCCTTCAAAGCTTATAAACACAGTGGGTAGGGGTTGTTGTACCTCTGGAGGGCTGATGGATGACAAGCCCTCCTAGATACCCTGTCAAAATCACCTTTGTTCATCACAGGAAAAAATGCAGTGATGGGAAAAAGGAGTAATTGTTACTGAGCTGCTCAAAAAAAGGAAAACCGTGGCTCACAGTAACATGAGCATCACTGTTTTCCATTGAAAAGTATGGTAACTTGTTACAACATGTAACCTGTTCCATACCATGTTCCATGATTATTTTTTTCCTAACACTTAGACATATTACACAGTTCTGGTGCATTCATGCACCTCTACAGTAGCCGGCAGGGGGGATTTTGCTAGCCATCCCCAGGCTCGCAGAACAGGCACGTGGCAACGTGGAGCATGAACGGGGGCACGCAGGAGAAGGTTACAACACTCTTTACCAGGGTATGACCATTTGTTCTGTTTTGCAATACATAGAAGCCGTGTAGAAAACTTGTTTTTACAATACAGTCCTTCTTCAGAGGTTGCTAAAAGAAGTGAAAGCACAGTCAACGCAGGTGGGTCACATCACACCCCCAGGTTTAAAAGGATGCCCCCACAGACTGTACTTGCTTATCCGGCTCCCTTAGCTCATCAAATACATTTGGTTCAAACTGGGCAGTGCTGAACCTCAGTCAACCCCGAGAAAAATCACTGTGAAAGAAGGAGGGTACCCAGCGGAGCCGCTGCCTGAGCCTGCTCCTCTCAAACAGCGGCACTGTTAAACGGGACTCTGGTTGACCTCCAGCTTCCCATCGCGGCACAAGAGGAACACTGTCTTACGGAGCGGAAGATACTGGTCAGAGCTTCAACAACGCGAGAGGCGTCGCAGAAAGCACGTGAATCATCGCTTGTGCTGGTGAGCAACGCGGGAGCTGCGGCGATGAGGATGGGGCGGGCAGTTGGGGCTGGTAAAGTGGCTGTTGCCTTGAGAAGAGAGCTTCTTCAAAAATAAAGAGAAGCTTTTGCTTGTGGGCATTTTTTTGGTTTTGTTTTATTTTTTGCCAACGAGACTAGAAACTAAGGTTTCAGCCTATTCCTGTTGTAGCTGCACTGATATAGGTGGGGCTACGACAAAAGTGCATTTGGCTATACCTTGCAGTGAATCGTTTACGGCAGCCTGGACATGCCACGGGCTGGCACTGCCACGGCGAAGTTCGCTAGGTATGCTTTCCAAATGTGTGTGCCACCAAGGCTGCAATCCCATTTATTTCTACAGAGAGCAGCGCTAATTTAAAAGTGATTTAATCAGGTGAGAGCTTTTGCATCTGCTGCAGGTTTCATTCAATTAACACCATTAATAGATTTGCATTTTGGGGACCTGTCTTAGACGCCTGTTTGAATCGACAGAAGCCAGAGATACAATCTCCACCATTACATTAATGCTGGGATTTTTCAGAGGCTTAAACAATACCTAAAAGCGTAGCTGGAGCCAGGGAGGGATTTTGCTAAATGCCCCCCTTGCCCTGCTGCAGGGCGGACGGCTGGATCTGCCGGATGGCCATCTTCTATATTTAATGTCTTGGAAAACTCAGTCGTAAGAGAACGGTGCTCAAGTCTCAGCCAGGATCACGGCAGAGGGATGACGCTGACTGATAATCAATGGGGAAAAAGAGAAAAAAAAAAAAAAAAAGGTAATTTTTAATACAGCACCGTCCCCTTCCTGTGGCGCCTCCGCTCCGCGCCAGGACGGGTCCGCAAAGCCCTCGCGGGAACCCCTCTGAGCACCGCGTCCCCCCGCGCTCCGCGGGGTGCGGAGGGCGGGAGCCGCAACCCCCCGCACCTCCCTCCTCCGGCCCCCGCGCCCCGGGGCCCCCGCGCCCCGCCTCGGCGCGGCCGGCAGGGGGCGCCCTGGCGCCGCGCGCGGGCAGCGCCGCGCGTGCAGGCAGCCGTTAGCCCGTTTTGGGGTGAGGGGGTGTGTTTTGGGGCTTTCGGACCGCTGCTGCGCGCTGCGCCGGGCCAGCGTGAGGGGCAGTCCCGGGCGTTAGGGAGTGTGACGCCTTACCGCGCACCCGCCAAGGAGCGCGGAGGGGCGGGGGGGTCCGCACCGTACCCTGCCCCTGCCCCTGCCCCTGCCCCCCGGGAGCCACCAGCACGCCCAAGGTCCCTCCCCACAGACCCAGAGGAGCTCGGGGACAGAATGGCAGGTGCGAAGCCAAGTAAGGGCTCAGCGGAAGGGACACCTGGTCCTGGGCCGTCGGCCTCACGGTCCAGGCGTGAAATCCAATGGGATGAGTCAATGCCAGAGGACCTTTAGCGCTGAGGGGGCAGTGACTTTATGGGATGTCCAGGGCAGGAACTGTGGGCAGGGAAATGGAGGGGATGTAGGTCGATTTGGGGAGGAACAAGTGTGGGAAAGTAGAGGGATAAGGGAATAAAAAGCGCTGGTCTCACCTAAATAGTTTTCTCGTTGGCACACGGGCCATGCCCTGTGTGGGTCTGGCCATGCCCTGTGCCCCGTCAGCGCTGGCTGGAGGCCCTGTGTGTCTGTGGTGGCAGCAGCAGGCGAGAACGGAGTGAGGGGACATAAGTGCCAGCAACTGGAGTGGGACCAGGGGTTGCGGGAGCCCGCGTGTCTGCGGAGCCAGCAGCCGGAGCGAGCGTGAGCGGGCGAGTGGGTTCTAGTGCGGACCAAGCTGGCAAGTGGGTGAGGTTGCCTTTGAGCCAGGGGTATGCGTGAGTCTCTAAGGGTGAGCCCACGGGAGACGCTGGCTGTCGGAGGGACAAGGGGAGTCCCAGCCGCTGCCAGAGAGACCGTGGGGCCTGGCGATCTGTGTGGCCAGCCATTTATATATTTTTATATGCATATATGTGCGTGTGTGTTCTGTGTATGTCTGCCCGCTGGCAATACACACTCAGCCTTGCTCCCAGTGGGACCTGAGGGCACGGAGCTGTGGCAGCCCTGCCTCTCCTGGGCTGTTGGATCTGAACTGATTTCCCCAAACATGTAAACACCCCGTGGGGTGCTACATCCCTGCCCGCGCACGGCTGCTCAGGGCGCTGCTTGGCAGCCACGGGGGAATGGCTTGCTTAGTGCTGGCTGCCAGGACATGGTGTCTGAAAGCGCTTTTAGCCCTAGGAGTTGCAGGCAGAGCTTCACCTCTGGCTGACCTGGACAGTGGAGGGTCCACAGAGGCTGCTTGTGAGGGGAAGGGGGTATAGCTCAGGCATGCTGGAGCTCCGCTGCCTGCTTGGCGTAGGAAACGCCACCTTCCCCATGCCCGCATTTCAAGGCTTGTAGCTGGTAGAAGGATCCCTCGGTGCCAGCTGAGGTCGCAAGAGACAAGGCAAGGTGACTTAGCAGCGCAGGGGCGGCGGGAAGGAAAGCAGTACACCAAGACAGGGTATTTCTGGAGGATTTTGCCTGTGTTCAGGTATTATCCATACAGTCTCACAGGCCTCGAACAGAACAGAATCCACATGGATTTGAGGAGCTGCCTTATTTTTAACACTCCTTTGCTAACTTCAAACTGCCTTTTTACCACTCCTTCTTTCCCAGATGAGTTAGCACAGGGGATCTTTCACTTTCCATGGAAAATTATCTCGACGGCTTAGGGTCTCCTGGGAAACAAAGAGAGATAACAGTCCTGAGGGTCTTCTCTGAAACTGCCCTCCTACCCCCCGAACAGAGAAGGCAGACGTAACCCATACCTTCCTTCTCCAGCAGGAAGCAGTTGCAGCAACATTGTCCCAGCAATGACATTTTTTCTGGCCACCAAGGGAGCAGCCCTAGGGAAAGCAGCCTGGGCTTTCTAATTGTGCTCTTGACTCTCATTCTCTGCCTGTGATATTTTTGGTAGCACTGACAAAAGTTGACATCATGGATGGGCTTTTCATTGTCTTGCAAATACCGTCCTGATGCTGGAGATTGCCCTATATTAGCTTCTATCTGAAAAGAGACAGAGTTGCAAACAGGGCTGTTTCCAGAAAGTGCAGATGACCAGAATACCAGGCACTCGCTGCATGCGGGCAAAGGGCATCACTCGTTAGAATATCGACCTGTTATCACTGATGTGACTTGTGCATCAATACTTATCTCTCTTTGCTTTCCTCTTTGTACAAGCAATTTCCGCAGACAGCCATGCTGAGGTGGAGAGTTAAAGCCGAACTCGTGTGCTCTCAGCTTCTTTGCCACCATTTCTACAGGTGTCTTGGCCAACTGTGGCACAGATGTGCTAGTCGGAGCGGTTGTGAGAGCAGCAGAAACCGAGGCAGGGAGGCCAGTTTGTTTGTCTCTGTGTGAGGAGAGAGGAAATAGGAGGCAGGGTGTGGAGGGAAGATGGAGAAGTCAATGGGAACAGAGCTGATGGGAGGAAGGAAGGTGATGTGTTCATATCTAGACTTGTTACCAAGCGCAGCATGCAAGTGTCAGGAAAAATCAAGTAAATACCACTGAGAGAAAAAGCAGATAGGGAATCAGAACATCTGTGAGCAGGTGAGATGAGAAATCACCTGTGTTTTGGGGGTTATTATTATGTACTTCCCAGGAAGAGGGGAAATTACCGCAGCTGACGATGCAGGGATCCCAGGAGGTATACCTTCCCCCCTCCTCTGGCTCGGTATTGCCGATATCACTGGGTGCAGCTGATAAACCTCTCAGCTCTTCATTGCTCTCATGCTTTTGCAGCTCCGTTTGTCCCCAAGAAGCAACACCTGATGAGGGCAGAAGGATGGAAATACGGTGGTCCTGAGCCTGTGGAGGTACCGAAATAAGTGTGGGAAGGTCCCTTACTGACCCTGTGCTTCAGCATGGTTAATCTGCGCGCAGTTTGTAGCTCAACACAGTTCAGGTACTGAACACGGACAAAAAGAATGTATCTGGTGGAGCAGATTGGACTGGGTCTGTATCTGTGACAAGCAGTCACCTTGTTTATGACTTTTAATATGACTTTTGCTCTATTTTACCTCTACCCTGGGTTTCACTCAGCTGTAGATTTGCTAACGCCTCCTTGTGCTTTAGAAGTTGTCACGGGATGAAGGTGGGTAGATGAGGCACTTTGGGCTTGTGGAATAAGCACATTAGCTTAATGCGTCTGAAACACCTGGCAGTGTCAGCGCTGTCGTTAAGTGTCCACCTTTAGTTTCCTGAATTAATCCCTCATAGAGGGAGGAGGCTGCTTTTATACCTTTTAGAGCGCTTTTCTTGATGTGCAATGTAAATGTGCTACAAAACTGCCACCAGGGTCAACAGGTTCAGGTGAACTCATCCCTAACACAGACGGGCTGCAAGCAGAGACAAGGACATCCCGTGCTGAACACCACTGTCCCCGAGGCATCGGCGCTTTCCCCGTGCTTTCAGTCACCCAGCCAGGACTCTCAGAAACCTGTATTCAAAAACAGGAAAAGAAACAAAGAAAGAAAAGCCCCGAGACCCTTGTTCTGGGGAACGCAGTGGCAAACCTCACAGCTTCACAGCTGCTGTATTGCGTGGCACAAAGGGTCATGCCTGTCTGCTCCACTTGAGATGCTCGTGTGGGAACGTTTGTGCAGGAGGACAGCAGAGTGAAAATCAGAGTATTCATCACAAACGCCCATAGCATTGCTCCCATGTACTGAGAAATGTGGGTCTTCTCCTCTTGTAGCTCTGCTCTTAGATTGCACTTCCCCTCCTAGGAGTGCAGGAGTTACATTTTTTATTCTTTTTCCATCTCTTATTTAACATCCACTTCTAATACTCTACTTCCTGAACTCTAAGCATCCCTAATCCCTTTCCTGTACTCCAATCTACAGTCAATTTAAAAAAGAATCAGAAGCACTGAGAGATAGAAATATAATTGTGGCCCAACCTAGTCAGTGAATGTTTGCTCCAGGTTTAAAGCTGGTGATTATGACAAAAATCTCGCTATCTGGGCCAGGAGTCTCTGGTGAAAATCCAATAGTAAACATGCCACGTGAGGCAAGCATTTGACATCTGCAAATGGGTGCCATCTGTTTCTTCTTTTAAGAGTATTAGCCATCTCAGAAAGGAAAATAGATGCATGGAACTTGGTCTGAGGTCAAAAGAGTGCGAGTGAGATCAGAGTTTTGATTGCCAAGTAAAATGGTGTATAGATTCACACCCCTACACTGCTTTTTTTTGGCAAGTGGAGGGGAGGTGCTTGCAATAGACACAAAGTCATAGCATCCAGATTTGGGGGAAGTCTGGATGCAGAGGCAGTGATACAGCCCAGGCTTCTTTTTAGGGCTAGACCAAAGCCTTTTGTAAATGAGGAACCGAGTAACCTCAGAAGCCAAAATTTTGACTCAACCTTTTGCAATTCTACTTCTGCTCCCACCCCCAACCACTCATCTCTGGGCAAGGAACAGCTCATCGCTTCCCTTTTGAGAACATACTTTGCTCCCATAGTTACTAATAAAGCCCGTTCGTCTCCTTGGTCAGTAGGTAGAGGCGTTGGTGTGCTCCCCTCTCGTCGTTCCCACCTCTTGGCGTTGCTTCAGGCCCCTAGGTCTCCACGGGAGCTTCAGCACTGCTTGGCTCCCCTGCAATCCCACCTGGCTCTGGCTTACCCAGGGCTTGGGACAACATTCCCTGTCTCTGTTCTCAGGTGTTACAAACCAGCACTTTTCGCCGTTTAACAAAACCTCTTTATAATTTAAAGGCTTTAGATCATACAGTACTGGAGCGCTCTTGGTGCAAGATGGGTGGCTGTAGGGAAGCACCAGCCTGTTCTGTAGGCGCTACCAGCTTACGTGGCAGCTCAGAGAGCTTTTGCTGAGCTGTGGGCTGTTGCAGAAGGACCGTTGCTGGTCCTCAGGCATGTTTATAGGACAGGACAGTGTACCGTGGCGGTGACATCCCTTTAACAGCAAGGAAGAAGGGATTTGCTGTGCAATTCACTTTGCTTATGCTCACAGTCTTACACGAGAGCATCCTTCTGGATTTTGGTGCAGATTGTAGCAGCTTTTAAAGCTACAGCTCCTGAAGTGAAGGAATTAGATGGAAACCTCCGGTTTAATTTAAAAATAAACAACAGCAAATGCCCCTTGATTGTGGTCAGCTCTAAAAAAAATGAATTAAACCATCACAAAATGTATTCAACCCATTTGGGACTTTTGTCAGACAAAGCAGCCGATGTTGAGAATGGCAGGTTGAAGAACATGGCAACAGCCATGCTGTGCAGAGACGAACCAAGGGTGAGGCACGGGGGGAATGCCACTGGTACCGAAATGTTAGTAACAACATTTTACAAGTAAATACAAGTAAAAATTAGTCTCAGCTTAGGGGCAAATGTGGTCGCAGATGACAGCTTGGCTGCAGTGACTGTGGGGTGATGGAGTTAAGACCCAGAGGAACCCAGAGTGAGCAGCAGATTTGGAACTCAGACCATTCAGAGCAGGCAAACCACGTTTGACCAGCCCAAGCGCCTGCTCTGACAAAACGACGGGTTGTGTGGATGGAGGGATGGAAAGTACCTTGACTTCAGCGAGAGGTCAGCAGATTACAGTCACAGAAGTTACCCCAGCGTAGATGGTAGGGAAGGAGGTTCCTCTCATTTGTTGCATAAAACTATGTAGCCTTCAAAGTGTTATAGCTTCATGAAGCCAATACTATGGGAATGAATCCATGCGTTTCTAACACAAATTAGGTATCTTTAACTAGGGAAAATATTCATCACATTGATACAAACTATCATTAAATGAGCATAACTTTCCTTTTTGCTGCAAGGTATTCAATAATTTATATTGAAAGTGTGACACCAGGTATTTATTACTTGGTTTTGGATCTGATTTGGACCCCACATCCAGTTTTGGATTTGGATTTGGACTTTTACTAACATCTGTGTCATTCAGTGGTACTTTGAAAAATAAAACGTTGCTGTTTTGCAATTTATGATTAATTGGGAACGTTATCAACCATTCACCTTACTTACCATACTTAAAGGCTGGATATAAAAATAGATCCGTTCGTATTTGTTGAAGGGAGAGTGGAGAAAATGCAAATGGTTAGCAATAGTAGGGGTTGCCGAAACCTACATAATTCCTTGCATGATTTTTCTTCTGAGTGATTTACTCCCAAGGCAGAAGAACTGAGATTCGTGGCCACAACTTGTTCATGCCAACTGCTATAAACAGTGCTGGCTTATCTGACATGAGGAATGGCATAATAATGTGACGCTTCATTAAAAAAAAAAAAAAAGTTCTTTTTAAAAGAGTCTAAAGGTTAGGATATAAGGTGGGTAACTAACGAAGCCTACACACTGCTGAAAGTCATGTTTCTTTTCACTGGAGGATCAAAGGATAATGTAAAGTTTCACGTTAAACAGGATAGAGAGCTTTGCTGAAGAGAGAATTACCTTGGCCCCGCTGTATACAGTAATGATAAGGTACAAGAAGGAACACGGGATTGTAAAAGAACAGACTCCGTGAGTTCCGATTTTAGACTGCGGGAGTAGAATCAGAACCTCCCATTAAAACAGGAACGTGGGACATTTTTTTAAAGCTCCGTGCAAGTCACACATTGTACGTAGCACTCGCATATTCATTACGCACAATGAGCAATTACAGATGAAAAGCTGCTGGTGTCTCACTTCAACCAGGCAACTGCTTTCAGGGGAGAAGAGGGAATGTATTTTGATAATGAGAGGTTTTCAGGCTGCAAGTTTAAATGGAAAGAGGGAACTCTTTACTGTGCCAGCAATAACGGTGCATCTGCAGGTCCCCTGCAAAGCCTCTACGCTTACAATAGATCCCATCTCCTAAAGCAACTGTGTCAGTGGCAGCTATTTCGCACAGCTCTGATTTCTCTGAATCAGATGACAGCTGTGGGCAGTACCATGAATACCTTGATCTATGAAATAATAAAGCTCTCTGTCGCCAGTGAAATTAGTTTGACTCCTGCCGTTGCTGTGGTTTTTTCTCCTCCTTTGGTGGGTAAGGCATATTCTGCCACCAGTCAGGTTGCACACTACTTGTTTCTGCATGGCTGAAGCAACTTAGACCTGGAGGTCGTGACTTGGCCTGAAGAAGACTCACAGACAGGACCCACCTCCTGCCTGTCCACAGTGACTTATTGGTCCAGATTTGCCTGGAACATATCCCCAAAACAACTGTGGCTCAGGGAGTATCTGAAAGATCTGGGAAGGAAGAGTAGTAAAAAAAAAAAAATATTTTTTCTGCTCAATGGGACCAGGAGTGTCTTTTAAGGGGAAATTTGGTGCTGAGAAGTCTTGTTAATGCTTTGTTAATTTTTCGCAGGTACTCCTAGCAAGGACACATTGTACTTGTATATTAAGGTACCATTATGTATACAACAACAATGCAAATAATCAGGGCTGCATCAGGGATGACTCATAGTTCTATTACTTTGTGAGCATCGTGACATCTCTACATGCAAATCGTTACCATCAGCCTCATATTTGAATTTGTGTGTGGCTCATACGGAGCTGTGGACACAGACCCTGCTCCGTGATAGACTGGTGTGGGCATAGCTGAAATGGTCACTCACACTGCGAATTTTGCTGTCTGTCTGAGAATCGTTTTACCCTCAAATAAAAAAACGCCAGAGCTGGTAAAAGTGGTGTTGTGCCTTTGCGTTTGGGTAGTGAAGGGCTGGACGTAGCTGTTTGCGGGAGTTCTTTACTTCTGCCTGACCTGCTTTTGTCCCGCAGCCAGGTGGGCGTTGCTGTGCGGGCTCTGCCCTCAGCCCGCCAAGCTGCCATCTGCCAGACGGACCAAAGCACTAACCTGAATCCAGCTGATGGGCTCATGGATAAGATCCAAAGCTCTTTACAGCTCACAGTCAGTGCTCTGAATACGTGCATGCAAATATTTATGGATGCCCTGGATGGGTATGGATTTCTAGCTCATCCAGGACATCCACAAATATTTGCATGCATGTATTCAGAGCGTGCAAATATTTATGCATAGCTTGAATAAGCTAGAAGCCCTGGAGGCTGAGGGGATTGTAAATCCCCTCTGTCTACCTTCCACAAGCACCAGTGAGCACAGTAATTGCTCCGTGGCATGCGATGGAGAAGAGGCAGTTCATCGCCCAGTGCCGATGCTCTGCCTGCAAACTGGCCACAGTGGGGCAGCGGGTGGAGGTGCTGCCCTCCAAATGGCAGGAGATGTCCGCTGTCACTGTGGGCGGTAAGGAGCCCCGTGCTGCCAACGTTCGTGACGTACCAACTATGGCAACTACATACGTTTATCTGTTTCTAGCAGATGATACTACTAACGTATCTTCAAATCAAAACCACGGAGCTGTTTCCCCGACTGCCCTTTATCTATGATACTCAGGTTGTAAGCTGTTCAGGGCAGCTATTGCTTCTCACTGTGAACATTTTTTTCACAGCTTTGGCTGAAAGGAGTCTTGCTCTTACCATGGCCTCTTGCCAGATCTGCACTGGTGCCAGGCTGTTTGAAGGCAGCGCATCCCACTCCAGACACGGCTGCGCAAACAGCAAGGCGCTTTGGATCCCCTCAGCTCTCCAGGGCTGTAGCCCATCTCCAGCCACACTGAGGAAGCCTAGTGGCACCGGATTTCTTGGAAGGCATTTTTTATTACAGCTTTTACACTGTCTTTCTTGACCTGTTGGTTACTTGTGTTGACTTACTCACCTTTTGCTTTGCTGAGCAAAAGCCCTTAGTGTTTTGCTGTCAGGGATCCCTAGTCAGAAGGGCAGTGATCTCCCTGCTCCGATGTAAGCCGAGTGACAACTCCTGCGTGTGGGCTGTTGATCTTCTCTAATTGCCGCCGCGTCAGCAGTCACATTAGGCCGTCTGAGATGACGGTATGAGACTTTGTAATCCCTGCAAATTCCCCCCTCACCTGAACCCTTTGCGTCCATGGTTTGGATTTACTGACCTTCTGTGAAGAGCTTTCAGAGGATAAAAGCAGCATTAATGGTTTGAGGGTTCCAGACCTCAGTGAAGGCATCACCTGCCTATGATCCCTAAGAATCCAGTGCAGCAAGAGCCGTACTGCTCAGAGCTGTTAGTCTGTCTGCTGTGTCTGCTGGCACTCAACGTTACAGGTTGTCAGGGGGCTCACTACTACGAGAGTCCGCATTAGAGGAAAACCAGAAGAGAGAATTATTCTGGATTGCACATCGCTTCCAAAGTCTTCTGAATCGTACTGAAATGGAGGGACCCGCCTCAGTGATGTGCCCGAGAAGCTGCTACATAAAAGACTGTAAACCACTCCGTTTTGCTGAAAATCCATCTGAGCTGAGACAATCCCATCTCTCCAGGAGCTGCAGCGGCTCTCGTAGGTTGATGAAACAAAGGCGGTCAAACAGTATTAGCATGTGTACCTTGCCCATCATCCCAGAATATCCAGGCTTCCAGGACATTAAGGTTTGTATGCAAAACCTCTCTTTGCAATGTATAACTACTGCCTATTCTTCTGTTAGAGTAATAATTCCCCTCCTTCCTGGTAAGCTGACATTTGATATGATAATAGGTTTTGGGCTATGTTTTGGTATAGAAAAGCTTAACTTGAAAGACTTTTATTCTGCTACATTATTAAGTTGATTATTAATTTTTAAACCATTTTTAAAAGTTTGAGGTAGGAAGGAGAGACTACTTTTTAGTCAAGTTTTAGTGTTCATCAATTACCTAACTTTTACTCCGAAAGTCCCACCGCTCTAGGCAGGGACATTAGATTTGCTAGATGCCTTCCAGAATGAAGTGTGATGGAATAGTGAGAGATCAAAAACTTGATTACTTTTCAGTTTACATGGCATGTCCAACCCACTGTTTCTCGTTTGCGCTCAATGTTTTTCATTCATTACTAGTAGGCAATGTGCCAAATGCTGATGATGGAATGCCCTACTGAGACATTGCTGGGCTCTGAAACCAGATTTGTGGCCGGACCCTTAGCAAGTATCTAGACTTAATTAGCAATTGTCAAAAACTGCATGAATGATGGGGGGGGGTTTATACCAAAGGCATTGTCAGGCATAATAAATGATTGCAAAATGTTCCATGATCCTGCTGTGGCTGTCATCTACATAGAGTATAGTCTTTCTTTTTATTGATTTGAAACAGTAATGTAATATAAACCAGCTCTTCCTTCAAGCTGAACTGCTAAGGTTTTTCAGAGAAAAAGCCATGGTCCAGTCTAACTTGGCGTACAGAAACCAGCTGTTGCTCCTGGCAGCTTGAGACAGGCTGGGACATCTTGGAATACCTATGAGAAAGGTGGAAATGGCAGAGCAGGAACTTTGAAAACCCAGGGGACTTTTACATGGTGAATTTCTAGCAAAATTTCCTCTCGCAGTTAATAAAAGGACTCGCGGCATGGATGTTCCCCTGAAATCAGCCTAACGACACCCACTGATGTCAGTGGGGGCTGGATCAGGCCTTTCCTTGACTATTCAAGTAACTCAAGTATTAATTTGGCTGGTTAGAAAGGAGATAAGCATCCTACGATGGGAAAGGAGGAGAAAAGTCCATGCACATCTGTGATATGCTGCGGGGTCATAATAATAAACTTCATCATTTTAAGATGTAGAAATACATTGTATGTGAAAATCGCAATTCTTTTAACAGTACGCTGCAGTTCAGAGCAGAGTTACCTGGGAGTAAGGAAAGGGAAAAAAAGAAAAAATCTCTTACAAGTGGGATCTGGTTTTACCATGGGAAACAGCAGCTACAGGCTAGCGAGATTTGAAAAGGATAAACCTGAAGTGCTGTTAATGCAGACAGGTGAGAGTTTCTTTCAGAAAATTAGGTTTTCAGAGAGGCTACATGAAATCGTGGCAGTACCTCAGAGTCAGTGGGAGGTAAAAATGCTCGGCATTGTTTAACCTCAGCCCAATGGACTTCTGTTCCAGAGAGGGATTGGTACCAAACTGCTAGGTCTTCAGGGAATTTGGGTTAAGAACCTAAAACCTTCCCTAACAGCTGTTTACTGTATGGAACTGTATCCTTACGATCCTTTTGCTACTTAAGCCAGTGTATTTTAATTCAGATTTCCTTCTCCCTTCTGCCCCCAATCCTGCCTCTCCCTCCCCCCTCTATTTTAAATAGTTATCAAGAAATTATTCGGAAACTCCAGCCTTCAACCGACTTTTCCAGGATTTGGAAAGAGGAAAGAGCTCCTCATCACAGCTGAATAATTTTCCAAACGGAGCTTCATTAGTCCATTGCTTGGGGAGCTCTTCAAGAGGCTTCTTGAAAGCCCACCCGACATCCAGCAACGGGTTCCACGACAAGCCATTGCAAGAGTATTTCAACGAGAGGCTAATGGAGCTCAGGAACTACGAAAGTAAGAGGTCTAATAGGAAGACAAAAGCATTTGCTGACAAGAACCAGAACCCCTTCCTCACCCGCCGAGGAGTTCGGCGCAGGAGCAGTTGCAGTGCTGTGGTAGTGACTGGGCACGGCAAGGAGAGCGAAGAGTCCTGCAGCTCAGCAAATCGAGACAACAAAAAAGTGATCGAGCGCGACAATCAAGAGGAAACCCAGAATGTCCTGGACCTCTACAAGGGGGGCTTCTTGGACATTTTGACCATGCACATTGCTGCTCCCCTAGAAGCATTTGTGCAAAAAAAATGATACTGGAGCTGGTTATAGCTTTTCGTGCAGTCCTGAAAACCGGGAAGAATTGTTCCTGTTCAGCACCATTCTGACTTACGTAGTTCACGTGTGTCAGTCCGCTCTGTCACAGAAATGGGCTTGTTTGTGGGAGAAAATGTTCTCTCATTTTGTGTTCTTGATTAACATTGCATATATTTGGTTTCAGTTATTTTCCGCAAAGAATCAGTATAATTGCGACATAGTTGTGACTTACTATATACAGAGAGCAGCGTTCTAAATACATACACATATTACTCAAATTCTTAAGTTGCCTTAAGAAAAGGTGATTAGTGTCAGAGGAGCAGCTTGGTTTCCTATTGTGCAGTTTGATTAGCTAATCTGAAGAAAGCCTGTTGTGTTCTGCCTAGTTACTTTGCTTGGTTTAAGCCTCTTGGTTTTTACTGTGCCACTTTGGCCCGACTCATTTACGGCGATGTTTCGCACAGATGCAAATAGTTGATGACAAATGGTTGATCTTCACTCGTTGCCACGTGTAATCACCAGGTGGATCATTGTAAGTGTCTGATGCATGAAGGAGCAAACACAGACTTAAGTTTTACTTTTAAATATGATCGGCCATTATGGTTTCATTTGCAGACTTGAAAACCTTTGACTTAAGAGCACTGCAAGGGCAAAGAGGAAAAAATGCTAGATTTAAGTGAGAATGATGGAATTCAGTGTGAAAGAAGGCTCCTTCCCTCTTTCCTACTGTAAATATGAGAACAACATAGCAAATTCCTCATGTAATCTGAACTTCAAATTGTTTATTGTATTTCAGTGTTTATCGTGGTCATCTAAGTATACAATGTCAGCTGCAGCTGAATCTTTTCATTATGTGAAATGTCAATGTTTAATTCCACAGTGCGCTGACTGAATATCAGACCCAAAGCAGGGCAATTATTTTAAGCTTCCAGAAAGAACTACTACTGCCTGTGGTATCATCGGCAATAAATTCCTCATTACAGCATTGGTTTGAGTTGATGTTTCTCTCTTTGCTTTCAGACTTGTTTTAATGTGAGTTCACAAGTAAGCCATGCTCCTGGCTAGGCTTCATCCCTTCCAGCGCTGGCTTCTCTCCATCACTTTTACCTCCTTGTTCCTCCCATTTCTTCAGCCTGGTGAAACTTGCCCCAAGGTGTGTCTTGTCCCTTCTGCAGTTCATACTTTCCCTCTTCCCAACACTCACCTATTTGCAGAAATATTTCTTCTGCTGCACTGCCTCCTCAGCTCTTGGGCCTCGTATTTCTGTCTTTCAGAGTGCGTGAGTGAATATACGCAGAGAGGAGAGGGCAGATTAAGGAATCTCTCACATCCCTCCTGCCAGTCCCCTTGGGAAACAACCAAGAGTTTCCCCCCAAAAAGAGAAGGGAAACAGATAAGACTCATTCCACATCTCTCCCCCAATCCTGGGATCAATAGGAGCTCAGGGAACTGAGATGGGATACTGAGAGCCCTCAGCCCTTTGTGTGGGGGAGGAAGCATTATATACTCAGGCTAAATGAATTTTTCAGAATTCACAGTTGCCTTACTGCTGCAAATGGAGGGGAGCAGCCAATTAGGTGAGCTTTTCCCTGAAGGAAAATATTTTTTTTAGATTTAAATGAAAGTCTGAAACACATAATGTATTAGCAGATGCCATAGAGAGGATGCATCTGGTTTTCATTGTAAATCTGCCAGAGGTTAGTTTCTCCTCTAGGAGTGAACGCATAATAATAACATAGTATTACGTGAGGGCATAATAGTAACAGTGCATACGGACAAGGGAACAATATTAATGGAACACAGGCAACCTTAATTCTTTCTTTTCTTAAGCATGGGGCTTTGCACCCTTGGATGTGTGCTTTTCAAGTTTAGTTTTGCAAGTCACTTCCTACCTACGAGCTTTTTAAAAAAGGCAAACTGCCTGCCTTCCTGCTCCTGATGTTCGAATCTTCACCACGCTGCAATGACCCCAGATGAGCAGGTCTGGAGCATCCTGAGCCTCTCTGCAGACCTCTGCCGTATAAGCCAACAAAGGTACATGGAGCCTTGCACTGTTAGGGTGCTACTGGCATTTGCTGACAGCAGAGGAACAAACTTCCCTTGAATTAAGAAAAAAATTTAGCAGTGATAAACTGTAATTAAAATACAGAAAATCAGGTAAAATTTACCCAAGCTTCTGTAAATGGACTATTGAAGCTGCTCAGCCTCTGCGGCAAAGTTACTCTTCTCCACTCAGGACAAGTCAGAGCACCAATTTTTCATAGGCTGTATTTTAATTTTATTTTTTACTTTTATTGTATACCAAATATGAAACATAATTACAAACCCCACCAAATTAGACTCTGACTTGGCAGAAACTTGTATTGCCTCCTCCCCCAGAAGCACCCCATAGACCTGAAATTGCAGAGTCAGGCCCATTTATGGTATTTTTCATCTGTAAAGCACCCGAAGGGATTAAAAAAGTTGACATGTTTTTTTTTTTAATTGGATTTCTTTCAAAATAGTGTAATGACTTTCCTCTGAGAAGCTGCACATCTCATGCCAGAGATAGTGGAAAAGTCTAGGGAAGATTACGTCTCCCAAGAGGGAACATATCTAGATGTTGCTGTACAGAGAGCACATCAAGTTACAGAGAGAACAAAACCACCAAGAACTGTTAGAGAAGGAATAAAATTTCATCTCACATCCTCTCAGATTGTTAAAATCGTGTGAAAAATGGCTTGGGTTTGTTTGGAAAGTGATAATATGCATGACCTGACTTTATGTAGTCTATTACCTGAGGTTTTACTGAGTTTAGCTGTTGGACGTAGCTGCTGCTTTCATGCAGATAATCTGTTTTCACAATGTTCTTTCATGAAACTTGACGCATACACTGTTTGCCATTAGCTGTCTCGTAAAAATACTCCTTATGCCTCTTTGAAAAATTCTTCTTTCTCCTCTTAAAGGAAAAGCACTGCACCACTTTCCTCCTGGTGATTTTGCAGCTACTCTTTATCTTTGTTTTAGATCTTTCTGTACAGAATACCGAAGAGCGCACTTGGATGGTTGTTGTCGTCGTTTTCCTCTCTAAACACTCTCTCTCTGCCTAATTGGAGCTTAGGCAAAGTCCTCTGTAGGGCCTCATAAATCAGACAGTGCTCAGCTTAAAGAAATAGTTCATGTCTTCTGAAGCCTGCATCCCTACTAGTGATTTTGTCATCCTTTCCTTGAACTTATTTCTAAGGTGATAAAGAGTTGTGTTGGCTGACAGTTTGCAGTGCGGAGGAAGGCTGGGGACGTAAGGATGGAAGGCAGAGGAAGGACGTCTCAGGGGAAACACAACCTGCTTTCAGATGAGAATCTGAACCTCCACAAAGTGAGATACAGCCTCAGTCTGGTCTCCAGTTCCCTCAACCTCTGTGAAGATGCGACGGGACGGAAAATACAAAAGACAGTGATATTAAAACGTATGAAGCCACAAAGGCATCTAGCAAGATATGAGCTGCATCCCACTCTCACTGTAATCACCTTCAAGATCCCAAGGACTTGAGGAAGCTCCGTTTGACTATATGCCTCATTAAAGCAAAACAGATAGTTTTCATGTATTTAAATTAAGGAATTTATTAAAAAAAACAAAGCCAAAAAAACAATCAAAACAGTGGTTTGATCTAGATACAGCAGCACTGTGACATTACTAGGACATTATGTACGAAGAATCCAAGCAGCCATAGAACACAGAAGCCTTTATCTTCAGTAACAATCTCAAAATGAAACTAGCTTCATCAAACAATGTTAAAGATCTCCCTGGAAAGAGAAACAAAACCAAACAGACCCTCCCCACCCCTAACCCTTTGGATACTAGAATGATTGTTTTTGTACAATACCAACAGCCACTACCTCTTCTAATTGAGAACACTTGCTTTAATTTATTACAAAAAATGATCTGTTGACTCAGTTATGAAAGACAACTTTTAACATTGCTTTAGAAGTGTCTGCTCCTCTTATAGACTACAGTATTAGAAGTGCTTAAAAACATTTAGTCCTGGATATGCTTTTGAAATTCAATCAGAAGGATATTCTGTGTGTGTTTATATACCAAATATGATTTTTAATTTTTAAAGCAGGTGAAAAGACTAACCCTAATATGAAACTGCAATTTTACAATTTAATTATTAGTCAGATATGGGCAACCACATGATAGTTCATGAAATCTTTAGGTCTATCTACATTGCTCAGAAACACAAAATAAAGTTTTTACAACTTTCACCTTCAAAAGGCTAAAACGTTAAGTCTTTCAGAAGAGTGTCCAGTGTTTAAAAGAAATGCAATTAAGGGAGACCGCGTTCAGTACACACAAAACATAACTCGTTTGAGCTTGCTGATAAACATATCTAACAGCTGCATGTGGGGTGATGAGAAACGAAAACGCATTTGTCATCCAGCCACTACCTGAAATGTTTCTTCTCTGGGAGTGAACCTTCTCTACCGGACCGCTGAGTCTCCAGAAAACCCGGAGTTCCCCTTTGGCGCCCGCGGATCCCAGGCATGTGGTTGCCTCTTTTGTTTCCATAGCTGGGCCCTGAGTTGACCCAGTGTTTGCCACGGATGCATCTTTGTGACTCCACGCAGCATTTCATGTCATCGGTACCTTGCAGGCTTGGCCAAAAAAATTGAACCAATGAATGTTATTTTGTTCCCTTCCTCATAACTATTTCTTTCCGATATAAAAAAAGAGGAAGTGTTTGTGTGAATGCTGCAATTATAGCCAGCTCTTAAATAAGAAATGAATACTTTATCATTTGCACTGTCATCTTATCTTCTGTTGGAGATGTCTTTACAGAAGCGCAGTGCATTCTGTTTCAATATCTCCAAGGAACTAAGACAAACCAATAGTAAAAAAGAGCCCTAATTTACAAGAGTCATCTCCCTAGTCATGTAAATAAGAGCATTAAATTATAATACAAAGAGTTGATATTGATCTGTTTTATGCACAGACTCCAAAGTGCTTTCTGTTGACGGACAGAGAGCATCCCTCCATAGTTAAGAATGGGAAAACAAAATTGCGCAGAGGTTTGCCCAGGGCAGTGAAGAAAAACATGGGCAGAATAGGAATACAAACCACCACTGCTGGCTCCAGTACATCAACCAAGGAGAATACATTTGCGCCAGCAGTAATATCCATTTTAGTGAACAGGCAGCAATCTGTTTAAAATTGTTTCTTTCATAAAGCCCATTTGTCAGTACACCAGCTTAGCCGATCCAACGGCAGCAGCTTGTATTTGTATTATCACAGAGACGTTTGGGGGAGGTGAGCGTGTAATACTGCAGCATACTGTTGGCTTTCACCTTCTTTGGTGGCTTCCCTAAAGGAAATAATTCGCAAAATTCTCTGAACCAATTTATTTCTCTTTTCTTTTTGCAGCTAAGGACAGAAAGTTGTTACCAGCCAGCACCGCACAAACAGTATTATTTAGTATAAAAAGAGATTGTGTCCTGCCCAGCACACAAAAGTGAAGAATTGTTTTAAACTTACGCAGTCTTTCTCTCAGCTTTAGCGGGAGGGTGTTAGTCATTATTATGCTTACTCTAAATAATTAGTAGTATTTAAACTGCACGTCATATTTGTGAAAGGCTTGCCATAGACAACTCTGGAACCTTCTGTCTTCCATGGAGCCACTGAACAGACCGATCCTCCCGAACTTCACTCCCAAAGGTACCTCCGCGCAGCCTGAGACAGGCTAGGACCATCCTCGGGCAGGAGAGCCTTCAAGCCTCTGGGTCCCACTCCATGCATCACTGCACTTCTTTGTTGCCAGGCCGGACAAAAAGTGGTGCTTTTATGAACTGGCACCTGTTACCTAAGTATTATTGATTTTAGTCTGGACTTCTAGAGCTCCTGCAGGCTACTCAGTGCTTCATGCTACACACATGAAGGAAAATGGTCTACATCCCAAGGGGCAGACTAACCCAAGGATGTGCTTTCAAAGCGAAGTCCAGTCTTTTCAAAGATTGTACGGGAAATGCCTAGAAACGTCTGACGGATGATCTCATCGGCACTGAGATATTTAACACATGAGTATTACAAATCTAAACTGAAAAAGAAAAATCACAACTGTGGAGCAGAGGTTAAAACACCCATATCTTGCCCACAATGAAGTTAGGTCCTGCAGCACCCGTTCCATGGATGTCCATAAGAAGAAGCAGCTGTGCTATAAGGGTGTGCATTTATTGCTCTTCCAGAAAAGTCTACACAGGGAGCTCCTGACTGAGGCTCACGAACACGGCAACAGAGACCTGTGTGATGGCTCTTCATGCAGGCTGAGCGCATGCCTACTTGCCTCGTCAAACTGTTACACCTGACCCTCATAGAGATGACCTTGTCTTTGAGCCACAGGCCAGACCCTATGTGTAATATGACCTTGTGTGTGCAATTTCAAGGTTACTCAAAAAACTGTGAGTAACATATGATGAACCAAGGAAGAACATGCAGCGATGTGTGATAACAACTGCCACTTGACGCTTGCTGAAGACAGATACACACATTATGGTAGTTTTCACACTGTCCTCCAGAGCTCACAGCTTGTCTGTCTTCCTTGTTCTGCCCATGGTTTTATCAGTATTACAGATATTGGTTTTCTGGTTTTCTTTTTAGCTGAGGCATCTCTAAAGCATCAACAGCAACTGGATTTGAAACGCGAGGCTTTGACAGATGAAGCAAAGAATTCAAGCTGGATCCTAAGGTCTGGTTGAATGACATTAAGAATGAGTGTTTTTGAATCAGATGCTTTACGGGGCCAGCCAGGTTTGATTCCCTACTGCTGATGACACTCTTTTAGCCATAGTTTTTTGGGGAGGGGATGGCTGCAAATTGAGATGGTATCAAACTGTTCTTACGGATAGCTGGTATTGTCTCCGAACTGCCAGTTACCAGGCATCCCTAATGAGTAGGGCCAGATGAACGCTGCGATACTGAATTCCGCAGCTCCCTAATGCTCAATTTGATGTCCGGTACCTGTTTGGTTTGATTATCTTCGCACTTTTCTGAGCTTCACAAGCAGATTTTTGTTCAGAAACAACATCTGAGTCATGGCCATTCTTGTAAAAAAATCTCTTTTTAGATAATCCAGGTCAAGAGTGCACACGTAAGTTTATTATTTGTTATTTTTTCCTTCATTGTGCCTTTGTTTAAAAAAGCCTCTCATCCAACCAGAGAGTGGGAAAAAATGCTACAAGACTTAAGTGAACCTTGAGACACTGTAGAAAATGAATAGCAAACATCTAAATCATAAAAGCCTGTAAACTAATTAATGTTCATCAGACTACTCAGTAAAGATTTAAAAATAAAAAAATGCTTGCATAATTCAGGATCAGATTGCAAAAGGTTTCTGATTCTTAAAAAGAGCTAAGTTTGCTCATCTGTCTATTTAAAACAAGCAACCAGATCTGAACGTATGCATTTTTTTGGAAGAATTTGTATTGTAACTGGAAAGGAGATATAGAACATTAATCAATCTGGAAAGCTATTAAATAATTATTCCTGCCTGCTCCTTTGTTGTGTGCAAACCCACCTCAAAAACTATTCACTTGGAACCAAGATACTAAAAATCCCATTGCAAATGCTCTCCAAGGTTGTATGATGAAACTATAAGTCTTTTTTTTTTCTTTTTTTCCAGCGCTCCTGAACAACCACAGCTCCCAGCGTTTCCTGAATTTGGCTCCATGGAGCCAGATGCCAAGTGTCTGTGGAAGCCCGGCTGTGCAGGGGACTGCAGCTTCAGCCCTGAGTGCTGGGCTCAGATTGCACCTGGTCACACAGTGGAAGTGAGAGGACTCTGGTCCTACTCCAGTCTTGAGTGCAAGGTGAACTGAATAATTAAAAAAAAAAAAGGAAAAAGAAAGAAGTAATCAAAAATAAAATCCTGCAGGTTTTGTTGTTGTAGGCAAACCCTGACTAGAAGATTCCTAGGACTGTTCATTATCACTAGTGATGTGTGATACCGACTGAGTCTTTCAGGGCGTGGTTCTGAAAGAGTACAACAATTCTGCTGCCCCAGCACAGTAATACTGTTTAAAGTTTGTCAGACAGGATAGCAACGCTTGAGGGATGCAGCATGACATCTCCCTCAACTGGTTTTATTTTCTGTCTCTCCCCTTACTCACTCACTGCTCCCAAGGGGCTGGGATCCAGAGGGACTTCATCTCAGGCTTGAAGTGCATATAAGCATCCTTCCTCCATGCCATCTTGAGGATTTGGGATCTCTAACCCTAGCGTAATGTCCTCCGAGTATCAGGACTCACTGAATGCAGCTCTTGTCGTTCGAGGACTTTACACTGTCCCTGTCTCCACTGCTAGAGTCCTAGAGGTGCTGAGTAAGGAACCGTCCCAGCTGAAAGGAGAGCAGGAGAAGGCACATTTGCTATCATTCACTGTTGTCATATAAAAAAGTCATCCACCACTAGTTAAGGCTGACAGCATCTAAGAGGTATAAGGCCATCTACAATCTATTTGCAACTTGTTCACCAGCTTTCAGGAAGGGCTTTGTTGTTATTACGATTTTATCTCCCAAGTGGGAGATGCTAAAGAAAGAAAATTTAGTCTTTGTGTGCCAAACTGGTAACATGTAGGAGACAAAGTCCTTGGGACAATAGCTGCAGTTTTATCAGATTTATCCAGTGAGATATTAATGGGCTAAGCCTTCCCCCAACCATCTTTTTTCCTTCCTCATGGTGGTAGGTAGATATTATCAGCCACGTTTTTCTGATGGGGGAATTTGCTTGTCTGTTGCTGCAAAGTGAGATAATGGCAGTAGAGGAAAAAAAGAGCTTAGTCTTTCACGCTAGCCCCCATCCAGCATCCCCTTCCCCTAGCATCAGCGCACAGGATGAAATCAACTGAGGGTGCACAAGGATATTGTAGAAGATGACGTCTTAGAGTGACAGAAACAGATCAGAGTTGCACAACATTGGCAGTTCTCCAAGAAGAGCTAAGATGTGTGTCTTGTCTCAGGTACACTGATACAAATCAGCTGTCTGGCTAAGATCTGTTCCTCCACTTCTCACCTACATTTCTTGAAATCAGGTGAAATCCCACATGTGAAAATCTGCCAGAGCAAGTAAGCCTTCATCCAGAGCATGCTCAAGTGACTGATCAGGTTCTTGTTGACATAGGTAGCTTTACGTCAGGCCACGAGAACAGAATTGTAGGTAATAGCCCTATCTGTGCATGGTAGCTTTCGCCTCTACAATATTTCATTTCCCTCCTGTCAAGAAGCTGAAACCATTATAGATTTAGTTTATAGCCGATATATATAGAGAAAAATCACTCAAAATTCTCATCTATTACTGTCTCTCTAAAATCTTGCATCTTCTGTAGGATCTGCAACGCCAGCATCTGACATAGGAGCGTGGCTGAAGCTCTCCCTGAGCACCACCAGTACAGGGAAAGGGAATTTCTGGGCCACACTGATCTGAAGGAAAAAGAGGAACAACTTGGTGATATTATGGCACACTTACACAGCTTCGCTGCATGCCTACTAGTGATCAGGAAAACTGGAGGCTTTTGAAATGATGTGGACTTGCATCTTAATATACTTTACTCTTGATAAAGATGCCAAAGCCCCATCTCTCTTTCTTGACTTTTCTCTGTCAGCTGCTTTAGGCAAATTCTGGCCCTGTTCTGTCTCTCTCAAGCTGTTTTAGTATGTAATTCCTGTGACTTTCTCACTCAGAGCTTTGCCACCACTAACCTGCATCTTTTTTTCCCTTCTGCATTGGCCAGACAGAACATATACATGATAGTCTAATGAATTTTGGCTATGAAGACTTCCACTGGAACAGTGCTTCCTTGTACCCTGGGATAACTGCACTACTAGCTAACAGGGTTTCAGACACACCACGCTGACCTTCAGATGTTCCTGATGACCCAAAGGTGTAAAATCATCAGTCTACTCTAGCTGACATTGTGAAGAGCATGGTGAACCAACCTGTTTTACAGAACACATTGGGCTACAGAGATCCCATCTGCACTTGAGGGGACAAAGGTTTTCCAATTTCTGTTGAAGGGAAGTAACCATATTTTTGATCTGGTGTTCTTAATAATAATAGATAGTGGCATACTTGAGCATGATTCTGATGCCTGAGGTACTGCTACTGATCCTGACCGATCCTGTTCGTGCTAGTGGGAACAATGTTTTCGTCAATGGTTAAAGGATCCTGGGCAAAGAATGATGGAAACAAAAGTGGGAGGTATTATTTCATAACCGACGTTTCATTCAATTAAGTTGAGGACCTAATTGAGGGGACGAGTCATGGTGTGTTTGGCATGATGCATGGAAGGACTCTAAGTGCAGACACAACCGACAGGTTCTGCTACCGCTCAAAAGCAGCGCAGATCCCCCTCTGAACCTCCACAGCTCAGCTCTAGAAAGCTGTTATGAATCTCATGGTCAGCACAAACCAGACTGTCGAATTTCTCTCTTGCTACCTGTTTGATATGAGCGACTGTGGAAAGGCCTTGGGCTTTTGACTGCAGCATGGAGAACACTCAGAGTTTTGCTCTCATTTCAGCAGGTGCAGGTTTCAAGTCCTCGAAAAACAAATGGTCATTTGCTTTCCTGGTCACCTCTCACTCAGTTTTGTTCTTGCTGTCATTAGAAATGGCACAAAAACTAGTGAAGGGGAAGGGCTTAAAATAGGGTTCCCTTTCTAACCAAATAGTTTTTGATGAGCTAACAACGTAAGTAAGTGCAAATCTCAGCTGTGCTGGTCCCACGACATCACAAACCTTAGGCATAGCGAGTAGCATTCTTGAATGCATCAAAATCTTGTCTTTTAGCATTTAATGCGAGACATTACAAACTAATGAAGAGGAGAAATGTATGCAGTGTTGCTGTAAACCAAATATACAGATGTAAAATAATTAAGAATAAACTGTTCCATAAAAATGCATGTCAATAAAACCCAGTCTGATAAAGTGATTTATGAATAATTTTCTAGAATTACTAAAAAGAATGATTTCTCGTTTGAGGCTCTGGAAGTCTTGAGTCACATTTTTTTTCTTTTAAAAAAATGTCTTAAAACACATGGCTTTACAGCTGCTGCTTGGAAAATATACACCTCCAAAGTCCGACTTTCATTTAAATACAAATGTACAAAATGTAAACTGAGACAATAGAGAAATTTACAAAACTTTTCTTTAAAAATAATAAAGACAAAATTCAGTTCTAGTATGATGCTATTTAAATACGTGCAAGTAGTCATGTTCATTGAATTTCTATTGCAATGTTCTAAATAGACAAATTTGATTCACACAGTCTTGAGTGCCACCTCCAAAAACAGACCTGAGTGGAAAATTCTTCTTAAAATGCGAGGCTCCACTGGAAGGAATGGATAGAAAATCTCCATTTTGGGGAGATCCTTTTTTTTTCACTCAACGGTGGAGGCTCTCTCATCCATAGAAGCTCCATAGATTATAGTGGAAGGATGCAACATGTTGTTTCATAAAACTGAGTTGGAACTAGCTGCTTCCAGTGGAGTTTGAACTTACGTGATTTGAATTTATGTGGTGATTTAAACTGGCCTTTGAATTTGGAGAACTCTTTGAATTGTTCTGATGCTGTAGAAAGAGGAAGACAATGACAATTAGATTCCCAGAATATGTCATGCTTTCTCTTAGGCCAACCTTGTTCATTTTATGGTGATAATGTACTGACTGCACTGCAAGATTTTTGTTTGAAGATCTTTGGATGTAAAATATTCTTCACTTTCTTACCTGCATTCTCTCTAGGTCAGGAGGACCATGGCAGTTCTTGAAGAATGCAGCAAAGAAGTCTCACTCAAGCTCCAAGAGTCAAATCAATTCACTGCAAAATGTCAGTATCTGCTAAATCTGACTAATCCAGAGGATACCTGCTAATGCTCAGGCATGGTTTTAACTCTACAGAAGTAGATTGGTCTAAGATTGCTATTTAGATCTGCAAGTGGTGCCACGGTGCCTTATGAAAGCTGTATATCACTTATTCTCTGGTCTGCTCTCTTCTCTAGTGTCTTGGTTTCCTGCCATGACTACCTCACTCAACATTTGCATTTTCTTTTTTTTAACACATAATTCAAAGGTTTTCACAAGGAATTTATCAAAACCATATAACCATTTCAAAAGGCATTTCAGCATATCAATGAAAATTAGTTCAAGTATTTATGGCTGGAAACAAAGCTGATGAAAAATGCTGGAACTTCTGGTGGTAAAAAAATCACAAAACGTAGATGGGAAACCTGGGATAGGCAGTATTAGTCAGGAATTACCAGGTAACTGTGACAGCAAGCCCTCTCTAAGATGTACTGTCCTTCTCCTACAAAAACATCACCAGAACATGGCTGTGACACTGGGCATCTATGGGAGGTTCCTTGTCTCGGTCATAAAAGATCTCACCTGTCGTTTAAATATTCTCTGCAGCAATCCTTTCTTGGGTGGCTCTGGAGGGTAACTTTTGTTTAGGTCTGGTGAAATAGTACCATTTGGTCCAAATACATTCAGTTCTTTGAAACACTCTGTTTCTATCATCTAGGGGAATACAATAAGAAAGAAAAAAAGAAATTATACATCTGCATTAAATATATTCCAGTAGTGTTAGGTTGTTCAAAGTCAGGATCAGGACCAGCAGCTTCAGCAATGTGTCAGGAGAGCTGAATTCCTGCTGGTGGCTATAGAAGGTCAATAGGATGTATGAAAAAGCGAGGCTGAGTCTGCTCTGCATGTTTGCATATCAGTCTTACTAGAAGTTGCCCCATAAAGCTTTCTGTTCTTTTCTTTAGCACTGTGGAGAACATTGGGTAAAGATATGCATACTCACAAAATCCCAGTTATTAGCACCCCTCTGCCCAAGTGGATCTGCTGTTTGACCCTGTGTCGGATTATGAAATCCACTGCTGGCTGTGTTTTGATATCAAATAGAAGCAAAGACCCAGGTCTGGAAACCCTGGAGCAGCTCAAGGTCCAGAGTCAACTGCTGTAGCTGGGACCCACTGCAGGCACAAGACAATGGGCGAGATCAGGATCACCAGTGGAGGAGCCTCCCATGGAAGTTCCTCAGAGCTGTTGTCGAAACACCTCTGTAGAAATCCAGGAGAAGGAAGTACAGTAGGATCCTTGCCAATTTACACAAATATGCAGAGCCAACAGATACAGTCACCTGAACCTGACATCTGTGGTACATTATAGATCTTGAAAGAGGCCATTTGTAACTTATGAAAGCATTAGAGTCTGGCAAGTTATCCAGTAGCTATATATTGCTGGAAATATACAGCTCCTCTTAAACCATCTGTGTTAGGGGTTTTATTGGCGTAATTTTACTATGAAACATCCTTACCTCATTTTGCCATGGAATAGACACTGATCCTGTGGAAAACTTGGAATAGAAATCATCATCTGTTTGGTCCAGGTTAACTCCTTTCACTGTGGAGAACTGCTCGATGTCTAACACATCCTTGCAGTACACTGCTCTGGGCTATCTCAGCGATAAAAAAAAGAAAAACAGCAAGATAAAAAATATTTCTGAGTCTGACCATGTGCTTTCATTCATAGACTCAGTCAAGTGAGAATGCCTACCAACAAGTGACCATCTGCATCCTGCTTCTCTAGACTTGCTCTGCCCACTGACTTTGCTTTAAGCACGTTAAGCTTCCCGCTTTGAAGTCCTTAAAGCATCAGTGCAGCCAAAGTGGGTTTTAGTCATCCATGTACCATATGGTTAAGAGGTGAGGGGAAAAGGACAGAAAGTGCAAGAAACCAAAAATCAAATCCTTCAGTAGTCTGGTCTTTCAGAGAGGGAACAACAGAAAACCAGAATGTTTGAGTGACACACTGGAGACAGCTCTGAAAAGGGACCTCAGATAGAAGTGTCCTGCTCAGATAGCTGTGAAGCTTGCAGCTTAAAAGTGTAAAGGAACGTATACTAATTGCTAAAGAAAACAGAAGAGGTTTGGCATTTTTCCATTGTTTTTATTAATAGCTCAGCTGCTGGAAGCTGTCCAGAATCACCTCTATTAACTCTTCTAACTTGGCTGCCTTTCTTCAAACAAATAGCCAAATGGCTTTGCCTTTTTAAACTGCTTAATTTTCTGGGATGACAGAGACAGGACTCTTTGCAGTGACGCTGCTTTTAGCTGGTATTCCAGCAGTCAGCCACAGAAAGCAGAAATAGTCATCACTGGCTCCCTGTCACGGCGTGGTCATCTGCATGCCTAGAGAGCTCCCACCAACACCACAGTTACCCTTTGATGCGCAGGAATAATTGAGGGGTGGCTTGTGGGACTAGCCTGACCTGCTGAACTCAAGCACATGCTGAATCTTACTGTCTACACAGGGTACCATGACTGCACAGCCCAGGGGTCTGACCGTGCAATATTTTATCTAGAACTGAGCAGTGTGACCAACAAATCAAGCTGATTCCTGACAGAAGTCCTAGTTGCTGGAGGCTACATCCCTCTGCATTCCTGATGGCTGCAATCCACAACATTTTTGTGGAGACAGAGTAGTCTAGAAGAGGATGGAGAGACATGGGTTGGATTACAACCTCTGCCATTGGCTACATAGCTTTGGGTGATTCAGCTGACTTCAGTAAAGACTTGGAAATCTATGGATGAAATGCCAAATAAATTAAATTAGGGGCAGCTCTTGAGTTCCCAATAAATAGCCATAAAAATTTATGTGCCTCTGCTTTAGCAAATATGTCTATAAGAGGTGCCTTCTAGGCCTTACATGCCACAGTTAAGCTTTTAATACACTCTGGCGGATCCCAAATTTGAGCCCAGAATTTTCTAATTTTCTACATCAGAAAGAAATAGTAGCTTGTCTCCTATTTCTTCCCACTAAAGCAGGTCGTAACACCATGGGCTAATTGGCAGGAATAACTAGGCCGCATAGTAAAATGTAAAGCAAAACCAGAGCAGCTAAAGTAAACTTTTGTAGCGTTCAGACCACTTTGGTTTGGTTGAGTTTGCAGCAATGTGAATGAGAGCTGCCAAGATGTTACTTTCCTTAATATGTTAAATGGCAGTGTTTACTTAGAACCATATGGGAACTTTAAGGATAGAAGGTCTAGCCAGAAAGAGAGCCCTGCAGGAGGAAAATAATCAGATAACTCTGTGCCCTGGGGTAGAGACCGATACCACAAAAGGGTGGAAAAAGTTTTGTTATTGCCAAAGCAACAAAGACTTTCAGTGTGTGCAAGACTAATGTGTAAACCTGAGTAAGGACTCAGTGTCGGGTTCCCTGCCCCATGAACGCTAACAAGTTCAAAATGCTATCTCAGGTCCAAGTCACCTCCTCTGCTTGAGGTGACACTTGATATCTGAACCTGGTTCAGACTCTTTGTAACAAATGCCCGTTTTCATGATGATCCAGTCCATTCCTCAGTTCCATAGAGCTTTGGACTTCGTAATGCTGGTTTCACCTCAGCATATATATCCATATATCTGTATGCATACATGTGGCTTTCATTGCTGAATGTTCTGAGCACCACCTGGTCCTGAGCGTACTTATTCTCACACTACTACAGTGGATAAGGGAACACAAAGGTTCCCAGTTTAAACTTTGGGAACTGAGGCATGAACAGATCAAGTGGCGCCTCCGGTGTCACACAAGATGACTGTGGTAAAGTAAGTGGGGATGAATCAAGCCCCAGGTTACCACCCTACATGGAGGCCCACCCACCCTGCATGCACATGTCTACAGAGCAGCTCTCCTCTTCCTCCCAGCCTCCCCACTCCAGCCCTACCACTTATCACATCTTCCTAGGGCAGCTACTCATACAGGGAGTGATGACAGCTCTAAGAGAGAGAAGTTATTTTAGAAACAAATCTCTTGAAAGAGGCCACTGGGGGTTCTATCGTACTTACATCAGGGACAAAGGGAGGATCCAGCATTCCTGCTTCTAACCGCTTGAAATTCATGCTCTTGAAAAAGGGGTGCCTCTTCACTTCTGTTGCACCTTCCCCTTGACATCCCAGCCGCTGCTTCACATCTTTGGTGAGGAGCTGAAACATGCCAAGAGGAATGGTAAGGATGTCAGAAAAGCAAGAGCTCCACAAAGATATTTTTATCTCCAGTTGGTTTTGAATGTGCCCAGAGGGAAGTACAGAGGGGAATTGTAATTGCTGTTACTTAATGGCCAAAGTTAAATGGATTAGGACTGCACTGTTCTACGTGCTGGTGAGACCCTTTGAAAATTACCAGCTGTAAAGTGTTTACAGTCAAAATAGAGACCGCTGCTTCTGCTTCCTTTCAGTGAACACTTTCAAGAAAAGTTCTGACATATACCCTAGCAGCCCTGCCGAGAAGGACCTGGGGGTCCTGGTGGATGAAAAGCTGGACATGAGCCAGCAATGTGCACTCACAGCCCAGAAAGCCAACCGTATCCTGGGCTGCATCAAAAGCAGCGTGACCAGCAGGGCGAGGGAGGGGATTCTGCCCCTCTGCTCCGCTCTGGTGAGACCCCACCTGGAGTCCTGCGTCCAGCTCTGGGGCCCTCAGCACAAGAAGGACATGGACCTGCTGGAGCGGGTCCAGAGGAGGCCACAAAAATGATCCGAGGGCTGGAGCACCTCTCCTATGAAGACAGGCTGAGAGAGTTGGGCTTGTTCAGCCTGAAGAAGAGAAGGCTCTGGGGCGATCTTATTGCGGCTTTTCAATACTTAAAGGAGGTCTATAAGAAAGATGGGGAAAAACTTTTTAGCAGGGCCTGTAGTGATAGGACAAGGGGTAATGGTTTTACACTAAAGGAGGGGAGATATAGACTAGACATAAGGAAGAAATTTTTTACAGTGAGGGTGGTGAAGCACTGGCACAGGTTGCCCAGAGAGCTGGTAGAAGCCCCGTCCCTGGAAACATTCAAGGTCAGGCTGGACGGGGCTCTGAGCAACCTGATCTAGTTGAAGATGTCCCTGCTTATGGCAGGGGGGTTGGACTAGATGGGCTTTAAAGGTCCCTTCCAACCCAAACCATTCTAAGATTCTATGATTCCATATAGATGCATGTTCGTAAGTCCCATGTGCTTTTTCTCAGTTCTTTTTTTTTCTTGTTACTCTTGTAAGAATAATTTTCCTGTGTTGCTTAGGCTGAGTGACTTCACTACCAAACTGCATTTCCCTCCACCCACTGTAGTATGTTCTAGTACCTCACATGACACATTGAACCAACCCTTTGTGCTCACGGGCCTCTCTCTGCAGAACTCAAGGGGAGTTTTGTCCATGGAGCTAGTATCGGTAACCATCCCCAGTTCAGTCTTGTTTCTTTTCAGAGAAGGGCAATGCACCACCTCTACCTGCTACAGCAAGTCCTGACTGTTTCCTGGGTACCTCTAATGGAGCAATGGAGACTACCTGAACTCAGCATCCTTGGTCTATTAGACAAGCAGGTCCATGAACACAAGCGCAGGGGTGGTAGGTCCTGGAAGACTTTGTACGCATGGACTAATTGATCTGCAAGAGTTCAATGGAAGAACAATTCTGGCACAGACTAGTTGGTGGATGAGGAGACAGAACGTGTAGCCAAATCGTCACCAAAATGACTCTTCTTTTAAATCATATGCGTAGAATCAAGTAGGCTAAATCAATGTCTTAAGACATCATGTCTAAACAGTTGAAGCGAGGCATAGCTGAGAATGCAAATGACTGGTGCAAAAAGACCATCACTTGGGACAGGGACCTTTCTAAATGTACCACTGACTTCAGGCAATCTGCTGAAAAGTGAAGGTTCAAAAATTTGTTTCCTTTTTTTCCTTCCATTCATCTTTGAGGAAGCATGCATGATGCTCTCTCACATAGAGGAGGGAAAACATAACTTCGCACACACTATAATCTGCCCAGAGATTTCAACTGCCTATTAAAGAGATGCATAACGTGTGCCTTAGCACAACAGAAAACTGAACATGCATTGAAAACAGTCAAGGTTAGCTTTGCTGGAGTCTCCACTTTGGGGGAAAAGACTACATACTTATACTGCAACATCATGGAGGTAATAAGAACACCGGCCCTTTCCCACAGGAAGGGTATGCCTCCTGGAGCCGGCCGCGCAGCCAGGCAGACACCGCACCGCTCAGCACGTTTGCTACCCTGATTTCTAAACGGCTGCTGAAGGACGGGGCTGAGCCAGCCTGCATTGACGCCGGGGCTGTGCAGCGGCCCCGCCGCTGCCCACCGCCGCCGGCTGCGGAAGGGAAGCGAGAGGGGCGGCGGGGGTGCCCGGCGGAGGGAGCGCGGGTGCCGGGCGCGGCGGGGGCCGCCGGGGGGCAGCAGAGGAAAGGGCAGCGCGGCCGGGCAGCGCGGCGCGGCGGGGGCGGCGGCCGGGCGGCGCGGGGCGGCGGCGGGGCCCGGCCGCGGGCGGCGAGGCGATCCGCTCCCCTCGGAGAACGATCCCGACGAGGTAAGCGGCCTTGGAGCTGTGTCGGGGACGCTTCCCCGGGGCAGGAGGGGACTGGTGCCTGGGTGCCCGGCAGAGGGAAAGGTTCACGCCTCACCTCCTCTTCCGTCTCCAGCTTTGCTGTTCCGAAGCCGGAGCGGAAAAGCAGCGATCTCCCCTTGCCCCTTCCCCAGGTGGGCCGTGCAGACCAATCGCACTGAAATGATTAGCAAAACTCCCTGGAACTGTCTGCCCGCGGGAGGCTCAGTGTCCATGTAGGACAGCGGGGTGATTTGGGTTCTCTGAGCATCTGAGTCCGTGAAGGGACTGAGCCCTTGGGAGCCCCCCTGGATAAGTCCCCGGGGATCTCACTACCTGTACCTGACAGCCAGGGCAGTCAGCAAACTGAGCAGTACCTTGCAGCGCCTGGCTAGGGCTCACTTAGGAGAGCAGGAGGCAAATGGCTTTGGGAGGGTCGGAGAGGAAAAGAAGTGTTTCAGGAGCTCAGGTAGACAATCAGGTGCAGCCCTGCAGGGGGTTGGGAATGGGGAGCTAGGCAGCTTCCCCGCTAAGGCAAGGTTGTCTAGAGATGTTGCTTGTAGGCTTTCCAGCTCAACGTATGCCCCAGTACCCTCTGGTTGTGTCGCTGGCTCAGCCACATCATCTCAATGAGGAGGAACCTTGAAAGAACTGTTGCTAATGGGAGGTTGGTAATCTTTCCTCTGGTGTCTGGCTAGGGCTGGGTTTTCTTGTCCTTATCACGGGTTTAAAGGGTCACAGGTCTTTAGGCTTCTCTGAATGTTCTGCTACCCCCTGGGCATCAGTGGTTTTCTTATCTGACTTCCACAGACTCCTCAGTTCTGCATTTTTTCACTGGGGGCCTCATTTCCAGCCTGAGACAGCAAATGGCTTCGGCAATCAGTGTGGACCATCCTCCAGCCAGTCCTGAGCAAGCTGCAATGGCAGAGGCCAAGCAGCCAGAAGAGGTGGTGAAGGAGTTTGTGGGACATAAGAGTCTTCTGCTCAGCTCTTTCTGCCTCAGCAGTAGCAGCAGCAATAGCCAGAGGAGACTGTATGGATTGAGGGATGGGGTAAAAGCTAGTGGTTCTGGCCACAACAGCAACTTCCAGCTTCCAGATAGCAACGTCCCTTTTTTCCTCACGGTTTCCTCTGCCTCTGCTGCTGTCTAGATGGTGACATCTGGTCTTGACTGGTCATCATGACTGGCTGGTTCATGAAGATGGAGAAAGACTTGAAGAAACATCTCTATGCCTTGCCATCATGTGTAGATTCATGTGATACGGCACCATACTGATCCAGCTCATAGAAAAAGATCTTTCTCAGGGCACTTCTCTAGAGCTTGCTTTCCTTGGGCACAAGAAAGAAGGGATGTTTTGCTTTCAAATCCTTTCATGAGACTTTCAGCTCTCATGGTTGTGAGGCAAGGTTTTTTGTTGTGGTTGGTGTTTTTGGTTTTGTTTTCTTTTTCCTTTTTTTTTTTTTTTTTTTAAAACCCAACAGGCATATGGATTTAGCCTACATGAAGATTGCTTTGGAATTTCTAGTCAAGATCTGGTTTGCTCTATTGTGGCTGGGCAGAGAAGACAAAAGTTCTTTTGATCTATTCTCATGTTGAGAGGACTTTTTTGACAGGTGAAAAGAAGAATCTGAAGGCAGAAGGACCACTTTTACTACCCATGGGTCTGACATACTTTTGGAAATGATACCTTGAAGCTCTCAGGAACCGTGCTGCTGAGGAGCAAGTTGTAGTAGGAAGGGGTAGATTTGGACTTGCCTGTAGATGATAAAGGAGACCTCTGTAGTTTCTGCTCTACAAGTCAGCTGTGAAGGGAAGACAGGGGGGTACTTTCCTGTCTGTGCAGCCAGTAATTCTCCTGCCTCTGGACTAAGTAGGAAGACCAAGTTAATCTGGGAATTTACCCTTGCCAGGCTGTAAATGTTAGAAGTTGTTTGGAGAGCATGGTCAGAGGATAGGGTAGTTGAGGATAGAAAAAGGCTGTCTGGGGATTCCTTGGCTCCTCCGTGATAAACAAGGGAGTATTCAGTAACCTCAGATGCAAGAAGGAAGTCTCTGGAGTATGAATGGAGTTTGTCGTGGGTGGCTGGCCACTGCAGGCTGAAAGACACAAAAGGGAACAGGCCACTGCGAATAGGCTGGGTCTGAAAGACCACAGAAAGGAGAGGATTCTCCTGCAAAGCCCTGCTGGAGGGGAGCAGCTGCCTGTCTCTTGAGGAGAGTCCCACTGGAGAAAAAAATAAGAAATTAATGGAAATTGGTAAGTTGTAGCTGCAGCCAGCTCTAGAGATGGCAACAGGTGAAACCAGACACTTCTCCTGGCTTCTGTTGTGGATATCAAGAGACAGCAGGGACTAGAATATTTTCCAGAAGGGAAAGTCCTTCCTTTCTTCAAGGAATAATGAATCCTGCACCATTTCCCCAGCAGCTTTCTGCAATGGTAAAACTGCATGATAGCCTGAAATATGCATCCCATCTGGGAATCTGACCAGGGAAAGAAAATGGAGATAACAACTGTATGTTTTGAGTCATCTCTACATTTTTGTTTAATTCAGTTTCAAAGGATGTATTTAATATGAATAGAGAGCAGAATAAAAGCAACTACATCAGGCTGATGACAAGCCCTCCTGGGACAGCAGTGCAATGACCCAATCAAACATAATTTAAGTGTAATTCTACAGCCAAAGCCTATGGAGAATTCACAGAGCTTCAGATCTGAAGATGGCTTAGGCCATCCAACCATGCATGAAGTTGATACCAAGCAGCAGAGCTTTATGTTCTGGTAACAAAGGCTCCAGATGACACTGGATGTGTGTAAGTGATGGCAGGATTTAGTCTACAGAGTTACGGGCAAAGCGTGACTAGAATAAGACTTTCAAAGAAGAATCTGGAGTAGCAGTGCTGAAGTTACATTCAGATCTTTTTCTTGATATAAAGAACTCTCTGATACTTTCCTGTCACTCATTTGATCCCCGCTGGGGATACAAACTCTGCAATGTCTGAGACTTTTTCCACGACTTTTGTTTTGCTTCCTTTACAAAAAGAAACAACTGTTGTGAGGATTGCTAAAAAAAGCCAACAGTCCCCAAAGCACTGCTTTATTTATCTTCATGTGATCAGTCAGTTCATATCCAGATCATACCATGTAATAAATAACTCCAAGTCCTAAGATGTTAGTCCTAAAATTATAGGAGAAAGGGAAACTTTTTGTAGGGTAAGGGTGCAAAAAATTGCTGCTCATGAAAGGAGAAAAGGGAAATGGTAAAACCACTTCCAGTGACCCAGCTGGTCAAGTAGTTTAAGGGATCACCTAGATAAATTTCAGCCCTGAAACAGAAGTAAACATACTATTTTTAACAATTTTTAGAGAATAGAAAAGTAATACTATGGTCACCTCTCAATTACTAAATGAGACAAGACAGTGGTGTGGGAACTGAAGATGGTAGAATGATGTAAATGGTCCTATATTGCACTGCTTATGCTTATGAAATCACAGCCCAATCTGGCCAACTGAAGAGTCAAAACTCTCTCAGGCATGTGTGACAATTAAGCTTATTGCAAAGACTTACTACAGAAGATGATTTTTTAAATTATTATTGTTATCAATAGCCATGATAATCATTTGAAGAGCACCTTGACGTGTGTTAGATCCCGCTCAGGATAGATGAAAGAGCAGTTATTCTCAGGCAGCACTGATAAACTTTAAGGTGTCACAATGTGTGAACACGCTGTTTTCCAGGGATGAAAGCAGAGAGGAGGGATGAAAGCAGGCAGGAGTAGCAGCAGTATGATGACAGAGTTTCTGGTGGTGAGCGAGGAAGAGAAAAAATTGCTTTTAGGGAAAAAAGAATCCATCATCTTTTAGTTGCTTGGGGAGGCACTTTGGGAAGGGAATGGAGATCAGAATCATAGAACAGCTGAGGCTGGAAGGCACCTCTGGAGATTGTCTGGTCCAATCCCTCTGCTCAAATCAGAGTCACCTAGAGCAGGTTGTTCAAGGCCGTGTCCAGTTGGGTTTTGGATATCTCCAGGTGTGGAGACTCAACATCCTCTCTGAGCAACCTGTTCCAGTATTTGACTGCCCTCACCACGGAAGTGTTTCCTGATGTTCAGAGGGACCCTCCTGTGTTTCAGTTTGTGCCCGTTGCCTCCTGTCCTGTCACTGGGCACCAAACCAAGAGTTTGGCTCCGTCTTCTTTGCACCCTCCAGAGATCCCTTTTGTGGACTAAAATGGGAGCTGCAGGAATAAAACACGTCAGGGAAGATAGTCTGCGGGAAATGTAGACAAACAGGACACTGACAGAGTGACAGAAGAGCACAGCAATATGGGCCCATCCAATACTGTTGACTTGAATGCACTTCAAGTCACATCTTTGGATGCAAGACTGCACTTGTCAGGGAAAACACGCATGTACATCAATGAAGTGCATCTCATAACAACAACAAACAGGGAGCATTTCCTAGAAAGACTGGATTTTTTCACAGGAAAAACACACCATGAAGCAGTTATGTTATATGGGAACTATGGGTTGGGGAGCTTCCCAGAAAGCCAGCTGCCCCTGTTCCTAATTATTTATTATTCATCTTCCTGTTTCAGTCCAAAATGAAGTCTGATTTATGGGAAATGACTTACAAAATGAAACATGGAAACACGGGATGGATGATGATTAATGGGAGCTATGATATGTGCCTGCAAAAATGCAAAGGGCATAGACATCCAGGAGGGGAAGGTTGACATGGGGTGACACTAAAGGGTTTTCATATGAGCAAAAGAATAAAGACAATGTATTTCCTGATGGAGATGCTATTAGCTCATGGAGTAAGCTTTGAAGAGAAGATCAGGGGACATGGTGGAAAACATGTTGTTCCTCATTCCTGCCCTGAAGAGTCCGCTGCAGGAAAGCCTTTTGTGTTGGATCTTTGTGAAGGCTCAAGTTAGATTTATGTACTGCAACTTTATGCTTCATTTTGCAGGTATGATGGGTACTTAATTATCACTTTTTTGTTTCCCTGTTAAGGTGCTGATACAAAGCAACAAAGTTCTGGTTTTCAATATAAACAGCAAAAAGAATTTGAGAAAATATATTTGAATCATAGATTTTTAAAAATATTACTTGATAAAATAAATGACTTTTGGATGGAAAACCACAAATGCCGTCATGCTCGGTATCAGAAGTAAGGCTCTTCCAGCCTTAAGGCCCAGTAATTGTAATGCATTAATGCTCAAAAAGTACAGGGTTATCTTTGGATCCATTAAGAGTTTGCGCAAACCACCTAAATAAACATGCCATGTGATTGGACAGTGAAGCACTAATGGTCAAGTTGTCAGGAATGATTTATATATAGTTCATGCTTCCCTGAGGCGAGGGACTGAACTAGGTCCCCGACTTCCTGAGGTCCCCGACTCCCTGAAACCATAGGCTTTATGGCTTGAAGATGAAAATGACCACTACAGTACTATGACTTTCACTGTCTACTCCCCTGGGAGTGGCAGGTCATCTCCAGCACTATCCCATCAATGCTACATTTAATTCTTCTCAGCTTTAAGTTCTCATGGGCTTGGTTCTTTTCAAAGTATACTTTCATTCTATTACGTCTCATGCCTGCAACTGACTACAGAACAAGCAAGAAGAATATAATTTTTGCCTCACGACATTTTCATTTCATGCTAACAACAGGACATGCACAAACTCTCTGCCGCTCCAGCAGACGCTGCTCCTCACCTGGTGGGAGTTGAGATGCTACTAGAGAAGAGATGGCAGGCTGTTTGAGCACACAAAATGGTCTGTAAGAGCCTGTGGCTGTCCTAGATGCTCCCACGCCGACTTCACTGGGGGCTCTGAATCACAGATTAAGGGCAGTGAATGGCCTAGAGTATCTATCAAGAGTGATGTCAGTTAATTACTACCCTGGGGATTCAGCAATGAGTTGGTGCACTGTGAGTTAATGACTTCCAGGCATGATACTTGGCAATACTACCATTATTATTTTGCAAGGAGACTTCAGTGTCTCTTCATGAAGCCAGCCAACCAGAATGTTGTTGATACACTGTTTGCTTGCCTGTTGCACAAGATACTGGTGAAACTCTCGCTACCTATTTGTTGACCTTTCTTTCCCTTCATTCTCTCTCTAACAGTATACACAGATATGTCATTGTCTCCAAAGGAGACTTCACTCTTTAGCAAACAACATCAAGAAAAAGGCCACATCCCTTTCCAAATTACAATTCAGCCTTCTAAAGATAGATGTCAACAAGACATTGATGAATTCAGACTCAGCTTTGAGATTTCTCAGAGGGTTTGAGGATTTCCATTGTCAGACATGGCTATTGTGCTACGAAAATGACTCCCAGCTGAAAGAGTGAGAAAACATTTTAAAGGACAGCTCAACAGTATTAAAAAAAGCTGGATACCCTGGCACCCTGGGGGAAAAGCTGCTAACAAAGTTAGTGAGATGGGATGGGACAACATTTGAGTGTCACAATAATTTCATTGCATAATCTTTGTCCTGCTTACCCCCAGCTCTCACCAAAGACAATGGAAGCATGGGGTTTTCAGTTCCTTGCAGGAGACAATCAGAGTCTTGCATCATCAAGTCCTTTTTATTTTTTCTACAAGATTATAAAAGACAGAAATGCATTCTTGACTGCAAACTAACATTCAAAGTCTCATGAGAATAGATACCGCTCCCTTGGCCATAAAACTTTGGAGAGGACTCAAGTGACCGTGATGAATCTCATGGAGAAGCAAGCCCAAATAAATACAATTTGAATGAATAGAGAATGCAGTCATCCCATCAACAGATGAGCTTGGTAACTCCTTGTCTCTGCAGCCCCTCTATGGTACCGTGTTACTGCTCAGACCGTGTCAGATACAGCTTGCTAACGAAGCTGCCACACTGGGCCTTCAAGCCCCTTACCATTTTACAGATGGACTTGGCCTCCTCAGAAAACTTATGGGAGTACACCTCTTCTGTCTCCAGCACTCTTCTGTCCACTTCTTCCCTCTTCACCTTCTCTTTCCGTCCACGAAATGGTGATTGCCCAGCAATCATTTCATAAATGAGACAGCCTAGCCCCCAGTAGTCAGGGCTGAGTGTGTATCTCTGGTTGTTCAACACTTCTGGAGCTGTGGAGGAGAAAGATGTGCCTTGTGGAAATGCTTGATATTTACATAGGCAAAAAACTTAAATTTCTAAAAGTTCTATTTTGGTGACTGAATACACATGCACAGAGAATGGTGGGTAAAATACAAAAATACCTCCTGATTTCTCTTGACGGCATTACAAAAAATGCAGCGCATTACATGCCATGTTTTTTTCTCTACATGCGACATGCCATGTGCACGCTGTCTTCTGACTTCTCTACCAAGTCAGATCAATTAAAAAAAAACCAAAAAGAAGTTGAAGCTAAGTATTAAGCAGAGGCCCAATCTTAGGAGTCCTTCCAGATCTCTCCATTTAGGGAAGAAATGACATACAAACACACATCCTGTTAACAACAGTGACATTTCTTCAAAAGCAAGTTCTGTCTTTTTGATCAATTTATAACTTATTTTTTACCCCCTTTAAAAACCAAATCCATTTATTTTGTGTGGCAACCATCCAGTGTGTTTTGGGCGTATAGGCGCTGTCTTGCAGGCATCCTCACTTCCATGCATGGGTACAAACACACACATACGTGCTCACAAGCACAGGGTCTTGGTATGTGCACAAACTTACACTGAGATAACAAAATTTCGAAATGACAACTGATTTGCTTGCTTTCATTAACGTCTCCATATGGTGTAACAGTGGCTCATATCAGCTAGTTTCTATTTAGTCAAATAAGCATAAGCAATTTTTATTCCAAGAAATATGCCCACCCAGAGAATGCATGAAAATAATTACGTTGAATTTAGAAAAAAACCGATCTAGTTAAATCAAGGAGTGTGTTTTTTACCAATGTGCAAATCTCTGCACTTCTTTTGTGCAGTCTCCCCTGCACATAGGCAAAAAGTCAAGATGACTATGGTCAAGATGACCATAGGTATGAACTTACCCATTTTATCATAAACATACAAATACATTTTAACTATTGTAGAAAGTAGCAACTAGAAAGAAACCTTTCTTTTATGCACATAAGTCTCCTAAAATAAATCTGCGCTAAAATCACTAGAATACCAGTTGTTGTCTCCCCTTTTAATTTTCTTTGCTGATTTAAGATTATAGACCAGTCTCATTAAGAGCTGCTGTGGTCCATCCTTTCGCCCACTTCTGATCTTCTGATTTCCACTAGCATGACTTCTTGGCGCGTTGCTGCAGGGAACTGGACCCAGCTGGATGTGAATCTTTTTTTATTCTTTTTCTTAACCTTACGTGGCAGAAAGATCTCCAAAACTCAAGTAATCTCAGCAAATTATCAAAAAGATGAGGTACTGAAGACTTACCCATATACCCTACTGTTCCTACTCTTCCACGAATTGATTCACCCTCAGGGATTTTAACAGCTAGACCCAAATCAGATATTCTAATATGGCCTGGAAGGAAAAAAGAAAAAAAACAACACAAAGCAGATATAATAATATGACCCAGATTAGTCCAAAACCACAACTGTTGTCATCGCTGCAATACTCTTGCCATTTACTGTTCAGACATTTTAAGAAAAGAGTGTTCTGAATCACTGAATTGGAGCGGTTTCATTGATAAGGAAAAGAGGAATTATTAAGGACATTACAATGCAGTGAAATTAATTTTAACAGTGAGGCTAGGGGCTAGAGTGGCTTGTGTCAGATATTTTAAAACCAACTGCAAAAAGGCAATGAGGAGCATGCTGTGGGGAAGTATCTTGAACTGATGACAGCGGATGGATGGGCTGACATAATTCTGTAACTCTCTGATGGCTGAAGGGGCTACATCTGGTCTGTAAGTCAGCATGAGATTTGATTATCGCTGCCTTCAGCAACAAACGGGTACCTGGGTTTGCATAAAACGAGAGTTGGCTCAGGGAAGGATGAAAGTACTTTTGAAAATGGAGCGGGGAGCACAGATTTAGAAATCCCAACTTCCTTTGTGTTGTGGCAGCCTTGCAACAAGGATGGAAAAACAGTGAAAAAAGGCAGACACCCCCAGCAAAGCCATGCTCTCGAGAACAGACCCTGCTGAGCAGCACGGCTGCTTCATTCCACCCGTGCAGTGAGCTCCAGCACTTCGCCCACCCCAAGACAGAAGCATTAGTGTATGCTGAGCCTCTTAGTCTCTTCAGAGCATTATTTGTCTTTGTGCAGTATATATCCTAAAACGAACTTAATCTACTTTACTGTGAAAGCATCTCTGTAAACCTCTGAGACTTACCATAATCATCTAGCAGGATATTTTCTGGCTTCAAATCTCTGAAAATGAAAGATAGCAGTTATTTGTATGAAGCTGGTTTTGATAACATAACCGTACGACAGTGTGTGAGTGCATTTATTACTAGTAATAAACCAACTGAATGTCAACTCAAACAGCAAGGAACTCATGAAACCAATACAACTTTCTACAACTCACTTCACAGATAGACTGAAACCATATGTCTTTTTCTAAACTGGAGTTACATTTTTTCGCTAAGCCAAGCTTTTAGTTCCTAATCCACTCTATAATGGACTCATCCATCTAGTCCTGTAAGCCCTGTAAACCAGCCCCTATAGTCCTGTGTGTTGTTAAATCTCTGTAACATTTTCTGTTGTATAATCTTCTGTTAAAAAGAAAAATATTTTAAATTTTAAGATATTTTATTTGCATGTGAAAATGGAAATAGCAATCTGTTGGGCTCAAATTGCCCACGCCTGGCATCTGACTCAGACCAAATATGTGAATGTGTGTAGATGCACTTGTGCACATGTGTAATAATTTCAGCGAGTTTGGAAAATGAGGGGCAGAGGGGGGAATGCTGTGCCCAGATTAAAATTCTTCTTAGAAACATTTGTGAAACTCTAGTGCCTATGTGGTTTGGAGCAACGCCATGAAAATTGGCAAGGTGGTCACTCTGATGTCAAAGATGTGCCTTTTACTGCTCATGTGAAAAAAAATTTCCCAAATCTGGCCAAGTTATAAACTTCTGAAAAAAGAAATATCTCAGTTTTCATATATTTAGCAGAGTCTTGGCAGGTCGTTCTTCTGAAAGGTTTGTCCGCACCAAGCCCGCTCCGCCAGTTGCTGTTTCTCGATGCTGCCCAGGCCAGCCATGCTCAAGTCCCCTCGCTTGACCAAGGCTGTTTTCCATGCCTGCGGAGCTGAGCACAACTTTGCAGCCGCCGCTGCCATTCCTGGATGCCGTGGGCTGCTGCCGGGGCGGGAGCCCAGGCAGGCTCCTTCCCGTCCTCCCCGTACCGCTGAGCAGGGACGAGGCACAGCTGCTGTTAGTGCAGAGCGGGAATGAAGCCAGCCTTCGTGGGATGGGACCTGGAGGTGTCGGAGGGAAGATGGGGACATGCTGGGCAGGGAGCATCCCAGAAGGGCTGCACGGCAGCAGCGGGCTGTGCTGGCTCAGGAGCCCGAATAAGGCACCAGCATGGCCGGGTGAGGCAGGGAAACGTGTATTGCTGCAATTCACAACATCATGCCCTGACTTTTATCTGATTGACTCCTACTGAAACACAGCGTTTAGCCTGGTGCAAATCCAAGAAGTGCTTGGCCTCATCTTTTTTTAAGGCCTCCTTGCATTTGTGAAGCAGCTTGATTCTGTTAGCTTCCCAGCAAGATGCATTTCTTTGCAAAGAGCAAAGAGAGCGGGGCGTACAAGAGAAACCCTCGCACCAGGAGATCAGTGCATTGCACAGAGTCTGTGCAGGAGCCCGCCGTGCGTCTCAAGCTGTACCATTTCAGTGTCATGAATTTTCCTGTGAATGGAGAGGGGTATTTTATAGTTTTGACAATGCCGAGATTAAAATTTCAAAACTTGTCTTGTTTTTATTTATTATTTCAAGCAAGAACATAGAGCGCTATGAACAATCTCCTCTTCTTGCTTGCTTCAGACCCTCTTGACCTCTCAAGATAAACTTCACCAGGTGCCCAGTGGTACCAAGCCTACTTTTCAAATAAACAATACTGAAATATGTGAAGGGCAGCCGAATGCAGAGGAGAAGTTGTGATTTTGTTTAACATACCACCGTGGGCTTTCCTTGCCTATCAGCAGAAGGTTTCCAATGCTGGAGCAACACGGTCGAGGGCATTTCCTATTTATTTTTAAAAATTTATTCTGAATCCCTTAAGAACTATTTCCTTGAAGAACTCAGACTTCATTAGTTACTTCATCTTCTGCTCCAGCAGTTACTAGTCCCACTTAAAGCTGTAACTGTGGCCAGATGACAAGAATCCTGCATGCAAGTTGGGAAATGTTGTCTTTGAATGAGAAAATGAGAGAGTCCACGAGGAGTCTGAGAACAGCAGCTCCGTCCTTACAGTCCTCTGCGAGTTAGGGCAATTAGGGCAGCTTTCCTTCCCCCCAGACACCAGTTGTCGTTTCTGTTTTCAGATTTCTGGTTCCTCAGGATCAAGGCTGGCTTCCTTTGCATGGCCAACCCTTCCAAGTGCCAAGGAGGAACGTGATTTTTGTACTGAAATGTCTAGGAGAAATAAAACTCCCCGGTGGACACAGTTACATGCAAGGCTACTTCCCAATGGTGCAGCTTCCCATATGTAAACTAGCCTTGCCTAAATACACTGAAACATAAACCACTGGCAGTGTGCCCAGGCTAGAAAGGTGATGGTACATTGTTTGACTGTACAGGGCAGCACAAACAACTAAATTAATCACGGTGGACAAGGCTTTACTATATATTTGTGTAATGCCTAGGACAATGTGATCTTGATGCTGACTGGAGCTTCCAGGCATGGCTATAGTATATATATAAAAAAATAATTAAAAAAAAAATATAATATGTATTAAAAATTAAAAAATTATATACATATTTTTATATATATATAAAAATAATTCGAGGAGAAACAGCAGCTTTGTATGTTTGCTTTCCATGAACAGTCGACCCGTTGACCTTTACTAACATGATGCAGTTGAGAAATGTAACATAAGGGCCATATTTGGCAAGGGAATTCTGAATTAGATAAATCTGATTCTGAACCTGGTTGTTCTCTCAGGTCACGTCCACAGCGTGCGTCACCAGCCCATGAGATGGGGATGTATTTTCCAACGCTGTGTTTTACTCAGAAGCATTTTGTTCATAGAAAATGAAATTAAGTCTGAGGAATAAGTGTTTTGCAATGAATTATTCACCTTGAGAAAGCAGTGGCATTTAGCTGCTATATTTTATTGACCTATATAGCACTTCTCACGGGTCCCAAAACATGCTGCGGTATTACAAATTAGGGGTCTCTGTAGATGCTTCTGAAATACTACTAGAAAATGTCACCTACAAAGATATAATATCATTCATCACCAAAATGAATGTGCCACCTGAGGTGTAAACTAGCAGCTCTTTTAAGACTAACGTGAAAACAACGGCTTAAGGAAGTGGGATGCCATTTCTCTCAGAGCCACATACTATTTTAAGTGGCCAGATCTAATTTGTTTTATTAGAAAGTGACATTAGTATGGCATTTTACCAGCCGTGTTATGAATGTACCAGTCATTTTCATCAATAAAGTATGCTTGTGATCTACTGCTTTTTAAAGAAACACTATAATACCTCCCAAAACTTTTTTGAATGTGGTAGGATGTTTTTTAAAGAAAAGGGAAGCCAGAGACGTCACTCATTATTTGGTTTTTCAATTGATATTAAACACTTAATTCCATTTTGCTCCTTGGGGAAAAAAAAATCTCCTCCTTGGGCCAGTGCCAACTAAATCAGCATGTTATCTGTCTGCCCTCCTTATGCCAGCTAGCAAGATCTGAGTCACAGTGAGGCAACCAAGCGGCAGTTTGCTGGAGATCTCCTCCAAGGAACAACAATAGCACAATTTCTGCGTATACAAGCATATGCATAATGCTTATTATACATGGGCGTATCAAATGATTTATTGTGGCCTGGTTTTTAAAAACAGCATATTATTGTCTATTAATCATTGTCCTTGGAAGTTCTTTAATCACTTTACAGGACCTCTTCTGCTGTGAATGCCAGCAATAATGATTTCACAAGCTGGGATGATGAAGACAAACATCAAATGTTGTTTACAACTACACTGGTCATTGATTAAAAAAAAATAAATCCTCATGGAGTCACAAGAACTCTGTCTGCAATCACCCTGCTTCTTCAGCAAGTAAACCCTACATGTCCTGAAAAAGTGCTTGCATAGAGCTGTAAGCCAGCCTGGAAGCTGAGAACTTGAAATTTGTCCTTCTCGAAGCTGGCTGCCTGTCACCGCGCCAGGCAGCGCTCTGCCCGCTGGCTGCACCCGTGGCGGGTGGGATGCTGCCAGCAGGACACCTCCATTGCACAGCTGTGAATGTGCCTCCTTCCGCGGCTGGCATGCTACGGCCACCGTCACGATCTGATCTAGCTAATCACACTAGTTCATGTCCTAGGGCGTAAATCCATGCCCTGTCTCTCAAACACCCTCTTGCGCTAATTGTGCTCCTTCTGGGATAGGAGAGATGGTTTTTCCACATCTGATGTGCCGCAGCCCCTAACGCAATATAATCTAACTAATTAAAATAGAGGCTTGAATAGAATGATCTCTATTTCATACCAGCTAGAAACTAGATTCCATAATGAAATCCCTTTAAAGGAACTTTTATAATTTTCTTTTCACCCAGTGCATGCTGAGGTAGGGTTTGGGGAGTTTTGTGTTAGTTCTGTATAATTTAGACAGGATGTATTTAGGGAAGCAACTGCTTCCTTCCATGATTACTGAATCATACAGTATTTCATACAGTATTTCATACAGTATTTCATACAGTATTTCAGCTAAAGCACAGAGACATCTAAGAAAGATGTACAGCACCACAATGAGTAGGGAGGATGCAGGCAATTCTTTTCTACCCAGAAAATATGTCCTAAGATTCTAGAGAGTGCTTACCTGTACACGGTATTTTCTCTATGTAGGTCTTCTAAGCCACAAAGAATCTCTGCTGCGTAAAACAAAGCTCTTTCCTCCTCAAAGCCTGGGTTTCCCATGTTGTAGATATGAAACTTCAGGTCACCTCCATTCATTATGGTCAGAACTAAACACAGTGCATCCTTTGTTTCATAGGCATAGGCTAAATTGACCTAGAAAAACATTTGTAGCATAGTTGTGACAGTTCAGTTAGCTGCTAAGAAGAAAGCACTAACTTTTCATTAAAGATTTTCTCCAGAAAAGGAAAAAACCACCATTGACTGAATTGGATATGGGCCTTATTACTATAGGAAACATACATTTTAAAAGTACAGAAAATCAGATGTTAGGATTTTATAGATTAGTTTGTTGAATCCAGCCTACTCATCATCAGGAACCTCAAGGTTAATGCTCAGATAGCTTCATAGGCTGGACAAACATACTAATTCCAGGCATACTTTTCCACGTAAGAGAAATCTTAATAATCAAGGGAATCTACACCTCCTGCTGCACTGTTTAGCTGGATAGCTGTCAAAACCCATCATCTCAGGAGGTTCCCAGGAAGGCCCAGATAGCCCAGTCCTGCGGTGGTCACCGGACCATCACGGAGGCATGAAGGTCAGCATCACCCCTGCGAGGCTCTGGTGGGTGCCCCAGGAACGATCAGACAAGCCAAAAGCTACCCATCGCTTTTAAATATGTGCTGTTGTCTTTGCTTCTGCCAGACCTAAGTAAACATCTTGCATCTGTTGTATTCACAGTGTTTCCTAAAATAAGTATAAAAAACATGACAGATGCTGAGACAATGACACCTTTTTTTTTTTAACCTAAGGCAAGTTTTTAAAGAGACACAAGAGCTGGCAGATCTCAGGAAAGCCCTACGTCAGGCAGAGCTGCTCCACGTCACTGGCTAGATGCTCCTACTAGCCAATCTCTTCTGATCTATTTGAGTTGAATCTCCTTCAGTCTCCTCCAAGCTCCTCTCTCCCAGACACTGGGAATTCAGGTAATCACGCTGGATAAAAATAGCTCAGCCTGATGCAGCCCTGATGCAAGTCAAGGCTGTAAAATGCATCATGTTCCCACGGTAGATACAGGCACCTTGTTTGGTGCATTTCTCACAGACCAGAGACTAGAATGAGACTCAGCAAAGGTGCATGGAGCAGGACTAAGGAGCAAAGCGAAGGGAGTCGCCTTCTGGCACCTTTCCTGTAGCAGGAGTTGGAAGAGGCATCAGATTCAACAAGAGACAGTGCTCAGCAGGTGAGCAGGGAGCTGAGCACTAGGGAGTTCAATACTCACTACAAACTGACTATTGACTTTTTCTAAAATCTGCTTTTCATTTAGTGCCATGGATTCGCCTTTCCTCTTTTTTATTCTCTTCTTCTCTAATCTTTTGCAGGCGTACATCTTCCCTGTCGCTCGGACTTGGCAAGCGCAGACCTGCGAATTAAAGAGAACAATTGCTGGGTAAATCGAAGCAAACACTGTGTCTGGGTTGCACTTTACTCCTCACGATCTGATCTGATTTAGTCCTTTTAAGGTTAGAGACGGCGGCATAGGCGGGGGCAGCTGGGGAACCAACTACTGTTTCCAAACCTGCTGTGTAATATTGGTTTAATTATTTCACTTTCCTCCGCCTGCTTCCTATCCCACCTCCTTTTGTCTGTGCAGATTGTAATCTGCTCGGCTAAAGCCTGTCCTCGCCTTCGAACGCTGCTGCCTAGGCAGTGACCTCGAGACATCAGTAAAATACAAATAAGGGTGTGACCCTAATTCCACTCTGAATGCAACAGTTGAATACAAAATAATTCTCAGAAGTGTTCTTTTGAGATTACGGTGTCATGAGAGGTTAAGTAAAACTGTCAGCAATTAATGAAAATCAGCCTCTGTCACACCAGGCTCCTGTAACCTGCAGTGCCTGAGAAGTAAGAAACACTCTTAACAGAAACTTTCAGAATTACTCACCTCCCCAAAGCCGCCTTTCCCTAGTACCCTGTACTGCCGAAACGTGTTTTTCGTTACTGGTTGCCTGGAAGAAAAGGAAATAAAAAAAAAAGGACAAAAAAAAAGACACACTACATTTAATGCACTCTCTGTGATTTATTTATTTCAGAGCATACTTTTGAAAAGCAAAATAGATAAATATTATATAATCACATTATTTCAAGGTAATCATATTATATAATAGAATATGTAATTATGTAATTACATTACTTCAATACTATGTATGGCTTGAACTTTTCAATTCCAACATATTAAGCTGTAATAAAATACAACACATTAGTGAGTCATCAGTATAATTTCTGCTAGCGTCTCAGGACCAGGGAAGGTTCTGAATCTCCATTATATAGCTTTGGCCTTTGTTAAGCAAAGAGGAGGCCTGAGAGCTTCCAACAAGAGATTAATTCTTGTGATATATAGGAATTTTTTAAGGGTAGTGCTGGGCTAACACTTTATTGCTTTGCTTGGTCTTCAGGTTGAGGAAAACAGACCCAAAATTCAATCCACTAGAAAACATTTCCAGTTTCTTGACCTTAACCAAAAGAGGAAACTGATGTGAAACAAGGAAAGAAGCAGCCCCGGGACCCAGAGAGGTGGGTTTAGGTCCCGTTCGCAGGAGGGGAGAGCAGGAAGCTCCAGGCTCTGGGGTACCTGCCTCCTGGGAGAGCATGACGGGCGAGAAGGGAGGGAAGGCGTCTCTTTCCTTTTAAGGGCCAAATTAAGGGTTAAATAAGTCTGTCTTTCTTCCTGAGGGCAGAGTGCTCCCTAACGATCACTAGACACGATCACTATACAATCTTACAGGATTCCCACAAAATTCTGCTCTACCAAAATGGCTCCAGCCCTACATCTAACTTATACTTTGTCACCATAAGAGTTTAATAACGTGACAGAATAAGAACTCTAGATTCAGAGAGATCCAGTTTTGTATTCACCGCTCCATCACCGAAGTTTTCCAATTATATTAGCAGTCGATACGAATATTCCTACCAGCTTTGTTTTCCTCTGGCGGGCAGCCAGCCGGCAGAGGGAGCACAATAACGTGGCTGTTCCCACAACAGTGATGATGAGGTTGATGACAATAAGGAATAAATGTTAAAGTGAATCGTTTCATTTATGTTCATTATTGTTTTTAAAAGCAGGGGAAGAAAAATACGCAGAAGGCCAAAACTAGAAGAGGAAGAGACGCTATTTTCAGGCTTCTATGAAGACACTGCAAATGCTATTGGGGTTAAAAGCAACAATTAGCAGTGATAACAACATGCTCAGCAATGTCCCTGGAATAAATGGACTGTTTGACTCCTCCGTTGGAGCCAGCAGGCTGTCAGAAGGAGCTGTTGATCACTCCGTGCTACTAACATCTCTTTGCTAATCCTAAAAACAGTTCCCCCAGCTTCTCAAGCCAGACAGGCACATCCAATAGCTTGTCATGTTTGTTGGGGGAATGGAAAATACAAATCCTCAAAGCATTTGAGAAAATTCCTTAGCCCAAATCTGAAAATAGATAGGAAATAGCCTGGCTAGAGATGAATCATCTGTTGTTTTTTTAATTGAAATGGAAGAGTAAATGCTGGATTCAGTGAGGATGGCATGTGGAGCATGTCTTGGCATGAAATGGCTCTCCCCTCTGCACACCGCTTCCCTTCCCTCTTGTGCAGCGGCTTTGTAGCTTTCCAGGGAGAGGAACTGGCACAGCTCCTTTGATCTCCGAGGCACCACGCTGATACACACCGCTCGTGGCCCTAACTCATCTGCCGTAATTAATGCCATTTGTGGAAACTGGGGCTTCTCTCAACTCAAGGTCACTGTTACCCAGCAGTGTTTGTCTGCTACAGCCCTCACCAACAAGGAGAAGGCAAAGGCCCCTTTCCTTGCAAATTAATACCCACTAAGGCTACCTGGTTATTAAACGTGCTCGGAAATGTCTAGCCAATAAATATGGTACAAGGACACATATGCCGTATTTTTGTCTGTTTACAGTGATTTAATAATTATGGTAACTCGTCCAGACAAAAAGTCACCATATTCAAAGTGTAACTAAACAGAAAGACAACTGAAGTCGCTGAATGTACTTTAATCATACCTAATGTGCCTAATGTACTTAATACCATTAAATGGCCAAACACTTGAGCTTTAGAAGTCAAAATTGGCTCCCTGGTGTTTTGGGGTGGATTTCTGTTTTAGTCTTTACTTCCCTAGTGAGCAGCATCTGTTTCAGTCTTGCTTGGGCACAGTGTTTGCAAATGCAAAAGCCAGAGACTCGATGGGTATCTTACATTTAGGATTCTAGATGCACAAGGGTAGGTTTTAAAAAAGTGCAATGTGTCTTTCAAGCTGTGCCACAAGTAGCTCGTCATGACAAAGCCTACAATGAAATTGGCCACAGACGTTTCTCAGATCGCAGGAGATTTGAATTCCTATTTTTTATAGGCTGTAGGTCTTGCCCTATTCACTTGCCATGCACAAGCATACGGTGCAAAAAAGGTGCCCAAGCTGCTTGCTAGAGCATGGCACCTTCGGGAGTGCGGTGTCCCTGAGAGAAGGGAGCGGCTGGAGAGTGTTTATGGGTGTGAGCACATGCATGGAAGATGAAGGAGCACTATATATATCCTAGACACCAATTGTGCTCGTTGGATGGTCACAGCTGGAGACTCAGCTCATGGTTAAATTGAGTCTAATGCCAACATAACCATGACTTTTCTATATGGCATCTTCCTGTGGCGAAAGCCATTACCTCTTTGTGAACCTTCTAACAACGAACACTTACAAACAAACGCTAAAACTAGGAAAGCCTTCCTGGAGCTCTCTGAGAGAGCCTCCCTGGAGTACAGATCAGGGAAATGGGGAATGAGTCTTGATGGACCTTCTTGAAGGAGAACAGTGAAAAGAGGGAGAGAATCGCTGCACAGAGAGGGTCATAAATGGCAAACATTAGGATGAGGCACAGTAATGCTGAAGAAAGGCCCAACTGTCTTTATCTTGAAGGCAAATGGAGCAAACGTACTATCTCAGCTGTCAGATTTTGACAATATTCTAAAGGCTTTGCACGGAAAGTGAAAATATACCTTTTGTATTAATTTTTAATTTAAAAAAAAAAATAGTGACACTTACCTTTCCAACCACTTCCACTGGAGAAACCTGTCGAAGTACATGCTGTTTAGGTATTCTTGGAATGGTTCCCCACTGAGGTGGTCAAGGACAGATCTATCTCAGATGAAAAGGATATATAAGCATTTTATAATCCTGAACTTGCAGCAAAACAGAAACAAAACAAGAGGAGAAAATCCAGACTTCTTGCATGGTAGGATCATTTTTACTTCTACTTTATTTTGTACTTTATTTTACTCACGGTTTCAATCTAGGAAAAAAGTGGTATGTTTGATGTATTTCATAACAGGAGGCCTTATACAAGCTGAATAGTAATATGTACCGGTTATGCTTGCTGAAAATTAACAGGGTGTCTCCCACTGGCTTCAACGGACTTTTACAAAGGCTGTTAGTCACTAGACAACAAATGTCTTTGCTTCTGTTAGTAAATTGTTAGCTTCTGTTGGGAACTGAGCTCCTAAACTTTGGGGGATGTTTACATCTGGATTGAAAATTTCTGGCTGAAGCCCATTTCTGTCAAAGAGGGACCATCAGAGGTGTTATTTTGAGCAAAAAAAAAATCAATTTCAATTCCTGCTATACTGAAGAAGTAATAACTGTGATTAAAGTCAAGGAGCTTTTCCTAACAGCTATGTGCTTTGTAGAGTAAAACAGAGGAAAGAAAGTCTGAACAGGGGTGTGGGTTTGTTTATGGATCAAGAAAATAATTTTGGGGCTCACATAGTGGATGCAAAGTCTTTTACATAATCAAAGGAATAAAGGAATAAAAAGGCCAATCTGCAAATGTGAGAAATAAGTATGTTGCTTGTGGCAGGCAACAAGCAGCCGGAGACCAACAGACATCCCATAAGGAAGGCCAAGGGTTCAGAGCTAAGAAAAGATGGGCTGAGCTGAGAGAGCTGCCTGAGATGAAGGTGGTCACGTTGTTTAACAGGGGGTTGTTGACCTACCCTGTTTCGGTTCTTGCCTTACTTATTGGGGCTATTGCATCCACCTCGGCTGGCAGCATTGGCGAGGACAAAACTTGGTTTTGGGTGAAAAATGCCCACAAGAAATTAGTATTTCTGTCTTGGTGTATACAGACACTTTTGTGTCTGTTTCTAAGGGTGTACAGACACATTTCTAGATTTTGCTGGAGGAGGAAATCCTCTCTGAAGGACTACTCTGTTTTGGGAATGGATAATCTATGTCCGACCCTGGGGCAGTTCTAGACCTGAGCAAACAATTCACCATGAATAATGTGTCTCCTCAATTTAGTTTCTCCCTGTTCATGAGCTACTATTCATAAGTTTTTGGAATTTCTCAGCTGTAATTCTAGCACCATCAACTTGGAACAGGCAGGTAATTGCACATATTCAGTATTCAGAAGACAAATTGTTGTTGTCTTGGTTAGCTTTGATTGGACACAGATCATATGATTTCCCCTAAGTGGATTCAAGCTTACAAAGTAAAATAAAAGGTAAGTAAGTCTTAATGAGCTTTAACAAATGTCCAAATTCAAAGCCAAAATTATAGGGGGAATTGGAGGGGGGCAAGAGCAGACAGTCAAAATATTAAAGGTCAAAGCAGAAGTTAGTTATACATGCATTTCTCCCACAGACTGATCTTATTTACGAAGACGTGTCTGAAACTCATCCTCGTTCCTGCTCCTACAGGGTAGCAAGCTTCATATTTGTATGTATGCCTCCCTTTTTTGGTCTGACTGTGAACTCTTCCAAAATTAACATTATTCAGTACATTTCGTAAATACCAACAGCAAGTTTTTAAAACTTCCTTTTGACCCCATTTCAGTCCATGTGAAATGATCAGCATATTTATTAACAAGGTCTCAAACCTAGCTCATTTATCTGTTTCAGTTGAGACGAAGGAATGGCTGTCGGTGAATACGAGCCTGAATTAAGTGGTGTCCAATGCTAGCCTATTCCATTCAGTTAATTAAAAGCTGCACGTATTTTAAAGAACAATAGCTGCCTTTCAGCAGTTGTTTGCTTTTTAGTTCCCCTCTTTGGCAACAACAAAGTGCATTTTAGAGGGAACTGTCAGCTTTCAAACTGATTTGAGAACTGGAAACAGGCATCAGGGGGGTTTGTGTTGAGCACAGCTCTGCCTTTGTCATTGGGACTGGCACACACAACTGGTGTGAGTTATACGAGCATCTCTACATGACACCAGGCCAATGCGAGGAAACTGGTTATGCTATAAGAGAAGGCCAGAAATAACCCACATCTCCCACCAATGCAAAGAATAACTGAAAACAGAAAAGGTCAATGAAATGAGTCAAAACAATGAATGACAGCGGAGCGAATTTTACAAATCCCCATTACATCATCCAGGGAAAACAAACCGTGCTCAGCCAGAAACCACATGGGCCAGCTTGTGATGATCCCTCCTTTTCGTATTTTTATTGGTTTATGATCTACTGGCATGAACGTACTCGGGTCAGTGTTTGCAAATGCAGATTGCATACCTGGAGCTTTAGCGCATAATAGTACAAATCGCCTCGCCGCTACAAAAACTGATAAGCCTTTTCCCAGACAAAGGATGAAATAATGCACGTTCGTTTGAACGCCGCAGACAGACAGAAAGCATTAAAAAAGCCCCATTCTCCTGGTGAAGATTTTCTGAAAAAGCCATGTGGAGCAAGTTTGCACATTCCTCTGTCTAAATGGACTGTATAGCCACTTAATTTTTATTCACTTTGAAACAGAGATGTTTTCTTTGGATACATTATCATTGTAGCTCTTTTCACACAGCATGAAATCCATGGCTGGTTTACTTGGCTGGAACACTCTGTCAAATACCTGAAACACTAAGTGCCTGTGTGTAGTGTATATAATGGCATGGAAATATTTATTATATTTTGTTCAGATGAAATGACTTCACCGCTTGTCAGCTATGCCTCTAGGATTCTGAACGTAAACCGAAGATACATGCTTCAGGTTCAAATGGAAACGTCTCTCTTTACCTGACACATTCCTTATAAGCTGCTGACTGCAGCCCTGCGATCTTTGGATATCGAGTTATACTTACTTTGTACAGTGAGAGAATAGCTCTTTGCAGGGGCTGTTTTCGAGTTTCTCCTCTGTCTGTCGGATAAGATCTTGACTGACTTCGGGAACGCAGGGTGGAGACTGGGGAAAGAAGAGAGGGGCACATTATCTCTGTGATGAGGTGCAGATTCTCCTCTCTTAGCGTGTAAAAGACACATTCATTATTTATGCCCTGAGCTGCTTCCATTCAATTCCAGCGGTTGTGTAAAAGCAAAGGAGCTTTACGTCAAACAGCAGTAAAATAGGATACCGTGGTAACTCGCTCCACATTCCACTCTATCCTCACATTGCTTTTCTGCCTTCTCCTGTACCTTCACCTCCTTGCCCAGCCTCATGAATATGCAGGACCCACTCCTTGCCAATTCTTTGAACTGCTCCCTTGCATCCCATGAAAAATGTGCTGGCCTGAACTGTGTACAGGCCATTCTCTTAAACAAAAGAGAATTTGCCCAGTGTTTTCACTTCATTGATGATTCATTGTGCTGTCTGAAAAATCCATCTTATTTTTTTTTTCTACCAGCAAAGGAAAACAAGAGCAGAGCATTGGTATTTATTGATTTACATATAAATAATATGAAAAGACGCTCGCAAAAGTGCCTGAACACCTTAATTCATCATTAGAAGGACAAAAATAATCCAGCAGTTTTAAAATAATAATTTCAAAAAGGAACTCTGCCAACCAAGCACATAAACTCTTTTCATCCTCTCCTCCTTTTAGAGAGAATGTACATTCAGCCCCTTCAAAAAGACCTTACCAAAGAGAGGTCTTTTGCAGTATGCCCTGATGGTTAACCAGTTTAGGACCTTTGGGACTAATTATTTATAAAGACAGTTTTTAGGCAGTCCACATTCTTACTCATTGACAGTATACTGTAATTATATAAAAAAGTGTATATGCATGTGTGTGTGAGCGTGTGTGTTGTGTACACTTATTTATAGACATTTCTCCCATTCACATGAAAGCCCCTTTATATAACCAATCGGATTTGGGTATTTTCAATAAATCCAGCCATAGATGACAAAATCCTCTTTCCTTGCAGAAGCCTTGACACTCGCTAAGGTTCTCCATCCATGGCCACGACCACCAGATGTGCTGAGTGGGTGGGTCACAGAGCATCATCACTCATTCCTGGCCAGATGTTCTCATTAACTCACCCTTAGTTGGGGATATCTTGGCAAGCGCTGAAATGCATTGCAGGCAGAGTTCAAAAACACTGGGAATGAGGACAGAGGAAGGGGCAGAGGTGGGGCCAGAGCAAATCTCCAGCATGGTGAAAGCTGAATTAAGTCTTTTATCTTTTCCTTCCCACTGCTGAAATGTGAATATGATCCTGGTTGTGACATGAAAAAGTAAGTTTGTTCCACTTGAATGTTTTCAAATAGGAACATGGTTTACAGAACTGTCTGTGCATGCTGCATAATGCAGTCTCACCATGTAACCCTGACAGATGATCTGCAGAACATGCTGGATATCTTTGACCTCACTGAAATATTTCCTCATTTCCTCCACATATTCCTCCATTTCCTCAGCAAAAGATATGTAGGGAACACCCACTTTTAATCGCAGACAGAGTATATTGCTAATAATTAAGAAGTCTCACAGTTTCTTGAGAGGTAGAAGAGTGCCCACATTATCATCTAAAAGATGAAGACACTGAGACAAAGCCAGATTTTCCGCACTTGATTGGCCACTGAGGTTGACAGGAACTGAGAACTGTAGAACAAGTCTCAGTAAATCAGACAATTTACAGAAAATCCTAACTGTGGGTGCCCATGACTAAATCTAAGTCCCAGTTTTAGTTCAAGAGAGTAAGTAGAGGCAAGAGTGAAGCAGTGAAAGAACTAGGAAAAAACCTCAAAAGTCCTATTTTCCAGTCCTACAGCTGCTGCATTGAAACTACTGAAAAAAAAAAGGGGGGGGGGGGTGTTAAAAAAAAGGCTTTTAAAGGAATATTCAGATAGGAACCAAAGTGTAACGATTAGCAGTATTTCAGTTGATTTCAGCTAGGAACCATATGAATTAATACCTGTACTTTATAGTTTGCATACTCAATGGGGTGTGCACACAACCTCACCGGCAGCCCAAAGCTCGTACGTGGCTGCGTGAGTCCACTGCTCGGAGATCTGGTTATCTTGAACATCTCTCTGATTTATAGGGCACAGAAACACCACTGAACTCCATAGCCTTTGTACTGCTGTGAATCAGGAGTGTCTTCTGACATGAATGGAGCTGCACTTAAGTAAAATTGATACTAAGGCCTCTAATTGAAGTTGCTACTAATTAAATCTAGACCTTGTTCTACATTTATAGGCCAAAATTGGGATCCAAAAGCTAAGCACTAAACCGCATAATTAGTCATTTAGTCCAAGCGACTGAATTCTTACTCATGCTAGGCAACTTCATTTCCCATTGGGAACTCATTTCCCAATGGGAGGTAAGTTGCCTTGAGGTTAGTGTTAAAGATCATGCCCATGAGGCATTATTACAGTAATAATTCCATTAAATTTTGTCTGAGATCAAAGTACCTTTAAAAAAAATTATAAGCATCAGCTAACTCTTTTTCATAAAGAAGAAAGGAAATTCTTAAGGGGAAAGAGGAGAATGAGCAAAAGAAATTGTAAGACAATGTGGGAAGTATTTAAAAATGGCACAAACTGTGATTCCTCTCTCCAAGTTTGTGGGAGAAACAGTCACCACCTGGTTTTTGAAAACCACTCGTTGCTGACCTTTGAATCTTTGCTTCCTCTGAACAAATCGAGAGCAAGCTAACAATATCAAGGTAGGTAAAGACATAAATACACTGACATCCTGTACATGTACTAAAGCCTTGCAGCGTAGGGCAAACAATTTACTAGACCACTTCATTTTCTATAACAGAAACTCACTTTTTTTCACAGGCTGATAATTTCCAAAGGTTTTGTAGGTCCAGCAGAAGAGTTTGTGTCATTATGCAGCCCTTCATAGTCTTCAGGGCAGAGCAGCTGCACCATGTGTATGGAGGAGCATACCCAGCCCTTTCCGACTCCGCATACAGTTCTAGGGAGTCTTTGTGTGATCCTTCCTGAGATTTTCCTTGAAACTTCATAGTTCCCACTGCTCCCATTAAATTACCATGACTGCCATTTTCCCTGTTGGAGTACTGTGCATACCTACAGCCTTCAAATGTTCAAACAAAGCCAGAAACAACTACAAGCCAAAACCCAACCCACCAACTACTTTTGCTCCCCTGGAGAACAATTAGGTGGCGCAGGTTACGAGTGCAAGAAAGCATTTGGATCCCAAGAGCGAAGGCTTCCAAAGGTAACGCTTTGGCCACTTACAGAAGAAAAAGTTGCTTCTTCCCTGGAGAGGAGCAAAAGATTTCTGCAGCCCCGACGAAATGGTTATTAACACCGTTCTGCCACTGCATTATGGGTAATGGCTGTAAAAGCAAATTCGGCTTTTACAGGGGAACAGCGACACCTTTTCCAAGATATTAAATGTCCTGTGGCAGCTCGGAGAGCCATACACCGTGATTAAGACCATTACATCTGAGCGTGTGACAAAGAATATTCTGCTAACTCTTTGGAAACACCTGCAGAAACCTGTTATGTGCTCTTGTATTCAAAACAAAACACTGGGTAGTTTTAACAAGTACAGTCCTATATTTCCCCTAATAGCTATTCTGTTTCCTGAAGGCAAAGAAAGTGATTCTTGATCTCACTTACGATAATGTAAACCAGAAATGATGCCAGTCAAATCAACAGAGTAACACTAGGGTAAAGCTGATGGAACCGAAACCAGATTCATGGCCTGAGACTCTGGCAGCGCAAAAAGTGCTTAAATTGATCCAACAACAAAAACTTCTCTCATTGCATTATCCTTTTTGACGAGACAGTTTAATAAAAGTCCAAAAGTCCAAACTACTTGCACCAGGTTTTAATCAAAATCTCCTATCTATCATCTCCTGTATCTTCTTACTTATGGCCAGAATCTGAAAATCTTTGTATAAATATTTTGCTGGCAAAGCAACATCTCAGTTTTTTGATGCCCTCTTGTTTAATTTTTCAGAAAAGAGTGCAACTAGGAATTGGATTAGTGATTATCTGAGAAACAAGAAATGGATATTTGGTTACTTCTGAGTGCCATTAACACACCGAAAAAAGTCTCCACTTCTAAATTTTGTTTTTTCTAATTTAAAAGACAAAAGAGATCCTCTTAGCTGCTCTTCCATTTCAGTAAACAGTGTGAAAACAGCTGAGATTTCACACACTTGTTCAAGGTTAGTTGTGTTTGTGTCCACAAAAATTTGGAGATCGCTGTTCCTTCCAAATTAAGCCTCCAGGCCTGCAAGAGACTTTTCATATTTTGCTGAGAGGCCGATTGCAGCTTCTCCCCCTTCCTCTCCTGTTCACTGGGATGCAACCACTGATCAACAGCACGGTGGCTAGGTTTGAAGCTGGATGCAACGTCACCCATAAACACCAGGTTCTTGGTGGGAGCTGAGAGCATCGCAAGCCGAACGCACTCTGGTCTTTCCTGCACTACCACAGCGGCCCCTGGGAGCCTGAATGCCAGGAGAGCCCTGCCAGGCAGCTGTGGCCGTGCGGCATCTGGTACTGCCCGTGTTCCGGCACACGGCACCTCGCTCAAGTACTGAAAAGAAGCAAAATCTGATTCAGATCAGATGAAAGCTTCCAGGCTGTGTAACTGCCCATTATCTGTTATTTTGAATGCCACATTGCATCACTATACTTTAAAATGTAAACTCTCCCTTTTTGACAGGTCTGTCTACAGGCTACTTCACTCATCTCTTCAAGACACGGTATTTGTTGACCTTCACTGAACAGGACAGCAAACAAATAAACCTTCTCATAAAATCATCTCTATACGTTTGCCATGGTACTTACAACATTTCTCTGATGGTGTTTCCCCTGCGACTGTGTGGAGGACGTTTGACCTTTTGTTGATCTATCAGCTAATCAAATTCTTTATAAAACAAGCTGAAACGCCGGCAGTACTGAGGGAGGCATTCAGAAGGCCTTCTCTGATAATTTCACTTTTTCATTAAAATATGTTATTTGTTCTAATTTTCCTTAAGACAGAACTTCCAAATATTTAAAATGTATGACTTCAGTCAAGATGTAGTGCACTACAGGTGTTGTCTCCAAGTCTGCGGGAGTGAAAGCAGGCAGCCAGCTAGCAGAGACTCGCAACTTCACTGAGCAAAAGCATTTTCCTGACAGCCCAGCAGCTGGAGTTAGCCTTTCTGAAACCGGGGTGGGGTAAGTAGCAGGTGTCTCTGCATAACCGACTCCGATTATTTCCGAGAGCTGCACAGAGCCTGGAGCAGATGCACACACAACACAAACCTGCATGTGCGGAGTTGGTTTATTGTGTGAAATGCTGCTGTTTCTGTGGGAAAAGTGCCCAAATGACAAAGGGAACTGAAAGGGATGCGCTGAGACTTCAGCTAGAGCCACGTATCCAGTTGGGGTCACCACCGTTTAAGAAAGCTATAGAGAGCTGATGAGAGCACCAAGTGTCTGGAGGGTTGAGAGACATGCTTGGGAAAAAATGCCAAAGGGAAGTGTTGAGGAACTAGATTTGTTTAGTCTGGAAAAGTAAGAAAGAGTGAAACATGATAAAGGTCTTTTAATATAGAAATGTTTTTAATAAAGAGGGCAGGGATCAATTATTCTGCATGTTCTGCTCTACACTGGGGGAATGATGTGAAGGAATCCACTTAATTGGATATGAAGGCTTTTTTTCTAATTTTCCACACAGGGAAGCACAAGAACAGGCATATGAATATCGTGGAATCTGTTCTCAGAGGTCTGAAAGACCTCCGAAGGCAGACAGACATCTGTTGATGATCTAAGTGTATTTGATCTCTCTTCAGTGCAAGAGACTCTTGAGGCCTCTCCCAGTCCTTTGTACCAATGATTCTGCAAAACAGTGGACTCTCTAAAACACAGGCACGTGGCATGGCCCCGAGAACAGACGAGGAAGGGAGTTTGTATGCTGAGTGCTCACCAAAGGAAACCTGGAGCTCTGAGCAAAGGAATAAGTATCTTCTTTGCAAATGAACAGTCCTGCCTCAGAGACACTTGTCTCAATCATCATTGTCTCCTACAAAAATAGCTTGCAGAACCCTGAACTTCAGATCAGAAAAAGGGATAGCATTGACTTCGGTCAAGCTGACTTTGCAAGAAACAGAGCAGGTCCGTAATCCAGAGGTAATTCTTTATCCTTACACAGTGCCTTTCATCTAAGAACCTCAAAATATTAAAGCTTCGTTGCATGATTAAGTCTTCATGAGCTAGGTGGCAATCTCACAATATTTTACAGAACAGTGAACAGGGAGGTTAAGAGTTGTGTTTTGCAGAAGAGCTGATCATCATCTGCACCTGAAATCAAAGAAGTCTCACTGAGATAAATGAAAGCTAGAGATGCTCAGATTCCTCAAATCAGTCCATTTGTAGCTTGCAATTAGTGAATAAGGACCAGAAACCTAGAAATACAGGCTTTCATTTTATACCAACTCTTGCCAGTGGATGTGAGTCATCACAGTATCTTAAAGCGCGACTGTTCATCACTACAAAAATTACATGAACCAGAAAGATACCACACTCTTCAGATTGAACAGACTTCACACAAACTTTTGTCATAAACACAACTGCTTTCCTGGCAAGTTTCAGACATGCAGCCATGATATTGAAACATGATGAGTTATTTTAAAAGTTACTTGCATAAAACAAATAATGTGCAGCATATGTTATGTCTCAGGTTATGAAAACATTCCACAACAAACTAGCTTAAAACAATTAAAAATGTTTCAGTCAATGGACAAAAGTTCAAGCTATAACTTTTCTTGAACTGTCTCCGGTTCCAAGCACTTCTGTCTTAACGATATGTGTATTTTCAGATGTTGACAGCAATTTTCCACATATAATCTATTTGCAAATCTCCAGACAGATTTGCTACTAGTAGAGACCTCGAAACTATTGAAGAAACAGGCTAAAATGAACTTTGGTGTGAGATGGTGCATGATGGCGTAAGAGTTCATACACAAAAACCTGGAAATACTGGCTTCATCCGGTTGTTACGTTGCTGCATTTGATTTGCTCTCACACGGTCGTGACCCAAGATCAGCAACACAGAGCAACGGTTTGTGTCAGGGATGGGAAGTCTGCCACGTGCAATGCCATTCCTGCTGTTGCTTTTGCATAGTCACATCCTTCTCCAGAAGTTTGAGGAAGGCTCAGCTAGCAGGGGGAGGAGTTACCAGGACAGGTAGCAATGGTATGACTGTCGGTGGTGACTGTCCTCAGTCCTTTGAGGCAAACACTCGTAAGGTGTCATAAGGAGGACTGTAATCAGAGCAGCTACTAGAAAAAGGGAGAACAGGTAGATATATGCAAATCATGCTGGTAGGCACAAAATCAGGGAAAGACAAATTTATGTGCTCAGGTAATGCATGTTTCCAAAGGGGAAAGGTAATGGAAGGCAAAACAGAGACCATGAAATTGTGCCTCTTTGTGCCTCCAAGGCTGATCTGCTACTTGTGGCTAGAGATTCACCCCAAGAACCAGCCTGTGGTATCTCCGCTGGGGTCTGCACTGCTGCCCTCAGATCAGGAACACGCCAGCACAGGGCACAGCCCAGGCTCGGCTTGCCCAACTACAGGGAGACATCTGGAGCCACTTTGGGTGACTCTGATGTCCCCCCACCTCCCCACTTTGGGCAGGGGCAGGCCAATGCCAGCTGAGATTCAGTCTGAGCTACAGCCTGGGAAGTACTGACCATGCAGCTGGTGACTGATGGAGGGGAAGTGTGAAGGGGCTGACGGTGAGAACCATGGAATCATAGAATAATTTAGGTTGGAAAAGACCTTTAAGATCATCGAGTCCAGCCAAGAAATGCAGAGGAAAACAATGGAGGAGGAGACAAAGTGTCTTGGTGGTACTTTGATTTTGGGAAGTCTGGGTTAGGCATGTGTTTCAACCTGGTGAGGGCAAGGTTCCCAGCACTGTCACAGCACACACAGTCTCCTGACGCTTTTTGGTGTTATGTACAAAAATGTCGGAACATTCTTTCTTCTTGCCCTGTGTCTGATCTTGTCTGTTCGGTTTTAGCTGTATATGTAGTAAACAGCCAATTCTACATCAGGAGCAGCTGCAACATTTTAAGTAATCAACTTCTGCATTTTCTTTTTATTTTTTTTCCTACCACAAAGTCATCTGGGTCTGTATGAGGCAAACCAGTAAAGCACAAGGCTTCATAATTCCAGGATATTTGCTTTGAGATGACAGATGTAGGAATTGGCAGTGAGGTGGATGGGGAGCATGGAGAGCAGCTGTGTTATTAGTAGCAATTTATCTATTACGACAGCATGTAGACATTATACCTGGGAATGGGGGCCCGTAATGCCAGGCACTACATACACATGTCATGAGAGCTAAAGCTTCCAAAGCAAACCAATCACACTAGCCCTGGGAGTGGGAACGGGGGCCAAAGACATGAAATACCTCACCCAGGATTACAGAGTGGGAAAAAAATTGAACCTGATCCTGTTCTCTGATCAAATGGTACTTTCAGTACTGAGGGCAGGATCACTTGCTGGTAGCTAAATGAAGCAAATCAGCAGTGCCTATCAACCGTGGGGTTTTTTTTGTAGCTGCGAGCTGATGTGGAGTCATGATGAATCTGTTTTCCCTCATACTCTACTAAACTATCAAAACAAGTGTTGACACACAGAAAAATACAATGACTGAAGACAATAGAGCCCTCAGCAAACAGCTGAACATGTTCTTCTGCCTGGAGGGGTTGTACTAATCCATCACAAAAGGCAACACTAACCACCTCAGTTCATGAACTCATTTACTGCAGTAGAGCTGATGTAGCTTCAGGCTGACTTGCTTGCTCTAGACTCGCTGGGCTGCCTCCTGGGCCTCGGCAAGCCCACTGGCAGGAAAAGGATAAGTTTCTTCTCTGGGTTTCTAGCATCCTTCCTCTTTGGTGCTGGGGTACAAGTTGCAGTCTTGAACTATGCCCGTCCTTGGAGAAACTCGGCAACCACTGAGGTTTCCTTTCTGACAAGTGCATAGAAAGAATATGAAGCATTTTTCATGGCTCTCCTGTTAATCAGCAACAGAAACTGCTATCTAGCTATACCTTGTTTTTCCTGTTCTCCGTAGATGTTTTTGTAGCTGCTATCACTGAAAGCAATACGCTCTTTTCTAGAAACCCCATTTCTGTTCTTGATGGTGGCAAACAAGCAACTGCCATGCAAATGCTGTGAGTCAAAATGTTTCCTACATAAAGATCTTCAATCCAAAATGTGTTTTCCTTGGCATTTAACATTATTTCATTCAGAGAAATTTGGGGGTGTAACCACAACATGAGTTTCAGAGCAACAAAGGAAGAGAAAAGATTGCCTAGATCAAGAAGGATAATTTTCTTCCTGGCTCCTCAAGGTGATCAGAGGAAATCTTAAACACTCAAAGTCCCATAGAAAGTAATTTTGAAATAACAAAATGTCTCATGAGACAAAATTTAGTTGTTTCATCAGCTTCTTTTGCAAGCCCAGTGAATCAGCTGCAGACTTTATACTCTTCAATTAAATAAAAACACTCACCACAATCCCAACCAGCTATGGGGTTTTTGGTACGGCTTAGTTTCAGAACCTAAACTGGTCACCACGGAAGATATGCTTTTGACTTTAATTAGTGAGAAACTGGGCCTCACAAGAAGTGCTTGGCAAGATATTTTTCAGTATCTTTAAACCCTAGTCCTTCCCCACCCATACTTTGGAAATCTGCTTATAGACGTTTCTTTACCAAAGAAACAAATTTTTCCTCCTTTCTGTAGACACATAGGTTTATTGGTGTAGGGGTGCTCATAAACTAGCCAGCTGAAATTGTTTTATATAAACTTGCTTTAAAGCAGGGGAAGGGAAAGTATGTTTTACCTGTTGTTGCCTTTTTTTCTGCTTTAAAAGCATTTCACACAGATTAAAGGATGAAAACATAGATGAAATAACCAGTACCAGTAGCTGTCAGCAGGATGAGGGGGGTAGCTTATGAAAGAGAATAGAAAAGAAGACTAATTAACACTAACCAGGATTTTCTAGCTACCCAAAAGTTAGGGTACTTGCACAGTCCTCGGAAGTGTCATTAGTTCAAAAGGTAACCTCTTTTGTTAGCAACCCAACTGAGTCATTGCTATAGTGCATTACTACAAGCAGACAGATGTTTGATAAAGTATTTGGGGAAAAGAACAATGTTCTCACCATTAGTGGCAACAAAGATGACAGGACAATTTTGAAAGCTTCTGTTCTCAGAGAGTTTTCTTCTCTCGTCACGTGTGCCTAATAGGTTTGGATAGCGTCCAGCGTCCAGCCTCTTATCAGAACCTTTCTACCTTTTAATGTCCTCCTGCACTGATGGATAGCCTAAACATTAGCAAGCAACCTTATGTTGCAATAGTCATAGCTTGGCTTCCTCTGGTAAACCAAATGTCATTTGTTCCATTAAAAAAAATCCCTAAATCTATAAACACTCATTTACAACCTCAACATTATTGAATGGCTTTCTTGCAGGAAAACAAACAGATCCCTGCTTGAGTTCACTCCTCTGAGACATAAGCCTGTAAACATGAGTAACCCTTCCCTTGCAAGTGACCCTCACGCTGAAGTCCACGAGCTGTTTGCTTTGCATGAAGGTAGCTCATGCGTGAAGGCCTGATCCAGGCTGCACTCAGGTCAGTGGCCGTCATGCTATCAGTTGCGGTGCGGATTTTGCTGAATTTGCCTTCATCTTTTTTCCATTAGCAGCTCAAAATCCTAAGGAAACACTTGAATGAAGAAATGAAAATCCAAACGAGAGTTTGGGAAGGCCTTGAAAAGGATAAGGAAGTGAATGAAATAAACATCAGGCAGGAACCAGTGGCCCACTCACAGAAAGATTGGAAACACCCAGGAAAGCAAACAAAATCACTACCTCGCACTGCTGGAAACAGGGCATTCCCTAATCACCCCTGTCACGCGATCCATTAATGATCATATGGTAACAGCCATCAGCAAAGAATTGAGAGGGAAGACATTTATTGTAGGAGATGACACACTGTTTTCAGTATTCCACTCTTCCTCAGCTTTGCTTGTTGGACAAACAGCATCTGTGCCAGGATAATCAACTTGCTATACACTTGATTTTTGACTCGGGTCAGAGTCTGGCTTGATTAAAAAATAATAAATTAACATAGAAGCTGAGGCTTGGAATGCAGGTTAAGTGAGTTTTGTAAGTGTAGTTGCATTACTGGGGAAAAAAAATTGAACATGAATAGTTTGAAGTGCCACTTTTCCACAACTTAAACTTGATGGTTATTTTTAAATCCCTTTGTAATCAAAAGATTTTTTTTTTTTACATCATTCTTCTTTTCTTATTTTTTTTACACTTACCTACTGGTATTTTAATGAATTCAGATACTTTTGTTTTCTGTGAAATTTAAAATATTCCTTATGGTAATGCTGTGATTCCTGGTTCCAAGTTAAAACAACACACTCTAACATTATTAGCTTAGTGATTCTTCTAGTTGCATCATCCCAGCCAAAGGCGTCAGCCTCAGGCATCTCATTTGAGTTTGTCTGTCCCATTCTTGTGAGGCTACTCAGCTGCTGAAGTCTCTAGATGTTTTCCCAGAATCCTAATTTCCTATTTCAAGGGAATCGGATGAGAAATAAGGTATGTTTAACTTCCATTTTCATCACGTGCCTCTTTATTCTCCTCTTTGTTGGGATCAAGCATACGGTTGCCTGTTACTGCTTCTGAGTTTAGCACAATGAATCCTGAGCTCAGAGAGACATTTGTTGACCCGTTACACTTTTAGCTTCAGAAATCCAAAGCTGAACCAACCAGGAAAGTTGCTGCAAGTCGCAACGGGTGGATAGAAGGGCTGTAGAGGTCAGATGTTGAAAGGGCTCCCATACTTTTGAGAAATCAAGCACAGAAACCTGTGTGGATATGCCATCCAATGCAATTTAATGTATTCTGCATTACATCTAGCGTGGAATTCACCTCATTGCACTTTAATCATCTAAAAAACGAGACACTCAAAGTCTCCCTGGGCTCCCTGTAGTCAGTGGGCAGGAAGAGGCACCTCATCTCTCCTATCCAGATGCCTCCCTGCGTTCAGGCAACCAAGGCTGCAATGCCCGGGTTGGGAGTGTAAGATGCTGGACTCACCAGAGGTCTATTTTAATGTCATCCTGTGCAAATGCACAAAAGCCATCTCCTGCAGATTTCTGGATGTCTTGCAAGCCAGTGTTTCAGACAACTGGAAAAGGCTGATTCATTTTTTCCCATGTGGGCAAAATTATCAGGCAGAAGAGGCTGTATCTGGGGAAGCTGAATGAACCTGAAAGGCTCAGAATTAACTTCCCTGGCCATTGGATAATCCATATGAACTGAGTGTAAGTGATGAGGGGCATGCAGATGGGATAGGGAAAAGATAACCCCCTGAAAATGAGAGGAGGAAACTATAATGAGCATATTCATTAGCCAAGGGCAGACAAGTACATTCTTCCCGTTCTTAGATAATCCTGAGCAGACCGCTCTTTATTTGCACAGTGTCCTCAGCCCTTTCGGATGCCCTGGCTTGCCTCCGAGAGGAGTCACAGCAGCCTGGGGGGCCTGCCCTGCCTCAGCAGACAGATGTGAGCCAGGTTTGCATGTGTGGTTGACATCAATTAGCTGAAGCAAGTTTCCATTTGCCAAGGGGTCAAGTCAGAGTAATTCCAGCAAACACAGGGAAGCTAGAAGGCTTTTGCCCACCGACCAAGTCATCCCAATGATTTTCCTGACCACAAATGACAAACAGTTAAGAAGCAAGTGAACTTGGGAGTGTAACCTCTCCAAAACAACAAGGAAGGAAAAGCAGAGCCTCAACTAATAGCACTGCTTAGCATAAAACCAGAGTAGTTAATGACTCCAGCCCAAACCTTCAACCAGTCTGAGCAAATGCATTGCGAATGCAGCCCTCCTTAAGGCTAAAGGACAGGACACAGGACTGCCCAAGGACCTATTCTGGGACAGCATCACCGGGACAGAGCAGACTCCATGTTGTTTCCATAGGCTCTCGTGCACTTTGGCACCATTGCAAGACACAGAAATCCTCAGTAAGTGTTTAGTTAACTAACATTTGTATTATAAACAGTGGGTAAAGGATGAGGAAATAGGACTTGAGCAAACCGTGAGAAAATGCCTTTTAGTCTGAGACCACAGCAAAGGGACTCCTAATCAAGGCAACACTGTGATTTTTCAGATTCCTCTGCCACGCTATATTACAGCCTGGCCCCAGTGACAGAAGAATGCTTATTAAAATAAATTCTGATTAGAAAGCATTAATTTGAGTTGCCATTGTGCTCCTCAGATATTTTCCCAGCATTGAACTTCGGAAAGATGAGCTTATGCAGAAAGTAGGCTGAGAAGGTACTTTCCTGGACTAAGACATAGTGATCAGCAGGGATATTGATCGTGCTGTCTCTGGAACAACAAGAAGAATTATGTATTGATTTCTCTGGGGACTGGATTACATATCGATTATGCTAGCTGCAAAGCAGAGGCCTAAGTAATGCTATCATCTCTGGCTAAAATGGTGCCCGTTGAGTAGTGAAGTCAATAGAAAGGGGAGATGAGAAATCCATTGAGTCAAAGGGTAAAGTCCCAGGGCAATTAATTAAATGGCAAAACTCCTTGACTCAAGTAAGGCCAAGATTTCTACTTAAGTATTTAGCATAGTCTCCTAATAGGAACCCAAAGGACACAGTGAATAACGCTTTGAGCAAGTAAATAATTCCAAGCCCATCCTGAATCCATGTAACACACTGTGTTCAGACAGGCACTTCATTCATTGCTTACTTCAACTGGGTCATTAATGAAATGCATAGGGTTTAGAAAAATTTGAAAACTAGCTGTGGAGATAACTCTTGGACCAAGCCTTAAGGGACCATCCACTGTAGCCAGTGAAAAGCGATATTGTGTTGGCCTTTTATCAGCGAGATAATAAGCTTACAGGGGTCGGAGATGACTTGCTGGATATAAGTGATATAAGCTGAATTTGTACGAGAAAGGTAACAATGTAGAAAACAGTCCCTGAAGGCTCACCTTTCAAACACAAAGCCTCTGCCTCGTATTAAACTCTGCAGATCGCTTTACAGAAGCTTAATGTTTCTTTCTTTCAGAGCTTCCCTTACAGTGACATCCAGCTTTTGTTTTGGCCATTCCAAAAACTAATTATAACATGTTCCCTAGAAGGCATTTAGTAAAACTAAACAGTTAGAGGAAGAGATCTCAGAACTTGAATCCAGTTCTTGGTACGGTATGACCTGCTCTTCCAGGATTCAGCCAGAATCATTAAAAAGTGATACATGAAACTTTCCTTATGGGAGATGGAAGGCGCTAGTGATCGGCGAAGATGACTCACTCAGAAGCGCAAGTGCTGAAGTTTGCATTTATTTTGGTGGTGAAAATAGGAAGGGGGAAAGAAGTATCAAGGAAAGAGCAACTGAAGGCAAAGATCCTCGGCATCAAGATTAAAGAAATGGTGTGCAAAAAGAAAACTACTCTTTGTCAATGCACAGAGCTGAGAAAGGGCATTTGTGAGCAGGAGCCTGGACTCAGTGGCATGGCTTTGTCCAGCAGAAGGGCTCATATATCATTTTAATTTCATCTCACCCGTATTACATAGATGTTTTTTTCTCCAGAAAAAACTGATTCGAGAGAAGAGCACATTTTAGCCAGTAGACAAGTGGAAGGCCAGGCACTGCTGATCAGCCAGTTTCCCTTTCACAGGATTTTTCCCTCCCTTCCTTATCCTATAATTGTTCATAAAAACAAAGACATATTTTCATTTAGCAAAATACCCATTGCTAGTCTTAGACTGGAGTAAGGAGGTTATTGCTGTGTCCAGCTAACCTCTTGCAGCAAAGAAAGAACGTGCAAGCATGACCTTTATTCTGTGCATTTCCTGGAGGAAAGGAGACCGAACAGGAATTCAGATAAGAAAACTAATGCTGTTGCTGTTCTTCATATTCTGTGAAGTACATTAATGGGGATAACAATACGCATTAAACATCCTATTCAGTAACACTTTTAGTACCCAGCTGAGTCCAAATATAAACTGTAATGGCATATGAAGACCGTCCTAAGAGCCATTTCAAATCAATTTAGTTTTATATAGCGTCTCTCAAAGTATCTCAAGGTGATTTACAGTGAAAAAGAAAATAATGGGCTAGTGATTTAGTAGAGTAAGGCATGGCAGCTGTCAGGCAGAAACGCAAAAATGCTTCATGGAGATGCAAAACTCTAATTTAAAAGCAGTACAAAGGTAAACGTATCTCTTTGCTCTTCCAGTAAAAGAAGCAGCCAGGTAATGAAGCCAGCCTGGGTTCAGTTCAACTCAACTGTTCCGCAAAGCACTGAGGGCTTTTCCATTTACAGACAGAACTGGAACCGAAAGCTGAAACATTCCCACTCAACTGTTGAGATTAGGAAAAGCCAGGAAAGAAATATTTGTGACCAATTCATTTTAGCAGTTTTACCATCATATTTCACAACCTCAGAAATTTTAGACTTCCTGTGGGTTGGACTTTTGCCCTATGGGCTTATTAAGTCAAGAAGGCAGCTTTAAGTGCCTTTTTCATGGAAACTGTTAAAGCCTCTCTTGAAGAAGCAAGACTCTAGTCAAGAAACTGTGATTTTGCCAGCAGCAACCATTGTGCCGCTCCTGTTAAGCAAAGGCAGCTTGCAGGTGGAATTCCCTTCAGATTACAGTACTGAAGTGGTACGCGCCTCGTTGGGTCTCTTCTTCTTCATGGACAAGGTGGCACATGCCTCGTTGGGTCTCTTCCTCTTAATGGACAAGGCCCCCTCACCAGTGCTCATCCCCACATAGCCCTTGAGGAGCAGCCAGCTCACAGTCGGACCTTCTCGGAGAAGTAGGTTAACAGCTCTTCAGAGCATATTTCAAGGATGGGGGGTGTCTTCAGCTACAGGACACCTCTTCTGTGGGTTTTCACTCTCCTGCTCACCACTGAAGCGAAGCTGCTAAGGAAGCTATGAAAATGCTTGTATTTGGGCATTCTCAGCGTGAAGATCACATGTACTCCTTACATTTCCCTCCCATCAAACAGTTCAGAATGGCCTGTTGGATATTAATATTTCAATGAACTTTAGGCAAGAGAGAGGGAATACTAATGTCTTCCTAGATGAGAACCTGAGTACATAGAATCATAGAACAGCTCAGGTTGGAAGGGGCCTTTAAAGATCATCTGGTCCAACCTTTCATGGGAAAGGGAGCCTAGATGAGATTATCTAGCACTCTGTCCAATTGCATCTTGAAAACCTCCAGTGATGAGAGCTCTACCACATCCCTAGGGAGGTTGCTCCTACACGCCACTTCTTCGAGAGGCCTAAAGCACCTGTTTTCCCTTCCAGGTGCCAGGACACATTCAGAATGTGTCACTACTCTTGCCTGTAGGCCAGAGAGATGGTGGAAGCCTGACTCGCTCATGCCGTCCCTGGTGTCAACCATGACAAAAGGCTGCTAGACCTCTTCTCAACTTCCCCAGTGAGCACGTAGGGGCTGTTCAGGATGTTAAAGCTGCAAAGAGCCTGAATCGTGATTACTTGAAAACGTGCCTCCCCCTTCAACCATCTTAGCAAGTGCCGAGTTTGTTTAGCAGCCTCGAGGCTGATGTTGAATGTTCTCACACAGAGCTCTCCACCCGGGAATTCACTGCTCCCACACGTTTGAGGCTGCTAACTGCACAGGATGGTGTAGCCCCATCTTGCAGGCAGTGGCTGCATGAATCACATGAGGCTGTAAGTACTGGTGTGATGTCTACTCATCTGGGGAAGCGTTTTCTTTTCCTTTCTGCTGTGCAAGTAGTATATGTTTTATTAAATAAAGTGCATGTTCCCTATGCAAATGAATGCACTTTAGAATTATGATATACTGACACACTGTATGTTAAATATGTATGACATTTAAAAATCTAGGCAAGAACTAAAAATCATTTATAAATATTAAAGAGAGTAAAGTCTACTTTTTGTTTTCATTTTGCTTCTGATCCTGCACTCTGGGAAAAATACTCCTCACATTATAAGACTGAATTATCTGTCCAAGAACTAAACCTATAATTTTATTCTATCAGTCAAGCTGTATGTCACACTATTTTTATATCAAGACAATCAGGTTCTTTGAAGCACAGACACACACCTACTTAAAAGAAGCGTTCCTCTGAAAGCAGATGACTTTGGAATCAGCGGCAATTTGTATCTCTCAGGGAACTGATAACTAAATGGAGAAATGCAGCTCGTAATGAAAAGAAGGTTTCTTTGCTGGCCAGGATGGTATTCCATTAGGACATTTGGGTCCAGATTCATCCCTCCTGACTGCAAGCATCTAACCTGGCTTCAAATCACTGACTTCTAATGGCTTAAAATCTGTCCTTTGGAGATTCTTATTTCTCCTTCCTGAAAACAAAGGACAGTAGGCCATCTGAACTCCTAACCTGAGTACCTTGGTTAGGTATATAAAAAGAAATGAAATTTATCCAGGTCTTGCTCTATTTTTTTAAGTATTTGTTGCGTAGGAGACCTGTTAGAGAATCTAGTATTCAACCCATTGCTATGGCACAGTCAACCTCACCTCTAGGAAGTATTTTCTGCTACACAGGGCTTAAACATCCCTCTGGGAAGAAGCAGAAGTTTCCCATTAAGAAAAAAAAAGTGCAGTGAGACCAACGCAAACATTAAAGCACCACCAGCAGGGAGGCAGTTTAAGATTGCAAGTGAAGAAGCACAACTTTGTGTTTCCTTCTGCCCTAAGATGTTAAGGTAACTTGCAAGTACCAGAAAAGTTTCAGAACAGACTGTAAATATCCTGTGCCCATTTTACATACTGAGAAATCAGGTACACAGGTCAAACATGAAGTGCAGAGCATGGCAGAGAATGGAAGCTCCAGCTCTGGAGTCCCAGTAATTTCCCTTCCTATAATACTATCACTTTTTCTTGATGAAGAAGCAACTGCTCTCAGATTGGTCTTCACTGCACATTCACTTACCTCAATAAACTATTCCATGTGCTTCTGCTGCACTAGGGGGCTGCTGGCACACTGACAAGGATGGCAGGAGTGCCACGGGACAGCAGGGAAGGGATTTGGCGTTTGGAAACCTGCACCAAGACTGGCTGAAACAAAGCAGTACTATCCTTCTCTCGCTTTACTAGCCCTGCTATCAGCAAAATGCCTTTCTCCATTTCCAGATGAGAAGTAGAGCAGTGGGAAATATTTTCCCTCAATGTTTGCCCCTCATTCCTCTGTTGACAGAAAATTTAAGACAAATGATGATTTCGGTGGATTTAAAAAGCAGTGGAACTTCATGCCCCTAATGAATGGGCAGCAGGAACTCAAACTCATACTGGCAGTGCTCAATGGCTGCACATGAAACTAGCCAGGCTCAATAAATGAAACCAGATCCGAAAATGCAGTCTGAGATAACCGAAAGTATGCATTGAAATTTATTGTAGGAAAATGACTGACTGGAAAAAAAGTGGTCTGCTCTGCCCCTGCACCTCCAAAACATATTGTACCATTTAAACGCTTTAGAAAGACATCTGCCAAAAATGCAATTAATTCTCCTGGAGGTCAAATGTATTTCTCTTGTAAAACAGTTGAAGCAGCAATTGTACATCTTGAATACTCTTATGAAAGCAACTTAGGAAAAATCCTAGGATTGTTCTTGTGTTTGAAGTTGGATGTTTATTGCTTACTGGCATTGACTTTTGTTGCAAAGGTTAAATGCGGTCAGCAAATGATCGACCCCCCCCCCCCCCCCCCCCAAAAGGGTTAGTCCCCGTGCAGCCTGTCCAAAATTCCCGCAGCAGATTTGTAGTTCTGTTTGGAGTGCCACCCTGTGGACACAGCTGCTACCATGAGCTCCTCTCCTTATGAGCTCCTCTCCTTCCCACAGCCCCATGCAACGCTGAGGAACCAGCGGCAGTGGAAATAAGAACGGGTGATAGCACCTCTCAGCTCCAAACCATGCTGTCCCATGTCAGTCTCGCATGTCCCTGGCTACCCTGGGGCAAATGGTGGTGGGGGAGGAATGGGAATTTTTGTACCAAAATTCAGTGTCTGTTACCAAAGACCATTTTTGACAGTGCTTTCTACACAATAGTATATGAAATGCCACCACCTCTTTTGAGCTGGGTAGGAAATAATTGTGGCATCTGTTGATAACAGCTGAGGTCTCTTGCATTACACCACAGATGTAGAGCTTGGCACACTGAGAGGAGACCAGAGAAGCCCTCTGCTCATCCACAGATGAGTTGAGCCCCTGGTAAGCTCAAGTTCATCCTTAGAAGTCAATTTCTGGATTGGATTATAATTTTTTTTCTCTCTGACTGTTTGTATAAGACTTGCAGGTTTATTCACTGGAGATTGCCACCATAAATTTTAGGAGTCTGTCTTACAAAGCCTATAACAACCTTGTTTAGCAAAGGTGTGCCTTGCAGCATTCCTTCAGCAATGCCACTTTGGCTGCCCCTTACCTCTGGGGTGAGGTATTTCATCATGATTTCCTTTCCTTTCTCTCCCAGCTTTTCATCTGGAGCAATTTCATATTCTGCCTGGAACAGATATATAAAAAAAAAAGTCAATATTTGCACTCATATTTCACCATTATAACTTCATTTTGGATGTGGAATGCTCTGTCTGAAAAATCTGAAGGATAAATACCATTTTCTAATGGAAGTAAAACCCATACACACAATCCTATTAACAACCTTCCACTATATTTTGACCAAACCCTAGTGGTGCATTTTCTGAGATGATGTCTCTTAATTAACACCAATAAAATTTAGTTCATTTATATTTTATAGCCTTGCCAAGCCAGTTTTCAGAAAGTGTTCAGTGACTAGAGACAGCAACTTTATTTGGTTTTGCTCAAAGGGAAGGGGGACACAGAAGGTAAAATTATTTCTCTGAGTAGTAGAGAAAGTGATGAAGCGATGAGTAAGTTGTTCAACTTATGAATAAGTTCAACTTACTCTTTGATGACCTGGATGAAGGGTCAGAGTGTACCCTCAGCAAGTTTGCTGATGATACGAAACTGGGAGGACTGGCTGATACACCAGAAGTCTGTGCTGCCATTCAGCGAGAGCTGGACAGGCTGGAGCGTTGGGCGGAGAGGAACCTCATGAATGCAGTTCAACAAAGGCAAGTGTAGGGTCCTGCACCTGGGGAGGAACAACCCCATGCACCGGTACAGGTTAGGGGTCGATCTGCTGGAAAGCAGCTCTGTGGAGAAGGACCTGGGAGTCCTGGTAGATGACAAATTCACCATGAGCCAGCAATGTGCCCTTGCGGCCAGGAAGGCCAACGGCATCCTGGGGTGCATTAAGAAGAGTGTGGCCAGCAGGTCGAGGGAGGTTCTCCTCCCCCTCTACTCTGCCCTAGTGAGGCCCCATCTGGAGTCCTGCGTCCAGTTCTCAGCTCCCCAGTTCAAGAAAGACGAGGAACTCCTGGAGAGAGCCCAGCAAAGGGTACAAAGATGATTAAGGGACTGGAGCATCTCTCCTCTGGGGAAAGACTGAGGGAGCTGGGGCTGTTCAGCCTGAGGAAGAGAAGACTGAGAGGGGACCTCATCAACGCTTATCAATATCTCCAGGGCGGGTGTCAAGAGGATGGGGCCAGACTCTTCTCAGTGGTGCCCAACGACAGGACAAGGGGCAACGGGCACAAACTGGAACACGGGAAGTTCCGCCTGAACATGAGGAAAAAATTCTTCACTGTGAGGTGCCCGAGCCCTGGCACAGGCTGCCCAGGGATGGTGTGGAGTCTCCTCCTCTGGAGAGATTCAAACCCGCCTGGACGCCGTCCTATGCAGCCTGCGCTGGGTGACCCTGCTCTGGCAGGGGGGTTGGACTAGATGATCTCCAGAGGTCCCTTCCAACCCCTGCCACTCTGTGATTCTGAGATTCTGTGATTCTGAGAATGTTTGTTAATACTTGCCACAGTGGTATTTCAAGCACCAGGTGAAGTCCTTCAGTAGATTGTCTTTTTAGATGAATGTGTCTTTCCTATTTGTTTACGTCTATCACCTTGGTCTAACACATTCCTTTGGTCTAATGCTCCTTCTGCAAAGCAGAGAGACTTGCTCTTTTAGACATCACTTTTAGAGATCCTTGACTCAGTCCCTCCAGAAGGCAGATCTAAGAGCCGATTTCTCAGGCAGATTTCTTAGGACCAAGATAAAACAAGAGAGACCATTTAGAGGAATAGAAACTATAGGCAAAATTCTCTCTGACTTCCCTGGTGCATTAAAAAAGAGAGCACCACATTCCCCCCCACAAAGTGTACCTGCATTTTAAAATTCTGACTATTCAGTGTAATGTATCGTTACTGACTTTCGATGAGTTTCAGGACAACATTTACATAAGAAACAAAGGAAGCATTACTTGTGCACCATGAAAATATTAATCACTTCAGTTAAAGTTTTGGATCCATGGCAAGCATTCAAAGGAAACACGTGCCACATGGGACTCCAGTGGCTAAATGACAACGACAAGTTCTTAGAGACATTCCCTCTTGGCACTGCCCAGGATACAAAGCTTTAGCCTTAGGATCAAAATATTTTCCAGGAAAAAGAAAAAAAAGAAGACAGCCTGACAGTTTTCATGACTGCTCGTATTAGAAAAAGGATCCCAGAAAATCCTGCCAAACCAATTAAGTAACCTGGTCCAATACAAGCTGTCTGCGATGATAAATGAGGAAGAAGTTAAAAAAAAAAAAGGTAAATCAGACTGAACTGGCAAACACTTGGAAGAACAAATTTCAGAACTATTGCCCACTGGAAGATGTATGTACTGCTCTGAGCTTGATGCAATAAATCCGAAGGCAGGCTGTAATGGATACCCTAGCTAAGCAGACCTAGGAATGACATGAAACCACAATGTAGTAATAATGCTATTACCCACCTATCTGGCCAGTGCTGATTTAGCTATTGCAGCTTAAGTCTGAAGCTACATATTTATACACATATATAGCAGGTTGCTTTAACATCTAGAATTACGATCTGATTTGGTTTGGGAAATGACAATGACCGCAAATAACAGAGAAACCTGTATTGCTGATGAAAAATACACCGAAAGCTAAAATCCACAAGTGCAGTACTTCTCTTTTAGTGACCATTTTGGGGATGAACTGATTACGTTCTCATAAAACTTAATACAAGGGTTTAAAAAAATCTTTCATCCAATTTCCTGTCCTTTTAGATAGTATCTGAGTATGGGTCATTTCAGCTCTTAAAGCACAGACACGGTCAAATGTTTACAGCATCTGAACTGCATTTTTCTCCATGATTCCTTGCTAGGGGATAAAGCAATGGCAAGAGTAACAGAAGGAGCAATTTTTTAAAAGGTCAAAGTTGCATCTTATTTGGACCTTACAGTTTATGTTAGGTTCACAGACAAACTAGGTGTTTTTCTTGTAAAAGAAAACAGAAACAATGTATTTTAATAAAAGAAAATAATTGTACTTAAATGTAACTGTCTGTGCAGAAGACTGCAAAGAAAGGAGAACTCCTTGGCGTTGCTGCCGCATGGAAGCATCTAGGAGATCTTCCGAGTCCTCCGTTCAATGCTATTTACAATTTATCCAATAATGACCATTTCTCTCTCCTTCATTTGCTTTTAGACTTTGGATCCTGGTAATATATTAGCTCCCTAGTAAATAAAACCTGATTCAAAGCCATCATCATCCATTTGAAGTGCACCATGTGGATGTCAAAAAATGTCCTTTTGCCACAGGTACCCTATTACATTTACATCCCATCCGAGTTGTACAACAGGAAGCAAATCAGGTCAGACCAGAAGAAGACAGAAGTTTAGCAGGAATTAGATCAGTGTTTTGAAATGCAGTTCCTGATGGGATCCAACATACGCAGAGCTAAATGCCTGCACACACACATATACAGAGTATCTAATTCTATCTCAAGATAGTTGGGAAGGAATAAAAGGAAAGTTTAATTATACTTGCGCTTGACATTCTCAGAAAATGCGACACCGTGGTGGTGAAGGTAGGAAGTGACAGACAAGTGAGGATGTGAGAAGGAACTATAAGCTCCAAGTGTGAACAGTGTTGATTTCACTGTAGCTCAAGTACTAGAAGCCCATTTCATTTTAAGTTCATTATTATTTCTCCCTTCAGTGCCACTTCCGAGCTATTCGGCAACAGATACTGGTACATTTTCAGCCATGGACTGTTATTACAGGAAGAATTACCCATGTAGACAGACAGAGTGACTTCCCCGTGCTCCTTCTGCCACATGCCTGGGAAGCGTACCAAGGTCCTTACTCTCAGTGTCGTGCTTAAATCACAAGATACATCCCCTTCCACAATACTCAAAAGCACGGCTACAGTTTGCAAATCCCTAATTGCTAGAAATAACATCGTTACTTAAAATCCATGTGGAACAAAATATTTTCCATTATTCCTTTGATGAATCCAGGCATGTGTTTCAAGGCTCCTGCTCTGAAGTCTAATAGCTTCTCCATGCCCTAGTTAGGTCAGACAGGGCCCTATTCATAGCTCATAAATGAGGGGAGGATTTACGATCACCCTGACTGCATGGGACGAGCTGCAGGGAAGGCTCTTTCTGCGGGCAGGCGCGGATCCTTCAGTCCAAATGGCGAGAGGATGTGGGCTGGCCGCCGTTTGCTGCTAACTTTTCTTTTGGCTGCTCTTTTGGAGGTAGTAGTTACTTCGGTGGCTCCTGCTTCCCTAGAAGCAACCCTGGCTGAATGGGGGCACAGGGGTGCAAAGCACCCTTTCCTCTGGAGCAGCCGTCCTTGGGATGGGCTGAGCGAGATCGGATTGGAAAATGCAGTTCCACTGGGAAAAGGAGTGATGTCCAGCCTGCTTTGGGATGGGGCTGTGGGCTCAGGGGCAGCTGAGCAAGAGGGTCAGGGGCTGGAGGGTACCTGCAACCGGTGGAGAACTTCACCGGGGCAATGAGGCACAGGGACCCAGTGGGGGCCTGCACAAGCAACCTTAATTCTGACACGTTGTTTTCTCTAGTGTTTTATTTTCATCTTCATATTCTTTGAAAATGTATGGCTTAAAAACACATGAAAATTGAAAAACAGAGCCAAAGGGATCGCTCTGCGGATCCAGGCAGACCCTCTCCCATGGCAGGTAGCTACTGGTCGCCTGCGGGAGCGTGGCATGGCCACAGGAGCTGGTGCCTCGTACCCGCCAGGAGACCGAGATGGGAACAGATGCTCCCACTGGAACAGTTTAAGCTTCTTGGTATAAGTCAGGAGCAGTGGAGTCACCTGAGCATCTGCAGGAGGCTACTGGCATTTCGGTCCCAATTTTACAGCCCTGCTTTCTCAGCTCCCTCCTCTGTTATCCCCAGCATCTCTCTGCTCCAGCTCCTGCTCACTCCTTCCTCTGACTTCAGGCTCTGCCCCGTTATTGCTCTGTGCTCCAGCAACTGCCCTTCCACTTGCCTCTGCTAGAGATTTAAAATCTGTGACTAAAAATTGGAAGGCAAAACCCAAACAGCTGGGATTCATAATAACTCACATTTCTAAATGAAAAGTGAACTTGAAACCACATTTTTCATATTTAAACGCAGGGCAAAAAGAGCCCTTTTGACTGTTTAAAAACACATTTTGAGTTAATGAGTTTGTTGATATCAACAAACTGGCATTTCTGATGGAAAAAGCCTTGAACAGCTTTAAGACACACATACACAGATGGTTTATATACCACGTAAGGGACTTAACCAAACGAAATCTCCCTAACAGCGAGAGAGGGTTTTTACAAATGGCATTAAATGGATGCTCACTCATCGTTTTACCCCAGATAAAAGTGAAGCATCCACCTGAAAGGTCCACCCGAGGAGATCGTGCCTCTCACCCCCGGCCCCTGTGCGCGGATAACACAAGCAGAAACAACCTGGAGAGGCAGTGGGGCTATTTTCCTTCAGAGGATATATTTCTGTGTGACTTCAATGCAAAGAAATAACATCATACAGGTTAGAGAGAAAATAATGTCAGGTTATTTTCTCCTTGACCAGAATTAGCCACGTTCTCCTCCAGTCAATCTAAATCTGGTAAACATTAAAATGTTAAAAGCCCTCCCCTGGGGAAAAAAAAAAAAAAAAATGTGAATGTGAGTAGATGAAGCAGGAAAGGAAGTCCAGAAACTAAAGTCTTCATTATAACAGCACACAAAAATCAGAGGAGAGGAGAGGGAAATGTCAGGAGCCGGCACCCCGGGAATGTGCTGTTGAGAAGAGGACATGGGCAAGAGGTCCCCACTGCATCGCTGCCTTCTTGTGCTGGAGGCACGGGTTGCGGGGAAGGAAACGCATATTGCTAGCAGATTCCCTGCTCACTGATCTGCCTTTCAGCACAGGAAACGTATCCCCGAACACTTTGCTTTAATGGCTGTCTTTCAACAGCTCCAAAGTTGTATGATGTCACTAAAATATTTGTAAGCACAGCAAAGCGTGCTTTAGGGCTGTGCGTGAATTCTTTGTTAAGGGCTTATAGGGGAGCTGATTTAATCATAAACCATCTCCATTTAATGATAATAGTTTATGTTCACATAGTTCCTTCATCTGAATGGCTACATAAGGGTTTGGTGAACTATGCATGGGAGATCTTTGTGTTTACGTGCACACAGACAAGCACGCAATGCATTCAGAGGCACAAGCTGCAGCCATCGGTACTTCTTACTAGGTATTTTATCTAGTCAAGTCAGGAATTCTGTCATGAAATTGTTTGCACAATATGCATAATAAGAGATGGCTCTCTGTCCTTCTAGCCTTACCGTACCGGCCAGGAGAAGGGGTTGCTGTTGCCCCATGTCCCAGACAGATGGCCACACTGACGGCCACTCGCTGGTCCGACAGCAGCAGTGGGAACCGACCGCCCACAGCTCCACCAGCGCTGCACTGCAAAGCTCTGCGTCTCTTCGCTTTTATCATTTAACGTTAGGATCTACTGCTTACAAACCACATATCTCTGTAGTCTGTTTTACAGTTGATAGATTGTGGCTAATTACCCAAACACTGTTCTCAGAAAACATGTAGAAACTTGGTGTCTCTGTGCACTTTAATCTCAATTATTGGTTGAAATTGGCTAAGGTATTCACAGGTTTCAGAGGGAGCTGACAGATACACACCTACATGCATGCGGAATTTAATGATACAAATCCTTTTTTCTTCAGAAAGCAGCCTAACAACTGTTTAACTGTACAGACAAAAACCTCCAGTTGCTGCTATAATTAGGTTTGCAGGAGACTACATCAGACCAGCTTAGTTATTTCACTCAACAGCTGAAATAAATGTCCAGCAAAGAGGAGGTTTTTTTTTCTCTTTACATATTCTGATCTGCAAGGTCTGGCTGATTTTAGCAGTCTTTGGAAGCAAAGGTGTGCGAGAGAGCTTGTGAAACAGTCTCACAGAAGTACGGGAATGGAGGCTGTTGGGAGGTTGTTGACTGACTCAGGTTCTGGTTTCCTCCCAGGAACCCCGATTGCTGCTTTCTTTGCAGACAGTTGAGTGCACTGGTTAAAAAGCTGTATTAAAAATTGGGAGACATCAATTACGGGCTTCTGCCAATGACTTACTGTGTGACCTGGTAAAGTCACTCAGCTGTGCTCTGTAGAAGAGAGATGGTCCTACATCTCAATGCACTAAAAGCTCTGTGAGCCTCTCATGAACAGCTAAATACTTTCCTCTATTTTTTTTTCTTTTTATTTGACATTACACAAAAGCTAAGTTTTGCATCTCATGTTAGAAAAATAACTAAGTCAAAAGAAAATGAAGGGTCTTGGCTTTTTCTGCTTGGGGCTTGTTACAGCAGGTGGTCTCCAAAAGGTTTCACATTCCTGGTGGTCTCAGAACAGGGTTGTAAAGTCAAACTTCTGGTCTCATTATAGGACTTTTTTGCCTAACGTAGGACTTGGCCTGAATCCCACTACTCACTCAACGCAGTGTGACCCTGCTGGGTGAATTTCAGTAGCAATCATCCAATTTAATGGCTATGGGCTGCGTTGCTAGACCTTAATATTGCCTAATACAGGGATGTTCACGGGCTGGGAGCAAGCTTGTACAGAATTTGAAATCAATAAACAAAGGAGACTGCTGTTAATTAGCGTTAAAAAGAAGAGAGAAAGAGTAATATTCAGACCTCCACACAGCCAGGGATTTTGTTCATGAAATCCTCGTACTGCCAGTCTGAGCCTAACTGGGAACGGATCGCTGGCCCGGTGAAGGTATGCAGGGCAGCTCCAGTCTGCAAAAGCAACCTGGGGGTGGGTGCAAAGCACACCCTCGCAAAAGGATTTGGGGATATCAGTCCGGGATTGCTCGGAGAAGGAACTTTAAAACAAAGCCAGTCCCACCGCAAGCTTTCGCAGGACTGGTGTCGCGTGTACTGCACAGATGCTGGGAGGACATGGAGTTTCAGTGCTTGGCACTGCTCCACAGGGCTTCGGGAGAATGAAATGACACAGTGCCCTCAATTCCCACAGCCGGAGGCGGGCTGGGCAGCCGGCGCTGCTGGGAGAGGCTGGGAGAGGCTGGGAGATGCTGTCGGGCAGCGCTGCAGCCGTGACCCTACACCAGCCTGAAGGTTATCACGCGGTGCTCCGGGGCTGGTGGCACTGGGGACACACATGGGGGGACAGTAATGTCTCCTTTTGCCCAGATGTTATTATCACCGTCAGCTCAAGTGGTATGCCCTGAGCGCCTGCTGCCAGGCGTGTGCAGGGCTCGCACAATGTGGGCTTGTTCTCCCCAGCCCCTGGGCGCTGCTGGAACCAAAATGTGATGCCTGCCGCTGGGAGGAGGCGTGAGAAAAGAACAGAGCCTCACTAGCCCTCTCCAAACTGAGGACGGATCTGTCTGTTCTGTCTGAAATTAAAACCACTTCGAAGCAAGCTTTTGTGGCTGTCTCCCAAAGGATTTCTATGGCTTCCTAGAGGGATGACCATCACTCGTCTCCTCGGGGCTGCGGGCGTCACACCTTATGTGGCATTTCTGTGGGGATGCCTCCCTCCAGACAGGTGCGTGGTGTTTCATCGGTAGCAGACACCTCACTAGAAGATGCTGGTTTGGTGCAGGACAAGCACATCCAGGGTACCCAAAATGTCTCCTGCTTGCTGGCCTTGAGCACAGCCACATGGAGCATTTGTCAGAGGCAGCAGTTTCACGTACCTCAATGGCTAAACCTTTCCACCAGGGAAAAGCATGACCAGTGCTAGGAATGTCAGGTAGAAGTTGTGACCAGCTAAAACTGATTTGAATAGGACTTTATCCAATGCTTTCTGTGATGCTGTAGATTTGCTGTAGATACTGCAGTACTAACATAACCTTTAAGTGACTATGTGTCCTCTCCCAGACTCTTACCTCTACAACTTCAGGGCAATCCTTACATCTGCCTATACTTCAGAATAGCTTCACCACAGTACAAACAAAAACCCCTTTATTCCTGTTGGTATGCATTGTTTTGCTTTTGACTGTCAGTGTCAGCCAGAGAGGGAAGCCCCATGGACACTCGCACTCAGCAGTGATAAGTTCATCTTCTTCTCTGGTAAGATTTAGCCTTTTGGCTCATCAACACCCGACCCTTCCGCAGGCTCCCAGCAAGAAAGTCACTGAGAGACTTTTCCACTGTGAACAGCTTCTCCTGCTGGCACTACGCACAGCCAAGTGTTGCCAGATTGGGAAAGAGCATCACGTCCCCCAGGGCTGGCGGGCGTTGCTCAGTGTCCAGGTTAAGTGATAGCTCACTGGGGTGGAAAACGGAGCAGATTTGTTTCTTTGTGACCTCAACCAAGCTACTTCAATACCTTGTGCCTCTGTTTTCCTATTTGAAAAAACGGGATAATAATCAGGATATCCTTTGTAAATCACCCTGAAGTCTACTGATGAAAAGACTTGGTAAGAGATAGGTATTAGTATTATCATACTCCTCATCCTCTCTTGTCAGTTCATTCATCATCTTCCCTCTCCTTCCAGTGCCTCCCAGCGCTGCAGGCTTCACTCCATCAAAAGACGTTACTCACAGCAGCTCAGCTGCTTGGGTGTCGACACGAAGGGAGGCTATGCCAGCACCGTGCTGGGGTGCCTGTCCTTCTCCCGCTCCGGCGGTCACGCACCCCGAGGCTGGGACCGACCCACGTGCAGCGCTTGCCCCTCTACTGCCAGTGATGCTGGATGCTGACGGGGTCAGCCCCGTCCGCTGCTTGCTCAGGTGCGTTAGACACAAAATCACGTCCCATGAAATAGCAATTTTTTGGGGGTCAGGGGAGTCTCCTCTGTCAGGAGAGCGCTGCAAAGCACCCCAAAATATCACAAGAATTGACTTACCACCGAGTCAAGGAACCTAATGCAGCACTCGAGCTCGGGTCGAGTTTCACAGAACTGCCGAAAGAGAAGCCTTCCAATCGGCTGCTTTTCACATATGCTGCAGTAATCTCTCTCTAGAGGCAATAAAGAGAAGAAGAGAGGCATGAAAATGAGAAGAGCTTTGTCTTTTGGGTTGATCAGGAGTTTAAAGCATTGCAAGTGAGCGCAGAACTACGACCCCAAATCAGAACTGCTGCCTTCTCCCCGCCACCACGTTTCAGGTATCCAAATGCAAATATAATTAATGGCTTTAAGACTCAAACAAGAGGGCTCAATTTTATAGAGCTGATGTTGGTAAAAGTCCCACAAAAGCCATTCAGCTATTATGAAAAAATAATTTCACATTTTTGTGTGGTGGAAATATATGCACTCTGCAAAGGTACCGCTCAGACTGGTGGTGTTTGTGGGAATGTGGGGAGCAAATTACAAGTCCTTGAAATGTGAGTCATACATTAAAGGGTAGGAAAAGCTGGAATTTGTGGAGACCTTCCTGGATGCTTCCTAGATATGCACTAAAGTGCCCCTAATGTCTGGAAATGCTCAACCCACTCTCTACTAAACGATTATTGCAACCCACGTATTTTTAAAGGTTTCAAAATTTCTGCTATTTACTTGCTGAGCATTAACGAAGGGATGGAGCATATGGCATCTAGCTGGTTTCAGTTTCACACAGCACTCCTTTACAGAACTGTATTTCCCCTTAAATGCCACGTTTAAATGCCATTCCCCTTTGCTGGTGCATCCAGAACCATCTCCCCCAGTAAAGCAAAAGGTCCTTTACCCATCACAGGGACTATCTGCAGGAAAATGTGGGAGAAGGGCAGGCATTGTTAACTGGCATTGCACCAGTACAAATGATGAGGGCTGTGGATATTTTTCTGGTGAGAGCAGCAAATCCCCCAGCCTGTTTGGAGCAGCAGTACTCACTCGAGACACGTTATTTCTCTAGAAGCACACACATGTCAAACAACATACTGTGTTTCCTTGAGCGTTCCTCTCACCACCCTCCTCGCTGCCATATGGCACTTGCTGTTATTATGGAAACAACCAGCTTCTAAACACATAACATAGCACTGCAAACAGACATACTAAACCCACACAAGTTGTCAGTGCCTTGGTTACTTCTCCCTCAGGCCTAGAGTCGCTCCTGCGATGTCCTTTATTCCCCCTTTGCTTTGTCCCCGTGCACCCTTCAGCTCCATTCACTCCAAGGAGAACATCTGCAGGCACACAGCTGCGATGGAGCTCGCCCTTGCCATGGAGGCAGCCAGCCGAAGGGCTCGCTCATCACAGGTCGTGCCCTGGGGACCATGCCCTGCTAAACCAGGACATCCCTCCTGAACAGAGAATGCTGCACGAGATGTTGGACTTGCTGACCTGTAGCTGGGTGGCAGGTGGGCAGGAGCACCCAAGGCTGCCTCTTGGAAGAGGAGGGAGGGTGCTTGCCCAGTGCTGCACCTGTGTGCAGGTATGGCAATTCAGGAACTGGCCCCTGAAGCCCCTACAGGGTGGTCGCTGGAGACACAGGCTGGGGCTAGCTGGAGTGTGCTTTTAATTCAGTATGGTCCTGCTCTGGTTCGGTCTTCTGAAGCAGTCTGGAACAATGCACTAGCACCATTTTGTGGCTCATATTGCCAGGCCATTTTGGATCAGGATATAACTCTATCCAGAAGATTGCAATGCTTTGATACCCTCTAACAAATAAAATTGGACTGAAATCATTGTGTAAATCCTAACTTGACCTCCAGTCTATCTATCTAATTATCAGCAGCAAGCCCGTGGCACTGGTTTGTTTGCAGGAACTGGAGCCTCCAGCGTGGAACATCACGACACAGACACATAGGACGAGAAAGCCAGAGAGAAGTGAGAAGGTAATTGCTGAAGGAATGGGCAGACACGTACAGCACTAAGGTAAGGAAAGGAGTTAGGAAAGGGCCTGAGTGGATCAAAACAACAACTCACAATGTCCCAGAGGCCTACACGAAGCCAGAGGCTGCACAGCTCAGGTGAGCTCTCCCGGGAGGTCTGGAGGTTGAACTACATCTGTCTGATGCTGTTTTCTGCTACCTTGACTAACTCTTCTGAGGGTGTGAATAAAATATACACCCTGAATATCAGTAGCACACAGCCTGCCTGATGGCAGGACTCAATCCCTGCAGAAGCCCAAACTCACAGCAAGTTTCCTGATGTTAAACAAGCAGTGCAAAAAATGCGACTGTCTGAATTTGTAACAGGATAAAATACAAAGGAACAAACACATTAATCAGCTCATTTGCCCTATATTTTCTCTTGTACAGAGCTATTTGTTGCACAGTGTCAACACTTGTTGTACAAAAGGCAGTTAGTTTTTTAAAGCTGTTATGATATGGTGACAGTGTAGCAGAGGATGCTCGTCTAACAAAAGGGCTAATGATACCAGCTAAATAAGAGTGCGAATTGCACATTCAATAACTGTACTTTATAGCATAACAGGAAAAGAAAACAAGCAGCTAAACACTATTACATATGTGGATAAACAAAACATAAAGAAGACACGAGCACAGACTTCCTCCTACGGTACATAACTTGGCCAACATGTGAGAAGGGTGACCCGTTCATAATGAGGAAAAAGGAAATACCAGAAATAATCTCCGAAAACACAAGAGCCAGAGCAGTTCCCTGGAGCCATCCACTCCTCGGTCATGTTCATTTAAGTGTTGGATATACCAATACAGACAATAAACACATGATGCAACTGCTTTCATTCCTTGTAGGTGACACAACATATTTTCTTAGGCCCTGTTCTTGCCATTGGCCTCACTAAGTCAGCTAAAGGACTCTGCTCTCAACTAATTCTTGGGATGCATGGGCCCTGGAGTGGACTAAGAAAAACACCTCTCTCAGCTAAAGCAGAAAAAAGGAGTGGATAGTTTTACTATAGTAAGGAAAGCAGAAGTGTTTTAATAGCGTGCTGCACCCCGGAGACCTGGCTGAAGCACCCCGAGCCGTGCTCACGAGCCACTGCACGAGGGGAGGGGATGCAGAGCCAGGCGGGTACCGCAGCCAGGGGCTCCCTTGGGCTGGGGCTAATCGCCGTGTCGCTCTCGGTCCGCCTGCCAGTAAAAATATCCATCCAGTTTCAAAAGTTTAAAAAATAGAAAGAATGATTTCCTGAGGAAGTGGAAATGTTAAACACTTGGAAGTGAAACCATATGCTTATGATGATGAAGTGTAACTAAAACAGCTCTGAGAGCGATATCTTTGGTAGTCAGACCCTCCTGCTTCAGCGCAATCCTATGTAACAGCTGCAAAGTCACCCAAACCAGGGGTGAAAAGCTGGGTGGGTCAAAGCCCCACGAAAGCAGTCACTTCTCACCGATGCCAAACTCTTCATTTAGAAAATATAACTAGTAAATAATGTGTGCATGCAAGTGAATTATTTATCTTCCTAATAGAGTAATGACACAGATTAATAGAGATTAAAACGTTTATGAATAGGTATTATATAAAATGCTATCATAAACATTCTTAAGATAAATAACATTTATTCTAAATTCTACTTAATTGTTTTTCCACTTACTTCATAGCTTATGATGTATTAAAGTACTACTTTAAAGAGCACTCAGCACACAGAACATTCCAAAAGAGTTTCACCTGCATACAGAAAATGCCATCACCATTCAAAGACTATGGCCAAATTGTTCCCTGACAGATATACTCTGGTAAGGTTCTCAAAAACATCTAAGCACACACCTAGGAAAAATAGTCCTATTAGTAAAATTTCATACTGATCACAACATGCCATCGATGAAGTGAAAAACATAAAACAAGGTAATAAGGAAAGTTGTTGCTGATAAAATCTCTGACTTTCAAGTAAAAGGGAAAAAAATCTAATATTTTAATCAGATAAAAACCCCTCTGTGCCTTGTGAAGATTTTTTCATCTTAATTTTCCATTTAAACACCTGGCTCAAAATATCACCTTAGCCTTTTCGGAGAGAAACAGTGGTCTCCTGAGAAACCAGGTCCCCCCTCCTCTGTCACATTTGCAATATACCTGTGGGTTTTGATGGGTTAGTGGTGAGCTACAAAACAGTCTTTTCTGATATTGCTTCATTCAGTGTAAACTGCAGGTGTCCAAGCAAGACTGCTATGAAAAGTTATACTCCTGTTTCTGGGCAGAAGCCCTTGTTTTGAAGGGCTACTAATCCGACACCTGCGATCAGAAGACATGCACCATGTGCTGCACAGGAAAATTTGGACATGGCCTCTGAATCTCTGCTCTCCTTGGCATATAAATCAGCCTGGATTAAAATTGAGTAAGATCCAAATGCAATGTAATTATGCTGCCTAAAAAAAAAAAATCAAAACAAAAAACCCAATCAAAACCCAAACAAACCCCAAATTCCCTCCTTAACACCTGGAAACCCCAAAGTGGACGTAGGAAGAATTAACTGTAATTTTCCTGCTCATGCTCAATGTCCCAAGACGAGAACTCATCTTCCCTTCCCAATTATTTTTTTTCTTTAAGGTGAATCAAAATCTTCCAGACAGATATTGTTCCAGGTCTATTATTTGCCTGCTGCTCTCTTCCTCTCGCCTGCTTTAGTCCAGAACAACAAAAAGCACACCAAACTCATGGGAGAAAGGTTTTGAATACGAGGGAACCCTCAATCCCTACGCTCAAGCTGGACAATAGGGAGCAGCATCAGAGCCAGAAGCGGCTAGTAGTCAGTTCGTAAGACTGTTGGCACACCAAAAGTAGAACTTTCTTTTTCCAAGGGGCTGAGGCCTGTCGAAGCGATTCCCACCAGCCCCGGGATGGATGGAAACTTCAGCTAGAGATGTCCCAAAATTGCACACCTCCCTCCTCATTCAAACTTCGGGGGGGATGCTGCTAAAAGAGATCCTAACCACTCCAGCCCAAACCTAAAACTACTTCTGCTTTTTTTGCCCATCTCCGCTTTCTACATGTAAGCTCTCTTACAGGGGCACGCGATGAAAAGGAGGACAAAAGCAGGAACTAAAAGCAAGATTAAAAAATATGCAGCATGACTGAACTAAACAGACTCTCACAGCCCATTGTACAGTGTGCACTTGTAGCAATTTCCTTCTTTTTGTCAAAAAAAAAGAAGACCAAAGCCTTTAAAGTTTACAGAATTGTTTTGTGTCCAGTCAGGGTACTAATGGAAAACAAATTGCATCTTTAAACACTGAATAACCCCATTTAGAGCTATATTAATACAAATACATTTTTCATTTAAAACCAGCAAGTCTAACACTAGTGCTTATAAATATGTCTTATAATTTACTGCTGCTCTTCTCCAGCCGAAAGTGGAATTACCACTGTCTACGTATAAACTTAATAAACAGTACATACTAAACTGCCTAGTCTTTGAGGCTGATGAAAGTTGCTTCTTATCAAAGGCTCCTTTGTGGATGCTTTAGAAGGATTTAAATTGCTTTGATTGCATTATTAACAGTGTCTGTGTTGGTCTTGTATTTCAGAATAATCTGGAAAGCTGGAACATTAGCTCTTACGTTCTACACAAGATGGTTTTCCATCTCTAATAAATGTGCTTCAATACAAAAGATAATCCTTGTGTTCAAAAGCAAGATCCTGAGACCGGCCACGTTAACACTTCTGCAGACCCACTTATTGCCTTCTGAATTTTCGATGGCCTTCAGTACTGGAGATGTCACGGCCAGTCAGAACTTCATAAACTTTGCTGGGAACCCATGTACTTACAGTGAAAAACATATCGGGTTTCTTTCTTTGAGAAACTGAAAATATGGGCCCATTTCTGACGAAGAAACACGGATATTGCTGTTTGAACTGTAGAACCTGGCCAAGTACATGTACAGTAAGGTAGTGAGGGATCTCCTTTTCATGGTGACTACTTGGGAATGTTGCAGGAATGGGAGGAAGCAACAGAAGGGAAGCTTCTTGTCCTTTTGTCTGTTTTTTTTCTGGGGTTTGTTTGGTTTGGTTTTTTGTTGGGTTTTGGTGGGGTTTTTTAATATGGAAACCTGTTGTTGAGATGCTGAGGACTCTCCATTTGCCCTGTCTCCAACAACGCATTTAAAAAGTGAGGCAAGCCAGACGGTTAGAGAATACAAGACAGGAATAAAAATGTCTCATTTCAGTTAATTCAAAAATTCCCAGGAACTGTGGCAGTAAGTCATGTTAGAAAAGCCTAACACAAGCAGCTAGGCTCCCGTGGGAATTCACTTACCAGTACAACTAATATCCTGCGTCCTGCAGACCTCAGTGGCATGCTGTATTTATAAAATGGGGCTAATAGCACTGCCCTACCTCAAAGCACCGTGGCCAGAATAAGTATATTAAAGTGTGTGAGCCCAAAGTGCTACTGGATAGCCCTGTGGCTCCTTGCTATTTACTTGCAACGCAAACCCCCGGAGCGGAAATTTAGTCCAAGAGAGCACAGCAGAGTCTTTTTATACATTAACCGCTATACTGCTCCATAACTTCACCTGGCACTTCACAGAGATTAAAAATGACGACGTAGCCCCTGTCTTGGAGAGTGTTTACCTTGGCAGGGCCAGAGCCGCGCAGGTGCAGGACAGAAACTCTGAAGCCAAGGGCTGTGATGAAGTTCTCTTGCTGGTGGCAAAAGCACACTCCCTCTAACAATAAATATTTCATCTGTTTTCTTTATTTTTAATAAAATACAGAAATTGTTACAACTTATCGATGGCTTGATAGATTCCTTATTTTAAACAGCAGCTCGTCGCAGTCTGCAGTTAAAACCAGCACTTTATCGCTGTAGGAAGCTCTAGACCTTACACTGAAGCCCTGGGGAAGAACACATTCTTTGGCCTTGGTTGATTTTTTCCCCTTGAATTTAGGATTTTCTACAAAAAACTTGGAGACCCTCATCTATGCTGTTACAGTGAACGTTGCTTTGGCACTGGCTATCCAAGTTTAATTAATTAAAAATACAAATGCAATCAAGCTTACTTGAGACAATGGAATTACCCCAAACTGATTTTAAGTCCTGCCAACTTAATTTTCTCTGCTTGTCAGCCGTCTTTTTTAAAACAAACAAAATTTAATCTCCTGATCATCAAACATCTAATGTAATTATTCAGATGCAGACAGTGTTTGCTTTGTATAACTTTCCTTATTTCCACTCTTTTCGTGGTATTAGGCTACAGGGATAAACTCCACACATCACAGCAGCATTACACTGAAGATGGAAACAGTCCAAACCTTAGCGTTGGACCAATACGGAAAAAAATGTTTGGAGAATATCGTAACAAATTCGCAGTTAAATACACTTCGGTGATATATATGGATCTTCACATTTGTTTTTTGAAAGCAGCTGTATTGAAGTTTTGCTCATGGAATTTTATTTGAAAGTCAAATCCCACAAACAGTTGCATAAATACGTTTGCATGAGTACTTGAACCAGAACGCGTATGTGGCTTTGTTGATTTTGGACAAAGATTTTGGCAGGAGGGATAACAACCCACCCACCCTTTTTGTAGCAGCAGCAGGAGGATCAAACGAGATCCTGTGAGCTCAATATAGTCACTGCACAGAAAAACACGAGTGGGGTCCAGAGCCTGGGGAGGGATCCTCAGCTGTCTCAGGGGAGACATTTGGTCACCCAGCCTTGTGCCAGGAGCACAGTCAAATGGCAAAGAGCGAATGCTCTGCCCTGAGACTAGGCTATTCGCCAGTGGAAGACAAATTCTCATCCTAACAAAATCTGAGTTACTCTGCTGAGTTATTCCAGACCTCCTCCAACACTTCTGGTATCTTCTGAAAGTTACTCGTTCAGGCAACTGCGGCCTTTCCACGTGGCTCACCGATCAGCCCCGGAGTTCAAAAGCAGACTGCAGATACTGCAGGGTCAAGAGTAGGTTTAGCTTGAGAAGACGGAGCTTGCCATTAATGTTTGAGTCCCTTTAAATCATAGAAGCACCAATATGTATTGTTCCGTGAAGTACAGGGTGCAGGGAAAGATGACAAATAATTCTTACAAATAATGAAGGCGATCTTTAAGCCTGATTAAATGGATGGAAAGATTCCCATCAATTCCAGTGGGTCTTTGATCAAGCCTAGTTTTCCCACCTCTGTCGAGCACAATTTACATGAATAAAACAGTCTGTCTCTCAGCTCCACAGTCAACATCAGCATGACAGTGGAAATGCAGGCACTATGATTAATCGCCAGGAAATCTGGATTGTGAATGTGCAATGGGAATATTTTAAAATCTTTATTTAACTGAAATTATTAGGTACCCTGTTCTTAAACACATCCTTTCTTTTGCATTTGGCTACCAGTTAGAATAACAGTGCATAGAAAGGGAACAAAACCCAAAAAAGAGCAGGGAGACGGACTAACTGACTGATAGACAGACAGATGGACAGGTATGTTACATTTCTAGTTAAAAAATTCACTAAAATGACTAGTAGTAAGCTGGTTACCATTCCCATAAATTACACTTGAAAAGCACATGCCCCTGAATCAATGCCTTTGATGAGGTTTCCTGAGCACAGTGTCTGAACTGTTGTCTTCATGGCTGGTCACAAAGCTATTCAGGGCATGATGGACTTCCAAACTACTTCACATTGAACGCAGAAGATGCACCATCACCAAAATTTCCCAGCACTTGAATATGGTGCTTGTTCTGCAGCCCCAGGGGAAGGGCTGCCCACACCATAACCATGACCACCACCCCGACTAGAAAAGGAGTTTGTCTTTATCTTCTTAAATGACTTTCGACAATGTCTCTGCAGCAAGGCCAGAGGAATGGAAAAAATCCCCCAAATAAATATGAAAGCTTACCTCAGAAGCGCCCTGGGAAATTCGGGGAACAAACACTTGGTTGTTCTCATTTTGTTCTGCTTTGGATCGGGATGACAGAACTGGATGATTTGTCCTCAAAGAAGGTAGCCACTGAGATTTTTTTTTTTATTTGGGACTTTTATGTCCAGTCTTAAAGATTTTAACTGAAATACTGAACTTTTACTTATTTTCTGTCTGGTGCTGTTATTTAGACTCCTGCCTGGTGATATTCTGAGTAATACGTGCTGAAAGAAAATTTCAGTAAAAGTTTTAATTTGAATGTTTAAGGTTATGAAATCTACAGAACTGTTGCTGTTGTACATAGCACAAAATAAACATCTCGATTCCAGGAAACTAAAGGAGACATCTTGTGAATCACTTTCTTAAGACGAAAAGGCTTCTGCAAAACTACTCTTTGACTTCTAAACTAGCCTGGGTAGAAACCGAAGCAGCCGTCAAGACTAAACTTTTACCAGGTCAATAAAATGGCAGAATGCATATAGCCACCAGCACAGTCACCCTGCGAATGCATATTTAAGCAGCATACATTGCTGACAAGCACATAATAAAACTATTCACGGGGATTACTAACTCTGCATGCCATTCAATAGTCACTGCAAGTTCTAAACATCTCAGCCATTTTATTAGCGGTTCCTGTAACAAAATACTAGATGCTATTAGTTGTTATTTAATTGATAAATTTACTTTTTTTTTTCCTTTCAATTTTTCTCCTGATGTTTTGAACCCCCAAACTTCAAGTACAGCAAAACTCCACAATCTACACTGCTAAGTTATTTTTCTAAGTGTTTGTCAATGCCAGCCTTTAAAAAATTGCAAAATAAGCTTAACCATCAACCTAAATAATCAAAGAGACAATAATACACTGAAAAAAAAAAAAACCTGATCCTCAACAATTTTAAGGGGTATCACTGACCTTTGACAACACTGCTAAAATACCACGTAACTGGATGTTTTGCCCAAGTACAAGTGGTCTACTTGTAATAATACAGACACTGACTTTGACTTGGTTTATATTCACAGGCTGATCTGACTGCCTGCTGAGTGACAGCCCCTTCCGAGTGGGCGTGAAGGAGCTGAGCTGCTGAGTAAAATGGATATGAATGGTGGAAAAGAGATTTTAAAAAGTCATTTAGAAACCCCAAATACATTAAAAGGAACTTGTGCAAGAGGGGGATTGCCAACGGAAAGTATTTTTTTCTCCTTCTTGACAGAAGTGTGCAGTACTAAGGATCTCTCTCTTCATACCAAATTACTGAGATGGATGTAGAGAGAGTGGCAGCTGGTGTCCAGACACAAGAACCATGAACAGTCTTACTCAGGTCTACAAAAAAAATGTAATTTTAGAGAGAACTTCCTCTTCATTCTTATGAAAACTTCGTTGTCATAGGGAAACTAAGTGAGAACTTTTGTCATGTTAAAGGTTATTCTAATATTTGTGTTTTTTCAGTTTATCTCTTTTCATTTTTTCTGTCATTTCTTGGTTTAGTTTCACATCGTAATATGGATAATGTCTTACCCTTATAAAGTGTTTTTTCCCCATAACATTTTGTTTCCTAAATTTCAACATATAACCACAGATGTTCAGCAACACAAAATAACGGTGTTCAAATCTGCAAAACAAGAAGCCCCAACTATATCACCGCCAAAGCTACTGAAAGAATTTCAGCAGACAGAAGACAAAATTAACAAGAACTTCAACTGGGGTTGCCTACCTCATAATTAGTGCTATGGTACTGAGATGCTGAAAACATATTTAGACATTTTACTTCTCAATTGGAAGATGATACTTCAACATGCCTTTGTACTACGTGTTAGATCTGAAGAAATAAATCGATAACTGAGATCCTAATGCATGTCTGAAGTGTTCTCCAGCACCCTTCCAGTCAAGTGCTGACCCACTCAGACATTGCTTCACTCAAGGATATCAGCAGGAGGTCTGCACACACTGCTTGGTAAAATAAACCGAGTATTAAAAACCCCACTGAAATCTAATCTGGTTATGTCTCATAAACTTCTATACCAGACCAACACATGGCAAGGAATAGCACTGTTGTGGTAAGAGCAGCATCACAACTAGATGTCATTAGTCCTTTGAGAAACCTTGTTCCCAAGATATTCTGGTCAATAACGTATAGGGAGGTGGGGTGGATCAGGCTAGAAATAAGCACAGGATTATATCCACCTGTGGTAACTCTGCAACAGCTCACGCTGCCTTTTATCAGCTGGGTGACACCACCTTCTCTCTGTGTGAAGCATCAGCTCTATGTCCATAAATGTGAAGTGATGCTCAGAGTTAAAGTGCTCTTAGGGCCCTTTTCCCGGGGAAAAGGATCACTTATCACAGAATCACAGAATGGCAGGGGTTAGAAGGGACCTCTGGAGATCATCTAGTCCAACCCCCTGCCAGAGCAGGGTCACTCAAAGCAGGCTGCACAGGGCTGCGTCCAGAAGAATTTTGAATATCTCCAGAGAAGGAGACTCCACACCCTCCCTGGGCAGCCTGTGCCAGGGCTCTGTTATAAGGCAGCCACTTAGATTCTGGTTGCCCTTTCAATTCTTCCACCAGAAAGAGTAGCCTCTTGTGCTTGTACCTTCATGCTGACCTCCAGAATGGGTAGGGCAGATGCTGTGTATGGCTTTTTAGATGTTTAGAGCAAGCTGTCGCTTCAGCAGCAATATTCTGTGGCCCATCTGCATAGCTAGACCGCTCCTGTTACTTCATTAGTGAGTGCAATGGCTGCTGGGAGGTATTCACAAAATAGGGAAGTCAAGATTGCCCTGTGAAATTACACCCTTAGAGATATGCAAATTCTCCTATGAGAGTGAGATATAGAATCATAGAATCGTTTGGGTTGGAAGAGACCTTTAAGATCATCGAGTCCATTTCATATGGGAGTACTAAGTACAGTGAGCTAGGCTGGAAGAGAACCATCAGCTAAGGGTAAACACCTACATTCCCAGGACTGAGGCGCACTGTCTTCTGATTCCTCAGGTGAGCCCAGGAATTGCACAGAAGACAGGGATTTCCTCTTCAGCAGACACATAAAATGTATTTCTACGAAAGGAAAAGGGAAAAAAGGGATGGAAAAGAAGAGCTGCATGGCCGATCTGAAAGGAAAGCATGTTTGCAACGACATCGAAACATTAGAGACATTGTTCGAGTGCAGTTCATCCTTGCAAAAATATTATCCTCGTCGCGATGCCAAGGTCGGTGAAAGTATGGGCTACTTGCCATGGAAGTGCTGGGTATTTAGGCTAGACCTGTCATGGGGCTTATTTACTCTCTGCGCCCAACATTTCAGACACACTCAAGCATAGTGTTCATATCTTGGCAGGAACTTCTCATTCATGCATTTTCTCCTGGTCCCCTTTGAGGAGTCTTCCTCCGACATTGCAGCGGTTGAAATTTCATTGCTTGCTGAGAAAACCAACACTGATTAATTTCATCCTACTTGCATGGAAGAGGTAAAGTATGCAGGTCTTTAGCCAGGGACAAGGAAATCCCTGCTGCTTACATGCCGCATAGAATAAGCAGCCCATGGTTGAGGCCATTGGACTTCAACAGTCTTCATTCCACCCGCAGGAAAGCAGCAATTAACCGTAGCAGCATGGGAAGCAAACGGGAAGTAATTCAACACATTCACTTTTGATTAGAGATTTTTTTTTTTATAAGACATAATATTCTACAAGGAAGAATTCAGCTGCAGTGTTACATTGACACACCCCAAATTATTAAAGGAACGTGATTGAGGTTGCAAAATGAAGCCTCAAAACCTAGGAAAAACCTAAATTAATGTTGCCCGCGTAGCCTGAATGCCATTCCTCACCGTGCATGCGTTCTGGTACAGTCTTTAATTACATCACTGCAAAGTGTTTTTCCCACAGGACCTTCACCTCATTCAATGCACAGAACGGACAGTGCTTACTTAATGAGCAGCTATTCAGTATTTCGTTTTCTCCTCTGGTTCAATGTGTGGCCCTAGACTTTATTTACTGCACACCAGTCAGGCCTGCTCTGAAGACAGAGTGATTCATTTCCCCATGGACCTTTCTGTGGCATTCTCCACTGCAGCCTTTGAATACTTCATATGTATTCACGGATCTATTTTCACGCCACCTCTGGGAGATGAAGAGGATGTCATTAGTCCAATTTTACAGATGAGGAACTTAAACATATGAAGATTAAGGTAAAAAGTATCCATTGATTGGTGCAACTTGATTTTCGGTGTATTTAACTATTCTCTCTGTTCACAACCAATCTTCCATTTGCCTCAGTTGCAGATGTTACTACTGAGACCCAAAAATCTCAAGGCAGCTACTCAGAAAATGAAAAATGCACAATTAGAGGCCAACTGTGAAAAACTCGTTTTAAGTGACTTGCCTGTCATCACATAAGACCAGAGCAGGACCCTGTCCAGTTCCCCAGTGTGTTATTCAACTGCTTTGGCCATGAGATAATTTCCTTTGATGCTGCAAATCCCTATTTAAATTTATCACACACCTTTTACCTCATGCAATAAATGAGTCAGTCATTCTATCCTCCTTTATTAGACAACCCAGTTTCATCCCCAGACTAACTTAGTCTTCTGAACCGACTGCATTAGGGCTCCTGGGGAAGAAAATTAAGTGTGTGATATATACAGAGATATGAATTTAAGCTGCATAGGCAGCCTTAATTCAAAATCCATTTTAGATGCTCATCTTTTTAACACATATTTTTGCATGTTTAATTTCCTAAGCTTTTAAGGAACTGGAAAACTGGAGGAAAAAAAGTGCTGTGGACCAACAGAGAAGCCCTCGCTCATTAGGAAGAGCTCACACAAAAGGCTGGCAACTTTCGGCTTGGCAACTTGAAGAATGTCCTTTTATTACAGCTTTTCCTGAGCTCTTTCCTCAGTTTTCTTTGAAACAGAAACTCCACCATGTTGACACCCGTACTGATACCCATACCAGCAGAGCTGAAACAGGGATGTCACTGTATTCACTTGTGTTGCTGGGAGCCGGGAAAGGAGCTGTAAATTGTGTTAGCTGATCATCCTCAGTTCTAGGGTCTCTCTGGACCATGAGTCCCCATTTTTTTTCTTTCACCTTCCCTTCCTAACTTCTCGCCATCTTTCCCAGCAGCACTGCTTCTCCATTCTAGTTCCCCTACGACGAGCAACTTCCCTCCACTTCTACATTCAGTCTCAATCTTTCTAGATAACAGGTCCCAAATCCCGCCCCCATCTGATCCCAGGACTTGTCCTACACCGACAAGACAGTATGCAGCCGTACAAGTGGGATATGAATTTACTGCATACCGGCAGCTCTGCAACAGCTCTCCAAGTGGATATCCTTTGGGAGACATCTGCTAAGACTTTGCATCTCAGTCTGAAGTGGCTAGTTTCTTTCACCGGAGGGAAAAGCATTCAGAGATCCTCAAGACGGGATCCTTCCCTGCAATGCACCCTAGATGGACTCTTCCCTTTTTGACTAAGAGGATGTACAGGTAGATGAGTTGCAGCAAAATACAGTTAACCTTTGTGAACTCCCCCAGCAATATGCAATGTAACTAATTTCATCTGAAAGTGAAATGAACTGTCTCGCACTTAGCCTGAATATTTGAGGGAATAGCTATATTATTAGGGGTGTTAATTCACTCCCAAGCCTACAACGCTCATTTTCTCAGTGGACCGATGCTACTGCTTTGTCTTTCTGATCAATCTGGCTCCCGCTTTCAGCCTGTTGCTTTTAATCAAAAGAAAAAAAAAAAGGGGGGGGGGGGGGGAGAAAAAATATAGCACAGAAAATATCCAGCATGGAAAATTTCAGTTTACATAACTCTGGCAAAATCTTAATCTTATAATGTGCAATATTAGGCAACCTTAATAATGGATGGTGCTACCCTGCCCACTGGTAACAGCAACCCTTACGCAGAAGGTTTGGCTTTGGGAGGAGCATCTTTATTATTTATTATGTGTTACAGGGCCAGTTCTGTCCTGTCTGCTGATGTTTTAGGACCTTGACCTGTGAGTAGTCTCACTGAATTCCGAAGGCTTGACTGGAAAATTCAAAGAGGATGCTATCTTTGAGGGCTATATGGGAATCAAAACACAAGCAGCTTCTTTTCCAGAGATTTTTTTCAGCCTAAATAGATAAACATAAACCAGTAGAATATGAGGAAGAAGAAGAGAGACTTCGTAAGATTTTTGCAATGTTTTGTATAATTTTATGATTTGTAATAATTAAACATCTCTGCTTATCAGGGATTCATATCACCTTACTTTCCTTGAACTCCATTTAGTTCTTACATTATGCATATTCCACATGAGCGCTCTCTTCTCTCAATATTTCTGGCACAAACATGAGCCTCTTTGGTAAGGACTCATAAGGTTATGAATGTCTGGACAGCCTGAGTAATGAAAGGCCATTTGGGGCCGAACCATTGACCACAGCTTTAACTTGCCAGGAAGGATAAAACATAAAATGTAAATTAGGTACTAATAACCCTTTTTCCTTCTAAATCCTTGGTACAGATATGCAGCATGAAGTACAGATTATGTTTTGAGAGAGATTTTGGAATAATTTGCAGTTAAAAATATTGTATGGGACCTTGTGTTGTGGCCTCAGAAGAGACTGAATTGGGAGTTGTTACTGCTGCCCTCGAACCCACTTCAGTCAATGGAAAGTTTCATTGGCACCTGGATTTGTTGCTTTGGGTAGCTGCCTAGCTACCAGCAAAACCCAGCGCATAATACTGTCATCAGGGAAAGAGGAATGTGCAGTCCAGCAAGCAAGACATGCATGGAAAAGTACATTTCTCCCAGCATGTTTTGCAATCTCCATGCTATTCCCTCCCCATCTTCCTTTCCACTGATCTCATCTGTGGAGATGAAGTCAAGAAGAAAATGTAGGAAGTAGCACTTGCAGGGCAAGATCATTTTACTGCCTGTTGCATGACCAACATCAGCCTTAACATAATTTTGACCCTCTTAATGGGGCCATCCTCTTGTGAAAAACAGACATTCAGCTCTACTGTTTGTCAGTCAAGGGATTCAAAGGCAACTTGGGGTTGGTTGGGTGTGCTTAATTCACACAATGAATTTGATATTAAAGCTATGGTGTTGCATTTTGCTAGTAATAGTGTGCACTAAACTGTTGGGAACCAGGGTTACATGTTATGCAACTTACAACACAATTTTTCTGTCGTGTTGTTTTCAGGATACGTAAAAAACCATGTTCTTCATGTGTGATCTCCAGCCTCCAATTACATTATATAAGAAGGCTTGAGTCTTCAGTTTGCCCTTTAGAAACTATTGTTCTCGTTCTGTTTGCTGCAACCCAACTATGAGGAAATGACGAGTTTTTCTTTTCTCAGCTGGGCCCAGGACTATCTAAAAATATAATCTGTGGAACTAGCTTCTTGAATTAATTATGTTCCAGGTAAAAATAAACCTGAAATATAAAGTGGTACACCCATGTATTTGGCCTTAATGAGATCTATAACTGCTTCTCCACCCCATGGCACACATCTCTTTTATGCGAAACCCAGGATCTTGCTAGGTCAGTGTGCCTGACACGGCCAATTCAAGCTACTGTTCTACAGCTCAGTAATTTCTACCATTCTTTGCACTTAGAAAATAAGATAGTTCAATCAATAGTTTTAAAAGTGAAATAAATAACTGATTTTGGCCTGCAAAGAGGGAAAAGTGTTAGCAAAGCAGACTCTGTGGAGGAAGAACTCTGTAATTCATCAAAGTATGGTTTGGGTTATCTATCAGCCTTAAGTGGGAAACTCCAGTGGGACTACTCAAGCGCCCCTACGTATGCATTTTAATATTGAAAGTAGTGTGAGCAGTGGGTACAGCATACTGGGTACCCCCCTCAGCCTCTTTACAAGGGGAAATCAGTGGCTACTTCGCTGATATGAGACTTAAAGAGAAGAGAGGAGTACACCTCTGCTCCATGCTTGCAGAATTGCCTTGCTGGAATAGAGATCTGCCTGACAAATCTCCCAGAGGAGCAAATCAGGGAAAGCGAAGCCCTGCCTCCTCATTCACTCTTCCTGTTATTAATTTGTAACATTATTACTAATAAAGATTATTTTACTGTGCTAATGCCTAATCATGGCACAGGACCAAGATCATATGGAGGGGATCATGGTGCTAGGCACTGAATAAACACAGAAAAACAAGGCAGTCCTGCCCCGGTGAGTGGAAAGGTTTAGAGAATACGAATAAATACTCATTGCTTTTGGACGCCTGTCAGAGACACCTTCCAAGTCTTCTCAGGTTCAACTGCTACTATTGATGTAGCAAAAAAGAATCATGATTTATTCGGGTAAAGGAGGAGACTCCCTAAAAACACACGTTCTGGCAAAACAGAAACAGACTAAACAAGCCTCTTGAAGAAATATGCATTTGAGAAACTGCCCTGATTTAAAAGATATGTTTTTTATCCTTCACCCATTACGTGGACGCATGGTACAGCAGCATGCTGGAGATAGATACATCATGTGATAATTCAGGGACACTAGCGCTGTAGAAAAATCAACGATACTGCAATAAGCAAATAAACCTTGAGATTAAAAAGAAAAAAAGAAAAAAAAAATCCACAAGGTCTAGTCTGGTGCACGCTATCATTATTAACGTGAATCATGAATTCATGGTCCTTTAAGGACAGCTGATGTGCCTTCCCATAAAGCAGGTCTTTGGGACATATTCATTACTAGCAAAAGGACAAGCTCCACAGTTTGCTCTCATATAATGATCCAACAGTGGCATTTAAGTGAGCAGAATATAAACACCCAGGCTGGAATTTGGCCAGGACACTACACTTAACATACTACTCTTATTAAGAAATGCCATATAGGCTGCAATGTCCAAGTAGGGCAGACACAAGCTTAATTAAAACATTTCATCTGATAGTCTCACACATGACAAACTACACAGACCAGAATTTCAGTCCTGGGCAACATCAAGTGTTGAGTTGACCCTGGCTGCAACCACCAAACGTGGTATAGCACTTGGAGAACATTTGTTGTGGATGAAAGCAAGCGTGTTTTGCCTTGCAGGGTCCCAGGTATGTCCCACAGGAAAAAAAAAGTCTGCAAAAGGCAGATCCTCCCTGTTCTGTTGGCCAGCTTCTCTTATGTGTACCATCGTGCTCTCAAATGAACTCACTCATGATGTGACGACAACCTCCCCATTTTTTGGATGCCAGACTTTAAATGAAAGGAAATTAGGGTGTTTGGAAGGTTGTCACCTTATCCTCTGCCAACCACCAGGAGAATTTTCTTTCCTTTTTTTTTAGGAGCGCCAAACCACTTTTGAATCACACAGTCAACATGGTGAGTATGGCTGACTTGCCTTAAAACAAAACTAAACACATTTACTGAACATTTACTCAATTTCATAATTGTCTATGCTTTTTCCTTTTTCTACCCACCCTTTTTTCCTGCTGTCTTTCTATACTATTGCTTTACATGCTCAGGCCATACTATTTCTGGTCTTGTCTATCTGCCTCTCTCTATCTTTACTTTTCTTGCATGCTACGCTCTCCTTCTCTCTCCTCATCTCATCTCATCTCATCTCATCTCATCTCATCTCATCTCTCCTCTTTCTTCCTTTGCTCTTACTTTCTTTTCATATTTCCTGTTCAAACAGGAATACAGGTTGGCTCCTTCCCACCAAAGTTATGATACTAGTGTGCCTTACGTCAATTCACCAACCAACAGAGAGATAATACGATATTTAAGAAGATAAAAATTGAATGCTGGGCTCGTCATGGCATTTACTCCAATTTTGTTGGTCTAACTGCATTGAATTCAGCAAGTTGCAATGACTGGAAAAATGTGATAACTGAACAGGCTTTGGGGCTTTCGCTTATTCTGTGTGACCTCCGCTATCCCCAGACAGGACCCCACAGGCATTTACAAACTAGTGTAGACATGCCTTGAGTGTGCCTGGTTTTACTCATACCATGATATTCCCATCCTGTTCTATCTATAAACTCATAGGGACTAGCCAAACTGTTTATTTTCCATTGATAACTGTTGAAGGTCTCTAACAAGAATTCTATTGCTATTCTGAATGTCATTATCTGAAATTAGCTGTAAATCTCTTGTGCTGCTTAAGCTCAAGGAAGTTCACTGATCTTGAAGTTTGGTATCTAGACAACAATCTTCCTTAAATAGCCCATCCACAGATATAAGCTAAACAGAAAGGAAGTAGACTGAAAAACCTTGCAGAAATGACTTCAAGACACTCTGCAGGCAAGGTCAGTGACTCTACCATATCATTGACTTATTTAATACTTTTAATTCTGAGAAGAATATTAAAATATTAATCATCGCAATCATAGTGAAGCATTTAGTAAAAAAAGAGTCCTTTAGCTTCTGTCTGCCATAGCCCATAGCAATACTGGTAGCCAAACAGATGTAGCACTATATTGTACAAGGGAATGTTCAATTTATCAGTGAAGCTGGAATGGAAAATATTAAGAGCATCTGGAGACACTATTCCACATCTGCTGAGGTTAGACTGTGGAATTGTATCTAATGGAGAAACTCATAAGAAATACATAATTTTCTTGTAAGTATTAACAATCTACATTTAAATCTACTATTAAAAATGTGTAGGCTATATAATTAATTTGTTACTGTTGAGAGTAACACACAATTTAGACTGTTACTACTCATAGGCTTGCCAGGGCCCTCCAAAGTCAGTAAATCCAGTCCCCAGTTATTTCAGGCCACCATTATCAGAAGATACCTTAGAAGGAGAATTAAAAATGGAACTAAATACTCTTGGTATGCTTCTCTATTAGACACGACGACATCAAACAGCACTTTCAATAGGTACACTATTTATACGGCTTAAATAACAACAGAAGAGGTAGTGAGATTTTGTGTAGATGGAAGAAATGTGCAATATTTACTACGATCAATGCTTTGGAAAACAAAAATATCTGAATCATGGAGTAAGAATTGCAGGCACCAAAGTGTATCGAACATATGTATCCAACACTCTTAATGTCAAAGGACTGGTCCTTGGAAAAAGAAGACAACTTGTCATAGCCTGAAGTTAATTATTTTATAGTGTTCATTCCTGCATGATGCATTAGTTCTGCAGTGGGGTGTCAGGAAGCAAAAAACAGCTGAAGTGTTATCAACGCTCCAACTGCTTTCTGTCATATACTGAATTAGCAAACAAAATGTGTTTGAAAAGGCTGTCAGTAGAGCAAAACCAGAAAGCAACAACGGACAAGATTAGATGCCGATCAGCATACTACATTCATTCAAGATGCACGTAGATGCATTCTACACCATTTACATTTAAGTATCAATATATTTTGCTTCTTCAAGCAAAGGTAAGTAGGTTTACCACTGAGAGAAAACTAGGATTCAAACCATAAGCTTCAGTACAAGAGACTGTGTGAAAAAACATGGTAGAGAGTATTTCCAGAACACTCTTCAAGAGTGCTTCCTATCTGACTGCTGCTAGCTGACCAAAAAGATAATGGAGAGCTAGCTTCAGAAGTCAAATGTAGAGTAAAACATTTAAATATGCATTTACACTTTATTTTATTTCAAGTGAGGAACAGGAGAGTTGTAAGTAGTAAACTTTTGGGTTTGCTGATAAATATTCAAGGAAAAAATTCATCAATGTGGCTACATCTAATTGCTGTCACTACATTCATCACTACTTATTTGCCTTCACAGTCCACCAGGCAAACAGGTGAATTAAGATGACAATTCATCACATGGCTACTGCTGAATGCTTCAGTTGAGTTAAGGTACGGGTCAGTTTTTCCTGCATGCCAGGTAGGCTAAATGGCCCGCTCTGTGACACCGGTTTTAGTCATTAATGGTAGACTGCTACTCATCTTACAGAGCAGGGGGCAGTTTGCTCTTCTGCACTGCCCCGTTCCATGGCACAACTCCATACGGTGACTTCTGAAGAGCTCTCTAGGGACAAGGAAGTACTTGCAGTAGCAACAGTCCAATGTTGTCAGGACAGGCAAACCTTTCATCGTCAAGATCCGTGCATCTGTGAACACGGCTCTGCCGCTGCAAATTGCTGTATTCTGCAAGGACCTTGGAGGAAGCATGAAGTCTGTGATTCAATAGGATAAGATTGGGCAATTCTATTCGTAACTGCACGATAGGCAATAAACATCGTGAGGGCAACTTCTCCAAGTGCCAGTTGCCCAACAGCACCCTCATTTAGGACATGAGAAGGAGGTTAAAATATGTCCTAGGCCTTTTCTTTGACTTAGTTTTCCCAGAATCAGTTTACACCATTCAATGAAAACAGCTTGTGCAAATGCAGGCAGCAAGTCAGCACAGGTATGACAGAAGGAAGACATAAAATTTCCAGCACAATTAAGAAAACTGGTGTTTGTTAGTCTCATCGATAAAGACTGTTTAGAACAGTAAGGGTGGCAAGACCTGGCTCTAGTATGGAATAATCTGCTTGTGTCTCTCACAAATGATGTTTTCACTGAACAGACCCAAGACAGCATTCACGTTGCCTTAGGTGCCTGTGTTGACAGTCTGATTTCGTCCATTCTGTCGCCTGGTCCTACTCTTGGCACAGCCTCACTGAAGGTACTGTAATACATTTCTGTATTCAGATAATTCCCCTCTGCATTCATCACTGCGAAATGTTTTACAAATACTGCAAGATACTTCAAGTCCATTGATTTCATTGGGAACTGTGATACTGTGGAGTTCTCCAGATCAGACAATTCACCTAACTTAAATGGTTTGCTTCTCTTTTTTCACAATTCAGCATTCTTGTGTGGCGTTTTGACTTGTGATCTATCTCCGTTCCTTACCAGATTTTCCTGTATTCTTCTCTCCAGCCTTCACATAATTTTCTGATTAAAAACCTGAAATCCCCTGAAATAGGCCATGTCTTTCAGCCTGTATCCAGAGGAGCCTAAAGACTTCTAAAGGCTCAGTAAGCAAGACCAGGGCCTTTCCATTTAAATTTCCCATGTAGGTATCTGCATTTCAGTTTGAATGTATTTGGGTTCCTCAAATCAAGGCAAGGTAAGAAACCACTGATTAACAAACTCTGAGTTTGTCACTGCCCACAGTTAGGACAGAGTCCACCTTTTGTTTCTTGTGTCGGGTATCACATCATAGCTGCACAGTTCTACACCCAGTCATATTGAAGGCATTGACTTCATTGTTGGGCCCCATGATTCCCAGTGTCTATGGGTTGTCAGCTGAGTTATGGGTAAGAGTACCAGTTTCAAAGTGCTACAGTAGGTCATTAATAACAAGAAGTGCCTGAAACTAAGCCTTAAAATATCCTCTCTCTAAATTTAATACAGGCATAATTCACATTTGCTGCAAATTAGAGACCAGGAGGTCCAAGTATGATCTACTTTGTAGTGCTCTATTTAAGTAGAAGTGATCAACACCATGAAATGACAGTGTAAGCACAGTTTGAGATAAAAATGCCTGCTAGGCTAATCCAGCTGCAACAGGCAACAGCATGAAACACCATGGCACGTTCAACTTCAGTTTGTGCGAAACCCTTCAGAAACATTAGTTGCTCCTGCTACTTCTTAATGAGCCTACGCTGCCACTCTTTTCTGGCTGTTCCCATCCACACTGCATTAAACCACCTGCAGTTACACCTGTATTTAATGGACTGCTTGGGAAGCGCCCTGGAGAGCTTCCACCAGTACAAAACCAGAGTGCCTGTTGTGGTGCTGGTTTAGTTCTTCTTGATTTGGTTTTGCCTTTTGACGACGTGTTTTCATGGTGGCATTAATTTTTAAGTACGCAGCTCAGCCTCATGCTGCCTGAGAGATTACAGGTTTTGTGTGCACTTTCCATTGCCTTGAATTAGAGCATGATCTTTTACCATGGCCATAGCTCTGTCGTTCTCAGACTCTTTAACCCCGATCTGTTTGATTCTAGGTCTGAATATGACCCAGAGGCCACGTTCCCTGTGTTGACTGAGAACCTCCTCCAGGCCACAGATAACTATTTGTCCACAGCAGTCCTTTCAGATAGGTCAGCTATATTTACTACAGCACATTGACCACATGGCCTTCCCCCTTTTCAGTGACAGAAGCTGCAGAGCAATGCCAAGCACCGATTCTCTGACCCCAGGGACTTCCATGGGAGATCTATGTCATTCCTAGCGCTCTTTCACGTTTAGAGCTTTGATGGGACAGAAGGGTCATCACATCTGGACAGCACTGGATATGCTCTAGGGCAGCTGAGTGACAGGCCAATCCAGTATGATTCAGGGACATAACTGGAGTTTATAAGCCTGGGGTGAGAAAGAAAACCAATTTACTTAAACATAATGAAAAAGCCAGCATTGATGAGAGGCCAAATTGAAAGGGGCTGTTTTGTCACTCAGGTTCAGGGCTGGGCTGGATTTGCCAAGTGGTTTTCGCCTTATGACTGATGAGAAAACTGTGGGCTTGATATTTGAATATGGACCTCTCTGTGGTGATTCATGCCTCTGCCAGCTTCCTGCACGCCATCTCCCCTTTCAAACGACTAAGAGCAGCACGACGCTTTTCAATGGATTTTTCTTCCCAGGTGCCCTGTTCGAGAGTGAGCTACACAGGGTCCCCGTGACTATCATTAGCTAGCAGTGGAGTTCCAGCTCAAGTGGAAAACACCGAGCCATAACAACCTAAATACCAGACATCTGCTGTCTCCGTGCCCCAGGCCATGTCACTTGCAATCACTTGAAGAGCTCAGTATCAGCTGAATGGTGTGGGCTGGAGAGCAGCCCGAGCTGCAAACACTCCTGGTGGAAGGGTTGTCTCCTCTGGAATGCGCTACCCACTTCAGCTCTAACAGCCTGGATTTCGTGACCTCCAGGTCATCCTGGAGAGTCCATCTGCTTTCCCAGGCTCTGAAGGGGGAGGAGAAATTTGGGAAATTATAAGGCTACTATAGGAAATGCTTAGTCGTAGCACAGTGGGAAGAGGTTGTGCCTTGAGACATTGACTCAATGGGTAGAAATTGTACAGATGATACTGAGTAAATCTGTGCAGAAGGCAGAACAGGGAACTGTTACTGAGTTGAAGAAACAAACACTTATTGACTTTGTGGGACGGAAGATAGAGGATTTTTATAACCTGATAAGTAAAATTGTTCTGATTAAGGTGTTAAAGTCTATAAATAAAAAAAAAGAGAACTAGCCTAACAGTCGTAAAAGGGGGAGAGGGAAGAAAAAAATTCCATTAAGGTTTTGTTCCAAGAGCTCACTTAAAATATTTAACACAGATCCCTTTGCCTTCTAGCTCCTTAAAAGAAATCACCTCTTACATCATGCCATTCAAAATGAATTATACTTTCAATTTTCCTTGTTTCCTGTTATATTCATATTAAACCGTTACACTGTACACAGGAAAGAATCCAGCAAAAGCAACTCATCTTGCTGTATGCTAGGAATGGTTTTCTTCAGATGGCTTTAATGCTGAAGACAAAGGTCAGCAATTTACCCCAAAACAAAGCACTGGAATTTAATCTTTCCTCTGCTTGTGAGCAGCATGCTTCCATGGCCTTCACAGTATTCTTCAATTACATTCCTACTGGAAAGTAGGGCTTTAAAAAACCCTCTATAAAGGCCGTTCAGTTTTTTCCCTGAGAGACTTGAAGTTGTGAATACTGTATTAGGGAGCTGCCAAGTTATCTGCAGAGGTCCTCTACCATTTTACCTCTTCCAGAGATGCTTGTTTAATTAACGCATTCCACAAGCTGTAGGGCTCCTCACAGCTGAGGATTTCTTCTGCTTTGACATACGACCGTGCTGGATAAGGAGGACATGGACAGTTCGTGTCAAATCTTGCAGCCCCCTGACCAACTTTGCCTTGCACATGGACTGCGCAGCCTGGAAATGCGTCTCAGAGCAACACGTGAAACCAACAAACTGTGCTTTGAAATTGGGAAGGAAGGGGAAGACAGCTGGAAATGTGCATTATTTAAAATGCTGTAGGATGAGAAACAGATGCTGGCATGGCATTTGTGGAGTTGCAAGTTACACAGCTTATGCTGGCAGTTGGCAAGCTAAACTGGTATCAGACCCACAGCTATGCAAACCCCACCACCACAAATGGCATCCAGGCTGGCAGAGCCAGCCAAGAGCAAGCGATCGTGGGCGCTGAAATATTCTCTCTCTTGCCATTGTACCTCCACCCTGGAAGGGACCAGAGCAGAGCGAGGGAAATCAGGCTGCACCTGTCTGGGAGATAAACACATTTCCCTTGTGCATTATCTATCACCAGGACTTAAATTCACTTAAATGAAGGGGAAAAAAGGGAGGAAGAAAAGCAAAGGGGTGTATTTGCTCTCTAATTCAAGTCTTGATGATCCATATCTCACAGGCAGAGCCTCCAGCTGAACTCCCAGTGCCTTCCCTGCTCTGAGGCAGTGAAAGGAAAGGGCTTCTGATCCCTCCCTGATGCATGTTGTAAGTGGGTGAGTTGGCAACAAGATGAGATTCCCTTCCTTATTGCTGCCTATCAAAAAGGGAAACCCTGGAAAACTGCCAGATCTGGGGACTTGTTAGGGAAATACTAGTTTGCTGATGGGAGGAAAAAAACAGATGAGGCAGAATTCCACATAATTCTGCCAGCTAAAACATTGTTTTGACTTGCATCAGTAGAAGGGAGCTATCAGCTAATTTACTCAGAGGATAAAGGCTTCTTGGGAGATGTGATTTAGCACCATCACTCCCCAGCAACTAGTGAGACAGAAGGCTAAAATCACAGGGGCTTAGGAAAAAAAAAATCTCTCCTTGGGGACAGAGGACAAGTTTTCAACTGGTCTCATACCATATGAGAAAAGAGAAAATAAAGGAATATCTTACCAACACATGAGTTACAGTGAGCACTTACGAAGTTCTTTATAGATTTCAAGTAGTCTATAGGTGTTTAGTCTATAGGTGTTTAGTAGTAATTGATTGTGAATGATGGTTACTTTCCATGTAGTTCAACAAGGCTATTGAGAATAAAATCCTATCCCTTTTTTTGAACGAGGATGGCAGGTCTCTGTCAGAGCTCCTTTAGGATTTGGAACAGAGGCCAGTGCCAGAAAACTTGTGAAAACCACAGAGCTACAGGGTGGATCCATGTCTTCCCTCTCTGTGTGCTGGCCCTGTTGTAATCCCAGTCTGTACGAATGCACGAAGCCCATTGCAGCATGCAGTGGGAGTAACCACAACCTTGTGTGACCTTTGCGTTGGCAGCTCCTCTGCAGAGTTTGAAACTTTGCGTTGCTGCCTTCTACTCTTTAAGATCTTACCCAAACAAGTTGATTTTTAACTCATAAGAAAGGCTCTGGCCCCTGAGGAGACTTTGAAGTAGATTCTAAAAAAGACATTAGCCCTAGTCATAGGATATGGGGTTGTCCACGGCAAAGAACAGGGAGAAAAGGCTGTAATTCTCCCTCACAGCTCTGACCACTGATTCATAGTCACACTGGCATAGACAATACTGGCATAGACAATATTTTTAGAAGGTTTTTTTTTTTTCCATAGAAGATAATGAGGTTATGGTGCCCCACGGACACCCACAGTCTCCTGGGCAGGGATGAAAGCAGTCTCAGAAGCAAAGAGCCTCTACCTTAGAGGAGAAAGCCTCAGTGGAGCAAAGGAGAGTCATGAGATCCACTCCCAACACAAGGGCTCCTTAATAGGTGCTCTTTTCATGCTGGCTTTTTTCTCCTCTCCCAGGCAGTACAAGCCTCAGGAATACTCCCACTGACTATGCAAAGGGCATGTACCCTTATTTACTTACAGAGTTGTCCCTCTCAGCCCACCTGCTCTCCTGTCTTCCATTCTCCACCCTCCTTGGGCACAGACGTGGGGCATGCAGAAGCCTCCAGGAGCCAACAGTGCTGGCCGGTTCCCACCCCAGGGACAGGTTAGCTCCCTCCCATGTGGGGCCCAACCTATCACCAGCATGAGGTCTTTCCCAAAGATATCCCACCTAGTTACTCATGCTCAGGCTGAGCAGGTTCAGCCAAAGAGATCTGAAACGGATTTTGCTTGAAGTGGCATGGCTTTGGCTGTTGGGAGCTGATCAGCATGAATATGTCATACTTTGCTACATTAAATCAAATGTTCCATGCTATTCAGTAAGATCCCCACCATAGGTTTCTCTTTTGTGTTTTAGAGTCAGTGTTGTACCTTTGCAGGGTGTCCTTACTTCTTAGACCTCACTTGAGGCTCAGTGTGTTGAAGTCACTGCTCATGACGCAAACTACACCTATGCTGAAAGGTCAAATGCGATGAACGTGATACTTAAGTGCTGAATATTTTTTGTTTGGACTGATCAGAATATTTCTGAAGTGACTTACACCAAATCCTTCCTGTGCTCAAAACCATTTTTCCCAATAAGCCATGTTTACAAATGCCAAAAATATTTTGAAGCAGGAGTTATGAAAGCCTGAAAGCACTTACTTATAGAGGCCTGTTTCAACATTGCAAATACTTATACGTAGTTGAGCCAGGTCCTGTTGCTCATGAGAACGGCCTTCACCAATCTGTCAACACTGCCTTGTCCTAACTTGTCCAAGGGAGAGCTCAGAAAATCAATGTGACGTGAAGAGACCCTCAAGGTGCCACTGTGCAAATATAATGCTGGCGGCAGGGCAGGAGGATGGTGAATCTGGCAGGTACAAAGAAGTCTGTAACTTTGCACAGATTATATTTTTATAGGTCATGTAATACCATAGAGACTTCCCATCTTTTGGAATTAATCAATTATTCTTGTGGAAAGGGAAAAACCTCCACATTTCTCTTAATATACTAAATTTAATTTTGACTTAAATGTCTTGGTCCATAACATGTTTTTTAAGGATTATAAGAGTTCAGAGTTTTTGTTGAGCCATTTTTTCACTGAACTTTACCAATTCCAGGACAACAGGGAGTTCTTCAACAAAATCAAATACCAATCTACCTTCCTCCCCAAACTCGGGAGATTTTTCACAGTTTGCATTATACCATCTTGCTCTATAATTTTGTTTCCCCTCCCTACATTGGACTTTCATTCATCCTTTCCATTACTTCAGCTAAGAAACAACAGTTTAGGGTAGAGGGTATTTTTATTTTACTTGTCTTAAGAGTTCCCTGGCATTGGTTTAGCATGGTAAAAATGTGATTAATATAAGTAAATAAAAGTACTGGCATAACCAGGAATTCTATTCAGAAATGGTCTCATAACTCCTGCTTTGACCCTGCCAAGTGGGGGTTCTATTTTAATATCAGTATTTAGCAGAATTCATGGCCATGCTCCAATTTCTGATCTACAGAGCCCAGAGAAATATTTCCAATTATCACCTCCAAAGTGTTTCCAAAGCAGCATATAGTGATTACCTGAAAAATAAACGGAATCTCTCAATGAATTCAGGGATTCAGCCAAACCACGAAAAAAACAGGCTTTTAACATTCCCCACGTGAATTCCCCCATACTATGTCTTAAAACCAGAATGAAAAGTTATGCGTGGGATTATCCTAAAAGCTCTCAACCTCCTTTCCTTGAAAGCCAGAAATCAGGAGCGCTAGGATAATTATGGGCCAGATTTGCACTAAGGCACTTTACCCGAGGTCTCGTCTCAGACATGGATTTACAAGGAGTATGAATCCCAACCCTGTTCACTCAAAAAATAATTTGCAGTGCCTTATATTATATTTAAAACTGAAATATTGTATTTACTTCATTTTATTGTCCATTTGCACTGTCAGGAAAAGATAATTAAAGCAGTGGAACTGAAGTGCACAGACCAAGGACCTTCACAACAAAGGAAGCAGTACACCCCGTGCCGAAGAAGTACACTTTGTGGCAAAGAGTGCTTCAGTAAAAGAAGTGCTACCAAGATAGAAATAAAATTGAAAAAAGAAGTACAAGATTGCTTTTATATTTTGCAGATATTCAAGATAGCATATATATATATATATAAAAAAATGTGAATTTTGCTTCACTCAAAATATTTTATGAACTTTGAGGGACTTTCATATAAATAAAGACTATCAGTTATTTTCTGGTTTTAAGTAAAGAATAGGATATTTCCTTTTCTCCTGCCCCTCTTCCACCAAAGAAGGGCATGAAAGGAGGAAATACGAGAAAAATGGCAGGTTTCAGGTTTTAACCAGAATAACTCCACTTTTCTACTACACACATTTCATGCAAAAGGCCATTTTCTGTTACGAAACATTTCAACTGAGGGCTCAGTCTCTTACGTTCACCTACGCTGACCTGCAGCATTGCAGCGTGCCGTACTTCCAGCATGACTGCTTCCAGCAAAGCCTAAAACGAAGCCCAGCCACAATCCTAGAGGCCTCTGTAACAACCAGCAGAGCCCAGTCAAAATGACGCTTCCTCTACCAACTACACCAAATGAGTTATTTTCCTCAACAAACATTAACTTAGGTTAATCCTATTCGTCCCTAAAAGTCTGAATGCATCCCTGAAGGCGAGGGTTTCAGGCTGCTCATCCCATGAGTGCACTTCACAGCATCCCTATGACGTAGGTCTGGTAGATCTTTTCTCTCTCTTTTCCCTCCCCACAGTTCCCTCCTTTCATGATAAGGGGGCTCCTGTACAATTTAATTTAATTTAAGGGAAACTTTCTCACTGACTTCAGCAAAGCTGAATGAGTCAACCAAACCAGAGGCTTGCTTTGCCCACCACCACCTTCTCATCGCTACCAGCAGCAAAGTTACAAGTGAGTTCAGCAGGGAGAAGAGCAAGTTTTTATCACAAATGTAGCCCTACCTCTCATTCCCCATATCCAGCAAATGCTAAATTGGTTTTAAAATAAATTTTCTTAACAACCAAGTACTACTATTTAACAGGACCCGTGAGCACTTCTATAGCATTTTACAATTCCAAATCACTGCATAAGTATTAATTAGCCTTAATGACTCATATTACCTAATAAGATAATGAAAAACCCTGCAGCTTACAATATCTACTTCTATTTTCAGTGAGAGATGAAATGGATCTTTTAAAAGGATATATTCTCTTCTAATTCCTTTTCTGCACATCCCTGTAATAACTTCTGGAAATAATTCAAAAAGTGCATCGTGGCATTTGATTTTTTCTTCTTAATTTGTGAAGACTAATTTATTGCACCAAATACAGCGTTTTGCCACAAAATAAAAATACAGAGGTTTAGTGATAATATTCCTTCCTTAGGAGGCTTTCTATTGAATGACGACTGGTGAGGACTCACTGTTTGGTAAGGAGATGTGGATTTGCTGCCTGTTCTTTATGGAGAATAGCAACGTCTTTCTTGGTTTCTTTCTGGGTTGCCACTGCCAAGGTAATACTTAATGGATTAAGTCTTATGAAATAAATTCTGTAAATAGAATGTGGGCTGAGATCATTTCAACTCATTTCCCCTGCGTCCCCTTCCCGTCCTGGAAGCTGTCAAGTACAAGCAGCCTGCAAGCAGCCTGTTCGCCCTGTGTTAGTCTTGAGTCTCACTAGATGCATAAAACAGCTTGTTTTTCACATACTTTCTGTGATGGCATTAAAAAAAATTGCAAGAAAAAACCCAACCCTTCTCAATTCCACCCATCGCTATAAACTGGATACAGCTAATCTTGCAAGGGCACCAAACATTGCTCTGTTTGTCCATCATTAGAGCACTAGAAACCTATGTTTATGATAGAATTATAGTTGAATCTGAAGGATTTTAAAGAAAGGAACTGAACCAACTGTGGGTTTGTAAACAAACAATATGGTTTTGACGTCAGCCGTATCATTTCATGTGCTGGAACAGTTTCTATCATGTGGCCAGTTCCTGCCCCTGAAGAGTATCTAATTTAATTTAGATGTATTCATGATATGGGACAGCACGTCAAATCCAAGAAACTACAGGGTACTGCTGAAGGCAAGGTCTATGCTGGAAAGATTGCGTAAGTCGTACTTCGAAGGAGCAACAGAGACCTTTTGGCTCAAGGAAGAGAAGGGAAAGTTGTGTCTACAGTAGAAGAAAGAAAAAAAGAAAGTGAGGGGGAAGGGAAGTGTACAGAGCAGGGACTGTCAAGGGGAAGGACTTTGTTTCTTCTTTAGAAATAAATCAGTTCGAGGTTTTTTTTCTGCATTAATGTTATCCAAAAAAATCTGCATAACTTTTTCCAGAGCAATAAATCCTATCCGCAGCTTTCAGCAGTTCTTCCAATTTTTCTTCCAGTGCTTCTTGGGTTCCTCTCTCCCTGTGCTCTTCCTGTACTCACCCCGCAGACAACCGCCACGGAGGACAACTCATCCGGGGAGGTTTTCTCTTAGGTACCGCTCCGGCATTAGAGGGACTATCCACAGCACAGCACCACGACTAGCCCTTGCGTCCCGGCACAATGAATGTGACCCCAAGGGGCAATGCAGAGCCCCTGCGGAAGGAGCCCCACTCCATGCCCTAAGCACAGGCAGCCTGGGCTGCTAACCAACACCGAGGTTAGGAGCTGACGCTTGGGTGATGCAAGAACACCAGGAAGATATCACTTTGCTATTGCTGATAGTGACTGAAATATATCTTATGCTGCAGTTATCTAAGGGCACCGATGTGGGAAAATTTATTTTCCTACAGAGCACAATTCTGATTGCTGAAAAAAAAATCCCATCTGGTGTCAACTGAATTTAAAGGGACTCCCTGTGTGGATAAAAAATTATTTGTGAGCCTATGTGTTTATCAGCTTGGGCCTTAAATGATACGAATTTCTTTGGAAATGTATTTCAATGAACAGTATTGAATTATTCAATGATACGGTATGTTGCCTTTTTTTTTTTTTTTTTTAAATAGATAGTATTTTCTGCTCCACAGATTCCAGTTCCCCAGGTTCGCAGAAAACGTAGTGCCTCCCGGAGCTGTGATAGAGCTCCGTGCTGGGTACTCAGCTCTGGCTGTATGCACACACACACACCGCCAGCATCTTCCCGAGACAGCTACCCATATGCCTGCACGTGTGGAAAGAGCATAGGAGACAATTCCCCTTTCTGTTATTTCATGCCACAGAATCCTGACTACTTGTTGAAAAACTATTTCCAATAAAAATGTAAGTTTTTTTCCAAGGAAAGCTGATGGTTTCTACAAAAAAAATATTTCTCAAAAACTCAAACTCTAGTTTTAGCCAAAAACATGAGACCAGCTTGAGGTGTAGTATTCAGACCAATACTATAAGACAATCGCAGAAGTTATAACCAGTTGTGCTTGGTTATTTACAGTGGAAGGCAAGCTGCAATTCTTTCCTTTGATCTGTTTGTTGGCTTCAGGATTACATTTCTAAACCTTGCTTTTTAATCACTGTAAACACCAGAGCTGAAGAATTTGGTGGAGAGAAAATTGGCTACTTCTTTGTGTTTTTGATCAGACCGGGCTTTTGATGCCTGCTTTTTTCCAGTTTCAGTGCCTGAGCTTTATGAGTGACACCACCCCGTAGTCTCAGACTCCGGGATCTGCACACGCACTGTATTTCTCTGCCTGTATCTCTGTTCCCCGAGAGGTTACACCCCTCAGGTCTGACACCGTCCCCAGCTGAAGCAGGGCAGGGTGCCACACAGGCACGTTATCCCACGATGAACATCGATATGTCACATCATTGTCACTTGATCTCTCAGAGGCAGCTTTCCTTGTGAGTTAGCCTGGAAACTCACACTTTTCCTTTTCCAAGGCCCCTCACCCATGCATTTATCTCTGCAGTGCTGGCAAACCTCTGAAGCCAAGGCACCCAAGAACTGCTAGTGGGAATTCATGAAAGATGTCCCAGCACCGTGGAGCAGAGCAGAGGTGCCCAAGCTACCTTTAAACGAGAAACCCGGGGTATAGTAGCAGTCTTTCTGCCACAGGATGGAGCTCAGTGCAGGCTGCAAAGCATTTCTAGGGAGCTGGATAAATACTCAAGCATCCCTCTGTCACTGATGTCCATACTGCTGCTACTTGATTGCTATGAGCGCCCACGCTGGCTGCTCGGAAAAAGTCGTTTCGGTAGGTCCGAATCCCATTGCGGAGCTTGCACCACCAGTATGCCTCCAGGCAGACAAATTCCAAAGTGACTGGAAAAAAAATCATGTAGGTGAAGGTCTTGATCATGTCTGAAAAAGTACAATACCAAAAAAGTGGGGGGAAAAAAGAGCCGGTTTTTGTAAAAAGTGAGCGTGTGAACTCTGTGGCTTCAATTTTGTCCCACTTACTCTGTTCACCATCTCTACAAGTGTTTCTCACACAGAAGTGTATTTTTAACAACGCTGAAAAGAACCTGCCAGAATTGGAAGCTCAAGCTACTTTTACCCTGGATAAATGGGACGCAAATGTCACGTAAGAGGTTAAATGGCACAGGGAGGATTTTTTTTCTCTTTAAACCAAGCATGGCAAAATTAGTATTAATGGGGCTGATCTTTCTGACTGTGAAATCTCACTGAATATAAATATTTAACAAGAGAAATCATCAGACGACTCCTTCTACCCGAGTACAATGCATAACCAGAAACTGCTTTACTGAAGGAGTTAAAGTTTTCTGCAATAATGCAACAAATCACTCTATGCAACAAACAGCAGACACATTCTGTGGCAGTTTCCCCACAAACTTCAATCTATGGGGAAAAAAAACTTGATTTATTATACAGCATTTGGACAGTTGCGAAAGAAAATTTGCCAAAGATCAGAATAATCAACTCTTTCACCCAAGCAGTTTTTTTATGGAAGAAAAAAGCACAGAATGGGTCTGAGCAAAATAAATAAAAATTCCACACTTTTAACCAACAGAACCTTTTGCGTCATTCAGAAATATTTACAGACATCCAGAATCTTTTATCATCAAAACGGCACTCTGGCCTTTAAAATTACAACTTTTTCTTATATTTTTGTTTACTGATGGCCTTTAAACTAGTGGGTATCCCTAACTTGTGGCATCTCTTCATGCTGTGTTTGTCAAGTGTAGGAATTTTTAAAGCTGCGCCTTGCTACTTTTTCCCTTCCCTTGAAACATCTCTCTTTTGCTAAGCTATCATCTGTGAATTTTAAAGATAGCAGAACATCATCCACTCGCAGCATCCGTCATATGAGTCATTGTCACTGGTGTCTCAAACACCAGTTTCCATCGATTGAAAGGGCCGCTAATGCCGATATTAACCTGGAAAGGGCTAGCTGTATTAACACAATTAAATACAGCCAGGAAGAGGGCTGCAAATAGAAACATACATTAGCCATTTACAGCACATATATGAGCTGCTCACAGAGCCCAGTAAAGGCATTAGCGTAGCATCCCTCCGAACACCCCTGCTGTTCCTCTTGCCCATTTAATTAGCACACAACAGAATTTCCCTGCAAAAGGTGTTGGGTACTTTGGACAAAAAAGAAAGGAGAAAAGACGTTGCTTTTAAGTGCAATCCAAAAAAATATCTCTTTGGCTAAATGGAACTTTTAATAAAGATGTTTCCAGTGTTTGTTTATTTACCAAAAAACAGTGTTTCTCTCGGGTGTTTTGATTTTTGTTTCTGTGCACAAGAAGGAGGAGAAAAAAGGGCTTTACTAAGCAAGTCTTTCAGTAAGACACCAGATGATGGATAGTCAAACACAGAGTCTCCTGTAAACACAGAGGGAACCAAAAGGTATGAACTGACTCATAATTGTGTCAACACAGGTCGCAGACCCTTGGTTTATTTCAGCCTTCCTGTTTTTCACAGATTTCTTTTCACACTACACTATTTTTTTTAAGACACAGACTCTTTTCAGTACACCTTAGTGGGGTGCAAAAGCACACACGTTTTTACACCAAAATGTGGGCATCTACACGCACATGTAGGCTGTATTGCCACAATTACAACAGCAGCATTTTCCATCCATGGCTTATGGCTGCATTAAACTAAGCTGTGCCTTTCTTCACAGCAGTCCGTGCTCGTTCTGAATTGAAAGGTCCCTCCCATCCCTGCCTCCAGCTTTTCCACAGAGGATCTTGGGAAGCATCCAGAAAAGAGAAGTACAACAAAACCTCAACAGCCTAGTCCTCCAGTTCATGCAACCCTCTAAGACTCGGTGTGATATTTTTTTTTAACCAAAGTGGCAAGACTGTGTCTGACCAAAAGTGCTGGGAGGCTGACACACGGCAAAGAGGTCTGTGATGAGCAGAACCTAACAGTATGTCTTGATCTCTAAACACACTGAATTGAGGTTACAGCCTTTTCCTTATATAAAGTTGTTGTTCTCTGCTGGTTGCCTATTTCAATAGAGATTGGAGGAACAAGCCTCTCTGGGGTCTCTATGTCATTACCAAATTTGATTGGCACTGACCAGTGGCCTAAGAATTTGCTAGGTGAGGGACTGACGGGCAGACACACCAAGCAGTTGGATCCCCTGCAAATCACGGAGCAGTTCAGTTGATGGTTCAAAATGTTTCAGTACATTCCCTCACAAAATCACCTGCGGAGACACCTTGTCGTCGAAATCCTGAGATCTTTTTAAAGGACTTGCAGAAAATAACCAATGAAGATGGGTTAAAGTTAACGGAGTTGCTCTTCCTCAGCAGAGACAATAAAAGAAGCAGTTTAAGGCCACACTGCAATGACCTGTACCTGTCCCTGGATGCCCATGAGCCACACAGAGCGCAGTGCAATGGATCTGCATGTGCAACAGATCCATCCTGAGCACCTCAGATCAACCACACATGTGCAAACGACTAAATGCTATAGACGCAGAGAGTCTGGCTCATCCAAGATGTGTTAGACCCGCTGTATGGGCAAGGAGAAGCTTATAACCAGCAACTGTTCGTCTGGGATGTTTCAACCTCAGCTAGATTAACTGAAAAATGGTAGAGCCAGCAAGGACAGATGACCTTACTCAGGCTGAGCAGTGCCTCATTCCTTGTGTAATCACATCCAGCTCAGTGGGAAAGCTACTCAATAAAGATCAGAGCCACAGAACAAGGATTCAGACCTTATTTCCCATTGTGTAAAAGTCAGTTGCTAAAATTCCCAGTCAACAGGTAATCTTTGCAGTGAAGTCAAATCCACCAAGAGCATTACAAGGGCTCTCGCCCTGTTACTTCACCAATTCATTCACAAAAAAAATGCAAAACAAATTACATTTAGGACAAAGCTGACACCAAAAAAATGCCAGAAACAGCATTTCATAAACAGAAATCATTGGCAGACTTAATTTTTTTAAGACTACTCATTTTAGGATATTACACCTTTGTAAAGAGCAAGCATTTTATCTGGTGCTGTTTTCCCCTATAGGAACCAAGGTTGATGGAACAACGAAGAGAATTCCCTATGCAAATTAAAATATATCAAGTCAGATTTTCTTCCAGCAGGTTCTGTACCTTCAGAAATTGTTCCAGGGTTTGTGTGTCTGTTGAGTGGCCATAAACTGGGAAAACCTATGCTCTTTTCTCCTGCCTTCCCTTCCTTTCTTTATCTCCTTTTAGCTCTACAGCAGAAGATGAGGGTAGTAAAAGTTACTGAAGGAGACCACAAAAAGAGTTTCAAAACATTCCACATATTTTCTCTGCATAAACACGCTGTGAATTTCGAATGTAAATATTGCCAGGGCACTGTCACTCAGACCCCAGGAGTTCACCCAATTTAGACAAATTATGCTGCCCATTATCTCAGTTGTTACAGTTTCTTGCCTTTCATTCATTCATTGCCAGTGGCTGGATTTTATGTCAGTGTATGGGAGAAAAGGAGCTTCAATTGCTGAAGTTAACGTCTTGTGGTGAGACCGGTAATACTGGGCCTTCCAGTGGAGAATGCACAAGGAGATAGCTGCTAGCCCTGTTTGCCAAGGCAGCAGTCAAAAGAATGCTGAAATCTGGCAGGTATGAGCAGGAGAAATGCTGTGTTATGGAAATGGCCACTGCAAGCTCCCTTCCAAATCTGCAGTGTTTGGCCCACATCAATAAAACAAAGTAATTTAAAAAAAAAAAATGTTACATGTCCTATATAAAACTACATAAAGTAGTGTTGTGGTTTGAATAGAGGATGGTACTTCTGAGCAAATCTGCCTGGCAGAGGGCAGTGGCTGCCGCTTCAAACATCATATCCAGAGTACCATTAATATTAACCTTCAACTACATCAGCAACCTCTCTGCTTTCATCAAGTCTCATTTCCTCCCTGATAAAGAGCTGCTTACTACAAGGGAATGCAGGATGTGATGAGGGGATTCATTTCTGAACGTCCTTTTACAGCCACGTTGGCCCTGGTAGGTACCAAGTCAAAGCACCCGTCCCATATGCCGGGTACTGTCTAACGGTAAAGTCCCTCTGGATCCTAGAGCCTGTGCATGCAAAGCAAAGAGCCTGGCCGCTGCCGGCCCCAAGCCCTGCCGTGCAAGTGCTTTATGCCAGTCTCTCCTGCCTGATCCTCAGCATCTTGTTAGGAACCAGAAAATGTGGAGTTTGCATGGCAGCATCGTGGGAGCTATATGCATAGCATACCCATCTCTAAACTGATTCCATTCAATGGTACGTACCTTTAATGCCGGCCTGCTGAATCAGTTTTGATAGAACATTTTATTTATGCAATAATTCCAAAGAAGGTAAAAGCTCTTACCTATTGTTCTTCGGAGATCTTCACATTGGCTAATGTGAGGGAATTTCAAGATTTCCTTCCACTTTTTGCTTTTGCCTTTGCGTTTCCCTCCACCCCCTGCAGAGAAAGAAATATCAGGATTAGATTGCTTTGGGGACTATGCCCAATCCAGAGTTTACCAGCTCAGTCACAGTTCTTATGGATATCATTAATAATTAAAGCTGAGACATCGTGGGTAGATGTACAGATCAAGTCTGAGCTTGCCTGGGCTGAAACAGACCAAGGAGGTGGCATCTGGCTGAAGATCAGCTTGCTAAAAGTTGGGAGTTCAGGCTCGTGGCCCACCAGGTCCAGTTCAGATGACAGAGCTGAACCGAGCATCTCCAACTTCATCTCTGCCCCAACTGACAGCCATTTCGCGCGAGTCAAATAATCTTGTAAAATTACAGCTCACATCTTTTCAACCTGGATTTCCCCCTTCTGGCTTTGGGATGAGCCCTGATTCCGTCCCAAAAGAAGTGCTGGAAACTGAAGACCAAAATTCTATTCTCACCATCCTCCCTTCACATTACATGTGTGCTCCTCCCCAGTGTCTGCTAGACGGGCACTCAGATCTGAAGCAGCTCAGCCTAAGAGGACACTTTTAGATTTTTCTTATCTTTTTTTTTTTACTGTCATTGGGCACTTTGTTACTCCAGCCCTCACCTGGGTTTCTCTTTCATGCCCCTACATTTTTTTATGCTGCCACATCAGCATTAGTGCAGAGAGCAGGAGGTGTGGTGTGGTGCTGGGGGTTTCATTCCCAGCTCATTTGTGTGCCTGTCCTGCTCGGAGAGGCTGTGCAGCCGACGGAGAAAGAGTATCCCTCCGGACATGAAAGCCCAGATGCAGACTGAGATTCTCCGAGTCGCTGTATTTACTGCAATTCAGTCCCTGCACACAAAATCTGATTCACTTGAGTTTATTTTACATGCGCTGGCACGTCGAATGACTAATTCAGAGCTGAGTTAATTCTGTAGAGGGGCTGGTAGAGTCACAACTGCAGATTGAGGGTGTGTTGGGTACTACATGATATTGCAGGCTAAATTAGGAGAGCGTTGACTCAAAAGGTAGCAGACCATTACAGAGAAAACACGAGCCTTGGAAAAACTTGTGAAGTATTGCTCTCGGTGGGGTGTTTCTGATCACGCAGTATAACCTTTGGCGCAGGAGTGCTCCTTCTGCGTCTCACCTTTTATTTCTTTGCTTTTGGTGGCCAATGGTTTTGTCATTGCAGAGCTTGCCTTGAATTATTTTAAACTCCCTATTGACAGGAACTTATTGTATGTCTACATTGCGCAATGTAGAGCAGAGATATCTGCACTAGCCATAAAGGAACAAGCTTGTTTAGACTATCATCAGGAGTACAGCTATGCTGCCCTTTCCAGGAATTGGTCTCCGGCACAGCACAGAGAGCTGTGACTGCCTCCACACTATGCAGTATTATGCAACACAGATGTACCCCTTGGGCCTATAATGAATTCTGCTTCAACCTTCCCTCCTCAGTGCATCCAAACACTGCTGCGAAAGTCATTTCCTCTCCCATCCCTCTAGCCACAGTATGAGAGAGGCTGTCTTGCTCTCTTGCAGCATACGATGCTTGGTCTTGCATGCTGAAGGTCTTAGATACGCTACAAGACGCTGAGAAGCATTTTGTGGGCTGGGGTGAGCACTGCGATCACCTGTTCACCACCTCCTGGAGCGCATGGCACTGCTCTGGTCGCCAGCAACCACAGGGGTTGGATTCAGCAACCTGAAGGGTCCTCATTGGCTTTCGTCTCCCTGAAAGCCCACTCCTGCAATCCTGCCCGGCTGCTCCTGCCTGCCAGGCTGCCACCTCCACTCACCCCTCTTCTTCTCTTCCAGGGGCACCTTCCTTCGTGCTCCTGCCCTTATGCCTCATCACACCATACTTACACTTCTCCGCACCCTCCCTTTGCACACTCCTCTGGGGAATGATCCTTCCTCCAGGAATTCCCACTTCCCTCTCTTCGCCAGTCATACTCTTTGGCTGTATTTTCTTCCCTGAAAATGCTTCATGTTTTTCCTCACACTCACTTATCTTGTAAACTTTGCGTTCTATGCCTTGATGTCAAACCCCCATGGGAATTAAATGAATCAAGTATATGTTTGTTGGCACTGGGGGAGGGATGGGAAGAAAGGGGAGGGCAAGGAGGGAGCGAAACTGCTGGGCTGGTGTCAGAGCAGAATGATCCCCCTTTGACAGCCACAGGGTGACAGCCACAGGGTTTGAATCTGGATTTCTGGATCCCTTCCTCAGGCTGCCAGCTCCCAGAGCAGCTTATCCCACCTCCACGTACAAACGCGTGCCCCTCACTTCTGCCTGCTGCCTCTCCCACTGCAGAGACCCACTCTGCTCTTACCAAGGAATAGACAGAGAGGGGTGCTGCAAGGGGGCAGGCAGGAGCTCTCTGCTTAAGGTATGAGCAGGCTCTGGAGGCAGCACAAGAGGTATGCAGCTGCTTGGGCAGCGGTGCCTGCTAGAACAGTATTTCCAATCATTTCTGGACACAGGAGGCAGCGGGAGTAAGCCAGATGAAAGCATCCTTTAAGGTGCATCTGCTCAACACTGGCACATCTTCACCCATTGAAGGTCTACCCTCTAGGCCCAAGCGCTGGAGATTTCAGAGCATACTTGCTTCTCCAGCCACCTCTACAGAAGTCCTCACAAAATGGTTGCACCTTTAGCAGCGTCAAGCTGTGCAGAGCATTGCAAAATAGCCCTTTGCTCTAAATGACAGCTCTGAGATTTGTGCAGAGATGAAATGATTCTGCTAAGCTGGGCCAGAACGTTTTTAAAATCCATTCGATGTAAAATATATATTGATATATTTACATTGGATGATGTATTTCCGACATTAAATTTCCATCAAAACTGGAGGAGGGCTCTGTGGTCTCCTGTTACAACTGTGATCGATACAGCCAGCGTGTTCTCTTCTCTTTTGTGGCCATCCTCCAAAAATAAGCAGCCTTGCCTGATGAATCATTTGCTCTTAGCTGAGCGTGAAGTAGCGTTACTGTTTTGCCTGTGACGTCTTTATGTTAAAGATTCTGATCAAGTGCTTTAATCGACCTGACCTTTCCGCTCTCAGCTTTTCTTGTGGAGCCAGCAGTGTTTGCTGGCTCCAAACATTAATTCTAGGCGGTTTGAAGGACATAATGCAGTGAGACAGCTGAGACAGGGTAAATTGTCTAGCAGAGCTAAAAGCTAAAAGGGGAGGTTTCTCTGAATAGGTCAGTAATTGTGCAGGTTGCAAAGGGAAGCTTTTCACACATTGCCTTGATTGCTGCCTTTGCACTGTCTCTCCTGGACAGGAGGATTTGCAATCTTCAAGGCAGCTTCTCAGGGCAAGACTTGACAGACGTGCCATGTTTTAGATGTGAGTTCCACCATGTGGTGTTGGAGGGTCTGACTGCTTTAAAATCTTGGTTTGCTGATGATGATAAAAGGTGAGCTCCCAGCAACAGCATGAAATCTCAGCTCCACTCCCTTGCATGCACTTAACAACTCAGCATTTGCAAACCGAGGACTGAAGCTAATTCTCTAACATGTCAACCAGTCCTACAGGAAACAAAAGCATTTGCTCTACATCCTACCTATTGAAAAATACATGGCATTTTTCATATCATCTTGTGATGCCGGATGGCAAATCTAGCTCTGATCTCTGCCTGCAAGGAGTGAGACATAACCAGAGGCACACATGTAAAACACTTCCAAGTAGGAGCTACCCTTAGCCCAAGGTGCCTACTTTTTTTGCCTCCATTATTCAGGATATACTTACTCTCCTAACACCGAGAGGAGGTAGGAAAGTACCTGCACATTGTTAAGCCAGTGAGATATTAAGCGGCTTGTCCAAAATGACATGAGAAATCAGAGACAGAGCAAGGAGCTGAAGCCAAGGCCTTGAGCCTGTTAATCCTGCTAATGACAGAATCAAGCCACGCTCCTGCTCAGCTAACTAAAGATATTTCATAACACAGAGTTAAACATAATGATGGGTGAATTCATTCCAGCATCATGCCTGTAGCATATTCCATTCGTGCCTCATGCCACCATGCAAGGTGGCTTTTAAGCATGGCTAAGCTGGCTTCATACTTTTGCTGTGTTCTTGCCCACGTTGATGAGCCTGCATCACACCCCATACTGCCAGGCCTGGCTAACCCAAGATGGCCAAACATTTCATGGCCTTCAACTGTATTATCTGCAATCTAGTTAATCCACAATTTAGGTAAACTAGCCACAGGTCACTGAAGGACAACTACAGTTTGTGTCTTCCATTTCGCAACAGTAGCTAGGCTCTCATCCAAGTCCTTCCCAACAAGAGTACAGAGCTCTGTAAGCTCTGATTGCAAGGCCTTGAGTACATAGCACGTCACAGCAGTGAAACAAACTCCGAAAAATATTAAAAGTCCAAAAATCACAGTTAATGTCTCTTGCCAGCCTTCCTTTACTCACTCTCTCCCATCAAAATGTATGCAGCTATACGGTATATATGGAATTCCCACATTAGATCAAACGAATGGTCTGTCCAGTGCAGGATGGATCGCAGGCAGCTTCAGAGGAAGATCTTAGAAAGTTGTTTCTAAAGTATTTGGAAAGCAGGAACTTTCTTCCATACCCTATTAATTAGATATGGCTAACAAAACATGAAGGTAAATTGCTTCCAAAAATTTCTTCTTCTTTTTTAGAATCTATGCTACTTAAATTCAGGCTATTCTTATGCTCCTGGTAAATGCCTTGGACTGTTGAATGCCCTTTTGCCTCATGTGGCTGTGAGTCCCAGAGATTAACCGTGTATTTGTGAAGGAAAAGCATACGAATTTTAAACTGCTTATTTTCCTGGAATGTCTCTTCCTAATGAGACGGCATGAATACAACTCATCAGCCCATCATTTTCCCGTAAGAATTTTTCATATCTAACACATCTAGCCTCTAAGCCAAACAGTTCCACCCTTTTTAGACCTGCTTCACGTGGAAGTTCACCCAGGTTCACCATTCTTCTTTCATATTAGTCCCACCTACGCTCAGCTGTACTCGCAAATAAAAACGGTTTGTTTTCAAAGAATGAAAGACACTGCTTGGTCTCTGCCCTTCATCCTGCCCTTCTCAGCTGGGAAAGCAGAAAAAAACGCAGGAACCTTGTTTTATCCTTACAAGATCTTAGATGATACTCCTGACTAACCTGTGCTTAAAACAAGCACGCACAAGAGCATTAGGAACCTCTTTATGAATCCCCTTCTACATCACCCCAAGGAAAAGGAGAAGAGGATGAGGGCTGGGTTTTCAAAAGCAGGTAGGTGTCCACCATCCACTGGGACGTGATGCCTCCGCAAACCAGTCTTTAGAGGCTCTCGTTTATAAGGTACAAAAATTCCATGACATGCCCTCAAAAGAGAATCACGTTACATAGCTCCTCTTATTGATGCTAATCTATCTTTATCTCCTGCAGCCTTTTTTGATGAACGTGACTCTCTGAATAGTCACAGACCGTGATAACAGTTTCGTGCCCATCTTCCCTGCTGTCACGGCATGTTTGCACATAAATCATCTGCGTGTTGCTACAAATACATAAGTCTGACAACCGCTGTGTAAAACATCCCATTGCTTTTTGGAAATGAACAGCAGATGTATTTCATGTATAAGCCTTCAGAACCACAGAGATGGGAATTTCGTAAGCAAAAATGCAAGCTTCTCCCCAACAGAGTCAGGCTGGCTTTGCAATCTGGTTACCAGAGGACCAGAGGGCAAAACATTTTGTATACAATTGGCATCTAAAGTCCTATTAATGTTGGCTTACAGAAGTCACTGTTCATAAACAAATACTTATTGCAGGAATATCTACCTATTATTTAAATAAGAGGTCAAGTAGTACTGTAAATACTGATGAGTGACTGAGACATGACTTTTATAACACATTTTATATGTTAATAATAATGTGCATGTTCATAATATGCTTTAATAACATCCACTGCCCTGAAGGGACGGAGGAAGCTAAGGGATTAGTCTTTGAAGACTGATCCTCAGGGCTTGAGTATCATATATCAAGGCCTTTTTGGTACTACTCTAGGAATATAAATACGTCTTTACATAAGCTACCTTTATGCCTAGTCAGAGCACATTGAAAGGGTCTTAACTAAACTGAAAAAACACGCCTTTCATTTTTTCTGTTGGTCTCGAGTGGGCATCCCAAATTGTGGCACTCTCCATACAAGTCTGCCTACATCCTCCACTGGGTATTTTTAATGCACATTTGAGATTATTTCAGCAAGTTGTCTTTGGGTTTTGTGGGCCAGTTCACATATGCTGGGCGTACGTTTCGCTGCTACGCATGTTAACAGGGAGTTGTTTAGTGATGCAATTTCCCTGGATGCAGTTTAATTTTCCCTTGCGTAAGCACCTTTAGTTTGTCTATTATGGCACCTCTCTCTTTTATGCCTTGTATTTTAACTGTATTGTGTTTATCTGCAGCTGATGAATTAGCAAAAAGAGATCATTGGCTTTTACGCCACAAACAAAAATAATCCAGAAGATACAAAGTATACTGGAGATTTACAATCTATTAAAAACCCAAACAAACAGTAAATCTTATAAAAATAAAACCACCTATCAACTAAAATAGTAAAATTAAGCACAGCCCAAAATTTTAACTTCTTATTCTTGACCTCAAAGTAAACTAGGCTACTGGCACAAATCCAGGCAGTTTAGTTGTGTTTGGAATGCATTACCATGTATTGGGTGGTTCAACAGGCTGTTGAGATGAACTGAATTGATGGCTTCAAATTGAAAGGTGCCTGGATAGTATTTGACATTGTAGTTGGCAACAAGAGCAGAAGAGACAATGCAACAAGTGAGTCTGGAGCCACTGTGCTCCTTTGGAAGCTGCTTCTGGACCTCTAAGGTCTCTTGGAGGAACATGCAGAGCTCTAACATCTGAACCTGGGGAGTATTGAGAGATTTTGTCTATTGGTGGTGTAGGTAACAGAAAACATTTGTCTGTAACACTTCAGTATCAGTGATTACTATGGGAGACCAACCTTGTGAACAGAGCTGTTGAGAATCAAGGCTTTCACCCTGCTACAAATGCTAAATATCTCTGTGGAGTTTTCCTCCAAACTGGAGCTGAGAGTCAGTATTTCAAAGATCTAGAAAATTCTGATTTAAAGACATTAAACCATTTCATTTTGATAACATTTGAGTCATCTCAGTTCTCTAACGTCAAAACATTATCATAGAACATATCAAATAGAGTATTAAGATATATTATATCATTTGAACAAAACGGGTACGGTAAATTGACATTCTTTACTTTGTTAAAGTGATGTTTCTATATTGTCAAAAAGAAGCTAGAAAAAGCAAATCCTTTTTTCTTTTAAGTAGACACTTTCCTGCAAACCCTTTCATTTTTGACAAAACTTCATTCTCAGAAAGGAAGATTCTTTTGTCAGAAATGTTCTCAACCATCACATGTTTTGAAGCGCACAAGAATTAAACAAGGAATGTGGCCTCCCCATATCTGAATGTTCAAGTGAATCTAAATTCCCACATTTCTTACTGGTTCCCTTAAGTTAATTTGCACAGCTGTGATTTACATTGACTGTAGCAGACCTGCTTCCCATTCTTGCAAAGAAAGAATGCAAATCCCTGCTCCAGAAATCCTGCTTGAATAGGGCTCGATAACATCTTTCCAGGAAGGAACTCCTCTTTAAGCAATGACTTTTTAAACTTATGACCTGTTCTATATATTTATTACCCTGGTTTAGTAACACGTATGCAAGCTGCTAATCAATGCCTCCGAATCCAAACCTGCAAATGCAACTCATCACCCACATACAGTTCATGTATTGCCCACTGGCCATATAGACTGCCCAGGAGCATGTGTAGTGCTCCTGGATTCAGTGGCGTTCCTCAGGCAACCCAAACGTTCTTGGGGCTGGCCTCTAAAGCCAAAATACGTTGAAGGGACTTGCGGGTCCTAGTTAGGCCCTGAGAGAAATGACTAGAAGTCTAAGAAGGCTCTGCCAATTTGCTGCTCCACATTGTGCAGTTCTGCTGTTTAATGACACAACGGCACAACGGGCAGCACGAGACAGGCAGAAGGAACAGACAAGGAAACCTGGCCCTGGTACAGGCAAATACATGCGGCTCGGCTCTTCTGAAAACTCTGGTGCCAGTTGTAGAGGAAGAACACGCAAAAACCCGGCCCTGATCAGGGAATGATGTGGGTTTGCTCTGTCCCTGTCGAAGAGCTGTGTGGGCTTTTTCTCCTGCAAATAGTTCTGCAGTCTCTAAAAAAAGAACTTAGCCTCTGTGTTCCTGACATTTGAGTTTTATAAGGAGTATTTCTGAACTGTGGGGAGGAGATCCAGCTGGATGGGAGGTGAGAATTCAAGTGTGTTCCTATCAGCAGCCTGTAGCCAAGCTCTGAGAATTATGTTCTTTTCTGGTTTTTTGCCCTCACCTAAATAAACTTACCAACAGGGCTAAAGAAAAGAATTTCAGTAAATGCCATGAAAAATTAATGATTTGAGACTGGCTGTTTTATTAGGCCTGACTGATTTATTAGTTCCACCTAATTGGTAGAATCGGTAAAGCTTTGAGATGCTCTGATAAGAATCCAGATGTGTTTTGCTTTCTGTACATAACTAACAGCACACTCTTTCTGTTTAGATGCTTTATGTCTGAGCCAGGAAAACAGCCACCAGAAAAGCAAGAAAGAAAGAGTGTAGAGTCTCCATGAGGGAGGCAGAAGAGCAAGTCCCTCAAGCATGTAGATAGTCCACCCGAGTGCTCAGTCCTGCTCTCCGGCAGGCAGACAGGCAGACCCCACACGTTTAGAGATGCAGCACACAGGTCTCGGCTATACAGAGCCCGATGCAAAGTGGCTCCGCAGCCCCTTTGTGCTGCCTGTGCATGCAAAGACTCTACCAAATGGCTGCGTTACCACGGTCTCTCTTCCCACGTTTAATCGCACCACAGATCCTGGCCCAGCAAAGGTGCTGATGTGGGTGCTTGAGCAGGAGGGCACTCAGGAACTGTTATCAGATGTCCAGTACGTTTTTATCTTGTGGTGTTTCTGTATTTTTGCAGTGATCTAGAGGACCATTACATCCGTCTCACGGTGGTGCAGGAAGATAGCTCAACAGCCATAAGAAGTTTCCTTCAATGATGCCTGACTGGATCCACCCTTTTCTCTCAACACTTTTCAGACAGTTGATGTAAACAAGCTAAAAATTGTGAAAATTAGGCTGGGAACCTCCTGAGAACAGGAGGCTATACCGCCAGAAATGTTTTAGAGGAGCATCTCTTCTGTGACATTCCAGCCCTTTTGCTGCCAGAGTCAGCCAGGAAGAAAAGCACAGCATCGTAAAGTGTCTTAGGTTGGGTCACTTTCTGTTTGAGACCAGATCAGCCACACCTTTCTTTAACACAAAAGCAGATAATGACCCTGTCTATCTTCCTGGCTCTCCTTGGTCGTATACCACGTCAGATTCTCACCTACAGATGTATGCATAAAGCATAAATTAATCCTAGTTATATGACAAGCCTTCACAAACTCCATAGAGGAAATGTGGAGAGGGGGATGAAACCACCCTGCAATGCCTGGTCACAGTTGCAGACTGGCTGGCAGAGGGGAAAAGGTGCTGGCACACACTTTGGCTTTGGAAGAAAAAAGTACTTAGATGGCAAGGCAAGGGTGGAAGAGGGTGCACAGGGCTGATGCGAAGGGAAATGGATGGCTTCGGTGGAGACCGAGGTTGCAGCATTGCAGGAGTTTGTGGTGTGACTGGTGCCAGGAGGATGGAAGGGTTAAGATCACAGGGGGAGGGAAACAGTGAGGGCAAAAAGGAGCAAAGAGGCTTGACTCTGCATTCCACCTAAATTCTCCCCCTTACTTAGCTACAAAGCCTGGCTTTGGCCCCATCATCTTGTCCAGCAACAACGTACCAACAGCTCCTTTCTGTGGATCTCACTGCCACACCCTGCTAAATCACCCCTGAAACCATAGAAAACGTTGTCCTCAAAAATCACTGACAGCCCAAGACATGATGGTAACACAATTGTATGCGTCAGCATTTAGGATCATTATTGTAAAAGGTTACAGAGGGATTCAGGTTAATGGAGGTAATCTGTGATTATCTGATGTAACAGATTGCTCTGCCAGTGACTCATTCCTTCTGCCACAATACATTGCGGGTTGCAGCTGCAAATAGCAAGCAGGATAGAGCTGGCTCCCAAGCTAAGACTGTGCCTGTTGTTCGGAGAAACCCCTATAAGAGAGGGTGCCAAGCCACTGCAGGCATGTGAAAGCCCGCCAGAGCTTTACCGAGGGGAGTGGGTCATAGGGGTGTACTACAGTCACTCGTTCACAGGTGTTACTATAGCTACCAGTTGAAGGACTCAACAAGAAAAGTAGAAAAAAAAAAGAAAATTAGGAGGTAGAAGACAAAAGAGAGGAAACTTGTCATAAAGCAAAGGCAGAGGGTTCCTCTGATTAGCTAATGAAGTGCTTCAAAAGCAGCAACTGAAAAATGAGGCTTGAAGGTTGCATGGCATAAGCATCAGATGATGCAAGCAGCTGTCTCGCTCTCGTCTCGCCTCTCCCACCACCCACCCGGAGAGCTGGCGGTGGTAAGCACCATCTTCATAAACACAAACCAGCAGCTTCGTGCCAAGGATGGATTAACTATTTCCTCATTGCTCACAAAGTAAGTCCTGCACTTCCACTTGCTCTCGCCGCAGCCCTGGGGCCAGAATTAAAACAAGGTATTGATTCGGGCCAACTGCCCCCGGGAGTAGTGTGGAAACAGGTGACGATGAACAATGATTCTACCACCAGAGACTCCAGGAGAGAGCAAAACTATGTACTGTCATAGCCTGGAAGATGAAGGAAGAAGAAGAAAACATCACGTGGTGATCCCACACCACCCAAACCTCCCGGCGTGAAGACCCCAACTCTGGTTCAGAGTGGTGCCGGATGTCCAAGCTAGCCCAACGCACCAAAAGCAGCTGCAGCCAGCGACAGACACTTCTCATACATACATAAATCTAAATAAATGTATAATTCCCGCTCACATGCTTTCCTGACAGCCAGCTGTTCCCTTTGCTTGCTGTTATCCTCGCTCAGAGATTAATATCACTGTCTGGAACAGCTTATTAGCAATTTTTATTATGAAGCATATACATTTGGCTGGTGGTGGGCAAAAGCTAAGCCTTTGAGTAAATAAAATACTAGAGCAGCTCGCGGGGAATGACAGAGAACAGATATCTGCAGGGTCTTTACCCTGGCTCTGAAAGCCAATAATGGCAGGAGGTCAGAGATCACCAGCTTAATTATCCGATGAATTAATGGTGACGAACGTCTGTTTCCCCTCTTGTTAAAACTGACACCAGATATTTCAGAGAAAGCAGAAGGGCACTTGGCCACAAAGGAATGTTTTGATGGCTGAAGCTGAGATTGTTGCCAGCCCCAGCCCGTCAGAGCAGCGCGGGTCAAACGAAGGCATTGTAGGAAACTGCTGCTGACTCCAGCACAAAACAGAACCTTCTGGGCCCAGTCGAGCAGCCACGGATTATCCTGCTCGCTTTGGAAAGAAAGAGTGTTTGCTTATATTTAAAAAAAATATCTTTGAATGATCTTTGAATGTAACAAGTGTAAAAAGAAAATTACATTGGAGGAGCGTGAGTTGCACCATAAAATTCAGTCTGAGCTTGTTTCTTCCTGTTTTGAAGAAAAATCAAGAGCAACAGAAAAAAAAAATACTAAAACATATTATAAAAAGCAAAATTTTTCTTTACATTTTCCCTCACCAGAAAAGGTTCCTCTTTCATTGTCCTGTATAACCCTGGTTCCACAATGCATCTTTGAGTGGAAAGTGTCACCATGGGAGGAGTAATGAAACTGGGAAATACTTGGTGACCATTTTTATCCAGTTAGTGACATTTTGTGAAGCTGGCTAACACTTTTCTATTGAAACAACTTCTTCCGCAGTTAAGAAAGAAGTCTACTTACTTATTTTCTTTTTGTTGCTCAATTTAATTTCAATTCATGTTTTCATGCGAAGTTGTAGGGACAAGGATGAAAGCTTCCCTTTGTTTTAAGATGGTTATGTTAGTTTCGAGCTGTTGTGAAACAGATTGAAGGGGACATCTTTCCGGTTCATCCGAATATATATGAACCCCTCTGGTGTTTAATTTAAGTGACATAAACAAGGAACAAGCACTTTCTGAATTTTAAAAAACACAGTATCGACCTACCAGTCAGTTTCTGAGATCTGTAAAGTGACTTTTTATGTCGTAAGTCATTCCCCTCGTTATGGTACATGCTGATACCTTTAATTAATAGCAGTAATATGTAACACTGTCAACAAGGATGTGTAACATTGAATCAGGTGACTAAGTCTAAATATTCTTTCATCAGTGTATTTCCACAGAGGTCATGTCGACCAAGGAACAGACACACTGGTTTTCAAGTAAATCTATGTGCTCAGTCTCTGACTGAGCTAATTATAATGGTGCCTTTAGTATTGCTGTCTTTAAGTGTCTGCCAGCATGTCCCTAACAAACCACCAGGTTCATGTTTTTCTAGCCCAGATGGAAAAGTCTGATTATCAGGTCAGAGTCAATTCTAGCTCCAAGGCCGGTGTACTTACGTCCCGCGTGAATCCGGCTTGCTGAGCTTCAATTAACACCAGAGAAGTCAGGGACAAGCCATCATCAAACTGCATATTTGCTTGTTTCTCGCTTCTGCTGCTCATCAATTCCCAGGGGAGGAAGGTTGCTGGGTCTATAGGGCTAAACAGTCTCCTTGAAGACTTAACATGGTCCAAAAGGGCTAAGGGAGGCATCTGGCTCAGCAGTTCCAGTTTGCCTGACACGCTGCAGAGCAAATCCTGGTGGGAGAGCAGTCTGACCTGCATGTAGGTCAGTGCCCACCGGGCCTCTGCCAGACAGACGGCCATCTCTGCAGGCCCCAGGGCCATGTCACAGAATCACAGAATGGTGGGGGTTGGAAGGCACCTCTGGAGACCACCCAGCCCAGCCCCTGCCACAGCAGGGTCACCCAGCGCAGGCTGCACAGGGCCGCGTCCAGGCGGGTTTGAATCTCTCCAGAGAAGGAGACTCCACACCCTCCCTGGGCAGCCTGTGCCAGGGCTCGGGCACCCTCACAGCGAAGAAGTTTTTCCTCATGTTCAGGCGGAACTTCCCGTATTCCAGTTTGTGCCCGTTGCCTCTTGTCCTGTGCTGGACATCACTGAAAAGAGTTTGGTCCCATCATCTTGACACCCACCCTTAAGATATCTATAAGCATTGATGAGGTACCCTCTCAGTCTTCTCTTCCTCAGGCTGAACAGCCCCAGCTTCCTCAGCCTTTCCCCACAGGAGAGATGCTCCAGTCCCTTAATCATCTTTGTACCCTTCGCTGGGCTCTCTCCAGGCATTCCTCGTCTTTCTTGAACTGGGGAGCTAAGAACTGGACTCAGGACTCCAGATGGGGCCTCACTTGGGCAGAGTAGAGAGGGAGGAGAACCTCCCTCGACCTGCTGGCCACACTCTTCTTAATGCACACAGGATACCATTGGCCTTCTTGGCAATAAGGGCACATGTGCTACCAGCCAAGCAAAATTAATAGAGGGGCTTTTGCAGCAAAAGCCTGTAAGTTGCTGCTTCGGAAAGGGCAGTGGTGAGGGTGCAGCCCACGCCACCTGTGACAGCGCTGGTAGTACAGGGCAGTGCAGCGCTGCCATGCTGCGGGCACGACCAGGTATAAAGTTGGTTGCACAGAGCGTGATTCTGATAAATGAGGTATATATATACTGCTTGTGTGGCACTGAGAGTCACTCTGGAGCTGAACAAACCTACAGGGAAGACAGAGTCTCTGCTGCAAGAAACATTTTCTGTTCAGGTGTTTTATAAAATCCATATTTTGGGTTGTTATTATCACCCCTTTCAGGGTGTCAGGGTAGAAAAAAAGAAATTCAGCTATTGCTTTAGATGGTATCCTGATTTTTAAACTGACGAGAACAAAACCCCAAGCAATTACACAGAAAATCCAAGCCTCCTTATCTCATTCAACTCCCCCAGTGACGCAGCATGCTCTGCGCTGTGCGAAGCAACACAGCAGCAAACACTGATCTTCGTGTCTAAGCATCTAAGCCCAAGTGGCACATGTGCTATTTTAGCACCTCTTGGGACCGCTCTGGGAGATAATGTAATTAATATTATCTTGGTGACGGCTATTTACCACATCCCACTGGGAAACTGCAATCTCTGCATATGGAACTTGAACCCAATTAATACTTGCTTCCTACCAGTTTCAGGTGTCTCCTAATTTAAAGCTACGTTTACAGACAAAACAGGTCAGTAACTCTTCCCAGTGAGCCAAACAGTATCTTAATCACTTGTGTTTAATAGGAAACAAATGACTGAGCACTGATAAAGTTCACCATTATGCTTTTGAGGAAAAGAAAAGTGACTACAGAACAATCTGATAACAAGAGAATTTGCTTCCTGTGTAACTTGATATTTATAAACCTTCTCAGTAAGGGGGCAAAAAGGAAATAATTTCAGCTGGCTGAAGTTAACATTCCAAATTACATTTTCAAATGACAACAAAAACAGGACCCCGGCTGAAAACAGTACTTATGGGAAAGAGAGGCAGGAACAACAGGAGGCAGGAAGCCTCAAGCCCAGGCTGCCCTTTGCTCCTCGGCTCGGGCTCTCCTGCGCCCGGCGGACATGCACTGCACCTTGCACGGCACAGATCCGCGCTCGGCCTCTCCCACAGCAGCGGGGGACACGGGGTGTCAGGGGTAGAAGGTGGAAGCAGGATTGCCCTGGTTGTGCTTTCCGCCTTCGATGGAATGACTGCATTTAATAGTCTCCCTCCGTCCCCAGTAAACGTACAAGTGGCTCATATGCAGGAAGACATGGGAATTTTTTCAAGCTGAGGGCTAGAATTTCAGCCTTACCTTGCTACGATTTTCAGTTATTTCCCATACTTTTGTATGTTTAATCCTCTTGAAATGCAGGCAATGATTGCCCTACAGCCTGACTAGTATCTCAAGAGCAGAACTCGTTCTCAACCGTAACAGCCTCAAGTCCAGCTACGTCAAGCACCTACAACTCCAGCTGATTTCTTCGGGAGCCATGCACGCCAGCAAGCCCTTAAACAAGCCCCTTGAGAGAGGGAGAGATAAGGATCCAAACTGAGGAGTCCCCTCGGCACAAAATTATAAGTGCAGATTGTTTCCGGAGTAAGTGCAGGTTTCTAAGCCTTCCTGGTATGGAAGTTTTTCATGGGAGAATAACGTGGGAGATGTGGAAGAGTGCTTACAGTGATAGCAAAAATAAACATAAATTATTTGTATTTTATGCCTAAAAAGGCAGTGTTCTCAATTATTAAAAAAAGAAATGTTTATCTCCCAGAAGCAGAGAAGCAAGGACAGGGGGAAAAAAAAAGTAGAAGGTGCATCTACTCTGTTTCACATTTTCCATGTCAGTAAATGACAAAGTGGTTTGCACTTTGCTGCCTTGGCTTCAGGTATCAAGTAAAATATTTCTGAGTTGCTTTTAAAGTATATTAATAAAAATAATAAAACCAACATATCCCTTGGCTTTTCAGCAGTGCCCTCTACTTAAGGACCCAAAAGCATTTTGCAAACAAAAATAGCACAAGCTTTTCCAGCTTAAAGATGAATTTTGCCCTCACATAAATTAGCATGACTTTTACAGTCCTGTTGAGACACTCCACATGTACAACTGGGAAAAGAAATTATCACAGACAGTTTAAATGCACAGCTTTAATTAGAAAAAACAAAATAAAACCAGACTCATTCTTCTTGAAAAGTTTTCCAGTTGATATTGTCAGAGGACCTAAGATAAGTAGGACTGATGGACGCTAGAGGGAAAAGCATTCTTTATTTTCTATTTGCTCCGCTTGTTTTAAGCAGCCCAGCTTTGTAGAGAAAAAGCACAGGGTGCTGCTGCGTGTGCCGTGCACGTGCAGGTGTGGTGTGGATCCCCCCCACCAACTCCAAACTGTTGGTTACTTGTCAAGGGGGTTGCACATCACCCTCCTACTGCCAGGGGGAGAACAAGCAGCTGGAGAGAGCGAAATGACCTGCCGAGAAAAAGGCTGACACTCACCCTTTCCCAGACACCAGAGAATCCAATGGTGCTGATGTTTCATTACTTCCACTGCTCACAGGACAACTTGTTTAACATTTGCTTTTTTGCAATGCCTGGAGGCGAACAAATTCAGGACTTCTTTGTACAAAGCAACGCATGAACACAGATCCCATCCCCAAAGAGTTTCCAGCTCACAGTACAGCAGCCAAAAGCACTCCCCGTGACATCCTGAGCCCGTTGCTGTCGCTGGGGATGCTGCCTTTGCTTTTGGCAACGGCTAGGATTTCGTCCCCCGTGGCTCCAGAGGGTCACAATTTTCCCACTTATCAACACAACTGCTTTCTGAAAAAGACCCATTTTTCAAAATGGGGTGGTATTACTGATTACCATAAAAAGTTGCCAGGAAAAATCAAGGACTGTAAATGCACTGTTGTCCAGAGCTGACTACATTTCAAATAGATTTAATAAAAACATGAAGATGGAAAGAACATTGAAGAGTAACGGCGAGTCGGACAAGTTGTTTTCCTTCACTTTCACCCTGCCATCTCTTGTCTTTTTGTCTTCCCCAGTTCTGTTCATCTATATCATATCAAGCATTAACTACTTATTTCTATTTTCCAGGTTTGTCCTCTTTTCACCTCAAAACTCTTGTTGACTATGAACATCCACCAGCCTTTGATGCCACCTGCTGTCTCTGACCTGTTGCAAGCTCAACTGCTACCTGTCCACATCCTTCCGACCCTTGAAAGCAACCCTAGGAATAAGGGCCTGGAGCCTGTTGCTCTTCTCTTCCCACATTTCGGGGAAATGCCTCTAGGAGTGGACTGCAAAGTCCTATTCCCTCTCACTTGTTCTCTCTTGCTTTGGTCCATGAACCCTAAATTCTCTTCAGCATACTTGCACACCTTCAGCAAGCAGGAAACCTTCACCACCCGCACCACCAGCCTAACCAGCCGTCTGGTGTCTAGGACACGTTAGGCCTCCCATCAGGATGAGGCGATGTCTCATATTTCCTGCACGCAGGGTTCAACAACTAGGATACATAAGTATGGGGATTTTGGAAACAGTTCCTGGCCTGTATCGAACAGTCCCTGCACTGAGTTGTGCCTAAGCCCTACATGGACCTGGTGTAGGCCAAAACTGTGCCAAAAAATGTCCTAACAATAAACAGTGTGGACAACTGTGTGCCAGCCCTCAACCCTCCTGCCACAGCTATACTTAGTTCACTAGGATGATGTCCTCTGTGATATACGGAAGAAATCTTTTGTTGGTTGACTTGATCATGGCCAAAATTTCACCATAAGCTGCCACCAGGACTTGGGTTTGGCCAGAACCTCCAGCTCACTCCAATGACCCCAGTCATATTTGGAAGTCTTTCACCCAGTGCTGACACAGGCATGCATCTGTCTCTGAAGAATAAAATATAAGGGATGCAGCCTGGCATTTGAAATCACTGGCCACAGGCCTGTTCATCCTCTTCAAGAGCTGACACATTAAGACAACTGAATAGAAGGAATTCAGGGCAATTTGCTCACACAAAAAAATCCAAGAATAGGACTTTAGGCTTGTCCTGAAATCCAAGAGAGATACAACAGCAGATGTCTTTCATCTATATGACCTTTTCCACCAAGACAAAAGGGAAACAGGATATTAAATCACAGTTTAAGATTTTTTATGACTCTTGGCAAGCATTTATTTATTATGAATTTGTTTGGTTTGGGACTTTGTTTTTAGGCAAAAGAGTGTTATTTTTTGCACTTGTCATGGAACTTCAGCTGAAATACCATAAAAATGTCTGAGACAAATTTCTTTTGGGTGATTTGCACATTTTCAAAGTCACAAGCTGACTCCCCTTCCAACTCACATTGCTCAAACCAGTGTGTTTAAACCAGGACAACCACGTGACATAAAGACAGTAATTCATTTTTCACAAAGTCATGGAAAACCTTGACGGCACGTGCAGTTACGTTAGGGGGACAGCAAATCCTTTAACCAGCAGATCTAGGTCAGGAAACATGCTTAAAGGCTGTAGCATGTCCGATGCACATCCCTCATCGACTACAGTGGAGAACACACAGTGAGAGCAGGACACAGCACAAGGAATGTGGGAGAAAGCGCAGATTAATTGCATTTGTCTCCTTAATTTGCTTATACCCTTCACTAGAGGAGAGCTCTCCCTAGCATGCTCATCTTACCTTACAGATGACTAAGCAGATGGGAGGATAGGGATGCTACTAGGAAAGATAATCCAGAGGAAAGGACATTAACCTCGGACGCAGGGAGGATTAGTTTTAAGTCCTTCTTCTAAGCAGAGATTTCTCATGTGATTTTAGGCAAAGAGTTAGGCGATGTAGATACCTTGTGAAACGAAGGGCTCTGGCTCATGATCACAGATGGACTCAGGTGAGATGGCTGAAGCAGATACGGGTGTGTTCACCCAGCCCCTCTGCCAGGGGCTATTACCCTTGGCGAGCATAAGATTTAAGGGGCTGTGCTCCTAATTCACAGCTGCTGAAACTCACATTATCACACCAGGCTATAAGCCGTGACTGCAGGTACACATCCTAGCTAAAGCTACCCACCATCTCAAGTCAGAGCCCTTCATCTTGCCCTCAATCAGTTCCTAGCATGTAACATGAACCGAGAGTATTTCCTAAGCCTCCCTTTGATATTGATGGGTGTAAATACATTAAAGACCAGGAAGCCCAGGAAATTTGCAGTGGAACATTCTTCCCTCAGAAAATACCAATCAGCCATAAGTAAATGTTTCACAGATGTGTCAATTCTGATAACATTTCTTTTTAAAAGAAGAAAATTAAAAAGGTTTTCAATGAGGTTAAAGTAGACTGGTTTAACTTTTGATTCCAAACTATTTTTCACCCCTTTTAAAATACTGCATTATATCATACTGAATGCAACATATAGGCTGAGTTCAAACATTTTTTCTCAGATTTATTTTTCACAGCAAATTAGAAATGTTTGCATTCCCTTTGTCTTAGAATAGAAATATGTTTTCTTGAAATTTGGGAAGAAAAACAAACAAACAAGCAAAACCCCAAACCAGGACAACAGCAAAACTTTTGGCCCTCAAAACCTCCCTAAGGCCTTCAGCTCTCGCAACCGCGAGGGCAGGTGAGGACAGGCTGGAACTCCGCGTGTTCTTTCTGAGTGACTAAAACATGACATGGGCCAAATGCAACCACATGATACTTCCAAAACGAGAACACATATGGCTGAGCATTTCTGAAAAGTCAAAATCTGCTTGCGCTGAAATCAATGGGCATTTTGCTCTTGACTTTTGTGGAAGCAGGGCTAAGTCAACACTGGGTAAGATGGGAAAATCCCAATCAGAGAGAGATCAAGCACAGCGTTCCCCCTACAGATTATTCATAAAGTGTGTGTAGACGTCACGAGAAAACAGAAGGTGCTACAGAGCTGTTATTTTTAAGCTGAGGGTGAGAAAATAGGCAGTGAAGTGTAGAGCGTAACTTCTTAACGTTGCTTTGTCACCATTCTTGTTAAGGAGCACAGGCAAATTATTTTAAAGAGGAAAAAAATCGTAGTTATCTCTGTTTCTTCTGTTCAGAATAGACTGATTTTTTAATTTTATGAGAATTTTTACAGGGTTTTTTTAATACTTCTGAATTTTCTTAAACTATTTCTTTCTGACTACTGCTTTTCTAAGACCCACCCAATTTTCAGAACCACCAAAAATACACAAGAATACTTCTTTAAACTACCTAGAAGACATCAGAAGATATGTTCTCCCGTCCCCCATCTTGTACAGAATTTAAATCAGGTCCTAGCTGCCCGCAATGCTTTTGCAGAATTGGATACTGTGTCTACCTTCTTTGGCAAAGAGCAATCAATTTGGAAAAGCCGAGGCAGACACTGAAGTGGATCACAGGGAGCATCTGTGCACAAAGACGGAGACCAGTTCTAATCATCAGCATCGCAGGACCTGTAATCCTCAAATCCAGGCATGAGCAATTATCAGTATAAGAGCATAATTTATTCCTTGTACTCAGACACAAGATGGATATCCCATTGGGCACCAGTTAGATTGTTATACTCATTTTAGAAGGCTTAGCAAGACCACTTATCATGTATGAAACAGTACTAATAGCAGGCAGTCGGAGCCATCAGATGAGTTTAATAAAGGGCTTCACTAAAGTTAGCAATGTGCTCTCATTACGCACGGGGTCGAAAATGCTAGCATGTAAATGAAAGTATAGCAGCTTCTTGGACTTTTGATACTTTAACCTTCATATGCTTCAAATCTCTCACCCAACATATAAAATCTCATGTCTGCAAACTTTTGGAGTATGTCACTTATTTCACCAATAAAAAGAAAACACAAACAACAAAAATGTAGGATTTCAAGACAAGGACCTTAGATTAATATTTAATTTAACTGACGGCACTCAGGATTAGTCCTGTCTCAATTATTCTTAATAATTCCCACGACTCACCTGTCTGACAAATAACAAGGAAAAACTCCAGAAGCATCTGCCTGTGTCTCAGACTTGGAATTAGAGCCACCATTTCAATGAACGCACTAGCAGTTTACAGTTTGTAAGCCACAAAGCCTGGTCGAATAGCCGGGCCCGTCATTCGCTATCTACTCGGGGTGATGTTCTCCAAGCACCATGCCTTCCTTCCCCTTTGCTGCTCTTCCCATCCCCGTACTGACCCGCCTCAGCTGCCCGGTTTGTGAAGCTGGACAAAAGCGGCCACTCAGTGTGGCTCGGCCGAGGTGTAAAATATATCAGAAAGGAATTTGGGTTTCCTGAGCCCTGCAGTCCCAAGCGCAACTGTGACACCCACGATTAGGGCTTGTGGAGAACACACGTCATTACAGCTTCAGCCTTGGGCACTCACCAAAAGAGAGATTTGTTTTTCTAATTGGCTCAATATTTTGAGAAGGTAAATGGTGAATAATAACAGCCTCGGCAGCAACATGAGACAGAATGAAAGCAATACAAACTACCCATTTACGCTCTAGGCTTCACAGTGTGAGCCACATGCTGATCGACTTCCAGCCCCGGGAGGAAACTGTCCTGCAGAAGACATCCTCCCTCGCAGCGCCACAGGGAGCGCCCAGGGACACCTCTTTTGGCTTTGGTCACCTCATTTGGCTTTTGGCCTCAGCGAACTATGGTATATTTCTGTACAACTACGAACCTCATTCGCAGAGCGATCAGTTTCCCGCAGAGTTAGGAACTCACTTCCTTTATTGCGAAGAAGAAATAAACAGTTCTTTGAGGGAAATGGCAGTATTTCATTTGCATGAGCTGGATGCTGTTCCAACGTTTATGCTAGGTGAAACGTTAATTTCTGCAAAGCACTTCCTCAAAAAAGCAGCTTTATAAATGGAATTTGATAATAACAACAAATCTAATATTTTCTTCAGAGATTCTTAAACCTATATACTTGGTCCTCTCAAATACAAGGAAAAAGAAATCAAAACAGCAACATCCGTCATTAGGTTAAATACAACTGGTCACACTTAACCCCTGATAATTTAACCATGCAGAGCACCTTTTACTCATAATAGCTGCAGTAAATGTAATGCAATCTATAAATATCACTGAGGCCACTGATGGCCGAGCTGCGGAGTTTGACCTCTAGGTTTCTGATTTAAACGCCCTGGGTTATGAGCACAGCGTGCTGCAGCCATTGACTGCTGTTCGGGCTCCGCGCTGACAGATGTCCCCTTCCAGATCTGTAAGGGGGAGTGAATGAAAAGCCTCCACACCGTTCACGGCTGCCAAACAGCACATTTTAAAATGCAACTGAGAGTTGCATCCTTCTACAGCCTGCTGATACAGCTCCAAGTATCTCTTCTGCAAGCAGTCTACCTTTTTATTTTTCTATGCATGCCATTGTTTCAAGTCTTTTTGCTTTTATACAAAAGCGTAGAGCCTTCTCGCCTCAATGCCAGGGACATAATTCTCCTGTTTGCAGGGAGGAGTGTGACCTCAGTCTTCTGCTCTCCCCAAAAGAGCGTATCTTCCATTGACGTCAAGGGCTCTGCACACGGAGGGAGGGAGATAAGCATATTGGAGGCAAGATCTGCTCCGTGAATGAGAATGGAGAATTTTTGCTGTAGGAATTTACAAGCCTCTCACAGTCTCCTCTCTTGATTAAAGCCAGTGGGATTATTACACAAATTCAGCTGCTGAGTCCTGGCTATCGGAAAGCTGCCTCATGCAGGGCTCTCTGCTGTTAACCCATCCCGATTGTTTGGGCGAGACAAAACCCACCATTATCTGAAAAAAGCAGGTCAGATGTAAAAAGGGTTGTGTCGGAGGGGAGTCGCTGACAGCTCTCTGTATGGCATGTCACACCTGTGAGCTCTGAGGAGCTCTTAGAAAACCTACATCCTGCTTGTGGTGCAGATTTTAAGCAATATGAACCTGTGGGCTAAATGAGGGGGGGGTTATACCCAGTCTTATCCATTGCTTTCCCGAGAGAAAAAATGGGGATGTCTATGGGGCTCAGCGCAGTGCCGCAGATGAGCTCTTCGCGAGCCAGTAACCTAAGCACGCAGCGCAGCACAGGGCAGAGTAGGAACGCTGCGAGGGCTCCCCAGGAGCGGAGCTGCACTAGCTATGAGCCCCTGCTCACTAGCCTGGGCACACCACCACCCTGATGTGGCACTGCTGGTTATATGTCTGCAGCAAACCTGGTCTGTGCGGGGTCAGGGATCTTTGCATCATGCTCTGCTCCATGTGCAGACGTGCCCAGAGTCAGCAAAGGGTTAAGAACCTTGCCTGCCAGCGTGTCTCCCTCTGCAGAGGAGTTTCTCAGCCTCACCTTGTCTGCTCCTGGTTCCTCTGGGACCCAAGAACTGGGAGGCAACCTTGAGTTGCCCAGTTTAGACATAGCCCAGCACCCTCAGAAATGCACCCAGAGAATACAGTACTCTGCACGAACACTGGTCTTTTGAGAAAAGCTGCTTATTACAAATATCATTACAGCAACAAGAGACTGATGGCACGATCTGATTACGCTGTGGTGTACATTTAACCAGGATTATCTAAAGTTAAGTTTGTGTGTGAGCTTTCCCATACTCTCATGCACAACGCTGTTTCACACTTAGTTTTGTGCTGCTTTGCAGCGTATTGGTCGGTTATGTTTTATCTTCACTTTATCACCTGCCACCTTTACAGGCGTTGTAGCTGTAAAGTAGTAACTGCTGCACATCACTAGCGAGTTTTGGTCTCAAGCAGGAGACAACATAGGTTTGAAAAGAGGCATGTATAATAGCCAAATGCCAGATTTCTATAGCAAAATCTGGAGGGAAGGGAATGTTGTCGGTATGCCAGCAAGTACAGCCAGTGATTTTCATGGCTGGACTGCTATACCTGGTGGAACATTGTACTAGAAACTTCTGTACACGAGGCCTAGGTAGGACCCCTGAAGAAAGCAATGCCCGTCTGCGTAGATGGTGCATCACGTTACAGAGTTTAAGAAATATTAGTGACTATGCACTTCAAGCCCAAGCGAGGAGGCATGGACAAAAGGTGAACCTTCAGTCTGACCTCACGGACTGTCTGATGCTACATACCAGCACAGCTGAGCTCACGTGTGCTGTCAAAGGCGGTAAGGACTGAGGAGGAGGGCTGGTTTATGGGCCCGTGGATTAATTATATTCCACAAAGCAAAAAAAAACCCCTTGCTTAGACAAAAGGTAAACATGTTGAATGAAATATGAATGGACAGAAACTTATAAAGGCCCTTACTAGCTCGGCCTACTTCAGGGTCAAAGCTCATTCATAAATGTTTTGGCATTGCAGAGGAAGGAACAAGATACTCATTTACAGCCGAGAGCCTCCTCCTTTCCTGTTTTCCTCCAGCCTAGACAGACTGGGGCAGGCATGTTAGCACAATAGAGTAAATGATCAGCTTTGATATGCATAAGACAATGCTGATGTGGTTTTCAGATAATTCATATACACAGCTGTACGTTACCCGTTAAGGTTTCTCAGCTTCGATCACAACATTTGTTCATCGTTTCTGCTTGACACTTCAGAACACAGCATTTGAAAATGCCTACTGAAGTGTTTAATATGAAGCTGGGGAAGAGACAAATGACAGATCATCTCCTGAAGTACAAGATCTCATTTTCATTTCCTTACTTTTCCTATGCAAAACCACAAACTTTATAGATCGTGATAGTACCAAGGTTTTTCAAAATCTTCCTACAAAAATATGACTCCCTGCCAAAAAGCTGCAGCAGTGAGTTCCCCGGGTTGACTGCTCTTATATATTAATTTTTTTCAACCATTAAGTATCGCTTTGTTCTTTTCAGCATATTGGAATATGTTTAGAAGGCCGAAACAACAACGAAAACTGTGATGCTAAAGCTTCAGTATGATTTTATGCAGTACTTTTTCTATTCTCTAGTTACCTCTTTTTTTTAAAAAAGGGCATATACTAATTTCCAAAATATTCCAATCAGTTAAATTAAGGCATTTCCTCCAGTTCTCCTTTTTTTTCCCTCCCCTTAGGATTTCACATAAATTGCTGTTTGTCTAGATGCCAGGGGAAATCAAGAATTAAAATACAGAGCCATCCAAAACATCCTCAAGACCGTAGTCTGACACTGTGGTTTCTGTCAGCGACCACACTTTCATCTCATTGGGATGCCCTTGAAAAAAACTGCTGCTGTCGGAAGCAAAACCTGTGCCCAATTCATGGAATACATGAATGCAATATAAACCCTCACAGGCCAAGAAATTCCACAGACACCGCACGGATTAGCTGTGATAACATCTTTTCCCATAATATTGAACGGTGACAGAAATAAAAGACAAATGTTTTTAACATTTAAAAATCCAGGGCCAGCCCAGCCCCTGAAGTAGGGCAGTGTGTGTACGGCTGCATGGGAAGAAGCTGCCCAAAAGCTGGCTTGCCTCATAGTGGAAAAATCTACCTCACATACAGAGATCTTAGGCAGGCACAGAGCCTTCACAGCAGCACAGCATCATCTCTTTGACACTCGCTCTTCTTGCACCTCAGCCGTTAGCGACCTATGCTTCAGGCATACTTCAGCAGAGCAGCCCTCGGGCTTCTCTAATTTGTTCCTTAGGACTGGCCCAACACAGTGCAGATCCAGGGAGGGGAAGCTTTGAATCCATGTTGTATCTATCATCTCCACATTTTTCTTCTGCTTTAAAAACCCCTCAGCCATAGGTGAGATCCTGTTTCCCAAGAACATGACAGATGCAGACAGTGGTAGCTGGAGGGACAGGGGGTCAAATGGGTTCCTCACTGATTTAAAGGAATCCCATAAGTAACTTGACTCACCAGGTTACACTTCTTGTATTCCAGTTCTCTTGTCTGTGCATTGCAAGCACTGCAACTCTTGGCAGCATCGGACTTTCCCCATAGGGCTTCCCCAGCTTCTCTCCTGACACACTGGTCAGTGCCATGAGATGTGCCCGCTGCAGAGCGAAGGCCACGTTTGAACAACTGCTACGCAGAAGATGATAAAGTTTCAAAGGGCAGAGCTGGCCACCCCATCCTGGTCAGGGGCTAGCAGGCACCGATCATGGAAATCCTTTCTGTGAATCACATTAATTTCTCAGGCCTTCAAAAGCCAGATGTTTAAATTAAGACTCATTCTCTACTGTTGCCATAAATCAAAGAGTGAAGTGTAGCACTGTGCAGCCAAGAAATAACTCTCAGAAACTGGGAGTTACAGCACTTCAAGATATACCTGTCTACAGAATCATGTATTGGGTATTTCCAAGTATTCTCTTAACCTACCTTGTCCAAGACATTCTGAGAAGGACGACCCTTCAAATACCACCAAGAAGGTGGGACATAGCCATTGGGATGGCCTCCAGAGCACCCTGCGGCAGCATGTCTGTCGGTGTGATGGTCAAAAAGGCAAAGGGAGATAATACATTTGAGGTGGTGACTTTGCTGGAAAGCACAGCTCAAAGCAAAAGATGGTCTATCAGTTGCTCCCTGTCCAAGGCCTTGCTTTCCAGATGGCAGTGCCCCTTCCACATTCTTCAGGCTTGCTTCAGGGGGCAATGCCTGAAGGGCCAGCGCAGAGGTGTACATCTAAAACCCCTCAGCTGCGACACCGTTGCCTAGTCACACAAGGACGCTTCTCATAGCACATTTAAGTGAAACCCTGCAGGGCAACATAATTGCACTCCTGTTAATTTCCTGTTCATCATTTATTAGCATCTTGTGTCCCGTAGAGAGCTCTTCGTATCCCGTAGGCAGGATGTTGGTCAGTGAAGTGAGGAAGCTTCCAGGCTGCCATAATCCATCCCTGGCTGAGACTCTCCTGGATGCCCTGACGCAAACCCAAGGAGGGCTATTTCAAGAACATGTGTGGTCTTATTTGTTATTGAATGTGGAGATGACACTATGCATCATATTCATCTCTGGTGCCACTATCACCTTGGCCGAGTGACGGTCAGGGTGGATTCATCCCCAGCCTGTCCTCCTCTGAGACATGGGTACCACACACAGACAACAGAGAAGCTGAAAGCTCTTTGGGGCTCTGTTCACACTTTATGTTGACCAGCGGTGTCCCATCCCCTCCCAGAAGCTCTCAGGAGTTTTCCACACTCCATTGATCTCTTCACACCATGCTCAGCCAGGCCACAGCAGCTCACTGCAGCCAGATGCAAGGGAGACTTCCCGCAGCAAGCTCAAAGAGCCCGGTGAAGAATTTATGACAGCTCCCCCCTGCAGCCCAGATAAACCAGGAGGGAGAAGAGCGACTCGCACAGCCACTGCTGGACGGCAGCAAGTTTAAACAGACATGTCATGGGCCACAGCCACAAAAGACTGGGAAGGAGAGCCATGTTTCTAGCCCCAGGTGTGAGCTCTTTCCCCAGAAAACAGATTTCACGCTCCTCAGGGGTTTTTTGGCAGCCTGTGCTGAGGCCTGTCGGCAAGAACGGCAAGGTGCCTGGTCAGGAGCTGGCTCCAGGCCTGTCCCCGGCCAGGCGTGCCAAGTCGGATGTGCCTGCTCATCTCAGACAGCTCCTTGTCCACGGTACGGCACAGCAATGGCCCTTCCTCCCACCACATGTATGCAGTAAACATACATCTTCCCATGGAAAGACGTGTCTTCAGACCTCCCAGGTCAGGACAGATTTGGCAATAGTGGTTTTCAAATACGGGACTCAAAAAACTAATAAAGTCTCAGGTCTGAAATGGCAGGCAGCATGAATGCAAGTGGACCTTACTCCTCTGGGGAGGTTTCAGGCTGATTATGGAGAAGTGGAGCTCATGGAGCAAAGAAGAACCAGCTCAACCTGCTAGAACTGCCCAGGGCTTTGTCTCTTTAGGCAGGACAATGAGGTTACCCCACAGAGGGGTTATTTTGAAGGGAAATGATGTTGGTATACAAAGGATACCAGACATGAGACTGAAGAAGACAGGCCGTTAGGCTGTTCCTCAACAGTTGTCGCGGGGAAGGAACACCACTTCTGCTGATTTGGTAAGCCTAAGGAACAAAGCGGTGCTCCCACGTGAAAAGTTCAAGTGTGACAAGCTGCACTGAGCGCACCAGAAGCCTCCAGGTCTGTTTTCATCCCTGGGCCAGAGAGGAAAATGGGCGCTTTGAGCTGTGTTGAACCAGCTCAACCTCTGCTGACAGATTCAGCACTTCAAGGAGAGCATTTGGCTGCTGGTCCCCCGTTCAGCTGTACGGCAGCGGGAATAGGTCCCAGACAAAGGAAACGTTGTTCCTATCGTGCTGCCTTCAACACCTGCTGAGATTTCAGCATCGCATTCCTGAACCAAAGGCACACACTTTAGGAGAGCCCACGCACCACAACGAATACGCAGTCCCAGGGAAAGGGCAACAAGCACTTCATACGGCGTGACTTGCGTAGTACAGTCATTGTGTGTGGTGACTTCAGCACTTTGAAGTTTAAATCTCGGTGACAAGGAGGGGATGTGGGCTCTCTGCCTACGGAGGCACTTTGAAAATGTTGCCCAAAGCCTCAAAGATTATTCTTAAGAGGACTGGATGAGTCAGGGCCACCAGTGCTGACACACAACATCTTCACCAGTATAAAGCCAGTTCAGACTGGCAGACCGTCGTTTTAACACAGAGCGCCTCCTGCTATTGTCTCAGTGTAATTCAGAAAACCCAGATGCTAACTTCAGCACTCATAAAAGTCTTATTCAGTGACCAAAGGTGTTACTTTGAAATACATAGGAGACATCCTGAAGATGCTACATAGGAAATACCCTAAACAGGCTTTAAGAATAGGATTACCTATTGAAATGGGCTAGATGGTACTTGTGGTGCTCCTAGTGTGTCACTCTTGGCCCTGCTCTGGTCTCACCAGGACCACCACTACCCTTCACGAGCCCACTCATGCAGCAGAAAGAGGAGGGAGGTTTTACAGTTAAACCTCCAGTGAAGATTTACACAGAATAACTGAAATAAAGAGAAAATTCACACTCACTGAGTGATAAAGCACTAAAAAGCAATAAACTGTGATGTGCCAGTGGTAGGAATTCAGGGTGGCTGAAGAGAAAGAAAACATCTAAAAGGCAGGGAACAGAGCTAGGGGAAGGAGACAGATCCTCTACAAAGACAGCGGCAGGCAAATTAGAGAAAGAACACAGAGGCGGATGTTAGAAAAATATAATGTTCCTGTGGGTGTATCACTTATCAGCCATTCTTGCACATAAAACACATTTTTTCAACATTTAGAAAAGAAAAAGAATGACTGATCTGTAATTAACAGAAATAAAGGCCTGGCCCAGATCCTAGGCTAGAATAACATTCTTGTAAAAGTGAATTTTGCTGAAATATCGGCATTAGACAGGGCAGGGTTGCTGCAGGAAGAGGGCAAATCCGGAATAATTGGACCAGTCTGCCCACTAAGAGCCACCCAGCTGGGGACCCCATTTAATAAGCCATTTAAATCCTATTTAACAAGCCATTTAACAACAATATGACCCCACTGAAGGGAAATCCTGGGGGAACAATTTTGCATATTTGATACGGGCACCTTTTGCATATCCTGCTGCCAGTGTTTCTCTCTATATCCTCCTTCCTGGGGCTCACTAAGGAAAGAAATCCCACGGCATAGCCACAGACAGAGTTTAGAGTTTTAAATAGGAATTGCCTTGACAGTCTCTCGTCCTCTTCTCTCACTGGCACAAGCCCACACTCCATAGGAAGAAGATGTCTAACTTTACAGTTCCTGTGTCTCTCAGCAGCTTGCAGCCTCACAGGCCTATTTGTTTTGATAGTCATCAGTTTATGTCAAGCCATGAAAGTCTCCTTCCTACCATCAACCTGCCTCCGAATCCACTTATTGCGAATGACAAACTGCGACCCTAAGCACTCACGGCTCTAGACGACACCGTCGTCGGAGCAGCACCCTTTCTACAGCACAACTTTAATTACTGTGCCAACTTTACCTCTTCTACCTCCTCCTCCTGTCTCAGCCTCCTGTTTTCATCCCCAACCTGTACCAGCCGATGAAAAGCCAGGAATGCGGGCAAAGCTACCACCCCCTTAAGCGGGTTGATTCTTCAAAGCAACTAGAACAACAAAGGGCAGCAATTTATCAGGAAAATATCAGCTGTCAAGAAAAGCAAATGCAAATCATTTCTCTGCTGACTGTTTTCACGACTGCTGCGCAATTGTCTTGTTGATTCCCACAGCTGGATGCTGTAGCTTTCTACTTGGCATACGTAATTGAAAATGACGCTAGAACAACTTGAGCAAATTGAAATTGATTTCATCAGCAGTGTAGGTGTGTGTCAATGACACGTGTCTTTTCTTCCTCCCGTCCCATTGTCCACTAGCATGTTCTCCAGCCCAGCAGCTGTTGACATTTTGTTTGATGGCACGTTTTCCCACTGGGTAGTGATGCTTCCATTAAACCCAAGTGTTCCCCGAGAAGGTACACATTTTGTCAACATCTTCACTAAAAATCATCAAAACAATTCGGACTTGACTGGTCTGGAATACTGCAATCTGATAAGGTCAAAATGCATCATCTTAGCTTCATCATTTAGAGTTCTACGTTATTGTAAAGTCATATAACTGAACACCAGCTGATACAGGTGGAAAGCTAAATATCTGTCCATCAAAATATTTCCCTGAAATACTAACCAATGACAAAATGTGAGCGAGGAGAAATCTTTTCTAAAAAGAACACAATTTGTGTCCATGGGAAATTTCACAGCTTTCAGTATTTGTCCTAACTGGAATCTCATTTGCTTCAATATTGCCCATGGAATAGGATTTCCATAGCCCAGCCAGATCACAGCAGCCTGCAGTCCTCAGCATGGGATTACTAGACAGGGACATTTGCAGAATGGATTGCTGAAGAAACTCCTCTCTTGTTGCCTTCACACATAGACACAAATCTTCATTGCTTCAAGGCAAAAGAAGAATGCATGAACTCTATCGGTGGTTCTGGGCTTTGCTGCAACCAACTTGCCTAGTGCCTCGCTGCTCTCATCCCTCTTTTGCCTCCCCATCCATCTCCTTCTCCATCCTTCCCTTTCACGTCCTAGGAGCCACAATCTGTACTTGATTGTTCTGTACTTGACTGTTCTCTTCTTTTCCAGTTCAGAATTGTGCTGGGGGTCTTGCAACAGGGTTTGTGGTTGTGCTGCCTTCATCTTAACCCACTCAAGGCGAAGAGTGGGCATTGTTGCACGGCCACGTGCTTGGCTAGCCAGGCCTCAGGCTCAGTGAGTGCCATGTATTTAACTGCACTCTTCTTGCGTCAGCTTTCACTTCTAATTTCACCTTTCTACATCCATTTTGCAAATTCTCTGCATCTTCAGAGAATGCTCTCTGCTCCTCCAGAAGATATTTACAGTTTCTCTAAAACAGCTTTGCAAAACTTTGAAGAATTTTTATTTAAAATGGGTTTATAGGCACCTACCTGCTGCTCCATTAACCTTTAGTGCCTCCATTTTCTTCACCGTGTTTTGTGAGTGCATGCTTGGGCAAATGAAATCTAAGCATCTCTGTAGCTGTGGGCTTCTCGTATAGCAGTGTCAAGAGTCTTACTACCTAAGGCGTCCTTCAAGAAATTTGTCAGGTATGAAAATTTTGCTTACAACTGATGTTTTAACATGTAACAGCTGTATTTAAAACAACCAGTAAACAAAACACCAATTGTCTTGGTGCACCTGAGCGAACAATTGAAGTATAACCTAGATCAAAAAATTTTAATTACAGTATTAAAAAAGGCATTATCAACTAAATACAGCAACTGGAGAAATTACAGCTCATGAATATGCAAATTACCTGACAAAACCTTTCTGTAAACGCTTCAGTAATTTCCACAGATAAACCTCGAACAAGCTGCCTCTTTCATTTGCAGTTTTATTTGTTGATAAATATCCAGTACTCTCTATTGCATTTTTAGGAAATATTTTTAATGCAGTCATCATTTAAAAGCACTTCTTGTAGATGAAATGCATTAAATGTACCCGAGGTTCTCCCTCCTGCATTAAAGGGCATTTTACAGCCTGAAGTACAAGAATTTTTATTTCCTTTTAATGTTCAACATAGCAAGTGAAGACAAGTCACCTCAGGCCTCAACGTCTGGCAGTCCACGATATAGCAAAAGCCATAAGACCAAACACAAAATCAAACATCGCAATTTTACGGCCATCTAGGACAAAACTTGGGCAAGTAAAGACCTTGGAGAATTTTAAGACGCTGCACTGTTGTTGCCCCACAGACTAGAGCAGGAGCTTCACCTTCTGCTCAACTGAAAGAGTAGGAGGAACAGAAGATGGGGAATGTCCAGCGTCACAAGTCCGCTCAAACGCTTTGCTAAGGCACTCCAGATTGCCCCTGAAGATGAGCATCAAGCTGTTCTCAGCAAGGAGGTGTGCTTTGAAGACGTGAGACGACTGTGTATTGAAGTCAATCGCTCTGAAAGGAGACTGGTCCCTATCTGACCTGCTCGCCTGGAGAGTTCCAGCACTGTGGGCAAGTGCCGTATGTCCCATTCTGCCACCTATGGCGATGCAGATAGGCTCCCCAAGATCACATGTACGAGATGGCATCTCTCCCCTCTCACCAACAACTGTAATCATCTCTGCTATTGACACAAGATTCATTAGAGAAGGAATTAGAAAAATGTGACCAATTCATATGTGTTCCAAAGAGAGCTTGCTTTGCAATCACTTGTCTTCATTTAACAAGGTACGGAGCAGATCCCCACCTGCCCGCAGCATGGAAACCCAGCGCTGCTGAAGGAGAACCACTTCTTGCCTCCCGGCCTGAGCCGCTTTCTTCTTAGCCGCAGGAGACTCGGTGGGGAAGTGAGAACAGCCAGAGTCTGACTCACGGCAACAGCCGCAGAGAGCAAGCGTGGATCTGATTTCGATTTCACAACGCGCATATTTTCGATGGCCGTGTGTGCTTCCAAAGCATCGGCAGAGCTCCCTCGCCTCCTGTGTGCTGTCTGCCCTTTTGACAGACTAGCCCTTAGGCCAGGCTTTGCTATGCGGGGAATAGTTAATCCATCTGGTATGAAAGCATAAGCAGGTTGCCAAGCTCTCACCTACCAGCAGACTACACTGGTTTTTATTCCGATCACTAGAAGCAGGGAAACTTTAACTGGGGAAAAGGAGCTTTAGAAGAATTAGTTTGCCTTAGCATAGAGACTTCCCCAGCGCGGTCCCAGGGCCTCCTTGGAAGCCACTCAAGGGTCTTTTGTTTTCATGCTTCCTCCACTGCACCCTGAACAGCCATCACATACGTAATCCCAGCCTGAGACCCAACACATGTATTCACATCCAAGGGTCCTAAGGGCAGCCAAGGTCAAGCTGAAGGGCGTGTGAATTATTTAGGTGGGATCTGCATGATACCAGGCTGTGGACCTTTATCATCTTTAGGCTGTAAGCATACAGCCCAAGCCTTAATGTGAAAAGTGATGTCACATGATGATTGATTATTTTGTTATGCTCAAAATCTTGTTTTATCAGCAAAGAGGAAGCACACCACATATATATGTATGAATATCTATGCAAGTATATACAAAAGGCCAAGTATTTATTGTTAACATAACTGAAGTCTTAAGACCATAATCATTATTAGTCCAAATCTATTTTTTTATTTTATTTTATTTACAGAAAAAGAATGAATAACAGCATGGTGAGAACTGTTATACACACACACTTAGTTTCTACCCCATTTCCTGGTGCTATCCTCTCCCTTTCCCCGCCTCTCTGGGTCCCAAGGACAGGGGTTTCATTCTGGCTTTTGGGGGTGTGGGGGTGTTACAGTGAATCCCCATCACCTAGAGTCCTCCCTCAGCAGGAATATAATGTTCATGTTGATGTTTTCTTCTTCCTCACACTAGGATCCACTTGGGGTCATTTTTATATGTTCGCTAACATGCTTTTACACCTTTACTCTTTCTTCATTGGTCTGCAGCTCCATGTTACATCTGCATTTACTACACCTGATGGCTTTTATGTGTGCTAGATACCATTTCTTTGTTACCCTTAAACACAGTTTTGTCTGGCTCCAGGTCTGCCTTTCTTTAACTGACCGTGGGTGAGTTGTTAATGGCTGTGGGGTCTCCAGTGCCAATCCTGTGCCCTGCCGCTTATCATCTCCTGCCTGTACTCCTCTACACCACATCCTACGTCTCCACTTCCCAAGGCTTCTGTTATCATACCAGGACTGTATTTCTCTACACTACATCCTTATGGTAGAGTCAGAAAACCACAGTGGTATCATACAAAGATAAACAAAAAAGTAAAACAAATTAGCCATAGACACGTGGTCCATTAGAAAAATTGCTGTTACAACTAAACCGAGTAGGAGAAAGCTGCAGGCAGGTCAAGAAAAGTTCAAACAGAGCAAGCCTGACAAGCCTTCATCCTGAGCCCTTGCAAACTCAGTGCAGAGGACGTGCATTTATTAGGCTAGCTCAGGGCATTTGAAGGAAACCAGAACAGGTTAGTGAAACATTTCAAAACGTGAGTCCTGCCCCAGTGTATCAGTGGGGTAAGCAAGAGGGGAGAGAAGGACGGTCTGAGTCAGAGGACAATTCTGGCACAGGAACAAATGAGTGTGAAGTGGCTGTGGATAAATTCAGGTTAGAAAAAGAAGAAAAGGCTCTTAGGATCTGGAACAGTAAGAGGAGTGAAGGCAAAAAATCTAAGTAGTTTTAAGATGGACTGCCGTCAGGTTAGAAAGGGAGTGTCTGGGAGTGACATTATGTGGCAGTGGCAGGGACTAGGCGCAGTAACGCAGGAAAGGCTTCTCCAGGCGTACTGATTTGGGGACAGAGGAGAGGAGCGGAACGGAAGACAAGTTTTCACAAAACATTTACAGAACATAAATAATGGTCTAGCCCCCTAACCTGGATGATTTTTAACACACTCTTTGGAGGTTTATATATTCTGCACAATATGAGGAGCCATAGGAGCTCTAAGAACATAGAAATGGGACAAAACTCAAGCACTTAAAAATGCAATTGAAATCCCTCTACCTAGGGACTGCTCTTCTGCAAGCAGGTATCAGGTACTAGCCACAGTTATAATGTATTTCATTTCATGAACCATATTTTTGCACGGAGATTTTCCACCATTGCCTCTAGCATTCCCTCTCCCGGAGTCCACCTCACCCCATCGCCTCCAACAAATGCATTAGTAAAAGCATCAGTGCAGCTAGAAAATAACGCCAACACCTTACATAAACCTACAGCTTTGTCAAAGAGCTGCTGAGTTAGGCTGTTGTGGAGCTGAGGTGCACAGGAAAGGATCCCAGATAAATTACCCTAATTTCTGGAAACCTGTGTCTTTCTTAGCTGTATTTCCATATGCAACTATTGTGCACATCAGAAGCTTCAAACCTGTTTGTTTGCTCAAGCTGCTATTTTACAGCTTGACCACAGCCTCGCTCTTTACAAGAGGAAGCAGAGCTTCAGAAGGTGGCAATTAGCTCTGTAGCCCCAAGACACACATGGCTTTGGTAATTTTGTGGAAGCTCTCCTGTAGCCTGTACTGGGGGGATGCAATTCCAGCCCCCATTTGGGGGGTAGGGAGGGAGAGGAGGAAAGTCTGGTCTAAAACAAGAATGGTAAGGAATACTTTGGGATTTGAAAAGAAGAGAGGACAATGTCTCACCTTGCCCTGCCATGGTTTTAATCCATTGGACTAAGAGAATATTAGAAAAATTAAAAAAAAAAAAAAAAAAAAAAAAAAAAGACTGTATTTAGAATGCATATCTGTTCCTCCTGTATGTAAACAAACATGTACATACGCACACAATGCACAGACATATGGATGCTTAAACAGATCCTATCCCTCGCCTCTACCTTTTATTTTTTTTATTGCCTCAGACTGCAAACTATTTGGTCATAAACAGTTTATTCCTATGTTCTTCCACAGCAGCAGAACAGCAGGGCTTTGTTTAGGTCTTGGAGTGACAGCTATGATGAACACACTACACGAAATAAAAACCTCCATAATTTAGTAACGCAGCACTTATGTAAACACACGTGAGATGCAGAGGAGACTCAGGCAGAGCCTGTGATACTCGTATCACCGGAAACCAAGAATATCCTGACTATGTGCAGTTTCTCAAGAGAAGAATGTGTGTGTAATTGTCATGCTGCCCAGTAGACTTATTTGTTCATTTTCCATCTCTGAAGTAGGATGTGCATTTCCCACCTCACAGGGATGGAAAAACCCCCCAGTGACTTTCTTTTCCTGCTCTGACTGCCAGGCGACTGTCAGATCAAGGGATTAAGATACATTTTCCTCAAGATCCAGCCAATCTCATCTGGCTTCACACACAGTTATTTGTAATTACTTTTCCCTTAAAACCAACATAACTTTCCCCTAGAATTAGAGTCAGTTATACTACTTAATGCAGAAAGCAAATGTTTTTTAACATGAAATTCATTCTGCTCTTAAAAATAATTAATTTTCAGCAATGAAGGGAGAACAAACGACTTCATATCAGAGCGATAACATAACACAAAAGGACTACAGTGCTGAGGCAAAGGTCCTGAGCAACACATAAAACATCAGAGTTGAACTTTACATTCAATTTTAATATTTAGCATCTTAAGGCAGCACTTGGTATACATCTTGAAAGGTATGCTAAACCTAAGATCTGGCTGTAAGTGGCACGGGCATGAAGCAGAATACCCCGAGCACTCCCTGTCTCCCAGGGAAGAGAAATGACTTTTCAGCCGTCTTTCCAGTAAAGCCATCCCAGCCTGGCCCACGCACGTGACTTTTTATCAGTGCAGTGAGTATGTGGCAGCTGAAACGCCGAGATATTGATGGGTAATTTTATGAGTGCTTTTGCCAATAGATGTTTCTACGATGTATATTTGATGGAGGGAGTGCTGAGCGATGCTGACCATCTGCAATACCCCCTCACTCTACTGGGATGAGAAAGCACTCAGGACCTCTCAGGATGTGTCCTCACTGACAAAGAGTGAAATGCCCGTTTCAGCTTGCTGGGAAGAAGAACAATAAGCAGCAAAAGCAACCCCTGAAACAGGGTAAGGTTCAGAGAATGGCTGTAAGACTGTGCAGTTAAAAGTCATAATTAGCAGACAAGTCCTTGGCATCCACAAGCTCTGACTCCCTCTGATTGGAGACAGTGTTGTCACTTACTCGTGACTCATTTCCTAATAGGGAAAAATAAATAACGCTGGAATCCCCAAATACCTATTCTCAGCCTTCTGATTAAACTGAGGATGTGGAACAAGAAATGTCTCCTCTCTCGAAAGATGACAACAAAGAAATGAAATGCTCAAATATCTAATACAGATCAGTTCTTCCAAAAAAAAAAATTGAAAGCTGAATACTAAACAGGTCCAGGTGGCCCTGGCAGTGGGGATCTGCTATGCTCCAGAATGGCCTGAAGATCTATTTCTGCAAGCAGAGGATTATGTTTTTACAGCTTTCCTAAAATCCTAAAACACTCCTGGATGGAAAGAACACTGTAAGTGCTACTGATGTTACTGTGCTTGCGGGGATGGAGGGGAGAAGTGTCAGCAGAGAGTGAAATTGGGGGTCTCTGCATGCCCAAACTCAAAGGCAGAGCCAATATACCAGCCTGTAGAAGGTGTGTCCATCCCGGTGACTGTGCTGTGGCTCCTCCACAGAGCAACAGATGACACCGCACCAGCCGGGTAATGCTGACACGGGAAATGGCAGGTCTCTCCCTATATATGCTCACCCCAGTTTCAGAGTGGGGGTGGTGTTGGGAGGGGGCAAGGTGAGTTTCCTTATGTACATAAACTTGGTAAATTGAGATTATTCAAGCAAAATTTGGATTCCGATTTTGAATGCTGGATCTCAGCACTGACCTAAATGAAAGGCGTCCAAGCCTTTAAATTCACCTATTGCTGGATAAAACATTGCCTTCAGGTCTTTTAAAAAAGCCTCTACCACATAGCAGGGAAATGGAAAACACTAGAAAAAAAAAATAAATAAAAAGCCTGCAGATGTTCTAAATTACTCATTACCGACACACATAACCCTCCCCACTCAATCTGTGGGCACCATAATTTTCATCCTCCTTCTCCCCCTCGGGTTATATAATGCTTTGTGTATTTACTTTCGTCGAAGTCTGGTAGCAATAGAATTAACCCTGGGCCAGACGACCCTTACGTAATGTGGGGCTGGTGGTGGCCAAGCCGCTTGCACCTAGCAGCTTAACCGCAGGCAGAACCACGCTGCATCCGGTCCCTCGCAGCCGCGCGCTCGAGCGCAAGGCTGCTGCGTGCTTGCACAAAGGCGTTGCCGCTAAACAACGCTTTTCTCCCCTCCACCCTCACATTCTCATTTTCCAGTGGTAACACAGAAGAAAGCACAAATAAGCGTTTAATACTGTCAGTTCAGCCTCACTCTGCAGAACTTGAGTATCTTCCTCCCACTCTTTTTTTTTTTTTTTTTTTTTTTAAAAAATAATACTGAGACGTCCCTACCAGCCAGAGCTGGGTGGGTGAGTTCATGAAGCGCTACCGAGCCCTCACCCAGCGCAGCAAGGGAAGCCAGGCGAGTAGCTCACAAAAAGGAGCTGGGCATTTTGTTTCCAGTCTGGAGAAAGAACGTGATCCTGGATTACGAGGCAGCGTGGTGGAAGGGAACTCTGACTGCAGAGACCTGGGCAGAGAGCTAGGGACAGGGACAAACAGCAGGGTGCACTCGGTTTTTAAGATGTACAAATGCATAAAAGCACTCCTGTAGGTACAGCCTGAATCCCACCGGCAACGGTGGCCACAGAATAAACATGACAACTAGGATTTGATATTGCGCACAAGCAAATATTTCTAATGTTATAAAGCAGTATCAGAGAGTAGTTGTACAGAGCTCAATCAGCACATACCACAAAGTACATATACACACCGTGCACTCACAGGGTACGGCACATACTGCACCTAAAATATGGGCCATTCAGCTGAAAGAAGGTTTTCAAGGGGCTGCAGATAATGAGAGAGAGGAGTTTAATGTGGCAGATGCTAGTCTGGGTCCCTGAATAGCTGTAAGTGTCAAGATCCCCCCTTGGGTGCTAGCGGAGATCAGTTGGAGATCACGGGGATGGGAGCACGGCCGCATGTGAAGGCTCAGGAAGGGTCCCCGGTAAAGCATCCCAGGACCATCGATGGAGAGCACAGAGCAGCAAAAGCACCGGTCACTGGAAAGCTGAGCTGGCAGGAGGGGGAATTCTGCAAGCAAGGTGAGTCAACAGCTCGGAGCTTTCAAATGCCAAGCCCTCCATTACAGGAGTGGCAAGGAGGAAGGATTTATTGCAGCTGGCATTTCTAGAGGAAAATAATTTACCTTAGCCTTTTAATGTTAAGCAATGCATACAGAGCTTGCTAAAAAAACACCCCAAAATGACGTGAAATATCATGGTATTATCTTTAGGAGAAGATTAGTTGACTGAGCCTTTGCTGTTTTGTTCAGACTGTAAGGTGTAGATGATGCATTAGGAAGCACGCTTTTGAAATAATTTTTTCCTCAGGCACGACATGTAAAAGTATGTGTAGAATGTATGCCTATGGATGTCTACCACCCTCACATAATCAACACAATGTACCAAACTCTGGTTTTAACTTATTTACACCTTTTTTTTTCCAGTGGTGATAATGTCAAGGAACTGGAATGCTTGGCTTCAGTATTAAAAGAAGCACTAACCATGATCTCTCTGAGCTGATCTGGCTTCCTCCTAACAGCCCTCTAAAGTTAATACAAATACAAACCTCACAAACACTGAAATAAAGAATATGGAGAGGATCCTAAGCCCAAAATTGAGCTATGGATCCCCTCCAGGCTCAGGAATGTTTTGTGTTTCTTCCAGTTACCCAGGCCAGGTCTTCAGCTGCTGCAAATGAGCAGAAGTGGGGTTGCTGTGCCCAAGCTCCTGTTCCCCATCCTCTCCAAGGAAAAGGCACGGAGCCAGGCCCCGCCGCAGGTCAGGTCTAGCCCACAAGCCGCCAGCTGCAGCTCCGTGGTCTCTCCCAGCCACGGAGCGTTCGCCAGACTCTCTGCCGAGCTTCCTGCCATCCCAGCGGGGATGGCGGGGAGGCAGCCGGGCTGCCAGGGCACCCGCAGAGCAGAGCCCACCATGGGGCTGGGTGCTGTGCCAGCCCCATCACTGCCACCGCCGTGGCTCCGGGGAGGTGCAGCAAAGGGGCAACGCTGAAACTCAAGGTACGCGGTGGCTGCGCACGGCTTTGCGGACAGACAGGCTGGTGGGGAGGCTCTCGGCAGGGAGAAGGGTGAGCCACGAGCAGTGCTGCAGACCCAGGCAGGAGAAAGGAAAATGAACTCCACATTTCTTTGCCTGTGCCAGCCTCGCGCGTCCCTGAGACATGCAAGCACGTACCACCTCCCCCTCGCGCAGATCCAGTCGCTGAAGTCCTCAGAGGACTTAAACATCAACTTCCCGGGGAGGTCCCCTTAATCTTTGTTTATAAAGGGGGTAAACAGAAAGGTTAAGAGAAATGCCTGTGATCTGACTTTTTGGAAAGGCAGAAGTTAGTTGCTGCAGAGGAGCGCTGAAAACGCTTGCACTCTTCTCAAAAATAAACAACTGGGAAAATTAGGCTGTCATCTGTCAAGTAGCAAACTAGTATCAAAACAAAAAAGTTCAACCCAGGGCCCTCAAGTCCTTCTCTAGCTATATCTGGTAGCATTTAACATTTTCCTTAAACACTGCACATAGATACACTAGGGATTTCTCTATAACATATAGAGTCTGGCATGCAGTGGACCTCATGTATCAAAGATTCAACAGCACACAAGTCTCCAAAGGGAAAGCATCAGATGGACACTTAAGATGTTTAGCTTCAGATGTCAGACCAATTTAAAATTAAAACCATATCACCAGTATTTTTTCCAAGAATGGCATATAAAATCCATGCGGCAGCAAAGACACAAGGGTTATTGATGTGTTAGAAACCACAGAAGCGCCTGAGAATGGTCACATAGGAATTAGGGCTTCTCCCCCCAGAAAGGTGGCGGGATCAATAGCCCAGCTGAATTGCATCTACACCAGCACACGCAGCATGGGCAACAAACAGGAGGAGCTGGAAGCCATTGTGCAGCAGGAAAACTATGATATAGTTGCCACCATGGAAACACGGTGGGTTGACTTGCACAATTGGAGTGCTGCAATGGATGGCTACAAACTCTTCAGAAGGGACAGGCAAGGAAGGGGAGGTGGTGGGGTAGCCCTGTATGTTAGGGAGTGTTTTGATTGTCTAGAGCTTAGTGATGGTGACAATAGGGTTGAGTGTTTATGGGTACGAATCAGGGGGAAGGCCAACAAGGCAGATATCATGGTGGGAGTCTGTTATAGACCACTCAAGCAGGATGAAGAGGCAGATGAAATAGTCTATAAGCAGCTGGGAGAAGCCTCATGATCGCTAGCCCTTGTTCTCGTGGGGGACTTCAACTTGCCAGATGTCTGCTGGAAATACAATGCAGCAGAGAGGAACCAGTCTAGGAGGTTCCTGGAGTCTGTGGAAGATGATAACTGCCTGACATAGCTGGTGAGTGAGCCAGCTAGGGAAGGTGCCCCACTGGACCTGTTGTTTGTGAACAGAGAAGGACTTGTGGGTGGTGTGATGGTTGGAGGCCATCTTGGGCATAGTGATTACGAAGTGACAGAGTTTTCGATTCTTGGAAAAGTAAGGAGACGGGTCAGCAGAACTGCTGCCTTGGAGTTCCGGAGGGCAGACTTTGGCCTGTTTAGGAGACTGGTTGACAGAGTCCCTTGGGAGGCAGTCCTGGAGGGCAAAGGAGTCCAGGAAGGCTGGACATTCTTCAAGAAGGAAATCTTAAAGGCGCAGGAGCAGGCCATCCCCATGAGCCAAAAGACGAGCTGGTGAGGAAGAAGACCGGCCTGGCTGAGCAGAGAGCTTTGGCTGGAACTCAGGAAAAAAAGGAGAGTTTATGACCTTTGGAAGAAGGGCAGGCAACTCAGGAGGACTACAAGGATGTTGTGAGGTTATGCAGAGAGAAAATTAGAAGGGCCAAAGCCCAACTAGAACTTAATCTGGCTACTGCCATAAAAGACAACAAAAAAAATGTTTCTATAAATACATTAGCAACAAAAGGAGAGTTAAGGAGAATCTCCATCCTTTATTGGGTGTGGGGGAAAACATAGTGACAAAGGATGAGGAAAAGGCTGAAGTACTTAATGTCTTCTCTGCCTCAATCTTTAATAGTAAGGCCAGTTGTCCTCTGGGCACCCAGCCCCCTGAGCTGGAAGACAGGGATGAGGAGCAGAATGCAGCCCCCATAATCCAAGGGGAAATGGTCAGTGACCTGCTACACCACTTAGACACACACAGGTCTATGAGGCTGGATGGGATTCACCCAAGGGTATGAGGGGGCTGGCGGATGCACTCACCAAGCCACTCTCCATCATTTATCAGCAGTCCCGGCTCACTGGGGAGGTCCCAGTTGACTGGAGGCTGGCAAATGTGACGCCCATCTACAAGAAGGGCTGGAAGGAGGATCCGGGGAACTCCCGTCAGTCTGCCCTCAGTGCCGGGGAAGGTTATGGAGCAGATCATCTTGAGTGCCATCACATGGCATGTACAGGACAACCAGGTGATCAGGCCCAGTCAGCGTGGGTTTGTGAAAGGCAGGTCCTACTTGACTAACCTGATCTCCTTCTATGACAAGGTGACCCACTTAGTGGATGAGGGAAAGGCTGTGGATGTTGTCTACCCAGACTTTAGTAAAGCCTTTGACACCGTTTCCCACAGCATCCTCCTGGAGAAACTGGCTGCTCATGGCTTGGACGGGTGTACTCTTCACTGGGTAAAAAACTGGCTGGATGGCCAGGCCCAAAGAGTTGTGGTGAATGGAGTTAAATCCAGTTGGCGACCGGTCACAAGTGGTGTTCCCCAGGGCTCAGTATTGGGGCCAGTTCTGTTCAATATCTTGATCAATGATCTGTATGAGAGGATTCCTGTACTGGACAGTTGAACTGGGACAATGGTCTTTTCCTCATCCTCATTATCAATGATCTGGATGAGGGGATCGAGGGCACCCTCAGTAAGTTTGCAGATGATACCAAGTTGGGCAGGAGTGTTGATCTGCTGGAGGGTAGGAAGGGTCTACAGAGGGATCTGAACAGGCTGGATCGATGGGCCGAGGCCAACTGTACGAGGCTCAACAAGGCCAAGTGCCGGGTCCTGCACTTGGGTCACAACAACCCCAGGCAACGCTACAGGCTTGGGGGGGAGTGGCTGGAAAGCTGCCTGGCGGAAAAGGGCCTGGGGGTATTGGTCAACATCCGGCTGAATATGAGCCAGCAGTGTGCCCAGGTGGCCAAGAAGGCCAATGGCATCCTGGCCCGTATCAGAAATAGTGTGGCCAGCAGGAGTAGGGCAGGGATCGTCCCCTGTACTCAGCTCTGGTGAGGCCGCACCTCGAGTACTGTGTTCAGTTTTGGGCCCCTCACTACAAGAAAGACATTGAGGGGCTGGAGCATGTCCAGAGAAGGGCAATGAAGCTGGAGAAGGGTCTAGAGCACAAGTCCTGTGAGGAGCAGCTGAGGTAACTGGGGTAGTTCAGCCTGGAGAAAAGGAGGCTGAGGGGAGACCTTCTCGCTCTCTACAACTCCCTGAAAGGAGGTTGGAGCGAGGTGGGGGTTGGTCTCTTCTCCCACGTAACAAGTGACAGGACAAGAGGAAACGGCCTCAAGTTGCACCAGGGGAGGTTTAGACTGGATATTAGGAAAAATTTCTTCACTGAAAGGGTTGTCAGGCCCTGGAACAGGCTGCCCAGGGCAGTGGTGGAGTCACCATCCCCGGAGGTATTTAGAAGACGTGTAGATGTGGCGCTTAGGGACGTGGTTTAGTGGTGGACTTGGCAGTGCTAGGTTAAGGTTGATGTTCTTAAAGTTCTTTTCCAACCTAAACAATTTCATGATTCTAAAAGTATGCATCTATCTATGCAGCACAAAAAAAAAGGCCTGAAGCCTATAAATATCAAGTCTACAACTGCGTTAATTCTTCCTCTCACTACAGAGCTGAAAACATAACCAAAAATCAAAGGGGAAAATATCAGCTTCCTCTATATTAGAAGTCTATGAAACTAATCCACATATATGAAAGGATCTGTGAAAAAAAAATCTGTAGACAAACCTGACTTGCATTTGCAAAGTCCTAAGAAGCATTGCAAACAATGCAGATTAAAAAAAATGAAACTCTTTCAAAAGAAAGTAAAGCTTCTGACTCTGAAGGAGTTTTAATCCTAGGCATGTTTGGTTTCATTTCATTCAGAGCTTGAGCCAAGCCACAAAATTTGGGTCTGACCATTTCCCAAAGTTCAGAGCATTTTGAATCCAAAGATTTTGGTTTGGACCCAACTCTAATGTTGTTATTGTATGGGTCAAATATCTTATTATAATGATAGTAAACAGCAAGAGAAAGCTCTCGGACTGGCCAGGGCTCCCTCTGCCAGTTAATCACAGAAAATGTTCACAACAGCGGAATGAAGGATGATGCTGTGGATACCAGAACCGGCCACAAACACTGTAGCACTTACGCAGCAGATCGGTAAAGTAGTATCTGTACCTTATGTTAAGCAGATTCAAAGGCTGAAGCAAAAATGCCTATTAGCTACTGTTCTTGAGGTGTCAAAAAGAGCCTTCAAGCTATTGCTGTATTCAAATCTACTCCTGACCCCATCAATTTTGGCCACCTTCTTTCAGAAGTTTCCATTCATATATCTACGCAAAGACATCTTCCATTCATCTCCCACCACCTTACCAATACTGAGTAGAAGGGAGCGAAGATCATGCATAACTGAATTCAATTTGAATTAAACTGCATATAAACTCTGGTGTGAAGGGAATTACTGTCAAATGTGGAACGGCCCTGTTTCTTGCAAGGACTTAAACAGGAGAAACAGCTACGAGCAGGGACTGCTGTAAAAAGCATGAGAGGTACACAAAGCTGAAGAACGTATCACAGCAACAACCACATACAGAAGTAAATACCTTTATTCTTCTGTAGAAGCATAAGCTTTCCTATGAAGATCTTAAAGCCTTTCTAAAAGGTCTTATGATGCATCCGTCCTGGTGGGAAAGTGGGTTCATTGTCATTTTATCGAGGGGTAAACAGGCAAAGGTGACAAGATGCCTTGCTACAGGCTCAGCAGGGCGCCGACGGAGTTTGGGCATGAAACAGAACTGGACCTCTCCCCAGCCCCTTCACTACATACCACTAATACTTCTCTAGACGAAACCTAGCTATAACATAGGTAAACCACAAAATTTCAGTTGCCTGAAAACTTATATCTCATCAATAAGCCCAAACCATGACTTCTAAAGCCTAATCACTTGGCTTTTGATTTTATTTTTATGTATTAACAGGAGTGCATTTTTTTAATCTTGCTTTACGTGTGAAGCTCCCCCTGCAACAAGCTGATTCAGCGGAGGGTCCCTGCCCGCACGCAAATGGAGAACTTGACCTGGCAAGTACAAATGAGCACTAGGCTTTGTCTGCAGGAACAAGTTGTAATGGGTCATTTTAAAACCCTGAAGGAGGCACAGGATGTCTAAGGAAAACATACTGTAGGGCTGAATGAATGGGGCATCAATTTCCTTGACAGAGATGCCCTGCCTGGCTGCTTTGCTCTTCTTGTATTTTTGACACACAGTTTGGTGCCTTCATTCAGTGATAGTGGGACCTCTGCCAGGTGTTGCTACAGACATTCATAGCGAATGGCTTCAAGTGTGAAATCAACCCAGTTTTCTCTTTTTTCAGAGTAGGGAACTCTCTTTGTGATCCAAATAAACCTTGAAGAAGGCTCCAAGCCAACCTCGACACTGTTCTTACGTAACTAGACTAGGAACACTCAGTACCCAGAAGTAACAACAATTCTCCTATATACCTAAAAAACTACATTTACTTTGAACTTATCAGCAGCAAAAGCCTGTCATCTTTGGACATCATCCACTAGAACTGCCCAAGACAACATATCTATTATTTTTGGGTGCCAACAACAATGGACTCGATATTGTCTGCATTTATCAGAACGGATTTGCTACCCAAGATGCAGATAATAAAAAACAATTCCGTGCCGAGTGGGTCCAAATATTTTTCTGTTGAACTGAAGTGACTTTTTATATTATATCCACACATGAAATCCATGGCTTTAGGAATCCAAAGCAATAATACTTTGCATTCATTCTTCAGGGCACAGATGAGCACAGCCAAAACCTGTCCACAGGGATCAGCTTCCACCTTTGCTTATGGTTAGAGCAAACAATGCAGAAGCCACAGTCACCTCTTGTCTCCACACTGATGTTCTTTCAGATGGCACCACATCTAAACAGCTGTGTCACCCTCAGCACCAGAATCGCACCCGGTTTGCAGCAGGAGCACCTGAAGATTTCAAGCTCAAGAACTACAGGACTGAGGTCCTCCAGGAGGAGCTCCAGAGCGATGGATCCTGCCAGCATCAGCCCCAGCCCAGACAGCACTGCCACTGAGGGACTCCCAGAGCCAAATTCCCTCCCGTGCCCACCGGGGTCATCTTGACCACTACAGGCTTAGCCTAAATGCTGGCTGGCATCCACTGCTAAAAAATACAGGAGAAAAAAAAGAATTGCCACCCATGTTGTGGAGTTATCACTGGAGAGTTATCTCCTCAGGGAAGGAGGGGAGGAGAGGAGGCAGGTCTCCCTGCTCTGACAGCAGGGCTCCTCCACATCCAGCCAAAGGGAGGTGGGCAGAAATGGGCTCAGGCAGCTCAGGGGAGGCTTCACACCACCCAATTTAAGCATCTGACTTGGAGGTCATTGGAAACACACTGAGTGAACAAGCTGTATTTCCCGCCGGGGAGTTCCTGGTACAGGAGTCCCCAGCGGGGTGGGGTGGGTGCCTGCAAGTGGGTGCTTCAGAGGACCTCACTGGATGCCTGGCAGAGCCTAGGCAGACTGAATGCCCTGCAGCGAAGCAGCCCTGATTTCAGACAACAGAGAGCAGCTGTTTGCCAGGTATTGCGATTGCTCTTAAATTGCTGGTTTGTTTTTTTCCTTAGTGGCTTACAAAAATCCAACGAGCATTTGTAAGCAGCTGCCATCCTGAGCCAGCAAAGGCACTGCAGGGCGACCCTCAAGCACAGGCTGCTGGGCAAGCTGCAAAGCCAGGCTCTCCTCCTGAAGCTGTTAACAAATTTATAACTGCTCCAGACCAGGCACAGAGGGAGAACTGTAACACGTATTCACCGCCGGGTTACGCACACACAGCCGAAACTGCTGGGTGACAGTCAAGCACAAGTCCCAGAATGTTTAACCTGCATAAAGGGCTTTAAGTTTAAAATGAAATGAAATAAAAACAGCATTTAACTGCACATACAGCTTGCTACCACCTCTGGTGGCCAAGCCAAAAGTATTAGGTAGAGTTAACTTTGGCTGACACCGCAGCATTTACTGTTTAATTTCCTGATACTTAAAAAATATTTTTTTAAAAATATCTGTATCTTGAATATATCTGTGTTACTGGGAACAGCTCCTTATTTCTTTAACAACAGCTGTGTTTTTGAATTCACATTTCACAGATTTTTCTCCTTCTAAACTCAACTCCATACAGCAGCACCCACAGCATCTTGGCAAAAATCTCCCTCCCTTGGACAAATATGTCACCAGACGTTTCTGGCGGGCTGTCCTCTCACAGATAACTAGCATGCCGAGCTAAGAACAGGATTAGCTGCTTCTCTAGCTGCTTTGTCCAGGTGCCTGCAGAAGGTCACCTGGTGGGGCAGTTCAGCTTCTCAGAGGGAGAACACAGGACTGGGCTCTTTCTCTAGCAAGTTATTAGGAAGCATGTGGAAGCATGTGTGGGCGTTTGCGTCAAACACATCAAAAATCAGTGCTAAGCATCAGACTTCAGCTGTCTGGTGATGCCTGGCTAGAGTAACAAAAAAAACCTTCCCAAATATTTTATTATGGGACAGTCAAAGCATTACACCTTCCTCTGAGCTATCTGGCTTTAGTTATTCACACCAAAAATATATCCAGATTATAGAGATCAGTAGTACGGTCCAAGACGTGACTTCTTCTTAGGCACAATCGCCTACAATTCTTATGTGCCTAATAAAATATGCAAACAGTCCACATTATATATATAATTAAAAATTAAAACACTTCAGGCAAACAAGTTAAGCCTTCACTGGAGAGCCAGATGTAGTGCAGGTGTGCTCAAAAGATTCCTGAGTAGTATTTATCATAAAACATTTACAAGAGGTCCTAAAGCTTCCTGGTCTTTTGTAGCATTCTGCAAAACATCACTTTTTTTTAAACTGTGAACATATCAAGTGGCAGGAGATAAAAAAGGTCACACTCCTTGAAGAGACGCCTGGGGGGAAATAAGGAGAGAGGGGCTTTGTACAGGAATCAAGCGTTACAAAAGGCACAAAGCAGAGAAGAAGGTTATGTACATGTCAGACTGTACCGTGAGGCAAACGAGAGGCGATGGCACAGGGAGAACAGCTCGTGGACCTTGAGATAAAGAAGTAGGAACCGGAGTTTAGCGTGGTAAGGCCAGCTGAGAGCCCCAAGAAAGGCTGCAGCAAAGGAAGAGGAAGCACAGCTGGGAAGAAACTCTTGGTGTCTCCCCCAGGAATTTCAAGTGGCTTCAGCCATTAGTGCAAGGGGGCTAATTCTCTGCACTGAGCTGTTACACAGGTGGCTGGACATTTCTCTGTGTGTGTGCGTATGTGTAACATGTACGTGTCATACAGAGACAGTACAGAGTTACAGTTATTCAGTGATTAGCCATTTTGATTCCTTTCTGTACCTTCACTTCCTCTGACTACTTTTAAAGAGATCTGCAGTCTCTTTGCCAATACGCAGTGGCGAAACTGGAAGAAAATAACTACACGCAAAAAATATCCACTTCTTCAAGTGGAGGCTTCCTCTCTCTGTGTGCGTGCAAGTACATAATTCCCCTCCCATTGTGTCCCGGGGACATCAATTGTCCCCCAGAACAGCCGACTGACCGGTCTCTGATTAGGCTCCAGCCACCTTATCAGCTTGCCAAGCACGCACAATTAAGATCTCAACACCAGCCTACGTCCTCATCTTATCCCCGATCCAATATTTCCCTGATATTTTTTCTTACGTGACTGCCTGCTGCACTTTAGGACCGAAGTTTTGGTGGGGACATGAGCCCGCTGAAGAGAGAAAACAAAGCGGGAGCTCCCTGCAGCTGGGCCCCGCTCCCAGCGAGATAAGGCTCCCCGAGCTGCATGGGGACGGACGCGCCCACGGTTGCCCTTACGGTACCACTATCTGCTGCGGCCAGCGAGGCTTCCCTTGCTGCTGCTGGGCTGCCCACCGGGGCTGCTCCTGACTTCACGATAAATACGTGCCAACAGCTGTTTCCACATACACAAAGGAACCAAGGGCTATGATAAGAGACTGAAATTCTCCACGCCAGAAGGGAGACGCAGACAGAAAAGCTTGAGGGGGCACCACTTCAGATGGCCAAATACACACGGTTAAACAACTGTTTCCAGCAGGTAGGAGGAAAGGATAGAAAAGTGACCTTTCCCATTAAGAATTACATATTTGTTTTGTTTCCCTACAAGTTATTTTTTCTGGCATCGTGACATATAAAACATTTTGAACTTTCTAAGGAAACCGTTATTAAAGCACTGAACATTACTGTGAGGGCGCGTTTGAAAAACAGAACAATTAGGCATTTCAAAGTTTATCTAACTTAGTCACCGGTACCTTTCAGATTTGTCACAATTAAATGCAACCAGTTTGGGGGCCAGTTTAATGATTCCTGTATACGATACCCCTGCCTTTAGGAAGAAGAGACCTCTTGAAAATTTATCATTGTCTATAAGCTACCCTCCACCTCCCTGCTGCAGTGTACATCCTGGAAAAGGAAGGCTTTCCGAAACAAGGGCATTTTATTTAAGCCTCAAGAGCCCAAACCTTGAGGGACTCACTGAGAGCAGCTCTGCGGAGCTGGGGGTCCAGCAGCCCCAGGTACGCACACAGAGCCACAACGCTGGCAAAGTGACAGCAGAAACCGAGTCTCACGGGGGATGATGCGATGTTATATTCTTTCATTATAATTCACCATTTCAGCTCAACTTCTACCAAGTTCCCCAGAAAAATTTTGCAGAGCCACTGCCAATGTTTAAGGCTCTCCAAAAATTCAGCCAGACAGAAGAGGAAATTCCATGCAGCACACAGAAAGTCTGAAGGAGGGGTTTCTGCTAGATAACGGGAAAGATGCGGCTGAGCTTGGGCTAGCACTTCCCTAACCACTTGCGTGAACTTCTCAGAGGTGTTCAAATAGGTTTCCTATTGATGCCAAGGGACTGCCTGAACAGAAAAGTAATTGTTAAAAAAGCACAGAAGAATTAGAAAGGAAACATGTTTCACTAAATGAGAAAACTATTTTCTTCCGAGTCGCCCTACGAGAACAGTAATGGGGAATTCATTAGCTTGTTCCTACTGGGAGAGTATTGAAGGGTAGGATTCTGCCACATTTCGTGCAGTTTCTATAACGCAATCCATCCTGTCTTACCTGAAGCCAAATTGCCTTTCCCCCCTTTAAAATAAAATGCAGAAAGTCTATTTGAATTTTATATAAGGTCTTGAAGAGCACAGGGCACCATGGTGTAGATGTGATCCTGCTATGTCTAGAATGTGAAGCATCTCTGACCAGAAACGCTATCGACGCGTAGAGATAAATGCCACAACTTCATTGCATTGCTTGCTAATATCTCAAAACGATAAACTTGAGAGTAGCTGTAGGTGAAGAAAGGACCCAGCACGTGATGGCATTTTTCACAGAGAAGCAGGAGAGAACAGAATAGACCTGACTGCCAGTGGTCAAGACCTGGTGTCCAGCCAGGGCTGCAAGCGGGTGGCTATTTTAGCTTGAGAAAGGGAGAGGCGCAGGTGCCATGGAGGAGCGCACGGGCGAGAGCACGGTGCCAAAAGGCACTGCTCGGAGCCTGCCAAGCCTCTCGTGCAACACTGGTTTTAGGAACTCGGGCGAGAAGTTAAAATGGGGGGGACACAACAGCAGAAGCAGCTGGGACGTAGCTTTGATCTTAGAGGTGGAAAGTCATGATTCACAGATGGAGGCTCCCATGGCTGCCGGGAGGAAGAGGAGCTTTGATTCCAGAACAAGCGGTGGTTGCTGGAAGCAGAGCACACCGGAGATGTGGCCTGAAATCCACGGCAGAAGGAGGTTTGGCACGTGGAGGGGCTGCAGCTGCCTGTTCAAGCATCTGCGCAAAGAAAGGTTTCTCCTGGAGTTTTTGGGTGGAAAAGTTGTTTCGCTCCCAGGGTACAGTGCTTTCAGAAAGAAGATACAATTCACTTCATATTTGGCAGCCAGCTGACTCACAGCACTTCTTCAGCTCAGCAGCCTGTATCACAGGCCGGGCTGTGTCGCTCCTCACGAGGCAGCAGAGCTCAGCTGGCTTCACCGCGGCCCCGTCAAAGGGCTGGTCGGAGGCTCCCATCGAGGGGTGGGTAGTGCACGTCTCCAGCCAGCCCGGTGGGGGTCCAGCCCCACGAGGAGCCAGCGCTATCAGCGCGGGCTCTTCTAATGCCATTCGCAGGCACAAGAATGAAGTACCTCCTGAAACGACCCAGAGGCAATCGATCCATCTCAGAACGATGATTTCAGGATTTCCATAATAACATCAGGCAGATACGAGATCAGACGCCTCTGACTGAGGTTTGAGAAGGCTCAGGTTAGGGTTTTATGACTGTAGCTGTCTAGAAACAGGAACTTCAATGTAAGTTTAGATTTTTGCAGCAAATAACATGGCTACAGAAATCCAGAAATGGGATCCCATCTCCCAACAGGTTTAAAAAAATCATGTAAAACAAAAAAAAAAACCCCAAGAAACCCATGGAGATATCATACCATGTAAGGAACTGGAAAGGGCTTTAGAGCCCAAAATCCAAACTGGGAATCCAGATAACGAGGATTTCCAAAGAATCCTATTGCTTTCATTGCCATTCAATGCTAAAAGTCTTTTCCATACAGGAAAAGGATCTATTTATGTTTCATTAGTGCCAGTTTTGTATATACCAATAGACTGTGTGTATATAGGAGAGAGGGGAGTATGCTATGCAGCTGTGAGCTTTCTTGGCTAATTACTTGTTTTCTCTTTCTGAGCAAAATAAATACAACAACAAAATTCGACAGGGCATAACAGCACATCTATTAAGGCTGTACATTTTCCATCAGACTCCACTGGTATTTGTCTTAGCCACGCTTAAGAAACACAGTCTATGGTATCATTCATAAACAGGAGGTGCAATGACCTGCACAAATACATATACTAAACCAAATAAAATAATACCCCGACTTGACATGGAACGATGTACGGTAATGATGCCAGAATGCCAGTTAAACAGACGTTGAAGTATTTAAGAAAGAATTCCCTCTTCAGTTTCAGCAGCATTAAGACATTTTGTCCTAAATATGGAAGCCTGTTACATCCCCTCAACTTCGAAGATTTTCTAGAAAACCATAGCCTGAGCTGTGTTACTTACTTTTCAAAAAAACCCCACAGTTTATTTCAGCCTCAGTTTTGGAAATGATAAATGTTGCATGTTCTGAGAATGCTTTTGGAGTTCAAAACACCTAAAACACATTAAAACTGTGCTTTTAAAACAAAACCATTGCAGCACTTAATACCCCCAAGCTTAACAACAGTCTGGGCAGCAGCTAAATTACCAAGTTTTACAAGATGAAACAAAAGAAAGTTTTCATAAATGATTTGCAAACACTAACTCCTAAATCACAGACTGTAGCATGGTGTACTCGCACTAAGGAGTAACAGATATTTTGGGTCCCAGGCTGCCAACTGGCAAAACCTACTGGTGTTCATATACTTTGGAAACAGGTCCCAGACTAGTCCTTAAAGCAGACTGACTTGTGGATGATTGCCTCATGGAACAACAATGTAAGACGAATTCTTGAAACTCTTACAAATTTTACTTGCAAGTCACCTTTCAGAGGTTGACTCTGAAGTTACATATGTTCTACTTTGAAGCTAGACGAACCATTCATATGTGTAAGCTTTCCCATGCATAAGGGTTTGGGGAATGAATTCATATTCATAGACAAAAATCAAATATCTTTAATAACCTGCCCATACACAAGTTATTTTCCTTTGCAATAAAGAACATTGTCCCTAAATGTCTAAATTAAGTTATAAATCAGAAAACAGAAAAGGAAATATTTTCCATATGTTTAATTTTACACCACAATTATTTATTAACCAAGTCTACAGATACATGCTGTTACTCTTATGGGAGTTCAAACAATATTCTTACTGTTTAAAATATGTTCTTTAATTTGCCGCTAACTGGAGATGTTTATTAGTTCCACATTTCACTAGCAGTAATTATTGCTGGGAGTCATACATTCACAATCTGTATAGATCACAAGGAGACACTTGCATCGATTTAAAGCTTAGCTAGCCCTGACATTACTAAACTCTGCCTGAAAACATTCAATTCATTTAAGAGCAGGTTGAAAATAAAACTTACTATCAGCACTTTTTTTTCATTACATGCTGGTATTTGATACAGCCTCATGGAAGCCAATGTGGTAACGAGCTGTAACTAGTAATAAGTTGTAGCTGTACTTAAAGAGGGGGGAACCCCACTCACTGCTCTGAGCACAGGCACAGCCCACCAAATACTGTCACGCTATGAAACCTCCCAGACTGGGAACAACTGGAGTCTTGAGTTTTCTCATTTGGGAACGAAAGGCCCCAAACTTTCTCTATTCTTTCCACTCCCTCCCCATGACCTGGCCAATCTGACCTCCCTGGGGAGCTGTGCCCTGTCCCTAAAGGGACCTTCCCACACAGCAGAAGCTGCAGCATGTGAAATACCAGGGCACTAAGTGACATCCCTCAAACCCCAGGGGACAGGACATCCTAGCCAGCACTGAACCTCCCTTCACGTACTCCTCTCCTGGCTGCCACTGATCCCACAGCCCCATCAGCCGTGCTTTGCTCCAGCACTTCGCTAGGGAGCAGAAGAGAAGCTCTGCCAGCGAAGGAGGTTAGAGCCACAGCTCTCTGCAGCAGATGCTGGCACCGTCCAGGCTCACAGGCAGGGGCATAACGTGGGGAGAGAGGAGGGGGGAAGCTCAGTGCGACTGCCTTGTCCATACATCCTACTGCAAGAGAAGGCGAAAGCCTAGCATCGCGCATCAGCAGATAGCCTGGCCACATTCAGCATGTTTAGCTGGGGCCGTACCGTGCCAGGAGTATATTGCCCATCTCTGGGTTTTTAATGTCCTATAAGTGTGTGACCAGCAGCACAGTTATTGCTCTGTGGACTCTGGAAAACACCGTAATGCCTGATGAAAGTGAAGAACTCGTTACAACAGCTTGAGCCAGCTATGATAGAGGTGATGTTATTTGTCCAAAACCTTTCCCTCAGTCCTGGCTTTTTCCAGTGCCCCCCAAACCCCCTTGTGAGAGAAGAAGCTGTTAATGAAGCCAGCCTGTTCTTTGTTTCCTTCTGTACCTTCCGTGTCTGATGCAAGGGGTCACCACCGAATTCAGTGCAAGCATTGCAAGCAATGGGTCATGTGCTGTGACCAGGAGAAATATCAGTGCGAGTGAAAAAACATGTCACAAGTGTGATTCACTTCTGCTTTATTAATCTTTAACTTATTAATCTTGGCACCAAATATTTTGATTGCAATTTTTAAAGTGCATCTGAAAAGCCAATTTATGCAGTATGAACCCAACTTAAGATGTATAAATTTTAAACAAGCTGACAGCAAAAGCCTACATTACTATTTCAGTGTGCGACTTGGTGTTGCTGGAATGCATGCACATCAAATTATTAAGTTTAGCTTTGAAACCATTTGTTTTAAACAAGGTGCACATTGACTTACTATTTTTTTTTGCTGGAGTGGTGATATTTCAGCTGGCCTTCCCACTCGCAACAGTGTCTCAACACAGTACTTATTTCTGCTACTCAGTATAAAAAGTTGAGATAACATTTTACTTGTACGTTTCCTACAGAGCCAAAGTATTTAATCTTAGTTTGATGGGAGGAAGGAGCTTTATTGTTTGGAGCATATCATCACTGATGAATGATACACTTGGATACATGTTTAGGTATGGATAAGAGGGAAAAAAAAAAAAGGGTCCCGAGAAGCTGTGGGTTCTCACATAACAGTTACTTCAATGCTTGCCAGAGATGTTCTTTTGTTTTTCATGTAAATGACTTTGTTGATAAAACCGAGCATTTGAATCCCACTGCTATCATATGGGGTGGCCAGCATGTTCCATCTCCGTTTAGTTGTGAGTTCAACAGGCAGCCACAGTAGCAGGAGCTCTTGTTTTCCACCGTATTTTATCATATTTGTATTTTGGAATATCTCAGATCTTAATCTGCTTGGGTAAACTGTCCGTAGCAAAAAAGCAGCTCTCTACAACCAACATATACTTTTTTCCTACATCATCATGTCGTGACAACTATAGTAAAACGCTTTCACAGTTGCAGAAATATTTGCAAGAATTCGAAGAAGCAGAAGTTTTCTGCACGAGAGGACAACTTTCTCTGCAGGTTCTAGTCAAGAGGTGACATGAAGTAACACGAATTAACCTCATGGGCTGCAAATGCCTGCTACAACAGGGAGCAGAGACTACCGAGTGCGATGCTTAGCAGGTCTCAAGGGACCTGCGTTCTGCGGCCATCTCTTGCCCAGACCCCCCGTGCGACCAGACGCAAGGTGCCTCTCCTTACCCTGGCGCTCGGCCTCCCTGTGTCCGTAGATTAAGCTTTATGTTGCTCAGAGAAGAGACTGCATCAGCTCTCACTGCGCTTGCCAATACTGAGTAGCACTAAAGCATTCTGCATCTGCAGTACTACTATCATCAGGAGTAAACAATGAATATTTTTAAAGTTCATAAAGAGGACAGGAAACACTAATGGCTATTCCTGTGAAATTACTGAGCTGTCAACATAGCTGCTGGCGGCTAACTTTGCAAGGGAAGGTTAAGTGTCTACATAAGGATTTTCATACGTATACGCTTTTAACTATCATTAAATGCAAAAATTATGAGTTTACTGTAAGGTTATAAACTTTGTAGGCGGATCCTATCAACTTCAAGGTATGTACACATTCCCTTTCACATGTAAGCACAGAGCAGCCCAAAACTTAAAGGCAAAACAGGATTTTCAAAAGCTTTCAGAAAATTTTCAAGAATTTAATTAAGCCATTCCTATAAAGAAAGAATACAACTTTTGGCGATCGAATAAGGATACTTAAGAAAATGCTTGCTATTCAATATCTCAGAAAGAACATGATATGCTACAACAAAGCAAGCAATCATTAAAAAAAAAAAATCATGAAGAAGCAGAAAGAATTCACCTGGATTAGTGACATTACCTAATTTTGAAAAGAAAGAAAGATCTGGACTTAATCCTGAGGTTCTCAATCAGCCAAAGTCTACAGTGATTTCAAGGGGAAATTTGCCTGGTTGTCAGCTATAGGACTGTTCCTTGATCTGCTTGGACATTAGTGTAGCATTAATCATGATTGCTCCATAAGATAATTAGTGATGACATGCACTTTTTACTTCCTTACATGGCACGGCTAATAGAAGAACCAGGCTGAAAAATTAGTCATAACAATTAAGTAGGGGATGATTCCTGAATAATTAGGGTAAGTTACTGTAGAATATACTGATCCATGTATTACAAATTACTACAAAACAAATAAAATATGCTGATTTATACACAGAAAATAAAAAACACATGCAGCTCTACAGCAGAAGGGAACTTAATCGCATATTCTATGCTTTCCATGCAACAGAAACACCTGCATTAATACCCCCTTTATTAGATCCTTGAGTTCAGCAGCTTTACAGAATATAGGTCTGTTGCAGAAGAGATTTTGACTATGAAAGATTAAACAGTTGACTCAGATGTGCAAAGCTGACTGGTGGTAGAGGCCATTCTCCTGTTCTCTAGCCTTGTCTATCATGACTCACAAGATGAAAAAAATAAAGTCTTTTATGCCAGTGCTGGGATACACAACTCAAAATGGTGCTTGGTGGCCTGCTCCCACTCCGGTTTCAGTCTCCTGAGTCCCTTCCTCTTTCCAGGTGCAGGATTTACTCATGGTTAGAAAATTGCTCACCTTCTTACTGATCCCAGCCCCCTCTTAAACAGCTGCAGGTCCCTGCTACACCTCCCAGGCCTGGAAGTTTCTTGTTCTCCAGGGGCTGCACGAAGGGGCCGTACCACTGAGCCCTCTCGCTTGCCCCTGCCCGGGCTGGCCGGGCCTCGGCTGCCAGGGAAGGGTGCTGACCCTATGCCAGAGGGTACAGGCACAGCACGATAGCAGCCATGCAGCAGAGGGAAAGCAGTTTCCACCATTCACTGTGCTCAAAGCCCAGTTACAGCATCCTCTCAGGGAGCTTTACTCAAAATTATAGCAGGCTGCAAACATTCAAACAACTCAAGGCACTGGACAATCCCCATGCAGCTCAGTTTACCTTGCAAGCAAAGCCAGGACGAAGAAACAGGAGTTAGATCCACCAAGGAATGGATTACAACTTTCATATTCAGCCGGAGGAAGGGGCAGCGGCTGTACAGCTGCTGCAGCGGAGGACAAGCCCCAGGTCACAGCCCGGTCTTTGCTAACCCCCACAGCGGCAAAAGGGGCTCACCTGAAACTGTATTTTCTCTGCCTTGTGGAGCCAGGGTAGTAAGTTATCTGTATTTGGCTTGCTTCTCTGCAAGGGACTGCAGAGGTGACGAGTCCACAGCACTCGGGAACACCTTATAGCCCCTGCATGGCTGCACAACAATGTGATTAACGTTTCAGTTCTGATTAAATAGTTACCAGAGAAAAGACCAAACAGAGCACAGTTAGGCAAGGGAATAAGCCTCTGCAATACTAGAAGATACACAATACTATTATGTCTTCATGAAAAATACGTAGAGTAACACCACAAGCAGACATAGATAGCTACAGACAGGAACGTTTATAAATGATAGCATGTTCACAATCACGAGTCACGTCCCATCACTTCTCACTACATTGTAATGGTTGGTATGTGGAATACCCCTGCCCAGAAAGGAGCTGCTTGACAAATAACACTGCTTCATTTTTAAAAACAAGGTAGAGTTTGAGCACAAATTAACATCAGGTCTATGCCAGTTGTTACAGATTTTGTCATGGAAGTCCAGGCATTTGATTATGTTATAAATATGCAGATACCAGTCTAGTCAGCTAGACTGATTCTTCCTATAGGCAGGTTACTGTATAGAGATGAGTTAACGGATTCTTGTCTTTAGTCTAAAAATAGAGGTTCAGGACCCTGCAAGAATGGGAAAAACAGTAAATCGAAAAGCTGAGGAGAAAACTGAAAAAACCTACAGACTTCACACAGTTCTGCGGCTCTGCTTCTATGTGCCCACTTCCCAAAGGAATACAAAAAGGTATATTTAGTGTTTTAAAGAACATCAGGTATACAAGGCAAATAAGACAGGGCTTCATAGAGAGCCCAGGGGCTGAGAGCAGCCAAGGCTCACATCTGTGCCAGTGCACATCATCAGGTGCAGCCCAGGATGGAAAACTTGTAATGACCTTCATGCTGTTCACAACCTCTAGCTTTCCACAAACTTATTTCAGGCGAGTCTCTATAGCCAGTCTGCCAGACCTCCCGATGTCGCTGATGGAGACAAACCACAGCAAACCATACCTGTGATCTCTGAGCTCATCCCATTGACAAAGTGATTACTAATGTTCCTATATAAGCAGTAAGCTGGGCCTTTGGCTTATTTGTCAAGAGTGAAAGGAGCTGGCACCCAAACATGTTTTCTTGTTCTTTCATCTTAAAAAAATACAATAAAAAAAAAGATACTCATGGCCAGTGGATTCAATACAAAATGATGGTGATTTCACTGTGTTCCATTAAATAAAACTTAATACCATTGAGCTTGAATTGAGCCTTTGACTCCTGCCCAAATTTCAAGGCTTCCTTCTTTTGAAAGAAAACAAACATACGCTTCATGCAGAAGACCAAGACAGTGGAATAAGACAGGAGCTGTTGGGAAGATCGCCACAAAGCTGCGTCGAGCCAAAGAAAGCTTCTCTCTGATACTGCAGAGAATGAAATAAAAATTATGAGACCTGAGGTTATGAAAGAGAAGAGGAAAGTCATTCCCCTTCCTTCAAATCAAGAGTGAAGCACAGCATCAGAATCGGCCTTAAGCACAATCAACACTGGGGAAAAAAAGGAAAAAAAAATAATCACAAGATCTTTTTAGTGACTCACACCAAGGAGTACTTTCTAGACTGCAAAACCCTGAGGTAAATAGGTAGAAAAGCAGGGGCACGTCAGCTGTGGCTCCTTTTGTAATTGTTATTACTAACTGACTGCAGCAAATGTGTCAAGCAGGATTTGTGGTGTAGAGGATGGCTTAAAATGGAAGAGATGAATATTTTATATAGTAAAAGTATCATAAAGATATTTCAAAGGATGGAAAAAACATGCAAACAAAAACGCAACTCTGGCCACTTTTAAAATCTATTTAAAGTCTATTTAAGAGATGAATTTGTACCCACTGAATAGTGTCATGGAGTGCAGTGGCATTATTCTCAGACTAAGACAAAGAGTATAAGATTCTAGTCCTAAAATTAATAGCTATGTTTACAAGCTCTTTAAGATGCTGCCTATTTTTACTCAGTGAATCATTGCCCTTCTTTACAAAGTATATTTCATTAATCTTAGCAATGCACACAAATCTCGGTGGAGTTGCTCTGCTTACATACCAAATTTGAAGTTCTAAGTCTAAACTATTTGTCACAGTATTCAACTTTAATAAAACCTGTATTTATTGGAAGATGCCATTTCCTCACATTCTCTTAAATCAAAACAACTGATTCCTGTCAAGCTGTTCCTCTCCCTTTTCCCTCTCCCCAGAGGAAAACAGTAAAACTTAAGAGCAAAATTCACTCCTGTGCAAAATTATGCAATCCTAAAAATTAGCTTCATCCTCCAGCTGCACTTCATCTACTAAGATCAAATGAAACTTCATCTGCAAGGAGATATTAAAGAAGTTAATAAATCACTTGTTGTGTTTTTTAAAACACACATTCATCATGATTTGCAATCAACCCAGATTAAAAGATCCAACAGTAATAGTGCAGATGTATGTTAGTGAAGTGTCTGCAAATCTCATCACGTTTTTAATGAAACAAGAAAAACCTCCTTAAAAAATGGTCTTCCCACAATTATTTGCCAGAATTAAGTGCTAGGCTTATACAAAATGTGACTTTTTTTTTTTTTTTTTTAACACAAGCAGGCAATAGCCTGGGATGTGAAGCATTTACTTTCACTGATGAGCAATTGCTCAAATTGCCTCTGTCAACAAATTGTTCACCTTATGGGACTATTCACATCTGAAATGTATTTGCCTGCTTTAGCATTTATAGGACGGCATCTTCAGCTTGCACCTGCACTAGCAGATTCACACGGGCAGCGTCGCAGCCTTCTATGCCTTCTCTTTCGAAACGTGATGCTGTATCGTAACATCCGAGTGATAACCTTGAGCATGGAGATTAACAAGGGGCAGAGATCAAAGCTTCGCTGCCTGCCCTCCTCAGTATCTGGCCCTAGAAACGTGCCAGACCTCTCACATTTGGCTGTTCCCTGCGCAGAATATACATTTTAATATACAGGATTTCATTCCCAATATTAATTCCTTCTCAACTCATTGTATCTAAAAACCAAAATATAAAAAGAAATCACTAAGTATTTTTGAAAATTTAGGCCAGAGACTGAATAAAAGCATGCTCTGTCCTCACCTTGTAAAATATTTCTGGGCTTCTAAACAAGCTTCATGCCTTCACACAGCTGGTAAATGTTTGCTTAAAAATATATTCAAACAATCCTCTTGCAAAGGACTTGTAACATATAGACTTGAGCTTCATTTTGGAAGGGTCATTTACATAGCACATCCATAAGTTTTAAAAAGCCGCCTTCTATTTATTCTAAACTTTCCAATTACCAGTTTGTTTATACCAACCACCACAAGGAGGTCTTAGAGAGGTCACTCAAGAAATAATATATTTCTCTATCTACTTTCCCAGCTATGCTCATGAAGCCAGAGTTTACTCCCTTGACTTGACTCCATGAATAATCCCAGTGTCATGGTATTATTCAACCTGTAAACTGCTAACGAGCAAGAATAAACTACTAGCAACTTGAAATCATAGCAAGGTTAAACATTAAAGTGTTGTGTAGTCGTATTACGCCACTGCTTTTAGGCAATCTGTTCGCAGTGCAGACTGCCACAAAAGGGTCGCGAGCAGAACATGGCTCATACCTGCGCTACACACACTGGCAGTCACTCGAGGCATCTAATATTTATGATATACAGAAAAAGAGATGTGTTCCCCATGAGAGCTGGAGGCAAACAGCATCCCAAAAAAGGAAGAGAAAACAATATGCTGAATCCATCAAAGTTTGTTACTTCATAGACTTTTCACAGCCAAATAAACATTTTGCAGCTGGAGGTCTGCATGAGCCAGAATAACAAACGTCCTGGGACCTGCCAGAGATTTCAGATTAGGCTGGCTGATGAGAGAGGTTGGTCAAAGAATCACAGAATGGTTTGGGTTGGAAGGGACCTTAAAGATCATTTAGTTCCAACCCCCTGCCATGGGCAGGGACACCTTCCACTAGACTGGGTTGCTCAAAGCCCCGTCCAACCTGGCCTTGAACACTTCCAGGGATGGAGCAGCCACAGCTTCTCTGGGCAACCTGTGCCAGGGCCTCAACACCCTCACAGGGAAGAATTTCTTCCTTACAGCCAATCTAAATGTCCCCTCTTTCAGTTTAAAGCCATCACCCCTTGTCCCATCACTACATGCCCTTGTCAAAAGTCCCTCTCCAGCTTTCTTGGAGGCCCCCTTTAGGGACTGGAAGGCTGCTAGAAGGTCTCCCCAGAGCCTTCTCTTCTCCAGGCTCAACAACAGAGGCAAGGATTTAGTGTACAGGTCCTGAAGGATAATTACCTGAAACCACCTTTTTTTCTCTTTTTTTTTTCTTTCCCCCAGGATTGGCAGGGTTTGGGGCAGGGTGGGAGATTTGGGTTGGGTTTATTTTTTTAAGCATGTTGTGGCCAGTGGCCTACTGGCATGTATCACACTCCACTGTGACATTAGAAGCAATGGCTGACCTTACAGCACCTTCAAATGGTCAGAGATTTGATGGGTAAATTCGAACAGTACCCATTCTAACAGTGTTCACCTGGGACCTTGTCTTTCAGCCCTTGGTGCAACCCTGATTTTTTTGCCAATCCTCAGATGTCACAGGGATGGCTCCTTCGAATACTGCCATCAGCTGGCAAATTCCAACATTTCTCATTCACAGGTTTTCACTTTTCCTCTCCACCTCTGGAACAAGCTGGCTATAGTTAAAGCTGCTTGGGCAGGCGGCTTCTGACACTTTTGAACAGTGTTTTTTTGGCATTGACTTCCACCAACAATTCTTAAGAAATTAAACTGTTTCTGGAGAGGAGACCCCGTTGTGAGTCAGCAGCAGCTGACAAGATGGGAAATCAGGGATAAAAATTTGACAGTGGAGCGAGGCTGCTAGTGGGGTGCCACAGAGATCTGCGATAGGACTCGGACTATTCAGTGTATTCACAAATGGTCTGGAAAAGAGATAAATAGCAAGATGACATTTGCTGCCAAAATGAATTTCTTCAGGACAGTTGTAACAAACAGCCTGTGAAGAGTTGCAGGAGTACATTGCAGTATTGAATCACTTACGAGTTAGGAAAAAAAAATTGAATTCTGTGTCAGACAGCAGAGCGTTGCACGTGAAGGAAAACAACTCTTGCTACGTACACCAAATGATGGGCTCTAAATTAAACACTGCAGCTCAGGAAACAAATTTCTGAGGTCGCTGTCAGTAGGCCTAGTAATGAATACTTACGACAGTGGGGAAAAAAGCAAACAAACATCAATTTAAGACTGTGACAAGAACAAAGTACAAAGCGCTCAGCATCACTGTGCCCCTGCCCATGGTGCACACACGCGCTGTGTAGTTTTGGTCACCCATGTCAAAAAGGATAGAGAATTAGAAGATGCAAAGGGACGGAGATGATAGACTTGGACCATTCTGCCTGGAGAAAGACTGCTAAGGGGATGTGATAAAGGGTTATAAAATCATGAATGACCTAATAGAACTTAGGGCACAAGCAATGAAATCAACAAGTTAAAAAAAGTCAAACAAATAAACCAACCACAACAGAATTATTTGGTTGATTTGCAGATAATTCCCTTTCTTTCCCCTCCAAGACACTTCCACATCTTCACAATGACTGCTTTCTGCGGTTGCCAAAACATAAGTGATACATCAACTGAGAGTCCCTCATGAAGTACACATGTGGGGAAGTTTGCATGCTTTTGTTACATGATGGAGCTCATTGCCACAGGAAGTTGCTTAGGCCAAAATTATAAATGTAGTCAAAAAGGGGATTAAATAAGTTCATAAAGGAAAGATCCCTCTATTAAACACCATAGGGCAAAGCCACCTTCTGCTCGGGAAGTCCCTAGTGTGGGAGGCTGAAAAGATAGGCTTGGGGAAGGATCGTTCTATCCATGCCTTTCCATAGGCACCTGCTGCTATTCGATGTCAGTCAATGACATGTGGCAAGAAGGAGCTTTACTCCAAATGCTTTTCTGTTCTTATATTACCAGCTCTCCAAGCCAGAGAGCTAAAGTTTTTTTTAATTCCTGAACCATTGTCACTCATTGAGCAAATAGTGAAAGGAGATGCATACTCAAGGCGCAAAGCTTCCAAGAAAGGTGTACTGTAACCTTGAGAGAAGCTTACATCATACGTAAGTCATCTGGGTAATTCTTCCTAAAACTCATCTGCTGGTGAAATAAACAAAGCACAAACTTTCCCAGATGTGTGCTTCATGAGGAATCCTCAGTCAACGTATGATTTATAACTTGGCATCCTCAGAAAACACAAAATCATGATTCAGAGATGAAATGTAGATGTGGAATTGCTATGGAGGGAGACAGAAAGGGTTTATTCATAGATTAGTCCCAACTCACGTATTTGTAAGCTTTTTCACTGCTTCCAAATGTCGCGCTGGACAACTATTCTTCCTTTAAGAGTAAGAAGATGAAGGCTGAGTGTTCAGATTCTGTTAATTTTCCATAACTGTTAGCCAAGTAAAATTTCCTCTGCAAAACTTTCAGGGTGAGCAACTGCATTTTTGCATCATGCTTCTCAACAAAAAAGGAGAGGTAGGTTGTTCCATTGGATTTCTGCTGGAGAAAAGTTTGCCATGCAAGTAGCAAGATCACCCCTACAGAAAGCAACCCTATTGATTTCTAGCGTGCTTATCACTAGACTCTCTCCTGGTGGACCAAAGGCAACCAACTTTGTAGACACCCAGAGCACTGGAAAAAAAATAAATTAAAAAAAAAAAAACACACCACAAAAAACACACACAAAACTGTAACAACCAAAACTAAAGAAGATGGAAAAAGGTGCGTTGGCTGAAAGGAATTCTCAATCTAACCTTTATCCCCAGTAAGAAACAAACCCAAACCTACGAGGGAGCAGGAAGTAAAGCAATGGGAAGATGAAATCAGCAGAAACCTAAGACAAAATTGAATGACAAGCTTTGAACAGCACCAATATGAAATAAATAAATAAATACATAAATATATCTCTGTGTATCTCTCTCTCTATATCTGTAGATCTTCCACAGGTATTTTGGCAACCTTGGCTAAATGATGATTTAGCCTAGCATCCATTCTTTCCAACTCATCTGCTTGTTAAAGATGTCAGTTCCCTTACACTGCCTACAGAAGTATTTTGACGGAAGCGTCACTGAGGACTCATTGGTGGTGTTCTCACCTGGCATCACTGACATCTTCCCTTTGTTTCTGAATCTCTTCTTCCAGCTGCATTTCTCTCTTTTTTTTTTCTTTTTTCACAAGATGAGATTTACCATCAGTGCCTTCTGCAGAGGCTGCCAAGTGAACACAACTGTAACGTCACAGAGCGTCTCCGTTCTCCTGGCAGGCAGTCCCTTTCCTGGGACACACTAGATGGCTAGATAGAAATGAGGGAGCAAGCTCATTCAGGCAGAGTCTAAAGCTTTCCTTGGAAATAAAGACTTCCTATAGAATCATGAAGGCCTCCCATAACGCATGCATGGAAAAAAAACAAAAGAACATTTTTCAGTCATTTTAGATAGGAGCCTTGTCACACAGACTAAACACTGACAAAAGAACAACCGAGGATAATACATAAAGCCTTAGATGTGTCCAGTAAACTGACATTTAATCCAATCTAATTAAATATGTTTTAAACAGTACATCAAAGACTTCTCAAATTCAAAGGTGGTGTCAGAGGACAGGGAAAATAAACTAGAAAGATGAGAAAAGTGGAAAGAATAAAATATGGGAATTTCAGTTGAGAAAAATTTAGCTACTGCGACAGAGAGAGGAAAGAAAATCATCCAAATTTATTCACTGGGAGAGTGATGCTAGGAAAAGGGGAATGGTCCAGGAGCATTGGGAGATAGTAAACAGCATCCCAGAAGTCACCGTGCTACATGCCCACACAAGGTAGAGATTGGCTCTTTGAGCAGTTAAGCAAAAGAGGTATTGTACCAAAAATAAGGTAACTTCTAGAACTTGTAACATAACCTCAGCCTACCAGGAAAAGCCAGGCTCATAGTGAAATCATGCATTCAATGGGACCCAAGAGAATACTCAACCAATGCAAAAATAGCTGCTACTGCTTATTAACTGCCTCTTCGGCATCTTCAGGACAACGGGAACTCCATAAGCAGCCTCACGGATGGAAACTACTCAAATATCCTGACGTACTCCCTCTTCAGTACTGTCTCTTCCCCAGGGCCCCTCCCCATTTGAGCAGCTATTTCAGCTGATTTTGAGGTGGGCCAGGGTGAGGACCAGATTCAGACAGCCTGCACAGCCAGCTCTGTCCCCAGGCACACCTCCTAGGAGCCCACCGCTGGGAGTGAACTCGTCCTGAGGACTGACTGCATGGAATTTGAGGTGGACCGTCCAAGCTGACATGCTGGAAGAAGGAAAGAACAAAACCTGTTAAACTTGGCAAGATTATAACTGATGGGAGAATGAAACCTGTACAAAAGGGATTAGACGAGTAAGAAGATGAAAGTAAGGAAAATTTCACCAAAAAAAAATCAAGATTTCTTGGACTGCAAAAAAACTTTGAGAGATAGACCCATAAATGGAGTCATTTTTATACCAAAACTGTTTCAAACCTTAAAAAGTGCATGGAGGGCAAGGGACAAAATGACAGTAGGCCTTTCCCGATGGCTGCTAGTAGCTTGTTTCACTTCAGTTATATCGATGCGGTTTTACTGACTGGAACAGCACTGCAGCAGTGAGAACTGACTGGTCCCTGAGCGCAAACATGCTGCATTTCCAACCACCAAGCAGTCCCCCCACGAAGTCAACGGGACTACTCACGCATAGTAAACGCACCTCTAGGTGCTGGAAATGATGGATATACAAATTTTTCAGCCTTCGCTGGGCCACTGAGAAGTTAGCTGTGAATAACTATTTTCATCCTAGAGCACAGACAGCCACCCTTCCTTCATTAATATTATTTGCATTATTCACTCCCAGGTCTGAATTGAGTCCCGAGTACTTGTGTGTATTTCTACTCCTTTTAGCCTGCCCTTCTCCCCTGAATAAATGCTTGTGACAGTTTCTTCAACTATGTCTGAAGAGCCATTATGTGAACTAGAAGCAGCTGAGCCAGTTCTACAGACTTCATAGCCTCATCCATCTTCCCCCTCACCTACATTTTGTTCCAGCCTTTCATTTTAACAGGCAACACTGTGGATTTTTTTTTTCAAAATTAAGTAAAATACTCATCATCTTTGCAATATTTTCTTTAGAATGTTTACTTTAATTTTGGTTTCCCTGCCTAATCTTTCTCACAAAGCAGTATGCATTTTTAAATCTTCCAAGCAAAATAATTACAACGATAATCCAGCTGAGTGTAATCAAACTGCAGGGTTCTTTATTTTCCTGGCCTTTTAATTTAATTTCACATCCTGTGGTCTTAAAGAAATATTAGGATTATATCATCTTGTTATTGTTTAGATTATGTGCCTGTAAAAATAAGGAGCAATCGATTCTCTTCTTACCCGCTGCCACACAGAAAACTCTTACAGAATATAAAGTATTTTTGAAATAGAGATCCAGGGGAAGATCTCATAGATAAGTACAAGTTAGATCTTAGCTCCCATTTTCATTGGGAAAAAAAAAGGATGGAAGGGTAGTATTTCCTATCCAGAATCCTTGTTTATTTGGTTGGATTTGACTAATATTTTATAAAGACAGTAACTGCTTTGATAAAATAATTTGCTTTTAAACTTTTTCAGTGCACTGATATGGATCTTGATGTGATTTTGTGGATATTTTAGCCATGGAAATAATCCCATTGACTTTAGCACCGCTACTTGCACTTAAATTAGAGCTTCAGTAGCTTTCCTTGGATCAATACAAACCAGAAGTCATTCACAGAGTAACACTGACATAAAAATAGTATAGGAGAAGAATCACCTACATGCTTAAATACGTAAGGTCAGCCAAGCAATAAAAATACAACTGCTGTCTCTACACATGCAGAAGGAGCCTGCCTACATCCTAGCAGTCAGCTTTGGGATTTATGAGGATCAGAGCACATCCGTATTAATAAGTCTGAATACACGACTGGGGCTTCAGACCCTACACTACAGGCATCAAAGTCCTCAGCATGCAGATGTTCATCTTCTGAGTTGGGGAAAGAGAGATCATTAGCAGATCTTAGCAAGCAAAGCAGTACCTAGAAAGGGAGCTCATCTTCCAAGAAGTAAGAACAAAATGATGCAGGGGTGGGTTTTGGGGTTTTGGTTGGTTTTGTCGGGGGTTTTTTGGGTTTTTTGGGGTTTTTTTTTTTTTCAGTAGTAACCCATTGTACTGTCCACAGGTATAAAGAAAAAAGGAAGCAAGGTCAGCCACTGAACAGGTATAACATACCCCCAGGGCCTAGAAACAGCAAAGTCAGAGCTGTTGCGTTCCTCTTTAGCTGTTTCTTCTTCATTGCCTTCAAAACGGGGCAGCGCACACCCTTCCACCAACGCGCTGGTGACAAAGGTATGGACACGTGTGGTAGGGCCCATCGCAGGGCGAGGCTGTGGTTGAGGCTTTCATTCTGGAGCTGTTTATCACAAAGACACGTGTTAGTTTGGTCCAAGTGCTGCTGGCCCGGTAACACTCTCAGTAGAGCACCCCTAAACCCACCTCTTTCAGACATTTTTGCCTAAGTTATCTCAGAATATTTTTAATTAATACAAAAAGCTAGATACAGTCACAAAATTATGCCTATGCCTTGTATAAATACTGAAAATTCTTTGCTGAGTGGACAATTTCAGCAACACTAAGTTAAAACCTTCTCAGAAAAGGAACGTATTGATAACGAAGACAGGCAGTCTCTTCCTAGATTTATTATTTTGCACCTGAGGAAAGCAATCACATGAGATTCATGGAGCAGATTAAGTAGCTCTATTCAAACCTCCATAGTTAACATTTGTTCTAGAAGTTTTACTAGCTAATAGGTTCTATGTGTTAATAACCTGAGAGACCATCACAGCTCAGCACTAAATGCCTACAAACCCAACAAGCTAGATAGCAATTAGGCCATAACATCAGAGTTCCACAGCACCACCACACTGAAGGGGCACACTCCTCTCTTCAGTAATGAAGTTTGGGTGGAAGAGCTCTTGGTTTCTCCAGCATTGCCACATCCCAAGACCTGCTGCCCATGACTGCAAACTGGTGTAGTCAGCCACAGGGAGAACCCCAGAAGAACAGAGTGCCCACCAAGGGCACAGCTACAGCAGCTCTAACTTGCTCTGCATTAGCCCTGTTATTAAAAAAAAAAAAACAAACCCCACACCACGGAAAGGGATTTCAAGCCAGTTCTACACACACACACACACACACACACAGACGCACACTCTTGCTCTGCCAGGTATAGCTACAGAAATAAGCCCCTTCTGTAAAAGAAGATCTTGAAGTCATTCAGACTTACACATTCCTTTCACAAAGGCCTGAAGAATCCTGTTTTCTGAATTTCCTTGATTAAAATAGATTGAAATATTCTGAACTCTTCTGAATATCTTTTTTTCCAGAAAGAAATGGTTACAGGCTTGAAAAGGAATCTCATTTTTTTAAACTACTGCTTAAAAGCACCCTGTTGCATCTGAAGTAATGGCTGATTCCATTCTTGAAATATTATTTTTTAAGCTATTGCAGTGGTGAGAGCTTCTCTTGAATTCCAAAAAGAAAACTAAAGCGAGCCACTGCATGCAAGCTTCCTCTGCTTACAGAGACAACATTTTCCTTACAAAGTACTTTGTTTTTATAGCACGGGATGGAGGACAGGACCTTAGATTCTGCATTCAAAGCACTGGTTAATGAAGTTGCTAAAGTTAAGTTGCAATAATCATATTCTCCATGGGGTTTTGGCTATCACTATAGTCACCTTCTTTCCTTCAAAATATGCTTTTCATTGTTCTACTGCCCTTTTTCCAATTGCTCGGCAGCCAAGTTCTTGGAAAGCAATCATGCTTCTTGTTTAGGATTTATTGCTAGTCTTTTGCCAATAAGGACACGCACAAATCTCTCCTGTGATCATCCTGCAAAAGCAAGCTAAAAATACAGCAATTTATGAACAGGCACATTTTGTATGTTATATGGCATCAGTGTGCACTCATCAAAAAATTCTGAGATACATAAAAGAAGGTCGCCCCTTTTGGCTAGGCCGATCAAAGGCTCTGCTTGGGTGTCATAAATAAGCTTATTTTAGAATTCCAGTCTACCTAAAAAGGAAAAAAAAATGCATTTGTGTTGCGTTTTAGTCGTTGAAGGTTTTTTTTCCTGTTACCAGGTTTACATGGTAAACTTTGCACTTTAGAAAACCCAGGTCTGAGAAAAACAATAGTTTCTCTTCCAAACTGGCTGTTTTAAGACTAATAACTGCGATGACTAATTTAGTTATCACTAAAACTTCAAAGTGGTGGGAATTGTCTGTCTATTTGTACAAATTTGTAAAGGATTTTGCAATTTCATAGTCAAGTTGTATTTGAGTTTTGAAATGCGTTTCAGGTTGTCCAAGAAAGCTCATGCACACAGAAGCAGCAGGTAGCACGAGGGAAGACCGATCTTATGGCTAGGCAGGAATGGATCATGAGGAAGAGTATCTAGGTAATCACCATGCCTTGGTCATGCTTATCTGACCATATTGTTTGTTTTTCATACAAACATCATCGTTTAATCATCAGCCTCTTTGAAAGACTTGGCTTTTATCAGCTTATTGCTTTTGACAGGCAGGGGTACATTCACGACTCTGATGTGTTTTCAAGCTTCTCTGGGTTCGGGCTGTTAAAGTTCCTCTGAAATGTTGGGAGACTCAGGCCTTGGTCTCTCCTGGAACCCTCCTTGGCTCCTTGGTTCTGACGATGTCCTCTGTCAAACAGCCTTAAATTGGGAAAATGAATTGGGATTCATTCACCGATCTGGATTCGCTGCTAGCAGCGTGGTGTATCTATCGCCCTTACTAATGGCTACGCGATTCTGTGGTCCAGACGCGATTGCCGAGACTCAGAAACAAGAAGGCTAATGAAAAGATCCAGATAAATGTTTCACCACCTCATAATTTGAGGTTCTTACTCAACCTGAAATGACTGCAGTTGTTATTATTTTGCTTTTCTTTTTATGATTCTCATCTTTCTTGTCTTCCCTTCTCTGCTTATTCTTTTCCCCAGGCAATACGAGATGGTCCCAAATACCTATTTGGTTCCTATAATTAAACTAGATGTATTTTCTATTCAGTCCTAAAAGGGACTAGCAATTTGTGAAATGGGATTTTGTATCCAAGAAATGAGAAATGATAATTGAGGAAACAGCATAAATTCATTCCTAATAAATTATAAATGAACTTTCAAATGCAATAAAACTCAATTTTTTACATGTTCAGATTAGCAGACTTCTGAGTATAACAAGTAACTTATGTGTAATTTTGTGTCAAAAACTTCATATTCTGCAAAAAGAAGAAGATTTCCTGAAGTTTATTCTCTGTTTAAAATTATTCAGTGAAATACATTTTCGTATGATGTGAAGTGCATTTAGTCTTTTTGTTGCTCTAATAAGATTACTCATGTATCACATGGCATCAGTTAATTCTGGGTGTGCTTCTCATTGTAATCATCAGGATTCGAGTGCAAGTATTCGTATAACAGTTATAAAACTTGCTTCCCGGTATTTCAGCTAAAAAATTAACTTTGCATAGAGGGTTGCTTTAGTAAAACTTCGTCACAAAGGAACTTACACAAGGGACCACAGAAAAACCGCTCGAGAGGCCAAAGCAAATGAGTTGCAAAATTTAAACCAATATTTGCTAGAAAATGTTTGTGGTGGTCACTCAGCCCTACTTCTCAGTCCCTTACAAAAGTCCTCACCGCTGGACCTAACGTTGCAGGTCTACCTAAACCTCCCTTTGAAACTAATCTGAAATTTCCCTTTCGCCACTGATGATAGTGTATCTGTGTTCCCCTTGCAATTGTGAGACAACTTCTGCTTTTACTAACATCTGCAGAGTGGATCCCATCATTTTCCTTCTTCTGACATTAAGTACCACACTGCAGGCACCAACCACCGTGTAATTGAGCTAATATAGCTTTTACTTTTGACCTGACAAGTGGAAACACACATGCATGTACTTGGCTTTGGCTACATGTTCACCCAGCTACATCTATTCATGGAGCCTGCAGGATCTGGAACAAACTTATTTTTAGACACCATAATCCTCAATATATTAATTTGCTTTTACTCTTGGTCTTCCATATGCTGTCCGTCTTCTTCATCTGCAATGATATCCACCTACGTTACTCCTTGCAAATTTTAAAAACACTTTACTCACAGCAGCTTGCAATGATAACTAAAAATGTGGAAACATACGCAATACAGACATAACACTTGTGGCTCTGATGTCAGGTACATAACTTGTCTTTTGTTCTTCATTTCAAAAGATTTCACACCCCCTCCAAAAAAGCTTTAAAAATAAATAAGCACCAGGCCTCAAAAAAAGGTTGTTGGACACATGAATACATGGTTAAAAGAAAAGTAGGAATATAGTCTGGAGTAAATCTTGATAAAGTTCTGCCATTTGGATTACAGCTAACAGCTTCTTTAATACGACTTTAACACAATAAAACAACATTACTGTTACCATCTTGCTGAGGATGGTAGAAAAAGGCCATAAAACTGAGTGGCACATTTAAAATTACTTGCAAAATATTGGCTCTCCGAAAACAACACACAATAACTGTAATTAATACCAGTCCTTTACACTATTCCTAAAGTCTACTGAAATCTAAACCGGTATTGTACTGCTGGTAGGAACAACTGCATCCTAAACGATATTAAAAATGACAACAAAAAATAAAGCCTCTTCCTCAGAAGTCAGAAAGTTATAATTCACTGATCTGCCGAATGGAATAGCACCTTTGCCCTTATTATTTATAGAGCTTTTTGGGGAGGATCTCAGGACTTTAGTCTTTCGCTAAGCCTCACAAGTTCAACAGCCCGTGAGTTATATAAACATTATTTTACAATTTAAACTATTTTCCCAGCAAAAGGATCACTCCAGGAGAGGGCTACTCGAATGACCTCTTTTACAAAACTAATATTGCTTTACTCGTACTTCCATAGCTTCAGAGTGACCAAAGCTGAAGCCCGCCCGAGCGCTCCCCGGCCTCGCTACCCGGCAGCTCCGGGCACTTCAGAGGACCGTGGAAAAAAAGCTGCAGGTTGTACCGCAGCTAAAACCGCCCAGTCTAGCAAGTGTTTTCAGGGAATAGAAGTTTGGAAAGATGTCTCATTTTAAACAGTAAGCAAGTAAATAAATCCATCCATAAAAATGGCTTGCAGCCGACAGAAACCGATCGCATCTTGGCAGGGATGCTGCAACCGTACGACGTGTTGCTGGTGCGTGGCGCTCATCCTCCAGCCAGGGGGGTGCTCCCGGGCGGCCGGGGTCTCCGCGGGGAGCCGGGCCGAGCCCCCGGCCCCAGCGCCGGGGAGGACACCCTCCCTCGGGCAAGCACCGCGCTGCGCGGAGAGAGGACACTGCTTCCCCTCCCGAAGGGAGGAAAAAAAAGCCCTGCGAGCCCGATCTGCTGGCGGTGTCGGGGTTCGGCGTTGCGGGTTCTGGGGGGCGGGAGGGGAGAGGCTCAACAGAGCCCCGCGGCGCATCCCAGCGGGTTCTCAGGGCGCACCGTGGCGAGCAGCGGCTGCTCCGCGCCGGCGGCACCAGCATCTCCCGGAGCATCCGGCTGCCCGGCCACAGCGGCTGCCGCGGGAGGCAGCCCCCCGCGCAGCGAGCCCCCGCCGCCGGCCCCGCTCCCAGCCGCGCCGCCGGGGCTCTCCGGGGCATCCGCGGGCTGGGGGCTGAGCCCCCGGCCCCTCTGCCCGGCTCCGGCTGGGGACAAACACACTCTCAACAATGGGCATGTTTGCAGCAACATGATATCACCTATTAACGCCGAATAAGGCAATGACTGTACGTTGAAGCGATACGATCCTGCCGGTCTCACCACACGGCGCGGAAAGCTATTTGCAGATTTGCTAAGCCCTTTTGAATGAATGCATCTGCAGCTGACCTTTAACAATAGACGCTGAAATAGCACAATCTGTGGGACCAGATTTGAGGGGGGGGGTGCGGGAAGGGGGAAGGAAGAGATGGGTGAATATTGTAATCTCTGCAATCTCATTCACTTCCTTTCCCAAACCTCCGCGCACAGAGGGGAAAGCGATATTTTCCTTTTCACCGGGGCTCTATCTCAAACAAGCCGTTTCCAACGCCGGCTCGGCCACATGGCACCCCGAAAGCCGCCGCCGCCGCCGGCGGGACCGGCGCGCAGCCCCGCCGGTGCCCGCCCGCACCCCGCGGGCATCGCTCCGCGGAGGGGCGACTGCGACAAGGATGCTCCAGCCCCCCCCTCCCCTCCCGCCGCTCTCTCACCTTCCCTGGCTTTCAGCAAGACGGTGTTGGCAACGATGTTTTCCAGCTCCATTGACGAGCTCGGGCAGCGTAGGCAGGCAGCGGCACTGCAGCAGGACGTCACTCCCGAGGTGCGGAGTCTCCGGGCGACCACCCGCCTCCCGCCCCTAGCGCGTTATCCCCCCGTGCATGATCCCTGCCCTCCTCCCCGCTCCTCCGCGCTCCCCCGGGCGGAGGCGGCGCTCCCCGCGCTATCTGCTCCCGCGGCGCCTCGCCCCGCTACTCCATCCTCCGCCCCGCGGGCTCCCCGGCGGCTGGAGGGCTCGAGCGCTCCTGCCTGCCTCCCTCCCCCGGGGGTGTGGCACCGCGGAGCGGCCCCGCAGCCCCGCGCAGGCGCCATCCCCGCCGCCAGCTCCGCGGGGCCGGGCACGCCGGGACGTGTAGTCCTGGGGCGGCCCCCGCCGCACCTGGCGCCCGCCCCGCGGCCGCGCAGCGTCCCCGCGGAGGGGCGGCCAGCGCCCGCCCGGAGGAGGGCGCGGGAGCGGGCACGGGCCGGCCGGAGCGCCCCGGGCGGCGGGGAGGAGCGGGGGGAGGCCGCGGGCCGGGCGCGGGGCGATGCGCGGGGCGATGCGCGGGGATCCCCGCGGCGCGGCCCCGACGGCGGCGGCGCAGCCCTAGTGCCGGGCGCCACCCCGCGGCCGCGGCCCCGGCCCGGGCCCCAGGGCTGCCCGGGCCGGCCCTGCCCCGCCCGGGACCCCCAGGGCTCCCCTGCCCGGGCCGTGCCGCGGCGGGCTCCGTGCCCGTCACCGCCTCGCAGGTGCTCGCACCCGAGTGAAGGAGTCCCCGTCTGCATCCGCTGCCATGCGATGCACGCCCTCCTCCTGGAGGCACGGGCTTCGCGCCTTTCTGGAGATCGTAAAAGTCCCCGAAGGAAGTACCCGAGGGAATCCCATCTTTTCTGCCACACCATTTTTTTTTTTTTTTTTTTAATCCTGGTAAGCGGTTGCATGAGACATCAGCCACTTGTGGAAAGTTTGTGAATTTTAAGCGCTAGAGTACAACATAAATTCTCTTCTGTCTGTATAGGACAGATGTTCGTGTCAGCACGATTCTGATTTTCCTGGCAACGGGGTAGATCGATTCAGCAGGTCAAGCAAAGAGTAATAAAAACGACCCATTACTCTCACTTAACACTCTTCCCCCATCTGTATTTCCATTGATTAAATCCACGTGAAGCAAATCAAATTAACATGCACCTTCTTGTAAGTGGAGCATAGATACTACTTTTTCTTTTTTCTTCTTCCCTTTTTTTTTTTTTTATTGTACCAATCATTTTTCTTTCTACAGCCAGGCAGAAATGACTTGCAATAGCAGAACTTGCAGTCTGCCTAGAACACATTTTCTGAACATAGGAAATAAATGAGAAATGCATTTCATGAATAGTACCTTAGGCATTAGGATAAAAGGGCTATAATAAATGCCTTTTGTACCCGATGAAGTGTCAAAGGTTAGAACTTTGAAACCAATTGTGCGTAGCAGGTGGCACTGCTATGTACAATCTTCCACATCCTCTCTCCTATCACTTCAGAAAATGTTCGGCCTCCAGAAGCCATGCCATTCTGTGGTTACTTTCTTTGCAATGCCAAGTTCTATACAGCAGCAGTTGTGTCTGTAAGCACCGGAAGATTTTTCTCTGATTAAATAATTCTTAAGGGAAAAATTGCTTCCTGGAAACCAGAGCCTTAGCATAGAGATGAGGTTCCTGAGGAGTGTCTGCCCTGCTTGTTGTTTGACCACTTCTGTGTGAGGACTGATGCTCGCTTGTAAACGGAGCAAATGATGCTCAGGTTGTAAGTGCATTTCACATCCCCAGCCTCCCACTAATGGTCATCACAAGGACAGCGCCAGCATCACAACATGGCTGCCATTGGAAGACACAGTTACACCTTTTATTACATCCAACGTTTTTAATGCTACGAGCAACTCCTCTCTCCAAAGGAAAAAATGAACGCACGCATCTTAGTCCCCATTTTGTGAAGCAGCACTTGCTGCAGCAGCAAGCTCAACTTCTGCTGACAGCAATGGGCTATCAGCGTGCTTGCCACGTCTCAGGATCAGGCTGTTCAGCGGGGAGGGATTTACCTTCATGGGAGACTCCACAGTGAGCACCGACTGTGTGGGGGGTGTAACTTTTACACAGGTGCCCAAATGAAGAGGGCAGACCTTGAAGATCTTAAGTTTGAGTTGCACTCGGAAATCAGCACGTGCACCCGACGGCTCTACTGCTCCTCTTTAATCTAATATGTACCTCTACATGTTGTCCTGTATACTTTGTGAATGCTTATTTAATTCTTGAAAGGGTAAATAGATTTATCAAAAGAGTTACAACAGATCTCTACGGTGTTCAGAAATCCCATGGAGCTACCCAGTGTTCATGAACGGGTGGGTTTTCTTAATGATTCTTACAGTATTTAACATAATAAAACTTGTTTCCAATAAATCTGAGTCAGTGTGGTGCACTAGGACATGGAAGGAGGTGTGTTCACTAGCACGATGCCTACTTTGAAAAACAAAATCAAGACAATCAGTCCTCGCTGCATCTCTCTTTTCTACTACAGTCTTTTAAGCCTGAATATACCACTGATAGATGACAAGGGTCTGCCTCAGCGCAGGCCTCACACGGATGGCCCCTTTCGTGGACGTGGCTCCCCATGGGTTGCCAGAGCACGTGCCACTGCACAGACCTATTTGCCTTAAAGTCCATCAGTTGGTCTTTGCAAAACCCATTGCAGCATTTGGAGTCTTACCTCATGACTTCTTCATAGCTGTCGGTATCTTCATTTTTGTGTCACCTGGAACACCTAGTTCACAAAAACAACAACAAAAATATTAGGAAGCGGTAGACTGATTTATATCCATTTTCTCTTGTGACAACACAGTACTTTACTTTCAAGGTATGCCCACACCTGATTTAATGGAACAGTCAGGTTCTCTGTGAGTGAGGGAGAAAGAAACAGGAGACCTGTCAGTCTGTTCCACTGCTTATCTTATTCTATTCACTGTTGTAAACCCTGGTGCTGAAATACTCAAGCATGGACCCAAAGACAGGGTGGCAGGGAAGGAACACAGGTCTTTTTTGCTGGCCTAAAGATCCTGATTCAGTGCTTGCTGGGAGAAAAGGGAAAATTTAATCTGAATCATATGCAGAAGCCACCAATTTTGGAAGGAAAAAAAAAAAAAGAGAGAGGCTACCAAAACCCAGTTAAACTCTGAAAAATGTGCTTTCTAAGGTGCTTAATGTGTTTGGTTGTTCTGCTTTTAAATAAAACATCTCCGTCCGAAGTCATTCAGAAAAGGCTCAGAAAAAAACCTTTTTGAGTGCTGAACATCAGGACGAAGCAGGGCTGGCAGCCATCTTTCCTTTATGGGAAACGAGAGGTTTGTAAATGAAACGCCAACACCGTGCGAGACCCAAATGCATCAGAGTAATAAGAATAGGAAAGCAGTAAGGCAGAGTGTGATATTCTGAGCCACTCGAAGGGATGAGTCATCGGCAGGGTGGGCTCGCGCAGCTCCAGCCAGAAACACGGCAGCAACACACCCAGTTTTATCCTGCCACCAGAGAAAAAACACTTGGCCTCAGTACAGCCTGCTTGAAATGTCAGGATAAGACCCCCAGTGAACCAGAAGTCAAAAAGGCTTTTGCCAATACTAACCAATTGGAAACATAGCCTAACAGCAGCTGTCTCCTAAATCCATGTTACAATATGCAATTAATGCAGTAAAGCCTGTTCATGAGTAGGTCGAAGCTGGATTGTGTTTGGAATTGCTTCTGAAACTTATTTCTCCAAACGGGCAAATTCTTTCGCCTCCTGCCGAGACTCGGTATCAGCAGGTGGGAGCACACAGGCCTACGAGAAAGCATTTGCAGGCAGCTGTAACCTTCTACAGAGCCCCTTTGCGTACGGACAGAGGCTGCCATCTACCAACAGCCGTAGGGTGATGCATCATGTTGTCTAAACCGGGCTTTTTGCTTCGGTTTAGATAAACGTGTTTATGCCTCTCTTGTTTCTTTCCATTTCCAAACCTTTTTTTTCAGTTATGTTTCCTCAAGGTAGAGGACAAATGATTGTTACAGCATTTAAGCACATGGAATTAAATAACCTTCTAGAAGATGAGCAGATTTTATTTTTTAAACAAGCAGATGTACGCATCCCATACTCTGCACAGAACCTGCCATTCAATGACCCACAGCAGCAGGAGATCTGATCTGGGATTTGCTTATCCCTTTCATCAAGTTTAGAGAGGAGCATCTACCTTTTCACTAATATTTTGCTGTGTTAATGATGATCTTTCAAAGAGCTCTTCAAAATCTCTTAGAAAACAGTAATAGTAACAACACACAATCATTATCTAGCACTTTTTATCAAAGATCTCAAAGTTTTTCACCAGAAAGGCATATTTAATTGTTCCCAGATAGGAAAAAAGAGGCACAAAGTGAGAGCCGGTAAATGTCCTAACCAAAATAAAATTTACATCTCCCATTATCCGTTCAAGTGCCTTATCCACTGCTCTGCACCTTGTAATGATATAAACTTCTCCCTAAAGCCTGCTGAAATCCCTGGAGAGTCGTTCACCAACTTCAGATGTCTCAATTTGAATCAGGCTTAAAGAGTCTAATCCTTCACGTGCAAACACGTCTGTGCACTGCTGAGCTCGCGCTGTACCAGTATGAACCAGCACTACCTCGCTGCAGGATGAGATACGAGACTGGGGCCTGTTCCGCCAGGCAAAGGTCTGCAGGAGACAGCAAAGCAGACAACCAACAAGATTCAGAGAAAGATGCACACATGGTATGGCTCGGTAGATTTATTTTGAACTTTGGATGGCAAGAAGGACCCCGTTTAGCAGCTGCTCCAGCCTGTGCCAGAGCCAGAGCTGAGGAAAAAGGAACAACTCTTTTGCCAGGTGTGCTTTGGCAGCGACAAGGCCCATCTTCAAATTGTAGGGATGCCCAGGAAAAAGCAAAATGGAAAATAAGCCCCCTGTTAAACAGCAGTAATTCAAGCTCTTGCCCAGAAGTCTGAGAAGCTGAATTATGCTGCCTTCATAACAAAGCATGAGCAATATTTCCCCACCTGCAAGCCAAGTGTTTAAACAAAGAGTTTTAAACAAATATAACCTTCCGGGGAGGGGGGAAGGACATCATTTTAGAATATATCAACTTAGAAGTTGTGAATAATTGTCTGTGGGTGAGACAACCATCCTCAGGAAATCCTAGCAATAGCCCTTTTTTTGCTGCCACAATACAGCTCCCACAGCTGAGGGAAAGGAACCGCTGTGGCCCAGCCGTCCCCAGGCGCAGGGTTTGCTGCCCAGCCGCGGGGGACTCGGCTGGGCGGGCACGTCTCCATTTGAAGGGATGTGCCAGTTCGGAGACGTGAACGCAGACGTGCCATTCTGCACTGCCATTCAGGGAATCGGCCCGCGTAACGGCTGATGTTTCTTTGCTACTCTTCACCAATAGTGACTGCTCTGCAAGTGTCCTGGGCTCAGCTCTGCTCCTCACTGCTCCGCTGGCAGCCCTCAGCAGTGGCACGAAGACCTCCCAAACCTCTACTGCGGACACATCTCTCAACAACCTCTCCTACCCTCTCCATCTGCCGCTCCTCCTTGGGGCTCCCAGGGCTGCAGGCTACAGCACAGCTCACCCACACTGTATCTGACACATTTTCCAACACACAGTTTACTCGCTTCCACTTTTAGACTTTGGGGGGTTTTTAAGCAAGAATGCCCCTTACTTTTAGGCAACAGACATGCAAATAAGCTGAGTAGCTCAACCAGCCGGCCTCCCTCGCTCAGCCAGTGACCCTCCCAGCAGAGTCCCTATCCAGCTGGCACTTTCAGGCAGCCCTGGTTCATAAGGAAGAGTCAAACCCGAACGTTTCTCTCACACACCTTCAGGTTTCCCTTAATGAAGCGCTAATGAGAAGCAAGGGGTACGTATGTTTCCTTAACTCCAAATCTGCTAGTTCACTGACCCAGCACTGCACTTGCACACACCTATGCATGCGTGCTGAAATGCACACGCAGAGATTGTCACAGGGTGTTTTAAGTCTGAAGGGAGCAGCTTCAAAATCAAAATCAATAGCCATGTCTATTTGAATTCAAGGAAATCAGTGGATGGAGGAAGCAGTTAGACTGCTACGCAGGTGGACCCCATACTGGGGTATCTGTATCCTTTAGCATCCACATTTTCTTCCTCATCTCACTGTGGCCACAGGAACAGTTCAGCTCTGCACCCTTGTGCAGGACACCTCCATCTTCATCACAAGCCCTGCCAGCCGCCCAGTATCTCCGTGCTCATATGAGTATATAACGTAATTCTGGCTGCTCTGCTGGGCACTACAGTTTTCGAGATCATCAGAGCCACATTTCCACCTGTCATTGGCTACGTCTGGATTAATAAATTGAGGAATGCCACAGAAAGGTACCAGCGACTGAAACTGGTGATGATGTTTAATGCTCAGAAAGGTCTTAGCATGCTTTTGGACAACACCGACTAACACTGCCCCAAACAGTTCCTGGGCATAGTAGAGTTAATACCGGCTAGTGACCAACCCTAACGGGCAGGTTGCACACAACCACCCTCTTTTGGAGGAGTTTTTGAGAGTTTACTGTTACAGAGGTGACCGGACCATGCCAGCCAGATCAGTACCAGGAATAAGTTTGCTGATTTGTTTAGAAGTATAGATTCAGCATCCATCAAGCTCATCCCAGGGGCCTAGGATGTAGCTGACATTGCTTTGGCTGCCTTTGGCTTTGGCCCCAAATGCTGATGGCTGAGCTTATCCTGCCAGTGGAGCCAGACTTCTCTGTAGTTCAGAGTGGGAGCTCCCCTTTGTAAGAGGCTGTGGATATTTATAAATGTGAGTATTAAAACAGAAATTACCAAAACCCAGAAGTGAAACTGGGTTCAACTCGATTTGACTACTTAGATGAAGAAACACACAAAAAGAAGCTAAGAAAAGAAAAATGGACTTTTAGAAAGTGTTTGATTTTCAGTCCTCTGGGTTGTGCGCGCTGCTTGTGCTGCTCCAAAGCACGTGGCCTAAAACAGGGCGGGCAGCTGGCACTTCTTGGTGAAGGTGATCTCTGGTGCTGCCACCATCAGGTATTCAGCAAAAACAGCCTGAGAAAACCTTGTACTGCTCGACTGATTCTGTTAAAGTAGCTCCTTTAGCTTGAGTTGTGGGGGCTTGGGCTTCAACAGCAGACTCTCTGAAGCCCCCAGCTTCAGGGAAACAGGTTTGCACATATCAGGTGTGGTCGCTCCCACAAGCTGTACACCCTTCCCACACTGCTTTCATCTGGCAGGAGACGGGAGGCTTGCGATGGGGTTTTTTGACTCTCCTGCCTCCCCCAGAGCTGACGCACACCACAACTGCTCGTCCTAGGGCTGGACTAGTGTGGTTGCCCAGTGATGGTCCCTGCAGCGAACAGCGCTGGGACAAACCTCCAGACAGAGGCCACAGACACACATTCAGCTGAACACAGCACTGCCCATTAGCGGCACTAAGTGCCTGTGTGGGAAATTAGGCAATGATTTTGGCTTGCATCAGTTCACAGCCAAAAGGAGCTAAGCAGGCACACAGCTATCGCGCCGTAAGTGTTTAATTGTGATTAAACAACTATAATCTGAGCGGCTTCAATAAAGTCAGAGCCAATTGCATTGGAAAAGTTTGTACCTGGAAGGTTTCTGAGCACAGGCCGTGCCGTTTGCTCCGTTACGGTCTGTATCAGCACACACCCAAACTAGGTCCCACAGTCAGCCCCGCCGGCGGGAAGCCCACAGCACCCCCCGCCGCACTGCTTGCGAGGTCAGGGACCGCGGACCCGCAGCGCCGACAGGCTCTGCCCAGGGAAGGGGCCCCTCACCACCCCGTGCCCAGGCACAAACCGCGGCCGGGGGGGACAGCCGGCCGGCGGCAGCCGCCCCGCCCCGCCCCGCCCCGCCCCGCCCCGCCCCGTCCTTCCCGCGCCCGCAGGGCCCGCCTCCGCCCGCCGCCGCAGCCGCGCTCAACATGGCCGCCGCGCTGGGAAGGCTTCTGCGGACCGCGGTGAGTGCGTGACCCTCCCCGGCCGCCCCCGCCCCAGCCCCCGGCGGCTCTGACCCTCCTTGTCCCCCCGCAGGTGCCTGCTGTCGCCGCCGCCGGGAGGACGCTGACGGCGCGGCCCCTGCCCTGCGCCCGCCGCCAGTTCAGCCTCGGTAAGCGCGGGGAGCGCGGCGGGGACACACGCGGGGACACACACCCCCACCCCCGGACTCGGCCCGGGCAAGGCGGCGGGAGCGTCTCCTGCAGCCTGCCGGCCCCGGTCGCCCCTGCGGCCGCGCCGGGGGGGAGGCGGCCGGGCCCAGCCGCGGGGCTCGGCGGGGAGGCCCGGCCCGCAGCTCTGTTTTCTCCCCCGCAGGCTCCTCGCGGTTTGCTCCAGCGGTTACACAACACGCCCCGTTTTTTAAAGGAACGGCCGTTGTTAATGGAGAGTTCAAGGAGCTGAGCCTGGATGATTTCAAAGGGAAATACCTGGTTCTCTTTTTCTACCCCCTGGACTTGTGAGTGTGGATTTCTCCCCTTTCAGATGCACCTCCTGCCTTGCTGAAGGTCATCAGAACTGCTGCAGATCATTGCTGTCTGAAGTGGCTGTTTTTAGCTTATTTGGGCTAGTCTTGCAAGGCAGATGTGTCTGTTTCTAGAACGTGAGTGATAAGACTTGGGGGCAAATGGTCATTGTATACTAACGCAATGGATCACAGAATGGTTTGGGTTGGAAGGGACCTTAAAGATCATCTAGCTCCAACCCCCCTGCCATGGGTAGGGACATCTTCCACTAGACCAGGTTGCTCAAAGCCCCGTCCAACCTGGCCTTGAACACTTCCAGGGATGGGGCAGCCACAGCTTCTCTGGGCAACCTGTGCCAGTGCCTCACCACCCTCAGAGGGAAGAATTTCTTCCTTCTAGCTAATCTAGATCTCCCCTCTTTCAGTTTAAAGCCATCACCCCTTGTCCTAGCACTACATGCCCTTGTCAAAAGTCCCTCTCCAGCTTTCTTGCAGGCCCCCTTTAGGGACTGGGAGGCTGCTAGAAGGTCTCCCCAGAGCCTTCTCTTCTCCAGGCTGAACAACCCCAACTCTCTCAGCCTGTCTTCATAGGATAGGTCCTGCAGCCCTCGGATCATCTTCGTGGCCTCCTCTGGACTCGCTCCAGCAGGTCCATATCCTTCTTGTATTGGGGGCCCCAGAGCTGGATGCAGTACTCCAGGTGGGGTCTCACCAGAGCGGAGCAGAGGGGCAGAATCCCCTCCCTCGCCCTGCTGGCCACGCTGCTTTTGATGCAGCCCAGGACACGGTTGGCTTTCTGGGCTGCAAGCACACATTGCCAGGTCATGATGAGCTTCTCATCAACCAACATCTCCAAGTCCTTCTCAGGGCTGCTCTCAATCCATTCTCTGCTCAGCCTGCATTTGTGCTTGGATCTGGTGGCTGGAGAGCATCTTCTAGTTGCCGGGGCCACTTCAGGAGGTAGATGTGGCCTTGCAAGGGTGGTTTCTCTTACAGTCAGATCCCAGGGGTGAGGGCATTGCCTTGCAGTTCAGGGTCACAGTGGAGACTCTCCTGTTAAGCAGCAGGGCCAGCAGAACTGCAGCTAGGCAGCTCCAAAGCAAAAGGTTGAACTGGTGGGGCTGAGCCTACCCAGAAGACTTGAATCGCCAAGAGCATCTGGGTGTACACGGGGGAGGATTTAACCTGCAGTCCTTTCTGTTACAGTTTCCAAAACCACTCTGTCTAGAGAGTGTCTAGCAGAGACAGTTTCTCCATCTCTGCAAAAAATCTGTCTGGAACTGAGAGTTGAAAACTGGTGTGCCAGCCAGGTGGCTATGGCTGTTGCTTTGAGACTGGCGGAAGCTAATCTTAAGGAGGAATCATGGTCAAAATTATCAGGCTAAAGAACACACATGGCTGCGTTAGTGCCTAGAAACAGACGTGAGGGTGTCTCTTCTGAAAAATTCTCTCAGAAGACTGCAGGATCATTACAGCCTGTTCTCTCTTCCCACCCAGCACCTTTGTCTGCCCGACAGAAATTGTGGCTTTCAGCAACAAAGCAAATGAATTTCGTGATGTGAACTGTGAAGTGGTGGCAGTTTCTGTGGATTCTCATTTTTGTCATCTGGCCTGGATAAATACGCCACGAAAGGTATGAATCGGGCAGCTGTTGGGGGCATTCTCTGTTGACTTGTTTTCTTTTCACAAGGGCTCCTGAGAAGAAGAATTGAATAAACAATTGTGCAAACACCTATTTCAATAAATAGACTGCCTATAGCGATAGATTAGGGGATTAACTTCTACATTTGATGACATAATTCTGACCTCAATCTTTGTTTTCTTGATCTTTTCCTTAATAATTTGGGGGTTTTTTTTCATCTTTGATTTGCTCCCTTGCTAGTCCTGCAGGTTACGTCATATCCTTATACATTTACCTTGAAAGTCAAATACTCAGTACACATGTCACTGTTCTAAGCTGCTTGTTACAGCTGATGGTTTGTGTGCACCATCACAGAAAACAAGCAGCAGCTGTTTAGTCATTATTGTTAACCAATACCTAACAGTCGTGGCTTAAAAATGGAAACGGAACAACAACCAGTTTATTGGAGCACTTGTAATGGTTCCACTTCTGCAATACAAATGGAGGTCCTCAGCTTTCTTCAGGGAAAGAAAGTGATAGAGAAGATGGGCTTTACTGGAGAGGATCCTCTTCCACGTGTGTATGAAAATACATGCTTTTGATCACATAAAGCATCTCACTGGTTTGGTTAGTTGTAGAGAATCAGAAGTGTCACGGGAAGGTGCAGAAGCTCCTGTGCCATCAGTTGTTACCCCTGTGGTCGTGTGGACAGCAGTCTGCAGTAGTGCTCGCAGACGGGTGCCTCCAGGTGCCTCGCTCTGCTGTTGTAACGTAGAGGGGAGCGAGGAGAGTTCGCTAGATTCAGTGTAGCTTGGCTGAACCTACTGAGAGTATTTAATTTTCTGCATGCTTCGTTCAAAGCTCTAAAATGTGATTGTGGACTGACTTCACTGCTTTATGCGAAAGCTGTTCAGCGTATGCCAGTCAGGCACTGCTCCGTGCACATGTAGCAAAACACCCTGCGAAGGGTGGAAAGAATTCCGTGGTGGCACAGACGGGAAACTGACACCTGGAGAAACTAAGGCCTTGGTTTCTCCGACATCCGCACTCAAAGCTCTGTGTATGAGAACTCCGTTGCAGACAAGCATTTGCAGGATCAGGGTCTGAGTGACTGAGATTACACAATGATTCACTGATGATGCCAGGAATAGAAAAGCTAACAAACTCCGGGCTTGTTTCAAGGATAGAGGGCTTATCTCTCTTGCAGTTCCAGTATGTTGCAAAACTGGAAGAAATCTTGGTTGACTTTCCAAATAGTATTTAAATTGATTTGGGGGAGGGAAAAAAAAACCCATTCACTAAATAGAGCAGCAGAATTCTGACATACCTAGCATGGCTGTTAGAAGCCTTGTGTTTCGTTTGTTCACAGTATGCAGGTTTGTTTTCCCTTCCCTCCCCACCATGTTCATCTTGTTTAATTTTGAACACTTAAATATGCAGTAGAAATTTCTGTATTCAAAGCTCCTGCAGAGGGTACAAGGGAAATCTTTCTGCAAATTTATGAATGTTGTCACAGGCAGCCTTTTACCACCAGAATAAGCAATTCTAAAATGCTCAGTGCAAAAGAAGTTTCCATGTTCCAAAGAAACCAGATGTAAAGATACTTTACAAAAACTAAACCAAACCAAACACACACACACACCACGACCACTCCCCGCTCCCCGTGGTTCCTTTCACAGAGCAAATGGCATGGATGTGTTTTGTTAGTAGTACCTTCAAGAGCACTGAATCCAGCGACTCAAGGATAATCCTAAAAAGCATTTTGTAACAAAATGAAATCTTACTCTTTTCTCTAGAGTGGCGGTTTGGGCAAAATGAATATTCCAGTTCTGTCAGACCTCACAAAACAAATCTCCCGTGATTATGGTGTGCTGCTAGAAGGACCTGGCATAGCGCTAAGGTAACGCACGATTGCCGATAACTCTCTTATGACACAACCCGGTCTAAACCAGCGTGAGCCATACTGTCTCCTCCTGCAGAGGAAACGGCACAAGGATCCAGTGAAGACTGTAAGATGTTACTTTTTCTGCAGAACTTCTGCTGGATCCCACCCTAGGAAAAGGGCACATGGCCATTATGGCCACTCAGTTGAGAATGGTTCCAGGCCTCTCTGAGAACGCGTGCAGGGGAAAGCCAGCTATTCTGCTCTGAGTTAGTGGGAGAACTCCATGTCACTAAGGAAAACAAGAGTAGGATAGAAGAGTATTTTGCATTTTTTTACATTTTTTCACAATTTAGGGCTGTCCCTTTTTGTTTCCTTTCTTCTGAAAGGAGAAGAGACTGCCTTAACTTCTGTGTGAGAAGTTTCTAAAGCAGTAGTCCTAGAGGCCACTACAGTCAATCCCATAATTATCTAGAATAAAAAAATCAACATTTCCTTCTCCACCATGGAAATACTTATTAGAAGCAAATAGTAGTCCCTAAGAAACATTGGATTGGGTAGGAGTCTTCTGGAGAAGGATCAGGAACTTCTGACATTTGTTTGTTGACAAGTTAATTAGTATGGTAGGACTGGGACTTTGGTTTTCACAAATGTTTATATGTAACAGGATTTAATTTAGTAGCTTAATGCGTAAGCAACTCTTCACTCAATAGCTTCAGCTCTTCATATAAAAAAAGACATGGGAAGGATGCCAGCTATCAACTCTGAAATATAGGTGAAATTAGAAGTTCTACCTTTGTTGTACATCTGTCTCCATTTAATAGTCTTTATGCATACTTTGTAATTTCGCAATACCATACCAGTTGACTGGTTCTTGGCTTTCGATCACTGCACTAACAAACAACCTATCAGATGCTGTATTGCTACTCCTAACTCTGATATCTGCATCCAAGAATAAGTGCCTTGCTGAAATAGTTCATCCAGTTTCTTGTGTTTGGTCTTGGAACATGATTTGCATTCCCTAAATTCTTGCTCAATTACAGAGGTCTCTTCATCATTGATCCAAATGGGATCATCAAGCATCTAAGTATCAATGATCTCCCCGTCGGTCGTAGCGTGGAAGAGACCCTCCGCTTGGTGAAAGCATTCCAGTACGTGGAAACACATGGAGAGGTTTGCCCGGCAAACTGGACTCCAGACTCCCCTACAGTAAGCGTCTGCTAAATACCACTTTCCTATATTTAGACACTGGTATATTTTTGCATGGCTGAAGGGCTGAGAACCACTTTAACATGAGGTCCTTGACTGAATCTGTGCCTGTTGTTTAAATCTGAGGCTTTTATCGGTGGGACCAATTCAGTCTATTTGTATGATACTAAATGTGTGATTTCTGTGAAGAAAGTCACCGATTTTTCTTTCAGAAGACACAAATTGTATTTAAAACTCTACATTTGACTTGCACTCTCCACCAGTTGTCTCTAGATCTTTACTTATTTAATGCCCTGCTTGACATTTAGCAGGAAAAATGTCTTAAACTTAAAATTAGCAAGTAGGAGCTTGTACATCATTTAGGCTTTTATCTTTCCACTGAGTGCAGAAATAACCTAGTGTTTTTATAAAGTATGCATGGGTTTACTTGGATAAAACGTCAAATGCGTAATTTTTCTATCTTAGTTATAACATACAATAACTAACCTTTCTTTTCTTGACAGATCAAACCAAGCCCAGAAGCTTCTAAAGAATATTTTGAGAAAGTGCACACATAAGTACTCAAATATGTGGACAAAACTCTTAGTTACCATACAGCAAACATATTAAGAAAGCAGCTGTGATTATAAAAAAAAAAATAAAAATCAAAGTTCTCACTTTCTCATGTTTGAAAAGAAATTAAATACTGAAATATTTACTGACTCCCTTGTCTTGTTTTAAGAAGAAGGGTAAAAACGAAGGCTTTTTTTCCTCTCCTTTTGCAACTTCAGTTTCATGAATTTCTCTGACTAATAGTCTTTTTCCTGAATATGCAAGTACACAAAATACAATTGTCTTCCACCGGGTTTTTCCTCTTTCCTTAACTAGTTTTGGACTAGAAAGTGTCCCATGTTTTCTCTTCTCACATGAAAAATTAAATTCTGTAAGAAGAGTTGGAAACAATGGGGGCAATACAGAAAACAATTTTGATACACAGTTTGTTTTTAATTAATTTTGCATAGGAAGAGATGAATGTACCAAAAAATAAAATCCCTGTTTCTGTGTGTAAATGCACTATAACTTGAAATGAATGTAACTATGTGCCATTTTAATCCTGCGTACAGTCAAAGATGCAGTGCAGCTACACAGGAGCATTAACAAGCATGAAGAACTTGCATTCTGCTTGCGAGATGGTAAAAACTTGAACCCCAATAGTGCACTTACTGGAGCTTAATGACAGTCTTCCATCGTTTAAAGCATTGCTTACTTGCTTGAATCTGTCTCCAGGAAAAGCTTAAGGGTCAAATGTACTGCTTGAAAACAATGTAGCATATCTCTAGGTATGCAACCATCAATAAATCTTAACATTGACTAGCAGGAGGTGTGTTGCTTTGCTTTTCTTTCACTTTTTCCTAAAAGATTCTTGCTTATCCAATTTCTTCAAAACAGAGAAGTTGCATTGCATTAGAAACTATCTTCTATACCTTTGTTCACAGCAAGCAGTTAACAGCTGGCACTGCCTCTGCGTGTGTACCGTGGTGAGTAGGCTGTAAGCGGGTGTGCTGCCGAGGGCTGGATAAATCGATACAGCACTGAATGGGTTTGTATTTTTCATCTTTTGCCCTTTTGAGCAGGGGAAAGGACGTCAGATAAACAGAAGCACGAGGGAACCACCTTGGCAAAGTGGCTGCTGTGTCCTAAGTTAGCTTTATAATCAATGTATCAATGCTGCAAAGTGAGAGAATGAAAAGATGAGCCTGGCGTTGCGCAGTGCCCGCTGATGCTCCAGGTTTCAGTACTGCAAATCTCTCTTCAGTCCCAGTGTTTTAGTTCAGTTTTGTGTAAATCCACTAGTACCCGTGCCATTTTTCCAATAAACCTGATCTCCTGGACCTACAGTATGTGAAGTTAACCCCCTGCGCAGCTCAGTAAGGCTGAGTACACGCTAGTGGTGCTGGTGGCAGCTGTTTGTGCCTGTGAAACGGCCGGGCAGTGACACGCTGATCTTTTACCTGGCTCTATCCTTCTCTTACCTTGGTCGTTGCAAGTCAGTGTGGAGGACGCAGGGGGTTTCTCCGCAGTCCTGCTCCTCGACTCTGCCTCCCCGGGTCGCGCAGGGGGAAACCGCTGGAAGGGGAAAAGGCGATCGGACCTGTCCTAACCACGAGCCGCTGCCCCCCCTCCGGGGCCTGCCCTGAGGGGGCTCCCGGGCTGCAGGCCGCGGATCCCCGCCGCCTCCCGCCGGCCTCCCCCCCTGCCCCGCGGCAGGGGCGCGACGCCTCAGGGCCCAGCCCGCGCCTCAGGGCGGGAAGGCGGCCCCGGGCGCCAGGCCTACCCCGCGGGAGGCCCAGCCGGGCGGGCCGGATCCCGGCGCGGCGGCATCGTGCCCGGCCGGAGCGTGCAGCAGCCGGACCGTCCCCCGCCGCTGCCTTTCCGGTGCCGCGGCTCCATGGACGCCAACCTGCGGTTCTGGAGGGCGGAGGGCCAGGTTAGGGGCTGGGGGAGCCGGGGCGGCCGGGCTGGGCGGGACAGCGCGGCTTGGGCGGGCGCGCTGCCTCCGAAATAACGCCTCGTCTCCCTGAAACGTGTCTCCCTCAGTCTTTTTTCCAGAGGTTCCTTCTCTGGGCGGACGTCTTGGATCCCCTGCTGCTCCTGAGATCCCCCGTGAGTACTGCGGCTTGGCCTCGTCGCCTTCTAATTCAGAGCCGTGGCTGGTGGCACGGGTGACGCGAGGGACGGGACCGGTTTCGGGGCCTCGCCCCCCCGCCCCGGGTGCGGGGCTCTGCCGGCGGCATCGCCTCAGCGCAGCGCTCGGTGCTGCTTCGCTCCCGCTCGCAGCGTGTCCGGTAGCGGGAAGATTAGCAATCGACTTGGTGACCTTTGGCTTTGCTGAGGTGTCAAGTAACATCATTACAAGGCTTCTGAGGAAAAACAAAATACATAGATATGTATAAGAAATACAAATACGCGTGTATGCATTTCTATATACAATTACATAAACCAAAAGGCGTTTCTAGACAGCACCATTTCAGTGATCCTGTTTAGACCGCGGCTGCTGTGCCAACAGTTGAATGAGCCCAATTAAGAATCAGGTAATCCCCAAAGACAGAGAGATGAAGCTGGGCACACTGTCCTTAAACGCAGCCTGCTGCTGCGGGACTCGTGATGGGAGCTGTTGCAGCTTTGGAGAGGACAGGTTTGCTGAACTGCGCCACAGGCACCCAAAATCTCTGCTGGCTAATCCACATACTCATCCCTGTGGTGCAGCGTAGTCGGAAGGTCATGAAGCTCTTTGATTCTCCTCCAAGGGGCTATACGGAAGGAATGCTCCCCTAAGAGGGAGCTCACCTGATTCCTAGGGCCTTTTTACACCAGAGAATGATTATTACAATTTTAACAATAATTATTAAAAGTGTGACACTAAACACGTTGTCGGCCGTAAAGCCTAGCTTCTAAATTTCAGGAACTACCATGACAGCAAACTTCTGGGGGAGGTGTGTTTTTCCATAATTCCACTTCTGTGTAGTTTTGTCAGAGGTGACAGAGGAAAAAGCACAGCACATTGTATGAGAGTTGGCTGGTTGGTTGGTTGGTATCTTAAAGGAATTTTTGCTGATTGACTTTTTTTTGAGGGAAAGCTCCATTAAAGCAAAAGAACACTGTCAAAATGTGCGTACATGAGATATTTCCTCGTCACTTGCAGAGTTAGCATGCTGTGTGTATCTATTCCATCTTTCTCTATATATGGGTATATCAGGTATGAATACATATCTCTCTATATATTTACATGTACAAATAATATAATTTAGTAAATGTACATTATATATATGTAAACGCTAACAAGAAAATTTTAGAGTACATTCAGGGATTTGGAGATCTGGGATTAATTCACACCTCCCTGAATTAAAATGCACTGTTGCAAATAGAGATGTGCCTGTTGAAGAAAAGTCAAATCATCTCATAAATTCTCCTAAGAGGGGTGGCTTTTTATGTAGACTGTGGATAACTACACGAGGTTACACTTTTATTCTCTTTGTTTAAGTGTACCCATTTTCCATAATTAAAAGCTTAAGCCAAGCTTAAAGAAAGAGTGTACGAATCAAAACTTGAGCACATATTTGTGAATGTGCAGGAACATCTAGTGATGTTGAGACTGATTTCTGGTAATTTTAAAAGTCTGGTTTGGAATTTCATTTTAAAATAGTCATCGAGGTGCCTGTGGGGATATCAGATGGCTGCTTTGGCAGCAAATCATTGAGTTTGCCAGCACACATGGATAATTTTAAGTAAAAGATTAACACTCTTGATTTCAGTGATGCTTTTCATATGCTTAAAGTTCCAGTGCATTTGTGTAATGGGTTGAGGGATTGGTACCTAAAGGGACCAAGGAAGCCTGAATAATCTAAAAGTTTCTATGGTCGTGAATTGGTTATGTCTCTAGGTGCGTTCTTGCTTTCACTGCTGTGGTGAGGGATGGGTGCGTTATTAACTTCATATTCTAGGTTTGTATTTAGAGTGTCTTGTAACTGATACATTGCACTTCAAAGTATTGAAATCCGAGTTGGGTTTTTTTATGTTTGTTTTGTTTTTTCTCAAATATAGGATGAAATAAGAAGAACCAGGTTATTCGTACAAAGCAGTGGGAAGACCCTAAGTGAGCCCATACAGAATGATCAGGTATTTTGGAGTGCAGTTTATAGAAAATAGAGGTGTCTTTTTTCGTGGCTGAAACAGTTGATATTAGTGTAAGACCTAGCAGACAGAATACTGAGATTCAGATACAAGGGATAACACAAGAACAACTCATTACTACAGAGATTTTTCTGGTCTATGAATCTAGCAGGAATTTCTTTGGATTACTACTGACTTTAATGCCAAATTGCAGTATTATCATCCTGAAGAATGCTAGGTTGTGTATCATATAGCTGAGTTTAAAAGACACTCTCAGATCACCCTAGGAATCATTGCTTTAAGCTTGTCTGTCCTCAGCTGGGATGGTATAGGCAGGTGATAAATATGCAAAATACTTAATGAGCTCATTTTGAATCTTAGATGTTGCATCACCATAGAGAGGGCAGGTTGGTTTGGTTTCACATCTCATCAAATGAGCAGTAGCAGTACTTGGGTGGGAAACCTGCTCACAGAATTGCTGGAAAGTGGCACTGAACCCTTGCTTCGTTAGGACGAGTCTTTCTTTTGACTTAGTGTGGGCTCAGCTCTTCCCAGGTGGCATTTAATACCTTGTGTGTCAAAGTCTGAAAGGAGAAATAAAAACTTCTGTGATTCCAGAAAAGCTAAAGTCATAACATAAGTGTTTAGGCTTTTAGCCATATTTAAATTGTTGTTTTCTGGTTTAAAATACCTACTAGCTTAACTTTTAAAAACTAACTTTCTGTTCTGCCATAGTGTGTGCTTTCGTGCTGTTACACAGCACATGGGATGTGAGTAAGTTATATTCAACAAGGAGTATGCGGAGAGACATTTTAGGGAAAAAATGATTAAAGAGGTGCATACATATATAGCACTCCATATAAAAGTAAGTTATTGGAACAAAAAATAGATATAATAAATTTAGAAAGAAGATTTTACCCACTCTCTTCTGAAACTTGATTACTAACCTGATTTTCAAATTGTTTAGACAAAACAAGCCTTCCTGCTAAGCCTGGTAAGTTTACAAAATATTTAGAAATCTTTTTTTTTTTCTTTCTTACTCAAGTATGACAAAAGTGATCTAATTTGCCTTTTTTTCTTTTTTTTTTTCTTTTAAGTCCAGTGTACATCCTGATACAGACAAGATAATTCCTGTTTTGTTTAGACCTCCAGGTAGGTTCCCTTAAGAGAAGTTTTGTGTATGTGACTGAAGCATCAAAGGGGAATAGCTCATAGTAAATAGCCACTGTGATACTACAGTGATACTCCATATCGAAAAGCAAGTAGACTCTTACTTCTGTTAGTTGCATTGTTGTATCTGTTGATTTATTTATTCCTACAGTCCTCTTGAGGAATTTTTCCCACAGTTTACCTGCTCATCTAATGGAAATAGTCTGACCAGCTTCTGTTTCTTGTCACTGCAGAATGAGTTCCCAAATCCCTCCACATGTAAAACAGTCTACTATAAGCTAAGTTTTCACTTGGTGGATGCAGCTACTGTATGAATTTACTTGCTGCGGTGCCAGATAAAGTCTGCTTGGGGTGATGTTTAGGGAGCCAAGACAGCACAGGTTGTTAATCAGATATGACCATACTTAGGCTATTTATTCATTATCTCGTATAACCACTCATAGCTGTGGCAGCCTTCGTTGCCACCTCTCTCTTTTTGAATAGAGAGTTGAATTTCTGTTCAAAACTCAGTTATGTAGTTTCTGAGTAGCCATGTTGAGTGGAGTTCACAAGGGCTCCTTTTGGCTATAAGCTGTGACCAGGCATTCTGGCTTCTTGAACGAGGAGCGAGGGACAAAGGTTAGAATTGAAGTCCACAGTGATGGTGGGTTTTTTGTGGGCAGTGTTTTACTTAGAGCTGAAACTGGAGCGGGGAAGTTAGGGGAATTTTCTGCTCAAAACCATCCATCTAGACTCACAGCAGTTATTTTTACTGAAATAAAGTTTTCTTTCTTCTTAGCCTTCCTGCCCATCTCTCTTCCATTGGTGAGTAATCATGAAAGGTGCTAGTGTATTGCATGGCTTACATTTTTCTAAAGCCAGGGACTGGAGGGAGGGAATAGAAGGTTTGAGGCTTCTTGGTTGTATTTTCAGCACAAGCTTTTTAAGACATCTGTTTTATGGGAAGTGCTGAGTAACCTAGAAATCCCTTAAAGAATCTCATTGGAAGGCCAGACCTGTTAGCTACCTCCCTTCAGCAGTATTCAAAGTGATTGCTAATCCGTGAAGGTCAGCTTTCTGATGCAAGGTGAGATTCACTCAGCGTTGAGAGCAAGGCCTGGTTTTGGTCTATTTAACTTCAAAAAACTGGAACTGCAGTAGGAAGGAGTCAGAGCCTTGTGTTCTGTGGTTCAGGCTGACAATATGAATTTTTTCTTCTGTAGATTGTGCATTTGTAAGTAAGAAATGGTGTTGTCAAGAAATTACAAAAGATATAAAAATAAACTCTTGTTACAGTGCTCAAAAGTTGCACCATTTTGTTTCATAAATTTTATAGCTGTAATTATATGCTTGTTTATTCATTTAGATGTGTTTGCCTTTGGTTTTGGCCTATGAGTATACATACTGAGATATGTCATTCCGTATAGAGATTACAGCATGAACTTACATGGCACTACTAGAAAGTATAATGAAAGTCTTGGTGGCTGTTAAATTCATTAAGAACAGTAATAGAATTAACAGATATATTTCTTTTTGATATTTCCAGCTTAATGCTCTTTCATAGATGTGGTTAGATTCAGCGCTGGCATTAATAATAAAGGTAGTTGATCGACTAATATTAAATGAATTACTGATCCTCCTCTGAGGCTTTGGACATTCCCGGCCCTCCTCTTATTCAATATTTGCCTTGTCTTGATTGACTCTGTTCTTTGGGAGTGCTCCACACCTTGAGCTTGGTAGGTCAGACCTCAAGAAAAGCTGTGGTTTTTTATTCACTGTCTGAATTTGAGAAGGAGTTGGGAAGTAACTCCTAAAATCTTTGATCTTAGATCAGTTAGATCTAGTATTTATGTCCCCGCTAGTCAAAACAATCTGACCCACTCTCATTCACTTCTTTAATTACATTTTTATTACCTTAGTTATTTTATTTGCATCTGTTTAAGCTTCACTGGTACAAATGCATTTTTTATTTTGGGTAAGAAAGGATCTTGCTCAAATGTTCTTGCAAATAGTGTTTTAATCACTGTGTCTCTGTGTTTTATATTGGATAGAAAAATTGAGCATGTCACATCTGTAGCAAGGAAGTGTGTTAGCCTAGAATCAAAGCAAACAGCTTCGGGTGCTGACTGGAGCCTTTGACACTGCTGCAAATAGTAACATAGCAGTTCTCTTCATGCTGTAGCCAACCACTGCTCACCAAAAACTTCTAGACTCATCAAACCTAATTTTCTTGTGGGGTTTTCCTCTTAGGTTATTACTTCATCTCTTCAGGTCCGGGCAAAGCAAACTTTTTTTTGTCAGGTAATTGCCTCTTTCTTTCTACATTTACAAGTCTTCTAGTCTCAATCCCAAATTCATTTTTGCTTATAATCTCTCCTTTCTGCAGTTCTTGTTTCACACGTATACCACAGGATTCACCCTATTAAATGGAAATGGTACCACAAAGGTCGAAGTATGTGTCGATTTTTATTTTTTAAATCATCTTAATTGTACAAGACCATTTTGAACGTCATTTACAAGTGTTTTACAAATGTACTTATGTAGTGTGTTTCTTCTGTCCTTCTTAGGAGTACTCGCTTCAACAAAAGCAAATCTTCTACGGCTTGGGAGCCATTTCCTATGCAGCATGTATTGGTGTATGTATTTGCTCAATGATTGCTTTCCTAATAACCTCTCCTGAGAAGGAGTAGGCGCTGAGATAGTTGCGTTGCCAGATATCCTTCAGGATTGTGCTCTGATGCTGTACGCTCATGTCTTGCCCCAGAACTGTTCAGAATAAGAATTTTCCTGATCATCTGTCAGCCAATACCTTGCTTGGCTTCCTCTGATGCTTCCTCTTCTGTCCTTTTCTTTGTGATTCTGCAAGCTTAGAAAATGAGTAGTGAGAGGAAATGGCCAGGGTTTACAAACACAGAGTAACCCACTGGGTTGTTGTAGTTGGTTTTTGATGTGATGCTGTGGAAGAGATCTGTTTCGCTCTAAAGAAGTGGTGAAATCTGCAGGCATCTGTGCTGGATGGAGTTAGCTCAGATCCGAGAAACAGCATAGCCATGAAAATACTGCATTTCTGCATCACACTGAATGCAGGTAAATCAGCCATCCAGGAGGGCTGGGTAGCTGAGGGCTCTGTGCTGTGCTGGAATAGGGATTTGTGGTTTCTGGAGCTTGCTACATCAGAATGAGCTCTGGTAGCCTCACGACACTCATTGCAAGTGTAGATGCCCCTGTAACACATTTCCTCACTCTCCACACTAAACAGTGATTTTTATAAGCCTTCTGGCAGAAAAATACGACTGTTCCTGCTTTTGTTAGAGGGACTTTCCCCTCTGTCCCCTAGGCAAAGCAGTTGGGCCAGCCGTGCTCAGGACTTAGAGGTCTGGGGAGGCAGCTGTGCCTGTGTGTGCACCCTTTGTCCTCCAAGGGAGACTCTGAGCACTAGCTGGTGTCCTGGCCATTTATTCCTAAATGAAACTTCCTGCAAGTGTATTATGGGAATATAGAATTGGGCTGAAACTGCAGAGAATCAGGAACAAATACACAAGTAAACCCGGTTTCCTGTTTGGGGGAGAGAGCAGTCTGTGACACAAGGCACTTGGACAGATGTCCAAGGAATATTAGTCAGAGGTAATTGTTTTCCTTTTTCTGTCTTTGTGTTCCCACTGCTGCTGTCCTCTACATAATGACGTTTAATGCTTTTTTATCATAATATTTTATATTCTTATCTGAAAGAGTGATTACAAATACCCTCAGTAACTGGAGAACATGTGTATTTTGTTGGAATGTTAAACCAAGGCATTTGTTTATTTTTATAGATGGTAACTATGTACTAAGTCACAGATTTATTTTCCTAACCTGTTGCACATACTGAAATGCTGCACATTTTAATAGAAGGTGCCTGTTTCCTCCCAATGCCTTAGGCTCTTCCTCTTATCTTCATGAATCGTTACACATTGAAGAGTTCATTAACGCAACTAGTCATCAAAAAACTCCTACCTGCTCCTCTTCTTGGTGAGTAAAAAGAAACTGTACATTGTGCAGCTGGGCTGAGGGCCGTTTGCTGCCCCCATCTGACTGTAGAATTTTCTTGCCCTCATACAGATGTGGTCTTACTGTTTCCCAGCCTTCCTCTCTGACTGCCTTTGCTGGACACTGTCCTTTCTGTGTGAGAGTTAACGCTCACTGATCAGCGTAGCTGACTTCTATTTGATTCTTGCTGGCTCCTAGTTTTAGAGCTGCAGAGCACTCTTCTGACCTTTGTATGCATGACATGCAATTATTTCTCCAAAGATATCCAGGGATGCAGTCGGCATTTTTCTTCAGCTTGCACATTATACCTGAAACCATCAGGACTGCCAGGACGGGGCAGAAGAGCAGTAGCACTGGAACAGGCATGACCTGGTGTGGCACATACGTGACACCAGAGTGCGACATGGCTCTAGGTGTGCACTGCCATAGTTCCTTACTCAGGTTGGGCTGTTGCTGGCTACCTAACTGCTGACAGTGTAGAAAGTGAGAGCTGTTGCAACAGAATATTATTAACCTTGCAAGGTAATGGGACTCAGTTCATTACTTGAACAGCTCTAGTGACATGGTGAAGTTGCACCAGGACCAGTTTAACTGTTTGATGTCATTAACTGTTTTTCTAACGCCATTAAAGAAACTTTTGGCCTTTCCTAGGGGAGAACTGGTAAAATTAATACAGATGTCATCTCATGTGTTCCAAGTTACGTGAGGTGATTACCCAAATCTTTCCAAGGATCTGCATAAGAGCTTTCTGACTTGTTTCCCTTGGAGCAGGTGTTAAAATGTGCTTCCATTTTGTTAAATGTGGAGAGAAACCTGAGGGTAATTGATTAATAGTAGTCCAGCATTTGAAAAGTGCCATCTGTTACACTGATGTCTTTATTGAACTGCCCTGCCAAAAACTAACAAAAAGAGAAATCTACTCTTTCAAACAGGGTCAGTTTCCCAGACTGTGCCCTGTTACGCCTAGACCTTGGTCTAGAAAGAGAAAGGAGAAAACCAGCTAGATGACTAACTCCCATTTGATACGGCCTTTATAAGCTCCAGTAGTTTAGGCTTGTGTTTTCAGTGACTGACTGTGGGATGGATGTTTTCGGGTGCCTTGTAAAGCTGGATCAGGAGGAAACTGAAACATTCTTGTCTAGGATCCAGCTGAAGCACTGCCACTTGTGACTGAGACACACAGCTGGGCAGAGAAGTGCCATAATGGAACCTGTTAGAGCCAGTGTTCCCCTGGCACCCTCCCTTTCAAATAAGGATGCAGCCTTTACTTCAAGTCTGTTCCCTTCAGGGTCTTTTTTTCTATGCTGGATTTTGCGCTGACCAGTACAAAACCTATCCATAACACAAATCCCTCCCCTTTCTCTTAAGAACAAAGTACTCTTGGTTTGAGCTGGATGGCAGTGATTGAAAGCTCTGAGTCCATAATGATAAAGCACCTTTTAGGACTGGGGTCTTAAAATCTCACTCGAGCTTCTGAAACAAAAATTAAGATCCCAAGTAGATTTTTATGGGGCAGTTTCTTCTTAAGCTGCCAGGTTATTCAGTTGTGAACTGTTGAACTGGAAATGTAAAGTGCGCATAATTATGAGTGTTACTATTGAGATAGTCCTTTTGGATCTTTTAAAGCAAAATCCTCTTTAACTCTGCAGGCTTGATGAGTGCATTTACTGTGGTGGTGGTGAGAAGCCCAGAATTTGAGAATGGAATTGAAGTGATGGACAGGAATGGCAAGGTTGTAGGAGTGTCACAGAAGGCTGGTGAGAAGGTAGGCGAGGGGGGGGAGGCCTCTCTTGATTTGCCTTTTGTTCCCTGCTAAGAGCTGAATGTGATGCTGAGAGTAGAGTTGGATATATTGAAATGAGGAGTCCCAGATCAGGTGCTGAATCCCTGGGTAGGCTTGGACTAGGTCTCTGGAACCAGGTTCCACGGCCTTTGTGTCTTCAAGGGTTGGCAGCCTCCCCAGACCAATATACCGAGTGCCAGAGCTGAGCCACAGAGACGCTAGCACGGGCATTCCCTGGTCACCTCAGAAGGAGACATGACTCTTGGACCTTCTTCTGATGGGACACCTCAGAGAAAAGCCCTGTATTGTACATATCACGTGCACCTTCTATAGAGGGAATATTATTTAAAGGCTGTGCCTCCCAAAGGGTAATGCCCTGATCTACAGTGTGCTAGTGCATTTTATCCTTGGGCTCCAGTTGCTGACCAAGCTGACTCTGTATTTGCTCCTTGCCTTGCTCATCGACATCCACCGTAGAGCCTGGCACAGGAACTAGAGCAAAGAGTCATGGTTTTTGTGCAATTAGTGACCCTGCCGTCCTATGCTGCTGTCCAGAGGGGAGGAAACAGCTAGACGAGCATCAGGATTTTGGGGCAGCTGGAGAGGGGACTTCAACTTTGACACAGGATAGTTAGGATGCCCAGAAGGTATAACCATTTGGAAGAAGTTCAGCACAACTTAAAAAAAGCAAGTCTCAGCAAAATTATTATCGTGGTAGGAAAACTTGATATGGCACCAGTAGTATCGCCTCCCTTTTAAGGAACTTACTAGTCACAAGTGGAATATTTGCCACTTGTAGGAGTTTAGTTTCCATTTAAGAAAGAATTCCTCTAACAAATGTTTTTACCCCTCGTTTACCATTGCTTGAAACTCCAGAGTATTAGACAAAAAAGTTCTCACAGAAGCATGCAGTATTTGAAGCTGCGCAGAGCACTGCTTTAACATTTATTTTTCTCTCTCCTCGGAGGCCGTTAAAGAAACAGCGTTGTCAAGAGCAGTCTTGTTTGGGACAGCATTCTTCCTGCCAGAAGTGCTTATGCACTTTGTGGAAAGGTAGGAGGTGCTGCGAAAGGGCTGGGGGCGCCTGGTCAGGGTGTGTTCTGGTTTTTAATCTGGCTGTTACTGCTTGCCAGTTTTTTCTTGGTTTGCAGTATTACTTGCCTTGGTAGAAGTGATTATTTGAGAAGTTTCTGTTTAGATACTGTGATTCATTTACATAAGTAAGCGAATCTGGTTATGTCTGCATCCATGCTTTGAGGGTTTGCAGGAGGTTGTATAAAGCTGTGAGGATTTCCTCTCTTCTCCCATGCAGGAAACATGTTTGTGCTCTCCTGACAGGCTGTTTTCCAGCACCTACGTTCCCCAGCTGTGATTTGAGTCCCAGTGTCTGGTGTCGAGGTTGTTCACAGCACTTAGCTTAGATTTGTTATTTCTGAAGAGATAACACGGCACTTGAATTTGCAACTAAAACTGGATCCCGACTTCCAAATGGCTTTCCCTAGATTGTAAAACAGGTTCTTGCTTTTGCAACATTTAGAAACCCTGTATCATAAGAAGAATTCATTGTATGCTTTATGAGAGAATTCTTAGCCTGCCCTGAGCTTGTGGTAGGGATCATCTATGCCATGTAAATAATACAAGTAGGGATCATCTACGTCATGTAATTTGGTATTGCCGAAATCAATTCCCTATCCCCTTTTTTAGCTCTAGGGACTCCTGTTACCAGAAGACATAAATGCAGATGTAAGATAAAATTTTAAATATATAGGGAGTAATAAATTTTTGCACAGGCAAAGGGGGACTGCCAAGAGGAACTAAATCTGAAAGGAAAGAGGGTAATGCAAGAAAAATCTTAGTCAAAGAACCAAGACACTTTAAAGCACTAATGCACCTTCTCTTCTTTTGTCACTTTGATCTTGCTGCTTATTTTCTTAATCTTGTATTGACAGTCTGGGCTTGGAAAATGCTGCAGCTAAATACAAAACAAAGGGAAAGAACAGGAAGTTAGGAGTAAGAACATAGGGAATAAAGTAAGGAAACATCTTTAGGATTCGTAAGCCTAGGTTATTACTAATTTCAGTGCAATTTCAACCACTAAAATAGTAGCTAATGCTCTTTGTCTCACCGTCAGATTATTTTTTCAGTCCAAACTGACATACTTACCTTTTCAATGTCTTGGATAGAGCAAAACTTGTAAAAACTCCACGTGCTTTGGCTTCAGTGAGAATGCTTTTGATTACGTCAGTACTCGCAGGAATGCTACCAGTTTCACTCAGTATGTTCCCGCAGTGTGGGGAGGTAAGTCCTTTCCTAGGAATTGATTTAGGATTATTGCTATATTAAATAGTCATTCTATAACTATGGCCAGCAGTCTTCAGGCCATATAGAAAAAGTCAAGGGGATTAATGTGGTTGTGCATCTAAAACGGGGCAGCGGAGAGGCTGCTTGTGAAGGCCCACATACTAGGCAGAGGCTTACAGGACTTGCTAGGTCTAAGTTGGGTTGTGTGTTATTTATATTTACACTTTTTAACATAGATTTATCAGTCTGAAGCAAGCAAGGTCAGGAGAGCTGTCTTAAATTAAGACTAAAACCAAGGCTCTTTCAGCACTGTTTTCAGTCCTGCTGGAGAGAGGAAGGATGTAGATGAGAATTTTTTCTTTCACACGAAGTCAGGATGAGCTTATGGGAGAGGTAAACCAACTCACATGTGACATCTCTTCACCCTGCCTTACTGAACTGTGAGGTGTAATCTCTTCCCTGGGAAAATACACCTTCCTGGCAGGTTTTAAATGGAGGATGTAGCCCTTGAACCTTGGGCTTTGGAGAAGGCCAAGTGAGAGGAGCCTGGGGTTCCTTTCTGCATTTATTTCCTCTCCCTTGTCAGCACTGTGAATATTCTCAGAAAGTCACACACAGGGCTCTTGCAATTTTCAGTTGTTTCTTTTATTTGCCTAAACTTTCTGGCATTGTAATCTCTTTTTATTTTAGATTTCTTAATCTCTTATGGCAACAAGGGTAAACTGAACATAAATGAGGGGAGTTGTGAGAAATTACGTACTGAGAGTATGGCTGGTTGGTTCCCTTTGAGCTTCCCAGTTGCGCAGCCCACAGCAGAAGTTCTCCTGGGGGAGTCACCCAAATACAGTGAATGGAGGCAATGTCACTAATGTTCTGCTTAGATCTCGGGAGTACCTCCAATTTTAAATAAAACATATTTCTTCCCTTATGTGTGCACATCTAGAAAATGTCAGAGAAGGAAAAAAAAAAAGCCCCCAAACAAAAAAACCCCACAAACCCCCAAATAAGCAAAGAACCCCAAATCTCATACAGTCTTGCTTCTGAATACAATACTTCCATTTGTGCAAAATTCAATGCAGTAAAGAGGACTTAACGTATACTTACCAGGATAGGGTGGTGTTGATTGCCTTTTTCTATACATTTCAGATAAAGCGAGCAGACCTTGAACCAGAAATTCTCTCATCTACAGAAGAAACGGAGTTATTCTACAATAGGGGAATTTAGAGATGGGCTTTAATATATAAATGCGTGCTCTAATTGAAGTGAATTCTGAATGCATCAACAAATTCAATTGGCACATGTGACCGATCGAATCATGAATTTCTGGTGGCGTACGTACCAGATTTGATGTACAACAGGGTGGTCTATCAAGAGGCAGACTTTGCAAAATGATTTTGCAAGCCCCAGCCCACAGGCAGATATGTACACATAACTTAATGCTGTAAATGATACTTCTACCAGAAAGCACTGTAATACAACATTTGTCACAAACTGTGTTCTGTGTGCTTCCTCCTGTGATTGATTTCTTAATTAAAAGACTATTGAATACAAAAGTTTGTTCTGCTGTTGCTGTAGCTTTTGACATGCTGCCTTCCAGGAACAGAGCTGGTAAAGGTGTTAACATCAGCAGTCCTTTGGGTAAAGTCAAGCTGGTTCTTCTCAGAGTATTTACTTTTTATGTTTCATTGTATTTAGCAACACTCATTTCAAGGATGAGACATGAGTGAGGTAGCCATTACAGTGATATTAGACTAACCAACCCTGACAGCAATATATTGGTTAAATTCAGTTGTTTAAGAAGTGTTCAGGAAATGGGTGTCAAACTTTTAGCTACAAAGTGACTCCTGGCTTTCTCAACGTCCCTGGAGTAGTTTTTTACACCAAAGCCACTGGGAAGTCCTGTGGCTTTCTGACCTTGTGGTGGACAATGAGGAACCCCTACTTCTGCAGGTTGACGGTGTTTATCCAAACAAAAAAGCTGTCTTTTGAGATGTGGCATAAGGGTTGGCCGGTTGATCAGTGCTGTGATAAATTTTGCTGATCATACAAAATTATTCAGGGGACTAGGGCTGTCTGAAGAGCTGCAGAAAGAGCTTACAACAGTGGATGTAAATACAGGTGGAATAACAAATGGATAAGTGAAAAGTAATGAGCTTGGCAGAGGCGATAATGTAGCTTTACGTCTGGGCTGTGAGCTGACCGTTAACCCCAGGAGTGGGATTAGGGGTAGTGACAGAGAGCTCAACATGTAGCTGAACTTGGAAGTTCCTACCAAAGGGCAATATGGATACTAAAAGCTCACATGGATTTACAAGGGGAATGGGCATTTCTATCAAAGGGAATCCACTGAAGGATACTAATTCAGGGAAACTACACCAGCAAAAGAAGTTCATAAGCTCCATGCTGCTGGAGAGTGCAAGTGGTAAATAATAGCTTATTTGCCTGCTCTCACTCTCTTCTTGCCTCTGCTTTTGGTGGCTGTTGGGGTATGACATTTGGCTGAAGAGATCTTTGGTCTGCCCCAGTACAGCTGCTTTCCTACGGTTTGCTGACCTGCCACAAAATCAAGATCAGACCTTCTCCTGGGAGAACAAGATAGAAGCTCCACGAGTGTGGTAGGAGACCCTGGGGTTGTGATAACTACAGGTGGGGCTCATAGGAGAGATGGCTCCAAGATCACTGAAGATGTTATATGAGGTGCTGAGGCTGTGTGTGACAAGGATGAATGTGCACTAAATAATGTAATAATCACTTTCAGAGAAATAATTTTACAAGTACAGTCTCCAAAGTCTGCCATAATTTAACTTCCTTAGAGTACAATACACAGGTCACTGCTCTCCTGTTGCTGGAGGATCAGCTTTCTTTTCAGGGTGTGAGGGAACCAAAGGTTTCCCAATCCTCTCCATCCCTACAGGAAGGCAGCAGCATAGAGCAAAGTAAGGAAAAAAGCAGGCCTGGTCTCTTGCAGGAAAACAGTTCCTGCTGTGCTTTTGGCACTGAACAAAAGCAGGAAGTAGGGGGGTGAGTTTAGTTTCACGTGCAAGTTCTGCCGGTTTTGAGCCTTCCTCTAACAACTTGCTGCAGGGAAGGGTCAGACAAGGAAAGAGGACAGGGGAGTAGCAGCACATCTAAGGACCTGTAACTTGAGGGGAGCGTGCTGTAAAGCTGTTCCAGGAAGACAGTATGGATACTGTCTGTAAGGTGCCCAACCTAAGAGCAGCGAAGAGTTTGCACTACTCCACTGGAGGACTGAGTGAATTTTTAAAGGTAAAGGATCACTGACACCTACTGAACTCAACAGGGATCACTTAGCCTTGCCTTTGTGGGGCATGTTCTTAAGTACGTAGTAAAATCCCATCAGGGTCAACAACATAAAAGCAGTTGTACTGTGCCAGACCAAAGGTCTGCCTCGCTAAATGTCATCTCCAAGGGCAGCCAAAAGGAGACACAAGAAGAAAAGATCACATCAGGCTCAGCTCTCCTGAGCTGGGAGGACAGCAGGGAGAAGGAGGCTTGCCCTGCTCTTTTTCCTTAGATAACCACAGGGTTAGGTGGAAGAGGCTTACAGTCTCAGCCTGCCTCTCTCAATTAAGTGTTTGTTTCCTTCCAAATCTCTAATAACAGTGGCACAGCTAACATCCTACAGTTAAATTCTCTAAACCTCTGTTTCTCCATTAATCCTATTTCAATGACACGCCAAAGGCAAACTCAGATGGGGTCTAATTCCACTCGCAGTAAACATTAACTGGCACTGCAACGAAGAACCACAGCACCTCCCACTCTTTTTTCTAACATAATTTAAGAATGGGTAAAGTAAATGCTAGTTACATGAACCACAGTGGGAGCAAGTGGGGGAAAAACAAACACACACGAACAAAAAACCAAACCAAAAAAACAAACCCCCCCAAAACCAACAGAAGAGCAAAGCCAACAAATTGAAGATAACAAATTTGTGAACTTTGAATTGTCATGGTAACTAGACAAGCCATAAATTCTCTGGCACCACACTTGGGTGTTTTAAGCAAACTGATGTCATCACAACTCTGTGAGTAAGGCTTATGGAATAGGTCTGGTAATAGTGTCTGTTATTACAGCTGCCCATTATCAAACTCCACCAGGTTCTTACTGAATACTCGAGTTGAAATTTGCCATACTAAACACAGCCCCCTCATGGTTATTAAATACCTCTTTCCTTTCTCCCATTCTCAGAAATGTTTCTATTATTTCCCTAACCAGCATTTTCCAGAAGAGGAGGGCAGGCAGCTGCCATTTAAATTGTCAGCCTGGGTGATTCAGCTGCTCCCCAAATCAGGGCAGGGAAAATACATTGCTAAAAAGGCTCAACATCCTTGCTTTTGAAATAAAGTCATTATGAGACTAGAACTGCCAGGACCAGACCCCTGGTAGTCCAGAGGTGTAAGTGAGTGGAACAAGACTGGGACAAGCAGAAAAGCATCATGTTTGAAGGATGTAGGAGTAGAGTCAGCACCTACAGGAAAACCTTCCCCTTTGTAACGTGGAATAGATTAACAACATACCAGCCCAAGGCAGGTCTGTCTCCCTCCTTTAGCACTGGCTGGTGTGTTAAGTGACAGCGCGTTCGTTAGTGGTGGAACCAGTTTAAGGTGTGGTAAACTACAATAGGTGGAAGCTTTTGGCTTCAAGGAAAACATGAGTCTCAATACAGCACAATATGGTAGCAGCTCCCCATCTAGCTTGTCATCTTGAAATTTAGGAATATACTATCAGGCTTCCATGTCCCTTTAATGTCGCTTTAAAAAAAAAACCCACAACAAAACACCACTCCAAAATCGGCCACTCCCATGTTAGGAAATACTGAGATCAAAGCATTTCCTCAGCTGGAGCTTGTGTCCCTGGGTTTCCCCCAAGCATGTACACAGCCATGCTATTTTTCCCCGCAGGCCATAGGGGTGGAGGAAGGAAGGAAGGATACAGGCGGGGAGGGAGCCCTGCACTGCAGCTCCTTCCCTATCAGACAGCGAACACCATGCCACGTGCTGCACAGTGTGGCTCAGGAAGGAGCTGTTGCCCAGTCTTTGGAGTCTCCTCCAGAGTCTCACATCATTCTGCAGCTGCAAGTAATGACCTCACACGACCAAAGATTCCTCTGACTCAGACTCCAGCCAGCCAGCTGCCTAGGGAAGGGTGTAAGGCAGTACAAGGCAGCTGTGAATTTCCTACACTGAGCTTTACGGCCTGGTTTTTATCTAGAAATTTAGCTGCTTCAAACAACGTATCACAACACGCTATTAACAAATCCTCATTAGCCCTTTCGGTAGCAGTCAGAGGTTGAAAGCGGAAGCAGCCAGTAGTTTTAAGATGGATGCTGTCAGATGTCCTGCATCAATTTTTTCCAGGTTACACAGCATTGCTCTCAATCAGAACATTCCCCCGACACTGGCCTGCAGGGGAAACAAAGCAGGCCAGCTCGTACCAGGGACTAAAACCCCAGGGATGACAGCATTAAAGACAACATAGTCAGCCTTAAGGGACTAGCCCAATTTACTCAGCAAAATCACAGCTGAAGGGATTGACTGTTTATCCTGCTCCCCTTTGCAAGCCTTTGCTTTGTTCACCGTCTACTTTCCAATTTCTGCAAACGTAGTGGAGATGTTATGCTACAGCTAACATGCTAACTGGTTCAGTTATGAGCAAGGCAGAGTGCTCGGGGAGTACCTTTTGCCTCAGCTGAGGAAGGAGCAGTGTTAGAATTTTCACTGGAATTCAAGGCTTTCAATTATTCTACGTGCTGCACCCCTTTTGGAGGCATGTTTCTTAGCAGGTCGACAGGAAACATCACTCACGATTTCGTATTTACCCAAGAACAGAAAGGCAGTAAGACAAGAAGGTAGGAATGACAATTTCATTTTACACCATCTTTGCTTCTAGGAGGAAGAAAGGATGTCATCTGACTCTGCTAAACCAGCAACTGCACATACAGTCTGCTTATATGCATCCTGGGGAAAGGGAAGTGAGAAATAAGCAGAAATCCTTCCCTGTCCTGACCTTCCAGATTTTTCTCTATTTTATTCTAAACCTTTTTGAGAGGAAATAGTGTCAACAGTCAAGATGAAAATGCAAGCACATTAGGACAGTCCTTTGAAAGTACTGAAGCTGTGGGAGGCTGATGCTCCTTTCAGTGCTAACAAAAAAAATCAGCACAGATGACAAAACTCTTTGAACATGTAGTAGTACATTTCCAACCTAAACATCAAGCTGTAGCTTAATCCCAGTACTGCGAAACTAAGAGCTAAGGCCTGTGACTCAGTGGTCACAACTATTCAAGAATAAATTTACATAAATTAAAGGGTAGACTGTTTAGGATTTTTTTAATAGACAGAAGCATGCTATGAGTCCAGTTCCTTAAGTGCAAAATTATATTTCATTTGTTTCGCACAAACGTCAAAATAGAATATCTAATACAACACCGAGATTTTTCAACTTAAACGTTTCCAAAACAGAAAGCAAAATAGGGCATTCAATATTTAGTTTGTAACTGAGCTTCTCTGCTTTTTGTGGTTGCCTCTAACACCCATACTACCTTAATGACATACTGTAAGGCTTTTTGTTAATAAGAAACTATGTGAGTCTCTTCACAGTTGCAACGTGGTGTTAAGACAGCTGACTGAAAGCATATTCAGGTCTTTCTTGGTGAAAGACTTTAGTTTCAGTGGACTTTAAAGTAGGTCCTGAATTGAATTTTCAGCACAATTTTGCAGTTCTGCTATTCTGACTGTCGTAAAAGTCCTGAAACAGAAGCAGCAACATTAAAGAACCATCAAGAAAAAACATTAATGGGCAAATGGGGGAAAAAAGCCGCAGAGCACTTACAGGTAAACAAAGGCAATTGCAGTATTTTTCTCAGAAGTTAAAAAAACCCCCACGCACATGCTTCTGTGTTCAGAATTTAAACTGCAGAGTAAGTGTTTAAAGTAGAATTTTACACCCCTGAAAATAGGGGATTATTCTGAAGCACTTTCATTTACTGACTGTAATAACTAGCCATTTTATACATAGATGCCACATTCCTTAATCACATTCTAAAATAGATTTCCTTAACGCATGATACATAGCAAAAGGACGACCCTTTTTCAAACCAATATTGCTTGCACGTAGTTATTGATGAGCTCTACCAGTTTCAGAATAGCAAACATCCAATTATTTAACAATATAAATATTGATTACTAAAGTTTTAATCGTAAGTATAAAATCTCTATGTAAAACCACATGCTACAGCCTATCTGTACAAAGGCCAGGAAAAAGGTTATTTTTTCTTATAACAAAGTGCTACTGCAGAATTGACTGATTTGTTGTGGACATTTCTGAAGAAATAGAGATTGTTTGGCTCAGAGTATTTCCCTACAAAGACTCTAAATTCTTCTCAGAAGATTACAAAGCAGTTAGTTTCAGGCTGCTCAATGAAAAAAAAAAAAATATCTTGAGTTATGGCTATGCAACCAAACAAGTAGGCAAATTTTAATTTTCTCTAAACTATTTCCTAGTTCTCGCTATTACTTCAAAAGTTTCCATCTAGATTTAGTCTACACAGAGCACCATCAGATAGTACCCGTGTTACAGCTCAAGCAGTTCAAGAGGCTGATGCTCTACCTGTGGTACCTGGCCACTTGAACATTTCTAGTCCATTAGGCTTTAATTCATATGATTTTCTGTCAAATGGATCAGGAATGAATGGGCAGGTATCTTCTCAGCTGAGAACCCTAACAACCTCTTAAATGACCCCAGCTGTAAAGCAGCACTTGTCTGTGACCCCTCTAAGAAGCCCCATTTTAAATATAGTAACCCTGTCCTCTTTTCCCTCCATCAGAGGCATGGGATGGAGTGAAAGGGGGGAAAACCTCTAAGGCAAGAGTCCAAAAGAGGTGCTCCGCTCTCACTTGAGCTTTAAAATACCTCTTCCTTTATATACTAAGGCTACCATGTCAGATTTTCCCAGACATCCTTTTTTACACCTAGACACTTTCAAGTAGAAAGAAGAGAACTTGTCCATTTATTGGGGAGTTCCAGGTAGCAGGCAGCCCAGAGCAAGAGCAGTATCTGACAGGCTGACATACCTGGAAGCCCAGGATGAGCACTCAGACCAACTGTGCATTCAGTGTAACCCTGTGCAGAGACTAGCACATCCAAACTGCGCTGGTTTTACAGCACGTGTGCTGCAGCCCGTGTTCCAGACCCCAGGAAGACAAGTCAGAGCAAGAGCAGAGCTGTCCGACATCTGGAACCTGCAGGACAAACGGCCACTATAATGTCTGGCACAGCCTGGACACACGGGCCCATGCTACTTGTATATACGTTCCCCTTGTGATATGAAATACAGGAGCCATACATACAAAGTTATACTTGGGGAAAGATAATGACACCAGGAATGTTCCCAAATATGCCTCCATATGTTCCCGGTCAAGCTCCGATATTCTGTGTTGTATCACAGTAAATATGACATTCACTCTTATACCTTTAATTTTTCCATATAAAATATCAGATATACCTATCTGTATGGCAAAGACAGTATTTTTGAATTGGTCCGTAACACTGCAGTGCATCAAAATCAGATTTTGAGCATTTGTTCAGCAGCTGCTAAATGAAAAAGAAAGTTTTCTGTAGCTGGTGGAAATCGCTTTTGTTTCAGGGCCTCAGAGTTAAGGGTTGGTTTTTCATTGCCATCGGAAACTTCAGTAAGTGAGGCTAAAGTAGCCAAGATTTCCTTTGTCTTCAGAGAAATATCCTTGAAGAACAGAAAAACAAGCAACCATGAATATAGTATTAGGTATTATCATATTTCAACATACACTTATTAAAAAAAAAAAGTCAATACAGAACAAAAAGAAAATAATGATAAATAAATAGTTAATTTTAAATAAAAACCCCATTTATTTTAAGGCAAACTTGCAACAGCTCTTCAGCCTGCTCCTGTGCGATGCTGAATAAAGGGAGTATAGCCACTCCACGGGCTCCTCTCGCTGGCCTAACTGAGCTCTTTTGACTAAGTTGCTCAGTTGTGAAATGTCTAATAATCTATCAGATAGGGGAGGAAGTGGAAAAAAAACCCATCATCATAAAAATCAGGCTTTACAGCTGAGAAGCCACTTCTCTGTAGCACTTTTTCAAAGTATTGACAGTACTATTGACGAGGTATTGAGCAAAATACATGCTTTGTAGAATAAAACTGGGAAACTAATTTTATTGGAAGTCTTACAATCAATACAATTTCTGAAGTTTCTTCAGCAATGTGGTTACACAAGAGATACTACAAACCAAGTATGTCATCCTTAAAAACCTGTACGAAGAATAAAAATGCTTATTTGTAAAAAGGCAGAGAGCGGAAGAGACTGACTGATTCTCAGGGATAATCTTCCTCCTACTCCCTCCCTTCCGCCAAGATTTAGCAATCGAAGTAATTTAACTAGATTTAAAAATAAAAATAAAATATTAACCTTAATGACTTGGCTGTCTGATTTATCTGGATCTTCTGCAGATTGAACAATTAGTTGTCCAATTTCTTTGTGAAGTTTTCCCATTGTCATTGCCTCTGAGTAAGGGGAAAAAAAAAAAAAAAAAGAGCACACATTCACATAAAATGACCATTTCTGTGATATCTAGAAATGCATATGAATAACAAGCTAAAACAAGGAGTCCTCTTCATGACTGCCATTTGAAAACTATTGGTAAAGGCAGTAACCTGACATATCAACAGCCGTGCCAGCACAGGCAAATTGTCTGCCTCTAAAGTGGCCCTAGGCAGACGGCAAGGAGCAAGATGACAAGCAACATACGAGCTTTCCTTTCAAATAGTCCCCAGTCTCCCAGTATTTAGTGCAAGGTTCTTCTAAAGTCTCACGTGATATCTCTGCTTTCAGTTTTGAAATCTCAATTGTACATTTGTTGGAAGACAAAGCACGTCTTTCCAAATTCCAGCTTTTACCAGCCTTCCAGGGTCTCAATAAAACTGAAAGACAGAGGCTTACATATTGACCTTTCAGAACCTGGATGGAAGAAGGATCAAGATTGCTTCACCTACAGCAAAGTTCAGCAATTACTATCAACTCTGGAATAAATGGCCTCTAGATCCAACATATAAAAAGCAACCAACCTTTTACTACAGGGGAAATAGTGATCTCACTATCTGCCAAATTCACATACACATCGTAGAGGTCTGGTCTACTGTTCACTTCAGAATCTGTAAATCCAGCAATGTAACCTAGAGAGCAGAATTTTGGCAAGATTAGGATCTTCATAAACAAAAATCAAAACAAAACCAAGATACGTCGGAAAATCACTGTCCTAAAGTCAAAGTATTTGACACAATACTCATTGGACCCAGGAGGCTGCTCTCTTGATATTATCAGTCATTTAACAAGTGTGTCCAGCAGAATGCTTCACTTCCAAGGAGCTTAAAAATCAACTTCAAAAATTGCCTTGAGCATGGATGAACCGCTAACATGACACGCAATATAAAAAGGTTATCGATTTGAAATTTTAAACTCTCTTCCTACCTCACTACTGAAATTACTCATTTGCAAATGAAAAAGTCACTAAACTTCCTCTTTAAAAGAATCTCCACTCCAGAGCCCCTTGTCACTAAGTCAGTATTAGGCTGGAACAGAAGAATAAAACCAGCAGATTTTCTTATTTATAGCACACCAGGTGAGCAAACTTAGAGCAGCTTTTCTCCGTGGAAGATGTTTAGTGAGCTGAAACAAGCACTATTGGTAATGCAGTAGAAATATTGAAGATGAGTTGTCTTCTTGCTCATTATTCTGTACAGAGAAGCCTCTTAATTGCCACATTATGTGCCATGCTAACCTTTGCATAAACCAAGGGCCTCTTCCTGGATTACGCGTTAAGTACTATGCGCACACAGCAATGTGTCACACAGATCAAACTCCTACGTAGCTAGTGAAGTCTACCTGTGATTAGGAGCCAGAGACTTCACTGGCAGCAGTCAGAATAAAAATTTGGAACTTCAGAGTTAGGAACTGGAAAAAAAAAAGAATCCTAAAAATTCAGTTACTAGCTATGTGTAGGAGATGCAAAAAAAAGTAGCTTATCTAAAGCGAGCTGCTTCTGTACAATGGTAAGACTTTCAATCCCTCTGATCACAGCATCAAAAAAGTCTCAAAGCTGCTTTGCATCTGCGATTAGGGGTAGACCGATGTGGATCCACCCAGAAACACCAGATTAACTACTTATCTTCTAACATAATTGTTTAGTCGATTTGCCTTTTCTAAAGACAATGATGCTGTTTAACTTTGAACAATAGCATTAATAGCAAAGTAACCATTTTTGTCCCCCCAAAGAGCACTGGTGCAAGACCTTGCAGCAACAGAAACTGAAATTAAGTTTTCTTTACTTTTTTTGATTAGTAAGTTATCACTACCTGTGCAGGCTTTTAAGGCTTCCACTTCCTCCTCATTTAGATGCACATATGAATGAAGAATTGACCAGTCTTGTCGATGCCACACTAAAGCAGGCAAAGTCCTAGGGAAATTAGATTGGTACTTGACACGCAGTAGATTTTTACTTATACTAATTAAGGTTTCACAGTATGAAATGCATGTCATAAGAAAGAACTAGTACGACTAGGTCTCATTTGGCATGCATATACATGAACTACAGAGATTATCACTCATTCTACAGTTACATTTCTCTGAGTTGATGAACATATAGCTAAAGCCTTAAAAGGGATTTAGCAGGATTTCAATAAACAGGTTTAAGAAAGATTTCTTCCCTAAAACATGGGCATTTCTCTCAATGAAGGTTCAAAATTCGCTGAAGTTTTGGGAGCAGGTGGGGACGTAGGGATTGAAAAAGTACCTGGTAAACTCCTGGATAGCTTCTATTCTAGGATGGTACACTACAATTCTCTTCTTTAACATCAGCGCCGTATATAAGATAACTGTTTCCATTCCAAACTGAGATACTATATCTAGAAAAGAGGGGAAAATTATTTTATAGAAGATACACATGCTGATATTATAATTTGTTTTTTGAAGAAGCTTAATAACAACACCACAGATAATACTGTTAACACTATTTACTTGAAATACACATGAAAACTGGATTGTATTTTATATTGTACAAAAGAAATCAGAGTAGAGACTTCTGGTATTAACTAACCTTTGATGGAACCAGCCAGATAAGCCTTCCGAGCATCAAAATCCTTGCTGAGGAAAGATCCATTTTCTTCACTTTGGCAGACCCCCTTTGTAAGGACTGCAATGTAACTCTCCATCATTTTAACCGGACTTCCATGCTTCAGGTAGATTCTGTGTGAAAAGAAGAGGGTCTGGTATTTTGACTGCAATCAGTACCAGCAGATGTATTAAAAAAAGAAAAAAAAAATCGCAGCATCACAAATAGCAATATTATTGGCAAGAATTCTTACTGTGGACACCTGATTGAGGTTTTAAATACTAAAGTAGACGACTTTCAACATGCACACAAAAACATGTCTGTCTTTTAGGATAAAAAACTACCTTGTATTTTCAGTTGAGTTTCCTATTTTACAAAAGGATTTTTGTAAAGGACATTTACCAACAGAAACAGCACAAAGGTGTAAGCAGGTGTCCAGACTAAGGATTCTTTGCAGACTGGGCAAGTACCTGCTTTATGAAAAAGCAACTACTACAGTAACTCCTGCTATTACATGCAGACCATGTGACTAGTTAGTTTTTCATTTTTTATCCAAGTATCATTAGACATTCTTCTGTACTCTGTTAAATGATGAAAGAAAAATATAAACGTATGTCCTTGACACTCATTCAAAAAAACCCACCAAACTAAAAAAACCAAACCAACACAAACCAACCACACACCAACAATACCCATTCACTTTTAGCTGTCCTCCAGACAGCAGAGAGACACCATAACCTATTTTACAGGTTAAGGTACTTCAGGAATAGCGCTGAAGCTCTCAACTATCTGTTTTCCTTATTAGCTATAGTATAAAGCTATGTCACATTCAAAACTCAATTATAATGTTTAGAGGAATCCATCCTGGATTTGAAAAGAAGTATTAGCTGATAAATCAGCATTAATGTGATCCACAGCAAATCTAAATATTTCATGTATCAGTGAAAAAGAACAATCTCAGTTTTTCAATACCCTGCAGAACTGGCAAGCCTGATGGCATTCCCAAGTCTGTGATACAAAAACCTCACAACTGCATCCAATTAGCTGCAAAGTCTCAGGGAATACTCTCCGTATCAAGAACTGGGACCCAACTAATTGGGGAACTGAAAGAAAAGCAAAGAGAGATGCAGAGAGAGATCATGAAAATGGGGACATGGAAGAAAGCAAGTAAATGGGACAAAGGAAGGAGAAGATGGCAGTCTAGTTGGAAGAAGGGAGAAGACAGAGCCACAGGGCTCGAGAGGCAGAGGGGTCTCATTTTCCTAGAGGAAAAGCAGAAACATCCCTGGGCTCTGTGCGTAGTTCAGAGGAGCTGCAAGAAGCATCTGTAGAAGAGATGTTGTGGAGGGATGCAAGTTGTCCACCATACACATGGTGGCCTTTGACTACACAGCACTGACCTCTTCCCAAATGTTTATACTTTTTAAAAATATGTTCTCAGAGAAAATGAGTGTGTGGGTGGGTAGCGGTGGTGTGTGTCTAGAGAAGACACATTAAAACTGGGCATCTGACATTCACCTAAGACTTATTGTATGAACCCAAGACAAGCTCAAATCAAGGATTTATATAATCTGATTCACAGTTTGTGGGACTGAGTTTCCAGCAGATTGTTAGATCAAACGCAAACACAACACAATGAAGTTTAATCTCTTGCCTTGGCAAGATCTAAACATGCACACAGCAGTACCTCAAAACAGCTTTTATACAGACCTACACAGTATCCTAGTGAAGGCTGCGTATTTCTCTGGGTTGAAGTCTTTGGCCGTCAGAACAATGGAGAAGTGGGTCACCTGGGTAAGACACGCACACCAAGATACACAGATTATTTAATGATGCCATATGAACAGTCTTTTTCACATTATTGAACTTGCCGCAGTACTCTGACAAGGTGTTTCAATTAAAAAAAAAAAAAAAAAAGTGAGCAGTAGCCGCAGATCCAAGTTACTAACTGCAGGAAAGGCCTGGTTAACAGATTTCTGATGTGACTCATTTCCATTGAGTCAGATCTAGTACATACTATCTTTTGCTTAATCTGTAAGAGTTGCTTTCCTTTAATCTCATGACATTATTTTAAAAGAGAGAAAGGCATTTTTCTTCCACACAGCAGGTAGGAAACTTCCAAAATTTGTTGCCAAAGGAGGCTGTGGAGGCAGAGAGCATCAACATATTCAGAAAGAGACAGGGAAAAAATTCACGGATAGCAGGCCCACAAACAGAAATACTTTTTAACTTCCTTAATTGAATGATTGTGGCCTGGGACAGTACGAGGCTAAAAGCCTGCAGACAATGACCAGGCTGACGTGTGCTCCTTAAATAGCATCTCCCACTGCCACTGTCAGAGACAGCACTAGGACACATTATTTTATTTGTTTTTACACCTTTAGGCTTGGAGTGAGGAAAGGCAAGCAACATTCTGCTGTGGGCACGCAAAATTACCACATTATCTTTCTACAACAATACAGCATGAAATATGAAAATTGAATAAACTGAACAGACAATTTAATGATCTTCATAACAGGGAAAGTACAGAAGATACAAGTATATTTGCAGTCTTCCAGTTATCAATGCAACAGAAAAGAAAGTACCTATATAACTCAATCCTTTGGAAAAAAAAAAAAGTTCTATACGAACAAGATTTTGAACACTATGAAAGACCCTTTGTAGAGCTTTTTTGACCAAAAAAAAAAAAAGAGAGAGAGAAAAAAAATGCTAAACTTGAAATGCGAAGTATCTAGAAATAATGGCATGAAATAGCATGTCCATTTTAATACAAAGAATCTAAATTGGTAATGAGTATCTCAGTCCCTCTGCAATTCCATCCAATATATGTCTTGGTGAAAAACAAAACGTGTGGACTGGTTAGACAGCGGGGTAAGAGCTTAAGAGCTGCATCTGTGAGCACACAAAACCTCAAATCTCTTCCCTTTCTTATAGCACACCATGGGAAAACACCGCTTAAACTGCCAGAGGAACTCTGCAGAAGTCTTCCCTGCATGCTACTGACGACCAGCCGGCCAAGTCCTACCTTTTTCAAGGCTGGAGAATCTTGAACTTCCACAGTTGTGATGTAGAACCACGATCTTTTATACTGGCCAAATACAAACGTATGAAGCAATTTATTTTCATCTGTAAGGCAGCACTTGCGCAGCAATAGACTCCTCAGTTCAGCTGTTACAGATGGATAACACCAAACCCACAAAGCATCTCCGTTGGTGTCTTTTTCTATGGTGGAAAGATGTTCACTGTGAGAATGCCAAACAGCAGCAAGGAAGTAAATCGATGGGTTAATCAGGTTTGTTTCCTGGAATCAGGTTAAAATTCCACCTTACCCTGACCCTAAACATCCAGTTCTGCCACTACGGTTTAAGCTGTAGGGCGGCACTTGTGCTACAGGTTTTATTTTTTAAATGTTAATAAATATCCACTCTTGACCTGCTTCACGAGGTCAAAAAAGCACCAGGAGTCTGAATACACATTCATATGAGCAAGGTATTGACCAACAAGCACCCGGACCGGCGCATTTACGATCTTCCCTGCTATTCCTATTCCTGATTTCTCAACAGAAACCTCAGGAGCCGCGAATTTGAGACACTTTGGCCGAGCTGCGCACGGCTGAGCTCTGCAGCGGGCAGACCGAGCCGCCGCCTCAGCGAGCGGGCACCCCTTGGCACAACCGCAGGCCGGCAAGCGCCGGGCCGGGCCAGGCCCTGCGGCCGCAGCTCGGCGGGGCACTGCTAACCGGCACCCCCCCGCCGGCCCCCAGCCCCGGCCCGGCCCTCCCAGCAGCCCCCTGCGCCCCAGCCCTTCCCCGGGGCCGGGAGGGCCCTTACCGATCAGCCCCACGGCCAGCAGCAGCTCCGTCTCCGGCTCTGCCATCTTCCGACCCCAGCCCCGCCGCCCCGCCGCCTTCCGCCCGCCGCAAGCCCCGCCCCGCCGCGGCCCCGCCTGCCGCGCCGTTCCCCTTCGCCCCGCCGGCCGCCATTTACTCAGCGCTCCCTCCGCCAGCCCCCTCAGCCGCCTGCCTCCCGCCCTCTCCGGCACATGCCAGCCTGGGCTCCAGCAGTAACTGGGGAGGGGAAGGACACAGCTTTTTCATCGCCTGCACTGTCCCGCTTTGTGAGTCACAGGGCACGATTCACGCGAAATGTCACACAAAGGGAGGGGGCTCTGCAGCAACCACCTCCCGAGGCCGCGGCCAGAAGCTGTACCCCTGAACGAGGCCCGAAATACAGGCCTCCCCAAGGCTTCCGCACAGCGTGCACGGAGGCTGGCTTTGCCTGAAAGGCGGCCCGAGCAAAGCGCAACAGCTATTCCTGCGTAACTCCGTGCATTGACGTGTCTATTGGAGAATTAAAAGATCTCATTTTCAAGTTTGGATGAACAACGGTACCTCAATACCACATATGGAACCCATAGTGCGCAACCTCTGCTAACGGCACAGAGCAGGCACTGGTTAGGAAGGGGAAACAGATTAGGAACTTCCAAAATACCTACAGGAGCATCAGAAGCTGCTACAGAAAACGTGCAGTCCTGGGAGAGAGGCCAGGCCTGCCCAGGATCATGCCTGGCGAGGGAACACACTAAAGGGTAGCTATCGCGTGATTTTCATACGGGCATAAAGTTAAAGCACGCACATTTAATATACATAGCCACTGTGTAGAAAGACACGAGGAGTCAGACCATAAAAGCTGCTCCTGATACAAAATCATCTGATTTGAGCCTGGAGGGCTTTCAGGAACTTCACAGAGATTCAAAGAAGTGGAGTGGGCTCCCGAATAGCTAACGCTGCTATAAACCAGCAATAAACGGATGCCCCCCAGGGAAGGCTGCAAGGCCCTAGGATAGAGGCTGGCTCCAGAGACACAGCCTGCGGCTGCTGGGAGGCAGCCATCCAGACCCGGGCGGTGCCTCTGGTACGCATCTCACAGACTTCCAAATTAATTTTATGAAGACAAGAAAAGGACTTGTTCAGCACTATAAATAGCTTAATGAAGACTCTACTGAATGTAGAAATGTGGCTTGAAACAGAAACATCTAGGCTGCCAAAGACACTACACAATGCAGGCCATATTAAAATACCATCATATAAATCAATAGTGTGGCCTGATGGAGAACACCATGTACAATACCGGTTGCTGGATCTCAGAGACCAAGGACTCAAGGACACGGAGAAACTCCCAAGTGGAGAGAGCCTGAAAAAGCAACGTTGCTTTTTTTTTTTTTTTTTTTTACTCTAGAATGGAGGCTCGTGCAATGGAGGGAAAAGGGATCGGTATTACATGGATAGACTGACGGTGCTAAAGCTTCCATCCAGTGACTGTGGTTTTTTTGATCTTAGTTTTAAATATTTTTCTGTTTAGCAATAAACTGTGATTGCAAACCCACCCTAAAAGAAAATTTTTAAATCCATTGTATAATAGTTATGAAACTTTCTGGTGGCCATGCAAGATGGTTAACGTGAACAGTATGCAAAAAGAAACCAAACAACAAGTATATAGAAAATGTACCAAACCAGAAATTCAAAACACAAGAACAGGCTGTCTTTTGTCATCATAAACAGGCTTCTTCTCCATCTACCTGCATATTTTTGGAAAATCGTACTTAGATATTCTTAAGAAACCAGCGCGAGACAGATGGGTCTGCAGAGGGTCACAGCTACAGCCATGATGTCATCAGTGACCTAGCTGCAGAGGTGTGCATTTCTGCTGAAAGACTGGAAAGCATGCTGTGTTCAATGCCTTACGCGGAAACGCACTATTCTGCTGTTTACTCATCCGAAATAGCCCATTAGTCACCCATTCACTTGCTGCTGTTCTACTGCTTTTGTTGCTGCTGTTATAGGACTTTTGTGTATAATTCACACACTTTTATACAGCTTCCACTGTCTCTCCATATGCCAATAGAAATTTTCACATCAGTAGTTTTGAAAAACACACACTGGCACTAGTAGTTATTACATGTACACTCATAGGAATATTGCTATTACTATTGCTCTTAAGAGGATTGGCTGAGTTCCTCTGAAATAGTTTCCCAAATTTTTAAGGTTAAGAACAAAATCTGCCGCTGATGATGACTACGTGCACACAAAAGCAGGGCCCTTCTGCAAGTTCTTAACTGCCCCAAAGTACAATTTCTGAACCGGCTGAACAAGTTGTCAGGAGCAAAGGCTCATCACACAGGATGACTTCTTTGCCAAAATGTTCTTCTGCATTAAATTTACTTAATCCAAAACCTTAAGGCTATGTCAGCCAAACGGCTTGGCGGAGCTCCGCAAGCTGGCTCCCCGATTTGCAGGGCTGCCGCCACCATTGAGGGTCTGATCAAGCCAGGGTCTGCCCTGGACTGACGGCTACGCGGGGCGGGCGGCACCCGCCCCCGGACAGCCCGCTGTGACCGAGCCCTGCCTCTGTGGCAAACCTAACGGGGCTCCTGCACTGTAACCCCGCCGTCCCCGAGCCTCCGCCGGGATGCCCGGCACAGCACGGGAGGTCACTCGGGCACTAACAGCGGAAGCCAGCCGCGCCGTTAGCCTGAAGCACGGCTGTCGGCGGAGGGCTCACCGAGCGCCCCGGGGCTCGGGCCGTCAACCACGGCGGCTGCCGCTACGACGGGCGGACGTTCCCGCCGGGACCTCCCAGCGACTGGGCCCGGCCCGACCCGGCCCAGGCCGCCTCACGATCGCCTCACAGTCCCCGCCGCCGCCAGCCGCCCCGCCCGCGCGCCGGAGGGGTTTCCGCTTCCGCCGACGTCAGGGCGCGCGGGTGACGGGCCGCCCTCCCTTTCCGGCCTCGCAGGCTGCCTGGCTGGAGCACGGAGCGAGCCGCCGCCGCCGCCCTGTGAGGAGAGGCCGCCGCCATCATGCCGGTGTACTTCCAGCGGCCCGAGAATGCCCTGAAGCGGGCGAACGGTCAGTGTGGGCCGCTCCCCTCCCCCCCCGCCGGTTCGCCTCCCGCTCCCCCCGCCGTGGCGGGCAGCGTGCGCCGCTCCCCTCCCCCCGGCCGCGCCGGGCCGTGCCCGCCCCGAGAGCCCCTCTGCCGGCCCTCCGGCGCGGCGCGGCGCGGGGCCTCGGCCGGCGCCTCCCTGGCGCTGAGGAGAGGCCGCCCGGGAGCGGCGCGGCGCCACCTTGCCGCGAGGAAATGGCTGAGGCCTGCCGGTGTCGGCCGCGCCGCATGGCGGAGGCGAGGCCCGGGCGGCCGCGGGGAGCGGGCCCGGCCCAGCTCCGCCTCCCTCTCCCCGGCGGGGCCCCTGGCCGCCCGCGGGCGGAGGCGGTGGGCAGGCTCTGGGCGAAGGGGGGGTCGCGGCGGCGGGGGCCTGTTCTGCCGAGGGCAGCGCGGCCCGGGCCCCGCGGCGCCTCAGCCTGCGGCCCTGCGCCCGCGGGAGCCGCGGCAAAGCCGCCGCCGTGCCCGCCGACGGGAAGGGGCTTGCCGCTGGCCCGGTGCTTGGCGTGGGGTGTCCGGCCCGGATCTCGCAGCCGCTCCGGGATGATTTCAAAACTGGGCAGATCCCGGGCCCTGTTTTTCCGTGTGGGCTTCGTGTTTAGTAGTCCCATCCTTCAAGTGACTCTGGTGAGAACGCAAATGATTAAACTCCTTAAATGTTGCACAAGCTGATGCATAAGTTTACCCCTGAAATAGAAACTAAGGAGGACTGTGCTGTAGCTCTGTCTCGCTGACTGCCACATACAAAGCTGGACTGGTTCTATTTATCAGCTGTCTCCTTGCAGGCTAAATATATGGCTTTGACGCTTCTTTTTTTATAGTATCCTATTTTAAGCACTTAGTGAGACCATTTAGACCCTTCATTGTCACAGGGCTGATCGCAGGATGACACTTAAAGACATCCAAAAATTACAGATGATGTACAGGTCTTGAAATGACAGCTGACAAGGCTGGGTAGGCTGGGGACTATACGTAATTCAAGTACTTGGTATTTTAACAAGAAAATGTTAAATAAAGTACTGCACATCCTCAAGATTTCTAATCTAAAATTCATTGTAAAAATCATTCCCACAAATATAAAAAGATGAAAGATAAAATCAACTTCAATCAGCTTCCAAAGGTGAAGTTGTATTTTAACAGTCCTTTTACTGGAAAAGGTGCACATACTATAGTATGCAACCCTTAATTAAACTTCAGAATTCTTGGGTAGAGTAAGTTGCACTTACTTGGTGAGGAAGTCACATTGCTGGAATATTGACTTTAAACTGTTTAAATCTGACATTTTATTTTTGCTTTCCTGGTATTGAAGTTTTAACTTCACATCTCTTGTACTGCTGCAAGTGTACTGAATTCTGACAAACTGAAGGAGTAGAGTTGAATTGAAGGGTTGGAACTGAAGGGAGTGTTCTCTAGACAAACGCTAGCAATCCTGAGTCTCGGTGGACTGGAAAACATGACAAACAACGTCAAGCCTTGCACACTGCAGGGGCTCAATCTCACCGTGTCCAAGTATAATAAAGAGTGAGAAGTTGTACCTAAGGCAGGTTGTATGTTGCAGGAAGCAGCTTAATGTTAAAGTGATGTTTCAGATTGGAACATTCAGTGCGGTTTCCAGAGTTTCAGTGTTTGAGTTTTATATGTGAGGCTTAAGTGAGCATTTAGGAGCGCTTTGTGCTTCAGGTTCTCAGTGACCTCAGCATACATAGGAGATGTTTGGAAATAAGAAGAGCTTGAATGATTGTAAATATGCACAGATACATAAGAAAGGCTGTTTTTTCTTATAAATGATAAATGTAGGTCAAAGCCAACCCTTAGCTAGTGTTACTATCTGGCATTGCTTTGTAGTCAAGGATGTAATGCCACTTTAGAGAGTGTTTTGTTGTTGCAGATACAGACTTTGCTTTCAGAGATATTGGATAACACATGACATCTTTATGACCTTCTGTAATGACGTACATTTTCTCAGGTCGAAAACTTCGCTTAATTCGGGATTTTGGGTTAGCGGTAGATGAGTTGTCAATGTGTATCAGCTAGTTCGTGTCCTCTCAGAGCTTCAGTTGCTGTTTTGGATACCTTTTGGCATTTTAAGTGGTATAACAGAAAAAAAAGAAGAAATGTAATTTTGACAGCTATTCAGGGGCTAAGGCTTTACACATTGTCTGTTACGAATCTTTGTTTCCATAACTTACAGTTTCTACTGCAAGGCATGGTGATGTGTGCTGTATTTGACTCTTAATGTTCACTTTGTGTGTGCTTCGCTGCAGTGTCTATTAAATTAGCCTTAATTATTTGACTTACTGGTAAGAACTTGCTTGACCAGAGTTAATTAAAAGTTTCAAAACAATATGAATTAATTTTGTGCTTTGTCCAGTTGGTTATCGACCACTGAGAGCTGTGGCTGGAATGGCCTGGCATTGTTGCAAGATTAAACTTGCCTTTCAAGTTTATTTTCATAAATAAAAAATTGTAAAGCTGAGCAGTAATTGCCTCAAAAGCGGCACTGAGATAGAATAACAGTGTAAATTAAGGCATGGAGGATTGCTTAATTAAAATTTCTTCCGTGAGTAAAAAAAAAATACTGCTGAATACTGTCACATTGTAACCTTAATTATCTTTAAATGTAACAGTATGTTTTTTCTATAAAGTAACTTGCTCATCTTACGCAAGCTCATTATTTACATAAACTAAGCCCCGAATACATGCTATTGTTGTCCTTAAATTAAAACAGCACTGCTACTTTCAAAATACATCTTTTAGCCATGTTTAACTTTGATTCTAAGATTCCAAAAATTAGAAGCTCTGTCTGATGTCTGAGCACCTTGAGCAGCCCCCTACTTTAATTCTTTCTGCCATTATTTCTTTAGGAATTAGTGATTTCCAGAGTACTTTATGGGAAGTATTAACTCCACCCTTCATACACACGTTTCCTTTTAGCTGTACTCGACTTCACTTTATCTTTTAAACCTGTTTGCTTCCCATTCTCAATGTTCTTTTGTCTTCCTGTTCCGCAGTTAAGAGTACCTTTAGCGTAGGGCCTGTGTGCATGCTGGTAGCTGGCAGTGCTGCTTCCGTATTTGCTCGTGGATGATTTGCTGTGTTTTGTACTGAGCAGAGCATGCGGTATATCATAGATGGGAATTGCTGTGATGCTGAGAGATCCTGTTAGTCAGGCAACTGCTTAGGGAATGAATGAATAAACGAGACACTGGTTTCAGCAGCCAGGCTGGTTTAAAAAATGTCTGACCCTTCAATTGGACTGTAGCAGCTTTTAGTGTAACTGTTCTATAAACTGAATCTCTAGACCACTCCGAGTTTAAAAAAAAAAATTCAAACAACTTTTCTGAGAGAAATTTCTTTCTTTCTTTCTTACTTTCTTGGCTTGAAGGCGGGACCTTTTTTAAATCAAATTCACTGGATGGTTTGCATCTTGTTGAATGACATTGGTAGGTGCTGTACTACAAGCCTCGTGGTGTGTATTCATCCTTCTCGATGAAACTAGCTTTAAAACTGGGTGTATATATTTTATTAATATGTATGAAGTACTCAGTCGTGCCTTGATAGTTGGAGGGACATCTCTGCCATCTTGGAAATTTTCATGTTCGTGGAGAGGTCTGTGTTCGTTTGCCAGTTGTGTCGTTGAAAGACTGCCACTGCAGTTGAATCTGCCAACATTTTTGATATGGCTAGCTAAATCAAACCATCAATAAACTTTGGTTAGAGTTGATTAAATTCTAAAAGTTTACAGTATTAAGCATAAAACCAATGCATCTTCTGGTTTGCAAGTCTTTTGCTAATTGGATTTTACTTTCAGAATTCCTTGAGGTCGGCAAAAAGCAGCCTGCCCTTGATGTTCTCTATGATGTTATGAAAAGTAAAAAACACCGAACATGGCAGAAAATCCACGAGCCGATTATGCTGAAGTACCTGGAACTCTGTGTGGATCTCCGCAAGAGTCATCTGGCAAAAGAAGGACTGTACCAGTACAAGAATATTTGCCAGCAGGTATGGCTTTTGAATTTTTTTTTTTTCATTTGTAGCAAGCATGGTATATGTCAGCTGATATGATCTAAAAGTAACCGGTTGATCTTGAGTTAGAATTAATCTGCCTTTTAGGTGTTCCTGGTTTTGTAGCATTTATGTTTTAAATATTTGCTGCCTATTGTGGGTGGAAACATCTTCCCATTTTCTGCCTTTGATGTAGGTGAACATCAAATCTTTGGAGGATGTTGTTCGAGCTTATTTAAAATTAGCTGAAGAAAAAACAGAAGCAGCCAAGGAAGAATCGCAGCAGATGGTACTGGACATAGAAGACTTAGATAACATTCAAACTCCAGAAAGGTAGGCAGCCTGTCTCTAAAATGTAGCACTTCAAAGCAAAGTATCCTTATTTTCACGAAGGATATTGGCAATTCAGAGAACTGAGATATAAAGATGGGGGAGTTGAAATGGAATACTAGTGGTGTTCTAGAGGTTCTAAAGGTAGGAAAGAAAGAAGGAACGATATTTTGCATTGAACAAAATCCTAAGTCTGAGTAAAGAAAAGTAAAGAAAGTAAGTAGTAAAGAATAGAAAACGTAGATACAGTGGGAGCGGTTCTGGGAGTCGGGTCACCGCTTTCTAGAGTCTACTCAGATCTGCATCTGTAATGGTATTGGAGAGTTTATTATTGAAAGGTGCTCATTATCAGTTGATGTACAAATGCTATTAATTATATTAGGCCAATTTAGTTCCTGCATGTGATAACTTCCAGTCTTTCTGACCACATTGCATGTACAAACAAAAGGTAATGTTACTTTATACTTGCCTGGGTAACTGATGAGATAAAATAGAAGAAAGGGTGCAAAAAGTAAAGAGTGTTATAATTAGTTACATGGATAATGAGAATGTAGGAGGAATGGAAAAAAAAACAATCAGTAAATATATCTGCTTTAGGTTGTGTATAGACCTTCACTCTTAGACCTTGCTTAAGCAAGTAGTGCCGGGTTAGGATGAAGCCACTCTCCAGCTCTGCGAGAAGTCACTGTTTTGTTGCCAGAATGGTTTGTGGGAGAACTCCCTAATCTGCTTCAGGCAAAGTGAGGTTAGCTCCAATTGCATATTTATGTTGTTCAGATGAATCTGTTGATTTAGGGAATGCTCACATTAACTCTGATAGTACAGCTCTGTCTGTGGTGACATCTGTAGAAATCATTCTAGCTGAGTTTGGAAGAGGCCATCTGTCCATATCCTTTAAAAAAATCAAAAAGTGTAGGGAATAAATTAGAATTTCCATAAGTCAAACCAAATTAAAACTTGCAGAAGATATTAAAAGAAATAACAAAAGGATCTTCAGCTATCAGTGGAGAATTCTAGGAAAAATGGTGGTAAAATTCTGAGGAGGTGGGTTGAGATTAGCCATCCTAGGTGTGGTCTGAAGATTAAGGCAATACCTTGCTACTGATTTTTGTAAGAATATTGATTCTGGAATAAAAGAAAGAGTTTTTTAGAGCATGAAAATTACCTTGTCCGAGGTGAACAGAAAAGTCAACTTTTTCTTCACGTTGGGTGACAGCATAATTTCTATCCTAGAGTTTTAAAAATAACAGCAGATATTTTGGGTACTAAAACTCTGCAGATAGCCATCTGAGCCGACAGTGTGTTTTCTCCTCTTCCATATGTAGGACTGAGTAGTGGCCTGAACAGTTATCTTGATCATAGTAACATTCAGGTCTTTAGTATGAGTTTTGAAAGAAGGAAGTAGTACATCAAGTTAAAAATAAGATAAAATTCAGCACAGGCTTGCCATAGGGTAGATGACATCTGATTACGTTAGAATTTTACTTGGTAATTTAATTCTTTAGATTCAAGAAATGCCAGAGATCTAACCTGGGGAAAAGTAAAGCTGTTGATACCATACCAGAAGGGATGTTTGCAGTTGAATTGGACGGGGATTAAGAGATTGTCCAGTGAGGAACTGATGACGTGTAATGATGAAAGGAGATATGAAGCAAGAGTGAAGTGGGTGGGAATGCTTTCAGTTAAAATCTTGGCACAGAAACTAAAAAAGTCAAAGTCATATTTACTGATGATAGAAAATTGGAAGAAATTATCAAAGTAGAGGACGTTTTGTCTTGTGTAGGCGACTATGAGGAATGGAATTACAGTAGTCAAATAAAACTCACAAAGACGCAGAGTAGAAGGCTGTGGATTTACATGTTAACAGCAAGGCTTTCTGGTAGGAGTTGGGAACTCACTGGTTGCAAAAAATGAAAAAGATTACAGAGCTGTCTTCAGTAGCTATTCCAGGATGGCAATGCCATTCACGTTATTTCCAATGCCTGAAAATAGTCTTTGTTACAGAGGAATCCCACTAATAGTTAGACATTGAAGATTGACTGACCACTCTTTTTCTTGTTCTCTTTTATATAACTGAGGACTAGAAAATGCATCTTTTCGTTGCACTTCTTTATCTAAACAGGTTTTTTAGTGCTTTTTAGGTCCTGTTTCCTAGAATTCTCATACTTTTTTTGCTGGATTCACTGCTTGATCTGTTGGAGAAGGCACTCGTGAAATGGCATCTTTAATATTGTATGTAGTACAAGGAAGTAAATTAGAACTGGAAGCAGTGTAGTAAAATCGAGTTACAAGAGTTGAGACTTTGTATTAGAAACATAGTTCAAAAAGGATTTTAAAAATGAAGGCTTAGGGAAGATGATTCTTTAAGTTTGTCATGCTGGGCAGACTGCTTAGAGGAAAGGGGTCATGTGGGCCATAGCACTGAATTTCTGTCAGTGTCTCGGGAATCCTTTCCAATCTTGTATTTCTGTGAATGAGGGAATGCGGTTATGGCCACTAAATGCAAGATTATCTTGTCTTACTTCTGACATTTTTAAGCATCTTTTTCATGTCAGAATTGTTAAAGGATTTGATACTTTCAGTATTCTAGTTCTCGATGTCTGCAGATCATAAGGCATGCATTGTTTCTGTGTCATATGTCAACAAGAAGTGAGCTCTCTCTGGCAGCATTGCTGGTGACTAAAAAGGAAGTTTCTGCAAGTAGGAAAGTATCTGAGTAGACAGTGATATTTGAATCTAACAGAGGTACAGTGCGCAGCTCCCTGGTGGAAGAGGGAAGGTGAAAATCCTGGAATTAGTTTCCTTTGGCTTACTCATGTGAAGGATACAAAAGCTCCTGACGTGTCTCACCTCTGGAGCTCGTACATGTCAGTCATACATGCAGGGGCCAAAGTTTGAAACTTGACAGCAAGAAAAGTTATCTACAGCCTTTAAAGGAAAAGGGAGAAGCCTGAGGGACCAATTTGAAAATAAGCAATAGACTGTTCAGCAGCAATTAGCTATTCAGATTCATCCAGTCTCTCTCATCTTAGATCTTGATAAGAAAAAATTGGTGAGAATTGTGGGGAATAAACCACTTTTTTTTTTCCTTACCTCCCTGCCCCAACTGTAGTGTTCTTTTGAGTGCTGTAAGTGGAGAAGACACACAGGATCGTACTGACCGACTGCTTTTGACACCCTGGGTTAAATTTCTGTGGGAATCGTATAGACAATGTTTGGATCTTCTCCGAAATAATTCTCGAGTGGAACGCCTGTACCATGATATTGCACAGCAAGGTAAGTCGAAAAGATGGAAACTTAAAGTATAATGAGATCTAGGACTTCTATATTACATCCTGTAAAACTAGAAAATTAAAGGTTATTTCTATTTGGATATTGCTTCAGAGTTGGAAATCCATTAGTCTCTTAAGTATGTACACACATACTATTCTTAAAATTACAGAGGTTCCTGAAAATTACTGAGGTTTCTGGACACTGATCTTTTCTTGTAACAGAACCTGCAAGGAAAAAGTTATTTTTTTCCTGGACATACTGAGAATAAGAGGATTACTGACACTGCGTCTTTATTTTTTCTAACTTACTGATCAAAGTTAGTCATGTTTTCACTTTGTTAGCCAGAATGGCAAATGTGTCTTCCATTAACGTGTTCTGTGTCACTTAACTTCAAAAACCAGTATACACAAAAGGGTACTGTAAAATTATGATGCACTATCAATTTTGACACAGATGTAACTTCGCAAAATATTATGCGGAAGGTAATAGGAAGAAGTCTAGTCTGATTCTTTCTGGCATTCTGCAAAAATCGAATTTATAAGAATGAATGCTTACATGTTAATCTTTTCTTAAGGGTGAGACATGAGCGGAAAAATGTTTTCCTTTGTATGTATAACTTAGGGCTCAGTATTTTTGAAAAAAAAGTCTGTTAGATTTTTAACTCTGGATACAAATTGTGCAAGTATGTTAGGAAAGATGACCGTCGGATAAGTTCTGGGTGCTTTAGTGTATTTAAGTCTTTGTGCTACAGTGTTGAGACTTCCTTTTTTGCCTGTTCCTGGTAGAGATACTTTAGAATTTTCAGAGTGACAGTGGCAAGGCAAAAACAGATTTTTGAGAAGAACTACGGGATCAAAGACATTTTTTTTCTGTGTCATTTCCAGTCATTTGAAAGTATCACTTAACTTTACCATATTTAGATGACTTGAGATTTTTTTTTTCCCACATTTTACAAAGCCAAAACCTGAATTCATGCCATTCACAGAATTTTATTTGCACTTAGTTCAAAATAAAAGCTAGAATTGCTGCTTAAATTAGAACATTTTTAAAGAGAGTCAAAGTACTCCCTTTGCTCCTTAGGCTTAATTATTATGAAGCATCTTCATTTTTTGAGGTCAAGATGGAAGTGCTCTGCATTGTCACTTATTCATTATGTGTGACAGTTAGATGGCATCTTGTTTGATATGTCTTTGGACTGTAAATGAAGCTTCTTTAAATGTACTGATTTACATATCTGAATCCCATTTAGAACTACCGTGAAGTCACCATTAGTGAGCATTCTTAATTTATATTGTTCGTTTTCGCAGCTTTTAAGTTCTGCCTGCAGTACACGCGCAAAGCTGAGTTCCGTAAACTCTGTGATAACCTGCGAATGCATTTGGGGCAGATCCAGCGTCATCATAACCAAAGCACAGCAATCAACCTCAACAATCCCGACAGCCAGTCGATGCACTTGGAGACCAGGCTTGTGCAGCTTGACAGTGCTATTAGCATGGAGCTCTGGCAGGTATGCAGCAGGGCTCCTGTAATCACACTGTAGTCTACAGCCTTTCCAGAATCTGTTCCACGCAGGTCATGTTTCATGGTACATACTCCAAGGTAAAGACAGGATAATAGCTAAAGAATAAAGTTTTAATATCTAGAATGTGGTACTACGTGCATATTGAACACTTAGTCTGATGTTCCTGGGATTGCTGTTTTCGCGTAGCATTTCAAACCAAGCTTCTGCTGGTAGTAGTTAATGTAAAGTGGCTGAAGTTGTTTTGAATTGTGAAAATGAGAAGTTGATGGTGACACCTTCACCTCTGCCATCTTGCATTCTCATGAACTAGATCACTGGGGAGTGGTTGGTAAATGTTGAAGCCTGTCATTGGGCTGGGGCCCCAGCGTCGCTGGGTGAATTGTGTTAGTGTCTAGCCAGTGCGGGCGCTATCAAAGCAAATTTTTCAAAGAGGTGCTTTGCTTTTCCAACCTTTCTAATGTTAAATTCCTTAAAAAGCCCAGGTTGTCATTTTTTGCTTTTGTGAATTTGGAGAATGTTCTCTGCTGCATTGTTTCCTTTTTAGGTATGTAAGTAATTACATGTTAAGGCATTTCCAAGTTTATTTGTATTTTTAGGGAAACTATAGCCATTTTTGATCACAAAAATTATTCTAATGAAAAATGGTAAAACCAGTAAATAGTAGAATTTGTATAATAGTAAAATAGTAGAATTTTTGTTATTCTGTACGTGGGTTTTTTTCCACCCTTGGTTTGTAGCTTGAAAATCAGAAAGAAACCAGTTTTCCAAAAAATTATGCTAACTAATGGTTAACCAGCAAATTGTAAGCAGATAGTTAATGGATTTGCAGCATGTCCAAATAATTTCTTTATTAGGAAAGAAGTATTTCATTTCATGTAGCTGGTGAAAATGAAGATCATAGCTTTCAGTGGTATTAAATATATTATGGTCTTATAACCTTTAGTGAATGTATATTTTTCCCTTTTTTGGGTGTTGCAAAAAACTTCCTAAAAGTAGTGTATTTGGTTTTGGTTTTTTTAGGAAGCTTTCAAAGCAGTGGAGGATATTCATGGGCTATTTGCACTGTCTAAGAAACCACCGAAACCACAACTGATGGCAAATTACTATCACAAAGTTTCAACTGTCTTCTGGAAATCGGGAAATGCTCTTTTTCATGCATCCACACTTCACCGACTTTATCACTTATCAAGAGAAATGCGAAAGAATCTCACACAAGAGGAGATGCAGAGGTGGGGAAAGATGATCTTAGATTCTATTTTTAACCCTATAGGTTCAATAATAAACTAAATTGTACCCCAAAAGAAGCAGATGACATGTATGGCTATGAGCAGCTCTGTTTAAAGTGGCCAGTACTAATTGCCTCAAAAGAAACCTAGAGCGAGAAGGATATTTTACAAAGCTACAGTGTAAATAATGTAAACGTCAGGATCACCTTAGTTAAGCTTCCTTCTCTGTTACTGACTGGGAATCTAAGCAAGTTAGTAAGTATCTGTGTTTTACTTCCTTTTTGTCTTCTGTGTGGTGGTATTTACTTCAGAAGATTTCATTATAACAGTATAAACTTTTCCTTAATATATAAAAGTCTGTATAGCCAAATGGCCCTTAATTTTTTGGTAACAAGTGTGATACTGGCAAGGCTTTTGAGGCATGCAGAATCATTGACTGTGTTAACCTCTGAAGTACACGTGCAGGCCTTTATAGAATCAGAATATGGTAGGAATAAATACTCTATGGAAATTCTTATATTCCTTTTCATCTCGGTACTAAGGTCAGAATTTAAATATTTAATAGTCATTTGTATTGTTACATCAAAAGGTACATCTGGCTTGCACAGTAAATTTTAAAAATCAGTGCAATCAAAATGACTGGTATGAATGTGCAGCTAAAATAAGTTTTTAAAGGTGCTGCTTTCTTCTGTTTTCATTATTTTATAGTATTTTGATATTTACAGAGGCAGCTTAAATTTCTTTATCATTTCTGTGTATATATACATATGTATACCCGCATATGTAAGTAATGAAAAGATGTTATCAAAATCTTTTTCCTGGTTACTGAAGAATACTGCATTCTGTACTCCTGTTATCGCTGGTATTTTCACACAGTTTTGCATCATGAATGTTACTTGTTCCTACTCTTGAATTGGCACGTGTATGAAAAGGAATTAATAAGTGTTCTCTTGCAGTTCATCTTTTGCGGTTATACTTTGTCAACAGGATGTCTACTCGAGTCCTTTTGGCCACTCTATCAATTCCTATAACTCCTGAGAGAACTGATATTGCTCGCCTTCTGGATATGGATGGCATCATTGTTGAGAAACAGCGACGTCTGGCAACCCTGTTGGGTCTTCAGGCCCCACCTACGCGTGGCAGTCTCATTAACGATATGGTAGGTAGGGGTGTTCAGAAGAGCAGCTTTTAAACATTGAGTCCTCTTTTTGGACTGTGTTCCTTCTAGAGCACTGTGCTTAGTTGTGGGACAGCAGTTTAAAAGTTAGAACAGCTCTGTGGTTAATTGTATGACTTACGGTATAGTGTTAAAGTTTCAGATTCACAAGAAGGACTGTTTGGAAATGGCAGCAATAATGGGAGGCCTGAATGGTTGTGTGCACTAAAGAGTCAGATTCAATATTGTCCTTCATGTCACCCAAGCAACAAATGTCGTTTTGAAACTCTGAGGGGTCTGAAAATGGTTGTGAGCTAGAACTTTGGGGTTTTTTCCCCTACTCTAAGGTGTGTAACTAACTGAACCAAGTGTTTATTTTTCTGTTTTAAATTTATTTTGGATAAGCACAGCTCAGATATCAAATAGCGGGCTGTAAGGACCTAAGTGATTACGAAACTTCCTTGCGTTTAATTTGAAGGGAAGTGAGATTTATCTGTCTTCAGACCTTCCCAGATACTGATAAACAAATTAGGTGTTCAGTCATAGGTATTTTCAGAGGATGTTTGAATTTCTTGCAGTCATTTGCACGTATGCCTAAAACTTACATTCAAGGCTCACTTTACAATTTGCATTAATTCTTCTTCTGGTACTTCTCCAGTTTGCCTTAAAACCACAATTTAAAGCTTAAGACATTGACTCGTGAACTGAGATGTGTGGTTTTTTAGTTTGGATGTGGGCCTACATCTGTGTAGTAGGACGTGTGTCTTAGAAATGGCTAAGAAGTTGAGGGTGGTACTCTAGTCTGAATATTTAGCTTGTTTGTATGTTTTTGTCTACTTTTCCATTTTTAAATACAGTTAAGTGGTGTAGCGTAGAGTTATTGTCACTGCAATTAAGAATGCTGTAATAAAAATTTAGTCTCCTGTATTAAAAGGTACATGTGTGGTGCCTATTTAACTTCTTGAATATAAAATTCTTAAAGCATAACTATGTGTTAATACTGTATTTACTTAGAGATCTTTGGATTTTTTTATTGACTGTAGGTAAGGTTCAACGTAGTGCAATATGTTGTTCCAGAAGTGAAAGAACTTTACAATTGGCTTGAAGTAGACTTTCACCCGCTCAAGTTATGTAGCCGTGTCAGCAAGGTAAGTTTTGTAGCTCTGTGTATATAGTAATTGGTCTTGATTAATAGTCTGTTATTTGAATATTGATTTGCGGTAAATACCAACTAGCTTTTTCTATTGCCAGGATTTTCAATGGTAGGCTTTATTTGGTCAGATTCCATTACAATGACGTGTACATAACATCTGATATACATAGTGCACCAGATTATTGAAATAGAATGAAAATTCATTCAGATTTCTAGGGTGCTACTCAGAGGGCCTCTATAAAGGTGCAGAGTTTTGGGAATCTATCAGAAGGTCTTGTTGGTGGAGATGATACTGTGTTAAATTTTGTTTAAAGATGCAGAAATGAGAAAACTGTGTGTGCGCACAGGCGCATATGCAGGCAAGTGGGTTGTGTGGGAAGTGGAAAAGTATACCAATGACTGGTTTTACCATTAAAGTGTAGAGTATTGGGAGGTAAAATAATATGAGAGCTGTTGATTAGGTTAATGTAAATTCTGCAGTTGATGAAGCACATCATGTTCTTTTTCTTTGATAGTGGGAACAAAGATATTTGAGGTGCTAAAAAGAACTTGAAGGTAAATTAGCAGTGTGGTAAATGTTGCCAGTACTGTCAGTCACCTTCATACAAAAAAGTTAGCTATCCTTTCTAAATAAAAGTGTTCTGATCAGAAGATACACTTCAGTAAAACAATATAGTATCTGGACAGAAGTGCTGTTGTTTCATGAGCTGTAAAGTGGAAGTATTTAAGAACCATGCTTTGTACTTTAATGTTGAAGTTTTTAAGGGTTGATGCAGATAGAATAACTTTTCAGAATTTTGATAGGTTCTGAACTGGGTGAAAGACCAAGCTGAAAAGGAACCTGAACTGCAGCTGTATGTTCCTCACCTGCAAAACAATACCATTCTTCGCCTTCTGCAGCAGGTATGCGTAAAGAAAATGCATGTTCTTAAGTACACATAAGTTAGAAAATGCTTTGGAAGAACATTAAGTTGGAAACTTCCATGCTGAAGTAATTTTTTTCCATCAAATAGAAGACCATTATGATTTTGAAATCCTTCTTTCCAGTATATAACCTATATCTTCAGGTTTGTGTATCATTTAGGTGCAGCCGTAGTAGCTATACTTAATAGTGGTTGCATACAGTGGTGTAATCTCTTACCTAGGCTTTCTTCATTATGGATCTATGATGTTTTATTTAAGGTAATTCATCGTTTCTTAAAACTTTTCTTTGGAGTAAGGTCTGGGCGAGATATTTTGGTTTGGTGGGTGGTTTGGTTTTTTTTTTTTTTGCACCTAGGTGTTTTATAAAATGCACATTTCATTGACCTGCTTTTGTTACAAGTGACAAGCAGTGTTATTTCTGATGTGCTAAAGAAATAGTTGAAGGCTAATTAGCAGCATAGCTGTATGTAGTTACTGCTGCCAGTCTCCTTCATACAAAGAAGCCATTCAGGAATGGCATTTAGTTTTGGGTTAAGTTTGAATACAGTACAGAAGTAAAATCCTGAAAGAGTATTTGTAATTGTATTAATATGTATACATTCATTTATTGACGATTTAGTAAGTTAGCTGTAGATCCCATACCACAACTTTTATTTCTGATCTCTCTCTAATGAGGAAAAATACCTCATGTTTCTGTTCACGTACAGGTGGCCCAGATTTATCAAAGCATTGAATTTTCTCGTCTGGCTACTCTGGTTCCTTTTGTTGATGCTTTCCAACTGGAACGTAGTATCGTTGATGCAGCCAGACACTGTGACTTACAAGTAAGTGCTGTAAAAAGACTTCTGTGAAATGATGTATGGATTCATGTGTATTACATTGGGTGAAAACAAACTGGTTGACATTGAACCCAAGGAAGACAATTGATTCTGATAGATGGAGATAAACTAGAGTAAATGATGCACGTGGCAATATATTAAGAACTGATGATTATTTGCGTTCTGGTGTGTATTTTTGATTTAGGTCAACAAGCATTAATGTAAGTCCAGTAGATGTAAAAGTTGAAATAAAATTTGCTGAAACTTGCGCTGTGAGCCCCAGTCATTTAGTCCAGAATATCCTGAAGCAAGTCTAACCAACAGGGATGCGAATTTCTGACTGTGCTGAAGTAGTTGTTCAAGACTGAAGAGCTAGCAGTCGCTGATGTTGGTTTTTGTCTGACCAAGTGATTGATGTCAAACACCAATGTCTGAGATGTGCATCGGTGTCTGAGATGTTTCAGCTGCTGTTGAAGATTGCGTTGTTGGTGAAGTTCTGTATAGAACGAATGACAGCCTGTAATGAAATGTTTAAGCTAGTGATGATACAAGTAGTTTTTAGTTGAGGTTGCTTACTAATCAATCCATTTAGGTTTTTAGATAAAGCTGAGTTAATGCATTTAGGTTAACACACACCTTTAGCTTATATTTTAGATATGTTGAAATTGTCTGCATTAAAGTCAGGATTCTTGTTTTGCATATCGCTAATGTGGAGGAATAGGCAAGAATGATTTGTATTGCAGTGCTCATTTCATAGAATCATTGAAAGTTCAGCCTCCTCTAGTGATGATTTTTTTTTTTTTAATAAACCATGGAAATTAAACAAAATTTTACTCACAGTGCTATTTTTCTTCTACTAATTTGGCATTTCTCATAGTCTGGTGTAGCTAAAACTTTTTTTTTTTTAGAAAGTGAGTTCTACTTAGAACTTCTGTTGACTCATATTGGTCATAGGCAGAGCAACAGAGAAATTATTTAAATGTAATAAATAATACAAGCCTTTTTCTTCTTGGTTTGTTTTTTTGTTTTGCAAAGGTTCGCCTTGATCATACTACCCGGACACTGAGTTTTGGCTCGGATTTGAATTACTGTACTAGAGAAGATGCTCCACTAGGCCCTCAACTACAAAGCATGCCTTCCGAGCAAATTAGGAATCAATTGACTGCTATGTCCTCAGCTCTGGCTAAGGCTCTTGCAGTCATTAAGCCTCCTCACTTACTGGTAAGTCATTTTAAGTCTTTTGAAAATGTTGACAAATTCTGACATTCCTGCAAGTGTGCTGTGTGATGTTTATCTGTTGCCCTTATACAGCCTTGTGTTATTTTTTGCTTGTCTGATCAACTGCTCGTTCCAGTAATCTGTTTTCACTGCAGTGATAATCAGTATTGTTACTGCTGTCCCCTCCCTTCAGAACAAATAATTGAGATCTTAATGTATACAACTGTAGTGTAGCATTAATGTATTTACTAATGACTAAGTATCCTTCTGCATCTGTTGCATACTCACCTGTTCTAATAGATCTAAATTTTCTGGTTTAGCAAGACAAGCTTATTTTGAAGTTGTGCGATCATACTTGAATATTACACCAAGGAGTTACTTGGTTTACCTTTCCTTGACATAGGAAAGGCATTGAGCTATCTAATGATTAATTGAATGTGACATTGCAAGGATTTGAGTAGCTAAAGATTGGTGCTTTTGTACATTGGTTTATTTTCAGAGGTGTGTTGCTCTGTTTTTCCGAGCATCGTGGTAATGATCTCTGATATAATTTGACATTAATGATGGGCTGCATTTATATACTTGTGGATTAAGTAGAAATGTAAGCTAATAACTTGACACTTTATACCAAAGCTTGTATTTTAATGAATGTGTTTTCTCAGATTAGATGTACCTTTTAATTTCATTTTTTTTCAGGCTGGTGGTAGTCAGCTGTTTGTGCTTGTGAAGAAGAATAAATCATTCTTAATACACCCAGCTAGTTTGTGTTTGGTCATAACTAAAATAATGTCAAAATGTACACAAGGGGCCTGAGTTTAAATTGCCAGTCTTGCATATATCAGGTTTAGGATATACCAACTAATAACTTACCCATAGATGGGCCTAGAGAGCTAGGATTTGTTTAAAATTTGCATGCATTTTTGAAAATCCAAGAGCCTGCTTTCTTTATTCTTCCTGGAGAAACTGCTGTTGTGAAGAACCTGGAATGTAACTTGATAGTGGAATCTAAAAACATGAACAAAAGATCCCACAACTCAAGAACTGACCTGTCCTTGTCACTCCCTGTCCTCCTCACTGGGGCTGTTGGCTTCAAGGTCCGACTCACCGATGAGCTCACATTTCAGGTTCTCCAGAGCCCTTTGGAGCAAGGTGTAAATCACTCTCGGATTTCCAGCATGCTTTGGTTGTGGCAAGTTAAACCTTCACTTCTCTTAAAAGAGCAGTGGTAATTTTTTTCTTTTGCTTTCTGTTGATGAGAGAAAGATTTCATAGTGAACGTATAAAATAATATTTCCATATGGAAAAAAGGCTGATAGCAAGATGTCCATGTTACGTTCTTTATCCATGTTGAAATATTAAGTAATATTCTTAAAATATAAACACACAAAGTAGGACTGTATCATGATACCTAATGGTAATTTACTTATGTTAGCTTGAACATACATTAGCTGTTTTATAGTGTTGAAGATGAAAATATTTCCATGTAGGTTTTCCCCTAAAAAGGTTTTGTTATTGATTGATATTAGGCAGATGGGTTGTTGGTTTGAAAGAAACAACATGCTTTATTTGTACATTCATAGATACAAATGACAAATAGTCTTCTACTTGGCATGTTAGTACAATTAGCTGAATAAGACATAAATGCTAGTAATTACACTTGTAGAATTGGGTACAGTATCAAGGTTAATATCGATCTGTGTGATAAGAGAAGCTATAGAACAAGTTGATATCTGTTTTTCCTTTGCTACTCAGATCAAAACTTTTTACATTTTTCAAGTGCCTAAAAACTTTTAATTTCTGTTAAATTTGTTATAATTCACAAAATCGTTAAATTCCTCTAAAGCTTTTCATTTTTGCGTTTTTGGCACCTCCGTTTATCTCCAAGTGCTTGCAGATCTGCAACAAAGTATGGATGTTTCAGTGTTTTTGTTGAATGCCCTAGAAGTGACAGATTACTAAAAATACCTCTGAGCTAGCTCACATTTCAAGAGCAGCATGACTGGGCTGCAATGTTTAGCTGCTTGCTGGAGTGATTAAAGCAGGCAGCTCCCTGAGCTGGCACAATTATACCTCTTCATGTGTGCACCATGAAGCTCTACAAAGAACTGTGTAGGTACTCTGGAGGAGAATGGTGGGGTGATTAAAAGGATGCTTAAAGAATCTTAGAGAATAGTCTATATGCTAGTGTCTAGAAGTCTAATGCTTTTTATTATTTAATTAAAATGGTTTTATATGCGAAATTGTCGAGAGACAGTCATCAGTTTTTTATCATCTGACAGATAATGCTTTATGTCAGTTAGGATATTTTTCTCTTACGTTAGTGTGTCTGGAAAACACCACACCTTAAAAAACAAGGGAGCTTTGGTGAAATACATTACGTGTGGTGCTATACTTGCTAACACATGTAGAGATAAACAAGATTGACCCCTCTTTGCCCCCCCGTCTTTAAGTATCACTAACATATGGGTGTGCAATATTTTTGGACAGAAAAAAGTGTGAAAATACCATATCTAAGATGTGTTGCAGAATATCGTCTGATACAGACAACTTTCTCCATTTGCACGTGGTTCTAGTCAGTTGATACTAACTTGTTATGCCACTTGGATGAGTGATTAGATTTGCCATTACAGGTGTATTTCTATGCAGTTGGCAAGTTTGGAGAATAAAACTAACCTTGAGTTTTCTTTGAGAAGCGTTTGCTATGCTTTCTGCCTTTTTAAAGAGATGCTTCTTATAGCATTGTCTTATCCTTAATTTAAATTCAGCAAGAGAAGGAAGAACAACATCAGCTGGCAGTCACTGCCTTCCTGAAAAATTCAAGGAAAGAGCATCAGCGTATTCTTGCACGTCGTCAAACTATAGAGGAAAGAAAAGAGCGCCTTGAAAGTTTAAACATTCAGCGTGAAAAAGAAGAACTGGAACAACGTGAAGCAGAATTACAAAAAGTCCGGAAAGCTGAAGAAGAGAGGCTGCGCCAGGAGGCAAAGGAAAGAGAGAAGGAGCGTATCCTGCAAGAGCATGAACAAATCAAAAAGAAGACCGTTCGTGAGCGCTTGGAGCAGATTAAGAAGACTGAACTGGGAGCCAAAGCATTTAAAGATATTGATATTGAGGTAGACAACTTATTATTGAAGTTTTGAGGGGGTTTTTTTATGCTTTTGGTGTTACATTGCTAGGCTGCCTGAATCTCATGTTCTTTACTAGTTTTATACTGTAGCTGGTCTTGCAAACACACTCTTAAAAATGAAATAGTTTGACACTTCAATATTTAATTTGCTCAACAGTGTAAGTAAACCTTAATCCTGAGTTTGGATAGGACCTTTTTTACCTGGAGGAATTAAGTCCAGCTGTTTGGGCTTCCCCCTCCTTGTTGATTAAAACAGTATCTGAAATACAAAATAGACCTACAGATCCAATTTTGTAGCACCTGGACTGTGTCTCAATTAAGAATCAAGATACAAATGCTTTCAAGAGTTTTTTTAAAAATAAAATACAAGTTAACTGGAAGAGAGGAAAAGAAACTGAGAATGTTTCTAAACAAATTAGTTTAAAAGTTAAGGGGAAAACTGCAGAGAAGCTTAAATAAATAAACAAACCACATTTGTAACAGAAAAAAAAAATGTTTGCTTTATTTTGTATTGATGACTTGACTTGGTTGTAGGATCTTGAAGAATTGGATCCTGACTTCATTATGGCTAAACAAGTTGAACAGCTTGAAAAAGAAAAGAAGGAACTTCAGGAACGTCTGAAGAATCAGGAGAAAAAGGTACAAAGTAGGAAGGGTACAAAACCATGTCTATACAACGCTTTAGTTAGTGATTGTGAACTCCTGTATTGATACATATATATACACACACATACATAATATTGGTGTTGAAAATGTTATTGTATGAAACTAGAATAAGGTAAATGGGTTAAAACCCAACTGAGTTTCTAGTATCAGTGCAGAAATCTGTTCTAATTAATGGAGTTGATTTGAAAATGGACCCTTAAGCTGTATGTGAACTGAGTCTTAGTTGGGAAGACTTGTAATTGGAAAGTGTTCAGAGAAATTAAATGCTCACAGAAGGTGAGGCCATTACAGAGAAGCTAAATTTAATTAGTTGTATTAGTCCTCACTGAAACAGAGGAAATTCAACTGCCAGAGCCCTTCCAGATGGCAGAATAGGATCTCCCTGAAACTTGGGTGACTGTAAAAGTGTGAGGAACATGTTGACATAGTAAATAGAAATATATAACCTGAGCAAGGTGAAACTCACCCAGGACTTCCGACAGTATTCAAGAATGAAACAGGTTATATGATACAGTTGGTAATTCAGTTCACTTAAAACTGGCTTGATACTAGAAAGTGGCAAGTTAAAGTAACTTAAAGGTTCCAGTGAGGATCTTTTATGCTGCACGCTTGTAAGCCTGATGCTCATACTGGGCAAAGTAGCAGAAAATTAAACAGTAGAATTAGTAGTCACCTGGGTAAATATGATCTACCCGGAAAGGTCACCACAACTTCCATAAAAGAACTGTAAGCCAGGGCTTCCTCTTGGAGTTCTCTGAAGCTGTCAAAACAAAATATGAGTAAGGGTGGTCTGTCTGGTGTAACTAAGTTGGATTTTCCAAAAACCTTTTTACAAAGTTCTTCACCAAAGAAGAGTCTTTGAATGAAGTTCAGTTTACATAGATATAAAATACTTTGTGTAGGAAAAGCGGACAAAAAATCCCCTAATCTTTAGCTTTTCATATTAAATGATGGGCTCCAAACTTAACGTTCTTAGTCAGCAATGAGAACTCAATGGTTCTGCATCTCAAGCACTGTGTGCAGTTCTGGTCTGTTTATCTCAAAAAGAACACGGTTGAACTGGAAGTTTGAGAGGGGGCCAACAAGAATTATCAATGTGGATTGGCTTCTCTGTGAGAAATATCTATGTAAATTAGTACCCCTACGTCTGAAAGACTTCTGGAGAGAGGATGTGGTAGCAGTCTCTAAGACTGTACCTGTTGTAACAGCTGACGCTGGGGAGCAGTTGTTCTTGCACTGCAAGGGATAGTGAACTAGGAAGCATCAAAGGAACCTAGTAGGAGCCGTATTCAGAACTGTTTGTAAGTAGAAGGTGGGTCTTCATGCTGTGAGCCATAGACACACAGAAGTTCTTTCCAAAGTACGTTGTTGTATATGAAAAGCTTCTTTTGAGTTCAAAAGGACAAGAGGAGAAATCCACCAATGCCTACTAAATACAAAAAGCCTTCAACACAGGAAATGCTGGGAGCTGAAAATTGACGTTGCTGAGAGAGTATTGTGTATATGCCTGCCTCTGTTCTTGCATCCTTGCCTAGGAGCACACTTAGTTGACAGTGGTAGAGGCACGTTCTTGGTTAGGTGGACCTTTGATGTGGTCCAACATGGTTGTTCTTAGATAACAATAATAGATATATTGGAGAAGTCTCCAGATATCGGGGTTTTCTTTGGGGGATGCTGAAGATTGAGTCTTCCAGATTCGGTCTTTGCATTATGATGTGCTGAAGGTATGTTATCTTTATTTAGATTGACTATTTTGAAAGAGCGAAGCGCTTAGAAGAAATTCCTTTAATAAAGACTGCATATGAGGAGCAACGAGTGCATGATATGGAGCTGTGGGAGCAACAGGAAGAAGAAAGGGTAAGAATTTTTTGTTCAGATTGTAAAATCCATTAGCGATGAATGAAAAATGGTGGATTTTGCACTTTTTTCCTCAGCTCAATCCAAGGGAAGAAGGGAAAAAGTAGATAAGAAGGCTGAAGTGTTAGCTTTGCAATTTCATTGTGCTACTGCACAGCAGTATCTTCTGTCTTGGATCTGAAAGAGGAAAAGATGATGTCTCTTTCTAGTGGCTGAGGTAGATTGAATGTAAATATATAGTAAGATTTTACTTTGTAATACTTTGTATATTATCTATTTTTAGATCACCACTTTGCAGTTGGAGCGCGAGAAAGCCCTTGAGCATAAGAACAGACTCTCAAGGATGTTGGAGGATAGAGATTTGTTTGAAGCCAGGCTCAAAGCATCACGACGAACAGTTTATGAGGTACGTGAGATATGGTATTGTAATAAAATATTCCCCTAAAGTGAGGAACTAAACTTGTGACCCAGTGATTCTTCATGAAAACTAGAAACAAATTAGTATCTAGAATGGCTCAGAATTATGGAATTGTTTCTTTTCTGCTTTGACTAAAAAAAAAATTTAAATTTCTTGCACTCATTCCTAGATATTATCGCTTACAATTTTTGTCAGCTTCTGGAATAGCTTATATGGAAAATAAGACAGGTAAATTATTTATTTCAATACAGCTATTAGTAAGAGATCATGGAGTAGCATATGAGCAGCCAGCTGTATCTGTACAAGTACTTGGGCTTACTGTGGTGATGGAATAATACTGACAATAATACTGAAGCTGAGAAACAGATTGAAATACTTGTCTATTGGTTTTTTTAATCTTTTTGTTTGAATCTGGAAATTATTTTGACAGTTAAAGTATTTGGTACTTCAAGTTATGTTTTACGTTTGCAAAATTTAATTAACAAATTAGACCACGAGGGCAGGGAAAGAACTGTGCCTTTGTTTCTTGCTCTACATTTTTAAAATTCTACATTTGCTGAGGCTGTTGATAGCTTTGATTATTTGGCTGTGTTGCAGTAAGAACTGGTTTAAAACAACCAACCAAACAACAAAAGAGGCATTATGTTAAAATAAGTTAAGTAACTGCATATGATTCTTTGCAACAATATAGGTAATTTTAGGTAATGTATTTTAGGTACAGGTAAATCATTATTCAGGTAGTTACTTTCCTGAAAACGCACATGAAGGATTAAAATTGTGCATGCTGCTTGTTGTTTCTTCTGAGTAGGACTATATTCCCTTATGCGAAATTTATTGCAGAAAAAGTTGAAATGGCAAACAGGTAGTTGTTTTTCAGTGCAGCAAAGTTAATATGTTGCAGTTGGTTTGTGTTTCCGTGCAGCTTTATTTAGCAATTTGTGTAACCATCTAGCTCTTAAACATTACAGTTCTGGTGGCTTCATGTGTATTCTTTGTATTTCAGGATAAACTCAAGCAGTTCCAGGAACGGTTAGCAGAAGAGAGGCGTAATCGTTTGGAGGAACGCAAGAAACAGCGCAAAGAAGAGAGGCGCATTACTTATTACAGAGAGAAGGAGGAAGAAGAACAAAGATTACGAGAAGAACAGCTGCTGAAAGGTATAATCGAGACTGTGATTATTTTATCCTTTGCATCCTTGACCTATTCCAGATGTGTGCGCAGCTAACTTCTGCTTTCCCTGTTTCACGATATTGGAGGAAGTCTTTTTGTGTTCAGTCAGTGGTGCAGGCTGTGTTCGTTGCTATTAGGCAATGTAACTTTACATTTTACCTAGTGCACCTTCTGAATGCTTACCTGTGCAGCATAGCGATGAAGGTAAAGCTTTATAGGAGGAAAGGAAAATGAAAGCAAATGAATACTTCCTGCCCCTCCCCTTCTCCTGCACGTGAATAAAGGAGGAGATATAAAGTAAGAGAGGCTAATGACTAAAATCAAAGACTCAATTTTTTGTTTAGTTTGAGTTCTGTCCACGTGTTTGTGCACATCTTAAAGAGAATAGAAAGGGAACATTGGCGTCAGATTAAGAACTCAAGAATTGTAAGCAACTCCCACACCTTTCTTTGTGAATTGCTTTGTCTGGTAGCCCGTTTCAAGGCTTTAGAAGAGAAGAGGTGATAGGCATCCTGTAAGGTAAATTTCTGTCCTCCTTGTCACTTGGTGGATGAAGATTTTATGTATCAGAGTTCATAATCATGCAATATTTAAAAAACAAACAAACAAAACCCAAGCAGTCCTGAATATCAAATTTCTGACACTGCTAGATGATTTTTTTGTTTGACCTTTTCTAAGGAAGGGATCCTCTACCATGCTTGAGGTAGCTACCGATGTTTTAACTGGCACATTTGTGGTCTGTACATCAAATTAATATATGGGTATTGGAACATTTTCTTTCCTTTCTTGCTAGCTGTTGTTCAAGATGCCACATTAATGGATGTGTCATGTTTCCTTTTCCTATTGCTTTTGAGTTAGGATGCTTCCAGAAAACAGGTTCTATGGTTAGTTAAACGCATCCTGTGAAAAGCTTGGTTTTTTTTTTCTTTCTTAAATAAGGAGTCAAAGGGGAGAGATTGTATTTTGTAACCCTTCTGTGGATAGAGCAAAGGAATGGAATTTATATTGGTAATGCGTTCTACTTATGTTTCCAACTCTAGAGCGTGAGGAAAAGGAACGCATTGAGCGTGAGAAACGTGAGCAGGAACAGCGCGAATACCAGGAACGTGTCAAAAAACTAGAAGAACTGGAGAAGAAGAAACGTCAAAGAGAAATGGAGATAGAAGAAAGAGAGCGTCGTCGAGAAGAAGAAAGGAGAGGTCTGGATGACCCATTTTCAAGAAAGGTAGGTAATACCTGCAGGTTTGTTTTCTTTTTGACTGCTCCTTCTGTAGATTATTTGGAAGAAGATGGTAGCATTGCAAAATCATAGGTTAACATCTTTTTTTAAGTTGTAGCGTAAGTGGCTAATTTAATAGTTAAGTTATTGTCACTTGGTTTCAGCTTGGATTCAGGATATGGAGTCTGTAGTTTATTACTAAAGCAAAACAAAGAAACTACTAAGATCTCCAAGCTGTTTAAAAACTAACAAATAAAGACTAAAAAGAACATTGAATAAATGTTTGTTTAACACAAAAGAAGGAAAGTTGTATTGGAAGCAAGTGTAGTGACTCATGGCAAAGTCAGGAATTAGAGTAGATATTGGAAAGGAAAATCCCAGACTAAATGTAAAAGCATAGTTTTGTATTTTGTAAGAAATACGCAATAACATAAAACATAAAAACAAAAGGTATGTGCAGCTTCCTGTTTACAAATATAAGTATTGGTGAAAATCGTTATCCCAATCCAACAGGAAACAAAAATAAAATTGTTTGCAAACAAATGTTTAGTGATTTAAAAGAATGTAACTGAGTACCACAAACTTTCTACACTCCTACTTTTTCAGAACTTACCGATAAGAGAACTATTTTTAAATTTTATCCACCATAGCTGTTGCCTTTGTTTAATGAATACTTCATTGAGTAACACTATGAATGTAAGTGATCAGAGCTTGTCTAAATTGTTTTGATAGTCTATCAGGTAAATAATCGTCACTGGTATTTTTCACGTAAGAGGTACTCCTAGCCATGGGCACTTGATTATACGGAAGAGCTGACTTTGGTTCCAAGAGAGATCTGTACCACTTGAAAAATACCATTTACAGTTTTGGGATTCTTTCTTTGCTCGCCCTTGTTTGTTGGGGTCATTTCAAAAACATTTAAGTAGACACTCACGGAGTAGTGGATATGCAACATCTTGCGCAACCTGTGTATTTCCCCATATTGAAGCATAGACTTTGACAACTAAAAACACTTGTCAAAGCGGTTTAAAGCCAGAATACCCTTTTCTAAAGAGGTTGTGTGATTATGTGAAATCAGGTATTTTATATGGTTTACCTAATTTGCTTCTTGTGGTGGAATTAAGGAATAAACTACTGTGTTAGAAATAGTTTAAATGGTTTGTCTTTAAAACTTCTCACCTCATTGTTAGATACCTTTATTAAAAAAGAAAATACTGATTACTGCTCTGCCCTGCATCTAAGCAACCTGTGTGAATCACAAATACTGAACCTGTTCTGTGCATTGAGGTACCCAGAACAAAACGGTCTCTGCTACAGAGAGCTTTCAGTTTATTCAGTTACATTTTCTGATCTGATTAGAAAGCACAGAAACAAATAATTTTTTAAATGTATTCCTACTGTCATTAAACAGCAGGAAAGTGAAACTGTTAGAACCTCTTTTTTTGTGTTAACAGGTGGTAGCTATGCCTCACTGTAGCTGTTGTTCATACACTTGTTCATAAACTTTTTAGTGTATTTGCGTGTGTCTTACCATGCTAGTAAAGTATGTGGCACAAAGGGAACTGTTTTGTTTTTTAAACTCTGCCAGAAACAATAAAGTTAGTCAGCTAATACCATACTTAAGTTATTAAACTCCTGATAGTTCAGCATTCTCTACAGGGTAATGAGTTTTTAATGACATAGTATGCACTGAAAGGAGTAAATTATATGTTGAAAATCTTCATTTTAAAGTATTCAGAGAGAATGTTCCTAATTTCTTTTGATGTACAGGAATCTCGTTGGGGTGATAGGGAGTCTGAAAGCTCCTGGCGAAGAGGTGGTGAGACAGAATCTGAATGGCGACGAGCACCAGTGGAGAGGTAATCGTTGCATTACTAAGCACTAGTTGTATTGGGCTCAAAATGTGTAGGCTCCCTTTTTTTTGCTACTGCTAAAGCTGCACTAATGGAATAATCTCTCATGCCTTTACATCTCTGAAGGCATGAGATGCTGCCTTTAAATAGAAGGCATTCTATTTAAAAATTGCTTTGTAAGGATCCCAAAATGAGAGAGAGGTTTTATCTTGGAACTGCATTCAGGTAACATTCCTGTTTTATTTAGCTTAGATATGTGAAAGCTATCAGACACCTTCTGCGTATGATAAACAACTTGCTTACTTGGTTTCTTTTTTAAATTAAAAATTTCTGTCCTACTCAAACATAGGTGTCAGTTGTATAAATACAGAATGGGGAAGGATGACAAGCAAATGCAGGGTTCCTGGATGGTGAAGCTGTTTGAGATTTTTCCATTTAGAAAACTGACAGTAATATATAAGAATAGTAAAGTCAAAATTCAAAGTCTTAAACTATTCTAGTCCCAGAGTGAGTCACAGAGCAGAGAATATGTGCCATAAACTAAAACAAAGTTCTGAAAGACTGTATTGAACAGAGAAGGTAGGATTTCTGAAGGAAGAATATTCTGAAAGTACTTTCCACTTTTTTAACAAGAAACGCTTGTTCGCATCTATATATTTTAAAGGTTTTGGATATGTTCACTAATAATGAAGACTGTTTATACAGTTGTAGAAAGTAAGATCTCTAACATTTGTCCATCCCTCTGCTTCACAACAGGATGCCCTGTACCTAAAATATTTCTGATGGTGCACGTCTAGTTGTTCTTAAAAGCCTGTGCTGATGGAGATACCACTGCTTGTTCCAATTGGCAGTATGTTTTATTGCTTAATTGGCCTTCCAAGTAGATAGATACTTATAAATGTCTAACCTGAATTTCCAGTGCAGCAATTTAAATCCATTTCGGCTTGCTCTGACTCCAGTGTAAGCAAATTAATTTACTCTTTCTCTCTCTAGTAATTTCTTCTAATATATTGGAAGAGTATAATCTCTTGATAAACAAAATAGTCTTTCAGTCTTTTCTTAAAAGCTGTGTTGCCATTCTTGGTAGTGATCCACTTTCTCCTGAATTGCAAAATCAAAAATTGGATGAAACTTCTGGGTGAAGCCTTTATTAACATATTGCATAAGTGTTTAATGCATCTATTGATACACTTCAATGTGATATTTTTTTTTCCCCCCCAACAGAATGATACAGGTGACCCATATTCATTGTTGAATCATTATAGCATAGAGTTTTTCTGAATAAGTGTTGTCTTAGTCATTTCTCATTCAACTTCTGTAGAAATTGAGCCAAGTGACTGCTGAGGAGTTAAAATTAGGCATACTTTGGATTATTATGTAGCATGTTCAGTAAAACTTTCCTTCTCTCTCTTACTAAAAGGAATATACTGAGGAATACTAAGAGGAAACACTGAGAACAATCAAAATTAATCTCTCTATGGAATTTTAAGTAAAACTGAATGTTTCTCAATTAGATTTTTTTCTTGGCTGAACTTAAAAAAGAACAAAGTAATAAAAGTGATGATGCTCAAACGTAATTGCAGAAGAAAGGTGTAATTCTGTATTCTTTAGAAGACTCTAGTCTAACTTCAATTGGAGGTTAACCCTAAAGCAAAAAATGTGTTGGATATAAACACAGCAGTGCAAACCTGACTGTAACTGAGTGAAATAATTCTAAAATGTATTTCTGAAGCAAGTGATAACGGCAGTAACAGAGGACAGAGCATCAGATTTAATTTGCAGCATGTATCTAGTTCTAAGTACAGCTATTGGATATATGCGTCAAAATGTCCTCATGAGTGCTCGTACAAGGAGAGAAGCTGTAAAAGATGCCTCAGACATGAATTTCTGGTGGAAATGGCACAGTCCTGACATACATGCTACATGGGTACACAGGTCCTTACAGTCACTGAGCAACCAATTGTACTATGCAGCCATCGCCAGAGTGCTGGATTCCGGGTGATCAGCATGTCCCAGTGTTCTCAGTCTTTTCCATACCATGGTTCCAGGTACAAGAAAAAGCAGATTACAGAAAGGCAGAAGAGTCCAGCAAGGGCTGGCTGTCTCTTGGACAGCTAGTGGCTTTATTATGAGTTATAACTAGATTGCGAGTATTTGCTTTGTTCCTTCACTGTGCAAAAAAGGTAGTTATAAGAAACAAAAGAGGAAAATAAAACTAATGATCTTTCTGTGGTAGATGTAATAAAATTTTATAAGAGAAGAAAGTCAATCCTGATATAAAAAAAATATTACAAATATTGCGATTGCAGGAAAATGAGGTAAACATAAAAGTGCTACGTAGGAGTTAAAAGCCAGTTGGTTTAGTAGAAAAAGTCATTTTATGGTGGTACCTCTTGTTCTTTCTCTAGATCTCATAAAGTCCATAAAAAGCTGTCAGGAACTGGATACTTGCTCATTGAAACAATGAAGTGACAACTAATATAGACCTGGTATTCACTAGAAGTGGCGAGGCAGTGCTGCAGGCTGTCATACTGAGCACAGCTCGTTAGAGTTATTACTGCCACATATTGCTGTCCCAAAGGATCAAGAAATACTTACGTGCTTATGGTCAAGAAATATTAAAAAGCCAAAACGTATAGAAAAGGGGAGTTGACCTGTATTTTATGTCTGTGCTGTTTGTGCCTGAGTTAAAAGATGAGCAATAAAAAACTATAAACCTGTAACAGTGGTGGACACCATAGTGTGAACTTTGCCAGCAAATTCTGGTTTGTTTGGTAAAGCTGTCTGCATGCTTTCAGCTCTTTGTAGATCTGTGTGTAGGGTTTTTAGAGGTTATTGAAAAACAGGTTATATAATAGAAACTGGCATTACTACCAGGGACTGCATTCTAATATTCTAAATATTCATGCATCCCTCTGTTCTTATTAATTTATCACATGCTGTTCGACTCTAAAATTCAGTAAACTTTTAAAGTGGGAGTTAGGATTTCAAAGAGGGAAAGAAGGAGAAAGGCTGAAACAGGAACACTAAAGTTGTCAAATAGGAAAAAATGTAAAAACAACAGAGGAATAATTCCATCTGCAAGTAATAGTTTGAAAAATAGAGTAGTAACAGTTTAAAAGTGATGGTTAAAAACATAGATTTAAAAATCTGAAAACCCTGAAACAGTACCTAAGTATGAATGAATTAGATACTTGTTTATTTGGTGAACTTTATAACCATTTCTCTGCGTTTTTTACGTCAAAGTAATCAGATTTTTCAAAGGAGAAGATTATCCAATTTGAGTCTAAATGGAAGTTAACAATCTCCATGTCTTTGTTTTTATCTCACAGCTCAGTGGTAATTGCATTCTCCCTTATTCTTCCAAAACTAGGAAATACGCTGCTCACAATTCCTCACAATTCTTGAGGTGCAGAGTTGTCATAAACTGTTGCCTCTTTGTTCTCACCTCTTGGAGTCCTGCATCTGTTGTTTTGTAGCAAGTCATTGCTGTTCTTTTGTTTACATTTTAGTAGCATAGTGGATTTCTAAACCTGTGGGGTTTTTTTTGCTTGGTTTGTGGTGGTTTTTTGGTTTTGTTTTTAAATCCATGAGATTCAACTCCAGTGCAGTTTCTCTTTTGCCAAGAAGCAGGTACCAGTACAACTCTATGATGTACTATTGCTTGTTTCTTTTTATTGTTGAGGAACTAGCTTAGGAAGGTTAATTTCCTTAAATAAAGAAATTAATCTGGTGACAAAGCCAAGGTTTATGATCTAAATATATGTGTGAAATCCTGTAGGCATTAAACTAAATGGTGTGTCCAGAGAAGTGACAAGAGTGGAAGGCTCTAACCATTGCACAGTAGTGTCTGATCTTTTCAGCATTACAAATTCAAACCTATTTCAAAGATGAACTGATGACTCAATAGCCCAGGGAAAATTCTCACCAATTCTTTACTTCCCACATACATCCTAGTAAGGAGAGTCTGTGCAAGCACCAATAGCCTGCCAGAGCCTGGTGCGCCCCGCTTGCCATCGGGGAGTAGCAGTGGATTGAGTCATGAGTTTACTACGTTGTCCTGCCGTATCTAGTTGTGGATGCTTGTGAGTGAAAGTATTGCCAATCTGTTGGGCTGGAACTGTGCCAAAGCGTATGAAAACAGGGATTGGACTGTAGGGTTGGTATGTGTGTGAAGAAGGGGGATACTTACTTGATGGTTGTGGGTTTTTTAATACTGGTTCTTTGAGACTTAGCTCAAGTTTGTCAAATTAGGCTTGGTGTAGAAGCCAAACCTTTCCTCTGTTGTGTTGCAGCAGATAACCAGCAGGGGAATGTAGTTATCCCCTTCAAACTGTAGTTTTGAAGGAGATAGTAAACTGTTCAGTCTTGAAGCTGTAGGGACGGTGACCTACCACTTTCCCATAGCAATGAAGGCAATTGGAACGTGTGCATTTGAAAACTGCAGGCTCTGTAAATGCAACCATACATCAAGTGGATAAATTCAGAAATGGCCTTGAGGGGTTCGATACTGTCAATCTAATAATTAAAGCTTTCCTGAATGTCAGCTTCTACTTTTTGCTCATTCCCTGTGGTTTTACAGAGATTGGCGTCGAGGAGAAGCAAGAGATGACGAAAGATCTTTCCGGCGAGGGGATGATCTGCCCCGGCGAGGGGATGATCTGCCCCGACGTGGTGCTGCAGAAGAAAAGGAACGGCCTTCTATGGAATCAACAGAGGACAGGCCACCTAGGCGTGAAGGCGATGAGGACAGGCCACCTAGGCGTGAAGGCGATGAGGACCGGCCACCCAGGCGTGGTTTGGATGAGGACAGGCCGCCCAGGCGTGGTTTGGATGATGATAGAGGGAGCTGGCGGGCTGCAGATGACGACAGGGGTCCCAGGCGTGCTTTGGATGACGACAGGCCACCCAGGCGTGCTTTGGATGACGACAGGCCACCCAGACGTGCTTTGGATGACGACAGGCCACCCAGGCGCGGCTTGGACGATGACAGAGGCAGTTGGCGTGCAGCAGATGACGACAGAGGACCCAGGCGTGGGCTGGATGATGACAGGCCACCCAGACGAGCTTTGGATGATGACAGGCCACCCAGGCGTGGGCTGGATGACGACCGGGGCAGCTGGCGTGCCGCAGATGACGACAGAGGTCCCAGGCGGGGGATGGATGACGACAGAGGTCCCAGGCGGGGGATGGATGACGACAGAGGTCCCAGGCGCGGGATGGATGACGACAGGATGTCAAGGCGTGATGACGACAGGGGACCATGGCGTAGTGCAGATGATGACAGGCTCTCCAGGCGAGATGATGACAGGGGTCCGTGGCGTAGCGGTGATGATTCAAGGCCAGGTCCTTGGAGACCGTTTGGTAAACCAGGTAAAATATAGTAATATAATAATCTTCCCTCCAAAGCATGTGTTAACCTAGCAGATAATGGGTGTAATGCACTTGGTGCCAGAGATGGGAGAATCAACTCTGAAAATGTCTGGATTAATTTGGCTAATGTGGACACTCCTTTACTTAGTATAATTAAACCTTTTAATTTGGTTGAATGAAAAAAAAAATGCAGCAGTGTCTGTTACTTGCCTGGAAGATACCTCAAGGTCACATAGTAATGCTGGTAATTCACCGATGTGCCAAGTTGAATGCTCTGATGGGAGAGAAGCATTCTCACTAGGTTGGCACACCTTGGTCTCTTCCCCTGCCCCCTCTATACGTCTGAAATTAACCTCCTCCTAAGGAGGATTTTGATAGATCATTCAAGTGGGTCTGGTTTTGACAGGCTTTTTTATGTGTACAAAGATATTCCTGTTTTTACCATTCCTTTTTTCCTTTTGTGTCTACCTTTCTTGAAAATCCTGCTTTGAGCAGGAGTTTGGACTAGATGACCTTCTGAGATCCCTTACAATACGAATTATCCTATCCTTGTATAGTTTGTTGCTAGTCTTAAGTCTTCTTGATGGTGACTACTACAACTGTTTCTGATTGTTTTCAGAACTGTTGATGATGTTTAAATGTTAGATATGATTTTGATTTCCTGGTTCTTTTTATTCAGATTTATGTGCCACATCAACTTTATATAAAAAATACTCCTCCTCATTAATCTGTAATCCAAACCTGTAGCAAAGTTATCGTAAATCTTGATACTTGCACTCCAATAAGCTTTCACCTTTTTCCTATTTAAAGAAAAAGCAGGCTGCATAATAAAGAACTCCCATTCATAAATAACTGAACGATATTGCAGAATGCACTGTAAACAACAGTCGTATTTTAAAGTAGTGATTTAAGAAGCAGTACGTTCATAAAAATTTGCTTGCCTAAAATCTCACTTGTAGATTTTCACAAAGGACTCTGTCTGAGCTACCCCCTGCACTTGTTTTGCACAAGACTTTGAGGAGTTTGTGGGTTTTGACTGAAAACTGCAGGGTGTAATCAGCTCTGCTGAACTGTTACAGGCAGTCAGTCCTGATACATGAGGTATATATTACTGGCTTTATATTAAGCAGTTTCTACAGTGTTTTGTCTGCGGCTCCCACTCAACGTGCACACTTTTTACAAGCATCTTGAGTTGGATCCTCAGGGATCAAAACTTGAAGAACCAGTTTCTGTGAGGGAAGTAAAGGATTCTTTGTCTACAGAGAGATCAGAGGTCAGTCGCAAATTCCTTTGACTGTGTTTCTTGCTTATAGGGGGATGGAGAGAACGAGAAAAGGCTCGCGAGGACAGCTGGGGGCCTCCCCGAGACTCCAGACCACCAGGAGACCGTGAATGGGACAGAGACAAAGATCGTGATGAAAATGAGAAAGACCGTGAATTTGACAGAGATAGAGATTTTGATCGAGATGATCGTTTCAGGCGTCCCAGGTTTGACTTCTCTGTTTAAATACTTTTACAAAGTTTCTGGTTTGGTTTGGTTTTTTTAAAAAAGTGCCCTGTGGTTAAAGAAATAATGTGGCATCGCCTAGTGAAAGGAACAGTGGTTGGTTTGTATGAAATGAAGCACTTTAAGGCAGTAAATGGATAGTGGCATTTTGGGGGCTTTTTGGTTTGTTATTTTTAAGACAACGTTAACTGTTTACAGAAGGAATCCCAAAATGCTTCACTGCTTTTAATTTTTTTTTTTTTAACCTATTATCAAGAGAATTTCATGTTAGGGTCCAGAAAAACAGAAAAGGTTTTGGAAGTATGTCAGTATGTTAAATAGAGACCCACGGGGCCTGAAAATATCTGTGTTGTGGTTTATTATTGCTTCTTTCCATAGCAAAGGGAAAATCTTAACATTTAGCCTTATTTTATGTTTTGAATGGCAAAAGGGATGATGCTGGTTGGAGAAGAGGACCAGCTGAGGAAACTTCTAGCTGGAGAGATTCAAGTCGTCGTGAAGAATGGGACAGAGGTGGTCGTGACATGAGAGACCGACGTACCGATGACAGAGAGCCACCCCTCAGAAGAGGACCACCACTCAGATCCGACCGTGAAGAACGTACGTTTATTTTAGTGTCCCTAAAGGCTTACGTTCGTTACAGGTCCTTCGTGTTACTCTGACAGTGCTAGGATATGGTAAAATGGGAATAAGTTGTATTTTCAGCCACTTAAACTCCCTTTGCATAAGCAGAGTAATAGAAGGAAGCTTTAGTGTAATTGAGAATTCTACCTTGAATCTTAACTTTTTTCACTTGTACTCTTTTCTCTCGTAGTAGCATTTCACATCTGCAGTAGAAGGATAACATTTTAAGTATGCAGTTTTCATAGTAGGATTATGTTCAGGGTGAATTAAATTCTTGTACTTAAATTAACCAAGACAGACATCCCAGAAAGTAATTTCTGACTCATTTCTTAAAACCATTAAAATGTGAGGGAAATATTTCCAAACAAAGCCTTATGGGTTTCACGCTATTAATGGTTTTGATTTTGATGAGTAACCTATTTTAATTACATACATTAACCTGTTTTAATTATGTACATTTATTAATCCTTTACTGTGTTCTAAAAATACAGTAACAGCAAATACATTTAGCCTGAGATACCACGTCTTCCAGTTCTGGCATTCTCACGTTCAGAATCTCGTTTGGTCTCTGCCCCGTGTGCCGGGTGCCCCCCGAACACGGGTGCTGTCAGGTCTCGGAGAGCAGAGTGGAACAGGGCACGGGACTTCAGCTGGCAGAAAGGCTGAGGCTTCTCGGTGTGGAGGGGTTTGCGTTTTTAATGTATCAAGAACTTTTGGTATTTGACTGTCTGGTTTGGTATTTGACACAGCTTTGTTCACACACAGCTGGGGTAGAATTCTTAACGTCCTTTTGGTGGAAATGAACAATTCTTCATACAGCAAAAAAGGTGAATGCTGTTACCAGTGGAGTCCTGTAATCCGGTGCCATTTACACCTCTGATTTCAGTTGGCTCAACAGTAATTTGCTGTCTGTTGAGACGCTGAACACCTAAACGTTTTCCACAAGTGTTTCTAAGTTAGGATTTTTCTATTTTCAGGGTTCAGTCACTTCTAAGAAGATGCTTTTAATTCTGATAATAAGAATATATTTTTACATCATAAAACTGTGTACATCAATAGAACATTCTTACTGTAGTTACTGTGTTTTAAAGATGGCACTTGTTGCTCACAACAATCCTGAATCTGAAAAGAGGCTTGAGCAGTTCCTGTCCATTGACTTCACTATAAAATTAAACTGTGGATTTGGCTGTCATCATCATATTCCCTCTTGGCAAGATTGAGAATCAGTAAATCAGACTTTTGGTGCCGGGCGTATTTGTTTAAACTCCTGCAGGCTGCTGGTGGAGCATGACAAAGGTTGTTTTATTGTCTTTCCGTATTTGTAGCAAGCTCATGGCGGCGTGCTGACGACAGGAGAGAAGAACGTGGAGAAGAACGTGAAACAGTTCGGCGATCAGCTCCTGCTCCTGCTGCTCCTCCAGCTTCTGCTCCTCCGCCAGCATCAAAAGAACGAGAAAGAGACGGGGAGAAGGAGAAGGGTTCCTGGAAGACAGAAAAGGAGCGTGAGCCCCTTCGCCGTACTAAAAATGAGACAGATGAAGAAGGGTGGACCACTGTACGACGTTAAGTGAAAATCACAGAGTTTAACCAATGTTTTAGCTTTGATTTGATTGAATCCACGGATTATATTTGTGCTTATAAACATTCTGAATTGGAATTCTTTAACAAATGTTTTGAGGTAACATGAAAGCATGAGCTTGAATTACTTACTCATATAGATTGATCATGCACAAAACTCACAGCAGAAGGTTGGAAATTGAATGCCAGTTTTTGAATTTTCAAATGATGCTTATTTCATGGGTCATTTGTTGCTAAAATAAAAAGAAGCAAGCCCAACAGCTGTCTTGAGTAATGCTTCTATCTCGCACCAAAACAGGCTGACCTTTTTATTTTTAGTCTTTCTTAATTTGGAATGGGATATTATCATCACAGAACATGCATTTGAAAATACCTCTGTTCACACAGTGGAATTATTGAAAAAGCAAAGCTAGATCAATTTCCATAAATAGCCAAAAAATAGAAAAAGATCTAAAAGCCCTCTTTTACATAGGTATCTTCGAGGGCAGGCTGTTTCTGAGACATATTTTATCACTATCGAAATTCAGTAAATTGTTTAAATTTGAATTAAATACAATAAACATTATGAGCATTAGCTGCACTGGGATATTTTCTGTAGATTTACTTGAATCCATAATGCCTATGAGGCCATTTTGCAGTCATTGTTCCAGTAATGTATACTGCTGCAGCGTACAACCACAAAACTTCAAGCTTTTACAATTTAAGTGTTTTGGTAAGCATATGGCTATGTATTTTCTGTTGCCAATAGCACAGCCGCTTGTCCCATTACTGGATAATTCATGCCTTTCAAGGATTTATAAATATTGTCATATTTAACGTGTGGCTTTGGAGAAACTGTTGAATTTTCCCCCAATTCTTTGTCTTCAGGGTCAATTCTTTCCCTTTCCAAAAAAGTGATTTGTAGTAACGGCTGTGTTGACTTCAATTTTGGGGTGCGGTAGCAACGATTAACTATCTGGTCATACTGAAGCCAACACAGAACTTGCTGCTGTGTGTTTCTTCAATGATAAATAAACAACTTATGGAATTAGCTGCTTCAGCGTCTTGACTTTGTAGTAACTTCCCGCAATGTCCATTAATGCAGAACGGCTGTTGAACAGCTCCCTTCTGTTGCACGCCTGTTTCTGTACCAGCTGAAGGAGAACGTGAGAACACCTCGGATGGTTTCTTCTGGAGAAACCTGGTTTCATTTTAAGGTGTGTGAACAAAAGTTGTAATACTCCTCTTGTCCTTTTCCTGTCCTCTTCTGAGCTTTCCAGGTCCCGTTCACTTCTCGGGAAAAGCTTGCTCTCGTAGTCATCTTCAGAGGGCCAGATCTTTGTGCCTTTGGAGCCTGTCACTTCACTGCTTGTTGAGTCAGAACTCCTTCGGAACAGTAGTGTTTTCTGAACACACAAAACCGCTTCTTTGTGCCTCATCCAGGCCTACAAAGGACAGAACTAGAGCACGGCAGCTATCCAGTAACAGCGTGCACGTTCTGGGTTTGGGGTAGCGGGTGCTGCTGCTGTTCAGCTACCTCTTGCTGTCCTTACTTTCTGCGTCATAGGCTCACAGGATCATTCCTGTTGAGAGACCCCTGGAGCTTGCCAGTCCAACATCTGGCTGTGAAGCCAGACCGTGTTACTCAGAACCATGTTTCTCCAGCGTGGTCTTGAGAACCTCCAAGGCTGGAGACTGCACAACCTTTCTGGGCAACCTGTTCCAAATGCTTGACTGCTCCCCCAGTGAAAAAGTCCAGCCCTCTCTCTTTTTGGCTTCCACCTGTTGTCTCATCCTGCTCACACACCGCTGTGAAAAGCCTCATCTCATTTTCCTGATACCTTCCTGGTAGGTACGGGCTGGCTGCTGCTAGGTCTCCCCAAAGCCTTCCCTCCCGCAGGCGCAACAAGCCTGGTTCCCCCAGCCTTTCTCCCCAGGCAGCTGCACCAGCCCCTGACCCTCCCGTTGCTCCAGGCTGGCACTGTCCTCCTTGTAGGGGGGCAAGGGGACCCAGAGCTGCAGCAGTACTCAAGATGGGGTCTGCGGAGCGCTGAGAGGAGGGGGATGCTCTCTTCCCTCAGCTACAGGCTGTGGCCCTGTCCAAGCAGCCGAGCTGCTGCTGGCCCCTGCTCAGGTTTATGCCTGCCAGGGCCCCGGAGGCATGTGAGCCACCCCCCAGCCAAGGGCATCTCCCTTGGCAGTGCAGGACTCTGTGCTTCTTGCAGAACGTCACCAGGCTCCTGCCCAGCCGCCGCGGTCCCTCTGCATGGCAGCCCTGCCCCAGGGGAACTGACTGGGCCTCCCACTCTGGCATCATCCTCATCCAAGAGGAAGATGTCAGGCTAGGCCCCAGGACAGGCCCCTGTGACACCCCGCTCCAGGCACAGCCCAGCCCCTGCACATCCAACCCCTTTTTTCCTGCCCACCCGGTCATCTGCCTCTCCAGGCTGTAACATCCTAACTCAGGCATGAGGATACTGCAGGAGACAGCGTCGAAAGCCTTGCTAACGTTGAGATGAACAACATCCACTGCTCCTCCCCTTGCCCACAAAGTTACTTTGTTGTAGCAGGCAGGTGAGTCAGGCATGATTTACCCTCAGTAAATCCGTGCTGACTGTTCCCAGCCACCTTCCCTGCAGGTGCCCAAAACCAGGCTCTGAGGTGACTTCCTCCATGATTTTCCCAGGGACTGAAGTGATACCACCTCAGGTGGTCCTTTTGGCAGTTTTTGAAGATGATGGGTGCAACATTTGCCTCTCATCAGTCATCAGAGAGATGTAAAGAGTGATTATACCTCCAGTTACATATTTTAAATTTTATCCAAAGCCAATGTTATTGATGATCGCACCAGCTAGCGCTCTGTTCCAGAATCTGTGCGCTTAACTGCCGCTATTTGAGTTTGTGATTATGTTGCCAACACATGTAAAATTCTCAGGACCGGGCAGCTTGAGAAAAGGTCTGCAAGATGGGCGCTTTACAGGCATGCCAGTGTGTTTATTTTACTGCTTGATCATTTTAGACAGAATACTAACTAGAGTGATCAAAAACCACCACTGACCAAATCCCACAGCCAAAGCCTCCATCTACTGCCATAATTAGACCTTAGCACAAAGTTTGGTTACCTGAAAATGCTGAAGTGAAATGAATTCTCTGTCAAGCATTGCTGTGTTCGATTGATCCGTGTTCAATTAAACATCTAAAATTTTCAGGGAACCTTAGAAGAATAAAGCATAAACTGTAAAATGCTCTGTTTAGACAGCAGAATTTAAGTCTATGGTTAAATGGATGCAAATGCTGCTCGATTAAAACAAATCTCCAGGAGCGGAGCAAGGCAGGTGACCAGGTATGAACAGTTCAGTTTCCTTCCTACTCCAGGAGCAGCCCAGACTGAGCCCCAGCTGGTGGGCAGGGCTGAGGACCATCGGGCTGCTCAGCAGAAGTAGGGTATAAACATTCTAATTATGTTTTTTCTACAGTGCCTTTGATCTAAAACATAAAACAAAACAAAATCAGTGTTTTATGCGAGTTGGCAGGCCAGGGCAGGGGCACTGAGTGAGGCATTGCTGCTCCGGCTGGGGCACAGCTGCATCTCAGGACACATCACAGCCACAGTTGGGTGGGCCTCGGTGCATCACAACCCGGATCAGGAGCGCATCGGGGAGCTACGGTGCAGGTGGGCTGGTGGACAGCCAGGCGGCAATCTCAGACAGGAGGAGTACTGCAACTCTCGTCTTGCTGCAAGTGAAATGTATCTTTCTTGGTTTAATATCCACAGGCTGCAGTCATTGACAGGAACGGCTACGTTTAAGCAATTTCCTTCTGTAACTAAAAGGTCCTGTTAAATTATGTAAGCCTACAAAGTAAAGGTGTCAGTTGGTGAAACGCAAGATTCAAAATTTACCTGTGATTCAGGCACTAGTACCCATCCTGTGGAGTTTACTGCAGGATTGCAAGAAGTAGGCACGTGAGTGGCATCACAAGAACACCTGATTCTTCCTATTTTGCCATGGCAGGATCAGCTAGAACCGAAATGCTCCTCACTTTGTCTGGTCCTGCTGTTAAAAAGAATTATTAATGGATTTAATTATGGTAGGATGGAGATTCTACAAGCGATTCCACTGCTTTTTGCTCATCAAAATCTCCCTTGCTGCAATTTAAGCTTCGTTAGTCCTTTCACTCTTGGGCAGGACAATTTACTGGCTTTGCTACTTCTTTTTCCACGTTTGAAGATTCAGCATATCACTCTTCTGCTCTGCCCAGACTACAGGTGTATTAGAAGTAATTATCTTCCTTCTCCTGTGACTGTTAGCAGACCATCTCCAGTATGTATTAACCTATATATTTGGTGGCTCAAACTGGTACCTCTATGGGAAGGAAAGACATTTTATAGCCATTATGGTTTGGTCCCATGGCAGCTACCTGAGGCACACTGGTCAACAGCAAAACTGAGAGCGAACTTCACTAAAGATGGGTACAGACTTACCTGACTTCAGCTGGATCACGTTATCTACGCATCTGGAAGTAGTTTTTAATTAGAAGCAGCTTGCTTTTTGCCAAGACTAATACCAACTGAGGATGACTATAGGCTATCCAATACTCTGTGTTCATTCCTCATACCAGAATATCACTACGAAAAGATTCTGTCACTTCCATGCTTAGGAATATTTCCCTGTAATAAAGTGATTCTTTGAAGAGAAAGTATTTGGTTCAAACAAGTGGCCATAATATTTTGATTTGCAGATACCTGTAGAATAAATGGAAATCGTACCTGGCTTTTCTTAGACCTCCTCTGCGGAGCATGTAACAGCTCCAGCCTGGGCTGCTTTCAGATTAAGCTATTTGCTGTTCTGAGGAATCAAGTTACTAATATAAATGGTTTCCAGTATTTAAGGAATCAAAGTAGCACTATAAGCACTATCTATTGTAATAAGCTTTTCAGAGTGACCAAGAACAAGCGTGTTTCTGCTTACTCAGTGCCACAAGGAGTGTGCTGGTGCACCGGAGATCGCAGCAGCTTACTTAAAAAAAAAACCCCAAACGTCCTTAAAGGTTCAGTCTTTGTAAGACACTGACTTGTAAAACCTTAAAGGGCAAATTGTCCTGTTGAATAAGCACGCAAAGTAACCGAAGAGCTTTGCTCTCAGCCTGCCTTTTGATGATTCTGAATCTTGCCATCTCCTCTCTGGAATAGTTTGGGGGTTTTCTTTCCCCCTAACTGGCCTTTTGAAGCTGTGCCTCTACCGCCTTACCTGTCAAGGCTTTGATCAGATGCCTAATGCCGTGTAGCAGCTACGACAGGCAGCTCTCGCCCTTGCCACAGCAAGGCTGCAAGTACATGTGTAGGATGAGAGAGGAACCGGGAGCGACAGGCAGCAGCAGAGCCCCTTGGTACAACAGTTTTCCTCTTACACGGGCAGAGGGAAGAAACAGGCGCTGCAGAAAGCCAGTGCCGTCCAAGGCAGGGCATCTTCTGGGTCCTGATGAATTTCCAGGTATTGCAATAGGGCTGCTGCTACCCAGTAGCTTAAGGTACAGACCAGAGAGGGGTGAGCACATGGCAAACACCGCGAGGAGCACCTCGGATCCAGCCCTGCCAGAAGTACCCCTCAGAAAACACCCGAGAAGGATTTTCTTAGATCTTTCTTGCCTTTGTGTCCAGTAACAGTCAACTGCACTAAAATGTATATACTGATCTTCAAACTTCCCACAAGGAGGTAACAAAAGTGCAGGAGAAAACTTCCCACAGCATCACACCTGAGCTTGATTCTAGTCTGTGGTGGATACAGACTAAACCTATGTGGACCAGGCGTCACAAAACCAAACACATCCAACTGTAACAGCTCAGAAGAGCCCGTGGGGCACGTCCCACAGAATGAGAGACAACCCGCAACTGGTATTTAGCACGAGGAGAGGGTAGCTGCAGCCACTCTCGAGTGTTATTTAATGCAAACCCCTTTGAATTTGGTAATTAGACCTAACACCATCTTCGGAGCCATTTGATGAAGATTTAAGAGAACACTTCCACACAACATCAGTTTCTCCCTCCTCACCGCTGCAGCTGTGAGTCAATAGCAGAGATGAATAACGAACCCTGGGCTCTCCTCCCCAGCCCACCCTGCCCATGCTTTGACTCCCTTCTCAACTGCCCTGCTCTCCCCCTCTCCTGCCCCCATCTCCCACCCTGCTGAGCAGCTTATCCAGAGGAATCCAAGCGAGCCCGCGTCACCCCTCACTTCCCTCCCTCCCTTTTTCTGTCAGGACCCATCTCCTTGCTCACCCTCCTGGTGATGCCCCAGCAGTTCTGCACAAGGCTCTCTCTCGTCACCTCCCTGCTTTCAGCTGGGCCACCCTCACAGACCCAGCACCCCTCCACGGCCCAGGTGTCAGTGAAGCCATCCACAGCATAACCTGCTCTGCACCGAGAGCTCAGGCACATGCCTTTTGGCTCCGGAGGATTTCTAAGCAAACTACAAACCTGCTGCTGCTGCTCCCTGTCCTGCCTCCGAGTCACAGTAAAAGCGATTTCTGATGTCTTGAGGATTAGCAGCAACGCAGCCCAGTCTGAGACTCCATACCAGGGAACTGCCATCACCTACGGTCCAGGTCTTCAGCATCAATCTCACATTTTGTAAAGTCTATATCGTGTTAAGGGTGTTCCTTAACCACAATTTGTCCCTCCCACCTTGCAATGAGTTAAAGCCACATTCTCTCAACTCTCGAAAACATACAACCTCCCCTTCCACCGTTCTCCTACGGTCACAGCTTTCTGCTTTACCCAGGTCTCTTCTCTCCAAAGGCTTCCCATCCCCTCCCCATTCTTCACCACAAACACAAGCTGCACCCAAGCTTATTCTCTGCCATACTTACTGCCTTTCCTTCAGCAGAAAGCGCTCAGTTTGCACCGCAGCCCAGAGTCATTACATTTTCAAGCAAGCACTTTGATGCCTTCTCCTCTCAGACCTTCCTTAAAGCCACGTATCGGACACGGGGACCTGCGAGACTGTCCACGCTCACTAGTGGAGGGTTCAAGGGTGACCGTGGGGCACTGCTCTCCCATCGTGCCAGGTAGGATGCCGCCATTTCGGGGAGGAGGTGTTAATTACCGAGCAAGTGACCGAGTGCAGATTTGATCACGATTTGCTTTCCGGTTTTAAGACTGATGAAGAAAATTGCTCGGCTGTTTACTTTAAGACCCGAAACACGGAGTGTTGGACCCCGTTAAATACCCTGCTATTAACAGGCAAGACGACAGCTCTCCCGCCCGGCCCCCACCGCGCAGCACCAGGCTGAACCACCCAGCCGGGCCCCCCGACGGCGCGGAGCAACTGCGGACGGGGCTGCCGCCGCTCCCCCCCCCGCGGGGGGGGCCGAGCCCAGGGCGGCGGCAGAGGGCGGCGCTGCCCGCCGCAAGCGCCCGGGGACGCGGGGACCCCCGCCAACCCCCCCGGCCCCGCTCTTTGCCCGCGGCTCGCTTTAACCATCCCCCCCCCCCCCCCCCCCCCCCCGCAGTTAGATCTCGCCGTAAATCCGTTTCCGTAAAAATCACATATATATATTTTTTTTCTTACAATAAACAAATACAGCGCATCTCAGCTGCGCAGCTCCCGCGGCCCGGCGCCGGGCTCCGCGCGGGCCAGCGCGCACCAGACGCCCCGGCGGCACGACACCGGCCCGGCGCTCCCGCTCGCCAGTCTCCGCCTTTAATATATTAACGTGTGAAAGAACAAAAACGCCATCCGCTTCAACGACAAAACCCCAAAGGAAACAGACGGGAGGAGGCCAGGGCCGCCCCCGGGGTCCCGGCGCCTAACGGGCCTTCTTCCCCAGGGCGGTCCGGGCGTGTTTGAGCTGTTTGGCCGCCTGCATTTTGGAGAGGGGGCAGTACTTGATGGTGTGGGCATTGTCGCCGCTGGCACCGCAGAGGGGGCAGGTGTAGCGCCGCAGCACCGGGCAGAGGACGCGGCCGTCGGGTCCCTTGAGGATGTGGGTGGTGTAGAGGGCCACGGCCTCCTTGTTGTTCCGGCAGAAGACGCAGACCTGCAGCTCGGGTTTGAGCAGGCGGGAGGCGGCCCGCGGGTGGGTCGGCAGCCGCCCCGCCACCACCACGCCGCCCCAGGCGTGGGGCGAGCCCTCCCGGCCCGGGTGCTCCCCCGAGCAATCGAAGACGACGGCGGCGGGGCCGCCGCGGCCGGGGAAGGGGCTGAAGTCGGCGAAGCGCTCCTCCAGCAGCCCCTCGCCGTGGTGGTGGTGATGGTGATGCCCGCACAGGTCCAGGTCGTGCAAGTCCAGCGCGCCCTCGAAGTACGGCCCCGCCGCCTCTTCCTCCTCCTCCTCCTCTTCCTCCTCCTCCTCGGCCGGCGGCACGGCCGCCGCCACCACCACCGAGGGGGGCTCGGCGCCGAAGCCCTTGCCGGGGCGCACGGCCTTGGTGATGAGCGTGGCCAGCCCCAGGTAGTCGTTCCAGGAGTTGAAGACGTTCCCGCAGGCGCTGTGACTCCGGCCGCCGTAGCGGGCGCCCGGCAGGCACTCCACGGGCGGGAGGTGCCGGTGCTGCTCCAGCTTGCCGCCGGGGAAAGCCTCCATGGGGGCGCAGCCGCCCGGGAGCGCCCGCTCCCCCGAGCGCGGTGCGGGGCTGCGCTGCGGGGCTGCGCTGGGCGCCCGTCCGCGCCCCCGGGCCGCGCCTGAACACCGGCCGCGCCGCTCCCGCCGCCGCCTCTGCGAGCGCGCGGCCGCGCGACGCGCCTCAAATAGGGGGCGGCGGCGGGAAGGGGGGGCGGCCACCGAGCTCCCATTGGCCGCCGGCCAGCGCCCCCTCCCGCTCATTGGCTGGCGGGCGGGGGGAGGGGCGGGGCGCGGCAGTGGCCGGGGGGGGCGCGCGCCGGCCGCGCAGGTGTGGCGGCACGTGCGCGCGGGGCGGCGGCGGCGGGTCCGGCTGCGCGGCGCGGCGCGGCGGGGCTGGGCGGGGGCGGTGGGGGCGGCGGGGCCCCCCCAACCCCCGGGCCCGGCTGGGAGCGCCGCGGGGTTCGCGGGGCGGGCCGGATCCGGCACAGCCCGAGCCCGCCGGGGGGGAGCGGTGCCGCTCAGAGCGGCCGCCCTGGCAGGGGCGGGTGGCGTTCTCCATCTTCAGCAGCGCGATGCAAGGATAAAACGAGTTTGGTAACGTGCAACCCGAAATGGAAAGCGATTAGTACCTGGTAAGCTCATTAAGGGCAACAGGTGCCTTCCCATAGGTGTTGTATGGGGCAGAGGTGATTTCTTCTTTGCCCCCTCTGAAGAAGTGGGTTTGAATATTATTATTATCTAAAGCTAACGAAAGTTTTGGATCGGGTCTCAGATGAGGTGCGTGCGCTCACTTGGGTGCTGCGTGGGTGCGTGGAACCGGTCTGGTAGATTCAACCCTAAAAAGGGCCGGGGCTGACCTACGCCACGGCTGCAAGCGCATCGTGTGCACTGGGTGTGCACGGAGGGTGCCGTGGCAGGGACCCCGGACAGCAGGGTGGGCACTGGTGTCCCGCAGCGCCCGCCCGGCGAGTCTGGCGAGTCCAGGTTTCCGTGGCCCAGCTCTCGCCCTCTGACCGGTGCTCGCAGAGCAAGCTCTCCCCGCTGTGGCGGGGAGATGCAGGTCCCTTTTCCTGCCCCTGATGATTCCCATCTGGTCTGGCCCCCCAGAAACCAGATCCTCCTCTGGGAAGCATCACGTGCATGCTCTTCCATTTGGGCAAGAGGAGTTAAAGATGCAGCCGCAATTAAAAATCCTATTAATTTCCAGCCCCTGGTAAGAGGTGCTGTGCTGAGCACAGTGGGTGGAGTTTTGTCAGCAGTAAATCTGTCTCCCCTGTGCAGGGCCTTGATTTGTAGGTCTGACAGGTGCTCCCCCAGCAGGTACAGCAGCTTTACAATGTGGTTTGTTTGCCGCTGAATTCCGCAGGTTTCGTAAGCTCAGATATCAGAAATACCTCCCGAGGGGCTGGCTCCCTGCACCGCAAGGCCTTGATATGCTTCTCCAGCCCTGTGAAGTGGCTGGGAAGCGAGTGGACCAAGGACCAATGTGGATGGCTGCAGGGAGTGGAGCCGGCTGGAAGCAGCATTTCAGAGCGTGAACGCTCTGGTTGGAAAACAGGGCTCCTTTCTGTACTGAAAACATTTGCAACAGAAGTGCTGTTCTGGAGCCACGCTCGTGGTGGGGTGCGGTTCTGCACCAGGTGACCGCAGGGACGTTTCCCAGTTGTGCAGCGTCAGGCTCAGCCTAGAGCCCTTCTCCGAGACGCGGTTACCTGACAGGCCTTTTCTCTCTTCAGTGGAGCGTTCTAGGGCCTGTCCGGTGAGGGACGGGGACACTGCCTCTCTGAACACAAACGGATGGCCTGGTTTTCATAAGGGGTGAGCACTTGCAGGTTGCGCTGGAGCCAGCGGGGAATGGCAGAGGCAACAGATGGGTGAAATGGCGCAGGGCGATCAGTCAGAGTGGTTGAGCATCACATCCTGGGGCAATTGTTGTCGCTCATCTTCTTCTCTAGACATTTTAAAAGGAAATCTTGGAGAGTGAATAATTTCAAATCACTTCATGCTGTAGCGGTGTAAGTAGAACAGGCAGAGAGGAAAATGGTCCTGTTCCCCTCACGGCTAATGCAGGGAGTGTGAAGAACACGGAGCAGCATAAAAAATATCCACACTAGAAAAATACCATGAAGGATAGATACCCGTCACCAGCACCGCAGTAACAGCACCCTCTATTTGACTGACAGCTCTGGCAGAGCTCGTGTGCGTCAGCAATCCAAGGGTACGAGGTGTGTTGCAAAAGTTATTTTGCTGCTTTCTCTGTCCAGACTTTTGCAAATGGCCCCTCACGTTCCAGGTGCTGAGCAAAGGCTCCATGGCTCGACTCAGGCGTGAGGTCTCTGCGGAGCTGGCAGGCGTCATCAGACTTCAACTGACCTCGCACCGGCCGGTTGGGTGGCACGTCACAGTGCTGGTGCAAGAGCAGGGAATGCCGCTGTTGACATTGGCACAAATCGATATCTCAGTAAAACTCTTTCATCAGACAGTTTCAAACAGTAAACAAAAAATATGGTCAAGAACAGCTAATGGCCAAGTCGTTGCTTCTGAGAAGGATGCAGCATTGGCCTTTCGGTGTTCTTTGCAAATGTTTTTCATTTGAAATGTTGAGAACTGCATGAAAAACTACTGCTTTGTCCTCAACTGGCGGTTGAGACTATTTCTGACTCTATCCCAAACTACCCTTTTGGCAGCCCTTGTAAGGACTTTGACAGTGTAAGACCACAGCTGTCTTGGTGGTGTCTTGTATGAGTTTTTGTGGCAAGGCTGCACAGCAACCCTGGAGAACTATCGGCTGGAGCAGAAGTGACAAATAGCTGTTGGCACCGTGAATTCAGCACCACGGGCCAAACTCTGCCTAGCGAAGGGGAAAGTTTTCTGCGGTCCCTCAGAGCAGCGAGAAGCCCTGTCACAGGTTTAAGCAGCTCTGAGCGCAGGAAGCCGTCGGATCTGCTGGGAGTGAGTAATCTGCTTGTGGGGGGCTGGTACGGGAGCGCCCGCCGGCCGCAGGAGTTTGTTGAGCCCAGGATTGCTCCTGGGAAAATATATGTGTATATATATATGTATGTATATATGAAAACTATGGAATCATAGAGCCGTGGTATTGGACACCGGTGTACGTGCCACCCTGCTCCCGCGGGACGGAGCCGCGGTGCTCTGGATCACCAAACCACGCCACGGGGAGAGCCGGTCTGGGCAGCGCTCCCCTGCGTGCCGCGGGCGCGGTGGCCCTGGGCACCGCTGCCGCCCCAGGAAGCCTCCGAAACCCGCGGGGCCAAAGCAATGTGGTGCCGCTCCCGTGCACGCCAACAGCAGGTCAGTGAGGTCTTTGTGTAGGGTCGGAGGAAAGATTTCTTTCTTCATATTAAAGGAAAAATGATCTAACAAGTCGTATAACAAGAACGATAGAAGGATTTAAGCGCAGGGGGTTTTGAGTGCATGCAGGACAGCTGTCAAGTTTAGAGAGGAGATTAGCGGTTCATTTGAGAGATACATTAGGAAAAAGAGCTTACTCCGGGGCACTGTTAGCTCCCTTGAGGCTGGGGAAGATTTAGTGTCTGTAAGTGTTGATGTATTGTGCACGTTATGAAGCTTGCCATCCCAGCAGCTTTGATATGTTCCAGCTTTTCTTTAAAACCCCTGTGGATGTTAAAGTGACTTTTATTTAACGTGGGAGATGTTGACAAGCTCCCCCAGGAGGCTGGCGAGTTCTCGAAAGGGTCTTTTAAAATATTAGCTTCACTGCCACTTTTAGATGGTCTTTTTTCCCCTCAGGAGTATTAAGGAGTGGTTTGTTTCTGACAGCACTAAAAATACATTAGGTGTCTGCTGACACAGGAAAGAGATGCCCTGTGCTGGTTGGACTCCCAGCCTAGTGTTCGGGGATCTTATCTAAAGCTTTTGGCTTAACAGATGATGCTTGTGTTTGGAAAGCTGAAGTTTATAGCACGGAGCGATCCTTCTGTTTAGAAGATTGGAAGCAGCTGGTGGGACTAACATGGGTGAGTTAGGTTTCAGCGGAGGATATAAACACAAGTCATGAAAGCAGAGCTTCAGCCTGGAGTCCGCTCAGAGGCTCCAGCGCTGGTGTTGGATGTGCCCAGGGGCTAACCGCTTTCCCAGTTTTTCCCTTTTGGAAAGGGAGAGGTGCACAAGGGCTTGTGCTGTAAGTGCGCACGGGACAGCCGTGCTGGTGGGGGGCTGCGGGGAGGAAGCCCCTGCTCCGCATCACTAGTGTGGGGAAGGTGGGGGGCCCTGGGCATGGCAGCTCCCGGGCTTCAGGGAAAGGAGGGCTTGAGCTGGCACGGGGGTGTTGGTAAAAAATGTAATGAAATGACTCTAGCCCTTTTTACTGGCAAAAATACACTGGGATGGAGGATTAGGGAAGTAAAAACTGGCTGTGAAATATGACTTTGGTTTTGGGAATCTTTCTTTGAAGATGGTGCTTTTGCTTTTGTTGTGTGGAAGCAGCTGTTCCTTCAAGGAGGCGGAAATCTATTTGATTACAAAGGAGGCAGTGGTGGTCTCACCTTCCCCTGATCCGTGCTGAGCCCAGTGGGCTCTTTCTGCGTAACCAAACACATAAGGTGTTTCTGTACCAGGGTATCAAACTTCTCCATGGTGTAGACCACAACTTTGAGGCACCGTGCTGGAGGCAGGAGTGACTGTCCAGTTCTGTTGTCTTCGGCCATTTTGGAGTTACATGACAGTCCTCAGGCAACTGCAGCAAATGTTTACCCGGGCAAACAGAGCTGGTGAGGAATGTAATGTATTTTTAGCTGTCTTTTAATTTGATTCAGCCATCGAAAATGCAGAGCAGGACACAGCAGTAGCCAGCTCTCTAAGAACTGCTGCTCTGCCTCTTTGCATGCAGACAACTGGGAAGAGCTGAGGGGAAAAAGTAAAGGTGCTTCCAAAAGTACGTTGCTGCTCGGAGAAGAGACAGCACGATGTTAGTCTCCATTTCATGGGTGTAAAACCAGAGGAGGCAGTTGTAGGTCCCCAGTGAAGCAGAGCTAGACTGGCGGCTCCCAGGTCTTGGGACCTAGCAAAACCTCCCCACTTCTCCGTGTCTGCAGTGGTGTCTGTTCAAGGTTCGAGTGAGGAACTAGGCTGCAAGAACTGGAGCTGTGATCCCAGACCAGCTCCTAGAGAACCATGTGGAAATGAATAATCCTATTTAACCGCAGACTTTGACAAATGCCCCCAGTTGAAAGACCTGGAGTAAAATACTGATGAGCTAGCTCATAACCTGGGTGCTGTACAAGCTGGGCTTTGGATGGCATGGAGACTCCAGGTAGTGATCATGTAAGTAACGTGCCTATTGTAGCGGAAAGCCATAGGGGCAACCTAAATATGGCTCTGCTTGACTGTTGAGTGCTTGATTTACCAGCAAAATGACATCCTTTTCCCTATTTCGTTTTATCTCTAGCAATGGCATCTTCTGCGTGCTGTATGGTTTGAACCTGAGGCTTCAGCAGGGCTGGAAGTGCAGTCTGGCAGCACCAGCCTGGCTGGGGCCGTAGCGGTGAGCATGCAGGGGACTGCCAAGGCGACAGCCAAGCCCTCTCCAGGGCACATAGGAGGGGAATAGACTTCATGTTTTGGGGGCTGACAGTGCAGAGAGGAGAGAAACGGATTTTCCTCTCCCCCAGAAAAGTTTGTCAGCTGAAGCTGAGCTAGTTTTCAGGAGGCAAAGTGTTTTCTGGACACAGACCTTTTTAAGTCTTGAAATTCAGAGCACTGCTGAAAGTGTTGGAAATAGTGGCTGTTCAAAATAAAAAAATCCATTACAAGACTATTTCTAAAATCAAAAATGTATCCACTCTAATTACTGTGGCTGATAAACAGTAGACACTATCAGCTCTTCCGTCATCTCTTGCAAATGCATGGAATTTAAAGGAGAATGCAAAGGTCATAGACAACCAGCCAGGGTTTTGACTTGCCCATCCAAACTACTGCAGCCAAGAATCAAATGTTTATCAGCAGAAGCATATTTTTCCTGAGGATATAGTAACTCACATTAATATCTCATGGAGAAGAATGTCAAAGTAGCATAGAAATTCATATACGCTGTTTATGAGAAAATCAAACAGTTTTTATGAAAACTGAAAGGGTTTTTCGTTTAAGAACAATTTTTGTTTATGCATTTTATAAATACATCAGGGAAGCGTAATAAATGCCATAAGCATTTCAGTTTCTAAATGTCGAATGAGGTTTCCCTCTTACAGCAAATCAGACTCATGTTGAAACTGAACACCAGGTTCTTCTGTAAAGATCCTGTGAACCTGAAATAGCACAGAAAATGTGTTCATTTTACAGTTTTATAATGAATGAGATCAAACTCTATATGATTGGACTTTATTGTTACTGGATATCTCAAACTCAAGTTGAAGCAACCGAGGCAGGATGGGTGTTTGGGGACCCAAGCTCTCTGATCCCTGCTGAGCTGCTCGACTGCAGCCGATGCGACTGCGCCTACTGACACCAGCCTGCGATTTGAAATGCCGAGGTTGAAATCCTGGCTCGCCGGTCTCTGCTGCAGCCACGGTTTCATCTTCAGAACTTATCGTGGCTGGCAGGTTGTTATTGTGCGCCTCTGTCGGAGTCTGCCCCAGCAGCTGTGTGCCAGTGCCTCTTGGAGGGTCTGGTATTTCGGAGGTTTCACACATCTAAATTTGAAGTGTCAGTCGGTTTCGCCTGTGTGTAATGCTGTTTCACGCTTTCTTTTAACTCCAGGGTAATAATAAATGAAAACCCGGTTCAGCAAACACTTAAGTGCGTGCTTACCATTACAGGTCTTGCTACAGTACTCACAGTTTTTCTCAAAATTGGCAGTTTCTGTTAGATTTCAGGAGACTGCAGAGTTTTTAAAGCACAGAGGGATGTTGTGGTGACTTGCAATGCAGGGTAAAATCCTGTTCAGTTGGTATCAGTGCTGAAACTCCTGCGTACTTAAAGGGGGTGGCCAAGAGTTTACGTACTGATGGCATCACGTGCTGCCCATCCTTTCTTGTCTCCTGTGCGAGGTCATGGAAGTGGAAGGCCAAGCCAATGCGTTTGGGAAAAAGCAGAGGCTTTCCGTTTTGGACAAGTCTTTGGATTCATTGAAAAGAGTATTTCAAATAAAATTTTGGCTAGACACTCTACATTCCTTTATGTATTCCTCCTTTCCAAAAATTACTGCTCCAGGATACAGAGCGCTTGATACTTGCATGAGGATTTACTGCTTTTAGTTTCTGAATCGGTTCTGAACCTGAATTAGCAAATGCTAGTGCATATTTCTAATAGCAACAAGAATTCCAGCAGAATTTCTGAGGTCTGCCTGGCTGATTAAATCCAGCAAAGGCTCGCGCTAAGCTCCTAGGCAGAGCCAGCCATATCAAGGACTTTAAGACAACCACAAATTCAGTTCTGAAGATTTTTTTATTACGTGAAATTTTACCAAGCAGAAGACGTATATAAGTTGATCCATATAAATGTCATACACACATGCAAGACAGTAGATAAGTTCCTGATATATTAATTTCACATGGTGAGGATAATAGTATTTCTTCTGACAACTTGATTAAATTTGTAAAAAATTCCTAGTGAAAAACAGTCATTGCATTTTTTGTCATGCTGATAAGTATGATTTAACTGTAAGAGAAAAGCAACCGAAAAAATCAGGCTTGCACTTGAAAACTAGCACTCTTGTTTTCTGCTTTGTTATTTGGTAAAAGGAGTAACCAGATGGTTCTTCATTGTTCTGCTTGCTTGGTGGTGCTGGTTTTCTTAATCTGAAACTGAAGTTGTCTCTATTGGGAAGAACAGTGATGGCCAAGAAAATAGTGAAACAACTGAAGAATACTGAAGTCAAAAAAACAACAGGAGAGAATTTTTAATCAGTCTAAATGTTTTAAATTTCTGATATATTCTGGGATCTTTTGTCTTCTCAGAAGTCATAGTTAACTTTGAGACTTAAGATTTTGGGGAAAGGAGGCCTTCGTTAAAGATTCAACACCTCTACCCTGAGATCTCCAGCAGACATGTTTGGGGACATTGGGTGTATCCTCCAGCTGAACAGAGGAGGTTGGGGTTTGGAGTCTGACCTCCTCTGATCTTATGGAAGAGACACAATCTCAGCGAGTTGTTTCTCAGAGCATTTTGTGCTGCGCCAGAAGGCGAATGCCCCTCAGACTGTTAATGGAAACATCTTGGGTCAAATGCATCTTGATTTGGGGAGGGTTCCTGGAGATCTCTGAGGGTCAGGGATTGGGCTGCAGTGCTGTGCGCCTCTCGGGTCCTGCTGCTCTGAGGCTTGGTGCTTGTGCTGGGTGAGAAGGGGGGTCCCATGGCAGAGCCCCCTCCCTGGGGAGGCCCTGGTGTGGTGGGAGGGGCTGGTGTTTCCCTTGATGTACAACGGTGCCCATGCAACCGGCAGCCACCCCCATGCCTGGCCAGGGCCACGTGCACCGAAGGTATCATCCACCTCTCACTGCTCTCCACCATGGTGTGTGCCTTCTCCCTTGTTCCTCGGCTGCACCCTTCTCCCAGCTCATCTCATGCCCATGCTCACAGCTTAGGCTGGGACAAAACCCCATCCACCCCCAAGGCTCTCCCTCGCTCCCTGGACTATGGGGTCCCTCCTGCTCAGAGGCTGGGGCGTTGCTGGCTCCTGCCTGTCCGTGCCCCTTACCACAGCTGCCCACGGATGGCATGCGAGACTGGGCGCTCCCCCGTGCAGGTCTCCGTGCGCAGCGCTGTGTGAGTGGATTGCAATTTGCACTTCGGCGTTTCGCGTCCCCTGGGAGCCTGTGATAAGTTTCCAAATTCTTGTGCTCCTGTTTTCTCACAAATCCCATTCTGAGTCTGACCCTGAGAGTGTGACTTCATTTGTGTTTTCAGTAAGAACTATTTTGTTCAAGCCTTTGGGTGCTTTTGAATTTTTTTTTTTTTTTTCCTGAAGGGATAAACCACTAATTATACAGGGAAATTGTACCTTAAAGATCCATCTTAATAATATAATTGTAGTAGCAAAGCAACTGGTATGATTATGTGCATCATTGCACTTTTCAGCCATTAACCAGCTTTTCTTGGTTAATGAAGTTAGTAAAACCTAGAATGTGCTTTGCTGGAATATATCCAGTGGAATCTCATTATCACCTACAAGCCTTTATAATTGGGGTGATAATGTGCAAAACGTTATATTGCTGATAAATGAGATGGGATTAAAAGAGGGCCAAGTTCTGCTCTCAGACACACGTGACAGATCTTGGGATTTTGGTGTGTGTTTGTGGAACGCCTGCAGCCCCGTGTCAAGTTTGGGGGGTCACATTTCAAGCAAGAGGAGGTGCAGTTGGAGTGAGTCCAGCGCCAAAACTAATGAGAGCTGTGACCTCTCAGGAAAGGTAGAAAGAATTGGTGCTGTCAAGTCAGGAGGAGGCTGCAGTGAGGCATGAAAATGGTCTTAAATGCCTTCAAAGAAGGGAATAATCTGTTCTCCATGATCCTGTTGGATAGGACACAGAGGAATGGGCTTAAAGCACAGTGAGGGTGGTTGACATTGGGTATTAGGGAAACACAGGCAGATAATTAAAGACTAGTTGAAATTGCTTGGACCAGGGTGCATCAAAGGATCCTCCGCTGTTGGCAGGCACCAGGAAGAGGTGAGGGAGGCACTGGCGGAGGTGGCATGGGTGTGATTGCTCCCGGCTTCAGGCGGCGGGGAGCTGAAGCACTGGTGGCACCACTACAATGTTATTTTATGGTTCAAGGCACAGGCAGGTGAGAGAATATTAGCAGAGAGACCAGAGATCTGCTTGGTGCTTGCACAAACACGGACCAGATCTGCCAGGAGGATCTGTGGTCAGGATTATACGCACACCCGTTACACACTTGGAATTACTGTCAGGACTGCTGATAGAAGGGAGAGAAGACTATCCATGTTATAAAAGCATTGCTGTTTGTTTCCTTGGATGATACAGGTCATAAGGCTGCTTCTGTTTGCGTTCATTTGAATTTCAGCATGTCTTTTTAGGAAAAAAACAGCCAATTGTTATTCAAAAAACCTGTAATGAAGAATCATCCTGTCTGCTCCAGCACTGGCCTCGGTAATAAATTCATTATTTGCACTGTTAAACACGTGCCCCATCTTTCCAGTCAGAACTTGTCTGTTTTCAGTGTCAAGGTTTTTCTATGCTAATTGAGGACCCTGATCTCAAAATTTCATTCTCCCTCTAAACATTGATAGTCTTTAACCAAGCCATCCCTTAACCTCCCCTCTTCATAAGCTAAATAGATTGAGCTACTGGATCTGTAACTGTAAAGGCTGTTTCTCCGTCCTTCATATTCCTCTCTGAACTCTCTGCAACTTGTCAACATCCTTTATGAATTGTGGGCTCTAAATTTAACACGGCCCTCCAGCGGGAATTACACCAGTAATGCCAGGAGCACAGGAAGATTTGCATTCTTTGCTGCAGTACTATACTCAAACACTGTGTACAACTGAGTAGGAACATAAAAATAGGTTCAGACCAAAGGTTCATCTAGCTCAGTATTTTGTTTCTGACAGTAGCCTGTAGTGGGTGGATACTGAAGCGTGATATTTCCCTGCGCAGCCCTCCCCATATCTTTTTAAAATAAAGACACAATCTGAAATTCCATGCAAAGCCCTTGGTATTTATGTTTTTGGTGTTTAAATGGTCTCTTATGCCTGTCGGTTTTCAGCATTTGTATCATGTGCTGCCCGAGGAGTTAAACCGTAAACCAGAAGATTTGTGTCTTTGCTAAGAGTCTGGGAAAGGATATTTTTAAATCACAGCAGGGCCCTGAGAAGGCAGGGCCAGAGCCACGGTCCAGACGGAGGGACAGCGTGTTCCCGCTCCCCGGGGACAGTGCTCGCCAGCAGGCCGGCTCGCCGGAGGCTGCCCCGCCGCCCTCGCGCCTGGCGGCCGTGCCGCGCTGCCAGGGGCTGACACCCCGAAAAGGCATCGGGAGCAAACGCGGGGCCCTGCCAGGCTTGCTGGAGCTCTGACAGCAGCCGCCCGAGTGCCATGGAAGGAGTTAACACAACGTTCTTAACATCTCCCTGTCTGTAATGACGATGCTTGTGCTTAGCTGACGAACCGCTGTGGTCCCCGAATCTGTTGTAGGGTCTCTGACTCCCAAGACGAAGCCCTGCCTCCTGTGCACGTGGAGCTGGGGGACTCGACTTGGCCCCGTTGAAGCACGTGGGGCTTCCTCGCCTCCCCTCGGCCATGCGACCCGGCCAGCTCCCTGGCAGCAGCAAATCCTCTCCCCCAGTTATCACACCGCTGCGTTGTGTCATCTGCAACTTTATTAGAGCATGATTTCATGTTGTCTTCCACTAAGGATGTTACAGAGCTGAGAACAGATCACCGTGGAGCTTCTTGGAAACTACCCGGTGATGATTCCTTGTTTACAGTTGCACTTGGAGATCTGTCAGCCCGTTTTCAGGTTACTTGCTGTGCGCCAGGTTAGTTCTGTGCTGTTCCAGTTTCCCAGTCAGTGAAGTGCATTCGGTTGGGTGTCACGCAGCGTTTTGTGCCATCAATGTTAGTAGGTATGTCAACACACTTCGCCATCTTACAGTTAAAGGACACCAAGCTAGTTCAGTAGGATGTACTTGCTGTAAACACGTGCCCTGTGTTTAGGCACCATCATCCTACTACAGCCCTTGGGCCACTGGAAGGATGAAAGGGTGGGTATTTTGGACCATTCCAGTAGCAGACTAACTAAAATAAGGTATAATCCAGTGTCACGGAATTTTGTTTATGAAAATTCCATGGAAAAAGCAAGATTTCCAAAGACAGAGTCAGTGCTAGAGGAAGAAATGGATATGTTTGTGTTTCAAGCCGTTGCTGGCATGCAGATAACCAAAGACATACTCGCTAGTGGTGGGCATGACTGGTGATGAGGAAATGTGTTTTACTGCTGGGGAGGGAGATGAGGAAAAGCCGTTGCTTTAAGGACTGAAAGTAAGAGCAGAGCCAGGTGAGGCCACCAGGACTGTAGAGATGAGACATGGAGAAAAAACAATTTTAAAATGTTTAACTCCAGTTTTCTGAATAGGCAGAACAATGAATGATATAGGCCACTTAGCAGACGTAAATGCACACGCACAAATGTAGATGCAGATTTCCAGTATGTCCTTGGATCCCGATCCTTTAAAAAGACAAACTGAGATTCTAGTCCCACTGAAATTAATGGGACGACTCCTGCCTGCTTTATCCTTATTTATTCATTTATTGTAATCATATTATTGAGATAATTGAGGCACAAAGAGCCATAGTGACAACATATTCCACTTTTTTGTCTCGTTACCACACACTCTGGTTGTGTGTTGTTTCCCCTGGTGTAAGAAAGGCAGGTGGGGACCCCCAGGGTGGGGGACCTCTCCTGGGGTTTTATTACTTTTTTTTTTTTAAATTTTGTATAACTGTTTCATCCATTTGTTACTATTTTCCTGGTAATTTGCCAATTCTGGACACTTGGATTTTTGTTTGAGCAGCTGAGGAAAGCAAAAATATTTGTTCATAAGTATGTTTAGTTGTGAGAAGATCCCTCTACCGTTCAAATTTCTGGAGGGATTGTCTTGATTTTCTCAGCAGCTTTGTTCTGGTACCAAATTGTATAGCTTTCCAGATGAATATGAATCTTCTTCCCATTTGAAAAAAAAGAGAATGCGAATAAACACCATTGTTTCCTAAATTAATAAACAACTTTCCTCTAAGTTTAACAGCCAGATGTTATAAAAATTGAAAGTGCATGCTACTGAAAGCCAATATTATTGAACTGATTTTATGCAAGGTTATAAAATAGCAATGATAATAAAAAATGAACAGTGCTGAGATTTGGTTGGATTTTTCTTTAAATTTATGATGCTCCTGAGAGCCTAGATACGCATTACACGTGCATTGGAACCAAAGTGTATCCCTTTGAAAACAGTATCCTTGTAAGCTTTTACTGAAATGGAAGCGTTTCATACATGTGGTGTTCATCAGTATTTGAACAACCGTTTTAAAACCTTATGGTTAGTTCAAAATGCTTCTTAGTCTTGTTTCAGCAACAGTAGCTGTCAGAACTATAAAGCTGGAGTGTCTTGGCCTTGTTGAAATAAAACATTTAAAAATGCTCATTTTAACGTTTCTGATTTTTTCCCAGAAATTGTGAGAATTTTTTAAAATGTCACTGTTTTATTCTGGCACAAGCCAAGTTTCACCTGACTCTAGATATGTTGTGCTGTCGCTCATGAAAACCTCACAACATAAATTCACCCGTGCAGAATCCAGATGGTTTCATTTAGATAGTTATTTCGATCATGGCCGTCGCTGTGGTGTGGAGGAATGCTAGTGAAATGACAGCGCCTGCAAAAGAGGGAACAGGCATGAGAGAGGTTTTTATTCTTCTGCAAATGAAGAGAGGTGAAATCCTTCCTAGAAGAGGGTTGCTTCTTGTTAATGGAGTTCTAACAAGTGCCAGGAGCCCTTCTTTTTTACCGTTACCTGTTAAGACAGCAGACAGAGCCGCTGTATTGTTGTTCAGCAATGTCACAAAACATCACAATGCTGGAAGTCAAAGATGTTCAACGTGCTTTGAAATATAACAACATACAAGGGTCAAAGTTACTATGAAATGAAACAAATAGAAATTGAATTAATTGTTCTTCAATTCTGGGACTCCGGTGAAAGCGGGTATGGCATCTTTGGTTTACCTTGAACCAACTTTGCCAGTGACACCATGCTAATATTTTAATGTATTACAGGATCTGTATAAATCCAGAATTGAACTGTATAATCTGTGCTGGACTGTCGAGGTGGTGGTGGTTGGTTTTCTCTGTGTTACTTACTGGTTCACTCCTTCCCTGCCCCTCTTCCCATTTCCTCTTGGACTCACGTCAGACAAAACATAACCACGGTTTCAGCATTTCAAGCTTTTTAGGCAGGACAGAGATGTTTAAAAAATCCAGCCCATCTTTAATCTGCTATTTGGAGAGATCTGCTCCTGTAAATGCTATATGGTGTGGCAAATGGCACCCAAATCTTTGGAATTTTATTAAATGCTGCCTGAAATGCTATGTGAGGGCAGGCTTTATAGCCCTTGCTCGCTAGCTACGGATAGCTGCATCTACTTGAAGGAGGTTGTTTGCTTTGTAAAATATTCTTCATAATGAGAAGAGAGATCGTGGGTTGGATCTTTAAGATCTTTAATATGGAATTTTTTTGTATCACTGATTTTTATGTCTTTGCAAAACAGCTAAAATATTTTCTCATGTAGGCTTCTGTTGTTTTCCTTCACTGTTTGCTAACATGTTAGGAAGAGATCAGACACATTTTTATCTCATTGTAAAGAGGAGACTTCCATGGAAACCACGGTGGATACTCCAGGGAAGCCTGTCAAGTAGTTTAAGGTCAGAAATCAACCTGCATTTCGGAAGGAGGAACGGCGAGCCTTGTAAGCGAGCCTGGGAGCCGAGTCGGGAGGTCTGGCTGCCCGTCCAGCCCCGCCGCCCACGTCGGTCCGGGGCAGGTGCCCCTCTGCTCTTTCCGGGTGACGGCCATCCTGTAACAACCTGTCATTACTTCAGCGATTTTTCTGCAGCCATAACTTTGTTGTTAAGTTACTGTAGCTATAGACAGTGAACACAGAGGCTGCCCATGTTGGCAGCGGGTCGAGCATGGTTTGAAGCACGTCGGCGGCGCTGGCTGCGGCTGCGGCCGGACTCTGCCCTCCTCCCTTCCCGTGGCTGTTAGCCGACGGAAAGTCCTGTTTTTGTATGTAACCATAATATTTTTGTTCTGCGGCTGCAAAAAAAGCACAAGTTATCTAGCAGGGCTAATCCCAGGACAGTGGGAGTCCTGAAGTGGTTCATTAGGAACAAAACAAAAAAAAGGGTGTGTGAAATATGAAAATCTGCGTTGATTTTTACTTGCTCTGTGGAAAACTGAGGGATAATGTGTAAAAAGGGAGGAGAGATGTGACAAGAAGCTAGGAAAAAAAATACAGTTTGAAGCAATTCAGAGCAGATAGGTAGGATAATCTTTCTGAATCAGGATGATGGGAGGACAGCAAAAACTTTTGCACAAAAGGTGCTTAACAGATACACTAGGTACGCTGTGCCATTAATTGTGGAACCGTGTGGACTGGATAAAGTTGATTTTATATTGATTTCACCGAAGTAGCGCCGTCGACTCGCGCGCCAGGGCCGGGCCGGGCCGCTGCAGCAGGGCGTCTCCTCCCAGTCCCCTCAGGCCCTCAGGGCAGCTCTGGCCCGCAGCCTTGAGGGACGGTGTGGGGAGGCTCCTGGCGGTGCTGTGGTGGCCAGGGGTGTCTGTGGGGCGGCTGAGGGTGTCTGTGGGGCGGCCAGGGGTGTCCGGTGGCAGGGCTGGAGGCCGCCAGGGCCGAGGCCGGTGCAGGCCGCACTTGCCCTTTCCCTGGCAACGTGAGGCGTTGGGGGGGCCAGGTGAGGCCTGGCAGCCCTGGCCCCCGCTGTTTTATTTTATATTGACATTGCCGAAATGTGTTTTTTTAAAAAGTCTGTTGGGTGCCGAAGGCTGACAAATTATTTAGAGGGGAAAAAAAGGCACCCAGCAGTGTTTTACCTACTGCTGTTGGAGACAAGCCCCATCACCACCGGGAGGGAAAGAGGAGAAAAACCAAACTCCAGCCGCCATTGCCTCAGCCTGATTACTGTCTCAGTTTTACTGATTTCTAGTTAGTTACTTGCTTTCTCTTCTCGTTTATTTGTGACTTTCTCCTGGCAACAGTGGAGAGAAAATGTTACTTCACTGTTTCTTTCAGCGGACACAAACTGTGAGGAGTATCTGGCGGATTGAGTGGTGCCTGACACTGCTCATCCAGTGGGACTGAAAGGGTTCGGCAGCTGCCTGCATGCTGCCAGACTCCGAGGAAATCCCTGTTGCCGCAGGAGCTACCTTCAGTCTTGGGGCAACACAGCATCTTTAGGTGTAGCTGCAATGTCTGTTGGCATAAGTATGTAAACACTGAAGAAAAATGGGAAAAAGACACTTTTCCTGCCATGTCACTGCCCAAGCATCTCAGTCTCTTCAATTTATTTCCTCCTCACCACTAAAGGTGGGGAAAGAGGTCGAAGATGGATGCACACTTGCAAGAGGTCCAACCGGAGGCCTGCCGGAGGGAAGAATTAAACCCAGGTCTGATCTGCTCGGCCTGGGGTGAGTCACGGAGCACCAGGACATCCTGCCTCCTTCCGAGGCTGTAATTTCATTCTCATCATGGTCATTGAAGAGAACAACCTTGCTGCAGAGTCATGGAGTAAGCTGCGACTTAACGAGGTTCACGAGGCAATGCGAGCACCAAGCGGTTGGAAGGGACCTCTGGAGATCGCCCAGCCCTGCCCTGAGCAGGGCACCTGGGGCACGCTGCGGAGGAGCGGGGTGCCCTTTGCTCCTCTGCACGGGGAGCCACAGCCCCGTAGGCAGCGCAGTAACTGAAGGCGGGAGTGAAGGAACGCCTGTCCCTCGGCACCCGGCACGGGCACGAAATGCTTATTGCCATCCAGCCTGTAACAGCTGCTGTTCTCGCTGGCTTCTCCTTCCTGATGTTTCCAGGCAGACTGCTGTTGGGTAGGATGGCAGGGCAGAGGGAAGCAATGAAACTGCTTTTGCTGCAGGTGCTGCTGAGAGGCCCAAAAGACCACTACGATCCAGGTATTCCATGCAGGCTTTTAAAGCTAGCACAGCAGAGCTTTCTCCATTTTAGTCTTTACATTTTGCAAGCGTTACCGTGACATTCGTCCCACTAATACCTGAACCCGCTGCATCCTCTGGTGAGAAAGGGCATTTTTATCTCCTTTTTATGATGGGGGACTCCTAAGGTAGAACATGGTTATAGAATTTGTCCATAGTCACCTACTAGGGCTGTGAAAGAGCCAGGAATAGGTTTGTTTCCCCATCGTGGGCCTTAATCACAAAACAAATCCTTCCACTCTAGTGAAGCAAGTCACATCAAGTAGCTGCTTTTGTGCCTCTGTGCATTAGTCCGGCAGTTCATAGACCTCCCTCATTAAATGGTCACATGCTGCAGACTGAGTGCCAGGCCGGTCTTCCAGCCTTGTGTTTGCAGGCTGGAAAGGCAAATGCTGGCACGGAAAAACTCAGCTTTCATTAGGCGCTGTCTGAAATCAGCTAATCTCGTTCGAGTGAACATAGAAACTGCGATATTGTAAACAGAGGGGTTTGGTGCTTGGGGGTACGCTGAGGTATACAGCCACATCAGAGACTGTCCCAGCTCCACTGAAGCCAGCAGCAGCCTCCCACTGGCTGGGAAACTGTTTAAGCAAAGCCAAGAAAGAGCTGAATCTGCCGAGCACAGAGCTACTGACAGCTGGTAAATAATAATCCCATTTGGAAACAGTAAAAGAATAAAATACATTTGACCTTTGGTATCTTCAGGGAGCTTTGTGGTCCCCAGGTAGCAGGAGTTCAGGTGTCACTGCCAAACCTGGGGGGGTTATGATAAGTGATGAGCTGGTCTTGAAATATTTCTTCTCACATTACTAAATTCTTTTCAATAGCAAGCAAGCAACCTGTGTTTTCCCTCCCTGGTGCCCTGAGCTAGCACATCTTCACGGTGTGCCTCACTTTCTTCCGACTCCCTTTTTGAGGCCGGCTATGGGGACCTGGTTTTCCACGGCTTTGGGAATTGTGCCCACATTTGTGTCTGTATTCACGTGTGTATTTCTTCATGCCAGCAACTGTCTTTCTGTTGGGTTTATCAGTGGGGCCTCCTCCCTGCTCCGGAGCAGAGTGTAACTGGTGGTAGCAACCTATGCCTCTGTAGCGTAGCTGCAAGGAGCCATAAACTGTCTCCCATCAGCCCAGGAGGTCTTCACAGCCCTTAGGCTTGCCTGTGGTTGCAGGGTACATGACAGAGGGCCAGAATCATCTCCGTATCTCATGTCTTCCATCCACTATGTAGCAGCAATAACTTCGAATGGTGCCCCTTTTACGTCAGTTCATTTACAGTTCAACTCAGGCCTCTCTGCAACGAGGGATGTTTTTCTAGAGGTTTCTAGTGACTGTTCATTGCTTCCCAACATATTGTCAGAGCTGACGTTGGTCGCTCTCTGCTTGTCTTGCAGCCCAATATCAGGACATGTACCTCAGGGGTCTTGCCCGTTTGTTGGTGTGCCTGGAGCGGGTGCGGAGGGTGGGCTGGGGTAGCTCAAATGTACACCGTGCCGTAGGTGCAGGACTGGTATGTCACTAGGAGTCTAATTACATTTGGGGTGTAGAGGAAAATAGCTCAAGTGTGAAAGGAACATGTCTTAAAATCAGCATTTTGCTAAATGGATTTGCTCCTCTGATTCATTTCTCCAGTGCAGGCTTTCAGCCTCCCCGGAGTAGCTCATTGTTCACTCATTTTTGCTCTATTAATAAACATGCACAAGCACTTAAATGGAATAATGTGCCTCGTGGGAAAAAAAAAAAAAAAAAAGGCAACACAACAACTTGATGTCCCTATGGGGGGAAAAAACTGCACAGAGAAAACCAGTGCCGTTCCGGTAGATTTTTGTTTACTGAAATAAATTTGTTGCTTAGGCTTAGCTCTTGGGGCTTTGCTGTGTGGGGCAAGGGCAGTTTAACTGGTCCTCTTGTTTAAGGTCCACGACAGCTTTTTTCCCCAGATCTTTCCTTTTCTCTCTCTTCATATATTGTTATGTTTCATATCTGAGTCAAATCTAGTACTAATTTTCTGAGGTTTTGTTTGAGTCGAGGTTAAATCAGTATTTAACAGGGAAGCTGGGTCAGGATCAGAGTCTCACAACACTCCTCGTGAACAGTGGGAGATAAAATAATGTTGGAGCAGATTGTAGTTTGGAGTGAAAGAACAGGGTATGTGCTATTATGAAAAGCTTATTTCTGAGGTCTTTGTTCTTTTAGGCAAGGTTTTCTCTCCTTGAATGGCTCTGTAACGCATGCTGCCACATCACTTGTAGCTGCATTTGAGGGTCACCTCTCCTTTTCCCTTCTCCCCCCGTCACTCTTTGGACATTGCAGGTTTGCCAGGATTTTTCTTCCACAGTGGAAGAAACCTCACAGCAGCTCTGAAATTTGCTCACCCTGGGGAGTCATCACAGGAGGTTTTCACCTGGGCAGATAACAGGTCTCAAGGGACCAATCTCCTCTGAGCTCCTGGGTAGAGGTTGTATTTTATACTACTATTGGATTATGGTAATGATGCCACTTTTGAGGAGTTTTCCTGTTAAGCCGTGCTTTGTTTCCAGGCGTGTGTGTGTGTGTCTGTGTGTGTAGGACAGAGGAAAGCCCCTTCCTGAGCACCAGGAGTGGCACTGAAGTCCCTGCTGCATTGCCAGGCTGCTCCCAGGGGCTCTGAAGGGTGGAGGGCACCTGTGGCTTATTTTCTCCCTCTTGGAGCATCCAAGCTGTCCTCCTCCCCACAGCCCTCATTGCCGGGGGGGTCTCTTGTGCCAACAAAGGGTGCGTCCCTCCTCTTCCTCCCCTGCAGCTTCTCCACCTCTGCCTGGCTTGCCCGGTCCTCTCCCACTACCTTCCCAGGGTGGTGTGCAGGAGGCTTTGGCCATCAGGGTGAGCAGGGGCATCCTCAGCACCGCCGGGAGAAGCAGGCTGGCTGCCCCCGGGCTCCCCTTGCAAGGGGAAAGCAAAGGATCTTGAAATGAGTCCAGTGTATTAATAAGCCAGGCTGCCCCACATAGCAGGAGCAAAAGTGGGACAGTCAGCACACTGCTAATTTTACACAGGCCCAGGGGGATTTTTTTTTTCCAGGGAGGGTGTTATCATTATTTTGTGTCCTAAAGGGCCTAAAATTAGTGCTTGTTGGAAGCAAGCCGCTACTGGAGACTTCATCCCAGCAGCCCAGGCTGGGGAGAGCTGGGTCTCGTACACACGCCCTGTCCCAGGAACTCCTCAGCCTGGCAAAAAAGGAGACAGAAACAGAGGTGCAGAGAGGTGCTGGCTGCAAGTCCCTGCCTGCAGCCCCCATCCCTGTCCCGTGCTTCTCCCAGCCTGGCAGCGAGGGAGGTCCCCAGGGACATCCATGCTGCAGCAGGGCTCGGCTGTTTCTTCGCTTTCCCTGAACCATGCTGCGGCTGCAGAGTGGGAGTTGTGGCCAATGTTAAATGAGGGATGTGCTTTTGAGCGTGAAGACTTTCAGTCAGTTAATTACGGAGAACATTTGCAGCTTTTCTTTAAATCCCAGTGCTGCCTCTGGAGAGGCACCCTCTTCCACAGACAAACTCGGATGCCATCCAGGAAGGGAATGAGGGACCCATCTGGGGATCACCAGCTCTGCCAGGGCTCCTGGCTCGCCCACCGCACTGCTGGGCAACAGCCAGGGGAGCCCTGGGGTGCCCAGCACCCTGCGCACACGGCCTCGGGCAGCTCTGGGATTTGCGTCCTGGTCCCCACCCCCAGTTATGTTGCCCCTAATACCTGGGTTGAAGGGTCCCATCCTGCAAGGGGCCGAGCAGGCTAACCCAAGCAACACAGCATTTAGTCAATGGGTTTGTTCACGTGCTTAAAGTTAAACACTTTGTTAAGTGCTTTTGCTTAATTAGGCCAGACTGCGCTGTTCCTTGTGGGATTGAGCGCAAAGTGAGGCACACTAGATTAGAACTAATATTTTCAAGCGAAAAGCTAAAAATGAAGCACTTAGCCCCCAGTTCTGCAAATAATTAAGCACATGGGTAATTACTGATTTCATTCCATTCATTGGTTTTGTGGATTTCAGTAGGGCCACGCGATGCTGGTAGTTACTCGAGTGTGTAAGCATATGCAAGGTCGGGCCTCCAGGTTAAAAGATCGTGGAGACTGGGGAAATAGATATTTGTAGACTGTCTAGCACATGGGGTCTGTGATGCCTGTCATGCGTCCCTGGGTAGTACGGTAAGAATAATGATGCCATATTTAAGTACTCCTGATTTTTAAAGATGCTGAGCACTGGCCTTCCCCACAGAAATGTGGCTTGGGCTTTCTATGTCAAGCAAGCCTCATCATTAATGGTGCAAAAGAAACAGCATATGATCTCTGGACAAGGAAACCTGTAGCCTTGTGTCCACCTGGGCTATTCTTTTCCTAAATGTGAATGTTAAAATACTGTCTTCACTACTGCAGCCCCTAATTCAAAAGGAACAAAGTGAAATCTGGGCTGCAGTAGGTTTTATCTCAACAAGTCAGCGAGAAAGACTTTTGCCGATGTTCTTTTGTCTGTTTGCTTTTCCCTGGGTATGTTTTGTTTTGTTTTGCTTTTTTTTTTAATTCCTTTTAAAAACAGACACAGTCCTTATCTGCTAGGAAAGACTTAATTCTTGGTATCTTTTTGTTCCCCTGCAGATGATTTGACAGTGATGTTTACAGAACTCATGATTTAGAAAAAATGAGAAGGGAGGAAAGAATAGGAGCGAACTGAACTAAGCTGACCCAGGAGAGTCTCCTGCCACTCCATGAAGCAGCTGTTAATGATGCCTTTGATAATGTGCCATGCTGAAGGGACCGTTACATGATTTCTTTTCTGTATCCAGACGGCCGTGTTTTTAAGCTGATTGTATGTGCCCTCAGGAGGGTTACAATACCATGTTTTCAAACAGAGCCACCATGAAGCACCTTGTGTCGCAAACAAGGCTCATTAGCATAGCTCAGCAATTAAACCCCGGTCGGTCTGCTGTCCTGAGATAAAGAACTCCCAATTTATGGCCCGGTTGACTTTCGCTGGAGATGAATTGGCTGACAGCTTGGAGTGGTGACGTTTGGTCTCATGAGTACAGCTGTTCGCAAGGGTGATCTTTCAGAATGTGACTTTTCCACAGACTAACCAAGGGTATTAGCACTAACTAATTACAGGGAGAAGCCAGGGGCGATGGTTTTCTAAGAATGAGAACATCACAGGCCCCAAACAGCTGGGTAGTGCTAGTGCTTTTCTCTCTTCGAAAACAACAGCCCTGCTGGAGGAGAGCTCCCCATCTGGCAAGCTCTTCTAATTCGTATAATAAATGCAAATGATATTTATCTTATTTATTTGTTACTAGACTTTAATGAAGTTTAGAAGGGACTGGATGCATGTGCCAGGACGTGTGCCTTCTCTTCAGAACAAATGTGTTGTAGCATTTGATTAGTGATAGTATATTACAGGAGCTGTCTCCACGTTAGTTTGTTTTCAATTTTATGAACATTGTTTTTAGGAAAGAAGTTTTCTCCTGTTTACTTCTCAGTCCAGTGACTTTTTGCTGTTTGATTTGGGTTGAGTTTATATAGGAAGACTTTTAATGGTTTTAGGTATTGGTGTTGCTGATTAAAAACTTCATAAATATTGTGCTTGCCACTCTTAAACATAAAGAATAAAGTGGCTTGAATCCCAAAGGAACTTTAACCCAGGGATTCTTCATGTGAATCAGGAGATAGAGTATGCTCTCCAGGATCCAGCAGAGAGGGAAACACAAAGGAAGAGTTACTGGTGAAGCAGTGGAAAGTGAGTCACTCCAGGAGCTCAGGGAGGAAAAGGGCACCTGTCAGGGTCAGGTCCTGCCTCAGATGGGAATTCAGATTGCAGAGAAGCTGGCTCCCACGGCCCTGCTGTTTAGACAAATACAGTAGCAAATTTGGGCTGTAGGCTTGTCATCATCATCTACTTTATAACAGCTGCAGATCCATGTGAACTGCTTATATCCAGTACTGTCAAAAGGGCAAGAGAATTGCACCTTATAGTAATAGCCACAGTGGGATTGCCGCAGGAGTAAACTAGGTGTCTGTGTAGGTGTTTGGGTACAAATGAGTTTGGAAGTATGTCCCTCAGCTTGTTCCAGGAGTTTGTGGCTGGGATTTGGGGCTTCTAAAATGTTAAATACAAGCCTTTGCTGCCTGAGACCCCTTGGGAAGGGGAGGAGGTGAGGTGGGATTGTTTGTCTAATACATATATGTATATAGATATGTAGCTGGGAGTGGTAAAGGAAGAAGTGAGTATAGAGTAGAGGACCTGAAGAAGCGTTGTGCTAGCCTTCCGCAACCTCCAGCATGACAACACCTGGAGACCTTCCCTCTGCATCATGTCAGTCTAGTTGCATCAGAGCTCAACTGCTTGGTCTATAAAAGGCATTTCTGCAGCTGTGATGGTCTTTTCCATCTCTGTTGGCATGCTCTCTGTGTAGCTATGGGGGTTAAGAGTCAGACTCAAAACGCAGAGCTCTGTTTTTTGGCAAAGGTCAAGGATCCAGCAGACAAAGGCTGAAAATCTGGTAGGTCAGCGTAGCGGGAGGTCATCAGATACTGAGCTGGTCAGCGTGCATGGCTACAGACGCAGCATGTGGAGGGTGTGCTGTTTGCGGGAGAGGGGCTTAGGGCCAAGATGTCGCTAGCTGACTTCTGTCCATCTTGGAGAATGAACTCTTTTGTGCAGTGAATGTCTGTATAAGCCTTTTTTTTTTCTTATTAAAAAAACTTCTCAGTGAGCATGTGGATCCCCATAGAGCTAATTTAAGCCCATTAACAATAGACTCGTTTTTCTTAATTACCCTTTGCAGAATCATCCTAGGATTCCCAGGTGTCCTTGGGCCACAGGTTGAAAACTGTCTATACGTTGAAGGATTAGGTGTCTGATGATGGTGGTTAGGAATATAGAGCACAGTTTCTGAATTAAGGAGGACCTACTGATGTATGGTATGCAGTAATCCCTCTCATTTACCCCAGCTTGTAACTCTTTAGGAAACACTGTGTTCTGAGTGAGAGCCAATAATGAATCCACAGACCAGGTGGCCACAAGTACAATTTAGCTCTATGTGTGCTGCAGATGACATTGGTTTTGAGCCTGGGCCAAGCAATGAGCCAACCTGAGGTACCTAATGGTGAGGAATGAGAACATGAGACTGATCTCTGTTTGTTGCCAAACAAATGGCAGCAGGAGGCCTGGTGTGTCTAGAGCTGTAAGATCAACTTGTGTTGACTCTTTTGCAGCCAACAAAAATGCTGATTAATCTGTGTGTGGCTACTTTGAAATGTCACTGCTTTCTTGGCAGCAGTGACTCAAAGATTTCCCTGGATGAATGGTGGTGGGGAGGGAATAAGCTGTGTACATTGATAGTTAACTGCATGGTGTATCCCAGCCCAAGCGCGTAGGATGTACCAATTGCTGTCTCTTTCCATAGCTTGCTGCTCCCTGCCACAGCTGCTGGTAAGTGCCCGAGGAGCCCTTAGCTCCATGTTCATGCACATGTTCAGGTGTATTCATTGGAGCAGAGATGTAGCCGGTGTGAACACTGAGGATCAGGACTGCCAGGTCCGCTACAGTGTCTCCCTTTGCTGCTGTGCATTGGATTTTCTTCTTTTCTTATAAATAGTTTTTTTGTGCTATAGTATGTTTGTGCTGGACAGGACTTGCAAAGAGCACTGTAGTTTGCCCATCCAGGAACAGGGAAATCTTGGTGAAATGAAGAGAAAAAAAAATGGAATATGAGAGGAGAGCCTGTTCTCTTTTTTGTGATTATGGTACTGAGGGCTTGGGCAATTATTAGGATTATTGAACCATTCATGTGATTAGCAGTGACTGTTTCTTATGGTTTCTTAGTGATTTGTTTGTGCTATCTAGAGGGAGGCATTTACTGATGCTAAAGCTGTTTTTAGTGAATCTCTGAGAAATAAGTCAAGCTATAATGCTAAGTATGCACACAAGCCTACAGAGAGACCAGACCTCCTGAAGGATTTCTCAAGGTGGACATGAGGAGCCATCACAACCATTCATCAGCACAGTCATGTATGGGAGTGTTACCTTTGCACGAGCTCGCGGAGGAGCACTGGTTGGTTCCAGAGAGGTCTCTGCAGGGTATTCCCACAGGCCATGTCTGTGGGAGCCTGGTCTCACAGGGAAGTGCTCCTGACTCCGGCTTTGGCTGACTTGTGTGCTGACTGGTTTTTCAGATCTGTGTCACTTGGTATTTGGTGGTGTCCACGCTTTGCATGGACAACTAAGAGTTGCTGTTTTAATGACTAATGAAATCGCCGTCACTTTGTAGCTTCCACGGGAATTTGTTATTAGTAGTGCAATTCTGGTGTGCATTTCCTGTGCTACCGGCATGGGATCAGCTGAACAGAGACCACTCATGGAAACTGTGTACGTGTGGGAAATGAGACCACTCGCTCTGTGCAAGTGTCCCGGAGTCATGACCAGGACTACAGCCCGAGGCAGGGCCCCCTCTTAGCGTTGCCTTAGCACCTCAGTGTTGAACCTCTTGGTGCTGTGAGACAGCAAGGTGCTGCTGTTGTCCTGAGTAAGAATTGGGGAACAGGACTCAGACCCAGATGTAAAAGCAGATTTAAGTGGGTGGGATTGAGATGCTGAGATCCCCAAAGGTCTTTCCTGCAGCATGGAAGACGTGGGAGCTTAGGAGTTGTAGGCAAGTGTGCAGGCTGGTAGCCAGGGGGGCAGGAGCTGTAGGGATTCCCCAGGCAAGCAGGGCAGGATCTGTCCCACTGCCCCCAGCCAGGGAGCAGGGCAGCATGGCGGGACAATACAGCCAGGGGCATCCCCCAAACCACAGCACCAGCTACCTCTGTGGGGACAGGGATGAGCCGAGGTCAGGCTGGGATGTCAGTCTGTGGGTCAGGATCAGGATCAGACCTGTTTGACTCTGAGCCTCAGCAGCCAAACCTCCAGGAGAGAGGAGGATGCTCTCATGGCCCTTGCAGTGTCCTACTTATGGTACTACTTCTCATGGGTCCTTAACTTCTCTGCAAATATCTCCTGCAAGGATTTTTTTCCTCAAAGAATTTGCAGAATACAAAGGAAATGAGGAAAATCTCAGTGTTTGTTTTGCCGAGGAAAAGATGGGTAACCTCTAATCAGTTGGGGGAAAGATATTTGTCATCCCAAGGCAGAGGAGAAGAATGGTGTGTTTCCACAGGGAATCCAGGTAGTGTATATTGATATTGTTACTTCATGCTGCAGAGTAGGTATTGCCTGACAGAAATGTTTCAAGAATTAAAAAAGAGAAAAATGGAGACTAGCAAAGCAAGTGGTCTCAGCAAACTCTGTTGAATGTACATTTTTCTTCATTATTTTCTCACTGAAGCGTGATGATGTCTGATGGAGCATTATGGATGGGGAGAAGGAAGGAAGTGTTAGCAAAGCCTGAAAACAACAAGCTACTGCTCTGGCTAATGAGGCAAAAAAAGAAATTCTGTCTGTAGCGGCAGTGAAGTCCAATGAGAGAGAACTGGGCTTAAGCTTGGGTGAGGGATTGGAGCTTGCAGAAAGACCCTTACTGGGTCAAACATATAAAACCTTTCACTTTACAGCTTCTCCCGGTCTTCTTACCTAGAAAATCAACATTCACACGGGCATACAGCTCATACCCACCCACTGCATGGATGGCGTGCGCATTCAGCTGTGGTGAAGGTGACTGCTACAATTTGTTGTGGTTTTGATTCCGTGATCTTTCTAGTCTTTGGAAGATGAGGAAGACTAGGAATCAGCCTTTTATTGCCACCTGGCAGGAGCTGGAGACAGGCTAGTCATCCCACACACCAGATAGAAATACTTAATTTTTCACTCAAACCAGGTTTGTGAAGAGATGTCTTGACCATTCTAGTGTAATCGTGAAATCAGAAAACGGTGAATGAAGGCTGAGATGCTTTGCCCCTGTGGCAGTAGTTTCTTAATTGCATTTTGGACAGATGTGGTCAAATTTTCTTTTGAGTGTCCCAAGAAATCACTGTTGGAGAATGATTCCCTGGGGCAGGACATGCACCATAGCGCCAGGGAACGAGGATTACATCTGCTGCTCTGCTGCATCGTTTGGTGTGAGCTTCAAAACAGCCTAGTCTGGGTGCACTCAGCATAGGCTGCAAAAGTGCCTGGAGGTGCGTACGATTTGAAAACTGTCCGAGTTCTTCTCCAGTGTCTCAGAAATCACATCTGTCCCCAAGGTGTTGACTCTCTGGCTGGTTTAAAACAAGATGGGTCAGAGACGCACTGTGCTTGGTGGGCTGTGAGGTTGCAGTGCCTGGTCGGGAGCTGGTCGTGGGTGCAGTAAACCAGAATATGTTGCGCTCTCTGATGGCTTTTGTTACCAAAAACGGAGAGAGGGAGGCACTGTGTGACTATTATCACATACTGATGAGCTGAGCATTTAATGCTGGCTGTTTGTGGACAAAGAGGTAAACAAGCGCTCATATCACCCTTGGCCACATCAGGTAAAACACAGGAATAAATAAATAGTGTGGATCTGGCACTGCTGAGTTGTCCTTGCTGTGGCACTGCAGGGAGAGGGCTGTGCTGCCAGCCTGGCATTCTTCCAGGTAACCAAATTCATCTGCTAAATAGGACAGAGCGGCTTGCGCAGGCTCAGTCATAAGCTGGACAAAGTCTTCCTGGAGTTCAGCGTGCATGAGCAACCCAAGCCTCCTCCCCGCAGCTCTCACGCTCGGTGATTTTGGAATTCCACACCAGAATGTGGCTACAGAGGTAAACACCAGCTGGGTGTCATGTGAAAGGGAGGGAGCTTAGTGCAACTTGACAGCCCCTGGATACAACCGGCATTCTTGAATTTCGTATTCCTTTAGAATGAGGAGATCAAAGAGCTGTGATTTGGAAACAGCCAGCAGCCTGTCACGGTGCATTAGGAGTGAACAACAACCCTGTGTCCAGGTGAAAATGGCTTTTGTGTGATTTGGTATGTGGTTTTAGGATGGGAATCCCCAAATGCCCAAGGATTAGGCACACAATACACAAGTCCTTTGTGAGCTTGACTAAGTGCTCTACTGCCTGGTGGAATTTGCCACCCTGGGTTACATTCCCCAAAACAGAGAATGACGAGAGAGGCACTGGTGGGGCTAAACAGGCCAGATGGGGATGGCCAAGGGGGTGCTGAGCTGCAGCTGGCATCTCTATCTCAGAGGCAGGTGCTTAGTTTGGGATCACATCTGTTTTGAATTTACAGTTGTGAGCTGTCTGGTGGAGCTGGGAAGGACAGGGCTGGCCTGAGACGTCTACAAGAAGAGGAGGAGGAAGAGGCACACAGCCAGCAGTGAGTTGCCAGGAACACAGCAGCCATAGAATCGTTTAGGTTGGAAAAGACCTTTAAGGTCATCGAGTCCAACCGTTAACCTAGCACTGCCAAGTCCACCACTAAACCATGTCCCTAAGCACCACATCTACACATCTTTTAAATACCTCCAGGGATGGTGACTCCACCACTGCCCTGGGCAGCCTGTTCCAGTGCTTGACAACTCTTTCAGTGGAGAAATGTTTCCTAATACCCAATCTAAACCTCCCCTGGCGCAACTTGAGGCCGTTTCCTCTTGTCCTATTGCCTGTTACTTGGGAGACGAGATTGACCCCCACCTCGTTCCAACCTCCTTTCAGGGAGTTGTAGAGAGCGAGGTCTCCCCTCAGCCTCCTTTTCTCCAGGCTGAACAACCCCAGTTCCCTCAGCCGCTCCTCATAGGACGTGTGCTCTAGACCCTTCTCTTCGTTGCCCTTCTTAGGATGTCAGTGCTGTCCTCCACCTGGGCTCACGCTTCCCTGTGCGTGGACTGGGCTTCAGGTGAAGATGAATACACAACTGTTGTACCCATCTATGCAAGGATTTATTTCCTAGAGTCTCTCCAGGTGTCTTCCATGTGTTTATGCAGTCTCTTTTTGAACCCGTATACACTCTTAGCGTTCACATCCATGGGACTATAAGTGGTGACAGCGTGCTGAAGTCTTTTAGAGGGACTAGCCTCGAATGCCAGACTTGCTGGGAGATTTCTGTGCTTAAGTTACCTCTGACAGGATGCTCAAAAGTGCTTAGTAGGAAGTCTGAGCCCTGCTTTTGTTAGATCTGCAGGTGCTGATATGGCCATTTAACAGGAGTAAAAATAACTTAAGCAAAAGATGTCCTTTTATTAAGCCATCACTACATCTTAGGTAAAGTGTTCTTATTCTATAAATAGATGTCACTTTGCCCTAGGAATAGCCTGGCATTTTATTAACACTGTCTCTTTACTAGCACCAACCACCTATTCTGTAGTGCAAAGCTGGGGAAGGCTCTTAACTTTTATACTCTATCTCAGGTCTTTGCTTTCAAGTGCCTGTGAGAGCATTGCATTTGGTATAAGATCTGGTTATAACTTTTTTTAATGGACACTTTTTGGTTTTGTTTTGACTTTTTCCCTCCCATTGACTTGCAGTGATACAGAACATAACAGCTGAATTACATTTGGCTTCTCCTGCTTCCTTTCTCTTTGAGATGAGGTTACAACGACCTCACCTACCTAAATCAATAATCTGCACCCAAATCTAATAAAGATCTAGCAGGGCCTGTAAAATAGCATGCAGCCCAGATGGAAAGGGAGGTCCTAATGTCCAATCCACTCGTTAGCTATTTATCAACCATTAATGATGAGAATAGGAGTGGTGTGTGGGGAAAAGGACGCAAAAGCAAAGAGCAGAGAACTTTCCTCAATATGAGGAGGAGACAAAGACTATAAGACACGTGTGCACAGGTTACAGCGTGACACTGGCTGGGGAGAGGGAGGTACCTAAGAAGCGGAATTTCCACAGGAGCTTACTTGCAGAATCCCAGATTTTTATACACAAAAACTGTGTGTCTTCAAGCTGCTGTATGAGAGAACACAATGAAGAGCTGAAATACATTTGGCTTCCCATCAGCTGACCTTGCATCCCTTTACAGATGTGAAAGCACTAAACCAAAAACTAGTATTTCCTGAAACTGAATATTATATCCTTTTTTTTTTTTTTTTTTCAGTAAAAGAGAAATTGCCTGTGTGATAATGGACCCGTCTCTTGATCTTGATCCTTCAGAGTTAGGAAAAAACTGCAATTTCCAAGTTCTTTGCTTCAATTCCAAGCCTTTTCTTTCAGGTGAAGGAAATGAACATGTGAACTGGCCATCAAAGGTTTTTTTTCACCAAATTGCTGGAGCACAGAATTAGGCAGGCAGCTAGTGGGAGTAGAGAAATATAATTTTTCATCACTGTTTATTGAACAGAAACTGGCTTTGTGACAAAATGGGACTTTTCAATACTGTCAACAACATGTTATTTTGTATTTGAAAACTGACGCCACTCTTTTTTTTTTGTTGTTTTTCTTTTAGTTTTAAATGAAAACAGTTAGTGGTTTAGTGGTTAAACATTTTTATACAGGTTTGAAGCTTTCACGCTTTTTTGGGGAGGGGTGTTAATATTTGTTGGAGATGGCAAATATTTTTTCAAAAGCTGAAGCAGAAGAAGAAAAAGGAATTCAGCATCTCTGGAGTTTGTGGTATGCGTAAATACAATAATGTTCCATGAAACAATATTTCAGATTCCAGCAATGCAGAACATAGTAGCAATTCCAAAGAAAACAGGAAATAGAAGTAATTAGTCAGGCAGGAGGAAGAATCCCAAACATTACTAGGATACCAAATGCTTTACAAAACAGTAGCCAAAAACCTGTCTTTAAATCTTCTTTGAATATTCTTTGAATCTTGCTCTGCAGGTGGAAAGTCAAAATCAATTGCAGTAAATTGGTATTCTCTTTAATAAATGCTGACTTCCAATTTATCTATGAAATAGTTGCAATCCATTTTTTCCCCTTCTGTAGAAGGAGCTATTCCGCGCTGCACATATCTCATCTAGACACCCTGCACCGAAGGGAGCACAGCTACAGCCAGGGGCTCTTTCGCAAGGTGGGTGTGGGAGGTCAAGTCCTCTCCCTCTTTAGCAGCATCTCCTGCGGCTCGAGCTCTGCTGTGTGTGGGGGGGAAGGGTGTCAGCAGTGCTCCTTGCAGGCTGGCCCTTGCTATGAATGGAGGCAGCTGCACAGCATTTTTCAAGATGGACTGAGGAATCCGCTGCATCCTTTGCCAGTTTGCACTTACTGTTTAAAATTTGAGCTGTGTTTTCTATTTGAAGTTGTCTGGCTTTAGCTTCCAGCCATGGGTTGTTGTTAAGCCTTTCTCTGCTAGATTAAAGAGCCCTTTACGACTGGTATTTTCTCTCCGTGGAGGTGCTTTCTACCCTGTAATCAAGTCACCCTTGGTCTTCTCTTTGATAAACTAAACAAATCCTGCCCATCAAATTTCTCACTGGAAACAGTTCCTTCTCCTCAGCCTTTAAATCATGTTGGTGGCAGTTTTCTTCATATTCTCATTTTTTTCAGTTTCTTCTAAGGTGATACAGATCCCAGAGTTGTGCATGGTCTCTCTGCATTAATCCCACCATGGTTCATGTAGAAACACAACCGCAGCCCCACAGCAGTGCCAGGGGAACACATGCTGAGCTGTGTGACTACAACTGCAGAGGTGCTAGGAGGGGCACTTTGTTCCCACGTAGACTTGCAAGGTTGTAGGCATCGCCTGCATTCCTTGTCCCTCGCTGTATAACTGTAATAAAAGCATTTTTATTAATGAGCCCAGCTTACCAGATGAGTCATTTAACTGTATCATTTCCCATGTTTCTCCAGGCAGGAGTGGGGCAGCAAACTGTTCTGCTCAGCCATTGGGTTTCATTTCTGCTTTTTGGATTCTTTTTCCTGTTAAGTTTCCATATATTTGTCTCCCCCAGTGCCAATCCTGTGTTTAGATTTTCTAGATAAGGTCTAGTGAAGATGAGCTGCTTCTGACTGTACTCCTGGGAGAGCCATGGAGCGTCCACAGCTATGAGGACCACTTTTGCAGAGAGGTGGAAATAACATCTTTTTAAGGAGAGACTTCAGGAGGGGAGAGATCTCCATGAGCATGGCTGGGTAGGGTTTGGCAGAGAAAGGTGTTGGGCGCAGAAGGGAGAGCTTGGCAGTCCTCCCATGGCACATCAACCTTTCCTTTGTACTAGTTAAACTGTCTTGAGGTTTTACAACCAGAGGTTCTTCAGGTGGTGCTCGATGAGGAAGGACCCCACAGCGTGCTCTGCAAGTTCTGCTGTTTTGTCCTGGTGAAACATGTCCTCTTTTTTCACTTAGTGCAACTAGTTCTGCTGGTGGCTGCTCTGTACCTAGCAGGGTTTGCATGCCTCACAGAAGAGGTTTTAGATAAAATGTGTTCACTTCCTTCTGCAAATATGCTCATGTTTGCATGATAAGTTTTCTTCAACTGCCTTTCTCCATCAGGGCTGCAAAGGTTTGGGTTGTTTGGTTTTTTTTTCCCTTCCCCCTGGAGCAGGAAATCAACAGGCTGTGATTAAAGAATTTAAGAAGCTCCTTCATTTGCCAGTCCAAAATTTAATTTACTGAAGCATCTCTAACTAGCTGGCAGCTGAATCATGCATTTTGTATTTCTCTTCTCCTTTGTGGAGCGGGACAGAAGACCAGAGACACCATGTTCAAAGACTTCCAACGCTGCTGAATTTATATATCAGCCAAAGACATGTGTGGTTGTTCCCCCCTGCTTTTAGAGGAAGGTCTTTTTCATTACATAGCTCTAGACCTGTATTTTTCCATTCACTAGTTGCTACCGTTGTTCTTTTGTTTCCAAAAAGAAAAAAAAAGAAAAAAACAGATGGCTTTAGTGTTGTTTACCCCAGGAAACATTTTGAGCATTCAGTAATAAAACTGGGAGGAAATCCTTCACTTCCTTTATGCCTCCTAGCAAGTAACCACATCAATATGAAGTGAAGATGTTTTTGGGTACTGACCCAGTGTCACCGATCAAAACACAACCATAAATACTTTCAAGATGCAGTCTTGAATCAGGCTAGTAGATGAGGAAAAGCCACTTCTGTTTTGGAAAGGAATTCTTTCCTTCTGCAACCACTTTCTAAATTGCATTGACATTTAGCAATTAACATACAAAAGCTTTTGTATCCGCAGGATCATTTTTCATGTCAATAAACACATTCCTTTGCTTTTCGGTGCAATGTTTAATAATTCTCATTTCCTATAGTGGAAAAGAACCCTTGTACTTTATTTGTATTGCACAAATTACATGAAAGAGACAAAGCCATATCTGATCACAGTTATTAAATTAAGGACATTTGCATAAATCGCTTTTTTTTTTTCCTAATCTAGTTTGCTGTTGGTAAACAGTGTGTTATCTAGGTTTAGCAAAGCATTTGGTTTCTAGCCAGATTTTTGCTTTCCCCCTGTCCTTTTTGAAGTTCACTTGGCAGGCAAGGTCTGCTTTTCCTAAGCTATCTGTCATCACACAAAGTGGATTCCAGCTTCAGACAATAAACGAGTTGCTATTCTAGATTCACTGGTTGAACTGTCATTAAGTCACTGCGTCCCTGCTCTGGGGTTTCAGGACGTGTCTCTGTTCCAGCCTGAGGCTCTGCGCTGGGAGCTCCTTTGGGGACTCTTCATAAATTGTAGGAAGTTAAGCGGAAAGTTCAGCGGTGCTCCCTGTCTCCGCGTGGGTCGCGGGGCAGGGTGTGCGAGGGGACGGCTTGCTGTGCGGGACGGCTGCTTGGCACTGCTGTAATGGAAAAATGGCTGTCTTGTCTCCATAGGGGCCCCTCAAGTTTCCAAATCTGAGCGACACTACTGCAGTTAGGATTGAAGGGAGGAGAGAAGAATAAATTAAGAATGACTTTTTTTTTTCCCCCTGCCTGGAAGGGAGTGTATGTGTTGAGAGAAATGATCCTTCAAGAATGTGGAGACCTGGTTCTACGGAACAGGAGATATGATGTTTGTCTGCCTGCCAAAGTGGAGCCCTGGTCCATGGCTTGTTCTCTAGATACTGTGAGACTTGTGCTATGTCTTTTTACACCACGAGCAGCCTGTGGTGGCACAGTGCAATTTAAGCAGTGAATGTTGGTGTCTGCTAAACTTCTTAGCTGGAACCTGCAGACGCACATAGAGCGTTGATGGGAGTCTCCAGTTACCTTTTTTTCCTTTCAGGTGTCCCTGGCATGCTCGGGCTGCTGAAGGGGTTGTGGATTTGAGTGGATGAAATATAAAGGCTGGGGCCATGTCAGGGCCAGTGCTGTGCCAGGGTTAGTTAGAGTTTCTGGGAGGTTACTTGTAAGAGGTTTTGATGGCTCTGTGAGAGGGTGGGGACTTCTTTCCCATTCCCCAGTGCAACCTGCCTTGGGACAACTAGAGTTCATTCCCCTGCAACCACCTTCTGCTGCCCTCCTCCCTTCTTGGAGATGTCCTTCTTCCCCTCCCCAGCTCTGCTCTTGGTTATTCATTTTCAGTATTATTTCCTTCTTTACAGAGAAGGGAATTCAACAGGGATGACTTCCAGTCCTGAGTGACAGAGGTTTTGTGAGGAATGAAAAGGCGCTTGGTGCTTTTTACAGTAACATTGATGACCATCTTATAAATAGTAGCACTTCCCTTTGCTACTCCAGGAAGCCCTGTCAGATCCCAGCCTGGAAATCTTTTCCTTTAAAAGCTTGTTATTTAGTTGCTAGCTTACTTTTCCTCACTGAGGATGCAGCAGACTTCAAAAAAAGATGGTGGCAGCCATGGCGAAGTTGCCCTGCTGAGATATGCACATCCCACGTGAGACGTACTTGCATTGCTTTGGCCCTGAGCTTGCTCCCAGGCTTGTGTGTCCACCGTGCTGTGCTGGCTGCAGCTCCTGGGTCTGACTGCTGTGCGGTGCCTGGTGTTGGGGTGATGGGCTGGGCTGCCTTGCAGCCCCTCGCTCAGCCAAGGCTGAGGTCTGTCATGTGTCTCTTCCCTGCCCCATGACGTGGAGCTCTGCCTCGTTGCAGAGGGGAAAAGGAGGAGGTTAGATGTGAGTGAAATTGGACGGGTTGGGGAGCTGAATCTATCTGGACAACACTCCCTCCAGCCTTGCAGGTATGGCTCGTGCACTGTAGGTGTCAGGTTGTGTCTCCATGGTGTCTGCGGTTTGGGGCTGGACCACCTGGGCACCATGAGCACAGCCAGCTGGCGGACAGCCCTCTTGCCGAGGGCTCAGTTTGCTTAGCGACCAACCTTGCAGGCTGCCACAGCACATGCCGATTGCCTGCTGACTCTGTGACACAAGCAGGAATTGCCACTGTGAGGGACTGGACAAATCCTGGAAAGAAGGATTTAAGAAATGTGTGTGAAAGGAGACGTCCTACATTTGTGGAGTCCGGTCCAACTGCCTTTAAAGGCAACAGGCTCACATCACTGATTTAAATGGAATCTGGATTGGCCCTTAGTAAATGAGATCATTAAACCCAGCTTTTGTCCCCCTTTTGATCAAATGTGAGGCAAAATTGAAGCCTTTGTTTGTTTGCCGCGATGGAGCCTAACTGTTGGTGGGGTCCCGGAGACGAGAGCCAGGCACTTAGCTGGAAAATGACTTTACTGCAATAATGTCATTACGTTTTATTGACCAAGCATTTCCACAAGTGGTGAAAGGGGATTATTGGGAAATTGGGATGAATGTGCATTATGTCACTTTTGAATCATATCCTGTATGCGTGGAAGATGTGAGCCCCGATTAAGTGACCCACCAGGCAGAGGGGGTTTGTCTGTAGTAGCTGTTACCGTTGCATGCATGGGAGCTGAGCGCTACCGTGATGAAAGATTTTAGTGGGAAACTACAAAGCCTTATTAGAGGAAATGTTTTCAACGTATCTAAATCAAGATGTATGGGGTTTTATTTCTGCCTGCGTTACATACCCCTGAGCTCTTTTTGGCCAACTGATAGTCATTAGACAAAGCCGTATTGCTTTGCAATTTACTTATTGCAGGGCTGTGACTTAACTGCTAACAGAATAGTATTTTTCCTCATATGTAACTTATAATTTTTTGGATGTGCATTCAGCTCCTGTCGTGGATTAAACTTCCACAGAGGTGTGACACTGCTCTCCAGGCACTTACAGCCTTCAAATGGCTGTTGAGCACAGCCAGATGCAAAGCGTTAGCACGATTGCTTGCAAAGGCCTCTTCTCTTGCATCCACACTCAGCTAGGAAATGAAATACAAGATCACTGTGACATCAATAAAACATGCTGTCAGCAAGATGTGTAAGTTACCTAGAAGCTGAATTCCATTTACAGGTGTCAGTGGAGTATACTTTATGCATTTTTTCCCCAAGAATCAGTTTCTGTGATTGATTGCGTTTGTGTTATGTGAATCTCGTTTCCATTTCTGGCATTTTTATAAGGCTTATGAAAGTGAGAGTTATTAAACTGGGAGGTTTAGGAGAATGCTTTGCAGGCAGAAACAATAAGACTGGAAGAGATTTCCTGTGTTTGTTAATATTCAGCTGAGCTTGGGTCTTTAGGTCCTAATACTCTGTATTGGAGGCTATTCTGGAGCTTGTTGCTCATAGGAGAGTCTTTTGGTATATGTGTCTAAATACACCAAAATATTTCTCATCAAAACCACCTAAATGACTTTTCCCACACTTTTGAGACTTTGGTTGCACTGAATATGCCCAACTTTAGTGATTCTTATACACAGAAATTCCTGGTATGGTCATCATAAGACGTATGTCCTGATCCTCCAAGACTAGTGAAGTGACCAGTGTGAGGATCTAAGGCAGAGCTCGGGGTCAGAGCAGAGACCTGCGGAGGAATAGCCTTGCAGTAAGTAATGCTAGGTTTCTTATTTCAACAGCATTTCTCATTCGCAATTCTCATCCTCATTTAAAGTTGGTAAAGCAGAGGCACATACCTCCCACTGACTTTTTTTGGGGGGAGGAGAAAGAAGCACAACTGAAAATCAGAAACTTAGAATATGGGTTAAATGCCATGCTTTAGATGATAGTGCAAATAGAGGTAAGGGTTAGTGAGATGATTGGTTTTCTCTGTACAGGTCATGATTAATAAATGGTGTTTGTGTTCCTGTTTCTTCTGCACTTAATCTCCTCCTTGAGGCTATTAGCGATCTTCTCCCCCTGCCCAACGTGAGCTGTCCCCATGCAATGTGGCACTGGAGGGCTCCATGCCTGCATCAGCCCGTGTTTCCTGCCTGGGTCTTGCCCATCTCTTTGTTTTCGTGGCCGCTGGATGCGGGCAAGCCCCCTGTTTGTGTTTGGCTCGCAAGGGCGCCCATTGCCAAACAGTTTGTGCTGCCTAATCCATGTTTGTGGCAGTAAGTCACACATCTCCCAAAGTGACGTTTCATCTAATCCATTTCTGGGTTTAAGCAGATTATCAATTTCTTTCACTGAGTTTCTGTTTTCGGAGAAATAAAAGGAGGCTCGTAGAGGAGTTTGCCGCTAAGATTTGTGTGTCTGTGTGTGCATTGAGGATTTATTTATTGGACTTCTAACCATAAACAGTTTCATGTTTTTGAATTACTGCTCAGTCTCATTTAGTTTGGTTGTGACCTTGAGCCATGCATTTCCAGGGCTCTTGCTAATGGACCTTTTAAATGATGACAATGAAATACACCAGGCCCTTTGATAAGGGGACTGTTGCTACATTGCATATTATTTTAATGTTATTCTACAAAATAACCATTATAATATCGTTATTATTTTTTAACTCTGGTTTTATTTTGTCACACCAACATTACAACAATCTACATCTAAAATATTTCCTCATTTGTGCAAAGCACATTTCTCTGCCAGGGGTAATGAAATGACCAAGCAGTGACCCTCATTTTTATGTTTCTCCTACTGTGAAGAGGAATTGAAGATGAAATGTAGAAGCTAATAGCTGTGCAGCCCCAGTGAATCTAGCAAATCTAAAGAGCCCAGCCATGAGATACATTTAAATATTAAAGCAGATTTTATGTGCTCTAAACAATATTTGATGCAGCTCTCAGTATGCTTTAATCTGGCTAAATGGTTATTGTGTTATGTGTCCTAGCTGTAAAACTGTCTGGCTTTTTTGTGGTCAGGATACTTTTCCTCACTGCAATTTAGATTGGATGTGGATAAACATAAAGGACCATTCTCCAAAATGCATCTTGTACGGGTTAATCCTGCATGGAGCAGGGTGCTTGGAAACCATTCACATTTATTTAATACTTTCTTCCTGATGTGCCTCGTGGCAATTGCTTATAGGGTAAGGAGGGTGCTGGTTTTCTGAGGGGAAAAAATAAGAGGAACTTGACACAGTTCAGTCCTATAGGGAGAGTGGCATCTGGCAAGGTGCTTGGTGTCTTACTTTTGCCTGGCTACAGTGGGAGTTGTGTGTTTGCATGTTTGAAATGTCTTCTTGCCGGCTTCCTTCCTGAATGCCAGAAAATACCTTTTTTTGGGGTGAGATTCTTCTGTTTCCCGTTGATAGTTTGCTGGGGTGCAGGAGCTCCTGCTGTGCCAGCGGTCAGCGCTCAGGGCTGTGGCGATGCAGCAGTGCCCTCGGTGAGGATGCGGCTTGCCTGCTCCCACCAAGCAGCAGCAAAGTCTCGGGTCTGAGGCAGGAAAACCTTGACTTGTGGCTTTTCCTTGATTGCTGGCTTGTATAGAAACAAAGGCAAACGTCTTAATTTCCTCTGTGCCTCAGTCCATTTTGGCTGGCATATTTGCTTTGGAAAGGAAAATGCTTGCTGAAAGTTGGCTGCTTCAGCTGACGGAGCATCTCCAGGTAGAGGTGTCAGATTAGAAGAAGTTGTTTGCATGCATCCGGACTGCGACTGAATTTCCTGCAGGTCTCTGTCTTTTGAGGGGGTTATTTAAGGCTTAAAAAGGTGCAGATGGAATTTTTCCTGGTTTTGCAGCCTTCCTAACTGAGTTCTCCGGTGTCCATTCATGACTGAGCTCAGGTTGTATTGTTTTCGTAAGGGGCAGTAACAATTTCTTGCCTCCTTTCTAGCTGCCTAATTCATGTTCATGAGATATGTAGGAATCCCTTTGCCATTGCTGTCTCTCCCAAATGTGGTTGAAATAGGCTAATGACCTCAAAAGTGAAAAGGATGCATATAAAGCCTTATTATTCCTTATTTCTCTAGGAAACCAGGCTAAATATAGAGAATATACACATTCTGGTTTTTTTCCTCCTAATTATTCTAATAAAAACCCCACCACCACTTCCCCTCCTCTCCCTCCTACCCCTGAAAAAAAAAAATCCAACCCTCAGTGTAGTGTGGTTGTAGTAGCAATAAAGGGATAGAACATTTAGTAACCTCTGGGAACGGAGTTTCTGAATTATCTTGAAGTCTTGAAATTACTTTAGCGATCTCCTTTAAATCCCAAGTGGGCAGTGATCCATATTGTAAACCCTTCACACGTAATTTGGCACAATTAGCAAATTCTGCTTCTGAGACCGTCTTGTGACTTGTGCTGAAAGCGTTTCCTACAGAGGTGCTGTGGGCTGTCTGGGTCCGGGCGGAGGTAAATGACTCAGCCATGGGGGAAAGCTGATATTGTCCAGCTTACCCTGGGCCAGGATGATGTCGATTAAAGAAAGTCTAGTTTATCCACTGTCGAAGGAAATGTTTCCCTGTTTATGTTCCAAAAATAAAGCAGAGCATTGCACACAACTCTGGTGCAGGTCTTTTCTGGACTCTGAGTTACTTCTGGTCTAGCCTGTTTTCCTTAAACAAAGCAATTTCCCGATTCCTGGAACTGACCTTCCTATCGCCAAGTCAAATGATCTTTGTCAGTATGACTCTTTTATGATCTTGCTAATGAACTTTTCGTTTTATGCTTCTTGTCTGATTAGTAATGCCAGAGATTTAACCAAGCAGAGATAATTCATTTGTCTGAGCCATAGCTCTGAGGGCACGGTGTCAGACCCTCCCTTCCCGCTCCGTGCACTCCATTAGTTTCTCTGTGCTCTGAGATCTCCTCCATTTTTTTTCTGAGGGAAAATGCAGAAGTCTTCTCCTACTGCAAATTCTTTATGTATTGGTCATTCTTGACTCATTGACAGTGAAATTCATAGGATCATTTTGGAAATTCTTAGGCAGTAATTTTTTTAAAAAAAATCCCTATTAGGTTTCATGCAGATCAGTGGAAACAGTAAAAAACATTCATAGACTCTGACTTGCAGTGTAAAAAAATAAGTGATTAATTGCAGTTTGTGGATGCAGCTATGATTATTTATGCTACAATTCCTTTCCTTTTTGATGTTGTTTTAATTTGCAGCCCTTAAAATTCAGAAATGAAATATCATTTAATCTGTTACTGAGTAAGTGTTAAAGTCAGTGTACTGTAGAGAAGGAGGGAGATTTCTACGAGAATGACTCTGTGCATGACTCAGTGTATTGGTTTGATCTTGTGCTGATCCCAGGAGGTTGTCTTCTTTCTAGAGGTGCTTTCTGGGATTGGGAAGCAGATGCTCAATGGACTAATGTATGTGCTTGCTGCTGCCACGTCTGCACTGGGTTAGTGGGCTAGCAAGACTTTGACCATTGCTTGGCCACACTCTTTGGCAGGTTGTATCAATTCCACATTAGAAACCTGGTTCTGCCAAATAGGTAGGTTGGTGAATAGGCAGCAGCTGGTATGGTGGGGATTCACCTGACAGAGGGATTAAAACCATGGAAGGATAGATCTCCCTCCCTCCCATGGCAGAGCGGGTTCCTAGGGTGAAACTGGCTACAGCAGGGAGAAGAGCTAAGGGAAAGGAGGAGGGACTCACTGACAAAGCAAAGTCATATGCAGGAAGAGTGGGAGCAATTGTAAGGGAGACACCTTGGAGTAGTGTGGGAAAGACCTGTAGACCACTGTTATTTGAATGGGGTGGATCATACCATTCATACATACTCATATGGATTGTGTCACTTTTTCAGGCTAAAGCGATGGAAGACCTCTTTCACTCCGCTCTGCTCACGAGAAGTGTGTCTGCTACTGCAGAGTAGCTGGCGTTGCGGGAAAGATCAGCTTAAGCTTCTGAGAGATGTGGGAGAGAGATTGAGGGCTGGTGCCTTCTGGAAAAAGTGAAGCAGAACCGGACTTTGTACTAACTCTACCAGAAAGGCTGGAGTCAGAGCAAGTGGGACCTTGCAGGGAGCAAGCGTAGATATGAGCATGGGAGTCCTCCGTGTCAGAAGCAGCAGCAACAGCCAGGTGAGTTTTTGACTGGAAAATCTCTACTAAGGCAGTTTGTCTGCGATACTACCTTTCTTTGGACCTTTTTGTTAGCTTTTGCCCAGTTTCATAATCACTGCAAATTGGGTAGATTCATTAGATTCACTCAAGTATTGTGCCAATGATGACTTTAAAGTTATTTCCTCATAAGCAGTGGGTGCAAACCTGTATTCCTTGTGTACTCACAACTACAAGAAAAAACAGCCATCCTTAATCTGTCAGTGACACGGTCATTGCAGCAGACGAAAAGACTTGGGAGATTCTGCACAGAATGCCCTGTGCTTATTAGCTCCACGAAAGTCATACATTTTGCAGAATGGACACTCTAAAAATTGTCTCTTGCTGCTGTTTTCCTTCCCGTGTACAGCATGCAGGTGTAGCAGGACATGCCAGACAGAACACGTTGGGATCTCTTTGTGATTATTTCCCTGCTGCCTAACATGTGCCCTTCTCACTTATACTGCTGTTGCTACAAAGGGTAGGCAGGATCTAATTAAAGACAAGGAGGGATGGACCTGCATATGTTGCTCGTGTTTGGGGACTGTCTGGCTCGGAGGAGTAATAATTGGCTACAGGGCCTTTCACCTCTATGGCATGGCTTTGAATGCAGATCAGCTTAGTGACTTTTAATGTCATTACCATGTGACAGCTGTTTTCCGTGTGAAATTAACTGGTAGTTTGGGTGCTCTTTCTACAGGAAGCCAATATCAATAATTATCACATCAAATGGTGCTATTAGCACCCTTTAAAAATACATATAATTTGAAGTTTAATGAATATGCTTCAAGTGTACGTATTGGCATGTGTTGTAACAACAATGAAATCAATATAAATCCACTTAGCTCCGTAGTTAAGTCTATGTGTAGAAATATATGCTGGAGGTAAGTACTTGAGATACAGTAAGATATAGCAGTAGCATCTAACTGGAGGACTTGAACAGCTTTCTGCAACTCCTTTTGGGGTCCCTTTATTATATAGGGCATGTAAGCTCATAATGCATTTAAAGTTAGACTGTGTGACTATTCCTTAAATGTGTAAAAATCACAGTGAAAAAACAGCATCAACAGAAAAGGTCAAAGTAGTACAGGGAAAAGTCTTTCTTGATAAATGACTCCCATTTCCATGGTGGGAGCTGTAAGGAGAGATATCTCTTATTAGACTAGCTGATACAGCTGAATGAAACAGATAAGCTTTTGGACAGATGGACTCTTGTTTTTAATGTGCCAGCCCTAGATTAAGGCAGCCGCCCAGCTCTTATTAAAAACTTTTGCACTTTGCTAGCTGTAACTGGTTTGTTTCGAGAGGTATGGTGCATGTCCTCCTGATTTACACCATCCATGCTGGTGGCTGTGGTCTGAACTGGAGCCATTTACAGAATGAAGTTTTGCCACTTTTTCTGTGGGGGAAAAAAAAAACCCACAAGAGACACCGGAGAAAAGTGCTGTGGTTGAAGGCTGACCTCAGATTCTTTGCTTGTGTCCTCTGATGCCTTCTGGAGTTCTGTTCTCCGTTGCAACCCTAACAGCAGCGATAATACAGCTGTGAACGCTTGCCTCATTCCCCTACCTGAGTGGGAAGCTGAAGAGGCTGGGAGTGTATTTCTGCTGGAGAGCAATGGCTCATCAAAGCTAAAACCTTCTGTGGAAAAGTGTTTTTTAAAAAAGAGCTTTTTGTTGCATGTTCTTCCTGGACCATGGAGACAAACAGATCCAGCAGAAGAACCCATGGTTTTGCAGGTCACTGGCAGGGTGGGAAACCTCAGTCTTGTTACTGCTGTTCCTTGCTTGGTATCATATCGTATTTGTGCAAAGAACAACAGATCCAACAGAAAAGGCTTGCTGGGAAAGACACTATCTCACCCCACTCTGAGGGATGAAAAGGAATATCTGACATCTTGACATTTTTCATAATATGGAATTCTTTTCTCCCAGTAGGTCCTTTTCAAGATGATGAAGGGAAATGTTCTCAGCATGACTCTTCCTTGCTTATGATCTCTGTGGATTTTCTACTTGGTTGTTTCTGTAGATTTGCATGTAGTCCCTTCCTCCTCAAAATCTTGTGATACCTGTATACTCATACACTATTATGGTAACTTGTTCTCCTCGGGGTAAAAATGATTAAAACCCCCATAATTCTGCAGTCCCCCATAATACATGTAGCCCCTCCTATTAGGTAATGAAACCATTATTCACTAACAAATTAAACATGCAAGTCTGTGAAGGTCTTTTATAAACAGATGAGGTGTTACCTGTTAGGGAAGAGAGCCTCCAGGCTATCACAGAAGAGCATAATTTACATAAAGTGAAGGATGTTCCTGAGATCCTGGGAAGACACATTAATAGAGACTATCTTTCTTTACAACGACAAGAAGAGTGGCTTCTCAGGCCCTCTTCTGGGGGTCTCCATAGAGTGTTTTTAGAAGAGGTTAGAGACATATCTGTCAGGAGCACTAGAGTTCATGTCCCTTGCTGGATGACCTCCTAAAGCCTCCTCCAGACCTCTCTCCTATGATTCTGTGATAGATTCACGCCTGGGCAAGCGCAGGAACTGATGTCTACTAAAGGAGGTGGAAATGTTGCCTCACACAGGATTACGCAGCAAGGATAACTCATTGGCTAATTTGTGGCTATGGAGCTCCTAGCAGAAGACTATAGAACAGATTGCAGATGGCTTATTGAACAAAGCCACCCTATTGCTAAGGGGCTGTCTTGTTCTGCCACTCTGCAATCCCCACTCCTGGGGTCCTTTCTGGAGTGTTACTCAAACTGCAAGCTAGAAAGGAAAAGCTTCAGTAACATGAGTGGTGATACAAAAGATTGGGACTACTTTACTAGCCCTTTGTACCGCTGACTGCCGTGAAACCCGCACTGTGGTGCGTTTGAGCCTCTTATTCTTTATAAGGCCTCACTGACAGGGCCCCCAAAAGAGAGGCATGCAGGAGATGCAGTAGGCTGAGAAATAAGCTGTAGTATTCACCTGGGCTTCAAAATGTCTAATTTTACAGGTGAAGTACTTGAGGCAGGGTCATGAATAGGGGGGGTGTCGGTCATTGAGCAACCAGGAGCAGAAGCAGTGTCTTGTATATGAGGCAATTTAGTGACAGGAACGGGAAGAAGAAAGCCAGGGATGTGTTACTTGCACAGATACACAGTGTCTCAGTAGGATGGTGGTCTCTTTCATTACTGCATCATGAAAGAAGCAGCCTGTCCTACTCCAGATGTGTTTTATACCTTCATCACAAACCTCTTTCTGTGTGAAAAGCAATTCCCTCACAAATGGCCCTTCATTAGCTGTGGGGTCATGTCAGAAACAATCATCAGTGTATTGCTGATGTGGCCAACGCATCTTGTGAACTCTTTGACCCTACCAGTCAGCAGGATTTCTGTATGTGAAGCACTAATATGAAAAGCATTAGCATTAATGAAAAAGCTCTCGACCTGGTTGGTGTAAGGGGTCAGCAGAAGTTTACAGACACCTTTGACTAACATTCCTATCATGCCTGGCAGTTTGACTCTCATCTTGGTTTTCACAGGCTCTGATTAATAATATAATTCTCAAATTCTGCTACAGCCTGTCAATATAGCAGGAATCCAGCAAATCTGGAAGCCACCCTAACTGCAGGCTATCACCTGTTCTGGGCTTGGTCTGTCTGCTCACATTCACTCATTTATGGTGGTGTGTCCTCATTACCTTGCTGGAAAACAAGAAAGGGGCTACAGCAGATGAAGACTTTGAAGAAAATTTTTTGAGAAACCTTACCCTCGTGCTGCTCCTGACCTGGTTAAGAATCCCCTCCATGGATGGGACAGTAGTTCCCCAACATCTCTTGATCAAATTCGTTCTTCCCAGAGGACGCAGTGACAGATGTTGAAGGTCCTGAACAATCCTTAGTCACTACAAAGAGTATCTGAAAGGGTGCTAACAAATGGTTGAAGCAGAGGCTCTTGTGAAGGGTAGAAGCCCCTTTTATGAATGCTTTTTTCTTTAAAATTTAAAGTATAAGACTGAAAACATCAATCTGATTTTTACTTAAAAATCTAGTTTCCAATTGGATCAAAGAACAAATGAATGTTGCATATAGGTAGACAGTACAGCATACTGAATCATATATAGAGTAACAGTGTATGTTAACTACAGAGCTTGAATTGCAGGACATTTTGTTTCAGAGCCCCAGAAACATTCAGGTGCCATCTGAGCACCCCAGCTCTTTCCTGTGCTCATGGGGATTGCAAAGGGGAGCCCCAGATACCTGTGCCTGGGAGCTGAAGGCTTGGTGGCCCTCCAGGGATCTCTCATCTTACTGAGCAGGGGAGAGGACTAGAAATCCTCTAAGTGAATGACAAACCAGTTTCACCTGTAGGATGAGCTACCTGTGTCTATAAAGATGTGGGTAAACATACATTGGAGTCTTGCATTTTTGGGGACTGCTGGTTCTGGTCTTTGCAGCAGCAACTGAGCATATTATGTTTCATTTCTGCCACTTGCCTTATTCCAACTCCAGCTTTAATTCACAGCATTGCTAAGCAGTTGTGAGTGGAAGAGCTATCTGTAACTATTTTGTCAGCCTTACAAAAGTGGTGGGATGTGTATAGGTAGGAACAATGACTGTGGCAGTCCCAAGACAATAGTATCTTTTTGTTTCTAGTCTGGAGTGCTCTCCTAGCTATCTGGCATGTCACGGAGCTGGTTATGTTTCAGAGAAAAAAATATCTGGACGCTTGGCTGAGCTATGGGGCTAAAAGTTCATTTCAAAACAAATGATATTTCAGCTGTCTGACTTTTTGTAGATGTTTACTTACTGCAGGAAAGTGATTGTATCAGCTAGCGTGAATTTTCAGTGTTCTTAACTACATGCTTTACTTTGATGGGAATAATTTACTTAATTAGGTCTGTCTGTTAATTTTTCTTGCCCAATTGAACTTTTTCATTCACTTCGTTAGGGTAGCCAAATCCCAGCTCTGTTTAAGACATGGGACAATAAAGAGAGATGGTGATTCCTGCTCACAGGTCAGTCCTATGATGGGGTTGACAGTGTATGTGTCTGGCTTGGAGTCCAGACTCTTCTGCATGACCAGTATGACACTGATATATGCACCTTCATCATCTCAAAGTCTGCACCTGCCTTCAGCCTGCGGGAGCTGCAGCCCTTCCAGGATCACATGGAGTAGGCTGGAAAGGTTGAACAACTGAGGGCCAAAGGTGGGAATGCAGAAATGGCAGGGAATTTGTCTTTTTGGTCCTTATTATCCACAGTGTCATCAGATCCCACCTTAGAGAAACAGAAGAGGCTGCCTGGAGAGAGGTGTGGAATATTTCATACTCTGGTTTGGGTAAACATTAGCTTCTGTGGGAGTTGCTTTATTTCTGGATTTGTTATGCTTGGTTTGTCTTGCTGGTTTTAAATATTTGTACAAGTGACTAGAGCTATGCAAACCGTGCCTGAAGGAAACGTGAAACAGAGGATAAGAATTAACTGGAGGTACCAAAATTAGTCAGTATCCTAACTAAAAATATTACAAGGGAAAATGAAGAAATGTGGTAGAAGCACAAGGAAGTAATTACTTTCTTCTGACCTGTGGAAGTGAAGGTCCAGGGAATGTATTAGGCTCTCACCACTAGCTTCTCTGTCAGACTATGTTTAAATGGCTTTATAATTTACAATGACTTTAGAAGCACTCATTTATTTGTGTTTAGACATACTAGTAGGTAGGGAGACTGCTTGTAAAGTTACTGTTCAGACATGTTGGCTTCTGCTGCCGTTTTTGTTATCAATATTTACCTTGGTTTTTTTTTTTTTTTTGGTAAAGATTTATAAAAAGTATGGTAACATTTGAACAGCTGTGCAGATACGGTCAATATAGCCTCTGTCCCATAACCCACCACCTGAGCAGCACCACAAATGCTCATTGCCATCACAAGAGGCAGTGAAGTTTAAAAATCACTCCTACAGTGGATGAGTTTGGGCAGTGTTGCAAGGATTAGAAATACCTAAGCTTGGGACATGCTGCTTTACCAAACATAGTTTCCTATCTTATATATCAAATGACAGGATTACATTTACAAGTGTAATAACTCCATGTGAAAACAAGTGGATGTCTTTTAAATGACTTGATTCCTTCCTGTCAGCTGCTTTAGTGGAAGACAATGCTTATTAAGAAAAATATAATACTGCCAAATGGAAAACCCTGAAAACCAGAGATCTCTTGATATGCAGAGAATAGCGGTAGTGGTGAATAGCTGCTCAGAATGCAAGTACACTGGCATCTGCCTGTGCTAAAAAAATGCTTTATTATTGCTGCTGCCTTAACTGCTGGTTAAAAACAACTCAGCTGACAGTATTGATGGCATAAACCCATTACAGTGAGAGAGAAATGAGGGAATAGGTTTCCTCTAATGGCATTGTTCTGTAGACTAGCACCTGAAAATCATTTTTAGCTTGTTTGCTGAATAGGGAGGGATGGAGAGACCACTTTGATGTGATGCTAATAAGATCTAGTTGCTGAATGTCATCCTCTGGAAGAAAGCAGGGCAATAGCTGAGTGGCTATGATTTTGCAGTTTTCATGACCAGGCATGAACAATCCAAGACTTCCTACTATGCGATGGAGAGCGGCTTTTATCTTTTTCCTCCATACTTGTCACTCACTAGAAACATAGCCAATGCTACCTTTTACATTTCTTTAAACACAGGAAGGAGGATAACAGTCAACCAGGCATTACTTTTGGGCACTGCAGAAATTAAAGTCTCTCTGCTTCATCTCCAATTCCTTGACCTGTCAGTTCTATTACCCCTAACTTTATTTTGATATTAGTTATGGTTTTGTTTGGTTGGTTGTCTCCAGGCTGTTCACTGATTACGTTGAATACAAGTGAGCTGAAATCTCATTCAGTGATTGGAAATATTTCCTATTGTTTCATGAAAGTTTAAAGGAAATAAATTTAAAAGTATTCTGCAGAGGGAAGGACAGACTTAACAGCCTGCTGTCCCCTTACGGCAGCAGGTGACTCTTTCAACTCCAATGGGAACCTCAATTCATGCACCAAACTCTCCAAAGTATTAGCATTTTGTAAACTGCTGCAGACATTTCTGTGAGCTGCAACAAATTCTAGCTGGCAAAATCAAAGCCTGCTGAAACTTGCTGCGTATGAAGGCAAGATATTTTCCATCTCTGCTCTTGCAAAGCAGAATGTCTCCTGCAGCCTCTCTGTCTCCATAGATGAGCTGGGTTTTATTCACTAGCTCACATGCAAATTTTCCTCCTAGGAACACATGCAGGTTTTGGAAGACAGCACCTGACAGAAAGGACTATGTCTTTTGGCTCTCGCTTCCAAATGAATTTGTAAGCATGAGAAAAAAAATGCCTTCAGGAGGTTTAAAAATAGTTGTCATAGCTGGAATTTTTTTGCCATATTTTTACAAAACCTTATCCACGTTTACTCCCCTGTTAAAAACTGCAATGGGAGAAAAATAGCAGAAGCAGCAAGTGTTATCTGAGAACTATTTAATGTGATAGCATTACTATCTAACAGGATTTGAAAATGGTGTCTGGGAAAAATCTTAATTTTTGAAGCTTCATGTTCTGGCAAACAGTCTGCTAGAGATTAGCACTGTAGTTATGATTAGAGTACAATCTGCATTATTCCACAATTTTCCCTTTCATATAGCACATTATGCTAATCACACTGTATTCCATTTTTCAATAAAAGGTCAACAGTGCACTGTTTGTGCAGAATGTGCAATTTAAACTTCATGTCTGTCATTAGAGATAATCTAGGTTTGCTGTATCAAGTGAGGTTGTCATAGAAACTAGACCTGAGATCTCTGTTTACAGCCTTTGGAGAATAAACACTTTGCATTTATTTCACTGAAAAATAGGCGAACAATTAAATAAGGTTTGAAAACAAAACCATAATGGCCCAGAGAGAGATGTCATTCATCAAAAATCAATATATGTTATGCAGCTGGTAAACTCCAAGCATTCAAGCAGTTGACTGACAGCAATAGCGAAATATTTCCCGGGGGGGTAAGGGAGTAACTGATAGGGTATCATAATGCCTGGAGCAGAATTAATTTAAATTTGCTAATAAGTTTTGTTCCAGGAATTACAACACTGAAGAATATTTGTTTAAATTTTGCTTTATGTCAGGTAAGGCTTTTTGTGTTGGGTCTTTGGACATTTTTAATAGCACAGGGAGATATTTTAGTTTTCATTTTTCTGTAACATTCCGTGTCTTCCTATCATAGCTCAACTTTTCTTTGTGGATTATAACAAGGTTTTCAGGCATCCTAAAAATATCTCTGGTATCTGCAGCTTCATTAGTGAGCAAAAGGGCTACAGCTTCAAGCTTAACGCTGGGGTTTTAGCCTGCTCTTTCTGTGACATATTATTAACTTGTAGAGCTCACCTTTGTCAGGCAACGGTATTTAGTAATGTTTCAGGAAAGGATTAGAGAAATATGTGGACAAAGATGGCTTCTGTTGTTATAGCACAGTAAAATCACCAAGACTATCAATCTTTTTTTCCTCAGGGCATAATCATATTACCAGCTGGGTGTTTATGTAGGGGTTTTGTCAATGGCATGGCATTACTCTACTGACAAGATGAATTATGTGGATTGTATGTCTTCTGAAGCATCTGAATACTGCCTGATGTCCACACGCACAGTGTCTCTTAAAAGTGTGAATGGACTGTTTGTCTACCATGTCCTTAGACACAAAGGTGCATCCAAAACAGGTGGTCTGTTGCCAGCTTTCGAGAAGAAAGTGAAACACAAAAATTAACCGAATCTTGAAATGAGACAGGAAAAGCGGCAAAACTCACAGCTAAGGCAAGAATGAAAAGCTTTTGATATTTTGCTTCTGTATCAAAGTAAGCATTTCTCTCCCAGCAGACAGATCAACTGAATCCTTCCAGGTGGGAGGTATCCATGTTCCGCTTTCCAGGGTGTAAAACAAGACGGCGACGCCTGTTTTTCTCTGGTGGTGGAAGCTGTGCACAGCTCCGTTTGCTGTGATGCATTTCTCTTCATTTCTTCCAGCAATGAATGTCATCTGTTAGTCCCTAAGGATTGTCCCTGATATCTCATTTTCCTGGGAAATAAGGGGACAGCTCTGCTAAGGGCTGCCTGCATTGTGTTATGCCACTGGTGAATTTGGTCTTTCAGGTGTATATGGAGCCCCATGTTCAAACCCTAAAAGAGCAACTGCAATGAATACAGGCTGATATTCTGGTATTTGTAAGCCTTCAAGTCCTTGTTTTTTGGTGGATGTGTTTTCTAACCAATTCAAAAAAAGATAGTCAGGTATTTCTGTAAATGCAGTTTCTCTACCTTTCCAGAGCAGAAAATCTTCCTGTGCCTGATGTGTTTGCTCAGCAGCACGCACTTCCCTTCTAATTATCTGCTCTATTTGTAGTTCTTGACCTCAGCTGCATCAGTAACATGGCAGGTCTGTGAATCAAGTCCTGGCTTGCTGAACTGCCATTTGGACAATTTTTATGATACAATATAAAGTAATCCAGTACTAGCAGGAAGATAGACCTTGAAAAGCACTTTCTATTATGCCTGTGCTAATGTTGAGACTCACAGCCCTGCCTTTGGGTGACTGGCATTGCATTAGTCAGAATACTGAGAAAACCATTAACCATAATAACTTGTTTATCCTGGTCTTAAGCTTCCCTCAGAGCTTTTTCTGCAACTGTGCTGCATTAGTACAGGGGCCCCAAGTCTATAGACACCTTCAAACAGAGAAGCTAAAGCAATGACAGGGGCTCATAGACAGTGTCTACACTTGACTGAACAGCCTCAAAGGCTTGGAAAAGCCCAGGGGACATCTGCCAATGTGTCTGCAGGCTTGGAGCTCAGGCCATGTCAGTGAGCAGTGTGCGTGTATTCCTGGATTTGCGAATGATGGGGGTTTCCTGCCTTTTGTGTGTGTCAGGTTTTAATGGACTGTGCTTGTAATACTTAAATTTCAGCACATCACAAAAGCTTAGGTTGGTGGGCATATCACAAACCTTTCACCTGAGGTGGGAAACCTTTGTCCAAAAGGAATTGCCACGTAGATCCAAAGTGGTTACCCTTTGTTGCAGCCTGGCCTCCTCACAGCTTGTTTTGCAGCTGAGCTATCCAGGGGAGAATGTCTCATCTCTGTTTTTTGTTCTTTGTTTTATTGGCCATAACTCTCTGTGCCAGGGCAGCTGTGTCGGAAGGCAGTGAGGGAAACTGTGTTGCTGGGTTTTGCTTGCTGATGGCCGTGACTTGGGCACAGGAGCAGGAGGATCTCCTGAGCGTAGAGTGCGACGTGCTCTGAGCAGCCAGTGCTGTGGAGGAGGCTGGCTGCTGTGTCGGCACTCCCGGGCCCCTTTGGTAAGTACAGGCACGGGTAGCGGTGACAAACATGCAGATAGCTATGGCTGCATCTGAGAGGCATGAAAGGAGGTAGTCTTGCCTGCTAAAGGGGAAGAAAGCATTTTCAGCTGGTGTGATCTCCCTTCAGTGCTGATGGCATGTACTTTGAGACTTGGCAAATGCCTAGCTACCCCTTTCAAATGAGGAGACATTGGCATCCTGGCCAGCTCTTTGGTCTAGGCATGGTGAACTGAAATGCATTTTTAAATGCCCTAGAGTGAAATCTGGATGCTGACATTGTGACAGAAGTCCCATTGATTTTTGAAGAACAGGAATTACCTCTGTATATGCATTGCATGATGTGTGGCATTATCCTTCTTGCTGGAGAAACAACTGTCAAGTGAGAAGGAGCATTCTCACATAGCCCTCTGCTACTAGATTTCTTTTTTTTATGTATATGGCAAAAATATCTTTAATAAAAAAGTGTTTGGCCTGGCAAACAGTTAGTTGAAAGGTGTGTTTTCCAAAGGCTTACTAGATAGGACTCACTTTTTGATCAGTGCTATAGTAGATTTTTTGATTAGGTATGAATCCCTTTGCGTTTTGTAAGAGATGGAGTGAACATCCGAGTGTACCTCGAACATTCTTCTAGTTAGAGGGGGAATAATGTTACTGTATTTCCCTGCAAGTATCTTTTCATTTTCTTTTGAGCATCTATGGTCATGTTCTGCAGGTAAATGATTTTCCTTGTAATTCTCTGCATAGGTAAGAGCTCCATCATGCTCAGCATGGATTTTTCCATTTCCAGTTTCAGGCCACTTCTCACTTTTATTCTTGAATTCCTCCTCTCTACTCCCTGGTATTTATAGGCTACTGTCAGCTCTTTTCTTCCCCAGTTTGCAAGCTTCATGCATCCTGTTCTCCATACTCTCTTCATGGGAAATACCTGCCATTGCTGCTGTAGGAGGGAAGAAGGTGGGAAAACAGTGATTTCTCAGGTTATACTGGTTTTGTTAAATGATGAAGCCAGTGTCTCCTTTCAGGAGGCAGCTTTCTCTGCTTCCACATACCTTTCACTTGGCTTGTGCAAAGTATGCTAAGTGAATTGTAGCTAGGGCCATAGATTTTGTTGATGTGGCAGTTATGAAGCCTGAGGCAGTTTTGGCAGTTATCAGTGGTTTTTTGAATCTTGGAACAAACTTTTTTTCACAGATTGAATGAAAAATGGAGATGTGTTATAGCTTCTTCCTTCGTGCACTTCTCCAGGCCTTTTGAGTAGGCTCTGCTTGGGGGACTTCATGGCCTCATCCTCTTATTGGGAACATTTTGGTGTGGAAGCCGATGAGAACAGGGACTGCAGCATCCCAAGCCTCACACAGGGACCCCAATGGGCAGCCTGAATCTCAGCCGATGCCCCTGTGTGAGCAATGCCAGACATCACGATTTGCCCTGTTGCTGTTTCAGATCATGGGCATACATAAAGATTGATGGAGCAATTGAATCCATGTTTCTTGAAACCTCTTGTTGAAAACATACTGCAACTTTTGTGATGGGCAGAGTCTCCATCTCCACAGGCTCCTGGGCTAGCTGGCTGACCACTGGTGGTTTGGCTTTGGTGGCTGTGCCCTGGTACCCTGCCAAGTGCCTTACAGAGAAGACGGACATGTACGTGCGTGTAAGTGTGCGTGCAAGAGCATCCTTCCTAAAGGCAGCGCTTGTACCCTTCTCATGAATATTTCAGTCTTCACTCTTGGCAAGTGAGGAAGAGCAGAGCTGGGCAATAGCTGATGTGGCCGGAGGCGTGGAGCCAAGGTGCTGCCCGCAGAGCAGGGATCCCCTCGGCAGAGCATCCCTGTGCGCAGGAGGCTCAGCGGTGCCCACAGCGCTGCCTGTGAAAGTCAAGGCCGTTGCTGTGATAGCCTGACGACAAAGCTTAATTACCCTTAGCGTTCAAATCTTTCCAAAAGGCTGTGATGCCTACAAAAATGAGATGATTATAATGGCTATTCTGTGAGGAGCCAAGGTTAATCTATAGAGATCTTGCGCTCACACGTGGTGATGTGTTATTTGTCACGTTCACCGTGCCTGTTTCACCGTGACCTCCTCTCCCTTTGTTTGGCTTTGTCTCCTACTGCGTGCGCCAGGGAGGGACAGCTTTCTCTGAGTCAATGCAGCACCTGCCCCTGCCTCCATTTCTGGGTGCTATGGGAATAATAAAAATAAAAATTCAGTGCCTACTGACTACTTCCCCCAATTCCTGGGCTTTTCATTCAATTGCTTTGAAGTATCAAAAAAATAATAATGTTTGGATCCTGTTTTACAATATTTTTGTGAAGGACCCGACTGCACATGGCACATGCTGAAGCTGATTTTGAAGGGATCTAAGACATAAAGTAAAATGGCAGTTGAAGATTATGACTAGAATTTACTGGAAAAATTATTTGGTTCAGATTTTTTATTTTTAATGAGAAAAGATACCTCTAAAAATTCTGTTTTGGAGGACTGGGATATAATATTACAGCTTACTGCTGCCTGCCTCAAACTGAAAGGTTTTAGTCAGTTTTAATTTCTGATTGTCTCTGTTTCTGTGTTTTTAATGTTTTGAATGAAAAATAAATCCATAGGGAGAGTTTCAATCTGTCAATAGGGTTATTTTCCAAGACAAAATAATTCAGAAGGACAGTCGCTGCTTGGCAAAACTGGCATCTATGAACTGAGCAGACAACAGAGAGCTTGTCTGTGACTCCAGAGCTCAGCAGTTAAACGGTTCCATCTCCAGCTTGGGCCAAGCGTATTTTGTACAGTCACTGCAGGGAGAAAGTGATGGGGGAGGAGAGGGCAGAGACTGGTGCTAATGTTTTTAATTTCTCATTTACTATCAGGCAGCACCATATGGAGCAGAATGGAGCATATAGAGGAAAGAGGGATGGATGGCATTTTTCCCTTGAGCTTCTTGTCAGAAGACAAGGAAAGTGAATTCTCTGCAGGTAGCTTGAGCCTTGCCAGAAAAGTGGCTTTTATGATTGCTAATGGTGGTGAGGACATTTTTTTCTAATCAAATGTGTGGGCTTTTGGATTTTTTTTTTTGTTGTTCTTAATAGGATGAGTGGGATTGACTTATGCCACTCTAATATTTTCATAATGTCAGTGCATTATTTTCTTACAGCATTCAGAAGTATGTTAGGCACTTGTCAAAATCAAATATTATTTATTTGGAGACTCAGTAGGATGCCCAGGCATCTGAATGCCTCTAAAAGAAACACCGCTGCTTTGACTGATTGTGCAATGGCACTTCTCCTCCCAGCTGCATCTCATAATCTCCGACTGCCAGCAGACCTGTGGTGAGCAGAGACTCTTTCCTCTGCTCGACTGCTTCTCCTCTGACATCTCTTCCTCCCACAGGTTGCATCACCTTTCTTCCAATGACTGCTCAAAGGTGAAAGCTTTGCACTTGCTCAAAAGCCAAGGGTTTTGAAACTGGGGGGAGGGAGAAAAGCCTGCCAGAAAAGTGATGTCCTTGAGGACGATCTTGTGTTGTAACTTCTGTCCAGAGGGTGCTTGAGAGCTCATGGGAGCTCTGAGCTCCTCTGTAGCACTAGGAAGGCACAAAAGATGTATGAGTAGAGGCTTGAGACAAGCTTTTCAATAAAGCATCTCCTGAGGGCTGCTTTGGAGCTGTGACATCCTGAAACTAAAGCTATGCCTGATCTGTGTGAACCAGGCTGCTTTATGTCAGCAGGGAGGCCCCCAGCAGAAGGCCCCTCTAGTCCCTGGGTGATGAGACCAGAAATTGTGTGTGTTTGTGTGCGTGTTTAGACACACAGTGCTCATCCAGCTCTCCAGTGCCTCTGCTAGCAGGGCTCCTCTCGAACCCCAGGGAGCAGACAAATCTATTGGCACGGCTACTTCAGCTCCCCTTCAGCCTCACGCACCCTCGGCTCAGCACGCTGCAAATTTAAATGATTTAGAAAGCATTATTTGCCAGCTTCCCTCTTTAATAGGGATTAGTGTATCTTCCATCTATTCCTTGTGCTGAGGTCATTGTTTCATAGCTGCAAGGCTACAGCCTCATGACTCCAGCTCTTAATTGTGTTTTAGGACTACTTTCCTTATCCATAATGGATTTGCAGTGCAGTCAGAAATGAAAAGCGATGGGTTGAGGGTAGCTCAAAAAAAACCCCTGAACCCTCTCTCGTGAGTCTGACTTACAGCTCCATTGACAAAAGATATGTATGCACATGTCAAAAATGTTGTTCTTGGTATGGTTTTGAAATTGAGAGGTATTTTATGTCCAACTATTGATTTTCCTTTAGAAGTTTTACCTTCTATAATACATTCTCAAAAGCCTCACTGTATTCTTTCCAAAGGTAAATAGACATGTAAAACAGGTCTTGCGCTGGGGGTCTTGGCTGTCCTGCATATTTAAGTCCTTCGAGCAGCAGCAGATATTGGAAAAAGCCTTTTAATGGAGAGGGTGGTAAAGTGTTGTGATTGGTTTCAAGCTTCTGCTCCCTCCATGCAGAGATAGTGGAGGAGTGTCTGGTGCTCCTCATGGGTATGGGCTGGGGGAAATCAGTACAAAAAAAATCTAGGAAAAAGCCTGATGTGGGTACCAATCCTGCCCTGGCTGGTCTTGCAACACTTTAGACAAGACACAGTCCTTCTCCTCCATTATGTTATTGGGACACTCTCCTGCAGAGCCTGGCACCTGCCTTGATCACGGCACTTGAGACTTTTCTGACTTCTTGCACTGTGTGATTAATTGTCAGTGCAGGGAGGGGACGTGAGGGCCCATGTCTTGTGGCCTCGGTCATGGCTCACTGTCCCAAAGTAGGCAGTAGTTGGTATGCTCGGATATTAAACATGTGGAAAGCTACTGTCAAGCTGCTTATACGTGTATTTCCTTCCTCTTGCTGGTGGCTGTCTCTTCATGTTTATGCGTAGTGTTCTGGAGTTGGTATTAAGGAACTTGTTTTCCTTTGCTAAGAGAAGTGTGTACAGAGGAAACCATCTTCTGATCAAAGCAGAAGACTCAGATTCAGGGTTTTTGACTTGCCTTCCCTTTGAGTTGACTATTCAGTACCTTATTTTTTTTAATGCCTGCACTGCAAAGTGGATGCAGTACCTGAGTTAAAGCAGTGCGGTGAGTCGTGGTGCTTTACAGCACTGAGGGACACGCTCAGGTGACACACGCCGGGGTGTACCTGATGTGCATATTTTTGAAGGGGAGGGAGATCTGAGCTGAATCACTGCATGTTTGCCGATGCAAATTTGTTAAATCTGCTGGGAAGTGGTCAGCGTACATGCTCAAATTCTCAGACTTCCAAATTTGTGCAGAAGAAAGGCTTGTTTGGCCTCATCACTAATCTACGAGAGGTGCTCACTTCCCTTGTCCAGCTGGCAGCCTTCCCAGGTGGTGCATCCAAGTCCCGAGGCAGCAGTCACAGATCATGTCACCTCGGGGAAAGGACCTGTGCTGTGCACAACGTTCACGATAGCAAGGGAGGAGATTGGAACAAGGCTTTCAAGGGACCAAAGAGAAAGGAGGTAGGTGACCTTGAACTGAAAGGGTCTTTATCCTATTTCTAATCTGAACCTTGCTGGACTAGGACTGGCTGAAAATGATTCTCTTCTGCTGGTTGCTCAATGGCCTGTGCGAAACGTAATTGACAGATTTGGCCGTGATGTTGCCAAGTCTTCAGGCTCCCTGTGAGTAACACAATTCGTGCCCCTGCTGCGTAGAGCCTCTCTTACTGTAACGTGAGGCATTGCTTGCTTTCTGTGATATTTTGGGGGAGGAAGGCAGTTTTCTACCGCACACAATGACTCACAGCTCAGAGAAACATAAAGCTACAAGCTCACAGGCTAAGTTTAGTCTGTTGTTTAGTTTGCTCCGTGTGTCTCACGAGACCACTTCCATACAATTTGTATTAACATTTGTCCTTCATTAAGATAGCATTGTGTTTTTTTGCATAATATAAGGTTATGCCAGATGATGTTAGGAATAGGCTGCAGGAGCTAGAATCATCCCACCTAGCCGTAGGTGCTCAGATGAGGTGGGTCTCTTAGGGGCTGAGCTCCTTGTAGTCAGAAGAAAGAGGCATTTATGCTTTGAGATGGTGACAGTTTGGAGCCCTGCAGAGGGACATCTGGGTCTCCTTGTCAATGGAGAGAGAGAGAAGTGTGATGAGGCTCCTAACTTAGGCTCCTGCGTGATGAATCTGAAGCTGCACTCAGTGAACTTGGGCTGAGATGTCCCTCTGTGTCACTTCGGCTCTCGGAGGGGAAGTCACAGAGGTGGCTGTGCCTCACTGGGTAGCAGGGGACTCACGTGCAGAAGTGTGTGCGTCTACTGGTACCTCCAAGGGGATTAGGACAAGGTGTTGGCTCCCCTGCGGTTGCTGGCCCAAGGTTTGGGGCCGGGCTCTTCAGCTTAGCTGGAATCTCTCAGCCTTTTGCATCCACAAGACCCGAGTAGTTCAGCTCCTGCAGACAGTTTGTATGGGCTCATTGCTGCGTCTCATGGTCTGCCTCCAGAGGCCACGAGCAGAAGAATGACCACTGTCTTTGGTAGTTCAGGATTTGCTTGTGGTGACTCCTGTTACAGACTGGCTCACTTAGAGGAAATTTCCCCAGAAGTGACTTTGACAGGAAAAAGTTTGATAATTCTGTGCTTCAGGCTCACAATTTGCTAGTGACTTTTCAGTGTATTTTATGAAGAGAGTATAAAGGACTGTGGCATCATTGATGGGATGCACATAGGAGCATGGGGCAGGAAAGGAGGAATTCAGCCATCGGATCCCATCAGGCGCTATCACAGGGAAAGCGTGGTATTTAGATAGGACTCTGGATATTTTGCCAGTGCTAGTTTTACTGCAGTGCTTTCCGTATTTAATGTGGCTAAATGAGGCTGTCTCTTTAGGAGTGTCCCTGTAGGAAAGATACTTCCCGTGTGCCTAGAAACTGCCCAGCTCTGCTTGGGCAAGATCTGAGCAGGTAAGTGTAGAAAATGAATTTTTTTGAGACAGCAGGTACTATCTACAAGATATGAACGTTTTGCTTGGAAATGGGGCATGTCTTAGGCATTGCCAAGGAGCTCTGTAATATTCAGGGCTGGCTTTCCAGTCTGAGCCTCGACTGGTTCAGTTATGTCTGGAAGTTCCCATTCAGTGGATGTTTACTCTAATATAAAGTGAATTTGCATCTCATTTGCAATTCTTTTTTTCCAGTGCTACTGGCTGTTACATTCCCCTGAGACATTTACGTGACCTCTGAATTGATCCAACCTCTCTTTTTGGAGGTGAGGCCTTGCTGCGTTTTGCTAGGGATCAAGCAAGGCAGCACTCTTCCAGGGGTTAAGCTTTTGCTGCAGCTAGGACATGTGATTTGATCAAAGCTTTTATCCCATGGTGTGAAAGTACTGCTTCCCTGCTCCTGCCCCCAGGAGCATAGCTTGGGCACTGCTTGCTCCCTGCACTCGGAGTTTCAAACTGGAAGTGGGGGGAAAGGAAAAGTGCAGGTGGGAAAACCCACTAAAGCAGTAGAAAGAGTAACAGGTAAAGACAGGGGAAGCACATTTGCTTTGCCAAGTCTTGAAAGACCTTTGGATGTCAGAAGAGGTGGCTGAGGAGGCAAAAAGGTCCTGAAGGGCAGACAGCGAAGTCCAGCCCCATGGAGCACCGCAGGCTCTGGATGAAGCCCTTCATTACCACCTCCTTGTTGACATCTTCCTCTTCTTCCTCTTCCCAAGGCACCTGACATGAAGCACATTGAAGGGACAGCATTTTTCCACAGATGCTGCTATGCTGACTGCTTAATTTAGCAGCCACTTTGGCAATTCCTCAGTGCCCAAAGCTGTCGAAAGAAGCCTCTGTGCGGTGAGGGGAAAAAGATAAACAAGTCAAAGGCTTCATTAGGGAATGAGTCCATCAGTCATGGCTGGGGGTGAAAGATGAAGCCCTTTGCTTTCCTGGGGCTCTGTGGCAGGTTTTCCCGTCTTGTATCCTTTGCATTTGCCTCACCTTGGAGTTGTTGCTGTTGACCCTGGTGTAGCTGCCACACAAGCATAAATTGGATGAGAGCTAATTAACTGTCAAAACCCAGGGCAAAAGACAATAAACCCCTGCTTCACCTCCTGGTGGGTTTTAGTCTTTCCTCTTTGATGTGACAGCTTGTCCTCCACTCCTTTTGCAAACAACTCACCATTGCAGAGGAAACGCAATACAGCAAGGCAATCACTTATCACCAGTGACAGCGAATAAACATGAAAAATGGGCTTTGAAATACTAAAGGACAATGATCAGAAAGGTTTCTTCTTTCATCCTAAATCATGATGTTTAGCGCTCAGCTGTAGTATTATAAGTTATTTATAAATGTCTTGGCTTGTTAGGAAATGTATGTTTTTATATAAAGATAAATAATGTTTTTATCAGATGATAAATGTGCATGTTCTACATGGGGAGGGGGGAATGCGGAGAAACCAACGCCAACCCAGTTCGATATCCTCATATTTATGGGGAGGCACCTAACCAATGAAAATATTGCAAAGTGACATTTGCTCCTGGGCATGTGTAAAGCAAACATGTTTATATTGCAGGAAAGCTAATCAAAATTTCTGATGGAACAATTTTCCGTGAGAAAATGTAGTTTCATCAAAATCAGAATATCTTACTGAGAGGTGTCAATCGCACAGATATTTTCAACTGAGGAACGTTTTTGTTTTGCTTTGGTAAGGTAAAATCCTTGTTTCCATGTTTGTTTGGATTCTTCACATAAAATGTTGATATACTTTAGCAGGATTAAATTTGTTACATTGCTTTGACATTCTCAAAACAAAATGTTTAAATGTATCAATACGGATGGGTTCAAAATAGGATTTTTTTGGATTGTCACTTCGTAAGAAATTTTAGATTTTTTTTTTTTTTGGTTCTGATTCAGTGTAAAAACATGCCAAAATGTCAGTTTCTCATATGACAGAAATTCTGTTTTTCACTCAACTCCAATTATAGCATTTGAATTTTGAAATTCAAAGAAGCAGAGAGAAACAGGAGGCAGGAACAAGATGTGTTAAAATCACCTTCTCCCCCCCTCCCCCCCAACACATGAATCAGCTTTGGCAAAATCAGCATTTTCCAATGTTGTTATTGGAATTGGAATATTGGCGTATTATTATTTCTGTGCTATTGTAGGCCTGTTCCTAGCCGGGCCCCGTGGGGATGTATTTCTTCTGGGAAAGCTCAGTCCCTACACCTGAACGCTGGATGCCGCCTCCTCATCCCACTGAAGCAGGGTTTTTGTGGATTCTCATTTCTGCTGCTTGTGAGGGTCTTGGGTCATTTTGCTGACTGAGTGTTCAAAAGTATTGGAAGTCGCTGTTCTCTGCAGGCTCTGGAGTATCCTGCTGACTCGGGGGACTGCATTACGGAGTTTCAGGGTCCCCTGTACAGTGAAGCAGCTCTTAGAGCTGCTCACTGCAACTCCAGAGCTGGGAGGGCTGTGAAGGCAGCGGAAGGCTGCTGTACCTAAAATGAACGACCCCCCGAAACAGCAGTAATGATGCATCTGCTGTGCTAGCAGCTTTTATTTAAAAACAATTCCCGAGTCTTCCACATACTGTTTAACAGTGTGAGCATGCTTGTGTGTAATTTGTTTTCTTTACAAAGAAGTTGTAACACGCTTTGGAGTAGTCTGTGAACAGTTACAGGCACATATATTCAAGATCTGGTTTATCTTGCTCTGAGGTTAATAGATGTAACACCTTTGGAAGGGTTTTTTGAGATAGAAAACTTTTTTTGTAAACACACAGGCAAAACAGAAATGCAGAAAAAGCCAGGTTGGAAACAAGATTACAATATTGCCTCAGCACCCCCTTGCCACTGCGCACACTTCTGGGTTATTTCAACTGTTTTGAGGTTAGTGCAGCCTAGCTTAGAAAGTCTTTATGGGGGAATAGAAATTGTGCTGGAAATGAGGCTTTTGACAAATAAGATGAATGCAGATTTACTTCATATTGGATGATTTTGGTATTTGAAAATAAATTCTGTGCAACAAAGGCATTCTCTTACTTAATTACAGGATTTTGACAGGTTTTATTCCAAGAATAAAATAATGTCACCAATTGTCACGAGCTAGCCTGAATAGGACCTTGTTCGTACACTCCCGTTCCACACTATTTCAAATTATACCGTAGTAAATTTGGGGCAGCTCTACTGAATTCACTGGGGTTTTATACAGGTGGAATTAAAAAGTGATTTGACCTGTTGCATTTGGATTTGTGGCTGATTTAGGACATCTGGCAGGTTAGCAGGTGTTAATACTATTTGCTTATCTGAACTACCACAAATGGGAGCCCACACTAGGTAATGACATTGGGTAAGTGATAAGATGAGGGAGAGAGAAAGACGCTTCTTGAAAATGTACCAGTATATCCCAGGCTTCCCAATCCCCATGTCGTCGTCATTAGTGCTGCCGAAAGGTGTGCTGGAGGAGCCGTCCAGCCCTGCCAACGTACCGGAGGTGGGACCGATGTAAGGTCAGTGTGGATGTAGCGCAAACCCCTAACATAAGTGTGAGGTACCATTTCCATCTCTTCAGCAATAGGTTTGTTACTACTAAGTAGCAATTGAGCTGTAGCTAATAATTAGGTCTGTTGCTAACTATCAGACTCATGCGTGTTTCACTATAACAAACAAACCCCTAATAGTGTGGGGACGTTTGTATATGTGCATAAGCAAGGTGGCTCCTTGACCTTTGGAACTTATTATATGAAATCTTTGGCCGTCTTGACACCATGCAACCCATTGCACTGTCCTTCCCCACTTCATAAAAGGTTCTGATTTGCTTTTGGTTTCGGGGTTTATTTTGCTTTTGAGGGAGGGAGGAGGACAGTATTTCACCATGGTGGAAGAAGGGGGGAAACTGCACCTACATAGGTCTTCGCATGTGATTTTGTTTGGCTTTTGTGTGGTTTTCAGATGGATGGGGAAAATGAACTTGGATTGCAAATGGTTCACAGTGTGGTAAACTGGCTTGCTGGGAGCCCCTTCTGAAATAAGCCCTCCAACCTGGAACAGCTTCATACAGAGCATGTGTTCAAGTACGGGGAAACAATCCTGCAGCAGCAAAAAGCTCTGCAACTTTTGCACTGTCTTGTAAGGAACGGGGTCATTGTGGTGCTGCAAGAAACTCGGGCATTGATGGTGGGAGGTGTCAAGGTCGGTGGGGTGTGCAGGCTGCTTGATAAGCCTTGAAGTCTGAAGTCCTGTTTCAGGGAACTGCAATTGTTGGAAATTAGGCTCGTCCAGATTTTATTGGCTCTGTTGGCTCCTTCAGGGTGACTTTTGGTAGTGCACAGCTATTAAATGCAGAGAGTGACTCTGACTCCCAAACAGAAGAGAGTGACGAGAAGGCACGGTAACAGACTGCGAGGGCAAAGACATGCCTCAGTAAAAGATTCCTTGAGCTGAATTGGAGTTGTGTTAAGTTCATCCCTGAGGGCAAATACTTGATTTTATTTATGGCTCCTGAGTTGGAGGAAAGCCTTCATTTTCAAAAGGTTTCGGAATTATTTCTCTTCTCTCTCCCACTTGTTTTATTTAACTAGCTGTGGCACTGAGTATCGTTTCACATGATAAAAACACTCTGTTATAGAAATCAGAAAAGAAATCAACCTCATAATAAACTAAACTATCCTCCCATTTCTTGGTTTCCAAACCAGGTAGCTGTGGAAATGTTTATACCTCAAGCCTTTTAAAATTCCCAACACTCCAGTATTCTCCTCCACATAGTCCCTATGTTAAACGCAAGCCCTTTAAAACACGCTTATTTTCTTAAGATAACCAAAGAGATTTTTGTGCCCCAAACCTTCACGCTCCAACACGGCTTACAACTTCAATAACAGGATAAACGTGACAGGTAAAATTCCCCAGTACGACTAACATTGGGAGGGGCTCTAATCTTAAACAAGTCAGGAGAAATGCTGCTTTCTTCCAGCTAATGCTGACAAATGTTGGGCGCTGTTCCTTGTCATGCAGGAGCTGGTGTGTGATGCTGGCTGCAGTAGGCTGTAAGTGATACTTCGTGCTTTAACGAGAGCTAGAAGCCAACATGCTCCTTATCTCCCTCTGCCCACAATAAGTCTGTATTGGTGCTACTGAGCTGCGTAAGGATTCGACTTTCCCCTTATTAAAAACAAACATTGACTAGAGGGTAAAGAGTACTGAGCCCTACACCCCTTCATTACAGGCACCTTGGGTACCAAAGCGATGTCACGACTCACAAGGGACAGTCCATAGTGACTCGCAGCTGCCGTCCAGCTGGAAGGAAGGGGGTTATTTGGTTTTTCAGATAACCAAGGCTGTTTAAGGCACCACAGGTTAGGCCCTGAAGCCAGCATTCCTGCTGCAGATCCAACACCCTGTCGTTGCCATGTGCTCTGCTGTGTCACTTCATGCTGCCATCTTCTTCGGCTACTGAAGGGCTCCTCTTTCAAGTGCTGACCTCTGCCTTTGTGTGTGCTAATCCAAACTGAGCATGAGGACCAGACAAGATAATGGTGATAAATAACATAAATAGGAAAAATTGAGGTAACTGTGTGTTGCTGTTAAAATGGGCTGAAAAAGGGAGTGGGACTCCTTTGGAGCACTTAGATGACCTCATGGTCAAGTGCATCTCACAGAACTGAGCAGGGGAAGCGTCCTGTTCCTCACAGCTCCGGGGGGTTTGCATCAGGTCTGCTCTTGGCTTTGCTTCAGCTCAGGGCCTGCATGCCCCTGCCAGGCAGCTCCTGGTTTTGCTACACGTGGGAAGTACAGGCCCTCCTGTGTTATTTCCCGTGCCACCCTGCTGTCCTGGCCCTGTGCTCTGGTGTTCAGCTTGGCTGCATGTGCATCAAGCAGTGTTTGAGCTGTAGTCTGATGTTAGTCCATTGGTTGAACTGAGTTAAGATCTTGCCTTCGATGTCCTAGTGCAGCGTGCCCCATCAAGCTGGGGTGACCCATTTAAGTGTTTCTAGCCCTGTTGAAATGCAGAAGACTTAAGTCTGCCCCTTCCTTCCCCTATCAGCTTCCATTTCCCTGCTGACCCTCCCACTGTTTCCTATTGAGAGCAAATATGTAGGATAACCATGTCCTTGGTTAACGATATCTACCCCCACATTGCGCATCAGTGAGAGTCATGTCTGTACTTAAAAATGTGAGCAGAAAGCTTCAAATGAGCATAACAGATGAGGGCAGAGCTAGAGAAATCTTGTTGTACAGTCTTCCCTCTCCCCTTGCCAGCTTCAGTAATACGAGGAGCCCAAAGGAGTGAGCTGCTGGGCAGGTTTTGCTCTTCCTCCTCTCTGTAAAGCAGCTTTTAGAGTCCAGGGGGGCATTCTCAAGACACTGATTTGTGCTCCGTTTTGCCAGATCCCCACAAATGGCTCCATCGACCTAAGCCTGCTTTGTACGTCTGCCAGCGGCACAGCCAGAATCCAGGAGCGCTGGTTCACTTTGATAGCCTTCAGCCTGCTTGGCCTCCCCTTCGGACTACTCCCCTTTCTCAGCGCTGCAGGAGATCACTGCAGCGTGGGGCTGGAGGGGGCCGATGATCCGGCACGTCGTGTGGAGTGGGCTGCAGAGGTCGAGCAATGAACTGGTGGACCAGTGATTTGGGGTCTATGCTCTGCACGAGAACATACCCATAACAGAGCAGCGCACCAGTCTGATTATCTGGTGGCTTCCCTAATGACGCCTGTCCAAGACTCCTCTCGCTCTTTGGGAAATGGTTCTTTTTGTCTCTGTTCAAGCTCATCTCTGAACCAGCCCTCGCAGCTCTCTAAGGTTTAGCTTTCTCCACCATTTCTTTGTTGTCTGTTCCCACTTAAATTGCCTGTCTTGATGCCATATGGCTCACTTAATAGATAAATAAGCCAGTGTATGTGGTGTAAATATTTCCTTACAAGTTAGATTGCAAATGAGGAAGTTGTTATTTCATTGGAAGAAATTGAGTTTTTAAAGTGAGATTAAACAAAAAAAAAAAAGTGTAGTTGAATACTGCTCTAAAGGACTTCACCCTGAAGCTTTTGAATGCCCAATACAACCTTTTTTTTTTTTTTAAAAATAAACTGACTAGATTTTTAATTACTGTAGCAATGTATAAACCTGCCCTTTGGTAAGACACTCTAAGATCAACTGGGTTGTTATAAATGGCAACAAAAGACCAGCTCTTTCTTCAAGGAGTGGCTATAGCATAAAAAATGTCAGGTTTAAGAGTACTAAGATTATGATGTGATGCAAATGGTATAATGGAAAATTCTAGGCAACTTCCAGTGCATTTACTGCTGTACAACCTAATACCCTCAGTACAAAGCCGCAAAGGCTAAAACAACAACCCCTCTCTCCCATGAATGTGCTCTGGGAACAGCATGTAGCTTATTAAATTATTACAGATACTATAAAAGGATGTATCTCAAAGCTCATCTCTCAGATGTACTTGCTGGTATGTGTACATTGAGTTAACTCGCTGGCAGGTTTGCCAAGAAATGCATATGGGAAGGAGAGGAGCGTCCTGATATTTACTGCCCTTAAAATACTTTGAGGATAACATGGCCCCATGCGTTTCTTGAACCCTGCCTTTTCCACAGACTGCTTTAACCTGACTCTGGAAACAGTTGTGAGAACAGAGGTGTTTAGCTGGTGCTAAGGAGTCAATGGGGGAAGAAAAATTTAAGGAGGAGGTGGATGGGTTACAAACTTGTCCCCTTTGCAGAAATCTGGAGTAAGACTGGTTGTTCAAGATGCAAGTCAGATATATGAACATATTTCAACGTTGTTTTAAAAACAAGTATTTAATGCTATGCCATCTTCCAGAGCTTAGTGTTAAATATTTTTTTTTTTTGCTTAAGAAAAGTTCCCAGGTATTCATGACTGAGCATGACTCCGATACGGTCTCGCAGTACCACTGGGCAGGCAGCGATGGTGAGTAGGAGGTACTGTGGCAGTGCCTCCAAGGAGACTGAAATCACAGGGCTTCCCCCCGCAACGCAGCAGTGCCTTGCAGAGAGGGAAGATGAGGGAAGTAATATTCAGACGAAGCAAAGAGAAGATCAAAGTTGAGCTATTTGTGAAATGTGATGTAGCCTTAGGCGAGTTGCTAATGTCTCAGTGCATGTAGGTTGCACTCGGAAAAGTTCTAGCTCTTATCTAATGGAAGAAATTGTTCCTGGCGCTGAGTGGTAGGGGTCTTGTGAGGGGAATGCTGGAGCACACAAATATGAGGAGCATCTGTTGAGAGTCCAACTCTTTTGCATTTTGGTGCCCTTGAAATTTAGGCTTCTAGTTCAACTATTGGCTTCTGAAGATAAACCCTCTGGCTGAGACAGGCAGAGAGTATTTCCAGGGAGAAGTGGCTGAAACAGCAAAGCTGCAAGTGGTTTGGTCTAGTCTGCCTTTGAGAAGCCAAATGATGTCTGCCTGAGCCGCTGCAAAAACCCACTTGGAGTTTGCTCTTGGAAGCAACGGTAACTCTCTGTTTGAGGGAGATGCAGCCATGTGCTGCTGGGGTGGACTATTGAGGCATGGTTTTATCTTGTTTGAACGGGACATGCAGCTGTTTTGGGATTCTTGGGATTTAGCCATGCAGGATTTTGCCACTTAGTGTGAGCAGTAAGTGCTGCAAATGGGGATCTTGGCAGGTGGCTGGGGCTGTGTTTGCAGCTGAGTTACTGACCTGATACTGTCTTTGCCCTGTCTGATGTTGGACAGGCTGAAATTAGTGCCAGTTTTATCATCTTTTGTTCCTTCCCCTGGGTGCACACAGCTTCCAAGTACTGCTGGTACAAGTAATACTGGGTTTTGAAAGCAAATGTCGCAGAGGCTGTGCTCGCTGGCAGGGAGCCGGCTTCCCTGTCGGGGCTGGTGAGCCAGGACTACCCGGTGTAGCTCTGCAGTCCCTGCACCAGCTGGGAACGTGCACTCCTGACACCGAATTCCTGGCCTTGTTTCAGTTACAGCATTAAAAGGTCAGTGGTGGGGAGGAAGAGTCCACTTCTCAGAATGCCATCATGCACAAGGGAGTTGGGTTCCCAAGAGAATCCCTGTCACCTGGCGGAGAAGGGAGCTAGGACGTATCTTGTCAGAAATCCTGACATTGTGTTTCTTCCAGACTAGCTGCCTTTTCTCCTCCCAAAGCCTGAAGATGTTTGAGTAACACTCTGGTATGCTGTGTCGACTGCAGTATTTCAAAGTCACCATCAGTGTGGCACGCAAGGCTGGTTGAATACCTTCTCTCTAAAGTTCTGTCTCTGTGAAATTTTCTCTTTCTCTAACAACCTGATTTACTTTTCCACCAGGGATTTTCCCGTATCATTTTGCAATAACTTTTGACACTAAAAGCAATGTTTGCAAAATGTTTGTCCAACCCCCGTAGAGCTCAGTGGCTATTCCACAGCGTCTTCTGTAACCTGGGGTGTTGGTGGAGCTCCCACTGCGGTGTTTGCAACTCAGAGTCTCCAGGTTGGGTAAAGAATGTAAAGAAAAGAATACTTTTGTGCTCAGTGTCATATGTGCTTGGAATGATCTGCTGGCAGAAATTTAATTTTGTTTCCAGTAATTTGAGGTTATAGATAGGATTACATCTCCCAGTCAGAGAGAGACATTAATCAAGAAATAGGCCTCTTAATCCTCCTTTCAATTTTAATGAAACACTGTAAAAATGCCTTTCACCGGGGGATGTCAAGTATCAGTTGTGCTTTGATTAACATGCTTTTGTGACAGGTTTACTGTTGTACCATGTAGCAAGTTATTCAGCAACCTAATTTAAGCTGTCTGTCAAGAGAAAACAAGTACAAAGAGAGCATTATTTTCTCATTGGAGCTGCAATAACAGACTTGTGTATCTACAAACATTTTTTTTTTTAAATGCTGGTTACTCTGCACCCGTTGTGACATTTTTAACCTTCAGAATAAATGGGCAAAGGCTGGACGTGACACAAATCACACTGTCCCCTGAATGGCAATTAGGGAAGAGATAAGAAATCGGAAATGTTGTTGCAGCTGATGTAAGCTAAGAACTTGCCTTTCTCACAGCAAAGTGGAATTTGGACCAACTCTGCTGGAGTATAAAGGGTGTAAATCTGGGGTAATTGAGAAGAGCATTGGGCCCTGAATCTCTAATCCTCTCTTCTTTTTTCCTCTCCCCCTTCTGAAGTCAAAACTCATTTTCAATGGAGGCTTTGTGGTTTGAGTTGCATTTGGCTTCTTATCTGCTCAGTTCTTTCTAATGTGGCTTGATTATATTAGATATGAACTTCCTTGTGGCTGGAAGCCAGCACCAGACAGACTATTCTCTCTCCTAGTTGCTGAAACCTGACAGGGGAATGCCAAGCCTTTTCACAGGAGTTGGTTTATTTTTAGAGAGGTTTTTTTCATGCCTCTTTAAAAATTGACCTCTTGAAAAATAATGACTCCAAATCATCTCAAAGTAGAATATAGCTGGAGTCTGGAGTCTTCCATGCAAATGCAGCCTCTTCCTGCTAACGTGGCACAAAACCCCACAGGCTGCACTCACCAACCTGACACCCACCAAGTTTTAACAGCTCAGTTCACTGAGAGAAGTTTTCTGTGTGAGTGGGAGCAATTGCACTTTCCAGGCTCAGAATATGGATTAAAAGCTTCACGGTGCACTGTCTTGTATGTTGGCTGCTCTATGGACACAAGAAATCAATTACAAGATGGTCTTTTCCCTTTGCAAAGTTCATAAGTGAACTCTCAATCTAATTCTGATGACTAATTGTCTGCAGGAGCCTGTGGCACCACACGCCTTGCTTGGCTTGCCGGAGGGAAGGGCTGGTGGGGTTGCAGTGTCTTGAAGCAAGGGAGTCGGATGGGCTGGCAGGTCTTGCAGGCAAGCTCTGTAGGAGTGGCCAGTGCTCTCTGAACGGGGATATTTTTCTCTGTGAGGAAAGGACATCTTGCTGGGGTACACCTGGGTCTCCCTTCAGCAGGGTCCCCTCGCCGCTGGCCAGCGAGGGTTTTGCAGGAAGGAAAGCTGGGGCATGTTCTTGCCTGTCGCATTTCCGACGGCACTGTGATCTGCTGAGGTCCCCAACCTCTGCCTCCCTCTGCTAATCTGCCAGGATGCTCTATACATCGTGGTGACCTGAGAGGATGTTCAGGAGCCATTTGTAACATCTTAATGACCATATTAACACCTCTAATTGTAAATGACGGGGCAATTAGTCTCAGCATAGCAGCTTGAACAATTATGTTTGCCCTACTAAAGTGACAGAATATTCATTAATGTAATAAGAAAAAAAAAAATAGTCTCCTTGAGATTTGTCCCTCTGAGGAGAGTGGCCTGGCTGTTTGTCTGCTTTCAGTTTCTTTAAAAGAAATGTAAGTTTGGGTGCAACTCTTGCCAGAAATGCTTAGCTGTCAAACCTATTTATTCCATGAAACACACTTACAGCAAGTGTGTGTCTACTCTGCCTCTGACTTGATTCACAGGGAGTAAGTCTAAGAGTGAGAAAGTGACTCAGTCTCTATTTTCTACCAGGCCAAAGTCTTGGGGCCCCTTAGCTGAGTCCCAAAATAAGGTGAGGGAACCCACTGAGGTAACCAAGGTGCATATATTTAGGGTCAGAAACTGGGCTGGAGGTTGTGCCAGATCTGAAAGCTGCTTAGTATTTATACTACTGTTGTGCTTGAGGTCTCATCTAAAAGCAGAGTTGTTTTTCTGGAGCAGACTGTGTTTCAGTAGAGCCAGTCCCAGCTTTGAAGACCTTACTGTTTTCACCAAGACAGCCAAAACCTGAGGCAGCAGAGAGAATGAGGGGGCCTAGACTGATGGTGTGTTACATTTCTGACTCTCTCCATTAGATTTCACTGCTGTTAGGCAAGTAAAAGCACGTGCGGTTTGATTTTGGCCATGAGACAGTTATTCCCTTCAGTGGACGCTGCAAAATAGTGGGTCTGCCTTCAGTCACTTGCAAGAATTGCATGTGAAACCCTGAAACTAGCTTTCTTTAACGCATTGGTTCAGTTACCTGCTCGCTCTCTGTCTCTTTCCTGGTTGACGTGGAACAAGCAGTAATTTTCCAGGGGTGTCTCACCTAGTATTTCTATCACAGATCTGAGTGACCCCATGGGATCTCTGGAGCTGGGGGTTTGCTCAAGATATTGCAGTGGGACTTTGGGTGAAGGGCAGCCCTAAAGGCAGCCTCATTTTCCCAACCACCTTTGTGCGGTATTGCTATCAAACAACTTGCATGGTGAAGCTAGGATCTCTTTAAACAAACTTTTACAAGCTTTGTTTTTGATGTCTTAACCAATGAACCTCCTGGTACCTTGGATGAGGTGGCATTGGATTTTTTTTTTTATAAATGATTCTGAAATCTGACTAGTGAGGTTGTCATTGTTTCAAAAATAGCTTCACTCCTAAGTGAAAGCTGTCATTGCAGATGTGTTTTAGCTCAGTGGAAACATCAGGACTGCGTCTGGGACTGCAGGATCATGACATCTTTTTAAGCACAGTGGGAGACAGATGGGTGAGTTGCCAACTTGATGCAAAAACAATAAGAACAAACAAGCTTATTAAAAATAGAACAATTGCATTTGGAAAGAGGGTTGGAGGGGGGTGAAGTTGAGAGGGAAATAATTCTCCCATGATCCTAGCCTGGTTTTTATATTAAACAAAACATGTTGCAACATTGTCTTCGTTAGCAATGAAGTGACAGACTGGAGCGCTTCCAAAATGGCTGGCTCCAAACTGCTTTCATATTGACCTGAAATGTCAGCTGCTATTATGTTCTGCTGACCACTGATTGCTTCCAGAGTAGCATTTTCTTCTGTGAAATGAAAGAAGTTTCATCTCAGTGATCTCAGTGTCTCCTGGTGTTTGTGAAGTATGATAGTCATGGGAAATGATAGTGCCTTTATTTCAAACTACTTCTCAGTTCAAGTGAAATGAATTGCTAATCTTGAAGTTATTTATACTGTGAGAGCATGTTTTGTGCAAGAACATTGTATTTGCTCATCTAGAAGATCCTCCACTTCACCTTCTTATAGCCAGCAAACCAAGGTGGTAAGTACCTCTAATTTATTTCCCTACCTTCACACACAGGTGCACAGAGTTGGGCTTTGACATAGCAGTGTTGATATCATGCTCTGCAGGCAAATGTTTAATTTTTTTCTATGGAGCTATGCAAAAAACACACAGATGGAGAAATGGCTCTGTGATCAGGTCTCTAATGATATGATGGAAGATGCGTTTTGTTTTGGGTTTTTTTAATCCTCTTTACAAGACAGGATAATGTTCAGGTAATATTTTATTTCACGTAATGCAGGCTTACATTATGTGAAAACCTCTTGGTCTTTTATTGTCAGGGAGATGAACTAGGTGATCTGTAAGGTCTTTTCAATCTTTCTTTTCTGAAAACCTGTGTAATATGATTTATTCATATTCCTACACTCTATTTCCCTGTAGTTATCACTTGAAAAGGACTCTTCCAAGCAAAAATGAAGGAAGTAGGTCAATCTTTTTGGAAAAGATAAACAGGTCTGTTATCTACTAAAGACCAGAATGAATTGTACTGACCAAATAAACCTACTGGATCTACTCTTGTAAAGTAACAGCAACTAAATGATCTGTAAAATGTAGGAAAATTCTTAGGGTTTTTTTAGAGAGATATTTCCCCTGTTGGAAAAATCCCAACTGTTGGGTTGGGCAGAATTTGATTGCCTTACTTGGTTTCTGTGATAATGGGGCTCCAAGAGGAAATGTGTTTGAAAGCCGTGGAAGAGCACAACCTTGGTAAGGTATTACTTGGGCAAAGGAGAAACTAGCCCTTACATCTCTACTAATCAGCACCCCTGGGGTTTTTCCCATGTCTTTTCTGAGAACTTTCCTTCTAAGGGAGTGACCATTAACTAAGTGCAGCCAAGTCAGTCTGCGGGCTTTCCCGATGTCGGGGTAGCAGTATAGATGGACTCCGAGAAGATGGTCTTGGGCCATTTGCCAGTACTTATTCATGTACCATTTTCCTCCTTCTCGTTAAGGTCCTACTCAACACTTGTATTTCCTTCATTTGTGAAAGAACTTGAAACAATGCATTTCCCAAAAGGAGAAAGAAGAGAAGTGTAAAGGAGAACAGTCATGTTTTTGTAAGAGGCTTTGACTCGCCTCTATTTTGTGTGTCTTAAGAATTAAAAGATGAAACTGCAGCGCTTTGGCTACTATTTTGTACAGTGAAGTCTCTGCCAGTTTTGTCCATTCAGACCCATTCTCTCTTTCTCTATTACCTCCCAATTAAAATTAAACTCGGCTTGTGGAAGGACCAAAAGCTTTTATGGGCACCAGGCTATTGCTTTATTTTTTTATTTTTTTAAATATAGTGCTAGCTCCATTCTATCCAATCAATTATTAAGAAGAAAATAAAAATCACTTGTTAGTTTCTGCAGCATTTCTATCAGTTCTAAAGGAATGCTGAAGTATCCCAAATAAAGATAAAACCAGCACCTTGCTGGAGGAGTAGATGAAGAGTTGAACGTTGGCAGAACAAGAAAAAATATGTTTCATACTTGCTATGCTTGATACTTCTGAATGTTGAGTGGGGATTAGGTAAATAGTTGAGGTGAACGCTTTAAAGATGAAATCCATAACATGAAACACAAAAGCAAATAGTCCCCTGATAGTTGTGACAGCGATCTGTACGGAGAAAATAAACAATGCCTCAACCACAAGGAGGTTTCAGCAGAAGGACAGCCCTTCAAAGGGCCTTGTGACCGGGACACCCGAACAACAACTTGGGATGCTTTACTTGCATACAGACAATGAGTTACATGACTTGATTAATGGCAGTTTCAATGCCTGAATTTGTCACCTTTCCCGAGCAGGCGAACGACTGTCATCGCATTTATTAAGCGAGGCAGCCGGGACCTGTGCAGACAGCCTGGCTTTCAGGCAGGGTGCAGTGCCATCTGCGCGCCCGGCCCGCGTCCCTGCCTGCCTTCCCTGCCTGACTGCTGTCTGCAGCCACCGCGGAGGCTGAATTTCCCCCTTCTGATTAATGCTGGGAAAGATGCTCTGGGCAGCTGGCTTCCCAGTCCTGAGCGGAGAGGGATCTGCGCCCCATTTCCTAACTGGAATATCGTATATCCTTATAAACTATAAACCCGCTTTGTTTCGTACATGGTGCATATATTGGTCTGCTAAGCAAATTCTTCCTTCTCCTAAGCTTTCCTACCCTTAGCAGTTCTCTGTTCAATTTTAGCCATAACTTTTGATGATTACAGTCTTTTGGTCTGGGAGCCCATCTATACCACACCCCAGAAGTATGTTCTTCCTAATGCAAACAAATCAAATAATGGCTGTCTCTAGTCTGAGCCAGGTAACCTCCCTGGTCTCGGGGGGAGCCTGGGATCCTGCTCTGTGCTTGCAAAGTGAATGGTTTGGATTGGGACTTTCATTATTTGCAATATTACATTGGGGGCCTCCTGTAATACCGGATACTGTAACAGATTGTCGCAGCTTCAAGCTATTTGGGATAGCCAGGGAAAGATACAGAATTTTTAGAGATGGTCTTCATTTTTTTCACTTAATTTTTTCCTGGCAGTGGGTTAAAGGTGCACCTATGTTAGTACTAATGCTATTTTGGGTCAGAAGCAGCGTTTGAGGTTGTTTTTTTTTTTAATTTCAAATCACTTTGTTGGAACAAAATGGGTGCAGCTTTTCTTGTCACTTGCCAAGCTAGGATGGCAGAGAAGGCTCGGCTATTTTTCACCACTCTGCTGAGAAGAAATCTGTTTCAGGCAGCTGCTGCTTTTATTATTGTAATAACCCATGGGGAGAGCAAACAGAACAGCACTTGGGGCTGGATCCTGAGTGCCGGGTTTCAGGAGATGTCGTGCTCTTGACTGTAAAGGGAGCGTGGAGGAGTAGCTACAGCACAGCCGAGAGCAACGGCACAAAGGGCTGCGCAGAGCGAGCTGGGAGAGCACCTAGGTTGAGATGCTTCCCAAGATGAAGGGGCTGCTGATGAATGAAGCCATGACTGACTGGTGGCCTTTGGAGAAGGAGACCGGTGCTTCCAAAGGATTCCAGAATAGCTTTGTTTACAAAACTTGCAAATAATGGAAATATTAGCAGCGCGACTGAGTCATAGAGAGACGAAACGGTTTTACAGCTGCTGTGATGATTCTTGTGAATCTGCAGGGGTCTGCCCATCGGGAATTTCATTCCTAACAGTAGAAATAGCAAGTCTTACTATGAGTCAGGGCTCACACTTAGCAGAAGGCAATTAGGGCTTGGGTAGCTTTAGTAAACGTGAGTCAGTGCAATGGCAGGAGTAGACTGCAGGGCTCCTGCTGCAGCCCAGGTCACTGCCCGGCAGCAAGTACGCCTGTTTTCCTGAAATCCCATGGATCCTTGGTAGGAGTCCACCCCCTGTTTTCCTCCAGTCTGGTCACTCACAAGTGTGCTCTTGAGATACTCTTTCCGTTTCAAACGGACTGAAGTCCTCCAGAGTCCTCCAAACCAGACAAACGGCCCTCCCAAACCTCTTCCCAAGAGACGGCAGTTGCTCAGCTGCCTTTACTGATGCTCTCCTGAAATGTCTGCCCTACAAACATGCATAAAGGGCATCAGGAGGAACGATCTCTGTGTTCTGGGAACAAGGGATGTCTGTACAGCAAAGCAAGGCTTTAGAGATGTATTTCTGCTCCCTCTTTGGTTCAAGATAGTGGCCCTTTTGTTTAAATGTGATGCAGGTAAATAGACTCCCCAGGGTGAGTCTGTCCCATCCTGGGTTTTATCACAGTCTACAGAGCCAGCAGGAATTTTGTTGGATCCCCTTGTTAAAATATTAGCTGCACTTCACTGAAAAGCCTAATGCTTTAAATTCTGCTGTAATGGCCTCCCACCCCCTGCAACTGTAGGGGGAAAAATTCCGGCCAAATAAAGAATCTGTAAAAAGAAACATCGCTTTTTATATGACACCCTGTTAGCCCTAATGACAGTTTTCTCTCTGTAAGTGCAGTAAAGTATGGAAATATTGCTGTGCTCTATGGTGCAATTTTCTGACTGTGATTTTCGTTGATAAAAGCCTTCAGAGAGTGCATTTCCCTTCCCACTTATCTGTCATCAAAAGACAGCAAATACATGAAAAATTCAGCTGTCACTCTAAACAAAATATACAATTACTCTGGGTTGATGTTTTAAGCAGAAATAATTTCCATGGCAAAAAAAATGCAGCTATTTTCTAAATGCTGTGATGTTTGCTTCTAGCTTTTTGCATTATGCATGTATCACCTGTGTTAGATATTTGAATGCAAAGATGAGATATCGCGAGTTAAAACGTAGCACTTGCCAAATTAAATATTTGCTGGGCTGAGCCATAAGTTCATTACTTGACTGCTATTTTGTACCGGAGAATGAAAAATCTTTTCTAACCTGCCAAAGGCAGGTTATTTTAGGAAGCTGACAAAGAGGGCAGATGTTATTTGAGTGGTTGGATAAGAAAAGGAATTAGTACATGTTAACTCTTCTGGAATAACCAGATAGAAGAAAGTAAGTGGAAATGTTCCTGAAATGTGCTAATTTGGACAAATCTAAGCAGAAAAGATAGGACGGAAATGTGATACTTCATCTTTCACAACCTAAAATATTAAATTGGGGTTCCTTATGTCTCTTGTTGCTTGGAATGAATTTCTTTTGGGGCATCTCTGAACTTTGAAAGCACTCAAACTGAAAGATTTCTTCTCTTTTGCAAGTCACGTAGGCTTTATTCCTCTTTCTCTCCCCTCCCGCCCTCAACTTTAAAAAAAAAAAAAAAAACGTCATCTGTGTCATTCTGAAATGCAAACTCAAAACTCAGTTTAAAACTTCCAAAAGTATTTCAGCACTCCTAAACTAGAATCATTGAGTTTGGAAGAGAAATCTCCCCCCCCTGCTCAAAGCAGAAACACTGAAACACTTTGAAAACATGAAGAAAAAAAAATATTTTGATACTTTTAGTGTCATAGAATCACAAAATCATTTCGGTTGGAAGGAACTTCTGGAGATCATCTGGTCCACCCGCCCTGCTCAAGCAGGGTCAGCTAGAGCAGGTTGCCCGTGTCCAGTTGGGTTTTGCCTGTCTCCGCAAACAGAGATGTCTTCTCATTTTTTCCTGAAAGTATGAGCTAATTTGAATGTTAATGCACTAATAGTTTTTGTCTCCTCCCAAATTCCATCTCTGCAAATTTATTGTTCTTCAAGAAGAATAAGGAAAAAAAAAATCTCCCACCTCACCATGTTACTCATTTCCCAGAAAATACTGCCATTTGCACAAGTTTGGGTTTTGTTATTGTTGGTTACACGTGTAACGTTCTCTGGAGAGCGCTACAGCATCTTCTGGTTTCATACAAAGAAGTCTGATTCACTCTCCTTGTGGAAGTTTTCATATTATAATTAAACTTGGCTTTAGTTCAGAGGGTCTTTGCAGTGAAAATTCATATGTGCTGGTGAGGTCATGTCACCATTTAAAGTTCCTGCAATGAAAGAAAGTCCAGAATGCAGATACGTGGCATTCAGTTAAATTATGTTAATTCAGTTTGAGAAAATGAGTATTTAGCATTCCATGGTGTGTAAAGATATCATTTCATAGTGGCAGAAGAAGTCATGGACCTTCATACGCAAGCAGCATAGCTAGTTATTCTGACCTCAAAATGGCAATAGGCCTGCTGCGCTGGATTCTCACTGCTGAAAGGTTCATGGATTTTAGTTCCTCTCAAGCTCAGGTCTAAGCTGTAACACCTCATCAGTGTTTCCAGGACTAGTCATACATGCCCATTCCTAGGGATAGACCATTTGCCTGCTCCTTCTCCTCAGGCTGTTGGAGCTAGTTCCAGCCTTAGAGAAGTCCAATGCACAGCAGGACTCAGCCTGTAGAAGCAGGGTTTTAAGCAGAGGAAAAAAGCAAGCCTTTTGGCGAGACTTAGTCAAGTCAGCTGCTCCGCTGTTCATATTTATACAGCAACAGTGCTCAACTCTACAGTTAAAATCATCTAACACGCTTGCATAAAGGTCAGGCAGCAGATGCTGCCACTAGACCTGACAGATTCACTGATAAGCTTCACTTCCAGGCAAAGCTTATAAGAAGAAAACGAAGTATCAACATTTAATATTTCCTACAACACATGCGCATACACAAGCATACATCTTAGCAGTGAGTTTATTCTTCATTTTTAGTAGAAATACGCACTACTAAGGCTCAACCTTTTGAAAACTATGCCACGCACACTAAATAAAATGGATGTTTTAAATGAGATACGTGACACAACTGTGACTAGCAATTCTTTAAGCACAGTCAAGTGTTTGTGTAGCTAACGGCAAATGAGATGTGTTCTGAAGAATGAATGGATATTGCACTAATATACAGAATAACTTTGCATAGTAATAATGGAAGAAAAATCAAATTATTCCAGAGTCTGACTAGGCATTGAGTGGAGTTATATGAGAATGTAAATTGGAGAGAGAAAGGGCCATATCTCTGTATTCTCACCTATCTTTTATAGGTAATGAATTGTTTAGAAAATTTAGCTAGGGAAAAGCTTTTGAGTTGGAGTCTGACAGTCCTTCAGGGTATTCTTAGAGGTTATCTCTGCAAGGCAGGTGGATGAGGAAAGAGACAAGCTTAACCCTATAAAAATAATTATGATATATTATTAGCAACTAATGGCAATCTAATGGAGTCTTTTCGGCAAAGACACTACTGGCTGCAATTTCTCTCTGTCATATGCATAAAAAAAGCAACTCTTAATGAAACCTACATTCTGGTAATTTCTCAAACTCAGTGAAGTCAGCAAGAAACTTTCTGCATGTGAAACTTCGGACGTTTCAGCATATCTCCATGCTACTGTTAATGGGAACAGCCCACTCAGGCAGCACGCAGCGAGGTTCAACACTTAACTCAGCATTAGAGATCTGTTGAGGCCACGTGATCTAGTAGATCGAGCGTGTACCTGGCGTTTTTCCTTTCTTACCTAAATTTTTCCTTTCTGAGGTTTATTTTTTACATGAAACAAACTGGCATGACCTTATGATGGTTTAAATATCAGAACCCATTGGATGGTTTTACTTCACAAAGGCATAAAAAGTGCTCATGATAATTGTGTCCCTACAGGCCTTGTGAAAAGAGACAGCTGGATAGAGGGCAGAAACCCTATACATACACCCATAAAATCAAGAAGGGGGGGGAATCACTGGAAGAATGGAATTTGAGAAACTCTGATGAGCAAACAAAACACCTCACGCATGAAGTCTCACTCCACAGTCCGTTGCCTAAAAAGACTTAGCTAATGGTTGGAGAAGTGGCAAAGGAGGGAGAGAAGAGGACAAGGACAACATTAGCAAAAACCAGGGCACATTGCATAGTCAATCAGTAATTGCTGCAATTGGAGCTCATCATCTGCTTAGCACTTAATGTCTTGGCCTTTTCAGAATGAATTTTATTAATACTAATGTCTTAAGAAAACTGTAGCAGTCATTATCTTTGTTGATTCTGGTAATGTTCAAAAGTGAAGCTCTTGTCCTCTTGCTGTTGATTACTTACCTCTACCAAATTCTTCATGTCACCGAGGGCTGGCAGGCACTTAAAACATGCCCCTGGGGTCTCTGAGAAGGAGAAGTGTCAGGACTACTCCCCTATAAACCCATACTGACTACTCCCAATCACCTTCTTGTCCTTCAGATATTTGGAAATGGAGCAAAAAATGCTGGAAACCATCACCTTCCCAGAGATCGAGGTGGAGCCAGCCAACCTGTAGTCTCCTGGATCCTCCTCCTTGTTCTTCTTGAAGGCAGGAGTGACATTTGCTTTCTTTTAGTCTGCAGGAACCTCTCCTGATCACCATGACCTTACAAAGACAATCAAGAATGGCCTTGCAATGACATCAACCAGCTCCCTCAGCACCTCATGATCAGCTGTCGTGGATTTGTGTATGTCCACTTTGTTTAGATGTTCCCTAACCTGAATCCAAGTGCCTCTTCCACCACAGTAGGTCTGCCTTGCTTCAAACTGTCACTGGTCTCAGGGACCTGGGACTCCTGAAGGTTGGTCTTACCAGTAATGACTGAGATGAAGACGACACTGAGTTTCTTGGCCTTTTCTGTGTCCTTGGGGAGGAACTTTCAGCTACATTTGAGTGATGGTGCTGCTTTCTGATGAACTGTGCTGCTAAGGGTGACCCCTCGGTGCCACCAAAATTGTCCTGGAAGACTTACCAGAGGAAACGCCCCAAACGCAGAGGGCTGGAAGGCTCGTTGCTTTCAGCATCTCCAATTCCACATGCTGCATTTGTTCCAGGTCTTGGGATACGGAGCTGCCATTATCTCTGGTCTCAGGGAAGGTTTGTTGTAACCCATCATCTCTCCAGCAGAGCTCTCTCAGGTGATGCTGAGAATGCCTCGCTGGTGAAGGATGGCTTTCACTCATGCCCTTTTCTTTAGAAAGCAGAGCATGAGTTTTTTGTATGAATTCTGCTAATCTTCTGCTTTTATTTCTCTTCTGTTTCTCTGTTTCCTTCCATCAGTTTCCCCAATTAAGTGTAACAATTTGAGCTGCTCTGGGCCCTTGCAGCAGGAGCAGAAACATTTGCAATACTGCAGAAAGGTGTTTTTTGTGAATTTCCTCTGAAATTGCTAGGCAAAAATGATTTGCATGCTCTAAAAGTGAGGGCAGAGCAGAGACCTTGAAGTGGTAACACTGCAAAGACATTATTCTTTGTCTTTTTCAAAACACTGATTTCTTGAGGAAGGGAGATCATCAACAAAGGAAAAAAAAAGAGCTCACATGCTGGGGTGGGCCCGTTAGAGGAATGCAGGCTCATTAGTCCTGCTAAATATGATACTGCGTGTAAAGTCAAAAAAGCAAAGTGAGGTCTGGAAAACTTAGCAGGAAATAAGCCAAGATCCATTATATTATCTTTCACAAGGCTTGTTAGTGGTGACACTAATTGAAGGCTGGGCCCTCTTTTTTGCTGACTGTCTAACACAGGGCCATTTTAATTTCACCTGATTATGTTGCCCTATTGTAAGAAGTCTGACAAAAACAAGATTTGTGGAAGCTCCTACCAAGGAGTCCTTGGCTGCCCGAAAGCTCTCTTGGCAGCTGGAAGGTTTCTGTTAATAAGTGTACTGACCCATTTTTCACTTCTAAATATCCCAGATAAATTGGCTACTGTACTGCTGCATTTCAGTTAAAGCTGACCAGGTTTCTGTAGCTTATCAATCTGTATTTACTACATATGTGAAACTTGTGGAAATATTAAAAATGCTACAATTCCTACCCACCTCCGTAAGAAAATGACTTGAGCAAGACTGCCCACCTGGGGGTTGCCAAAGAGTGGGAGTAGATGAAATAAGTGCTGTTGTAGGAAAAGACCACACAGTAGTGGAATTGTTTTGGGAGAACTTTTTGTAGCACACTTGGATAAGAACTGTGATTCTGTTGGTGCTTTTATTAACATTATTTGTAATTTCCTCTTATAGTTCCCTTGCTCTTTCTTTGTACTTCCCTGAGCAGACAAGCTCAGCTGTATAATAAGGAGCTGAGTTTTACCTCCCTTGTATCAGTGTAAATCTAAAGTCACTCTGCGGAACTCAAAAAGATCTGATGTAGTTTAGGGGAGAAATGGTCCCACTAAAGAGCTTGTTAAAGAGAAAAATTCCCTCTCCAATTGTGGAACAAATTAACTATTAGAAGCAGCCAGTTGGATGGAACTCTCTGGGGCTGATGACCAGAGGGACTTAAAAGTCCATTAAGCTAATTCCTGAATTCATTCTTTGCACATAGCGTGCGCAGAGGAACTGTCCTTGCAAGCTGGGCTGTGGCAAGGTCCTGGGTTTCCATCAGGGAAGGGATTTACATCAGCGAGAAAACATTTGGTGATTATGACTACCAACTGCGTTAATCAGCAGCTTGAATTAAAAGTCACTGACAAGTTGCTTTGGGATTTGTGTGGCTGTGCAAGGGAAAAAAGCCAGAATGAGCATTTCTGAGCAAACTAGATGTGCCAGTGAGGGATCATCCTTTTCCTCTGTTGACTGGTGATGCATCACACAGAAATGGGGCTCCGTCAGAACAGGACAGGACCTTTACGAGGCAAAATCTGCCCTTTTGCTTCATGAGGCATGGGGTACGACTAGGGGGAAGCTGGTTTTGTTGGAGGAGGGGTGTCAGTGCATGGCGCCACAGGGACCTTGCTGCTGGATGGCTGCCCCAAACAGGGCAAAGCTGGGTCCTGCCTTCTGCTGCCTGAACGGCTCCTCCATGGCTAAGGGAGGCTGGGTTTGGAGGACCACACTTCCTGGGGGCCACCTCCAAGAGCCCTGTCTAGAGACCTCTGTGAAGCACAAGCAGCCTCCTAGTCCCTTGAGCCATCTAGTGGTGCCTTCCTTGACTATTGAATAGAGAATCTCACTGAAAAATATAAACAGCATCTGATTAATCTGAAAAGAGTGATTAGTGCCAGAAGCAGGCCAACTACAATGAAAATGAGACCGTCAGTGTTTTGGTAGGTTACTAAAGCAACAAAAATTCTGACCTGGAAATAGCAGACAAGATAAAGAGGTTGGTTTGGTATGGTCCATCTTGTACTTTGTCTTGATGTTTGCAGCACTTTATGGGTGCTCATTGAACGAGGCTGGGATTTTAAAAGAAAAGCTGAACTTTCCAACCTGAAACCTCAAAGCCTTTTCTGATGGGTTTTGTAACTGAAAAGCGGAAATAGTTTTAGTAATTCAAAAAAGATTTAATGATCAAAGCTGCAATTAAAAGTGTGGTGAGTCATCTTACAATTGTCCATGTGCTAAGAAGTACAGGCTGTGCGAGAGATCATGTTGTCATGACTGGTTTTGCTCAATGAGGATATAGGAGCTGCTATTACTTCCAGCTACGGAAGCAATCTAAGTTCTGCAGACCTGTGTTTACAGAGCAGAAGAAAAGGCAACAGTCCTGGCTCCCCTATTTGTGTTTTTTATTTAGTAGCTCTGTCTGCAGCATCTGAATTCATTATGGTGCTTTATTACTTTTCGCCTTCTTTCAGAGTGTCTGCTCTCAGTAGGAATTTTAATTTTTTTTTCCAGTTTACACTAACAAATTACTCACCAAAACAAATACAGAACAACTGATCTTTAGTGTATTAATATATTTCTTTTTCTTTCTGCAGCATGCACTAACAATGAAATATTTAACTAAACATTTCACAGTGTGTGCATTTTCTCAAATTAAAATTGCAAAAGACAAGGAAATGAAGATAAAATTATCCAACCATGCTGTTTCTCAGAAACCCTCACAAGTAATCTAATATTTCCCTTTAAATCCTGTTATTTTATTCTGCTTGATACAAAAATTAGTGCTAAATACAGTTTGGTTTAAGTATAGGAGAAACTCCTTGTTCCTAAAAATGTTTAGCCTGTCACACAGAAAATCAGCAGGAGAATTTGTAACTCTCTATTGGAAAAATATAATAAAAGATTTGGATATTCTGCTACAAGTCTTGCTTTCCCAGTTCCTCAATTCATTTCCTAGTGGCAGTGAGGTATCCTCATGTTTTGTTTTCAAATTCTCATAACAGCTGCAATATTCAAACTCTAACACACTGGAATGTGATTGCTTACTTTACAAAAATCATTGCTGTAGCTCTGCTCTTAAAGATTTATTTGTAAAACACGCTTTTTTATCTTGCCATTTTTGACATCAAGTGCCTCGAGTCAATGACAGATAGCTATAAATCAATGCCAGCTTTTACAAGAATCCCAAAAGGAACATCCAATGTAAAATATAATGCAATCAAATCAATTGGTACTTTTTTTCCCCAGCTTTATCTTAAAAGACCTGCTCTGTATGCTGAGAGACAAGTCAGGTTATCTGATCTAGCAAGTCTTGCAAACAAGCAAATTCAAATATCTTATCATGGATCAAATCCATTGTGGTCACTTAATTCATTCAGTTGACATAATGCACCTGCAGGAAATGCTCTTAAATTCTTACATTACTTTACAAATCTTAAAGGTCTCTTCCAACCTAAACGATTCTATGATTCTATGAAATCCAGTCGTTTAGCAAATGAGAAGTAGTATTGCTGTCTCTACATTTGCAGTGTATTAGCATGGCCGTTACCTAGTGCAGTCAGAGAGTTGCCACAGTTTAATGGGGAAATAGAAGAAAGCCCTCTTTAGAAAACATGGATCTTGAACTGAAGGGTTTTCTGGGCTTTTTTTTAGAGGTGGTCCAGGCTAGGACAAACAGTTTATGCCCTTTAAATTGTGAGGGAGAGGCTGCCCATCTGCAAAACCTAAGAATCAGGCAATGGCTTTAGCATAGCTCAGCCTTGCCTTGCAATGGGGGAATGCTTAGCAGAAGCAGTGAGAACTTCTCCAGAACTTGGATATGGCTTTCCAGCGGGTTTTGACAAAATCTATGAAAGTCCTGATGCAGTGTGAAATGGTTTGTACCTGCCCATGGGGTAGCTGCAATTGCCCTGCTGGGTCAGAGCAACATCTTGGTGTTGATAGCGAGAGCCAGAGCAAAACCCTTGCGAGGGAAGCGCTGGGCAGTGCAATTACAGAATTCCCACAGGAGAGTTTTCTCCCTACCTCTCCGCCACTGGCTGGTTGATGTTCTGGGCCAGCAATGCTTTTATTTCTTATAGATCATTTATCCTCACCAATGCCATGGTGAAATTCTATTATCCATGCCGATAGGGAATATTTTGAAGTTGGATGATAGGGAACCTCCATATCTCATAGTAGTGAATCCCCCAAGTTCATTATATGCTTCATAAAAAAAAATTGTTTCATTATTTCTAAACTTTTCTCCTTCTGCTCTTTCAAGTTTCACTGTGTACCCTCTGCTCTTCTACTGCAAAAGAGAAGGCTACAGCAATTGCCTGACATTAAAGGAGTTGATGAAAAGATCTGAGAGTCCTCTTCGTGTGCCTTTATTTTGTCATGAATCTCTGCCCAGTTCCATGCTGTTGGTCTCTTCTCTAAATTCAGCCACCTCAGACATTCCAAAATCTTGTCATATATTTCCTGTGATAGCTGTGTCTCAACCACTCATCCATGCAAGTGGGGATGGCCTTGCTACCAGATATAATCATGAGTGGATAACTTTAATGTTGATGAGAACTAGAAGCTTGACAATGAGGAGGAGGACCTTTCAAGGCTCAGGCACTGAAAGCAGTGACAAAATTTGGCTCCATTGTATTTGCTTTTTATGTGTGTTCAGAAGAGGAAAAATACTTGCATTTTAATATCAATCCAGCAATCTAAACTGAGAGGGAAGTAATTATACATGAAAGAAATATAGTCTTTTGTAATAACATTTTTAAAGTATCAGTTTCATTCTATCATAATATTTTTATGATTAGATTTACCTTCTAATATTTTAATAACTTTAGTATGAAGTAAGGAAGTTCTTTGTAGCTTATCTCACAAGCCTGTCTAGGACATCGCACTTAATGAGGTTTATAATTCAATATAACCACATCTGCATCTTTAATAATGCCTAACATTTAATCTTCATTGCACCACTTGAATCAAAAGATCTAAAATTAAACCTACTGCAGCTTAAGCTAATAATAAACATGTGTGACATTTTGTGCAAAACGTGTGCCTGATCAGCACGGTGCACTCTTACAATTGTATCAGATGTAGAAAAGCATACTTTAATCAGCCAAAGGTAGATGATGACATTTAACTCCCACTGATACATCTACTTTGGGGAAACTCCAAGATCCTGCCCCTGGAAGAAAGGACCGGTTGTCAGATTGTTAGCAAACTTAGGTCCAAGTCCCACTAGTTAAAGCAGCATTAACACAGACCCTTACTAGTAACAAGTGGTTTTCAGACCCCTTAACTTCAGACAGGTAATTTTGGTACCTTCAACTGGTGCCTTGAATTTCTATGTGGTCAGTGGTAAGGTGCTCCTAATTTCCCTGGTAATTAACTGGAGCACCTGAGCTCCTGAGGCACCTGAATATTGTTTGGCTTGTCAATACTGCAATGCGAGTGTCCTTCCCACCTCAGGTCCCCACAGCCCTTGTAGGCTGTTACAAGCCTGCTGAGACCACGCTACCAGGTTCTCAAGGGGGACGGTAAATCAGTCTGGATCATAAGGGTAGTCTTTCAGCCGTGGGTAGCCACAGCCATGACATTTGGTGGGTTCTGGGGGGCCGCAGTAGTAGGGTTGAGCACCTCCATTGAAGAATGAGGGGACTGGACATGAGATGTAGACTTTATTTGTGTGCCCAGGAGGAACTTCGCATGAGAAAGTCCTCCTGAATTAATGGGACTTTACACAAGCAACCAGAGCAGAGGCGCTAATTCCTGCAGAGCTCTGTGAACTCAGGGCTTTGCATGGGACCTATGGCTTGGTGTCATTTCTTTTCCAAGATGTAAATACTGCTTTGTAATCAGGTGTTGTGCTTTGCGGGCTACAACAGTTCTGTGACTGTGACACCAACATTTATCTCTGATGAAAGTGAGACAAACAAGCAGGACAAAAGACATAACACATCAGATAACGTTTGGAGAACAGGCAGTGTTAGAATCATATAACATGTTCAGTTGAAGCAATGAACTTATGAGAGCTGAGCCCAATTATTTAATGAGAAGCTAAAACTTCTCATTTATCCTCAGGCCAGGTACACTCAAAATCACTGTTTTGATTCCTTACAGGTGCAAAAATTAGCAACAAGTCAGTGAAAGACTGGAACCTATATTAAACCTTGATCCAAGATGTATGCTATTCTCCCTGTATTTAAAGGGCTCTGGCTGTGGTCCTTACTGGACTGCAGAGCAGTCAAAGTCTGTTTTCTTTTAAATGTATTTTGAAACTAGTATGGTAAACAACAGCGTAGCTCCTCCATGTGAGATGCCTTTGTGATATTCACAGGATGTCCCCATCACAAAGAAAAAGACAGTTCTTCACCAGGATCTGATCAGAATAATTTGACATCAGCTGGGTCAGGATAGGGACCTTTGATCGGAGGAGATGAAAGACCAGCGAAAACTCTGCTGGGCCATAGAGTCCCCTGCTGAAGCTGAAACTTCACATTTCAGCTGGGCTCCATCTGACTTTAATTAACTAAGGGAAGATCAAAGTCTACAAATCTCCCTGATCTCTATCAGCATGGCAAACTAAAGGTAAAAATTCTCAGTATCTTTCTGTTCCTTTGAAGTCAATAGTGAACTTTGTGCTGTGCATGAGGACACAACGAGTGCCATTTGGGTAGCTGCAGGTTTACAATAATTTTGATGTAATGTTTATGCAAGGGGAGGGAGAAAAGCTGCATCTTGAAATGATGCCTTCGCAGCTGTGGGTCCCCACTCCTCCCCCAGATTGATTTTATCTTTAGGATTTGCTTTGTCTTATGATGATGCTAGAGGCACAATTACATCTAATAAATCAGGGAAACCATTGTCTTAGTTTTCCTTCAGCTATAAACCACAAACTATTCCATTTTTGTACAACCACTTCCCCTCCCACCTTCCTTGCATACTAGTGAGGTGAGCTGGAGACTGACTTGATAAAAACATCCTGAACTAAAACAGCTGGAAATAGACAGTATAATAACGCCAGCCCGCTGTCAGCCCTCATCTATTTTTGTTTGACTGGTATCTGATTGTGATTGAAAGGCTTACTCCCCGAGTTAGCTACCTTGAGGTCAACCTTGAAAACGTGTCACATTTGGCTACTTGATAGCATCTTAAGCATAATGTTAGATCCAGACCGTGCACGGTGCAAAAAATAGAAAGCTGGTGTCTTGCTACACTGCACAGCAAAGGAAAAGCAACATGGAAAGAATCTGACAGACATGCAAAGAAATGGAAACGCCGCGAGGCAGAGAGCGGAGCCAGTACACATGCATTAGCAGCTCTGGGCGGGACGAAACAGCCACTTCCCCAGGGTCCAGGTTGGCTTCGTGTCTAACCGTTGTTGCAAAATACAGTGTCCCTTCTCTGCGGTGAGGATCTATGTGAGGACAGCCTTGCCTGTGTATGGCTCAGGAGGGCTGAAATGGGAGCAGTTCCCAGAGTTAACAGGCTCTTATTTGCTGGGGTTGGGATTAAGGTTATGGAGGGGTATGTTGGTTTGTGATCCAGCTCTGCTAGGGCTGTCTAGGATGCTTATATAAGACACGTGAGTAGGGAAAATAAAATAAATTTTGATTATGTTGAATAAAAGTTGGGAAAAAGTGACAGTAACAGGTCTGTTACCGGGGATAGCATTGGTTATTTCTATTTCAGTTTCTGTTGTCTCGCTGACAGTCATAAATAATAGCTGTGAGGCCTAAAGATACAGATCTTCAAATCATGCCTCCCTGAAAAGAAGGGAGAGGTGCTTTCAGAGGTTGAGTAACTGAGGCTAATAGCAACAAACCAAGGCAATGAGCTCCAGAAGAGAGAATTAGGGAAGTCAATACACCTGCTGAACAGAGCGATGCTCCAGCACAGAGACCCGAGAGAGCAACAGAGGAGTTGTGAGCAAATAGCCCTCTCTTTCATCTACACTGGAAAGACAAATAGCAACTAGATTGTATTGCCGTAGGAGCAAGAGATGTCGTTGGTATTTCATAAAACACGGCTTGACTTTGGGTCAATGTACTGTATTTGATGCTGGTTTGCATTTGAGCTGCTCTCAGAATAGCAAGATAAAAACCAAATAGTATGCTGCTACTTAAGGTATCACAACAAGATATATCAAAGAGGCATAAGCACAGTCCCCACTAGCAATAAAGGACTTTGTAAAACAGAAGTTGCAATTGATATTTAAATGGATTACTTTTTCAAAACATTTTAACATCATTCCTTTATCAGCTTCTCTAGTGGGCGTCTCATAAAATCCTGAGGTGGGTCTTGTCTGGTATGTAACCCGTAACATACCAGTGGTGCTTTCTAATGAACTTCTGAAAGGGAAGGATTTTCCCTTAAATGGAAAATCTATAGAAAACCATTGTGATCATTGATGAATACTTTCTATATGAGTAGCCTTTCTCTCTCAGTGCCTGCTTCAGATTTTCTTTTTCTGCTTAGGACGCAAAGCTCCTTTCAGGTTCCTGACTGCACGAGTGTTTGCATTTTCATCTGCACGGTTCATCACCAAAGCTCCCCTTTGGATGGGGGGTGAGAGACTGCACACAGCTGGGCAGGGCTGTCTGTCTGACCATGCACACGGGGGTGAGTTCTGCCCCAAGAGCTCAATATTTGCCATTGGATAATGCTGGTATTGTCACGCTGCTGCTGGGGGAGCAGGTGGAGCTGGAAGAAGGAGATCTTTATTAAGCACGCGGATAAGGGTAGGTTTTAGAGGGCAAGCGGGACTTGCTGTTCATCCTGTTTGTCCCCAGAGTTCAATACTACACTGAAGCAGCTAACGCCTCAAACATGACCTTCACTCTGGTGCTACAGGCAGCCGGGGAAGTGATGGGAAAGCTGAGTCTGGGAGGAAGCTCCACTGTATTTTTACTATTACTATAAAAGGTTAATGTCAATACAAAGCCCTGACAGCAAAGCAGGGTTGTGAGAAGCACTTAGTGCTTGCATTACCCGAGTGGCAGAACAAGGCCGCTTCAGATTGCTCCCCAAACCCCACCTCTCTTCCAGGTGAGTATGAAAATGAAGTTTATTACTTTCTTAAACTATTTATTTGCGTTCTGGGTTAAGTAGTATCTATAACCTGGAGCAAATGTCTGTCTGCTAGTGTATGCCCATAACAAATGTCCCACCCCACAAAGCACTGGCTGTTTGTTCCCACCGATGCTGTTTGTCATTTTTAGCTAATAGGTGCAGAAAAAGGAACAATGAATGAAAGGTTCCCAATGGCTGTCAGTAAATTTATTTTGCAGTTAACAGCCTTTGTAATGCACAGACTAACTTTATCTCATTTCACTGTGGGTGTGCTGGGATAATTGCTCGAGTACTTTGTTAAAAAGAAAAGCTCTCCACATTTCCATTAACTCCCGGCATGGTGTCTGTTTCACTTGACTGCACTAGGTACCATTTACAGTTCAATTTCACAGTCATGATGGACTGAAACATATAAACCTGCTTTCTCTCCACTCCACTAATCACATGCATTAATAAACAGGGAGATTCATAAGGTCTGTTACCCTTATTTTTCCTTTGTAAGTCTATTTTTATGAACTAAATCATGAGCTTTTTTCCTGTGAAATCCAAACTGCCAGAGGAATAAATACAGTGCTATCTTATTCAGTAGGGTGTAATAAGCTACTATTTTAGGGAAGCAAGCCAGGCATACAGAATTTGTTGCAATCTAAAAAGAAAAAAAACCCCAGCAACAAAGAATAGCTTTGTATGATGTCAATCTACAGTATGCATGTGTTTGTATAATCACATTGGAATTTACTTTGAACTTTAGCCTGGAAAATTTACTTACTGGGGGGCAGGGGAAAGGATTTGAGTATCTAAGCACCAAAATAGCTAAGACAAAGTAGTAAAACCGTGTGGTTGGTTGTACAGCAGAACCACGTGAAAATGCAAAGAATCCCTTTTGTAACGGGTAGAGACAAGTAAGCCACTTGATCGTTATGGTATGAGATAAGTATACAAGCCACAGGAAATGCTGTGTTATTCACATTCCTCTCTCATTGTTTTTCCAAGGGTGGCTAATTTTTGCCTTTTTAAGGAACTTTTTTGTACATGACTTGTTCTCGCTCTGGTTGAATAATATCAGTTCTCTACAGAAAAAGAAAGAACAGTCATAAGTACCATTACATGAGATAAAACATGAGTAAGAGATCAGAACACCAAGGGCTGTCTTTTCTCCTGTGGCTTCTTTGGTGAAGCAAGAAGAAAAAAAAAACCTATATTCGACCTGCCACAGCATTTATTAGCCCTCATTCAGACTGATCGAGGGCTCAGTTGACTAGTCCCAAGTTCAGTGCTGCTACCCACAAAACTCCTACTCTCTGTAGGGACTGCCCCATCTGGCCCTTTGTAAAACTGGCTGTAGTAGTCTTTCTCTGCTAAAGGCTTATGAGAGAAGCATTCTGATCCCTTAACCACATTTTTAAAAGACCTCAATAGGCAGCAACTTATTTTGGGTTAATTTGGTCAGAATAACAAAAGATCTCAACACTCTGGTTGCTGAGCCATTTAGAAAATCCTATTGGTTTTGCTGATGACATGGAAGCAGAGCCCGCTTTTTGAAACCTCACCCAGAAATGTTTTTTAAAATGGAATGCATAGTTTTGCATCATGCCTTTATTTTTTGTCTGTTTTATGGCATATTAAGTGACAGTGGTGTGGCCACATCCGTGATCATACATGGCCCGTTCTTCAGTTGTGCTCAAGGAAAATCTTGCTGTGAACAACACCAATTCAGTCTGCAAAAGATATCGGTGGTGGGGTCCTGGGTTTTTCAGCTCTTTTTGTAAAGCAAAACAGACTTAAAATCTTAGGATTTAATCTCTAGTGTCAGAACAGCTTTGCAGTCTCTCTCCCCTTTAAATGTTGCCTTCTCAGTCTATTTTTTTGAGAATGGACAACGGTTGGGATTGCATCTTCTGCTTAGACAGACATTAAAAAGCGTGTTTTTCTCTTAGTAAATGTCACCTGTCCTAAAAGCAATTGGGTGACTTCTGTGATAAACCACCTGCGGTGTATAATGGCAATGTGATTCATCTTCAGACCTAGCTATTGCAATAATAAAGCTTTTTCCAGTCAGTAGCTAAGGTAATTTAATTACAGTATTTGAGCTGCAAGACATAAGCATGTAGAAACTTCCTCTAAGTGACTCATATAGTGTTTGGAAATTCACCATAGCAGCGAGCCTTTGCTTTAAGTTTACCCTTTCCCTCTCTCCCCTCCTGTTTTATTTGGTTTTAGCAAGAGCTGTTAGGATGTGAGGGTCCAGGGCAGCCTTTTGCATCTTTCTGAGGTGGGGATCTAAGAGAAAGACAAAGCAGGATGACATTAGGTCCCTCGTACCCCACAACGCTGTGCAGCCTGCAAGTACGTGATGGGGTGGAGGGGATGAGGGAACCACACTGGCCTTCTCTGCGACTGCTTCCCTGGGACGCAGGTCTCCTGACCCTTTTGAATGCTCTCTGTGGAGACTGCAAAGACACGTGGAGAAGAGGAAGCTGGTCTTAGAAAAACTGGATCCGTGCTTACAGCAGTCGCAGAGGTCAATACTGAATACCTCAGTCTTCTGCTCTCAGGGGGATTCACTGAAATGATCACATGATTGATGATCAGATATAAGATGGGAAGTGATGAAAAGACTGTGTAAATGCGCAGCGGCTGTTTTTCTGGGCAATAGTCTGAATCCATGAATGACTAATGTGATCAGGTCTCTCAGAACAGCAGATTCTCTGTGCTTGTCTTGGGTCTGGGCTTTGCAGAGACCTGCAGGAGTGTGCTGAGCATTTCTGGCCCCTGGGGGCTTTGGCTCAAGTCCATGTTTCTGTGACACTGCATTTTATTTTATACACTGGAAAGCGTAAGCTAGATGTTGCTTGGTGTTTGCTTACCTCTGTGCTCCGCAAACTTGGACGTGAAGCGTGTCCATTAACCCAACAGCAACAACGGAAATGAAATAAGACATCCTACCACTCTGTGTCATTAGACCTTGTTATTCCATGTAATTCATTACCATTTACCTAAAGTAATTTCTGCAGCCAATGACTTTTCTTCACTTGCTTCCCTCATATTTCAGCCTGCTGAGTTGCTTCAGTTATGAATTTTGTAAAAAATAGCTTTAACCTCATAGATCTTGTAATATTTTTGATTCATTAGCAGTCCATAGCAACAGGTATGATCCTTCTCTTTCCAGCTTCTTCGTGATTCCCATTCTCCATTTGGAGTCCTCAGAGCCTGCAGGGTTTTAGGATACCTGAACCTACAGCCATATTTTTTGTTGCTCTCTAATAATTCCTGGATTGAGTTTTATGGTCCTCTCATCCACTTTTTCAGTTATCTCTATAAAGTCCCTGTGATCCATGGCATGAGGTCAGTTTTACTTATGGATCAACAGCCTTTTCATACAGCTCAGTTTTTCCTGTTTCTTCTTTCCAGGCTAAAGCTGTTGTCAGGCCAAAGCCTCGTAGCTTCAGCTACCAGTAGAAATAAATCTGGACATAGCATGCATCCTTGTCTGACTTCTGTAGTCTTCCTTAACCATTCCATCATCATCTTGCCCACTGTTGCCACACACGATGACTTGCTGTAAATGTTTTCTGTCAGCTTGATCAATCTTTTGGGATGTCACAAGGTTGCAGAATTCACCATCTTTTGCTTTCTGTGGGATGCTGCCAGAGCCTGCTCAAATTTTATGAAATTATTATAGCAGGTTGAGTCGAGTCCTGCAGACTTTTCTGAGATTTGTCTTAAAATAGTATGTTGGTATGTTGTTCCTCAGTACTGCCCTAAACCCAGCCTGTTTATACGCAGGTATTTCTTTCACCTTTCCCCAGTGCTTTTCTTTCTTTTCATTGTTTACTTTGCTTTTATTTACATTTGCTGAGGAATTGGTTTGTACAGCACCTTAGCTGTGCATTCCCTACCTGCTTGTAGCATGTGTTTCCAATGCCATTTTTTCTACCTTTTTCTCTTTTGAACTTTTTTCCCAAGACTTTGAGACTTAGACTCCTTTGTCTAAACCGCCCCTCCCAACCAAAAACAACAAAAAAAACCCCAAACCTAACAAAAAAACTTTGTACCTGCTCTCTCTTATTTGTGCCAGGAAGATTCTCTAGGGCTCTTTCATCTGCTTCACTCCGGGTTCTTCAGAGTACTCTTTCCAACCTGTGTTTTTGCTCGCTCACCTTGAGCTGTTCTTTACGAACAGCCTTTTCACCTCTGCCTCCATACCCCTCTCCTGTTCATCTGCATACATTGATGTTGCTGGGGAGTCCCCCAAATACTAGCCTGACCTAGTGACTGATGAAAACCCATGTCAGAATAAATAAAAATAAATATTAAAAAAAAAAAGTTGATACAAGAAAAGATTAGTAATGGACAGAAAGTAAAGTTTTACTGCACCCTTCTGCTAAGAGTGCCTCTGAAAGTATCCTAGGAAAATGACTACTGGATCTCAAATGATTTTTTTTTTCCCCCCTCTTTTTTCATCAGACTGCCTGGGTTTTGCAGGCTTCTGCCTTTATGCTGATAAAGATGACTTTTGACAGGAAACAATAGGGTCTGTGTGTAACAGCCTGTGTTTCTGGTCTAGATTCCTTGCCAAAATAGCTACACTTAGCACTTGCACAGTTCTTTTCATCTTCAAAGCCTTTCACAGATCCAATGTAAACAGCTGGAGTTCCACTGATTTTGGTGGCAAAGAGCTTAGTAGCCTTTAGAAAAGGATTATGCATTTGCATGGAAAGTAGGAATATCATCTGCTGCTCTGCTAGCTAAAATTTTATAAAGATATCATGCTTCAAGCTAGAAAGCAATTATTAACTGAATGGGGTTAAGTAACTTTCCTTGTGGCCAACATGCATATTCCTGGCTACAGTTTCATTGGATGAATCAGGGATTGATTATTGAATCAATCCTTAAGTGTGTTTACAAGAAATGCAATTGCTGAGACAAGCAGTATGTTTGATTATAATTGATTTTGATGTTTTATCAAGCCATGTATCTGTATGTCCTAATATGTATGCCCAGCATGTTCAGAGATATTGTCTTGGTAGGTTTGCTTTAACATATTAATAGTTTTGAGATTTGCTTTATGTTGTTTCATAGTATTTAACAAAAAAGACACTATTTCAGTAGTACATCCTATGATACACGTTTTTATATTTAAGCTTGGAGTGCACTTAAGAGGCCAAGAGCTAGCCCATCCCCTTGCTCCACGGCAGAAACAGGTCTATATAGTCTGGGAAGATGTTTATCTAGTCTTTTTATAAATTATTTTGTGCTTTTACCTATACAGAGACTGATACCCTGTTTGCCTTATAGTCAGGCAATGCCTGACTCTGCTGCTATAGTGAAAATTAACTCAGTTGTTTCAAACTTTCCCCGTAAGTCATGTTTTTCTTCACTTATGATTCTTATTGCTCTCCTCTGAACCATCTCCAAATTCTCCACATTTTTCTTAGTGTGATGCACAAATCTGGCTGCAGTATTCCAGCTGAGATCTCTCAACTGTGTGTAGAGCAGAATATTCATCTCCCATGTCTTGCACGTAACGCGTCTGCTAGTGCATCCCAGAGCACAGAACCTTGTGTGTACTGGGAGCGATTCAGATTCAGTTCATGGTCTGTGATAACCTCCATTTCTGCAGTGATTCTGCCTAATCAGTTATCCCTGACTCATGGCTTTGTGTTTGATTCCTCTTTGTGTCTTTACTGAATTTCATCTTGTTGATGTCAGACCATTACTTAGGAACAGATGCCCGTTTGTAATATGGGACCTGACTTTATTAGCAGCAGGCATGGGCTTTCCCTTTTGTGGAAATATGAGTGCCTCTTCAAAACCTCTTTGGGAAGGGATGGATGAGGATGGGTTTTAGCAGTTGGAACTGCTCTTCCAACTCAGCACACTTTGTCGGGTACTCTAAAATCAAAAGCTTCGGCTTGGTCAGAAAGGTCTTTATGGTGTTGCCATCAAAATGAAAAAATAAGTCATTCCCATAGCACCAACTCTGACCCAAATAGAGCTACTGCCCTCTACATCCATCCTTCGCTTGGCTTTCTGTCAATCTAGACATCAGATTCTTGAGCCCAACCCTCCTGTGGTATCCAGCCTCCTCCCAGAGCCCTGCAATGTAAATGTAGATGTGCACGTGTTTTATTTTTGCATGTGGAAAATGAAGCACTGGGTGAGCTGAATTATGTTCACTGCTCTGGGAAAACCATGCAGCAAAGCCGGGATTTGAAACTGCTACTTCAGAGTTACGAGCTGGTGCTTCAGCACAAGCCTGTTCCTCTCATCTGGAGAGAAATAACCTCTGGAATATGAAAGATGGTGAATTAAACTGAATACTCATCTCCTCCAGTGACTCATCTGCTTTTTAGTTTCAGTTGGTGGACAATTTTGTCCTCCCTCTTTGAAGAAGCAGTTTAGAGAAATTCCCTTTTAGTTTGTCACCAGTGCATTCTGCCAGGTCCCTAACCAGAGTCTTTTCTTCAGAGGCCAGTTCAACAAACCTGTCCCGGCTCCAGCGTCCCCAGTGCAAGTCATGCTTCTGGGGGAGCACTGTCGGTGCTTCTGCTGTACCTTACCTGGAGCTCACTGGAGCAGACCTGGGTGAGAGTAATAAAAATGTCTTCAGCTGTCTCTACAGGCGAGCACTCCTGCTGCTTCGAAAAGGGGGTAACCAGCCTGCATCAAAGGGAGATGTCCTGAAAAATGTCACTGTACACACAAGCCTGTTAGTGTCTTGCTTGTGAGCCATATTGTTTGCAGTCAAATATTTCACTGCTACCTTAAAAACGCACATTGCAGAAGGATTCAGAACTAATCCCATCCCCTCTGCGGTGCAGGTTCACCTACTTTCAGCTGTATATCCCCTTTCTGAAGGAGACATCTAAGGGCTTGCTTCCTTTTGCATCCATCAGGAATCTTCTTCAATCCATCATTCTCTGCTCTTCAATATTTGACAGTGGCTTCCTCTGGGCTTGCTCTTTTTTCCTTCAGTGCTTCCTTCATAAAACCAGATTCCTGTCTCCCAATCCTTTAGTGAGGTTTTTGATTATTCCCCCCCCATCCCGATGCTTTCTCTTCCCATCGTTTATTTGCTTTCTGGTATCCGTTCCCTACACAGGCCAACAGCTCTCACCTGAATCCTTAGATAGCTTTGTGAATATCATTTTTCCTCCCTTTCACTTTCATTTAAATGTATTGTTCCCAAATAGCTCCAAACTGCCACAACAATTATTTCCTAGTGAGACTGAAGGAGATGCTTGCAAATATTTTCGAATTGCTGCATTCATCTTTCCTAGCTTCCCATATTACCTCCCTTCTCCGATTATGCTGGGCAGCCAGCAAGACGAGCAAGGGCTGTGAATAACCCTGCTTTCTGCCCTGAACACCTCTCTGAAGTAAAATCCTCCCTCTTCTCTCAGCTTTAATTTTCACACGGTGCATTTGCTGCTATACTTCCCTCCAGGACGCTGCCAAAAGAAGTTCTAACTCTATTTTCTGGCAGCTGTTCTGATGGGTGGGGTTTTTTCCTGTATCCTCACGCAGTAGGTGGTTCTGCCGACGCGGGTGGCACGGCTGTCCTTGGGCACGTCTCTGGCAGCGTCCCACCGGCTGCCCCCCGTGCTCTCCTGCCCAGGGCTGTGCGTGTCCCGTGGGGCTGCGGGTTCTGCGGGTGGCTCTCGCAGGCTGCCTGTCACCAAGCCCAGCGTGTTCATGCCCATCCTCTGTAATCGCCTTTTGTCTTTCCAGCTGTTACAGACCTTTCCTTGGGTTGCCAGTGAATCTGTCCTAGCAACAGGGAAAGTTGCTACCGTGACAAGGCTAATCAGAGAGACAAATACGAAAATATGGTAATGATATTTAAACCTGCAGTACTTTTAGCTAAGAACTGCCTGGCTTTGCTGGTTCTGCGGAGCTCTACCTTCGTACAGTGGGGAAACCTGGTGTGAACCAATCCTGTAATCTGCAGTTAATGCTTATCTGTAAAATACAAACCTGATAAAAATAGCAGCCCCTCAGACTCTGCTCGATGTATAAAGAAATGCGCTGTGGTATATTTAGGAATAAATCCTTTAATAGCAGTAATTCTTCCATTACAGTACAAAGCCTTTTATTTTATATTGGAATATGACCAGAAAGACTGTTTAGTAGAATTGACTAAAGACTTGAATCATAGTTTAAATATTTAGATTATCATCCAGTATCCCAGATCCAAGCTCATAAGGGAACAAAGGGAAAGAACTTTTTTCCAGATTCAGAGGACTAGGATATTGAATGCACAACTCCAGCTGCATGGAAATAATGCAATACACCAGAAATATGTCAGATGCCGTATCAGCTGGGTAATTTTTTATTGCTGTTTTGAAAATGCATCTGTTTTGATGCAGATGTTGCTGTCCAATACAAGACCAAAATGAATAATATCTTTGTGCCTTCTGGTAGTAATATCTAAATGCTGTAGATTTTTTTTTTTTTTTTTTTAGCATATTATCTTTCATTCCCTCTGGAGCAGTATTATTTTGTGAATCTGTCACTGATAGTGATGTGCTGGGAGGAAGGGTGAGCATAATCATTTAGTTACGAGACATTGAATAAAATAAATGATCTTTTCATAGATTCATAGTATTTGAGTCCAGAAGGGATTGTTGCATTTAGCTTGACCTCCTTTATATCCCATCTTTATAAAGCAGGAGCTGTCTCTACTGCACTAATCATTTTTGAGGCCCATGTTGCATACAATTATCAGTCTCCTGGATAAATACCAGCTGTTGGGATCCTTCCAGCTATGCCTTTTCCTGAAGAGGCTTCTGTATAATAGAAAGGGACCGATGATGCTCTTTTTGAAACAAAGTTGTGCTACAGGAGCCAGGAATGTAGGAAGGCGCTTCAGATCCAGGGAAAACGAGGGTTTCTGGCACAGCTCTGAAATTGGTAAGGGTGAGTGTTGAAATGAAAGGATTCCCCAGTCTGGCAGCTGATTTCTTTCATTTCATAGGGAAAGAATCATGGGGAGAACAGACAGCAGTGCCCCAGAACAGGGGAGTTCTCCCTCAGTTTGCAGGAGCTGTTGGTAGTGTCCAAGAGAAAGGATGCTGTATGTAAAGAAGCAGCAACATTTGTCCCTAGGACAGTAAAAGGACCTACTTTTTTTTTTTTCTTCTTGTGCCTGTTTTCTCAATAATGATGCCCATAACCACAGCAATCAGCAACGACGTGATGGGTTTCTAATGGGCTAATCATAAAGGGTTATAAATGTCCTGCAGTGAAACTGGTTTTGTAGAGCTTCTACCTATTTGTGCCAATAATTGCTAGTCGCATCGGTGCATAGGCTAGAGCGACTGTGCGTGTGCGCGCAGTGAGAGGATGCGGTATGCTGATGACAGTGAGGAATTGTATTTTGGTTATATCGGGTTTTACTAGGAGCCTTGACAGACAGCTACGATAGCTCTCCAAATGCTCATGTCAGTGCGTTTTTGACACCTGCCTGTGTAGATACAATTACGCTAGCACATCCGTATCAGATCATTAGACACTATCAGTCAATACTGGTTACGGCCACAGTTCCAAAAGTGGGGTGGAAAAGAGATGCCTGCAAAATGAACCTCCCTTTTTACACTGTATACAGCATGAACTGTGTCGGGGATTAAACTGTGGCTGTCTCTCATTTCTGCATGCTTTGTTTTCTTGGAAAAATGAGCATGCAGTGACCTTTATCCCGCGCTCTTCGTATGTGCCTTATGCTTGCAAGGCTGTAACAAGCTTTCTTAAGCAGATTGCCTCTCTCTCCCTTCCTTTTGTGAGTGACTCAACATGGACCAGATGAGAGCCTCAGGTGTGGAGCCTGAACACGGCTGCCCCACCTTCTTTCAGGACAGAACTGGGAGTTCTGCTGGTTTCTCTCCTCCAGTTTGTTTTTTTTTATAATGAATGCGGCATTGGGTTGGGGCTCTCGTCTCTTCTGAGTGAAATGCTTTCACCCTAATCTTAAATCTCTCTCTGGGAAAAAGATACTTGGGAGAAAAATATCTTCCCTCTCATTTTGACACAGCCTTCTATATAGCCTGAATGTCAGGAAAGCCATTTATAGAGCATGTACAGTAATTGCATGCTTAATATTTCATCAGCTGCATTAACAGTAATGTCACTAAAACCAGGTATAGATTTAAAAGGATCTTTTTTGATTAAAAGTGGCTTTAGAGCTGCTTGTGTATAATAATAGCAAAAGTATATATTATCATAGATGTTGCTATGGGTTTCTGAATTTAATAATTCAACACATATATACACACACACAGATTTGCATTGAGATTTCGGACAAAGCATATGCTTTGTATTTGGCAGCAATCCTCTAATTACACCAAGATTAGACTGGTGTGAAGTAGATTGCTTCAGCTTGATCCACACTCTTCTTTCACAGCCAAGAGACTGCTATATTTTAGGATTGTGCAAAACCCCATGCTTTTCGTTACCATGCTACAGTTAGCAGCTGTAGGAAATAGTGGTTAGAGTAACTCATTGGTTTTCTACCAGACTTACTTTAGCCTCTCGTGGTACGATGTCATGCGATGTTTGGAAATGAGGCAGAGATGTTTATTTTGAAATAGTGCTTCAATTCACTTGAATTCTACCGCGTCGTAGTAGTAGTAGTAACTGAGAACAAAGATCTTCTGCCAACTCTCAATGGGGCTGAAACCCTGTGAGCATGCTTGAATGGAAAATAAAGAAGGAATTTATTGGCTGTGTCTTAATAATAAATCTCTTGAACTTCATTCTTGTCTTAGAAATGAGAAATAAACTTTGCAAGAAGATCTTGTGTTAAATGGTAATGAGGAATCCCTCAACAGCAAGTGTCGGTTGGCTTCTTCAGAAACACACTTGTTGGTTTTATTTTCCTTTTATTATTGAGCTAATACTTTTGCTAAACTTAGTAATGGTTCCATTGGGTTTTTGGCCAGTGATGAGTAAAAAAGGGTTTTTTTTAATGCCTGTGCTTCACTAATGATAAATTTTGCCCCTTTTTTCCAAGTTATAATCATCAGAACAGATTTCACAGATGTCCTCTTCCAGTTTGAGTATGTGCAGATCTTGAGACGTGCAGCCTGAATTTCCACTGACAATCAGAACTCATCTTTGTCGACACAACTCGGGGCATGCCGAAATGTACATTGTACTGTACATTCCTTTGAATGTCCATTGAGTTTGTACATTCCAAGGACTGCTGTGCCAAAAGGGGAAGGCATCTTAAGACATTTGGATGGTGATGCCAAACTGTGAAGAACACTTATCACAGGAGCACAAATGCTTTATTTTGGACCGTTGTAACTTAGGCCAGTCTGTGCTCTAAATTAAATATGTACATACACACATATATATAAAAAATACATGGTTCTTCCATGGTTAGGAATGGAGAAATTATTGCTCAACTTTGCATGGATAATATACTGCCTTCAAAATGTGCATATGAAGTATGGCAAACCATCATTCATTTTCTGTCTGGATCTACCATGTTGAATGATAGCATCAGCGTGTACAGCCACTATACGTCTGCTCTAAGTTTTATAGATGAGGAAAATTTATGCATCTGAGTAAAATGAAACTCTGCTTCAGTGCTTACTTATGATTCAAACCGTAATTAGCTGTTTTATAAATGTAGTCCTCCGCGTAAGAGTAGTGGAGTGAGAAATATATCACTCCGATACTTCTGGTCATACTATTTTCTTTTCTATTGGGGTGAGAGCAAATTTATTGCAAGTTTCTTTCAAGCTTCGGTTTTTTTCTTCACACTGCTTGTGGGACAGTAATTTCATGGGCGGCATCCACACAGCAACACCAGTGGGATACAGCAGAAGTTAATTCTTGGGTTCCGGTAAGGTGACAGTTACATTTCTGGACGTAGTATTACCTTAAACCTGCCTTCTGCTTTCATGTGGGAATGAGAGCTCCTCCCTGCCCGCTGTACTGTGTCAGTAATCTGTTCCTTTTCAGCTGGCTGGAACTGTCGTTTTCTTTTCCTGTTTGCTTGTATACCAGACTAACATCTTCAGTTGACTATGCCAGCCCTTTCTACTAGGTATTACACACACATGCAAAGATATGAGGTTTTTGGGGTTTGTGTCAGATAGTTGATAACTCCAGATTTTTTGATTTAATACCTGCTTTCATAATATTTCAATACAATGGATATAAATGGAGATATATATACACTTATAATGAAATGACAGTTGGGTCTTGCAACGTTTGCTTTATAACTGTTGGAGTTTCTCATTTGAAGATGGTCAGAAAACTTTGATTGAAAGAGCAGTTAAAAAGAGAGAAACAGTCGTGGCTAATTCCATTGTTGAGGAATATTTATTTAATGAAGAAGCTCTTACAGGAATTCTAGTTTTCGGTTCAATACGAGGCATACTTATTTTGAAGCCAAATCATCATCCTATTAACTGATGTAGTTACTTAACTCAGTCTAATGCTGTCTTTGCATTGTAAAACATCAGGATTAGTTCTTGGTTCTATGACAGAGTTTAATGAACACAAATCAATTGCTATTACTGCTCATCTGGAGACTACAATTAAACAACTGGTAACTAAAAGGTCAGAAATGCTTACCATTGAAAAAAGCAATCTCCTTCTTGTCAGCAACCTTTTAGCACTAATTTTAATACCCATATTTAAAAGAGAAATAAATCATAAGAACCCTCAATAATTAATGGCTTTGCCTTTTTCTGTGTGGGAATAGTGTGGTAGCTTCATCCTAGTCTTTCCTGGAATTTCAGCAAATGCTCCATTTAATGAGGGGATGCATTTTTGTTTAAATGCTCTGAAGAATTTGGCTTTCAGTTCTGGGAGTTTTCCAAGCTGTAAACTTTTGATCGCCCTTTCAGGCGCTGCTTGAGATATTGGCTCCTCAAATCTAATTACATCTCTTTGTGATAGAACTGCTTGATGTACTCATTAAAATAGTTTGCATCTGCTCTGTAGGACTAGCATATTTCTCTATGCCTAATTCGGTGAAGAAATCCTGAAAAGTGGATTTAGTGGATCTAGGATCGCTTTTGGTTCTTTCCTTTGAATAAACTGCTTTCTGATAAGCTTTGTAAACGGATGTGTCAGTGCTTTATCTGCTTTACTTCCCTTTTCGTAAAGGATCGTTTCAACTAATTTTCTTGGTGCTCTTTTGTTTCTCCTTCAGTAGTATATTAATTTCTCCCCTGATATTCCCTAGATTCCTTCTGCCTTCCTGAATCCATGAGAGGATCCTCCCGTCCTTGTACTATTGAACAGAGATCTCTTTCCCCCCCCTTTTTTTTTTTCTAGCCATGCCGTGCAACTTTCCTTGCCAGGCTACATTTGCCACTCCCCATGGGATGACATTGCTTGCATCTCCTGCCTTGTTTGGTTTCTACCTTCAATCACCCCTTTGATTTTATTTTTTTTTTTCCTGAGAGTATCCCGAAGCTCTGTAAGGTGGCTCAGTAAAACTCAGCAAACCTGAATATGGATGCTATCTAGATGCTCCCATTGTGTCAAATGCTTATTTGCTTTGCCATGCAGGATTAGGCTCAGTCACATCCTCAGCGTTGATGTGAATGTGGTAAGAGGGATGTTTCAGGGATTCTCAGGAGAGTACTTGATGCATCAGGAAAAAGAATAATCTAAATCCTGCCCACACAATGTCAGACTCAGAACTGGCACTTAGCGGTTAGGAAGGAGCCATTGCCGACAGCTCTTTGAAATCAGGAGATCCATGTGCAGTGGCAGCCACAGAAGCCAACACTGAGAGCAAAGCTTTGGGAATTATTTTGCTGCTGAGTAAGATATAAGGAAGATATCATCAAAGTTAGTAAAGTCATGAATCAGGTGAATGCAGAACCATTTCTTGCCAAATTCTGCACTACTACTGGGTGGAGGAACTCACTGAAACTGGTGGGAGATGAGCGTAAGACAGGTGAAAGAAATTACTGTTTCTCATAGCAGGCAACGAACTTCTGCGATGTGTTGCTGCAGGAAGTTGCGGAGTCTTATGGTGTCAGCACGTTCAAAACAGAACTAAACACATTTAATTTCAGGCTGTGGGTCCAAAGTGGCTATAAAGAGTGCCGGCAGAGCAGTGCTCTCTACGTCCCCGTTGCGGTCATTGCAGGTGCTGGAGGAGCACAGGGGCAGCAGCCTGCAGGGAGTGGTGAGGCTCATCTCCCACAGCCACGGTCCAAGGCAGTGGGGTTTCTGGGCTAGACACACCATAGCTCCAGCCCCTGAGAGTGTTTCTTGTTCATCCAGGCTACGCTGCTCCCATCGTTCTACCGAGCTGTGTTCAGGCACCAGCCTGGCTTGCTGTACCTGACGCTGTAATGTGCCAGGTAAGCCTCCATCCCTCGACTGCTGCTTGCTTGTTGAAATTAAACCTCTGAGAAGCAGGGATCCCTCCTTTCCCCTTGCATACTTTTCCCCATGTCTCGTACGATGCAGCCCGTATTTTGGCTTGGCTCCTTAGGTGCCACTGTGATTTATATTACTAAAAAGGTTTATGCTCTACACAAATAAATTTATGTACATAATACACGAGTGCATTGCTGTTATGCTGTCATTGAAACATCTGGGCACAGGTGACTAATTTGACACAAGCAATGAAGTTCATGTGTTTCAATTATTAAAAAGGGAAAAATCCAAGCTAGCACTGTAAATGCCTTTCTGCTTACCTATATCAACCTTCTTCCCTTTTGGCATTTCCCTGTCACAGTGTCATTAATATTTCCACCCCCCCTGTATCCTTAATGATCTACTTGGTTGACCTGCATCATTTAAAATATTTTTTCATTATAGTGATTTTCTCATTTAGGTCCCCAGGAGATCCCGATGTGTAATCAGTTTTCTCTAACAAATGACCTCCTTTAACTTCATTAGTTCAGAATTAATTTACTAGCATCCAAGATATTGAATGACTCTGATTAGTAAAATACAGTAAAAAAATTAAAGTTCTCTTTCATTTATGGTCAAGGCAAACATTAATTAAACCCCGTATTTCTTTGCTAATTTTGGTCACAGTTGAATTTAATAAAGAGGGAACGTTTGATGGGCTGTCACTAGACATTAGATGAAGGTGGGGATGGGATTACAGGCTTTCTGTCCGTGTAACATCTTCAAGCAGCTGCATTTTGCCAAATGCTTTACTTCTCTCGCAGCTTCCTTCACCTTTTGGGGAGCTTTTTAAATGAGCAAGCCAGGAAGAGCCACCATCTTCAGTGCGCGGCGGAGAAAGAGCACAATGAGGGCTTCAGGGAGGACACGCTTTCTGCTGGCCAACACTTCTCAGCCACGCACCCCTGCTGCTTGTGCACATCAGCTTCAGCTCTCGGGTATCTCTCCTAAGAGCTGTGCCTCCCTTTCGAGGCGTGCAAGTTATTTGCAGGATTAGCCACGCTGCCAGCCCCTTACCCTTTAAGGCTTTGCACGTTTCCATTTTGCAAATCTGCAGCAGCAGGCGCTGGCCTGGTGATGGCATTTTTCTTCCTGTCACTTGACAGTAAGCACGCTTGCACTTTGCACTGCACGCGGGATGGCTGATGAGGCTGTATGGAATGTGTGCAATGAATGGCAATAAGACTTTGCTTAGGGAATGATCGTTATTCCTGGAAAAATCCAACCATGTAGAGGAGGGTACCTGCCTTGAGTTGCCTTGCCCCCCTCATCACTCCCCATGCTGCTGTATTTTTATTTTCTGAAAGGCAGAATCAAAAGGTACAGATAATTTTAAATAAGCTCCCTTTTTTTTTACCATGCTACTGGCCTGTTAAAGACTTTATTGTAGTCTCTATAATGTGTTGTGAAACTGCATTGACAGAAGCTTTGTACTTGCTCTGAGCTTTATATGAATAAGTAGTTTTGGTAAGGCTCCAGCCATGGCTTGGATCCCCACTGTGCTGGGGCAGAAGAATGCCTGACCCACCACCCAAAAACCTCCTTGAAACAAACTTCTGGTCTTGGTAATCTTAGCTGCGGAGGCAACTTTCTGACTGTGCATGACTGAAAGCCTTTTTAGATACAGATTTTGGATTTTCACACTGGTTTGTTCCTCCATACGCATGTGCCAGTGTGGAAGCAGGAGAAGGGCCAGGGCAGGCGCGTGGTCCTGATGAGCCATGCTGCTCAGCAGCAAGGTCTCCTGAGCCCGAAGGTGCCTGGCAGCTCGTGCTGGCGGCAAGCAGCATATCTTTGGCAGTGTGACATGGGAGGATGTCACCGCCAATGCTGTGTGCCTGTTGCTCACTGTGACCAGAGCTCACCGCAAATAACTGGTAACGTAGGTGAGATGGGCTCGGGCACTCGTGCTACTCCCGTCCTCCTCCCTGCCGCTGCTCTGGCCTCTGCCTCAGCCAGCCCAGCTTGCTGCTGCGTGCGTTTGTGCAGACCTGCCTTCATGGCAGTTTAGACTGTGGGTTGAGCTGACCTGGGGAAACTGAGGCAGAGGCACGGGACAGGTCCCAGGCTGTTCCCAGTGTGCTGGAGGTGGTCACCTCTTGTAGAGGAGCATCGCGGATCTCCTGTGACAGCACCTCAAAGCACTGCAGCAAGGTTGACTAGAGACAGCAGCTCCTGAGGCTGGAGCCTGAAGCGGTCAAGCTCTTGGCCTGAGCCCAAGCCTTCACTTGGCTAAACTGTGCCAGTTAGCAACATTTGGCTTTTTAATTGGTCAGGTTACTTATGCCTGTTCTGTAGTTGCTTTGTCCCTCAGCCAGCCAGGAAGTTTGAAAAGCAATCTGTTTGCTTTATACGCAAGTGATTTACTAGCCCAAGAAGAACTACTTTTGAGGCACATCCCAAAAGTGCCTCTGAGGAGCATGCTTCATCCCTGTGCTCCTCTGAGTCTGGTTGTATTTTCCATGCCACTGAGCTGAAAGGTACAACAGACCCTGAGCGTGCCCATCCCTCTCTTCCAGGCTGTGGGGCAGCACTGTCGTGGGGCTATGGGGGCTGCTGCTGCTCTCCTGACTTGCTGGAGAAGAAGTGTTGTAGTGGTGACCTCTGAGAAAGGAGACCCAGGGCTAAAGGGGGGTTAGATGGGACAAATGGCCTTGTAAATTATTCTCCCCTATTCATACGAATAAAGTTTGTGGAGGGATTCAGGCAATCAATTTACATCTCTTGAAGGAAAAGAAATTGAAAACACTAAAGCAATTTATTGCCTTTTAAATTTGGGGATGAGGGGGAATGTAAGTAGCGCTTAAATTTAACTACCTGCAAAAGCAAATAAAGAAAACTGTAATATTTCACAAAGCCATAACCCACTATACTATAAGTGCATTTTCAATTTCATTGTGGAGAATGTAAGTTACTACTGCTTTCTGCCTAAGAACTTGCCTATAAAGCAACATCCAATTGGTGGATTCAGTAATGTTTCTGGTATGTTTTTTTTCTTCTTACTTTCTTACAATTTGCATAAAACACTTAGACAGGATTTTTCCCCTCTTTCATATTGCAGTACTCCAAGTTTTCAGCACAATAAGTGTTTTGCCTGCAAGGCCTATATCTAATATTGGTTCATTTTGAATGTCTTTTCCCATTTAAATGTTAGTCCAGAAAACCAAAGTGATTGTAATCAAATGAGTATGCTCAATATATAGCTTATATGACTACAGGGTGGCTTTCTCGGTCTAATTCAAATGCTCTTAGAAAACAGGAGAGATTATTCAGGAGCTGTTCTAAGAAGATTCTTGCTTCTGGCGATATTTACTCTTAGGTAGATTAGAAAAAATAAGAGCTGGTATCTGAGAAAAAGATGAAAAACAAAACGGGCTAATATCTGCTCATTATGTGAGGGCAAAGCCAGTGACACCAATGCAGCACAAAGCTAAATTTGCTGCCTCTGCCTGTGAGAGCATTTCAGAAGAGCCCTGGAGAAGTTCATTGTACGAAGAGAGTATAGGAGATATAACTTGAGCTTCAGCCAGGCCACAAACTCTTACTGTTCATTTTTCCCTCCAGGAAAAGTCATTCTCATTCTGCGGGATGAATCATTGATGGCTTGTTTGTGTGGGCAGACTGATTGCCTGAGCTATTCTGGGACAGCTACTGCTCTACAGGTATTCAGGAGTATTTCTTGTGTTCGGATAAAGCTAACTTCTTCTGAGATAAAGCTAACTTCTTCCTGGCATAATTACTTAGAGAATAGCTTTGCTTCTATCTTTGAGCAGGTTCCCCAAGGCAGCTCTTGGGATAGCAGCCCTTTTCCTCTGCCTGGAGAGTTGAGAGCTTGTCCATGTGAAAAATTGCTATCTGCTACAGCTAGGCTAGCCAACCGTCCCCGTACGGCTCCGCTCCGGCCCCGTGAGCGGAGCTGGGAGGTAGGCTTCCCCTACCACCACCAACAGCATAATGTACGTGCCCCTTGCTAAGAACCTGTGCTGGCTTTCTGCCCTCCCAGGCTGCCCTAGGTGGGACCTCAGTGCCTCTGCTGATCCTCACCCTCGCGTCAGAACACGAAGGGCTGAACCTTGCAGTGGCTTAATCACAGCTAAGCGAGAAAGCTTAGTAGCAGCTTACGTTTATTTAACGATCTTCACATCTTTTTGTTCCTGCTTCATACACTTAAAAATTTCTCAATTTTATTAGCTATTTATAAATACCTGAATAAATTATGCAGATAAGAGTGATTATTATGTCTCTTGAGGCACTGCTGGTATTCTAGACACTTTATGCTGGACCTACTGAGTCTTAGCACAGAGGGGAATCAGATATATCTTTCCTTTTAGAAATGCTAGAGCTGCTCTCTGTAATTGTCAATCTAAATTTAAGCAGAGGTATTGCACTGACCCTATCATATCTGCAGACATTTTGAATGCATGTTCACGAGAGAGTTCTGTGCATAGGGTTTTTAGCTCCAGGGCTGTACAAAGGATAATTTAGAGAGGATGGAGTTTTTCCCTTGTATAAATTCATTCGTATTCACTTCAAAGGCTGAAGTGAGCTTCGAACCAAGGTGTGCTCCATGCAGGCTGTCTTCACAAGGGTGAATTTCACCCACCGTGACAGTACGTACATAGCCTTGCTCAGATGATAACAGAAAATGACTATGCGGAGGACTGGGTTTCTCCAGAGATGCACTAAGTGCCTGCTGCTCCAAGGACATGCGAATCCTTTTAGCCCATTGCAGGATAAAACCTTCAATATTTAAGACCCGCTCTGGTGCTGCAAACTCTTAAATGTAATGGGCTCTGCTGCTGCAAAATGATGTAGCTCCACTGACATCAACCCTTTCCCCAGGGCCGGAGCCCAGGGGATTGAAATGGGACTATGCTGATTTACATGAGAATCTGGCTGTATATACTTACAAACCAGCCTTTTGTGATCTCTTATAAACATGCCTAGTTAGGACACAGTTAAACCTGAAATCAAACCGATGTTTAGAAATACTGCAACTACAGCTCTCAGTCGTCATCACTGTAATTAGGATTTCAGCTGCTTTGCTTTGCTGCAAGGCCTTTAGAGCATTATGGCTGACTAGCGACATAAAGAGCAGATTTACCGTTATTAGCTATAAACATTGTAGCACAATGGAAAAAACCCAAAATATTAATCTGTGCCATAGCATAAAACATGCACACAAGTCATGACAATTAGCAATAATTTGTCATTCTGTGCTATATTTAATTTTAAAATGGCCAAACTGTTGGACAAAATACTACTGGCACACGTACTGTGGCTGTTTTGCTACAATAGCTGTCTTCTACTCTAAGCAGCAGCACCTTCTCCTCTCTCCAGAGCCAGCCTAGGATGCTTGGCATGAACAAACCTCACGTCTATGCACAAACCTGGGAAAGGAGAGGTCTCCCTGAAGTAAGATTGTGTATCAGCAGAAAATTTTTGCTGTAGCTCTAGCCTAATGATCCAGCCAGCTCCCTCCCTCCCCAGGGACTTGCTTTCGGAAGGCCTGGGTAGGCAGGCGTGGGTTTGGGCAGGTCGCAGCAGCGTGGCACACCGCAGCACCTCTCTCGCACGCTGAGGCTGCTCCCAGAGTTGAAGCGAGCATCATCCTCTTTCCTGGCTGGCAGGAATTCCCTAGCACTGAAGTGGGGAGAAATCAGAGCTGGAGTTGTTCTCTTGAGATAAATCGCTTGAGATGAGTCTTGCTGTGAGCAGACCATGATGCTGTCTTGAGATAAATCACTTCAGGTGGTATTGGTTTGCAAATTTTGTCTTGTCAATCAATCACAAAATATCTTTTTTCCAGTACTAAATCTTAACCTTAATGAATTTTTTTTCCAAAACCTTTCCTAACCATTCCTTTTTCCTTCCTGCTCTGAAATATCAAAGTGTTTTGTAAAGATTTTATTTAATAAAAATGAAAATTCTGAAAATAACCCTACTTTGAGCCTATCTGTTTATTGCAAATTTATTTAGAATAAACTTCTTTATTTTTAAACTGTTTCCTAGCTGTGATGAGCTGGAGGAGTGTAGTGATACATTTCATGGTATGGTTATGCACTGTCTGGAGCTTAATGGAAGATGCGATTCCTGGATTAGAGATCTTGTCACAGCTTTGAAAGAGAGTCCAGCCTGGGCAGTGGTTTGCTCTGGCTTTTGAGAACTTCATTAGCTGGGACTGAAGTCAACGTAGATTTCTGGCACTGATAAAGGTCTGTACAGTTTGAAAGATTTCCTGTAGACTAGAAGACTGTCTAGCCTGTGGGCTTGGCTTAGACGCAGCCTTACTCCAGTAAGTATTTATTGGATATAATATTTAGACCAGCTGAGGAAGGTCTGCTCCAGTTCAAAAACACTGGTTTAGCCTAGGCCAAGGCTAGAATGATTCAGGAGGAGGGAAGGAGGGAATTTTGCTTTTCAATCTGAGAATTGTATTAGCATCAAGTCACCTGCGAATCTTTGTTAAATTATCCTGGTTTCTAGGGACCTGAGAATCCTAGCAAGCATATTTTCCCTGTGTTTTTTCAATGCCTGATGTGTCCTTCTTTCCCTCTCCACCCAACGATACTTCTGTCTGCAGTAGTGCTGTGTGCTTTTGTTCCTGGCCCTCATACAAGGAATGAATTGGGGTCCGATGTCCAGCCATCTGCTTTCCCTCATTATAGGAGCCTGGCACCTGGGACCTCCTAGTCATCTTCTGGCCCTGGCCTGCAGCCCTGAAATTGGTGGATGTGATATTACTGTGTTGAGTGGGTTTGAGGACGGCTTTAAACATGTAGAGGCCTCTCTGTTGGAGAGGTGACTGGCACAGGGACAACCCCGGACCCCATGTGAGATCAGGAAAATGTATCAGGCAGGAAGACAACATCCTCTGAGCTGGAAGGGTTAACAGCAGATTGCTGCTTCTCCTCCTTTGCCTTTACTGTTATCATGATTTATATATTTGAAAGTAGGGATGATTAATAATCCACAAACCTTCAGCCTGGAAGGAGAGCTAAGGCACTTAGCATACCAGAGCGTACTACGATGCAAACAGTAAGAAATGATTAACAAGACCAACATTTCCCCTCCTCCCCAAATAACTCAAGAGCAGCATCAATGGTCCCTTGCACTTCACAGCTCCCAGCAGTTGGGTGAGGGCTACCAAATGGCTTCTGTATCAAAAGGCCATAGCTAGAAGTCTGCACTGCAGGTACCATGGTGATGAGTCTGGCACTATCGTGTGGAAAGATAAATATAGTTAGCATGCTGTTCCTGGAGGTGGATATAAATGTCTCCATTCCATATGTGCACTGTTACTCTCAAGATAAGGAAAAACTGGCCTATAAAAATTCCTCATTGACCTAAGAAGTCAATTAAAATACAAAAAGAGCCGCTGAGTACAGCGGTGGAATCCATCTGCTGTTTATCAGCTTGGACCTCGATGCTTTCCCTGCTCAGCACTGGGATAAGTGTAGAGGGAGGACAATGTGGCCACAGAAGAGAGAAACAAAACCAGGAAAGTAAATTGGAGGGAATTGCTCTCTGGGGTAATGGCACATTGAACGCCGAGTTGCATCGGTTCCCGGTATCTCTTCAGTTCATAAAGACTGACCACCACCAGCTTTGTTCTCTGGTGAAAAAGAAAGGCTCTACTTCGTTCAGGAAATACTTTGGAGGTCAGAAAGTGTTTTTCTTTCCCCTGGGGTTTTCAATGCCAGCGGGGGGGGCAGATTTGGTTTCTTAAATACAAAGAGGCAACCTAACAATGTCCCGTCTCTGTGCTGATACGAAAGGGGTGAGGGGAAGTCCTAGTAACCCAGCGAAAAATGTACAGAAGAAAATCAAATGGAGGTGTGGGCAGCTCAGCCGTACCTTTTTCATGTGATGGAATTAAACATGAGAAGGTAATTTGCATCACCCTTACGGGAGAAAAGAATAACGTTACTTTTTTTGTGCTAATCCACATCAGTAGCAAAGCGGGTAGACGGGAACCGGTAAGGGTTATCTGTGACCTACTTCTTTCATAATGGTAAAACCAACCCTTTTAAACAAGATACAATGGCAAAATGAGGCCCTCAGAGGAGATTCTGAATCCCCTCCCTTCCCACCAGGGTCAATAGGATCTGAAAGTCTTCAGCATCTTGCCAGCTGTCACTGCAGCATTCCTGGAGACAGCACGTTCAAGCCACCCGCATGTTCCTTGCACTGGAGGGCACAGGACAGCAGCGTGCATGTGCAGTGATGCAGTTACTGCAGCAACACCCATGTGCAGCGATGAGGTTACTACACAGTAAGTGTGAGCGATGCTCGAAGCAATATTCTCTTTGATTTTAATCAAATGTGCACCATACCCAAGTACAGGCAGGTTTTGGTCTGGCATATTTTTTTATGATCCTTAAGAGGAAGTGGGATTTAATTTTTAAAGTGAGACTTCCTTAGCAAAAGAAGACAAATTCCCATTAAGCTTATTTCAGTAGACACCACAGTTTGCAGAGCTGTTCCACTTTCTTGGCAGCAGCTCCTCCCCAACCACTGCCCCTGCCGCACTGCCCTGAGCAGCCTGCGGACCAAAGTGCACTCCAGCACGCTCAGCCGTGAGCCTTAAGAAACGGGTTAGATTTGGCTGAAAATGTCCTCTGAAACTGTTTTTAACAGCAAACCGGACTTCCAGTGAAGTTAAACTTTTTGAGAAAAGCCCCTGCTTTGTCCTTTACTTCCCCCTCACCCTTAAGTCAGATAACTGAGAATAACATTTTATTTAGACATATTGAAAGGATGTCTTATGGGAAATTTATTTCCCAGATGGACTGCCTGTTCCCTCACGCACCACAAACAGCTGTCTCCCCTGGAGAATATTTTGTAGCGTGTGATGAGGATATAATATGACAGGGTACGTAGCTTCTGGAGAAACTTGGAGTATAGGAACATTACTCGGAGGAGGTTCCATGGTAGTACTTCAGTAGCGATATTTAAGTTTTCACTTTCTTTCTTTTCCACAAGAAGCTTCAAGTTTTCTTTCACTGTAAAGCAGTCCAGTCTTATGTGAAATGTGCTGTACACGTATTTGCTATGGCATGCCAGCAAAGCTAAGCAGAGAAGGTGGTTATCTACTGTACAACCCTTGAGCTACACCACAGTTTTGGGAGAAGAGATTCTACAGTATAGGTGGAGCCAGACAGGGGTTATAAGCAAGGGAGGTGTGCATCACCACGACTTTGTTCCTTAGGATGGTTTCACTGAGCCAGCCTGAACAAAGTCCTTCCTGCTATTCTTTTAGCTGCATTTTTGCTTTTTTGCAGTACACCAGAGGAACAGCATCATTTCTGCAAGGTCTACGGGTAACACAGCAAACTCTGTTACTGAGACTAATCATAGACAGAGGTCAACAGGAAGGTTTTCTTTGGCTCCACAATTACATTTCACTTAGTACCATATGATCGTCTAGTCCTTCCATAAAGATGTTAATGAAAAGGCAGGACCGAGCCAGGACATGGCCAACATGGGACTAAATGTCTCTTAAGATGATGATGATGATTGGCAGAGAACAGAATGACCTGCTACCTCTCAATGCCCTCCTCCTTCTCTACCTTGAAAACACGGAGAGTTGAAAGTCTTGTCAAGATAATCAGCAAAATGTAAAGAGCTGAAAATGTTCTGCTGGAGAGTAACAGTGTTCAAGGCTAGGGCAATGTCCTCCGAAGAGTGGCTGAATGATTTCAGGATGTGCATCTGTGTTTTCTGCAGGATGAAGGACAAGGCAACAGTGATCTCCCTCTGTAGGATAAAGGGAACGGCACAAACAGAAAGTAAGTGGCAACACATGAGGGCATTGGACAACTTCATCTTCTGAGAAATTTCATCACAGAGGACAATGATTGCTTTGAAGAGGTTGTAAAGAGAACGTCTGGTGCATGAAGCTCTGCTGACTTGAAGTGAATAAGGAGAGGCAAGGGAGTCTCCTGAGGTTCAACAGTAGAGTTGCTTGAGAAATGCTTGTTCTTGATTCTGATTTTTGCAGCAAAGGCAGCACCAGCATGCAAAACCTGCTGGTCCTTGAAATGAAATGCCACAGATGGGATTTTATAGCTACCTGATGAAGCAACTCAGAAAATGAGATGGTCAGAAAAAAAGATTCATGTAAAGGAGACACTGACAAAGAATGAGGGAGCTCCAGTATGCAAATATCCAGACTGCTTGCTAAAAGCCTTGGCCTTTGGTTGGGTAGAGGAAGGCAGTCCAGAAGGCAGACTGCTCAGGGTACTGCCAGACAACATCGCTCAGTGGTGCGGCAGGGACTCAGAGACTCTGCTGCATTGCAAGGTGTAGCACGATGAGGAGTTAGCACCTAGGGCTGCCAGATTACACGGCTGAGGGAGGAAGTAACCATAACAAAACTGCAACAAAAGCTACACTGTGGGGTCCCTTTTTCTCTCTGCTCTCTTCCTATGGCACAATATACTGTGTCCTAGATTTGTACTAAGACATCAGGAAGCTTTCGGTGGCATGTCACATCCAAGCTCTGGAGACCCTCCTGCCTGATGCTTTGAGTGCAGCATTGCCCACAGCTGCAGGAAACCTGACAGCGTGCTAGGTCCTTTCTGTCCTGTGTCCTGTCCCTAAAACCAAACAGCAAAGGGTCAGCACTGCTTGTCTAGGAGTGGGGAAGCTTCCTGTGGAGGAGCTTGTTAGAGGCTCTGATGCACACTTGGAAAGAGCACAGATCTGGGGTATGTTAGTGGCTCAGGTCAGCAGGGAAAATCTTACGTAACCCCAGTGTTACGTGGTGCAAAAGAGACCCGCATTTGGCCAGCAGATCCATAGAAAGGAAATATTTCAATCAATCAGCTCCGTTCACTTATTCCCCTTTCCTGTTTCACTTCTACTTTTCCCACTCCTCTTCATTCTCCGCCATCTCCTCTCAGACCTGACTGCTTTCATTATAAGGTTGAAGGGCAGTGTCGAGTGAGTACATTAATCTCATACATTTTCATGAATATCAATTACAACTTGGGTGCCAGAAGATTTTTCTTACTTTCAGCAGAGTCGAGACCTAATTCTTTATACAGATCCTGTCTCAGGTAAAACCTGGGGGCGTTTTTCCAAAGTCAAGCCTGCCATCTCTTCTTCTGCTCCCTCCCACCATGCTGATAGCCCTTCGCTTTTTTTCTGTAGTATCTATATATACAATGGCTATCAGGAAAAGCCATTCCCCTTTCTGCCCTTGAAAGGCAATATCCACACAAGCTCTCGGGCAGAATTTGGAGTGTAGAATCTCTGCTGTTCAATTACCATGGAGCTTAGCTCTTTCATGTGTGACTAGATACTGTATTTTTTTTTTCCCAGCAAGATTGAAGTTTAAAAGGACAGAAAAATTTCTAGCGCTTGAGAGCGAGGAAAACGTCTGGTGTTGAAATGAGTGGAGTTTATGGACTACTGGGAAATAGGACTATTTCTGAGGGAGTAAAAGTTTCTCTTATTTTGTAGTCTCTGTTGCACTGTTGGTTAGCAGATTCAGATCATCACGACAACAAAAAGGTCAAAAACATATAGCAAGCTTTACATCTGTTCTTTTCTGCACATGAAACTATCTTTTGCTTTCACAGAGTCCATTTTACCCATGGTAAAATAAGCTCTGACTGCACAGCAGCAGAAGTAAGGCCAGAGAGAGCTGGCAATAAGTCTAAGGTATTCTTTATTTGAATTACAAAAATGCCAGTGAACTTTACTTACGGGTTAGCATTCCACTTTGCTGGCTGCTCTGCAGAAATCAAGCAAAAAAAGCAAATCTACCCAAAAGGGATTTCGGTTTAAGCCAGTGATTCCCACACCTAGTTTGCTCAGGTACCACTGCTGTAGGAGGACTGTGATTACCAAAGGCAGCAGCTCTCCTTGCCACCTCCAGTGCTGTAGCTGGTCTCCTGGGAGGACACCACGAGCTCAAGCCTTCCCTGGCAAACAGACAGCAAACCAGTGGTGCTGGCATCTTCCGCGCTGTGGGAGCTTGCATGCTCCTTGCTGGTGAAACCCCAGTCTAAGTGATTGTGCTGGTTTTGGCTGGGATAGAGTTAATTTTCTTCATAGCTAGTATGGGCTATGTTTTGGATTTGTGCTGGAAACAGTGTTGGTAATTTAGGGGTGTTTTCGTTACTGCTGAGCAGGGCTTGCACAGAGTCAAGGCCTTTTCTGCTCCTCACCCCACCCCACCAGCGAGGAGGCTGGGGGGGCACAAGGAGTTGGGAGGGGACACAGCCGGGACAGCTGACCCCGACTGACCCAAGGGATATTCCACACCATATGACGTCATGCTCAGCATATAAAGCTGGGGGAAGAAGAAAGAAGGGGGGGACATTGGGAGTGACGGCGTTTGTCTTCCCAAGTCACCGTTACGCGTGATGGAGCCCTGCTTTCCTGGAGATGGCTGAGCACCTGCCTGCCCATGGGAAGTAGTGAATGAATTCTTTAGTTTGCTTTGCTTGTGTGTGCGGCTTTTGCTTTCCCTATTAAACTGTCTTTATCTCAACCCACGAGTTTTCTCACTTTCACCTTTTTGATTCTCTCCCCCATTGCACTGTTGGGGAGTGAGCGAGCGGCTGCGTGGGGCTTAGTTGCTGGCTGGGGTTAAACCACGACAGTGATTGATACCAACAACGATTACAGTTGCGTCTCCCAGAAACAGTGATCTTACCCTTTTGCAGTATCTTTCAGATACAATCCTAAAATGGCTGAGAGCTGGAGAGTGTCTATTATATGCACATGGGCTAGGCAACTGAAGAAAGGGGAAATATATGATCTAAGATACATCTATTAATTTTGGGTCAAGATGTGGCAGCCTACCATGAAGTTTTATAGCTATAGATAGTAACAGGAGCAGTGACCTTTAATTATAGCAAGATAATGGGCACTGCTCTAATACAGAAGCAGCTAAAAATAAAAGCCAGTATAAAAATACGAAGTATCTCAGAATGTGATCACATTTTCCACTAATGGAAAACACAGCTCAACTCTCTGCATTACTGAAAAATGTTTTGTTTTACAGATACTAAGGTTACATTTAGATGCCGAGTTGGTATGGTTTAATTCAAGGTATCATATTAGACTGGTAAATTTAGAGTAACCAGAAAACTGTGTGGGTATTCCCACTTTGGTTTAAGCTGGAGTTATTAAATTTTGGTTGAGTTTGATTTGATTTAGTTCGAATTTGAAGTAAATGTAAGCCCCCAGTGTAAAATTAAATTTACCACCCGTAAATTAAAACAAGAGAGATTCTTCGATGCATTTACTTTAGCAAGTAATCCAGTGCTGTAGATGTGGAGGGTGAAATGGTGCTGAGGCCCTGATGTCCATACTGTGTATGTTTTGGGGTTCTTCAGACGAATTCATGGACTGGGTGCCCATTAAGGACTGGGGTGTTATTGCAGCTCATTTGGTGGTTTAGTTTCATCCCAGAGGAATCCAGAGCATATGCTCCCAGACTGCTTCATGGACGTGGCCCAAAGCAAAATGGGAACGCTCAGGATGGTTGCTCCAAAAGCACACTTCTGACCTGGTCTAAGATGCGGATGCGGTTGCTTCCTGGCTAACTAAATGGCCTTTAATAAGCTCGTGCACGTCTGTGTGTGAGAGGGACCTGTGAGAGCTCCTAACAGAATTATAGAATCATTTAGGTTGGAAAAGACCTTTCAGATCATCGAGTCCAACCGTTAACCCAGCACTGCCAAGTCCACCACTAAACCATGTCCCTAAGCACCACATCTACATGTCTTTTAAATACCTCCAGGGACTGTGACTCAACCACTTCCCTGGGCAGCCTGTTCCAATGCTTGACAACCCTTTTGGTGAAGAAATTATTCCGAATATCCAATCTAAACCTCCCCTGGTGCAACTTGAGGCCGTTTCCTCTTGTCCTATCTCTTGCTACTTGGGAGAAGAGACTGACCCCCACCTCGCTCCAACCTCCTTTCAGGGAGTTGTAGAGAGCGAGAAGGTCTCCCCTCAGCCTCCTTTTCTCCAGACTAAACATCCCCAGTTCCCTCAGCCGCTCCTCACAGCACTTGTGCTCCAGACCCTTCACCAGCTCCGTTGTCCTTCTCTGGACACACTCCAGCACCTCAATGTCTTTCTTGGAGTGAGGGGCCCAAAACTGAACCCAGCACTCAAGGTGTGGCCTCACCAGGGCCGAGTACAGGGGGACGATCACTGCCCTGGTCCTGCTGGCCACATACCCCACTTAGACCCGACTCTTTGAAATGGCTGGTACTGGGGCTCCCAGGTGAGCAGCACATTCAATTCCTTTGCCTGAAGAGAAACTTCCCAAAGTTTCTGATATTTCTTCTGTGGATTGGAAATACTTTGCTTTGCTTTCCAAATATTAAATTTACCAATCATCTGTAGCCAGAGCTGATATTAATGCATGGAAATTAGTTTCATTTTCCTCTTGAAGAAAGTCAAACTGGCCTGTTGGAATTAAAGCAGTCACCCAAGATAGGAAAGGACTCAACTCAAAATGTCTCAAAATAATACTACAGCCCGTAAAAGCAGACGTGGTTCTCAACTTTGAAAAGTACTTTTCACTTTTACAGAAATGCAGGCATCTAGGTTTTTGTTATCTGTTAGAGGCAAGGAAAAATTCCCACTTTCCAGGTTTTGCTGACAAACTTGCTGCAACTATTCAGATGAAGTGATTTGTGAACTGTCTTGAAATGCACCAACAATTGCAAACTGTGAATAGCAGCTCTATTAATATGCTAGTCAGGACTACCATTACGGTACAAATTATGGAGAGAGCTGAAAAAAGTTTGAAGAGCCGACTTCTGAGCATTGAGAAGCAATCAAACCCCACCCCTGCCCCGGCACATAGCCTTCCACAATAGGATCTTCCCCATATCTGTTGACAAACTTTGGCTAATGTTTCTGCTCGCTAAAAGGTTTTCTGCCAATACAGCAACATATTGCAGATAAAACCTAATGAGCTGAATTTAACAAAAAAAATGCCATGTGGCTTCCTTACAGTGATGCCCATCTGTTGGCTTAGTGAAGCAGCAGTGTGCTGCAGCTGCACTCCTTTGCTTTTTATCAAATCAAAATAAAGCTGTGCACCCCAGAGTCAGGTATGATAAACAGGCCAGCAAATTGCCTTACATGGGTATCATACAGCTCCTTATCTGTCTCACTTTTCAGAGCAGCATAACCAGATGGCTCCTAACGGTGGGTGAAATTTTCTCCGTTATGTTTTTGGCATTGAGCTAGAGGGACGTAGTCCAGAAGTCCACCACCAAAACAACAGATATTTAAATTGGACTGGGACTGAGATTACAGCCTGCAAACAAAACTTTTGAAATTGAAGCAGTTTTCATTAATAGCAAAGGAAATGCCTATTTAGAGCGGGTCTGGTGGAACAAAAAGGGCACAAAACAATTTAAAAAAAAGAGTCTTTGTGAGCAGCCTCACAGAACAATGAGGAGGTTGGCCTTCCTCCAACCTCCCGGCCGGCTGGTGCAAAGCAACTGGCCTTTCCACACCTCCCTTATTTATCACAGGGGCAGTGGGAACAAGGAAGACTTCCCTGGCCAGTGGATGGTGGCTGGAGGCATCATGTCCCACCAGCCCTCTCTGCCACCAAGGGTGCAGAGGAGAATAGCGTTTCTGCTGCGATTGGAAGCAGTGCCATTAAGAGGGCTTGGGGATATGGAGCATCTGTCCGTGATGGAAATCCCTGCTGAGAGCAGGATATCACAGGCTAAAGGCTTCAGTTTCTCCTGGCTCATCTTTTTCCTGGTTCATTTGTCAGACCAATCTAAAGTTTAAAATGTAAAAGGAGTTTGCTCTTCCTTTAACGGGCTACTAAACAAATATTGGTGCTTTTATCTAATCTGTGGTTTCTGCATCAGTTCCAGATTTGGGGAACAGCCAAAAAGAGTAACACAGTTCTTGCTTGGTACATTGGGAGTGGAAACTTTGTTAATATGTGTGCCATGCCTTTGTAGGTGGGTTTTAAGTTCAGTTGGTTCTAGGTCTCAAAGCTGGTTTCATCGTTTGCTGCCAATGTGTATGCAAGCCCCTTCTATTGCTGGGAACACGCAGCAGATTTGCATGAGGTTTTGCTGTCACCAAGAGAAACGTATGAAATAGAGCAGATTGAAATTGTTTAAAAATGTGACTGCTGATGAACTTTTTCAGCACATTACGCTTCTGCGAATTTAGACTTATCTGAACATTTGTGTTGTAAGCACGTGTGTGTGCTGGTGTCTGCGCTGTGGGCTGTCACCCACACAGTTGTACTAACATTTCAAAGGCTGAAACCTGGAGCTTCTCAGTTGTGTGTGCTCAGGCGAAACAGAAAATAAAAATGTCGTGTTTAGAAAAACGACTGAATAGAGGCAGAATTGCCAACTTTTGTCCCCAGGTCATTAAAAATTATCTCAATCTGCCATCCTTCTGAAGATCAGGTTATTTGTATTCACGTGTCTTTAGATGTAGGTAGGAGCCTCATTTTGGGCAGAGATATCTGAAACAACTGTCCTCTTTTCCCCCAGTGCAAGCTCTATATGCCTCAGGAAAATATGCCTTTGCTAAAGATGAACAAAGCAGCATTAAATTAACTGTAGAGATGTTGAAGATTGGGGCTCAGAGAAAAACCAAACATACCTAATTCTGGTGCATAAGACATTTCAGAATTGTCCATACTGTGAATTGTGGTTGTTCCTCGATGTTTGGATGAGATGGTGAAGGCTGTATCCACATCGTACAGCTGAGGCAGGACAACCATATCATCAATGACAGAATCAGGCAGCCCTAATTCATGCTCTTCCTCTTCATTGTGCTGTGGCTGCATCCTGCGGCTATAAAAAATGAGAGGGCCCTTGTCTTGAAAAGGGTGTCAGAACTAACATGGCGAGTAATGAGTTATGTACAGTGCGGTGGCATCTAAATGCAGACAAATGCAGTTTTCTTATTGTGGAAGTGATGACAAATGCCATGTTGAACTGGTTTTGCTTGAGCAAGACTGTACAGTGGTGGCCAAAGTTTGCTGGAAAATATTCTGTAAAATATATACCCTGGGAGCTACATTTGCCCATTGCATGTGCTGTCACCTGATTTGCAGAAGCAAGCCCTCAACTTAGGTCAGAGCAGCTCCCTGTGACCAGAGTAATTTTATTGCTATCTGCCCGATGTTTCAAATTCTGTCCCATTTGTCATGTTCCTCAGGTTACATCTTTTTAACTCTCGCATTTCACCTCCAAGCTGTAAGCTGTATGGAAATCCTCCCTAAACAGAATGAAGAATGTAGAAATCCAGCCCTTTTCCAGATGCTGCAATTTGCCTAAAAGCATGTTGAACAATTTGACTTTCTTCCTGATATTTTATTCGTGACTGCAATTTCTTCCTTTTAGCCAAGCTGTAGACGAGAGTAAGAATGAACAAGATGGCTGAGTTAAATATAGCGCTGGGGTTGAACCATAACAGACTGTCCAGGGCTCCAGTCATAAAAGAAGAAAGAAATTACTTCAGAGAGGATTAAGCACTCTCTTGCTATAGAAGTTGTACATGATGTCAAAGAGTGGAGAGTATTGAACAGCATGCTAGGAAAAGGAAAATCCTGGGATGCTGACCCAGAAAATTAACACACTGCTCAGTGGTTAGCTCAAAATGGAAGAGGAGTTTCACAACTCTTTTTCCTGAACTGGTGACAGCTGTGACAAAGCTATACGATGGAGTTACAACTCCAGCTTCATCCTGAGTGTATGTGTGCGTGCCTGCGGGTAAGGAAAAGTCATGTCTTTGTACAGCTACAGTGATGTCCTAGAGTAAGCGAGGTACAGGGTGAACACACTGTGGGCTGGACTGAAGCAAGAAATACAGCCAGTCTCCCCCCACCCTGTAAATCTCTGCTCAAACTTCCAGGAGTAATTTTCTCATGCTAGCTCTGTACCTCCTAATATTAAGAGGCATGAGAAAATTACTCCTGGAAGTGTATTTGAAACTCTCAAGTGGAGGGAGTGTGTTTGGACGCTGTCCCTGAGCCTTTGTGGAGGCAGAGGTCTGTAGACCTGCTGTGGACAATCTGTGTTGCAGCCTCAGGATCTGCATCTCTTGTTGATCTGTGTGTACAGCTCCAAGACCTGGTTATCAGCTCCCTTCTCGTGCTGGCAATATCGAATTTTCCAAGTATGAAGATAAGAGCTGGGCTGCACCCAGAGAAGGAGCCAGGGCAAAGGGAGAGACAGGGAGAGACAGGCAAAGGAGGGCAGAGCTGGGTTTGAGAGCTGGCACTTGGAGGCGTAGGGGCTGTGTCTGCTGATGCTACATCTCCCTCCCCTGAGCATCCCCTCACTTGCCGCAGCGGCAGGCACGCTGCCTTCAGGACTTTGGCACAGGAAGTGGGACCACTGCAGCTCTGCAAAAACCTGTTGTTCTGGGGGTGCTTCGTCTCCTGAAATCGTGAGGTGCATGGTTTGTGTGAGTAGAAAAATATAGGAAAGAGTGGCTGCATTGCTTATCCCATCCCGGAGCTGTGCAGCCGGGAGGGAGATGGGAGCAGGAGGTGCTCGGGATTGCTGGGTTAGCTGTGCTGGAGGAGATCTTCCACTGCTGGTGACCAACTGCAAGAAAACATTAGAAATATAGTTTCCAAACCCTTGCAAGCAAAGCAAGCCCTGGGTTTTGAAGAGGTGAGAGGGACTCGGTCACCTTGTTTGGTTGAACAAAGAGTACGGGCTGAAGCAGGAGGGGAGTGACCTCTCTTTTCCTACACAGCAAAAACTTTACTTTGTTTTTAGTATCACTATTAAATTGTGCTGTGATGGATGCAAGAGGGTCCCTGTGGTGAAAATCAAGCTGTCCCCACCTCACCATGCTGATAGGCGCTGTGTAAAGATCTAGAATTTTTTATTGCAGAGACATTGGGAATTGAGTAGCTACAGAGAAGAAAATGTTAGATCAGCAAGGGACCTGCTCATTCCCCTCTCTCTACATGAATGTGAATGCCCCTTCTGTGAAGAGAGGAATGAAACAAAATTGGACACTGAGAGCAGGACCATTCATCAGCTATCATCTATTTATTAAACTAACCTCATAACAGTGATGATGATTAGCAAAATGTTTCATTGAAATACATCCAATACCTTTCTCTGTACAGAAACCACTACATTAAAATGCTACTTATGCTGAATGGATAGCAAAATCATCATAAAACCTATTGAACAATTTAACCCACACATCCACTAGCTTCTAGAAAACCGTTCCCCTTCAATGCCCATCTTTTGTGGAGAAAAGGGGATGCTGGACACCAGTTTAATTTCAATTTGTATGTCTCCAGATCTACACAAAAGCCGTTTGCCCACTGAGTTTTGTGCCTTTTATTAGGAATGACTTACTGGAAAAGAATGTGTTTCACATTTAGTGACCCTCAGCATTAGAAACGGGTGAAGAATTGATTTTTTTGGTTTGCTGACTGAAATAGGAATGTGTCAGGAAAATGCTTGTGGGTTGATCCTCCCCAACTTTTTTCAGCTTCCCACAGAAATGTAAAATAAAAAAGCTAAAAAGGATTACGTTGTCCCAAGCATTTCTTTGACGTAGAACAGAATATATTGTTCTGAAAATACGAAAATGAATGGCCTAACATGCTTTTACCAGAAAAACCCAGTATGTTTTCCAGTGAAAAACTGGAATTTGTGAACTATTTCAGTTAACCAAATATGCACTGTGTTTTGGTATAAATATTCTCTTTCATGTGCTCACCCCCAACAAATGCAGACAATTCTGCTCGGTGCCCTGGTAGGCCAAGCACAAATGACTGTACCTATTATGCCTACTGGAGTCTGAACTGGAGTTGGTTTTGACCGTGCTAGGTGCTATATCACCACCACCCTGCTAAGTTGTGGTGTTCTTCGTGTTATTTCATTATCAGGATGTGAAACCCTGCAGCTCCATCTGATCCTACTTGCTCTGTCATTCCTAAGCAGCAAAGACTCCTCCACAAGGCATCTTAGCTCTTACTTCTGGGAATGAGTAAGGTCCAATCCCCAACTCTGGTGGCTCGTCGGTAGAGCCAGCTCATCGTGAAATGGGGACAACCTGTGCAGGAGCAGCGCCTGGGTCTGCTGGGCTCACAGAGCGTGGGCGTCCCCTTGTCCTCAGTTGGGAAGCAAGCTGTCACTGCTGCCTTGTCCCTGCTCGCTTCACTCCTGAACCTCTTGTGCTGGTGCAAACCAGCAGGACCTTCAAACAAAACAAGGAACTAATGTATAGTGCAGTAAAGAGACCATTCATCGCTTGTGCTTGTCTCTAGTGATTTACCCAATTTTTACGAATGAGCAGTAGTGCCAGCAACAACAAAACATCTTTGCCAGAATTTTCAGTGGCAAAAGCTTTGACAGAAATGGAAATTGCACCCAAAATACCATTTTTGCAGATTGTTTCTAAGTTTTTATTTGAGAAAAAATGTGGAAAAGAATGTTTTCCAGCAACTAAAACCTAAGCTTTTGTGTTTTTAAATGAAAAAAAAAAACAATTTTTGAGTTTTTCAGCGCAACTTCAAAAATTCTCAAACTTTTTTAAACATAGAAAAGAAAATGGTTTGACTTGTTCACAAGAATTTCTTTGAAACCAAGTTACATCTCTGTAGATAGTTAAATGCACTGTGGTCAGAGCCCCTAGCTTCTCGTGGTTTTGTAGTCATGGAATCCATCACAAGGCTTTTCTTCATTTTCAACTCAGAAAGAGTGATACAACTGTACATGAAGCTTTTGTGCTTGCTCTCAGATGAGCTGGAAAATTTTATAACATTTTCTGGTCTATTTTCCAGTCCTGTATCAAGTAAATAAACTCTTTGATGTTACCAGCAGAAAGCCTAATCATTCCTATAATGATTCTTTGTTAAGTTACCTCTTTGCTTGTTGCCTGTGAAGATGTTTTCCATTGCCTGAGTTCAAGATGTTCTCTCTGAAAGGCCATTATGTGATACATTTGAGGAGATTTTCCATAAAAGACTTCGGAAACTTTGAATCTCAGTTATTGAAAGAGGAGGTGTTGCAAACAAGTGTCTCGAAAGCCAAGAAAGATAACCTTCAGAGCTTCACAGAAATGAAACTGCTCTATTTTAAGAGCTCGCTCTCTCTTTTAACTGCTCTTGTGTACTGTCCATTCTGGTAATCTTGCGGAGGGGGGTGCTATTAATTGGAGAGAAGGAAGACGCATGAATAAAGAATGACCTTCTATCGGGCAAGAGCAAATCACTGAAAAGAGGAAGCTTGTTTGTTCCAGGGGCGTGTTCTCTTACATGCCCCAGCATGTTTCGGGCTGGCTCCAACCCGTGCACCACCCAGCTCCTGAACCTTGATCCTTCTTCCATGGAATCAAACAACCCTAAAAGTAGCTCTTGCTTGCTTAGAGGCAAGACGCGAACTCTTTGTGTTCATGCAGGGCAGAGGAAGCATAACTTCCCACATCTGTTTACAAGGACTGTCTGGTGAGTTCTACCATGTTATTCCTATAACAGTAAATTTGCCTTCTTGGCTCTTTCCAACAATTGAGTTTCTTTTTCTCAAGTATTCCTTCTTCCCCAAAGCCGGTTCCCCAGCTGTGTTTGCTTAGCCCCATTAATACAGATCTAACACAGAAGTGCCCATTGTATGAGATTATTAATGCTGTTCCATTTGCGTACGGCATGGAGAATCTTGTTTCATTTCAAACTCATAAGTCCAATTTTCTAGTCCCTCTTTGTTTATTTATTATGCAGAAAACTGCAAGATTCAGCTGTGGGCTATTCCCTACCTTTTGCCCCATCCCTTCATAATTGTTTAAAGCTGTATGATTCTTCCTGCTGCTCTGAATGTGTTCTCCTGTGTTTGCACTTCCTTTTGTTAGTGTTGGAGCATGAAGGAACACAATGAAACACTAAATAATATGAGGTCAAAGAGTCAGTCAATGGAATTGATAGGAGGTAAACAGAGAAAATGAGTATAAACCAGCTGCAAAATGAACAGAGGCTGGAAATTGGCAGAGAGCTTTTAGGCATTAGGGGAGTATGGCCTTGCAACAGATGCCACAGACTTAATTAGTTTAAGGAGAGAGTTTGATCGATTTATGTGCAATTTTACACGGAAGAGCTATTTGTGATAGCAGGAGTGAGTCTTAGCAACCTAGAAGGTCTCTTCCAGCACTAGTGCGTTGCTCTTACAGTCAGAGACACGTGCAGTAAATGCCGCCATGTAGAGTTTTTCCTTAGGGAGGAAATATCCAGTTCCCTGTCTGACCGACTCCTGCTGGCTAATTTTTCATTGCCTCAATGGATTAGAAACATCTACTTCCATGCTGTGGGAGAAGGGGGTCGGCAGGAGAGGCGGACATGTCCCTCTTTGTGGTTGCATTTTTGGGGCAGGGGGAGGTGACTGCTTGGCAGCATGGTCTGTGGGGTTGCCTGAGGTACCGGGGGATTCCTATTCTGGTGGCATCTGCCAGAAAAGACTGGCTACTCTGGAAAAAAGTCTTGGAAACAGGAGACTGAGTGGGCAGGTTGGGTTACATCTGTCAGGTTTAGGATCTGTGTTGAACAATAGACCAGGCTGCTAATGAAAATAAGCCATTCCCTACAGGTTAGTCTTTGCAAGCAAACATCCACGCTGCAAGTGATTTGTTAACAGCACGTAGTGCCTAAGAGAGTGCGGAGCAGCTTAGTTCTCTAAAGGGAACGAAGAACAGGATTCAGTACAGGAGATTTATCATCCAGGTTAGATGTAAAGCATCATGAGTGAAAAGGGAATAAATGGCAAGGGGTTAGTAAATTCTGTGTAGATGGTCCCCAGGCTGTCTCAGCTGCCTGAGGTGCATCAAATGAAGGCCTGATAGCACTTGCTCCTTCTGAATACAACAGCTCCTCAGGCTGTTGGGAGAGCTGAGCCTATTCCTTACTGTTGCCACAAGGGTTGTGCCTCTTCCCCCCTTCTGGCATCCTTGCTCATGTTCTTGTCCCTGTACTGGCTGTAGCACAGGAAACTTCACTTGGTTTTGTCCCCCAGATTTGATATCTGCTTGCGTAGTGCACTAAGTCAGCTTGAAGGAGGTTGGGGGTCAATATAAGGGCCAGCACCAAGAAAGGGGGCAGGAATGTACAGACTTAAACTGGGGAGGAGAGGTGGGATGGAAGAGCAGGGCTGCCTGGTTTTGCAGGCAGCCAGTTGCTAGATCAGCTCAGCCTGGCCTGTTGCTCCGGCTGTGCCCTCAGCCTGTTTGCAACGATTGCACCTCAGGTTAGTGGGGAGCATGCTGGGGAGGGAGCGGGACTGCTGCTGGGCTGGCACGGGACGCCAGATGTCCCCAGCACTGACAAGCTGTACCTTTTGTTATGAGCACTAAAAGCACTTCAGCTGAAGAAGAGAAAGAAACTGGTGAAGCAACACAAAGATATAATCCATTGTGAAAGAAAAACCCTGCCATCCCATAGAAAACACGTCGCATCACATGCTCTGGCAGAGACTTCAGGTTGGCCTAATTTAATCAAATATTCATGTTGTGGTTTTCCCTCCTCCTACTGTGACAGCAGCTGACATCGATCACCGAAAGCCTTTGACAGAGATAATTGTCCTTGTTGAGTCTTGCTTCTATTTCAACATCCCCCTTAGCAGCATCTTTCACACCTTTATAGATCTGCACATTTAGTCCCATTACTTGGTTTCAGGAGCCTTCAGCTTCCGAAGTTCTGGTGTCTCACAATAAGGCTGTGCATGCACATGTTGTTTTGAACACAGAGCACATCCCCATGGAGCCAGCGTGCGGCCTCCTTTGACAATTTTGATATGACATGTATTAACATGTCATGGCACCTTTTGTACAGCTGACAAGTGTGGCACTTTTTAAGAGCTAAAAAAAGGCATTCGTGAAATCCTGCATCGCATTATTTGCTCTCCACTGTCTTGTCGGTATTGTTCTCCCTTGTTATGCAGAATCAAATTGTGTGCCTGCAGAATTTGGTAAACTGTAGCACTTCACACATCTGCAACAGACTAACTTGATTACAGTAGTTTAATTCTGCTTGCTATCAATCAGCTCTGTACACAGTAAGATTAATTATTGCTGTCACTTTGTCAGCTCTGTAATAAGACAACATAGATTCTGAATGGCAGATGCAAATTTGCTGGGAGTGAGAAGAGTGAGTTTGCCTCCCCTGCTGCCTGGGGAGGGAGAAAACCTGCAAAAGGTGAGCTGACCTGGGAAGGGATGTGCGGGCTGGAGCTGGGATTATCACCTGCTCCATGCCGCAGATGGGTGCTTGTTAGGATCTAAGATGATTCCTCTCTTCTGTCAGCACTCCAGAGCAGCTCACAATTACATTTACCCAGGCAGACTAATTTTATTCGCAGGTATGCGATGGGGAGCATGGAAACTAGCTGCTAACAAACATTTGTCTTGAGGAGACTGTGCTATAAATATATATATTTGCCTCTCTTACACTGTACCTCTTTATACTGATTTCCCCTGATCCAGAGTGGGTGTAAAATGCCACCAGATCAGAACAGCAATGATTTCCACCTGCTCTGTGCTGCTATAAATGACTACACAGGAATCTTGGACTGAAAAGCTGCCTGCTGTTGCAAAGGTGACAGACATAGCTGTTATTTTTGCTTTGTTATTGCGCGCTGGCATTCGAGTGCAAAAGCTGTGTTGAGTTGTGGTTAGCATTTAATTCTCCTCATTCTCTACTGGCATGAGGTCCTTCAGTTATCTTACTAGAAGGGAGTGAGCTAGAGCATCCGCAAGCTGCTCCAACCTGTGCAGGGTACGGAAGGGAGTAGTGGCAAACTCTTTGCTCTTCCAGCTTCATCCCTGGAATAAGGAATGGAGAAGAGCTTGGAGCAGAGAAGAAAAGTGCATGTTTTGGTGGGTGGCTTTGGTAAAGTTAGCCTTCAGGTAGTGCAACTGGGAAAGGAACAGGCTGTTATTTCATGGCACATAGTGTAGCTTTCTAAATGGATCTTGTCCTTCTGGATTTGTGTCTTCTCATTTGCTGGGTCTGTTGCACCTGCACGAAGTGGTGCAAGATGCTCTCGTTGTGAGACAGGGAGGATTTCTGCTCTGCTGGTGTTTTACTCCCTAGCTTGTAGGTTGAACAGCGTTAAGTACCCAAAACAGAAGGCCACAGGCTTTGCCGTTTTTTTTCTTGGAAAGCTGGTGAGTACATGTAATCATCTGTAAATGTGCAAAGGAACAAGGCAGCCTTCTGGTGATCCAAACCTTGCGTGCCAGCTTTGCCTTAGAGGTACGTGTGCTGTGGCCAGGTTTCCAGGCTGCTTGGGCTGAGCAGGTGGGTAGGATTCTGAAGAGAGACAGGCTTAATAAACATTGTATGACAAGTGGAGATGAACTGAAATCCACTCTTCTCTCCCTTCTGCTGGAAGCACTCTAGACCTTGAGTTAGAGAACTGAATAAAGCACAGCTAAAATTTTCATCATCAAATGTTGGATCAGTCATAGGAGAAAGGGTGAAGCAGGCTATGAACTGCCTCCAAATCCTGAAGCCTTACACAGACTGCAGTTAACCCTCACCTTCCCCCAAAAGGAAGGGGACAGTCTAAGCTGCAGCACACACTTGGGCATCTGCCAGGGAAGTCAAATGTCTCCCTCACCTGGCATGGAGACTCCACAGTCCTAGGGTGTGTCTACACAAAGCCAGCGGTGGGACTGAGCTGTCAGTCTGTCCTCAGACAAAATTCTTATCCATCAGCAGGAAGACTCGCCTGGATAAGCCTTGAGCATCTGGCCTGCATCTGCACCTTGCTGGTGTAGTTTCCTCTGCGCTTAGAAATGCTGTGCTTTCCAGGTATAGCCTTTGAAATCAGCTGGGGTGGTTAGCTTTAAAAGCATCGCTCAGTGCGATTAAGGTGATGAATCACTATGTTGGGTAATGACTTTGTGTCCTGATCATCTGCTAGGGCGTTTGCAGCCAAAATAGGCAACGAGATGGGGTTTTCTAATAGAGAAGAGGCCGAGGTGGAGGGAGCAGTCCCAAGCCTTCCCCCAGGGAACGGACATGGCATAGGGTGGGTCTGACCTTTTGCTCAGAGGGGTGCTCGGCTTCCCATGCCCTCCCCCAGCATCTGTACTCCACTCCTCTGGAGCCAAAAGTCAAAACACCTCCCCTTCTCTTTTTGCAGACAGTGAGCTGGGTTACAGGTTCCTGCTGCCATCACTGGCTAATGATCTATATGGCCTTGTGTCATTCCTTTAAAAACAGTAAATTAGGACAGTAAATGTGTCCTGAGGAGAGATACAGTTTAAATGCTTCTCTGGGGAGTTCTCTTGCTTATTTGCAGATAGAATTGATATTTAAAATTACACAGGAATTTTCAGATAAAACATTTCTGTATGTGGGAGAGTGTTCACAGGCTAGTTTTAGGTATCTAACTTTTTCTCTCTGTTGGATATATAGGGAGCTGAAGTGCTGTGAACGGTCCCCTGGAGAAGCTGAAGTCGCCTTTGCTGACTGTCAAAAGAAACTGGAAATCTAGCTTGGCTGCCCAAGGTCTTAGAGCACCCTCGACCTTGTAATTTGTAGGAAGAGTTTCCATTGCAGAACAATCCATAGGCTCACAACTGAAATCTATGATTAAAAGCTTGTTACTATATCAGCCTGTGGATGGCTAAGAGCTGTGCTCCTCCCTTTCACTGACCCATGGGGTGAATTTGAATCTCCCTTTTCCCCCAATCTAATAAACCTTTTATTCACAAATCAACCCCTCCCCTTCATATCAATAAAGAACTAAGAATCCTGTTTTATCCTGAAGGAACAGGGTGCTGCAGCCTTCCCTGCCCAACAACACTAGCAAGAGAAATGATGCATCGTGCATAATTCCCGTTTCATTTCCTTAATATACAGTGCATATATCACTGCGGTGGCAGGTGGGCCATTATGGACTACCCGAGAGCTGCCTCCAATATATCACATACATGAGAGGATGATATTATGAGGCCTTTAATGTCATATGATGATCCCCTGGCATTGTTTGTCAGACTCCTGTTTTGAATTGGTTTGATGTTAAAGCCTGGTGCTGATGGTTATATCTGCCACACCGCGTAATTCACACTGTCCTTCTCAACGTTTACTACTTGATGTCATGCATTTAGGGAAAGTGAATGATGATAAACTACAGGAATATATTTAACCTTAACTGTTATTAAATGATTGCTCTTTTCACTGTTTCGGCTGTCAGTGGTCAAATAGATACTTTCTAATGACTTCTGCTTTTAAAGTATGTATTGAAACTCCCGAAATTCACCAGGGGCAGTTATTCATGCAGTCACAGGGATATTTTTATGGCAGTAAAAAAGGACAACTGTGGCAGGAGGCGGGGGAATAAGCACTTGCAGATCATTTAGGAGAACAGTACCAACTCACTAAAAAACCCATGTTCCTCCCCAAGAACTGTGCTATGGGCCGTGAACCCGGGAGCTTAAGAAGGGGCTTTAGCCCGTGCTGTCACCCGGAGCAGGAAGGGTCTTCTCACAAGATCGGTGCCAGCTAGGGTAACCAGTCCAACGGGCTGAGGCCGGCACAAGCGATTCCTTACAATTATAAGGCTTTTTTTCCCTTCCTGTACCTGTGAAGTCATTGAGCAGTGTCGTCAGGGCACGGGGATCGGGTCAGCAACGTCTCTTTGCTGTCTCCACTTTGAAGATGAATTGTCTTGTCTGGGGGATGGGCAAGACTTGAACTGGCAGCTCTGCTCTGCTTGGAGAAGCCAGGGTATGCTGAAGGAAAGGAGTTACGGCGGTTTTCTTGGTATTGCTCAAATGCCTAACTTAATTTAGGCATTAGATAGACTGAGAAGAGGTGGCATTGGTGATTCTGATACAATCCTGTTTGTCTGCAAGCACCAAAACAGTTGTACTTCCCTGGAGGTGGCTGGATAGGAAAGCAGGTACTTCTGCTGGCAGCTGGTAATTCTGTGCAGCTGAGACCCCCACCACGAGGTTTCGAAGGCTCACAGCCCTCAGACACCCCCTCATCCATTCACAAAACAGCAGCTAACAAAAGCCATTCGCACATCTTTTCTGTGCTTTTATGGTTAGGTGGCAAAAATGTTCTTCTGGTAGTAGTGGTTCTTCAAAAAATGAGCATAGTATTTTTTTACAAATATTTTGAATGACTTAGCCAAACCTACAACCTTGCATTGTTCTTTGCTAAAATTGACAGCGACTGCTTTTGTGATGGGGCTGTCTATCAAATGTAAATCCAGTCGAGAGACCTCTCATCTCATTTCTCCAAAGCTACAGAAGACTCATCTTCACTTTTTATTTAGGTTGGACTTGAATAGGTGACCTGTCAGAATGGGAAGGACTTTTCCACTTGCTTCAGTTGCTCACTTTATAGTAATTGCTTCCTTTGATGCATTTCTGCTGCTAATCTTTTGTTAACGACACTTAATTCAGTGTTTTTCTCAAATGCCTTGCCTTTACTCAGAAGCACCTTGATACAAATCAGCCATTGTTGTATCGGGGAGATGTTCAAAGCAATGCCTGATACTGCAGGGGAAGCTAATGGCTCGAAACCAGAATCACTAAAAAGTGTAGGTGTCTCTCTTTTTTTTTTTTTTTTCTTTTTTTCCCCCCTCCCTGCTCAGAAAATCACAGAACGTGTATTCTCAATAGTCAAGAATACAGGAAGGAGAGGAGGTATTTATCAGAGCAGCTTGAGCACTGGAGAGGGACCATTTGAAAAGGACAGAGGATAAAAAACCATGAATCAATATTTCTATGCACCTTCTGCTCCTGTTTATTTGAATCCATTTGTTTTGCTGACATATTTCCCATGTGGCTGGAAATGCTATTTCCTTTGATAACATCAGCAATTGATGTGTTGCATTTGCTGTACACCTAGGTGCATCCTAGGCAAAGGGATGTCACTCTGACTCTAACTTTGCGCTCAAAAAAAAGCGCATGTTGGCTTTTATCTCCCAGCTCTGCCCGCCGTGCGATAGGCGCTGGGTGCTGCTGCGGGCACCGCCGCCCTCGCAGGGCGTGAACTGACAGGCAGGGAACAAATTGCTGTTGACCAAGGGCACGCCATTATTTTTGTTGCATGAGAGCTCTGGGATTTCATGTGATACAAGGTCTCTCGGAATGAATGCCGTCGAGGTCTAGCAGGTCTGTTGCTGATGCTCTATGCCAGATAGCGGCGGGGAGATGACATGATCAGTTGAGAGAACTTCTAGAAGTGTTTGAGGCTAGAAAGGACCACTGCCTCATGAGCCAGAATGCATCGCGGATTCACTGAGCGATGATGCTTGTGAGAGGGGGTCCGCTGCTTCCTTCACGGGCCCACAACTCCTAATTCCTCACCTTCGCTATTGAAAAAGTATCCCTTTAGCATAATATAGCTTTCCATTTGTTGGCTGCAGTGGTGTAACAAACGGTATCTATTTAGTCCAATATTGTTTAAATCTATACACTTAGAATGGAAAGAATTATAAAAGATGAAACATTTCACTAGGAGCTGATTTGGTCACACTTGGAAAAATGGAGAATAATTTTTTTTAATATTTTATATACACAGATATATGTAAGCTGTACATACCAGCTTTGGGCTGGTGTTCTAACAAAACTGCAACTCCTATGAGAACATGAAAGACAGGTTTTCTTAAGCTGCAAACTAGAGTTTGATGTGTTGTGTAAAAGTAAGAGGAGACAATTTCTATTTATCTGACTTCCTTTCAATACATGTTCTGAGAAGATGGCACTTCTGCTAGAAACTCCCCAACTCGGGCAGTAGTAATTTGAATGAGTGACATATTGCTTTATGTAAAAAATGTATCTTGGTCTCTCTCATCATTACCGGTACATGGAAAAAGCAATTATATTCTCTTTCAAGATTCGACAAGGAAAGAACAGCTTTCCAATGAATCACAGAACTATTTATGTTTTGGGGGGAGCGGAGAGGAGAGTGGAGTGGCAATAGAAAACATTTCCTGTGTTTTGCCTGCTTTCAGTGACCTAGAAAAACGTTTTTTTAGCCTCTCCATAGTTACCAGAATATCCATTTTTATTTTTTTGTTTTGTTTTGTTCTCAAAGTCTGGCAGCTGCAGGAGGTGATTTCTGCGCTCTTTGAGCACTGGATCAGTAAATGGAGAAGAGCACATCCTTTCTTTGTAAAAATGTGCAGTCTCCTATAGTTTTTCCTATTCAGGAGCTGCTCAGAAGAACACACCTTTCAAATATAATTCTTGCTATTCAGGAGGTGGTGCTGAACAAAGCTGAGGCTGGCTACTAACCTCTGAAAGGGAATTCTTCCCTTTTCAACATGAAGCTGGTTGCATTCCAGTTCAGACCGGCTGCTGCTTCTACTTTTTGAAAGACGAAGAAGCAGGTACCGACATAAAGGGACTCCAACTGCCATGTGCCGATTGCCATTTACTTGAATCTTACTGCGCACGTTCACACAGGAGTCGTGAATCTGTGGCTTCAGAGCGGTGAGGGTGCGGAAACAGATAAATAACCTGGTGTGGTGAGGTTCAACTTCAGGAGACTTCTCCCATCGTCTGGATTGTTCTTTTTATTCTGTCCAACATCTGCTCAGTAAATTGTGCAGAGCAGAGATTTGTTGCTAGATTACTCTCTTCTCTAGAGCAGACAATAAATGGCAAGAGCGTTGCGGTCCCTTCCGCCAGTGTTGGTCTGATTGGATCAGGCTAAGTTTCATTAGGGCAATGTGAACAGCCAGAGAGACTTTCTGGCAAGTTGCGGAGAAGGAAGAACTTGTGCACAGCAGCCTGGGCACACTGGGATCTTGTAATCGGCTTTCATAAAAGGAAGGATGCTACATCTGTGCTGAATGGCAAGCACAAGCCATGGTCCGATCCTACTCCTGACTGCCCAGAACAGGCACCTGCCCACAGCGCATTTGCTTTTGACCCATCCACCCAAGTTTTTCCTTTGGTTAAAGCAGAGCATCGAGGTCAAGACGGAGAGAGACAAGGGTTTGGCATACCTGAGTCTCACCTTCACAGAGCTGGCACGTGGAGAGGATTTGCACTCTGACCTGGGAACAGGGAAAGGCTCCGGGAACTCATCCGAGATAAGTGTCCCAGACTGGCTGCAATACAGGGCGATGGGAAAAAGAGCATGGAAGCTTTCACCATTTTTTGGGGGCAGAAATTTGAAATGTTTGGGTCCAAGGGAATTTCTAATTTTATAAATTTGAAAATTGTCAGCCAACTTGTCTCTGGCATCCAACCCATAAATTAGCAGCATCATTTCATTGCGATGTGTTGAAGGTCAATGAATTTCTGTAAGTTTTTCAAGACAGCTCAGGAACACACTGAATTATAAGCACGGGAGTAGTCTTGTGGATGTAGCATTTCTTAGCATTATCTGAAGCATGTTCTCTTAAACCATATTTGACAGGTGAATGCAATAGAGAAAATATGCTTCCAGCGTGTCTCTTGAAAGCAGATGCAGTAAACTGAGTTCAATGGCTCAGAAGGGGGCAGCCGATGCAAGGCTTGACGTAGAGGATAAATTATGAGGTGCTATTTCTGGCCTCTGGCAAAAAGAAAGGTGGACGATGGAAGACTGACTTGAAAACAATCACTTTAAATGATTTTGGAATTCTATGAGCTGGAGATGTGCTGCATTTACACTGATGGATGAGTCCAGAAGCTGATCTAATTCCCCTTATTTTTGTCATATGGGCTTTTCTTTACCTACTTCACTTACAGAAGAAACATTTAAAGAGAACGTACAGTAATTTCCTGTCTGTGAAGGTAACACACGACAGGCTACTTGCTACCCTTTTTATTTATTTAAGTAACAGCTTACTAAGTATTTCATTTGCTTTGTCTAATTCAACCAGTTCCTCCATAGTGATTTATTTATTTGGGTTTTTTTTGCATAGAAGTTAACTTCTTTCATAAAGCAGCACATAAAAGCTCACCTACAATATGGTAATTCTCATTACGCCTCAACAGAGAAGGTGTGAAGAAAACCATATGAAAGGTGGTTAGATTCAGCTGAGATTTCTTGCCGTAACAGTAAGTAGTCCCCGTGCTTTTCTTAATTATTCATTGCAGCAGTGAGTTTTGTAGTAAAATTTCCGCATGCCTTAAGCCACACTAATGAATACACATAAAGAGAAGTGATTTGTTTCTGTCCCATGTCCTTTTATTCACTGTAAATAAAGTTTATTTTGTTTCTATTTGCTCCTGCATTGTCTTCCATTCACTTTGTTGTTTTTGCAGCATCTCCATTATGATTTTGGGTGACATTTTCAGCTGATATATATCAAAGCAACTGCACCAATGAATTAAGCTCTTTAAAAGCTTAGTCCCTCTGTTCTAGACTTAGGCGTATGTCAAACCGGTAGTGCTTGCAATGTAAAGCATCAGGAATGCTACGCTAGCTCTGCTGCCACTATAATTCTACCAGCAAAAGTTGCCCTAGGAAAGATTTATGGCTTAGAAATTGTTGTCTAACAGGAAAACACAATATTTTTGACCATATGAATATGAAAGAGTATTTTCTTTGAATTCTGCTTCGACTTCAAGGGAGATCTCTATGAAGCCAAGCGGACAGGTCTCTGATTTAGGAATAAAATCTGTCCTGGTGAATCAGTCTTGGGGCAGGGAAGGAGCAGCTTGCAACAAGGAGTGGCAAGAGCAGAGTAACTAATCTGTTAATGTTACTTCTTACCACGGAACAACCACAAAACAGGATGGGATTTGATATTTTTTGCAATGTCTGAAGATGACATTTTAAGGATGCTAGAGTTTCAGAATCCTTTAAAAGCCTCCTTCTCCTTCTATTTTCATTTCCTGATAAGGTCTATCAGTGGTTAGATACAAATACTTGACAGAAGCAAGGTGTGAATTTAGAATCATAGAACCGTTTAGGTTGGAACAGACCTTTAAGATCATCAAGTCCAACTGTTAACCTAACACTGCCAAGTAAAAATATTATTAAAATCAAATTTAAAATATTGTACATATAAAAAACTCCCAGGAATGCTTTTGTATATTTTTATCATTTTCCTGCTGATGTGCTGTCAGGAAGTTCCGTGTTTATTTTTTCTTCCATTCTAATACAAAGTCAGAATTAGTCTTCAATAATGTTCATCAATGCTCTAGCTGGTTCATTGCTCCCTTTTACTATGCAATGTTACACGTGTCATTTGCACCTAAATTCCTGCAGCCCGCGGTGACCTTGGGACAAGTGTGCCATCAATTAGCAAAAAAGTTTGAAGCATAATTTTGGTGGGAAAAGACTATAGATTGATTTAGTCCCTTACTGTTGTAATACAGCAGCTGGTCAGGGATCAAGACCCCGTTGTGGTGGGGCTGTGAAAGAGAAAGGCAACGTCTGTCCTTCGAAGCCTGAGATCTCACTGTCAAACAAGAACTAATGAATGGACACAGACAGACAGGGCGGCAGGAAGAAATATGAGCCACTGCTAGTCAGAGGGTTTCAGCACACCGGCAGCCCAACGCTTAAGGATTTTATTGACGTAATGTCAAAGGAGAATTTTAAGGATAATGAGGATAGTTTCACAGATACTTACAGCTGCCTGGGAAAAAGCACAAAGGTGCCTGAGTGAGTGTTTTAACAAGTGGGAGATAAGGGCTTTTATCCTGAACGGATTGGAGGACAGAGTTGGTTTCCTGACACTTAATGAAAGACAAGAAGTGTATCATAAAGTACCTTGAAAGGGAAGCTTCTGTTGGATGCGATGGAGAAGGGGGCTCAGAAACTCAAGAGGGGTCTGAGAGGGTTTAGTAACATGGTCGGTTTGGTGGATAAGGGAGGACATGACTGCATTTAGGGAGGGGAAGTGAGAAAGAGGTCACTGTAACTGAGGAAAGAGGAGAGAATCTGCTCAGGAGACTCGCACCTTTGGGTGGCTGTATGCCAAGATGTCACTTGTCCAATTCCCAAGCATGGCAGGCTGTGGGACACGGAGGCCCAGCCAGGGCAGCACCCAGGTGGGATGAGGGACTGTGCCCAAGAGAAGAGGGAAGGGAAGGAGATAAGGTAGTGGGTCTGGAGGGAAATTAAAAGCTCTCTTTGAAGTTGAGGTTACAGTTTTTGATATGTTGAGATTGTGTTACTGCCAGAAAGGAAGGGAGGAGGAGAGAAAGTTAAGCCAGGAACACAAACACGACCTGGGTGGGGGAAGAGAGGCTGAAGGGAAGAACTAACTGAAGAAGTAGGAAGAAAATTAGAGAGTACTGAGCAAAGAAACCAGGCAAGACAGGATTGTGGGTGGTGAATGATGCCAAAGCTCTGGGCGGACTGAGGAGGATGAGGCTAGAGCGCTGATTGTGAAGTTTGATTAAGATAAGGCCACTTGCTCCGCTGGTAAGAACAGTAATCGTGAGGGCTAGAGGCTGGCGTCTGTGTGTCTTTGGTCCTTGACTAAGAACACTTAAAAATCTCTTCCATTTGTTATTTCTGTGTTTAAGTTTGTCTGTAAAACCTCTTGCATTTGTGTAATTCCTTTCACCCTGAAGTATTTTACAGAGGGGGCATTAGTTTGGCCAGCTGAGATTTTGGAGCGGATCAGAGCGGGTGTCAACTTCTGAACCTGGACAAAGCAGAATGGAAAGCGGGAAGCGGCACCAGGTCCCACAGAATACGTGGGTGGAGCTTCCTTTAAGTACCAAATTGAAAGCAGACCAAGAAACCACACGATAGCTATGATAACCATAAAGAGACTGTCATTAAAACCTTCCCCACCACGGCAGCTTATGGACAGAAGTTTTAATGGCCCAGTATTTCCTCTCTTACAGTCACGGAAAGATAGCGCCCCAGTTTAAAGCTTAGACACGGTGAATCCATGCATTATCTTCCAGCAGGAGGAACTATGGATGCTATTTTTCCATTTTCTGAGAAAATATCAAGAATGAGGAAGTTGATATCGAGTATCTAATACAAAACAAAGACTGGGCGCCAGTTCTTCTGTTGCTGCACGCTGGTGGTTCACGCCAGCCAGATATGTGCTGTGCAAATTATTTTCCAGAATGTCTTAGATGTGAAAGCAAAGGAAAGATGTGACGAAGAAAGCTTTTCTACTAGCTGATTAAACTGTCCTACAAAGGCCTATTTCTGTAACAGCAAGAGAAGCGCTGCCTAACACCTAAAAGCATTGCACAAGACAGTAGCCGTGAGTAGGGCTGGATAGGGCAGGGCAGCGAAGCGTTACTCTGTAAGGGAGGCGCTACTTGTTCTCTTCCCCTTGATACATTGGTTTTGCTTGTGATTCTTCCTCCCGCCCCAGTCTCCCTTCCCAGATTTTCCCCTGAAAGATTCTCTTGCGGCTATCACGTATGTATTCTAAACCTTCCAGTAACCTGCTGCTCACTACTGGTGAGGATGGGTCACACACTTAGAGCCATTATTCAAGCAAATACACGACTGACTTACTTCCCCCCCCCCCCCCCCAGTTTTCCTGTGTTATTGCTCAGAAAATGTCGTTCCTCTGTGTTCAGCCCTGCAGATGACTGGCTCCACCTCTAGGCGAATGACAGCTGGCTTTACAGGGTGATCTGCCCATCACAGCTTATGCTGTTCTTTTTAATTTTCATTTTGGATAAAACAAACCAGAATGATTTTTACATTGATGGCTCTCGGTAACCAGCATAATGCTGCTGTTACACTTACCTGGGGAAAGTTTAGGAGGAGTGAAAGTTTTCACCTATTCACTCTATTATGAAAAACTCCTAAATTTTACACCTAAAGGTATTGGTAATGTCCCTTTTTTAAAAGTTTCTCACTACTGAGAAAATCCTATTGGCATCAGTTAATATCAAAATCCTTTTCACTTTTTTTTTTTTAATGACTAAAATTGTTGTGCTTTTATACCCAACCCATCTTTGTATTTGCATTCTCAGCTTAAGAAGTGAAAAGGCAGAGCTGGATCGAAGATTAAAGCACAAAAGCTTCAGCAGATTCTCCGAAAATGTTACTTAATATATTCTATTATTTACTCTTCTTTTACTGGAAACAAAGTTTTCACGGACTCATGCATATGCGCTGAATACATTGTGAAAAAGAAATTAAATACTTAATGATACAATAAACAAAATCTGCTCTGAGAAGTCTAGAGTTTCCTTTTTGCTTTTAGTCAAGAAGCACTTGTTTGATAAATGGGCTGCTTTTAGAGAGCTTACAATAGCCTGCACACCCGAGCGGAGGCGGAGGCTCGGCGGAAGATTACCAGGAGATAATGGAGCAAGTCAAATGAGAAAACATGATGAAACAGCAGAAAATTTACATGCTGTTTTCCTTCTTCCTCTTGCATGAATAAAACCGGAGCTTTCATGTTTATTGCCAAATGCTGCCCTACAAGGAGGTGTCGCTGGATCTGCCCGTGATGACCTGCCCAGCCCCACGGTCCCCGGGGAGTGGGCTGACATCTAATGACCGGCTGTAAAAACAGCATCGGTGAAACAGCCTCCGCAGCTTTTCACTGCACTGAATGCACTGGGCATCTCCTGAAGAACCTAAATCCCTCAGGGAGCCAGAACGATGTATCCATCCACTTTGGCCCCACTGAGACCGCACTGGTGCCAGCTGAGCTGCCGAGCACGGGAGGTGAGGGGCTGGAGCCAGCTCGTCTTGGTGGGGACTCTTGGGGGGGAACCTGCGTGGGCAACACCCAGCAGAGGGGCCGACAGCCACGGGTTTGAAGAAAGCTGCGTGGAAGCGGCGTCACGTCCCCTGTGAGGACCACGCGGTGCCAGGGCCCCCTGCCAGGAGCGGCATGGCCGGACCCGGACCCGTGGCAGTGGCTCAGCCTGGCTGGTGGGAGCGTTGCCTTCGGGGGCATCCTGCAACGGCAAACACGCGTGATCTTCCGGCATGGTACCAGCTGCCATGGGTAGCTCAGATGCTGCCAAAACCTCGTCTTTTGTCTAACTGCACACAAGAGGTGGTGCACGCTCCGGGCAGGAGCCGCGGCCGGGTGCCTGCGTGCATCCTGGACTTTCAGATGCTTGAAGCATTCCCTGGTGGCAGGGAATTGTCTTCAATTGTCTTGTGGTGCACAAGCACTGACAGATCACACTCCAGATTTTTCACGTGTGCTGGAGGCAGGCAGCTGGTTTTGTAAAGTGCTGAACACAGTTTCAGAGACTCCTTTCTGTCGCTCACGCTGGCCCAGTGTTGTCCAGACATAGTAGACTGGCCGACCAAAGGCTCAAGAAACAACCAAAATGAGGTTACCAATGAATACACTTTATTATTTAAGCATGAGTTCCTTTTTATATCGGTTTATGGGACAGAATAGTCTGGCCATGCCCACAGTCAGAAGAATTAACCCGTATCACATGCCACAAAAATGCTTGCAGTGTAATTATGCTGAAAGAATTGTGCTTTGCGTTGGTGCTGTAAAACCAAAACCATATGGGCAAAATATACGTGCTGTAAAATTACAGGATACACATGCCACCCATCCTGCTGTCCTCAGGGCTTGGGTTAGGGTGTTGCTTTACGTACCTGACTGACACAACAGGGCGTCAGCGTACGTTCAGCGAGGCTCTCGCCCAGGGAACACGGCTGCGCAGGGCTGTCTCTTCTGCCTGTTCCCATGGGCCAAATACTGAGTTACCCTCATATCCAGGAACTGAGTGACACAGACCTTGAAATAAGCCTGTTATTTATGAGGCAGAGAGTAACATGCAAGGACCTGGTGGAGAAAGGTAAAAGGACATACACAACATAGGCCAGGCAAGGAGTGAACCTCCAGCTCTGAGCTTAAATGGAACTCCTGGATGAAAGGGCAGAAGGTTTATGGGTGGGGGTCCTAGGTGAGGCTGGTCATGTTAATTATAGTCAATTAGCGCACTGAGGGCTCTCACATCAGGCACAGGTGATGCCGGGAATGTGACCACTAGCGGGAAAGTTGGAAAAATTTCAGTGGATATGCTACTGTAGTCATTGTGCTCTTAACGTCTCACTGATGATGGCATTCAGGCAGGGAAAAGGGAGCTCGTTTGAAAATATATTTGCATTATAAACAGCTTCACAGAGTTCCGGGTCCTGTTCTCTTTGTAAGGCTGGAGAGGAGCAACACAGCCTTACTTGCTAAAGGACAGAAGCAGGTATGCACTTGAACCTAATGTAAAACTTTCCCATTTACCCTAAATGCAAATTATCCAGCTGAGTTTTTGCATATGCGCCCAGGGGTAACAGAGAGCAGACCGCGGCGTGTCTCCTACAGCTCTTTTGTTAGTTTCAGGAGAATACGACCAGATTTGACTATGTATTTTTGTTGTGCCCTGCACAGCAAGAGCGCACCTATCCGTCTGGCGCAGTACAGCAGAAAGGACAAACATCTCTGGAGCGCTTGTGGTTGGTTTTGACCAGCAGCTTACATTTACTCCTGGCTGTGTTCCCTGGCTGCGTGGCCAGCGTGTGCTTCTCTTCCCCAGCAAAGGCACCGTGCTGGCCCCTGGTACGGGCATCGTGGTGGGGGTCGTTGGGATTTCCTTATGTTCGAAATATACTGTTTCTTCTGCTTTCTTCCGCCTGGGGAAGATGGCAGGGATTGTTCCTCTTCAGGCAGCTGATTTCTGCTTGTGCTGTGTTTCCTTCTTCCGAACTCTCAGAAATCAATATTACTGATAAAACCTGCTCTCAGCCTTTAGTTCCCAAGGACTTATCACACAAGCTGTTTTCTTCTTCCTAGGCAGAGACCAACTAAGAGACTGTAATATAATGAGACAGGCTGTATATAGTCTGTGCTCGCAGACTGTATATAGTCAAGAAACACTAAGAGTGGTCTCTCCATACTGTAACCGACACATTTGCATGAAAACTTTACACTAATCAGCTTGCCCTAAGTGGTAGTTGCTGTTGGAAGGGTATGACACAGATATTGCCAAACTGCAGAGGGACTATCGGTTCTCTGAGCTCGAACAAGTCATCTCTCGGAGATTGTCAAAATATGTCTCAAAAATAACGAGCACTCAAACCTCCCGTTCGGTTTATCTGCTCTCCGCCAGGATTCTGCAAGGGGCTGTCTTTATTTGCCATTGAAAGAGCTACGTTTCTTGCTCCTCCTGACAGACTGCTATTTAAAGCTCTGCTTAGCATTCCTATTTCTTTCTTGTCAGAATTATTTTCTTTTTTCATTTGGTTTTTAGAACCAGAGCTATAAATCTGGGAAGCATTTTACATGCTGTGTTAGGGCTTGATTGAAATCCCATTGAAATCAATGAAAGCCTTCCTATTGACTTCCGTGGACCAGGCGCTTGGGAAATAAGGAAAAATGGTCTCTTTTAAAATAAGAAAAATTGTATCCATGTCATAATCTTTATCATCAATAGCAGGAAATAAACGAAAACATACTATGCGTATCCTTTCCCGACAGGCTTCATATATCATTTAAGTGCTACCTGCATACGCCCAGCTGGGACACGGCGTGCCGCAACAGCTCTTCTGGGGTAGCTAATAATTCTGCTTTATAAACACAAATATCTGAGGAAAAAGAAAACACCCTCATCTGATTGATAGGAATGTTGATATAAAATTGAAACTACACAAAAGATAAACAGCCAGCAGAAGCAAGTGTCACAGCCTGCTTCTCAGAGCCCAGAGGGAAACGCTCCCCTGTAGCCTCATTCCTACAAATTTCAGTGTAGACAATATTTGGTTAATGATTCACACTTTCTGTGGGTACTGTTAAGAAACCTTGATCTTCCCTTTTAATTTGTAGTAAAGCTTGTGGCTGTGACCTGGTTATCAAAGGTGCTGAGCCAAAAAAAAAAAAGGTAAATATTATGAAAAAGTAACGAATGCTTCTGATACTTGTCTAGGTAATTAAATATGGATCCAGGAGTCTAAAACCAAAGTGTGACATCTACATGTTACCTTGTCGGTGAAAGTACTATAGTCTACAGCTGAGCTACTTACAGTAAAGACAAGTCTCGAGTCTCCAGGGATTTTATGGAGACGTGAGGATACTCAGGTCTTGTCAGAATTGCATTTCTACGTTGTATTCTCAACCAATATTGAAAATAATTGTGGTATTGCAAAACATAATTTTGCCAAGACAGCATTTAAAGCCTGAATCAAACTTTCACATGCTGACGAGGAAAAGAGGAAACGATGCGCAGACGTCTCTGAAGTGCATGCAAAACCAAGTGCTGCTTTAATGATGAAGTATTTGATAGTGCCTTTATCAGCATGCAGTAATGTGTTTAAATAGCATGAGCCATGGATGACTGTTGCAGCTTGTCATTTGCCTTATGGGAGGCAAGAAAGAGCTTCTTGTTTGATTTGTAAGATGAGCCAGCTTGTTGCACAAGGCAACAGAGGAGACTCTGTAGAGAGCTCCACAGTGAAGTATTTCCTAAGCTTTTTTGGACTCCCGCCACAAGGAAGTGCAGTGAGTGTAGTCACAGTGCACGGAACGTTGTGAAAGGGATTAGAAAGAAAACATACCTTTAAAGATCGTGGCAAAAAAACCCCAAAAGAGCCCAGCTGGTCAGTAAATTACAGAGATGGTAACACAAATAGACGTGTGCAACAAGAGAGTATGAAACAGAAAATAAGAAATGCTAGAACTGCAAAGTGCTGGGTTTGTCTTACTTTTCCACTGCTCTTAGATCTTAGCATAAGCGCTTTCAAAATTAGTAAGACAAAGATAAAGCTATGCTGATAAGGGTAAGCTCCTGATTTCTCCTCGGGTCACAGAGTTTTTTAAATACTGGCAAACAATCTGAGACCCGCTCCTGAGATCAGTGGAAGCGGATGAGTAGGAGGGTACGACGGAGTTGCTCTGCAGGTTGAGAACACAAACACGTCTTTCTTGAAGCAACAAAGATATGCAAACTTCATTTACGTTTCTTTGTGATTACCAGAAAATTGCAACACTTTTACCTAAGCTAAAAATGGTTTGCTGCTTTAGCTTTCCAAGCTTAATATCCATTATAAACGACGCTACTGATATTTGCATTATATTACACATCCCACTCAGCAAATGCAAAGATGCAGCAGAAGTGAACAAAAATGTCCTTTCTGTCCTTTTTCCAGCTGTGGTTAAGGTGTAGACAGAAATAAATCGACAGCCAAACGAGGCGTGTGAATATGCCGATCCCCTAACCCAAGACCTATGTGTGATGCACCAAATCAGGTCACGGTCTCTGAGGCAAACTGTGGCTCCCTGGTGTTCACCTGATATAGAAAATGGAGAGGACTGCGTATTGGTTTGAACAAACCACTAATGTTCACAGTGTGATCTTTACATCAAAGAAAAACACTATTAGTTCAAATATATAAGAAAAAAAGGCAATAGGGACAAATTATTTTCATCGCTTGCCTTTACCAAAGCAACTTGAGATAGACGTGTTCCAAAGTGCAGTGAAATCAGTGGCATCTTCTGCTTTTATAAAACAGGGCAGTTTTGTCTCATGCTAAAACAGAAATCGGTGTTTCTATTTGGAAAACAAATGATGTGCTCTTCACTTTCCATGAGATGTTTTGGAAAGAAGGCTAGAGACCTCTGCTTTTATCTCCGGGTTTTACTTTTTTTGTTTTCCAAGCAAGAGCAGAAACCCACGCAGCGGAAATTTGTCTTCCGTAAAAACCCACTGTTCGTTTCCATTCTTCCATCACAGTAGCCAGTTGCAAATTAAAATAAACACTAAAGTGTACTTGAAGGCAACTAGACAGCATTAAAAAAATTGTTTTTAACTGGTACATTGTTCATTGACAAGATAAATGGTTTTATAGATTATTTGTGCAGGCTTTTCCTCCACGGACAGGAGAAAGGAAACGCTGTGCAACCGCAGCGTTGCGCTGGCACGGTACAGATCACGCCGGACGGGTGGGAAGGGTGGTCCTGCATCCCCAGCCACGTTTAAGCACTTGGCTGAGGGGGATCTTGCCGCGGCAGCGCCTTTTTCCCGGCCCGGGCCCGGCCGCCTGCGCGGCCCTTTCCCGCTAGAGGGGGATGTAGCCAAAGGCCCGAGAGCGCCCGCAGGCCCGGCCTCGGGGGGGCAGTCCCGCGGCTCTCCCCTCAGCGCCGCGGGAAGGGGAAGCCGAACGCGGGGCCTGCTGGAGCCTCCCCTCGCAAGGTAAAGTTGCCGGGCGAGGGGAGTCCCGTCCCCGCCCCGCGTAGGGCAGGGCACGGCGGCTGCCGCCTCACAGCGCCGGCGGACCCCGGGCCGTCCCACAATGCACAGCGGGCGGCCCGCCTGCGTCCGGCCCCGCCTTCTTCGGCGCTCCAGCCAATCGCAGCTCCGCTCCATCGGACTACATTCCCCAGCATGCCCCGCGGTAGCGGGGGCTTCCCGGCCCGCCCGCCGTCTTCCGCCTGCCGCAAAGTGTCGCGCTGTGCGGCCGGAGCTTGGGCTGGCGGCCGCGGGCCGTGCCCGGAGCCGTGCCGCGGCGACCCCCGCCGGGCGGAGAGCGGCCGCTATGGGCGGCGGGCGGTGATCCCTCGCCCCGCCTCGCTCCCCGCCGCGCCGGCAGGCAGGCAGGCAGCCGCCATGGAGGAGGAGAGCATGGAGGAGGAGGGCGGCGGCGGCTGCGAGGCCATGATGGACGACCAGAACCACAACAACTGGGGCGCCGGCGGCTACGGGCGGCACCTGCTGGGCCCCGCTGCGGCGCCGCTCGGTGACCGCCTCCTGCGCGGCGCCGCCGCCGGGCCCCCGGCCGGGCCGGAGCTCCCCGCGGTGCCCGAGCCCAACGGCGTGCTGCGAGGCTGCGAGCCGGGGGGCGCCGCCGGCAAGGGGGGAGCCGGAGCCATCGCCGCCGCCATCAACATCAACGCCTCGACCTCCAAGTTCCGTGAGTGACCGCCCTGCCCTCCGCCCCGCGGGCCTCGGGCGCACGGGGGGACTTCGGCCCCGGGCGGCTCCGCGGCGCTGGCACCCGCTCCCTCCTCGGCCTGCGCTCCCCCGCTGCTCCCCCTGCCCCCCGCTCGCTCCTCCCGCGCCTGCGGCCAGTCTCAGGTCTGTCCTGCGGCAGGTCCCTCCCGTGGGTCTTGGCCCGAGAGGCTTCTCGAAGCGAAATCAAGTGGGTTAAGGCGCCTTGGAAGGAGAAAATAACATCTTTCTCGCATGCACCCCAACTTCTGCTGCTGCCTGCTTTTCTGTCACGGCACAGTGATGTGCTGGATCCGGCTGTAGGACTGGGAGAGCGAGTGTAGGCAGGGTTTTCAGTGCTACAGAGGCACTGTCGCTTTTCCTAAAGCTTTTAGCTCAGGTTGTGTTTTCCTAAACACTTTTTCTTTCTGCCTCAAAAAGCCAAGGATGGGTCTGAAACCTGTTTGTGATTGTGGGTGGTAATGTGTGCAGAGCCCCTGGAAGGGGTGTGCTGTCCTGGAAGGGACGTATGTCTGCAAAGGCCTGATGAGAACAACTGAAGACAAATTTACCCCCCCCCCCAAAAATAGTTCTGAAACACCTTTTGCGTGTAGCTTTTAACAGAAATGGCATTTTTTTCTGTTATTTTGCTGAGCTGAGGTGGAGGGGAAGGAAGATCTTTCTGCTGTTGATTTCAATTCTGCTTTTATTCCAGAAGTCGTGCCTCTGGGCAAAATATGTCCTTTTCTCTAATGGCTGTAAGAAAACTTGGATTTGGCTAGTTAAAAGTATTTCTGGACTACTGTAACCATGTAACATGAAATTTTGATGGCAAACACACCTTTTTGTCTTTGTTTCACCCCCTTCCCCAATGCTAGCTCACCTGTCCAGCTCCTCAGCAGCTCAGCTCAGAGCTGATCAGAAGCTTGAAGTTCAGGCTTCTTGATCCCTGCTTCTCTGGTAGCCTGGGTTTCATGGCTCCAGGCACGTTGCCAAGGCCAGCAGCTTTGAAGTTGAGGCTCCCAGACTCCATGAGCTTTCTGGCTCTCTGCCTGCCTTGCTTGTCAGGGCTCCAGGTACCTTGGGGTGACTCGTAAGCTCTTGAGTCAGTTGAAATGAAATGTCGTTCGGCCTTGCTAAACTAAACTCTTGAATTCCCAATCCAGAAATTTAGAGTCTTAGTTTCTCCTTCTGTTTCAGAATGAAAATGGTTTTCAAGCTGGATCTTCACCAAATAGGAAGGTGACTTTCCAGCTAATCTACAATTTATGTCTGAGGGGGAGAAGAAGGAGCTGTGCATGGTTTTGCTTAGGGTGTGGGTTTTGAGTTCTTGTTTTCACTTCTCCAGTGTTGGTATCCCAACGCAATATCTGTCTCGCTGATATTAAGTATTGTTTTAAAGAAAATTAAAATTCCTGTAAAATACAAAATTTTCTGAGTTAAGTTCATTGGAAGTTTTCTGCACCTTTGTGTTGTGGATAATTTTCATAATACGTGTATGTGAACAGAACAAGTCCAGTGAAGTAGTATGGACTGAGAAAGTACAGGAGCTGAGTTGGGATCCTGTCAGTTCTAATCCTGGCTCTGGCAGAGGATCCCTTAATTGCCTCTGTTTAATTTTCATGTATAGAAAAAGGGAGAAAGGTCACTTTCGATGTAAAAGTACAGTGAAAAGGGAGACAGTGTGTGCTAGATCCCCTCCTGCCTGCTCTGTCTTCGCAATGGCAGAACACGTGCAGAGAAGCTGATTGTCAGTCTTAAGCCTGATAGGGAAGTTGTCTGTTCTCTGCTGTGTGAAGAACTTCTGCCAGTTGAAGGAGCAAGGACTCATGCCTTGCTTGCTTCGTGATGCAGAGGCTGAGCCTTAGACAGGTTATCCTGCAGGTGACCTCCAAAAATGTGGGTGATGTACAGTTTCCAACAATCCTGTGGTAAATTGGAGCTCTTCTGACATTCAGATAGGTCTCTCTCTCCTGATTCTTTCCTCCAAAACAAAAGATCCAGTGCCTGTGTTCCAATACGTAATTACTTGTTCGTAGTAATTTCATGTTCATAGTTGCGGACTAAAGCTGTCTGGTGGGCTTTTTTTAGTCTAATTCAGCCGGCAGAGTAATGGAGGAAGAAGGTTAGATGGAAACCCTTCAAAATCTTTCTGAGGGGCCAAATCCAACTCTCCTCCCTTGAGATTTTGGTGAGACTGAGAACTGAAATCAGATATAATAATGCGTAGTTCATTTAATAGCTTTTCTTCTAGTTAAAGCACCTTAAGAAAATTTTCCATGTTTTGGTAAACTTGTAACTGAACCTTTATTTATAGTTGATCAGCTTCAGTCATAGTTATGGATTTATAAAGCAGTAGGGTTATGAAAAATATTTTTCAAAGGCCATATGGAGAAAATAAGAAGAGCATTTAATACTTTAAGCAAAACTCTTCCATACTAGTAATTGCAGCGTGTCTGAATTGTGAAGAAAATGAAGAGTTTTCCTTCTTGGTTTTTTTATCCTTTTCAAGCCAGGATGATTATAAATGTATTTAACCCCAGTCCCATTTAGGATGGGCACATGTGGCTGTGAGCGTTGGCATATCCATTAAATCTGTTGACTCCCCTGTTGCATAACGGCGCTCAGAGCGGCGTATGTGCTTTGCTGCGTAGGCAAATAGTCTGGTGAAGAAAAAGTTTAACATTACTTTTACTAACCAGTCTTAATGCAGACTGAGAAACATGTAATAAAAATAGAATAGAATTGAAAGCAACTGCAGGGCAGACTCATAAACTTGCTAATGTATGCTAGGATGTGTCAGGCAGGGGATACAGCAAAATCTAGTCTGTGAACGTGTGCATGACGGCTGAGAAAAAGGAAAGCGCAGAGCCACAGCGATAGCTACAAGTCTGTGGATTAGTTTGTACGCTTTGACAAAGTATTTTAGGATTGTAGAGTGCATTGCTAATGAAGCAATAAAGCTTCATACGTGTCACTTTGTGAGATGACATAACGCTTCTGAAAGATGCCTAGCTGCTTTCTTTTATTTTTTTATTGTCAGAATAAATGACAGGTAATTGTCAGACCAATGTCTGCTTACTTGACAGTAAGTTGGATTACCCGTCCTGCTCTGTCCCCTGCTTTTTTGGCTATAGTTTTAAAAGAAGGATTTCTTTTTATATGTGAATGTAGTAAGCGTTCTGGGTAGCTTTTCAGGTTAAGTTGTCTCACCTAAATAACAAAACCAACAGTATCAATGATTTTTTTTTTAATTACTATTCTGTTCTTCATATTCTTCATATCCTGTGACTGTTACTGTTCCAGCATCTTTTTTGAGCATGTGTAAGTTTTCCTTATCAATTTCATGGGAAATGTATACCTGCTCTTAGACTTCTTGTTTTTTTAAAATCTTAGGGGGTTTTGCCATTCTTCCGATTGAAGTTGATATCAAAGAATTTGGTAGCTTGGAGCAGGCTATGTTTCAGTTATGGCTATGATACTGAAATATCTAGGTTATGATATGAAGCTCATGCATATTCTTTTTTACTTAAATGGTTTCACTGCCACATTTGACTTAAACAGTTTTTCTTTTGAACTTGTCTATATATGGAAAAGCAGCAGTTGCTTCTCAAGCTTTACTTGTGAAGTCTTATAATTCACTGGAAAATATTGGCTTCCTTTCCATTCCATCAGACTGATTTCTCTCCCAGCCACACCCCAAACTTGCTGTAGTTGGGTAAAATCATGCATTCTAGCATGCTTTATCACAAAATATCTGTGTCACTTCCCAGAAACTTAATAAATCTCAACAAAATGAAAGTAATCTTTTAGCATCACCCTTTCCTTGTGATTTGGAAACAGAAACTGTTGGACAAATCCTTTTAAATGTTGACTACCTCATGTAGGGATAAACAGTTAAGAATGACATCCTAAAAAGATGGAAAAGTAAAAAATTAAAGAAGTTTCTAAACGGGCAGCCTGTCTTTTCTTTCTAAGGATTTGTGTGATTCCTTTCCTTCCTGGTCTTGAGGTTGTTCTTGCAGAGGTTGTAATTGGAGGGTGCTACTTTAAATCATCCTCCGCTTTTTGTGTGTGTGTTTGTGTGTGTAAGCACTGCCAGAAAAAAAGGATGTTACTAACTTGTGGCAGTTACTGAAATTTTGAAGTAATTTGTTTTCTGGATTAGAAGAATAAAACCAGTGATTGTTCAGTGTGTAGTCTTTGGACTCTTAACTGTATAAATATTATGGTTGGCTTAGTTTCAGAACTGAAGTGTGGAAATCAAATGAAATAATACTTGTAAGAGTCTTTTGAATAAAAACGAAGCTTTTCTAGAATGTTACTTTGAACTCATCCCTGTTTCCTATGCAAGTCTCCTGGGGCTGTTCTAAAAGCATTTTCTCCTTTACCTGTGCAGCACTTCTGATGAGCAGGCCTTCCTGTCTGCTGCTGCTTTCTTTTTCCATTTTGTAAAAAAAAAAAAAAAAAGAAAAAAAAGAAAAAAAGAAAAAGAAACAAAAAAGAAATCAACATCTCAACAGCCTGTTAAACAATTATTTTGCAGTGTTCTCGATTCCTACTTGACTATTTTCTTTCAAAGGAATAGAGCTCATTTAATATGTTAAACCAGATGTGGGTGTGATTATACATTGAAATCTTCAATCAAGACTTGGTCTAATATTTATGCTGACTTCAGTTTAATGTTTTCTGTGGAACAGAGCGCTTCTGTGGAGATCCACCTTTTTTAGGGTAACAAAGTGAAATATAAATGCTCAAATTTTGCTGCTGAGTGTAAGCATGAATAGTAAAGCTACTACGTGGAAGCTGTTCCTGAGAACATCTGCCCGGAGCCTGGGCTCTGTAAGGGATGAGAACTACCAAGTCATTGCGAGACAGATGAATAAGGGGCAGATTCACTGTCAGGCAGGTGCTGCGCTGTTCCTGACAGCAAGGTTGCTTTTACATCGTGGAGCTGACTTGCTGGACGTGTTAACTTACGTCCTGGTAGTTGTGTACCCAGACCTGTAACCTCTATCAACTCGTCAGCAAACGGTGTCGTGCTTTCAGATTGCAGGCTGAGTGCTGGGACAGCATCCTGCAGCACTTGGTCGTGGTGACCTGTTCACTGCTCAGGCACTTACTAGGTTGACTAGGTCTGTTTCAGTAGCAGGTACGGAGCAAGAGTGAACCAACAGCTAGTTGGGTGAAGAGGGGGCTAGGAGTACTGCCCTAACATTCTTCACTGAACAAGGTTTCTGGCTGAAATACCCTAAAAAGACGCACGACAGGAATCTGTAATACCTGCTCTTACAGATAACGTTCAAACACGTTCTTGTCTCCCACCTCTCTTTATTCCACATTTTCTTTATACTCTTCTTTTTCTCATGATACTCTTAACTGTTTTGCCTGTATTTCCCTAGACTTGTTCTTCGTAATGCTGCCAAAAGTGACTTACCCAGCTCCTTTCAACCCCTTGTGAAAATAACACTTCAGAAATCTTGCTCCTCAAACCCAGCAGTGAATCTACATTTACGCATGGATTTAAAATGCAGCCCTATTCAAAATATTTCTTTTCAGTGCGGTCTCTAAACTGGATTGTTTGGGGTGGGAACTATCTTTATTCTCTGTTCCATGTAGCCCAGACCCACATGTGGAGTTCAAATGAAGAAATGACTTTAGATTTCCTGAACTGGGTAATTTTGATAAGCAGTATGCCCTGTGCCGTTACGCACGGAGGGCTTTGTTCTGAGTGGGTGCTGTGAAGCTATGGTGGTGTGACCAGCCAGCAGGGTAGTCCTGCGAGTACGTCTCTGACGGGAAGGTGCTCACCCTTCTACCGTGGCTGCTGTTGGAACGGAGCCACGTGTGGTTGGTTCAGAAATCCTCCCTGAAGAGAGAGAGGTTAAAACTCTTTGTCTGTGAAGGCACACCGAGCGGCTTGCGCAAGAGGGTGCAGTTGGGAAGCTCGGGAGGAAAATCAGGGAGTGATGGGGAATGCTAATTTAAATACCTCCTGTTCTTCCCTCTGTTGATTCTTATCTGGAAAAGGAGTATTATTGTGCCTGCTAGAGGGGGAACTGTAATACAGATCCAAAAAAGTTGCCCGGGAGCCTAACTGCAATTGAAGGCAGAGAATTGCATCAGCTTTTAGGCCAAGGAAGCTGCTGGTCCCACCTGAGACTTGTAAAATTAATACATCTGCTGGGAAGGAGTATTCTAAAAACTACCCGTCTTGGCCGGAGCTTGTTCTCCTGCATGTGAGGACTCAGTCTTAATTGTTGATTCTGGACTCCCACAAAGTCACATAACTTACTAATCTGAGCTAACTACTGAATTATTCTTTTTTTAAATTATTATTATTAGATTGTCATGCTAGAACTCTCAGGAGTTTGTTTTTCCCTGCTACTTGGACACCTAAGAAATTATCCAAGCACTGATTTGGCAGGTTTTCTGATTTTGTTTTATTTTCTGTAGATAAAAAGCTACAAATTCAAGCCTGGGCTTCAGTTTTAGATGAGGTTATCTTAGCAGAAGTGAACTGTTCCCAGTTTTTTTGGCCAGCTTATTGGTGTGATCTGAAATGGCAGAGCATTCACTTGCTTCTAATCTTTTAGCTAAAGTTACTGAATGTAGTTTTGTCTTTTTCTTGTAGTGATGAATGTTATAACAATTGAAGACTATAAGAGCACATATTGGCCAAAGTTGGACAGTGCCATAGATCAACTTTTAACTCAGAGTCCTGGTGACTACATCCCTATCTCCTATGAACAAATATACAGGTAAGGAAATCTCTTAAGTGCTATGTTACTTCTTTGTTTCTTTAAAGTTAAATGTTTGTTGTATCTTGCAGCCTATGCATATGCCATGTTTTGTATTTATGAGGAGGAAAGTGGGAAGGTTACGTGAAGTACAATATTGTTTAAATTATTGGAGTGAGTGAATAGTAGATACATATCTTGACATCCCATGTTAACAGGAATAAATGCTAAAGAATTAAAATGCATAAGTGCTGAAAACATTAACATTAAAGTAAGCTCCACCGCAGTTGCTTAGTGTAATATATTAAGAAATGTATTGAAGTCTCAACATCCCTTTCCTCAAAGAGGAAGAAGCGACTGGCATGGTAGGCGTTTGACTTAATGTTTCAAAAGGCTGCTTTGTCACGTCTAATAGGAACCAGTTTGGTGCAGTGGAGGCGCAGAAGTAAACGGAAGCAACTAGTGCCAAGGTCCATCCATATAAGCTGTCATTTGTGTGTTTTGCATCAGGTAGATTTGGTCTGATTGCCCCCTTGCCCAGCCGTCCCACTGCACGTGCAGTTAGAGGCTGTGTGAAGGACTGACACATGATTCAGTCCTCCTCCATTCTTGTCTGGAGAACATTTGATTTGTCCCTGGCCTGGAGCTGCAGTTTGCTTTAAAAGGGATCTAGTCACTCACTAGAACTGCTCTGCAGACTAAGGTAGTGCGCAGTAGTGGGGATGGTAGGGGGTTTGCTTCAGAACCACACTGCTGCTCCCAACCAAAATGCTAAATACTTTGGAGACCTGGCAGTTTCTTAGGCGATTGGCAAAAATGGAGATTCCTGTTCTGTAGGTGACAGGTATCTAAGGTGTAGGCAAATAGGGTGGAAACTGGGTAGCTGCTGCTGCATTTGGTGGCCAAGATGTTAAGACTAGTGGCCCTTGCCAGCAACACAACTGGTGGCACTGCTGTCTTGGTTTTCTTCATGATAGTGTTGCACACTAAGAAATAACAGGCAGCTCAGTCACCGATTGCTCTTTTTAGAGGCTTTTAGCTGTATTGTCTCCTGCCCACTTGCTGTTAGCCACTTTGTCTCTCTAGTTTGACATTTTGGCTTAGGGAACCAGATATAAGAATGGCAGGTGTTCAGTCTTCCCTCTTAATTCCAGTTAAAAACTTATACAAATTTCCTCTTTCCTCTCCAAACTTTTGGAACTGCTATTATCAGGACTCAGACATCGTGTCTATAAATAATTGAGATGGTCAATTTGAATTGAGAGACATTTTGCAGCTTTAGTGTAAGTAACCAAAATCCTTTCCCCACCTTGAAATCCCCAATTTGCAAGCAGCCAGCGGTAAGAGTTAAGCCAACATCACCCGATAGTCATCTCTGATAAAGAGTAGGTGTGCAAAATTAACGTTCAATACCTAGAGTAGATCTATACCTAGTTACGGTTTCAGATAACTGGTGTTCATCCTTGCCACCTTTTTACTCCTCAAAAGTTTTATTTATTGAAGGAATAATGGGTTTTAAGTTTCTCCTAGATAACCCTTATACATTAGGGTGACACTTGATGCAGTATTGTAATGATGCACAGATGTCTGTTGCACGTCTTTTACTATTACCAAAACAAAAGATTTTCTGTAGTTTAGTGTTATTGATAAAGCTAGTGTGTCAGTTTTCTTTTAAAAAAAAGTCTGTGGTTGTAATTACTCTGACACAGCCTCTGCCAACCAGGAGATATACTTTTTTAAAAAATTAGTTTAGAGTGTTCCTTTGCTTAACTGACAATCTAGACAAGATAGTTTGAGAAGGGAAGGAAAACTGTTTTTTGTTGCATTTAATGAGGGTGCGTGCTTGGAGTATTATGGAGAGTCTGTAGCAGACTTGGGATTTAGATCCTCTCTGCTTCCCTAGGCTAGTTCTTTAGTCTGAAAAATAGGGTGTTTTTTGAAATATTTCAAACAGCTACGTATCTCTTATATTTTTTTTACAGTGAAACTGAGCTGAAAATACAGTGGTCTTTTTGATCGTCTTTGTGCTGACTAAAGGAATCAAGGTTTCCATAATGCAAACTCAAAATATATTGTTAGATACCCAAACTACTGTATGTGACATGATCAGTGATAACTGTAGGTGTCTACTCCACAGCAGTGAAAGCTAGGAGATAACTTCAAAGGTGTGTATGCAGATATTTACTACGGATCAGTTTACCCATAAGGTATCAAAGTGTGAGTAGTGACTGTTTTCGTCTTTGAGTCCAAAGCCTGCCTGTGCATAGTCCCTTCCTATTAACAGGGTTAAATACATTGACAGAGAGATGTGAAGGAAACTTTGAGATGAGGAAGATGCGAACAGCGAAGTTGTACTTCTGGCAACCGTTAGGTCTGCCTCCCGGGTACAGTGCAATTAGATGGCTGTTCTTCGAGACAGCTTACAGCTCTCAGATCCTCGTCCCTCTCCGTAAATGCTTACCTTCTAATGTCCTGCCTGGGCCTTCCTTTTCCGAAGGTGTTTGGTTATGCTAAAGGACTAACGAGGTGCTGACTTCTTTGGGGTAATAGCAGGGCAAGGATGATTCACAGAATCAGCCCACAATCAGGAACTGAAAACAGGATCTGAAAATGGGGAAGGAACCTCTAAATAGAAGTGTTCAAATAAAATGTAAACATGCTCTGCACGTACATACGAAGACTGGTGTTTGACTACAAAACGTGTGGCAGAAGCAGGTATAGCAATATTGTGTGTAACACTAAGCAGAGGTACTTTAAAATTCAGTTTAGTTACATCGTTGCAAGTGAAGGGGTCAGCTGGTGGAAGTGGCTCTGTACTGGTTAGTTACGGAGCAGACAAACAGACGGCCATTTGCTGTTGTTACCTAGCTGGCTGGTTTGTAAGAGATCACAAAAATCACTCTGGCTTTTCTTATCGGTGTTTCTCTCTTTGATCCAAACTGAATTGGTATTTTTGCTGTTACTGCATCGTACCAAGATGTTTTTTGCACTTGCTTGTTCCAAAATAGGATCTATTTGTAGACTTCACGTGAAAGAAACAGGACTTCTTTGACTGTTATGTAAATAATATCAAGCTACAGATACTCAATTATTTTCAAAATATAACAGTAGAAGAGGCGTGGGATGTCTTGGTTTTTTAAGAAATAGCGTGGTTTGCCAAATGAGACTTTGCATAGGGATGAATGCTGGATTTTTGGTGCTTTTGAAATTATCAAAGGATATAAACACAAACTTTTAAAAGGTAAAGGAATGGTAAATCTGTTACTGATAATTCACTTATAAAACCTTTTTCCAGAGGACTTTGAGAGTGGCAGTTTTTGAGTAAGAGCACTGTCTTGGCCCCTGAAGGCTTGGAGTTGGTGCCTAACCTCTCACTTGCATTAGAAAATTTTGATAGCCCGTAGTCTATGGTTGTTGTAAGCCCACCTCTGCAGTTTGTTTTTCATTGTACCACCTTCTCAGTAGAGAATTGGAACGTCATAATTCCCCTACAGAGACGCAGTGTTGCTGTACCATAAGCTTTAGCCTTTTGGTGCTATTAAAAACCTGCAGAATTGAAGTCTGGGGTCTGGACCTCGCTGGAAATAGTTTGTTTGCACGTGTCCTAAGGAGCAGTCTCTGGCCTAAATTGCTCGCTGTCACGGTACTCCGTACAGAGGGATGGAGGGAGAGGGGAGCAGAACAGAGGCATGGGGAGGAGATTTGGCTTGCCTGAGATGTCAGGTGAAGTCTTCCTCGTGCCTCTTGATTTTTGGCAGCTAGCTTTCAAAATGCTGACTTCAAAGAGTGAAAGCGCTCAGGACAAGTAGAAGCTGCTTGGTACAGATAACATTGGTGTTAGTCCTGATGATGGTAACTATCTTAATGTAACTTCTTGCTCAAAGTAATATATGTATTTGTTTTACAACTGTTGTAAATATGTTTTCAATACATAGCCTTATCTTGCAGATATGTTATATTGCAGTATGAGACCAATAAAATATTTGTAAAAAACAAAGGTAAAGCTGAAGACTAGAGTTAATACAGCCAAGCCATGGAATGTAGAATTAAAGTTTTGTTGCTCTTTCTCTGTGCGTTTGTTTATTATGAAAATGTAGGATTTTCTTAGAATTTAAGTAAAACAGGATGGAGTGACATGAGTGGGTCTAATTTTAGAACTTTTGCCATTTCTTTTTAAAACGCTAGCACAGTTTTGGTGCAACTTCTATGACTGCTTGTCAGTGTTGCCCTTCTTTTAATAAGGGTTTTGCCCTAGAATATGCATATAATCATTAAACCTGTGTGTTTTAATGGAGACTTCATTCACATAGGAGAGACAAAGCCAGAATTAGGAGTGTGCTGTTGACAGAATTATCCTGGCTGTTCTGAAGTGCACTGTTAAGAGACCTTATTGTAAGTTAAAGTGAAGTTGGGGAGGAGGAGTGGGACAGGCACGCTGGGGCCTTCAGCGGAGACGTAAGAGTCTGCTGGAGCGCGTTCCAAGCTTAGGGCTGTATTTAAAAGTTCAGCAATCATTCAGTTAACTCTATTATCCTCTAAATTGAGATTTGAACAAAATATTTTGAAGTCTGTTACCCTTCATTGCAAACTGTTGTAAGTTCATTGTTTGTTCCTATATTTGTTTCTGCAGTTGTGTGTATAAGTGTGTATGCCAGCAGCATTCGGAACAGATGTATAGTGACCTTATAAAAAAGATAACTAACCACTTAGAGAGAGTCTCAAAGGAGCTGCAGGTAAGAAGCTGCGCAATCTAATTCTGTCTTTCCTGGGATCTGTGATTATATCAGAGCAGCATGTAGAAGGCCCATGGAGGGGACTGCCATTAAGATTGATATACACTAGCTTACTAAATTGTGGACTGCTTCATTCACTAACTGGCTGTCAGACGGAATAACAACTACTAGATCCAATTGTATGGCACTGATTAGCCTTAGAGATCTGAACCACCTGGAGAGCCGTGGCTAAACTTTAATATATAATATAGAATCAAAGACTACAGGATGGGAAAGCTACAGTATAATCTAGGATGTAAATGCTTCAGTGAAACATGATCTGCACACGTGACATGGATGTCTGCCATTGCCGCGTTAATCTGTATAAACTGTTTATGGTCCTCGTGCGTCACAAGCAGCACGAAAGGGAAAATCTGAAGGAAAAAAACTGAAATGAATTAAATATGAATTGTGAAGTATAAATTAGGAATTATTGCATATGAAAGTTCTGTGCTACAGTTTATTCTGCATTTTTCTTGCCTATCTCTAGATGTCAGTGGTTTACAGCAGTCCTAATACAGTTTGTATATCCCTATCCTTCTCTGCATCTTATTTGTGCATCCATGTTTGTTTTCATGTGTGTTCCTTGTTGAAAATTCCTTTTAGGCTAGAATCTCCAGACACGTTCTTGAAATTGTCATTGCTGTAGCAGCAACACTGTTTTATTTCTCTACAGCTTTTGGCACTTCCATAACTGATGTTTGAGCCCTGTACTGACTTCCAGTGTGTCAAGTAAAGACACCAAATACAAAGGAACCCTAAACTACAGCAGCTTCTTCAGTGCTTCTAACAATTGATAACTAATTTCTGTCAGTCAAAAGCAGTCTTACTACTTTTAACTGCATCAGGTACTTCTGATGTGCGTGCCCATCAAAAATATACAGCACTGTGGTCGCTCCGATGTTCTTCTCATTCCACTCTCTTCCTCTTGTTGTTTTCCCTATAAAGAAAAATAACTGCCTTGCATTTAATGGGCATGGTCTTTGGGGCAATCTTTGACTATAAAATAAGTAGGTTGTCTTGAGCTAGGTTCATTGCTTCTTTTCTCTTTTACAATTTCTTTATTCCTCATGGAATGATAGCCTCACTGTGCTGTAAAAATTGGTCAGAGGAGATGGGCATAGTATTTAGAATAAAGCCTTCCCTTGGTTCTGCTGAGCTGGTGCAGGCTGTACATTTTTCTTCTGATTGTGAGAACTACAAATCATTGCAGCTATACGGGTTTGGCCGGTTCTTCTGATCCATCCCATGGTAGTGTACTGCATTGCTTTGCTTTGCTTTGAATTTGGGAATACTCTAAATTCTTTACTCTGGTAGTCCTTGATTGTTTGCTCTAAAGTTCCAAAACTGATTAAGGCAGCTGCTTTTAAAGTTTACTTTAGCACATATGTGCATTAAATGCTTCTGCCTAAAACCAAAGGCTGCCTCCTGAACCTCAGCTGTTGAAAGAATAGTTGAGACAACTATTTAATGCAATCTTTGCCTTGCAAAAGTTTCCTTACGTAGGTTAGACACACCTTGTGGCAGGTGGCAAGAGGACTGTAATATCACATGATATCATCTTTGATTGTATTACGTGAGTTTTGTTTGACGAGAACATGACTTTGGTTTTGGATGGTAAATCCATCTTTTTGAGCTGCTTGAAGTAAAACTCGTGCTTTAGAAAACTGTCCTGTAAAGAAACTGTTTTAACTGTGGGTTGTGAAATTTACTCTTAAGAAATTACTTTACTACAATGTATTTTATTATCCTGATAACTCTTTGATCTTAATACATTTTGGTGATACTCAGTCACTTGGGTTTTATGTTGAAAATGTGGTGCTAGATCTTTACCCTAGCAACAACAACAAATTACTTCATAAGTGTTGGTCACTTGGAAGTTTCTGGTTCACACAGGCAAACAATAAAAAACCCCCTGTATATGCGAATCCTTTTAATGCACAATATGTGGTATTTTTCTTTGTCTGACGTAAACTCATTCCACCTGCCAACAATATTTAATCTAATTGCAGAGTTCTGTTTAATTGGCAAGGTGTGACTTGATGCAAGATAATTTTTTTTTTTTGTACATGCAGAGATGCAAATGTAGCCCAGTATAAGCAGGGATGTTGGTTTGTGTGAGAAAGCAGATGATCATGAAAACCAAAGTGGCAGGCAAATGCAATGTCTTATTCTGCACAAGCCGAGCAACTTCTTTGCGTAGAAGTGCAGCAGCTTAATGCCAGGTGGATTGCAGAATATCTGCCTGTAGCCAACGTGCCAGAGCAAGCAGTTTCCTACAAGAACCACTCATCAACAGCAAGAGCAGTAAAACTGTCAGATACCAAATAGTAAAAGTGGGAGCATCTCAGGGGGCTGGTCAGACTTGCTCTTGCATGGTTCTAGCCTTACTGGGGTTCGTCTTCTTTCTGCGTGGCATTCACTGCAGAAACTCCCTACGTTATTTTGTTTCCCCGTGTGTTCAGCCCTCAGCTTGCCTGGCCAGCTGGCCTCAGCTGAAGTCAGCAGAGTGGCGGGCACTTGGGTGTCCTGAGCTGGGCATCCCGGGTGCTGCCGCTGGGGCCCCGTGGTCACGCAGGGACATGCCCACACTCCCTGGTCATCCCCTGCCTGACTTCTACTCTTCCAGACTGCAGGACACCTTGTGTGGTGTTGGTATTTGTCACCACGTGCACTCCCGGAGGTCTGCTTCACAGGTTTTCACCTCAAAAAAATTAATTTTCAGTGGTGGCAGAGGCATTACGAAAATGTGGGTGGGCTGATGTACTCTCTGCATGTTAGACGTTGGGTGAAAAGCAGTGAACGTTGCCTGCTGAGAAGTACGTTTAGATGAGACGAATTGCTTGTCATCAGACCATCAGCTCTTTGATACGGGGTCTCCTATATCCCAAGACATTGCTCCCTCCCTCCTTACTATGTGTGCAAGTAACTGACCCTCTCTTCAGGCTGTGTCAGGTGTGGAGAGACTCTGAGCATGGATTGCCTTCTGTTCTTGCAATCGGTGTCTGACCAGCTTCTCTGTATTAGTAAGACTGAGTTTTACCATGTGGAACTTCCAGTAATTGAGAATTAAATTTCCCTAGTTCTTGATCAGAATTTTGAATTTTGTGTGCGTAAAAAAAAAAAATGACTGTAAAAAGCATAAATGTACATGTTTCCTGTTGTCTTGAGGTCTGTGAAGCCTGCAGTATACAGATTATTTTTCCAAGATGCTTTATTTGGAAACATTTTATTGGTAATGGACATAGCCCATTATGTTGTGGTTTAAAATAATGAAAGCTGTTTTTGTGGGTAAGTGCTGAGTCATTCAGATGTATGAGGTAGGGTGGGTATACAGGCATATGCTTTCAAATTAAATACATCTCCTTTTAAAATGAATAAAACTATATTTGCATTAGGCACTAGTGTTTCTGGCTTAACTTATGCACTCTGATGAAGTAATTTAAAATCAAGTACTCTGCCCATTACATATCTCTTCAGCAAAAGACACTGGAAAGTACTTTAAGCATTGATAATCAAAATGCACTGGGGCATTGAGCTGGCCCATGACAAAAGTAGCTTTTTTGTGCAAGTGCAGTGAAATATTTTCATTTTAGTTAGAATAATCTCAATGATTCCTTTAGGAAACGACTGAGAGCTGAAAAGCAGTTCTTTGTCATGTTGCACCATCTTTTATTTAGAGAAAAGAGACAAAGGGATCTATTGTTTTTTGTTTGTGTTTGTGGTTTTTTTTTTTGTCTTGACCAGAAACAGTTGAGTTCACTAACTGTATGTAATATTTATGTTCGTTGAAGTTAATAAGTGAGAATCAGTCTTTGAGTAAATAAACACTGGTTTGTTTGCATTGTTTCTATTTTAAATCAAACAGAAGTGGTAGAGCTAAACCACCAGAATTTCTTGCTTAAATTCCATCTGTCTAAAAGCATTGGATTAAATTTGGAGCCAATTGCTGATAGCATACATAGGCTCTTGAACACTCCAGAGGGCTTGGAGTTTTTCTCCTCTATTATGTCTTGAGATATGTATGCATGTGCATATATGTGTGTGTTTTTTTTTTAATTATGAACAATGTATTTTTTATAAAGAACATGACTGAACTGAGCAGTCACTGGTGTTGGTAGATAACTTGCATAGTTGCTGTGTGGCCCCCAGGACCTGCAGATTTAGAGTCTTCGCTGTGCAATGCTAGAAAGCTTTCCTGCCTCGTATTAATCCTTACAGCTTCTCAGGCTTCTGTCTTGTCAGCTCTCAAACCAGTCGGTGCAGTGTATGAAAATACCTTCTCACTTATTGTTTCCTTGGAAGAATATACATCGGAGTCAGGTTACTGTCAAAGCCATTCTGCTATTTTGAGGACTGCCAGATCTCTGGGAACTGAGTGCCTTGTATCAAGTCACTGTTGGTTGCCATCTGTTCTTAAAAATATGTCAGCAATATGTGTTGTGGACAACCTGTTCCTTCCTTGCCTTTTCCTTTCTTCCTTTCTGTCTCATGTTTACCTGCTGCTTGTCCCCTGTGATTACAAGGAGTTTTGCCACGCAGTGGTGAACAGCCTGTCACTTCTGCCCCAACTTTCTGAAACATTGATCTGATAAATAGAGATGCCTCACTCCGAACTTCAGATTAGGTTCTAAACTTCCTTATTTGTCTTTTAGAAACAGTTGTGTAACTTCCAATGTTTCTTCTGATTACAGGAGTAAAAGCATGAAGCTTAAGTGGCTTGTCATGTTTACCTTGTGAGCTTTGCATATAGTCAGGGTGGTATAAAAATGCATCCAAGTAGTGCTTTGAGGGACTGGTAACTCTGCCCACAGTCAGAAGTTCAGTTTTATGTACTGGGTACCACCTCATAGCAGTCCTTGATATTTATACTTTAAGGTAATTGTACCCTAGATTGTTTTGTAGATACATTTTGCTTTCCTTGCAAGGTATGCTGATGATTACATTACCTTTATATAGTGCTATATTGTAATTGAGCAGTTATGCCAGTCTGTAAAACAGAACTTTTGACATCATCATCCGTGGCTGTTTTTTGTGTAAACTTAGTAAATCAGATTGCTGATAAAGTTATGATTAGACTTTAGTAAGGTACTTATGTGAGGCCAGGTTATATACTCCATCTGTGTGAAGAAGCCCGTTCTTACTACACTGTTCTGTGTTGGCGTTGTCTGACTTGCTAACCAAACGAGAAATAGCGAGCTTTCTTCACAATTCATGTCTCATCTCACGTAGCATAGAAATAACACTCAAATTAGCTCTTGGTAATTTGAAATTAGTTGATACCCTGAAATAATTTCCATAGTTGCAGTAGTTTCTCGAACACTTATGTAGAAAACAAATCTGCCTCCTCTATGTTCTGCCCATAGAAAAGATCAGAAATAGAGGTGGAAAATGGAAATTGAGAACTTACATTTCCTAGCTCTTTTCCTACTAAATATGTTCAGTCACTGGTGTTTCTTAGAGTCCATTTGGGTCAACTGCATGATCTGTTAATATCGACAGTCCATTTCTTAAAGAGGCGACTCAGACTGGCCATTTATCTGGTCCATAATATTTACAAGGAAAAAAAAAATCAAACAAACATTAGTGCCGTAGGCATTTCTCCATCAGTTTTGCTGGGAGAACATTGCTTAATTGTGTGTGAAACAAGCCTTTAATGCTGTGAATCACACTGAATTAAATTGGATTGAATGAATGATGCAGTAGTAGAGCTCAGACGGCAGAAACCAGAAGTGTTAGAAATGCGTGCATCTTCACGTGTGGACATCAAAAATGGCTTTTGACTTGAGGTAGAGTTAGGGGTCACCCTATTGCCAGAATTCCCATTAAAAATGACATTGTCACAAGCAAGCTAACCTGAGAAAAGCATCCTTGCCTGCAGCTTTTTGAAAAAGCTTGTATTCCTGCAGTCATTTTAGTTCCTTGCCACACTACACTGGCTGCTGCAGACCCTGATGTAATTACAGGAAGATATAAGTAAATAGAGCACGAATGAATGTGTATTTACTAGATGGAAAAGGTTCTGAAGATTTCTTACTATTAAACAGAGTTTTGATGGTCCTTAGATACAATGTCTTGTTTTACAAACATGTAGAATGGAACTGGAAGCATGGCCTACATCTGCTACCCTGCTCTAAGACAATTATACGAGAGTATGTCATGATGCTGTACAGCTTTGAAGAGTTTTGAGTGCAGACTTGAATAGGAAGACGCAGTCAGTCTTTGAATGAATTGTACTTTGGCTTGATGTCTGTTTTTCGTGAAAAGTTTTAATAGTACCCTTGTCTAGTGGTAGACCTGGGCATCACGTAAGTTGTCTGCAAGGCAAAGTAAACAAATTGCGTTTTCTTGAGAAAGAACAAAAACTGGTTTAAAAGATTCTGACCACTTACATGAATAGCAGGATAATTTGTGTAGTCATAGCCATTCTCCCTTTTCACTTGGCAGGCGTGGGAGAGATGCTGCAGCATGTATGCTGGCATTTTGGCAGTGAGCATGTTCCCAGGAAAATGGAACAGCCCATTCAACATAGGAATGTAAGCTTTACTGAATATATTGCTGATTATGCCAGATGACTATTCATGAACAGATTAACTTTGTGTTCCTCAAGCAAAGAACTGTTGTCACTGTTGCTTTCTTGTGAGGCATTTCTGAGTTGTCTTGAGCCAGCAGCATGTCTTCTGGTTTCATTCGTATGTTCAGTCAAAGACTGATACTCAAACTGGTTTTCAAACTGAAAAAACCCACATCTTTTTCATGTATACAGTTTCTTGTCCACAAGTTCATTGAAATGCCTAGATATTAGATTTCAAATAAGGGAAGGGTAATTTAGTATATAGGTTTCTAATTGCTTGTTCTGTTTCAAGATGGATGTCTGTCTTACATGTCACCCTTTCTCAAATGTGTTTTCTTGTTACTTCTCATTTATCTTGGTGCTGAGATGTCCACTGTGGTGTGTAAGGAGATTAAATGATGTCCTTAACATCAGCTTTTAACAGCAGCCATAGTATTTTATGCTAAGTAGTAGTCAGCTCAAAGCCAAGCTGAAGATGTTAAGCAAATGCAACTGCATCACAATTTGAGAAACCTGACCAAGCGTTCAGCACTCTTGTGGACAGATGCGTTATATATTTGATTCTGGAAGACTGTTCTTAACCCTACGAGTGGTAGATGAGAGCAAATATCAGAGAGGATTTAAGCTGTCTCCCTGTATAGAGTGTCTTTAAAAAAAAAAAAAAAAACAACCGAAAAAACACCAACCAAACAAACCCAAACTGAATTGACAGTTTGATGGGATTCAGGATGGGGAGTGAAGGAATGAAGGATCCTCTTCCTTCTTGGAAGATCTTAGGCTAGCAGTATATTCTTCTTTCTTTCAATAGCTTCTGTAATACATCCCTCAGGTAGGGTAGGAGTGGTTATTAAAGACTTAATATTTTCTGGGGGGTCGTAAGAAGTAAATGTCATGCTTAATTCCACCCCTCCCCCATAATTAAAACAGCTGAATGTATGTGTTATTTTTTCTGGACTAAGACCAAGAGTGAAAAATGTCAGCCTAAGCAGTTTGTTTATTTTTTTTGTAATAGCTATAGCTGAATACATACAGATTTTTAAATGCAAGTTCTACTGTAATGATGGCTGTTTAATAGAAAAATCTTAGCAACATCTATTTACTCATTAATTTGATGCCATGCACTGCTTTTTAGTTTGTAAAATTCATGTAGTTTATATAAAGCTAGACCCACTCCAGTTATTGTCTTATTAATGTGAATGTAGAGATGTGGAGAAGGTTTCTGTGCTCAAAGTAGTAATTTATTTCAGTCTAGCAGTTTTAAGCAGCCATACAGTAACACCCTAATGAACAGAAAACAGATGGTTCTGTTTTCCCCACATAGATTACGATAGTTCATAGATGAGCTGTGAAAATACTATTATTGATTTCTCTTTGGCTTGAATTCTTTGTTAGTTTACAAATCAAGCGATAATTGAGGAGAGTTTGATTGTCAAGCTTTTTTTTTTTTTTCGGAAACAGTCAGAGTCGGGTAGTATGTGCTTTCCTGTTAGTGTCTTGACTGTTGAGGCTTGACGTGAAACACTATTAGGAGAATAAAACTCAACGGTAATGTCTCATGCTGATAAAGCAGTTCACACCATGATTTTGCATTCCAGAGGTTAAGACCAAGGCCTGATATTTGCCTGACAGCAGTGAGTGCTTCCCCTGAAGCTGTCAGGACTTTTCTTAGTTTTTTTGTCTTGACCTAGAGCAGTTGATTTCCACTTGGTTGCAAGGTGGTGGTGGTCAGCAGCTTGAGGTATCCTTCCATTAAAGGACGCTTGAGGTTGTTCTCAGGAGACGGCTGGGTGTGCAGTTGTTGGTCCATTTTGAAACGTCTCTCTTCATGTGACATAGGCTTTGTGAGGTGAGCTAGCAGAGTTTTCATCTTCAGCGGAGGAAAAAGATATCAATCCTTAATGTCCCCTGTAAAAAAGGTGGCAGACTGGCTGTATACCAGTGCCTAGAGTCTGTTCAGGGGATTAAATCACAGACTGTCTGGACAACTTCTCTCTCCTCTTTTTTTTCTTTTTTTTTTCTTCTTTTTTTATTTTTTTTTTATTTTTTTTCTTTTTCTTTTTTATGAAAAGTGCTAACTGTCAGTGAGAGAAGGGTGGTGCCCTGTGTCAGGCTATGGTCTCCTTTTGTCTGACATGTTCTTTGAAGTAGAATTTTCCTTTTGCTTTAATCTTAGAAGCTGTATACCAAGTCTTTACAAATCAGAGAGTATAACCATATTTAAAGTTGAGGTTAAAAAGGAGTGAAGCAGGAATACATACTGCTTAGAAATGCAGATTTCATTGCGTGTTATTTGCAACAAATTATATATGTAACTATATATGAAAGGGAGTCCTTGGTGTTCATAGCCACTTTTATATATTGTTGGCATTTTGAACTAAAATTTGTTTGGCCACCTCTGAGAACTGCATCTGCAATAAGATTAAAAACTTATGATCAAAATGAGGAATAACCATATATAACCTTTGGCAACAGCATATGGAATAACACTCTTTATTCCTTTGCCAGTTTTGCTTTCCTTTCTGAAACGTCTGCTCTGTATTGGTGTTTGCTGTGAAAATTACCCACGTGTTCATTAAGCATATTAAGGAGGGAGGCAAAAGAAGCTAGTTTAAAGGAAAAAAACTTTTATAAATTTAGAATACTTAATAGAGCTAAAAGTCAACATAAATTCTAACTGTTCTCTTGGGGCCCCTGGTGAACGTCCATACAAAGGCTGAAAAATCTGCTTTGTAAAGATAAGAGCTTTATGTTCCGATAAGGTGGTCGAGGTGCAGCTAGCCTTGAGCGTTTCTCACGCCACAGATGCTTTGGCTTTAGAAAAATCTTTCAGCTTGTTTTCTTGCAAGGTCACGGTCGCTGCTGTATTCTCTATCCTCTTCTGGCTTGGCACTGTCAGAGAGGAAAATTGGGCAAGGGAAGAGGAGTTTTTCTTCTTGTTAGCAAGCAACACTTTGTCCTTGGGTGTGTATAGGTGTGTATATGTATATGAACAGTAGAAACTCAGGCAGCTACTCCCCCCACCCCTGAAAAGACCATAGTAGGGAAAGCAGGAGGAGCTGGGCCAGAGGCAGAGCACTGTATGTGGGTGGGCTGGGATGGAGAGCGGGATAGTGGAGGAGCACGTTACGCCAGCTCCACTTCCATCCCTGGGCGTGTAAGTGCACTCCTGAATGCTCGAATGCAGCTCCCCTGCATCCCTCCAAATAAATATTTATAAAAGAAATGGTGGTTAGTGCTTCCCATTCTTCTAGTTCCCTTCTCAGTTTAACTTAGCTTGCTGCAGAACAGATCTTTTTAGCTTCCTTGTTTCCTTCTTTGGGAAGGATGGTGTTGTACACAGAAAATAGCAGTGCTGTCACTGCGGGCTCTACAAGGCCTATCATAAAGTTGGCACATTCGGGTTTTGTGTAGCAAAATTTTGCTTGGGGCTACAGGGCAATACCGTGTGTCGGAGCGCTGCAGGAGATTTTCGTGGGCCTGGTCTGGAGTGCAGGACGCCAGATGGAGAGCTCTGTCTGAAGACATCACCTCGTAGTCCCTCCAACTCAACACCCTGAATATTTGCCTTGCCTTAGGTGACCCAGCAAAAACTGGAACGTGTTTTCTGTGAAGGACAGTGCTCCCTGGAGCTGGAGGATGTGCCACTGCCAGGTCAGAGGCAAACGGCAGTTTAATGCCACCCTGCTGTCTTGGAGTAAAAGCCTGCAGGGGGGTCGGAGCACACACCACAGCCTTTGGTGAAATTTGGTTATGGATTCTAGGTGTGACAGATAGTCCTCTCAAAATGAAGGTCTGGTCTTTAATAAGTGGTTTTATTTGCATATGCTAATTGCTGGCTTGTTACAGGCATACTGTATTTCTTCTTGAATGCACCTTTTGCTGGGCACTGACACATGGTCCGAGGCAAAAACCAGTTACTGAAGAAAACTGGTTTTGCTGGAGGGAGTTATAGCAGAAACTCTGGAATGATGTGTGGCTTGCTTTGTGTGGACTTGGTGTATCAAGTACTTTGTAGTCTTTTTGAGTTTGCTATGAAAGCATAGCCCATGCTGTTCCAGATCTTTCTCTTGTTCAAATTGCAACCTGACTTTTACGGTTTCTTGCAGGCCAGCCCTCCAGATCTCTATATTGAAAGATTTAACGTAGCTCTTGGACAGTATATGGGAGCATTGCAGAGCATTGTGCCTCTTTTCATATATATGGTAAGTTTTAGAAAATTCTTTTCAAATAAAGTATGTCCGTACACAAGATGCTGACTGAAACTGAAAAGAATAAAATGCAGCTATAATGGTTTTTAACTTGTAGAACTCATGATTCATGCCTGGTTTTGCTACCTGCGTAACAGTGCTGATGACGTTGTGTGGGGAGAGGAAGAAGAAGCTGTGCTTTAAATGTAGAGTTTTGCAATTGGTTTCTGCCCTAATATTTCTTTCCTGGGAGTGGGGGGAATGGTTTTTATTTTAATTGGAAAAAAGCCTTCCCAAATGGTTAGGTCATTATATCTTTTTGAGCAGAGATAGTTTATTGGCTTGTTATATGTTGGCTTGGTCGTTTGGGCAGGTTACAAAGATGATTGTTTCTTGCTTTTAAATTGCACAAATTCAGACCAGACAGAAAGAAATGTCTCTTGGAAATGTCTGTGTCACTTGATAAAGCTATTTAGAGCACTGACTGGATGAAGACAAACTTATGTCCATAGCACTGTCAGGCATACTTGCAGAGGTTTAGAAACTGTTAGCTATAAGTGCTTGTCGTGCCGATTTTGTCATTTATGAAGTCTTATGAAGTTTATAATTTGCATCATTTTTGTCAAAGTGCCAAGACTTTTACCGCTTTTTTATGGTGATGAATAACTTAAGCTTGAAATTTGTCCTTCTCCCAGAAACTGTCCTTGCATTGGCATCACTTAGAAATAAAAAAAAAAAAAGAAATATTTGTTGGGAAAGAAACTTTTTTTTTAAAAAAAAAAGAAAAAAAAAGTAAACTGATTTAGATTAAATAAATCTCAAACTCTCTTCAAAATTATTCTCATTGGTGGCTTCCCAGAGTTTGGGAAGCAGTGTCTTTTAGAAGGGTCATAGAATCATAGAATGGTTTGGGTTGGAAGGGACCTTTAAAGGCCATCTAGTCCAACCCCCCTGCAATGAGCAGGGACAACCTCACTAGATCAGGTTGCTCAGAGCCCCATCCAGCCTGACCTTGCATGTTTCCAGGGATGGGGCTTCTACCACCTCTCTGGGCAACCTGTGCCAGTGCTTCACAACCCTCATTGTGAAAAACTTCTTCCTTATGTCTAGCCTAAATCTCCTCTCCTTTAGTTTAAAACCATTACCCCTTGTCCTGTCACAACAGGCCCTGCTAAAAAGGTTCTCCCCATTTTTCCTATAGGCCCCCTTCAGGTACTGAAAGGCTGCAATTAGGTCTCCCCGGAGCCTTCTCTTCTCCAGGCTGAACAGGCCCAACTCTCTCAGCCTGTCTTCGTAGGAGAGGTGCTCCATTCCCTTGATCATCCTTGTGGCCCTCCTCTGGACCCACTCCAGCAGGTCCATGTCCTTCTTATGTTGAGGGGCCCAGAGCTGGACGCAGTACTCCAGGTGGGGCCTCACCAGGGCAGAGTAGAGGGGCAGAATCACCTCTCTCGCCCTGCTGGCCACGCTGCTTTTGATGCAGCCCAGGATACGGTTGGCCTTCTGGGCTGCCAGTGCACATTGTTGGCTCATGTCCAGCCTTTCATCCACCAGCACCCCCAAGTCCTTCTCGGCAGGGCTGCTCTCCATCCCTGCATCCCCAGCCTGTACTGATACCGGGGGTTGCTCCAACCCAGGTGCAGGACTCTGCATTTGTCCTTGTTGAACCTCGTAAGGTTCGCCCGGGCCCACCTCTCAAGCCTGTCCAGGTCCCTCTGGATGGCATCCCGACCCTCAAGCGCATCCACCGCACCACTCAGCTTGGTGTCGTCCGTCAACTTGCTGAGGGTGCACTCGATCCCGCTGTCTATGTCATCGATGAAGATCTCCTATGTTTCTGTGAATGCACCTGAAACCAGGTAATTTGCTACAGTCTTTCAGCATAGCATCACCATATAGGTTTGTTGCATTAAAACTAGGAAGAGACTTTTTCTCCCTGTTGCATTCAGCTGGTTTTAGATGCTAGCTGTTTTTTCATCTGTGTGCTTGACTTGTTTTTATTGCAGGCAGGTGTTTAAGCAATCTTATAATTTAATATCCATTTACAAATGGAGATAAGCTGTTCAGATGTGTACTTCTACTGAATGCTCAGAGCTATCACAGAGGTTCTTCCATTGCAGAGGTTAAAATCTATCCTTAACAATTAAGACTGCGGTAACGGACATGGAAAAAATGTTCACAATAGACATAAACAGACATGTTTTATCATTATAAGCTTTCTCTACATGACCAGACAAGGTATGATTGCTGAATAGATTTCCATATCTTTCTCTGTACACAGTTGTGATGTGGTGGTTGTATCTTCAGATGAGGAGTGCTCTGTATCCCATCGTTTCTTTTCTAGAGTTTGAGTCTGATATCTGAACATAGTAAAAATGGTTAATGAGTAATAAACAGACCTGTAAAATGGTTAGATAGTATTTTGTTTTTAAATTTGAGAACAAAGAGAAGTGAAAGTACACTTATCGTTTTGAAGGAGAAGCTTCTTTAAAGCATGACTAGTGATTTGTTCAGGCAGTAAAACTGTTCCTGCAAATGCTTTCTCATTTAAGTGACTTAATTCAAGTTAGGCCCGAGAGTTAGTGACTTACATGTTAGTTCTTCTTGCTGCCAAACGCAATGCTGATTTGGCTCAGCTATATAGCTGGTTTTGAAGGCTAATGTCAAATTAACTCTCATACTTTTTCTCTGAGATAATTTATTAATCAGTGTTGTGGATGATGTGGAAAATATTTCTAGAGAAGTCAGGCTGAGAAATGTTTTCCTCTCTTAGTGTTTTTTTTCCTGAATGCATTTGGAAGTACTTTTATGTAGAGCCACTCTTGCAATTTTACATTGTAGCGTCTAATCAAGTTTCCTCTCATGCAGTAGCAGCAGTTTCCTTTATTTAGACAAGAAAATACAATTTAAAAAAATTGCAAGAGCTGAAAGCCTAATTATTGAACAATAAATTACAGCTTTGCAGTTACTTTAATAGATACTTTCAAGGTATGTTTAAGTGAAGAGGACTAAGTTGTTGAACTCTACCTTTTTATCAGAGATGGCAAGGCTTTCCTTCTTTGGTAGTGATGTGGTTGCTTTAATTAGGAGTTTCCAAGGCTGTTGAATAGCACTGGTAAACTTTGTTCTGAAAGGATAATTATATTGCTACTTAGGAAAACTTTTAATATGCATTTAAATATTTAAAAATCTATGAAGCCAAGGAAAACCTAAAGGTTTTTTGTACAACTGGAACACGTTTTTATTCCTCTGTGGCCAAAAAAGGCATAGTATTTTGCCTTAGGCGTAGTCCTGTGTGTTTTGATATCAACAGCAGCACTTTTTATCTCTCTCCTGATACGTACCAAACCCTATTCTTGTGTGTGAATGGTGGGAGTACAGGAAAGGCGTTTTCTTAACCTGCTTGTATATGGTGACCAAGGTGTGTTTCAAAGCTTATCTTGAGTGATGGTTGAGAGGGCTGACTCTGCAATTGAGGGAGTTTTCTTTTTCCTCCTTTTGCTAGGAGCACTGGTAGTTGTCTTTTTCACGTGGTGATGGATTTTTTCAGTCTTGTGCTGCTACAGTGGACTTTTCAAGAAAGCATGAAGGCCCAAAGCACTCTTGTCCCTCCAGAATTCTGTGGGTTTAACCTCCTTCAAAAGTTCTGGGATGTAACCCCAGATAAAGCAAATTAATCTGGAAGTCAGCTTAGCTCACAGTGCTTTATTCCTAAGAATAATTCCTAGTGAATAACTGTTTGCTTTGTAAATCTAAATGGGGTTATTCTGGATGCTTACAGATTGTACATACACAGTATGCTGCACAAATCATATTTCCACTTCAAGAAAAATTAAAATCAGCATTTAGATGATATACTTTTTTATAACAGGTTCTCAATTGTTAATTATACTTAGCGATGTAGCTGAAAATCTGTTATCTTGTGGCATGAAATGAGCCTAATGTTTATGAGCACTGTGGTTTTAGGATAGTTAAGAATTTTTTCATTGCCTCTAAAATATTACTATTCTTACTTGGCGGTATTGCACTTCATTGCATATCAGCTAGAGGGCATTTTGTGTGTATCTATATACACAAATATATGTAAGTATATATATATGGATGAGATAATAAGCACTCTTATATACAGTTTTTTCTCTTTCAGGTATTTATTGTTCTCCTCTTAATAATGTTAACACAATTATGTCTTTTAACGTTTGCCAGATTGCTTTATGATATGGTGATTTGTAGAAGAAATGCTTATATCGTATCTGACTTTCTCAGGTATTGATATCTGCTTACCTTTTACCTGTCAGTTAGACCTTTAGGTGACTTGACACACTTCTCAAGAAATACTGGCACAGCCTAGGTAGTGCCATCTTATACAGAAAATCTTCCTGCTTTTCCACTAACAAGAATGGGGAGGGTGAGAGCTCTTCTGCTGTCTCCTTTCAGCACTGTGGATTGGAAATGAAGTACTTACGTTAATGATTTTTCATTGTCTATTTAAATCCATGCAAGTGTAACATCTTTTTGGGAAGGTGTTTCCAAGGGAGCAAACGTGAAGAGAATTTTACAGATATTCTCTGTATAAGTACTGTGTTGTAACTCTTCTCCTTGAAACTACTGGCGTTTTTTTGTTGCTTTTCTAGTTAGGAAACTTAAGGTGTAGGCTTTTCAACTCTTAAACAAAAGAAAGCATCACAGTTTGCACATGTCGTTGCCAGCTGCTTTTAATGTAAGAAAGGTTGGAGGCTGGAAACGGAACAGGGTAAGTTATTTCCTTAGCTGGGTGCATCTCATCTGTCAACATTTAAGAATCAGTGGTTTGGCGTTGTCAGGTCTGATTCGGGTCAGTGGACCTGTGCTGAGATGCTCTGGTCGCTCCTGCGTGTTGCACCGGTGGGTACGTGGTAGTATGTGGTCAGGAGGCTCAAGGTGGGAATGGTTTAGGAAGTTAGGTTTGATGAAAGACTGTAGTATGGTGTGTAGCTTAATGCTTCCTAGAAGATGTTTATCTTCAGTTGCTGTGAATTTCTGTTGCAATGGCAATTCACCATTGACCAAAAATATTACAAGTGAAGTTAGTCTGTTTCTTACAAGACAGGTTGTTCAGTCTGCAGAGCCTTTCCCGTAATCTCTGTTCAAAGAACAGGCCCAGGTGAGGGGGAAACAACTGAGTAATAGCCCTTGATAAAACCTCCCCAGGTAGGATAGCTTCAGGGACGGAACCAGCAGTAGGAAGTTACTAAATTTTTAAAAAAGCTTTTCAAGATTGTTGTCCATCACTGCAACAAACCTAAACTTCAATAGGAGCATATGTTCAGCCTTCAGATTGCCTTTGTTATAACAGGTTCAGCTTTCATTAAAGGTAAATAACTGCTGCTGAATGCTTGCCCTGAAAGTGTAAGTGGTTTCTGCATGGACAGTTTATTACGGTGTGTGTATAGTTTTGGTAATGGCCAAGAGAATGGGTTTCACAAAAAAAAAAGGTAAAGATTGCTCTAATAGTGTTCTGAGGGTTTATTCCAATTACATTAAATGCTTTAGCGAACAGGAGAATGACTTGATTTAAAGTGTGGAAAAACCTTTCTCCCTTAAGATATCCCTTCCTCCAGTAAATCTCACAGATAAGTGTTCCAGTACATTATCTTTGATTAAGTTGATTTTCTATCACAGTTTCTGTTTAACTCTTTTACACAAGTTGTCGAGAGGAATTCAGTTGTCTACTTCCATGTTAGTGTTGTAACGCTAGGAGATTTATCTTGAAACAATTATTTTTTCCAGCATTTAAAACCCACCTACAAATAAAATACAGACAAGAAATCTTGCTATTAATTGCAGACTGGGAGCTGAGGAATAACACCAAATAGTACATTAGGTATAGAGGCCCTCAAGGAACTCATGAATAGAATTTCCTTTGAGGTTGAAGAGGTGAATTTATTATTAATGCTCAGTGCGTCAAGATAATTGAATCCTAAAAATTTTAATGTAGTTCAGTTTTGTATATATCACTTATTTCCACAGTTGATTAATTCTGAGTAGCTATCTTCTGAGATTATCGATGAACCACAGAAGTGGATAGCTGTGCTGATCATTTATTATTGTAATGCTTTCTTTTGTTATAAACATAATGTCCAGCCCTATTTTGGTGTTGGAGCATTTTTAAAGTTCTGAAATGAAATGTTTTTTTCTACAAACTCCTCAGTCTGGATTGATATGGAGATATATCTGTAGATACAGAAGAAAAAACAATATGCACACCTGTATGTAAGTAGGTTTGTTACCAGTAGTAGCATTCTTGATTTTAAACATGGTTTTTTGTTGTACAGGAATGTTCTATGTAGCATAAATGCAATCACCAAGGAAGCGCTTTACAGGTTAAATATTGTACAGCTTTAAAATTTTGAACTATTTTTATTCAGGGAAAAAGTAAGTTTACTTTATTTGCTATTATGAAAAACAAACTTGAAAACTTCTGTCTTATTTTCCAGAATAAATTTTACATAGAAACCAAGCTTAACAGAGACTTAAAAGATGACCTTATCAAGCTGTTTACGGAACATGTTGCAGAAAAGCACATTTACAACCTAATGCGTAAGTAAACCTATTGAATTTTTGTTACAATGGGAGTCTGGAAAACCACAGTGCTTTCATATATTGCAGAAATCCACAGCAAATAGGGAGAAAATGGCATATGATTAGTGAACTTAAATACAATTTCCTGTTTAAGGCATCCACATGAACAAATGTGGCACACATCAACTTATTTTTTCAAAAATATGATTTTGTATGAAGTCGTGGTTTTCTTGAGGATCTGAGGGAACAAATATATATTTTTTTCTTATGATTTGTGATTATGACATAAGAAATGTTTTATTGTCCTGTTGCTTATGCTGTTACTCTTTAATTTCTTTATCAAAATGTTGACAGGTATCATTAAGAACGTGGTGTGGTCAAAGAATTGTGATACTGCTGAGGTTATTGTCACGCCGTACTCGAGTACTCCCTGCTAGTTAGTGAACTGCATAATGCTGACAGCAGTTTCTTTGTAAGCTAATGGGTTAATGCAAATAGAATATGCTTCAAGTGATACAGTTCCCGTTAAGTGCTCCCGTGGGTAACTCCCGTGGTGAACTGCCGAGTTTGCCTCCAACCTGCCACCGTCAGGGTGTGTTTGGGTGAGCACAGGCACCCGGGTACTGGCCTGGTTAGCTCCTCGAGAGGGCAGCTGGCAAAGGCGGAGATAATCAGACTTGGAGTTCAAATTGGAAAAGTTTGCATAGCGGTGAGCAGTTGACCGGCGTGCTCAGAGAATTGCAATTGTAGGTGCTTTGTGCAACGGGAGAGTTCCTGTGCACCGTGTTGAGTTCAGTATCTAGCCTGGTGTACTCCTTTCTGTGACCCAGCCCGACTGCAGTGTCTCTGTTTTCGTCTAGCTGCTCCCCTCCTCTTTTCTCTGAAGCAATTGCTATCTGTATGCTAAATGGAGACCAAAGGATGGGCGATGAGAGTTGAGTATATTTCTCCTTTTGTCTTTGCTTGGGTAGTAATGCCCTTCTCTCTCCTGCGAAGGGCTGGGGGAAAGGAGCTTTGCTATGTTTTTTAGGGTCACTGTGAGTTGTTATCCTGGGAGAAGGGTGGGTGAACAAGGTGGCCACCCTGAGGTCAGGGAGCCTGGTACCCTAGAATGATGGGAGATCATCAGCTCTGATGCCATCTTGTTCTTCCCATTGGGAAAACTCTCCCTAAGAAGAGCTTTTAGCCACACAACAGATCAGATCACCTTGGAAACAGCAGGACAATAAGGAGTGCCCACCCATGGACCTGATGTTTTATTTTGTGCCAAAGAAGTTTAACGGTATCATGAAACCTGGTAAGATGGAAACAGGGTCATGAAAAGTTCAGCTGATATTGCCTTAAAATTAAATACATTTAATTTTAAGTGTATTCATTTTTCAGGCAATGAAAACATTAATGTGATTTTTTTCAGTGACAAAGCAAAGGTAACACTGGTCAAATCTTTTGAACATAAGTAATGTCAGATGTGTGTTGCTATGTAATTCATTTTCTGTGGATGATAGTATGAGAATCAAATAGAAATTGCAGATGAACTACTGGAAGGAAAAGGCCTGTGATTGTGTGTGTGTGAAATCTGAAATACTTCTCCCCAACTCTGTGTTGGTTGCAGAAGTAAAATTAAAAGAAAACATTGAAAAATAAAAATAAGCTGTCACCGACTGTGTTGCTGTATATGGGGGTCTATTGTTTAATGAACAGCTTCCTTGGATTGCATTTCAGTCTTATTGTCAGTTTATTAAAACTAAGTTATTTAGTTTTTACCTTCTAAGAAAGATAATATATACTCGCATATATAGACTCCTAACTGTGATCTGACTTGTTTAAATCTTGAATAATAGGATCTTTAAATTGAGTTAAAGTATGTCTAAATAAAATTCTGAACTTGCTAGCAGATTCCTGGGAAATAACTGAAGACACATAGCACATGATACAGTACTGCAGAGGTGCTGAAAAAGTTCTAGTGTTGTATTATTTTCTACCATTCTCAGCTGTTCTTTCTAGCTTGCTGAAATTCAGACCGTAATAGCCAAGAATATTACCTTCATTTTTGGAAGTGTAAGGGCCCTATGAAAACAGGATATAAGTCAGTGTTTGTTAATTACTTCCCAATGTAATTGTCAGTGTGTGGTACTGTTTCTTGATATCTGATATAGATTTACAAAGTGGTTTTGTATTATTGGGGGGGGGAAGAGGTTTTGAGTGGGTGTGCTTAGGAAATTAAAGTCAATGAAATTGTGGTCTACGTAGAGAAATGGAATCCTGGGGCTGTTTTTTAAAGACATGCTGCAGCTGCCACTTCAGTGAGAAGAAGCATGCCTTCCCTCTATTTTAAAAACAAACAACAAAATCGGTTTAATCAGTTTGTGATCTAGACTTGGAGGACAAGAATAACATCTGCTCTTGCTCTGGAAATTTGTTGCTGTGTTTTTTGTACGAAGGGGTTCTTGTTTGTAGTATCTTGTCATTCTATCAGAGCCTGGAAGCTGGCATTTCTATTTGAAGTTGTGTTCAGGAAGGACTGTAAGTACATTTCGGTTTCATTTGATTTAAGAAAAAGTTCCTGCTCCACTTCAAAAGACAGGGGGGAAAAAAATGTCAGAAAAGCAGTGCAGCTCAGATCTCTTCCTTAGTGTTTGATCTTGCTCAAACTCCCACTGGGTGAGTCGGCCCTAGTCCCTGTGCTGTGTGGTTGAAGGCAGGAAGATGCAAAATGAACTCCTGGTACAATGGTCTCTGTGCTGGGAGCACTTATCTGAGCACTTAGTTGCAGAAAATAGAGTGATTAAGGTGTGAATTCACTATTTACCAAAGTAACACCGCCTAAGTGAACATTACTTGGACAATTTTTGCCTCCACAAACACCGATTTGGTTTCATTTTTTTTCAGAGAGGAAATGTTTTTAAAAAAAAAAGCTTTACTGTCTAGAGCACTTCTGAGCAGTTAAAGTAAATACATATATATAATGCACAGATCCGTGAACACAATTGTGTTTGTGAAACACTTTTACACTCACACATTTATCAAGTCAATGCTCTTCAAATTAAAGTGGATACTTTTGAACTAAGTGAATACAACCTGATTATTTTCCTTACAAAGCCAAAGCTGGCTCTTGCTGATAAGACTGCTGTATTAAATGGCTTGGGAGAAGTTGCTATGTGCAGAACTACTTAACTGAATGTAACAAGCAAAGATATAGCATCTTATTTACAAGAAGCTTCAGAAATGGGAGGGGGGGAGATGCAGATAATATCCCCTTGTCACGAGGGAAGGGGTGATGGAGAGCATTGTCTTTGTTCCTGCTAGAGTCCTGCATGAGATGACTTGTAAGCAGTAAAATTCAGAAATACACGTGTTTTCTCCTTACGCAGCCACTGTCTCCTCTGGTAGGTTAGACCTGGGTTTCCTGGACTGTAATCTCAGTGCCCTAGGGACATCCTGCCTGTTTGTTCTTGTATCTAGAAGAATGACAATTATTGAAAACTTTAACTGTCTTCAGTGGTGAAAATGAGTAACAGCTCCTGAAACTCTCTACTTTTAGTAGTTGCAGTAGGTAAAATTCAATGGCAAAGAGTATTTGCAAGTAACTGATATTCTTCTCTTTTAAATCTAAGAAAAGAGAAAAGCTATTAACAGCGTACTGTTGTTTCTGCTTGGTGGATAGATCACTTGGTTTCCAATTACAAGAGTTTGCAATTAGCCTTTTTTTAAGTTTGCAACAACTAAAGAAAGGAAGGTGAGCACTAGGCTGGAGTCCTGCTCTGGGAGGGTCGATGAGGTTCTCAACATCTCAATATTGAGAAGAAAAGTAGCAATAACTTAAACTGGTCATAAAGGTGAAAGCAGTTTTAGAAGGCAATCTGAGGAAAAGAATTCTCCTTATTCTTTGCTTACAGCGGTGTTTGTGGTGGAAGTAGGATGTATCAGATTGGTTACGGCACTTCCAAATAAGTAGTAGCCTTAGCATATCACTGTAGTACTTACGCCATTTCTATCTGTGTGCATGGGAGCTGTTTCTTTCCTTCCATGTTAGTATTTTGAGCTCAGGAAGTGGTTTTTACTCTTGCAGGAGCATTGTACTGGTAGGTGTCATTCAGTACAAGCTGGTTCTTTCCAAAGAAGCATCTGCCTGTACTTCTGGACAGAAGTTACTTAACTAGGAAGTCAAGTGACCTCTGTCAGAGGGAAAACTGCTTTCTTCAACACTTCTGATTTTGTTCCTATTGACTGGGGTAAGCAGTGGATGTTTGTGTGTTCCCATCTTTGATCTACTCTGTCAGGAATAGATCATAGAAACAGATCCTTTTTATCTGGAGGAAAGGAAACCTCTTGGACCATGGCAAAAATGCTATAGAATAAATAGGGTCCAGGACTTCATGGGTCTTAAAATTGTTATCACGATCCAAGGTGATAATACGGCTTGTGAATGAGGCAATTCCCTGAAATTTACTGATTCAGAACTAGAACATGGGCTTGAAAACACATGAAATTTAGGCAAAATTATTATTGAGGATTAAAGCATTCGATCTCAACTTCTGGCTGTCTTAGTTTTTTGTTCATGATATATATCAAGATAATTACAGAATTGGCTACTGAAACCTGAGGATACAGAGCAGTTATCTGTACATAGATGCTAATAGCATGTAGGCAGTTGTTGAATGTAATTGTCCACGTCAGTGCTTGTGCGAGTTCAGAACTGAAACCCAGTGTAAAAATGTATCATGTGTATTCACCAAAAGTAGCAGCTTTTCTCATGGTTTTCCAAGAAAAAATTCTTTATAAGAAGTCTGGAGGGGGGGGAGGAATCACAGCCTATTTCATTATGTTTGCACTTTCTAATTAGTTACTGGGAAAAACTTTTCTCTGAAGATTCTTGCATACGACAGCTTTGTTTCTTCCCAGTAACATCACTTGGATTCAGCTGAGGTGAAGAGATCTTGCTGCTCCATTTTCTTAATTTTTATTTTTTTGCTGGAGGTGTATTACCGTTCAATAGAAGGTCCGTTTATGTTGGAAGAGGTTTTCCTTTACAAAGGTGGCAGGAAAGCTATTTCCACTGCGTTGGTGCTTTCTGAAAAGTACCAGAAAAGTTAACTCGAAAGTTGGAGAAGGTTGCTAACAGCTTTCGGACGACGAAGTTGTGCAACTGTCCTTTTTGATTGCAGCAGGCACAAATTTAATACAAAATTACAGAGAATGAATCAAGTTAGAACTGTTAAGAGGTTGCTAAATGTAGCAGGGAGCACGTTTCCTCTGCAGAGGTTTGCATGGCGGTTGTGCAGTGGGTGAGCAGGAGAGGGTGTGTTGCCCCGTGGGCACCCAGACCTACACACTTAGCAGATGTGTTTTGCTGTGTTGACCTCCAGGAGCCTGTTGATGTCAGTGAAGCAAGGGACCCTCATCTCTTTGGCTGCGTCCTGCTATGACATAATGCCTTTTGTTAATAAATTCCATATCTAGCTTTTGTTTGTGCACACCCCGGGAGAAGACGAGCAGTACAAAAGGCTGAGAGGACTGTGATTGATGCCAGGTTCGTAGCCTGACTGTACAGCTACTACAGAGAACATGGGGTTTATTTTAATGTGTAAGGTATTTTTATTTACTCCCCATGCCTCGCCCTTTGGCAGAGATAGACAAGAAAAAGATGGATCGGATTGACTTTTTTCCTGCTCCAGTTGGCATTTCTTTTCCCCCCTCCATTTTGACATCTGTCTCAAATGATGTGCATATGAGAAGCAAGCTGTCACTGCCTTGACCAACAAACAGCAGAGAAAATTCTCTGAAAAAGGGGGAAACACTCTCGTTATTTTTCAGCTTCTTACAGAAAGCATTGCCCCCACGCTTTTTGTGTACTGCCCTTCTAGATTTACATTCAAGAAATTGTTCTTCTTTGTGCTTCTCATTTCCATGTCAGATCTAATGCTTATGCTTCATAAGGAAATAGCGGTTAGTTTCATAAATGAACTTGTTTTTGAATGGCTGTACTGAGTTGGATCAAAAAATCAGTGCAGCCCAGTGTCCTGATCTTGGCAAAAAAATGCATAGAGCATCGTTATAGGTTTGGTGCAGCAGAAGTTCCGTGCCCATGGGTTTCTATCTTGAAAGGTATGTGCCCTGTGGGAAGAGCTGAAGGTTTCCTTGCATGGTTTAGGCTACATCTACATTAATAAGTGGTGTGGTGTAAAGGGAGCAGATCTACAGAGTATGAAACGCCTACGTGTTGGTGTTGAGGACTCAGTGTTTGCCTTTACGTGCATTTTGGAGATTTTTCTTTCACACTTGCTAATGTCTGGTCCTGCGGACAGAATGCCAGTTAGTAGTTCGAGCACATCTCATTTAATCTTGCCCAAAAGGAATTAAGTTAATATGCTCCGAGGCAGCTCTGTCATATGAACCAAGGAGCAGTAAGTGGGGATGATCAGTGAATTTGCTTCAAAAGCACATTTCTAATCTGAACTAAAGCATTAATATAGAATCTACCCGTAAGCATTTGAAATCACTATTCTTTTTTCTTTGAAACACGGAGTGATTACTGTGATGGCAGAAGCAATATGCTGTTAAAAAAAAGTCCCATTTGATTGCTGAGGCTCTTTCCTTCTGTAATATATTGAATGTTGCTCAGCCCCTAGACGCTGCTTTGCTTACTGCTTTTGCACACTTGAGGGAAAAAAGTATGAGAAGAAAATCTGCACAACCTTACTCTGCCACCTTTATAAAGATATGTTTCTTGCTTTTTAAGTTTAAGAATGATACAGAAAAATAAAATGGTCTATTTCTTTAAAACAAAAAAAGTAGAATTACCTGCCTGTGGAATAACTTGCTGCTTGTCTTTAGAATCAGCCTATGTGTCTAGACAGGTAAAATAAAATTAGAAGGTTCCTTCCTGAGGATCTTAAAAATGAAGCAAGGTAGCAGAGCACTAGGAGAAAATACTGATCTATTCCAGCGTATTTGTACCAGGCTAAAATGGGGTGATTTCTGTTAGAATTCCTCTACAACAAAAAGCTAATTTACTTTTTTCCCTGGTATAAAGCTGTTGAAATACCAGCTTTGGACAGCAAATATTTTGGGGGGCAAGAGGGTTCTATAGCATAAAGGGTCCTTTTTGAGATGTAGGGAAGGGATGCATTTATTATCAAGTTCTTCATTAAAAGTAATTTTTAAAGATTTTGTGCATCTACAGAATTGTGAATCTGTTCAGTGTTTAATTTCTGGCTTATTCTACGTCGGCAAATAGTTTAATCCCATTACCTCCACTTGAAATTCTCATTCTAACCTCAAAACAACGTTTTCCTTCCTTTTCCTTCCTTCCTGTCTTCGTTCCAAATACTGGGAGACACGGATAACTGATAGCGAAAATAAACAGCAGTGTGTTCCGCTTCTTTTCCAGCGTGTGGGGCGTGTGCTGGGACGCCGCTATCACAGGATAATCAGCCCTTCCTCCTCCTTCAGAACACTGAATTGGCACGTTAGTGTCGGTCTGTTCTTAGACCTCAGGAGGTGCCCCTACCCTCTCAAGGGCTGCGCAGGACACCTTTGTAGCTATTAATCTGTCTTGTACCCTCTGTGCTCTGCAGATCTGATGGAATAATCGAGAATAGCACACTTACCAGTTTAAGGGTGGTATCACTAATATTGGAGTGGTAGCGGTGATTTGACAGGGCTAAGTAATTCTATTGTAACCGTAGCGGAACCAGTACTGTTACCAAGTATTCTAGAATACGCTCATATTCTTTAAATAACACTTAACACACAAATTTTGTCACTAAACTAAACTGTTAATCAAAGGACTAAGTTATTTTAAAAAGTTGCAGATACGTTTCTTATTTTTCTTGTTTCATGTTGATTAAGTTGCAGCACCGCAAAGTAAGGGAGTTTTTTAATTGGAAAGTATAGTCTCAAATAATGACTGTCATGTTTAATATGGCTCCTTGGTAAAGAGATAGGAATAATATTCCCATTTCAATAAGCCCTCATAAAATTGTAAACACAAAAACATCACCTTATTTTCCAGTTATAGAGGTCCAAAAGTCTGTATTTGTACATTTATAGCTTTGCTTTTCATATTTATTCTTGTTACAACACTGAATATTTTCCATGTGATTAAGACCTGGAATTTTTATTTTGCAGCATTTTTATTAGGTACTTAATAAAGCTTTTGGGCTATGTAGTGAATATTTTAAAAGTAATCTATGGCTTTACTAAATGCCTGGTGGCAAATGCTTAGTAATAAATACAACTTTTAATGTTGTTTTTTTCTAACCTACATTTTAATTCATTACAAACTTTTGAAGAATTTAAGTTGCTAAAAATTTATTTTTAGTTCTGTTTAAAGGAAAAAAAAATGCAGAATCACGAGGAGTTTGGTGTAACTGCAAACGTGAGGGTTAAGCCAGAGGGAAGGTTGGTTTCATGCAAAAAGCTTTTGAAGTTCTAGATCGATAGTTAACATGTACAAATTATACCTGGGTTAAAGTAATGAAAAGGTAATATATGATCAAGCTTCATGAGCCAATTTAATAATAAAATGGGCAGCAGATAAAAAACCAAAAAAACGCAAACAAAGAAAGACAGACACAAAACAAAAACCCAAAACACTCCAAAGAACAAAACCCAACCAACCCCCCAAAAAGACCTCAACCCAAACCAACAACCACCACCTACAGCCACGTCTCGGGGACGCCAGCCGTCGCGGTTCCCTTCCTGCCTAATTGCAGTTGGCACGTGGGGTTCAGTCAAGTGCTTTGCATGGACCGGATTTGGGAGTAAAGGCTGGGATACGGGAACCATATTCAAGGTGAACCTGATGTTATCATAGTGAAGTAGAAGGATATGTGTGGTCAGATGGACCCGATATAGTTTAGCTGAGAGAAAGGCAATTTATTATGCTATAGATTTCACTAATGTGATCTGATGATACTCCTAAAGGGCAGAAATGCCAGGTGAGCCTGTGCTATGAAGGTCTGTTTAGGCTGTGTGCTGGTGATGGCTCCATCTTACCGCTGTGCATCCCTGTATATCTCACGTACAGTTGTGTAAAGGCTCAAGTTCTGCAGAAATACTAAAGTTGTTATTCTGCAAAATAATGTAAATATTGCATGCATGTTGGAATTAAGTACTAAAGAGCACAGTTTGTACAATGGGATGGAGATCTCCAGAATACATTTGTTTTACTTTACAGCTTCGTTAAGTGATCAGCTCTGCTTCTCTTGAGGACTGGAGAGCAGCAGCTCTAACCCCTTAGTTGTGGAAGCTGGTGGAGTTGTTTTTAATGGGAATGCACTTTATAATTTTTTTTAAGTGCATTGTTGAATAATTACAACTTTGAACACATCTACCTAAGCCATACTTACATATGATTTGTTAGAATACCTTACTTTGAAGTTCTGTTAGATTACTGCAAAGGGAGGGGAAAAATCTTGTGTGCTAACAAGCAAAAGTTTCACTGTTCTGCCAGAAAAATTACATCTTTGCCAAGCAAAATAAATCTATTTTGAAAGGAATGTTGAAGGATAGAAAAAGATTTTTAGAATAGCTCATTCTTAGTATTTGCAAGTGAATCTTGAGTTATGAACAAGTGAGTTTGAACTTGTTAAGGTATCATCTGCTACTCCTGGAATTACTGGGGTCCCGGATCTTCTCTCAAGCACCCCACTATAATTAGGAAGTAGCTTAAACCTTTATCGAGGGACAAGCTTCTTCAGTGTTACTCTGCAATAATGGAATAACTCAGTGCAGAGTACCTGAAGTGCTGCAGGTTCATACCTCACTTACTCCAATATGGTTCATCCACCATTCCTCAAAAAAATCCTGAGGCCATTCTGGGTATTGTGTCTTGCCTCAGTTCAACAATATTTCAAAGCATCTTGTATCTTTCTGCAATTAAAGCATTTCATCATGGGAACCCACACTTCTCTTCTTTGATTCTGCCGTGAGTTATTTTCAAGACTGTTTGCAGGTTAATTAACTTCTTTGCATATTGGTTACTTAGTCTGTAAAATGCAATATTAGTTCATAAACACTGTGGAGGTGGTCAGATAGTATCATAGTGTCATTACCGCTGTCATTCATCTGAGGTTTAGTTTTATTCTGCCTCACCCTGCTCTATCTTTGCAAATGCCGCAGGTGGAGCTTCTGGGAGTAGGTAGAAGGAGTCTGTGCAACTTCTGTGTTGTAGAGTCTCATTAATTATTCTAATAAAGCAAGAGCCAAAGCCTTAATATTTGGAGGTCTTTTGTAAGATTGTGAAATAACAACGGAGGTAACTTCAGCGTGTCTGGCACAACTGTTTCTATTCCTTGAGTTTAAGTGACCCTCTCTTAAGAAGGAATGTAGGATTGAATGTGTAGGTAGGTTTCATTCCAAAACTGAAGATGAATTTTTGTGTGAAGAAGTTTCACATCTTTTATCTATTTACATCTTTGTCTATAAACCTGCATTGAGATTTTTCGGATCTATCCAAAGAGAGGAGTCTTGTTCATTCTTATGGAAATCATTCTGGAAATACATATTCTACAGCAGTACTAGTCATTCTTCAGGTATTGATATATAGCTTTTGGAAAAGGTATAGGCTGGATTAGTTTATACTGTGTGGTTTAATGAATAGTATGTTCTTTTAGTTTTCTTTATTGAGAAACAGCAAATATATGCCATTACTTTGTTATGTCTTTGTGGAGTATAATACCATCATGCTTGCATTTATTGACTGTAAATCAGGAGTGAGTGATTTAAATTTGCGTTGTAGCATGTGGTATATGCAGTTGCAGAAACAAAGACAAGAAATGTTAATTTCTGAAGCTGCAATAAAGCGATGAAGAAGATATTTCTATAGGATTGATCGCCAGGTGAATTCTTCCACTGATTTTATTCAAGAAATCCCTTTCTAATGCCGAGTAATGTGGTCAGAGTCTAGAACAGAAACAAGCGGCTGCTGATTATACTTGTTTTATAGTGCAAATACATCTGTTCACGTTATCTCAAAGGATCACAATTGAATGAGCTTCATGGGTGAATATTACCTTAAAAAAGTGACAAATAATATCGCATGTTTATAATGGTGAACTATACTCAAGGTGTGAACTATCCTTTTAAGCTCTTGCTTGTACAAATAATTGCGTTGGTCAGTGCCTTGAACATGGAAAGGGGCCGCTTGTGGGAGTGCTGGGGGGGCTCCCATTAGCTGGGAGGGGAGAAGAAGAGGTGGAGCCTCTTGCACCCCCGGCATGTCTCCAGTACCACGGGCTGAGAGGAATGAGCTGGGCCGCCAGTCTGGTGTCCTCCTCACCTCTTGTCTTCGATCCATATATACCATAAAATGAAATTTTTATTTCTCTGCCATCTACTTGTACTCTGTTATTTAAAAAAAAATAAATAAAATTGAAAGATGACAGTATCTGTGACTGCTCAGAGTATAAGCACTGGATTTCAGATTTCATCTATAGATGGAATTAAGTGTGGCTTGCAATTTTCCGTTTACTCAGAGATATCCAAGTAGTCAGATGCCCGCTAGTTAGTTATGTAGTTGTGGACAGCTTCCATTAACACCTGTGTTTGTCCCCAGAGCAACTCCGAATAGCTTCTTTCTCTCCCACAGTTTGTCCTGTACATATACAGTTACTTAAAGTACCTTCTGAAATATTTTTTAATTGCTTTTGCTAGTTATAACTTGGACGCTACTGAGGGCACAATTTTCAGTTTATCAGGAATAAATTCAAGATACTTATGTTAATTTTATTTTCTTAACATTTTTCAAAATGTTCAAGTGTCTTTTAACTCTGAACTTTGTTGTCTTTATGTCAGTATTAATGCCTAGGCTTATTTTGTTAAATAATTTGTTATACATATCTTAGGAATATAATTCGATGTCTGCATATGAACAACAAATTTTCAATTCTCTGGACACTTTGCAAATCTATTGGTGAAGCTTAGGCTGAAGAAGCTACAGTCTAATTAAATGTATGTATGTATATACACACACTCTGTTTGGATTGTGCATTACTGTCACATATCTTCCTTATAAAGCATTATGTCCTTTTTAATTTTGATTTGCGACTTTCTTGGTTGCCAAGAGGCTGTTTTGAAAAATCTTTAGGAAAGAGGCTGTAAATATGTCATTACAAAACAAATCACAGGCTTTCACCCCCTCAAGGCTTCAGCTGAAAGGAGCCAGCACTTTTAAGATGGTTCTTTGCAAAATAAATTCATCTAAAACAGTTATATTTAACAACTTTGATTACTTGGAGGGTGGAAAAAATACTTCCTTTTTTAATCTCCCTATTACACGAGCCACTTAGTTTCAGAAAGAGAAGAACATGCTACTGAAGATTTTTCTTTTTGTAGTAAGTACTATAGTGGCAGATGCTGAAGCTAGAACGGGAGATGCTCTGAAGCATAAAAAGCAGAGGCTCTACAATGTAAGCACAAGAGATACACCCTTTTGGTAGAATTTTAAGTCATTTCTCCTCTGCGTAGTGGGTACAGAAAGGTATATGTATTGCTCAACTCCTTTGTAGAGGCATAAAAACTGAGAGGCAGCAGTTGGTTTAAACCTTATTGATTTCTTGTGTGTGTGTGTTTCTGTAACTCAGATGTATGTACAAACCTCAAATAAATACAAGGCAGGATAAAGGCCTTGGTGGTGTTATATAAGCAGTAAATGTGCTATTGCCAGGTTTTTCCACAAGAGGAAGATGTAATTATTGCAATGTTTACTACAGAAGATACCAAGAATGAAATAAAAATGTTCACTTGTGTTTAAAAGAACAACTTTTCTTATTTGATTTTTACTTTTTTTTTTTTTATACTGCTTGTAATTTGTTCATAGACTTTAAATCCAGCCTTAGTTTCAGGGACAAGATGCTAAATACTGTAAAGCGAGGATTTGTGGATCTCCCGGTGTTTAGCACACTCAGTCTGAAAGCGCTTCTAAAAATAAATTGTTTACTTCAGTTCTGCATCTGAATACTTAGAGCCATCGCTTGCTTCGTTTTTCCTCACAACTCCTGCTACCTGTCTGAAAACATGAAATAACTTATTTTTCATCTGTTTTCATCATACATAATTTGAACAGAATACTTCTATTTGAAGGTGATGTTTTATTACTCTTGAGAATTGAGTTGTCAATCAGATACCTGGCTGTTTCCTTTGTGAGGACATCAGATAACAAAAAAAGCACAGCTACTGTATTTCTTTGGTACAAAAATGTATGTGTAAGAGCCTATATTTCTTGATTAGAAGAATTGCTAATTCTCTTAATTTTATTTCAGCTTTACTTTTGGAAGCTCAGTCAACGCCATTTCAAATAACTCCTTCAACCATGGCAAATATTGTGAAAGGCTTGTATACACTACGACCAGGTAAAAAAGAAAAATGTTTCTAGGAGTCTCTTGTACTGCGGTTGTGATATGTTCTCCTAAATACGTATGCGGTCACTAATCTATCTATAGATGAGCACATCTAATGCACATTTAAACAAACAAACATGTTGTGTTCTGTCCATCATGATGCTTAGATCTGCTATGCAAAGGCCCTGGTTCCTCTTGTTGCCCATCTCTGTGACCTGCACAAGGTACCATGTGGATACCAAATACTTTTCAAAAAAACAACCCAACCCTCTACCCTGGACACAAAGGGAAGACCTATTTCTTTTGCTCTGTAGAAATAAAGGAAGGAGGCTGTTTAATGAGTCAGTCATGGCAGAAGTTTAGAAGTATTGAAACGGTGAAAGTTACATTGTAAGTTGCACTTCAAATGGCCAGATCTTTGCCATGAGATGAATGACCGTTTCTTCTGTGAAGCCATTATGTGTTTGGTATTATTTCATGGAAGAGCTTAATTTAACTCATGAGTACATCGTGACATCTTGTGCAACAATTATATTTAGAGGAAAATGGTGTTGCAGGTTTTAATCAATTTTGTACCAAAATCTTTGGTTCTGTAAGTTTTGGAGAACTGAGTAGATCTCTAGCCTGTGTTTGAAAAAGGAAGTATTCAAAATATCTATAAATAAAGAGTACCTGCTTGTGTCTGAGCTTCAGTCTACTTTTGCTTTGCAATCCGCATTTATAGAAATAGAAATGAGGATGGGGAAGCTTTACAAAAAAGCTTTAGTGCAATGTTTAGCATGTATACAAGCCAGAAATGTGGTGGACCCTCCATTTACAAAACACATGCATAAAGCACTTTCAGTAAGCAAGGATTATTTTTACAACAGCAACACTGACATCTTACCGTCATTTTTAAGGCAATACTAATTTCATTTTTACAAATTGTTCAGTACCAAAGAAAGGAAGGGTGTATACATAGATACAAAAGTATAATTCTTTTGAAAGCAGCTCAGTGTAGTTTTCTTGTATCGCACTTAATATTGTAGATGATGGACTTGCGGTTTCCCAGTTTTCCATTTCAAATGATCCCTGTCTTGCTGTCTACTTCACAACACAACAGATACTGGTTTGGGTTGCTATCATGGGCCTAATCAGATTTTGAATAGTTGTCTTATGTCTGTAAGATCTTTAAGTATGAAAATTTGTTCCTACTGTTTGTGGTATCTGCTTTCTGCAGCTGAGTAGGAAGACCCAGGTGATTGACTTTAAGCTATTGCTTAAACAGATACACGTTTGCTCTGATGTCCTGCTCCTCAAACTTCTCAGCCTCTGAGAAAATGAGGAACTTTAATGTCATTCCAACTAGAAGAGCACAGGATAGACTTCTTGATGTAAAAGGCTGTTCTTTGGTGGTGCTGGGTCTTGAGGATGAATTCTGAAACAATGTGGGCAAGACTTCTCTGAGGTAGTGCTTCTCACTTATTCTGTGGGACATGCTCCATTGGATGTATCGTGGGAATTGGGAAGCAGATAACTGGGGAAATAAAGCAGAAAATGTGGCCAGTGGGAGGTGCTGGGGGATTAGAGCAGCACTGGGAAGCGTCTGTTTAGCTCGTGCAGAGACCAAAAGGAGAAGCGATGCTGATGTGGCTGGTGGCCATGAGCTTGCTCTTCTCTTTCTCTTCTTTTACTTTCTCTTCAAGTTGAAAGTAGTTGACAGCTGTTAGACTTCAAATGTTGCCAGAAAAGACTGTCTTCTAATTCTGTCTCCAGCATGTGGGGGCTCCAGTAGAAAATGCTGAAGCCTGGGCAGGTGCTCAGGCTGCTAGTTGGCCCACTTGGATTTAATCTGAAATACTCTTGTCACCTCACCTGTAATGATCTGGCAGTGGCGTGAAATATGGTACCACAGTATTTCATGTTGTGAATTCCAAATCAGTTTATTAGCTTGGCTAAATTATTCAGTAGCAGTAGGTTTTTAGTAGGTAACACGTTCTACGTGGTACCTTTTTGCTGTATTTCATAAGATGAAAAGTGCCGTTTCGTGTCTGTAGATTTTTTTTTTTTTTTTTTTTGGGGGGGGGTTTGGGTGGGTTTTTGTGAGTTGTGGTTTTTTGGGGTGGTTTGGTGGGGTTTTTTGGTGTGTGTTTCTTTTTTTTTTTCTTTTCTTCCCCCCCCCCCCCCCCTTTTTTTTTTAAATTGAGTGCTGCTATGATCTGAGGGATCCAGGGAACTACAGGCCTGTCAGCCTGACCTTGGTGCCGGGCATGGTTATGGAGCAGGTCATCTTGAGTTCCATCATATGGCACGTACAGGACAACCAGGTGATCAGGCCCAGTTAGCAGGAGTTTATGAAAGGCAGGTCCTGCTTGACTAGCCTGATCTCCTTCTATGACAAGATGACCCACTTAGTGGATGAGGGAAAGGCTGTGGGTGTTGTCTACCCGGTCTTTAGTAAAGCCTTTGTCACTGTTTCCCACAGCATCCTCCTGGAGAAACTGGCTGCTCTTGGTTTGGATGGGTGTACTCTTCACTGGGTAAAAAAATGGCTGGATGGCCGGGCCCAAAGAGTCATGGTGAATGGAGTTAAATCCAGTTGGCGACTGGTCACAAGTGGTGTTCCCCAGGGCTCAGTATTGGGGCCAGTTCTGTTTAATATCTTGATCAATGATCTGTATGAGAGGATTCCTGTACTGGACAGTTGAACTGGGACAATGGTCTTTTCCTCATCCTCATTATCAACGATCTGGATGAGGGGATCGAGGGCACCCTCAGTAAGTTTGCAGACAACACCAAGTTGGGCAGGAGTGTTGATCTGCTTGAGGGTAGGAAGGCTCTACAGAGGGATCTGGACAGGCTGGATCGATGGGCCGAGGCCAATTGTATGAGGTTCAACAAGGCCAAGTGCCGGGTCCTGCACTTGGGTCACAACAACCCCAGGCAACGCTACAGGCTTGGGGGGGAGTGGCTGGAAAGTGCCCGGCGGAAAAGGACCTGGGGGTGTTGGTCAACAGCCGGCTGAATATGAGCCAGCAGTGTGCCCAGGTGGCCAAGAAGGCCAACAGCATCCTGGCCTGTATCAGAAATAGTGTGGCCAGCAGGAGTAGGGAGGTGATTGTCCCCCTGTACTCGGCCCTGGTGAGGCTGCACCTCGAGTACTGGGTTCAGTTTCACTACAGGAAAAACATTGAAGTGCTGGAGCGTGTCCAGAGAAGGGCAACGAAGCTGGGGAAGGGTCTGGAGCCACAAGTGTTGTGAGGAGCGGCTGAGGGAACTGGGGATGTTTAGTCTGGAGAAAAGGAGGCTGAGGGGAGACCTTGTTGCTCTCTACAACTCCCTGAAAGGAGGTTGTAGAGAGGTGGGGGTCGGTCTCCCAGGTAACAAGTGACAGGACAAGAGGAAACGGCCTCAAGTTGCGCCAGGGGAGGTTTAGATTGGGTATTTGGAAACATTTCTTCCCCGAAAGGGTTGTCAGGCCCTGGCACAGGCTGCCCAGGGCAGTGGTGGAGTCACCATCCCTGGAGGTATTTAAAAGACGTGTAGATGCGAAGCTTAGGGACATGGTTTAGTGGTGGACTTGGCAGTGTTAAGTTAACAGTTGGACTTAATGATCTCAAGGTCTTTTCCAGCCTAAATGATTCTGTGATGAGAGAGGTCAGTGCATTGGTTTTTGTTTAAACCACTTGTGTAATAGTAATGATTATTTAGTGAGTTTGCTGATTAAAGACTGTTGAAGCTTGGCATTGACCAAGTAACTGTATGTGGGAATTCGATAAAAACTTGTGATGTGCCTTAGTGAATATATTTAAAAACATCCCCTTTTTCCATGTAAAGATGAAGTTTAATATAACTGCTACAACCTCTAGAAAGCCTGGCTTCAGCAATGCTTGAGGAGTATTTTTTTTTCTCAGAACTTCTTACACGGTTGCTATAAACCCAGTTTTCATCCTTTGCTCAGTTTTCTGTGTTTCTTATCATCAGCCCTGAAGCAGCTCTAAGGTAAACTGTCCTGCTCCTGTAAGGCAATGTTCAGTATAGTGAAATTAAATCACATTTCTATCCTGAAGCTGAAGTAATACAGGTTAAAATTACATAATGAACATTAAAAAGTGTTCATCTAAGCTTCGGAAGATCAGCGAGAGAATTGCATTAATTCAGTTGAAATGGGGGATGGAGAAGCAGGGCTGTATGGTGATATTGTTCTTTCTAGAAGTAAGGCTCAGGGAAGAGAAATATAAATTTTGTGAATATGCTTTCTGGATTAAAGTGTTACAAATGATCTGATTATCAAGGTGAGTTTGCTGATCGTTAGTGCCTCTTCTCAAGAGTATCTAGAGACTCAGCAGGCCCTGTGAGATAAAGCAAGAACTGAATTTCAATTTGATGATGAGGTTTATGAACAAAAAAAATTAGTAATTCCTTTATCTACATGTAAACATCTGATTTTAACAATCTGATGATTTCTGTTCTGCTTTAAGGCTTGGTTTCTGTGGTTTTGGGGGGAAGGCTTGGGGTTTATTTGGGGGTTTTTTTAGGGTTTGTGTTGTGGGTTTTGTTTTGTTTTTTAATTCAAGATCCTAAAATGTATTTAAAATAGAGCAAAGTTACGTTTTTGAAAGAGTAAAATTTTCACAAAAGATCTCTTCCAAGTGTTGTTGTTTTCCCTGTTCTTACAGAATGGGTACAGATGGCACCAGCTTTATTTTCTAAATTCATCCCAAACATTCTCCCCCCTGCTGTGGAATCTGAGCTTCAGGAATATGCTGCTCAAGACCAGAAACTTCAAAGAGAGCTTATGCAGAATGGATTTACTAGGTAATAATTATTAGTCTTCAGTAGTAATTGTGCTGGACAGTGCTGAAATGATAAAAATGGATACACCTAAAAATACTGAAGAAGTAATGTAAGAGTTAATAAATAACCTTCACAACTCAGTATCTGAAATATGGCCTTATTTTCCACACATTTTGAGCACTACCAACCCTGCAGACGGTACCAAAAAGTAGATGATTGGAAGTCTTGAAATATTTTCACGAATCAGATTGCTTACAGTTCATGCCTCCCTGTGTTTTGATTGTCCTTCTAATGCATGATCATGCTTTTGTTCAGTCTTTACTTTGGCCATTTATTTTCTATAAGCTGACTTTTTTTTCATTATGCTTCTGAAAATGTCAGTTGATGACTTCTTCTTATTCCACTTTGAGAGCTATTTATACAGTCAGGGTGTTTATTTTAAATAGGCATTTCTCTTCTGAGAATTGAATTGGGGGGAAAAAAGAACAAATGGTAAAAGAGACAGCGGAAAATTTTTCCTAATCTATATTGTTCGCTCTGGGCTGTGGGTGTTGTTCTGTGCTCTTCTATTTGACTGCCTAGATGGAAGCACAGCGCTTTCACCACAGCAGCGTACTGTTTTTGCAGTAGTCTGACAAACCAAGATCAGGCTGGGGAAGCTATCGTGCTCTGTTCCCGAGAGGATCATTTCTGCATGCAGAGAATACATCTTCATCTTTCCTCTTACCTGTGCAACACTGAGAATCTGGTCCTGTAGTTTGAACGCCCACTAGATGTGGGTATGTTTAGTGTTAGATGTACACCTGGATTTCATACTCTCGTGTAGTTTTCCTCAAAGGTAATCTCTCTCTTCCAAGTATGGTAAATTATTGAGCTTCAAAACTCTACTACTGACCCAGATGCAAATGATATTGTAGACTCACTCCTTGTAAGGCTTACTGTTGAGGAAAAGAATTTTGATAGATAAGCATGAGTTAAGACACTAAAAAGAAAGCCATCAGAGCTTGGACTAAGAAAAGCAGTGCATTTGGCCCAAGAAATAGAAGCTTGAGACTGTTTAAAATGGAGTAGGCATATAATTCTGACAATAGAATAGACTAGACTATTTCAGTTGGAAGGGATCTACAATGATCATCTCGTCCAACTGCCTGACCAATTCAGGGCTGATCAAGTTAAAGCATGTTATTAAGGGCATTGTCCAAATGCCTCTTAAACACTGACAGGCTTGGGGCATCAACCACCTCTCTGGGAAGCCTGTTCCAGTGTTTGACCGCCCCCTCGGTAAAGAAATGCTTCCTAATGTCCAAAAGAATGTAGTGCACAGAACAAAATAAGAAGAGGAACATTTTAGTTTTGTCCAGTTTTCAGTCTTATAAATTCTGTAGGTGGCTTACAGTAGTTCTGCTTACAACTGCATTTCACCAGTTTCACACTTGATAGAGAATTAAAAATGAAGTTTCAAGTCGTTAACAGTCCATCCACAAAAAAAATCGTTTTCAAAAACATTTTTCCCGAGGTACCTGAAAATAGGGCAGGCTTGTCAGCTTGGCTGTGATGTTCTTTGGCTGGGACTGTGAGGAGGGTACTGTATAAAGGGCCAGGAAGGGAAGTAGGAAGGATACTGACCATTGCAAAGGCTGGATGCCTCTGTGGTGGTGTCTCGTTAGAGACTTGGTGGGATGCTCAGAATATATTCTAGCAACTCCTGTTTTATGCAGAAAAGTAATTCTCTAGCACTGGAACTAATGCAAATCCATAGGAAACTCTTTCTGTCCTGTGTGGTAGGTGGGGACAAGGAAGAGATTAGGGCTTGGACGTAGTCATACAGGGAAGAACTAAGTAAAGGTTTCTCTGTCACATGTTGTTTGCGGAGTCTAATTTCTAAAAGAGTTCCTCTTCCTTTTGACTTTCTGCAGTATGTGATCTTCTGGGTATTGGCCACGTGAAGAGTTTCGGTATGTCTAGTAGGTTTAGAAAATTGGCCCACCCCAGCCCGTCCTTTGGTGCAACTGCTGTTTCTATGTAGCTTGCTTTCAATTTATTACATAGAACAAGGGGTAATGGTTTTAAACTAAAGGAGGGGAGATATAGACTAGACATAAGGAAGAAGTTTTTACAATGAAGGTGGTGAAGCACTGGCACAGGTGGCCCAGAGAGGTGGTAGAAGCCCCATCCCTGGAAACTCAAGGTCAGGCTGGACGGGGCTCTGAGCAACCTGATCTAGTTGAGGATGTCCCTGCTTATTGCAGGGGGGTTGGACTAGATGGCCTTTAAAAGGTCATCAAACTATTCTATGATTCTGTGATAAAAATACAAAATAAAACTTTGCAGTGGAGTAACGGATGACATTTAGTCTCTGATGAATGTTTTGCACAATATATTTTTTTATGTGGTTGTACTGCCAGGGAGTCAGTGCAGTCTGGTAAACATGAAGGTTGTATAAAGTGTTAGAGTTTGTCATTATCAAAAGGACACAGGCAAAAGAAAACTGAAGGACAGATGATATAATTTACTACATAGCATTTTGCAGTGGTATTTGAAATGCATTTTGCCTTGAAATGTATTTCAAGATGTAATATGAAGCTTCCTGTGTTCAGGAACATAGGTTATATTTATTTATAGCCTTTCAGAATTGTTCTGAGGTTATATTCCTACATATGTAGATGTATATGTATATATATAAAAGGGTGTTTTTTCTTTTTTACCAAGGAGTGTGCCAAGTCTGTTCTCTTCTGGTTTAGCATGAAGTGTCATCTGTTCTCCTCTAATTGCACCAAAAAATGGTGGTGTCTTTGCTGCTGCATTTCCTGCAACAATAACCAGGAGGAACACAGCACAGTGAGGTGTCTTCAGCGGCGTTAATGACATGTCAGGTTCTAGTTGAAATAGTCAACTTATCAACACTATTAAATACTATTGCTGCAGAAAGTGGGAACACAAACCAGTTGCCTGGTGGTAATTCTCTTGTGAAAGACCTTAATCAAGGCATACACAGCAGGTCCATCGCCTTAAGAGTGGCTTCATGGAGGAACATTTCATAGTACTAGAAAACCCTCCAATTTCTACCAGCTTCCATCAGATAAATGTGAAATTATAACCACTGTGATGAAAATACATTAGTCTCCCTTCCTTATATAACAGTTTCAATAGCATATTTATCATCACAAGAAACGTGTGAAGCAGCAAGATTTTCCAGCTCTGAGTTTGTCTGCACAAGAAGAAAAGGGAAAAAAAAAGTTTTCCAAACGGATGGGAATTTGACTTTGGGTTTTCAGGAGCGATGATCTCAACCAGTGTTTATACAACTTTATTTAAATCTGCTTGAAGAGGCAGTGCTCTCAGCTCAGACTTGCTTAGAGTCTGATTGTTGGGTTTTCAGGAGCATCTTACCTTTTTAGATTGATAGATGCAGAGTTTTTCATGTACTTCTATAAAGTTTGGTTGAGAAGTTTGAATTAAGGAAAGCAATTTTACGCATGACTTAAGACCACACTGCATAGGAGCAATTTTTCCATCTTCGTTTTGTAAAAAATTATCATATAAAATTGAATCTACTATCTTTAACAAAAGAGTGAGCTAATTAAATTTATAAAATATAGCTTATACTTCTGTTTTAGTAAATTGAGAATCCTGCAGTCACATGTTATTGCTACTGTGTTTGCATTTTGTTTCTAAAGTCTGTAAAAGTTGATGACCGTGCTGAGGTATTTCACTATTGTTTTCCTTTTTTTAAAATGAAAATACCTTTCTTCCCTTTCTTTCCTAGAGGTGACCAGTCACGCAAGAGAGCTGGAGAAGAGTTAACTTACAGTAAGTATACATCTAGCCCTGCCCTCCGGTGTGCCGCTGTCCCTGATGGGAGGGCGTAGAGGTAGTGGTGGACTTCTGGGCTCTCGGGAGTGGCGAGGCGTCGGAGGCTGCACCTCCGCACGTAGCTAGCTGTCTGCCAATGTGACCCTTATCATTCCAAGTAATAATACAAACTTCTCGGATCTAGAGCCTGGCTAACTGTGCTAGAGTCCCACAGCCACCTGTAAGGTAGTAAGATATCCTAGCTACTGAGGCCGAGATATTTCCACTCCATTTAAGTACATAGCTGAGGCCTTAAGGGAAAAGAACGTAGTTGTCCCAAGTCTCTGCCTGGTCAGGACGCACATAACGGGCAATGAAATGATGAGCCAGTCCACCTCTGATACAAATCACCCACTGTGATGCGTGTTTCTGTCTGTTGACAGAACGGAGAGTTTGAAGGGGTTGTGCTTTTCAACTTGGATACCCTCAATTACGTGTCTAATACAACCCGGGATCCACCTGCGTTGAGAGACTAAAGGCAGTGTTTGGCCACAAATGTTCAAGTCATGCAGCAGGGAAGTTCTCTTCCATTTGTAGGTGAAGTCTCTTGCTGCATGTTTAACTGTGATGTTCTTCACTTTGTTACTCCCTTAATTTCCCCCAGTATAGATTAGGGAGTGAGGGGGAAGAAACACAGGGAGGAATGATACTTCCATTCTCAGTTGGTTGCTCTACTCGAGACAGCCCTAATTTGGGTGCAGTCAAAGGTCCCATCTTCTGTGCTGACTAAATACTTGGCCAGGAGAGAATCTAGTCCCATAAATTCTAGGTTAGGATTTAAGTACAAGGTCCTGATTGTCATTAAATAGCCCTGGGGACTGGGGAATAGTACCTGTTCTGGTGCTGTTGTTAACTTCAGTTCATTTTATTGCATTCTTTCCACCAAGTTTCCTCCTGTGCTTTCAGCTGAGTACGTTCATTTTATTTCCTACCTACAATAAAATGTCATATAGTTTTATGATGAACTCTTATTACAACCTGAAATGAATGGATGGATGTTTATGTGGTGTATCAGCTTCAGTTTACACTGTTAACGTTCTGCAGGCAAGGCTGGGTTTTGTGTTGTTGAGGGAAGGGGGGGAAAGGACATAAGGTGGGAGTTTAATACGAGAGAATTTATTGAACTTTTAATGTAATTTCAGATGGCTCATCAGCTTGTGCAAGCTCCAGAGGGTACAGATAGTGAATATACTGGATCAGCTTCTCTTCCTGGCCAGAACAGACACTGGAGGAGCGCAGGTGGTATCCGGAGCCTCCTTTGGCAACTGCTGATACTCAAGCTCTGACACGAACTATGCCTCAAAGAAGAGTTTTGGACATTCTTCTTTATACAATAAAATGTCAGTTGCTGCTACAATTGGGATGACTTTGAAAGACATGATTCCTTGGTCTAGCCTCTCAACAAGTTCATGTTCTGCGATTGTTGAGGAATGCACCTTGAAAAAAAAATCCTTTCAAAGTGGAAATGGGCAGCCGAAATCAGCAGCTTCCAAAAGCATTAGAATGGAAGAATCTTTTTTGCACTCTTTTCTTAATATTAAGGACATTCTTAAAACTAGTTAACACGTCAGTGTATTAGTTTTTAAACTTCAAGGTATTTTCTGGAGCTTTTACTTAAATAATAAGAATAAAGTTTCATTATTTTGCAGTATTTGTTCATTAGTTTAAAAATTGTCACCTTTTAAGAGTTGGTCCCATATAAATGTATCTTCTGTCAGGGAGTTTTAAATTCCAGATTTTTCCTTTTATCTGTTTTTGTTACTTGGTATTTTGAAATCTGTTTTCCTATGTGTTTGTACTCTGTGCCTTCAGCTTGTGCACTTTGCAACTTTATAGACCATATTTTGTTACCGCAAAATGTGTTCTTGAGGAAAAAACTTGATGTGAACAAACATGCTGCAAAGTTGCACTTTTCTCTTGCATTGATGGGAGGTGAATTTAAGGAGGAAGGAAGAACAGTTGAACCTATCACCATCACTAATAGTGACTTGGAAGTTTGTCCCCTTTTATTTTTCATATGTATTAGTGTTTAATGCTGGGACCAACTCTCGTAGAACCCCTCTCATTGACTTTTCATTGGCTTCCATAATTGCAATAGATTGAGATGAGAATTCCAGACTGACTGAAATACTAAGATGTGTTTTATGCTGTGCTATGTAGAAACGTTGTGGGCAAAATTCTCCAGTCTAATAGGTCTGCAAAGTGCATTTCTGTCAGCACAAACCAGATCTGCACCTGGTTGATCAGCGAACAATGGTACTTGTCCGAGGTCACTTTGTGGCGCCTGTGCCATTTCTCCTGTTTCGGGGACGTGATGGGGGTGTGAGAGTGGATGTAGTGAGCATCAGGGAGTTGAGGAGTGGTGTAGTGCCTGCATGCGTACCCATCGGCCTCCTGCTTCCAGGCTTGTGTAAACTCAGTTGGAGGTCCAGCTAAGCCCAGTTCCAGGAGATCTGGAGCTATGGTCTGAACCCTAATAATGGTGACGTGGGTTTTAGTCAGTAGTGTGGCTAATGCAGTTCTTTCATGAGGGGAGAAACATACTTGAAAAAGCAGTTTGCCTACAGGTTTTTTATTACTATGGATTTATTTATCCCCTTTAGTTATGAAGAGAAATGGGTTGGTAATATAAAATCTTCCTGAAGTGAAACAAAATTTTTTTCAGTTTCGTCTTGCACAACTCTTATTCCTGTTTAAAAAAAACCAACACACAAAACCCCAACACAACCCCCTTTATGTTTGCATGAGTTCGTTATAAAATGCAGGAAAAAGATAAAAAATAGATGCGGCAGGGACAAAGTTTCTTTTTCTTTTTGTTTTGTAGCCAGACTTCATATAAATGAATTTAATTCTATCCGTTTCACATCAGCCACTTTGGCAATGCTGTTAGTTTGGAGGGTGGAGGGGAGGAAGAGTGAGGAGGACACTGCTGTGATTGACAGATTCAAATCTGATATTTCTTTGCATACTTGCAAAGCCTATTTAATTTTGAGGAAGTTTTTCCTTCAAAATTAAAAATGAATGCTTTAGTGGTTTGCTTTCTGTGTAGAACAACGCCAGCAGTCTAATCTCATCCCCGACAGTGGAAAACCAAACCACTCTGAGTAGGGATTTTCAAGTGTTGATAGTGTTTGCTTCAGCTACTTAAGTTGAAGCAGAATTAGGTAAAAACAGGGGTTTTGAAAATTTTGCTGAAGTACGCAGTGGAGATGTTAATGAAGGCTAATAGGGAACAAAAATGATTTGCCAGCTTCCAGATTCTTACCAGTTTTGGCTTTAAACAAAAATAAAACCTCTGATAGTGTCCTTAGCTTTAAAGATCACTGTTTGCTGAAATGACAATATTCTTGCGTTAAGAATAGATGCATTAACCTAATTCGGCTAAAGTTTGTTTACAACTTCATTGCCCTTCTAGTTCACATAATACAGTAATCAAGCTCTGTCATCTTTGTCAAGTGATCGTATTTTTTTTTCTGTTCTTAAAGTGATTTTACTGGTTCAAGTTTGTAAATAATATGTAGTGCTTTTGCTTCATGTTTGAGGCAGGAGTTCAACATTCATTTTATGTTACATTATGTTTGGGACACAAACTTCTAGAACAATAATTCCATCAAAAGGTAAAGCATTCCTGTCAGCGTGGGTCACTTCATATGCACTGGGTAGCGCTTGGATGCTTCTCAGTCCTGTGCAGCATTCTCACTTGGCCACCGTACCTGAGAAATCTGTTTGTTAAGCACTGTATTATGTTGTAAATCTGGCATTAAAATTCCTGTATGTTTTGGCATTATTAACATAATGCTGAAATACTGTTTATCTGTCGAAGACGTTATCATTGTGACTGAGCATGAAACAGAATACAGCGTACTATACTAAATTATTTTGTTTCTCTGTAAACTTGCATTTTACTTACAGTAAAACTAACTCAGCCAACTTGAGCATTGGTACTGTAAAGCCACAATTACCAACAGCATGATCCTGACTGCAGTATTTAATTAACCAAATAACTTGTGGTAAATCCGTTGCATCTGTAGCTTACTCTGTTAAGATTAAGCAGTAAAGTTGGTCATATAATGGGTGTCCTCTTTATGTTGCACTGGTTCTATAGCCAAACTTGCTAAATTAAAATATTTTTAGATGAATTTCATTTCTTGATTGGGAAGTTGAAGTATTTAAATTCATCCTGCTGACTACTGTAATGGTAGGCCATTGTCGATATATGGTCAAGATGGTCTTTGATACAAATGATGAAGGGAGGGTCTAACTAGGCAAGTACTCAACTCTTCTACAGTGGGAGCTCCTTGATGCCTTTCTGCAGCTGTTGAGGAAGTGTTTGTGAATGAATACTTTAAAGCAAAAGGTTTTGATTCCTGTTGTTTGATAGAAATATGGTCAGCCAGATTCATCACTTTTAATTTTTCCCTGACACTATGCCACCCCTAGTGAAAGGACTGTTCTGTAGGACTACGGAATAAAAACCAACTGCTTGAATTTGACTCCTGTCTTCAACCCAGCTCCAGTAGAATCACAGAGTGGCAGGGGTTGGAAGGGACCTCTGAAGATCATCTAGTCCAACCCCCCTGCCAGAGCAGGGTCACCCAGCGCAGGCTGCACAGGGCCGCGTCCAGGTGGGTTTGAATCTCTCCAGAGAAGGAGACTCCACACCCTCCCTGGGCAGCCTGTGCCAGGGCTCTGGCACCTCACAGTGAAGAAGTTTTTCCTCGTGTTCAGGCAGAACTTCCCGTGTTCCAGTTTGTGCCCGTTGCCCCTTGTCCTGTCGCTGGGCACCACTGAGAAGAGTCTGGCCCCATCCTCTTGACACCCGCCCTGGAGATATTGATAAGTGTTGATGAGGTCCCCTCTCAGTCTTCTCTTCCTCAGGCTGAACAGCCCCAGCTCCATCAGCCTTTCCCCAGAGGAGAGATGCTCCAGTCCCCTCGTCATCTTTGTGGCCCTCCATTGGACGCTCTCCAGTAGTTCCTCGTCTTTTTTGAACTGGGGAGCCCAGAACTGGACGCAGTCCTCCAGATGGGGCCTCACTAGAAAACAAAGATTTTTTGATGCCTTGACACGCACCAGGTATCCAGAGAGCACTTAGTTCAGCTCACAGTGTGGACCTTTAGGATCAATTGACCGCAACCAGAAGGTACTGCTAGGGAGGAATGGTCGCTGCTTGGATTAGTGTACTTCCCTTTCTGCTCTGCTGGGACTGTGTGATAACATGGGGATAGTCACTGTGCTGATGCCACTCCAAAAACCCGCCTGGATGTGGTCCTGTGCAACCTGCTGTAGGTGAACCTGCTTCAGCAGGGGGGTTGGGCTAGATGAAAGGACCTCTGGAGAATGGACCTCCAGAGGTTGCTTCCAACCCTTACCATTCTGTGATTCACTCTAGTTGAAAATTCCTTTTTTGAGGGATGTCTTGTGTTGACAACTCATTTAAATTCACAGCTGAATACTGTAAATCAGTTTGCTAATGAAAGTATTTGCTTGCGTGGGTGGTGTTTGCTTTGCTGCTCTGAAGAGTTCCTTTGCTGCTCCTAGAGCACCTCCGCTAGAAGCCTTTAAATGCACGTTAAAGATCGCTGCATCTTTGTGGAGATGTTTGCATGGTGTAATACTGAGCTGCGAACTGTCCCCCCAACATTGTCACTAGGCAGGAAAAATACAGATGGTCAGGCTTTGTGTGCCCCCCTTTCTCTGGCCTGGGGGTCTGCAGGAGCAGATACACGTGCCTTGCTAGTCCGAGGTGGAGCCTTCTCCGTGCTGGTCCTTTGGCCGAGCGTCAGCAGGGGAGGGTGGAGCCCTGCAGTGCAGTTGCTCTGCTGGGCTGACGCATGCAAGTCATGTCAGCGCTGTAGCACGTACTCGCGTCCCATCGCGCACACGCTCAGCACAGTGAGCTCAGGCCGTAGCTACTGCGGCTTTTGTCAAAGGAAATGGACGTCTCAGTCCTGTTCAATCTTTCTAGGTCAGATAGAGGTAGAGTCTGATCTGTCCCTCTGGAGCTGTCTTGGGAAATTTTCTCTGGCTGGTAGAGGAGAGGGATCTTTTCTCCAAGGAAGAGAACTATGGGTCACCTGTCTCTGATTTTTGTGTGCCTGTGTACCAAGGCGACGTGGTACGGGACAGTCAGTCCTATGGAGCGTGCTATGCGTATAGCACTGCGAGACTTGCATTCTGGATTTAATCTAGGATGAACGATGATCTCTTTGATAGGCTTATAAACTCCAGGTACTGCTAATCGTGGAAGATGTGAACCAGGGGTGGACTTACTCTGGCAGGTGTCATTCTAGTAATTGCAGGTCAGAAGAAGTTACTTTGTCCCAGGGGACGTTACTTACTACAGCGTAAATTGGTGTGATAGTGGCCCAACGAGATATACCCATGATGCCTGTTAACAGCGAAAGGTTGGAGAATCTAAATCTCCTCTTTATCAGCACTGAAATACACTGGCTTTGAAGGGCGAGCGGAATTGCGTGCGAGGGGAAGTCTGTCTTTCTGTCAGGAGGCACAGAAGATCAACGTCGCTGCATGAGCAAAACAAGACAAACTTGCTGATTTGGCCTGAGTTGAAAGCTCCTTGACAAAGTGCTTTGTACTTTGCTAGAGGGAGTGGAAGGATTAAACCCATATATCTTGACCTAACCTGAATGACTGGTTTAAGGGGGTTCCAAAATTTCATAGGCAATGAGTACTCAGAAATCCCTTCTGGCTGTCTCCGTCTGTCGCTGGGATGCTCCAGACAGGCTTTGGTTAATGATCCTCTTTCTGAGCTTCTGCTAACTGATGTAATTAGCACAGAACAGGAAAGTTGGCTCCCCTAATGATGACAACAGAACGAATCTAGTAATAGCACTTATTGTCTCTTTAGTATTGTTTTTCAATTAATCATTCCTTAAGAAAAACTGTTACAGTTTCCGAGATGACCTGGGTCATCACCGGTTTCTGTTAGCGGGCAGCAGGTAATTTATTTGTTAGCGCCATTTGCCATCTGTCAGCAAATTGAATGATTTTGTACAGAGAACAGTTCATAAATGAGTATCTCGGGATGGTCGGTAGCTGTTACCCTGTGGATGAGGTGCCTTTTCAGGATAAGGGCACCCGTTCAAGGTGCAAGGTAGGCGGAGGTCTGTACGTGCTGCCGAAGAGCTGAGGCGGTGCACCTGGCTATGCTTCTGGAGGACAGCAGCATGAACCTGTGGTGACCGTGACGTGAATCGCGCTGTGAGCATACACCCACAAAGTCTCTACGCAGTCAATCACCGTGGGATAGCTGATGGACTGCAAATTCATGTCTTGTCTTCGTAGTAACCTGCTCCCGTGGCAGGAACGGCTGAGCAGCAGCATATGACTCACGCTTGAAACGGGTCAAGGCATGAAATCTTAAAATTACCTATTCGCAGAGGTGCCTAACTTAAATTCCCTGTATGACTGATGTGAAGCAACAGATTTCTCCAGCAGGTACCACATTGCACTAAATGGATGTACTTCAGTGTTTCCATTTTTGGGTCTCTGTGCCACGGCCTGCCGGTACTTGAACCCTCCTCGTCAAAGGAGCTGGAAGCAGAACTTGCCAGACAGGACCTGTCCTACCTGTGCGAGAGCAGAAGGAAAACAGACCTGTTTGGTTCTTTTTCTTAATGGCTTTTGCATTAAGTCTTTACTGCGCAGGCACCTGCTGTTCCCAGGTGCTTGGATAGCCGGCGTTGTTCAAGGTACGCGGTTTGGATGTTTTAGTCTGTTGGAATGAATTTCATCCGAGCTATAGAACTATTTCCCTTAGAATGCAGAGATGCATCATACCTGGTGATAATCCACTTGTAATCTAAATAATCTCATTATCCTATTTGTTCCCTCAGTTACAGCTTCTGAAAACAGATTCAAGTGACAATACGCTTTCTGGTTATGGCTCCAGTCTTCTACTTCAGAGAATGTCGTAGTTATTGAGTACAGATACGCAGGGGAGAGAGGCCCGTGCAGTACAACGAAATTCTCCATGCCTACTTCTGTTTCATGTTTCCCTCCAGGGATGTGTCATGAATTGAAAAACTGCACACACAGTCCTTCACCTCATTCGTATTTTGGCATAATAACTTTTTCTTTCTTTTCTAATTCCCAGCGTTGAATTTGCCTTTTCCTAACAACCGCTGTGTATCAAGCTAACACTTCTTAAAGCTTTCTGTTACAATCCCACGATGGCATTTCTGGGTAACAGTAGCTCCTCCTTGTGAAAGTAAAATTAGGGTCGTGTTTTCCCAATGCATCATTTTGTCAGCCAATGTAAACATAAGCAATCTGGCGCTCTCCCCCCGTTGCTCAGTGAAATGAAGCCCTGTAGCTCTTTGTAGTCAGTCCTGCTCTTTGCTTCCCTGGGTGATGGCATGTCAACTCGGTGGTTCACTGTTCGCCTCCCTGTCAGCTTTCCGTGACCACAGCAATTAGCGTGACCCCAGCGCTGGGGTGTTCTGCTGGTGACCGCTCTCCGCTGTGAGCACGGTCACTTCCCGCTCTGTAGCTTTCCAGTGGCAATTTATTCACGTGGAAAAGCTGCTCCGTTATCTCACGGTAGCTTTGTAAAGAACTTTTGATGAGAGCTCACCACACACCCTGTGGAAATCTGTATCGGAGGATCTCGCTTGCCACATGCTTGTTGAGTGATCTGCCCTACTGTAACTCCGCTACGTGTGTGTCGTATGAAGCCATGTATCCACGCTATAAACTACCCTCATCGTTCATATTTTATAGCTCACCATTTTAGCACATAGATAGTGCTGGACAGACTCAAGTGTCCGAACTGTGACATCACAGACGACAGGAGTTCAAATGGGAATTTGTGATGTCACGCTCTCATCCTGCTGATGAATTGGGAATTATCAAGATGATTTCCTTGGGTAAAAGGAAACAAGAAAGACTTTTAGTGTGAGAATATTTCATTCATTTTATTTAGCAAAGAGTTTCTACAAGTCCTTCTTCGCTGCAGATTCTCTGAACTCAGACTAACTGGTCATCAGCCACTTCGTGATTTGCTGATAGAGGACAAGAAAGCAAGCAAGCTTAGAATTTGCCGGCTCCTCTTGTCTGCTTGCCGACACAGCTGCTCATCTTCTAAGGACCTGCTTCCATCTGGAGATCCCAGCTGAGCGACGGAGACTGAGCAGAGCCGTCCGCAGCAATTCCCGCTGTGGCTGAGGTTTGACATCCGCAGTTGTTGCTGCAGAACGGTCTCTTTCATCTACAGGGCACCTTGTTATTAGAATTGCCCATGATCACACTTGCTGCTTTGATTGTTGTATTAAAATAAACCACAGGTAGTGATCTGTAATTTCAAGAGTCACCTTTGAGGCATATTTACCAAATGCCCCTCCTGAAGCACATCATCTCTGGGCTTTTTTTGTAAGAAATCAATCAAAATTTTGGCTTTCCGTTTCCGAAACCTGCGTGGGGTTGGCAGGGCCGCTCCAAGGTTCCCCGCTCAGCTGTGGAAGGGCTGGGTGCGCAGTGGTACCCGGGGCCTGATGCGTGTGCCGAGTGCGTCGCCGTGAAGTTTTTAATTAAAGATGTAATGACAGTGCACGTATGGCCCGTGGCTAACCTTTGGGGTTTGTACCTGGCTTGCCTAATAAACAGGGGAACAAAAGATTGTCCGTTGCCCTGGATTTACTGAAGTGAGCAGAAAAGACAGCTCTCCCTTGGATTTTGGGGAAGAATGGAGTAGAAAGCTGAGTTACGCTGGGCAAACCACAGAACCAGTCTCCTGCCAGAGCAGCAGTGACGGTGCTCTTGGCCAACAGCGGGCGCTTCTCCACACGCTCTGAAGCGTAGAGATACGTGCCGAGTAGCGCGGGATTCCGAGGGGTTTGGGTAGGTGTTGATGGTGGGCGAGCGGCTGGACGGGCGTGTTGGGCTGGGGCAGATGTTGTTATTTGTGCCACTGAATGGTGCTTGTGTTTCTGTTCAGTAATTCCCGGGGCAGAACAAACCTCCACTCTTAAACTGATTTAGGTACTTTGTAGCCAGTCTTTGGGTGTATTTAAAGTATTTCAAGGGCCTTATTGATTTTTAAAAGCATCCTGAAAAATAATGCATGTGTAGTTCCCACTGGAGCTAATTTAACTTTCTGTTGGTCTGCATCCTCAGAGTGACTTAGTTCAGGCTTACTTTAGTCCGATGAATTCCTCTTGTGTTGAATACAAACAAATGCTTTGGCCATTATTAAATTATTCTCTTTATTTCTTCTATGGGCTACATATGCACAGAAAAAACCCTGACATATCTGGCTGCTTTTACCCGAGCCATTGCGACGTACTTTATTTTTATATCAATCAAATTAAGGCTAGTAAACTGAATTTAAAGCGAAAGAGTGATATTCGTACAGAAGAAATAATTCTTCTCTTGGCTATGTAAATTTCAGAAGACAACAGGCTCAGCCCTAGATGCTGATCTCTGAGACTTTTCGGAATTGTGAAGAGCTCCCAGGTCGTGTAGAACATGACGACTCACAAACAGGAGGGAGGGAGCACTTCGTCGCTTGGAAGGGCTCGTCTTTGATCGCATGCTGAGATTGTGCAAAACTTGTGTGTGCCTTTATAGGCATCGTTTTACCATCTTTTGGCTTCTCCAACGTATTCCCTGAATTGTGTCTGCAGTTTGTAGCTTTCCGTGCGGTTGTCAAATATTGTCTCCATTTTGGCTCTCCAGTCTCTTCTGACTTGCAGACGCTGAACACCTTCAAGTGCCCCAGCTTCCCTCCTAGCCCTAGGGAATGGCCTTCGGGCTCCTCTGTGCATCTCTATAAGCAGATGCTGAGAGCATCGAGGGGAGAAGGAGGGATGGGACAGGACAAGACTACTCAGTTAAGGAAGGACCACAGCGCAGGTAGGTGGTCTCTTTGTCCCTTTCTAAGCAGAAATAGCATGACCTGAATTCCGCTGGGTTTAGTAATCCCGTTTTAGCCGCTTGGCAATCTGTGCTTCTGGCTGCCCAAACGTGCTCTGGAGAGCCTTTGCACTGTGGTGAAGCTGTCGGTGCCCTTGCCCTTCTGAGCTGCTGCCCGTGAGCGCGGCTCCTGAGCTGGCTGTCCATCACAAGCAGCTGGGTGAGGCTGCAGTTGGAAAGCAGCTTTAATCCCTCTCTCTCCTGCGTAGATGATGCACTGGCAATCATTTAGCAATGTTGCATTTTCATTCTCCTTAATGGTTGTATTGCAGAAAAGATGAAAATATTGGCAGCCTGACGTTTCAAAACAGATTGAAATCTGAGGTACTTCCAGTGTCAACATAATTGCTTTCTCGGGAATGGGGGAATTAATTTAAATATATTTAAATGTTCTACCAGCAATTCTAGTCTGTTATTCTCTAGGTGTTACTATGCTGTCAATCAAGTTCTGATTTGTGGGTGCCTACAATGTATGAGTTTCTTCTGCTGTCACTTTTTTATAGTCTACTTCAATATGTATGAAGTTGATGTCATTTGCAGGTGTGTTCTCTCTGGTTTTATTCTCAAGCCGTCCAAACCTGTCACTTCTGCCTTTCACTCTGAGTCAGAGCTGTCAGAAAGGCTTATTCCTACTTGGTGGAAAATTCCTGGAAGTTGAAGAAATGGAAAAACACCCAACTTTCAGTAATCTGCCTGATTACTGAAAGATACTAAGAGGGATTCCTTGGGGACGTCTGTATACTTGAAGGTGGGGTGAACATGTCTAGCCATCAGGCAGTGCCGGCCGTTACTTCAGTATGTCAGAGGTTTGTTTCACCACAGAGTAACATTTTTCTTGTCCATATTTTAATGAGAAAATGTACTTTAAGTTTGTTTATATCATAGAGCTGCAAACAAAACTCGCGTCACAAAACGAAGCGGCGGTTGTAGGGAAAACAGTGAAACAAGGCGACGCACAAAATGAACGGTGAAGGATGCCGATGTTACAAAGACAGATTGAAGTCCTGCCCCCGCTGAACTCGGCAGGGGTTTCCCTGCAAAATACTGAATGTTGTGGTTTTGACCTGAGGTGTTTGTGCAGCAAAGTGCCCAGACGTGCGGCTGCCTCCACTCTTGCGCGAGGAAGGAAACAGCATTCGGCTGTTCCTTAAATTGTGCACAAACCAAATGGGGATGTTGTGTTAAACTGCGGCTTAAGTGAAGGATCCAGACGTACAGAAGCTGGTTAGACAATAAATTACGGAAGATACTAGAGTCTACTGGGGTCTTTGACCTCGGAGGGTTCCTGGCAGATCATTCCCTTTACCAAGAAATGGTGAAGGAGATGATGTGGGCTCAGTTTGCCTGCAGAGTTTTCTGAGCATCGGTGGTGGAGGGGTGGAAAGCTCGCCTGAAACAAATGGCCCGGCTCCCAGCTCGTGAGGGATGGCAGTACCGAAAAGGCTAAAGGAAATACAAGGGGTCAGTCTGCAGTATCTGCCAAGCACAGGGTGCTTGATTGCTAGGTGCTCTTTGGACCATTCCCGCTCCCTCTGACAGCAGATATGGTGCCGCTGAGGAGCAAATGAGGTAAATGCCCAATTACTTTGGGCAGAAGAGGCAAACTTCATCAAATCTTGTCAAGCCTCAGAGTGCACGGATAGATAGATTTCTCCATCAGGGAACAGAGCTGCCTGGCCTCTGGGTGAATACAGGGAAATCTGTGGGTTTGAGTAGCAACATAATAGCGCACAAAATGTTGTTAAAAGTCGTCTGATCTAACGTAGGCATGTACCGTCCGACCTGAACTCGCGCAACGATTGCTGGGGAGAGCAAGGCCTCCTGGCACACTCGTTAGCAGTGAGAGGGTGCTGCTTTCTAGCCTACCCGAGCTGTTGTCTAGCCCTAAAACAAAAACCCCAGTCGTGTGCCGCATGGGAAACGTCGCTGCTCTCTTTTTAGCGAGCAGAAGCAGCGCGCGGAGCTCCTACGCGTGCCGCGCGTGCGCTGTGCTTGGTGCGCCTTCGGAGAGGAAGGGCGGAGGAAAGCGGGGAACCTCGGTCGCGTTTCTGATAGTGTTTTTATAGCAGGCAGCCAGAAAGGAGATTGTGGTCACCTAGCCTGACCCTGCTTGTCTGTCCTCTTGCCAAGTTTCTGTTCCGTGTGAAGGTGTGCTCACAGAGCCTGGAGAAAGCCAACGATGCTGTTCGGAAGAGCTTTATAGCATGAGCTTAACAGCAACTTTGTGAGTTTTAGTAAGACTTCTTACTATTGCCCTTAACGCGGGCACGTCAGTCCCACAGCGGTGGTGTGCTGTCTGCGGGAACGGAGGGGGTGACTCGGGATGGCTGGAGGGGTCTCTACGTGTGGGGAGCTGCAGGTTTGGTATCTCTGGCTCTGCTTGTCTGAACCACCTCAAGAATCCAGCTGCTCCTCGCAAGCCTCCAGGTGCCGTGGCTGCCCGTGCGCCGCGATCCTGGGGTAGCCTTTGGGAGGATGACATGGGTTCTTATTATTAAGATTTTTCTGTAGTTCTCAGCATTTCAGGTAATTCTCTTCATAGCACATCCCTGAACCTGGGAGGTGATAGTGTCTCCTGGGGAGAAGGAGGCACTCTTGACTTTGTGGGTTCATGAAGGACTTCTGCTGGGGAGTGGGGATCTGAACCCACATCTCCAGAGTGTAAAGCTCGTGCCTTGAAGCACCTTTCTTCTCTGTAGGCTCCCCCTCCCGCATGCTCTCACGCCCTCCTGCCCGCTGCTGAAGTACTCCGGCTGGTGTTTCAAGGTGATGCTCTTGAACACGATCGTCATCGGTCCCTTCCCTGCCCCGTCTCTTCAAGTGCAGCGACAGATGCCTAGAATGGATGAAGTTATAAATGAGATATTGCCATAACGCCCCGGCCCTCAAAAGGACGTTGAACTCCCTCTGCAAATCGCAGCTTCGGCTCTGCAGGAAGGGATCCTCTGATCTCTGCCCGCGTCCTTGGGCCGTGCTCCAGCCGGGGGGGCTGGCTGTTCTCGGGGGCAGTTTGAGGGGCAATTAACCAACAGAAGTCCTTTGTAGTCCCAGTGGCCTCATCAAGATCAAAAGCTGGTTGTTGCCTTCTGTATCAGGGAATGTGTACCTTTGTGGGAAACCCCAAATGACTTTTGATAAATAACTTTATGGTTGTAGCATAAAGAGACTTTTTGTTCCAGTCGCAAGATCTTTTCCTTTGCTTAAAATCAGATTTTGCTTGGTGTAATTCATTGAACTCCACAAAGTACAATTATTCACTAACATCAAAATTAATGTTAATGTTAGAGTAATGCAATTTATGAACAATTTAAAAAAACATTCAGCACTTATATTTACGACAGAATTATAAGCTTAACAAAAAAAATACCTAGCTCTGCTTTTCCTCACACAGATTACTGGACTGACAGTCCCTTGCACAACAATTCCACAAATCCTTCCGGAATAAGGCAAGTAGGAAAGTCCCGGTTTTGCCGTGGCTGCTTGCCTGCTGCGAAGCCACCAGGAGCGCTCCGGGCGCAGGAGGAGCACGCGGATGGGGCGGTGCGGGCTCGGGTCCTGCTCGCTTCCCAGCTGCTGCGCACCGGCATGGGCATGTGCTGCGTTTCCTGGGTGGAAGCCTGGGCTGTTTCTGGGAGCTGAACCCACAAAGGCCGTAAATCCTAGTGCTGCTCTTTGCTGCCCCGGGTTTTATGCGGGTTGGCTTTTCTGGGCCATCCTTGTTATCGTGATAGTGATTTATGCTTTGCAATCTCTCGGCTTGCTCTTTTCTGCTGCCCCTTCTCCGTCTCTTTGGCCCGTGAGGGAGCCTGGGGACATGAAAGCTCCCCGTGCCCCGGCCTGTTGAATCTGCACAGACTGTGGAGACTGGAATACAATTTTTGAAGAGAAATTGCAGTATGGTAAGGGGGGGTGAGAGGGAGGATGCCAGTGATTTTGGAAACTTGTATTTCACTTCTCGCCGCACCTCAGCCATACCCGGTCGCTTCAGTATCCACTTCAATGGCTAAAAAAAGCACCTGAGTATGGAAATGCTGCTGAAATCGGTGGCGCTCAGGGTCAGATACTTTTTAGCCCTCTTCTGTCTAGTATTCTAGATGCTTTTCCACATATTGAGGTACTTAACTTTTAAAATATGACTTTTAGTCATGCTAAGTCTCCATTCCTCACCCATGAAAAGGACATAATTGCTTTTCCTCATCTCAGTTTTGGATACTTCACAGAGCAGGGTACCTGCCTGTCTTCTTACCAGCCCTGCCAGCTCTGTTTCCCCGTCGGTGCTGCTGCGCAGAGCACAAATGCGGGCTCTTCTTGCTTCAATAAATAATTTACAAGCTTGAGGTAGTCTTTGTCGGATTTTGACGTCCTCTCTGCCTTGCTATCCATCACACTGTCTGGTTTAGGCTGTGCGGTCCCTGATGCATGGCAGGGTTTCGATGGAGATCGCACCTTCTAAATACTGTAGCAGATACAGCTGTGGCTGCTGCTGCTGGGTCCCCAGAAACGGTGCTTTTGGTAATGAGGTGTCCGTTTCCTTCAGAAGAGCAGTTGCGTAGCGCAGCTGGCCGGGTTCAGTACAGCACCTTCATTTGCTGGAATTGCCTTTCTCGGATCATGTTGCCTCTGCGTTTCTGCCTCACGGAGGGATGTGGAGGTGGTAACTGCTGCCAGATGAACAGATCCTGTCCTGACTCTGATGTTCCTCTCGCCGCTCCTGTGCTGCCCAGTTGATTTGGCTGCTGCCCGGAGGTTTCATACCAATGCGATATAAAACAGTCACCTGAGAGCAGAAGGAGGTATTAAGCCGTACAAGCTGCTCCTTCCTTGCTCTGTGCAATGCAGGAAATTAAGAGGATTGGATGTAATTCCCACTAGTAAAACTCCACAAAAGTATGTGCAACGTGTGGACAGGGCTACGAGAGAGGCTGATGGGCACATTGCCCGCTCCCGGTCAGTTCATGGGCCAGACCAGTGCAGCCTCTTGTTCTGTAGCTGGAGGAAGGCTCCTCCTTTCCCACCTAGCATGAGGAACGTGGCAGGTCCTCGCAGTGACCTCCAACACCCAGCGAAAGGTTTTTTGTCAGAGGTGTCGCATCACTTGACGTTCAAGCCCTGGTGGCTTGGCAGCCTTCCCGGTCCGTGTGCCTCACCTGAGCACTCTTGGAGTGTGGGTGGAAGTTTGAGGAGGTGCCAGTCTCCATAGCTCCAGTTTGGGGGGAGAAGCTGAAGGAGAACTGTAGCTTTGCGCTCAGCTGTTGTGGCACTAAAACAAAGAGAAAGGTGGGGTAACCTTTGCATTTCTCTAACCCGAGGAGCTGGGAGTGGAGTCTCCGCTGTCAAAGGTGGCCTGGGAGCGCACTGCTGCAGAAGCAGCACCACCAATGCACCCCTACCCACCCCCATAGGTTCTTTTCTGCTGAACCTGCCCGGAGGAGAAGGACGTTCATCTTCTGAGATGTGGACACCAACAGAAACCGGTCACCAAAGCCTGAACCAGCACAGTTATCCCAGACAATGAGTGTTTTCCTGAGATTATCCCAGACAATGAGTGGTTTCCCAAGACAAAGCACAGGCAGACCAAGAACCGAACCTGCGTGGGCGCCCCGGTGTCCTGCCTGCCGCAGTCGGGGCTCTCGCTGCCCGTGGGGGCTGCTCGTAGCTGGTCTGGCAGCGCAGGCACGGGGCAGCTCGCCGCGGGGCCCTGCCGGCAGGAATCCCTTCATCAGACCTAAGTCGCAGGGTTCCTGCAGCACCGTCGGATGAAACAAGCTCTCTGAAGGCCGACTGAGCCTTTCACAAAGACTTTCTCATTGAATCCTCTCGTTGCTGGATTTCTCGTTGCCGGATTTCTCGTTGCCTGCAGTATAAAAGCAATAGCAGGCAGCAAGGCTTCCTCGCGTCACGGCTCTTTGTTCCTCTTTTGTATTACCTCCCTGTGTGAAATTCCTGTTTACTCTCGTACTGGTCTTGGGCCATCTTTAAGGATCTCTCTGTGTGTATTAGCATCTTTAAGTGGTGCTTTTCATTCACTGTCAACTCTGTGAGCACAAGATTGACGTTCAAAGTGATGATATTGGTGCTTCTTTTATTTTTTCTTTTTTTTGATCCCAAGGCGAGCTGGTTCAGGGAACTAAACAAACAAAGAAACAGCCCAGCACAATCAGGCAAGTGGGTGGTTTTCTGCTGGGTGCCCTCCGTGAGCCAGTTGCCTGCAGAATCGGGTAGATACCAGCCGAAGCATGGCTCCTGGGAGCACTAGTACTGAAGTCAGCTTAATAAATAAGACCCCCTTAACTGCTGAAAAATCACATTTTCAGGCTCCTGAGGGATTTCTCCGTTTTTGGTGGCCATGAGCATTGCTACTTTTCCTAACAGTCACGTAACAGCTGCCGAGGGAGATCGGTGACGATCCATGGGGTGTGTAATTGGTGACTGCTGCTGCAAGGCATCGCTGCAGAGACATCCTGTGCCAGCGTAAAATGATTCACGAGGGTGACAGCACAGTTTGCTCTCTGGGTAGGTCATCGCCTTTTTTTGACTGAAAGGCAGTCTATATAAAGATTTGTTTTGCAGGCATCTTTTCACCACAGAAAAATTATGGTTAATCCATTGTAACACTATCAACTTGAAGAGTTTCAATGCCCTTCTGTACAAGGCTTTTCATATGTGCCTTGGTAACCGCTTGCAGCAACTTTAAAACTGTCTACTTGGATACCCAGAAATCAAGCCCAGAAGTATCCTTTTTGTTAGTGATTTGGTTTTGCTGAAGCCATTTCAATATTTATTTTTAATGAGTCGATTCTTTGGAATTCATTTTACCAGCTCTCTGCTCACATTGCTTCCTTGTGGTGGACAGACGATGCAAAATGACTTGCTGCAAAATCCTAGCCTCGGTAAACTTAATGTTCTCGGTTGGAAGAAGGTGAGCAATAGAGCCTAGAGGCCTGGCCTTCTTGATTTGCTTTCAGAAATACTTAATTGATTGGCACCTAGGGGATTGCCCGGCACGAGATGGCATCTATACTCCAATTTTGTTCATGGAATGGTCTGGCTTTTTCTCTAAATTCCTGAAATCAAAAGAACAAAGATTTATAAAACACATTGCAATTATGTTATTAATAAGTGCACAACTATATCTTGGACCTGTAGCTATGATCTTGTACAAACAGAGGCAGATGAGAATCACGAGACAGACGTTGGTTTGATCAAAGGCAAGTTGAACACTGCAGTGAAAATCCAGCATGATTTCACCTGCTATTGAGCAGTGCCCAAGTGTATACCTGAAGTGACAGCTTAAATAAACATAACGGGTAACCAAAGGCCATTAAGTTCTTTGTGATTCAGAAACGTGTTGGTGTGCATTAGAGATTTTACACTGAGCAGTCATTAGTAATTTCCATGAACTGTCTTTGGAGCAAACATTGTTCCAGTCCAGCGTTCCTGATTTTGTAGTGCTGACTACAAATTCTTCCTTTCTTTTTTTGGGCATTTATTTAGTACTAACAAACTTCCTGGTCCCATGCCTCTTACTAAAGACGTCCTTAAAAAGAGTGACACAAATTACTGTTGGTTTCCCATTGGCTATGAATTCACTTTTCATTAGGAACTGCCACAAAAGCAGTGCTTGCTTTAATCAGCTCTAGTCTCCTTGTTTGGGAAGGCTTGCAAGGTTGACTGCCTTTCTCAACTTGATCTGTGCTCACAGTAATGAGGCATCAGGCTAATGAGACCATTGCCATTACAATTACCAGCTTATTAAATCCTAATTAGGGACCCAATTCTGCTAGGTGCGGAGGGCTGGTTGTAAGTAGCTGACTATTTTCATGTGCCCGTTTTTGATCTCTGGTTGAAAGCGGCACTTGAAGAGTGTTGAAGCTCCCTGTTCACGTATAAGGTCTGTTTCAGCGCTAATAGGGTAATTGACCCTAATGATGTTGGCTGGTGGGTAATGGTCAGAGCTGCCTTTCCTTCCTCGGAGAAGCCTAGCATCAATGTCAGTGTTAAATGGGCTGTGATTCACATGGCAGAAGGCTGCATGATGCTGAAGGACAATATTTCCTATATAATGTTCTGTGGCAGATTGTTTTCTGCACATTCATGCACTAGTGAAAGGAATTTGCAACTTTATTGTTCATCAGTGCCAATTAAACGCAAACTCAACATTAGCCAGACGTGCTTCCTTCTGAACAAACAACTCAATTCTGGCCTCCCGAGGCTGAAAATTTTTAAATGTGTAGTGTCTCTTTTAGAATTTAATTTCCAAATGACCTTCCCGCTGCCTGCTTTCTGTTCTGGGTGAGTTATTGAGCTGAGCAGGCAGTGTCGGTACAACAGCACGGCACTTGCCAGAAGTGCTTTAAGGAGCATCTCTCCTGTCTGCCACGGGCTGGTTGTTCTGCTGTTGTTTCTGTCGGGGGAAGATTGTATGAGCTCTTCGTGATTTCATCTTGTGGAGATGGGTTTAGGCTCACCTTTGCTAGCCTGTGGAGTTCTGCTGTTCGTGGAAAATGTGTCTTTGCAGGACCTGAGAAGCCTTTGAGCTCAGTCTGCCAGCAGCGGCTGCTCCCAGGTTTGGAGAGGTGACGCTGCCTGGACCGTACTCCCTTCTTAGCCATCAACTCCCAAAGCCTGAGCTTAGGGAGAGCCCTCTGGGGTAGGTCCCCTCCAGAAAAGGGACTGAGTTTTGTACCTCAGTCCCTACGTATACCTGTGTGCACACACGCCTACGGGAAGCAGATTCTGTCCATCGTACAGTCTCTCCCCTGCCCAGAGAGCAGCCAGGACTCCTTGTGTGGGTGTGCGGATGTGACAGTCTCCGTAGACACTAGGTAAAGCTAACAATGCAGAAGTCTTGTCGAGCCCCGGGTTTTCTTGTACCATTTTCTATAGTGTGCCATTCCCACATACCTCCGAGCAATCCTTGCTGAAGCAGCTTTCCGCTATGTATATTGTATAGAGACGACGCTGCTCCCAGTGATGCTGCATGAGTGTACAATACCAGATGTCTCTCGTACTGCAAACAGCTGCATAAAAGCAATCTTGTCCCATTTGAATCCAGGCTGATTTCATCGTAGGTGTCTTTTAAGTTAGATACCCTTAACTTTTAGTGCTGTATCTTCTCACAGGGGGATCATCTGCATCTCTAAAATTGAGCGTAAATGGGGCTCTCACAAATCCATTGCTCCAAAATGCTGCCCTAATTACTTTTTAAAAGCTAGTGAAAAGGAATGGGGCTTATTTTTCAGGCTTAGTTGAAGTAATAAATTTTTTGTGTTGCTATTGTGTTACAGATGAAAGCTAATTTCCCGAGTTTGATCTTGATATCTCTCACAGGGCTCTCCGTGGCTTTGAAGAAGTGGCCTCGAGTGCCTGAGGTGCTTGGAACCAATTCTCAGTTTTAGAGGGTTGTTAACATCGTGTAACAGAACGTTCAAACACTTAGTATTAATCACTGGTTCCTTACTTGCCACGTTAATTGGAAGAATGATATCTTCTCTGTGTTACGTGAGTGGTGAATTGGATACTAGATGTAGCAGCCAAATTGCGTTTCTGCTTCTGTCCCTCTCTGACTCCTCCCAGGTTTAAAGATTCATCCCAACTTTTATCGGTCCACATCATTATTGGGATTTCCACTGCATACACCTTGTGGCCTTTAGAGACCGAGGACGACTCCTGCTAGTTGTTTATCAGCCTTACCCTTTGCAGCTGGTCTTTCTGGATCTGGAGCCAGATAGTTCACTTAGCAACCTTGCTAATCAGAAATGAGATCAAGACTAAGGGAGCATTTTCCCTCCTGGGGACAACAAATTGACCAAGACTTGCTATAAGAAGCAGTAAAAAGCAGGACTTCGGTTTCATGCCATCTGGGCAGTTTCCACATGGAACGTGTCTGGAGTCTTACCAGACCTGGAGGAAACCGCCTGGCTTCTAGTAAGAGAATATGTTGCAAGGGTGCATTTGAACCTTCATGTTTCAGTTTTAAGCTGGTTCCTGAACTTGGCAGTAACACAAAAGTGTGTAAAGCAGGTAAAAAATCCCTATCTTAAAAGGCAATTCCAAAAGTTCATTTCTCAGCTATTCAGTAACAGAAAAGGTCTTGCCTGTTTAGTTTCTTCTTCCCCCACAATGTGAAATTAGAACAAAGCACTTAGATGTTACCGTGGTAATTGGCTTTAAAGCATTTTGAAATACGCAGACTCGTAAACCACTGGCACACAGGAAGCCAAAGGAGAGATTTTGAGTCATGAATATTCCTCAGAAAATCCAACTTATTTCCCGACTTGCTTTGAAAATAGAGATGTTCCTGGCATGACACTAACCCTGCTTTCTGATTTCATTTTGAAAATAGAGCAAAGATCTGATTCCATCCAAGTGAAACGACACTGGCCCAACTGTCGTGCTTTTTATAGGATAGCAACGCTTCTTTCCTTCCCGTTCCCTTACATTCTTGGCTCCCTCCTATTTTGAATTAGCACAGCTCTGATCTTACATCTGCCAGGCACTTGTGTAAAGACAGCAGGGGAAAAACTGGACTTGACATTCTCAAGCTTAGTGCAAGTGATCCTATACGCTTGGCTAAGATCTTGTTCTTGTGTCTGCTTTGAGTCATCTCTTTTTGCTCTTAAAATGGTCTTGGGCTTTGAAAAGAGCTGCTTGATATGAAAGAGACTGGACCAAGAAAGAACAAATTCTGGATTTGGGATGCCAGCCCCACACATCAGCCTGTGCTTGCCCTGTTCAATGGGACAAACACTGTCCCCAGAGTAGGAGACTTTGAGCTGTGAGACACCAATTGATTAAGCGAGTGTTTTCTAGGTTTACGTAGAGGTTGTCTCAAGCAGGCAGATGATCTGCAGATAATCTGTTTTTTGTCTGCTTTGCTCCCAAAGACTATCTTCTCGGAGCTCCTCTGTACAAAATGGGCTGCATGCTAAATGAATGAATTGATTCCGGTGGGACTAAGGCATGAAATTCTTACGCAGCTCTGCTTGGAAATGTCATGGCTATTGGGTTTACAGCTGATATTATTGATGTGATTACCTGGGCAATGCTGGCCTTGCGAGACTCTGCTCCCCACCAGGCTCTCAGCACTCCCCTTCAATTATGTGAAACGTGGCCATTTCTCACAGAACTCCTCTGCCACCACCCCTGAATCCAGCCGTTCCGTACCGTGCTGTCTGTAATGCTTGTCAGCTTCTTACACCCTTATCTATCACGTTCAGCAATTTCCCGTGTCACATCCAGGAGTCTTCTACGTCTTTCACAGTTACTTTAATCTCGGTCAAAAGCCTCATGAGCAGCCGACCCAGGCAGTATGGAAACACAAAGATACGGGTGTGATGAAGGCTACTGCTGCCACCAGTGACCAAACCAGATTCACGTCTGCCGTAGAGAGGAGCGACTCGCCATCCCTGTAGCTTTTCACGGCGTACCCCGTTGTGAGTCACTGCAGGATTTTGTCTTCAATACTGTGCAGAAGCAAAAGTAAAGCTCTTAACAGAGTAGCCACAGGAAAGAAGATTCAAATATGTGTATCTGAGGTGCTATTATTCATCCAAGAGTTTTAAAGAAATGGCTGGAGTCTTCCAAATATGGCCCTGGGTTTAAGTAATTAGACCCTGCAGAAATGATCTGTTGGTTTTTTAAGCCTTCAGCCTCACAGAGATGTGTATTTATTTGTATTGTTTTGAATGCCAGAGAACAACTGGGAGAGTCAGTGTTAGGCACTGCACAAAGCTCTGGGAGATGTGAATCTGATATCAATCTCTTAATTATGGGGTTTCATTTCCTGAAACCTTTATTCTCTGGCATAACTTCATTGAAAGATCTTGGTTGCAATTAACCTTTAACTACTTAGACAGTTGCTAGGACTGCTGAATCCCTTAATGCATTAAGATATTAAGGGTGCCTTTTGATGATGGGAATTCAGCTTCTGGGCTGCCTGGGATGGGTCCTTTCTATTGTCTCTCCCCTATTTAGGTTTTGTGCTGCATGCAGCTCCTTTGTATTTACTCATTTCCTCCAGGTCTGCACTGTCACACCTTCATCCATGCCCTTGGGCTTGTTGCTGCAGCCAAGGTAAAACCATGTAAAGTCACGCATAAGTGGCTGCTGTCCAGGACAGGCTTCAGGAAAATCTGCGGGCTTTGTTTTTATTGTTAGCAAGTGTTTCTCTGCAGAGGCAGACTCGTGGAGTCCCAGCTAAGGCACTGAACTGGAGACTCCTGAGCATGCTGCATCCCTTTGAACATCACACGCTGCAAACCACACCTTTACCATGGTCGTAAGTTCATAAAAGACTCCACTTATTGCTTAAAAGAAGACTATTTACAGTCTGGCATGTTACACTGTTCAGCGATACAATTCACCAAAATAAATATTCGTAAACTTCCAGTTTTCCAGCAATTTGACTGCAGCAACTATTCGTGTAACACATTTCTTCCTGGCCAGGAGCATAGCACAGTTGTTTGAGCCCTTAATTGAAGACAAGAGTCCTTAGATATCTCTGTTGCTATGTGAATGGCATGTTCTGACTTTTGCACCTCTTTGTGCATCTATTAAAGTGGAAAACAATCCCTTTCGCTATCTTGCACACAAGCTATGAGGCTTAATTTGTCACTGGTGATCATTTAAGTGATTGATTCGGCATCCATGAAAATGCGTGGTTTCGCTGTATGTGTCTGGTGAATATGTAGCTCTGATTCCCAGGTCTTGAGCAGGCTCTTTGAACAAAGGAGAATTTTGCTTGTTGGTGGTGGAGATGCCTCTGGCATGGCGGATCAGAAAGAAGAGCGGGTAATGAGAACTTGTAACAATTGATAACTACAGGAATTTTGCCCAGACGGATTAAGGCAATTACTAACGGGAAAACAATCATTAGTACATTTTTTTTTTGATACGGAGATAAATTGCTAAAAAGCAGAGAAATGTGCTGAGATGAACATACAATGCTAATTTTTTTGCTGGTGTCTTTTTTTTCTTTGCTAATTGAGGGGCAAACTAGTTGGCAAAAGACTGGCAAACCTGGGTGACGGAGCTGGGGAGCAACGTGTGGGAGCAGGGAGGGGATGCGGTGCCGGTGCGTGCTGCTGGTGGGACCACCGCCGGGGAGGGTGTCACCATCTGTGTGCTTAAAATAAAGCAGAAAAAGTAGAGAGTGGGTAGAAAAGAACCAGAGACAAGAAAACAGCCTGGCAGCAAGAGAGTACAGCAGACATGCCTGGTTAGCTAGTGGAAATACTGCAAGAGCACTTAATTAGAGCATATTAATGCCTTCAGGGAGATGATTCTTGGTGTTAAAAGGGCTCTTTTATGTAGCAACAGAAGCAATAGTGAGAGGGACTGATTAGGAGTGAAGCTGGACAAATGAGGAGCAATATCTTTTTAAGATATCAACTGCTGGAAGAAGCTGCTGGGAGGGTGGCAGGTTCTCCGTATCCAGATATCTCCATCTCTAGACCAGCTCATTGCTAAGAATTTCATCTTTTGCCAAATATATTCTGTACTTCAGTCAGATGTGATTTTTCCGTTTCCAACGCTGGAGCTACAGGTAAGGGTGTGAGGGTGTTTCAGTAGGGGCTGGGTGGTCATCATCCCTGCCCGGCCGCGGGTGCTGCGTGAGCCCTGCTCACGGACCGGCTCTGGGGAACAGCTTTGCTCTGCGGCAAACCCAGCGCTGGGGCTTTAAATCACCTCCTTAGAAAAGCATCCGCCAGCCTAATGGGCCAAAGCCCGGTAAGGCAGAAATCACCGGCAGCGGAGCTTGGTCCTGCCCACAAATCCTACTGAAGAAAAACGTTTCCAAGAAGAATTGCAGATGCTTTAGTGAAAAATTTCTGTGATGATAGCTCTTTAGTGTGCTTTAAATCATATGGCAAATCACAGGCTTCTGCATAGGTCCATGCGTTGCCATACGTAGTGAAATTCCTATAGTAATCGTGCAAACCGTGGTTAATGAGCTGTGTCACACGAGTGAGGCGTCTAAGGCTGGTACTGAATCAGGTTGTTGATCCTTTAAGATGAATTTCCTGTTACTGATGTTGACGCTGACAATTTTTTTTTTTAAGATAGAGGAGACAAGCATGAGATCAGCCCGTTGCAGCTGGCTGCCTCCGCTGGGAATGCAGGCTGTGCTGGGGGGGACCTTTACTGATGGTTACATTGGCAGTGCTCACTTTTTGGATGTGTACAAACCCAGGGTGGTGGCACTGATGAAGTCTAGCTCTGGTACAACGGACTTCAAAAGAAATAGCTTGAGGAATGTAGTCAGTTATGGCACGTCCCGTGTGGCGGGGTGTGGGAGCCAATGCAGAAAATTCCCTGTGCTGGGAATGGCGTAGATGTGAAGAGCTCTGCGCCCTGGGCAAGAATCTGTCTCCTGCCCTGAGGAGTTTCTCCAGGGTGTGGGACCTGGAGACAAGTTGTAGCGTCTGACCTCCCTTCTTTAAGTAGGAAGCTCTCTGCACTCTGTAAAGTCTGCGCAGATTTCCTGGGATGAAGGATGAAGGAGAACCGGGATGCTCGGCAGCTGGGGGTCATGGTGGAAGTCAGGGTGGGTGCACGTGCAGATTCAGTGGCTTCAGGAAGGGATGGGAATGGCCGCAGTGAGCCTGTAACCAGTGCACACCTTGGCTCTGCTGGAGGAGTGGATTTATCCACCCCCGTTTTAGAGGGGATTCCTCAAGGGAGGGGATAACTCTCAAAAGAGGAAATGGTGGACTACGGATGAGGAGGGGAAGGAAAGACATCAAGGTTGATAGCTGTTTGCCTTGTGTTTTCCTTCCAGGCATCTAATATAAACTACAAGGGGAAAACAGATGGGCAATGACTCTGAATCCGCCTGTTTCTCTCCCTCCCATCACCAAGGTCTGGCAGAGCGCCCGGACCGTTCCAGTCAGCTCTTGAGCACCTGCAGAAAGCGCACGCAAGACATGCTGTTTGCCAAGCTTGGGAGTGCAACCAAGCTCAAAGCAAAGGCCCCCCCCATTTCATGAGCTTCCACTTTGCATTGGAGAAGATCATCTACTCACCCGTAACATGAAAACATCAGCTTGAGCCAAATAGATGTGACGCCTCAAAAATCAAAGAGCAGCCAAATGTCAACATCATGTACTTCTCCCTGGCAAGGCAAACCAAGAGAAATTGGAGGGTCCCCCAAAGTGTCAAATCGAAGTAGTGGATTTGACTGCTGCCCTTCACGTGTGAGGGGATGCATTTTCAAGCAAGGAAACATGAGATACTGAGCTGCTCCCTCATTCTGAGGTGATGGGCCAAGTTCCTAAAGTCTGGGGAAAATATCTCTCTTAAACACTTCACACAAATGTGTGCCTGGATACATAGGCATTGAAAAAGCCCTAGCCTTATTTAAAAACAAACAAATAACAAAAAAGCCACAGCCTTTGGCAGTAAGGAATATTTCAGTGTCTGAAAGCAAGACAAGCCTGATATTTCCATAAATCCCACAAGAAGAAGTTGTGCAGGTTTATTCTTTTGCTTTGCGTCTCATTTTAGTCGCTCATTCCTTCTGCACTTTCTGTGAAGTGTTCCAGCTGCTGGGCTGCCCTGGGTGCTCTCTCCTCTTGCTTGCACGCACAGCCTGGGGAATCTTGTACGCACAGAGCCATTTTCCCTGATTTGACCCCACAGCCATGCTAAGTCTATGTAAATGAGGTGGTGCAATAAATAATCGCCAAGGTTTTCCCTATGATGTACAGGTGGATGATGTGATACTGTGCCAGCACAGTGCTCATGCGTGGGTCTTGTCCCTGTGCCCTTGCTGGGAGCATTTGATGGTGGCACGGATCTGTGGAGAGCTCAAGGAGGAACAGTTGCTCCTTGGGGCCTGGGGTGTGGGTGGGAGGTGGGGTGGGGGTGAATGGCGCTCCCCACCACTGCAGGGGCTCTTGCACAATCCCTCCCTGTCGGTGTGCTCAGAGGAACCATGCCTGCACCATGAGCGTCCTCTCCTCCTGCAGGAGGAATTACCCAACAGCTTGGAGGGAAGCCCCAAGGAACGATGTTCTGCTGCCTCTTCCTCTTCCGTCTCTTCATCTGCTCAAAACAGACACCTCCTCCTCTTCTGGACTTGCCTAAGTGGCAGCACAGCATTGCATTGCTGGGCCTGGCTGACACCACCAGCCCAGGTCCTTTTAGTCCTATTTTGGGCTTTTCTTCCTTGGCTGTGGGCTGGCTTCTGCGGTGAAGCACGCAAGACCTTTTCCTCTTGGCAGTGGGCACAGAGGGCAGACCCAGTCTGGCCCGTGCTGAAGACTGAAGTTAGTTCCCCAAAAGGTGATGAACAACAGAAGAGGGAGGTTTTTGTGTGGTTCTTTTGTGCCTGGGGGCTCACCCTCATGGAATCAGAAAGAAGCACCTTTGCAGTGACAGCAGCTCCTCCTGTACAAGGTCCACCCATGTCTTGTGCGCACAGTCCTGGCTTTAGTGTTAGGCGCCTTCGGCGTTCCTCTGTTCGAAGGAGGAAGCCAGATGAATAACCTGAGGATGATAAATGGCCCGCAGCTTTTGCATGCTGGCTGTGACTGGCTTCCGTCTGGGAGGCAGATAAAGCTTGTGATTTGGAAATAGCCAGGCATCGGAATGTTAGCGGGGAACGCTGATGAGTAACGTCGCTTTCCAGATATTGTTTTGCTTCTAATCCTTCATGGCTTTTTGTGGCACTGATGATGAGGGATCTTGTTTGAACTGGAGTTTACAAGGAATCTTGCTTCTTGGAACAGGCTGAAAATCCCCAAATCCCAAACTTACGCTAATTCAGTGCAAAGTTTGCTTTAATTTTTATATTAAGTCAACACTATTTGTAAATGACCTTCTCTGACCTTGGGCTGTCACAAGGACAGAATACATTTTCACCAGGCATGTGGGTTTGGAGTCAATTTTCACAGCAGCAGGAAACTAGCCAGGGCTTGCCTGGCTGCTGGAAGCTTGCTTCATCGGGAAACAGGAGAGTGCGTATTGCTGAGCCTCAGGCCTGAAGTCGGGCGCAAGCCAGTCCTTAGGATGCTGTATAGCGGCATTTAGCTTGAGATCTGCATTCTGTCTTATTCTTGGCTGATGACATGATTGGGGATGACAAGTTTCCCCAAGGGACCTCAGCTCTGGTCCTGTCCAGTCTGGACTAAGAAGATAATAAATTTAAGTACTAATCCATTTAGGCTGAAAATGCGATTCCAGAAGATGTTTGCTAAGTGCAGTCCCATTCCACGAGAACAGGTGCAGTGAATATTTCCCATATGTATTTGTAAAATCATTCTAAATGTATTCATTTATTTTTATGAGCGCTTGTCATTACATAAAGTATCGACAGCCAGCAGTGCACCCCTGCTAGACTATCTCTGCAGCAACCCTACGGAGCAGTAAGCAGCCTAATGCTTTTATAGTCTGATTAACGGCTGCAGGAGGCTCCACTGGCTTCTTCTGGGCTGCAAAGAGCATCGGTGGAGAAAAGCCTTCTGGCTGAGAGCTGGGGGCAGGGCAGAGCCCCGGGGCTCTTGGCTCTTCCTTCTGCCTTCAGTTCCCTCACCTCTGCTGCAGGCAATGTCCCAGGAGATGTTCAGCCAAACTCGGGGTACCATTATTGAATGAGAAACGTGTTGCGTTTTGGTAGACATCTATAGCCACCACAGTCATCTGATCCATTCAATTTGGATGATATTCAAGCAATGCTTTTAGATAACGAGCGAGGAAACTCTTTGAAAGTGGTTTTTAACTAGATCTGGGTGAAGGGTTTTCAACAGAGGGAGTCAACCTCCCAAAATGGGTATGTGCTGTGAATTTAGAGAAAGGCTAGTGAATTGTTTCAGTTGAGGGGAAAAAATAATCACTTTCTTATTTGGAAGCACTGACTTTCTTTTTATTTGAAATGTTGACTTTTTATTGAACAGTTTCCCTTATTTAACATTTGATCCAACAGCAAATGTTAGTAAATGAATTTAAATGACCTTTCAAGTCAAACAATTACATAGGCTGACTCCAAGTGGAGTGTTGTTCTTTGCTTGTCTCAGTGACAACTTGAAAAGAAAGAATTCTAGTTTGATTTATTTGGAGACAAACCATTTTCCAAAGTTCATCCCAAAAACCTGAAAAATTCATTATTTATCAAGTTTTAGTCACTAGTTGGAAAACAACATTATTTTACTTTGGCTAAAGCAAATTTATTGGGAGTGCAATTTAAAAATAGAAGTATTTATTTTTCAATTAACGCTAGGTAATTTTTACATTTCAAACTAATGTATAGTGATCCTTTGGTAATGACATGCAGTTTCCTTTAAGGTTACCTTAATGCATGTGTTGAAATTGGACCTATGTATTCTTTTTAGACTTTAATGCTAATTGATGAATTTACCAACATCTTTCAATGACCTTTATGACTTGAAGCTTTCCAGAACTGACTTAATTAAAGATGAGATGGAATCAAAGTGAATTTTTTAAAAGTCTGGTTTAATATTCCCTATTAAAATTCTCCTGAATTACTCAGCTGTCAGAGATGGAATGGAATTTATCATTAAGTTATTCACTTAGATAATTAAATGAACCTGCAGCTTTAGTTGAAATGAAAGTGAAAAAAGGCAGCGGGGCGCTCCATGTGACAAGTTCTCTTCCTGGCAGATTTCTTGGGGTTATTTAATTGTCCACCCATAGTGTGAGGAGGGTCTATTTAGTTGCTGCTTTTGATATTTTAAATCTATAATAGAGTCTGCAAACACGAGAACTCCCAGCAGTGTTCAGCTCAGCTCTTCTTCTCTTTGTGTTGAGCCTGAAGGGGATTACAAGCAGGGATTACAAGATCTAGCCCCTAATGCAGCAGTGCATTCCAAGTGCACCCTAAAACACTCTTTCCTGCCCTCACCGTCGCGTTGAAAACTAATTGCAGAGAAATAAAAGAACGGCTGGAAAGAACAACACTGTGTGATAGAGAGGCTTATACGCAGAAGCCTGCCTTGCTGTGCACCAAGGACGTTTTTGACGAGACTACTTACTCCGTTTCTGTTGCTGGGGCTCATGGTAACGGTGCTGGAGAAGGCCTTTCTATAGAGCGGGTACGATCGGCATTTGGCCGTTATGAGAGCCAAATTGGTTGAATGAAGCCATATGCTAGTCATAATTATTTTCACAACACCTGCTGGATTAGTTTTGAAATAAATATCCTGAAATGTGAGGAAAGCCTAACTATAGAAAATCCTGACTAATGGGAGAAAGAGAAGCTTGCAATGATAAGCCTGGACCCAGGGATGTTTTTGTCCATTATTGATTTAGCAAATTCTGTAAGAAGAGGATGGAGATAGTAAAAAAGGTGGGCATTGGAGGGACCATTATGGTGAAAGCATTTGTCAAAACCCCAAACCTACGGCACTCTCTGCTTCCTAATCCTTTGAGCCTGCGTGACTTGGCCTGTGTGGAGACCAAGGGAAAGCATCATCCGGGCGGGAACAAAGATGACAAGGAGGCTGGAGCAGACCAAAGGCTGCCGATGAGGAGCCCCATGCAAGTTTTGTCTGGTGTGTTACGTTGGTGCAAGGCTTTTGGAGAAGCTAGATTCGAACTTAATTTTTAAGAGGAGGCATAAAGCCATGCTCGCCCCACGACAGGGTGATGTTTGAACCTGCAGGTAAGTCTCAGCTTGCTCTCTGTTTTACCCCTTTTCCATAGGAAGAAAGTTGCTTCACGCTGGCCTGTTCTGGGATCTGCCTGCTTCCCTGCGTGCCTCGGCTCAGCTCTGCTGGTCGATGTATCCCGGCAGAGAGCACGGCAGCGCTCGCTTCACTATCCACCTTTATCTGCTGGTCCCAGAGAGGACGCGGCAGCGGCAGAGATTGCTGTTCCCCTTGAACCGTGACACAGGCTGTGATGCTTTTCTTCCCAGCGTCAGAAAACATGCAGTGCTTCAGAGCCGTTTTCACCGTGGCCGCTGGCTGGGGCTGGGGCTGGGGCTGGGCACCCATTCCTGTTCCCGTGAAGCTGGCCAGTTTTCTGCTGGGTTTTTGTGTAATCTGCATCCTGCAGGCTCTAAAAACGTCCCGATCGGGGTCTGCGTGACGGTGCCACGCCGTGATACAGGGAAGCCTGTTGAATGAAGTTGTGTCTACGCTGTGCGCACAGCTGTGAAAACACCTGCTATTTCAGGGGTTAAATGTGTCTTCTGGCTGGAGGTGAGGGTGCTGGAGGGGGAGGAGAGGAGCCTCCGTGGGTGCAGTATTCTGTGCCGTGCAGAACGTGACTACAAAGAGAAAGCATTCCCTTCGGTCAGTGTTAAACCTCCACCATTTTGGCTTTCATATGTGGCTGCAAATTAGATAACATGTAATAAATCCGGATCTGTTTATCATAGAGCAATTTCCAAACTCTGTAATCTTAATTCTAATTAACAGATCTTGTGAAAACAGAAGCTCATAAATCGAGTGCTCTCTTGGGGCTCAAGCAATTGAATGCAGCACTAGTTTCAAACTTCAGTAGCCCTTGTATTGCACCTGCAGTTCTTAGGTACTGCTTTTCCTGGCTGACTCTGTTATTACTCTGCAGTGAGGACTGTCTGTACCAACAGCGCACAAAAGGAGAGACGTTATATCGCTGGCGGTTGCATTCCATAGACCTTTCCCATCACTAGGGTCACTCTGAACCCAGAGGTTGAATGGTCTTGCTGAAACGTTTCCTAGCTGCTTCTCCAAGTCCGGACTTTCCAAGCCCAAAAGCTAGTCTCTGGATTTCTCCAAGGGTTCCTACTAACTCCTTCCACAAAAACGTATTTAATGGTATGAAAGTAAAAATAGATGTTCTTTTGCATAGTGTTTACTATCACAGGCTTCATTTCTAGGACTCCCCATAACCACTGGATCAAGCAAGATTGATACATTGGAAAGCAAAATATACTTCTACCTCCTGGGCTGTCTTCTCTGAATAGAGATAAAACAGTTATTCAGGGTGTTGAAGGTGAATGAATTTCTTGCAGTCACACGTCAGGTTTCATTGATATTCTTTTTCTAAAGAGTGGACGACCCCTGTAGGACAACAATGCAAGAGACAGCATAGTTTTCTGGGTCTCATCCTATTCTTCCTTGAAGGTATAAGCAGAAGAATAATGCAAAGATTGAAATACATCATTCTAGTGGTGACTTCCACACGTACGCTCCTTGGCTATGAACAAGCCTGGGTAATTGCTTCCTTGGCTCTTGGACACCAGGACTGATGTGCGCTCATGCATCATGCATCCTCATAAATGTGTTATGAAGCCCTCTGGCAGTCACCACTTGTGGCTTGCTCAATGAAGGAAGGTAACTTTGCATTTCTGATAGCGACGGAGTGGTGGATATGGTTGAAAGAGAAAAATAAGTCTTTAATCTCGTAAGCATACTTTGGTTTGCATTTCATTTGGGTTTAATTTTTATTACAAGAAAATGCATGTTTACTGAAGCCCCATGTGACTGAGAAACCGATCTATCCACTTTGAACCCTCCAGGGGAGCTGATCAAAGGCAGGCAGGAGAGCTGCATGCCCACGGGTGGGAGTCTTCCTCAGAAATCCCGGCCTATACGCTGAACTCCTTTATTACCCATAGATAGCGGTATATGATTATTGATGCTATCTTAATTAATTTTCCATTATTATGATGATTTTTTTCCCTTAAATATTTTATTCAACAGTTTTACTGTGAACTAACTAAGAAATTTGTGGGAAGAGGTTTGCTGCAGTGTAACGTCTGAAATCAGCATAGAAGAGTTTTAATAAACAACAGCAAAGGAAATGAATTAGTAAAGAGCATGAGCGTTTATGAAGCGTTAATGGAAAGCAGCTCAAGGGAAAAGGGAAAGATGCTGATGGATCTTTTCTTATACCTTGCACTAGGAAAGAGAAATGCGCATCTATAGACAGCAGATGTCCCAGGCTGCAGCGGCTAAAGAAAGATGTTTTTGTGGTCACAGCGTTTGTGTTCATTTTTAACTCTTCTTCTTGGGAAAGGCAGTTTGAATCAGGACTTAAACCCGCTTCTGTCTGTTCCTCTGTCCCCACCCTGCCCACCGGCCCTCGTCTAGGGGGAGAACGTGCTGCGGTTCGCAACACGAGCCGGAGAGGTCCGGCTCCGCCGATGCGGCGAGGCATGTCCCATCTCTCCGGGGGCTCTGCCCTCCTCCCCTTGTGTACAACGAGACCGGTGTTTCCTGGAGACCTCGGGTCCGTACCCAGGCTGACAGACAGTCTGAAGTCTGTGTGACACGACCATTACCTTGGCTCCAGGTAACGCGACCTGCTGTTTAATGAAGGATTCCTGCATTTCTGTAGCATTGTTTGGCTTTGACAACTTTGGTGAACTCATTTTGTACAAAATCTCTGGGGACTCTGAGGATTTTAAAAAAACACCAAAACTCTGATTTGTTCGTTTTTCTCTCCTACTTCTAAGTTTGAGTTGTTAGTGGAGTGATTTTTGAAAATAAGTACTTCTAAATGACAACAAATCACTCATTTGAGTTAATTTCAGCCTCACTTAAAGAGTTTGCAGATCTTAGGGGCTTTTTTAACAAACTTGGGTTAAACAAACTAAAGCCCAGATAATTATCACATGGCTTGAAGTGTGTTTTGTGAGTGCAATGCACGTCTCTAAGTGCCCTTGAAAAATGGAAAGCATCATATTTATTTGCATAGCCACATACTTCCACAGCCAGCTCTCTGCTCTTCAGCGTTCAGAAACAAGCAGTTACTGTGCGTTCCTAGGAGAAAATGTGTCCTGGTGGCTGTAAAGGAACATGATTCATTCCTGTGAGGAAAATGATAGTAATACAACATAATATAGTGGCTCCCTTTGGTTATATCACAAAAGATTAGTCAAATTACGGATGCCGTTCATGTACAAAATGTACATAACAAAATGTAATGCAAATAGAAGGTTGATTTATTGCCTAATCGAGGGAAAAGACGTGTCTCCATCAGCTTCCCTTTGTTCTCAAAACAGCATGTCCTGGTATATATCTGCTGCGGCACGCACATGCTCCATGGGAACTTTATACTTATAAGCAAAAGGAAGTCTTAGGCACGTTTTCGAATTGCTACAATATTATAGGACTCCTAGATACTCAAGTAAACTGTTATGGTGAAGGAACCACAGTTCCTTCACTTGTGTTATTCTAAGTGCCAGAGTTCTAAGGAGAACCCCAGGTCTTCAGCTTTGCCCTCAGCATATGTCCTTCAGGCTGATTTACTCTTGGGGACCCTGAGAAATGATGAAATCCCACTGAACTCTGGCGATGGCAAGCGAAGACATGCCGGGCTACGGCCTGAGCGGCGGGAGGGCTCTGCTCACCCCTGGTCCCGTCCGGGTGCAGCGGTGCCGGCTGAGGACGTCGCTGTTCCCAGCTGCCTGGTGTGCAGCTGCCCATCACCTCCGCTGGCGCAGGTCTCCGGTGCCGGCCGAACGAGCTCTTAAGGGAAGACCAGCTAAGCTGGCTAAGCCCGTTAGTGGCCCAGGGGGTGGTTGTGTGACCTGCTCAGGGGCACCTAATGGGGCAGAGAGAAGCATCTGGGGCCTGGAGGTGAAAAGTGAGTGTCACCAGCGTGCTGTGGCTTGGCCAGACCCAAATTCAAGGAGCTGCCTGGGGACAGAGTGCAGAAAATGGGGCAGTGATCCCACTGAACGCTGCAGCATTGCCCCTTCCCCCTTGGTAGTGAAGAAGAGCCCAGACTTTGTTTTTACACAGTGATGCAGATTTTTAATATTTTTAATATGTTTAATATTTTTAATATTTTTAAACCACTTTTCTCAGAGGTGAGGATTACCTTTCCTCGTCGCATCACGTTTTGTGAAGGAACCGGTCTCTTTGCCACGGCATCAGCAGTGTGTGCACGTCCTTATGTTCAAAGTAGCAAAAATATTATAGGGTGTTAGTTGTCCGTTGTTCTCTGCAGATATAGACAAGTTTCTTGCAAAACTATTATGATTATCACCCTTCTTAGCAAGAGCTGTTGTTGATCTCTGCTGTTATCGTCTGAGGTCTCTGAGTGTTGATTGCTGCCCTCGAGAGCGTTCTGATGCATGGCAACGCGAGTGCATGATGCCTGTTAGGTACGACCTGTTAGGCACTCATGAGCACCCAGAAGACAATTAGACCGCTCCGTTTGATAAAAAGACGACATCTGAAAGGACTCCAGTCCTCTCTCCATGCACCAAAAAAGACAAGGATTGCTACTTGCATATAGCAAGTGATGAGTGTACCGAGTTGGCTACTTAGTATTTATTCAGATAAATATCTCTGCCCTTTGAAGGCAGAAATGGCAATGGCAGCTGCTAGCAATCACTTAGGAAGATGATGTATTTAACAACCGATAAGGTTTATCCTTCCCTTGTATGAGTGCCAGAGTGACTTTTATTTTTTTAAATAGGTGCAAACTGGGTTTTGTGAATATTAACGGAATTCTCCAGCTCTTACAAACAGTGAGGTATGTTGTAGAAGGCTGTGATCCAGCTGGCGGACACGAGTGTAGTAGCGGTGTGATCTGCGCCCAGCGATCCACAGATTTGGACCTGCTGGAAAAATGTAGGCATATGGACCCAAACCATTATACTCTGCACACCCAGGCTGCTTAATGGAACAGGCTGGAAGCTGGACTTTCTATTTAACAGGCAACTTGTACATCTGATAAAATTGGACAGTTTCCAGCAGAACAAAATTCTGAAAACAAATTTCAAACTAATGGGAACATTTTGATAAAATTGGAAGGTTCAGTTGATTTTTAATGCTGGAACTGTTCTTGGAAATTTCTGGATAAAAAATCTTTCAGGGGGGAAAAATAAAAGCTCTCTGAGGGGGAAAAAGGGTTCATGGGGTTGTGCCGCTTTTTGTGTTAGCAAATTGAATCAGCCCTAAAATTCCATTTCTGGGATGAACTATGGATGTTTGTGTATGGAACATAGGCCAGAGCAATCTCTAAGATATGCCACCCGTTTACCATTTTATAGAGGAAGGCATTCATATTTTTCGTGAGGTTGGAGTGGGGTCCCAGCTGTATTTTCTTTGACTTGCTCCTGTGGGGAGGAATAGAGCTTTTAATTACAATGACAATGTTAGACTAGTCAGGGTTCTGTTATCATGTTTAAGGAGTGCTTTGGGGAACTATAAACATGACAAGGGTTGTATTAATGATGTGATTTAACAGAAAAGTACCTAACTTTCTAAGCGGTTCCTTTAGGTGTTTCAAAGTGCTTCTTGGGGTATTTAATAACTCTAGCACATCCCGTTTGCTGCAGGACCAAAGGATGTGCTTTGTTCTGATGTTTGTACAGCACTTTGTATCCTGAGTATTTAAAAATCAATTTTAATGCTTTTGAAATAACTAATTGTTCACTATCCTCTCTTAATCCCAGCCTCCCTTACCCTCTCTGCTTCAATTTATGCTCTTCAGTGCTTTCCAAACCTCCGCAAACCCTGATTTTTCTGAGACAAAGAGGAAACTGAATCCCAGAGCGGAGAGAGACCCTTGTCAGGGCATCCCCACGGGACAAACCTGTGCCACCTTGCCAGCCAGCAGCCGCTGAGCACCCCACAGCACCCCAGTGTCCCTCCGGAGTGTTGCTGAGCATTATTGATGTACTGGAAGAAGCCAATCCAAACCCAAGCCTACCGCCTGCCAGGAGACACATGGATGCAGGAGAGGGCTCTGCAGAAAGGGAGCTCAGCCTTGGTCTCAGACTAGAACTGGATCTGGGCTTGCTTTAGAGTAAACAAGGATTTGGGAGATGAAAGAGGAGATGCTCTGCATCTAATAGCTTGCTTGGTCACATCTTTGAGACAACAGGCTTTAAGTAAGGCATGAGCTGGCTCCAGGCATGGTTCCTTTCTGTGACCGAAGACAACTATTGCACAGACTCAGGAGCAGCGCTGGCCCCAGGCTTGTCCCTTGGGGCTTCAGTTCCCTGGAGACTTGGGCTTTCTCCAGCACTGGTCCCTTGAGGAGTCGTTCTGTCCTTTTGTTCGGATGTCTTCAAATGAACAGAAAAAAGCATACTTAAGCTCTTGAAATTGGACTATTTTCTTGCTTTTGCGTATGTAAATCTAGATTAATCTGTTTACAAGTCCAAAATGACTCTTTTAGGTCATGGTATAACTGAGAGCAGAGTATCTCCACATTTATTACAGGGGAAGTGCAATTAACCTAAAAAGCTGGCAGAACAGCTAAATTACTGTTTCAACACATTGCCGCGTTCCTAATAATTTCTTTTCATTATTAGGATCACTGAAGAACAGCTTTCAGCTGAACTTGCAAATACGGGTCCGGTGTGCTTATATAATTACCATCGTGGTTTAGAACCAGATTGTGCCCAATATTATCTGAATAACCAGATACTGATGTCTATTCAGAAAGACCTATTTTAATTCTCCTTTGGTGATCTTATGCAGGCACTCAAGGAGGGTATAATGAAGCAACTAACATATTTTAACTCCAAGCGTAGCAAAGTTTTGGGTTAAGTTTAATTTTAGTGTTTCCATTTTACTGGTGTTGAAGGAATATTGAAAGCTAAAGTGTTTTTAGGGAGAAATAGCAGCAAGACAAGTTTTTTTAGACTCCTACAGTGAGGATTACGGTTGTTATGGTTACTAGATTAGCTATATTGCTACCACATCTGAATTCATCCAGAGTCTCATCCCTACCGGAGGATGTGGAGTTCCATCCTACAAGATGCACCCTGGCAAACCAGTCCACCCATTTGTCATCATTCAGAAATAAAAAGGGTCCACAATAGTCTCTTTTGTTGCAATTGCTCCAGGCTCCCTAGCTGCATCGATGGGCTCCAAGTGTGTGACAGTCGATAGAAATGACTCAGAAATTATACTTCTCAGAACAGACCACTGTTTCTTAATAAATCCAAGAGCAGAATACGAAGGGTAAAGGTATAAACTACAAATCCTACATAAATATTCCCTTAGGAAAATATTTTCTCATTATTTTATGAAGTTTAGTGCATTTCTGACCTGCACTCCTATTAGCACAGTTAAATGGGAGCCTTAGAGACAAACATATTTGAGCAAGAAAGATCCCCAGAGAAACATGCTTTTAGCAAAAGGATCCTTTTTAGTTTCAGCTGGGACTAAAAGAAGCCGGCTGCACAAGAACGCCCTGCGGAAAAGCTTCACGGAGAACAGGAGACCTTGAACTCTAATGCAGGTCTCAAAATGCTTGAAAACAGTGAGGAATTTAGGTGGAGAAATGCAAACAAGACTCCTATTGCTGTCTTTTTTCTCTTACTTACCTAACTCATGAAAATCCTCCTCCTCCTCTCTGGAGGACTGATCTGTCAGGATCAATGCCCTTTGATCTCTTGAAAGCAAGGCTTGTTCATACAGCCCTGATACGCAAGGCTGGATTGGATTCTTCTGCCTACATGTGTATGTTTTCTTCTTATCTGAGGTATTTTATCTTCGGAGCATTGTTTTCCTCTGTAGTGATTGCTTTGCCTGGGGTGATTTAGCTCTGCCTCCTGCCACGCAGCATTTCAGCGGTTCCACTGCTGCACAAATATTGAACACTCCAGATGTGACCCCACCACCTTGAACCCCTGCACCCAAACCTCGGCCTTGCTGGTTCTGCAAGCCTCTCTAGTACCTTCCTGAAGGCGGTAAATGAAGTCTTTACTGAATCAGTAAAAATAGTATAAAAATATGGATGGTGTAGCACTTGTGATATCTGTCTTCTGATTTGTTTTGCATCAGCTTCCCATTTGCATTTCTGGGTGTACCCACACCCCTGTACTGAAAGCTCTTGGTAGGACTCATATGCTTATGACATTAGCTGAGGGACAACTGGGGCTACAATGTTTTAAGAGGTGTAACAAGTGGCCCGAGGGATTAACTGCTTGTGTCAAAATGATCTGTTGCAAATCAGGGAGCAATTAAACCTTGCCATTTGGTCATCTGCTTTGGCTTTCAGAGGATTGTGAGGCTCTTCCAGGCTGACACAAAGGTTTGTTATAAAGCTGACTGCTGAAAAAGTGCTGTGAGAGGCTCAGTTCAAAGGCTTCGTCCTTGTGTGCATGCTGGAGTCATTCACTCACAAACAGAAAGCCAGGATGCTGGGACGTTACTCTGCAGGTTGGTAAGATCCATAGTGGGAGGGAATCTGAGAAACAACAGCGTTCATCTAAACCAACAAGCAAAGCGAACGCAGCAACCAGGAGTCCGTGTTCAGAAACACAACTGAACTGTGAATTATGGTGAGGAGCCAATGCTTCAGCTCTTAGTTTAACCAGCAGCATCTTCAGAAGCACAGGTGCTCCCTGGCCATGAAAACAATAGCTGGTACCTGGAGAGGTGCAGCCCCTGCTGCCAACAGGCTCTTTGCTGCTGCAGAAGTCATGTGGAGGTGTTGACTGGGAATTTGCTTTTGTAATTTCCTTTGGGCAGTGGGATTAGGAAGATAGAGAATGAACGAATTAGAGAAAGGGGGCATTGAAGATGGCAGAGACTTTGCTTTTTCAGCTTCTTATTCTTTTTTCCTTACTTGCCCTTCTAATATGGTGATAGTTCCATTGCCAAATGGAAACTGAGGGAGGGAGACAGACAAGGAGACTAAAGGGTGGATCTTGCAAGGAATTATGCATCCCTGTGGGACCATAGTGAAGCACGTGGGTGCTCAGCATATTGCAAATCAGGCCCTAAAGTGTCCCAAACAAACTTGTAGTCTCATAAAGCCTGTTTGTGTTCCAAGAGGGGTATAAAGTGCAGAAATGACACTGCAGATATTAACCAAATGATCTGGTTTTATCACTCAGTTACAAATAATATTCAGTGTCATTGGGATGTTGCTGTTATAGAACCACTAAGTCATTATAGATGTTTTTCTGTGATTATTACAGTGTATAAAACACTAAAGATAGATGTGTTTCAATTATTTTTAATGTTTCTGCAATGTAAAAGATTCAAATTGTGTATAAAAGTTCATGTCTAGGACATCTTTTTATGTATTGGATTAACTTCAAGAATCTACTTAAGTCTTAGTGATTTCTCTTATTGATTTAATTTCTGAACTCCTTACAGCCTGCATTATATGATAGATCAGAATGATGCTCTTAAATCATCTGTGTAAAGCAGTGCTCCTCAGTTACACCCAGTGCTGTGGGAACTTGATTACCTGAGTTTCTGAGATTTACTTGAACAGCAAACAAGCTCCAGATCCTGCACCAGATAGGTGAAGACTGGTAAGTGTGATTTAAAAGTAGAAATAGGTAAATTACCCTGCTAGTTCAAGTAAAAAAAAGAGTACTACTGAATATTGGCTGATATTTAAAATATCTCCACCCCCAAAACTGTAATTCTACCAGCTATACTCTGTGAAAAGAGCAATTAATTACAAAATAAAAGCTGCTAAAAGCTGGTGTCATCAGGGATAGGACTTGATGCAACTCAAGCTTGAATGAGGGAGCCAGAGGTATACATAATTGTTTGACCACAGCATGGAATCCCTCAGGATGGAAAATGCAATATGATGCACTTTCCGTGCAAGCATGTTAAGTAAAGGATTTGGGAATCCATTGCACAGTAACTGTAAAGTCAAACTTTTGAAGCTGGTGTTAGAAAAGATTTTTGTTGAGTAAGTCCATTCCCTCCCCCCCAGAATCTGGAATGATATTTTGAAAAGAGTTGTTTTCTATATCAAGGTACTTCTCCCACCCTGGATGGTTTCTAATGCTCCTTTGTAATGGCTGTACTTGTGCTGGTTGCGTTAATGACCATCCATATCTCCATTTCAAAGGTTACAATAACCTAGCTATGAAATACCACCGCAAGTTGAAACTGCTGCCGGTGTCAACTTAGAAATGCGTTCCTGATATGCAGAAGGAGAATTCTGCCTGTGTGAGTTATGAATGCATACATAAACTGAAGGGCAAACTTTTTTTCTTGTTTTATTTGAATCGCAGGCCACTGGGCTTTGACAGGAGTTGCTCCCTTGAGTGAATATCAATAGAGTTGACTCTGAACTTCCACATGGCTGGCGCTGCACCAAGCACGAAATTTATTGGTCTTGTGCTATCTTCTTCAATGCAAGGCAAACTCCTGGCATGGGCAAAGGCTAATCCCTTGCCTTCCCAACTGCAGGAGTACATGGTTGGCTCAAATATGTAAATTACAATTGATTTTGGAAAGAGTTATTTCTGTCTTGGTGTTCTGAGGCTACAGAGTCTGTAGTGAGCTGTCAGACGATGCGAGAGGCTAGGCTTAGTTCAGGCAAACCTGAAACTGATAAACTCTAACCTCAAGGAGGATTATTTTACAGATTTATGACATTCCCTTGGCAGCCTTGATCGTTCAGAGTGACTGAACCGCCTGATAGACACAGTTTTAACATCTCTGGCAGCAGACAGAGGTTAGCAGCCTCTGTGTGTTGTATCTGTTTCAAGGTGTGCTGGTGAGACAACTCAAAAAAACAGGTGTTTCTTGTATATAACGTGAAACTTGGAAACCTTTTGGTTTACTGCTTGTTAAGGTGCCTCAAAGTTTAGTCAATCCAAGAGGCACAATCAATTGCAATTCATGCTCTCAAAGTCACGGTCATGCTCTGTTTTATCACTGAGTTTGGCTTTGGTGTATTTTGTAATAAAGCCACAAGTAAGATTAGTACTGAGGAAAGTTCTCATCAAGCAGCTCTATATAACCATGTAACTGTTGAATTTGCCCCTCTGAGCCGTGGCCAGTCCTTTAGAGTTTTAAAGTCTTAAGAATTTCAGCAGCACCTCTTTGGTCTCTCAATCTCCTTGCCGGTGTAACTTCTCCCACCTCTTCAAGGAAGTGGGATCTTCTGGCCCAGCTGTCCCTCACCCTCCAAACAAAGACTAACCCTGCTCTGTGGAGAGACCCTTGTAACTTAGACACCCAGTCACAGAGCTTGAACCCTGGATGTTCATCATGGGCCGGTGACAGTAGGAGCAACAGACTCCTGAGCTTCTTGCAAAGTGTTCCAAATCCAGCCATTCCTGGCTTAGTCGGAACAATAAAATGATTTTGTTCCTTGCTTAAGTTCTCTTCCTGTTCTGAAGGATTTTTGGCCACAAGTCACAGTGCTTCAAGAAGTCAAAGGTGTGTAGGTTCCCGAGTCACACAGCAGCACATGCTAATTACAATCTAGAGATCCTGCAGTTTGGACTAGATTGCTCAGATATCTGGAGGGCTGTTAATGTAATCCAAGTTCCACATTTAATGTCAACACTTCAATTAAAAGTGAATTAGCATGTCTTTTACACAAGGTTGCTCATTTGAATAAGGGTTCGGCCTTTCTTTAAAGCAGGGACTTTCCAAACCAGGCGGTGTATCTAAAGTGAGACAAGAGAGAAAGCCCTAAGGTTCTTGCCTCACTTGTATGATGAAAAACTGGTGGAAGGGGGAATGTAGCAGAAGAGGCAGCTCCTGGTGTGTGTTCTGCTGTAGCTCCCAGCAGTCTAATCTCTGGAGACACAAGTCACCTTCAGTTACTAGGACTGTGGATTTGGTTGCTCCAGCTCAAAAGTAACTTCTTTGGTGCTTTTTAACTTCACATTTTTAAATTATTAGTGATAATATGGATGAGCTAATTCTGCTGGGATTCCTTTACTCTCATAGGTTTTTCTGGTTCTCCAGGTCTGGCTACAGCACAGGGATCACCTTCTTTTGATTGCCAGTTGTTCCAGGTCTAGCTGCTGCTTTTTCTGATAGGAGACTGGAAGCGTAAAGAAGCCAAGGTTCAATTCCTCTTACGATTTTTCCTTTGTGATTCCTCTTCTGATTTTATTTTTTTTAACCTGAAAAGGTTAGTTTTCCTGTTTCTCTCCGACGAATAACATGAAAAGGTAACTCTCCTTCTGTGAATTAGCAAGTTCCGTTGGGTAAAACCTGGCAAGCGCGGACTCTCCGGACAACAGGTTTCTGGCAAGTGAATAGTTATCAGAACGACAAGAAAGTGAACAGCATGTGTGTTTCTGGAGCTGCTGAATATGAAACAGCTGAGAATCGTTTGGGTCAGCAGTAATTGAGTAATCACACCTAGTTTAGCAACCTGGAAGGTAGGTGTCTGATCTTAGCTGGTGGCCCAACATCCCATTAGGAAAGCGAGATGGAGAGAGAAAACACCGCCATAAAGGTGTCTACACTTATTGCAGCTGGAAATGAATCACCAGCTCTCTTCCATTGATTATAGGACACCTTGATAACTTACTGAGATTAGATAGTTACAGCTAAAGAGGATGAATCCCATTCTCTCTCTGTTGAGATATACTTGACTCAGCCATCCTAGAATTTATGTGAACTCCTATAAATGAAATGTGATAATACACTGCTCCCCCTCGGTGTCCAGTGATGGAGAATTTAAAGCCAGAAGGGAGCATTTGATCTTACTGTATGCCATGGGCTGCTGAATTTCTGGAGCTTTTGCTATCCTGGACCAAGTATCCTGGTCTCAACTAAAGCACAATTTGTGTTTCGGGCTAAGGTGTGTGTTTCAGGAAGGCACATCAAGGCTTGCTAAGATGATTGGAAGGAACGGAGACTAGTGAACATTTTGGAAGGAGTAGAAATGGTCTTGAGCTTTTTGCATGAATTAACTCTTTTTGTTTTCCTTTCGTTTGAGTTTGTCTGGCATCAGTTTACTGCTGTAGGCTCTTTTGCTGCTTGAAAAAGGAACCTTCAGCATACATTTCCTACCCATGAAAGAATTCATTGCTCTTTTTTTTTGTTTGCTTGTTTGTTTTAAATTTCAATTAGCTCTGTTTGCAACGTGGTTCTGGTTGCTTTGTGTTACTGGCCTTATCTGATCAATGGCTGATACTCATTTCTGTTTTTTTATACTTCCATGTACTTGTGGAAGTGCTGACTCTAAATGCTTCCATTTCATGATTTACCTGTAGATAACATGTTTTTTAGGTCTCCTATGTGGCAGATTCTTCTAGTTGTTATGTCAATTAGGTCTTGATTCAGTTGCCTAAATACAGGGATCTAATACCTTTTTGTGTAACTTTCTTGGCCACCAGCTGTGGCTCCAAGAGGGTGTTGGTCTTCTCTAGGTCCTGCACCCTATCTGCTAGCCCCATGTGAATATCTTAAATATTATAAAGTGTCTCAAACATGCTAGTTGCCTATGTTTAGAGAGCTGAATTGATTCCTTATAGCACCAGCTTTTTGATCGTTATATCATACAGCCCTTAGGTACGAACACAGCAATCACATTTGCCCATTCTGAGATGTTACCATCTGCCATCCGGTGAGGCAGGAAAAGATTATGTGCAAAGAAAAGGAGATTAGCTTAAATCACCTCATTCTGGCCTTCTGTTAGGAAGTTATCTGCAGTCTTTAGAAACAAATTATTTTCTTCTAGTACCTGAGACTTCTGATGTAAAAGTACAAAATCCTCTTTTACCAGACAGGCAATTTCACTTTGCAGATATTTGGGAAATACACTGAAGGAATAACGCTTCCTGCTCTCCAGGCAGTAACAGCACCCCAGGGCTGTTCTGGCTCTCCTACATGGCCTAGTAAAACAAAAGTTAAAAAAAAAAAAAGTGTGCAGATGAAGGCAGGAAGGACTTTTGGCTGCAGATACAGCATGTGGCAGAAGGGATGGTCTGCATCAGCTTCCTTCCCTATGGCCAGCTGGGGCCATCCGCTTTGCATCCCCACACGGGCTGATTCAGTGTTCGGGAGGACAGGAGAGACAGGGGTCCAGGTCCTGGCCATTTGTGGTTTGCTTTCGCAGAGGAGCAAAGGCTTGCAAAGGCTTACACCACTTGCTTGCAGCACCCCCAGATGCACAGTGTCTTGGGTAGTCAGAACTGGGGAGGCTCAGATCTCCTCCTGTCACATGCCCTGATTTACTCATGCAGACCAAGTCATGATTTACAGTTAAAAAGCCATTCCTTTTAGGAGAATTGCAATGCAGAGCATGTTTATTGTTTTAGCTACGGCCCCATGTGATTTGGAAAAGGTGTGTTTATTCTTACTGACGTTTATATAGCTGATATACACCATTTGCTGACTGGTTTACATTTTCTGATGCGAAGGCAAATATCAGTCAAGAGTATTTCTGTTTCTGGCTGATGTGATGCTTCTGGCCCGTGCCAGTGAAGATGGCATAAAATTCAGTTGGTGTGGCTTGGGAGTGAGTGTGAGTGTGCGGTGCTTCTGAAGCAGAAGAGGGAATATCCAAAAATATTTTTCAATGCTAAACTGATATTTCAGAGTAAACTCTAATCATCATTGAAAAACGCTGCTAGATGGATAAGATGTTGGATTAATCATTTATGTCTAAATCTAGGAGCATGTCAAGTAAAACTAATACAAGCCCTGAATTAACTACTTTGCCTTTAGGTCCTGGCCCCATCACAGCTTTTCAGCATTTCCTCCTTGAGGAAGGCATTTGCTAAGAGGTCATGTAGCAGTTCATGTTCGGTTCAGATTAATACAGCTTTACAGAAAGTTCTGTTGAATCTACACACAGGAGTTTCTGTGGAAGAAATACGTTTGTCAAGTGCTATGTAAATCTCGGTCAGAAAATTTGTGAAAGATATTCATTACGATGTTCATTGAAGGGGGCTTATAAGAAAGATGGGGACAGACTTTTTAGCAGGGCTTGTTGCGATAGGTAATGGTTTTAAACTAAAGGAGGGGAGATATAGACTAGACATAAGGAAGAAGTTTTTCACAATGAGGGTGGTGAACACTGGCACAGGTTGCCCAGAGAGGTGGTAGAAGCCCCATCCCTGGAAACATTCAAGGTCAGGCTGGATGGGGCTCTGGGCAACCTGATCTAGTTGAGGATGTCCCTGCTCATTGCAGGGGGGTTGGACCAGATGGCCTTTGAAAGGTCCCTTCCAACCCAAACCATTCTGTGATTCCATGATTCAGCTGCATAAGAAACATAGGTGGAAGAATTATTTTTTTTGTTGGACTTTGGTCTCATAGAGGTTACAGATGCACGAAAGGGCTAACCACAATAAACACATGCTGTATGAATAATTTCAGTCCGAGAAAGGATGGTTAGCTTTTGGCTACCCATGGATAATATCCTGTGGATACCATGCATGATAGGGAAAAATCCTGTTGATTAATGTGGGCTATATTTCTCAATTTTTCAAATGCTTCACTGCATGGTCTATTCGTTGATACATGATTATGAAAGTATGAATGTATGGAGCTCTGCCTCTCTGTTCCTGTACTGAGGCTTAGCCTTAGCAGTTCTGTATCTGGACTGTCTTCAGCTGTTTTTAGAAGTATTTTCTACTTGAGCCTATTAGCAGAAAAATAATTTTCCTCCCTAAGGACAATTGAATATTCTATGTAATCTCTGGAATTCTAAAATTATTTCTGTGCTTCTAATACCCACTAATCAGATATTAAAGTCTAATGGACGTGATTTTCTTGTCCTTAACTTTTTCTAACATGTGCAAAATCAGGGCTTGGATACTGATACTTTAAAAATTCTGTACTCCAAAGATCTCATTTCTATTCTTCTGTGGAGAATACTAGAATCTTGTTCCTAATTTTTTTTTTTTTTCCAGTAATGTCCCCAACATTGAGGATCTGATTTAAGACCACTTGAAGTCAATAGAGAGATCATGATCCATTTCAATGGGCTTTGAGGCAGAGCCATAAAAACTAGCTGAAACAATTCCTATCATTTCAGGAAAACCTCAGGTTATACAGCTGAATTTGGCAGCATGTAATTAATTACTGAAATTCAATATCATATTGCACAATATTTGTCTATTCACGTAAGAAATCAGGGTTTTTTTAATCTTTCTATACTTCATTGCAAGACACATTTCAGAAGTCATTGACATGAACTAGAAGAATGTCTTTCATTATGTTCAGAATTGACTGTGTTTCGTTTTTTATCCCCATCAGAGGATAATGAAAACAGCTGGAGTTAAATTATTATAACTCAAAAATATTCTCTGGCACATTCCTCTCTCAATACCCTCTGTCTTGTGAAAATGAGTTCCATGGTGTTGTAAAGACCAAGAGCAGTTGTGTAGCAATGCTTCCGAAGGTTGAGATGGAAAACCTCTAACCTCCTCTGGTCCCACAGTTCATCTCCAAACCAGCAGACAGTACCCAGTTGGAAATGGTATTTAGATTCATCAAGTCGCAAATATTTCCATGAAAAATTCCCCATTCACTGCTAGACCGAAAATCTAAGCAGTCAGTAGATTGACAGGATCTCTGTTTGATAATCAGTCTAACAAGCATGCAAAAGCCACAGTAGCTTCAAGTCCTTGACAAATTGTTGTCTAGTGGATTTAGCAATAGGAATGGTTGAAGGGCAACACATCAGAAGAACAGCAAATCCAGTTTATGGTTTGCAGTTGCTCCAAAATACAAAGTCATAAAACACTTTGGAGATTGGCCTCCTGATCTGCTAAATCTCGGCTTAGTGACTCAAGCAGCAATGTTTTGAGGCTTATATAGTATATAACAATCAATCTTCTCCCAAAAGTTTTCTTTGCTTCCCTTTTACAATCATACATTTGTATTCTTAGAGTTGTCCGAATTTCATAAAAAAATGACTTTATGGTTCACTGTCATGCTGCTTGTCTGCTGAAGACAGGATAATAAAAACATTTGTAATTTCTGTTGTAATAAGACTGAAAAGGAGGAAAAGTAGGAGAACTATTGTGATTTTATATCTCCCTAGACAGCTACTTTTATCTTTTAATTTTGTTCATTAGGACAGACTCACAACAACGCTTTTTATCTAATCTGCAGTCAAGTATTGAATGAATCATAGTAGCCCTTAATTGATCAGTTGTTTAATCATATAAAATGGATGGTAGTCCTTCCTCCTCAGAGTGAAATGTTAATAAGTATGAGAGAAAAAAGCAGGATATAGCCTGAAACCTTATTGCTGTAGCAGCGTACTGCCAGTCCTGTGAACTTGCATGTCTCAGCCCTGTCGCTTGAGATCCAGCTCTAACACTTGTATTTTCACCTTTGGGCTTGTTTGCTCTGTGGCAAACTGCAGTGATCTCAAGAGATGTGCTGTGGCGTGAAATACTACCCAAAACAGAGGAAAAAAAGCATTTTGTCTCCAAACGGCAGGTGACCTCTGCCTGGGATCGGAGTCTGTCTGTGCCCGATATGGGGAGAGGCCATGGCAGCATCCTGAACTCCTCTGCAGTAAGTTACTTGTTTGTATCTCTACATCAGGTTACCTCTGCATCGGGTCAGCTTGTGCTAGAGGAGGTTAAAAGTGCTGTACGAACTCAACGTGAGTTGCTTAGGGAAACTGCGAGACCCAAAGTAACCTTGCAGTTGGGATCAAGTCTCGCACTACTTCATTTTGTACAGAAGAAAAATGCAATACAACAAAATAAAGTGGATGCAAGGAATGGATGGGGACAGTAGATTTAAGAGAAGACAGGAAGCTTTTTTTAGATGTAATTCACCATAAATTTTAACTTTCAAAAGTCATTTCTTTCCCTAGCTGGAAAGAAACTTCTGCCCTTTTTACATACAAAATCCTACGATTTAAAGGTTTCGAAATACAGTTTTTGATCCATACTTCTCATCTCAGATGGGTACAAAACTAAGCACATATTCCCACTAAGGCTGTGGATATTAGCGCTTTGGTGGACGGCATTCGTCCCACAGGGATTTCCTCAAGCCCTGTCAGTCTGTGCTTCACGCTGTTTCCACAGGGACAGCTCTCTCTGATGTCCTCGCTGTACCTGGTTTTCTTCTCTGCCGTGAAATATCCTTTAACGCTAGCCTGTACGTTCAGGTATTGACTTGCCAAAGTAAAGTTTTCATTTCTCTTTTCTATATCATCAGTTAATATTTCCCCTCTCCAGTGTCCTCAGACTGGTAGTTTCCTTTCAGGAACTACCCAAGATCTTTGTGAGCAGCAAAGCTGTCCCACAGCTGCACATCGCCTGCCTCCGCACCGTGGGAGAGGGTGGACCATGGGGTATGTGCCACCTCCAGCGTGCGCAGGAGGCAGAGCTCCCCACCATTGGCTCCGTCCTGGAGCATGGCTGAGATCTGGAGAGCGTCGTGGAGCATGGGGGTGACTGGCTATCTCATCTCCCACCCAGAGTTAGAGCACATGGGTGGAACCAAGTCATATGATATGTCCACCTTGCTTTCCTCAGTGCATGGAATATGTTAGAGAATCTGCACAAAATCCTGAACTCCACACACAATACTCAAACAACCTCTAAAATGAGATATATTTTCATTTGGTAAGGAAGTAAAGCTGTGAAAAGTTCTTAGATTACATGACGAATTGTTGAGGTGGCGAGGGGTGGAGGTTGTGGAAGAGAAGGGATGGCTAAGGAATGAGAAGGTTTGCTGAGTCTGATCCATGATAACGAATGCATGTTTGCAACCTCCAAATGTACAGCAAATAAAGCACACTGGAATGACAGATAACAAAGTGCAAATGGAGCACATGAAAATAATAGGAAACATAATTCATTTAGATCTGAGTTGTTGCCTGAAATGTGTTCTTCACAAGATTTTTGGTTCCTCTGGCTGAACCTGTAGTCCACATAACCAGCTGATTTCACATGCACCTCCAGGTGCTTTCTACAGCACAGGGTCGCTGGAGCCAAGTCCAGTATGTCCAAGGAGGATCTCATTTAGGGACTTTCTCAGTCAAAATACTGTGGCTGGATCCCACTGTCTTCTGGAGTGCTTCCTCTCAGTATCAAGCCACAGAACCCTTGCAAGGAGTGAGTTATCTAGAGCCTGTCTATTCACTGGGTGGGTTTTTTCCCTCTAGCTGGATGTTGGAGGTGACTGTTTCCATGACCTGTGCAGTTCTACACTCTGTGTCCATGCAGCTGACTATTCCTGCCCAAACATAGTGCTTCATACTCATCTTTTTTCTGTCACACACTATTTTTCTCAGACCGTTTCTCCAGTTTGACAAGATCCTTCTGTATTCTATCCTTGTCCTCAAACTTGCCTGAAGACAGTTCCAGCTGGCTCTTGACTGCATTTTTGTAGGTATCCTTTCTCATCTATCACGTAGGTCCGTGCTAGATGTACTGAATGGGGCAAGAAAAGTACGTTTGACAGTGAATATTGCTGGTTGTGCCTGAGAGGGATTTGGCACCTGCCTCATAACATTTTCGTCTAGAGAGATTGTTTGTTAGTTTGTTCAAATGAAAGCCCAAAGTCCAACAGCGTGTGCGACACTTACTGCTCCTCCCTATCTGTAAAGCTTGTTATGCAGTCTGAACAGGACATCACCTTGGTTTGCTGTGATTGATTCTCAGTAAGTCCCTTAGCTTTACTTATCTCCGGGTTTAACTGTAGGTCTTTACAAATAGTTTGAAGTTACACTGATAGGTATAATTCTTTTGCTCCTTTTTGAGTCCCCAAGCATGGCTACAGCCATTTGCCAATGTGGCAAAAAAAGTTTCTTGCTAGCGTGTGTCTGACAGAGCACAGTAAACAAGGCATCTAATTAAAATCCTGTTTGAACTTTGATCTCCTGTTCTCGCTCTCTTACCAGCAATGAATGTTTTAAATGATGTTTTTACCAGTGCTTTGCAGTATAATTAATGTTTTCCTGACCTGATTTTCATGTGTACCAGCATCACCTCTCATCTTCAGTCCAGCAAAGAATTGTTGTCTGCCCTGAGAATTCAGAAATCTGGAGCGGTTCCTTGTGTACTGAATAAATCACAAAGGATATCTTTACGTTTGTCCTTACTGTGGTGCAATCTTCCTTCTGTCTGACCTTTTCCCTATTACCTTATACCTTCCACAACTCGTTTACCAACTTTTCAAGCTCCTCATTAAATGTGAAGAATTGTGCAACTCCTGAGACAAGGCTATGAATATTAACAAACACTTGAAACAACAGATCTGTTTCAAGGAGGCACTGGAACTGGTTTACAGGCTCTGAGAATAGTGTGGGTTGGCAGCGTACATCCTATTCTCCCTTTAGGCTATCATGTCAAATTCCCAGGTAGTGAAATCTCATCACAAGGTGGTGGCTTGGAAAACATCATACAAGCTTTTCTCTCATCAAGGAGCAGGTGTTTTCTACTTTTGTTTGCTTTATGTTCTTTCCCCTGAGAGGTATAAAAAAATATATACTGTTAGACGGTACATGAAATGTGCATCTGTGAACCAGCTTAACAGGAATCATGGAAGAAAACAGAAAAAATAAGGGTTAAGAAAAGAACAAGAGAAATCAGAGGCAAGCAAGTAAAATAAATGCAGGAGGTAAGTGTACGAATCTTCCTTTCTGCCCACGTTCCTGGTAACAAACTTACTGGCCCCTGACCAGGAATGGGCTAAAATAACCCCGGGAGAAATACCACTCACATAGAAGACAGAGGGTTTTGGAAGGGCAGGTTTGCCAAGGCCGTGCTGCGACTTTGGGGCTTCAGAACACATTGCGGCTCCTGCAAGGAGAAACACCAAGACACAAGTGACTGGCGATGAACAGCCCAAATTCACAAAGAACACGAAGGTTGATACCGGATGGGGAAATATAAAGAGGAAAGCAGCGTGAAGGAGAGCATAAAAGGCTTACTCATGTGCTGGCTGTATGATTTTGGAGATGCCCCAGACATGCTGAACCGGAAGCTGAAGAGTCTGAACAGGATACATAAGATTTAGATCTATTAAAAAATTAAATCAAGCATGAGGAATGTAAGGCCTGTGAGCTGTTGTGTCCTGTGGTGCTGCTTCAAGTCACTTGCAATCACACTATTATTAGCAATATGCAATAACGCTACAAATATGTATATTAATACTCTCCTAAAAGCATTTGAGAAAACTATTTAGATTTCAAGGAAGAACTTTCCCAATGGGCATTAATATATCAGAGAAAGGGCAGAGAGCCCAGCAAAAGTACTGCTTGATTCGAATGACACGGTGAACAGTTTAAAAGCCTCTGAATGGTTCTTTGAACCAGGAGACCTAGGCAACAAAGACATAGCAAGTCTGTAAATATTTTATTCCAGGACACAATGTTCTTCTATTGACAATAATAAATACATGGAAAATAAAGTTATTAAAGGTTAGGTGGAAAACTATTCTGACAAGGCATTCTTTGCAAATGTCATCTAGCCTCATAGCGCTTCCAATTCGGGTATGAGGTTTTTATGTCCTTTTGGCAATAGCGTAAAAATACAGATGATTCATGTATTAAGATTTATCAAAGAGAAGTGCAGATGGCATTTTAGATGGAAAAAGTTGGTTTGGTTATTTGCAATAATGGTGCAAATTAAGTTAAAAGGAACCCAAGCTGAAACCAGCATCCAAACAAAAGAATTGGAGTCTGAATTTTTGTGCCTTTTCTTGGAAATAAGACCTCATCTGATGAAAATGTGAAAAACTCTCAGTTCTTGCCAAAATTAAACTATGAAACAGTCAATTCATAGCAGTTAATGAGAATCATTACATTTTATTGCTTGACTTTTCTCTCCCTCTTTTTGTCCCTTGAATCATTTAAAGGAAACCTATTTGAAAATGGCACATTGAAATCAATTGATTAAATCTGATTGTCCTTTTGTTCCACTGGTTGCCAGTGGAAACAAGCGCATTTAAAAGGAGCCTCCGCTTACTCTTTGCAATCTCTCTGACAAAAGCCAGTAGGGCTGATATACATTCAAAAGCAAAATGCGTCCAGCTGTTAGCATTTTTCTGATGAACAGCTTCTCCATTACACTTCTTTCTGTCATAATCTTGGAAAACACCAGGGTGTTCTAGCCAGCTTTTAAACTGCCTGGGGGATTTATTGTGTAATTGTCACGCAGATTAGAAACCCAGGTGATGGGATGGACCCAGCTGCCTCTTTGCAAATGATTTATGGAACTGAATTGCGATTGAAACAATGAAGGATTTTCACAACTTTTCCTTTGAAATCTTCTCATGGTAGCCAAATATTGACAAAATAACTCTCTTCCCAAAGTCAGTATATTCTTTGTCTACTTTGCTATAAAATCACAAGAATCATCCTTTAGACCATAGGCTATTCGCTATTGTGAATGGGATTCTGCATGAGACAGCCTTGATTTTGGTTGAGTTTCTATGTAACCCTGTGGTCAGCTATCAGAAGAGAAAATTAACGAGTTTGAGGAGAGGAAGAGGAACAAAAGGACAACCAGTAAACCGATCCACTCTTATCTACTGTGATGTTCAGCTAATGCCACTGTGGCTGCCTTTTTTTGACTCATGTAAGGCCAGGACGCACAGAACCTACCAAAGTATACCCATTATTTCAGGTCCCGTTGCTGAGCCTTTCCCTCTGCTGGGGGACAGGACCACGCTATCACTAAGCTGTCACTGGGTTTTATTTAATTGCAAGTTGAAGAGGCTTCTGTTGCAGCAGCTGGATTTGGACCAAGCCCTCAGGAGCAGGTACATGGACAGCAAATATCGATACTCTTAATGTTTAGCTGAATCTATTTATTAAAGGGATTATATAGTTCAGGGTGGCTCTGTCAGCTGGAGGCAGTGCCTTAGGATTTCCCTTCAAGTTCTGTTTCCTAAATTTAAATTACCAGGGAGTAGCATGATGGGATATCCTGGTAGAATATTTCAGATTTGTGTGGCTTTCATCTTTTGGTCAGAATAGAAGTTTTTACGGCCTACAGACACTACGTACTACAATTACTGCTTAGGTGAGAGCCCAGGTTTTTGGCAAAACTTTTGATGAAACAAGTCAACAAGCTCCTTGTACTTCTCTAGCAGTCTAAACCCTTTGCTAAGATCACTCAGTTCCTCGCTGTGTCAAAATCAGATGGACTTGGATGCCAATTTGATTTTGTCTCTTTTACGAAAGAAAACCGTCAGTCAAAGATTAGAGAAGAGCAGTGCTTTGCTGCTTGCATGTGCCGCTTTGCATCGAACACGGTAAGACCCAAGGTAGCGTAGCTGCTGTTGTACCCATGCGGTGTGGTAGAAGTCTGGGCAGCGCTGCCACTGTGCTTCTGAAAATAGCAGCAGCGGCCTTGACAGTGTGAATCTATTTAATTTCAGGACTTACTGTGCTTGTCGAATGAAAAGACCAATGTTTATGCAGGTTGTTATATGGCATTTCTTGTTCTTATTTGGCATTACTCATGTCATTTGCTTGTTCCCTTCAAAGACTTGTAGCGACCTGTTTGAGCTGAGGGTTCGTGGCGGGAGGAATCTGCTCACCAGCGAAGTCTGTGGCAGCTGTCTGAGGGCACAGCCTATAAACCGCGGGCACAGAAGCTGCAACCAAGAGAGGAGGTTCTCACCCCAGCTCTGCTGACGTCGGTGAGGCTTTGTCAGGTTGTGTCATGCAGTGACTGGCCTAGAGCTTTGGTTATAAACAGGATGGAGGAAGAGCTGCTTAGAGGAACAGGGTCATTATCTGAATGATGCTTCGGCTCTGTAGGCATGACAACACTAGGGAAATTTGAAGTTAATTGAGGAACATGAACTCAGAGCACTAAACTCAGTGTCCTAACTCCTGTGTAAGCGTGATTTACTCTTTATGTGCAGTAGATCTATCTATATGGATGTACAAAGAGTATGCCTTGCAAATAATGGCCATCATTTTAAGAGTGGAGCTTGCCAGGCACAGGGTGGGCAGGTGCAGCTGAGAGGGCAAACAGCTCGCTACATCCAGCAAGGATGTAAGCAAGGATGCCCAACTGAACATGTCCAAGTTCTGGGCTGCAGGAGCCACTTTCCTCCATGAACACTTTTCTGATGTTACAGATGTCCTTTCTTTCATAACACTGAAAAAAAACTGTAGAGAGGAAGAGAATGGGAAAAGAAAAGGGTGCTCCCCCTTAATCTTTTGTTCCATGAGATCATCTAACAAAACCTGTTGGAAACCCCCGTTTGAGAAGGGCTCAAATCCCATCAGGATAGTAATCAGGTTATAAACTGGACTACCTCATTGATGAAGAGATCCTAGTCCTTCCCGTTGATGCTATTTCAGCTTTGAACAGTAATAACTCCTATGCATTTTAAGTCTTTCCAAGTTGGAATACTGAAAATCACAGTTAGATGAGACTCATAGTTAAATCCACCGTGGATTGAACTCAGTATGATCACAGCTGCAAATTGCTGCTGGGAAGGTGCAGACTGGATGTTAGAAAAATTTGTTCATGAGGAGGGCGCAGCCCTGGGACAAGCTGTTCAGAGAGGCTGCGAAATCCTTGGAGGTTTTCAAGCCTTCGTTTAAATGAAGTCATTGCTGAATGGGGGTCTGTGGGCAGCAGTCTTGCTCCAGGGGGAGGTTTTATTAGGTGACCTTCAGAGGTCCCTTCCACCAACACTTCTGTGATGCTGTGAACAACAACAGCCTGAAACTCGGGAAAGTTAGACATACTGTGTGGTTAATAGCTTTGCTCCTGAAAGGTTTAGCAGCCCCGGGGTGAGCTGCAGGTGCAGGGGAGAGGAGCAGAGGGGGAGGCATCAGACGGTACCAGGGAAGGGAACTAGCGGCAGCGGGGACGGGCCCCCAGGTAGGTGGTTCAGTGCCTTTAGCAAAAGGCTGGGTGGGTGACTTGTGAGTAGCACATTCACCACAGGACTGGAGGGTTTCTTGAGAGCATGGGGAGAGAGAAATTGCTTGTCAATTTGAATTGAACTTAGGAAACAGATTCTGCTGGAGGGGAAAAAAGGGAGGAGAAGGAATGGTAAAAACATGTCTCTCCTCAGCATTTTGAAAAAGCTTCACTCCAGAATTGCCCAAATATTTAATTTTCATGTTGCTGTTTTTTTTTCTCAAAAAGCAACCTTGGCTTTTTGTACTGACATGGTGTATTTTGATGATGGAAGAACAGGTGAAGTAACGCCAGATGGGCAAAGCATTGCCCAGAATGAAATTCCTGTAGGTTCTTTTTTGTTTTACTCCAGTCAAACCCCTCTTTTTTTGTGTGTGTGTTTATCCTAATCCAAGTTTTTAGAATAATTTTTTAGTTCTTCCCTCAAACTGAAAAATCCATTATTTATCCAGCGAGCAGGAACAGTCATCCTGCCCGGCAGCGTATGAAGCTGCAACTCTGTTGACACGAGCTGCCAAGAGGCAGCTGCTAATTGGCGAAGCAGAAATGCGCAGGGCGATGCCTGCAGGATGGGAGGGGGTGGCTTTGAGCAGAGAACCAGCGTCATGGGCTCAAAGGGTTTCAGTGCTCTGGAGCTGTTCCTTACACCTACCAGAGGAATGCACTGGACATAGGTATTCCTAGGCAATGGACCCCTTTGGAAAGATTCAAATACTGGGATTTGCAAAGATATGTGACAGATTGGTATTACAAGAGTCCACTTTTGTAATAATAATAAAAAAATTTACACATGTTATTTACAGAGCTTTTGGATAACTATGGATCCCTTTAAGGACTTCATACAATTCCAACTCTCCTCTGTGATGGCATTCAATAACTAAGTCCAACAGGTAGGAAAAACTATGCTTTTTAAAACAAATGTTGGCAAAACAAAACAAAAACCAAAACCAAACTCTAAACCCAACCTACATAGTTTTCATAGTTATTTCAGATATGTTGTGTTGTTAGCAGAAAAGTTGTACAGAAAATGGGCCAGATACACAGTCTGCTGTCACCAGTAGGAACGTTTCCATGATTCTGTGATCGGACAAGGGGTAATGGTTTTAAACTAAAAGAGAGTAGATTCAGACTAGATATAAGGAAGAAGTTTTTCACAAGGAGGGTGGTGAAGCACTGGCACAGGTGGCCCAGAGAGGTGGTAGAAGCCCCATCCCTGGAAACTCAAGGTCAGGCTGAATGGGGCTCTGGGCAACCTGATCTAGTTGAGGATGTCCCTGCTCATTGCAGGGGGTTGGACAGGATGGCCTTTAAAGGTCCCTTCCAACCCAAACCATTCTGTGATTCCATGATTCTATGATTATCTGTGGATGTGGGAGCAGGTCTCTTGCATAGCGCATAAGGAGCTAGAATTCTTGCCTTCCATCACCTTAAAACAAAAACTCCATAGTCCCTCTACCGTGTGGCAATCTCTTTATGCTGAGAAGAGTTACAGATGGAGCAGAAGCAGAGGCACACAGAGAAGAGACAGTCTGATGAGAGAAGTGTGCCTTAATTCTATGCATTGCTGCCTGATTAAAATAGCATGAGGAGTGAAGCATGCTTTGAGCAAGTACAATGAACGCACAGGATATTCTTGAATTGCTTCTGTCTAGCTTTTAAATGTGTCAATACTTGTTTCAGTTTTTATTTAGAAAATGCCCAGCTGCTGTCCCTGTAATTTAATTTCACTCTGAGCCCTCGCCATCACAGCGCCATTTATTCCAGGTTCGATCTGAAATTGTGCTTGTGACCCAGGGATGTAGCACGTGGTTCATGAACATCTTTGCCGATGGCTTTAAGTAAAAATTCTTAGCAAGACACACAATCAAATCCCAGGCAAGGAAGAAGGCCTGTTCATCAGCCACAGATGCAGGGTTTAACTCTTAATCTATAGAGAAGTATATACTCCTCTTACTTCCTGAGGAGTATATTGTCCTCAGGAAAGAGGGGAGCCTTCGCTGGCTAATTGCATGCTGTATAAAGCACAAACAACCTCAATCAGTACTTCAGGCTTGTAAATCCTACATGAGCAGCAGAATAGCTTCTAGAAAGGCAATCAACGCTTAAATCTTAAAATCTTTAGAAAGATTTTAAGCAACAGAGAATCCATATTCTCAGAAAATAGCTCTAATGTCCAATTAACTTCATATCTAATGTTTTGTGCCTTATTTTTAGCATGAATTTATCCAGCTCCAGCTTTGGCTTCCAGCTCTCATTATGCCTTTGGGAGATTAATAATCCCTCCATTATCAGATGTTCTCTTCATGTCTGTATGGATTGGAACATCTTCACCTTTTAACCTCCTCTTGGATGAACTCGTATTGAGCTCCTTTGGGTCTTTCATGAGAACAGTGAAGTCTAGGAAAAGCAGCCTCAGAGTATTTGTTTTTCTGGCACTTTTGAGAGGGTATTGAGGAACTGAGAAGGAGCAAATAGCAAAGCAAATGCCCAGCACCCAGCCACGGTGCTATAAATGGCAGGAGTGAGGCGGACACAGCCAACAGCCTGATGCAACTGGGTTTTGCTGGCTATTTGAGGGAGATGGGTCCTCTGAGAAGGACAGGCTACCTAGGGAGCTGACTCTGCACCTCAATAAATGGGGCGTTTCAGGCCTGAGCCGTGGGGCCATGCAGAAGGTGAGGACAGGGCTGGAAAAATGTTGCAGTCAGGGACTGCAGCTGATCCATCAACAAGACCCAGGAGAGCAGTCCCTAAACTGGGCTTTGTCTCCACTGCTAATGAGGCTGGATCATCTGCCGTCACACATTCCTCTCCGTCGGGATGATATTCCTCTGCTTTTATACTCGAGGCTCATGTTTGAGCTCTAGCAGCTAGAAGCCACCATAGCCGCCTTTAGCTGCTCTGTAGTAACTATGCATGCATACAGCCTTGCTTAACGGTGACTGTGAGACAGCTCTCTCTTTCCCAGCTTCCTCCAAGCACGACTTGCTTATATCACAGGATTAAAGCTGGTGCACCAGACAGTTGTGCATTGACAAGTGGTGATTTGGGATGTGTGGCCATTTGTGCCCCCCACTCTCAGCCAAGGCTGTCGGAAGGCTGGCTGGCATGTGTGCAGGCATATCGGGTTTTCTGTCCCTCTGCGATCCATGTCGGTGTTTCACTCTCTGGTTGCGTCTCTGCTGCTGCTCTCTTGGTGCTAACCTATCCCTTGTGACATCTGCAAATTTTATAACCAACCAAATAAACCTTTCCCCTGAGATGATGTAATAACTTTTTACTTTCTCAGATATGTGTCATCTACATTTGAGCTTGCTTTCTACAATACATTGGTTTTGTGTGTATTGCGTTTTTTAATCCAACTGCCATGTGCCAGTACATTAAATGCTTTACAAAGGCTTATACACATTAGCGCAGATTCCTTCGTCAGCCAAATTTGTAATTCATGAAAAATATAAAATGTATTTGTGTGTGAATGTTCATAACTGCAAATATTTCTGTTCAAGACAAAGTATATTGGGCTGATTAGAGAAGCCTGACTCAAAGGCTGTTGGAAGGGGGGCAGATATAATGTGTTAGAAAGAGTGAACATGCTTTCGTAGAAAATACTCCCAGGCCTTGTGATTGCATTGGGTCTACATTTGCATAACAATCACCTTGTCTAACTACTTTCCAATAATTTGTGTAGATGAAAAGGTAATTCTCATTTCAGTGTTCTCCCTGTTACTTAATTTGTATGGAAGTCAATAGGATTATATTTTTTAAAGTGCGAATGATTTTCAATGTAATTCACTCTCTTTTTATTTATTTCTGTATTTATTTATATTAGTTTTACTCAAGGACACTTTAAATACTTAGTCATCTTTTTGCAAAAATGAACATCCCTTTTATACCTGGTTATACCCATTATACCTAATTGTTACAAAGAGCAGCAGGGATTTAAAAGAAAAAGTGATGACAGGCTAATGTGGAAAGTATCAAAGAAAATTTTCAAGTGTAATCATGGAATCTTCAGATCCCACCCTTCAAAGGATGCCTATTGATTGTCCAGGGCAATATATTGGTAAATCTGATTCCCAGCTTACCAGACAGGGCTTTTCCTATGGGACACTGCTATGTGGCCCTTGACACCTGCCCTGTACCGAATCTCTACAAGCTGTGGATCTGTCCCATCAAGCTTTGTGAAGGCAACTATTGCATGAACAAAGGTGGGTGCAGAGTCTGGTTGGTGTTGAGCACAGCGTGATACCAGTGGGAGGAAAGTAATTCTGCATGGCTAGTTATTCACACTGCAATTATAAATAGTACTTGCTGTCCTGCACAGCCTTAGTCTAGCTAATACCTTGAAGAAACAAGAAAGGTTTATTGTCTGACAAAAGGGTCTGAAAAACCTTCCTACAAGGTCCACTTATTTCTGGATGCAGATGAGCTGGAAGAGAAGGGGAGAAAGGAGCATTAGAAACTGTTGTGTCCCACAAACACACACACACACAAATGGGATTTTCTCTTAGTTGTCTCATAGACAGGCAGAACTTTGTTCACTTGTAGACGTGGTAGCTCTGTATTGCCAGTGTCCTGCCAACTGCTTCCTTTGGGAAGCTTATAAGACTATATTTGTTCACCTATACAGTGAATAGTCACATGGAGCCAGATTTCAAGGCGGTGAATACTGCCATGGCCCCACTGAATCTCTGCTGAAAAACTTGCGGATTTTTACCCCAGACCTCATCTCCTCTCCGTTCCCATGTGTGGAGTGGGAAACAAGCAACGTGTCAGTAAGTTCAGCCAAGAGCTGGAGTCACTCTGTGGCACAGTCCATGTCAGCCACACTAATCTCTTCATAGCTGGGAATTGTGCATAAAAGGCTCTTTCTCCACCATTACTAATTGCCACGTGTATGACTGAAGCAACCAGCAATGCCACTGACAGGATGGACTCAATCAGTGGGGCCAGTTGTTATGAGATGGCTGGAATTTTGTACCCACTGGAGCTTTGGAGGAAAAGATAATTTCTGAGGGTGACTCATGGATCTGGCTGCCACTTTCTGAAAAGTATGTATGTATGTGGGATGTGGCAAAAATTAGCTGAATCTGGGTAGCAATAGAATATGTACAGGAAAAAAATGTTAAAAATGTGAATGGCTCTCTCTAGTGACACCCCAAAATGAGGACATTTCAGGGCAACATGCGCAAATGATCTGATCAAATAAGCTTTTCCCGGGAATCAGTGAGCAGTTAGTACAATCTTCTGGATTTCAGTCTGGGGCTCTTTATCAGAGCCGTGGGCACCCCTGGTGCTGCATTGCAAACGCCTGCATGTTTTATGCTGCTGTCAGAAAGGCACAAAGGACTGTGTCAGAGTCACGGTCTGTCCACCTCCAGCCCCTGGCACTGCTGTAGTGAGCTGGAGATACAGTGGTTTGGGAACAGCCTGTGAACCAACCCTGCTTATTAATCATTTTGCTTTCTGCAGTGTTATTTTTAAGCTAGATCGGTTCCCCAATCCAGCTCGCCAGGCAGCTGCCCAAGCACTTTCAGCAGCAGACCTGAGGGGCAGAAGCACGTTAGCAGGGAGAGGAACCGGGAGCTCCATCAGCTGGCTCTGCTATTTAAAGGAGTTCTGCATTTCAGAGCAAATCAGCCGCTGAACTCTAATAGCAGCCTTGATGTTGCAACCTGTTGGCTGGTTAGCTCAGCATGTGGAAATTTGGACCTGGGCACGTCCATAATGGCAAAAGAAGAAAAGTCTCTTCAGCTTCTGCAGAGTTGAGTACATGCCCGGAGCTGGGAGGCTTTGAAGGAAGGAAGTCACACGCTTGTCATGCAGCCACCGGCGCTCCTTGGCTGTCCTTGCCACCAGCTGACAAGGGGATGGAAACTGAAAAGGAAGCTGATTTTTAAAAGATCTGGAACTCAAGAGCTTAATCAGCTAAATTCCTTGCCACTGATGGGGCTGGGGAGGTCGAATACGTAACCTTTGTCAAGGTGCACGTTTTTGAAAGGACATCTACTGTTTTGGTAGGTTTATCAGAAGATCTGGAATCCCAGCTTCACAAGCAAAACCTTCACCACTTCACATCTTCAGAATAAAATACTAATAAATCGCTGTTCTTGTACTACTTCAAAATAGAATATTCTGTGATTAGTAGTTGCAGGGGTAAGTGCTTGGAGCACTCTGTATGTTTAAAATACAAATTAGACTCCCGAGGCTCAGGCAAAGGTAGGCTAAGGACAACTCAGGAATTTCTGACTCCTAGTGCTGCTCTCTTCATTTAACCTCAATCTCATGCTTTCATAGGCTAATATCACAAACACATTCTCTCTAACAGAGAAGTTGGGGAATATACCTCTGCCTGGGTTTGTGAATTTCACTAACACATATTTTAAAACAGTTATATTCAGGCTTTTACAGTGTGATTATCACTCTCGAAACAGTTTAGTTGGGAAATTCATTGGTACAATATTAACTTTCCAGTCATCCAGTAAATAAAATAATCCAAGTGCTGTTACGAATAGTTTTAAATTACAAATGAGTTTAAATGCCAATAAATTGCCTAATCTGAAATCAGCGGCTCTGCTGGGAAATGTGTGAATCTCATGCAGATAGCACTTGAATAAAAAGGTCAATGATGCAGTTTGTTACTTGGAGAAGGAAGAATTTTTTTAAAAACATATTTTATCTTTCCTTCTAGTAGTATTTATAGCTATTAGCACTAATTATGCAAACTAAATCAATATTGTTTCCAGATCGTATGCACGGAGTTTTCAAAAATATTCGGTTTCTTTTCATCTGAGATTAAGCTGCTGATCTTGTTAAGATGAATAGTAGATGCCAGATATTCTTAATTATTAAATTATGAATTAATTAAGTTACTGCAGGACAAATGAGAAGTGATCATTGCATGGAGGAGTAAACACTGTTGTTGATTTTGGATAAGGCTCATGGTAACTTATTGCAGTGCTAATGCTGGCAAATCCCTGTCCGGCTCTACGCGGTTTTGTGGCTGCCTTCTCCTGGTTTTTGTTGAGGGGGTAAAATTAGCAGTCAAAAATGCTCAGCTTGTTCACGTCTTTGGTATCTCATTAGAGATGCTTGGTCATTTGGAGAAGCTCTGACTAGCTGGTTAATGTGTTTATTCACGGCATCCAGCGCCCGTGGAGAACTCTCTGTAGCAACATGATACTGAAGGTGTTTACAAGAAGTTCACCTGAAAGGACCTCAGTGACAGCGTTTGAGACTATCCTGTGGGAATTTATAGTGGGAATCTTCAAAGAGAAAAAAAGGAAAGATTTGTCGGTTAAAATGAGCGAACAAATGATCAAAGCTTCCGAGAGTCTCTTGAGTTACTGATTTTCTGTTTTTTCTTAAGCATCACAAGCTTACTGCTCCAGGCAGAACTAATTAACTAATGAAGACAGGAGAGAATTGCTGAGGAAGGGATGGAGAACAAAAACTTATTAAAATTTAACAATAAGAAATCTCTGTTTCATGTAATATCTATTATGTTGATCACTTTTAGTGACAACATCCCAGCAGATTCTTTTATAATTATGCAGAAGTGCCAGGTACTGTAGTCTATAGTGTCCTGGTTTGAAGTTCAAACTGTGCCTTTAACAGTACTGGAGAATTTTTTTTTGCTTGTTCTGTAGGTTAAAGAAGTCAGGCATTCAGACACAACCTCTGCCAAAAAGGTGCCACGTTTTAATTCTGTGGCTTTGGTTTTTAAGTCTATCGCCTGATTGATAACTTCATGGGTTCAGTGTAGCAAGCAAATTATGTGGTAGAACTTGAGGAAGCAGAAACTAGGAAGCAACCCATAAAGTTATCAATCAGGCAATAGGCTTAAACCCCAAAGTTTCATTATTAAAGTGTGACACTTTTTTGGCTGAGATTGTTTTGGATATGTGATGAATGGAGATGAAAAAACAATTAAACAGATTTGTGGAAAAAAAGCCCATGGAGGAAGCCTCTCAGGATTAAATCACTGGCTTAAAAGAACCTGAAATGTTGATTGCTGGAAGGCCATCACCGGGAAAGCATCACTGCATACCATTTCTGCTCCCCTTTTCCTTCTCCCAAGAGGTATTACTAGAGATAGGCTGCTGGACTAGATAGGTTAGATAACCTAGTGCTGCTATTCTTCTGTTATGCAATTTAAATTCATGTAGTCATGGACTTAGCTTGTGACTCAAAAAGTCACAAGTACTATTCAAGGGCAAAGAACAGGAAGATTTGGTCAGTGTTGACTTGTAGCTACTTTTCCACACCTCATTCGATTGTTGTAATTTGCCCCTTTCACCTCCTGTTATGGGAATATTTCTCTGTCCTTCCATACTAAAACCTTTCAAGTCTCATTTACATACCTGGATCATATTCCTAGTGAAAGTATCAAAAACATGTATGATTCATGCTTTATATATAACATATATGTAATAATTATATAATATATATAACATATATTCCATTAACTGCATATTCTTCATATTCCTTCTCAAACCTCTTCTTTCACACATCACTGTGCCTCATTACCACCCAAAATTATCCCTGTACCTTATTTTTAGAGTTACTTGTATTTTTTTCTTTTCAAAATAGGTAGATATTCTGTAGACCACTGTGTATATGTAGATAACATCTGTATAAAATAATTAGGCATCGTAATGTTAGGCAGAAAGACCAAGCTTTCAACACCAAACTTTTATTGACTTGTAAAATTTAACAGCTGTGATAGCATGGTACATGTGTGGGTGTGGGAGGGGGTTCCTGTGAAAGATGACATTATTTGGGGATTAGAAAATCTGAGAAACATCTGGTTAACAAATGAGTCCCACAATAGAGTTAGTTCTCCAGCTTCTTTTTTATCCCTAGCACTAACGTTAACGGTACCACTAGATATTCGCAGTGCCAGTGAGTCCTCACCAGCTGGTGGTTCTAATGGGGAGCTGAGAGCAATGTGGTGAGCGGGTCATAACGGACATGAGGGTGGGACAGATACTGTGGCATGGGAAATGTAAGATACATATCTTACATTATATATGTTTTTCATGGAACAACTTCTCAGATGTCTGGGATAATGAGGACCCAAAGTTGTTTATGTGGCAGTCAGCAACAGAAAGTCTGTTGTTGACTTGAGGGGAAGACTCCAAACGCCTCATCATGTGCAGGGACAATGCAGTGCAGACCGCGTGGTCCCCGCCTGGTGTCAATAATACCCTACAAGCAGCGTGAGTCTCCCCTTTTGTCTTACAGCAGGATAATTCCTTCTTTGGCTGGAGTTAATGTCTTGTGCTTCCAGTTTAGTCATTTTAGACTCTTCAATGGGATAATTAACACACATTTAAACCCCAGGAGCTGCAGAGCTGCACCCATTTATGGTAGCTGACTTATGCCATTTCCAGCTATGCTGTCAAGGGTGACGGTGACTATGTAGCAGCAAGGCTATGGCCATGTCATACGACTTGGAAGATGCTGTCACATTGATGCAGTGAACTGTAGAGGAATCTATGTGGCTTCTTTTGCCCTCCCCTTTGCACCAAATGCACACCTCTGCTGAGCCTTCCGGATCTCTTTCTTTGGTTTATGAACATCATGTCTGATCTTTGATAACCTGATGCATACAAATTGCCCCAACAGCGTAGATGTGTCTTTTCCCATGACAAGGATGTGTAGATATACCAGTCTTTCAGGCTCTCAGAGCTTTGCTTCTGTTTTACCTCTAACAAATGAGCAAATGCTTGTGATTGTCTCCTCTAAGCCCCATTGACATGGAGTATGTTTTTCAGCCGGTCACAGCTTCTGTGATCTCTTTGCTATCTTGTTTCTTCCTTGCTGCTTCTGCCGCATTTTGGTAGCCTTCAAGCAGTGTGTAATTTCAGTCATGTGAAATAAGTCTGTGTATAGCAACCAAGCAGCTAGACTGGATGGAGGCAACTCCTGCTGAACACGGCAGAAAATAGAGTAACTCTAAGTGCAAAAAGCATTTCAAGTGGCTTAAAAATTGCTTTATTACGAATTATAGGCTACTTTTGCTGTCCTGATAATGGGAAACACCATCTACTGTGATTCATTGTAGTCAAGCAGCATTAACTTCAGAGAGAAATGGGACAAAAGAGAAACTGCTCCCTTGGTAATGGGGTATTTTGTGTGGGCAAGCACTGCAGCTATACCAAATTATTGTACTCTGCTCATTCAGATCTGTCCTTCTAGGCCCTTTTGATGTTTAAGTTATATATTATATAGTAAAAAGTGAGTTAAAGAGTGTCTGAATAATCGAAGCAAGGAGTAACAGGTTTTAATCAGAGAATATAATCCTGATGTATATTAACAGCTCTTAAACCAATTAAGTTTAACAGAATAGCGAAAAAACAGAGGTAGCAGAAAAATCTTATCTTTTCACAAACGGGAATGAAGGCTTTCTAAAGTGTGAAACCAAAGATAGACTCCTTGAGTGTCATTTTATCAGGGACTGGTAAATTTGGGTACCCAACCGTTCAGCAGATGAACGTAGCTGCTCTTTAACCACCCTCTCTCAGCCTCTTGTCCCACTGACCCCACTGGAAGCCCAAGGAGAGATATCTCACTAGGCTAAATTTAGTCCTTGTGAATACCTACCTCTGCCACAGATTATCATACTGTATTAATTGAGAACCTATTTTAGCAGGAAACTCTCTCATTATGAAACATGAATGCTGAGAGGGCATTACAGCTTACCGTTTCATTTTGGATGTGTGTGTTCAAATTCAATCAGGTCGGTATGCCACATGGTGCCATTTAATTTAAATTGAATTAATCAATAGAGTACATTAGCCACAGCATTTTAATATTGTCTTGGTAAAATCCTCGGCCTGTAGAAGTCAAGGACAAAAATCCTGGACACGGTGGTGAGATGACACCATGACATTAGCTCTTTTGCAAAATTAATGCAGCAAAATAAATTGCTTCTTTCCTCCCTTGTCATTCTGCGAATTTGGAACCACTGCCATTTGGACAAGCATCCTCCACGTTCCGCTTTCATTTATGGAGCAAAGGTATAGCAGGGATTACTAGTGGGGGTTTAAGATCTGTGTCTCTCTCTCTCTTATTATTTCTTTCTCCTGTTGAGAAAGTTGCTTAGTTACTTCATATTTTAGTTCCTCATTTGCAGATTGAGTGGCAGCATTTTCCTCCTTAGAGAGTGTTCTGAAGACTAAAATTCCAAATTTGAGGAGCTCAGGTTCTCCGCAAACCATGTCCAAGCGTGGGGAAAAAAGGCTAAATTCTTGTGTGTAAGAGCCAGATTAAATTTATTTTGTGGCCTCTATTTGTATACCTTCTCTCTTTATATATTTTGTTTTGCTTTTCCGATTCCCTGAGCAAAACAATACGGCTAGTTGTCATTAAAGTGTCCTGGAAATCGGTCCAGAAAGAATAACACCCCAGAGTCCGCTGGTTTTGGCTTCTCTGAACAGAGGGGTCTGTAAGAAATGGTGAGAGCTGTTAGTGGTTTGCGACGCCCAGCTCTAGAGTACTGTGATTTTCCTTGGAAATGTCATTTTGTTTCAAGGGAAAAGATGCTCTTTCCACTCCATAGCTGGGAAATTTAAAGTTGTGGCCATCGCTGAGAGCTCTCTTTCCCGAGACATGCATTTTTATTTTAAGTTAATTGATTACTTACAATGATGGATGGTTAGGACAGACTTGGGTTCATGGAGGGCAATTCTAGCCTTGCTGGAGCTGGAGTTTACCGTTTATTGGTAAATAAATGGGCAGAACTTTGCCTAATGACTTGAACAAGCATATTAAGAGAATTGACAGTCACAAAGGGTCTTGGGAAAACTGAATTCATCTTCACTTATCCCTGTAAGTTAATTTCGATCATGGAGAGGTCTGTATTGAATGATTTAGACATCCCATGGTCTTTTATTTATGAGGTCTGTAGGGTCTATTATCTTATCTTATAATTTCCATGCTGCCTCAGGTCACATGCAGATTTCTATAGTACGCAGAGAACTAATAGTGGGAAAGATCTGTTTCCACATTAACCGGAGGTGGTCCCACACTAGGGACTGTGCTGTTTTATATATGTGAAACTAAGCCTGTAGCATTTTTTTGTTTTCATTTTCTCTTTTCGGTGTGCTTCAGTTATTTATGACTTTGTGCCTGCAATTTTGCTATACCCTTGTAAATCACAGAAGAAATATTTGAGGGATTATTTTTCCTGTTGGGTAAAGACAGTCATAGCTAAAAGGTTTACTTAGCTTGTTTATATCTGGATTTTTTTATAAGCCTTTTGTACAATTTTGATTTCATTATGGCAGCGTGTGCTGCATAGTCTGGAGGTACAGATCCACGGGGTTATAGCTGAGCATTATGTAAATACTATATTTATTTTAATGGGAACATATTATTTTTTAAATATGCTTTCAGAGATAAAAGGAGAATTCTCTGAATGTAAATTTGGCTCTGCTGAATAGTCATTTAAAAAGAGGGACTGGAAAGTGACATGTGTAGCCTTTTTAACTTGTATAACATTGAGAGCCTTAGAAATTTTAGCATCATTCATGTTAACACATCAAAGTATCGCTGGTTGAACTCAAATCTCTCTGAAATGCTAATCCGCACCCCTAACTGTAGTGGAATGAACATACAGATGGTTCTTCTAATTACTTGGAGAAAGAAAAGGGGATGATTTCCTTTAATGATTTCCCCTTCTTTCCACACTGAAAGCAGTTCCAGCTCTTCCCTCCAGCTAATTTGACGATTAAAAGATGCCTTTGTCTTGCTTTCAGCTATTGAGGTTTCATCACAATTTGTTAAAACTTTCCGTCATGAAGCGAGGTGTGAACCCAGGGCTGTGTAGGTTTGGTTCAGAGGTCATGTGAAGGGGAATTATAACCTTGAGTATTTAAAACCAGAATGGGAGGGGTATTTTCCTCATCCCATGTTATTGCACTGAAGGCAAAGATGGGGGTGTAGGATTAAAATAGGGTCTCCAATCTTAGATGCAGAATGTCATTTGTCAGGGAATAGACCCCAGGTATTCAGGCTCCAGACTCATGGTAGCTCCATTTTCCCAAGGATACAAATGAAGAGATTTGAAACACATTTCTAGAGCTGTTGGCTTCACCGCTGCTCTATGGGGTAATACGTGCTTCAGAGGAACTGGAGAAAAATGGTCTGTGAATCATTTCAAAGCTTTTAATTTTCACTACGGACCAGAACAAAGGTTGAGATTTTACAAACTCTATCCTGAAAAATGAGATCTGTGCACTGTAGAAACAGCTGGTGTGATCACTGGTCTACTGGCCCACTACCTCTCCGTACCTCAGGATCGAGCCCTCAGCACAGGAAAGACATGGACCTGCTGGAACGGGTCCGGAGGAGGCCACAAAAATGATCAGAGGGCTGGAGCACCTCTCCTGTGAAGACAGGCTGAGAGAGTTGGGGTTGTTCAGCCTGGAGAAGAGAAGGCTCCGGGGAGACCTTATTGCGGCCTTTCAGTACCTAAAGGGGGCTTGTAAGAAAGATGGGGACAAACTTATGAGCAGGGCCTGCTGTGATAGGACAAGGGGTAATGGTTTTGAACTAAAAGAGGGGAGATATAGGCTAGACATAAGGAAGAAATTTTTTACGATGAGGGTGGTGAAACACTGGCACAGGTTGCCCAGAGAGGTGGGAGATGCCCCATCCCTGGAAACATTCAAGGTCAGGCTGGACGGGGCTCTGGGCAACCTCATCTAGTTAAGGATGTCCCTGCTCATGGCAGGGGGGTTGGACTAGATGGGCTTTAAAGGTCCCTTCCAACCCAAACTATTCTATGATTCTATGATCATGGTGGTGCAGCTGTGTGGGAATCTCTTTTCATTGACAGGGACTGTCTCCAGCCAGGCAGGTCCATGCCAGCTGTTGAAATATGTGAGGGACAAACCTCCTGCTGTTAGGGTTCACGTGGAGCTACCTGAGGAGAGAGAGGGTCTTTGTTCTGCCTGGGACATGGCTAAGCTGGCACAGGTGGCTGAGAAGGGGACTGAGGCTGTGGGGATCCCATCACACTGTCTATGGCCTCTGTGTGTCTTCAGACCTCAAAGGCGAGTTTCACGACTGCTGCCTTCTTTCAACTCGGCGCCCTGTCCCTTGTGGGCTAAGGCTTCTGGTGTAAACCAGAACAAGACTGGGGAGCAAAAGGAAATGGACTTGATTTCCTCTGGCTCATGATCTGGATGCAAGCGGAGTAGCCCTTTAGCTCTGTTTTGAAGGTTATGATCCATAGCCTTGCATAGAAAACTATGACAATGACATCCCACAACTCCTCCAAGTACTTCACTTCATTCAACATGGCATCAAGCTGCTACTGTTATTTCAGGATTTAATAGAATTTTATAGAATACCATTTGATGGTGTATTTTCCTGAATATTCTAGAAGCTCTCATGGGTATTTTTCAATTAAAACACTCAGTGGGAACAGCAACAGAAAAAAGGAAAAAGAATAGCTTAAATAAATAGAGCTACTCCATGTCTTCTGAACTTCTACATATACATCTTACTTAATCACTCCCTATCAACAATGTTTTCTGTTCTGTTTTTGAGGTGCACTACTTCTCTCCAAGCTATTCAAAAGAAGGGGATTTGGATTCATGACTGTAAAAAGACTATTTCAGTGCTCAGAGAGACTAATTGGGCGGTAAGAATTCAGTGAGTTTTTTCCCCTTCATTTTCTGTTAACCAGAATGTTGTATAATATTTTTGCGAAGTAAAACTGTAGCCAGGCTTAAAAGCTTTTTTTCCTACTAGAATCAAAAATAGGAACCATTACTGATATAGGATAGACTTTTGGCTTTTTTGAAAATACAATAGTGTGGGCATCTTCAGAAAAGGCCTTGGAGGAGTTTGTTGCCTAGGGCTGTGCATTTTGATTTTGTCTGCTTGAATCTAGGCTTTGCAATGTTGGAAAAGCAACAGGGGAAGGGGAGAATGGTTAATTAGAAATTCTTGCCTTACCTTCTTGTTCCTCTGGAGTGATGACACCTCATATAGTAATAGGGGAAGGTGGTTTGCCTAGGTAGGATATTAGCACATCTAGATTCCCTTGTCAATTCTACCATCAATATCTGTCCTGCTCCAAGGTAAAAATTACCCAGCCTCAGCTTCGCCCTCCCTAGTGTGGAGATGACAGTGATCTTGGCTTGGTGTCAGAAAGACATGTTCATTACTGTGCATAAAATGCTGTGAGATTCTTGGCTTGCTATGTTTGCAGTGATTAAGTTGTCTTGTGTTTGGGCAAGTCTCACCTTGTTCAATAAGTAATGCCGATTGCATGTCCCTCTGAACACCCAGAGTACTACTAGAGCAATAGGGTTAAAACAACAAATGAGTCCTATCAGCTCACTTCTATGGAGCTTTTTCATTTTACTTTAATGAGGATATGGTTCTCACGATTCACTGCTACTAGGAATGAAACATCTGAAACATAATACTTATGTTTCTTGATAAGAGCGCATTATTTTGTTGCCATGATGAAACAAAATATATGTAAAGCGATGTAAGAAATTTAAACATCTGGGGAATGCTAGACCTCACAGATTTGATCCACGTTCTCCTCATGTATTGTATAATATCAGAAAGTACTGCACTTGAGCCATTCCAGGTTAAGGTCCCCACAAGCTTTAGTTAATGAATATGAAATCAACACTCATAAAACAGTGCAGTTCGCTTGTTTAATGAAACAGTAGGGACTGGGTTGGTGATAGAGTTGGCATTAGTCACCTAGAAAGGAGCAATGTCGTGGTTTAACCCCAGCTGGCGACTCAGCCCCACGCAGCCACTTGCTCACTCCCCCCCGGTAGGATGGGGGAGAGAATCAGAAGAGTAAAAGTGAGAAAACTCGTGGGCTGAGATAAAGACAGTTTAATAGGTAAAGCAAAAGCTGCACACGCAAGCAAAGCAAAACAAGGAATTCATTCACTGCTTCCCACGGGCAGGCAGGTGTGCAGCCATCTCCAGGAAAGCAGGGCTCCATCACGCGGAACAGTGACTTGGGAAGACAAACGCCATCACTCCAAACATCCCCCCCTTCCTTCTTCTTCCCCCAGCTTTATACGCTGAGCATGACGTCATATGGTGTGGGATAGCCCTGGGGTCAGTCGGGGTCAGCTGTCCCAGCTGTGTCCCCTCCCAGCTCCCTGTGCCCCCCCAGCTCCTCGCTGGTGGGGTGAGAAGTAGAAAAGGCCTTGGCTCTGCTCAGCAGTAATGAAAACATCCTTGTGTTGTCAACACTGTACCCAGCACAAATCCAAAACACAGCCCCATACCAGCTACCATGAAGAAAATTAACTATCCCAGCCAAAACCAACACAAGGAAAGAATCTGCTGTTTCAAAAAAAAAGGGGGGGGGGGGGGGCAAATTTGTCTGCCCCAAGTAGCATATCTTAGAGCAGAGCAGCCACAACAAAGGAGCAGTCATGGGACCACCTTTTGCTATCATTCACCGTCAGCAGATGGTGGTCGCATCCAGACCTGGAGCTAGTGACCATGGTTAACAGACTTTTAGAAATCATGCGTAGTAAACCAGATTTGTTCTGTAGAATAAAAATGTCTGTAGAAAAATGGATAAATTCTGGGATAGATACTTATTGAAGACACTGCATGTTTAAGTCTTCTAATCAATGGTAGTTCAATCAATGCATTCAGTTGAAAACAAGAGTGTTCATAAAATTAGAGCTAAACTGCGACATTTGCTGCTGCTCATGTACTTGACAAAGCCCATACATAAACCCCATTCTCCGATCACAGATGCAGTCACAAAATGAACAAAACACTTCTTAAAGTGGAATGTTAGGGGAAAGCTGCTTGGAGACTACACTCTTAATCTAACAGCAAACAGGTAATGCAACAGTATCCATGGGGAATAATAGGACTGACTAACATGAGCTGAGGAACTCTACAGATGGGGCTGGATCCCTGCTTGGTAAGATTCCTTAAACAGTGGAAGAGTATCCAAAGGAAGGGCTGAAAGAGGCGAGCCAGAAGGAGTCAGGGTAAAGGAAGTCTGATGGTCTGTGTGGTTTCAAACTTCTTGTATTAGATAAAAAGATGGGGAAAAGCTAACAGAGCTAGAAAGAAGCATTCTAAAGCAAATATGTTAAAGAAAAGGGTAGGGGAGAACCTGGGTGATGTTGAAATCTGCAGCAAAATTCACACTGATTTTCATAAGAAGAGAATCTCAAGTCAGGAGTATTGCCATTTATAACCAGCGCTATATATATCAGAATAACATGAAAGAATAAACAACAGAAGTGGCGTGTGGGGGTAAGTCACAGCAGTGGGAGTCATCGTGAAATGATCATTCACCTTCTATGTTCCTCTAATTTCTTCCCCATTAAGCGTTTCCTGCTCCATATTTTGCTCATCTAGCAACGGACGCCTTTAATGGCTGCCGTGAGCGACGCTGTGACGCAGGGAAAAACGAGCAGCCAAATTCTGCTATGGAAGAGAAATGGAGACAAAGAAAGAGAATAAAGCCGATGTCGAAGCATAGCTAAAATGGATACAATGCACACACACACACACAGAGTGAGAGAATAGTCCTGATAGCAAATACAGATCTGTACATTTGGAGGGGGAGGTGACTATAAACCAGCCTGGCTGTGAATACGCCGGAAAATGTTTTATTTTCTTTTTTTAAATATCACTTCCTTAGTCTAAACGGAACTGTGCTGAAAACATATGGAAGGCTTCATTAGAAGTTGTGGTAGGTTGTTTTTTGATCCTAATGATGTAGGTTATTAAAGTCCAATCTCTCTTCCCCTCTTTTTTTTTCAAACGTGAGTTTGCATGAGAGAGCAAAACAATGCATTTCCAAACAGTGTTCTTATCTCTGCATAATGTTATTATGTAAACTATACTCAAACTAGATGACAGTCCTCCAGGCAAACCTTTAGTATTAAGGGCTTTCAAAGCCCCAGGGCAGATTGTTGTTAGTGGGATAGTTAATTAAATGGAAGTTGGATTTTATTACTTTATATAAACAACTAAGAACAGCTGGAATGATGTTGGTTCTCTGTTTTTTCTTTCCTTTCTGTTTGACGAATATTAATTGAACTCATTGCCCCGTGAAAACAGCAAGTTTACTTATAGCAACGTGGCCACTGCAGAACATCAGGTAGCAGTTGCTCTCTTCTGCTTCTGCCCTTTACCCATCGCCAGGGTAGATGGGCGCTTCGGGATAACGCGGGGCGCGGGAGACGCTTTTTCCTCCGTTAGCTCTGGGGAGAGACCCCCTTTGGGCTGAGGGCTCGGTACCGCCGCTGGCCACGCCCCCTCGGCGGCCCCCGGAGCCGGGCGGGGGCGGGCGCTGTCCGTGGTGCTGCGGGCGCCGCGGCCGGTCGCCCCGCGGAGGGCGGGGAGCCCCGGCGGAGGGAGGCTTCTGGGGGGGCATGTCGTGTTCCAGCGCCGGCGGCGTGGGGGGCATGCCTTGTTCCAACGCCGGTGGCATGGGGGGGCATGCCTTGTTCCAGCACCGGCGGCATGGGGAGCATGCCTTGTTCCAACGCCGGCGGCATGGGGGGGCATGCCTTGTTCCAATGCCGGCGGCGTGGGGGGCATGCCTTGTTCCAACGCCGGTGGCATGGGGGGGCATGCCTTGTTCCAGCACCGGCGGCATGGGGAGCATGCCTTGTTCCAACGCCGGCGGCATGGGGGGGCATGCCTTGTTCCAATGCCGGCGGCATGGGGGGCATGCCTTGTTCCAATGCCGGTGGCATGGGGGAGGCATGCCTTGTTCCAACAGCGGTGGCATGGGGGGGCATGCCTTGTTCCAGCGCCGGCAGCATGGGGGGCATGCCTTGTTATAACGCCGGCAGTGTGGGCGTGCAGAGGGGCCGTGTTCTCCGTGGTACCGTAGGGAAGTGTCACGGGCCAGGCAGCGTTTTGCCCCGTAGCCGCAAAGGCTCAAGCCTCAGCCGTCAGCTTTTCTTGGCAGCCCTCTTCTCCAGCGGGGCTAAACTGCATGCATGACCCTGAGGGTATATAGTGACCCTGACTCCCGACTGTTTACATCTGCAGGGAGCATTTCTAATGCTAAGTTTCTCCAGGGCTCATCATTCAATCTGCAGATGTTTCTGGGAGCTAAATCCCACAGTCTATTCGAGCTTGGGGCATGTATTGGTATAGCACTCTACATCCTGCTTGTGAGCAGAGGAGAAATGCCAGTCTTTCTGCTGGGGATGGGAGTTGTTGGATCTGATGGATATGCAAATCTGCCTTCATACTTTTGCATTTTAATCCTTCCTTGTAAGAGGAACCTTTCAGCCTTTAGATCAAAGACATTCACATATCTTTTCCCAGGTTAGTCCTGACTTAGCTATAAAAAAAAAAATGTAAGCACACTTTACCATGGTATGTCAGCACTATTGCCTAAAATCATAGTTATAAATGAAGAAAGAAACTTCTAGCTCTGATATTTCTAAAGGTTTTGCCCTGCTTTTTCTTCTAGGAACTCTGAAGACAGCAACTGTATCTTACTGTAGTAAGGGTGCTAACACAGTAAGGTTTTGTTTCAGTGGTGGTTTTACAGAAGGATCTGTAATACAAATCTTAAATTCTATTGAGGTCTGTCCAGACAACTGGGAGATGGTCAGACTTGTTCACTCAGTCCCTATTTTTCAGCAAAAGTTTCCTTTCACATGCTTAATGAACAGATTCAGCATGAACACCTTTTGGATCATCATAGAGTTTAACTTACTTCTCCTATGTTTATAAATTTAAAAAACCCTACATGCCACCCCCCCCCCCCCCAAAAAAAAAAAAACCAACCAACCAACCCAACCCAACCCAAAACAAAAACCCAACGCTACAACAAAACCTAACATTAAAAAAACAGGTCAGCTTCTTTCTTAGTCATTAATTCCTATGTGGGTTTTGCTGGCAAAGGAAATCTTAAGGGGGTGGGGATGTGGGGGAACGAAGCCTGCTTGTATCAAGTCTCTGGGTAACAATCTTGCAGGAAGGCAAGAGCAGAGAAAGAAGAATCGGTGACTGTACTGACCGAAGTGCCTTGGGGCTGAAATGTTTTTAGGGTGACTCTGTTGACCCTGCCTTTCTCCTTGCTTTGTAGATCAGCTGCTCCGAGCAGGTGCCAAGATCAGCCACAGTGAAAGTTCATCCGGCAAATATTCAAGTGCTGTTCTAGTTGATCTACACAGGCACTAGTGCACAAATCTTCCCAACAAAGAACACCAGAAACATCTTAGGAGTTAGTCTCAGCTGTGCCCATGTGTGTGGGTGTGCATATATATATAATTTTTAATTCTATCTTTTGAACATTATCAATGGAATATTGGTGAAAAAGATGATAGTGGAGTTATTTTCAAGTAGAAGTTAGTGAAGTGCAAAGTCTAAATCTGTGTTGATGTATGATGGAAAGGAACCTCCTGAAGCCCAGGACCCATGCAAGCAATCATACCACATGCACGTGATAAATGGATCAAGCTTTCTCTTAAAAGCAGGTGTTTTATCCCCCATAACACACTGATTATTTCAAAAGCCAGCACTTCCAAGGGGCAATTTGTTGCCCTCCCACTTAGAAGTGTTCTACTTTCCATCCTAAATTTGCCCGTGGTGAATTTGTTCTTTCATTAGTACTGTTCCTTAGCTTAAGTACATCTTTACCTGCCCCGGAGTTTACCATCTTCCCCAGTGTTTTTAAAATATACAGTGCAATTCTGCTCCAGTGAACAGACACTTATAGCAAGAAAATTGTCCAGAGATTGTAACAAAATAGAGGCAAATTCATGTTGGAATCTGTCACAAAGTAGTAGATTTTCTTTTTCTTGCACTTTCAAATGCATTGCCTGCTCCTTTGTATAGACATGCAACAGAATTTACTCCACCCTAAGCCATAGTGAAAATGCTTATTACCAGGTGACCTTGATCCTGTCTTTTATGACAAGTTTTTCCTCTGTAATGAATGGTGTCAAACTTCCTCTCATTCTCCTTGAGGTTTTCAAAGTTTCTCTGTGTAATTGTGCAATCATCCTCCATATTGTCGCTGGTTCCAAACTTGGTGGTTCTATCAAATTCAGTCAGCGTGGTCCTGCTTTTTGTGCTAACTTAACAAAAGGAAAAGAGCTACCAAGGCTGGTCAATCCCAAGCAAGGTTCTTGAGGAGCATGAATGGTTGCTGCCTTCTGGTCCAATTCCTTCATAAAAGTTGCTGTTCTTCACCTACTTCACAGTTAGGATAATTTTAATTTCCTCTGGAACAGCTGATGGTTTCTCATATGCTGCCACATCATATGTGTTTTGCAAACCCAAACTGAGAAGAACTACTACATATCCTAGGTAAAAAAAAAAATCAGTTTAATAACACGTATATGGAAGGCTAATTTGACAGAAGCTTCCTTTGGTATCCTCTCCCTCCCCATTCTTAAGGACAGGTGGCCCATTTGCTTTTCTTCACTCACAGGGCTGTGTTCCCATGCCATCAAGATAGGAAAAGCCCTTACTTCTCACCTAGCAGTTCCACGTGCCAGTATTTGCAGGACCTGGTAGTGGGGATTAGCTAGCTCCTGACCCTATGAGTTTATTCAATTCTACATTTGGCTTTTACCTTGTTGTGGTAAGTGTGATCCAGCACCTTCATTCCCAGGAGCCCGCTTGTATTCTTCCTCAGTTTTTACACTGCTCTCTTTATTTTATCACAAGGTCTTCGCCATCTAAGAAACGAGCTCACCTTTCTCATCTCACTTTGCTCAGAAGACTAAGAATTCTTAGCATACAGGGAAGAGTAGAGCCTCTTCTCTGTATTTAATGTGCAACCTCAAGCATGTTTTGACTTAAATTCAAGCCTTCTCTTCATTCAAGTTGTTAAGCTCCTCTTCAGCTTAAATGAATTATTTTGAGCTGAATCCTGAGTTTATCAAAGTTTGGTGCCTTGAATTTGAGAAAAGCAACAACAACAACCAAACCCCTCCAAGCTAACCACAAGAAACCCTTAGTGAAAAACATGTTTTTTACAGTTTAGAGACTATGATGTCTCAGTCCACAGCAGAAGCAGACAGGATGCATTTATATGATTAAATGAGAGAAGGAAGGACAGGCTGCTCTGTCTTGAACTTGTTGTGTGATACACAACCTTGTTCCCTGGCTGGTCACAAGAAGAATTCGCTAACGGAACCCCCAGATCTACTTCATTTCAAATAGGCAAAGCATCTATTTTTATTGTAGGCTCTGCAAGAACTACCCGATCTGCTCTCCACAGAGCATTCCTGGAAGAATGTGAAAGACTTTTTAAAGGAGTTCTGCAACGCAAAAGAAGTTGTGCTTTGCAGTAGAAGACACATATCAAATAAACAAGAACACAGAAAACTAACACCTGAAACTGTGAGACTTTAATGACAGAAGAAATTTTTTTGTCTGGAAAGCCTAAATAATAGAAGAGAGGGCCTACTAGCTTAAGAAGTACTGTTGAGCTTTGCAAGTATAGCTGCCAGGGTCAGATCTCATTCCTGGATCATAGAATCATAGAATCATAGAATCATAGAATTGTTCTGGTTGGAAGAGACCTCCAAGATCATCGAGTCCAACCATTAACCTATCACTACCAAGTCCACCACTAAATCATATCCCTTAACGCCACATCTAAATGTCTTTTGAATACCTCCAGGGATGGTGACTCCACCACCTCCCTGGGCAGCCTGTTCCAGTGCCTGACAACCCTTTCGGTGAAGAAATTTTTATGAATATCCAATCTAAACCTCCCCTGGTGCAACTTGAGGCCGTTTCCTCTTGTTCTGTTACTAGGGAGAAGAGACCAACCCCCACCTCGCTCCAACCTCCTTTCAGGTAGTTGTAGAGAGCAATAAGGTCTCCCCTCAGCCTCCTTTTCTCCAGACTAAACATCCCCAGTTCCCTCAGCCGCTCCTCATAGGACTTGTGTTCTAGACCCTTCCCCAGCTTCGTTGCCCGTCTCTGGACACGCTCCAGCACCTCAATGTCTTTCTTGAAGTGAGGGGCCCAAAACTGAACCCAGTACTCGAGGTGCGGCCTCCCCAGTGCCGAGTACTGGTTTAGTTAGGAACTACAGGGATGATTAGACATGCACGCAAGGAACGGCGTTAGTGCTTTAAGAGGTTTACCACATTCTGAAAGTCACATAGCAGCTTACAATGTTTGTGCTCAAAGTGTCTGTACCGGGTTGGACAGGTTAACATAAGGGATCGTGAAAGCTCAGCTGTGAAATGTCTCTGTGAAGTCTTGGTTTGGCTCTAGATTTAACATTTTCCATTGACTCAGGGAAGACCAGGGTTTCAATTAGACACTAATCAGCATCCCTATGTGTGACACCCTTATACGCTTGGAATGTCAAAACAGTTCTAATGTGACAGTAATGCAGTTTCTGTGACCTTTTCTCTTTTAATGAGAAAGTTCTGCGTGTGAAATAGACTTATACTCAGTTCAGGAAGAACTTTGTCATCTAGCCTAGGAAATTCTAAACAAGATTAATATTTGCAATTTTAAAAGGACGAAAGGGGATTTCTTTGGGGTAAAATGCTGAAATACTTTTTCTATTCAAGCCCTTATTAAATATTATCTTTCTGGGTCTTGGCTGTAGAGTGCAGTTGAACTGCAGAAATTTTCTGCCTGAAGCCAAAACAAACAGAAAATCACTAACAGAAACAGGGTGGGAGCCTTTAAACAGAAGGTGTACTGGTTACTGGTTTCAAAGGTGAAGAAAATACATTTAAAGGTAAGAGAAAATGCAGGAAGATTGCTTGGTACAGCTTGAAATAAAAGAACCTCTAAGGTTACTTACAGCTTTTTTGTGACCTGAGCATTAAGGTGCCCTTGAAGGCTAATTTAGATGATATTTTGTTTGATTTTTATTCTCACTTAGCAAAGTATAAACCTTTTTCTCATAGGAATAAAATGAGGATATTTATTGGATCTACTCTGCAGCTCTTGGGAATGAAACAGAAAAATCACTTAGATGAAAATGTGATTTTCAGTTCTTATGTGTGCACTTATATTATCGTGAGGCGTCTTTCCTAGCATAAGCCGTGCAATTTCAGTAGGATGCGGGCAGTATGAAGCCCAGTTACATATCCTCCCTGTTCATTTTCCTATGTCTTTTGGCTTACACTAGAGTCTACATCCAAAGCCTACTGAAATCCTGCTTCAGTAGGATTTAAATCGGACCATACTTTCCTCCCACATTAAGAGAAACAATCGCATTTATGGGTTTTATTTTTGCAGCATGCTGCTTATCACCCAATACTACAATTGCACCGGGTGGTGAAAGCAGTAGGAATCCCCTTTTTCCATTGCCCCTTTGCAACCTCTACCCTCAGGTCCCTCTCCTATTCTGGATTTGGGTATGTAGAGATAAATAGCTGCTATATTCCTCTGCGTCCCATCCAGGTAGGTGAGATTGGACTCCAAAGCGGGATATAACATCCCATTTTTCGAATGGGTCATGGGCAGGTTGCTGCATCCATGAAGGATGGCACTCCTGAGCAACGTGGCTACATGCTTGTTCTCCCCTCGGGCTGGAATTATAGCCATACTCCAGTCCATAGCAGAATCTAACCATAAATGCAGCGGCACAGAGTCAGCGCTTACTAGGTTTGAAAAGCCCATCTGTCATAAGTAGTCGTGGGAGAATGGCTCTGGTCCGAACAAGGGCTACACAAGGTTAGTTTCTGGTTTAGGATTATAGAGAAAGGATTATGACACAAATGAAATTTATTTAAACTTTTGGTTTATGTCAAATTACATCAGATCAAAAGATGGACATGGGTCTGCACATAGCTTCATAGAAAATAATGGGTTAATACATCCTTAGAGCAGTCCAAGAGATTAGGACATAAACTGTCCATTGAAGTTGTGTTTAAATCCCCCGAGTGCTTTGCAAAACCCAGCAATATTCTCTGCTCTGAAGTATTCAGAACTTGTTAGGCTGTTCCATTTATTTTTTCGTTTCCCTAGCCGGTACAAATGGACGCAGTGGAGTTTCACTGTTTTCACCAGCTGAGGTCCTGGTCCCAGAAGTGGTTGAAAGGGAGGAGAGTTAAAGGACAATTACAGCAATAGGTAAGAGCCGGATGGGGACGTCTGCTTCGATGTGTATTCTCTAAGCACCTATCCTGATTTTTTCGTTCTAATGTCTGAACCAAACTAAACAAGTATGGACTATTTTACAGACTGGTTAGCACTTGTTGTCTGGTACAGAAAAGGTTAACAAACCTACTGCAGGAATGAAGAAATACCCCAAATATTTTGGGGCAGCTGCAATATTAGAAACAGTTTGCTGTAGTTCACTGCAGGTGAACCCTTAGAGCTAAGCTATTCGGATGCTAATATAGCCTTTGATGCCTTGCTCGCATGTGTTTACTTTTAAAGACGTGTAAATCCTACTGAAAATAGTCAGAATGGGTGAGTAAACATTGTACGACCATTAAAAAGAAATGTAAATAAAATAAGACCCTTTGTGCTACCTGCTAAATGCACATTTCTAATCCTAACTTTGTTCACCGGGTACGTAGCTGAGTCCCTCTAGTGGCATAAACATTTATTTGGCTTCAGCATGTTATTAAAATTCATTTTACAGCCACATTATAGCAGCAAATTCACAGGTAGCTTTTTTTGGACACTCTGAGGACTGTGGCAAAGTGAATTGTGGATTAGATACTGTGGAGGCTAGTGTTAATGAATGTAAATTGATTTTTAGCTGTGAGGGGCAATTATAGATGCACTGGAAGGAGAAGGGAATTTTTGAAAGGATATTCAAGAACTAATTACTATCAGTAAGAAACACGCAAAGAGGAACGTAATACCCAGGACAGCCAATAGGGATAAAAGCTTATACACAAATCTGTCATGACCTAGTAGTGAAGACTGTTTAAAAACACCGATCTCCACTTAGCTTGTAAATGCACATCACCCTCTTTCTCACTCATATATTCTCCCTCTCTCTGACACACACACACTCACGCTCCTGGATTTGCAGAAGGCAGACATCTAGGGCACTTCTTGGCATCCACAGGAAAATCATATGGGATTAAAAAACCACAGCAGTAAGTACTCACTGCATTAAATGTTTATTAAGTGGCATGCTGTCAAACCCTAGATTTAATAGTAAATACAGGAGGACTTTAATGGAAATTGGTTGTATTTGATTTTTCTTAGGAATTGCTGAAAGCTGCCTCTCGAGGATTACAACTTCACCTTTTGCTTTTACGGATGCTTGTTTACTATCCGTGTGGTAACCTCTGGACAGCCAGTAATCCATTCATTATCCACACTGATTGAGAGCAGGAGTAGTGCACTGGTAACTACTTCACTCAGCTGACGGCAGACGACAAAAGGAGGGAAATGATGAATTCAGACAATTTAACCTCCCAAAGCTTCCTCTCTGCGATTCATAGCAATGCCAGCAATTTATTCTCAGGGCTCCAGTTTGTTCAGTCCTTCAAGCCTCTCATCATCCCCTGCTACTCGCTAGTGGTTTTTGTTGGTGTCATTGGGAATTACCTGCTCATTTACGTTATCTGCAAGACAAAAAAAATGCACAACGTCACCAACTTTCTGGTAGGCAATCTGGCTTTCTCAGACATGCTCATGTGTGCAACCTGTGTGCCCCTGACACTCGCGTATGCCTTTGAGCCCAGAGGATGGGTGTACGGGCGGTTCATGTGCTACTTTGTTTTCCTGATGCAACCCGTCACTGTGTTTGTGTCTGTCTTTACCTTGACTGTCATAGCTGTGGATAGGTATTACGCCATGGTGTACCCATTCCGCAGGAGGCTCACAATCCCTGTTTGTGCTTATATCCTGGCTGCTATTTGGCTGCTGAGCTGTACCTTGGCTGCCCCAGCCTTGGTCCACACTTACCACGCAGAGTTCCCAGAACTGGACTTTGCCATCTGTGAGGAGTTTTGGTTCCACATGAAAAGGGATCGCTTAGCTTATGCCTACAGCACTCTCATCATCACCTACGTACTGCCTTTGGCTGTCATCTCCCTGTCCTACCTGAGAATCTCAGTTAAGCTGAAAAACCGTGTAGTCCCAGGCAATGTCACCCAGGGCCAAGCTGAGTGGGACCGAGCAAGGAGGAGAAAGACTTTTCGCTTGCTAGTCTTAGTGGTGGCAGCCTTTGGAGTCTGTTGGCTGCCTCTGCACATCTTCAACATGATAAAGGACATAGACATCAGCTTGATTGACAAGCAGTACTTCAACTTCATCCAGCTGCTGTGCCACTGGTTTGCAATGATGTCTGCTTGTACCAATGCCTTCCTCTATGCCTGGCTCCACGACAGCTTCAGGGGGGAGCTGAAGAAAATGTTTGCCTGGAGGAAGAAGAAAATTGGACCCACTACAAACTGCATTATGGCCAGTGTGGTGCTGTAAACGAGAGCTGGTGGGAGCGCACTTCCTTCGTACGGTAACACTGTAAGTCTTTTCCGCTTCTAATTAGTCCTGATTCCTGACATTTGTCCTCGGGGCTCGGTTATAACAACACAAGTCCCATATGTAGCTTCCTCAGCACCTCCACTCCTACTGGAGAAGCAGAGGCAGACGTCATGTCCCAACGATGTCTTTACTTCTTTGACAGGAGTTAGAGGCCAAGGAGATGTCAGCACAATAAGATACCCATATGTAAGCTACAGGGATCCTTCCTATCTGTTTTGCCTATTGCTGGCAGTACAGACATGGGATTTGGGGACAGGGAGAAGCAAGGATGAATATGAGACCTAAATACCTCAACGAGGAAGTGTTTTGGACTGGGTAAAAATTAAATCTGCTTAGCTACCCAGAGTCCGGTCCTTAGCACAGGATCTAAGGTAGAGGACTAACGATATTCCTGTAGTCCTCTTGGGTTAGTGCCATGCTGAAAATAGCCTAAGGCTCTCCGAAATGCCCTTCCTGAGCAGCTGTCCCAGCCGTGGGCAGGCAACCCGGTTGGCAGGAGCTGCTCCGAGCCTCCCTCTGCCAGCTGAGCTGTGCTGGCAGCAGCAGCGTGCAGGGGTCTCCCCACTCCTGAGGGTGCCAGTGGTCTGCAGGGCGATGGCATCAGCCCACTTGCCTTCCCTCCAAGCGCCTCTGTACGAGACGACTGGCTTGCCTGCGTGCCTGTGGCCCTTGGTGGGGTGTGCTGTGTCTGCCCTGCGTGGTTTCCTCCCTCACTGCCATTTTCTCCTTGCTGCTGGCCAAGTGGATGGAGTAGCAGCCTTTGCAGCAGGATCGCTCACCTGCCCGCTGTGGCCAACCACGTTGGGCAGGAATCTGTGCTTTATGCGTCTTGAACCCAGCATCATCATGCAATCCCAAACCTCCGGTGTCTCGTGAACCTGCAGCACAGCACGTAGCAAGGTGAGATGCAGTATTGCGAGAAGGGAAATAAAACCGGAGTGATGTTACTTCTGTGAGGTGCAACTGCGGTGCAGAGTGTGCGACAGCCTATTCGGTGGATGTGCTGGTGCTGTCATCCAGGATGGACAGACTGGAAACATAATGTGTGGTGGAAAATCATCCAAATAGAGGGACATTAAGACATACCACCACTTTACCGACATTGAATTGTGTTCTTGACATTGTCCCGTGTAACCCCAATTTGCTGACCCTACTGCAAGCCAGATGCGTTCCCAGCCAGAGGAGTGGACGTCGTCGTAGCCTTGTCAGTGCTGAGGTGTTTTCCACTCATTCCTTGATGAACTGATTTTGACGTGTGGCAATGCTGCCATCAGCTTTGACCTCCAGCGACAGCCAGAGACTTTGATACCTTCTTCAGGAGCACTTCTGTTAAGAGACAGCGGGTGGAAGGGGCTGTTGACATTGAGCCGTGTATGAACATTGCGTGACCAGTCAAAGAAAGACCTGTCAAAGGGAGCGGAGTGGCAAGCGCTCTCTTTTGAAGGAGTCTTTTGGAAGGAACAATTTCCTTTGACATTCACCTTTCAATCAGATGAGGGAGTTAGAAGCTATAATCAACCTAATGGTTTCTGGTTTCTTCCTCCCTGAACTGAAAATATCCGAGATAATAGATAACTATACGGGACAAAGTTCTGAAAGCAGACATTGTTTCTGAAGGGGTTTCTTCCAGCCTGCTCGGCCAGAATCTGGGATGGCATGAGGAACTGCCTGATGCTGAGCTGAGATCAGTCGGAGAAGCAGCGCAATCCAGGGGCAGTTTTGGGCACGGTCAGCAAGGACATCTGTCTGACCGCAACTGCACATGCCCAGCCACGTACGCGCTGCGAGGCAATGCAAACAGCCGGGGGGGGAGAGGGAAGAAAGAGAGATGGTTTCTCTAGTTTGTAAATGTACTCCTACTGTGAGGCTGTGAATAGCTTTTTGCTCATCAGCATTCAGTAAGCTTAATCTGGTTAAAAAAATACACAGATGCATATGCACACACTGGGAAAAGCATTGGAAAAACATTTGAAATCCCTTTTCACAAATTTCCTTAGAATTTCAAGCTGTTCTGCTGCTAGCAATGAGGAACTGGATATTAGAAGTCGATTACAGAGACATTGAATCAAGGAGTCCTTTTAAAGGACTTGCATTCACTCTGTGATTAAGTGTATCTGCCTTGCTTACCTCGATTTAAAGATTTGAATGATGTATTAAAACATGTTTTGCTTTTGCTGAATTTTAGGAAATTGTTTTTTCCTTCAAGCTCAAGTTACTGGAATAACTGGTGATTTTGAAAAGGCAAAAACCCTTCCAAATCAACCAACCAACCAAATTTTATAAGCTTTTCAGCTTTTGTTTCAGAGGTCTTTTGAAGAGAGCAGAGTAGGACACCGAGAGAGCACTGAAACCACACTGCAAAAAGCAGCTTTAAATAACAACAAAATCCTGATTTTTAGAGATTTTTCTTCTATGGAATTATGTTATTTCAAGCTGTTAATTTGTCAGTTTGTAAAGGCTAATTAGCATTGAGATGGTCCAAAATGTTTACAACCTCATGCACTAAATACAGACAGCGCTGTAATCCAGAGCGATCCAAAGCCCAGCGGAGTGACTGGGAAGACTCGTGTTGACCGCAGCAAGCCTGGGACCATTTCTTTCCTGCACATCATGATCTTACCCTCATTTGCCAGCACTGCAGTTTGGCTTATTAACGTTCTCCTGACTGTTAGTGGCTGCAGATGGCTGCTGCAGAGAACTGCACGTAGCAAACAAGAGCTTGGATTTCTCTCTCTATTTTTTTTTTTCCTTGAGGCAGAAATGAAGGGCTGTTCAGTGCATATATTGTTCCCACAGTGACGGACACACTGGGAACACCTCGCTAGCAGCAGCCCCTGGAGCTGCAGCTACAGCAGTGCCGAGGTCTGTCATCTCAAGGAGGTCCTCAGGAGTGCCCAGCACGGCAGGCATCCTTGTTTAAGTGCTGGTTTAACCTGTACATGCCTTGACTCTGCCAGGACTTGCATTTGCAGCAGAAAACTCAGCGTCTGCCCCTTGCTTCAGGCCCTTCTCAGGACTAGGATTTGCAGGCGCATCCTATAATGGTCTGCGTTCCCCAGCCGTGGGCTCCTGAAGCTCCTTCCCTCTCCTCAGCAGCCCCCTTGGTGGTCCCGCAAGGCCATTTTCACAGGCTTTCCCCGCACGGTGCACAAAGGAGCCTGGCCCCAAGCAGGAGGGCTGGGGGTCCCGCAGGCTGGCGGGGCCGACGCACACCCACGTTCGCTCAGCCCACCTCTGAATCGAGCCCCAAGAATCTCTGCTTAATGTAATTACTGTTTGCTCTGATATCCAGAGTAATAAACAATAATAAGATTTAGAGACGTGTTGGTGCGCTTCTTTAATCCAGTTATGCAAATAATTATATTAAAAGCCGTCATGTGAAATGCGCTTGCTTATCTCCACCCCTCTCCGGGGAGAGGTTCTCCGAGGGACCAGGGCTCGTCACTACAGTATTTTTGGTGGCATAATTTTCAATCACAATTTAAGACATCATTGCATGCTTTCATTTTATAAAGTAGCCCGCTTCAAAACTTGGTGAACCTACTAACTTTCCCTGTAAGGGTTTTAGTTGTTTCTTGCTTACATTCGACTCCAAGGCCTTGCACGCTGCAGGGCAGCTGCTCTGCAGGGATGGAGCAGGGTTTGCGTCTGAGCTGAGGTATGGCAGAATGCTATATGCTCCTCATCTGCTGGGGTTTCATCCCAGTTGTTTGCATGTACCAAGAGACTTTTAGCAGGTAGAGACCCAGATGTTCTGCATTTTACAGCAGCAAATACATCACATTTATGATGGCTCCTCGGACTGTTCCTAAGTGCCAGTCTCTGGTAAACACTCCTAGATGTCCTATGGAGTTTGTATAGATGCTCTGTGGTGGTGTTTTCAGGTAGGTATCAAATGCATCAGCCAGCAAGTGGGTTATCAGAGCATGGAGAGTCTTGGGCTTTGGAAATGGAGGGCCCACTTAGGACCACGCTTACTCACTGTAAAAATCATCTGGGAGATTTCACTGTGGCCAAGCCTCTACAGCTCTGAGGGCTCTGCATATCTTAAATGCAGAGACTAATAGAGATACAGGAGGAGATGATGGGGAGAGGCAGGGCAGGGTGAGATGTCTCCACTTTAAGTGAAGAGCACAGATTTAGATAGCAGGAATCACAGCTTCACAATTTGAAGCTATTCTGCATAGCTGTTGGAGGGACTCACAGAGCATAGTCCTAGCAAATACACTGTATTTCCAATGTTTATAGATGCAAAAATGCTTGATCAAACATAAGCTCCTCCCCATGGTCAAACGTGGAGTTGGTATTAAAAGGCAATGTACTTACGAAACACATACAAAAGTAAATCAGTATTTGATCAGGAATTAAAAAACATTAGATAGTGAACAAAGGTCACTAAGTCTGAAATCAGGCAGCCAACGCAAAACAACAGTTAATCAAACCTCAGATAGAGTCAGGTAGAGATGGTCTCTCCCCCACCTGGAAAATGTCAGCTCAGAACAGTCACCGACGACTAAATTGCTTGTGCAATGCATTGCTTTAAATCAATTTTCCTTACACTTGGATGAAGAAAACTGTGAGAGCTGTATCTGTATCATATTTGGGGAATGGCAGTTTACCTGGGATGGGCAAAAGCAGATTCTGCCATAAGGCCATTACTCACAGGAGCATGGTGAGTGTTTCCCAGCTGATACACTGGGAAAAGCTGGTATTTTTTGTACCAGCTGAACAGCAGATGCTCTGTACAGTTTTAATTGAGCGAATCTTGCTTGTTGAGGTGTCAATGGTGAGTTATAATTAGATGTCTAAGATTATGCAGGGTACAGATACAAGCTGAAAATGGTACACCTGCCGCTGGGAAAAAAAAGTGCCAAATTGGACAGAACTGCACAATGCATCCATCAATCTGCCCAGCAGACGAGAAGAGGGCAGAGAGAGAAACAACATGCTGCTGGCAAAGATACTGCTGTCTTTGCAACTTCTACTTGAAGAACTATAATACAAACTTTTACCTCCAGCCCTCCCCCTCTCACTGCCCACTATCGCTTTCTTTTCTCAGAAAAAAAAAAAATGATTGCATTCCTCCTGCATTCCTCCTGCATTCCCCTGGAGAAAAGGTTGCTCAAGGGTCAAAGCAAACATTTCTACCTCCTAGAAAGCATACAGAAATCAGGGAGGCTTTCTAAAGCGGAAATCATCCTCTTCTCTCTTAAACTTCTTTCTTCAAGCAGAAATAGCCAGTTGTGCCTGACACACAGTCTCTGGATGCAACCATCCGCTGCGCAGATCTGCAGCGGGCAGGAGCACACCTGGCCTGCCTGCCACTTGGAGCATCAGCTTTCTTGGTTGCATCAAGTAAATACCCCTCCCCATACTCAGTGACCTCATTCTGGGCCAAAACCATCACTGACTCTGGTCCTTTGTACCTGATTTCCCTCCACGTCAACAAGAGTTTGCTTTACTGGAAGTCCCAGGGATCAACTGCAGTTGCGTCAGAGGTACCCTGCCTGTGTTAATGGGACCTTTCCTTCAGAAACCATCATATTCCCTGTTTCAAGAGCAGGTTTCAAGTACATTCTTACCATGTACTGATATAACCAGATGGGGTAGGCTTTGTCCAGGCTGATTTCAACCAAATTTTGCATATGTTTCTCTGCTCCCTGCTCTCCTAGCCCTCCCCCAGACTTTTGAAACCATCGATCGACTAGTCAGTAGAAGCAGAAGCCTCGAGGATGTTGAAAGCCCAGTAGCTATCTGAAATTAGGAAGAATACTGGCATTTTCTTGGTGCTCCCCAGGGAAGGAAAAGACACCTCAGTGCTCTCTCCTTTAGGGACACACCCCGGATTGCACGGGTGTTCATGTGAATGGTTCAGAACTAGTTACAAGATGGCCAGGCTGCCTCCCTACAGGGCAAAAAGTGAGGAGTTAAGGGCATGCAGGTCAAATATATCTCATTGGGAGTTAGGTCCCTTTAGGACCCAAAATCTAATCTCTTTGCCAAGAAGCTGATAGGGTTGACTTTCTTGCTTGTCGTTGTTTACTTTCCCTTTCTACAGCCTGCTTTGTCAAACTAAGTTAATGAAGCTAGTAATTGATATAAATAATAAAACACGCACTCAGGAGCTCCCTGCTTTGTGTCTCCAGCCCGCTGGAAATCAATTTGGGATCTCTGCTATCTATTTGCAGTTGACTGAGCTCTCCTTTCTTTGCATCTTGTTTATGTTAATTATCACCATTACGTTGTAATTTCCTTGTATTTTTTTCTCTGCAGGACACAGAGGAAAGGAGACGATGGCTTTAATCCCTACATCTACATTTCCTACAATTCCTACATTCCCATTAGGTGCTGGAGATGTTGCTTCAGCAGCTAGCAGGGCTGCAAAGAGAAGTTGCAGCTTTCCAGCGTAGCAATGAGATCTGCCTCTCCTGCTGGGCGCAGGTCTTGGTTTCCAGATAACAGGACGGAAAGGCAGCCTACGGCTCACAGCAGCAGGAGGGGTTTCAGCGCTGTGGTCTGCGAGAGCCTGGTGACGTGCGCGGTGCTGAGGATCGCTCCTACGCAGCTCAGGATCCCCCGGCAACATCACCCACAAAATGATGTGCTCAGCTGGAGGCAGCTGGTGCTCCTGTGAGGCCGGACGGCACGAGGTGTCATCGCTCTGTCTACCATTTCTCAGCCACGGGGAGCTGCGTTCAGCTGCCCCGTCACAGCCACGACAAGACAGGCCAATGCTCTAGTGAAAATGTGACAGCCAAACAACACAGTAGCTATGATGCACTGCCACGGGTTGCCGTCAGTCGCATCTCAAGTCTGCGCAACCAGCTGCACTTGGGAGTGGGAAGGCGAAGCAATGCACTGTATGGTAAAGCAAGCCTGTCTCGGGCTCATAGAGGCAGGGCAAGAAAGAGAAAGAAAAAAAAAATATATATTTTTGGAGTTCAAGCAAAAAATAACCATCCACAGGCTAACTCTATAACCACTCCGAGGCTGTGTTGCTGTATGACTGTAGGAGTTACTCAAGCCTTGTTGTGAGCGTGGTCCCTCACCTGCAGCGCGGCAGTTCAGTGTATTGGCTTTATCGCATCCTTCCTCCCATCCCTCAGCCACACAGTGAGCTTGAATAGGGGCAAGCCAGGCGTGTGCATGAACCACTACTCTGACGTCCACGTATGCAGAGCCATTAGTGTATGGTCCAGAGACAGAGGAGTTGAGGGCGGATGCACTTGTGAACGGGTTTTTTTATAAAAATAATTGAAAGCTTGGGGATGAGGTTCTGAGGCAAGTGTTCAACCAACCCACTCCTCAGCAACTGGATGCAACTCTGGAGGAAGTAAGATGAAAATAATCCAAATATCATGTACAAAAGTTAGCTATGAGCTACATCACCAATTAGAAATTACTGTCTGAGTCGCTATATACAAAGTTATTTTGAATCATTAAGACGACAAAACCTTCAACACTCAGCTTTGGAATGATTTCCCCTCAATTATTGGATCCTTTTAAAATTCAACATCTGTTGTTAATATGCATAACTTAAAAAAATTAAACATAAATTTGAAACCATCTGAAGCACTAGACACAGCATATGGCAGACCTGTTTAATCTTAACAAGTCAATAATATTATCATTGTGAATCACTTCTTCATTAAAACATGTATTCATGCCTGTTGTATAAAATAATATTTATTTGTAAAAGCCTTTTGTATCACCCATGAAATTGTCAGTTGTCACAGCTAATTCTAAATTGTTTTGATAGTACCTTCTCTTGGAAAATTGCCACAGACTGAGGATAGACAAAATGCAAATCATCAGCGGTCAAACAAAGTTCTAACAACATCACCAACAAAATGCAGGGAAGCTTTTGAAGACCTATGTTTTGCCGTAGTTACAAAAAGATGGGTTTCTTTATTTTTAAGGCATTGTGGAAAGCGCTGTTCCAAACACTTCTCATGCCAGAAAAGTCGCATACAGGGTCTGACAAGATCTGCATGCTTTCATAGTTCATAACATTCTTCTTGTATTGCTAAATGAAGAAAAGTGTTTTCCCATGAAACAGTTTAAAACGGCACTACCCACCTGCACGTGCTGCTGACTAGGGATAGAGTGAGGACGTAAAAGACACGTCAAAATTCAGAAGTGGGGATTAAAAGCCAGACAGCCCAGACCCTGAAGCCATTAAATTATTGGATAAAGGCAACTGTGCATTGAAAAGTTCTTTCAATCATTCACTGAGAAGATTTACCTTCTCCCCCCGCATATTTTAAGGAAAGGTACTTGAATTTCAGGCTACTAATTTTCATGCAGAGACAGCTCCCTTCAGCCCAGTATGAGGCACCCAGTCTCAGAGATGCAGGGTTTAAAATCACATCTCCACTTTGCGTCCTCAGTGGTGGCTGTCAGCTAGTTCAGCTCAGACGGCAGCTTATTCTGCACATTAGCACTCAACGTTTTGGGTAAAACCTTCTCCCAGTGCATTGTACAAACGCTCTGCTTGGGATGCTGTCAGTGCTCCTATGCATTCACCCAGTCTTACAAAGTTTAAATCCGATTTGTGGGTTTGGTCCAGATCTGCTTTCCAAGGACTTAAACAGAAGTGGTAAAGTAACCAGCAGCCCTAAGCTACGTATCTTCTCTATACATGTGAAATTTATTATCAAGCAAAAAAACCCCCGAACAACCCCAAACCCCCAACATGTTAAAGGAATGGATTAACAAAAAAATGAAATAGTTCTTAAAATGCCTTGATTCTTGGGGATTAGGTCACTTTTAAGAGGGGTGGAAGACATTTTAATGTTTGCCCACCATTGAAGAGGGTATATGCAAGTGAAATATTTGGTAGCTTTCTAAACCATTATGGGTTTACTGAGAGATCAGAAAAGCACAGAAGATTTGAGGGCAAGAGGAAAATGCACAGGATTTTTAGTGCTAAAATGAATTAGCTGGACAAGCTGAATCTGCAATATGATGTTCAACCAGCAGCCTAATTTACGGTGCTAGCTATGCTGAAAACAGAGGTAATTAGGCAAGCACTTTTACTTCCACTTCTAGCATGAGATATTTGAAAACACAGGTGGAGGGTGGCTTGGGAGAAGGCCAGACTGGTATGAGAATAGTCTCAAAATTTTTGACAGCGGTGAATAAAAACTAAATGGAGAATGTCAGTACAGCTTTCTAAATCTGAAGCTACTCATGTTCAGCTATTGAGACTGGAGGAGGTGGATAAAGGTGATGTAGAGCTACATTAAGTTTCACAATTCACCTATTTAAAAAGTTGCAAAAATAGCAAGCCCTACAGATTACTTTAAATTGCAGGTGTTTGAAACATGGATCTGCAGTTTGATTTCACCTTTTATTGCAGAAAGTCTAAGCTCTTTGAGACAGAGTTTTGAGCAGAGACGACTGTATGTCTATTGTCTTTTCTTAAATGGAGTCCAGAGACTTAACCAGGCCGCTATGATTTTCTGCTACAGATAATTGATCCAAAATGAGCTTTGACGTGTCTCTCCACAAGATTTTAATTTAACATTCACAGCACAACCAGAGGATAGAAAACAACAAATCATGTAAGTAGAAACTATTGCTAATGCCCCATTTACAGTAACTAAACATTTTTAAAACCAAAAGAAACGACAGAGGACTACTGGAAGCTTCGAACTACTCTGTTTAATCTTTGCATAGCTAGAGGTGTTTTCTGTGAAACTACAGCTCTTGTGACCTGGAATTTATACCTCTGCGTTTGGTCTAGGCAGCCCCAGAGCACTGATGTTTCCAGGGAAAGCAATACTCTTTTAGAAAATATTCTGTCCTTGTGAGCTGGCTGCTACCACTTTTAATCACTATAGCACGTTTCAGTAACTGCTGAAACACCACAAGGAAGACATTACTTATAACAAAATATGGCAGAGTTTAGCTATGCAGGAGTGTGCTAATTTCTTTTATTAATGGCTAAGAATCCAACAGACACCTACTATCCACTGAATCTCAACCCTGCACATATATTTCCCAGTAAGCGCTAATTAGCCATTTGAGAATCCACCAGAGAGCAATAGTTTCATTTAGTTCAGCATAAGCAGCAGCGTGGATAAGCTGTCGCTAAAAGCTGTGTCACATCTGAAAAGCAGAGAGAAGCTTAAAAGGAACCTCAATGCCTCTGTGACTCAGAGCACTTAAGCACTGTGATATGCCTGGTTTTAAGTATCTCCCTTTCTTCCAAAGTATATCTGGACAAACTGCGTGAACACAAGAGGAGCGAATACGAGTTACTCCTCAATGGTTACATGGAGCGCCACCAGCTACAGCCATGCTTTGGGCTGCTCTCAGGGACCTGAGAAGCTTATTCCCACCTCCATCCACATCAGCAGTAGTCTTGATTTCAGATCAGGAGAACAGGAATTTTACAAGGGGTCCCTACCTTTCCTTTCTCCTGCTCTAGACTACTAGAAGGAAACTAGAGTACAAGTGAACTTCCAACCTGCTAGTTTCCTGTTCAGTAATATTCCCAAGTTGCCTTTTTATTTTTTTTCCTACAGAAGATCAGAAGCCCTCAGGATGCAGCAGTACCCTCTTCCATGCACATTGTTCAGTTTTTAATAAATGGAAAAGCCCAAGATCTGAGGTATCTCCTCCTAGCAGCTATGGCAGGTATAAGATTGGAGTCCATGAGGCACAAACCATGAAGCAGAGCATAAGTATATGTAATTATCACCCTAATCCAGAGTTGAAACAAAACTGTAAATCTAAGCTAGTCAGTATATCAAGTACCATCTCTTCACAAGAAACTAATATCAGCTTCCCTTCAACATTCAGCATTAATACATTTAATAAAATGGCTAGACCTTTACTCACCAGAGTATCTTCATAAATTATTCTTTGTTTCCCTGGAACCTGCTGGTCAGCCGTTTTCTCACTAATTCTTTCTACATTAGAGAAACAAATCCTGTTTTCCCTACCCCCCAGCAAACCTCACATCCTGTTTCCTAAGAGGACTCAGCCCCTGGCTGAGCGTGGGGTCCTCCCACCGCCATCAGCTGGCCCTCCAGCACCTGCCCCAGCCCAGCAGGAGCCCCCATGTCAGACACCGGCAGTATTGCTGCAGGCGGGCTTGCAGGGGGTGGTTTAGAGATAGCTCTAGCTCACGAAACAGCAAGTTTTACAAGGTTGCATTATTAGCAGGTATTATATGAAGTCAGGTAGAACCCACATGTGCAAGGAGGTGATTAGAATAACTATCTGATACTAGTAGAGAAGCCTATTAAAACAGAAAAAAACCCCCATTCCTAATCTGTTAAGAAAATAAATACTGAAGAGAATGAATGAAAATTTAAAAAGATTCAGGGGGGCATGAAGGAATTGAGGTTCCACTTAATCTTAGACCTCCTATTTCTACTGGAGTACTAAAATGACGTCCTCAGGTTGTTATACTCTTTCCAAGAAACTTTATCTTCTAATTTTAGTTGCTGTCTATTCTTACAGGAGATGCTGATAGCCCATCTTTTCGGTGCCTGCTGATCCTGGGGCTGTCTGGAAAAAGGAGGAGGATGGATCAGTATGATCAGTACAAAGCTGGACTCGCCCCTACTTAAAACTGGCTTTTGCTCTAGAGCCTGTGCCAGCAATAAGCAAGAGCTCAGTTTAACACCAGCACTATCACTAGGCGTTAGCTTCCTTTTTGGCCAGTAAATACAAGACTGATGATGTCTTGGTGGCAAGCGGCAGTAGGACAGAGCTGGCGAGCAGCAAACCCCCAGGGACCAGCGCGCACCAGCTCTCTCCCTAGGCAATCCCTGCCCTGCAGCGCTGCTCTGCGCTCGCTGGTCGTCCACGCAGGGCTTTGTGTCCTGCTTCGGCGTCTGTCTGTTCGTACAGCTGGTCTCCCTATGGGGGAACTGAAAATCTAGCTGGCTGGGTTAAGCATCAAGCACCCCGTCGTGCTGGTTACTGGAGCCTGCTGGCCTGGACCGAGCTGCATTCTCAGCGGCACCTTTTCCCCCGGGAACAGCGCAAGTTGCTTCACCTACTCATTGCCAGTCAGCAAGGGCTGAGCCTCGTTGCTGGAGACCAGCCTTACTCCGAAGAGGCCTGATACCCCCGTACGTGCCATCTCTCCTCCCTGCACGGTCACGCGTCCGATACTAGGTGAGACCAGTTATCCCAGACAGATACGTGGCCTTTCATGGCCTCTTAGCCTGGCACTAGAGAAGGTCTTCAAGAAGGAGGAGAAATGATGGTCTCGGTCAGGGTTGTTGAGGCAGTATTTACTTACAAAAATGCAAGACGACTTTCCTGTCTGGTTTCCTTTACCGTGGGGCGTGGGCAGAGTTGTGACAACACGTTCACTGTGCATCTAGATTTTGTGATGGTCTTTTTTTACAGACCATCCCCACAAACCCAGGCTGTTACAGTGCTGACTTCCAGGTGTTGGCCTTGCACCTGTGCACCATAAATAAATTCATAGGCATGTCCTACTCTGGAATACTGGGCTGGGGCATGAGCCTTTTCACAGACTTCAGATTTCATCCTCACGGTTTTATTAACCCTCTCCTTGTTCCAAATGAATCTCTTCCTCCTATTGACATTGTCTCATCTATTTCCTCTTTCACTAGCCACTTAAAACGGGCAATTTGAAGATCACCTTAACTTCAGACTATGTAGTATGTCTTCTGTTTGCAAATCTTTTCAACTTGTGTAAAAAGCTGCAGGATAACAGGCTCCTGATGCTGCGCAAGCTGGCGTGCAGCCTCCCATCCATATGCCTGTGAACTCTCTGAGCAAGAAGGCAAATCAATACTAATTAATGGTCCCCTGGAAAGTAAATGATTGTTCTCAGTGTGCAGTGTAGCAAGGAATCCTGTAGGCTATTTTTGCCTTTGATTTATCACACCATATAAACAACGGTTTATACATGTAGCCTGGAACCTCGAATCTATTGCTTATAAAGGTCACAGCTTCTGTTGAGATAAAAGGAGCCTACAAACCTGGGAGAAGAGCTGTGGTTTTTTTACTTCCATGGATGCAGCAGATAAGAGTGACCATTTCAGCTGTCTTGTTGCTAATTTACAGCAGCTCCTGAGGATTGGAACATACAGAAAAATATTCAAGAGCTCAAGTATTTTGTGGAGTACCTAGACTGACCTCTCATTTCCCACAGGAAAGATGCTTTTCTGATATTTGGCCTTTGTCTCTAGCAGACAGACCTAGAACAAGATAGCTAGAATAAGAGAAAATTATGTTAAAAAGCAGAAATGTCGGCTAGTGAAGGTTGCCTCTCACAAGCTATGGCAGAAAGTTCTGGTTTCCTGTGCCTGTGCTAAAAGGTTTATGAAAGTGCTGAATCAATCGATATTGCACTGGCTTCATGTGCAACTTAGAGGGAAGGTTCAATAGCGGCCAGTTGTAGGAAAAGGATTTTTAAAACGTGTCAGGCCTTTTAATTACAGATGGTCACTTAGCAATTTCAGCTTTTTGGAAATGAGTTAGTACCATTAGCGGGGGCAGGTTCTTCCTTTATTGCAGTCCCTTCCAGCAAGGTTTGTTCTCATAGAACATGAGCAATTTTGTTTAATTGCTCTGTGAGAGTACATGATGTTAGGAAATGGATCATCGTACACTGGCTCAAATGTATGTTTGAGTGTTGTGCCGCATGACTGTCACTTCATTATACGCATACATCACGAGTTTTGTTCAGAAAAGAGTATCCTGGGTTGCAGTGATGATTACCTTCATTTTGCAACACCATAGGAAAACATCGGCTCATGATTTCCTATAATCTCAGATCCCTGGAGTTTCTGTTTGTACTCCATCTCTTATTTGTGCGGTTAATCACTCCTGACAAATGCACATCCTTCTGCGTGGTCCTGTAAGGTTTCATCCAGTGTTGTCATATAATTTCTCCAACTTGCCTAGCTGACTAGCTTCTAGACCTGTCCTTAACATGCTTGTATCTCCTCTTACTTTAGCGTTTTCTAGAGCTTTAACAGTATAATTCTCTATTGCATCTACCAGGTCATTAATAAAAACATTACATTCTTTTATTTTGACCATGAGCCACTGATAACTGCTACATTTTCATTAGTTCAGCATGTTTATCCAGCCTGTTTGGCCTGTGCCATATCAGAGTTTCATGCAGAACGTACTTTTCTACCTTTTGAATGAGAAGGTCTTTAGAGAAGGTCTCAAAGCCCATTCTCCGATTTTAGATGGTGTTTATTGTTTTCTCTCTATCCAGACCTCCAACCCATTCATAAAAAGAGACGAGTTTGCTCTGAGGGGATCTGCAGTTGACAAATCCATTTTGACTCTTACTCATTTCCCTCTTTTCTTTCATGTGCTCACAAAGATTTTGTGCTTTCCAAGGTTTTTCTAGCATTTGAAGTTAAGCTGACTGATTGATAGACAAATCCCCGATTAGGTTTTTTCCTTCCATTCTTAGAAAGTGAATATATTTGCCCTTTTCCAGCTTTCTGATGCTTATTTACACTCCATGACTTCCCTAAGATAACCCCAAGTGGTTCTGACATTACTTCTGCCGTATTCTTTTGCAGTATCCTGAGATAAAATCCATCAGGCTCAGGCAGTGTGAAAATTTTGGAGTTCTCTATGTGTGCTGATGCCTCCTTGTGCATTTCCACGGAGAGATGCTACTGCTCTGCTGCTGCTGCTTGCATTAGCCAGTCTTTGCACGCGATCTTTCCTCGCAGAAATGCAAAACAAGACACAGAGAACTTTGGCCTTCGTGGCTTTTTGTGCTGATGACTTCCCTTTTTCATTTGCTAGGGAATCAACAATTTGCTCGGTCTCTTTCCCTCTGTCTCTCAATGTATATTCAGAATTGTTTCTTGCTACTGCTGATATGACTGGTAAAATCCTGTTCTGAACCTTCACTTTTTAAAATTTTGCTCTGCATACTCATGCTGTTCTTTGATACTTGCCTCATTTAGTCGCTACTTTCTGTAGGCATCTTCTCTATGTTTAAGGTGAATGTTGTGACTTGTCCCCACGTTTCCAAATCTTCTCCTGCAGCTCTGGTTGGCTCGCCAAACCGTCCTTTTAATTCTGATGTGCTGAGAAGAGAAGGGGTCAATGTCGCTGCTCTGCTCAATAAAAAGAGCTTAAGCCTGATTCAGAGTTCTGCCCTGCTTCACCCTACTCACTCGCCCATTGAAAATCTTTTCCTCCTTTGCTGCATCTTTAATAAAAAATTTAAAAAGCTAAAACATTTGAATCAAAGGGGTTTGTAAGATTTTCACAGTAATTATTCCCTGTTTTTTTTCTTCCCTTGGAAGGGAATTTTTAGAAAGAAACTTCCATTTGCACAATATTGTATAGAAAAGGAAAGCAAAAATAAACGTCCTTCAAAAATATGAAATAGTGAGGATTTTTAGTGTTTCTTTTGTGTCTGGCCTGACCCTGCTATCTGTAGTAGAAAAAAGACAAACACTCAGCAGGGGACATATAAGAACAACTCGATTGCGTTTTTCTCTCTCTGGTGCTGGCTTTTACTCGCAGCCTTGCTGTGGGAGAAATTCAGGCACAGCACGCGGTTTGATCCACCATGCCACCATCTGGCAAATATGTACAAACACCCACTGTCCCCCGTGGTGTTTGTAGCTGCCCCTTGGGCCTTGGCCGCCCAGCAGTGCCGTGAAAGACGCTCTTCTGAAATGGAAGGTGAAAAGGGAAAGGGGTAAGGTACATGGATGGAAAAGGCACATAGGAAAAGAGAGACGATCCCGTTCCTCACCTTTACTGCTGAGGATGTCATGAAAGGACTCGGCTCCTTTGACTCTGCCTGCCAAGGGACCAGTGGAAGATCAGGACACCCACCAGTGCTTTGGAAGATACAAAGCTCTACCCCTGCTGTCTCAAGCCTCTTAGTTGAGGACACCAGAGTGGGGCAGGGTAGGACAGCATCCTCCGCTTCCTTTCTTCAGATTACGTTTGACCATCAACTTACTTCAGTTTCTTTACCCCATCCCTGTTTTATTATCCTGTAGGTTCACAGTGCTGAGGTGGCCACTGTTGGTTCCTGGGCCAGTGGAGGGCAACCCAGGTCATACCACGAGAAGGGGCCACGCAGAGGGGTACAGGGACCTCGGTCTGAGTTGACATTAGTAAAATATTAACACGAATTACAGCATGGCAGTAAATGCTTCCTAGAGAGATAATTTACATTTTCAAGCCGGCTCTTTTAAAACTCTTCTTTCTGTAGACCCCAAAATACAAAATGGAAATACAGACGCAAACACAAAACAGTACAGACAGATGAATCAGCAAGGGGCCGGTTCCATTTCAAGGGATTGTAAACAGATTCTAGCAAGTCCCTCCACATGCAGCAGCTTGCAGGACTGTAATATTAGTTATGTTAATATATTTAAAATTAAAGTTAAAATAACATTGACCAAACCCACCACCTGCTTTCCCTCTGGAGGGTTTTTCTGGGTTACCGCAACAATAAGGGCAGTTAAAAAGGGAGCCACAGGCTCATCAACAAATATAGACTTAAAATGTGATGTTGGGAATATTCTGTTTATTTACCATGAGAATCCTTTATGTTTTTCAGGCAGTTGAAGTGGGTTCGATATTCAGATGTTTAAAATTAATTACTCATTTGAGTAATTAAAATTATTAAAGCTGTCTTGAAATCCAGTGTTTTGCAATAACACTTCGAGATTTCTCCTCCCAGTTTTAGTGCAAACAAGTGGCTTTCCTTACACATTTCCAGCTTATTAACTATCGGGCCATGCATTTTGGCACTTTGGCTATCATAGATAGTAGATACCTCTTAAAATACCCTAAACTGCAGCTGTCTGCTGTCCTGTCATGTACAACAGCCCTTGCTCCTGCCCGTGAAGTTAACCGTGACCTCGCAGAGGAGCGCGCGTTTGCCGAGCAATGGGTGCTCTTCCACTGCCACCTCCCGGCCGTGACCAGCGGGAGAATGAAATGAACTTGAAAATGTGATTAACAAAAGATTCAACTGTCCTTTAATTTCTGCCAGCGAAAACCCCTCACCTTAAACGTTCCCTGTTGGCCAGAACTCAAAATGTAATAATTTTGTGTGCTCAAAACAGATCTTTTTTTCTGCACCTAATATTTACTTTTACTCATTTTAGAAAATATTTGCAGGGAGGGGAAAGTGTAGAAACCTCTAATGTTTTTAGCAGTCTGGGGCTTTAGTTAAAATCTAATGCCATGAGCAGACACCGTGAGCTATCTATGGAAAAGGCATTTTCGGTTACACAGAGCTCAAGCCTCTCTGAGCTGTTACAAATGTACAAACGATGAGGTTACTCGGGAAGCGAAGGAAAGGTTTAGGTCCATCAGAGACTGGCTCTGTTTCCTAAGCAGAGCGGGAACACTTTACACCAACACAAAAGACCTACTGTTAAAATTGTGATACATTTTCTAGTTTTCAAAGCTTTAGGACTGTGCCTGTATTTTAGGGTTGTTTGTTTATTTTTGTACTCCTGCAATTCCCTGTATCGCCTCAGATGTTCATCAGGGACTCGGGGAAATTTCTGACGTGAAAAGGAGGAGGTCTTCTCCCTAGGAAAGCAGACCACCGCTGTGCTGGAACACCGCACACCCCTGGGCTGTACTCACACGAACCACCTTCACTCACACACAGCTTTAGTTGTGCTCTTGTTCTTTTGCAGAGCTCGGTGCGTGCATCTGCTGGGAAGCAGTCTGAGCAACCAGTCTGTCTCTGCAAGTCAGCTATGGACAAAATTCCGCCGGTGGTGCTGGAGTAAGTGAGCCCAGCAGTGCTATTCCCTCAGCGGGGCCTGCCGGCTGAGCTGGTGTCCCCACATCTCTGCGGAGCTGGTGCACACCAGAAGCTATGACAGCCGCTGCCAGGTCCCATTCCTCATTCAGCTTGGTAGGCATTGCAGAGAGGACCTTCCTTCCTCCTTCTTTTCCCCAAACCTCCCTCCATGTGGACCAGAACTGAACTCTGAAGATCACCTATCTGGTTCAGAAACACTGTTTTTTCCTTGGCTGGGAAATCCCTGTGTGTACACAACTCTGAATTGGGTCTGGTTTTTAGAAACAGCTGGGTCTATTTCATAAGCTCAGAGGTGGAAATAGGCAACTGCTCTTGGTTCTGACCGTATTTTACTGTTACAGACATGCAGTGCACCTCATTGATTAAATGGAGGAGAAGCATATTTTGTGCCTAGCCCTCTTGCATTTTGGATACAGAGTTTGAAATGCTCAGCCAAGAAACTCCTGTCTCCAGCAGGTGTCAGTGGAAGCTACAGAATGGAGAAACGCCACCAAAGCCAGGCTTTATTCCCCTCTCACTCCTACAAGGTGCTCCCTGGCCAGGGGAGAGAGTGAATGCTCCATTCTACGCAGAAATGTTATTGTAAGCCAGGTTACTTAATTATTTTTTGCCTTGCTTGAAGTAGAGCTCAAGAATTTGCAAAGTGGAATGCTGTGACTGTCAGAAGGGGCCAGTGATGAAGCAGGTGTTAAATCATTTATTGAAGGGACAGTGGACATATTTGAAAAGTTTAAATTAGTGGCCCAATTCACTCATACTTCTACAGGGAGTTACAGGTCTCTGACTTTACTCACCATAGTGCTTTCCCCCGTACTGCACAAACACGCAAGAGGGCAGAGATAAGGTTCTCTCAGTAGCTTAAATCCTGACATTTCCTAACATTTGAGCGCTTTAGGTGCAGCTGATGGAAACTCTAGAGACATGCCAGTACGATGTCTACCTACCTGATGTCCTGCATCTCAAAGGCAGGGGATTACCACTTCCCCCAGACTCAGCCTGCTGTTCCCGCAAATCGCTAGCCGCTGTTTCCACAGCCCCCACCGACGCTGAGCACGAGCGTTACTTGCTGCTCACATCACACCTTTCTCCCTGTCAGCTGCTTGGTTCCCGGTGGCTGCCTGTGATGCTGGGTGGTCCCAGAGACACATCCCTTGAGCCAGCAAGGAGCTGGGGCTGAGGTACGTACAGTCGTGGCTTGTGCTTTGCTGTGCAAACTGATGACGTTAATTGGCTGGTGCCAAAAAATAGCTTGGATACAGGGGTCCATGTGTGACTGCTCCCTGCCAAGCTACTGTGAATACAACTGCACAAATACAGATTTTAAAATAGGACTAGAATGTAGTTGAATGAAGATGGATGAAGGTCAGCGTGGTCTTCCCTGTTGTGGCTCTCACTAGAGCACTAATGAGGATTTAACAAAATCAGAACTACCAAGACAGTTGTGCTGCCATACCCAGACAGCTTGTTGGCAGACTGGGAAGAAGGAGATATCTATATTTCTGATCACAACTGCATGAAGATAATTTATTTCTTTTTTTTTTTTTTTTTAGTGGCTCTCCAAGCAAACGATGCTAGGTTTTTGGTAAGGCCGCTAGCAATTCCCTTGTTCTGCGCCTCAAGCACACCACGCAGCATAGTGTTGGCTGAGTTTGGTGGCTGAGATCGCCCCACACGCTCTCAGGCAGGCTGCTGCTGGAAGCGGGGCAGTTTTAACCTTGCCAACGCAGTGTCCAGTCTCGTCAAAACATTACGAACCTTTCTAAAGCCTTTCTTTGCTGCTCTGTTTTACTGGTGGCATAGAGTGGCAGCGTGACATAACAGGCTTAAGAAAACACTATTGTACAGTATAACTTCTTCGTTATCAAAACAATATTCACAAGACAAGAATATGTATTTGTCATACATGTGAAAACAGGAAAAAACTTACCTCTGCCTCGTAAAGGACCTTGTGACTGGTCTGGGACTCTTGTGCTTGGCCTGAGCTGCCACATGTACCCTGCCTGCTTGCAAAAGCCCTGCTGAGGGCTGCTGCACAGGCACACACATGCGAAAAACCCTAATGGTTTTAAACTTCAGTCAAAAATAATATTTAGGACAACTTGTTGCAACATGTAAACAAGTTTCCTTAGATATTTATTCCCACTAACACTTAAATGCATTACAGAGCTCTCAAGCACTTGTGGCCCTGCAGAGTATCTTCCAGTAGGGACCTTGCTGGCAGTCCCCAAGCTCTCAGAGACAGGGATGTGACAGCGTGGGCGGATGGTGAAGAAGGGTATATAGGAGAAACTTTGCAAGGTCATTTGCAAGGTAATGGCAATTTTTTCTGTTTCCCAGTGTACGACAACTAAATAGTCTCATCTTCTTAGTATTATTTTGGTAAAGAGTAACGTATACCAGCCTTGCGCTCTGTGATGTCCTCTGGACCGTCAGTTGCCTGTGCGTGTGCATACGCGATCACACACCTAACACGAAACCTTCTGTTGAGATCCCCAAAAGCATTAGAGCCTCCAGTGACCGAAAGCAACGGTGTGAACAACAGCTGAACAGACCTGTAGCGACCAGCGATAGCACGGTGCGGACCTGGGGCTTCATGAGCTTCGGTACAGCTGGACGCAGCATCTCTAAAAATCTACGGCTCAGCTTCTTGACATTGCTGAAACATCCAGCTCCTGGGCGCCGGATTAAATTTGCGCTGGATTCCAGCAGAGGCTGGACTTCTGAACGGTTTTTGAAGATTGGTGCCTGAATTCCGTAACGCTGCTGGATGTATTTATTGCTACACAGCTCTGATACTCTGGCTCACTGGATCCAACAAGTGCAAGTTGCTAGAAAGCATTAGCTGCCTGATGTGGAGCTGTAGGTTAATCACCCTTTTGAAAAAAATAATAATTGAATGCTCATTTGGGGAAGTAAGAGATGAGGAAATATCATCGTCATCTTGCAAAGGGTAAAAAGAGCTTTCTATCCTCTAATTTCCATGCTAAGAACCTTCCACTGTGTTTTTAAAACATTTATTAAGAGATACCTCACTTGTGAACAGCTACCCTCACTTGGGGGGAACTGTTTAAAATGGCAGCAGTAGCATTTCTATGAGAAAATTCAAATTACAGGTACCGCGCAACATAAATGTGGTGATTTTAAACCACTGATGTGGTGTATTTCCCCAGAAGATTTTATTAAAAGCAGTTCCTACCCCATATCACTTGAAGATCATGATGCCTCAATGCCGCTTCACAGGAACATTTTAACTTTGTTGAATATTAACAAGGGGTGAACCCACCTATCTTGTGTGAATAAAACATTTTGTGTGATGTTTTATTAACAAGTTCATCAACACACGCTTGCAAAGCTTTTCATGATCCTCTATCAATTAATCCATTTACCTATTCAGAAAAGCAAATTTATTAAAACATGCGTCCATTATTGAATAACAACACTAAAAGTCTTTAAAGACACTTGGACTAATACACAAAATCAGTTTCTATTAACATCAAGTATTGAAAAAAAAAAAAAGACTTAATCTTAATATCCGTTATCTTAATTTACAGTTCTCTAGCAAATGAATCCCATGTTCATTTCTTCCTAGATCTATAATTAAAAGCTCTGTCATAAATTCCCAGCATCTTCATTTCTATTGTATTTTATTCATTATGTTGCATCAGAATTCAGAGGAAGAAGTTGCAGATGATTCTTGATGTATTATGAAAACTTTTTTCTTGAAGTAGATTCAATGAGGGTTACAAAATCTATCTTTAAGAAAGATTCAATAAAGTATATGAGGAAATAATTTGGAGTTGACTGTAAATGAGAACTACTTACTCTCATGCAGGAAATTACTGAAATCTATTGCTGTCAACAGTTTCCATAAAACCGAGGAGCTGGGCTGTGGGGGTTTCGCATCTAAAATTGCCTCTGTGTATCCAGCGCCAGCCTTTACTTTTAAAACAAGGAGGCTTGTTTGTTAAAAACGGCAACGTGCCGCTTCCAAGGTACTGGGGATTTCTTGTAGGCTCCTTCCAGCGACAACAGGGATGGGGTTTTGGGTGACAAATGCAGGGAGAGCAGCTGTGGGTTTGGTGACCAAGGGTCGGTGAGCAAAGGGCTGCTCCTTTCTTCAGGCAAGTTTCACACAGAGTTCCTACACCTGCAAACCCCGGGCTGTGTTGCCAGGGCTTCTGGACCTGAACTAAGGCGCTTGGACGTCTCCATGGTGCCAACATGTTGAGGAGCCTTAGAAGCTGAAAGCCTGACAACATTTTACATACCAGAGCTTTGCAGACACCCCCAAGCAAGGGAGCAATTCTGTAACAGCAGACGTGTGGATCACTTACTAAAGGCAGTATCACGAGTTTCAGAAAAGCTTTTCCCAACACTATACGTACAAATCTCTCTTGGCCTTGATGGGATGGGGAAGAATGTGACTCACCCAGGGAGGAACTTTGCAGGTGCGTTGTGCATCCGGCTAAGAAGGACACCACGGCAGGCAACGTTGAACAAGTACGTTATACAAGATACCAGAGGTAGCCACCCGTATGGAGCTGCTTACCGAAATTTTCATGTGGCCAAGAGCCACAAAGCGTGTGCTTCGGGGAGAGAAGGCAACGGGAAACTCCTCAGGACACTTTGCCGGTGGGAGGGGAGAGTTCTATCCCCGAGCTCCCACGCTGTGTGGTGGGCTGGGGCTGGGCTAGTGGGTGGCTGGATCCGAGATGTGTGACGGGGTTCGCCCCGGCAGTTCCCACTCTGTGACCCCAGCCAGGCGTGCGGGTTAGCCGGTAGCCGCTGCGTTGGCCATCTCACACCGCCCTGATCTGGGGAACCGCACCAGGACCGCTGGCCACCAGCAGCTGCAAGCTGATATCCCAGCGGTGAGGGGGAAATACACACAGCAAACACCCCAGCTGCTGGGCGGTACGAGGTTGCACCACTTTGGGTTCCGACCGTCACCTCACAAAGTGATCTCCTGCTCTCATTTTCTAGCATTCAGTCGTGCTGCCATCTACCTCGGTGCGGTAATCAAACCACGGTGTGAGAATAAAATCTAGCAAGGCACTGTGTGTATCCACATGTTTAGGGAAAACTACTTCTTTTCTTTTTTTTTTTCTTTTTTAAACATGTGACGCTGATTATCTGCAGATACTTGATGTGCTTGTGATTTCAATCAGCATTTTGTTCATTCATTGCCTCTCGGTTTATTGATTTATAAGCCCTTTAGAACGGTATGATTAGTGCTAGCATTTTATTCTCAGTGGGGGTAAAATGGTATTTCATTATTAACGTGTTAGAAGCTATTTCAAACTGACAGTTTGTTTTGAACCTGGCCAAGAGAAGTGACATTTATATTTGGAAGCGGAAGATTGACATAGAAATTATTCTGAAACATAATTACAGTGAAGGCAAACGCAGAAGATAGAAATTCCAGTTGGAGTTTCTGGGGGCTCCTCTGCCATCGGTAACGAACTCCTGCTCTTTTCTCAGCTCAGCGTAACGAGACGTAGCGGTGGGCCCTGTAGGCACTTGCAGTAGATGCAGGATCAAGATTTTTACACGTTTAGGCAACTCAGCGCAGGGTGAGAATATAAGGGATATAAGGCAAACGCTTGTTCTACAGCCCGTCCTGGCTATCCCAGGAACCTGCAGTGCTGTGACAACACCCTGTGCCAGAAAAACTGAGGAGGGGGTTAGTGCCAGGGAAGCAGCTGATGTCCCAGCGGCATTTATGCGCCTTCGCCTTTAGGCGGGGTTAGGTCAGTATTCGCCGGGGTCCCTGGGTGCCCGCCGCCTCGCTGCAGCCCGGCCGGCCCTCCGCCACGGCTCTGCACCGCCTGCGCCCGCCCCGGGCGCTCCCCAGCGCCCAGAGCTCCGCTTGGGATTTGCCGGGAGCCGGGCTGACTTCGTGTGTGCTCTGGCATTGTTAATACAAGCTCTTCCCGTTTTTCCCAAGCTAAACATTTATCTTAGATTACAAAGGTGTCTTTTCTTGCCAGAGTCCATTCTCCCATACTATGAGAGGACTCAAGAAGATTTTACAGACCGAGTTGCTGGACCTTAAAAAGAGATTGTAGCAGGGTTGGTTTTTTTCCCCGAAAGGATTTTGAATTTAGTGACTGACCCTCCATTACTGAGGTCTAAAGGAACTTTTCCATTGATGTGAGCAGGAGCAGAGGCCAGGGCTGTGCTGAAGTGCTGGGAGTTCCCATCCTGGCACCAGAGCTCCTGAGATGGGGACACTCTGCAAGTTTCGTAGAGACGTTATGTACAACCTGTTAGGCACAGCGTAAGGAATACACAGACCCAGAGAGCAGCAATGAGTCAACATATTACAGGAAAACAGTTGCCAAACATGACCTTATTTGTTGCTGCCTCCTCTGGAGCAGAGAAAGAATACAAATTTGCCACTACTGCTTTTTTGCGTGTGTTGGGTGATTTTTACAGTTATTTCTCAGAGGTACATGAAATCTATTACAACGTAGTTTTTAATATTTAATATGTTGTAAGTAGATTAAATAAATAAAATGTAGGGACTCAAAATTCTTTTCCTTAAATGCATAGGCTTTTGTTTGTGTAAGACTGAGAGCCTTAAACTATGCCAGCGAGCATGCGTTTCTGCTGGAACTTACTCGACACCGCAGTATTATTAAATTCTTAGGAGGAAACCCTAGCCTCACTGAAGTCAACCGGAGCGCTGCCTCTCATTCCAGCGGGACTGAGATTTCAGAGGCCTGCACGGTGCGCTATTACTTCACCCCTCCTGAGCTGCTGTGTTCTGGTGGCCGATCTCATTACGTTGCACTCTTCCATATTCCTTTCTAATGAATGAAGTAAAATGTGTATCCATTACCCACACATGCTCCCTTCATGATAAAGGAAGGCAACAAGAAAGAATCATTAAAAATAAATGTCCAGTTTTATCTGAATAGCACAGAGGAGGTGGCTCCATGACTAGACATATGGAAAAACATGGAAAAATATATTTGAGACTAGAATTATTCAACTCCAGATGAAGAAGAGTTGAAGGAAGCAGTATCCAATTAGATACAATTATGAAAGATATACAGGAAATTAGAGCTGTTCATAGATATTTTTCCAATTAACATTTGTCTTTCATTGGAGGAAAACCTTTAACTGGAAATAACCACCAGTATTTTGCCTTGTCAAGCAAAATGCTGATTTCTTCTTTATTGAAGGGGGAAACAAAAAAATCCCCCCCTAAAGTGTTTTTGGAGGGTGAAAGATTCAAAGACTGAAAAGCGTTTCTTGTTTCAATGAGGAAATTCAAAATTTCCATGAATAAGTTCCTGGATGAAATAGTAGAACTTGTCTTTATCCTAACGATGACATCTGTTTGCAATAACACTCCATGCCAGTAAACGATGTTATTTTAACTAATCTATTGGCGTGGCGATGAAAGTGACAGTAAAATGTTGATATGGAAGCTAATTTCTGTGTTTGGCCTTGAGATTCATCTTCACAGACACAGAGCGAGCGCAGAAACTATTTTTGGCAACATCATAGCAATCCAGATTTAATTCTGACACTTCTCTGCCTTCCTGAAATCCAAGGAAGACATCTGGCTGCGTTTTCCGCGTGTGTTTGTGAAGTGCCATTGAAATCATTTGCATCAGCAGCGAATTTGGAGATAGAAATGTGACGAGAAGGTGCATATGAGGAGGAGGGGACCAATCTTCTTGGGTTGTGAAGAAAAAAAAAAATGGCAGCTCTTCAACGTATAATGTGCTTACTGAAAGCTGGGAATAAGATGTCATTCTGAATGTGCTTCTGTGAACTTTTAACTCTGTTCAGTGCTTCTATGTTGTTCAGACCCGCGATTTGTACGGAATTATGCATACGCGTGGCATGCGAGGAAGGAGAGGATGGCTCTGCCCGATTCCCCGGGGAGGCCCTGCCGAAGGCGCTTGTGGTCCCTGCCACGGGTGTGCTTCCAGCAGCCCTTTAGAAGAATAACTGACTTAAGTGTTTGTGAGTTATCAGTTAATTTAATACTATTTAGGGTGGCCACAGACTCCTCATCACTTTTTGGAAGCTAGAAATGTTTATTTAAGCAAAAATAGCTCTGTAAGACTTTGTTTGCAGGCATTTAGCTTAACACGCCACCGTCTTATTGTCTTCCGCCAGAAGCTGTGCTTTTCAGTTACTGGCAGCGCGCTCAAGTTGCAGACTCCCTAAAAAAAACCCGAAATAATATTAGCGCTCCTCATCTGCTGAGATAATTGCGTGTTAGCCTCCTGCGGCAGCGGCCCGGCCAAGTGGACGCAGACACGGCTGCGCGGGGCAGCGCGAGGGCCCAGACGAAGCGGGGTGCGGATGGCGAGGCCGGCGGGCACGGCACCCGGCGGGGCCGGCGCACACGTGCCGGCACAGGCAGGCCCCTGCGTGTTCAGGCACACATGGCGCCGGAGCCTGCTGCCAGACGTGCTCGCCGGGGCTGTCTGCAGCCTGCCCACAAGGCAGCCATGTGGGTGGAAGGCAGGCGAGCGGCGGAGCAAACTGGCTTATGGCTGTTTCGTTTTGGAGACCGCTTTTTCCAAACGTCCTAAACATGGGCCTTAATCATCAGCACTTCTGAAGCACTCATCATTCTTGTATCCAGGCAAGGAGCCTTGTTATTACCCTTTGAGAGATACCACATTCCCTCATTTCCTATGGAAGGGGGCCTGCCAGCAGTATCAATACCGGCACCGCTCGGTTTGTTTCAGATTAAAAATGTCCCCGGGGAAGATCTGTGCTCGTCTTTGGTGAGGTCTCAATGCAGTCATGGGAATAAACTCTTGCGCTGTGCCATCGACGGTGCCCTCCGGGGAATGCATTGGTGGTCACCTTCAACGCACTGCTCTGCCTTTGCCAAGAGGAGTGGACACTCCGTGCCTGAATTGAGAAACCCTCCGTCTCAGGCTTCTTGTTGCTAAAATGGTGGTAAGACGAGGTTACCTTCCTTCACTGACCACCCCTCGAACCTCCCTCTGTGCGGGAGCAGATTGCAGTGACCGGCCCTTGGTGTGGCGCCTGGGCCTGGGGGGCACAAGCCGTTCTGATGCTGGAAGAGATGCCTGGAACAAAGGGAAATGCAAAACGCTGTCTTCGAGCCCTTCAGTGCACGACTGCCCACGCTCCGACTCGCTCTGATCCACAGCTCCCAGCAACGGGGAGTGCAGGAGGAACCGAAGGAAAAGCTGTGTTTTCGGCGAAATTTAAATTTGCCTCCTGTATTTCAGAGAGTTATCAGACTCACATACCATAACTACGTATGCTCCTTAGAGGGGTCCATAAACACTACACGCCATGGCTGTCTGCAGAGGGAGACCAAGGGATGTTGCAGTCCAGCTCGTGTATGAAAAGGCCAGTCATTGAGGGTGAAGAAAATACTGTATAGATGTGATATCACAAGTTATATAATATCATGGCCAAATCTCTGCAGCTGGATATCATCAAATCAAAATTAGAAACTCATTGGAAGCAAAGGACAGTCTTTGCACAGATTGCCTATAAATCTGCAATAACTAGTTCTCCCTGGGCGTAACATCAAAAACATTTTTTAGTGTCTCATTAGTAAGAAAATTTATTGCTCAACTATTGAACTATGTCGATTTTTGAAAACATTGTGTGAATAATTCCAGAAAGCATGTGTTTGATTTGTATTCGTTTTGTGCCGCTGGATAGAAAAAGTGGCTTTTCCCCTACGATGAAATGACACTAATCATGAAATTAAAAGGTGAAGCATGTCTACAGTTTCAGAACAAGGTAAATTTTTATAAATATGCTAATGCCCTCCCTTCCCCATAAGTCAAACTAACATTAAGGAGTTCATACCCCAGCTGAGCTTAAAAAAATAAATGAATAGAAGACCCAATTACAGTTCTGTAGAGGGGAAAAGAACTCCTCCCAGCCCTTATTATTTTTTTCTTTGTGCTGCAGTGTGTTTCCCAGCTGCGTTTGTTGGCCAGTTTTGTGGCTCAAATAGCCTGAAAAAAAAAGGATTGAGAAACAGGGGAGAAGTTTAAATCAAACTCAGCGTTGTCTGCACAGAATGGATGGAAAGAGTTTGCAGGTACCTGTTAGGCGGTGCGGATTTACTGACAGTAATGTGTGTGCATGAGTTGGGTTAACGCCGCTAAGTGCAGGGAGAGCGCTGTCTTTTCTCACGTTTTAGCCACAGGGAGGGCAGAATAAACGGCTTCTGGGAGATTCACCAGCGTGGACCCACGTGTGCAAAATTCCTTGCAATGCTTGGGCACTGAGGCAGGTGGTTCTGCACCCAGGCATCTCCCTCGGCTTCCGCGGGACTGCACGGGTGAACGTGGGCGAGCAAAAAGCACAAAGGCTCCGTTACCCGTCACCAGCGCTCCCTCGCTAGATTTTCCTCTGCAAACAAATGCTTGTCAGTGGGTCTGTAAGACGAAGGAAAGCCTCTGAGCACGAGGATTCGTGGTGCTGTGCTGGCCCTGCAGGTCCCCCGGGCCAGGGTGCAGGGGCAGCAGGGGCACCGCGGGGTGGCCAGGAGGTCTGGAGCAGCTTTTGGGGCAAGCCCAGATCTGGACCATCCAGAGGCTCGGCTGGCATTCAGGTTTAACTGGTGAGCAAAGCAGGGGACAGACAAGTTGTGCAATTAAACCTCCTGCCTTTGGAAACGTAATCACTTGATTGTTTTTATCACGCTGTTAGCAGGGTTTCTTCAGTGCCTTTGCTTTGGCCCTGCACTCTCCCTCCTTGCACGACTTGCTCCGCAAATGCAAACTAACAACCAGGTCTTACATCAAGGAATTTATACTGCGGGAAGAAAGAAACTGAGTCGGAGGGGCCAAGTGGTCTGGTCAGGGTTACTCACACCTCAGTGGCAGAGTCAGAAATAAACTCAGGCAGGGGAATCACAACCCCATGCCCACCAGACTGTGGAAAATACAACTAAACTCCCAGCTACCTTTGCAAAGGGACTTTTTCTTTTTTTGAAAAAGAAAATAAAAAAAATAACTGACTCTGTGTAGCGTTTTTAGCATATAACTCCTTCTCATGAAATAGTTTCAGCATCATCCAGTCAGGGAACTGTGGAAACCATGCAAAAATAGGCATCGCTGTTGTAAAGCCCCATTCAAATCTGTGAGCAGCAGCTTCCAAGCCCTGCCTTCTAAACACCTGTACCAGCATCGCCGGTGCAGACGAAGCAGCTGGCAGTTGGGAAGGACCGGTGGGGCAAGCCGAGCCCTCCCTAAAGAGGTGTTTGAGGCTGGCGGTGCGGCTGTCCTGGCTCCTCTGCCGGCACACCGCGTCCTGGCTGGCAGAGGGTCTGCGGCACCGGCGGGCTTCCTCCCACCTTCAGGCGTTACCACCTGAAGCACAAGCAATCCCCGCGCCGCAGATGTTTCTCAGCCAAGACTTCCCACTCGGCGCTGTTGTTCTGAAGGAGGGATGTGCTCCCCAGCTCCGGGGGACGCGGGGGAGAGGGTCCCTCCTGGAGGAGGTGAGCCTCTGCCTCCAGCAAATCTCCCCAGAGCACCTCTCTGGCTTGCCTACAAAGGCCTCCGAGCTGGGCCCCAGAGGACACCAGCAGCGCTCCCCCACTTTCTTCCAGCTGTGCTGGGAAATCTCCTTCCCGAACATTCATGGGAAATGAGAAAATACAGGCACGGCCCCGGCCCTCAGTGGAATGAAAGTGAGCCCCCCCGCGACCCCGCTCTCCCACACCAGGCCCCTTGAGCCCAGCTTTACGGGTGAGAAGGATCAAAGGGCTCCGAGTGCTCCCATATGGTAAATGGCCCTATACGTTGTGTATAATTACACACAAGCATCCCCACGTCTATGTTCGGTCTCTATTAAAGATCGCTGGGCGACAGCCAGAGCCGTTTTCCCAAGGCAAGAACAGCTCCAGACGTCACGGCAGTGGCATCACGCGCTCTCACACGCACGTCCCGTCAGCCGTGGGGCCAGGACACCCCCCGGCCACAGCACGGGATCCCCTCCGCTGCCCGCCGTCCTGCCCCGCAGAGCAGGGACATGGCAACGCCAGCGGGCAGCGGAGACCTCGCTTCAGACAGCAGCTGGGAGAGGGGTTTTTCTGCCACAGGGTGGCATCTGATGGATGCGTTCGTGGAAAGTTAACGCTGCTCGGGTGAATTCGAAGCTGGCCTTTTTAAAAATTAATTTCACTTTGTTAATATAACTCCCCAAAGGGGATGTTTGCTTTTTATTAAGATTGTACAGAAAAAGGAAGAAAATCAGCCCCTCAGTCACTTATTTTAGGCTGTCATGATCCTTTTTTAAAGCAGATACCTGTGCGATAGATGCCCGGGTGCACGTGGCAGCCCTCAGGGCAGGGCTCTCGCCCCTCCCGGGTGTTGGTGCAGCACTGGTCGCAGCACAGACAGCATCTGCAGCCGGAGGCTCTGGGAATAGGAGTGCCAGGCCATGAGAAAGAGTAGATCTGTTTTAAAGACTGTACTCGCTCTCTGGAACACAACTCTGCCTCACTGGCCGGGAAGCTGCGCCGCAGCATGTCGGCAGAAACAGCCATTTCCACCCTCCACTTCCCCTCCTTTAGGAAAAAGACTGCAAAACCCAGCCAGGCACTGGAGTTAACTGGGGACGAGGAAATCCTCTCATGGTTTGAATCAGCTGGGCTTTGGTCAGGCCGGGCAGCGCGGGACTGCAGCAGGGAGCAGGGCAGTGGCGACCCGAGCAGGCAGCTCCTTCCAGCCCAGCTGCAACAAGAGCCCATCGGGGATCCAGGCAGAAGGAGGCAGCTGTTTTCTGGCACTGATGTGGAGAGAAAGCAAGGGAGAAATCAATGAAAGAGAGGAGTGAAGGAGGTCTAAGACTGAAACACATTCAATTTTTTTCCCTTGTGTTCAAACAGGAGAATTTGAAACAAGTTGGAGATCCAGAGGGAAGCATCCCTTAGTGCCATAAGTTGTGTTAGACTAAGCTGGAAGGGGCAGGAAATCCCAGTTCCCATTTCCAGCCTTACAGTAAGGCTGCGTGATGGTCCCCGGAGGTGTGCGATAGCGTAGGGTCCGCGGTTCAGCCCGGCCACCCACCACCTCTGGATTGCTCCCTGCTGTTTCCCAGGCCAGCACTTACCAAGTTTAAGAAGAAAGCTTATTTTAGCAGAACCATCTTACCTGGGCAGGTCTGTCTGGCCGCAGAAGGACACTGCTTGTTGTCTTTGCAAACCTGCCAAGTTGCCATCCTTGATCATCCTTCTGGTCTGGAAATGGAGAGGCTGCATCACTAAAGATGTGAGCGCTCAGCCTGACTTCATTTCAGGCAGAGCTTTGGGGCTGTCACTGTTGGACGTGTTTATTGTCACCATGCACCATTGCAGAAGTGGCACTGGAGAGTCCGAGGGTAAACTAGCTCCGGAGATGAAGCTCAGAGGTTGACAGAAGGATTCACGTGAGCGCCCAGGCTGATACGACAGCCTCCTTTTCATAAACACAACCACTATGAAACTTGGGGGGTGTTTGAGGTTTTTTTAACTGAAGAAATTCCTCCCTCCTACCCCTTCTGGCTATTGTTACCTTGGGTCACCTCCTGCAGAAGCTGATAGCAGATCTTGTTGTGGATTTTTCTCCAACAAAATGTTTTCAAAATGAAAACATACTGGCAAAGGAAAACCTGTGTTTTGTGGTGATCTGCCCAGCTAAGAAGAAAAAGCAATCAGGCTTTTCGTCAGGAAGATTCCTCTGGTTCTCAAAGGGGGACCCTGGGGCCATCACTACCTCAAGGACTGGGTTGCTCACCCATTCCTGTGCAGGGCTTTCTGCGGGTCACCTAGATTCTCTACAGGGCAGGCAGTAAGGGGCATTTTCCTTCTTTGCTCCCTGCTTTCCCCTATTGTCTGTTTGCTGGCCGCCGTGGGCTGGAGCGACAATGCTGAATGGCAATGTTGATACCTGGTTTGCGTCCAAGCAGTGTTTTTTTCAAGTAATTAGTTTGGGAAGTAAAAAGCCTGCATTGCTGTGCTTTTTCAGGGACTGGTGGGTTAGGTTACCTGCTGAGTTAGAGAAGTTACCTGTTTGGGGTTTTTTTTCCCCAATTCTAGACTTGTGATAGCCTGGGAAAAAAATTGCCTTTATAGAGGAGCCCTTTAAAAACAACCACGGGCACCCCCACCTTTCTCTGCTCGGTAGCCCAAGGGCAGACTTAATTAAAAGTTCCTTCAAAATATACTCCCTATCGCTCTAAGCTACCGTGTTTCAAAAACTCTGGTGCTGTGCCAAAGTGGGAGCAGGCATATATTAAAGTGACAGGTACAAAAGAGATTGTTATATTCCTCGTGCTCCCTTCTTCTCTGATCCCTCTGTGCTACAGTCCCACGATCTAAACATCATTGAAAAGAAAGAATAACAGCCTCTCTTCTCCCCTGCCCGTCTAACAGATTATGGCTAACCGTTTGCCTTTTGCAAGCAGCCCCCTCGGGCATAGGTTCCCACTCCCTGTTGAGATTCAAGCCTTGAAGTCTCGGGAATGTTTTCCTGGAAACAGCAGCTTGGTCATACCATGTCTCTGCTGGCAGCGTGTCCCGTGGAAGGCTGCCACGCTGCCTGCGCGAGGACGATCAGGCTAGAGAGCCTTAACATCTACCAGCTTCTTGTTAGGAGCTGAGATGATCAAAGCCTCCTTGTTACCGGGATACTTTGAATTTTCCGAGTGCATCTATACACATTGGCCTTTGTGCTGACAGCACGTCCCAGGCGCCACTGACCGCAGGCTCCATGGCAGCCAGCAACGAGAGCCGATATTGGGTTGAGAGACAACGATTTCAGAGAGAAAGGTGGAATCATCACTTTCCCAGCCTATGACGGAAAGCTAATGACAGCCATCGCTAAGGCAGTGGGAAGAGAGAAACATCCTTCCCCGAAGACTGAAGAGAGAGAAGGAGCATGAGTTGGAGCACATTAAGTTAATCTAACAGCTTGGCATGGACTAGCTTCCCATTTTCACAGTAAGTGGGAGCCTTATTCTGTCAATGTGCTGAGGATTTTATTTCTAGAGATTTATAGCCACAGGTTCTGGAGTGCTCTGTAATTACATGAGTTTACACTTGCAGGGACAAAGGCTGAGTAAATATTTTATTAGGCAATTTTTTATCTTATTGAAACTGAATACACATGTGATAATTTGCCTGGTGAATGGGGGAAGGATAGTGAAATAAATAAGATAGTTTACACAGAGCCTGGTTTGTGGGCTGCATGCAGAATCAGCGCCGCACGCTGCGTTGCTCCCAGCGCGGGTACAAGAGCCCGAGTGCGGCCACGCGGACGGGTCCACTGCTGGGCGTGAAATGTGCCCGTCCCACGGGACAAAAGGGACGCGGAAAGCCTCCTGGTACAGAGACACTGTCCTGGGACTGGTGAATTTGTTATGGAGTGTCTCCACCGGTATTTCTCTCTTGACCTTTGTTTCCTTAAGATACCAATGCTTTACTCCACCATTCAGTCATTTGCAGATGCTGGAGCAAAAAGGCGGGAAAAACAGCAACGAGAGCACAAAAAGGTGTAGGAGGGCTTCTCCACACAGCCAGAAACACGCACACGCTGATGGCCCCTCCGAGGCCTGCTGGGCACCTGCCACCCACACCGGCATGGGCTAAAAGCACCAGGAGCCCTTCTGCATGGACTGGTTGGTCTTCAGCTGTTTTCTGATCTTAACTCCACATGTTTTGCTCAAATTACTCCTTGTTAGTAGCAGTAAGGAGTCTCCAGGACCACTCAAAGGACACAGAGCAGTGAGGGTCCCTGGGGGTGCCAGTGCTGCTGATACGCAGCTCTCCATCACACTCTCCCACTCATGATGATAGAAATAATAAATAATATAGGCCACAGCTTTTAAACAGGACCTCCTGTTACTGCAGGAGGGATCATCCAGCTAGCAAAGGAGATGCGAATTGAGCCCGCGTGGGGAGCGCCGTACAATCACCCGCGGCATTGATTCACAAATAGAGCAGATTTATTTCACTGCAGTGAAGAAAATATGGCAAACCTTGAGGCTCATATCCAAGAGCACACCAGCAGGGCTGCTCTGAAGTTTACTGTTGGCTCTCACCAAGAAGAGAGTGTGATGAAAGAGGGAGTTTTTACAAGAGAAACACTTAATTTTGTGGAAGTTGTTGAAATCAAATGGTTGTCATTGTCAGGTAGGTAAGTGGCCCTGGGAGGCAGAAATGGGTGGATCCAGCTGGACTCACTGCTCTTGTCCTGCGCTGCCCAATGCTGCAACCCAGGGATGGAGGACGCTTCTTTCATACTGCCATTTTTGGCTCTCTGAGAGCAGGTCCCGACCCTGCGACTCACTGCCACCGTACAGCCAGGGAAACATCGGCATCGGCTCCTCGGGGCCGTGCGCGCTCAGATGCAAACCCCAGGGTCTGCTTCACTCCTGCAGCCCCAGTTTGTTGGTATCGGTGGGGCAGAAATTTGCGCCATTCATCACTGGGCTTCTCCGGAGACTGGACTTACGACTCTGGCTGTGTGCCCGGGGAAGCATGTGTTGGGGGAAGCACGGGGCCTCCTTCCTACGGCATTCATGTTGGTCGACGTCAGAGCCAAGTGACTCTTATTTCTTAAGAGCAAGAAATCAGTGCAACCTGCCCTGTGCCCGGCTGCAGAGGGGGCTGCTTGGCTGCCTGGGGGCTGCAGGTCCTCCAGGGCAAGGGCAGGGGAAGAGAGGATTCCCGCTTCAGCTGGGCATGAGACCCTCCCCAGGCCCCTGAAGAACAGCAATGTGTTGACATGCCCTTTCCTCTTAGCCATGGGATTCTCACTTCAAAAGCAGCTGCAGTCACATGGAGAGACTCCATGGGAGTCCTCAGCCTTCTCCTGGCTGGTTTCATCACCTGTTGGCCTTGCTTCCCTCAAACAGCAGCACAGAGCTGGCTCCTCTTACAAAATCTCCCCCAGCCCTCAAGTTAGCATGATGCCTCCTGGATAGGGTCCCTGTGAGGACCTGTTGCTTTGCTGTTTAGTTTATTGGATGATACAGGGCTGGCTGTTACAGCAAAGTGGTGACCTGCTAGTCTAAATTCATGACTTATCCAACCTCCATTTGCAGCCACGGGATCGAGTCTCGTGCAATATTATGGATGTGATCCAAGTGCCACTGCAGCCAACTGCTGTGTGCATTTACTCTGTATTTACATGAATGTAGCATGGGCAGAATGTGGCTCACTTGGGAAGATGCCTGTTGATTTTAAGGAGACTTACAATGAAGAGTGAACTTCCAGCAGCTTGCTGATGCACAGGTGATAAACTGTTGGATACGGCAGTTGTATGTGAAACTCAGCTTTGAAATTAAGGTCTTGGTGAAGAAGCATCAGTGTAACATTTTTTTAGCAGCAAAACATTTAATAAACATCTTTGTAGGCACATGTATAATTGATGAAAAGCAAAGCTTCCTATAATATTTCAAAGATTTGTATTATTATTCTATTCACAAACAACTGCAGCCCGTTGTAAGTCCCACGGCACAAAATTGTCTAAGAATAGTCAAGGAACCTTAGAATTAATTTATAAAATTTGGTAATCATTTCCAACTTCATTAAATACTCAGATGCCTAATAATACATTATTCTTATCTTGATTTTAAATTTTAATTGCATGAAGTTTGGTCCCTCAATAATTAACACATTGTATATCCCACCTAATTCATGAACTAATTGTCATTTCCTAGTTCGTAATGTTACTTGCTAATTCTGCCAATGATAAAGAATTTTCTGTCAAAACTCCAGAGTAAGTGACATTCTGCATGCACAATAATGACAAAACAAGTTAATTTACCGCAAAGTTGCTGAAAGACAAAGCTTTTTTAATTGCGTATTTGTTACCTTCATTAAAAGGTAAGTGGCTCTTCAGTTATGTATTTGCCCATTTCTTACACATTAAAAAAGTGCTAATGAACCTGATTAAAATTAATTGAAAAGGTCCAAGATCTGCAAAGAGATCCTAACATCAACAGACTTCTAATTGCTGCTGAAAGATGGACTTAAATAGGCTTTAGCAGTAGCTAGAAATTCATTTTCCAGCTCTGTTGTAAGGAACGATCCGGGGAATGCAAAAGCGATCCAGAACCGAGACACCTGGTTATGGATGCAGAAAACGCCGAGTGTCTGGACATTATTTCCTCTCGCTCCCCTCTGCTGATAACTGCTCTTCCTGCCCTCCGTCCCCGGCGCTGGGCAGGCTGCGGCACAGCTGTACGGAGAGCAACAGGCGCTCGCGTGAAAAGCAGAGGGGGGGAAACTCCAGGCTCCCCCAGCCCGAGCGTTTGCTCAGCAGCCAGGGCTGCGAGGTATCAGAGAAAGGCTGAGTTTTAGGCAGGTTAAGGGAAATGCCCGCTAGAGCGGGGATATAGGAGTGAAAAGGGGAACCCGAAACTGAGGCGCTACAAAGAGGTGGGGGGAAAGATGCAGGAGAGGGCTGGCTGCTCAGCTCTGGGGACAGACTAGGGAATGTTATGAATGGGGAGGTCTGAACCCTGCAGAAAACGGGCTGTGGTGGAAATCTTGTTTTATCCCTCCCTGGCCTTTCCTGGAAGCTGTCTTAGTGCTTACGGGCATCCAGGAGGCTGGGAGGGAACAACCCCTGCCGTGGTCCTTATTTCATTGCCAAGGCGAAAACCAGAGTTGACTCCCGGCGTCAAGGCACCGTTCAGAAACCTTTCTGGCTATCAGGCACATTTTGTCCTGGCGACTCGTGTGTTTTCAGCAGTCACAAACCCCACAGACCTGGAAAAAGGAGCTCGTTCCTCCTCTTGTTACGCTCAGCAGCAGTAGCTTACCTGCCTAAGGCGGGGAGAGGGTATGTTCATGCATTTATAGCAAGAACAGAGAGTCGCCTTAGACAACAGTCTCTCTCAAACTTAACAGACCACTTGATTACTTTAACCGCACCATTTCTAGTTGTCCCTTGTCTTCTGTGCTCCCCCGCTATCCATTGCCATTATTCCAGGATATTCTAATCTTATTACAACGATTTTCTTCATCTCTGTTAATAGCATACACCACTTATCTTGCTACAACTATATAAATGTAAAAGAAGAGAGAAACATATGAGCTATTTTAATTTTTTTTGTTTTGATTGAATTTAAATTGCTGAATGAAAAAATAGCTGCTTCTAGTAATTCTGCTGTAACTAACTCAGTTTGATATTGGTTCTATTAGCCTTCTAATAGCATGAAAGCTAAAAAATTAAATCGTTCCACTTCCACATTCATAATTATGTGCAATTAAAATCTTTACATACCCAAAAGTCTTATATGAAGCCCTGAACCCTTCAACTGTCACTCTTCATTATCTCCAAGCCTAACAATTTTACAGTGACACATTGTACACAATGAGATGTGCTAAAGAGGAAATATTATATTTTACTGATGTATGTGTTCTTTAATTTCTCTGAATTAGCTTTTTGATATGGATGCTAATTGTTTTCTTTGAAAGGAGTCGCCACAGATATGTGATTTCTCTATGCCTGTTGCGCTTCAAAAAAAATACAGTTAATTGCAGGAAACAGGAATTTCTCTCTTTTTTATATATAAAAAAATAATCAGCTGCATATCAAAGGAGTGAATCTTAATCCAACTTTCTGATTGTACATTAAAAAGAAACCTTCAGTGTTTGTGACCAGCACAGAGTATTTGGCGACTTTTGATGTTTCCCCTTTTCATTTATTCATGAGGAGAGCTGAATAATTAAAACAGGACTTTTGGCAAAACCAGCGCGCACACAAAAAATATTTCCATATGAACTTCCAGCCCACGATAGTCTACGAGACACGTTACTGCAGGATTGTCCATATGGCAAGTGCGCCTGCAACTCTGAAACCATAGACCTGGTCGAGGCTTGGGATCCTGCCATCAGTGGCTGACAGCTGTTACTGCTGCATAAATGCACACGCTAAGTGTGGATGAGACAAGTGTGGCAGCTAAGAAAGGCCGAATTTAGGCCCAGTCCCGGGTGTGGTGAAGGCCATCGATAACGTGTGCTCGCAGGGTGAGTGACAGATCCGCTCTGGATCTCCAAGGGAAGGTGGAGGGAGTCGCCACGCTCCCACACGGTTATGCTGGAGAAACCTGAGCTGCAACACGGAAACATCCTTCTCGATGGAACAGCAGGTTGCTCCACATGCGCTAGAGAGAAGGTCCTCATGATGGAGAGGGAGGGTTTGGTCTGTGGTTTCCCGCAGACTGCTCACCAGCCAATTTTAACATTCAGTCTTAGCTGCAATGCTTCAGGAAGCGCTATTTTTCATCCGAAATCTCATAAAAGGCTAATTTGACGTACCTCTCATTCATTATAAGGAAATATTATAGAGAAGTGACAATATACCATGCATATCAAAAGGTCTCAATCAGTCTGAGCTGGTCTCCTTTGTCTTGCAAATCTTCAAAGGAGCTCATGGGTTTTAATCATCACATCCTGCTCTATTTCACAGCTTGGAGGATCCTGCTGTTGAAAGACATCTTCTCTCCATATCTAGCTCGGAAATTCCCCACTGACTCTAATGAAGGTCTACATTCCTGTTTGCAACATTACTAAATTTCTTTCTTCAAAATCTTTAATGCAGCTTCTGACCTCCTGTGAACTTGTGCATTGGTGTCCGAATGACAAGTAGAAAGGGCTCCGTGTAATGTTCAGCCACTGTACATAGCTGTCTCTTTAACATTTCCTACAAATCCTTCTCATCTGTGCAAATTACATATATTTTGTTTCTCTTTCGATACCTGCAGTCATGTTTTAGCTTCTTTCACAGACAAAAAGGCTTCCAACACATGGCTGGTTTGTGCTTGTCTGTGTAAACCTTCAGGATGCCCCTTGAAAACTCACTCTAGTTTTGCTCCGTCTCCTCTTGGAGTTTCACCTTTGCCTCTGCATTTCCTGAAGCGGAGTCTGTGGTTTATGAATCATTTTACTATGACTTTGTCTTGTTTTCCCTCCAGAGCTGTGATCTTTGCTTACATTCTCCAAACAGCAAAGCCCATTTGTTTCTTTTTAAACTTCTGTCAGCTTAAACTTCCATCAGCCCTCTTCTCTGCTTGGGGTCTCTGATCCCCGCTCAGACCTTATCTCAAATTAGGGATTCCACAAGCTTCTGTAAAATGAGGATCAACTTAAATTCTCAGATTAAGTAAGATGAATAATTAAAATAAAAATTCTGCCTCTATTTTGCTACTCCTCACCTAATGTGAGGATCATCTCCTACTTCCGATCTGAAAATATAATTTTAAAAGCTAGCTTTGTTCACTGATGTTTTTGGTAGCTCCACCTGCACAAATTTCTTTCTTTAATGTTTTCCTGAGGCCCATGGGCACTTTGGATGGGGTAAGTTGCGTACAGAGCTTGGTTCCATATTCTCCGTATACTTTCAGGGCATATTTAACAGCGTGGTAGGACAGAGGGACACATACAGCGTTTCCCAGAGGCAATCTTCTCAGAAATTAATAAAACCTTAATAAAATTTATAAATTAATAAAAGTTGGGGTTTTTTTCTCCAGATGCCTCTTCCTCATCCTCCCAGAAAATTACAGCCAATAGCTATGAGCAGATGAATCTTCTCCTGCCATCGCTAGGACAAATTCAGCAGTGCCCTACCAAGCCATGGCCGGGGAGTGTCAGAGCTCCTGCACCAGCGATGCCAGACCTTCAGAGGGTGCCACTGACGTCTAAAGGGGTCAAGGGACCAAACTAAGTGTGAATTCCCTAACAACATGCCTTGACTGCCCATTCTGAGCACGGGGGACACAGATCCGCCACCCAGCAGAGAAATGCTTCGAGGGTGGCTGCACAACGAGGGATCTTCTGGTGGTTTCTGTTCCACAGAGGCTTCCCGAGGGCTTCTGTGTGGAAGACTCACTTGCTCTGCTTATATTGTTATCTAATATAAATAAGTTGATTAAGTGGCTTGTTTAAATTGCATTTATCACATTCCACCCTTGTTGAAAAACCCTCTTCAAAAAATCTAAGTGGCTGGAGCATTTGCAGAGAAGTGTTATACTCACAAGAGTGATAATGAGTTAGATGCAGCTGGGAATCAGGTATATGAGAATCACTGAACACTTGGCAAGGGCTGTTATTCCCTCTCTCCCCCTCTTTTCCTTCTCACGATTAAAAATAATTCAGGAAAGATATTTGTACACCACCAACAGAAGCTTGTTTGTTTGGGTTTGGTGTGTTTTTTTGGGTTGGTTTGGTTTTTTTGTTGTGGTGGTTATTTATTTATTTTTTTTTTTACCGAGTTCTTACAACTTGTCGGTCCTTATTAATTTACTTTTCTACCTCCTTAAATCACTGAGGAGTATCTGGTAATACGTCTTCATGCCATTGCTTTTGGGCAAGTTGATTGTGTCTTTGACCCTGTGCCCCCACACAGAAACCTCAAGGATTGCTCTGAAAGGCTCTCCTCAGATCTAGTCTATATGTTTTCCATATTTTGGTCTACGTACATATTTTTTCCACTTTCTGACCACTGTAGTGGCCTAAAGCAAGTGGAAAACAGCACAGCTACAAGGGTACAGAATTTCCCAGGACACGCTTGTTTCCTGGGGAGGGTGCATCTTCAGTGCCATCTCCCGGCTCGCCTCCCGCCTAGTCCCAGATGGGCGGAGGCAGAAGATGTCGAGAGCATTGAACACTCAGACTCCGCTGGGCTGAAGGGACATCCTCTGGGTCATTGTCCAGTTTGGAAGACAGACGAGAGTAGATTCTGGCAGTCTTCTGAAATGCTCTTGCCCAAAGAAGGGGATAAATTTGTTTCCAGCAGCCCTAGAGTCCTTGAAATAATGTAACCAAGAATCATGATTCCTCTTGCAGATCCATTGATCTGCATCTGGGGTCAGAAAGATTAAGGATGATTTCCTTGTAAACCTGTCGCTGCTGAGTTTTAACCGCCTGGTGCAGGAACAGCTGTTTCATGAGCCATGTCCACTATGCACGAATCCTCACGGCAAGTACGGCCGCTGGATTACACAAGTGCCATTCAGTACCACATATTTCCACGTGGATTCTTTCTTTCGTTTCTGCATATTCATTTTGAAAAGATTAATATAAAGATGAAAATACAAGAAAGAAAATTAACAGCATAAAAATCCGCTTTGTGCTTCCTATTTTTTTTACTGCTAGTCACTCTGATCATATCATCAGCTAAGTGAAGTCTAATTGAACAGCAGACCGGCTTGGATGGCAGATCTGCTGCTGTACCACCAATTCAACAAATACCATTTTCCTGCTAGCAAGGTGCTGTATCAGATTGGTAACAAGACGTCATATAAATGTCTGGTATGAAAAAGACTACTTATTAGTAAAAAATATTCCAGTCAAAAGCAATATATTTAGACAATATTTCTGCTCGAGTGACACATAAATGCTATTGCAGGCTTAAGAAATAAGCTGAAGAGTTTCTAGAAATGTTTTGGGCTTTCACAGCGTTAGCCTAAAATCTGTCGAGTACATTTGCTCGCAGTTGCGTCGCTGCCACGCCACCATGGTGAAGCGCGTAAGACTTGGTGGGACAGTCATCCAGGACTCATTACAATAAACAACTAAACCATCGGAGAGCCCTGGGCGCTCCACCCGATGACTGACAACTTACAGCACAAACAAAAGCGCTGCATAAAGCTGCAGTTGTGGGCCCACACCTGCCGTAGGCTGAGCAAACGGAGGTGAGAGAGGCTGCGGCAGGCTGGGGAGCTCACGCTGAGGAACCGCAGTCCTCCTCTGTGCTCTGCCAGCAAGCCCGGCTGCATGCTTCATGCACCGCTGCTACGCGCTGGGGCCGTCTGCTGCTGTTCTGCTGGGGAGATGCTTCAGGCAATCAGGTCCCAAACCACCCCATGGTTTGCAGGTTACCTTCACTTCTGTCCGAAAGCTTCACGTCTGCGCATCTCAAAACGTGTCGCTCAGTGTTTTCCTCTGATGCGGGATGTGCACTCGGTGCCAGCGCCTGAGTCTCAAACCCTTGAGTAAATAAGTAGCAGCTGATGGTGGGTCACAAGGAGTGCACAACTATGGCCAGCTCTGCATCAGAGAGGAAAGTTCAAACTTGTCTCGACAGGCCTGCTTGGAAGAATAGGGCTCTTAGAAACAACTCCTAAGCGCAGTGCTACAGGACCCGACACTGCTATGGATGGCCGGGATATTCCCTCCTGGAACAATGGCAACCAAGAAGAAAAATCTTGGAGAATAGTACAAACTCGTGTCAAACTGCATCAGATGGTCCAAACCCCAGGGAAATTGGGGGCTGAGACACTTCTTTCAGACCCAAAAAGAAGAGATGTATTTCACTCCTTGGCTTTAAAGAAATGAGATTTATTTTTCTACACATATTGCTGTTTTGAAAGAAAGGGTTTTAAAAAATTCTTTTTTTTAAAAAACAAATTGCAGCTTCTTTTTTTTTTTTCCTGAAACTTCACTGAGTCTGATGCAAAATGATCACTATTTTGTGCTTTCTCAGGACTTCCAATTTACTCTCCATTGAAAAAAACCAAAGGGTCCTGATAGAAGTTGCAATGGACAGTTCCTGTTGTTTTCCTGTAAGAAAAGAGTAGATCAGGTGGAAACCCCTGGCAGGAGGAAGAGATGGTTCCTGCCCTGGGGAGGTACTGAGTCTGCTCGGAGAAGAAGTTTCCAAAACACAGGTGAAGCAGGCAAGGAAATTAATCGAGAGTCTGCAGCAAAGCAGATGCTGTGTAGGAGAAAGTGTGAGTCAGCAGGCAGGTGGAGCGGGACTTCTGACACATTTCACAACCAATTTTGTTCTTCCCCTGATATTAAAAGTCAGAAGAGAGCTCTGTGTAGCTGCAGACTGTAGGGTCCAGACCTTTAGATATTGAAATGAAGTGTTTGTAGATCGCTGAAGATCCAAATTATGCCAAAATTATGTTATTATAGTGTAATCATCTTGTTAGCTGCTTAGAACATTTTCTTCATTATCACTTCATTCATACTTATGATGATGAGCAGATGGTACCAATGTCATAACGCAGCATAAATCACTCCCAAATGTTGTTTGAAAACACAGTCGGAAGGTGGTAGGGACTTCCTCGCCTGCTGATGAGCCTGGTTCGCTCCCCCTGCCGTAAGAGGAATTACAGAAATCTAGTTTGCCACTTGATGTATGTGCTGGCTGCTGGCACCAAAACACTGCAAGTCCTGTACCAACAGAGGTTACACGATCATTTACACTGAGAACAAAGTATACCTTTTTTTCAGCAAAGACTGGTGAACTTAAGGCATTTCAAGGTGAATTATGGCCCATTTCAATCAACACAAGAAAGTTATAAAGAAGCCCCACGTGTCCAGCAGATCCTGTTCTTACTGAAGAAGCCATTGCTGGTGTCTGTACCTCCACCTCCTCCTCTTAGAGCAGGAGTCTGCAAGGGAAAAGCGGCGTAGAGCAGACTTGCTCTGCTCTGGCAGTCGTGCCCTGCAGTGAAGCCCTCAGCAGCCAAGGAAAGGGTGCACCTGGAAGTTGCCCGTTGCAGTTTTAGCTGGCACCAGTGCTGGAGCTGGCCCTGAGAACAGGGCAGTGGGAGTACGTCCCGGGTGCACCTACAGCCCCGCTCACGGTTCATGTGTGTAAGGCAAATCCAACGTTAAGGTCTAATCCAGATGCCAGTGCCCTTTCAAAAAAGATCAGTGATTCCTGAAGTATCCCACGGAGGTTTAGGGGCACACCAGCCCTCTCTCCAGCAAGCAGACGGAGAGCCACAGAGCTCAGTTTGTTTGTGACTTCTCCCTCTGATTGTTCCTTTCCCCAGTTCGGGGCCGCACACCACAGCAATCAACAGAAGGACTGAGTGTGCTCAGAGCAAACACACCGTAATTTTACTCAGAATCAGAACAAACACACTCCAGACCCCAGTCCCCAAATCCATGAGACACAGATGGAGTTGAAACCCAGAGCACCTAAGCAAGCAAAGATGCACACACACACACAAAACCCCCATGAAAGCAAAACAACTACCGTAAGGCTACTCATCTCTGTTTAAAAAAAAAAAAAAAAAGAAGAAGAGAAAAAAAAGCAGGACAAAAAAAAATTGTAAACACTTTTCAAACTTGTACAAAACATATTTTTCAGATTTCTTTTCAACCCTAACTCCGTCCCCCACCCTCAAGCTGTACCCAACATGCTGCTAAGCCTTTGACTTCTAGATGTAATCGACCTTAGTCAGGCCAAAAGAGCAATTTGATCTCTACCTGCAGCACAAGGAGGGTGAGTTTCGCCACTGCACAACTAAGGACCCCCTGCTTAGGTTGTTAAAAGTATTTACATGCCTAATTTCCCTTGATTTCCCTTTGCAAATTTGGTTCTAGCTCTCGGAAGGAATTCCTCCCATAAACCTTTTACTAGCCACTAGAGGGGAATGTACAACACAGTGAGAAGGGAGAGAGCGACGCCACGTTAGAGTTGCAGCCAGTTTGCTCACTCAGATGAAGAAAGCATTTAGTGTCATGCTGGATCTTTACAGCTTTTAGGAGCTAATTTAGCCTTTATCAGGTGCATTGTTATTTCACTCTTTTCTGTCACATTGATCTCTCTCACCTCCTGCCACTTTAGGGTAGTTTATGTTAAAGTCATAGACTCTTCAGGTGAAAAAAGATCCTTACAGACACTTAATTTGATGCTTAATACCCTCGTAAGCCCATAAATCATGCATTTGAGAATGCGATCTCCGCCGAAACAGTCTCCTATTCAAAATTGTTTACAGAGCATAGCAAGTACGGCATTTCTGTCCCAGGAGAAACGTTGACATTTCAGCCTTACTTTCCGTTTAAAACAGGATTAAAAAGTAAGATTCAGAATTTTTGTGCGTGGGATGGAAATTCCACATTAATTCCGGTTAGGAAATGGCAAACAGATTCATTCAGATGTTCTCCTAACAGAATGAAACTTTCAGCCATTTTGAAATTGATGGGGTTTTTTCCTCAGCCACTGATAAAACAACCCTAGATGTTTGCATCAAAAATGTATTTCTCGGAAGCGTATGGGAGCCAGGCACTGCCTCACTGGACCTGGGACCTGCTCTTCCCTGTAGCCCAGACTTCCTAACCAGGCCACGGCTTGTGCCATACCCCAAAGTCCTATGATAGCTTGATGTTACATCAGTCCAGGTCAGGAAAAAACCGGCACGTTGGCTTACCGTCCTCTTGGGCATCAGGACAACGAGGTCCAGCGTGGGTTTATGCAGCGCATAACGAGAGCCTGCCATTCTCCTTCCCTTACTGACAACTCCGTGCGAAACCTATGTCCTGGGTCATGCGGTGGGCAAGCGGCTACGAACATCAGGGCTGGGGATGCAAGCGGTCTGTAACACAGGGAGCTGAGCTCCTACTGCCACGTGGCAACGGATCGTAGGGAAATGCACGCCAGGACCAAAAAAATAAAAAAAAAAAGGTCAGTAAGTGATTTAAAACATGTTTCAAGCCAAATGAAACAGTTAATTCCATTTTTCTGTGGAAATTGCAAATATTCAGTGAAACAAAACTTTTCCAATAGAAAATTTGGAACTGGCAGTAACTGCATTTTTATTGGGAAAAAAAAATATTCTTTCTTTCAAAATTTTATTTATCATCCTGATAAAGGATTCCCAATCAGCTCTGGATATTTGCATCAGAGATTTGCATTTTAAATATGTCTTGTTCATGAGCCAAATTTTTGGCAGATAGGAATTAGCAGATTCAAGTCAATAGAGCCACAGAGATTGACAAAAAAAAGGAAAATGTATCTCTACATTTTCAAATGCTCCCTCCTGATATCATATGGTTTAATTCTGCGTCCATCTATCTGCACTGCAAAGAAGCATTCATCAGAACACCAGAAGGTCATTCTACCCCTTCAATCTTCTCTCTCTGATTCCCCAAATCTTCATGCATGTCCTCTAGAAGATGTGGAGCTCCCATGCACTGCTGAAGTTGACTCCTATCTACAACAGGCCAACGGCATCCTGGATTGTATCAGAACTAGTGTGGCCAGCAGGAGTAGGGCAGTGATCGTCCCCCTGTACTCAGCCCTGGTGAGGCTGCACCTCGAGTACTGGGTTCAGTTTTGGGCCCCTCACTACAGGAAAGACATTGAGGTGCTGGAGTGTGTCCAGAGACGGGCAACAGAGCTGGGGAAGGGTCTAGAGCACAAGTGCTGTGAGGAGCGGCTGAGGGAACTGGGGTTGTTTAGTCTGGAGAAAAGGAGGCTGAGGGGAGACCTTATTGTTCTCTACAACTCCCTGAAAGGAGGTTGGAGCGAGGTGGGGGCTGGTCTCTTCTCCCAAGTAACAAGCAATAGGACAAGAGGAAACGGCCTCAAGTTGAACCAGGGTGGGGTTTAGATTGCATATTAGGAAACATTTCTTCACTGAAAGGGTTGTCAGGCACTGGAACAGGCTGCCCAGGGACGTGGTTGAGTCTCCATCCCTGGAGGTATTTAAAAGACATGTAGATGTGGCACTTAGGGACATGGTTTAGTGGCAGACTTCGCAGTGCTAGGTTAACGGTTGGACTTGATGATCTTAAAGGTCTTTTCCAACCTAAATGATTCTGTGATTCTATGATTTTTACCAGTGGTACTTTTGGCCCAACAGAAACTTTGCAATGCAAATAAAGGCAGATTTTTTGTCTTTGGACCCACAGCTTTTATATTAAGAGCACAGTTTGTGAGGAGACGAAGGCAGAAGTTTCAGACGTTTCTCTCACCAGGAGCAGTTGAAAACTACTCATCGCAATTTGCCACATTTTAGATGCATCTTCTGCTGGGGGGCTGATGAGACCGTTCCTGTGTTTGGTGACTAGCCTCAAAGCTAGACCTATGTTCTTCATTCGTATTCTGCTGAAGCCAAGGAAGCACAATTAGAAGTTGACGCAACAGCAAACACGCACTTCGCTAAAATTCTCACATTTAGTGTGATTCCCATAATAAAAGCATGAGCCAGCATGGGGAGCCTCTTTCAATTTACACAGAGAGACTTGGGGTCTCCTGACAGTTAGAACAGAGCCAATGTTTCCGAGTAAACTTTGTTAGGAAAACAGATTAAAAACTCCAGAGGTTTAGCTAAATCTTATGCAGGAAAACACCTTGTTACGCTTCTGATTTCGAATCATAATTTAGTGCCAGTGGATAATACATATTAAATGGTGGTGAAAATACCTTTGTAAAAAAGTTTGTGATGAATTTTTTTCTTTTATCTGAAATATGCAAAATTAGCTGTTCTCGCCTGATTATTATTATTATTGTGACTAATTGTGCAATAGTTGCTACAATCAAGTCTTGATGGCTCATTAATGAGTCATTTAATGAAAATAGTCAAGTCTCAATATGTAAATTCTTTTGGTTGGACACATCAGCCTTGTCATATTGATGTGCCTCTGACTGAAATTTTGTCACATCTAGAATTAGGATTCAGGTTTTAAAGTAGTAGAAATAAGCCCCCCTGCATTTCAATTGCGTTCTAAGAGGAAGATATTTCTTTAAAATCTACTCTTTCTTTAAAATCTGCTCTAAAATCTACTCATTCTCTTGGTGATCATTCATAGAAGATGAATATAAAAGAAGAAAAACACTCCTATCTGAGATGGATTTGCAACCTCACATTCACATTCTTTTTCTAGCATTGCCCAAGTATTTACCTAACTTTTTATTTGCGAGTCCTCACTGCAGTGAACCCCTTCGCGTTGATACTGTGGAGTAGGGCCATTCAGCTCGGGAGCAGATGGACATACAGACAGACCGATGCTTTAAAGACTGTCCTGAGAGATGGTTACCCCTTGAGTTCAGCTCCACGGCTGCTGTCACTTCATGATTTCCTTGACCCGTGACCAGGATCTGCTGGATCAGGGAAGGATAACGCTGGGATACAAGACCAGGAGTTCAGGTCTTATAATCCCTTGGAAATGTGAGTACTGATAAAACAACCCTAAAGGCACTCTGAAACTCTCATCTAAATGTGATGCGTTGCTGCTGTCCTGAAGACCAACTACCTCTCTCTCCACTTTCCGTAGCCAAAAGAGAAAGCCATTTTTTTCTGATATACTACCACCTACCCTTGCTGCTGAATTTTCTGCCTTGTTGTACCTTCCCCTAAACCCCGTCGTCCCCTCCACCCCAGCAGCACCCCCTTTCTGTCCCAAAGAAGGGTTAGCCTCCTGACCATGCTGCCGGGAGTGTATACTCATCCAGGCAGCCTGTGCATCCCCATGTATCTCACTTAAAGTGAATTACTATGTGTGAATTCTATATGTGGGCTGAAAGTGAAAATCTAAGCCACATTCCCTTTCTCCTCTCTCTAGGGAAAAAAAAATAAAACCACCCAGATTCTTACAAATTGCTCTGCAGGGATTATTTTACCTTTTTAGAACTTAATTCAATTTTACTACTGACACAACGTTACTGTTTTTGACAGTTAAACTTTCCAGTCTGTCTGTTCCATATATTCTAATATCCTGTTACCTCTGGTAGGGAAGAGCTAAAATTTCATGCCAGATCCTGATGGTGATGTGGGAAGAGTTTTTTTAGAAATTTGCTTAAAAAATAGAAATAATTACCTCTATTGGCAGCAACACAACTTCCAAGTGACTACTGGTAATAGCTAGCTAAGCAAAAATTGGGAAAGCAACATGTACAGCCCACTACCATACTCTCTGTGCCCCTTCTCCACTCAGAAAAATGCAGACTTCTTATGAGGAACTCTGTCTTCCTTCCACTCCGAGGCAACGTGTCAGTAGTGGGTGACAACACCCGATTCCTGTGAAGCACTTGTCCCCCACAGTATCCCAAGCCGTTATGTTGCGAGTCACCTTCAAGGTTTCCACCCTCCAAAAGACAGGGTTAAATGCAGGTTTTGAGATAGTTGCATCAAGAGGGCTGGGGAAGGAGTAGGTCTTAACGTACAGCTGATGACAACCTTGGCTCATTCTTTGGAAGTAATATGATCCGGACGGGCCCAGATCATTATTGTACAGGCAAGTAGCGAGCCACGCTTTCACGTCAAACTCATAATGCTCAATATTTCATATGCAGCAACAGAAAAAAACCCGCACGATTTCCTGAATAAGTTGTTAGGATGTTTCACAGATGGTGTTAGGAGACATTGAAATCATTTGCCTAATGCAATTTCATTACTAGAAATTTTAAGAACATCCCATCTCAATTTACTCCTGCCTCTCAGATACAACTCTTCATTTCGTTATTTGAAACTAGTTTATTCAAGTATGCAGTGACTCTGGGACATTTGCACAGCAATGTCAGATGCTATCTGGGAAATAAGCAGTACATTTTCAGGCTCTGAAAGTAATTTTTGATGACACCCTTAAATCAACTTCATGGTCAGTTTTCTCATTTTGAGCAAGAACTGGGATTCCATTGTGATAACCGAAGGCTGCATGTTACTTGATCTACGGTAATGTAGAATAATTACTAGTCCATTGCACTTCATTACACTACTGTAATAGGCAGCAGGTCAGTGTTTGAGCTACAGCTGCTCTGAAAATTGAGCTGACACTGATACTATGATAGAAGTGATAGCAAAAGGCTCTCATGCAAATTGTTGAAATTAGCTTCCACTCGATGGGTTTTGAAATGCAATACACGACTCCGATCAGGACACCTGGTTTTGACTAACTTTTTTTTTCTTGGATACAATAGGATGGTCATGAAATAAATTAATTGTTCAATGCAATATGCCTTATGAAAGGTCACTGAAATGCCAGAGGATTCTAAATACCACGGGACTGTTGGGGTCTGGCTAATAACATTCTCTAACACATCATTGAAGGCTATCTGATGGTGGTTTAATTTTATTTAGGCGATTCTCGCAATCATTTGCAAGCATTCTCCTATATTCACAGGACATTTCATTGCATAAGACACCTCTACTTTTTATCAAGGCACTTAATTTATCAAGCCTTCAGATGAGGGCGGTAGGCAGAGGCTATGAATATGAGGCATTTTCCTTTAACAGCTAGCTGGGATGTCTGAAGTCAGCTAGCTGCTGCTCTGAAGGAACCCCATGCAGTCAGTCTTTTAGAGAGGTGCGGGATGATCCTCGCTTCAAGTCACAACCTCACTATGAGGTCTCCGGTGAGCACTCAGGCTAACATACCGCCAGTATGTCTGAAACACTTCTGACTGCTATTCAAAAATAGATGTGGGTGTTTTTAAGGAAAATGGAGTATTTTGCCTCTGAAACATTCATTTAATCAAACTACCCATTTCAATAAATTGAATTCTGCTGCAAAACGACTGTCCAAGCTGACATACCACCTCTCCCCTCTAGGGAATGCTTATCGATACTGACTCACAAAAAAAGAGAAACTTGACACATGTGGAGAATGAAATCTTGTCATACCTCTAGAGTAAAGCAAGGTGTTTTATAGAAACACCCATACACATTTCTCTCGCTGTTCCTCTGTGGATGTTTTCTGCATTGAAGCCTGCCTAGCCACACACTACGGGTCTCCAACAGAAACCGTTCGGTACCTCCATGAGCCCTGCGACGCACTGAACTCCAGTCTGGCGTGTGCTCCCCTCCGCCCCTGAACAGCCCTGAATCGAGGCGGGGGTCCCCAGCAGGCACCCTCCTCGCGTCTGAGCTAAGGCACTGCAGGAACTCTTCTGTTTCTGCCTCTGGCGGGCGGTGTTTAGTGTGATTTAGGCAGGCCTCTTTTTTCTCAAAAGATGCCTAAGTTCAGAAGGAATCCTTCGACACCTGTCAACGCTTATTTAACAAATAACCATGCTGCTTTTTATATGACTTGGAATCATTTTAAATGATGTCTTTGCTGAAAATATTCTCTTGACATTTGTATTTACTAGCTTCAATGAGTACACAAAGGGATATCGTGACAGTATGCACAGGCATCTGAAATCGTACCCCATCAATGCACTATGCGCTGCCTATAGATTGTGCAGTTTTGTCTGTATCTTTCCTAGTCTCTTGGGGGATTATTGCTAGAATTGACTACCACTATTTGTTTGAACTCTTTATAAATTAATAAAAAAAAAAATCAATACGTGTTTGTAAATGCCAGCTAATCACAAGTAGCTTTGTACAAATTAGAGCAAGGACATAAGAAGAAAGTAAATGGACAATGCCTGTGAGGGTGAAAAAGTCAACACTCAAAGTTCATCTGCTACCTGAGTGATTCCAGATACATTCAGCCTGTTCCAATAGTTTTGTTATTCATGAGAGATGGAGGAGGAGGAGAGCAAAGCAAACATGGCCCATGCTGTATGGGCAATGAATACAAAGAGCCACTAAGCCATGAGAGTAGGAACTCTATCAGAGAGAACTGGAATGCTGGAAAATTCATCATCTGGATTTCAAAACGGAAGGAAAAAAAAAAAATCATCTTAAAGCCTTCCATATTTCTGGTTGAATATCTGGGAAGGAATTATCTGTCAGCACCAGACTAATTGTTTTTCTACCTCAGGAAACAGTTTTCTGGTTTACCTATGGTTTAGCTATGTCAGCCAAAAGCATCCATGAGGTGGGATTCACAGTTACTATACTATAGTTATTAGGAGATTGACATATTACCCCCAAAAGGTACATAGATATCTATGATGCATGAAAACATTTCTTCTCTGATGTATAAAGCAATTCTTTGTGAAGGGATATTCCCTAGTGTTATCATGTTCAAAGAATGATAACCAAATAGAAAATGGAAATGTATCACGTCATCAGCTTTGCTCATCTAATGCAATAAGATCCCACGGAGCTGTCAGTACCTTTGCTGCCAAGTGTCAATCCCTTGCAAGAAAGGTTAAGTTGTATGCAGTCAAATCACCGGAGCTCAGGGCGAGGAAGCAACCTGGGATCTATGCATCATGTAGACTTATCTTCGTGCAGGAGGGATCGACTGGGCTCCTGGAATGTCAGATCAACTGAGAAATGAGGGGTCATCCTAAGGAATCCTAAACCCTTTGTGCTTAAGCCTGCTTGGCTGCCCTCCTCCTCAACCTGTTTTGCTACTTAGCAATGATACCACCAGCAATGCGGTGCAGTAAGTAGTGGGGACCTGCTGGGTAGGATATCAATGTGTATTTATTCGGGATGCTGATGGACCAGGAGGGATAAAGTGAAGCAGCTCTATATAGACATCCTCTCTATCTGAAAAAATACTTCCCGCTCTGAATTTTGTGAGATTTCTGTTTGGCAAAAGCATTTTTTCCCCAGTATAATTCCCAGCTGAAAATGCGCTTTTTTGTTTTGTTTTATTTCGCCTTTTATTAATTTTTCTGATTGATGCAGCTGTATACTCTAAAAATCCTTCAAATACGTTTTTTGGGGGAGGGAGGCGGAGGGTGTGTTTTTTGTATTCTGGTGTTTCCATAATGGTAAAATACTGAGTTGCGCTGGGAGCTGTTGTGGGAGACTTGCATGAAACCAGTTCACCTGCTTTAGCTGTGACAAGTGGTTGCAAAAGCAGTTTCCAGCAACCACAGATGATCCCAGACGCACATCCAGAAAACTTGCTGTTTTGGATAAATTGCTGTTTTCATGTACTCCTTTTTCTCACAGTAGCCATCCTTTCAGTGTGTTTGTTCTCATTTCAAATTACCGATTGAGCCTTTCATCTAAAATACAAGGGACATTACCAAGGTATTAGTAGTTAAGCTGCTTTGTTAATTACAGCCAGGCTCCTTTTTTCCTGCCTGTCAGTTCAGCAGCGACAATGGTGCCAAATGGGTCTCCACCCACTCTGCGTCAGCAGCTTGCGTTCACACAAACATCTCTGCTGTCTGAGATTTCCAAGCGTTCTTCCAACTACTGGACAGGGGGAAGACCTGCCAAGGTCACCAACGCATGGCCACACAAGGTCACACAACAGAGCAGTCTCTCCAAGCTGAACTCACCATCCATTCAAGTGTGACCATCCATGTCACCTATCTCATGCCTTCTCCAGGTCTGCACACTTTCCTTGACATAAAGGGACTCTAACATTACACCATTCTCAAGAATTACGTATGTCCTGAATTTATAAAGGGGCATGATTATATTTCCTGTGTTGTTCTCTATTTCTTTCCTCATAATATCCAGCTTTCGATTTGTTTTGACTGTGGTCCAGCATTAAGCTGATATTTCCACAAAACTACTCATTATAACCCCAACACTGTTTCTCATGCTTGCAGACAACCAGGACTTCATTGAAGTATATGCAAAAATAAGTATTTTCCCATTTTCATCACATCATTGTATTTACCTACATTGAATTTCAACATCCATTTTCTTGCCCTATCACTCTACTATTGATAAGGTCCTTCTGCAGCTTTTCTCAACCAACCTGCATCTTTACTATCCTGAATAGTCTAAGTATCCTCAGTGGATTTCACTAAGACAGAATTGCTTATTTTTAGCTAGTGTTGACTGCAGGTCACCTCTAGACACTCTGGGAACCAAGGAGGCCCTTGGATTATGATCAAGCAGCCCTGAAGACACTTGTGGCTGCTCCATCAGTCCTGAAGTTTGTCCAGATGAGAAATCTGCCAAAGCTTAGGAGAGCACATTCACTAGAGTATCCATATTTAAGAGGATAGGAATTTTGCATGGTACTGCCACCTCCAGTACTTAGAAGATTTAAATAAGTCAAGACATAGCCTTCACCTGTGTAATGAGCATTTTGGGTTATTGCTTTTACGAGCTGCAAATATTTCTTATGCAAGCTACAATGCAATTGTCTGCAGACCACATCTGGTCTTTCAAAAGAGATTCACTGAGTGATTTCAGTATCTTTATATACAATTGTGTTTCTTTATTTTTGTTTATACTTTTAAAGGAAGCTCACACACACAAATAAAAAAAAAAAAGAACAAACTCTAATCTTTCAGGGCCAAAAGATAGCTAAGGAAAAAAACAAAGCCAATGTATTTTTCCCTTCTGTAATTCTGTTTGTGAATAGAATGTAAATCAAGTTAGCTGGATAATTTGCTAAAACCCATGGATGCAATAATTCTTATGTTGTTCTAACAGAGAAAGAAAGTAGAAAATGTTACAGCGAGAGACAATATGCAATTATGTATGAATACTAACACCCTAAGGGACAAATTACCAACAATGACAGTAAAATACTGCAGATTTCTTTTTGTGCTACAGCATAATTGACTTATACTCTGATGAGAAGAAACGGCTTAGCTTTGGAAAAAAATTTAAAAATACAAGCTATGTATTTGCTGGAAAGTATATAGTCACCCTGTTTTTCCACTTTGCTTTACCTGTGATATTGATTGCATTCCTTTATTTTTAACTTATACACGTAACTTGATTTGAGAAAACATATTTTTTTTAATCTTTTCAAGAAACCATTAATCATTCTTATGGTATTAGTTATGTGACTTCAATTATTTAATCAAGCTTAGTCAATACTTTCATTGCAAACACTTTTAAAATTGTATGTGGGAAACCTCTTTGTTGTTTAAGTGAAGGAGAAATAAATCTTTCTCTAATGACTCACATGAGCTGAGCCTCAAGGAGCTGTTCCCGTCCATCAATGCTACACCTTGTAGAATCTGCTGCGTGGCACGAGAGAGCAGTAGCTGATGTAACCTGATAAGCAGCAATCTGCAAACACCAATCTTGGGGCAGAATTGGGACCTTAATTTGAATTTTATTGTTAACCTCAAGGAAGATTAAAGAAACAAAGTCAAGGCTACTCAGCATCCAGGGCACTTTTTGAGTTATATTATTTGCAAGGTCCACATGATTAGTTTTCATATTCCCCTCTACCCCCTTGCATAAATGCTCTGATCATTCCTGTTTTGTAGGGTGTTGAGACAGATGTTCGCAAACAATCTTATATTTTACATTTATAGATGTGATGTTTTGATAGACACAGGGTACCCGGATATGACTACAAGTAAGGCCTCCAAAGAATACTTAGGAAAACAGGAAACACTGGCAAAGACAGAGTAGTTTTGCTTGCAGATCAGTTTCATAGAATCATCGAATATCTCGAGTTGGAAGGGACCTAGAAGGATCATCAAGCCCAACTCCCTGCTCCTCGCAGGACTACCTACAACTAAATCGTATGACTAACAGCATCATCCAGATGCTCCTTGAACTCCAGCAGGCTTGGTGCTGTGACCACTTCCCTGGGGAGCCTGTTCTAGTGACCGACCACCCTTTCCGTGAAGAACTTTTTCCTAATGTCCAAATCTGAACTTGCCCTGATGCAGCTTCATCCCATTTCCTTGTGTCCTATCGCTGGTTACCAGAGAGAGGAGATCAGCAGCTCCCCCTCTGCTGCCCCCCCTTGAGGAAGGTGCAGATTGTCATGAGGTCCCCCCACAACCTTCTCTTCTCCAAGTTGAATAAACCAAGTGACCTCAGCTGCTCCTCATAAGTCTTCCCTCAAGACCTTTCATCATCTTGGTCGCCCTCCTCTGGACACGCTCTAATAGTCTGATGTCCTTCTTATATTGAAGCACCCAAAACTGCACACAGTACTTGAGGTGGGGCCACACCAGTGCGGTGCAGAGCGAGACAATCACCTCCCTTGACCAGCTAGCTATGCTGTGCTTAGGACATGGTCGGCCCTTCTGGCTGCCAAGGCACACTGTTGACTCACATTCAACTTACCATCAACTCAAACACCCAGACCACTTTTTGCAGGGGGTCCTCTCCAGCCTCTCGTCGCTCAATTTGTATGTATAACCAGGATTTCCCTGTCTCAGGTGGAGAATATGGCACTTGCTCATGTTAAAATTCATACAGTTGGTGATTGCCCAGCTCTCTGGTCTATCCAGAGCTCTCTGTAAGGCCTCTCTACCCTCGACAGAGTCCACAGCTCCTCCTAGTTTAGTATCATTGGCAAACTTACTTAATGTACATTTGATTCCTGCATCCAGATCATTTATAAACACATTAAAGAGCACCAGCCCTAAAATTGAGCCCTGGGGAATCCCACTGGTGACTGGCTGCCAGCCTGAAGTAGCTCCATTTACTATAACTCTTTGAGCCCGACCCATCAGTCAATTGTTCACCCATCATATCATGGGCTTGTCTAGCTGCATGCTGGACATTTTGTCCAGAAGGATACTGTGAGAGACAGTATCAAAAGCCTTGCTAAAATCCAAAAACCCCATATCTACTGGCTCGAAAGAAGCAAACCACATTGGAGAATTACAGCTGTGCTCTTGAAGAACAGAGCAGAGATTCACACCAGGGTAGAGCCAGGTTTGCCTTTTCTGTCTCCTTGATATTTTCAAGGACATTATCTTTGTAAAGGATGGAAGAAGAAAGGCAAACATATTTTACACCGTTAAAGACAATTAAGTTCAAATTAACTAGAAAGGGCTTGAACTGCAGAATCGGGACCTACATTATGTAATATCCAATGGAAAATGGAAATTAGTAGGGCTTAGTCTAACCTAGGGAGGTACAAATCACTGAATGTAGCACTATGCTGCATAACCAGGCACATTACCTCAGAGGAGTCCTTACATTAATTAATTCTGTTTCCTGGCTCAGCATCCATCATTATGGTGGAGAAAAATGACAGTTTGCACAACATATCCCTCTGAATCATAATCTGTCAGCAAAATTTGCAGAAGAAAGATATTGATGGTAACTCACGCACCACCTGGAGGTAAGTCATATTACTTAATTCAGCTGTTGTAAAACTATTCAAGTCGGAACCGGAAAACATACAATCATCTGGGAGAAAATGAATGAATAAGCAAAGCATTCTCTTAATACTCCTTGGTAGTGTGGTGTAACAATATGATTTAACAGTCTCATCACCTTTTTAAAATATGATTTGAGCACCTCACCACTTTTTAAAAATACTAATGAACTAATACAGACATTACATCTTCCCAAGCCTGCTTCCAGCAGCATCAGTGGGTAAACTACAGAGATCGCATGGATGGATCTACCTACAGGAAAGAGACTGAAAAGTGACTTTGGGTTAGTGGAAAATGGAGGCAGCAATGTGTTTCATGTCCCTCTTTGAGGGAAGGGAAGAGGTGTCACTAAACAAATATAATGTCTGATCACATGGAGAAGACATATTTTGCTCTAAAAAGACAGAGATGCTGCAGACACTGTCCCTATGGAGGAATTATTGTGGAAGGTGCTGAACCTCACAATATGACAAATGCAAAGTCCTATGTTAAAAGCCATGCAAGTTGGGCAGCATAACAGAGGAGACCAATGATCTATCAAAGCTATTCTTCCATGTCTGTGAGCACTGGCCTTTGGACTTGTTCAGGGGACAGTGAACTTCATTTTGCTACGTCTCGCACAGGTAACAGTGCATTCTGAATGGTCCATATTTTCTTTTTCTGTACAGTCTGCTAAAGAGTGGTTGGTACTTCCCAGTCTACTGCGGCTGAGAAATATTTATAAACAGTGCAGTTTCAGATGGAGTTAAAAATAAAGTACATGAAGGCAATGACCAAATGTATGTGAGATTGGAACTGACATGGACTCTGCTCTACTTGACCTAAACCATCAATTACATTTGACCCTGGACCGCACAGTATTATGCTTAAGAGATCATTAGGGGTTGCTCTACTGACTCCCACAGCCAGAGCAATTGGAAAAGCTTTTCAGATCTCAGGATGTCTGTCAGTTGTAGAGCATCCCATGCTGCAAATACTTCTGTTAGCACCCAAATACTTCTGTTAGTACCTTGCACAAATAGAAGGTACTTTGTCCTGCTCACAGTTACGCCATTACTCTACTGTGTAATGTACACCCAATATGGCTGGAGAGTAACAAAGCTTTGAAATTATATTGGCAATTTGGTTGCACATCTGCATCTATGAGTGGTCTGAACACTGAAACAGCTTACCTGCTCTCTGAAGAATGTTAGAGTTTGGCCAGTCAAACTGGTCTCATTTCTTCTCTTTCTTTCACCACTGATTGGACTTCTAATGGGTTAAGGAGGCTAGAAGACATTTTACAGAGACAAGAAGTAAGCAAACTTATAGCCATTCTTGCCTATGAAGACACCAAGCATTTTCTCACTTGGCTTGCCTGTCCAGTTTTCATCAATATGCTCTCTTCCTCAGGCATGGAGAAAGATAGATTTGAGCCTGATAGTAACAGACACAGCATCTAAGAGCAGATTAGAGTCAAGGAGAAAGTGATACAGGTGACTTCTTCAGAACATAAGTAGTTCTCCTGTAACACTTAAGCCCTTATCAGATTCAGGTGCCTTCTCTCTGCCTTTGACCTTAAGCCCCAATGAGATAAGATTTGATGACTGTCTCCACCGCTAACCAAGATGTTTACCTGTTATATTACACATGCACTGCATATGCATTCCCTTGAGTTCGAAATGATTATACAAATGCTAATAATCAATTAAAGTCTCACAACTTCTGAGATTAGGAAGTGTTATTATCTTCATTTTACAGATAGGAAAAGAAAGGCTTTGAAAGGTTACGTGATTTTTTCCAGAGGTCACTGGATAGGTTGTGATATACAGAGGGCTCCCCAGTATCAAGGGTGTTTGCAAGGACTCCTACACTTCAGGGTTAAGGCCTGGGACAAACTCTGATCAAGAGCTGAACTGAACTTTTAATATGCTGAGCACCTAGCTATAAGTCAGAAGATTAATGCTGACTTAGTTATATCCAGCATGTTTAGTATCATTTCATAGTTTAACACTGATGATAAGTGTCTGAAACTTCGTTTTTCCATCCTCTTACTTTTGGGTGACATTAAAATCTCCTTACCACCTGGTTAAACTGGCAAATATCAGCTTAAACACCTGTGTTCCTGATACATCTATTAATATCACAGCATGCAGTACATGCCAGGTGCGTTACTTTGAGAGGCTTGGGATAGGGATTCAGCCTAAAACGATGCTGGTCTCATTAAGAACCATGTTTTCCTCTTTCTCACTGTGTTCCTCTAATCTTCTTACAAGGCAAACAAGCCAGGTGTTTTCCGAGTACTTGTGAGAATATTGTACTTTGAATTGAGCTCCAGATGTTTATAGACTGAGTTTTGTGCGATCATTGTATTGTTTGTGTGATGCATAGCTTAAGGGGGCCAGCTGAGAACAAAATACTTCCCTTTCCCTCTTTCACATACCCCAAAGAGTAATAAAGATTTTGTGAAGGTTAGTAGGTCATTTCAAACACCCTCCGAGACTAGCAGTTGTAGCTATTTAGTAACTCTCAGTTACATCTTAAGAAATAGTTTTCAGTATATACAGCTGTACTTTCACATAAAGACTATTTAATTTTAAGAACAGTATGCAAAGAAACCGAGGTGGGAAGGAGTTACGTGGAAAACAAAGCTTATGGGAATGACTTGTCACTCCAAAATGAAGCTAAAGGCTGTCCAAAAGTTGTGTGAACACTGTGCTAAGTCTCTCATTTTAGAAACATTGTTGGATAACACGAGCAGATTCCAGACTAATACAGCTGCATAGCCCTCTATCACACAGCCGCCAATTCCTAGCAAATTCTGCAATATAGTGACAGTAATGGAAAGCAAAATGATCTCTAAATAATGGTTTAAGATGGTTACTTGATAAAGGGCACCGCAATAATTATGATCAATGGAGCATGGATTCAATATATATTGCCCATTTAGATGCACCAGATTAGCTTAACAGCTTTCTTTAATGTTCTGAGTATTTTGTGTGTGTGTGTGTATGTGTGTGCGCGCGCGTGGTTGTGCATGTGTATATGAGAGGGACAGCACTGCACATTTCGGTGTATTCCTCATTACTTAATATTTGTCAATGCAGATGAGCACCTTGCTGTATGAGAAAGTGAAACGTAAAAGTTAGACTATCAGTTGCAAAGACAAAGCATAAAGAATTGTGGGGTTTTTTTCTGGAGATAACTATTTTATGCTCTTAGTGCCAATAATTGCAGAAACAGTATTTATATCTTTAAAAAATTGCATACACACAAATAAGCAGGTAGAAAAAATGTGCAGTTGGACTGAGTGCCTCTTGGTTTCTCCAGACTTACTGAAACACAATGAAGGCTTGAGGAGAAATGGAGCCAGTGGTGGGTTCTGACTCACATGAGGAGTTGGCTAGGGATGCTTAGCAGATTCCCAAGTTTCTGGTTTGCTTCCCAGGATGAAAATGCAAGTTTCTGAAATAAAACTCTCTGTTAATTTTCAAATCCCACAAGAAGTGATTAAATAATTACCTCTAGGACAGTTCCACTGCCTAAATTCCACTGAATTTCCATGGAAGGTCATCCAGAGGCTCCAGCGCTACCTGGAGCTGACAGTTGGGCTGTATCATGAGGTTGTATAATATGCTTCGGTCAAACAAGTGCCCTTATTTATATAAATCTAGTGCAAGAGCCCTTTCTGCTCCTCAGTGGCCATGTCAGTGCAGTATGAATGCCTCTCGCATTCTAAAAAGATGTAGAACTTTATTATTCCTAATTTTGCCTGAGAAACTGAGGCATAAGTGGGAGGAAATTTTTCCAGAGACACGCAGGCACTGATTGGGCTGGGAACAGATGGCTGAGTTCCCACTTTCACCTCATGCATAACCACCGGCGTATGCTGCCTCTTATTATGCAATGAAATAACTAGCAGTTGAGGTTTTGTTTCAAACTGAGGAAGGACATAATTTTTGTGTCACAGCTTTGACAAATTTAGGACTATATTTTGACAGGGCACAGAAGTGCAGTGGCAGTTGTCACAGGCAGCATTGGACCTCAGCAACTAAAGAAGCAAGGCTATTTTTAAATTGTACCATGAATGCAAAATCTAACTACAAAGGCTCCTAAATGTACATATAAAAAACCCACCAAAACCAAAACCAACCCAAAACCCCACACTAAGGTTCTGGAGATTTTGTTTGGTTTTGTTTTCTCCGTGTAGGTTTTTGTTTGTTTGTTTAGGCTATATTAAAAAATGCTGCATCAAAATTTGATTGGTTCCCTAAGATGTCACGCTTGGCGAGAATTTTTACAAGGTGTATTTTTCCATATATTGTAATGTATACAAAGGAAAGGCCCGTCAGCTGTCGCCTAGCGAGGGAGCCCCCCCGCTGGAATGCATTGCAGCGCTGTGCACCGCCGCTGAAATCATCCGCCTGATCCCCTGCTCAAGACGAAAAGCAATCCTGCAGGGGTGATAAAACACACCGCGTCCCGTCCTGAAGGTGACGTAATTCTTCATGTAGATCAGTTCAAGAATCATGACAGAGGACCAACATAATGATTTCATTTCAAAGCTACCACGGGATAGGATTTGGATGAAACCTGCTGCTATATTTAGGGAATGTAGTTAGGCACAAGCCTCTTGCGGCATTCACTCCAAAATAATGTGCAAACTAAATGAATATTAAATGCAATGCTTTAACTGTAGCACCACACGCTGGCTCTGCTTCGTGAAAAACGATGGCGATTGGTGAAATGATAGTAATGTGTGATATACAAATATTTTGGGTGAAATATATAATCAGTTAATTGGTTTATTAAATTATAAAACCTTTGTTTGCTTGAAAGAGCAATAAAACTAACTGACTAAATGAATATTCGCCCCTTTGAAGACATCTTACATTAATTATGTTTATGCATCACTTGCAGCGGTAATGTTAGACAAAGGAAGCTTTATCTTTATATGCCATAGCTACATTGTATTGTGGTACAAATGATGGCACCGACTTTGTGTCTACATAATTACTGAAATCTTATCCCTTTTGTGTTTGCACATCATTTTCAGTTTTTTGGAATAGTTAAACTCCATTTTACTTTTTAATAACATTTTAGAAATCATTCTGATTCAGGTAAACAGAATTTGATTGCTTTGATGGATTGAAAATGGTTAGCTCAGCCAGAGCTTATTTGATTTGTTTCTTCAGGGATTACAAAGAATAGGATTTTATCTATGAACTGACAAAAGAGGCAATCTCTGCATTTTTGCCTATGAAATAGCAGATCCACTAAGCCATTGCTCCTTCACATAGTGAATGTATTAGTCACAGGGTTGCTTTTTATTCATTTTCAAAGTTTTTATTCCGCATTGTATGGGGTGTCAAGCTCCTTTGTTCTTAAAAAAATTAATCTGGAAAAATAATACTGTCAAATGGAGTTTGGGCAGATTCAGTAGCCCATTAGATTTAAAGCAGATTTTAAAAACAAACGAACCCTTTCTCACCAGTAACGGACATCTTAGACAAATGCTCTTCAACTAATGCAATGCATTTAAAAGCCTGGAGTACCTGAATGCTGATTACCTGCCAAAGTTCAGGCTGAGAGTTCTCCTGTGGGTTTCCTGAGAGCTCAGTCCCTGACCCAGTCAGATTACGTGGTTTTCCTGGTACCACTCTTCATTTTATCCTGCGTGACATGACATTTGCAAAGCAGACAGCATCAAGAAAATGTCAATATACGGTATAGAGATGATACAAGACACTCTGAATAATGTGTTTGCAATTGTTCTTACACTGGCCAGCGCATTCACTGAGTCCTCTTCAGAGATGCTGCCGACTGCCTGGGGGCTCGTGCCCGCTGGGTTTAGTTCACGGGTGAATAGATTGTAGCCTGATACTCAGAAAAGCACCGAACAATTTTTCAGGGAATTTGTAATTTACAAGCTCAGCGTTTGTCTCACACTGTCTCGGGGGGAAAAAACAGAAATGTAAAGTAAGTTGGTCCTTACTCTGAGGCTCTGCAGCCAGGTATTGAAAAATGCACACTAAATGCATTTCTATCCAATAACCCTCAGTTTTCTGTGTTTTTTTCCTTTCATTTCCATTTGGGGTAGTGAATAGAGAGAAGTTCGGTGATTCGATGTGCAAAATGTTTAAGCACGCATTCAGTTTTCAGTAAGAACTACCCACTTGCTTAAAACAAAAGTTTTCACAGGCTGAGACCTCATGTCCTGACCGTTTCCAGATTTCATCCCCATGCTGTGACTATTGGAACACAGCAGGATTTCCTGCGTGCACTTTAAAGCTCAATTAAATTTGACATCATATACAGTCTACTCTCAAAAAAGTCCCTTAACAAGAATAACTGGATGTTCTTTCTCAAAATTTCCATTTATGGCCAGACATGATGGGAAATGTACAGTGTGCTACTTCTGTATCATCCCTGTTAAGTATGAGGTTTTAGATTTGCTCTGTGAAACCTAACAGGCAGTTTTCAAGTGCCTCAGATTAGAAGACCAGCTAGCGGAAATTAGGGTTGGCCCATTTTCTCCTTCGGTTTGCACCATCTGAAGATTTGGCCCAGCATCAGGTTGTTTCTTTTCCCTCTAATACACAGATATAAACAAGTTACTGATTCTGGTAACTCAGATTCTGGAAGACAGCTTTGAGGAATATGCATACGAACCGCCCTAGGAAAGGTCGGCTGTGCTGTACGCGAGCCACTGCACCCACAGCTCTAACCTTAACAACTGACTGCATCCTCATACAACCAGAGATGACACAGGATGGTGTGTGCTTCAGAAATGAATGCAGGGAGTCCTGGCACACCCAGGGCTCTCGTTCCGCTGCTTCTGTTTTATTTCACTTAAACATGAATGCTGTCTTTCCAAGGTTAAACATAAATAATTTTTTTTTTGAGAAGAATACTCATTCTCTTGGTTACAGAAGAGAGAAGTGTTTCATATAGCTCATTTTTATAATTAGGTGCCTTCTTATGCTGATTTATGACTTATTTTAGGTTTAACTGGTCTATGTTTCTGACGGCAAAAATGATAACCCATACTCCCATGTAAGCTTCAAAGAAGTGCTGATAATCCACTGTGCTTGATCCCAAGACCTGGCAGCAGAAAGCTGGAGGAGAAACCAAGGTGCTGAGTAACACTGTTGAAAACCTCCCAAGATTACTGGGGTAGCACTCAGACCCCTAACAGCATCTCTGACATTGAACTTCTCTCAAAACTGTTGATGAGACTTTGTCTTCCCCACAGTTACCAGGATTCAGCGGAGGCTGCTGCTTTTGTCAGAGGGAGGACTGAACTCTTACCGCCCTGTTCGACGGCACTTCTCCTGCACGACCCCGTTCACAGGGAGTGAAAGGTTCACCACGAAAGAGTTAAAGCCAATTGCCTTTTCAAAAGCAACAGGCTTGATCACGCACTTTCTGCTGTTTTACAAGGCCAGGTGAGCTCATTCATGAACATCAGTCAGTTCATTGCCAGCGCTCTGAACTCCCTCTGCTTTAACCTGAGATTTGAGTTGCATACTTCTTGGGCTTAATCCTGTATTTAATTAAGTGAAGGTCAGGATGAGGGTCAACTAGACTAGTGAACTTAATCCAAGACCCACAGGTTACACAATAGCTGCTTTGGGGAGGTATAATTGCAGATAGGAATCGAGAGAAGAAAAGACAATATAATTGAACAAGTTATACGATAAAGGAGGAGGGGAATAGCAGGATTTTTTTTTTTTCAGACTGTATGGCACTGGTTGCATTTTACAAGAGTAGCCACTAGATAGCAGAGCAGGCATGATGCTCTGATACTTTGTTGGGCCAAACGCAAGACAAACAATGCCTCTGCCCCAGCAAACGTAGTGTGTGTAACTGTGTTCAGCTGGTACCACCGTTTCACAGGAGAGAGAGATTTTTAAGATGCTATTCCATGTGTTGCTTCCTGCTGCTCTCATCTTAGTCTGAGCATTTTTCTCCCAGCATGCTGAAAGAGGAGCTTATTTCCTGAACAAGCGACCAACCCTGACTTTTGTTCCAGGGAAGACTTTCTTAATGAGTGAGCTGATCGTTCCCGCAGGCCAGGGGAGCACCAGGCCATGGAAGGTCAGCCCAGCCTGCCTGGTGCCCGAGCAGAGTCGCCACCAGCCAGCCATGGCAGGCTCGAGGCAGTGACAGGACATTACTCTTGCACCCCTGTGCTCACCCAGGGTTTTGACTGGAAACTTCTGACATCTCAGACATTGAAGTAAGAAAACTCTTTTCTGACCTTCCCCCCCTGCACCCCACTGCACTGCAGTCAGTGTCCTTTAGAGGCTCCAGGGAGGCGACCTGTGCCTTGCAGCACAGCATCCCCTCATGTGCTCTGGTTTCTGTTACCCAGTACTGACCAGTTAACGCCCAAAGACTGGACTGAGCAGATCTCTGCTGCTGGGCTTGGCTCTAGGGGATACCTGAGCAAGCCACTAAGGGTCAGAACTTTAAGGTGACTCATCTTCAGAGGAAAGGGGGCAGTTCATCACTTCATGTGGTTCTTACATTGCTGGCCCAGAGAGCTGCTCTTGAAGCAATCCTTCTCTGCGCACCTAACAGCCCGGGATCCTGCCACAGGCAGCTTCCATACTGCAAGTTATCTAAGTGTAATATTGATTAATCAAAAATTGACAGTAAAAACCCTTTACTTGCTACTCTAGGGTCATGCTCCAGTTTAATTAGACAATGATAATGTTTACAAAAGGCTAATTTGGTTGTCCATAGGATATGTTCTGAACCAAACCCAAAAAAGTAATGGACTCCTGTATTCAAACTTAGAGAGAAAACTTCTTCAAACAGTTGGGTAAGGAGAATTTCAGGTGGATTCCCACATAACTGCATCTCTGATGAGGCAATAAAAAGCTGCAGTAGCCTTGCGTGGGTACAGATATCTCACAGTCATGGTACAACAGTTTCATTCATGATCTTGCAGAGTTTAAAGTTATGTAGCCATACTTTTGCAAGACCTAAATTACAAATGTCTCTTTTACAGATCAAACATTTTTTGAGCATTGATTGATGGACTCATCCAGTCCACAGGACAAGGGTTTAGAGCTTCAGGAAGGGGCTGGAACACTTCTGTAAGTCAGAGGAGAAAAAAGGCACCCAGAACATTTACAGAGCTCCATGTTTTGCACTGCGCCATGGCAGCCTCGTGTGACGACTCAAACCCTCATCTCTAATTCCTATGCAGTGAGACCTGCTTGGGAAACTCTAGAACTTAATTATGTAAAAACATTCCAAGATACCAATAGTAATTGATCCTCATTACAGATTCAATTTGTCTGCAATTGTTTTAACTAAATAACAGAGCTGTTTTTCAGTTATAGCAGATGAGGGAAGGGAGGGGTGGAGACTTAAACAAGGATACACTTTCTAACTCATCGCCTCAAGGGGAAAACAAGATTTTTCCAGAAAAAAAAAATGTTTTAAAGTAATTAGCTCCTGGGCTGAGATATTTTCAGCCTGCTGTGAATTTTTATGACAGTGCTGTTAGACCGCTGAAAATACGGTTTCCTAGTTTATCTTGCAGAATTTTAACTATGATGTGCAAGTAATATTGCAGGAGTACTAATTATGTATCTGTAGCTATATGTACACATGCATATACATCCCCAGAAATTTTATCCTGTCTCTTGCAAGAACTGAACCTCATGTGCTCAGTGAAGGAATGAACTGCATTGCACTGCTCAGTTCTTTACCATTTTATCTGTTTAAAAATAAAAATTAAAAAAAATAAAGAAGATATCCTTGTTTTAAGTGTGTTGTTCAGTGAATAAGGGACCTGGCGGATCTCAGAGAATTAGCTTTCAATGCCATGTCATTGTTTGACTCTGAACTAGGCGTAGTTCTTGTCTCAGCCTTAGACTCCTGGTTTGCAAATTTGGGATAATGATGCTGAACTCATTTGCAAAATGCTTGGAAGTGGAGCCAGAATAAAACCAAATGCTATTATTTGATATGAATCGTGTAATCCTATCTAACAGGAAAAAACGTTGCGTTGGACTCTCTCAGGTACCCAGTCCACTCAGTACTGAGCTGCAGCCATTTTGCCAAGAAGCGCCTGTCACCAATGTGACACCATTCCGATACCCTCTGCCAAAAGCTCACCTTGGTCTCTGCAGAGGTCAGCGATAACGCTCAGACATCCTCCGTCCTCAGCCCCTGTCCCTTTCCATGGTTTGAATCCCAAACCAATCATCCTGCATACAGAGTAGGAGCGGCTCTGTCCCATCAGTAACGGTTTGAGGTCAGGAGCTGTGTCAGATGCAGTTACGCCTGGCTGGAGTTACGCTGGTGGCCAGGAGGCTGCATGGGCAACCGCAGCCCCACTTTGCAAGTATTTCACATTAGGCTGAAATCTTTAAAAGAACAGGAAGAGTAAATACAATAATTATATTTTTTTTTTTTTACAATAAGCCAATAAGCAGAGTCCTGTTAAAGAAACAAATAGGTGGATCAGTCAGAGCAGAGCCTTTCTCCCAGGAGAACAGCTTTCCCACTGTCCATACTCAGCAGTTCACGTGAAGTATAAGCCTGCAGGTGACAGCAAGCATCTCCAGCCTAAATGAGAGAACTGTAAGGAGGAAATAATACTGTCCTGCCTGTGTAATTAGAGAAGCTGACGCGTGAATCATTGTTATAACGAGTTTAATTATAAACATGATTAAATAGGCAATTAGTGCATATTCCGCCCCGGATAAACAAAATTAAATTCCTGCAATATTAACATCTTCCACAAGGTTTATTATTACATTACTGTAAGTCATATGGTACAGGAACATTTTCATGTCCTATATTTGTTGTGAACAAACACCGTTTTTTATTTCCACTTAACCAGATGTAAAGGACAAAATTTGCTGCTCCTCCAAACTGCCAGGATCTCTTGAAAAGCAGCATCCCATGCATTTTAAAAAATGCATCTTATAAAATAAGCCACAGACAGTGCAGTCTTTCCAGGTTTACCTAATGACAACTCACCACAGCTATGACTGGCGATCAACAGAAATAGAAGGATCCAAGCGTACGTGAGTCCGAGGCAGGCAGCTCTCTGTGTGCTCTCCCGTGCCTGCCAAAGCTGCTGGTATGCTCCTAGAGTATCAAAACAAGGGCATGGCAGGGTCAAAGCTCTGGAGAAAACGTGCTTTGGATCCAGGGATGGAACAACTCAATTACAAGTAAAATGCACAGGATTTTCTATTGAAAAATCAAAAGGCTTTTTAGTGGGTATATTTTACTTCCTGGCACGTGCATCTCCAACGACAGCCTACGAAGAAAGATAGCAATACCTTCAACATATAGGCAGTCTTTTATCCATGTAGCTCCAGAAAATTGTATAAATATTAAATACGTATAAACAGCCTTTTCTGTTTAGTGACTAGTAATTTGAGGTTGTTCTGTAAGGAGACAGAGAAAATGCTGAGTGTCCATCTCTTTGGAAATCAGGTCCCTGTGAGAAGCCTCCAGTTAGCGATGCAAAATCATGAACTGGTTTTAGGAAACCCTGTAGCTCTGGTTTTCAGATGAAGAAACTGGTAACAAGAAACTGGCTGAAACTGCTTATCAACTCCAAAAGGGCTTAAGCTTTTGTTTGCAGCACAGTCCCTGTCAATTTTCACTTTGGCTTTCCTTGAAGATATCATTTATGTTTTCCCAAGTGTCTAAGGAATTTAAAATTCCATATGTTTTCCCATGCTTCCTAGCCAACTGGGATGGGATTTCTCACCAGTCACTGATTTAAAGGTCTCCAATAAATGTGTAAGGGGGCTACACATACTCTTTCTTTGTCCTTTCCCAAGCCCACATCCTCCGTATGTGTGAAGCTTTTGGGGCAATTGATAAAAAAGAGGTAGCTGCTACAGTAACGTTTAGCTGTAGTATCACATCAAGTGTTATTATTCCTGACTGCTGAGATAACCTAGATTCTCTCTCTGTATCTCTTATTATTGCTGTGTGAATCCAGAAAGGATTCAAAATAAACTGATATACCAGCCATATGCATAAATCTGTCTCAGCAGAAATTGATTCAGCAAATTTTCTGCAATAGTGAAGTCTGCCTCACCGCCCCTGTACGTTGTTCATTGTATACTCAGCTTTTGGAAAATAAGCAGCATTTATATAAGGCAGACTGTTATGCTGTGCAGTTAACATCTTCAGCAGTGATGGAATAAGCAAGCAGCTGGGTCACGGAGTCCAGGGAAAATCTCAATTTGGACAAAAAATTGCCACAAGTCATTTTAGCTCTACACGGCCACAATCCCTTACTGTCATGAACTAGGCAATCTTCATCTAATACAGCATGGCATTCACATCTCATAGGATACATAATGATGTTCATACCATAAAAAATTTTGTGTCTCTATCTACAGCTGTTAGTGATGCTGCAGCGTGTAAATTCTCAGGTGGATGATATAGGCAAATTCCAGCTTTCTCCCAAATAAAAGTGAAGGCCAGATGCAACTTCGCTGATCAATGGACTCTGTCAGTTGCTGGAGAGCAACACAGCAGCGTTGGACTTGACTGGAGTGTCCGTACCAGCAAGGAGTCTTGTGCTGGGCACTTGAAATGAAGGTACACAATATCCTGACCTGTGCTGATCAATGCAATGTGTCAGAAGTCAGACAAGAAGGAGAGTGTCCCTGCTTTGGGCGCAGCATACGCCAATGTCTGTGCTGAGCGCCAGCACTGTGCGACTGCAGCGCGAGCTGACGACCGATGTAGGTATTGCACCAGGCCCAATACTGACCTGCTGTACAGGGCTGAGTTTCAGGATGAAACAGTAGCCTCACTGGCCACTGCTGGGATTCAGGCAAACAGCATTTACTGATTGAATGGCCCTGCATTAGGCATGCGTGCAAATTTAAACTAGTAATGGTTGCAAGATCAGGCAGGTATTATTTTGTGAAAAGAAGTACGTGACATACTGAGATATGCCTCCCAGATGTAGAGACAGACAAGCATAGCCCTAACACATGAGAAAACCTGCCTCCTCTACAAACCGCTTACGCTCAGTGAGCCCTTTATCACATTGTCAAAATCAGCACCAGCTTGAGCTTTCTGATATCAATATAACATAAACTTGTCTTGGGTCAACATTACCTATTAAAGAGCAGAGGGGAATTTCAGAATTCCCCGAGACATAAGCACACTGAAAAGCCAACTGAATCCCCAAATATGCTTTTCCTCAAAACTAACAGGTGTACTTTTCTTCTCTTATTTCTAATTGAACTTCTTGGCATTCCAGTCAATGCACCGTAGTATATTTTGGAAAACAATAAATCCTGGTAACATGAGACCTTGCTACAGTATTTCACTGTGAAATCTTTGCTGAGATTTGGGAAGAGTGTACCAGGTTTTGCGTGCTGAATTATGGGGTGTGTGGATGAATGATTTTCCCTCCCTCGCTTTTTCCATCACAGAACCAGCACATAGTGAAAAATCTCTGATGAGTCAGATTCCTACTGTGTCTGCATTTGAATGCCCTAGGACACAACGTATTTCAAATATATTTTAATCTTTCTTTGAAGGTAAATGATTATTTGCAAGTAGAGAACATTGGTGTTTTATTTTATAGGGCTAATCCATATTTGATTGTCTTCAAAATGTAATTTTGATGATAGTGTGTTTTCTCCTTAAAATCAAATATTTTCATAGAAAAATAATTGCAGTTCAATTCCCAACGAAAACCTAAAGTTTTTCTTGTAAAAAAGTTCTGTTTATCATTTAAAACTATTTTTCTAATTTCATACACAATTTTTGAAAAGTAAAAATATTCTCTGAGGCATTTTTCGATTGAAAAAATCCCCCCCGTTTTCACTGGAAATGTTTGGGAAAAAAACCCACTTTTGAAAATTTCATTAAAATCTTTGCGTTTAACATTACTTATCTGTTTTACACTCAAGTACTTTCCTGTTTAATTATTATATCATTGCTACTGTGACTTCCTGTAAAGCTATCAGGATATTTCTAATATAATCAATAATTCAGTATTCAGGAACTTCCTGAAATTGTCTGAAATGACAGGTTAATGAGAAACATTTGGGGGAAAAAAAAAAGAAAACCAAACAAAAAAACCAAACAAAACTTGGGAAGTTTCAAAATCTCCTATATATTCTTAAAGACCTATTGAGGCATTTTCATATGATAGTGGGTTAAACATCACTGAGGTCTTAATCTCACAAAAGCATAATGAGACAGCAAAGAGTTATCCAGACTCTGCATTAACAATGATTAAAAACTGTGAAATTGTATTTAATAGTTTATAGTCTAAATTTTAACTATAAGATCATGAACAATAATTCTTTTTGATTATTTTTTTCCAATTTAACATCACTATTCTTCAAGGGCCAGAGAAGCATAACTCTAATGATTTTCCTCTCTATTTCTGAGAATATTGTTATGCTGCTTTAACAGAATGTCCTAAATAATGTAACTCTTTCTGTCACAGACTTTAAACACTGCCCAAACTTTTTACCCCAAGCTGACCTTCAAGATCAACTGTAAGCTTTTATTCCTCTAAAAGGCTTTATGATGTCAAGAACAGCACTAATAATAATATGTTGGGTTTGTTTTACCCTAAGCATTTGTGGCCATTTACAGGGTTCTCCAAGTTCAGTCATTAATACTGGAGCTTGATCATAGCATGGCTATTAAAATGTAACATTACTGGGAAAATGGCACGCACTCTTTCCAAACCTGTACCCCGTACCTTAGTTTCACATACTCACTGACATTTGATGTAAAAATTAGGATATATATAAAAGCTTCAATTTTGCCTTTATTATTGTAAGTTATGCAAAAAGTTCATGGCCCAGAAGACTAGTTGCCAGCTGTAATATAAAGAAGGATACTACGGAAACTGAGAACTGGTTATGGCAGATACCCTGTCAAAGGAATGATTTATAATCTGGAAATACAAGCAGTAAGAGAGGCCCACCAGCTAGAGCTGTATCATCTGAAGCAATCAAATCCTGCAAATATAAAGCAATTTAGTATTACCATTTCCAAGTGCTCCCCACAATAAGGACTCTTGTATGCCAAAGTTTAATATTCAGAGCAGAAACCACAAACTCTAACAGCCGCTTCTGGTCAAGATAGCTAATAACAGTTCCCAGGCAATGGCACTGTTGTAATAGTATTGCACAAAGCAGCTGGGGATTTACTTGTATGTCAGCTTCTACATCTGAGAAGTAGAAAACGATGGTGGGTCAGACATCCATTTGCTTTATATATTGATATAATTTCATCAGAATTTATGATGTGGGAATTATTGCACTGGCAAGAAATGTAATCTAACCTTCATCTCGCACAATGTAGTACCGATACTACGTTTTTGAGAGAAATATACTGACTTGTTGAATCAGATTACTCCAAGTGCATTCCTAATGGATTTCAATATTCCCTTGGATAAACCCATGCTATTTGCTTTGTATTTATTACATTTTTTAAAAAATATATACAGAAGATAAAACCTCTTCTGACACCATATATTCTTTCATTTTGCAAACTACAAACATACATTTGTTCATTAATTTTAATGTCTAAACTTTTCCCTGGGTAACAGTCACTGCATTTACTCAACTACCTATATTTCAACTACACACTTTAAATGTATAAAAATTTTAAGTCTAAGTATTGACAACTGTATGCTTTACTCCTTTCTCTCCTGGATTAGACAGCTTGTCCTTCATATCTGTGAGGATCACATGGTATGATTATTAGTGCTGGGATATTCCCAAATGCCAGGGTATGCCACTGGTAATAGGTGATATATTTGGGATATTCTTTCTTATGACATTTCTAATGTAATGGAACTCCCAGGAATTTTATCAAGAGATAAAACTTGGAGTAGTCCTGAGGCTGCTTTATATCATGAGTCAAGAATGGGGAAAATAATAATAGTAACAAAGATTTATATAAAAAGAGAGGGAGGGATCTTGAGAGCTCGTCCTTTGAACAGCTCTGAAAAGACCTTAAAAAACTCATGAACTCCAGTCCCTGCCCTATAGTTGGATTATCCCCAAGAAGGGTAATTACTTTCAAACCCATCCATATCATGAACGTGCCCATTGCTAAGCCATCTTCTCCCAAGCTCTCATTTGCCAATAAAAAGGCTAGTGCCCCAAAGGAGATTCATTTCTGCTGGTGCAGCATCCAGCTTGGTGAACATCATATGCTGGAGCTCTTGAGGGCCCTGAAACACCTCCTGGGCAGGAAACACTCTGAGCGAGGCACGCCAGCGGGAAATGGATGGGCAAGAACAGAGCGCACTACGCCTGTCAGCTCGCTTCAGCACCACGCTCATTCCTGTATAAGTCTCAAAAAAAGGCAGGGATGCTCCTCTAAAGTAAAGGGTGAAGCACTGGGTTGCAAAACTGGAAACAAAGCTTCAAGGAAGTAAAGCAAGAAAATCATCTCTTTTGGGGGCTGGAGCTTTATCCTCAGCTGTTACTCCATAATTCCTGTGCAGAGAGTGAGGGACCAGTGAACAGTGAATGAACACTGAAGGTGAAGGGCAGCAAATGTTCTCCGCGAGGATGCTATCTCATAGAACTACCTTTCTCCTCCCTCAGAGTACATCACTTTTACACTCCATCTTAATCAATAGCTACTGAGTGGAGATGGTTCCTCTCCTACCCCATTTAGAGAGCTCCTCAGTCTTCTGGCTCTTCAGCTAGCAGATTGTTTTATATTCCTGCTTCATTTTATTGTCCTTCCCTCCTGCTGTGGCGATCAGACAAGACAGAATAGGTTAGTATATCAATAGAAATGCAAACCACTGTGCATAGTACGTAAATATTGATATTAGGAATGGGGAGACTGAATTAATACCTCCACACACTATTAGTTCCAGGGTACTCGGTCATGTCCAGGCAGTTCTATAAACAAATACATGAAGAAGAAACAAGACATTCAGACAAAGATCCTGTTCCTTACTGTTATTTATCCTTGAGCACAACTAGAATCAGAAGACAAAACCAGGACAATCCACCCCCACTTGCTGGTGCACAGTGCTGGAAAGTGCATTTCAGCTGGAAATCCCCCTCTTCGTAAAGACCATCATATTTTGTATGGTCTATTCAAGCCAAAGTTGTTTTAGCATTGACACTGGGTTATTTTTTAAGTGTCAGACAATATAAAACATTGTAATATGAAAGCATTCATTAGAGTGTTTGTAAAAAATTCTCCTTTTGAGATCAGAAGACTGCAGCCCTCCTTGTTACTCTCCAGTTCCACTGCATTCATTCAGCTGATGGTGCCAGGGCTGATTTGGTCATTCATGATCTTCACATTGAGGAACTTCATGAGATGTAATGCTCATCAGACTGCAGAACTGAAACAGAAATCAGATCACAGAGATGCTTGTCTTGATCGTTTTTTTGAAAAAACCTCTTTGATATCAAAGATTCAGCAAGCTCCCCAAGCAGCCTAATGTATTGCTATCATAGTTTTCCTGATGAATATAGCTATATAGGGCATACAGCTACACATTAAGTCCATTATTTCTGGAATATCCAACATGGCCATGGAGAACACATGGTTCTTCTAGAGCTTCATTCCTGTTGCTGTACAGATTGTACTTGATAGCAAGTAGGTATGCCAAAGGTAAGAGTGAGTTAGTGTCACTTATTATAGAGATTGCTGACTTGCCCCAAAATGATTGCTGTTTTGAAATAGCAGTTTGGAAGAAACAGTTTTTCACTGTAATGTTTAGGAAAGACATATACCAGCGATTTCTTCTGGATAGACTCATACATACAACATGACTGCTCTGTAGACATTGCAGAACAACCACCCTAATACCAGCTCTGACTCTGTACAGAAAACCCTATTAACTCCAAAAAAGACCACATAGGAGATATGTATGAGCACCCCAGGCTGAGGGTTTCTATTGAGCAGACATGCTATGAATTTATTTAGCTAGTGTTTTACCACTATTAAGTGGCAAAGACATTATTACAGAGGCAGAAGCTGTGAATGAGGTGGGAGATGCTTGTATGTACAGCATTCCCTGGACACAGGTAGGAGTGCTTCAGAATAAATATATGATGTCCCTGAGATGGTCGTCACTGTGTCACTCACCTATTTGTTTATCGTCCTTTGATGTTCATTGGAAAGCAGCATTATTTAATGATGCAGAAGCAATTGTAACACACTGAACTTTCCTAATGTTTGGTTGGGTAATTTCCTGCTTGCTTCACCACACACGGTCTCCTCCTCTTTGCACCTGAAATACACATATGTAGCAAATATCACCATCCAGTACTAAGGAGTCTTGTTTTGATAAGATTTTCCCTGGGAGGAAAAGCTCTGTATTATGAAGCCCACTTGCCTAAATCATGGCTAGTATTAAATACTGCACTTGAAAAAGGTTCCAACCCAAAATGAATGGTAGAGTTTGAGCGTGCAGTCACATGAGTGCATCAGTCTGTGTTTTACAGAGGCAAGGTTGAGGTATTACCTAAAAGCATTCATTTCAAAGCAGTGTAGTGAAGCCTGAAGGAGCACTATTTTAAAACAAATCAGTCAGCATTTTATTGGTGTCGGCCCAGCTTTGTACTAAACACTCAGATTAATGTTAAATCACAGCTCAGGAATTATTCATGAGATCTCATACAATGTAATTGCTGATTTTGGCATCAATAGTCTGTATCCCTTTATTTCCTAGATTAGCTTCCCTTCCTGAACTACTGTATGTCATGCCAGAGACAATGATTTTATATGACATATTTAGGAAAGAGGGACCCACCTATTTTACATAAAACAACGTCTGAGGAATGTACCCTTATTGCTGAGATGCCATCTGTGCTGACACGTTCCTGTGAGAGGCAGAGCCTGCTGGGAGAGCAGAGAGCACAGCACTAAATGTCTCTTTCAAACTGTTGACTGAATGGTTAGTTTTATTACAAACCTTTATAAAAACTAATGAAATTACCCTTCACCTATCTTTGAGGATTAGCATTAATGCTCAGAACAAACTGCATGACTACTAATCTCTTAATGTCCCTAAAGATATGTACAAAATGAAATTTATAAATAATAAATGAAACCCAACTTTTTCTGGAAATACTAAGTCATCCTGCTCTTTCCCTCTTTCTCTCTGAGAGTTGTGTGCTCTTGTGTGAGGTCGGGTTGATACAGGGAGTTGGAGAAAGGTGCCTTTGAGCATGGAAGTCAATGAGCTCCATGCTTTGGGTGTCCACCATTTTTTCCCCTCTAAAAATACTGCCTTTTCTTTCTAAAGCAGCATGTTTAGATCTAAATATCTTCAACCTCTCCTCCCTCTCATTCCTTCATGCTCCAAATACCTGTATCACATGGGTGAGCAATGAGAGCAGCAATCTCTGAAGACACAGAGTATTTCATGCTCAGGTGGCTGCATCCTGTAGCTGCCAGAAAAGGAACACTACCATGCATGCCATTTCCTCACATCCAATTTTCATGCAAACAAAAGCCAAACTGAAAACCAGACTTAAATTCTCTGAGTTGATGAGAAGAAATTGTTAAAATTTATCAGAATTCATTGCATGTACCACAAGCAAACAAGTTTCCCAAGTGAGAAACCCAACTGTTGTTCTCTCAGTTGGAATGCAAACCCAGTATTTTTCCAAATGATAATACTGGAGGGATTAGTCACCCTGATTTTCCATTGCCTTCAGTCCACCCACTGCACTTCTACCCCTGCTTATAGAGACTCACACTTGCATACTTGAGGATTTTAGTATCTACTTTTAAAGATGTGCTTTTTAGGCTGTAGAAAATTAAAGATTTTGAATTTAATAGTCAAAGATTTCCCGGGAAAGCTGGTCACTGACCTCCATCCCTGGGGTGTTTGTTTGCTCAACAAGCACACCTGAAGTGTATTTATCACACTTGCACATATTTTAGAGTATAGTAGACACAGAAAAAATATAAACAACTATTTCTGAAAGACTGCGGCAGCATCACCTGGAACTGATTGTAATGATCCAGTTTGAGACAGACCTGGATCTGCTGCAATTTGCTCATATTTTCAAGCCCCTGTCATTGCAGGCCTGACACAGTCTGCCCAAGGGTTCTTCCCAAGTCATTATGTGATTTACATTTTCTCCATTTCTAAGAAATCTTCACTCAAGGAGATGTTTCAGGCCAAAGATTTTGACCTCTTCAAGGACTAACTCCCAGAAGACTTAGATTCAAGTCCAAAAAGATCCTTAGTTACCAAATTGCCTAAGATTCATGCACTTATTTTTTAATCACTGAGCCCTCGCAGCAAAATTTGGAAATCTAAACTAGGCATTTAGGCTTCACATCCAAAGCAGAAGCAGAATTACATGCCTTGCGGAGGGAATGCACAAAACCAGTAAGCCAAGTGGTGAACCTCCGGAGTTGGCAAAAGAGGCATGAGTTTATTCTAAATCCTCCCCTGTGCCAAGGGGGAAGGACACTTTGCCATGAGTGTCAAAGAAAGGGATCCCATCATCACCTTATTCGGGGAAGGCTGCTCTAAGTAGGTAAGAGTAGACTGTCATCATCATCATCTTGCTCCCTCCAAAATCATCAGCTCCCACTACATTTGTACGGATCTGGCTTGATATTTAGATCTACTGGGTCAGTTCTCTCAGATGACAAATGTGGAGAAACACCTAACCTATGGATCCCAGTTGAGCCTGGACATTAGCTGAGGACTGGCAAAAATCAGTATTCTGTGCATGTAATAAAGCAGAATTTTTTGAACACCGGCAATTGATGTCACACAGACACCCAGAGGAGCTGACATTACTTGAAAGTTAGGCAATAGTGGCATGATGATATAAGATTGTTTCACTTCTCAAGAAAATTTGGTTCCTTTGATTCTGCAAAGGTAACCATGGGATGAGAAACACTAGTGCTGCTGGTTCAGACTTAGGTTTCCAACAGAGCCTGTCCCAAAATCTCATTTGCTGTCAGCTGTATTTGGACACTTAACATAAGGCATCAGAAGCCTAAAACCCTGCTGAGCAGGGTTTGTATGAACTGTTATAAGAAAATTATATTTATTCATGATAGAAGAGCATACTTTGTGGATAACATTGTATGCTCATACAAAGTACATACATCAGAAAGTCATGAAATGTTTTTTAAAAATACTTCCCAAGTGATCATTACTGCTTGAAAGCAAAATAGTGATTTTGTTAAAATAAAACAGACGTATTTCTGAAAGTCATAAGACTCCCACAGGCATCAAGTGGAGCTTTAAGGACTCAGAACCCAGAAAAGCAACAGCACTTATTTTTATGCTCATAATTTTACAGTGGCCAAATGTACAGTTTTCTAACTTTACAAAAATGCATAAATTAATAACACAAAATAAAAATAGTATGATCCAAATTACCTCAAGGCTGAGACACCATGTGCCTAATTTCAGCCCAATTTTCATGGCTGTGTTATCTGAGCCTGCATATTTATAATGGAATTACTGACAACCCTTTTTTCATAAGGAGACCCTCCTGCTTTAAGACCCATATAAATATAGTTGGACAAATTTGGTATGCAGGAAAACAAACATCAATAAAGATTTTGATACACAGAATAATATAGAAATGACAACATATTTTTGACTCTGTACAAAGACATGCATTCATCTGTAAATGATTACATTTCTATCTGTGGCAGAATGGTAGTGTGGGGCATACGAATCTCACCTTCAAAAGATATTCTTTCGTTCTACAAAAAAACCCTGGCAAGCACAGGAAACTTCAATCAATGTCTTATATTCGAAAACTATGACACTGTCAAACTGGTGTCATTAAAGCTAACTAACCATATTAAACGAATATTAAAATATAGGTTTCTTTGCATAACATAATGAGTAAAACTGCTTTTAAGTTTTTCCCTATGCTTTGAGGTGTAGGTGGCATTTTCATTCCAAAACTTTGAAGTCAGAACAAAATGTACAGGTAGAGGGTACTAGATCAAATAATAATCAACTTCAAAAAGCATTTTGGCTGTTAGATGTCCCAAGGCTAATTTCCTCTAGACATTTTAAATGTAAATGTCTAAACTCATTTAAAAATTGTAAATTGGTCTAGGTTCAATCAAAAACCATCCTGACACAGAACAGGGAGACTGGGCTAATTGTCATTTGTTTGTCAAATGAATTCCATTTGGAAAGCAATGAAACCTCCAAGCTAATTCTTTTAAGGTGAGCTGGTAGTTGTATTATCAGTTAAATGCAGTAAAATGGATAATCACATGATGATAATGAAAACTGAACCTATGTTAGCACTCAGGCTTAGTCTGCCACAGGGCATATAGTGATGGAACTTAAGTACTGTAATGTTCCATTGGGCACAATGGCACCAAGTCTGCTCTTTAGCCTTACAGACACTTTCTTTGCATTTTAAAAAACTTTATCAAAGCACCGTGGCAATGTAGAAAATGTCAAAGTGAAATGCACTGTAGGCAAATTGAGATTTCATTAAGTTTAAATTTATTGCTTTTGACTGATGTATTACCATGCTTGTTAAGAACCAGTAATTTGGAATATCTGCCTGCCTGGTAAAATAGCTTTGTCTCCTTGCGTAATACTTTATATGGACTTCGAAAGACCACAGTAATTCAAAAAAAGTGTGGGGTATTTTATTTTTCTAAGGAACAATTTCAAATATTTTAAGGTCCTTGACCTAGTGGATCAATAGACTTATGCATGGGTCCCAAGTGTGTTGTTGGTGCACTCGGTAGAAAATTACAGCACTAATAGGTTATTTTTTTGCCTTGGTGTAACATTGCACTCGCTGACAACAGAACCTTGGGAAGCGCTTAACAATTCTACTTGTTCTGCTGCTCTCTGAACATTTATATTGGAAATAAATGAAAGTGTTTGTGAGAGATAAGGAATCCAACAAACTGGCGGGAGACTGTGTGCAGATGCATACTTTTTATATAACTATATATACACAAACACATAAATGGTGTGTATACGTGAGTTTGTGCATAGGTATATAAACAGACAAAGCAGAGATACAGCTGTGTCTGTATCACGGCAGAACATGTACAGGTATTCTCTGCGTTGCACAGTATATATGTTGTTTAGTTTGCAGGCTTCAGCCATGGCAAAAGCTACATTTGAGATATTGACATAAAATCTCTTAATGTACTCTGGTGCTTTTCTCACCTTCAGGAAAGGATTGAATCAATAGTGTAGGACTAGCACAATCTCTGGCTGATGAGGAAGGTTAGGCCTTCAGGAACAGATTACTGCCCTTGGAGAGAGACCTGGATTGAATTTACTATATTCCAGATATATTTATTTACACTAGGTGCCAGGGTTTTATGGCAGAAGTGACAAAGTTTGTGAAACCCAGGAATGCATTATCATGTTATCTGGTATCTTAGATGGACAGTCAATATGAACAGACTGTAGACACACCTGTCCCAGTATCCAGTTCACCAAGTAATGAAATGGAAACAATAAAAGTCTTTGAACAAACAACAGACATTTGAGTCTCTGGGTTTAAACAAGAAGATTGTAGAATTCAAATGGGTTTCCTCTAGTGCTGCCAAGGCAGCCATATCTGTATTGGTGTCAACGCCGGGAGTCACACAACAAAGCTCGACTTGTATCTGCCCGTGTGCTTTCATTCTGCAGGGTATGGATATACGTACTTCTTCTTGGGGTGGGGGCAGGGGGTGAGGGAAAGAAGAGAGTTTTAAATTATACCTATTTTACCTACACTTGCAGTGAAACTTCCAGTTGAAAACTGAGGAGGAAGTGATATGTGGGATTCTATGAATTTAAACTGCATTTTGTTTTTACCATTTAAAATTAACATTCGGAAGATTAGGGCAGTCTGTGTGAATTAACTGAATTAAGACATAAACATTTGACACCAGAAAAACTTGTTTCCCTCCTCATAGGGAAACAACCTGCTTCCCTCCACCCCAGTATTCAGCTTCTCTGAAATACTCCCTGCCTGTGACTAGAGATTTACCAAAGCTGGACACGGCTGCATCTGCTGAGCCATAGCCCAAATTCACCTAAGAGAGATTTTCAGCAGGGGCACTCACTCCTCTTTCTAGTGGAACCTCCAAAAGCTTCCTTCGTGTGCTGCTCCAGGGGACAGTTTGCCAAGGGGGTCTTCTGTCACCATTGGTGTCCAGCCTGAGAAGGAGGTGGCTCCCAGACCCAGATGAGATCCACGTGTACTACAAAGTCCCGAGAGAAAAGAGATCCCACCAAAGGTGGGTGCAAATCTCAAATCCTACTTAAAAATGAAGGCTTTCTAGTTTTGTTTTTGCACATTGTACAAAGGCTACACCAACTCTGAATAAGAAGGGTGCAGAGTAAAAGTAGGAGCTAAGGTAAAGCTTTTTATTTGATAAAACATCTGTTTTTTTGCTTTAAGACACATATATGCAGCTCCCTTTGAAGTCCAGCAGAGCTATACAAGTCTACACTTGAGGGCAGAATTTGGCCCAATGTGATAACACAGGAGCTTGTAATCTAAAAAAGAAGTGTATTTATTAGATTTTAAAGAATTTGTGGGTTAACTCAAATTAGCCAGGAAGGACTAACACCTCTGAATAATTCTCCCTCTCAACACACACTTCAGAACACTGTAAGAATTACAACTAAACCCCACCTTTCTGCTTTCTTTTAAGGCATTGGACAAAATTTGCGTTTTGGAGTAAGCCACTAGCTGGAGCTAAAGACCTGTAGAGCAAATTCAAAGGGAAAAAGAAAGGACAGGGGGGGAGATCCACAAGCCTGAGGAGAAATCCAGACTTCTTAGGGCAGGCCTGGAACAGGTTTTTGATTGAATTGTGGATACTGGCTGTCATCTGTTAGAAGGACAGAAAGACTAGCCTAAAAAATGAAAACATCTGTATGCTTGAGTTCATGGCTAGCTGAACTAAACTAGAGCAAAGCCTGGTATTTACCAGCAGAACGAATCAAAACAAACATACTGAAAAGGGCTTTTTTAAAGGACCCAAAGGAGCAGTGTAACAATGAAAGAAAGGAAAAGCTGAGATACTAAAGAAGTAATTAAAGGCAGAAATTAATTGTTAGGGAATTACCTAGAAATACAGAAAGCACCCAACAAACCCTCTGACCCATTTACTTTTAATTACTGAGCCTTTGCTCTTCAATATGCAGTTGTTTAAACATCATCTGGGAAGATGCTTTCATGCGAGCAGAAAAAAAGATCTCTTTTTGTAGACAAAGATCAATTTATCTGTGGCAATCAGATACAATATATCAGGCGGGAACTGAGCACTCCCTGGTTTTGAAGGGTCAAAGTAAAACAGAGAAACACAAAGAATATTCTGCACATTCCCCTAGGTCAGTGGCACATACACAGGATTCGATCTTCCCATGTAACGCCTGGCACTGAGGCAACTTTAGTGAAAAAGACAATCGCTCTGAATCATACAGCTGCAAGCAAAACGTATTGCAATCTTTCAAAACCTTTCAAAACATCACCAAATACATGCCTAATGTGCCAAACGGGATGAAAAGGGCCAGCTTTCTCTGTAGGCTTCCATAGAGGAAAAACAGGAGTAAAATAGTACCAGGGACACAATAAACATTCTTAAGTTTCTATTTGTGCCTTTTGCACACTCAGTTGCCGCAGATACTGAGACTGGCAGGCAGGGCATTGCATCTGGGGTAAGCATGTATATGCATAAGTTGAGTGTTTCCACAAGGGTTACGTATGCCATGCTAATACCATGCTGCCCTTGCCATAATTCAACAAAACACTAAAATATGAATGCAGATTTAAACACTTGCGTAAGAGCTTTCCTGGAGCTGGCTGATAACTGCTTGCTAGTCTCAGGCCAGACATTGAATGTGTGGCTTGCTTAGTATAGGGAGGCATTTGTTTTTCACAGTAAATTTAGCTTCCAGAGGGTCACATAGGTGCCACAGAAGTGGCTGTTAATTTCCCCATCGTGATGCTTTTCCTAATTGAAATAAATCCTTTGTTCTTTGACCAGCTGGTATTTACTGGATTCCTAGACCCAGTTTGCAAAGGCAGCACCCACATCAGCCGCAAACGCAGCTCCCAGCTTTCAGCAGGTGCCAGTAAGACATTCCGCTCTCTGAGCAGTGGCGGCACGTTGTTTTGAACCAGCCACGTATGACTAGCTACTGTCATCCACCTGCTTTAAGGGACCAGTTTTGTTGCTGTCGCACCATAGAACTGACTTCTATAGTTGTTCTGTGATCCAGCCAAAGACAACTCTCAGTTTTACTGGGGATATATTTTATGTGACATTCCTCTAAGGTTATGCTGTTCCGAAATTCTTAGAAGTAGGATTTTTTTGCCTTTTCTCCAAGGATAACAAAAAAAGATCCCCAGTGCTGCAAAAGCACACCTTGAAAATAAGTCTTGGTGGGGTTTACGTACACAAGTATACCGTATCTATTTATTTCAGACACTGCATTCATAATATCAAATTATATTGAATGTGACATAATTCTTTTAATAATTTTAATATGCAATTCAATAATTTTTTAATATACACCCTTTCTTGACTCATAGCACTAACTCCATTAAGCACAGATAGCTGCTATACCTTGAGCTGGAGCTTTTGTTTCACTCTTTAAATGTAAACAGAGCTGCTTTCACATGTGAACATGAGACTTTCTTTCCTGACTCAGGATAGGATTTTTTTTAAAAAGCAATTTCCACTCAACTACTTTCCCAAACCAATAGCCTGCAGACATTGTAAACAACTACATTTTCTCAACAATACCGCAGTTCTGACCAGTTATCCTTTTCTTTGAATTGTACAAAAAAACTTTGAGTCAACACCACCTTCAGAACTCTTTTACAGCACTATGCCAAGTGTATTTACATGCTGCTCCGTAGGATCCAGAGAGAAATTGCATTGTTTCACTGCTCTAGGCAGCATTGCAAATGAAGCTTTTATATTGATACACTTAATGATTCAGAAAAGTTTCCTTCTGGGTCACTTTGTGATGTCTGTCATTATGTTCTGAAAATCAAGATAGAGTAAGACATAAGAAACATAAAGAACTCTGTGTGTACTTATCTGTGTTATACTTGGACGAGTGTTTGAAAAATTCAGCCAGGAAAAAGTACAATATTCCTGCAGTAGTGACTGCCTTTATTCTACTGCACACACACTTTAAAAAGTCCTGTATCAGCCTGAATTTAGAATGGAGCAGGGCAGACTCAGGCCTACCTGAGGTCAAAACCTTCTCTAGTAATGAGATTTAAAGAGCTGAGCTGCAAGCTGAGAAATTTATAGAGCAGGTAAGCTGAGAGGAAGGAGCCTTGCCTGCAAGACCAAGGAAAACATACAGTGACTCCATTTCCCTGTGCCACCCTATGCACCCTTGCGTGAATTCAGAGTCCATGGGCAGTTGTGGTACACCTGATCCTAACTCTCTTGTATATTATCCTATATAATCTCCTAGAAAGAACAGGCACAATTCTTTTAAGCTCTCCCCTTGTAAATCTTGTCATACCGATCCCACGGCCTCGGGACTCTTCGGAGTGTGGATGGGAGATGACACAACAGAAGAAGAGAGTTGTGCTGCACAGAAAAGCAGCATATCACGCAAGAAAAGCAGGTGAGGAGCAAACCCGTAAGCATGATGTTTGTTTTGGAGCGGAGAAGCAGCAGAGGATTCAAAGGCACTAGGCACAGCATGTAAACGAACACTGAGGGCTGGCTGGCCAGGGAGTGCCTCTCGGTAATACGGTATCGCGTGTAACCGTAAGAAATCGCACCTATCATACAAAGACATTTGAGTCATTTACATAGCCTCATCGGCAGTGCGAAATGGCTCCTTGTGGAGTCAGACATTTGGAAACAGATAAAGCCTGTAAAGAATGCTTCTTTTCTCCCTAAGAGATTAATGTAGATGTGAACACATTAGCGCTGTTTAAGGGAGAGTATTCTCTTTGACAGATAACTGGGATTGGGAATATTAGATTACCAAATAATGGACCTTTTAATTCTGTCATCATTACTTATCAGGTACATTAGTTTAAAACCTGCAATTTTGAACTTAGCATTATTGAGCTTTTGAAAGATTAAATTACTGAGCTTTTGTTTGTGAATGGCTCTGTGAAATTTCCTGAAAAGGATAGTCCTCGTCCTTCATTGTGTAAATGTGAATGCCAAATAACATACTTTATTGATATTTACAGACATACAAACGATAGGACTAATGCACCTTAATGTCTGTCTCCCCGAGTGAAAAGGCAGAGCGTTGTTAGATAACATGGTGCACTGTATCTCTTTTGTAAACCCGTTTGGAAGAGCTAGTCTTTACCCCCCCCCCCGCCCCCCCCCCCCCCCCCCATCCTTCCTGAAAACCTCATTCTCACAAGTAGCTTCTCATAGGCAGGCTTGTAGTACAGGCTTCCTTCTAAGGGTCGCTTTCTTTTACTCATTAGGTAGATCAAAAAATACATAACTCCAAGTTACAGAGACAGCTTGCATGTATAGGTTGGCAAGAGAGCCATCTCTGTCTAATACATTAAAAAATCAGCTATTTATAAGCACATCCACAATTGCAGTAAATAGGGAGGATAAAGCCCCACATTCATGAGGTGATCAGTCCCAGCCAAGGTTTTAGGAACCAAATACCCTGCAGTGTTGTTAAGTCTCCCAGCTGCCTGCTAAACATTTTTCTTAATGGCTTCAGGAACATGGTGATTCTGCGAGATCTGTTCCAAGAGCCATGGCAGGGTACTCGACCACTCTGATGACATAGGTACCATCCATGTCCTGGACATGGCAATCTGTGACCTTCTTCCTCTTCCTCATACTGAATGGTGAGACTGAGTCTTCAAGGCAGGATTTTCAAAGCTGAATAAGGAAGTTAATCTCACAAATCCCTTAAGACATATAATGCAAACTGGGCATTTTCCGTATACCAACACCTTTGGAAATTCCCACTGAGTTTCTCAAAGTTGTTTGGTGAGAGCGAGACTTTTTATTTTTTCAAACTTGTCCAACTTTTTAAGAAGTCACTAGAGTAGTGAGCCAATGAATATGAAGTGATAAGCTACAGCCACGAAATGCAAAGGGAATATGTTTGTGAGAATATGTTTGTTTAATGAGGTAGGTTCAAATTATGCTCACAAAACAAAATCAGAGAAAAAGAAAAGATATACTGTGAATATCCCTGACTCTCCATTAGACCCCAAATGTAGGTACCGCCTATGCCCAAACAACTCAAAATGCTTGGAAACAGTTTAAAATGTATTTTGTTTTGGTTGTTCAGTTTTTATGTTTTTTTTAAATTACCATGTTTTTTCTTGCCTCTGAGATAAAACCTGTTATATTTGGGAGCCAGACTTCAAATAGATGAATGTTCTGTATATGTTAAAAGAAAGAAAATTATTTCAAAAACAAAGTCTCTTCTTCTGAATGACGCTTTCTTCCCTCTTCCTCCATAAATGAAATTTGCTTTCAATTCAGTTGCAAAAAAATGGACATCTATTCAACATATCAATTCAGCTAACAGTGAGGAGCACACTCTAGCTACAATATTCATGAATTGCTTATCAGGCCAAGCTTAAAAGCCTTCCAAACTCTTGTATGTTCTTAGGTGTCTTTGACACAGAGAGAAGCTTCATTGTTACACTTGGATACTTGTAAGACTTGCAAAGTGTCACACAATCATCAAAAGAAGCAAGCGGGTTACTCATAAAAAATGAGTTTCACTCTCCTCAAAATCGTATTACTCTTGTTAGCACTCATTGAGAGAGGGAAGGATCAAAACAATATACTTGCACTTATTTTTAATTTAGAGCAATTATGTTGAATTTCCCCTAAATTGCTCCAAGTATAATTTAAGTCACATAAAAAAGACATTCTTTCTACAGATTTAAACTGCATTAGCTATTTATTGGGCTCCTAAATCATTGACTGTACATCACTCTGTACTGGTACATTTTAAAAGATATTAAGCATGTGCAAACGAAAAAATAATCAAGCCAAAATGAGTATACTGATTTATTGGCCCCAAATTAACAAAGCTATTGATAAGAAGAACACTAGATGATGAGGCTGCAGACATGAGCGCATCATCTTTCTGTATGACATAAGGGTTATGGGTGCTTTAACAGATTTGTGCAAAATGAAATTAATCAATATGGCTCATTCCAGCCAAGGCTAACATCAGCTTTTGTATTTGGGGAGCAATGTGACTTGGAGACCCACAAATGCTTTTTCTTGCCTTTACAAGCTCTTTTCATTATGCTAAAAGCTCATTACCATTTTAATTTCTAGATCACGCTTCTCATTAATTGCTACTAAAAAAAAGGCTTAAGGTTTGAGCTGTGTGTAGTGCTAGAGAGCTTGCATGACCATCAAGGCGGGTTCTTTCTGCAGCGTACGGGAAAGTAGTAGCTCAGCTCATTAGTATACTGGACTATACAGAACCCCAAGATAAGGGTGATAAAACTACTTCCTCTCCGAGCAGTTGTTCATGAGGATTTTTGCACCTTCCTCTAAAGACACAGTTAGAAATGGATCCTAAGATCCACCACAAGATCATAAGACCAGTTAGCTGAAACCAGTTTTCTCTGGTATCCTTCTTAGAGGGATAAGGTCTCAGTCCCACTGGTGGTGAATGTCTTCAACTTACAAGCAAGCCGAACTGTTTGAAATGAAACCTTTTCTGTTCAAGATGAATGGGAAAATATGCAAACTCCTCAACTTGATCCTATTTAAATGTACAGAAAGCTGTTTGAAGAGCACATTCTTGTAAGCATCATACTTCTGCTGTCCCAGAATAGTTTTTAAGCATCTCAAGTAATATTCTGTTGTCATGTACAATGCCACAAACACCCAGTACCGTTTACCCAGGCTAAAAGACAAGACCATCTCCTACCCAATGGGATTTCACAATACTCCAGTGAGAACAATGTGAAAGCAAGGAAAGACAGCTTTTCGTTGCTGTTCCGCCTTCGACCTCCTCTTCTTCGACTTCTACAAATCTTTACATACAGAACGGATCAAATGAAGTCTTTAACCTGAGATCAGCTGCACACTGGCTTTGCAATGACCAGCAGCAAAAGCCTTTGGCTAAAGACAGAGTGTGTTATGTTGCATGGTGGGCACCTCATACGAACAATACTGATGCTATAGTTATGTGTAAGGCACTAGCAATGTTACTTATGTCTATTAATAAAGAGTCTTTCAGATAATGAACCACAAATGTGCTTTAGTTTAGGACACAGAATAGAAAGATTACATACTAATAGCAACAGCCAGGGAAGAAACATGGTAGGCAGGGACAAAGAAGAATAAACGAGAGAGACAGAATTTGAAAACAGCAAAGATGCAAGCAAGTATTTGTGCAGGCTAGCTAATGTCAACCCACCTCCACAGTGCCTGGGGCATGTGGCCCCTTAAGATGGACCCTAAGCCCCATCCTGTCTGTCTCTCAAGGGGAACAGGCTTAGCCAGCTAGAAAATGGCCTAGTACTTTGGGGAAGAGGAGGTATTTCTCAGAAACATGGTTTAGAGTGGAGTCCTCAAAGAGACACTTGAGGCACTTGAGGCTGTTAAATACAAAAACTTAAAAGCATAGCTGCTAGGGTGCTGCGCCAGATAGAAGCCTCTGTGGTGAATTTTGGGGGAGTGTTGACACACTTTCCCTGAAGTGTTTGTATTTTGTTAGGTGTACAATTAAAATCCAGCCAAACAGAAATATCCCACTTGAAAAAATAAAGTTCATGTAAGTTCAGGCTTCAAATGCCTATGTTTAAAGCTCAGGTAAATGTGAAGGCAAAAATGGAGCAAACGTTATTGGAAGACAAGATGCAAATTACAGAGTCTAATCTCTCTGCAGTGATCGGCACACTCACTTTATCTGGTTTCCATCTGTCATCTGAGCTTCAAGTTTACAGGCAATGTACTGTCTGTCCTGAAATCTACATCACCGATGAGGCACTCAGTTTGCTGTAGTGGAGTCTCCTCCACGGAGATAACCAGTCTTTTTATTTGAGGAAAAAGGTAAGGGAATTTATTCACAAACATACTGGAAATCTGAAAGCTTTTCTGTCTGTCTTTGCTTTTCAAAAACATCACATCTGCAAAATTTTCTCCTAGAATTGTCTGTGAATACAATTTCCAAGTTCAGAAAAAATGTTTTCAGCTAAACAGAGTTTGTTTCAGATGATGGTGAAGAGAATGCTGTGAACGGAGCTAAATGGAATTAAAAAGACCATTAGATTGACAGTCTTTTCCAACTAGTTTTCCTAGAAGTTTTTTTCCTGGTAGCTCATAAAACTCATTTTTAAAGAGTCTATTGTATTATTAAATAAAAGAATTAAAAGCATAGCTGCTAGGGTGCTGTGCTGGACAGAAGTCTCTGTGGTCAATTTTGAGGGAGCAGAAATGTTGACATTTCTGAGTACTGAGCACTGTTCATATAGTGAATTTCAAAGGCTTCTCCTCATTTTACATGAGATTTAATTTCAACACAAAAACTGTTCTATGCTTGCAATAAAGCACCAGAAGTAGCAAATCTGGAACCAGTCAGTACCCGACATGAGACACAAAGACATAAACCCGTGCTGCCTACACTGCGGATATCAGGCATTTCTACTTAACTTCACCTACTGGGTCATTCCATAGACAGGGGAAAGGCAGAAGTGTTTAAAATCAAACCTATCTAACCCCTAAAATCAACTCTGCGTGGAATCCATGGTGGCTTTGTGATTGTCAGGTAAGAATGGCCATAGCCGACTTGGGGATCAGCTCTAACATAAAAAAGCTGAATTTAGACAACTGTAAAATGTGCGAACCTTTTTATTTATGCATATATACTTTTGCAAAAAGAAAAAATCACTTCTGAAACACAGTCCCTCTGTGAGCAGGCCCCTGATGACAAATCTGAACCACCTCTAAATAAATCTGCTGCTGCTCTTTGTCCACTTATTAAACCGCTTAAAAAAAAAGTAGAAAACCAAAGTGCCAAAAACTTGAATAAAACAGATTAAAACTCGTAAGCCCTATGTGCAACAGGTGTTAAAGCTACATGCAATGTGCATTATGTTACCACCTGTGCTCATCTTATTCTGGCCAAAACAATATCCTCTGCAGGTGTGCAGGAGAAGCAGGAATGTAACAGTGCTTTAGAGTAAGGGGAGAAAGTGGCAGCTTTGGCTGAGGCTTTCACATCAAGTCCACAGTCAAAGAACATTCAGCTGCATGCCAGAGGACGACCAGGTCTGTATGCAGAAATTTCTGGGAACCACATGCAGGTGTCAACACTGAGAAATACCTTTTGCTAGCTAGATTTCTCTGTGCACTGCTGCTGATCCATCTGGAAATGATGGCACATGCCAGTTGCAATATTTCCTGGGGTTAATAAAAGGATCAATTAGACAAACAGAGTCTTTCATATTTATCATATTCATCATATTTATGAGCTGATTCTGAAATTTCTTTTTCTTTTCACTTTTTTTCTTTCTGCTTCAGCAGTAGCTGAAGAATGCTCGTGAGATACTAATTACAGTAATTCAACCTTTAGCTGCTCCCAGCGGGTAAAGTTCAAACCCAAATGAGAGGGGTTTGGATAAAGAAGTAATAAATTTCACTGGTGATCCTGGTTTCTCAGCTTCTGTGGAGCACCAGGTCCATCAGGAAAGTGCTCCTTGCTCCATGAATACATGGTATTCCTCCCTCATCAGTCCAATGTTCATTAAAACTGAGTGAGACCCTGGAAGACTTTTCTTAAACCTGCTGCATTATTGCCTGTATAGGGAACGTGCAATTTATATGCCTCTTGTTCAGCTAAGATAGGTTCTCAGCAACACTTCTCCACAGTGACCTGCATCGCTTCTCCACAGCCGTTTGGAAGGTAGGGCATCCAAGTCAGGGGGAAAGACGTACTTTGAGCATTTGCAAGACTTTGTTATTCAAAACACAGTTTGAAAATGGCTGTAGGAATTTAATTAGAAACTTCCATTAGGAGATTAGATGACTAGAACAAAGAAAACCAGTGAAAAGGCTTCTTATTAAAACAAGTAGCACTGCAGAATATTGATAATATAACAAAGGAATGAGTGGATATGCATAGCAAATTATTAAAGGTTACAGATAAATGTCCAAAAGTTGCTTAGTTTCTGGTTATCCCAGTATATACAGAAGCCACTGAGACAAGATGACACATAGTCCCTGCCTCTGCAGAATACAGTGGCTGAGGACAGCCAGAGGTATTACAGTGCAAAGCTCAGCAGTGCTGTGCATTAGTTGTTCTCATCTTTTCAGCACTAGTGCATAAATGAAACATGAACAAACCCATACAAGTCCACAGGTTGCAGCACGGATTCTAGCCACAAAGATTAGTAAATGTAAACTCCCCTGATAAATAATCATACCTGGCAAAATGGGAGTTTATGCCTGGAAAAGGACTGGAGCAAGAAGAGTCTCAGGGCTCTGTGACACTGCAAAATCCCTAAATACCCTCACTGGGCAATGTCAGCTCAGGTGAGCCTAAATCCTAGGAAATTCTGCCCAGAAAACTGTCTTGATGGAGTCAGGGGAATCAAAAAATCAGTAAATGATTTAAGATCAAACTTGGACACAATTTGAATAAGTTCACCTTCCTGGAACTCAGATGATTTGTTGCCACTCATGGTCAGATCTTAGCATCTACTTACTGAAAACAGTCCTACTGTTTCCATCCAAGACTGGTCCATAGTCACAGTAGCCATCAAACCCCAACGTCTTGTGGTTCTGCCCTCTACAAAAATCTGATCAGTGCCTAGTTTTACAGTTTATACAACTAGGAGCCCAGTCTTAATTAAATTGTTCTTTCTGATACAGTCTGGCCCACTTTTGAATCTACACTTCAATTTTTCAAGACTCAGCCAAGAGCAGTCAATGGGTTTGTAGTATGTATGGGACAAATAAGTGAGGCACAAAGCATCTTTCTTTTCAAAACAAAAGTGCTAGATTTTCCCAACCACCAAGTGTAAGACTGTTGGTTATGTCTACACAACATTGCAATATTGAGCTAGCTTTAGATATCAGATATCTTTGCATGATACTTCAGAAAATATAGAATGATGAATTGTAATTTTTAAAAATGCCTTGCTTACCAGGGATATACAGAGTCCATTTCTATGAGTACAGATGAATATGCACTCTATTATTGCTTGAGAAAGACCTCTTAAGCAACCGAGACAAAACCAGTACATGGGTAGGCATGCACTGCCTACCTCAGCCCTTAGCCTGCCCACAGCCAAAGATCCTCCCATCTTTTTCACATTCCAGTGGAGTCCAGTGAGTGAGCACAAACTGCCTTGTGTCTCCTTGTGCTGCTGTAACAGACTGGGGCAGCTGAACAGTCTCACTTTTCAATTCCAGACCCTTATTAATGAGACTAATGTGACTTCAAACAAAGAGCCAGCTTTGCTGGAGATGAACAGATCTACAGTTACCTCAGTATTAGCTATACTGTAAACCAGGTAATACCCACCATCCTGCCAATGCGGAAGCCAAAGTAGTATAGCTGGCAACTGGCAATGGCAACAATTCGACAACTTTTGTCTACAGAAAAGGAAGTAAAGCAAAAAATTAGCACACAAAGATTTACAGAGACAAGTTTCCTCTTCGTTAATACAAGACAGCATTTTAATGGTTACCAGTTACTAAAAGGTTAATAAATTTGAATATTTCCAAGAAAAAGTAAGGGTATTACAAGATGAATAGATAGCTAGATGGATGACTGTAAAATACTAGAAAATTGCTGATTGCTTTGCTAAAGGGCAGAGGCAAATTACAATCATTGTCTTTTGTTCTTGCGAACCCAAGGCTTTTTTTTTTTTTTTTTGTAGTCAAGTTATTTTAAAATGAACCATACAAGAAACTATGATGTCCCAGGAAAAAGTGACTGTAACCCAGGACATTTAAATGGGTCATGAAGCCCTCCTGAAGCAATACTGAAACACCCCAAGATATTCACCCATTTCACAGGCTTCACACAGTCTGGAAAAGGCTAGAAAACGTGCCTTTTTAACAATACTACAGTATCTTAAGGTCAATGTTATGGTAGCACAAGCCTCCTCCTTTTCATCACAGAAAGAAAACTGTATGGCTACTGCAAGATAAAATCCCATCCAGTTCAGTAACACAAAAGTTAAAAAATCCATTCTTCTGCACTCCTTGATGATGAAACTAATTGGAGTTTACCTGCTTAGAAAAGCAAGGAATAGGGAGAAGCACGTAATGGTGGCAGAACAGCTCTAAAACAGACCTTGTTTGGTTCTGATAATACAAGTTTCCATAATAATTTTTACTATCCTGCTAAAACAAACCAACTCCCTCGAATCCAAGTATCCAACATCCTTCACCTTTTCAAAAGCCTGTGATGGTTCCCGAAAAAATCTTTTGATAATACTGTGACCATTTCTTTCAGAAACTCAGAAGAAGAAACAAACTTTCCCTCTGACAAAAAATTAAACCATCTCCTGTCTGTGAGGCTGTTACACAGAAAGAGTACAGTTGCCTTAGCAGGATTCCCATAGTAGCTATAAGCTTCTCGTCCTAGCATCAATCTGGACTAGAATACCTTTTTATTTTGTTACATCCTTATTTTGTCATGAAGAAGTACAATGATTTCATGCAAGAGTATAATAATTCCTGGGACCACCACCCCATTCTGGCCATGGTTGAGAGCTTCCTTGATTTGAAGCTCAGCAAAGGAAGGCTTGTTTTGTCCTGTGGTCTCCTTAAACCCCTGCTCCGGCAGGAGCCTGGTGACAGTGGGAAGAGCCAGGCAGCAGCCCGGGAAGGCTCTCCTGGCACCATTCCTGAAGATGACAATCAGGCTGAGAAGGAGCCTGGCAGCCTGGTCCAGAAGCAAGGGGTCACCCTGGGGACAACCGGGATCTTTGCAAGTCAGCAGCTTTGGGGGCCTCTTGGGCCCCTTTCTTCTTTAGGGAAGAGCTCCTTGAGATTTCACTCAAAATAACTCTAGTATTCCCTCAACCACACAATATCTGCTTTAAACTTATGTTTATATGTTAATATTTAAATTATAAAGCACTAGCCTTTCACCTTTAGGTTCCTGACTGCATTCAAACCCTCCTCCTATGGGAAATGAGTTTGGTGGCCTAAGCTGAGTTTCGAGTAGACAAAAGTCCTTATCTCCAAACTCCAAACATAATTCAGCACAACATGGCATGATTGGAAGTCCCTGCTCAGGAAAAGACAAGGAATAAGCTTGTGTCAAAAGTAAATTACCTAAGTAATCAAATCAATACTGAATTCAAAGTGGAAATATCAAAATTATCAGGTGGTGCTGCGGAGGCTACAAAATTGCTGTTTAGCACAATGTTTTCCAGCTATATTCAAAATGAGAAATGTCATTTAGAGCAGATAAACTACAAAAAATGAGGTCAAAGCTGCAAAGAAGCATAAGCTGAGAACCTTAATAAATTAAAAAATTTCCTTGAATAGCACCTTATCTCCCTTGGAAGAATGCATACAGTCTGGAACTGTGTATCTTCCCTCCTCCCAAGTACAAGGCAAAGAATGACCATGATCTACATCTCAGATACATTTGAAGATGGCTGAGCATGTGGTAGAAATATCATTTAGAGGTGAGTCCTTACGCAAATTTGATGAGTTTAAAATTGGACATTCTACATTGTGGCAAAATACCTACACATGAACTAACTCATCTTTAAGTTAAAAGAGATTCAAGAAAATACAGAAAAGTACAGTTCTCCTCTCGGGCTGGAGGGGATAAAAAGATGTAACAGGCTGTCAACCTCTTCACCTGATGATGAAAAAAGCAAACAAAAGTGGCTCTTACTCAAAAAATATTGTTATGTTGTGACCCTTAAACCATCTCCTGGTCAAGCTAATGTGACATTAGATACGCACTTCTTCCCTGTCTGCTTGCTTTATAGTCTCTACCCTTTATTCACAACAAAATGGATGACAGTTTCATTACAGAATGGCATCACTTGTCAAACTTTGAATTACTGATCATAAAAATATCAGTTATTCTTTGAAGGATTGTTTGAGCACTCTTTTTTTTTTATCAGCATTACTGTTTAGTGCAACGTACACAAGGGGTTGAGGGGGGAAGTGATGGTGGAAAGAAATCAAACCTGGCTGAAGAGCTATGAGTTTGCAATACCCTACCCATACAAACAAGCTTCTATCGCAGTTATAGACAGCAGAAATAAAAGGGAGCTTTTTGGCTCACAGCTATAAAAAAAAAATTATCATAGTGATGAAGTTCCTCAGCCATCAACAGAGCTGTGATAACGCTGTTTGATGATGATTTTCCCATGAATGTTAAACAGCCGCCACTGCGGAGGAAAAGGAGCTTATCTGCACCTAATACTGATCTCTAATTCCTGCCCTTCTTGAACCATCCATTTTCTAACAGCATTAACTGGCAAATTTACATCCCATCTTAATGCTGCTAAAGAGGACAGGAGATGAAGAGTAAATGACAGCAGTGTAATGAGGATGGCTTTTTTCTCCTTTCTCTTTAATGGCTGAAGATTTACACAATTGTCTGTAAGCTTATATAGAGAGCTTACCTGAACCTTTTGCCAGCATGGATTCAACTTACAGGAGCTTTTGTTAACTAAATACACATAAATATTTTTAAGGAGGTTTAATATTGTGACTTCAAAGAAAGCTAAAAGACAGGATGAGAAAAAATATTTTTTAGCATTTTGATTATGGATAAAAATTGCTAATATTTCTTTCTTAAGCAGATGCAGTTGTATTTCCAAAATACAAAAATCAGATTTTAATAAAAATTCTTCTGCTGCTAAAAAATACTTTTTTTTTTTTATCGTCTAGAAGAAGGATCTTTTTTCAGGTTACAGAATTTTAGTGAAGAATTATCTCCAAAACTCAGAAATCAATGGTTATCCAAATACATTATGTAGAGCTGTGTTTCACATGTCACCCACAATATGGATTGCTTTCTGATCATGTAGCTTCCATCAGAATAGAAGGCACTACACTGCATGGCAGAAAGGAGAGTAAGAATGGAATGTTCTAATATAGGAAACCACAGCAACAATACTTGGCCAGATTCCGTCAAAGTATTTCTATACATCCAGATGATAATTTCAATGGAAATTAGAACCAGTTCAAGATGTGCTGTTGATATTCAAAAGGCTCTTGGTCTGGCTCAGGCTTTTGCTCAGATACAAAAGACTAAATTTAATTAGTAAGAATTTTTTTTAAGATAGCTTTTTTTTTTTCCAATTCTTAATTTACTTGATATATATTATTTCTCCAGGGTATGTAAGAAAGGCTGTAGTTGAAAGGGAAAACACAAAATGTTGTTTAGAAATGCAAGGGTGGACGCTTCAACTCCCGCTCCATGAGGATAACCCAGGGCAGCATACGTGTCTCAAAGAAATGCCAGACAGGAGGCTTGCTGTTTTTCACAGACTTTTGTTATCATCTATTAAGTTTACTCTTCCAAGATTTCAGTGTTTGTTTAATACACATTGCCACTATTTCCGTATCAGGCATGTCGCAAGTATTTAATACATACAAGATACACATGTATCTATTCACGTATGCATATCTATACACACATACACATATGTCAGTATAATATTGTATCAAATGTCTATGACAAACATAAACATCGAGCATAATAAAATATCCAAAATTAATTTTTATTCTTTCAGCAACATTGGTATACACTTCCCTGCCCTTTCTCAGCGGGAAAACTGTAAATGTGCCTTGAGAAGAGCTGCTCAGCAGTGTGCTGCGCGTCTGCCCATGCACCCATCATTGCTCACCTAATGAAGGCTCAAGAGCCCTGAACCACTGTTGGTTTAGAAATGAGAAAAGGCAGCAGTCACAGGGCAATTACTATTGCTATGCTGACCGTGGCGACATACATTCCTGGAAGCACATGTATCTCAGAATACAAACTTTCTTTATGCTTAAGATAATATTTGGCATTTACATTTATAAAAACATACTCGTCTAAGACTCCAGGGCTGAGATTTTCAAAGACGTGTAGGTTTCTAAACTGCTTTACTACCTTTCATTACTTAGGCTTATCTTTTGAGGACATTAGGACATGCTGTAGGTAGAACCCAAGACATCCCACACACAATGTATAGGATTGATTCCTGAATGATACACTCTGCCATTAGGTATAAATGAAAATTTGGGTGGCTGTCTTCTGTTCCTCTACATTGATCTCTTGGTCCTAAGAGGCTGATAAAATAAAGTAAGCTAATTTGTAATCTGTCATTACGGTCCAAAAAAACGTAAACAATTTGAGCTTCGATTCAATCTAGTCAGTCCTCAACACCAGCAAATTGGCCGTAACTTTCTTCTAACCTTTTAAAGACACCTTAATTACCTGCTATAACTAGACCTCAGAGAGTGAAATAAAAGCAATACATACCCAGAATAAATAACAAGTTCATCATTTTCACAGAAGAAACAGAGAAGCCTGCATTTTGTGATGTATAGATCAAACCAATTTCAGAGGCTGGGTAGGTCTGTATAATCCTGTTTTGGTTTTGATTTTCCTTTGAGCATCATCCAAGCCTTCACTACAGTTGGCTTTTTGGCAGACAGAATTGTCCTGTCACAGACAAGTTTGCCTCTTCCAGATAGGTCCCAAATTGAATCACTTTGCCCACCTTTCAGATCTGAAATAGCCACATGCTTATTAATCCAGCTATCTGCATGACATATTAGTACTCTCCAATCTAACCTTCCTAGCAGCCCACCCTTCTACATTGCATGCCACTTCCTGAAGGAACAAGGACACAAAGGAAGAGGCCTGAGCTCAGAAGAAAATGAGAATCTTAATACACAGCAGGATATAGATGTAGAGGACAGTGGAAAAGGATCTAGGAAGAACAACTGGCATTCAAGCCTCACTATCTCTCCAAGGCTGTAATCCTGAAAGTAGCTCACTACAGCTAGGTGAGAATTTCTTACAAAATGCTATTTCCTGGAAAAAAAGTGCTCTTTTCATGAGAATCAAATTATCATTTTCTTATAAAAATAGGATGAAATATATCCATCAGGCAGAAACTCCCTTTGAAATAATTGGAAGAGGTTTGGGGTTTGCCTTTTTTTAAAAAAGAAATTGATTTCATTAATTTAAAACATCTGAATTACACTTCCCATGAATCACTGCAGTATATTATGAAGGAAAACACAGTTCAGTGTTAAACCATGCCATAGAAAACATCTGTTTGGCCTAACAAACTAAAATGAAACATTTTAACATTTCTTTGTTTATATAACTACCCATTACACTGAAAAATCAGTCTGCTATAATGAATCCAGAAACATCAATGCTTCGGCATAGTAGATATTTCTGTTTTCAGCCAGTTCTTCTATACATGCACACAAACTTAGATCTACATTTAAAATTGGTTTACAGTTGGCTGCAGGGCGAGAAGGCAAAAACCGAGGTCGGCATGGCAGTGTTCCCAACAACCTTGCAATGAATACCCCATTTTCATTTTGCTGCCCACCATAAATAAATATAACAGTATGAAAGAATGAAAACTAGTGAAGCAACAGTAGAGTTCCACCTGCACTGCACACTTGAAATAAGATGAAAAGATGAAATATAATTAAAATATCATCACAAAACTTCATCGTCTCCTCATGTTGCAGCATGTACCGTCAGAATCGCTGTTGGCAATGCAGTACGCTAAGTGTACCAAAACTGTATCTTACTATAAATTGCAGATTTTTTGTGTGCATATAACAAACATTTTAGCATAACAGGACATAGTAAAGATGCACCTTCAACTGTACTTTGCGAAACATTTTCTCCTGGGCTGCATATTTGGGAAGAGCGGGGGCAAGGAAATAATGGAGGAAAAAATACAGACAGAAATTAGAGGTTTGTAAAGAAAGTGCAGACACACCCTTAAAGCAAACAAAAAAAAGCCTTAAACGCCATCCAAATTGCTTGAATACATTATGATGCCCCAGATTCTGTTAACACTAAGCCTTACAAAGAGAGATGGGAAATATGATGTGGCATAACTCTGCATTTAATCAAGGTGAATCCCCGTCTGCCGATTATCAAGTGAGGATAGATTCCCTGTTCCACTCTCTATCCTTATACATGAAGAAAGATACTGTGACCGATAACATCTAAAACCATAATAAGAAAAAGAGATTATGTTAACTGTTGCTTAAGAAGTTTCTTTGTACCAGAGAAACAAACAAATTGAAGGCTTTAAAAATCAAAGGGCAATTTAATGTTGCAGTTCTACACAAACACAAAAGGACTAACAAAGAGCTGCCTCCTCTTGTTGCAGGTAGATCACAGAACTCTCACTGTTTCCAGCATGTCAGCAGTGGCTTCCTACTACCACCACCTCATACCAGCGCAGGGAATACATGGCTGGCTAGCTTTATCTTCAAAACTGGATTATAGGCTGTCTATGCTAGCTTTATTATTGTACCTGAGAGAAGAAAAATGCAAGGTGGCTATGCTTCTGGGACAAAACATTCAACATACCCGAATATGTAAGATCTGGTTTTGGTATGTGATGTGGTGCTTTGTGCCCCAACACCTATCTCAAATACCGAGCCAGAATTCCTTCCCAAACTACAATGGTACTAGATTGTATAATGGAAATGGATTTTATTTGGCAGAAAAAAAAGAAGCTAACTACAGAATGAACAGTCTGCATCAGAGACCCCTAAATCAGGATCCAGAACAATAAAAATCCCAATATGCTTGACTGAACCGAAAATCACTTCTCACATAGAGGCTGTTCTGGGGAATGTCTGAAGCTATAATATTGCATGCTTGAGAAAGCCAATGAACACTGGGTCCTGCTGTAGTAACAAATGTTTCTGACTACAATGAAGCAAGAAGTGATTTGCAGGTGAGAGATAACAGTGACTGTCCTGTAGTCCCACAAGACACTGCAAGGACATTGCAAGATTACCCTGAGCAAAGTGTGCAGTCCATCTCAGGGGATCTCCCTGATCTTTGTCTCTCTTTCCCTCCCACACACTGGCTCACAGATGAGGATGAGGATGTCCAGAAAGTTCAGTACCATCAGCTTTACTGTTTGTCATTTGACACAGCCCTAGTATGCTCTAGAACTCTTCATGATCCTCGTGTGGCTGCCCATACTTCTACAGTGTGTTAAGATATATGCCTGGCCTTAATTTGCAAACAAATATATTCATTTCAGTCAATGTGATTAGGAAATAAAAGAAAAAAGAAGGAGGAGGGAGTCATGCCAAGAAGTGACTTTATATCTAACCACTCAATACTGGGCATCCAGACTTGATCAAATAGATGGAAGCTGTAGGCAGTAAGCACAACAAAAGATAGGAGTAAATATTAACTCACCTCAGTTAGCTTTTTACACACAAACCCCATAGTGTTTTGCTTGTAGCTGCAGACTTCTACATTCATTCTTGTGAATGTATCAAATTATGATACTTATAATGCAGTATTGTGAATTCAGCCTGTGCAAAATATCACCAATGACATTTTTAAGTGGTCCAGTTCGAAAATGTGACCCTTAGAGACTTGATGAATAAAATTAGTCAACTCTGTAACTTTAAAATAGCTCTTTTCTAATTAAAGTGTGATGAAGCTTTCAGCCTATCTAGCTTGGGATGCAGAGTGCACGAGCAAGCCAATTAGAGATAGTAGCAAAAACAAAATGGTGTCACAAAAAGATTTACCACATCAGTCCCTCCAGTAGCTGTACCATTTCTGCTGATAAAGGTGAAACAACAGCTACTGCTGCAGCTAAGGATGAAGCTAATGTTAAGCTGACAAATCAACTTTTAGAGTCTTGGGAGATTCAGCAGAGCTATCAAGAGGCACAAAGGCTACTAATGCTTATGTCATACTTCTCAACTCTCACATTTTACCCAGGAGACGCCAGATTTTTTTGGCTTAAAAATTTTTTGATTTTTGTATTCTCCTGGGCAAAAAATCAAAGAGGCCCATTAATTCAATGAGAATTTCACATATCTCGCTGCTTGATTTTTTTTTTCCACAAGACTCACACTGTTTGAGGTTGAGAAGTATGCTCTACTTTGATAATGACACCCTGAAGGATAGCACTGGTAGAAAGATGAACACACAACAAAATCCCAGCTGCTGGTATTCAATGCAAACATTCAGTACATGTCGATGCTTGAATTCAGGTGGAGAGACCACCATATATCATTACACTGCCGTTCAGGGAAGCCTACATAATAAGACACAAAGAACAATTCAGCTAGTATTCAAACCTACATAGCACAGAAAAGAGAACAGATTGGTCTGACTCTTGTAAGCAAGCATACAGCTAGTAATAATCTGTCAAACATTTGCACGTCTTGTGGTAATCTGGTTCACCACTTCTTAGAGGACGTGATTACATGCTTACTTGAACAAATCTCCCTGGCTGTCTAGTGGTAAGCATTAGTAGAAATGGGAAGAGACAAACAGATACGATGCTACAAAAAGAAAAAGCAATGATTTTTATGACAGACTTTCCTCATGTTGTTCCAATCTTTCATATCTCAAAATGCTGTGGGAAAAAAACCAAATTTTTGCAAAACTTCAAGTTCTAGACAAAAGCTAAAAGCAAAGCAAGTGTTAGAGGACAGACCAAGGTCTTGCAAGTAAAGTACTTCTCATGTTAGGTTCAAATTATGTTCCAAAAAACCAAGAATACAGCTCCTTTGGGGTCAAAAGCACGTGTGTTTGGGCACCTGAGGGCAGAATTACTAAATCTTCTGCATACTATGTGTTACTAAAACAATTCAGCGTACTCTGTATTTACATTCAATCATATTCCACGTGGCAGAATCTTAGTAGCATAAGATAAGTGGTAAAGATCTAGGAAAAGTATGTAGCTCAGATTTTAAAAATCTACACCCAGCTTCAAACAAATCTGTTCTCCTTTGCTTCAGTTGCAGATAATTTTGTAAAGAAACAATATGGGCCTAATACATATATTATTCACAAATTAAGGTGAGCTATAAAATAGAAATACAGCTGCAAAGTTTCAGAACTCAGTATCCCGGTGTACTTCACCTGTAAAGTTCAGATCTGAAACTGAACTCAAATTGTACGCGTGTGGCTCTTCAAAGCCATAGATTTAATTCAAGCTTAGCTGAAACATTATTACTATGAACAAATAGTAATTAAAAGACTAAGTTAGTCAGAGGAATTGGGAAAAAATGTAAAGGAAAGCATAATTTTAAGATGTAGGTAAACACAGAAGAATGATGTCTAGTTAATTACATGCAGGAGAATGGAAATAATATGAGTCAGGAGCACGACATTATTGAAGGTAATAACACCCAGTAATATACCATAGATTATATGAGATAAGTTGAAGAAGAGTAGACTCTCTACAGGTGCAATCAGAAAAGGTTACAAGTAAGTAACCACTGTATAGTCTACCATCTATGGATGTGATATGAAAACTGGCCTTACTTTAGGAAATAGTATAGGGATGGTGGCTGAAATCCTGTATAATTACCACTCAGTTTTTCAGAGGAGGCAGAACAAAAGCTGACAGAAGATTTTCTGACTCATTGGATTAGCAACACTTGCAAAACATAGTGAAAATATCTGCTTTTGACATAGCATGATGTAATCCTAGTGGAGGAGACCTTTGGAAACAGGGAACTGTAGTATTGACCTGGTGCTGGGAACAGGAACTAGAGGGGCAGAGTTCCTAAACTCTTAAAAACTCAGACAAAATTATAAATTCCTCAAATTAAGATTTGATTTCCAGTCTGCAAATAACAGAGGAAAGATGTCAGAGGAAATATTACTAAATGTCCAACAGAAATACACTTCTAATTGACTGAGGCCACCTTTATAATGCTGATACCTGTATTTCTGATTTTGTCTTACCAAAGACGTTTTCTAAAACTGTCAGTTTAAGCAGCACACGCAAAATACAATCTGTTTTTTCCTGGGGCCAGCATTTTTTTCTGGGCTCTGAAAGCATAGCTCTGATACAAATCTACATCTATGTGTGCCTGCTGCATTAGTGATCATACGCAATGGCCTGTCTGCTGTGCGAGATTATGGGGATACTGCAGGCAGGGGGCAAGGGATCAGCCAGGATGTGTACAAACTTCAAATTGCAGGCTACACCCCTGACTGAAGTCTACATAAATTATGTCCACCACGTTCTCATCATTTATTTCTTTTGTCATTCCTTCAAAGAACTCGGTCGTATTCTGTCTGACAGGATTTATTCTTGGTAAAACCATTGCTGATCTTCTTTTAATAACCCTTTCTCCTATAAATACCCAGCGCTTTCATCCCTAATGATTGATTCTCATATCTTAACTTTCAGCAATATATCTGAGGATAGCTATTGAAAAGCAAGTTTCATCTGCTAAGGCAAGTATAAAGATGAACTCAGGTGGCTCTCTGCTTAAATGTCTATGTATCTATTTATCATCTGCTAAGGTACAAACAGCTCATCATTACAACAACCACTGAAGACGAAAACAGTATCCTTCACTCAGCCAATTCTAAAGCAGGAATCCAGTGTTTGGAAATACCAGTTTAACTTTTCTGAACATGAAAAGGAAAAAACAACCCTTTATCACAAACATTTTTATGTTAGAAAACCATTTCCCACCCTCTCCATCAACACACATCTACTACAGCTAACACACACATACTAAAAAATGCGACTATTTTGTTCTAATACAGACTCCCAACTTTTATAGTTTCAAGCTCCAAAATATACTGGTTTACCATATTTGATTGGTGAGATTTTACGATAAAATTGCAGGTAATAATTGAGGCTGTCATATATTCTAGTATTCACATTCAGTTAATTACTGACTGGTTTATTTCCTCCTGTTTTAAAACATAGAGAAAAAACCAAGGTATCTGCTCTTGCTAAGACAAGTTTGCATGGCTGTGTCCACTCTAGAACTAGCTAATGCAATTCCATGTCAGCGTTTTGTAGGTCTTACTATTGCACTGATGATGAAGAAACTTCAGTTAGTCTGGAACACAGCTGCTGAAATTTTGACTGACACCATGCATGAAAATCACATTACCCTGGTTGTAAAAAACCTTCTCTGGCTACCTGTAAAGTACAGGATTATGTGTAAAGTCCTAGTTATTAACTTACAAGTCCTTAAATTGACTTGGGTTTGAATACCTTAGAGACATTCTGGAACCATACATCCCCAGTCGTTTTCTTTGGTCTCAGTCAATTGGATTAGTTCTTTTTGGCTGAAGACATCGAGCTACAGGGCATTTTTAGTGTTTGCTTGCTCCTCATGGAATTCATTAACCATGGAGGTCAGACTAGCTGACTCTCTAACGTGCTCTAAATCTGAACTTAAGGTATATATTTTCAGATTCCTTATTAGCATTTATAAAAGTTATATGATTCTCTCTATGAGGTTTCTATAGTCTTTTCACATATGTACATATCAGTGAGTGTCAGTATTTCAGAGCTAGAATTAGACTTGTCTCAGGGTTATTTCCCCCCCTATGCACTTCAAGAAAAAAACACTGTATTATTGCAACTTTTCCCAATAACCTTGCAAGGATTCACAGACAGGAGACTTGGCAGATGGAAATCCAATGCTTAGACAAGATATTCCTATTTTTTAAAGCACATTTGACAACATGATCTAGATCAATATTTCCAGGAAGCACAGCAGGCGAAACAGAGAGCAACTCTCTTTTCAAGTTTTTTGAAGTCTTTCATTCAAATATTATGAGTGTTTGCTTTTAAGATATTTATAACTGTCTTCCATTTTCTCACCAGTACACACCCAAAGAAGCTCCCTTGGTTTTAGCTGGTCTGCACCACAGTAAACAAGCACTGAATTCAGGCATTAGATCAAATTAAGCTCTGATCTAAATAATAAGACTAGATCAGATCATAATTTTACTGTACTAACAGGCATTCTTATGAACCCCTCTGTGGTGTGATGATACTTACATTCCACAGTGGTACTGCAGGTGGACATATTCTAAATTATAAAAGCATAACACACTTCAAAGGTTGACTAATGAGATGCACAGTATTTCATTTGGCCCTTGCCCTGTGTCCTAGGCAAAAGTCTTAACTAGCTATAGAGAGGATGATGCAATCAAAAGACGGAGGCATGGATGCATCTAATCCATGAATGTGCTCCCTAGATTGGTATATCATATAAAGAACAATTCCCTATCAGCAGTGTATGAATAACTGTGTCTTGAGCTTGCATGCCAACAGTTATGGGTAGATGTCATCACTTTAAAAAATAAAAGCTGTTTCTATAGACACGCAAGACAGATTGGTGAATTTGCCTGGTTTAAATTAGGCTGAGTGGTTCATGATGGCGTAAGGAGGGAAAAGATATTTTAATAAAACCAGCCAAATCAAACCTTCCCTGCCCAATCGACTTTTCACAGAACAGGTTGACAGGGTATTAAAAGCTGTTCCATTGCATTCTGCATGTGAAAAGGGTGCCTAGAATCTAGATTTAATAGAGCCCTAAATAGCTATAGATAATTTATTCTAGTTATAGCTTTAAGTTCTGTTTTTCAGAGAATATGAGTCTTACAAAAATGGTTTCCATGCAAATCAAAACCAGCTGAAAGCTTGCCAAGGCCAAGATGTAATTTAAGATGGCATTTAAGCTGCTCTGTCTTTTCTGTCTCTGGAGATATCATCATAAAATAAAAGAATTCATCAGGTAATGTTTTCTTCATTATTCAACGACACAATTCTGAAGTGAAAAAGATAATTAGACATACAGTGCTGTCGACACATAGTTTATGAGGAGATTCTGATTAATTAGCTATGGTAAAAGGTTTTTATATAGTCATAATTAATTTATATTTCAAGAAAAAAGGCAAACAGACTGTATACAGATTTTAATATTTCTTTCCTCTGACAGATTTATCAAAGTAATTCTGAAGTTCTGTTGAACCTACTGCACTTCATTGTTACTTTATAAAGCAGGAAACAGACATCTAACAGCACAACTAATATTGACTTTCCGGGGAGTCAGACAGCTTAACTCTCTCACACCACTTTGAAAAATGCATTTTTTCTTTGCTGAACCACCAAGTGAAACCACTGTGAACTGCTCACCAAGACACACCTTGATCTGGAATACATTGAATGAGCAATGCAAAATTTGCATGTAACACACAAGTTGCCTTCTAAGTTCTATCATACTTCCTTCTACTGAATTGACCTGATTTATAGTAGGACTGAGGTCAAAAGGTGATTATTCCATATTTCCTTTACTTTTGCATATTGAGTATTAGCTAAAAGAGTTAGACATATTGTCTTCATATATTGTCATGTTAGCTCTAGACTCCTGCTCACACTCAAATCTAAACTCCCCTAACTGACCTCACAGGCTACGCGTTGATTTACGCTTTGGTTAACACCAGAGTGAGCCAACCAGCGCAGCAGGCAAAGAGAAGGATGGCGCAAACTCAAGCAAATTCAAGTGCATAGAAGAAACACCACTTGTTCAAACCATATGATAGAGAAAAGATGAGCCTATACTCAGGCACAGATAACAAAGACAAAACCACAGAGACTAACTTGTGTACCTTCAGTAAATTACTGGCAGGGGTTAATTTAAATCCAAATAAGAGAGATGAAAACCTCACTGATGTCTGAGACAATCTTTAAACTGCATCACTGTGTTTTCAGGTATATTAGCCATAGCACCTATGTACTATGGTACAAAGTTTCATTTTTTCTGAAACAAACACATTACGAATTCATCTTGGAATATGAGGCTAAAGGTACAAGCACACATGCAGTCACCAGATACTGATCAGGGATTGCTATTCACTTCTTTTAGTCGCTTATTCTGAGAGACACTTGGAGGTAAAGTCTCCTCTTGGGACCTTCATCAACAACCACTGGAGACTAGGAGTCTTTCCAGTATAATTTGGCTCAGCCCTTTGAAAATGCTCAGGTGGCACTTCAGCTACAGGCAGAATTAGAAAGACTGCCAAAAAACCTGTTTCTTCTCTTGTTTCAGCAAGAACCTTAGTGATAAAAAAGCAGCTTAAAAATCCTAAACTGCAAGATCTCAAGTAATGTCCATTCAATGTCTGGCTAAGCTTATGTGACGCAGTGTATTACTTGGAATGATTTGGAGCTATAAAAAATGTTACAATAGTGAAGATTCCTGAATAAATAATTCTCAATTAAGTTCCAGCACCTAATTATATTAACTTACAGCAATTACTGATTCAATTATGAAATTGAAGATTAACCTGAAAATGCAGACTGGCTAATTTATTTTTATGATAGCTATACACTAATAGCACATGTAGTTGGGGTTCTCTAGGCACAAGCAAGGTAAGGGTTATTTTAACGCTCGTTCAGGAAGCTAGATTATCTTGCAACACTTGAAGAATATCTGACTAGAACACCTACTGAATTGTGTCTGACACAATGTTGCATTTTATTATTCTATAGTCTCATGTATCTTGCACAGAAATAGGGGAAGAAATAGACCTTGATATTTAGCATCTCTATGGTTTTTATTTCTTTCCAGTTAAAATTTGCATGGGACGTTTCATGTCAGAATCTGACTTTTATAGTAAGTAAAAGAAGCAAATGTATTTCTTAATACATTTGTGTTTGGATTTTGTCTCTGCAACAGGAAAGTCAGAGAATGCTTTATGGTTCAAGTTTGGGTAGAGGGGAGAATAGGTTCAACTGTCAGTCCAAATGATTTAATTAAGTATTTAGGGAAAGCTTTTGACTATCAAGAACAGCGAGATAGAGTAAGGTGAAGATGACATAGGTGAAGCTTCCTTTGGGTCAGGGAAGATGGACAAGAGGAACTGCTGAAGTTCCTTCCAGACCTCAGATTTTATGAAGGTGTGTAAAATAAGACTCTTGGTGTTTCGATCTCTCATGTAATCCCATGACTATAATTTTTCAAAAATGCAGTAAAATAAAAGAAATTGAAAGAAAATTATCATTTGAGTATAGTTAGCACAGCAGAATAACTGCTAACTTTCCATATTGTGTGTGACTAAAGAGAGTTTTGCCACAGATTTCTACTTTAAAATCACATGACTAAAAAAATAACAGCATGCCTTGGAATCTTAAACAGGTAATTTCTCCCAAGTCAAATTTTCAGTGATGATTTACTTATTGTGCTACTTACAATAAATATCATGATTCTCAACTACAAAGATAACAAGCTGCATTTGTGAGCGGTGCATGTCGTATATTTAAGAAGTAACAAAGCAGTAAAGATTACTTCACGTGTACAGATTACGCATTATTTGTTAATGTGTCACTTCCAGTACTCTTTCTTTTCCAAGTGCAAGTATAAAAAACATGTGATTAGCAATGACACTTTCTGTGTTAGCTTTTACCCAGATAAATGTCAGATTTAGATAATCCTATGGGATCTATGCTTCAAATGCTTAGAAACATGATGCTGGAATTTTAAGAAAATATATACACACATATTATTGAGATTAGTATACCAAATAGTACAGTCCTGCAATAATAATGTATGGGGCAGGATTGAGTTTAGCAACCATCTCCAAACATTTCCTACGTGAATTAGTGGAAACCGAGTATATGGTAAAGGGGAGTGGATTATTCAGTAAAGACGACTGTTAAATATATCAGTTCTTCCTAATCCATCTCGGTCTTAGCATGTTTTTTAAAATTTCAATCTCAAGTATATTTGTAACTTTCAGGAAGATAAAATATAGTATATATGGCTTCCAAAAGTCACTGCTGTGGATAATTCTTTTTATTCCAATGCATGCGCTCCTCTACCCTTCCTTCTTGTTTATATTTTTCCCATTTTAAATACCAAATATCTATAGAGTTCTCAGACAAATAAGTTTCAGTATGAATACCACTGCTGTAAAGGCAAAACATTTTTCTGTTCTAAGAGGAGTTCCTACAACTGATCAAATTTTTGGCCCATCATGGGCTAAATATCTGTTAATATTCTGCAAGCCTTATGGAGTATCATATTTATTATACTGACCATACTTGGGGACTGAACTTTGCAGGAAAATTTTGTAATTAATCCTCAGGCATCCGAATCCTTCTCCAAAATTAATTTTGCTTTTGAATTTTGTCTTTTAAGACACAGCCAAAGTCAAGTGCACTATGACACTACCCTAAAGGGAGAATTTATGTCTTACAAAGCACTTCAGAGATACAAATAGTTTTAAGTGCATACTTATTCAGAGGGCTGCTGTATACCTAGACCTTACTTGTTTGTCACATACCATGTTGCTATACAAGAAAGCTAAAAATTCCAGGCCCTGGCAATTTGTTCTTTTGACTTGCTTTCCTCATCAGAGTCTCAAACTGGAAGAATATAAAGAATTTAAAGACAATGAAAACAAAAGAAGTAAAGTTCTTTGTACAACCTCATTTGAATTTTGGAGAAAGTCAGATTGTTTTACATTTAAACAGAAACCTGTCACAACATAATGTAAACAAGTTATATAGGAGTTCACTGTCTCAGCACCACTTTCATCCCACTCTTTCTACTTCATGGCTCATTTACTGCATGTTTCAGTTACTTCCAACACACACTTTATTACTCTACATTCTCATAAACACTAAATAAATTCTTTATTTATTAAGAAGTTAGCAATTTGAGTGCATGAAAGGACTGTAGGAAAGGCAATCAAGCTTCCCAATATGAAACAGAATTTGACTCTGGATGTGTAGAAAAGGAAGTGTGAACAGCAAGGTTAACCTTGTACTCGAGTCCTCCCTTTCCCATTGCTGTTAAAATCTATTTCCTGCTGATGGTTAACTTAGAAATGCAAAAATTACACACCTGTCTGCCAACTACGCACAGCTGCATAGATCTTGCTGCTGATCCAACCATCTGCAAAACGCAGCAGCCAGTTAATGAAGAAATCCATAGCACTCTTAGGAAACAATACTTAATTTGCCGAGTGCTGCCAGCAACTCAAAAGAGGCATCCATTCTTTATGATTCTTGATTAACAGTACTGGATTCAATTTGGGACTCTAAATGGACAAGCCAGCCAGTTTCAGTATTTCTGAGTTTCACCAAGGGCCTCATACAAACCAGACTGGTTTTGATTCATACACCAAAGCAGGCTAAAAGAATCAATCTCACTGATATCTATCCAAAATAAAACAGTGGGCACCAAGGAAGGTGCAAACCTTAAAAAAAAAAACACCACCCAGAAATCCACATCAGATAGACTTCTGCTGTGCACACACAGTTCAATATATAGAAAATATGTGATTGGGGCTTTCTGACACTTTGAAATATATGTAACTAGATATACTAAGAATTTAGAGTGGGAACACTAAATTTAGAATTTAGAGTACTCAGCACTGATTTAACTGGGCCCTTATCAAAACATTCATTTCCTCAGCAAAAAAAGAAACAGACGAATGTTGTGCAGTTTTGAAGAAAGATGAAGAAAATATACTGGGTACTTACAATACAAATGATTGGCTGTTAAGAGATAAGGGATGATACAGGTGATGTCTCCATCTCTTAAACTATATCATTCTCTTGGAAACCAGCTCTGTGTAAACTGCAAATAGGCGACACAACTTTTAATGAGAAAAGAATAGGATTCTGCGTATTGTATGTATCACAGCGAATTTTTTAACAACATTCCAAACCCAAAGCTTTTGGAAAATTACTGTTGAAAAATAATAAGATACAATAAAACTATGGGTAAAATGTGCTAAATTACGATGATCGGCCTGACACTCTTTATGTAGAATTAAGAAGAAACATTTTCCAAAATGCTTGTTGATTTACAACCATTAATTCCTCTTTTATTTAAACAAATAATTCCTCCTGAAGTGTTTATTTCTAATCAAAGGCCATTTAAGATATTTAAATAAAATTAAATAGCACCTACTTAACAATGTGTGTTCAGTAGATTCGTTCATCCCCTAAAATATACACACCAATTACCTTACCTTTTGCACAGACTATGCTACCCCAAAGAATCCTAACGTGCTTTGCAAATATAATTAACAACACGGCATGTCAACTTCCACTGCTGATACGCACCCGTTAGTTCTGAAACCGTCAGCACCTGGCAATACTGTGTAAATGTTTAAAACAAAAGTGAAGAATCGGTTATCTGTCTAGGGGACAAATATAATCACTTAACTTAGAATTTGATCTGGATTAAGCACTGCGGTTTACAACCCAGCTCTTATTATTGAATACCCATGGTATCTTGACGGTTAGCATCCTTTAGCTGCATAATGGATGATTGGGTGACTGCATCAGAATGAAGGGTGCTACACAATGAATAAGCCTGCGTTTTGTCTTTGTTTTTTTATAAGAGTTCAAACCTTCTTCTCCAAAATACGCATTTGGTATAGTTAAAAGGAAAGCAATTTTGGGGTAGAGGTAGGTAGGCTGGTTGCAGCAATTGTAGCATCTAGAAGCTGCTCACAGTACGTCCTTTCTGATTTTAGCTTTCAAGGGATTATCAGGCAGCTAGGTACAGGCAGTTCTCTGGGTATCACCTGGCATATTGCTGACATACCGCCTACAGTAAAATGAGTTGACTATTGTAGCTACAGAGACCCAACACATTGGAAGAATCTTAAGCTGGTCACTTGGGCTATCCATATGGCCTGATACCATGGTAGCCCAACAAAGACTACCACAGGATATACTAACGCTCTTAAACACAACACAAGGCATTACAGCTAGAATACGTAATGATTTTATGGTTCACGAATTTTGTTTTATGAAACAATAAATTGTGTTTACTTTCCCTGGTTATAAAGGAGGATGTAAGAGTTCCTGGGTCGTTCCAAAAATGTAAAGCAGGATCAGCAGTAAAGGATGTTGAAGCAGCAGCGTTTCCCTGAGAAGCAGCCAACTTAGAAGTGGAATATGGATTAGTGTCATCAGGAGCAGCAGCAAGAGCTGCACAGGCAGGCTGATGGGGCACTTTCCTCGCACATCATTCTGCAGCTGTACAGCTGAGCCACTCAGAAAATCACAGCTGAAAAATTTTGTCCAGAACTATCAAGCAGATTTGCACCCTCTCTACACTCTGAATTTTACAGGTTACTGAATAAAGATGAATGAATATCTTATGTAGCAGGTGTAATTTTGATCTCCAGAAAAGAAAAAAGTAGCTCCACTACTGTACACAGTAATGGCATGAACTAGAGTTTGATGTGCCATACAGGATCTTTGCAGAAGTCTGTAATCTCTTGTTGGACAAGGAAAATAAACCCTCTTTTTAAACAATTCAGTCAATCTGTTCTTCAAATTCTGTTTTATTTGTGAAAACTGTAGCTGGGAAGTCTCTAAACATGTTCAGGTATAGTAAGGAAACAGTCAATGAATTTTCTTCTTTAACATGTCATTGTGAGATTACCTAAATACTCTTATTAATTGGGAACTAACACAAAATATGCTAGAAATCAGTCTTCCACATTAATTCATTGGTAGCATTAATTTCAGTCTCTATCTTTAAATGGCTATAGTCAACAAACCTGCAGGGAGTTTGTGCATCTACCTCTCTTAGTTGAAACGGGCCGGCAAGTTAAAAAATTATGAAGGCGTTGATTACTGAACGACTGAAAGTCTGACTGCTAACACCATTTTTCTTCAGAAATACAAAAGACCAACCAATATTTATACCATAAAGTTTTTCAAGTGGCAAAAGATACTTACATTTAAGCTGTACAACTACAATAATGTATTTATTTAGTCAATTTTAAAACACTCTGAGTTACCATAAAGCAAATTTACATCACTCTACTAGGCTCAGTTAAAAAAATAATATTCTGGAAGTCTGGGTTTACTTTCTAAGATGTCTCAAGGCAGGCACCTGAAATGGCAAGTACCAAAAGTGACAGCACACTTTTGAAACATAAGCATCTATTTCCAAAGCACAGAATGTTATTATTCTTACTGACTTTCAGACACAAAAAAGCCTTAGTTACTTACCACACATACTCAGAACCACATGTCTAGTTTCTTTGCTCTTGTCTGGATTGAGTTGGTTTCTCAGAGTGTCCTTATTTCTGTCACTTGACTTTGCTCCCATATATCTTTTTGTGTTCTTATTAACATTCTAAAAAAGTTGAAGAATTCAAAATAATAAGTGAGTTTTCCAATACGACTATCTATACTATTTATCCTTAGCTTCAAAAGACCTTCATGCTACTTAAGGAGTTGGTCATTCCGTGTTTCGCAAAGACTTCTGAACATTGAAGCCTTTCTTGTGTTCTACTTCTGCTTAAAGTGAAATAGCTTTGACCATGAAGAACATAGCTCTGCAAGATTTTAAGGTAAAGATACAGTATGAAATACCTCCTTATTCATAGACAGTCCATCCCACAGTATAACATAATCACATGGCTTTTACTACCTGGCACATCCTGAGAGTAGGTAAAAAACACGACAATTCCTCATTTTAATACTAAAGAACAACTCTGACCAGATAGTTCCTTTACCCCAATGAGTTATTCCTTTGTGCCACAGGAGACAAGTCAAACTTTTTACTCCCATCCTACAGATGGGAACACTGAGGAAGCAAGACCAAATGACCTATCAAATCTGTGGGCGGTATCAATATCACAAGCAGGAGCTCATAACTTCCGAATCAGTTCTTAGGCTACTGGCCAGTAGTCTCAAATTGTGATCATGGGCCCTTGCAAATAGTCAAATTGACTGTACAGTCATAATAACTATGCATTTAAATTAGCCAATTTGTTATTATAATTACAAGTTTAATCTGAATTCTGTATGTGTAATAAAATTTAGAACTACCCCAAATATGTTTCTCATAGTAGATTGCAATTTTTAATTTCCTGACACTCTGCAGATGTCAGAGGAGGGTTACTGCGATCTCTATGTCTTTTAATACGCCCTTAAGATAAGTGAATCAAGATGAAAAAATCCATGAACCATAGGCAACCTCATTATCCATACTCTCTGTGCTGTTCATTTCCTAAGGAATGTTCTATATGACGGAAATTGTCTATATTCTATGTACACAGTAGCAGGATAGATCTATTTTCCATCTGCTACATTTTCCCCCCTCTAAACTGTACTCCCCCTGTTGGTATAATCAAAAGATGGCCACTTGTCCTCAAAGAGAAAAGTATAATAAACATCTAAATTTATACATTTCATCCTACATTTTTAGCAAAATACACAAAAATTCAACATAATTGTTATATACTCTTAAAAATGAATTAGGCCTTAACAGTTAGCTACCTCATTTTGTTCTAAAATTCAACAAACTGAGAAAATCTCTTTTTATACAATCTTTTGGATATGTCATTTGCCATTTATATTTGATGGCCTTAAGGAAAAAAAAGTTACAAAAAGGTATTAATGCAAGTAGATAATAAGGCTGCATTCTATAAATCTATAGCAGCTTACAGTAATCATTAAAGCATGCAAAACTCTTTCATCTATTCAAAAATATGCAGTGCACAGAATGCCTGCTAAGGTGCATGACAAGTCAGAGTTAAATATATATTAATAAATGAATTAGCTTCATAAATAATAGCCATAATGACATTTTAGGAGACAATAAGTCTGAGGATTGTCAGAAAATGGTTGATGTATGAGCTTCACGTCTCAGTGAGTCTTCAAAATGAATAGGCTTTGCGAGATAGTTCAGACCCACGACCAGCCTATTTCCTTGAATAATTTACTTGTTGTCAATTTGTACAGCCACATTACACATGCAAATTGTGCTGCCTGTGCAAACACCACTTGGAGATGATAAAAACAAATTTACGAAGGCTATAGAGGAAGGATTTATTTCACTTTCTCGCCCAGGTCAAGCAATACATGTATCTGACGATTGTGTGTACCCAATTTTGTTGTAATTATATCAGCAAATTATTCTTTATAATCTTATTATTTTTAGCAGTCTCCTTGTGCTTGGGATAATTAGCTTTCTTCACTCAGTGTAAAAACAATTCAACTTGCCAGCTAGGCAGGGCACAGCTCCATTATCTGTTTTGGGTTTAAATTTATTCCCTATATTCTTGGACACTTTGTGTAAATTAAAAATTTCATAGTCCCTAATACTGTACACGCTGTTCATTCAGTGATGAATTAAGGTCCCTAAACCTCTACGTTTGCTATTAGATATCTCACCCACTTTATATGTTAATCTGTGCTAATGAATTCCACAACCCCTAGCCACAGCAAGATGACTAAAATTATTACCACTTACAGAGATATGCCTTTTTCATTTAAAGTTCAATTCAAATTGCTCCCATAAACAGTCTGCCACACAAAGATACCTCCTTTAAAGAAGAGTTACTTACCTGTAAGTAGAGTTCTCTGAAGGTAGCATTATCTTTGGATACACATTCCTCAGCCACGTGACCTCTGGTTTGTGGCAGGGGGGAGTGGATCCATCCCTTGATAGTTAAGACTTTTTCCTCAAGGCACTTCATTACCTCTGCGGCTCCCGTGCCTCAAGGGTTATTTATACCACAGCCTGTCAACACAACTGCCCCTCGCCTTCTCAGGTAGGCCCTGGACCAGGCTGCAGAGCCGAGAGGCTCCTTAGAGAGGTGGCCGTTGTGTTGACGGAACATCTACACAGCAGCTCTGTCCTGAACGAGTCTCAGGTAAGTGTCTTCCTCCCTCTCAAGACAGCTACCTGTGAGCCTGTCATTCACGGCAAGAATAGCAAATCCAGTGAAACAAAAACACGCAGAAGGCAACAAAACAGCTGGCACGGTATTACATGTGTAGCACAACAACAGTCACCCAGATGTCAGCTCGCCCATGGTGCAGCTACTTGCACTTCACAGAGAGCCTGGATACACAACCAAAATTCTACCACTCTCAAAGGAAAATAGTTTAAATATTACAGTTTCCTCAATAAAGGACAACAGCAATACCCTCTGCTGAGCAATTGTGTTTCAAACCAGTAGAGGGCATTGGTATACATAGAGACTAAATAGGTTCATTACAGTAGCTTGAAAAATCAGCTGTTATTTATATAAATGAAACAATGGCACATTTCAAATGCGGTACAGAGTATCAAAACTAGCCTTCAAAAGCTAAATCAACACAAAATAAAACTAAAAAGATGGAGATTCTTATAAGACTTTCCAATTACATAGACCTTTATTGCAGTACAAATACTAAACTAATGAATTTTATCTAATATCCTTGAAAAGTACTTAAAATAGTGGTGTTTGTTTCACAAACTAAACCAAGGAGAGGTTGAGTGCCTTGCCCTAGCTCTATATCTGAGTGCCACATGAAGGAACTCCTAACTGTAAGGCTCACTATTGCGCTTCTAAATAACACCAATTAATACACAAAGAAAAACTCTCTGAGAGGTTAAGAAAACTGCTTTCTGACTCTTCTTGTGTAAAAACAGTCAGATGATATTTCATTTATTGATATGGCAGAAGGGTGCTTCTCTTTATTGCCAGAGCAGAGGAGATGTATCCAAGATCCCAATCCAGGATATGGACTTTGTGTCCATTACAACAAAATTGGGATCGCTGAAATTTGTCCTATACTAGGTGAAGACCCTCAGATAGGGGTGATGTCTACATTGCAGTGGATTACATGGCTGCAGGTCCCATAAAACATATCCTATACTCAAAGTAACAAACGTAGTTGTAGCAACACAGGGCTCAGGTCAGCAAGCACAACAGTCACCAGGTCCCAAGTAGCAAATAAATGCTATGGCACTTAACAAGCAGTGAGCTTCACAGCCTCGTCGCCCTGCCATTGCTGGTATCCGAACAAATTAGGTTAAGGTTGAGATGGGTACATCTACAACAGCTCAGTTATGCTTTTGCCTTCTGCAAAAACTTATTCTAAGAACCCAGATCATCTGCATCTTTAAGTGTTTACACTTTTTTTGCAGATCTACCCCACAAGATTAATTAGTCTAATTGTTATTTGCTCCTTGGCTTGACATAATATCTAAAATCTGCCACAGAGCTTCAGTGGCAATTTAAAATTAGTTGGCTAAAACTTCTCTACCTGTTTGTGCTCATTCCCCTCTTCCCTATCCACACCCGCGGTATCACCACTCTTAAAGCAAAATCTGATCGGCTTTTGAATCCGTTCCTAAACTGCCATACTATTCAATGGTCATAACCAGAATTAATCCACACAGAATACAGGCTTGAAAGCGGTGGTGGTTTTGACCAGACAGCCCTAACTGAGAGGAAGGTAACATCTGTTATGAAGGCTGACCCTTTGAAAGCTGGACTGACAGTATTAGCTTTCCAATGTAGCCTACGGCAAGTGTCTGTCAATGCCCTGAATGGTCCAAATGGGATCAAACTCTGCAGAGTTTATGCTTGCAATAGACAAGGATGGTGAAAACTCTTTCTACCTGTGAGGTACTAAAGTTGAAAATATCTTGCTCATTCCTCACAGGAAGCTTGTGGTAAGAATGATAACTGAGTGCAGATCCTCCAAGTTTCAATCAGGAATTTTGAAAAAAAGGTCTTACGTCCTCCCTGAATACTAACTGTGTGCTAATACTTTAGAGATGCCTTTTTTAAAAAAGTAGACAAAGCAACTTGCTCATGGGCTGTGGATGCTTAAAACTACAGACACTTCTTGCTGTATCTATGGACAGAATTTTCATCAAAATGCAAACCTCAGAGGAACAAGGACGTAGTAAATGACGGTATGACAATCTTCTCAGTAAAAGCTCCGGGCTTGATCCTACATTGTTCAGTTATGTAGTGCTCTCAAATAAGCAAATTTAGAAGCATCTGAGCAGACCTGCTCTGATGCTGCATAACAAAGAGCGCTGCGGATTCACCACGGAGCTCTTCTTGGCTAGCAGTGGTACAAGGACTAAGATGGGAGCACATAGCAAAGCTTCTCAACTGTACACAGGGGATTATACTCAAGCCCATTTTTCTTCAGAATACTATTCCTTGTTACATCCCTTTCCATTTTTTTGCTTAGTGTCCTTGAGAACATGGGAATGAGCACAATCTGTGGTATATAAACCAACTGTATGCACGTGGCCAACTTGTGTTGCAGTGTAACAGCTCTGTGCTCTCTGTGGCACGCTCTTGGCCTAATCCAAACCTAAATGAAGCCAATGGAAATCTTTCCACCGACTTTAACGGGCTTTCGATCAGGGCTCAGGGCCTGCCTGGATTAAAGTCTTACTTTGAATGAGGTAAAGAGAGCTCATATTACAAAACATCATTACTGCTTACAATATATACTATAGAATATTTACTAATATACTTTAATGTACGGTCTTAGATAATGTTCTTTGGAGATTTCCATTAATTGTCTCTATGATGGTTCTTGTAATGTTTGTTTAGCAAGAATTAATTTGGTTCTTATATGGCACAGTACGTATAAAAAACCCCTCTGTAATCCTTTTAACTGACTTTAAATGCTCATTTGAATATAATTATTTTAAAGGATTAATAAAAAGTATTTTTTAAGTTAGCAACAAATTAAAAGTTTAGGAAAAAAACAGGTTATTCTATTGTCTTTACATCTCTCTTTAAAATCATATTAATTTTCCTTTCCAACACTTTTTTATTGTATTAAAATACAATCATGCTAGAAAAATTTCTCATTATGTTAGCAAAAATGAATACAAGGTAGATAGTATACTAACACAATGGCTGTAATCTGCTAATACAATAAGGCCTTCCTATTATGTTTAAACAAGAATTCAGTTCTTGATCATTTCGACATATTTCCAAAACACTGTCTCAAAAGGATAAAATGTAGCATATTTCCATGCTTAAGGAAAAGTTTCTGATGTCCTCATTTACCGCTAAAAAACAAGAAACAGCTAATAATGCATAATTTATGTTGTAGCAGATTCCATTTCTGTACTAGGAAACTGTGTATATTTTGTGGAAATAAGCATGTATATGATTGTTTCCCGTTATTTCCTATTGGGGCCTGCTGTGATCGGACAAGGGGTAATGGTTTTACACTAAAGGAGGGGAGATTCAGACTAGATATAAGGAAGAAATTTTTCACAATGAGGGTGGTGAAGCACTGGCACAGGTTGCCCAGAGAGGTGGCAGATGCCCCATCCCTGGAAACATTCAAGGTCAGGCTGGACGGGGCTCTGAGCAACCTGATCTAGTTGAGGATGTCCCTGCTCATTGCAGGGGGTTGGACTAGATGGGCTTTAAAGGTCCCTTCCAACCCAAACTATTCCATGATTCTATGATTATTTATGATTAGCTAAACACAGCTTCAAGCATATGTCTGAGGAAATAGTTCAGGTTTCCACCATGTCCTGAAGCCCAACAATCTAACAATCTCGCCCGTCTGAAGAAGAGAATTCCACTGTGAGAAGCTGCCGTGGGGACCAGGCATGTACACAGCCATTAGCTTTTCTGATACCTGAAAAATTCGACCACTTCTCTTACAGTTACTCATTAAGAGAGTGTTTCAAAAAGAACCCAAGTAACACTGAGTTTTGTAGATCATAATCAATACTTTTTACCCAGAAACTAGCAGCACATGCTCTTGCAGTGCTACTACATGAAAACAAGCAAAAGTGTGGAAAAATGCCCTGCTCAGGCTTGATGATACAGTGCACACTGCCAAATGTGGTGGTGGTATGAAGAGTCCATCCTAAACAGTACCAGGAGTAAAAATAGCACCAGAAGCACAGACTGGTTACCCAAATGAATATGGGGTATCCCCTTCTCAAGCAAACTTGCTTCAGACTACCTCAGGACAGCATGAACTAGCAGTACCATAGTGCTATGCACTAGGACTCGGTTACTCTACAGGACAATAGAAAGACCAACCCCCAGAGCTGCTGTTTTCAACTCCTGAGCAGACCACGTGCTTTGCTCTACAGAGATTCCCGTAGCAGGAACCTCATATTCCTCTTCCCACAAGACAATATATCAGACAAAGTAAACTATAACAACTGGGACTCAAAGTAGTATCTGTAAATATCCAACAGCAGAAGGTAAAGGTAGGGAACAGAGATATAGAGAAAATCGCCTAGAACCTGAAAATTCATAGAGATTCTGAAAGATTCAAATTAAACTTGATGTTACATCTAATTGCAGTAGGCCTTCCTTCTAAAGTTCAAGTAATTTTTAATAATAGCATCAAAAATATTTAACCTGTAATTACCGTGTTGCACTAGTTTGATGTTTCATGGGAATCTCAGAGGCATGACTCGTTTCATTCGTAAGAGTCATTGTTTGGCAGGTCTCCAGGCAGGAATTCAAGTGAGAAAGGAAGTTAGATCGGTTGACCAAAAGGAAATAAATCACATGATTTGAATATTTGCTCGATGCGGAACAGAAAATTGGCAAGAGAAGAATTTGACACTGAATCAAGTTTTGGACACAACAGCAGCCCTCACAAATTTGATGTACGGACACCAGTGTCGGTCACAAGGGTGTGCTGCCTTCTCCTTTCTTCCCCAGATAAAAAGACTCTACACATTGTTTCAACAAAAAAACCAGTAAGTTACAAATTCTGTTAAGTAGCCAACAATTTCTTTTGTAGCTTCAGCAACCACTGACCTTTTCAATACAAACATTTATGGATTGCTGAAAGCCAGGGAGGAGCTCTTTCCACCTTTTTTCTCATGGAAGAACCTATGAGAAGTCAGAATTTGTTGCAGGAGAACTGGAGATTATCCTGAAATTTGGCTTTTTAAATTACAAATACAATGAATTTATAATTATAAAATGAAATGCAGGTGAACATTTGAGTACTTCATTTGCGTGCACTAGCAGTGCCAATTCGTGCCACAAATTGGCTTGTGGGTACTAAATAAGCAGCACAATGTTTGGATACAAATTGTGTCATGAAATTAAACTTGCCTTCCAAAAATGCACCCCTACCAAACATGTAAATTTACAGGTCAGAGAGATATCACACATCTTTCAATTTTTGGAGTGTTCTCAAATTAGCTCACATTAAGAAAATATCATGCAGCCTAATGGTCTAACATCTTGCTAGAACAAATGGCAACGAATATCCAATATCAATACATTTATCAATTACCACTTATCTGTATACCAAATACAATCAATTATTAAATGTAAATAAAATAAATCTCTTAAAAATTGATTTCCCAGATGAGAGGAAAATCTAGTTAGCAAGCTGAGTGTGAAATTTACATGTAGCTCATGAAAAAGTGATTACTTACGGAATTAATTGATTTTAGAAATTAATCTGAGGATGTAAAATTATAGCATAAAAAGGAAATGAATCTGAAGATCTGTTTTATGTCCATGAGAAAGGTGTTTATTTCTTCCTTCTATGCACAGCCAATCCCAGAAGCAGTGATCCACCAAGAAATCCCTACTCAAAGCCATATTCCCTATTATCCGTCTTCATAACACTTAAACTCTTGCCCCTTTCTCATTCCCCTCACAGCTGAACTGTTTGTCCACAACTGGGTTGTGTCCTGATTTGGTGTCAGCAATTCCTTTCTCAGAAGTCTTGATACTGAGATTTAGTTTTCAACTTGCCAAGTGGTCACTAAAAAATGCATCTTCTTACAAATTATTTCAATCACAAACCCTCCCGTATTTCAGACCCATTTCAGTGCTAGTGATGTCAGCCTTATCCCATCATCTTTTTCTTGCAGTTTCTCTGTGCATCCCTTCCTGTTGCTCCTTATATGGAAGATGTTCTTGCTGAATCATATTCAGGCTGCTCCTAAATACTTGTTTGTTTTGCCTGTCTCACCTATGAAAGCTGACAGGACAAGAAGGTATGACAGAATCTTCCAAATAAAGAAGTCCTTTACTCAATGCTCTGCACAGCCTTCCTGTTCACCTTTGAAGCACCTAGCACAGTGCTATTTGGCTCAGAATTCCCAACGGGTTTCTAAGAGCTTTTCCACATTCTTGGAGAAGTTTAAGAAAAATGCAAGCTCTGATGCTGGAAGACAATCCGCAACGAATAACCTTGCAAGATCTGGGACTAGCATTTTTGAGGTTTTCTCTTTACCACACGAATCCAAGACACTAGTGGGAACTTTAAAAGGATTTTTCCATCCTTGAAGAGTAAGGTTGCTGACCCGAGTCATTCTGTCCCAGCATAAACACTTAGGTATTGTACAAATTACAAGGTTTACTTTTGGAATAGACGCCATACTCCTTTATGGCAACTAGGATTGCTGTAAAACTTGTCACCTGTCTTTCTTCCAGAGGACTGTTGTTAATTCTGACAAAGCCACCTCACTTGGCCGTCAGACCCTCCTGGAGCCCTCCTGGGTGCGAGGAAGTTGCTCTGTTCCCTCAGAGCGGCCCCACTGCGAGGAGCGCCGCCGGGCCTATGCCCCCACGGCAGCCAGGGGAAAAGCCCCCGCCCGGGACGGGAGCACCTCTTCCCCCGGGGCCGGGGCCCTGGCCCCGTCCCCCGCCCCTCCGCCCCGGCACAGGCCGCCCGCCCCGCAGCGCGGCCAGCCGCTCGCCCTGCCTAGTTGTCATGGAGACCAGAGAGGCCGGGCCCAAGGCAGCAAAGCGCCCGTTGATTGGCTGCGGGGTAGAGTCCAATCGGCGGGCGGGGTGTTCCGGCGGTGTCAACATGGCGGCCAGGTAAACACGGCCGGGGGGGATCGCGGCGCCGGGGTTGTAGCGAGGGGAGGCGGAGGGTGCGCGGGCTGTTCGGCAGCGCCGTCGGGCATGCGGGGGGCTGGAGGGGCGGGAGGCGCCGACTGCGTTCCCGTACCCTGGCTTGGAGCGGCGTTTTGCTTCGCGTCGCTTCTTCCGGAGCCGGCTGCCCTCGCTTCCCTGGGCTACCCCCTTCCCCAAGCGGCCTCGTCTCTCCGTCCTTCCCCCCGGGGGCCGGCGGAGCTCACCCGTAGCCGGCGTCGCCCTCCAGCCGGGAGGCGGCGAGGGGAGGCGGTTGCGCTGTCCTGGGAAGTGACGGCGTGGCAGGGCTGGACGTGCTCCCCCGCTGCCCTTGGAGAGAGACGGGAGGCGTTTGCTGCAACATTGCCCTTAAACTGAAGGCAGCTATAAACAAACGCAAGTTGACAAAACTTTAAAGACCGAGTAAGGAAAAAAGAGAGCTAATAGCTTCAGCCTGTTTACTTAATTCTTCTGCTTAACTTCTCTCTGAAATAGTAAGTATTAGAAGCTTTATAATGTGCTTGTCTGAAACATCTAATGATAGTTACTTTTCTCAAGAGAAATTAAAATATTTCTGATTACGTGTTTTGCTATTTCTGCTTCTCTCTTCTGCAGGCTAATTATGTTTTTATCTTGAAATGGGTAAGCTCGCGTAACTCTGGTGTCTTTGCAGTGACTTGAAGTGGCTTGGACTTGTTTAAACTGGAAGATGTGGAGTGGACTGTTACCTCCAGGACTGAGTGAAAGTGATGTTGACTTAAGTTCTGATGATGGAGATGAATCGCATAGTTCCTTTTCAAAAGAAGATGCAAAACAAAATACTGAAGGAGTTCAGCTTTCTGAATCCCAGAAGAATGGACCTGCAAGTAATGCCATCAGTGAACCCATTTTGCTATCAGCGACAGATGGAGAAAATGAATCTCAGAAGTGCCCTTCTGGAGTTTCTTTAAATATATGGAATGTGGGTATCGTTACAGGTCTCCAAAGGCCCAGAGCATAAATGCAACATACTCAAAGTCGAATGGCTAATTTTTAAATTAAAATAACTCAATGTTGAATATTCAGTATACAAATCTGAAACAAAATAAACTATAATCGAAGTGCAATCATCGTAATAAACCTTAGATTGTTTCAAGCAGGGTGAACAGGAATTTAGATAGGAAGTGAATGTAACACTTTTTCTTTTCCCTAGTGCAGTGGTGGTTGAAAGCACAGCTGGGAGATGTTTGGATAACTGTACAGTTACATAAAGACTTGTGGTTTTGGTAGCGTATGGGCTCTGAGCTTCTTCGTAACTGCTTTCTGTGTTAGTAAGGATTTACAGTTAAGTATGTCAGTCACCGTACTGGTGATGCGTATCTGCGAAGCAGAGGTTTACCCTTCTGCTTTCTGTAGGGGTTACTTGTAGGCATTCAGACTCTAGTTGCTTGTAACCTCTTGATTTTCCTGTTGACTGTAAAGACTGGAAAAAATAAACAAAGCAATCTGTGCTTTAGGCTTTTGAGTCAAAATAAGAATTGGCAAAAACTAGTTACTCTCCTCTGTTCATCGATCCATGTAGGTAGCCTGCTGTGCAAGGACTGTGCCGTCAGTAAAACCTGGTTACAAACTACCAGCTCGGCAATAACGATACATTGAATAGCTCAGGAGTGCACAACCAGCGTCACTGTGTTCAGTGTCGTGTCCCACAAGAAAACTGTCGGGTCTGAATAGTCCTGGGATTTAGGGAGGGCAGAAAGTCAGAGAGATGATGAAAGATTAGAGCCAGTTCCAGTTTAACACCATCAGATTTGGATGTTCTCAATGCATAAATTTTAATGTAATAGGTATAAAAGGTACTGTGGATAAATAAGATATTGGGATAACGTTTCTCAGCATATTATGTAATTTTTTAAAAAATGGAAAAAAAAAAATACTGATTTGCCTTTTCTTAATCTTGTAGAAATTTTTGGAGCTTCAGAAGAAAAACCATGAAATGAAAACCCAAGCAAATCAGGGAAACAAAGGCCGAAAAAGAAAGCGCCACAGAAAAGGTGTTTTATATAATTACAGAATTTATTTTCTCAAAATGGAATTAGTATCAAATACATTATAAGTGGGACTTGCTGGTTTGGGGGGGATGGTGGTGTGGTGGGTTTGTTTGGGTTTTTTTGTTGTTGGGTGGTTTGGGTTTTTTTTTACCAAGAATTGGTAAAAATCTGAGTGGATGTATTCTAGCTATTATCTAGAATTTCATTTTTCCAGTTGTATACATTACTCGTAGGACTAGGTTGTAAATTGCTACTTGAAGTTCAAGTAATACATTTGTCCCCTTTTTAAAAAGGAGATAGAACTTACACTTAGCCATTATAAATCAGTATTAGCTGAGTATTTCAGTAATTCTGTAAAACATATACATTTGTGTATTCTGGTTAAAACCTCTTCACAGACATTGTAGGAGGTTATTCGTATGGAAAGTCTTAGAGCTGAGTGGTTTAAATCCACATGATCATTGGATAAAAATCCTAGAGTGTCAATCTTCCAAAGGAAATGTGACGAATTAGAGTTCTGTTAACTTTATTGGATGCTGTAGGGTATTACTGTGTAATGTTGGATTTCTTTTTTTTTTTTTTTTTCCCCCCCTCCCCTAGAAAAACAGAAAAAGAACGACGAAGTGACTAAGAGGTATAACCAGGTCAATGTGATTATCTGAGGTCTGTTTTTCACATCGGGCAAAACTTGTAAAAAGCTTGACCACATGCATGGACAAAGCCTAGCTTTGAGCTTCGTGTAAAATACCTGCTGAAGTTGTTCGATGTCTCTGTCGGGCAGGCTGAATTTGATTCCAGTGATTGCTTGATGGAGTTTATTGCTTGATTTTAAAAATAACACAAATGTATTATTTAATGTAACTTAAAATGGACTTAACGTTATTCCTAATGATGTTTTGCATGGAATTGTGTACAAGCTTGCTTTCAAGATTGTGGCATTACACTTGGAAGGGAAGGAATAATTAATTTCACTTCCATTAAAAACTGGGAAGGGGTAAAAAGAGCATGTCTGCCAAATGAAGGAATTTGTTTTGGTGTTGAAAAGAATATTACAAATTGTGGAAAGGGAACCAGTTATATTAATGACTTCTTGTTTGTTTGTTTTTAGTAGTCAACAGTTGGCAAATGAAGAGAAATGGAAAGAACTCACACAATACTTTGGAATCAATGACAGATTTGAATCACCTGTGGATAGCAGGGCTCCACAAAAGGTGACTGTTGATACGAAAGCAATGTCAGCTTGTACTTGGCAGTAAAAGAGCTCAGCCTTAACTGAGATAGGAGTAAAACTGAGACTATTTGAAAGTGAGTAAATAATCAAGTCACTCTGAGGAAGGATAATCTTGTGCACATTTCTAATGAATTTCCTTTTAGATAGCACATGAATTGTACTTGGATGGAAAGGTTGCTGTGCTTTCTTTTGAGACAGTATCCATGCTTGTTTCCTATCCATTTTTTTATCATTAGAGACAGACAACTTCATATGCATTGTGTGGCCTTTTTTTCTTTTGTTTTTTAAAATGTGTCAAGTAAATCCTGTAGTTGACACCAGTGACTGTAGGAATTAGAGGGCCAAACCTACCATACAGTTTTACTAGACTTATAACACATTCTGTCCCTAAGTATTACTGTGTAACTAGTCATATTTGAAATAACTGGTACAACGTGATGGACAAGACAAGAAACTCATTATATTGTGAGTTCCTCATAGAACTGTTTGTTCTGTTGTTTTTCTAGGAAAGACCTGTATAAGTTCTATGGCATCAACTGTTCAGTTAGCCTCCTTTGTGATCAATTTTGTATTTTTCATTTGCCTAAAGTGAGTTTCTGTATGCAAGTCATGAGACACTGTTAGTTTCTGTCCGAGTTCGTATTTTGGTGGGTATTTAGTTGTCATTAAACTCTCAGGATAGACCTGGAATGAGGCCCAAAGTGTTAAAATGCAGATGGTCTCCACGTAAATTCAGAGATTATATTGCTAGGGGAATGTATGTCTCGCTAATTTCAGAAAAGACATCTAGCAGAATTGGTTATCACTGCAACTTCCAGTTGTTCATTTCTTCTTTTTTTTCAACTTCCACCTGAATAATTCAAGTGCAGTATTTACAGATCACTGTTTCTCAAGAATTCTGTTTGCTTTTTGGCTTTTATCTTTTAAAAAAGTACATGTTATGAAACTGTCAAATGTGTTTTCTTTAGCATCACTAATATTTAAAACCAGTGAGGCTGTAAATTGTCTTTTGTTATGAGTGAGTTTTCTGTGAAATTTTGAAGTTAGTGCCTACTGCGGTGCTACCCTTCTGTATTCTTTCAGAAGTTTCCAACTATAATTTCCAGTAAATATTTACTTTTTATTGTTACATTATTTGTAAATGTTGTTGTTAAACCAGTTATGTTGATCTTAAAGGTTAACCTCTGAAAATAAGAAAATAAATTCTGAAGCTTTTTCATTGTTTTCCGTAGGACTGCTAGAATTTTTAATTTATTAGCACAGTGGAGTGGCACTATGCCAGAACTCAGTTTTTGGATAAAGATAAGATCTTAGAACTGTAACGATACAGTGGTAATTGCCATTCTTCATGTTACCTGACACATATATTTCACATTTTGTTTAGAAAGCTCCAGGGATGGAAGAGATAAGCCAGATCTTAAGATGAAATTTTATTGTGACAGGCATAAACTAGTCCGTGTAATTTTTTTAACCTACACTATTATCCTGCACATAAGGTGGAACTAATGCAATGATTTGTGCTCAAGCAGCCTTTCAGTGAATTCTTAATTATACTGTCCATTACAATACATAGACAAAGTGATTTGTGTTACATAGAAATTACAGGTTTATGCAGTGTCTTGAAATAAAGAATTTTCTGAAAGAAGGATTTTTAGAAAGGAGATGCTTCCTTTAAAGGTGTTATTTCTTTTTGTCCTAAAGATACTTGCTTTTCTCTTTCTAGTCTGGCCTTGAACTTAGCATAGAGAAGTCTGTGGCTGAAGGTGACATTGATAAGGCTGAGGAGCTGAGTGATAGATTAGCCATTCGTGAGGTAAGTGGGCTATTAATAAAAGCTTTTAAGAAACCTTTAGTTTTGTACTTCTGTACAAAAAGTGTCATAACTAAAATAGAACGGAAGATTGTTTGGAGCATTTTTGCTGTTTCCTAAGCAGATTTCTGTCAGTGATTGAAGGATTTTGCTGCTGACCTAGCAATGCTTGGATGGCTGTAGCTATGTATGAGAGTTGAAAATACAACCATGAATGATCCCAAGTAGCCTTGCTTTAAAGCCTTCATGCCAACTCCACAAGTCAGAGGAGTCAGTAACTAGTCCTCTACATTGAGCTTTTGATTTTTCTGCACGTCACAAGCCAGGAAAACAGGAGTAGGATGTTCCCTTCCTGTCAGTTCCCTGTGCCTCAGATTTTTCTTTGCATTCCCTCCCCAGTAATCTTGGGAAGCCTGAAGAAAGGTAGAGATTTAGCAAGCTTAGAGCAAGGCATGCCCAAATAAGGACAGATACATCCAAACTTGTGTGCCAGTGCTTTTTTCCCTGTGTATTCATGTGATCAGGAGTTGATGGCTGGAAGAATTCTGAAGAAGAATGGGAGTAGATGGATGTCAGACATATTGCTGTAGCCTTTAGAATGATGTTTATAGAATGAATGGATATTCTTTTTTCTCCTTGTTATCATTTTTTAGTATATAAATGCATATCTCAAAAAAAAAAAAAAAAATTCAGGTGAGAGAAACTCCATTTCTTGAAGATGTCTTGTTAGTTGGTGTATCTGAATAATTTTATGAAGGCTTTGCTGCTCTTTGCTACAAAAATTGGACCCTTTAAATTTGTATGTAGTACTGACTGAATACGTAAACTGGTGAGCAATCTGTTAGATACCTCTGGTAATTGCAGTCTCATATAAGAAGTAGTTCAATTGATGCACATATGGTAGGTGGTATCAGCTGAAGTATGTAATTGAAATCCATGAAGGATCTTGTACCCACTGCTATTTGTGCGTGGGGGAGAAAATGCAAAGGAAGAAAGTTAAGATAAAAAGATAATTGGAATAGTTTTGAAGAAAAACTAACTAAAAAGTAAGAAAAAAATAACTAAATAAGTACTATTCTTGAGGTGAGTAGAGAAGCTATAATTTTTAAGTCATCTGATTTATATAATTTGAATTATAAATATTCTAAATTTATATTAGAAAATAATTACATAATTTTTGCTTTCATTTCTCTATCTTGTATGTTCTTCCATCTTCACAGAGGTAATGGGAATTTTCTGTCCACTGTATGTACTAGCAAAATTCAAAGGTGTTAGGAAAGCGTTAAGAAAGACAAATTCCTAATACTTCTCATTCTCATACAAATATTTAAAATGTTTCCTAAGTACAGGGTTTCAAGCTAAGCTTTAATGTAAAATTGCAGATTTAAATCTGTTTAATGCAGTATAATACAATATTGTGATGGCTTTAAAAACAGATGGTTGTTGAAATGGAAAATATAGTTCTTAAGGTCCTGTAAATAAGCTTAGGTAAAACTTAACTGTTCCTCGGTGTTCTTACACAACCATTAAACTCCTACATTTAGTCACTCAGGGCAGTTTCTAATGACTAGACTCTTATCTGCCTTTTCACCAGTGATCAGAAAACTTCAATCCGCAAAGGTAACGGCTACTGACAGTGACAGGAATGTGTCCAAATGTTCCCTTTACATCTGACCACCTTCTCACTGTGATAGTGTTCTATTACCTTTCATGTGTACAACGTGGAAAACACTTGCTGTTCTCCTTCACAAATGTCATTATCCCATCTACTCTAAAGTGGTTAGAGTATCATAATCAATAAAACATACTGAGGTTCTAGTGCAAATTGTTTGACTATAAAAACAAATTAATGTAAGAAGTTTTAAGGTTTTGTAATATTTATGATAAACTGTTATCTGATTTCGGTAGCCATGGGATTGTACAACATCTAGCATATCCCAGGTGCTACAGCAATGTATTATTATTTGTGGAACATTAGCTCCAAATTGTTGACTTTCAAATATTAGCATGTTGTAATTCTGAAAACAAAATGCTTGAAACATTATTAGTATTCACAGCCTTGACTTGGTTTTGGTTAAGTGGGTTTATCTGAATAAATAGTATGTTGAAAGAAGGAAAACTCAAATGACTCTGGCTTGATCTCATGAGGAGTTCTGTCGAGGCAGAATCCAAGGGAATTCACTGGGGTTCTCTAACGCTGTAAAGATGTGCTGCATAACCCACTGCAAGATTCATTTTTCTTTGTGAGTTTAAGCAGCTGTATTTTTTTAAATGGATCTTTTAAAATACTTCATATTCTAAGGAAATCATTCTATCAGTGACTAATTCTGATTCAGAGCTATAGAAAAGGATTTGATTATGGAAGAGGTTGAGTCAAAAATCATTGTTTGGTATACAAGTACAGTTAATAAAATATTGCTTTCCTATTATAGTACTGATTCAATCACTACTTTCCTTCTCTTTGCAATTTAATGAAATGTCCCTTTTAAAAGTCATTTTACATAATACTTCTTAGAAGTGAGTTAATGTTTAAAGTATGTGGCTATTTGTATCCCTCTAACTTCCAAATGCAACACAACCCTGTGAGCAAGTCAGGCATGGAACTATACTGTGATGCATTGAAGTACACCACTTCTGAAGTCTAGAGAAATAAGTGGATGAATTATTGCTCTTTTATCTCAACTTCATCTTTTTATGTATAGTTTTCATTTTTCTTGAGCAGTGTTGCAGGGTTGGGGGCAGGGAGTGTGTGAGAAACAGCTGCCTTCTGTTTGGGGTACAGCCCCCCTTGCAGCCCTGTGAAAAATGTTCGGTGGGTAGGTGTTCTTTTTGAAATCAGGTGTATGGGGTTTTAATCGGCACCATTTTCTTTTGCAAGATGCAGTGACTGGAACCTGCTGATAAAGCTTTTGCTTTGAGGCACAGATCCCAGAGTTCTTAAAGCCGTTTCCTGCCTTAATAAGTGAAACTAATTTTTGATGTATAACATTTATAAGCCTGTGAAACTGATAGGGCAGCTTCAGTATTTAGAAAAATGAAGCCAAAAATAAACAGATGATGAGAATAGGCAGTAAAAACACGTCCTAAAAAGCAAAGGAATGCCAAAATGATGCTGTCAATATGCTATCATTATGACACAGTGAGAGAAGGTTTTTAAAAATCAGATTCCCTTAAAATCTGTGATGATTTGGGCAATATGCATAATCTAGCAGCTGTGAAATTTACATCCTAAAAACCTAAACGTTACTGCTTCAAGGTTTTAGGTCTTTTGGTTTCTATATGGTACTTGTTGCAGGTTCTTTAAGGAAAATGGTACTGTAGTGCTGTAAATGAGGCTTTGAGCAATATATTATTTGTTGCTTGCTTCTGCTTTGAATATGCACAAATGCTGATTTTAAAACAACTTAATCTGGTAGCATTCAAGGTTTTAGCCGAGAGAAGTTAGAACTTGGATACCTTATGCATGAGACTCTGTATTTACTAGTGACTGCATGTGTGGATTCACATGTAGCTTTTGAGACTAGCTAAAAATGTGTTACCCCTTTCTATTGGCAGTTGCATTTCTATTTAAAAAAATTAATTGTATTTATATGATGATGATGATAGTCTAATCTCTTGGCAAACCTCACTACAAAGTATTACCCCTTGTCTCCTGTTGTCATGCTAGTTTGTGGACTAGAAAAGCGATTGCAGTTAGTTCGGGAGTTATCAGGGTAGCAGATCTCTAACTGGGCCATCCTTGGCCATCCCCACAGCATGTTCTCTTGTGGGGTGTTCTGCTTCACTAAGAGTCCTAGTGATCCTGAAATACTTGGTTGCATTATTTTATGTGAGTGAAACTCTTCCTGAAAAAATACGGGCATGTCTGCATTATGTTGTACAGAATAATTTTGGGCATCAGTAACTCTGCTTCTTCAGCTAGACTGCTTCTAGAACCCAGTCTAGCTTGAGCATCTCAGTGCTGTGGTGCAGTTGCAGTATAGAAGATCAGCATTCCTTTGATAAATTTTTGTTGAGCATCAACGTAATGCAGGTGGGTCACACTGCTTAATCTTAATTCACTGTGGATTTTTAAACACACTGTTAGACTGAATTATTTCTGTAATACCTGTGAGATAGTACTATTAGTATTAAATAACTGGCAATTCATTGCAGTGTGCACGGTATAACATGCACAGTTAAGGTTTAGTATTGTAATCCAGTTGCTGGCTTTGTTATAACATTCCAGGGCTTTCAGCATTGGCAGAGAGTCCTTCATGTTTTAAAGTTCTGCATTTCAAATGTAGAATGGCATACCTAAAGCTACTGTTCGAACACTGCATTTAATGATGACTTGTTTAACTTGAGATGCCAGTAGAAGGTTTAATAATAACATAGCGGTTACCCAAAAAATTCTGAACCTTTTAGAATGAATGTTGTTGAGAGAATGACGTTTATGTGGACACTTGTTTTCTTGGTGATGCTCTAGGGTAGGGTAGTTGAGATTTGATGGTAGCAGGTACTTGCATATGTAGCTGGGAATAGACACTTGGAATTATGTCAACTTTTCTAATGCTTTCGAAAAACCTTTTTGGAATAATATCTTGAAATTTACTTTAATTGTTCCTACTGTGTTTGTGGGAATCTACCTAGATTTTTTTTTTTAAGAGTAAATGTTGATAAATTAGAGCACTGTGACTGTGCATAGTTGGTGGTGTTTATCCTTTTGAGTAAGGATGGTATATGGAAATATCTGGTAATTTCACTTTGCTGTAAATCAGTGTCAATTTGGAGTGATACTTGTAGAAGTTCTTTTTCTAATTAAACCAAAGAATTTTAAAAGATTCCCCCCACCACCCATAATATATAAACCTGAAAATATTTCCCAAGCTTTTTTCCTCCCTAGAGAAAGAATTTTTCATAGTGCCTTGGTACTCAAATCATTATGCAGTGTCTCAAGAAGCAGAATGCAGATTTCTTATGGCTCTAATGTTCTGAGAACTAATCTGGCTAAACCTCAAACTTTGCATTTGCTTGTGGTTTTTGTGTTAACCACCTGGTAGGTAGGTGCCACATTGTCTAAGAGCGCATTAGCCTGAGGACTGTAACCTGAACACGATAAAATAATCTTGACCATATTAGACTTACCTGTCAAAAGGAACTTTTAAAAATATTTTGTAATTTAGTGTGCTAAATTACTGGAGTAGTTGTCAGTCTCCATATAGCGCAGACTTTTTGACAGCACTGTTTCTAAGGGCTTAGCTTAGTGGCTTCTGGCATTTTGGTGAAAAAATTTTTAAAAAGCTGCCGTTTATAAGGAAACTGTGGTATTGTAATCAAGCTTAAATGAAAGATCTACATCGTAATCGATGAAACTAATTGGCTATTCACTGGGATATCATTCTCGTGTTAACAGCAAGATCAGTCCTGCTGTTGTCTTCAAAATTTGTTGCATCAGTTTTGACCATTTTCTAATGATCAAATTAGTGTCTGTTGTCTGTGAGTAACTTCTAGCCATATAATTTAGAATGGGAAGTACATGAGCAAGGTTGTATGTCATAACCATCGAGAACCATTCTGGAAGCTGTTTTCCATTTGAAAATCTGGGTAGGATGTGATTGATCATGGGGTCACACGCACATCACTGTCTCAGATAGACAGGCTATAGTGCTTGATGCTCTTCTATTGGTAAAATAGTTTAGTTTCTAAATTCTGTGCAACATTCACAATTTATCATAGTGCTTTTAGGTACCTGAAGAGGTTGATGCAGTTTTATACGGAATGTAACCAAGCACCAATTAACTTGGAAGTCTTGCCCAGTGAAGGACCCGGGGGGCGAAAAAAAGAAGAGTTTATTTTTTATCTCTGAAGGATTTTTCTTTCTAACACTTAGTGGAGGTGCTTCCAAGTATCTCTCTTCATTGAGGTTGTTTTCTTTTAACCTTTGGAACATGGCAGGGTTATCACCTAGAATTACATTCTTATACTCCCTTAATTATGTATATCTTTTCCTTAACAAACCTTAAAAAAAGATTTCAGATGTTACAAGTCTAATTAAAGAGACAGACAAAGCACAGTTTATACTGTAGATTTTTTCTGCAGTTCAATTAATCAGCATGTTTTCTCTTTTAATTAAAACCATTTTAGTAAATTAAAGCCCACAGCAAAACACATATATAATTTGTTTGTAATTAGCTCTTAATTGGTGGTAGTTGAAGCTTAGCACCCTTGGTTTCTTTCTTCATGATTGCCATTTTATTAGCAGCCAGTCATTAATTAATCTTTTTTTCTAATTAGCTTATAAAACTGTTGATGGCACATTATTGTAAATGTGATTTTAAGTTCAAAGCTTGTTAATAAGCTTTCTTACTTAGAAGAACAGAGATAAAGAAATTGCTGAAAACAGTACTACAGTTCTTTTTTTAAAACTGCCTTTCTTATAAGGGGGCTGTGTAAAGCATCTAACAGCTTATAGTTAATTTTTTAATGCTGTGTTTTGTCATGAATGGAAGAAGTTACTTGCATTTAAATGTTTAAATCTAGGAAAGAGCCTAATATTAGAACAGTTTTCTGTCCTTGCTCCATTACTCTGTCATCCAAATACAATTCGATGTTGTAATGCACAGCATAAAAATACAACAAAGGTATTACAAAGTATTTTACAGTGGAAGTTGAACACATCATTGAAAGGGAACAATTTTCACTGCAAAATCCACTCGGTATTCTTGTTTGCTTTATATATTTTATATACGTCAGCAATGGATAACATTCCATAACATAAAAGGAGAAAATCATTGCTAAAGGCAAGCCTGAAATAACTAGATTCATATTTGATGAGAAACTGTAACACTGTATTAAAAGGCTGTTTGGCTTCTCTGGTAGATCATAGGATATTTCGGGACCTGTTTGAATATAGATGTTTTGTTAGAGCTTCTGTAGGTTTAGCATTTTGTATATCATACCTAAATATTTCTGGAGCAGTTCTTGAATCTGTTGTCTCATTACTTGTATCATTCAGCGTTTACATTGCACAGTCCTATCTTAATGAAAAGTCTTTGCTTTATGGTATTTAATGTTAAATGTCTTGATTTTCAAGGAAGTTTTCTGGAAGTTACAGTAGATGCTGTTGCAACTTAATAAAAATGTTTACTCTTCTGCCTGAACTTTACATACTATTTCAACTTCAGCTATTTCTTTGCTTGTTTTAGAAGTGTTTTATGATGCTGTGCAAGAAACACTAGAAAGGGATAGCTGACAAGGAAAAAATTAAAAATTGGATAAAAAGTAAATGAATAATGTCATATTACTAAAAAGATGAGAGGCTAATTTGTGCCGACTTTTTGCTAATTTTGTTCAAGCCTCAAAATGAGGAGCTGTCACCCGTTCTGTGTAGCACTGATGACAGTGCCAATGATCCATGAAATAAGCTGCCGCTGGCTTTGTTCTGATAAGAATGAACAAATCTGCACAATGTACGGCTCCCAGAATCTCATTTTCATACTTGCATGCAGGCTAAAAGAAATAAGCTGTTTGCAGGCTTGATTAATCAGACATTTGAGGGTTTTTTGTCTCTTTGATCTCTTTCGTCTCCTAGGTAACTTGCTTGACATTAATGTTGAGCTTGAGTAAAGACAATCAGGAATTGTAGACCAAACTGATATAAAAATTAAAGACCTTAACACTTTAAGTACTCCAGTAATGGTTCCGCTTTACTTCAGAAAACATCTGTTTTCATTTAATTAAAGAACAAAAGAGAATGGCATAAATATTTTTTCATAGAGACCTGTTATTCCATAAAAAGTTAAAGTATGATAATTGGTATTTTTAAATAAATGCCTTGAAACTGTTCAAAAAGAAGCAAAGCTTCAGAAATTTGTTACAAGGTAACAATTTCAGATGAGTAGGAAATTTATGAAAAATAACGGATAAGGAATTTTTATTTATGCTACATTAGACATCTAGAGTAAGATATTTGACATGATTATTGGTCAACTTCAAAATGGAGAAGTCTTTGCCCTGTAGAAACTGAGTTGTTTTTTAAGTTTGTCTTAAAAATAATATATATTATGTTACAAGGATGAACCATTATATCAGCTTTACTACCCAATATGATTTACACACTTTAAACCTGTAAAATTGAAAGGAATTTTTTTAAAAAAAAAATGTCGCAGTGCGTTTGCTTGAGGTTATGCAGACGCTTTTACAAATCTTCCAAGTGGCTGTAAAGATGAATGCCTCAAGGGTCTAGCCAGGGCCCTGCTTTTCCAACCAGCTAAAGCCCTTATCTTAAATCCAAGCAAAGTACCATTAATCTTTTTGAAAGACCTTTTATGGCTTTTAATATATCCCAAATTAGAACATTTTACACCCTTGGTTCCTGAAATATGGTGATAAAAAGCCTTTAGAGCTTAATTTTCCTTACTGCGTGCTCTGACCAATTTGCAGTTCTTTGTGATAATGTTTAGACACCTTAATTAAAATGCAGCAAAATATTGGATGTTCTATATGGAAAATGCTGATACTTTGACTACACAAGAAATTGTTGTATATATTTTTATTCATGCTTTCTTACTTCTTTTAAGATTGTATTTTATTGAGTTATCTGATGACCTGAAATGGTTTTTTAAATGTAAAACCCATTGACCAAGCTTTTATGGATTTCTTTGGGGGGAGGGGGGAGTGAAGATGTATGTCTGGGTGTGGGTGGGAGCAGAAGACGTTTAATCTGACAAAAATGTTTGTGTTGTGTTTATATGCTATGTATTTGTTTTCATGTCTTGAAAATTTGACTCTCCGTAGCCTAGAAATGATAACGTTAATGCAAAATGCAAGATGTTTGTCCTTCTACTTCTACGTACACTACAGAGGATCTTATTATCCCATTTTTTCCCGTACTTTTCAAAGATGGAAGAACTCGTTCTGTCTTCCAGGAAACACCGATCAAAAGATTTTTCTGCAGCCCTTGTGTAGACCTCACTTGTGTATATTTGTATGTGTATAAGTGTTCAATAGGCTACTAGAGTATATTTTAAGGAGATGCTCTTATTCATCACATAGTAAGAGTTAATTTTCAACTATGCTTGGAGGTAAAATACAGTTCAAAAATAAAGGCACGGTTCTGCTGATTGACTGACTTCAGCCTTCAGACTGCTCTGTTTTTTAAGCTAATAATTAGTCCTGTTTCAATTAACAAGTAAACATTTTTTGAATATTTTAGGTGAGTTTTCTTAAGCACTTTTATATTGCAAGTATATAAAAGATAATAGCTGCCCTTAAATATTAAGTGGCAATGCAAAATAGAGAATGTTATGCTCTAGTCTTTGACTTGAGACTTAGCAGTTCATATGTTGGCATTGAATTACTGGTTATATAAAATGTTAATGCTTAGGGGAAAAATGATGTAGCTAATAATACAGAAGTTTTGAAATGTCTGGTTGCATGAATTATTTTGTGCATCAAGGTGATTCCATAGGTACATATTTATGACCTTGTAACACATGCAAATAGTAGATGAAAAACTTGGTCATGTTATTTTGCACACTTTCCTTTTAAAATATTATGCTTACCCCTTAACTGTTTGTGTTGCCAGCGTTTAGAGCCTCAAACAAAGCACAAACTGGTGTTGTGCTTGCTGCCTACATGCATGTAGACTCTCAAAGCCTTCTGCAGAAAGGCTACTTTCTTGATTCTTGAACCCAGAAAGGACCATAAGGTAGAACAGCTTGTAGTGATGCTGGTTTGTTTTGCTTTGTTAACAAAATGATGTGGGTATCAACCTACCTACAGGGTAGGTGTTTGATGGGAGAGTTGTAGAAGGTGTCAGTGCATCTACACCTGAAGATGCATTCTTGAGTTTTCTCTCATCTTATCTGGATAAAACATCTCTCAGAGTGAATAAGAATGGCCTGTATAGATGCTGCAGATCATTAATGGTACTACACTTCAACAAACTTTAACCAGGGTGTTACGGAGTGTTCTTTCACTTGGGTCTCCCATGCCTCTCTTGTTTGGTGCTCCCGTGACATTGTGGGGAAATTTAGAATATCCCGTCAGAAACATGTTAGCTAACTTCAGTAGGTTTTGGAGTGGATAGGAAGAAAACCTGTTTGTCTGCATCACCCTTTGTGGCAGTTTTGGCTAAATGAATTGCTTGTTTGTCTTGGAGAAAAGTGGTAACTTTTGAGACCAAGTTCTTCCATAATTCATAATTTAGTTGCAGATAATGTCATGACAGCAATCACAAAATGTAACTACAGTGAACAAGTCATGAATGCTGATCAAGGAAAATAACCTGGTCATAATTCACAGTACCATCTTCCATCTTTTTTGCTTTATTCTTCCCCCCCCCTTGACGTTCACTAAAGTGAACTTAATTCTCACAGTCTGAATAAGTTTATGAAAGTAACGTAGTATTCACCTACCGCCTATTACAACCTTATTTGCAAAGCATACATATTATCACACTAATAATCTAAAAGCTGGTAATGTGAAGACTAAATGCCAGATGGACTCTAAGGACACTCCTTCATTTACTTTCTGGACAGACTGATTAAAACATGACGACTGGTGCTACTGGAAAACGTGTGGTAGTAGCAGTTCTTCCTGTATAACACTGTCTTTTTGGGTGTTTTTCATATTGGTAAGACCTGATACTATTGTGTTAGCACAGCTGAGGTCGCAGACTGGTCTTAATAATTGAGACTGTGTATGTGTGTATACCTATGTCTATATATTTGTTTTAAAAAAAGCAACCAAACAAAAGGATCTAGTGAGCTATTGCCCTTTGCTTTTATTCTTGAAAACAAAGGATTTGGTGAAAAGGATTGCTTGCCCCAGGATCCCACTCCTTTATTTTTCTTGAGAGACATTCTTGCTTATCTGATGTAATATTACAGCATCAGCCTAATATTTGAAAGATATTTTAACATCTGTTGACTTTTGAGAAACAATATCGGACCAAGTAATTTGTGAGGCTTAAATTTCATATGAGCCATTTGCATCTATTCAGTCCTCTTTTGTTCCTTTTTATGTCTTAGCTTGGTGTGAAAATTGCCAAAGCTGCTGCTTGCCGCAACTTTGTAAAAGCCAAGCAAGAAGCAGAGGCTGCCCAAGAAGCTCGAAAGAAAAAGAAGCTTGCTTGGGGGTAAGTCATTTGAGTATGGAATTAAACATTTGTGGCTTCACTGGCACTAAGTGTATACAATACAATCTCAGTTAAATGTTTTCTTAGTTGAAATAGGCTTGTGTTAATCTTATTTGTTTAGTTTAACCTTGGTGAGTTTTGTGGGGTTTTTTAGCAGTGCATCAGACTTAAGTACAGATGCTTTACCAGCATTAATGTATTGGTTATGTGGCCACATTTGCCTTCATGTCTTTATTACAGTATTTTATTTTTGTTGTTGTTAAGAATAGTATGGTTGAATACCTGAAACACATATGCTCCTAATTCCTGATGTGGTTTTTGTGCTCTATTTCAGATTTGAAGCCAAGAAAAGATGGGAAACAAAAAGCAACATGGGATACATGTAATCCATCCTGTTTTCTTCAGGAGTCAAATGCCTGTTTTTACTTGAAGAATCTTTGTGGGCGACTTCTTAAATGTAAAGACAAAAAAAACCCAAAACAAAACCCAACACATCAAATTCCTTGTTTCTGTTAATGCTGTTAGACTGCAGTATCTTGTTTTGGCTCTCTCATGATGTAGCAAAAATAGTATCTAAACATCATTACTATGTTAAATATAGTATTTTTCTCCAGAATATGAAAATCTAAGATAATGCATTGCAGAATGCATTTGGAGTCTGGTAGAGAACTCTAAAGTTGGAATAAAACACTTGGTCCCAACGTGTTCTGGACCGCACTGCAGTTACAATGCGTGGGTGTAAGGAGAGGGATACATTTTCCTGCTGAGGTTATGCAGACTTAATGCAGTAAGTACTACTTTTCTGATTGCTTGAAAGTTGGGGGGGCACTAAATAAAGAAAAGAAAAACCACCCTACTTGTTTAAAACCATTATTATTTATGCATTTATGGGCTTAGTAAATACAAATAGAAAAAAATTGGCTGAAAAAGTCCATCCTCTCTCTCAGAGGATCTGGTGCTATTCATCATGTCCTGGTGCCATGTTCTTCAGAATATTTCAAATTCCCATTTTTCTTTCCTTCCCAAGAGCTCAAGTTTTAAAAGTTCCAGTTTCTTTGAGCAGATAAAGTATAGAAATACAGATCTTGAAAAATATCTGAAATATGCTATGTTGTGCAGTTAGCTGCACCCAAGAAACAAATGCAGATTTTACTTCAAGTCAAATGTTTTACAGATCAATTAGGATTTGAATGTTTATGTTATAAGATTATAACAAGAATTGATGATAATGTTTCTTCGAAATTGTTCTCGGTGAAAAGTAAGGACACATTCAGAACTAATAACTTTTCTCCCTGAAGCTCTTGCATATATGTTTAGTCACCACAATGCCTGAATTGACTTGGTAATGTAAATGTCAGTTATTGTTAACCAAGATGAATATGTTTCAGGCCAAAGGTATGGTATTAGCGTAATGGTGATTTACTATGTAAGTACTTGAGGCTAAAACAACTTGCCAACAAATAGCAATTTGAAGTTTTACGGCACCAATTTGAAGAGTTTAGGTTTGCAGTCCAACTTGGAATAGTGCATTTTTGTTCATTAGCCCTCAGGATGTTTGATTCTTTTTCTGTTTTAGGAGAACATCGTATTTCTTCCACAAAGATGAGAGTTTGCAATACGGTAATCTGCAGTTAGCTGTAATTAGTTACGATGACAGAGTTGAATACAATTGCCAGGATTGTAAATCAGGGGCTAAACAGGTTTCTGCAGTATAACATCATAAATCTTACACTATGGTTTACAAACTACATTAGTTTTAGAAACTTTGGTGTGGAAGGAAGCAAGCGATACCTCTTTGTGAGGGTAAATTGCATGTTTACTTGTATAAACAAACAGATTACACCATGAACCTTCATCAAGATTTTTCTCTGTTCCAAATGTTCCTGTCCAAAACTTAGAGGTGCTCTGTCCATAATTTCTGGGGGTTTTTAAAGCAGCTGGCAGATGAGTGTTAGATACAGTTGACCTTTGTGCTTATTATGTTCTGAAAAGCAGAATGATGCTCATAATTCTGTGCTGAAAACATCAGCAGTATTCCATTAAACACTTAAAAGTAACCTACATTAAGCAGATGCTATACATTTTCTTGTAATAGTTGCTCTTAATAGTAACAGTATTTATTAGTCAAATAAAGATCTTGATCTAATTGTAAGGACCAGTGCTGTTTGATATGAAAATGTGCTTTAAAAGAAATCAAAACCCTTAAAAAACAGCCATTGTCTGAGAACCTGCCACACTATCTGTCACGGCAGTGCACACCCAGCCACCTGTAATATTTTTCACTTAAGATAACCAATTAGTTTTATGTTAGGTCATTAATAATGTAACTATGTAGGAAGTACGCAGAATATTTGCATTGGGTTACTTGTGTGATGAATTTAAAAATGATCACATTTCAAGTATTTTGATCTACCTGAAGTATTCACTTACAATATTAGTTAATTCCCAGAATTATACCATGTTCAAAAAAACCTGATTAACAGGGAAAATACAAAAGTAATACAGTTTTACAGAGGCCATCTGAATACATAATAAATAAATGAGCACATAATTGTGCCTTTAATAAACATCCTCATAAATTGCTGATCTGATTCTAAGATGTCTTGCATTCCTGGCACTTTTTTTTGTAGTTTTGATCTATGCTGTGAATTTTGGCCAAACAAGTAAAACCATGTTCTGAGATTTAACTTCCCTGGTTTTTAACAGCATTAAAACAATCCAAATGCTTGTTTCAGTTAACTGAAACCTTTTTAATCAGCTTAACTATATAATCTCTTACACTGAACTAAATTTGAGATGTAATAATAGTTTTTTTTAGCAAATGAAAAGTTTGCACTCTCTCCTTGTCTGACTGAAATGATGTATCTAGAGGAATGTACTTAAATTATTAATTTCAGTGCAAATCTGTCGTGAAGCCAAATGTTTATTAGGAGCTCATTTGATGATATCTTGGGTTGGGCAACAGTTAAAAGGCAACCATGCCTAATTGCCTTCCTACCCCTCAGAAGCCCTGAAAAACTTAAATGCATGCACTAGTTTTGCCCCATTTTTTTTCTCCACCACAATTTCATATTTTTTCCAACTGTAGTCATGGTACTCTCTTGGATATCCTGAGTAGTCTTAAATCACTTGAGGAAAAACCTCGTAGCTTCCCAAGTGCAGTTCTCTGGAGTAAACAGAAAAACTAACTTTGAAAAGCGGAACGTCCTCTCAGTTATCCATCGTTCTTTGAACAAGGGTTGTATCTTGAGCTACCTGGCCTGATGAAAGCTAGCTCTGTTATGTGTCAGACCTTGCCAGGGAGGCCTCTTAACTAAGTTCATTAGCCCGGGTACTGTAACACAGTGAGGTGGTTAGGTTGCTTTTGGCTTTACAGTAGACTTGGTTGATGTCAACTTGATGGCTCTGCGCTCTGTTTCTGTAAGCAGCGTGTATGCTCTTTCAGTGTATGCCTCTCCCTTACACAGGTGTCATACTCTCATTTCTGCTCCGTCTGGGGATAGTCCAGACTCATGTTCTTGCACTTTGGCCTACACAATCAAGTAGTGAATTGTTTATCAACTCCTGCAATAAAATACAGCCAGTTTGAAGTCTGACAACAGCATACTAATACAATTACTAGTATTTCTTAATACCGCATTCCTGAGCTCCTAAGCCAAAGAGTGTCTGCAGGGACAGTTTGACAGATAAAAACATATATATAGTTGTTAGTTTTAATCATTTTTTGCCTGCAACCATAATCTGTATCGTTATATTTTAGTTTAATTCTGTTGGACAAGTTTCAAAGATAAATATGGTTTGTAATAAGCCTTTGCAACCTCTAATTTGTGAAGGAGTGTCTGTCCAGTTAATACTTGCTCATTGAAGCAAGGGGTTTTGAAATAGCTGAAGTACAAACTGTAATTACTGATGTCTGTTTCCTATTCACCTATGGCTTCTGGCATTTGATCAAAAAATGTAATGTATTGCTTAATCTCAGAGCATTCCCCACTTTCAAAAATATTTACTTCATAAGAGTTGTACAGCACTAAATGACCTCAGCAAAACCAGAGCAGATTTTTATGTGGCATTGATCATATGTAGTTAATTCACTAACAAGTATTTCTCTTGTTATTTTTGAATGCTGGTAATTTAGATATGCATGTATTTATAATGTATCTCTAGTGCAAGCTCAAAGCATTTTAAAATGTATTAAACATAGTAATAGGGTGGGTTTTTTTACTTCACAAACGGGGTGGCTAAAAAGAGGAATACAAAGGTTGAGCAGTTGATGCGAGGGGAAAATGCAACCTGGCAGCGAAGTGGCCAATGGGATCTCCTGGTTTGTGTGCAGTTTGTCATTGCTGGAAATAATACGGAGAAAGAAGTCTTGAACAAATGTGAGGTAGGTGCTGCCTAAATCTGTTTGGAAGCCACTGGGAATTGGGTACCTCATTACCATCCGTCCTACTGAGAGGGTAAAAAACTGGGACATTGAATGCAGATGTTCAGAGCATCTCAAGAGTAAGTACAAGCCCTCATTTCATTTGAGAAAAGTTGTCATCTCTCTTGTTGAAAAATGTCTGTGTTGCTTTGATCTGCCTCCAGCTGTGTTTCTTATACTGTCACATCTTGTCTTCCCAGTTTCCTTGGGACTGTGCCTAACAGATGAGAGTTTTTCTGTTTCTTTGCTTAGAATCAGACCTGGAATATAACATTTTCTCCTCCAAAAGCATGAGAGTTAAACAGATACTAAGAAATGCAAATAGCCAACTTATATATAAAATGAGCTCTGCAAATTTTGCATGTGATGGTCCTTATCACACTCATTCTTTGATTATGTTCATAAATACGATGGGCACCATCTGAGGAAGGAGAAGGCTATTTGCAGTGAAAAGACAGTGTCATGCCAAGATGTTGGTTGAGTTCCACATCAGAGAAGAGCGTCAGTTATTGAATCATCATCCTAACTTAAATAGTACATTCATTTCTCTTGGAGTTTCCCGGGTGTGCTGGCTGCTTGGCTCATACAGATGAGTCACTCATAAGCGACTTCAGGTCAACATAAAATGACCACAGATGGAAATGAGCAGTTGTATTTCTGTGGTGTGTCTCAATGAACTAGCCTTTCGCAGCTTCTGCTGTAACAGTGCAATTCATGTGATGTAAGAGAAAAGATAGATATGGAAATAAGGATTCTTACCCAAATGAGAACCGACTGCTTTCTGATAGCCAAAGAGGGAGTTTTGTTCATCCTTTTTGGTGTCCTATCTGAAACGACCAATATATTCGTATACTCCAAACAGCAAATCTAGGTATCGAGTAAAGTGTAACGCTGCCTGTGGAATCTCTTAGCTAGATGGTATTTATGGTCTTTTAAGGCTTTCTACATAGAGAACTGTTTACTGACCTTGTGGGATCTTCCTTAATACTGAAATGCTAGTTGGCCTCTACCAGTAGAGACCATTAATTCCAAACCAGTAGCCCCCTGAATTTACCAGAACTGCTCCATGAGACAAGGAGGAATAATCTGCATCTTCTCTGACTCTGGTGATTTTGTGAAAAATTTTCTGTATCTGTGATGAAAAATCATCACATTCTTTTGTGAGCTGAAACAATTCCCAACATAACCAGGGGGCATTGAGATTACTTTTTTTTAACATTGATCCCTCTTCTGTAGAATTCATAAAAATACCTTTTCCACAATTGTATTTTAATTATGTCACCAGCTTCCCAAACTACACTCTCTGCAATATCATGGGCTTTCTTAGAAACCTTAAATAAAACTAGGTAGAATATGCTGGTATAAACTGTAAACACCCGAAGAATGTTGGAAGGTTGACGCGTTGCATGATTTAGCTTCTAATTACCATCAAAGAATGTAGCATGGAGCTTTTATTTTTCCCGGAGTTAATGAAGAGAACATTGAGAGCAGCCTGCTAGCAAGAGCTGTCCTCTCTGTTATCTGCTGAAGGAGTACACAAGCTGCAAAGGGGGAGCGTCAGCCAAACGGGCGTTTCCAATTTGAATACTTTTCTCTTTATAGAAATATGTTTATAAAATGTCCTCCACTCTCACCACAGTGCCAAGGGCCTTTCCCGTAGAAATACAGACATCACAGAATACTCTGTCAAGAATTATTTCCTTTGCTTCTCTTGCTATGTTTTTTTGTTTATTCTAACAAACAACATTTTAAAATAAGGTTTGCTTTAGGTCACTTTAATTTTTAAAGAACAGCTCAGAGAAGGGATTTGGGTACACTTTGTCAAGCAACAGCACATTTTTCCACGCTCCACAGGGCTGCCATTTCATGTCATACCTTCAGCAGACTTTAGAAAGAGTGGAGCGGGCTGCCTGCCATTGGGGTCAGGACTTCGGGTTACCCATCTCTGGTGTGTTTGGGCAGTTGCTCCTTCCTCTCCAATCTCTTCTTCCTAAAGGAAAAAGTGTCTTATTTTTAAGGCAGTTCCTTTCAATGATCCAGTTTAGAGTGCAGCTCCACAAATGGTTGCATAGGGCTAATTGGGGGAGTGACAGAATGGGGCAGAGAGGTGGGAGCACAAGGAAGGATGAGATTCCTATAGAAAAGGAAAGAGGGAGGGAGTAAACCTCTTATACTGACATTATCTGGGGTCATACTGTACTCGAGGGCCCTGCACTTGGTTTTAGTCTGACAGCACTCCCATTGGAATCAAGCTTCATTGATTTTGATAGCTGATGATAATGCTGGATGGTGCTGTTGTTAAATATAATTATGAATTTGAAGCATAGAATTATTTGATGTAATTAGTTTTCTTTTTTTCCGATTCATTCAAAAAGCCCATGCTTTACGAATATATTGCAAGACTCTTTCATCATGAAAGTGGCACAATTTAGCTACAGACTAATCTCTGGGGATCATATTCTGCTGCCCTCAATCAAGAAGAGCCTTTACTCCAAAACTGGTCACACTGGAACAAATAAGGGTGAGAAAATTTGTATGCAAACAAACTCAACTGGAGATGTGGACCTGCATTTGCTAAGGGGAACGGATATTAGCTCCTATTTCAATGCAGAGTGGAGAAGGGTGTATAAATCTTTAAACTCTGAAGGCAACTGTGAGGTGGAGAAAATGAAGCAGGCACTGCTGTGTTTGGTGCTGCTAAACATAATCTAGCGCTTAAATGCTGACGCAGCCTGTATGGAAAGAGCTCTCCTACGTGTTAACTGCCTTGCAGGTGCCTGAGCTCTGTTCTTCTGCATTAATATTCATTGGTCCTAGCACCTGCACATTGCCAGAGTTCTATCAGATATTTACAGATCCTCAAAATGTGATTCCTTAATGGGCTCCGTCAAGAGATCTGGGCCTTAGCTCTGAGGTTTCTGGAATATTGGCTTCCTCACAGTCTTGAGTAAGGTGAAGTGGAACAGGTTCTGGAGGAGTTTTTAACTAATGGCCACAAGCGAGTGTTGGGAGATGTCCAGGCTTCAGACCCTACTTCTCTGGTGCAAGGAAAAGGGTATATTGAAGCTGGGGGAAAAAGAAACCTTAGAAAAGGAATTGAGAGCAGAAAAAGCTGGAGGACCGGAGGTAAAGGAAGGCAAATGGTTGGTGGAAAATATTCCACCTCCACTGATGTCAAGGGTGAGATAGTTTCTGTCTATTAAAAACCAGATGCTCAGTTTACACAAGTTGAGAGTGCGTGACTTGCTGTTATTTAGGTACAGGGAGGTGCTGAACAACTCACTCAAGGCTGCCTGGATGTTGTTTATATTTCAGCATGTGAGCTCTGTAAAATTCAACATAACTACTGCTGTAACAACAAAAAAGACCTTCCCAGAAATGTTTTTGTGTTGTTCAGTGAGAGCTTATCACAGCTGGCATGTCCCTTTCATTACCCTCACATAAGATAACCAGATGACTGCTACTGGAGGTGCACCAATTGCTAACGCTGTAGATAGACTGGTAAGAACTGGAAAATCTACCAAATAGACACTTTTGGTGCCAGCTGGGAGTGGGGACACCTTCATCAACAGAGTTACTTAGTTTAGAAGGAGGAAGTTTGTGGATTATACAAACTGATTGGCTCATCAATTAGTGCAATCTAGGAGAATGTTTCTGTAATCCTGAATGTCTTCTGAAAATATCTCCCTGTGGTCATGCAATGTGGAAATAAAGCTATAGCATAACCTCTGCCTGTTGTGGCTGAGCTCCCTCTGTTGTAGACAGAACATGTACTGCTTGCACAGATGGGAGCAAAATACAACTTGAGTTGTATTGCCCCTTGGTCAAACACTATTCATTCCTATTGCACTGACCATGCACACAGCTGACGCACAAAAGACCAAGTATTAGGGTAAATACACTTTCCCCCCCCTAATAAGAGCACAGGCAGGTTAGGAAAGTTGGCCAAGGCTGTGGAGAATATGACTCACAGGATACAAAGAGACCTGATCTCACATTAATCATAACCAACCACAGGCAACCTGACATTTGACTTTTATACAGTGAGAACCTGGCAGCAACCCTTGTGATTCACAAGTAATCTATTACAAGCACCTATTTTCCACTGCTCATGACCCTTAGGTCTTACATATTTTGTTTTTGTCCCAGGTTGAATATTTTCAATTGACTTAATTATTGTCATAAGTAAATGTTAACTAGAAATTTATGAGCCATAGTCACATCTAGGATGCAGATTTTTGTTGAAATAGGTTTTGGGGAATAATTGTTAGAAATTCACAATTCTTCCTGCGTTATTTATGTGAAATTCATCCATTTTGGTCACACTTCCAGAGCTGTATAATCCTTGTTGCACTAATTTGCTAGTATGATGTGCCACAGATAGATTTTCTGTACCAAGAATGAACAGAAGCTTTGTTTGAATTTTTTTATATAGCCCAATACTTCAGATTTAGCATAATGGCATTGCGAATGTTAATGTACCTCAGTTGATATTTACAGCACTGTTCAGCAATGCAATTCATCATATAAGCATAGAATTTTACTTCTAGAAAAAATAAGCAGAAGTGCTTAGATCATACAGACTCCGTTAGAAATAGGATGTTCATCTAACAATAGAGAAAATGTGTGAATTCATCCTGAGGATAAATGGGTACAGCTCTATTGAAGCAAGTGGTCTTTTTATATAAGTGGAGTTGCACATGTTTTCTCCAGGGATGGGTTCAGTCCACTCTGCCTTTGTAGTCTACACTGAAATCCTTCAAGATAGGAAAAACTTGCAGAGTATTTGCATGTACTAAATGCCTGGCATAGATCAGAGTCGTTTATTTTTCACTTTTTCTAGCAGTACAATCACTTAAAATTAAAGAAAAAATAAAACAAGTAATTAATCCTGTATGAATGTTCAAACATTCTGTTACTAAGTGTTATTTTCTCCCCCTAGACCTTGGACTTCCTCTGTGCATGATCCAAGAAGGCAGTAAAAGTCCTTTCCAGGAAAATACAATTTTCAAGTACTCTGATTGTGCTATGATACTTGCTCTACCTGAATCTTTTTAGATAACAGGCATCATGCTGTCTTTGGTTTATTTATCTCTGATCGAAGAGCAGGGGAACATAGAAGTGGCAGTCAAGGAACATATTAGGGGTGTATACACAGTTTGCGATAGTAAGATCAAACAGAACTTGTGAGAAGGAGAATTTTCTTCATTTAGAAATTCAGCTGTGCTCCTAACAAGATCCACCCTCACAAAGGAAAAAGAACAATCTGGAAAATCTCCCCCCGCCTCCTTGAAAGGACAGCCTGATCTTGGTTTTAAGGTATGGATTGGGACGCTGGATATTTTTCCATGGTCTTTTGCAGGCCAGTCGAAGATCATCCTGTCCTCAATCCAAGCTGGCTAGCAACCAGCCAGCTCCAGTCCCAGATCCGTGCAGCTCTATTAGTGCGGCGCTGTGTCCACTCTATTAAACCTTCTGAGAGTCCCTAAGCCTTGTTTGCAAAAATCTGGACAGACATTCCTCAGAAGATCATAATTCAATATCCAACACTGGCACTATTTCACTGTAAGACCCTGGAAAAAGTGCTCCAGGCCAGATTTTTAAACATGCAGAGCCATCCCAGAGCCCACTGTTAAAATGCTACTGATCTTTTAAAAGACACTGCTCAGTTGCAGTCTCTGGTTTTGCCAGAGGGTAGATATAAAGCCACTCAAACTTTGACACTGCCTCACAGGGAGGCTGTGAATGAACTTGTGCATTAACCTCTAAGTACAGGCACTCTCTTTTTGATCCAGTGGAAATTTAATTATTTATACAAACCAACGTGACACTTTTAGGGAGGATCAGTCAGCCCCAGGATACCTGGTGCCTCCGTGGCTGGGATATTTCCTCAGCTGTGAGAAGGGTGTCCTCCAGACTCTATTCCAAATTGGATAAAATAATCAAATTAAAATCTTTAAGTACTCTGATGAGCACTTTGGTGAAAAGCTAGTCCGTGGTGAGAGGTTGGTTGCTCTCCCTCCATCTTAGCACAGACGGGATGCACAAAGTTCAACTGCTGCCTATAGGGAGAACCCCGCCGAGGAAGGATGTCTTGCCTGGTCTGAGGGAAGTGCCTGTTTTTAGGCTTATTTGTATAATCTCAAGCTGCTGCCTCCACAGTTGAACTGTTCAGGTCCTCCTTAAGCCATGGTGGGTGGGGAGCATGGGTACCACCACAGGGAGAAGGTGTCCCTGTGCAGAGGGACCTCACGCTTCCAGGCTCGACCTCTCACCATTGCAATATCTGAATTCTCTAGGGGATACAGCCATGATGTTCTCACTCTTGTTTTCTAATCAGGAAAAAAATATTTTCATTCTCTAACCTCTTGCTTGTGTTATCTGCTTACAGGAAAGACCTTTGCTGTGTTGCTACTGCATTCAGGCCAGAAAATAAACACAAAACTGATCTTGACAGTGGTCTATGCTGCAGAGGGGAGCAGCTTTCCTTTCTCATTGCTGAAGGGAGAGACAGAGAACAAGACTTCACAGGCATGCAGGTGGTGGTTGATCCCATGAAAGACTCTATGGAGGAGCCTCCATGGGCTCCAGGATATCTTTGAGAGTACTGCAGCTCTAACCAATGCCTAAGCTCTCAACTCTTTCTGACTGAAAATACTCCTGGCCAGAGCTCTATGTTGTTAGAAGAATAAAGGCTTTCACCATCTGACCATAGGTGCTTCTACCTCCTCCCACTGTACAATTCTCTTCTTAGAGATTTTTTTTTTTTTTTTTTTTTTTTTTTCCTCAGAATGGCTCTCTAAACCTGGTGCTTTAAATGCAGCCCGGTTCCTTTGGCAAGCTGTTTTTGGTGTATTGGTGCTTGCTACTGCTTTCTTTTCCCAGGACAGTAAGTGTTCTTCATCTTCTTTCTTCGAGGTTTCTCAAATGGTAGGTCAGCCTCACTTGTGTTTGGCATTCTGAAAGCAACTATAAGAGGTTATAAGGCCAAAAGGGATAAAGAAGCATGATGAATTCTACCATGATTTATATAAAAATCTGTGTAAGAAAGAAGGACAGAATCTGTTTTACGTAGGCAGGTAAGTAACGGTACATGGAAACCCCACTTCCAAATGCTTTTTAAATGAGATCGAAGAAGACTACTTCTAAAAATATGACTTTTTTTTACCCTAACTTGTTAATTAGCATGAATCAAATTTTAGCTTTCCTCATATGGGAAGAATGAAGGTAAAGGTATAAGAGCAATTCAGTTAACTTCTTGTGGTGGGTTGACCTTGGCTGGATGCCAGGTGCCCACCAAGCTGCTCTATCACTCCTCTCCGGGGGGAGGGGAGGAAAATAAGATGGAAGAAAACTCATGTGTCAAGATAAAGGCAGTTTAATAAAAGCAAAAGCAAAGGCCACGTGTGGAAGCAAAGGAAAACAAAATATTTGTTCTCTACTTCCCATCAGCAGGTGATGTCCAGCCACTTCCCAGGAAGCAGAGCTTCAGTGCATGTAGCGGTTGCTCCGGAAGACAAGTGTCATAATAACGAATGCCCCCCCTCCTTTCCCTTAGCTTTCATTGTTGAGCAGATGTCATATGGTATGGAATATCCCTTTGGTCAGTTGGGGTCAGCTGTCCTGTCCATGTCCCCTCCCAAGATCTTGCCCACCCCCAGCCTACTGGTGATGGGAAATGTTGGAGAGAAGTCTTGATGCTGTGGAGCTCTGCTCAGCAGCCCCCAAAACACTGGGGTGTTATCAACACCTTTCTAGCTACCAGTACAAAGCACAGCACTATGAGGGCTGCTATGGGGAAAATTAACTCCATCTCAGCCAGCCCCAATACGCTTCTTGCATATCATCACACAACAAGTACTGCTGAAGAGGGCTGCAGTCGGTTCAAAAGAGGCATGCACTTGAGAGCTCCTAGGACATGCTTCCAAATTGTCTTACAAGCTGGGTTTGAATTTTGTCCTGATTCTAAGACAGGAAGACCAACAAGACAGAGTCACTTGCAGGACATATTGGACCTAGAATTTCATTTAGACATATTTATATCTGATCTCTTTATGCTTCTTTAAAAATAGATACGCATGGGGCTTAAGGGGTTGAAGAAGCCTGTGAAATGACCTGGTTTTGTGGGAGAAAGGAAATGCTACAATTTGCCTTTTCTTCCCCAGGGTGGCTGTTGTCCTTTCTGAAGAACTAGATATTGCACAGTGAATAGCAGGGAGGCTATATATATTACAGGCAGGGCGGGTGGGATGCAGAAGCAGCCAAATTTCTGCTTCAGCACAGCCTGAAAAGCAGCTATGAAATGAGAAACAAAGACTGTGGCTGGCCACACCTTGAGAGGACGGCAGCACCCACAGAAGCTGTGGCAAGCTCCAGCTCTCCCTCCTCCCTGCCCCCGTACCAGTGCAGAGAGCCGCTTGCCTGGCTTCCTCCGGCTCGCTGCAGCTCTGATATTGTAATTCTGCTGCAGTCGTGCATGCCATCTGAATTCATTTGTAATATTCTATGAACTAGAATCCATCAAAGCGTATTCACTGGTCTTTTAATTAGTGTTAGATTAGCATTTTAAGATATGGGTAAATTCCCAAGTCTAACTTTGTTTAAAGGTGCATATTCAATACAGTAGCCAGGAAATCATGTATTCTCATGTACTTATTACCTTAGTAATGTAATGCTGTGAGGAAAAAAGGCAGATAATACTTCCGACAAATATTAAATGTTATTTGTATAGCTACTGTCTGTGAATTTAAACAGAAAATCATTCCTCACGCCTTGCCATGAAACACACACAAATTTCTTTTGTGGCTTTCATGTTTCATTAAAGCTTTGTATGTGGAGGAGAGGAAAATCTAAATTGCTACTTAATTAAAGGGATACTGTCAGATTAAACATATTTTGAAGAAATGAACTTTGCTCTTTACCTGGGTTGTCAGTAACACCTAGGATTATTAAAAATGAAATATTTTTTAACATCTAATACAATTCTCACCATTTATCAAGCTGGGTCTTTTCTTCTCCTTGGCTGGTGAAACTGAAACAGTCTCTTGCTTTTCCCTGTAGTCAGCTTCATTGTCTGGATCCTATTAACTAACCCGATATTGGAGGGCTTTAGGTTGTAAATACCAGGAGGTGAAGCTTACATCTAAACCAAAAAAAGAAAATGTATGGCTCTTTCTTTATTCCATTAAAATATTTCTCTAAAACTGGACATAATGTAATATATGCTCCTTTAATCACGTTTTCATCGCCACACAGCATGTGCAATGTGGGTTAAATCCTGGAAAGTGCTGAGTCGGTTGTGTGTGCACCTTCCCCTCTTACTGACGGCCAAAGACGCTAAGGTTGCTCAACAGCAGGAAAGGGGTCAGACAGCTATGCTGCACTGCGCAGAAACCAGAGCCCAGTCCCACCCAGTGAGCTCCTTGCTGTCGTCCTTACAGGCAGCAGTAAAGATTGAAGTTAGGACCAGTGTTTCAAAGTATGTGGGTACATCTGATGAGAAAATGAGAATTGTTTTTGAGCCCCTCCAGCACCTTCACTTTCCACAATGGCTGCGTGGTCCCGTCTAGAAGGGCGGACAAAATCTTACCGAGGCAGGTGCAGCTGTAGAGAAGACCAGATTCTACACAAGTGGTTTTGCTGTTGATTTTACAGGAGCTGCAGAAAAAGGACAGCGAGAGTGTGTATTATGGGTTATTATTATTATACTTGGAAATAATAATATATTCATCAATCCCCAAACTCTGCAATATCAGAAAGGGCATTATTTACAAAATGGCCCTATCTACGTATACCAGTGAAAGCTGGTTTTGGAGTTTCATATTAATGCACATTAGCATCCTCATGAACCTATCTGATAATACTTACACATGAAGACTTAAGCTCCTTAAGCAATGTTCACACCTCCATGAAAAATAATACAGTTAAGTTCTTCCTTTAAATAAACTTTCTAAGCAAGTCTATTAACAGTTATCTGCTATCTGCCACAAGGGGAAACATGTAGACGGTTCTGTAGTGTCTTATAAATCTTGGGCTGCTGAGTATTAGGTAGTAAATTAAATGAGAAGTGAGAGCTCCTTTCACTGGATCCTCCTACTTCATTTTACCACATGGGAATGTTTAAGTTGAGTCCTAAGGAAACAATCTGCATCCCCAAGGGATATGTTCCTGTGTTCTGAAAAAGAAGCCTGCTATGTAAAAGGCATTTTAGAATGCTTTTGTGGTAAAGATTTACCATGGCCTAGAAGCATAAAAGCCTGCCTTGGTGTCGTACAGTGCTCTATCATTTTAACATGGGTATGTGTACAGCGAGACGGCTCATAAAATCTGACTTCAAATATCTGGAGATGTCCACAGGCTTCAACAGCAAACAATAGCCTGTGGTTTGGCTCCTGCTAGAGAGTTGAGCAACTGGAACTCAATTCCCAGGTTGGCTATTTCCTCTGACTGTGAGCAATTCACTTCGTCATTCCCTGCTTCACAGTCCCCTCACGTAAGGGGTGGCGAGCAGAGTGAAGGAATACATTCCCACCCTTGCGACGGCCGGGGTGGCCAGGGATCTCCGTGGTGGAAACCACACAAGTCACTTGGTGGACAGAGGGTCTGGAAGCTGATGGGAAATTCTGTCTGCTGTGAAATGCTATCAGATCATTAAAAACCAAACGCTAAATAAGGGATGTCATTGCAAATTAAATCCCATAGACTTCTTGTTTTGTGTTGGATACATTTGTCTGAAATCTTACTGTTTTCATCCCATTTGTTGCTGCATGAATTTTCCACAATGGCAGTGGAATTTCATTGGAATAAAAAACCACCGTCAAAAACTGGAGGATTTGGATTCTAACCATAAAAGTTAAGCTAGCTGGATTTATAATATGCCATAATCAAGTAAAAATACATAAACAGGGAATCAGACATGTACAGGCAACACAGAATATAGATAATTCCTTTTAGGATTAAGCATATGGCCAGCAGCTGGCAGATCTCTGCAGATCTCTGTGAAACTAAATGATAACGTAGACATCCTTTGCTGCATGTTCCTGGGTGACAATAACCGGTAGGAAGGAAAAGACTGGCCATTCATAATCTTTATTTTATTTAGTGAGACTTTTATTTCTGTTTTGAAAAGAAGAAGGAAGACATGCAAAGGCAGAAGCTTCCTGGAAAGTATAAGCCTGTATAAATGGCAGCAATGGGAAAAATAGGCTTTTATTTTCTTTCAAAGACATAAAATTAAACAGAACTTTCCAGCATATGTTAGTATTCATAGCTCTTGCAGACCATGCATCAGAACAGAAGACTTGTGATGATTATTAGTTCTTTGTATTGCGGTAGGTCCTAGAGATCAGGGTGCTATTATGCTAGTTGTTCATAATTAGAGATTGTGTACTCCCTGGAGTAGTGACTATCTCAATAAACAAGACAAAGGATGAGAAAAAGGAAGTGGTATTGTTCTCATTGTACAAACAGCGCACTGAGAAACTGGCAAATTAAATGATTTGCCCAAGTTCATACAAGAAGTCTTTGGCAGAATTTGGTAGACAAAGCTTCTTGTTTTGTTTGCCTTCTAGGAAATGACTACAATGTAGGTATTTAGTGGATTGATCCCCTGCTGCAAAAGAAAGAAAATATTGTTTTAAATGTCAAAATAATTTCAGATTTAAAAAATAAATTAATTTTGTTGCCTTCTAAGTCTGTTATAGGGACATGGATGTCAATTTTTTATTTTTGAAAATTTTTGTTTTCTTTTCAATTATATTCCCAGTTTATTTCCATCCTTCTTTCTATTTAAAAAGAGGTTAGTGGGAAAACTAGGAGAGGAAAGAGTTGAGAGACCTGGTGAGGAAAAACAATAAGCCAAAATTCTGATAAAAACAACACAATCTCCCCATTGTTTCCAGCTTCATTAAAAAACTCTGAAAATTTGTCAATATGGAAAAAAAGGGCTCCTTTTCATGAGCGACACAATTCATTCACTGTCTTATTTTCCCCTCTTTTACTGCACACATTCAAGCCCCCAAACCCAGACTGAGGTGAAGCCAGCAGAGATATCTGGCTGTACACCCATGAGGCTGCCCAGGGAAGTCAGCCCGGGACTCTGCTCGTTTCCATGACCGACTGTTCCTACTCATTTGGGCTGAGCTCCAATGCTCCACCGCCCAAGGGAAGCAAGGTGGGACAAGCGCTGGAGTCGGGATGAAGCCATAGCTCACGGTGCATTTGGAGATGGGAGAGGCTGTGCTATAGAGTAGGGTTAGGGTCAGGGGCAGGGTTAGGGAACCAAGAGCCTTCAGAGCTGAAACTTGCAGCATCAGGGATGTTTCAGGAGGGCTGTTGCGAATGGCTTGTGACAATCTGTGATCCTGAGCTCTTGTCCATTACGGGTTTTTAAGCCCATAATTCTGTCTCCTCCCTACCTATAGCACAGGACCAAAAATGGGCTTCTTGCAACAATTTCCTGCCTTGTGTGCACCAGTCAAAACCTGCCCTTTGGTTGCAGAGCTTTCAGAAGCTTATTTCACTCTTCCAGTTCTCATGTGGTGTCAAGAGTCCTGAATACCAACAAGGAACTTATTGTTTATGCTTTTCAACATGAACATATGAAAAAGAGATGCTGGATGCACAACAGAAAGATCCCTTCTTCCATCCCTTGATCCATCCTGTCTCTCCTTTAGTACATTGGAGGTAAATATGCAGTTTGTTTCTTTTTGTCCTTGTTTCTTAGTGCCAGGAACACTGTGAAATGGCTCCGGTGCTCATACTGAGGTCAGGGGGTTCCCCCTAAAGGCAGGGATGGGGGTCCTTGGACATCATCCTGGAATGTCTTGCGACATAAACAAGTCTTAAATATGTTCTGAGACCTCCCGTCATTTGAATGATAATGATGTAACATTTTTATAACACTTAACAACTTCCAAACTTGAAGGAAAAAGCAACAAAATTAACAAAACAAAACCCTTTGCTAAAACTTTAATACTTTTTAGAACACTAAGTTGCCATAACAACTTGATGCAAAAGTCTTTGGTGGCAACTTTGTACTTGGTCCTATTGAGGCTAAAATAACCTTACTCTTGTGTTAATACTTAGCCAGCATAGTAAATACTATTGGTTACAGAAAATTAAAACTTTTAAATAGTGAAACTACTTTTACTGAAGTAAAAGAAACCTCTTAAATCTAAGTGTTTTTCTTCTTTTAAAAAAGCATAATTTGTCAGACATTAAAATAACAAAAGGTCTTTGAAAAAGGATTATGGTTTCTGATGTTTCACTACTAGAATGGATTTACTTTATATCCTACTGATGTTGTAATCTTGAATTCTGAGGTAATGTTTTAGCCCTTTCTTTTCACATAAATAAAGATTTCAATGATAGCACTTCATTTCTTCTGTAGAACTTTCCTTTATTTTTCAAACTACTCATTTTCTCTCGCTTAAACCATTTCATCAGAATAACATACAAATTGGATGCAGTGCTTATTAGGAGGAGGGGAACAGTTAGAAAGGCAAGGCATTTCAAATCAACACACTGCTGACTGTGAGGTAGATTTTAAATGGAGAATTTCCATATTGCTTATAAGTTTTCCTCCACAATGTACTTTTAAGAGAAGTCTTATTTTTAAGATTTCCCTGTAAAATATAAATGTGTATTTTTTTAGTATATCATGGGGGTTTTCTGTATTTTAAAGTCACTTGAACCTTCATTGCTATTTGGAGCACAAACAATTGTTTTCCATCAGTACTAAGCACTGAATTTTAAGAATCAAAAAGCATGTTTTAACACAGTAATAGAACACTTGCTAATCAGCCTGACTTCATCCGCCTTTGAAAAACAGTGCCATATATCTCTTTGGGTTGCATAGATTTTAATTAACACTAAGTGTCTTTAAAAAGTCACAAATTCCCACCCTCTCTGAAATTAAATTCACTCTTTACACTCAGATGGGCTGCTTTTTGGTTTGTTTTTTTTTTTTTTTAATATCCCATAGGAGAGTGAGTGGTGGGGACAGCAGAGTATCTGTAAAGGATTATTGTTTACTACCAAGGGAACAAAGAGTGCTCTGCGTCCTTCCAGCTCAGGGAGACTCGACAAGACATTTCCCTCCAGCAACTTCGTCGTTATTAGCTTGCTTGCCAAATAGGGACCATTCTCCTGACTCTCACCCTACAACCTGCCTCTGAAAGTATAGAAAAAGTGGTGTTTATAAACCAGATGTTTTTTTCTTTATTATGTATAGTGAAGTGAAGGCCAAAGCCTTTTCCACTTCAGCAGAACCAGCAGGGAGGAAATATATGTAGTAATTACCTTAAACAAGCAGGCAATAAAGGCTGCCGCCTCTCGAGCCATGCGGTTTAAGGACACGATGAAAGGTGGAGGTGTCAGCTCTCATAGCCCAGAACAACTGGCTGGAAATCCGGTGTCCCCATGCTCCTCCGTCCTTCTCCCGTGGGCAGGCGTCCCGGCTGGCTGGGCTAGGCTGCTGGGGGAGCAGAGCCGGACCCCCGAGCCAGGGGACGGCTGTGCTCAGGTGAATGGTCCCACCGACGGAGAGGGCGTCCTCAAGTGAGAGAAATTGCTTGTAAGAGGGACTCGGAGATCTCCAAAGCATCAAGGGGGTTTCCCGTTTGAAAACCAACGACAGAGAAGACAGAGTTTGGTTCAATCCTGTCAGAATTACTCTCTGGAGAAATTTTCAGTCACCTCATCTTTTGGTGGGGTTTTTTTTTTGAATAAGGATCAAATCGACTTTTACTTTATATTTCAGCACAAAATACTCTTTTTTTTTCTTTTTTCCCTGTGCTCCTAGAGCCAGCTCCTCCACTATGGGAAATCAGGGAAACTTTGCTGACAATAGCAAAGCCACCACAAAGGACCTGGGCACGAGGAACAGGCTGGGAGGTACAACATGGAGGATGTGGTGCTTGTGGGCTTACTGCAGGACGTAATATGTGCCTTAAAAAAAAGAGACCAGCCGGGCCGCACTGGTGGCCTTGCGTGCCTCCTGCAGCCCCCCACCTCGAGCCCTTCTGGATAGGTGCCTTCTGGTGTCTCATAAGGACTCGCAGGGACGCCGTGCTGAGGCCATTGCAGGTGAGATGGGGCGGCACTGGCGGTGCTGGAGGGGACGGGGCGGGAGGCGCCTGTGCCCGCAGGGCGCTCCCCGGGGCCTCCTGGCGCCTGGCCTGGCCTGGCCGGCAAGACGGAGCCGCTGGCGATGGCCGTTGGGGGCGGCCGTTGGGGGCGGCCGTTGAGAGAAGCCGTTGGGGGCGGCCGTTGGGGGCGGCCGTTGCGATTCCCGCCGCGGGCGGGAGGGGGCGCAGGCCCGCGGGCGCTGAGGAGGCGGCGGCGGGGTGGCGGCGGCCCCGTCCCCGGGCCCTCCCTGCAGGCTGCGGGGCTGCCCCCGGCCGGTGCCCTGCTCCGGGCCAGCGTGGCAGGGCTGTCCCGCAAACGGGATTCGCTTTCGAGGCTCCCACCCCGCACAGCCAGATCTTCGTTGCCCTCTTGAGATGTGTGGCAGATTTATTTCTACTAATTTTTTAAGTACCAAGTGTATCTAGTGTACTTATTACTCCTAATTAATGTGAGAATAAAGAATCAAAGAGGGTATTCCTCCAATGAGTTGTTTTTGAAGAGTGACAAATTAATCCCCTTGGATATGGCTGAAGCCAGGGAAGATCTTTTTGTTCCTCTAACAAACTGCAGCAATTAGACGTTCAAAACTCTGCTCGTGATAAAGAGATTTTAATAGCTATTTATTCTCTTTGTGTATGCCAAAATCCCGGGGCCTACGTCCTTCAGCCAAACGTTCTCCCCGGTAACCGGGGATGTAGGAATGTGTTTCCAGTCGTCGGGACCTCTGCGCACACACACACGTTTGTGAGTGCACCTGTGAGAAGTCAGCGTTCAGGGTTGCGTGCATCCATTTACCCACTAAATTTGTTAGACTTTTTCTTATGCTCTTGTGAGCTTTGGACCAAATCCTCAACGGCCTGATTTGCTTGCACAGTTACCTGCATTCACTTGCCCTGAAAATATATTTTGAGCACGATAAGGAAAAATTGTGTGGCTGAATTTTTTTTGTATGGTTCTCTCCGTAAATGCATCGTGACGTTTCAAGGGGATACTTGTAATCTGCTTTAATAGGGATCAGGTGGCATTCACTAGAACTCGTTCAGACTTCACGGGTACAACTTTAAGTCTTCACCTGCTCGCTGAGTCAGAGGGCTTTGACAGCGCTTGGGGGCGATAAGCCAGAGATGAGATTTTGACAGATCCCTTTTCCGATGGAGTCTGGGGACAAGTGACTGGGAGATTTCCAGTCTGAATTGTTTCTCCAGGTCCTGATGCTGGGCGAGGAACGAGGGCGCTGGGGAAGGCGTGGAAGCCACCTTTGTGCTGAAGTGATCAAATCAGGAGGCTGAAGGCTGCTTCAATGCTATCAGCCGGTAACAGGCCCCCGCGGGGCTCCCGCACCTGCCGGCCACCCCTCCTTTACACTTGCGCCGCATCCTGCCCTACGCTGCCCTTACCCCGGGGTGACACAGAACTGACTGCGCCAGAGGGTGTTCTCGCACACGAGGGTAATCCTCAGCTGTTTATCCAGGCGGCTCGGGAGGGGCAGCAGCTGCCGGTCCGCTGCGGAGGTGGGGTGGTGGCCACGGGAAGGGATGTGCAGCTGTAAGGCAGCCAGGCTCCAGCTGAGCGTGGCTGGAAGGAGGTTTCCCCTCTGCGCTGTCTCTGCTGTGGGCCCCACACAAAGCTCCTTCGCTGGATGAGGTATACAGAGCAACTGGAGCCTTCGATGTTTAAAAGTATTTTCTGTGGTGCTGTAGATTTGCCCCTCTATTGCCCTAAAATTTGCAGCTAGCTGAATATAGTAACCTTGCAAAGTGTACTTTCCGAGGGAAAGTATGGCTCTGGCGCACTCAAGGCAAGGAAGATAACACTTCTATTTCACTGCAGCCATTCAAGACAAAATAAAGTATAGTAAAATCCTTCTGCAGTGTTCAACTTCAGAAAAAGTGATATTTTCACAGGCTTTTTTTTCTTGGCTATCAGACCTTTTTCAAATGGAAGCAGGCTGTAAATAGCTGTGAAAATCATTGAGAAGGGGAATTTTTATGAAGCAGAGTTTATGCCACAGGATGCCACATGAATGCAGACAAAGATATACAAGTTTGACGATTTTTATCTCATATAATACGCTTTAAATGTCTTTTTTGATACTCTCAATTAACAAGAAGTTTTAAAACTGAATTCCATAAGGAAATTCTAGAGCTGTAAGCGTCATGATAGCTTAAGTTGAGGGTATATCTTAGTCAGTGCTGTTTGAAAGCTATTGGGCCAGACCCGAGCAGTTCAGCCCAGGAAACCAAGGTAAATTTTGAGGCTAGGCTGGTGTGGTCATGGTTCTTTGAGTGTGAGGCTCAAAAGTGATGTACTGCACAAATGGGAACTTGAGAGGCCAGAGGGGAAGGAAACTGGTTTTCGAACCCAAAGACCTGGTGAGGCACAGATGGAAGGTCTAGTGGTGCGTGTTACCGGGGGGGGAGTGAGAGAGCCAGTGGGGACAGCCAGATGGTGAGAGACACACCGGAGGGACACACATAAGCCCTTGTGCTTGTTCCATATTTAAAGGAAATAATTTGCAAGATTTCCAGCAGCAGATTTTTAAGTAAAACACCAAAATAGCCAGCCGTGCCATGCAGTCATGGAAGCAGAGAATGATATGGTCCCTGGATCCAAGGCCGAACGGAGCCAACTGTCATCTCCTCTTTGATTTCTCACTCTCGCTATCCCAGGCCCACATCGATTTTCACCCAGATATTATATAGAGAGGGTTGCACAAATCAAGATATTTCTTTGCTTCTTTCTACTTCTTCCCACCTGTGGCTGCTGTAGTTCACACTGGCCTTGCCTTTCCCTCCGCACAAAATCTTGCTGCTGAAGAACATGGCTAGACTGCAGCGCAGACACTTATCACTTTATTTTCTCCTATGAGCAAGGAGTGGGAATGTCTCATCTGGCGTGTTGAACTCAGATCTAAGTGCTAAAATGTTTACTGCTTTCAATCCGCCCAGCAGGATGCTCCGAGCAAAAGTGACGGTTGGCAGCCTGCTGCCGATGGTACCATCCAGCTCACAGAGGCTTACAGCACAACCCACGCAGAATCTCAAACATTAGGCTTTCAATTATTTTAGGGGGCTCGTTCCATAAGTACTTTAGATGGTTTTCTATTAACATTTGACAACATCTCAGCAACTGAAATATGTTTAGTGAGATTACAGCGTTTAGATTGTGGTCTAAGAACTTCTGATCAAATTCTGCTTTCCCTAATTAATGCATTCCGGCACCTACTTAATGGCATTCATAGCAACAAATAATTTCTGTTCTTCCCTAATGATATGCACCATACCTTGGCACTAGAACGCAGATAAATACATATATGTTTTTGTTATTTTAGAAGAAAAATCCATGTGCTGTGGGTAATGAATTGAAGGTTAAGTGACAATTTTTCTTTACAACCACTCATGTCTTACAGTCTGTGAACTGAAAACTGGATTAACCTTTAATTACCCCCCATGATCTCTCAACCCTGAAACAACATTACCACTCCTCCTAGTGTTATTTGCATACAGCATTTAATGAGAGAAACATCTGTTTGCATATTTGGTATCATTAATATTATGCAGATGAGCTGAGTATTCATGTTGCAATAGGCAATTGTGCGGAAATCTCCTTTTCTCTCATTTTTGGTCTATTTCCCTCCTCCTAACAATTCGCTCTGACTTGTATTAATTAGAAAAAGAGCTGCCTGGTGCTACTAGTCTTGCATATATAATGCATAGCTGCTGTGTGATCTGAATGGCAGCACAGCAATATACTGATGAATTTACAAAATACAGAATATCTGGCTTGATGCTCTTAGGCAAACCTGTTGATATTTTCTGAGGCAAACATATGCTTTTAATAAAATATATTACTATGGCTGAAAATTAAATGAAGTAAGACTGCTAACAGATTTTTTTTTTCTCATGACTTTATAAAAATTATTTCTGTCTAATAAGATAAAACATTTTCATTAGGTACCTGATCCAGCTTCCATTTGATTGACTGGAATTTAGGTTAGAGCTTGATATCTGTATCTGTTCTCCCCAGCAACCTGAAATATTTCATATGGCCCTATGATGAAATCTTTACTCTGTACTGAGCCACAGCCATTGAAAATTGATGGGCCGCTGCTTTTAGTGAGTGCATAAACCCGAGGTCTGGGAGAAGCTGCTTTTTTTTCTTGAGAATAATGAGAATTTTCCCTTTTGTTTAGCTTGAATCCTGTTTTCTTGAAGGTGTTCCTCAGGAGAGTCTAAGCCATGGTTGACATAAAAAAAAAAAAAAAAAAAAAAAAAGAGGCAAGGGGGGATTGAACTGTGGAGAAGAATAGTAGGGGGAAACAGAATATCGATTTCTAGTTTGCTAGTTAAAATTCCCTAAGTCCCAGATGTCACATTTGCTGAATGTTTAGTCAGCTCGAGATGTGTATAACATCCTAGACGTGTTCCCAGTAAACAAGGTCTGGTATCCTTAAAGTCAGGCTTTTAGAAGAGAAGCTGAGAATTTGGTTGGACATTGTTCCTGTGTTATTTTTGCCATTTTCTGAGGGATTTTCCACTAATTCAAAGGTAGAAAATATTTCCTACAGAGAGATCTGCAGCATGCTTTCCATAGATCCTAAATTCTTCTAACTTATCACAAATTGCTTCAGTTTGCCCTTTCGTGCTTGAGTTGAACCACTGAGCCAATGTCAGTGACTTTGAAAGTTTGCAAAACTTCAAATGATTCTTTTTCTAGACTTCCACCTGGATAAAGATGAGTCTGAAGCAACGTGCAATTTACTTCATCGCCTAAAATGGCACCTGAGCTATATTTCTCTCTCAAACCATTCTTTTGTTGAAGACAATTGAGTAGGTTTCCGTGAGACACAAGGTTCCTACTAATTGCTTGGACTAAACTGCAGAAGCCAACCAGTTTGCGATACAGTAAGATCTTTGAAACAGGAACAGTTATTTACATTCTTTGCTTCAGTGTGTTTCTTCCCAGCTGGACTTGCTGCAACTGAAACTGCTGTGTGCTGCTGCCGCCCATCCGAGTCCCTGCTTCTGAGCTGCCACTCATCAGCATCACCCGTCCTTCCTCCCAGCCGTCGGGGGCTTGGCTCCTTAGTAAAAGGGAAATCAGGTTGACTTTTTCTCATGTGGAAGTAACTTCTAGATGGAGACAACTGGATGGTCCAAATTGTCAAAGGCTGGCTAACTTTCCGTGAAGAAGAAAATAAAAATTTGAAAGCCCTATAGGTTTATCTGCATACCAGAAAGTCAGTGTGTTATGGATAGATGGGATTATTCTGTAAGACGGATGTTTATATCAGGGTGGCTTCTTTCCAAAGAATTTGTGGTGATCCAGGCCTCGGTAGTCCAGGATTAGCGGTGCCCACCTATTCCTAAAATAAAAGAGACACTATAGATAATACATAGCCTGTGACTAAATGAAGATTAAATATGACTGATCAGATGAATGCTGAAATGTCATTTTTTTCCTGATTCTGCTGTAAAATAATAATACGCCTCTCTTCTAATTCATGACATAAATTTTATAGGAGAAATTTGTGAGGTGTTGTGTTTTGTGATGGGAATCATTTTCATGATCAGTGACATGTTTTGTGAGAACATATGTTCCTCTAAAGCAGATTTTCATAGATTAAGAGTTGCTTTTTGTAAGTCAAGCTTGTTTACCTAAAGGTCTGACTTGCAGGTAGGATTACTGTGGTTTTCTACACAAGTCATTATTTTGGCATCTAGCAGGCCTTTTATGCAAAAAATTCTTTAATGTATACAAACTGTTGTGCATGCAAATTATAGTCCTGCGTGTGGAATTTAGGCATACGAGTGAGCACAATACTTCCCACATGTAATTGCCCAACTCCTCTGCAAATTGTCTGACTCCCGAGTACCTGCAGTGGATTGGCCAGTTTATGAAGCCAAGCCATCGCTCTGGAATTTGGATTTATTAGGGTAAACAGATTGTGTTAATGGTGATGGAGATTTATGTTGGCATAACACTTTATTTCATAAATCCTTTCATTTCAGGAACTACTATGTATAAGGAAGGGTATCTCCGGTGGCCAGACAGAGACCTGGAGAGATACCTGAAATCTGGGGCAAGGTCATATGAAATCCTGACAGAGTCTGGGAATAAGACTATTGCTATTCCAAAGCTGTGTTTTGTATTTCAGCTACGCAAACAAATTCTAGGTTGCCAAAAATTTTTGGATAAAAAAGTTTTGTGCCTATCACGGCAAGTTATGTGATGTTATTTAGATTTTTCAGATATAAAGCAGATGGTCTTAATTCATGACAGTGTGCATTTCATGGGTGAGGACTATCTTTGGGACCTTGGAGAGGACTAAGGAAAACAAAGGGGCCTTTTTTCATTTGCCACAAACTCCTTATGCATCTCAAGACTCTGACACTTCCAAGGCAGGGTTTCCTCCTACCGCTGAGTGCAATCTGGTGGCTTCTCGAGTGAAGTAAAAGTTGTTAGTTGAGCTAGTTAAGAAATAATCCCCTTGATTGTTCCAGGGCTTTTGTCAACACAAGGTCAAATAAATTTTTGTTGGCATGGCTGTATTTTTACACATTGTGACCAAGAAAAACAAAACCTGTAAGGGGTGGGGTGCTTAGCACTAGCCAAACTATTCTTGCTAAAATCACTGGCTTTTGTGCCAGAATTTAACTGAATACTGGGTACTTTTAGTGGATTTTTTTTTGTTGGCATTTGATACACGGGTGCATTCTCATGCCAGTTTACGAATGCATTTTCCCTGTTTGTCCTCGGAGCAGTGATATCACACTTATATCTGTACTTTAATGCCAATGAGATTATTTTGGAATCGGTGAAACACTTCACCAGTGAAACACTTTTTTCACTTTGCCATTCAGCTGTTTGTCTGAAAAGCCTGCCTCCGTGAAGTAGCTCTGCGTGCTCTCTTTGCGTGTGCGTTGAGAAAATCACTAAACAAGAAAAACAAGAATAATATCAGTGTCGTAACTGAGTTTAAATGCAGTGCAATTTGTGTTAATAGTGGCTTTTATAGGCACCATTATACAGTAAATTAAATTATATCTTTATTCTTGTATCTAAGATAAACAGTAAGTATGTAATATATCAGTAATAGAAAACCCTTGGCATTTAAGAAAGAATTGTGCTTTAATGTAAGGACATTTTTATACCTCAGTAATAAATTAACATTTCAAAAGTACTTTAGCCTGCTGAGATGGATCATTCTATGAGTACGGGTAACACCATGGACTCCAATAATTAGTGTAAATTGCCTTTGAATAATACAGAGCTGGGAACAACTTTCAGTGCTTAATGCCCCTTGCAGTACATGATGAAGAGTCCTTAATGGAGCTTGGAAAAACAAGTAATACCTATAAATCAAAGAAGAAAAGCCGTTTTTGATGCATTTGTCTGAGAGTGTGAGTTTTAAACCAAATTGTTAACACTCCTCCCTGCTGAGGGTCATGGATTAGCTAGGGTGGGAGTTTCTTATAGGATCTTTCACACTAACCAGCAGAGGTAGGGGGTTTCAAATACAAGTGTTTTCTTAACCCTAATCCCTGCCTCCCTGACCAGTAGAGCTCTGAATTTCTCTCTAATTAGGTGGAGAATTAGTAGGTGGATAAATGTGTTAGTGGATGAGGATGAAGTGATTAACTTGCCCCAGACTATGATAGTGAGTTCAAGGCGCTACTGAATTCATTTTGTTTCTAATAACTTTCTCCCCATATCCTAGTGGCACCACGGCAGAGTACTTGAATTTATCTCTCTGTAATCTTACAGCAGTATATTCTGATGCCTCTTTCCCATGGCTTTATCTGCTACATTTAAGCAGCAGTGCAGTATATTTCCCAATGTGCCAGTTCACATTTATGTGTACTATTTAATTATCTGAACAGCCTTGTAACCTAATCGAGATATACTGATGTTACAGTAAGACTGTATATATGAGGGAAATAGGAATTGTATTACCAGATAATGAGACTGGAATACTTTCTCCAAGTATTTGCTAGCTGTACTTTAAAAACAAACAAATATCTGCTGCTTTGCTGTTGCTGCCTGCTTGCTGCTCTTTGTTCAGTGTGCTGTTGTAGAGGAAACGCAGGTTCACAGCACTGTAGCCAGATGTGACTCTGCTAAGCTGGAGTGGTGACATTTTCTGTCTCTTTGCTGATGTGTCCCTGTTGACCAGGTAGGGAAGGATTTGTTGTGGCGGAGGGCAGGATCTGCTCCCTGCCACCTCTCCCTCTGGCATGGGACAGGGTCTGACTTCACCTTGGGAACTTGGTGGGAACCTTTGCCCTTTCACAGTGAAGCTGAATCGTCTCCAGTCGCTGCCAGAACACTTTTTTTTTCCTTACTCATGCCCACAGCAGTGCCTCAGCTCCCCCAGCGTGTTCCTGTCCCTGAGGTCTCTCTGACTCGCAGTGGCCTGCTCAGACCTGTGAATTCACTTGGCCCCAGAGAACAAAGTGTGCTACTTCCAAAACAGGCAGACCCAGCACCAAAGGGACAAGTTTCCCAAGGTGGCTCAATGCCACGACTCGGACAAGCTGGGATACCGAGAAGACCTTTTCTGGAATAAAAGTCAATGAGTTTTTCAGGTGTAATCAGAACAAGGGTGGGTGCTAGAAGATGCCACAAGTAGGAGTAGATCATAAATGTGCATTTGCTGAGGAAACAGACTGAGATCTACAACTCATGACTCTGGATACCGATCTTAACTAGTTATTAAAATTATTTAGTATCTTTCAGAAAAAGATCTGGTGTTCCTCAGCTTACATGTTGAAGGCAAGTAAAAATGCCTTGTGGAAGTGCCAGCCACTGTTGTTGGTTTACTAATCAGAAAAAGAGGCTGTAGGACACAAGATGTAATCCTTCAGGTCTGTCCAGGGGGGATAAAGCCCCAGCTGAAGTAGCATGTTCAGAGATACCACACTTCAAAAAAGGCAGGGAGGGAGAAAAGGAGCATGAATGATGGGGAGTCCAGAAAAAAATGACTAAAGAAGTAATACTGAAGAAAAGGGAAAGGTTCTGGTTAGCCTGTATTAGAAGGCAGACACGGCGACTTACATGAGCATCCATGTGAAATGCAGAGGTATGTGTGTGTAAGGAGATAGGTAGTAACTTATCCTCCAGGACCATAGTGCATATGACAAGGATGTTTCAGCTGAAATGGGGAAGATTTAGTTTAGAGAACAGCTGAAACTTGCTAATAATAGGAGGATAATGAAGTACTGGAGTAATATGCCTAGCTAGGATGGAAAGACAAAAAAAGAGAGAATTTCAAACTGGCAGTGGTTTAGAATCTTGTGCGACATTTTAGACAATGGTTATTCTCTTTGAAAGCGTGGAGTGAGCTCTACCATTGCAAAGCACACTCTGTCAGAAGGCAGGTCAGGCTGCGGCGAGAGGCTCTGTGGGTCAGCCTGGGTAGCGCGGCTTGCATGACTGAGTCATTAAACCGGGAATTGTGTGTGTATCCAATAAGTCAGGCAGGCAGGAAATTTAAAGGGAAGTATATTTTCTATGCAGAGCAATCAAAGTTGATTTTATCCTTATCTCAGTTGCTTGCTCCAGTGAGCATCAAATGCCTGAGGAGAGCGTGGTTGCTGAGAAATCCGAGGTCTAAAGGGGACACGGGGGTGGTGCCAGGGTTAGCAGAAAGTATCCCTCGTGACTGTCAGGCACAGCCCTGTCCCGGTGGCCAGTGGGTGCTTGATCCTCGATAAGTCAAAGAATCTGGGCCCTGCACAGGCACCTTCAGGTTGACCTTTAGCGTGAGAACCCAGTTATCTCAATCCCAGGTGCCTGCAGACATCTCCCCACACTGCCTAACATCCAGGATGTGTCAAAAGCAGCATTAACTTCAGAGATCCTTAGCAACAGATCTTGTCTTGAATGGGCTGCTCTTAGTTCATGCTTCTCTTTCCTCCTGTCCTTTTTGCCGGTAGAAACCTCTGCCAAAGTGTCTGACTAATGAAACTCAAATTGACACATTTGGGAAGTAAAATCTTTTGTTTTGATATGTTCATGACAGTGCTTTGCAAACGGTGCTGTGAGAGTTTTGAGTAGCGGATAATGATGGGAGCTGTAAGATGCCAATACGCAGCTCCCTGGGACAGGGTAAAATGCCTCTTTTTAGGCAATGACTGGAAGGCTCAACGTGCTTGGTAGGTGAAACCTGCATATGCCATTTAGGTACCTCAAGAGGGCACCTTTCCTGCCCAAGCCTCCCCAGGTGGAAGGATGGTCTTTTTAATGTTCAGCTGCATCCCATACAGTACATAAAAAGTCACTCTGCATTAGCCAGGATTATGTTGTCTCTTGATCTTATCAGGTTTTGCTCTGCAAGCTGCAGAAGAATGTAGCCTGATGTATGCAACAAGCCAGGTATCTCCGCTGGAAGCAAGCATTTCTATGGCTAAAATCTCTCTGAAGTGACTATCTACAGAGTTTATCTTCAGTTCCTAACAGAGGTATGGCTTCATTAAAGCCTTGGAAGCCAGAATTTTGCCAGAAAGATAAATTTTTCTTCATTAAAAAATGGAAGTGGAAGTCAGAGAATGATCTTGTTTTCTTTTCTAACTGGCTACCCTACTCCTTGAAATAGTTTTATATATTTAAATGGACAAGGATGTAAATTGTACTTCCAAACTATTAAAGCCAATAGCACACATTATAATATGCTGTGAAAAGAAGATAGCTTCGGCCAGTAACTCTTAAGCCTAAATGAGTTTCTCCTAAGAGGAGAACAGCTGCTTAAAGTACATATATTTAAAATTAAATTTCTTTATTACAAGTTACTTAGCGTATTTTGGACTTATATGTTCTCTAGCTTAAATCTTTTTTTTAATTGCACAAAGCTGTGGAAAATAATCGGAAGCTCAGTTAGCATTACAAATTGAAAATCAGAAATTATACGAATGTTTTTTCAGGTTCTCAAGCTACATAGGTGTATTAACCCTCATTAGTCATTTTGTGGCAGTGAGAGATTTGAAAACAGAATTCCATTACAGTTTTTATGGTCAAAATCTGATATGATCAAATAATAGGTTTCCCAATAGAAATGTCTATGTGCCATGTAGTAAACTTGATAATTGTAAGAATACATTTAATGCAGTAGAACTGAATACCGAACCAGGAGATTAACATTTCTGTTATATAATTACAAGTTCAAGGAGTTCAGCTTCTTATCATACTACAGTAAGTATAGAAAGTAGAAGTGATCCTCTTTAATTTGTAATTATTTAACTGAAATAGAATGTCTCCCAGTCTTATTCTTACTCTCCTACACTGAAGACATTGGTATGCAGAAACCATGCACCAAGGAATAGTACACTATCAGAGTAGGACATGTCTGAGTATTCTTTAAAACCAACTAAGAGAAGTTAATCTCATTGAACTTCTTTTTATTCCACAAAAGAGTTAGATGTTTCCAAGTCTAATGTGACTATAATGTTCATTAAATGGACTTCTTTACACCTTTAAATGGATTAACTGTACATCTTCACAGTCTAATTATTATACATGTCGCTCACAAATCACAGATCTAATTCAAAGCACTGGAAAAGCTCTGTTTACGAGCATGAGAAAAAGAGATACAGTGAGAATTGAGTGTGATTTTTATCTGGGTCATATAAAAGAATAAGCGTCGTCCACATTAAAGTACAGAAATGCATGTACCTTCACTTGTTGAGTTTTCCTTCAACTTGGGTCATGTGGCAGCCTTCTTTGAAAAGTTAAGCCACAGACTACTTTGGCATCTCCACTCCCTCATTTGTCCAAAACCCAAGATGATCCCTGATTAAGATACCCTCCCTGCAGCTGAGCTGTTAATAATTTCCAAACAATAGTTGTCAGTCGGATAAAGGATGATATACAATTTTGCTAGTATAGTTTGGGTATCTGGGAATAACTGTGATTTAGTTTGTTGTCTCAAGTTAGGTTTGCTTATCAGAAGATGCTGAGAGTGGTTCTAGTGGTCAGATTTTTAAAGGCAGCTAGGTGCTTAACTTCCCGGTGCAATCAATGTCAAACCCTTTTAAAAAAAGTCCTGCTCTATGTTTTTGCCACATGTGAATGGTTGCCAGTCCATAGAAGTCAGCGGAGCTACACCAGGTTACATGGGCTTGGAGATCAGGGTGGCAAGTTAGCTGTAAACCAAGCTTCATTCTCCCTATGGGCACCAAGAGCTTGTCGAAGGGTTTGAGTACATGGTATGACAACAGGGTCCCCAGAGAAGAAACTACATCTGTAGTGTGCACCAAAGAAGTCAGATGTTTGCCCTAATTTTCTCATGATTTCATTTGTAGAAGAAAAAGGACCTCAAGATACTACTGAAGATGTTTGCAGGATGACCGTAGGGCTTTTACTATGAAGGGCTACTACGATAACAAAAGCTACAGATATTATGCAAATGTGTATGTATGAGAGAGATTTCCACTGAATCCTGACAGGGCAAAAATATCCTCATTGCTGACAGGGATGTGGGCTGGCAGCAGTTGCAAGTCAGTTTGTGTTTATAATGCAATATCAGAAATACTTCCCTTTTCTCTTAGTGGCAAAACCTTAGATATTCCTGTCACGTTTCTCTTATAAAAGGTTACAGATTTCTTCAATAGACGACAGTTCGGCTAATTACAATTCTCAACCTGAAAACCATCATGATAATTTCCCTGGCGAGGCTCACAGACCCTTTCCGCCAGCAGTGGCCCAAGCATCCCAGCTCTCCGACCAGGAATGGTGTGTCTGCAAGAAGTACAATGCAGCTTTTTTTTTGCAAGGAAGGATATTACTGTGCAAAAAGTGCAGGCAGGCTGCTGTACGACAAGACGGACAGTGATGAACCTCTGTGTGTGGGTGGGTCTGACTTTTCTCGTGTGTTTGGACAACACAGATCTGATCTCACTGGATTGTCTAGAAGCTGCTGTGAAACAAATTGCAGAAATCTATAATGCAGCCTCAGCAGCATGACTGTGCGTTCCCCATGTACACCCATCGCAGTTACAAACCACAGTATTTAGCTATTGGGACTTAAATGAGTGAAGACTTTGAAATGGGGGGTTTTGGACATAGGGGGTAGTTGTTTATCCCTTACGCACGTACCTAGGATAGCTACAGCCAACTGACTGAAATGGATCATTATATTTCAATCTGAAACTAATGACTGGAAATAAGGCTTTTGGATTCTTGCCTTGCAGGACCATCTGCTTCTATTCCATTCTCTCCTGTGCAAAAGCATTTTAGTTCATAAAATAAATAGCTACCTTCAGGTCTCTCTGCACCATAGGCTCCCCTGCCCCTAGATATTTTCATGTTTTCTGTAGTGATTTTAAATAAATGATTGCTCTGCTTTCCACATGTGCCTCTGTGTCCTGAGCGCCGGTGGCAGGTATGTTAGGTGGTATGAAAACCAGGTGTTCCCCCACAATTATTTACTTATTGGCAGACATGATGGCTGCAACATCCGCTGTAGCAATTTGACAGTGATTTACCTGCTGCTGCCAGCTGCTCTCTACTTGTGGGGGCTGAGCTTCTCAGACTCCTGGGGGCCAGCACTAGAGTATCTTGATTTGATACCAGACCGTTTGGAGGCCCTGCTCTGCGATTTCAGCAAGAACCAGCCAGCTGTAGGCTTCTTTCAGTGAACGCCGTGTCTAAGTCTATTGCAATGACTTAGCTGGTGGGGTCTGCAAGAGGTTTGCTTGCCTGTGGTCTGAAGATGCAACTGCAAGAGCTTTCACACTTCCGTAGACTTACACTGTAAGGGTTCATCTCAGCGTGAGACACTTGTCTCACCAAGGTACAGCAACATGGTTGTGTGGAGTTTTTTACTCCAGTAAAAAGGTGCTCCCACAGGTAAATTTTGTGAATTTGCGTAGCAGCATACTCTCTCTTTGAAAGTTTTAGTGTTTTAATGGCATCAGGATAAAATATCACAAGAGCTTTGTGAGCTGGATCTTGGTGAAGGGCAGAAACTATTTTTTATTTCACTACTGTATATCTGAGCAAATGGCTGGATACAATTCCAACCTGCTGGCTGTTCCCTTGACACCTTAACTGAGGGAAATCCATTTCTTGCTCACTATGCTCCTACAGATGCATGGTGCGTGGCTGGGGACTGGTGTAATTGCAGTGGATTGGATTTGAAATGCATGGGGTTTTGGCATAAGGCACAGAAAGCAGGGAAGCAAGCAGCACAAGGAATTAATTTTTTAGTGCTCCTGTTCTGTTTCACTCTGCCACGTTTTTTGACTGTACCCACTTTGGAGCAAGTGGGTTTAATTCAGTTTTGTTCAGACTTTTTTAAGGATTTCCTTTTTAAAAACAAAACATTACATATACAGCAAAGTTTCTTATCAGAGTCAACCAATTTAGGTATAAATGACCTATCTTTCTAAGTCTGCAGCCTGATTTTCTTACTTTTTTTTTCACATGATACACTTTTACTTACACAGCTAAGTAAGCAAACAAATTCTCAGGTGAGTGAGTTTTCTCTCTGTGAATAAGGATGAGGGTCTCGAGTAGTCCAGGAAGGCTGAACCTCAGCTGCCAGTGGAAGTCTCTTCCAGAGCAGCATTTCCTACTGAAACTGAAATTTCCATGAGATATGTGCAGGGTTCTTTTTTTATGTTTTACTAAGAGTATGGAGAGATGGTTCCCCTTTCAGACAAGGATGTTCAATTCTGGTTTTGCACATGTGGCAGAATCTGGAAAGATTTGAAGCAACTCATTTTGGACAGAAACAAAATCCCTTTTCCAGTGAATCCTCAGTGATTCAGTCCCTGGATCTTTGTACTCTAAGATAACTTAGACTGTCATCCTCATCTCTTCCCCCTTCCAAAGACCTCCAACCTACCCAGATCTGCCCAGGGTCCAGGTCTCTTTCTGAGGGGGAAGACACAATTCAGCCAGCTGGTTGAAGATATTCAGAGATGTTTCTTTGCTGTTCACACTCCCTGGTCTTTTAACGAGTCAAATCAGGGTCAGTTTAAGATTAAATGTTGACTAGGTACCATGCTTATCTATATAAAGCAATACCCATTCTGGAACAATGTATGGGAATAGTCTGTTTTCTCCCCTGTACAAATCATGCCTTGAAAATATGAGTCCCAGGTCACTTCTGCTCTACATGATTCTGGCTCTGCCTCTGGCCCCGTTAACCCAGCATGTGTCTTTATGATCAAAATTCAAATACAGTTGCACAAACTGTTAAATAACTTGAATCCTACATGTGTAACCGATCTCAGCAGAGATGTCAATTCAATTAATATTACATTAGGCTACCCACAAGACTATGCTAGTACAGAGCTGATGCTCCAAGTCAAGTCTGGGCTTGTTGTCTGCTACCTGACAAAGCTGAAAAAAGATGAATACTAAATGCAAGGTAACTCCATTAACTCTTTCTTTCCCTGAAGGCATATTCAAATAGTTTGAATGCCAGGAGGCCTGCTAGCCATCCCAGTGAATATTTCATTCTGACTCATCATCCAATGCTTCAAAAATAGCTAGGAGTTTGGGGAGCAGTTAGAGACATCGGATATCACTGGCCATTTGGGGAATTTTTGATCTTAACTCAGACTGAATTTTTCTATATTCCACCTGAAGTTTCCTACATCACTGAAAGTGAGGGGGAAAAGGAAACCACTTTTCTACTGGGAACTTTAATGCCAACTGAAAAGAAAAAGTTTTTTAGAAGTGTGGAGGTGGAGAACATGCAGAATGTCGAGGACCATCAGAGGGAGAAGAGCACCTCTTCCTCTGTGGCAGTTAAAGTAGGTCTCAAAGTATTTGGCATTCCTGAGCCACCTGCTCCTGGTGGGGCTTACTCCAGGGCGTTGTTTCATCCACTGGACTGATTGTATGGGAACAACCTAATGGAAGCAACTAAATACAGAACACTTTCTTCTTCTCTTGTCTGACAAGCAAAAGAACAACCAGTTCTCCCTTTGTAAATAACAGATTGTGGATCTCAAATAAATTTTTCTTTCTTGATGACAAGCCCTGCAATCTCTGGGTTTCTCTTACAGCTGCTAATCTCCAAGATATTTGACTATGTGACGTCAGTTCTCATATTTTCCTGCATGGTAAAACAAAAAGCTGGAAAGGGGTGTGAATGTTTCTGGTTTAGAAGACAGGCAGCAAACAAGGAAATCTTGATTATTGTTTCCTTTAATTTGAAGTTATCGCCCACTGTCATAATCTTTTGGGAGGGGTTTTGTTTAAGTGTTTGAAAGATGTGGATTGGCTTAAGTTATGGGTGCTGCTTAAACGTGGCATTAAATAGGATAATGTTAAGGAATGGACAGAAATGGGGAACTGTTATCATGGTTTATATCCAAGATAATCTGGTCCCTATCACCCTTGATTTTTGTTTTGCAACTCTGACTGAGGAGTGTCCAAAATCCTGTGGATCTTGGCCTCTGCCCTCTCTCTCCAACAGAGTGACTGGTTGGATACAAGTTGTTGGGTTTGGTTTTGGTTTTTTTCTTCCATTTTCAGTTTTATGATGAGCTGCCTTCTAGCTGTTTTGTCAACAGTGCATTTTGCAATAGGGATTTGCGTGTTGATATGCTAATTGCGTTGATGAAATGTTTTATCATTTGGACTCGACTCCAAAATGGCAAAAGAGGTGTCTCTCCTTCTGCCAGAGGAACTCCCCACGCAAGACAGAAAATTCTTTTCAGGTGAGAAGAGTTGATAAAGTCCCAGGACAACTCATTATAAAAAAACTTTTCTTTTGGCTTCTGAATTTTTGGAATAAAGCAGTACAAATTTCTACTGTCTGCTGGACCAATGCCATAACGATTTGACTGGCAGATGGGCAAGGGATCTGGAAATCAGTTAATTTTTGTGTGATTCTTTGAAAAGCCCCGTATAACTGACAGGCACAGTTACAAGGGACTCCAATTTTAAAGTGATGTAAAATGTCTGGGTTAAGACTTCGATTTACTTGTTAATTACTTTCCTGGTTTGTATTGAGCATGAAACAGAGTCAGTGCAAATTTAGTGACTCATGGATGCCTTAAGAAAGCTTCAGGCTTAGTTTCAGTGTTGCATAGCAGCTTCCCCCAGGGCTGTGCTTGCTGACTTTTGGGGAGTTTCATGAGTTTTTGGAAAGGACTCAGAATATTTGAAATTCCCCCGTAAGTGTGTAGTATATTTTTCTAAAGAACCTATTAGTACCTGTAGGTTTTCAAAGACCTTTGCAAACCTGCCTTCTAAGCTTCCTCTGCCAGGACATCAAGAAGCTGTATCAGGTCTGTCTGTAGTATGTCCAGCTGCTGCCTAACCATAATGGAGAGCCAGGGTTGAACCTTAAGGAATAAAATCAAGGTTTTGTCAGTGTACCATGTGATGTTACACCTACTTTGAGCTTCAAAAGCAAGAAAAATGTTCTACTTCTTTTCCTTATTCTGTGCAACATATGCCAATTTTTGAAAAGGTAGCGTTATGGGTGGGATATGGTAGCATTTAGAGGCTCTAGAGATTATAATCCATTTAGCAGACGCTGAGTATACAATGTATGCCCTGAAGATGCTAATCTAATCAAAAAAAGAAAGTGTTATCTGCATTCTAGTAACTGAGGCACAAAGAGATGAATATGGTCAAGATCTGCAGCAGAACTGATGCTCCTCAAGCTTGCCACTTTAACCAAAAGAGCATCTTTCTTGCTGTGGACTCACATTGCTCTGAGAGTCCCATATGAGCTGGCTAACCCACATGGATATCTGTAGTCCATGTTCAGAGTAAACACACAGTGATATGGTATAAAGGGACGCACAGTAGCACTCCTTGATGAAAAAGAAAAACCTTCAGCCTTTGCTAAATGGCAGGTCCAAACGGTGCACAGAAAATTATGGAGCACATTCACTCTCAGCCAGGAAATTGGTCTTGCTGGGGGCTCACGGTTTGATTTATGGTGCCCCTAACTGAGTCAGGATTCCTAATTGTTATTGAAACAGGCTCCTGAGGTGTACCGGGGGTGGGGGAACTGCGCTTGAGAGCAAGAGGTGCAGGAGAATGGTGGTGGGGACACCTGGAGGGACCCTTGGCCAGCCCGAAGCAGTGCAGACAGCCCCAGAGCATCCTCTCTCCTCTAGAGCCGCTGGGCAGAGAGCAAGCACAGTGTGCCCTGCTGCAACCCAGGGGAGTGAATGGCACGAGAAAGGATACAGCACTGGAAGGACTAAAAAGAAAGTTGCTGTCTCTCAAGTTTTGGTCCATTAAGGTAATCCTACACTCTGCAACTGAAGCTATGGGTCAATGAAAACAAATTACAGTTCATTCCCCAAACAGAAAGATTAAGACACAGGAAGCTGCCGAATGCTGTAGGCACTGGCCTTGACTTCGCAACCTAGCCAATTTGTGCTGCCTGTGGGGCTGTACAGCTGTCAGTGAGAACACAAATCTTCTCATACAGAAACTCCTCTTTTATATCATATTCCTTTCTTTTTTTTTTTTCCCTCCAGACACCAGCCTTAGTTTCTAGAGACAAGCCAAAAAGTATTTTGCATATCCAAAATGCAAAGGCAATACATGTGCTCCTTAGTGAAACTCTTTCAGTTTCGAACAATTACAAACAAATGAATTTGTAAATGCTGAAGAAAATCCAGGGCAAAACCATCTGAAATGGGGAGGTTAGAAAAATACTGAATATTTCTGATGGTAGAAGGTAAAAACCAAATAAGCTCACTACAGACTAGACCACCTAAGTCAGCCTTTCTTCTTGGGCAGAGAAAGCACCCTCTCTTTATCGATGAGTGACGCTGGCAGGCTGATAGGTGGAGGGTTTTCAAAGGGAAAATCTAATTTGTAAACAATCAACATCGTAACAAGCTATAAACAGCTGTCTGGACTTCTAGCAGATTTGCTGATGCTTGAAGGGCTAAAAATCACAATGTTTTCCTAAAACCTCCTTCATTAATTTGTGGCCTGGTATTCACTAGGACAACAAGCCTCGGGGGGCTACTTACAGCTTAGCTCCCCCCTCCCCACCAGGTTGCAAGCCCAGGTTCTGCTGATTTTGAGGATGGGTGCGCAGCTTTGGAAATTGGGGTTTAGATGTGTCCCCATCACATGGAGGTGGGTATGAGGACCTAAAAGGAAAACAAACAGAAATAAGGGCACCAAAAATACGTGGTTGGTTCCTCCTACCCCAAACAAAAAGCCATTTATCACTAGCGCTTCCAGGAGTTCTTGTCGTTAAGTAGATTCCACAGTGATGCTTCTGCCACATCCATGTGGGAAATCAAGGAAGACAAGACAAGGCTTGTCCTAACCTAAAGAGAATTTATGGAATGGCCAGACTCGTCCCAGTAAGCAAGAGCAATAACTACTCCCAGTACAGGAAATACAGACTGGTCCTCGGAGTGGAAGAAGGTAATGAAGTAACTGAGGAGATAACAGTGAGCACCTGTGACTCTAATTAGCACAAGCCCATTTCAGGCATGATTTTGCGAGCGGTGCCACATATTTTGAAGTTGTGGTAGTACAAGGTTGGTTGCAAAGTGCTGTGAGAGAGGTTTGGCATGCTTTAAACCTCCCCCAAAATGTTGATTTAGTAAATTATAGAGTAAGAGGAGGCAATTCTGTGTGTGCATGCTGAGAGAAGAAAAAAAAACCCAGACTGAAGAGAAACATGGGAAGGTTTGTTTTTCCAGCATGCCTTAGGTAAACAGAAGTTTTTGCAATTAGATTTCTTCTTTCCAATCCATTAGGGTCAATGCAGTTTTAATTAGCACTTGATTTGCAGGCTGTGAGGTATGGTTTAATGTGCCTTTTAGAGATTCCAAACCAAAGTATTGCAAGGAATTGAACACAAATGAGCAAATTAAAGTTTTTTCCTACCCATTTTTGTTTGCAGACGATTTTCCCACCAGCTTTCCTTTGTACAAAGGCGATCCTAAAACAGAGATCTTGGTTTCTTTGTGGAAGAGACATTCAATACAAAATACTCCATAAAAACCTTGGTTTTGTCTCTGCTCTCATACACTAGTCCTGTCTTCAGCTCCTGTCAGCAGGTGCACTGCTTGGTCTTATTGCTAAGGCCACTTATCTTGCCCTGTTGGCGTTGAAGATGATAGCCAGATCTGCAGCGGTGACCTTGCACTTGTGTTGAATAATTCCCTTCCGTAACTATGCCATAATTATCAACTTTGCAACTGAATACTGGATTACAGCCCAAGAGTTCCTTCTGAATGCAAAACACAAGGAATTCAGCGTTCGCAATGAGTAAGTCTGAAGTAATGTACACAGGTGGTTCTTATATTGCACCTGTCATCGTGGTATCTGTTCTCCTGCAAAGGTCTGTGATCACATCAGTGTTTCGAGTTCATATAAACAGAGTCTGACTCCTGCATTCCTTTTGTACTTCTGAAATGTGTGGAAATAACAATATCCGGGGGGAGCATTTAAAATAAAGCCAAAACAAAAGCAGCTAAGGAGCAAGGACACTCTGTCCTGAGTGGTTTTATCTAATTTATTTTGAACAGAAGTGGTTTCTTAGACCAAAATTATCACAGTAAAAATAATACAAAAACTAAAATGAGGAATTCTGGCCCAAACCCAGACAACCACTGCCCTCAGGGCAAAAGGCAAGTTGAATGCTGAATGTTGAAGTGTCAACATTAAGTCTGAAGTCCTACGCTCTCTGTCACGACATGGGATTTGTAGGTAGCCAAGACCTTTGAAACCTCAGCGCATGCCACAGGGGCTGTTTTGCTGATCTACACTTGTAACCCCTGCTCACATCCACAGGTTACGTCTCCCGTTGGAAGGAGCCTCTCTCCCCCCGGTACGTTCTTGGCACAGGAGCTCTTCATGCAGGTGGATGCCTGAACGCTTCACTCTGGCCAGATGGCCGCTCAGCTTTAATGTTGATTAGACTTTATTATGGATTATTGATGTAATGCTGCTACCAGCTCCGCACAGCAAGACCTCATTACTGTCAGTGGAGCTCTGCTCAGGCCCAAGGGTCTATCCACAGGGGTCCAGCTAGCTGCAAGATCAGGGCCTGTGTTCGTAAATAGTGGGATAGGATGAATGAGACTAAATGTGATGGGGGATGGCTCCAGGCAAGTAGTTTAGCTGAGTACTTGGCTGGATGCGTCTAACAGGAAAACAATGTGTTGGTTTAGGAGAGAGTTCCAGTGGGCTGAAAAATACACTGAGTAATTCTGAAAATGTGGCATACTCATGTTCCCAGCAGGTATGAGAGTCTTGAGGTCCGTGCGAGTAGAGTGACTGCCCCGAGTCAGCCCTCTGAGCTGGTGTATTACGGCCAAGAGTTGCCACCAGTCATCAGACAGGAGCTGCTCGCAAGCACCCAGCCCAGCTTTGGCTGTCCCTTTTGCACAGGACCCATGGATGCATCTCGACTCTGGGTCTGGGCTGTAGGAAGGCTGATTCACATGCAGAGTAAGCCGGAATTTGGGAGCCTCCTTGTCAAATTATTGCTCAAGTAAAACTTAGCTGCAATAGCAATTTAGCCAACTGGCTAGCATTGTTTCTCATGTCACTCCCTCCTTTCCCAATATAAAAAGATTTGCAGTGAAAACAAAAGAAGAGTGTTGGCTTAATAAATCTTCAGGCTTTCTGCATAAAACGCTGCCACCGAGATACCGAACGTCCTGCGGCCGCCCTCAGGAGCGAGCCCTTCCTCGCCGTACGCAGGACAGACACTTTGCTCCGTGCGTTCAGGTCTCGTTACCGATACGTGTGTTCATAAAGGAGCGGCTTCGGGGAGGTGCTTCACACGCACCTGGCTGCGAGGAGACAACCCGGCCTTTGGCGCTGCCAGTTTGAGGCAGGACTTTCCTCCAAGCAACGCGGTCCGGCCCTCAGCGGGACAAGGAGAAGGAGAGGCCCGCTCGGGACCCGGCATTTCTCCCGGGGGCAAAGCCGGAGCCGGGGCAGCGGCAGCGGCCGGTGCGGGCGCTGGGGCGGCGGGGGCGGCCGCCGGGGCCGCGCAGGCTCCGCGCTGCCGCGCACTTGCACTCTCCTTCACCACCACTAGATGGTATTTGACAACCACTTCTGTTCACCGCCCTTAAAAAGCCTTTTCCTGGCTAAAAACCAAGCCCGACGATTTCTCCCGGCTTCTAATAAAACTCTTTCAATATTTTTTTGTTATATTTTTGGAGTGATAACATGCAGGTGAACAAAGCTGCTGTTGTACTAACCAGCTAAAACAAAGCAAAGGATTTTGGAGGACTGGATGCTGCAGTTCTTGACCTTGTGAGCTGGCACCACTCGCTCCCGGAAAAGCACCGAGCGCCTTCCCCTCAGCGTTGCTGGTACCATGCCGTATTTTCCCACCAAGATATTTTTGGAGTGTTCTTTCCTTTCCAAGATGGAAAGCCCAGTCGTACCATCTTTTACTAGTGTAAGGCTTCCAGCACTTCCGAATATTCAACGCCTTGAATTTTTAAAAAGCCGCTGTGGCTGGGAGCGTGGCTCAGCGTTGAGGAGCACGTGCAGGAGAACACACGGTCCTGCCCCACCGAGAGGAGGCCGGTGGGGATTTGGTGGGTAACCCAAATGGGGCAGCCCTGACGCTGTGAGCAAAATGATAAACGATTCAGGTCAGGCCGCTTCTGGGAATACATGTAGATGTTGCAAACTGCAGCTTTTAGGATCTAGCTCTCCATACTTAATACTTCAGTTTCAAATAAGCATTTTGCTTTTTTTTTTTTGGTTGTTGTCACTATAAAAGATGGACAGGACTCTGCCTCGAGCAGTCACACTCTGATCTTTCCCGCTTTAATTGGGTGGTTAGTTGTATCTTTTCTTTCCCAAATTATTTGCAAGAAATTGCGATTTAATCCATTCTGCACTTAAGGAATTTAATCAATCATTAGAAATAACTGCCAATGATAGGAAAATATGGTAATTCATGTTATTTTTGCAGACAAAGCACTGATATAAACAAAACATAATTAAACATGCCCTCTTTATACACTTCATAAAAAGCCACAGTCCTTGGGTATTATAAATCTAAACTTATTTCTCTGATCTCAGGGCATAAAATGTGTTCTGTGAATTGTGTTACTTCTTGTAGGAAAACACTGATAATATTTGCCTTGCAGGCAGCATAAAACACAAAATGTAAAATAAAAATAAGTTATTAATCAGACTAACGGGCAACTTAAATGGAAAGCTGTCTTCTATGTCACATTAAAAATGATAATGAGCAACATTTCACAAGGCAATATTATTAAAAAAAAAAAAAAAAAGCCGCATTACACACAGACTTCTCAATCCATATCTGTGCTGTAGTCTCCAGGAAGCAAACAAGAAGGACAAGTTTTGTAGTTGGTTACCATGGGTATGTTGCCTGAGGAATACCTGCATTTCAACATGGCCATACCTGAAACAGGTGTTGCTTTTTTATCTTCAGCTAACACAGCCCAAGGCAACGGTGATCTTGTTTTTCCAAATTTGCATCTTAGTAGAAACAAAGTTTTAGCTCAATTAAATACCTGTCACAGAGGGGAGGCAAGAGTAGGAATATGTTGTGACGCATAAGAATATGTTGTGGTTTTGAAAATGGTCTGGTAAGAGCTATTTTTTTAATGATCTGTGACAAAAACAATGCAAAAAGAAAAACTCAGCCCTAAGGGCCAGCATGTTGCTCTTTGCTTCTCACTTGGAAACTAAGAAACAGAATTTTTGAATGAAGTCCATTGTATAAAAATACAGCCTGTTCCCTAGTTCATCTCGTAGGCACCTGCAGGTTGCTTTTGCTATTTTCTGAAACACATGGGCCAAATTCTTCCTCCCTTTCTGGCGTAATTTGAGTTGAAGGTTGGCTTATGGGCAATATTCTTCTTCTAGGAAGGTTATTAAGGCTTGTGTTTTTCTTGCCCAGTAGAAATAGGTCGGCTCAGAGTGACCCTCCGTGTCTGTGTGCATCGTAGGAGCAGTCCCATGCCCGAAGGCTGCGTTTGCCATATGTTGTTTGCTCACAGCAACATCCTTGGGGCTCCCAGAAATCTTTGTCTACCTCACATGCCCTCGTCGTGACATCGGACTATGCTGGGCGTACAAACCTGCCAACCTCCTCCTTATGAAGACCCCAGCATCACCCATGCAGGGGCAGATGGGGGTTGTAGGGCAGACTGGCCTGGAACAAGGGTTCAAAGACCACATGGATACCATCGCTGACTCGCAGGTGACCCTGCGCTTGGGGCTGCCCTCTGGACAGGCTAGCTGGTGTACAGCGTAGATCTGGGAATTTATTTTCTGATGTATTTTTAGCCTTTTGAGACTTTTGTCACAAATCTAATGAGCAGTCACTCTGAGGCTGCACCGGTACCGCACGCAGGTGTCTTCCTGACAGCGGCAATGCATCATGTCTGCACAGCCTCTGTATTTCTACTGTCTGGCTTACTGTCTGTGTGTCCGTCGTAGTCTGGTTTCGGGGCTGTGACTGGAAGGATGTAAGAGGTCTCTATGAGAAATCTTAGCAAATATGCTTGTAGGTGTATTCAGAGGCTCACCCACTGCTGGAGGTGTGCTTCTGCTTCCCATACCTAAATGAGATAGCAAGGCTTACTTTTTCTGTCTTGTGTGTTTTTGCAAGGAGTTTTGCAAGACAGGTGTTGCTCGTCGCTGTGTAGTTCCTAGCATGAGAGGATCCAGCTGTCAGGTGAGCTTTACAGAAGTAATAATTACTTGATTGCCAAAACAATGCTTAGAGCCATAGTATTTTTCTCTAGCCAGACAAAAATCCTCTCTTCCCAGCTCACCCTGGAGATCTCAGTAAAACCCTAAAGCTGATGATACTTTCTGGAGTGTTCTCCGAATCTCTCTGTGTGACAGCCCAGCTATTCAGGTGCTTTTTCCATTGTAACTGTACTTGTGTTCACAGCCAGTGAAGATCAACAGGGCTTATCGCTTCAGAATGAATGGTCACGCTGAATGCTAGATCTTCTCTGCGGCAGGGCCTAGAACTCAGTCTCTGACATGCATCACTCTCCCCATTTAGCTCTGTGTTTAGTTTTTATTTATTTACATCCTCATCCCATTTCTTTCCAAGCTCAGCTCGTTGTATATAACAGTTTAGGTATATATCCGCACCAGAGGGAATGAATAGCATTCTCCAACAGTGGAATTCTGGGGGCATGTCTGCTGCACACCGGCACATGGCTGAGATGCAGTGCCGAAAACGCAAGCTGAGTGCCAGGAAGCATGCTATTATCAATATACCAGGCTGTGGAAAATTATGCAAGTCCCATACATGAAAATCAAGAGTATTTCTGTGCTACTGGACAAACGACTAGAAATGTGTCAGGAGAATGCTTTTGCAAGGATGCACATGGATTCTGAAACGCCTCTCACCACTACTGCGTTACCTCCGGAGCCCCCTGTGATCTCTGTACTGCCATATTGTTATTTGAGGTTTCTTGGACAACAGTGAAGACATTCAGCCCGAAGGTTGGCCCATGCATAGTACGGGGCACCATCCTTAGTATGGGGGGGTTACTGAGCATACACGACTAGCTGTGGTAGGGACATGGCAAGGGTACCCTGTGTCCTGGGAGGAGCAGGACCGCAGAGTGAGCACAAGCCATCTGTGCAGGCGTCCTGGGTGAGCTGGACATGAATGTTAGCCGGGAACAGATCTGTAAGTGTGCCGTGGCCCTAGATCCCGACCCTCCAGGTACCTGCAGCTTAGTCACAACTGCTACTCTGCCCAGGCTGCCCCAAGGTCCAGAAATTTGAGAAAATCATCTTATTTTTACAAGGGGAAGAAGCAATAAATCTGAGTGAAAACAGAAAGGAAAAAGAAAAATAGTTTTGGGGAAACCTGAGTATATTTTAGTTCTGTCATGGAGTTCAATGGACTGATATGTTGTCTATGCCTCACGGCTAAGATAACGGGCACAAAGGGGTATCTCTTTTCACGCAAGGCAATGAGTTTGTCTAGAAGCTTCAAGGTATGTAACGGGAGAGCTGTGCTGACCAGGTCCTGCTCTTCTAGGAAGGGGGTGACAGTGAGGAGATGGCAGCATTGCTCCAGCCCTGGCAGCAGAGGAACCTGCCCCGCACGACTCTTCCTCTGCGAGCAGTGCCCTATGCGACCGTCTCCCATGACCGCTCACTTAATGACTTACAGAAGAGGAGGGGGGCTGGCTGGTCCCTAAAAACTCTAGGCAGGCAGAACTTGGTCATGGGGCTACGAGGGAGGGACTGCAGGTTCCTTGGGTGGTGGTCTTGGGGCCAGTAAATGTGGAGTCTTTAACGCTTGTGAAATGACCCATTATATTACAGCGCCCGGGAGGGAGACCGGATCCGTCTCTGCCTCCAGTTGTCAAATAAACAGCTTCGTGCCTCCACCAGCACGTTGCAGTGGATATTATATATCACACAAGCCACTGAAAGAGCTAGTTATCTTTTGGAGGAAAGTATGCGTAGAGGATGAGAGTAGCTATTCGGGTGCTAGGCCTGTAAGTGAATGTTATGGCAGGTACAAATTAAGGGTCTCAGGGCGAGTGTTGATTTACACTGTCCTTGAAGGGAATCGCTCTGGACCCAGCTTGTAAGAGACATGCCACAAATCTACATGCTATTTAGTGTTTCAGAGTGAAGGAGAAATTCATTGTTTTGTCTCTGGTTAAATATCCAGGTGGGACTAGGATTGACAAAAATGTGTCCACTGAAATGTTCTTTATAACTAGAATACAGCTTAATGATCCTCATTTTTATTTGATTAAAACTATGCATGTTTCAATGAAAAAACAGGGTTGCTAATTCCCCTCTCGTTTTAAAATCTGTTTTTAGTTGGGAGATTTGAAACACGGACTTTCTATATATATATACATATATGCATGGCACAGAACATTGTGAACTAAAAATATTTTGAGGCATGAGGTGCTGAAAGTGTTCAGTTTGCTTTTTTGATAGTCCCTCCCCAAACAGCAGTCATCTTGGGGGGAATGTCCCCCCAGTACCTTTTTCATGAGTTTTCTGGAAGAACAACTTGTGTTTTCCAGGCAAATGTAGTAGAAGCTGGCTCTGATACTGGCTTTGATCTAGAGCAACTCTGAAATCAGCTGAGCCCTTTGGTATAAAAGAGAAGAAACTGGCCCACAATATGAGTTTTCAAGGATGATTTAATTCAAATACTTCCTTCAATTTTAGTGGATAGTCCCTTTATAGATATAATGTTGTCAACTGTGATAAAACAGAGGGAAAGTGATAGCTCCTGGTCCCATTAAGACTAAGTCAGCAGGAGCTAGACAGACAGAATATTCGTGTTTTGCTCAAAATAGGTAAAATCAGCAGCGTGGTCTGCATCAGAGCAGAAGGCTAGTATATAGGACTGTAAATTCAAAGTATTTTTAATTATGTATTGCTGTATCTTTCTCCTCACTTAACAAACACCCCTTATTACAGGTTCTAAATGCTCCTTGGATCATGTCATGCTTTGCTTTTATTTGTTGTTTTTGTTTTTCTCAATGGTGATGTTACAGCACTGTCTAGGGGTTTTTTTAATGCTTTTTGTTCCAAGTCAGGAAAAGCAAATTAAAAATAGTTAAAGAGAAATGAGTAAAGATGGTCTGACTTTAAAAGGAAAAGGAAAAGAAGAATGCAAGCTATAAATGAAATGTAGACTCCACAAGTGATGTACCTAATAAGAGGCTCAGGCCTGACTGATCCACAGCTACAGAAATGTGCTTCTTGAGGATGAAAGAATGGAAGAAATGGGAAGGACTTAAGTCCTCATTTAGTTTAGCAATTAAGATGTTCAAGTAAGTCAAAAGAACTCTGTGGCAATGTAACATCAATAAGTTTGAAGCGGTATTTAGAATTAATGTAGTTCATGTTTTACTGCATCTCCTCCCAGGCACTGAATATACGGGGGCCCTCTTCTTTACTGCTTATGTGTGAAAATAACTTGTACTCCTAAGAATAATCTTTTGTGCTTAATAAAAAGCAAAACCAGATCATCTACAGGAAAAGCAGGAAATCTGAACAATGTGCTTCCTATTCTTGGGGCTGTTTATGGAAAGCTGCGTTTGTATGACAAAAAGCATAATTTTTTATTATATCAAACTTTTCACATCAAATACTACTAATGCATTTCAGTTCCTCCTCCTTTTCTGTCTAACTATTACCAGCTCATTTACCACTTGCTGAAGTGGAGAATGGGCCAAAGCTTTTATCTATGGTTTCTTTTTTTCATTACTAGAGCGTTGGTGTGGAGTGGAAGTGATCACAGTGAGAGCTCCATCCTGTGCAGACCATGGTACCCCACTCTGGCTGCACAGGTGGCCATCTCGGCGGTCATCTCTGCTTCTGAGATCTTGTTGCAATTTGTCAGCTAGGTAAATTGGGTTTATTCCTTCCGGAGCATTAGTAAGCCTTTTACTGCCAGACCAGGTATCTGTTTTTCAACTGTGGACTTAGAGATCCATTTTATCTCTCAGATTAAAGAATCCTGAAGGGTTTTTCCTGATGGAAAAAGCTTTCTATAGAAATGTGTTCATTGTTTTGAGTGCTGCTGCATCCCAAGTGTGATTTATGGATCATGTGTACCGTAAGGAGGTTTTTCCTGGAGTTGTGAGACTAACTGGTGTGTCATGAGACATAAGACTAAAGACTAGATCTTGAGAAGAAATGAAGGAAAGAAAAGAATAAGGAAATGAAATTTATTTCCAGAAATGAAGCTATCCATGTACCAGTCAGAACCTAGTGAAACATAATAGTAATTTTCATGTCTCCCACTATAAAAGACTGTATGGGTCCCGTGGTGCAATGCGTTCATCGCTCTGTGAGTGCCACTTTCACCCATCAATATTCTGCACAGTTGTGCTGACATATAGTAGTTAGTTCCTGCATGGATGGATTCTTCAGCATTAGTGGGAAAATTTATTCTTACATCTTGTTATCCTCTTGAAAAGCTTTGTCTTTCCTAAGAGAGCTCAGGTGTCCTGGGTAGTCATGACTTCCAGAAGGTCTCGCCAGCTCAGGTGCTTTCTGCATACCCTGCCCTGTGGAGGCAACTGCCCTTCTCCGTATTGATACTGGCGCTTCCCCCCGGGTGAAACACAACAGCATCTGTAGTAGCTACGGCACAGTAACACATAGCATTTAATCCCATGGTAAAAAGGAGTGGGACTGGAGGCAGGGGTGACAGAAGAAATTAGGTAAATTAGATGTAATCCTTCGGGATAGATTTTTGCCAGGAATCACTATTTCCTATAGTTCTTGACCTTGCAAAAAGTAGAAGAGTATCTCAGAGACCACAATTATCTATAAATTTGGGGATGTATCCTGTTGTAATCCAACAGAAGTTTAGAGAGATTAGAAAGAGTTTATTACCATCCATACTGCAATTTCATGGCCTTGTTTTGGGTAGTTAGTGTATTTTGCAAGGCCTGTACATCTACAGCTGAACAAAGAACAAGACATTTCAAACTCAGATGATCGGTTGATGAAATTCAACCACAATGATGAAAACAGCTGAAATTTCATGTGTCTTTGTAAAGATTTTGAATTTTCTGCTTTTGGAATCCCAATCAATTAAGAACAAGGTAGGTGTATGACACCAAAATGGCAGTAGTTTTGAATTTTAGAGCATGAGTTTTCTTGCAAGCTGTCTCTGAACAGCGGAGAAAGTTGTGGCGATCCTTCGCAAGTAGTTTGGAGCATAAACCCCCAAACTTATAAAGGTTCCAGTCTTACAGGAGGCAGCTCATCTAGCTCCAAGAGGCATTCTGAGAAAAGAAAAGTAATTGTCCGAGTTGCTGCAATTAAGGAAATCACCAGTGTTGGTTCTGTACTGAATAAACGCTCCTGCAATGGGCATGCTTGCTCAGGGTTTACTGGTGTAATCCCCATTTTCCCTCTGGGAAACCAGAAGGATTTTTGAAAACACAGAAGAAATCTTTCAAGCAAAGCCACTTCACATCGTATTGCAATAAAAAGCTCTCTTATCATACAAAAGGTAATATTGTTGTATTGTGCTTTGGAGAGTCAAATAGCTTAAGGATATAGGACTTCTTTCTTCTTCCCTCGCTGGTGTAATTCTATTGACATGTGTAATTTCTTCTGCTTTCCACCAGATTTGTTTGCACTGAGTCATTTTGGTCCCTCCTGTTTGTTAGTATGGGGCTGAGGAAAAGACCTTCGTTGTGTAGCTAGAGGTTTCAGGCCGGAGCTCTCTGCAGCTCTGCACAGGCTCACTGGAGCTGGACCCAAAGGAGAGGGGACCCTTCCCGTGCACACAGCTCTGCTGATATGCCGGGGTCCCCACCGGCAGTCCTCTCCCGGGCCTCTCCTGGGCAAGGCTGCAGCAGCCGTACTTTTTTGGGACATGCTGGATGGGAAAAGGCCAGCACCCCTACAGTAAGTCCACAGCAGTGCTCAGCCACCGCCTCCCCTGTCCTCCTAGACCAAGTCCTAGAGACAAGAGCGGTGTCACAGCCAGCAGTTCCCACAGCCACGTGCCGTTGAACAATAAAGGGCTGCGTACTCTAATGATGATTAATTACATTTTCTCATATCTTTCTATCAATTAACTGGAAATGTTTCTTTGTTTAAATAATTGTCTTTTGGTAAATAAATGCGTAAACACTACTTAAAGCATTTTGGGGTCTAATTATACTTATCTGAAAGTTAACAGATTCAAGATGTGATTTGTGTTTTAATTGTTTTAATTTATGGTAAAACATGGTGTTGGGTACTGATCTTCTGAATAGGCTGATCTCTATTGTAAGAAAATGAGGAACTGCAAACGATTCTCTCTCTTAAACCGAGCTACTTGTTGAGCGAAGATCTGTCCCGAGCCTGTGTTCGTACTGGGGTTTGTTTGCTTTTCAGCCTGGTCAAACCAACAACCCATTGGGCTAAGCCACTCAGCTAAAGTTTAAAAACAGCTTAAAGACACCAGGGCCTGGCTGCGGTGCCAGTGGAGTACAGCATCACAGCCCCAGCGTCCCATGCTGAGATTCGGGCTCCGAGGGTGCAGAGCTGGACTGGTGGGGCTGGATGTGGCTTCCAGTCCGGTTCAGTCCCATTTGCAGTGACAGAGATCCTGGATAACTCACGCGCCGCACCTGACCCTAAGGCAAGAGAGATCACAGCTAAATCCCTGTGATCTAAATGTATCAGGCTTTTGGACTCACTCACCTTATACTCTTTCATCTCTCTGCCCTCTCTAATAGCAGAGGAGCACCGTGTCACTGTGGTTTGTTATTCTCATTAGCTTCTATTAGCCGTAACACTGGGGGCCTCTGTCCGGTTCAGGCAGAGGCTGTGCCCAGCCCTAACAAAGATAAGGTACGCCCCGAGGCTACGGTGAGGGGCAGTGGGTAGACCAACCACCGGAGGAAAGGGAGATAACAGGAGGAGAACCAGTGTCAGCAGCACAGCCTGCGGCACCCCAGCAATTTCCTCGGTGGCTGGGAAGTGCTGTGGCACGAGGGAGTGGCAAGGAAGGATCTGCCGGAGGAGCACATGCCGGTGCCGGCGTGGATCCTCGCGTGGGGAATCATGGAGCCCGTTTGTTCACGCAGCCGCGGTGCTCGTGCCCTTACGGGGCTCAGCAGATAGATTGAAGATCATTTCTGATCCAAACACACAGTGTGTCCATGGCCATGGACCTCTTATGTTATCGGCCTCCTGTCTTAATTTCCCTCTCTCTAAAACAAGGGTAATATTTCCGCAGTTCAGAATGGTGTTAGAAGGTTAAAATCGCAAATCTTGAGAGGGGATCAGGCAAGACAGGGTAAGGACAGCAATATAAATAAAGAAAGCAGTTTTCTGCTATTTTTTCCTTCCCCAAAACTTATTTGTGGGCTTTTCTCAGTTAGACTTTTTTTTCAAGATAAGGGGAAAAGAAGGAAAGGAAGAAAAATCCTCCCACGCATTCAAACAGAATTTACATTTGACTGTATTAAAATTTTTCTTAAATTGCAATTAAGTAATAAATCTTCACCAGTTGCAAAAATAAAGAGAGTGGGGTGGGGGAAATTTATTAGATAATGTAATCTTTCAGGCATTTTTTAATTTCCTTCTAAGATCTAGAATATCAGTTGGAGTCCCAGGTAAAACAGGATTCGAGTTTTCAGCCACAAGTTGTGACTCAAAGTGCTTAGCTCAATTAAACAGAACAGATGTGAAAAATAAGACGAGAGCTATGCATATAGCTCCCAAAAAGCCCTCCCCTCCATTGAAGAGCCTGGACTAATTTGCCTTTGTTGACTAAAGTCTGCAATTCGATCCTAAAAGCTTGTCAGAATTAAGTACAATGCTTAATATAAGTTTACATTTTAACTGTTTTTCTTTGATATTTGACAAGGACATGGGAAGTAGGTCCAGAACTTTCTCCTGGGCCAATTTGCTCAAGGTTGCTGTGAATCACGCTTCCCCTTGGGCTGCTTGCCCCGGGGACCGCACTTGAGACCTGGCACCTGTTAGCCGCCAAAGCAATTAATAATTAATTAAACAAATAACCCCATTACGTTGCACTGTGAAATCAAAGCTTCAGCATAAAAAAGAATTTTACCTTTTAGGTTTCCAGAAGTAACCTCTGCCCCAACACTTGTGCAGTATGTGGAGGAGCAGATTTTTGCTTCTTCCTCAGAGAGTAGTGACTTTTTACAGCAGATTTGTTGGGTTTTTTTTTCAAGAAAGGAAGGAAAGGTCAGCCTTGTTATATCCTTTCTAGTAAACATCACTCTTCTGCAGCGACATCAGCCAGTGTCTGAACATTTAACAGCTAAAGAGAAAAAGAAATCCTAGACATTCTTCTGGAAAGGGGGACCAATGGAGCCTTTCAGCCTTTCAGCTCTGTGCACCTCCTGACATGGAATACAGTTTGTCTTACTGCTGGTATTTTGGTTTCGGAGATGACAAGTGTATCATGGCCTTTTTTTTCCAAAAAGTAGCTGCACATTAAGGAGATAAGTGAACTTCAAAGGGCTAAATACCAATCAGAAGATGGAAGATGGCCACACATAAAGCTATGCTGCTTCTGCAAACCCCTTTAGTAACCAGACAAGGTCACTGATCAGGGTAATTTGCAGGAAAAGTCAATTTCTCAAGTACCCAAGGCAGGTGTTGTGCCATTCTGTGACAATTTACTGAAACTAAATTGAGGAAGTTGAAAAAAGCAAAGGTCATGAACCATGGGAGAAAGGAGGGAAGCAAAGTCTCTTTGACTGTATTTTTAACTCCTTTTCAACCAAAGCATATTTACAAATTACTGAGCCTGTTTCCACTTTAAAAAAAATCCCACTTGTGTAACGCAAGCCTGTTTATGAAAAACTGGGCTAAAACCTGGTTGCAGAATGAGGAACAGTGAAGGGTGGTTAAGGAAAACACAGAGTGATTCACAGGGAACTCTTAGCAGAGTAAAGGGGAAAGGAAGAAGTTGGCCTTCTCACATTGAAACATTTCCCGGAGTCTTCACGGCAACAAAAAGCTGGATGAAATTAGACAGGATGGAAGTGAAAAGATAAAAACATAACTGAAAAATTTGAAACAAGTTATTAAAATGGCTGAGAAAGAGAGAAAGGGAGTTAATGTCTCAGAAGGCATCTGGCTGTGTCTCTGCTTCAGTTGCACCCCAAAATGCACTTCTTAGACTTGGGGATTTGTGGGAGCACATTCCAGCACCCTTCCTGCTCAGCCTGGCTTTCCTTCCAGACCCAGATCTTGCCTTGGTTGGGATGCAGCCAGGGCACGTCTGCCCTGGGGGGTGGACACTGTTCCTGGGGTGCAATACTTCCTTGGGCCCTTCCAGCCCCTGGGGCCTCGTTTGCTTAGCTCTGCTGTCCAGCAAGGTGGTCCTTCAGGAAAGGGTCTGGGTTGGTCTCAGTGCCAGCAGGGGTTACTGTTAGTGACCAAGGCTATGAAACAGGAGGCACAAATGGGAGTGAAGGAAGCGTAGACCCTGCCTCACCAAACTTCCATGCCAAAACAGAGCTCCACAAGTGTTATTGACCCGGTATGTGGAAGAGAGAAATCCAAGACCCAGTGGGCTGAATGAGGTTCAGATAACAAATGGGCAGATTCCAGTCTTATTTCCTTCTCCTGTCACCACAGTTCATGAGCTGGTGACCCCTTACAGTGCAGGAGATGTTCGAGTACCAACAGCAGTCCGGTGTTCGTACCAGCTGGCAGTGGTGTGGAACACCAGTCAATCCAAAATGGCTATGTCCACCAAGGAGGAGCAAACCCAACCCAACCCAACCCAAACCAAATCAAACCAACATTTTATCGCTTTCACTCCCATGCTCCTAGCTGAACACATAGTTTTAACAGTTGTTTTGATGACACAAACACACATGTAGCTTTCCTTCCTATTCCCTGTTACAAGATTATTTATTTTATGCTACATTTTCACAGGTCATTGGTGATGTTTAGCTATGCCTCTGGCTGTGAAGCCTGGGAAGTTTATGGGGCAGCAAAAGATCATTCTCTCTACTTGTTTTCTGTGGGCTTGCATCCAAATCTAATCAGAATAAACTTCCCCAAATCCTTCCTTGAAGGGAATATTTCAAAAGAGAATAAACTTTTCATTATCAGGTCCTGCTTTGAATAGGTAGACAAGGAGGAAATAGTTGCTGATGTATCCTTGTTAAGGCTACGTAGAAGAGTGAAATTGGTTGATAGAGTTTGTATGTGTACATTTGGCAGAAGAGACAGACTTTCATGTGAATGTGAATGATTAGAAAATATTTTTGATTGAGACTTCAGTCCTGGCTACTTTTGATGTTTGCAGAGCACAAAGGAGAGCACCAAGTCTCTGTCTGGGGCCACTGACTTACAGTGCCCAGGCAGGAAAAGTTTGGGCTTTGGAGCTCACATTGAGCCAACCTTAAGCCTACGGTGTGTGGCTGAAAGATGTGGTAACGTCCTTCTGGCACGCGGGGCTGGGGTAAGCTGTGGGCACAGGCACTGCCTCGCGGTCGGGAGTGCGGGTGTGAACTCAGCTCTTCACTCTCCTCAACGTGAGAAAGAGGAAGCAGAAGCATTTATACAACGATGTGTTTGTGGGATGTGCACAGTCCAGGAAAACCATAACAGGGGAGAAAATTAATTCCACCAGAAACAACCCACGCAGGTGGACCTCAAATGACAAAATAAAAATCAACATTTCAGGAATTCTTTCAATATTTCAGGAAATCAACATTTTATTTGAATGGATGTAGCCAGTATCATATAGTAGGGGATAGCAGCAACTCTGCATTGTGGATACCTGGTGAAGATGTGAATTCGTGACAGCCATGGCAATGGTCATGGAATTTTGGGAGATGCCTGTGTCCTGCCAGACCCATAGTCAAGGGTAGACAGAGAGCTAAGAAAGGGCATTGAAAAATATTGGTGCTAGCAGATAGCTGCAACGCTTTGTCTGGAAATAAAAACGCTTGAGCAATCAAAGATGTAGCAATCACACAACAGCAGCTCCTGAAAGGGAACTTGTTTGTTCCTGCTTCTGTTTTTTTGAGTGGTTTTTGCCCCTTTTCTACCAAGCTCCAGCTGCGCTGTTGTTCTTGTACACACAATGAAGTCCAGTAAAAGCCAACTTCTCTTTGTCTGCGGGTCTTCTCAGAAACAGTCTGTAGTTCGGGACTTACTAGCCCATTTCCTGACTTTGTTTCTGTCCCACAGTACAGAAGACTCAGTAGAAAGATTCATTTAAATACTGAGAGAATATAATTAGCCTTCCAAATGACTCCAGCCTTGCTGCTGCATCACTCTGGCTGACTAAAGATCTCTTTATGACACCAAGAGGTAACTGTTTTATGTGTTCGGGCTATTCCCAAGTGCTGCTGGTCATATCAGCTTCTCAGTCAGACCTTCTAGAAATACAATCTGTGAGTTCCTTGTAAGTGCAGGACTATTTTTATTTAGCTATTTCAGGGCCCCATTGCCTGAAAACCAATCCAGTTGTTTAACTTTGAGGAAAAGAGCCCTAATCTCTCTTGCTTCTATCCCATGTCTTTTACATCCTGAGACTGGAAACAATCTATATCCTAAACACTCAAAGTTTCAGGAATGTTAAATCAGAAGGCTCTATCTGCAGTGGGCAAGAGGACATGAGTTAGTTAGTCAGGCAAATAAACAAACACAGTAAAACACACAAATAAAGCCACCACACCTGCAAGAATGTTAGATATGTTAAAAGGGGTTGCATCCCTAGGCGAGCTACACTGGTTCACTTTTCATCACCAACGACCATGTTACACATGCAGCTGGTGACATTACTTAGCCTCCAGCAAGGTCAGAGCACGCCGTGGAGTGAACAGAGAAAGAACTGTTCCCCTGTTTGTAGCAAAAACATGGTCAGAAGTGATTTGAACTCCAGCTGCAACTTGGCCTGCTTAATGATATCTAAGCAATACCGCTACTAAGGGCTAGCTTCCCTTTCTTGTGGAAGCATCTCACTTCCACGAGGCCACCTTTAAAACAAAGATACGTTTAAAATATCTTTTTATCTCATGAAGCTTGTTTTTATAGGTCTCCCTGAAGTGAATTATAGGGAAATGATTATTCGGTGATGGGTTACAATAGAGGTTTTTGTTGTGCTTTATAGGCATTCAAATAAAGTGATCTGGTTGTGTGGCAAACTGGATTCAGAGGCCAGATTTTGAAGACACTTAGCAGCACGTGGGTCGCTCAAGTGCTTACCGGGGCTCTCAGAAATGCCCATACAGCTACATCCAGCTCATATGAAGGACACGAGCCTGTTTGTTAAGGCATTCGAGCACATTTAAAATCTGGACAAAGATCTTTAAGAATGCCACGATAAAAATCAAAGCAATTCCCCAAGAACGAGAGAACTAAAAGAGGAATTAAAACACTGATGTGTTCTGAACTGTTTATGTGAAATTAAATACACTATACACAGCATATCTCTAATGTAGAACTTATTATTTATTTGATTTCCATTAATGAGGATGCGTAGGAATTCTTGAGCAAGTTAGTCGTATTGCCTGGTTGGTAGATTTAATCAAAGGCGCGACCTGAAAAACATGGTTCATTCTGAAAATCTTCAAGTTTTGCCAATTGCTAAAGGGGTTAATAGAGGCTGTGCATGAGGAAGATAACCTAGGTTTAAAAAAACTATAGTCATCATTGTTCATTTATTCTCTTTATTGAGGTAATTTAATTATCATATAGACACAAACATTTGCTCCCATGCTGGGCTCTTCACATCTGTTAGTAGAGATTTGATTAGGTCTACACAAATGTGCTAGATTATACCATCTAGTTGGTGAAATTCAAGCCACCTGGATATTTTAGCAACATCAATAAGAATAATTCTCTTTTTCCAAATCAGTAAATCCAAGATATATTAAAAAGAATTAATTAATGAGTACCAGATAGGCAAAACAAACATTTGACAATGAATCATATTATCAAAGGTTTTGTGGGAGATCCCTCTCAGCTTATGTTTAGATGTCAAATTATATTACCAAAACTAAACAATCTGTTAAACCGATCTCTTAATGCAATAAGTCTCAGCACCATACTCTCTTTTTTCCCGAAGTCCTTCATGAATGCAGTGCAGCATTTAAGGACAACAGTAGTTAAAGAACCAGCAATAATGTTACATTAACAAGTCATTAGTACGAAATAGCTGACTCCTAATATTTTTAGGGCCTTAAGATTTTTTTTTTATCATGTAGGACCTGATGATGAAAACTGCTAATCACCCAAGGAGCCCTTATGCATGTGAGTCAAGCCAAGGTGACTGCATATGAGCATTAACGCCTTGAGTGAGCGTTTCTGGGTTATGCTTTTAGAAAGTGAATGACCCAAAAAACTCACAGGGAATTTGTAGTAAATACAGCTGTTAAGATTACATACAATGATATTAAATATAAAAAGAGGCGAGAGAAAGTAGCTGTTGTCCGCTGGAGGACTTCTCTCAAAGTTAGTTCAGTAACTTACACAGATGTGCCATTCTTCTTTGTTTTTTGTTTTTTTTTTTTTTCTTTCTCCAGAAGGAAGCTACAGAAATTAATTTAGGTAGAGTCTTTTTTTAAGAAAAGAACTTTTAGCTGAAGTTAGAGATAACAAGCCTTCAGTCTGGAAGTATTTATGAAAATACTTTATTTTAGTCTCTTAAATATTTGTACAGACATAGAACCATTTGAATTAGGTTCTTCAGGCTGGAAGAGGAGAAACGCAGAGCAGTCAAACTGGGAAGGGAGAGCAGTTCCTAGATGCAATTAAATGTGACAAGTGTGAGTGCCTGTGCAAGTTCATCTTAATTCTGCTCCCAGTGAGCCTGTTACCAAACATCTAAAAGAGGGAATATATTACCAATTTCTTTTGGTCTTTGCCTTATGAAGCAAAGTAGAGCAGAGTTCAGCTTTTTGGAGGAAGAGCTTTCTCTCTGGATGGAAGGCTGATGGCCGTGACCAGCCCAGGGGGAACAACCCAGTCCCACGTCAGGCTGGGTGCCGTCTCCATTGTGCTTTCCAGAGGACTCTGTCCTTCTTTGACACTATTCTTTCAGATGTAGGACTGGAATCAGTCTTCAGCCAGAGAAGAGGTGATGTTTCTGACACATCCATGCTCTCTGCTCACATGTCCCACCACATTTCATGACAGTTCAGATGGTGTGGTGGCACCACAGGTACTGACCCAAGGGATTGTGGTAGCCAAAGAGAAGTATTTGTCTAGGCACAGTCTCGTCAGAAGTGGTGTTAAGGCTTATGTTATAACTTGTCACTGCAAGAGCAAGTAGGAGTAAAAGCTTTCTAAATCCATATAATCGTACTTAATTGTTTACATAATTAAATTATTTTTAAAAGAGAACAATTGAATGATGATGATTCAGTCACAAGAATTTGCTTCTAAATCTCCAAACTAGCCTCCTCTGGGAGGATTCGTTATCAGAAGGATATGTCTTCACTCTAAGGTAGTTAGGCATCTATGAAACATGCCCAGTACATAAACATACCTAAAGCAGAAAGCAACTGGATGGCAAACCCATCCCACCACAGCTTTGAGAATCCTGCAGAAAATTACCAGGCTTGCTTTGGCCCATTTATTCCATTGAATGTAAAAGAAATGGGAGTTATTGCTGTGAATCCCCAGCTTATGGAGAGATGCTAGAGAGGCACTAGAGATGCCCACAGGGCTGAAACTTAGGTTGAAGCTATATTTTTGTTATTGATGAGGTTGAACTCAAGAAGGGGGGTAGATCTATGGGCATTGATTTATGCTCTTGGTGTTCTGCTGAGAACAGGTTGAGACAGAGTCCAACTAGTTACCTCCTTTCTGCTGATTTTCTGTGAACTTCTTAGCAGGATTTTTTTTAATGTGAAAACATTAATATAAAGGGAGATCTATATTTGGTGGGTATTTCACATATTTTATTTCAAGTCAGTACTAAAATTTTACTTATTTTAATGCCCGTGACTGTGCTCAATTCTTGTATCAAAACTAGCCTGAAGAATTAACATTTTAATTAATTCATTGTATTCTGAGCTGCATTCCACAACACAGCTAGCCACAGGGCTGAAGGTCCACGAAACCACTGGGGCTTTATGGCACTACTTCAAGTTCTTTTCCCACCTTCATTATAGGCTGGATATGACTTGAAATCATATCTTATTAGCCTGAGTGAGAATTACATGAGGAACAGTGTTATAACAGGACTCAGCAATGAAAAGGCAGATCCTCCAGGGCACTCACAGCATCTTGTTTTACTATATATGATCGCAAAGTCTTTTCGTGTTGTGAGCAGGTGGTTTTCCCATCCTGTTCAACACAGCAGGCTGCAGGTGTTGTGTATGATCACAGATACTTCCTTCCTAAGGCATGTCCAGAACTGTAACTCCTGTAGTAATAATAATAATAATAATAATAATAATAATAAGGAAGTCCACAGTTTAAGGCTTTTTTCCAAGTAAGACTTTTAAAAAAATTTCTGCAGGACCTTTTATCTGTAGGATTCTGCTCTGTATTCTGACAATAAACACATCCCTATTCCTCCTCTCCCCACTTCAGCACATCCCAGGACAGTCAAGGTGCATCTTCCAAAGTGAAACATTGATACAGATGCAGCTGCTTTTGTGAGATTCTGGTTCTTGCTCACAGGGCAGGTTGCATTTGAATAACATATGCCAATATGTTTTATAGTGGCTGGAGGTATTACTTCATTTAATAAAGTAAAATAAGAAGCAATTGGAACTAGGATATTCAGAGTAAAATACACTGAGAAGTTGAAAAGGTGCACTTTACAACAGAGAACATTGACATGAATGGATTTGGAAAGGTACTGCTTTAAAGGATTGGACTGATTGCTAAACTTGTTCACAAAAAATATTACAAAAAATGTTAATTGGAATTTCTCCAGTGCTTGAACCCAGAAATGTATGGATGCGATCTGCAGATGAATCTGATCTCTGTTATGCTCCAGCGGGCAAAAATTAAACTGTGGACTTGCAGAAGGTCAGACAGGCAGCAGCCAGTCTGTGCTTCTGGAGCTAGGCAGACCTCCTGCAAGTGCTCGGGGACAACCGTAGGGCAGAAGCGATCATCGCAGCACCAGGGATGGGGCCCAGGGGCAGTAAGTGACAGCGGAGACTGTTGCACAGTGAAGGCTCAGCATCGGTGCTTTAACAAAGTATTGCTCATCAGAGCTGCTGCAGGAATATTAAAATACAAATGGCCCAATTAGAGTGCTTACTTTTCTAGATCCGTCTCAGAAAAACACTGCCGTGAGTTTGTCTTGTATGCTGATAAAGCATCCCATTAACAAAAAGTCTGCTGATTGTCTAAAGCAAATGGGTGGTTCATGGGAGCAGCAGAAAGTCTAGAATATCTTTAAATGGGCTACATATTGAATTCTATAAATGTTGGGCTTACTGAGGATCAAAGGCAAAAAGAACTGATTGATACTGAGCCCTTAAAAATCAATTCTTTAGGCAAATGCCTGCCCTTATTTAGTCTTTTGGAATAATAAATGATGAAGTGATTTCAGCTGTAAGAGACACGTTGTGGGCAGCTGCTGTTCGTGAGTTCAGGCTTGTGTTATTGTTAAGAGGTAACAACAGCACAGATCTTAATTGAGGAGTAACTGGTCAGAAAAAAAAAGAAGTTAAACATTTTTATGAGCAACTGTAGTCAGGCACAGACTATTTACCAACCAGGCCACACCTAACCAGCCTCTTGGATTCACTCTCTGTTCCAAATAGCTTGGTTGGTTCACACAGCATATTTATCCACAGAACTGATTCATCTTGAATATCTTTTATTGTATTTTTAAGTACTTTAAAAAGTAAGCTTGAGAAGGGCTTAGCTAACATGATAGTAATCTAGAAAGACAGAAGATAGGCCTTATTGCCAGTTTGTGGTTAATTATGGTAAACTCCTATCTGTAATTTACTCCCGCCCATAATGGAAAAGAGAGTTTTGCTCGAATGTGCATTACATTACATGGGGTTACATCCCATGCGGTGACATGGCGTTGTGTAACTTCATACAACCAGATCAAATGTGACATGTTTTTTCAATGTATATGTTCTGGTAGAAAACACATTTACAGAGGACCCAGTTTGACAAGCCTGGTTTATCCCAAATCGCAGTCTCTAATGGAAATGTTAATCATCATGTTTTCCTGCAACCCTTGCAGAAGCAAATCCAGAGTATCTTTTAATTGGGAGTCTTTCTTTATGGTCTTCAGATGTTTATAAATATGCACAACCTAATCTGATTAGGGCCAGACTCTACATGCTGCCTGCTCTGACAAAAGGGGAGAAGGTTCTTGCCTGCAGCCTGTGAATTCTGTTCCATTCTACGTCTCTTCTGGTATTACAGTATCTGAGCACTTTTAATAAAGTATTAAACAACAGCCAATTCTTTGTTCCTCCAGCTTCTGTTGGAGAAAGAAGTGCTCGCACTAGTAAGCGGGTGAAGCTAATAGGAAAATCTTTGAGGGAATATTTTTTTTGTTGCAAAATGCACTTTAGTTGAAATAAAAACATTTGATGCAATGGTATCAATTTTATGGAGAATATGGAGCAGAAGGAAAAAGTAAGAAGGGATTCTCACAAAGCTTGCAATGTGTAAGCTTTCATTTTTGAAGTGGAGATCTTTTAAATTCATGCTGCTTTAGTATTGCAATAACCAAACTAAAATTTTTCAATGTAGGTGAATATAATATTTCACTTGGTTAAAGGAAAGTCATGAGAAACTTCTAATTTTTCTGTCTTTCATCCCACATCTGAATTTAATCATATTTTAAAGTAGCCTGTTCCTTCATGAAACAGAATGTCTATCCTCCACACAGGTTCCGCTTGGGGAATTTCACTTACTGCTAAGCAGCTCTGGGTGATATTAAAATTGCCTAACTAACTTCCACATAGGTCTCGGATCGATTGCTTGGCTCCGTGCCTTCCAAACTGGCTGGCCAGTAGGAAACAGTAGACTTTGAATACGAGTTTAAATTTGGGCTGTCTGAATACATCCTTACATCCCTTTCATAAGATTCATTCTGTGGCTCGCTCACATTGACTATTATTAAGCCCTGTAACAGCTTCCAAATGAAATTTTGGCTCATCTGGTTTAATGTCATCTTATGAAACAAAAAAGGACAGCTCTTTAGGTGACTATATGCGGGTTGGGACCTCTTTCCACCTCCTCACTTCTCCTCCCCAAGAGGTACCTAATATGACCAATGGTTGGTGGTGAAATCATAAAAATTCATCACTTGTTCACAGTGTGGAAGTCAAGAAAGAATGAATGGTCAGGAAGACAATTTTTTAGTGTAAGGTAATGTTGACCTTAGCAGGAATAATTTGTGCCCTTCAGCATCTGCAGCTGTGTAATAGTCACCAGGGAGTTGTCTGACTCTGAATATATATTTTTTTTTAAAAAAAAGTGTCAGCCAAGTCAGAACTCCAAATGCAAAATGTATTGCTCAGAAACACTGGGAGGATTTGTGTCTCTCTCTGAAGAACAGTAGTGCAGAGAGCAGCAAGAGATACAGATGCAATTGGAACATTTTCATATCCTGATGAGGACAGGCTCTTCGCAATGCTGCTCAAGTTAGGGAAGAGAAAATTGCTCTGTTCCTCTCAGACCTGCATCTGCGATTTCACAAGAAGGGAAGTATCTCTAAAGAGAAATACGCTGAGAAGCTTCTATAGGAAATACTTGAGTTTTCATCCAAGAAAAAGGAATTCTGCAGAAATAAATGATGCTATTGTATGATATAAATGGATAATGCTATTGTCTTGTAAACCTTTATTAGGTAGATAAAATGGCCTTTACAGCATTATGAATAAACAGAAACACCTGTCTATAAAATTCAGCAGTGTTTCTGCTGACTGAGGCATGTGCCAGCAGTGATATTTTGCTCGTCTGTGGCTTTCAATGCTGTAGCCCAAATTGAGTTTTGACGTGGCTTCCATGGGCGTCCACTGCTGAGTTTGGCACCTGGATGCAAAGGAGCCACTGAAACTCTAGAACATACTGTAATTAGTAGAGGGGACATATAATGGGATGCATGGCTTTTCAGACAGAGTTGTTTTCTCTCTTGAAACTCATCTGTCTGTGGAAAGCCGACAAAAGCCTGTGCGTGATTTAAATGTCCCTTCAGCCTTGCAATAGTACTAGTGAGACTCAAGCAGAGCATAAAAATCATACACTGTCTGTCTGCACAAAACTGCCTCTTTGTCTCGAGAGCCACACTGCAGTTTCAGAGAGAAAAATGGGTGGAGAAGCACAGCAGAAGCGGTGGATGTTCCTCAAGTGCAAAGCTGTGCCTCTTCTGCTCTGCCCAGCAAAATCCATGAGACAATAGAGTGTCATTTCTTTCTCACCTGTGTGATCCAGGTTTGTCAGACTTCCTATTGACTCAACATTAATAACTTTGGGGAGATTCCAGTTTGTGACTGTGACTTGCCGTTTGTGCAAACGCCTGGTGTGTAATATTGCTCCTTTCTGAAATTTAGTGACTTTCTCCCTGTAAGCTTACTGCTTACTCACACTTGCGATCCCTTTGCTAAGTATCTTCAGCCTATCCAAGGAAAATTAGTGGGTTATATTAGCACAATCATGAGTATTTTAAAAGCTGCAATGTTTCCTGTTTGCAAATGTACATGTTGGAAAAATTAACAAGGCAGATAATTCTACATATCCTCCAGTCTCCCGGGGTCATGGGAAGAGCTGTGCACCCATGTTAAGGGCAGAATTTGGCCACCCTGTATAAACACAATTCAATATAAATACGAAAGCATTGCTTTCTCTTCCCTTGCTTGTTCTAGTGAGACAAAAAAAATCATCAGAAGGTGAATCACTATTGCAGCTGATACTTGCCAAGACATGAAAAAATAGGGATGGCCTGTGAAATAAGAGGCAATGGGAATAAGAGTGAAAACAAAGGAATTGTTCAAAAATACTAGATGCTATTGCATGATAGTGGAAAATAATTACCAAAACCTATGAATGTTGCATCTGGATTGCCGTCTGCCCTTGTGTGGAAATTATTATATATGTGTTTAAAGTGTCATGCTGGAAATTAATGAAGATAAAATTAAAACACTTGTAATGTAAAATATTACATGCCTTCTCATAGGATTGAGACATACCACTCAAGAGGATTAGCTTATAAAAAGTCAGATAATCCTCACTGGTGGGATAAATATAACTTATAGAAATTCCTGAAGCATGCTCTCCAGAAGCATTTCACTAAAATTAATTCAGCAATAAAAAGAGAATTCCTTTAGACATATTTTTCAAAAGTTTTTAAAGATCCATCCAAGTCATACACAGCATTATTTTCTAACGTACCTAAATTTCTTTTCTCCCTCAACAACATTAGGTACCTGCTTGCCTTTCTGCTCATCCCAGCAGTGATGAGACTGGTGAACAAATAAGACTTTGTGCTAGAAGTCTTCTTGTGAACTATTCCATGGATAGAAGAGAAAGGTAAATATATATATATTTCTTGTTTGGTGTGGAGGAAAGAGAGAGCAGCATGTGGGAAATGGGGCTTGGCTGCAGTGTGCAGCGTGCTCGCTCTCTCTGGGGTGTCTCAGTGGTGAATGGGATGGAGATTCTCAGCTGGAGGAAGAGTGAGGGTTCCTGCCTAGGACTGACAGCTTCTGACCTGTTATCCATTAAGCCTAAGTGAGGAGGCGGGCTGATTAGTTTAAAATTGAAGAAGCTGAATGACTGAATAGGAAAGCATCTGGGGAAATTTATGAGGGAGAGAGGGAAATGCTCTTCCCTTCCTTAAAAGCAGTCCTAGGAGGAGCTGATGATAACAGTTACTGAGAGAGGAGTGAACGTGAACCCCAAGAGTAGATACTACAAGCAGACTGGACACAGCAGGTGGGTGACATATTGCCTTGGGGTGGGTAAGGCTAGGAGAACCGATTTCTGCTTAAGTGTCACTTGATGGGACTCATTAAAGAGTAGATCTCCGGAGCAGCGGTGATGCAAGAAGCAGTGCTGGAGTTCTGGTGAGTACTCACAGGCATCGTAGAGAAGGGAAAAAAGGAAAAGGTCGCTGTGCAGCTTAAAATTTGCAGATAGCCACCAGAAGGTTGAAGGTACAGGGAAGCATGTAAGCCACAATTTAAGATGAAAGAAAAATTGGCTACTGATTAAGGGATGTATTCAGGATCAGGGTTTCTTTACTAAAAAGAGGAAAGAGAAATGGACAGGAACAAAAGCAGGAGTAATGGAACACTGTCACAGGTCAGGAAAAAGGAAGAAAGGTAAGACCAGAGTCTAGAACTGGAGGAATGCCGAGGTGAGATAAGGCAACTGTGAGAGATAATAGAAGAAAGGATTATTTTGATGAAATAAGAGAAAAGAGATGGAAAAGAGGGAAGGAAAAAAGGATATATTAAAAAATGGGTCAAATTTAGTCCTTTGAGGAAAGGTTTGGGTCATTTTATGTCTTTGGAGGCACTTGCAGAAAGTTGATCCAACCTGAGTACCTGCCTGGGAGTATTAGTCTTCAAGGACAGAGGCTGACCTAACTGATGAGAGCTTTAAATGGAAAGCTAGGGAAAGAAAACTTGGATAACTAAGCTAAATAAGGGTATATGGATTGCTGCAAGCAGTCAGGTGTGGATGTCTAGTACATACAGCTAAAGAACTCGGTCTGGACAGTAAAAAATAATTGTGTTGGTTTACCAGTACCAGGAACAAACAAAATGGAGAAACTTGAGAAGCTGGAGCAGTCTGTAGAACCAAATAAAATACAGTTAGAACAGCAAACCATAGCGAAACAGAAATCAGGGTAGGGTTGTTCAGAAGAGAAGACCAAAGATGAATGTGCTTGAGTTGTGATGTACATTAACAATGTGAGAAAGTGCAAACAAATCAGGAGAAGTGTTGTGGGTAGAACTGGATTGGGTTCAAATCCCTTTCCTGATCAATAGTAGAAATGTTATATTGGCAATACACCGGAGGCTGACTCTAAATCTCATCTTCGTATTTGAGTATGGAGACAATTCTGTATCATACTGAAAAATGTATGTTGTCAGAAGTGGCCACTGTGAGAATATTTATCTACCCAAATACACGTTGAAGAAGAAACACTCCTAATTATGGTACAGCCCAACTGTTCCCTCCTCACAGGGTCAATGAAAACAAAAAAGTGATTCTGTTTTATGGATGCTTTTGATAGGTGGAGAGGACATTGAACAGACTTTGTAAGATGTTCAGGAAATAAATCCAAATTCACTTATCATGAGTTTATGGAGTTTCCATTCAATAGTAAGGTAAAACTAGGTAACTAGGCTTTTCCATTTAAAAAATGCCAACTTCAACATTTCTGCTTAATAAAGAAAACACAATTGCAGAGCTGGGATGACTTGAATCCAGTGAAATCTTGAGTTTGTTTAAATAAAAGTTAAAAAGTGGCTGCAATGTGTTTTTTTAACTCAAGGGGGAAAATGTTACAGGGAAGTGCTCTGGATTTACCTGGCTGGATGATGCATAGTCTGGAAAATATGATTTATATCAACCAATTTAAAATGATCATACTACTTAATTTATCCAAAGGAAAATTAAGAGGCGATTTATGAAATATCTGCATGGATGGAAAAAAACTGCTATTGAAAACCAGTACTTTAGCAGAAAAAGGTACAGTGACATCTAATGCTTAGAAGATGATGCTGGACAAATTCATGTGAGAATGAATGTGAAACCTGTTAAGAAATGAAGAAAATTATTAATATGAAAAAAGTGTACTTACACATGAAATTCATGTTTAGATGTATTATCAAGCAAATCTTTATTTTTCCATTAAGCAAGGGTTACAGGCATTCCTAATTTATCATTTTCAAACTTCCTGATTTTAAAATATGCTTTATAAAATAGCTTGAAATTATAACATGCACAAAATTATCTTCTTCTATTTTAAACATACTCACAAATTTTTTGGTAGAAATTATTTTCTCTTTTGTATCCTGAGAAATGGACTCTTTATAATAGTGTGATAGGAATGCTTTAAACAAATCAGGACGGAACAACTGGGTAGATGTGAGGCTGTGGCTGCACTAAACCCATGCATTAAGGTTATGCATTATTATTTTCTATGACACCAATCTTTGCAGCATGTTTATCACTGACATTCATATTCATCTATTTCTATCCCATGGCCCGGATTCCTCAGCTGTCAATTTAATACGGGTATTCCAAACAATGGCAAAATAAAATTATTTATAATGACTCCCAACAGTCCCATACAATTATTTTATGATTTGACTGTTCACTTACATCATGACAACATTGCCTTTGTGGAGAGTCAACGGGTTGAAGGAAATCTCTTATGCAATGTAGAATAATTTCATATAGGCAATGGATTCATATTATTTCCCCTAGCTATAATGGCACCCTTCTAGGTCAGTAAAAAGCTCTCGGTCTCTTTTTAGGCAAACCTCTTCCTGAAGCTGAGGAGTGAATCCCACAACTGAGTAAATATTTTATTTTCATATATCACCACTAGCACCGTAATACAAACTTTTCAAGGTAAATAGCTTCAGAAATTGCAATTGTGATACCCGAATGGCATGCCTATCCTTTGAAGTCAGACTTCGCAGTGCAGAATGGAAAGTAAATAGTGAAACCTGAAGTGCTTTGGGTTTTTCTAGTTACTGTAATTTTGGTTTGACAGCCCTGGGTAAGCAGAAACCAGAGATGACAAGAGGCAGCCTTCCCGTGGCACAGAGCTAATGTGCTACAGCCGTAAGAAAGATGATGCTAGCCTGCAAGTGGTAGTGTCGCTATTTGCCTACAAATAGTTAGATTTTGTGAAGTAGATGTTTGTCTGGAGGAGCAGGACAGAGATTCACCCAGCAGCCATCCGAGCTGAAAGACTTCAAATTAAATTAAACCCAGAACAAAAGGTGATCTTGTCTTTAGTTTAAAAGAATGACAGTTCCTTCCTTTCAGAATCTGAAGGAATAAAATCTTAGACAGGGTGTTTAAGTGCCTAACTCTCATGCAGAGTATTGTGGTATTAGTCACAAATCCATTTTTGGCACTTGGATAAATGACCTAATTTTCAGAGAGGTTGGAACACCTAGTTTTGGTTACCCTTTTTTGCAGTTTTTTTCCTTTGCAGCTCAAGCCCAGGTCACTGGGTAAAACAACCGTAGCTGGCTGAAGACCTCGCAGCGCTTGGAACAGCCGTGCTGTAGCCTCCGCCGCTGAGGGACGCCTGCCTTTGCACGGGGGACGGGAGCGCAGAGCGGGTGGCACGTGGCAGCAGAGGGACGTCAAAGCCCTGCTTCGTGCCATGCCAATCCGCGCTCCGGCAGGCACGCAGTGATTCAGAAGTGCCAGTGCTTTGTGCGCATGGTGAAATGGGTTTTGAAGGAGGTGGTTTTTTAAAGAGAAAAGGCACAGTAAGTGGCGTCCTGCCAGCTTACGGGAAGTTACGTGGTATTGCAACACCGTAAGAGCAGAATCAGCCTGATTCTCAGAGACTCACTGCAGTTAATGAAACAGAAAAACACCCCAGTATGCAATGACTAAACCTTTAATTACCTCTCTGAATGATGGAGAGAGGCTAAAATCTGATAAACATGTTTAATTGCTGGCAATTACAAAAAAAAAAAAAAGAAAGAAAATCTTTTTGAAACACACCAGGTATTTTGCAACATCGTTTCAACACTGTAATGCTACTCTTAGGAGCTGGGTGACAGGAAATTTCTTCCATTAATCTTAGTGGAGCAGGATTAGGCCCAATGTTGCAAGGAATGGACACCTTCAGCAAAAACACGGTGTGGGATTGGCGAGAGTCTCGTGCTTGGAGGTGTTTATTTCATCCACCTCTTTGGGAAAGGAGATCCCTGTTTGCAAGACGTGGCTTTTCTTTGGAAATGACTGTGAGCTACGCCTGACTGTGGCTTGTATTTACGGATAAAAGCAGTCCCCTACGCTTCAGTAGGATTTCTTGCAGGTGAGTAAATAGCCGTGGCTGTCATATTGCTCCCAAAACTCTACAGTCCTCTGTTTATCTCTACTTAATTTCTTATAAGAAAATTCATGAAAGCCTCTTACAAAATAGTCTTTATAAATTATTGGCAAAACTTGAAAGAGGGAAAAGGTTTTCACTGATTTCTGTGTTCAGTGAGAGTAATAGTGATAAAAAGGTGGTGTTTCCTGTAAAATTGGCAAAAGCAGAAAAAAATAATCTCCCAGCTGATTTAATATGTGCTGCCGAGCCATTGATTCAATGTCCCTAAAGTTTGATTGATAATGTAACCTACCAAAATCTCATAGTATGCCATCTAAAAGTGCATCTAATCTTACTGAAACCAGATATGATGGATTTAGAACATGGCTGAAAAGTTCAGGGATTACTCAGGAGAGGGAATGAAGCATTAGCTAGTGCTGTGTCTTTGGGCTGTACTCGAGAGGAGAGGTTTGTTAGGGACTCAAGTCGTTCCATGACTGATTACGTGAAAAATAAATTTTGTAATAAGCACATAACCAGTCTGTCTTAAGTGTTTTCCATATCCCCATGCTCAAGCATCATCTGAGAACCTCATCATTTTCTATATATTTAGTATTTCAATGAAGTGGGAAAGCACTGTTATCTCCAGATGAGGTCGGAGGAAAAGGTTCTCAAATGATGAATTTACAGATGGGGAGGAAAGGCACAGAGAGACTAAGTAATATACTGAAATCTGGGGCAGAGGAAAGAAGTGAATCCAGGTGTTCCTGCTCTCTCACCCATCCTTCCTCTTGCAACTGCCATTTGGCTGGGAGGTGAAATTCATCCTGCCGCAGAGACAGCACCAAGTGCCTGCAACCCTTGAGCTTTTTGGGAATTCAGAGTCTGATGGCTCTGGCACGGCTTCCTTCCCCTAGCTCAAACCCACCCGCAGCAAAAATGTGACATGCAGCCACGGGCAAGGGAAGATTTTTGCAGATACCTTGTCAGATGAAGGCTGGCATTTACAAAGGCACGAGACCCTGCTCTGAGATGCAATTAGTTGAAGCATCCTAGCTGAAGCTAGGTGGGTCTTCTGGTCTCGAAAGCCCTTCACCTGGCTGTCAGGTCTTTAAAAAATAGCAGGACCCCAGTGGCTGGGTACAATTACAGGGAGAGTGGTATTGAAAGCTTGAGTAGGAGAGAATGCAGTTTGTCAGGTGTTGCACTGGAGGGTCTGCAAAGTCCTTGGCAAACAGAGGAGAGGGGACGTGGTTGATGAGGTGAATTTGTTTTATGTATTTTGTCTAGGAAGGAATAAAGCTGGAAGCCTGAAGAGAAAGAGGCTGAAACCCTGCAGCTAGAGCGTGTTGCTCTGTGTGTGCCTGCGCTGTCTGCGGGGCTGCACCTGTTTGGAGGGAGAACCCAGAGATCTGCGGGCGAGGGAAACGCAGGCTGTGACTGTGGGAAGAACTGACTGGGGCTGCAGTGGGACATTTAACATGAGGCTGTTACATTTTACTGTGATATATAAGCTATTTAGCATGTTATACATTAGGATGTGATGCTGATAAAATGTCCGTGTTTGCTTGCAGTTTTATAAGCAAGAAAAAGACTTTGTTAAATTTTACACAATGAACCGTTACTCCAAGCTCAGTGTCTCTAACTTTCACTGATGAGATGACAATCTGCATCCGCCACCTCACTTTTAATTAAAAAATCACTCATTAGGAAGCCAAAAGCTTGTCTAGTGAGAAGAGTCTAGTGCAGTATCTCGATATATATTTGCATCTGTTCCCTGGCACGCCACGTACAGAAGGCTTTTACGTGGTGTGAAGAATAAGTGCTGTGTAAAACAGTGGGATTCAGGTTTGCTGTGGTAGCCTGGGCCTTGGCAAAGGCATAATTGTTCATCCATACCTTAACTATACCAATCTGTGCAATGGGAGGATGAAAACCAAGTCTCACCTGAGGACTCCTCCGCAACCACCATGCAGTATGTTAAAATTGCTCAAAGTCTTGAAACCTTGCTGCTTCATTTCTTAGACTGAGTGCCTACTCCATGAGTGTCTCTTATCTCTAGGCAGTGAAGACAAAAGATTTTGTCCACTGCATGTCTGGATTTGGGTGCTGATGTAGCAGGAAGAGCTGCGAGCTTGGACTAGTGGACTTCTCATCCCCACTTATGTCTCCATGTGGGAAGCCTGTGTACCCCACAAAGCAAACCTGTGCTTCTTCTGTCCAGCGATGAGAAACACAGAAACGAACACTGAGACTCTCATTCCTCTTTGTTTAAGAGGGTTGATGTCTATTTGCTTGTTTGTTTTTTACAGAAACTGATTTTGTGGGGTAGCTGAGTGCCCGTGTCACGTTAAGGTCTTACTGGAAACATCAGCTCCCGGTCAACCAGCTGATGCCCTTCCTTTGACACAACACGGGTGCACTTTCATTTATTCTGGAGCTACCCTTACGTGCCTGTTTAGTCGATAGGGTGTTTGCCATTGACTTTGATAAGAGAGGCACCACTATTCTTTCTTTTCCATCACGTACATACATCTGTAGCTATGTATTATACAACTGTCTCAGCTACAAGCTCATAAGAGAAGTGATGAAAAGTAACTTCAAAATGAAGGATGATTTTAAAAAAAAAAAACCCACAGTGAAAGAAATTATATTTGATTTTGGGTTTATTTTCTACTAGTTGCTGCTGATTACTTCTGGAGTCTTTCTTGCTATGCACAACAATAAATATTTACCTGACAGCACTGTGCCACACGCTATACCACAACCTGTGCAATACAAATATCAAGTGACTGGGATTTAACCACAGTAAACTCTATAGCCATGAGACATTTTTATTTCCCTACATGTTGTGGAAGGTCTTGTATTTCTTTTAGAACCATAATGGAAAGAACAGATTCACAGCTTTGGAATTCATTCTTTCTTGGTCTGAAATTGCCTGAATTTCATGACATTCAGACATGTAGAAAGTTCACCTTTTCTCCCCCAGGCATTTGAGAATGACGAATAACTGTGGTGGTGGTGGGGAAATCACTTTTTACTGTTATTATTATTACCTGTCTTACCAGTAATGGTTTATATTAAATTCTGCTGCTTTTCTTAAGTTATTACTTGAGATTAGGGCTGTGAGAGGAAAAAAATGTCTGAAAATATGGTTTAGATAGAACCAAAAGCATTTAAATGAAAACCAAGTATCACCAATGCTGGTCAAAGAAAACTTTTTCCTGAGCTAGGAACAAATCAGTTTCCTTCCATGATGGGCACATGAAATGAAAGTAAAGCAGCGTAAACAAAAGGGCTAGACTTGAGCGCCTTTCCCAGAATGATGCGGCAATAACGTCTCCTTCCATTGAAATGGTCCAGCTCACCAAGCACACACCCAGACATAGGTGATCTCAACCTGCAGCCTCAGGTCACAAGGAAAATGAACTTATATGGATGGCAGGGTGGCTGGGAGTCTTTCCGATCTTCTGTTCATGTTATTTTTTTCCCCTCAAAAATGATTTGAAAAGATTGTGACTAATTTTAGACTGATTGGTGGAGTATTCGCTAGAAATACACTATTTATAGGAAAAAAATTCAAATTTTTAGAGTGGTTAATTTTTAAATAATGACAGGACTCCGTCCATATGGTTAGATGTTGCCACTAGGTTTCATATAAACCAAATAAAAAGGTACAGCTGTGTTGAGAAGTTATCATTAATACTGCAGTAATGGTTAAGAAGCCCCAGTTATAGACAGAAACCCATTATACTCAGCACAGTGTAAATATAGACCAAAGACTCAGTTCCTGCCCATAGTCACTTCTAGTCTAAGGCAAGAAATAGTAGTAGCAGATATAGTATCACAGTAGTGGTAGTTGTACCAGACAGACAGGGAAGCACAAGGAAATAATTAGGTAAGAGTAGCCAGAGTAAAAAAAGTCATTATATTTACTATCAAGTGTTTTCCTGTGGCTATCCCAGGAAAAGAGACATTTCTAGAGGCATTTGAGAGAGAACAATGAGGTGAGTTTACTGATATTTATGGGAGCTTCTTCCAGGCATGAAGGCTGGCATGGGAGAAAGGGCAAAAGTGCTCATCGGTGAACATAACAAATGGGTGATGATGGCAGGCGTCACGGGCTGATCAGCGGAGAGAGCTGACATGTTGATAGCATGGAAAAAATGATAGGTGGAGTGTGGATAGGTCGTGAAGGGCCTTTAGAGTGAAGATGAATAGCGTATGCTTGATGCAGTGCCAAGTTCACAGATGATTCACTGTTTTCTTTTTTAAAAGTCTGAATTTCCACATTATTTTTATTTGATTAATGCTATTGAGTGCTTTTGACTTATTTTCTCATAATAATAAACATTCCATTCATTTTACAAGGAATCTGTTCAAAATAATTGATGGATTCCATGAGCTCAATGAAGTTGATGTCATGACATGTTGGTCCCTTTCTATACTATCAGTTACAATGGCTCAGTGCACAGAAAAGGGCATTTAAATTATTTAATATAAATTGCTTGATTGTTCCTAGGCAAAGAGCATCAAGCAGGTTGTGGTAGGCTTGAGATACATAGTATTAATTGCCTGGAGAAAGACTTTTAAAAATGACAGTTAAAGATTGAATGCTACCCAAAGGTAACATCTGGTAGTTGAGTTTGTTTGGATGTGTCTACTGTTTTAACTTGTGATATTACATGAAGATTTCTTCCTACGCCTTTCCAAGAATTGAAGTTTGGTGTGGAGAAACTGAACCCAAGATGCATTTTGAGTGATGAATGTGCTGAAGAAAACACTGAGTATGCTTTTTCAGTCGCGTGTTAGCTGTTCACCTCCCTTCTCTGAGGGGGCATGGGCAGACATCCACATGGTAACAGAACAATCTTTATTTGTCCCACTTTCTACTAGTGCCTGAGTGTTCAAACTAGCTAATCATATTATGTATGGACAGATCTACAAGAAAACTACCTTTCCACCCTTGTTTGGAAGCCAGGGTTGTCCGTGGGCTATCTGTACATGCAGCACCTCAAGTAATGAATCTTTTGTAGAAGCATCTCATTGGTACCTGAGAACAAAAATTACAGCACCCAGGAATCTCAGTTTGACCAAAGATGTCTCCACTTCTATGAGCAGCTGGCAATGTTCGTAAGGTAACATCTTTACAAATGGCTGACTTCCCTTAAAAAAAAAAAAGTGGAGCTTTGGCTTCCTAAGGCAGTCTATTAACCATCTTACCGATGCTCCAATTGCTGATAAAGTCAAAGAAAATGTTAAATGTCTTCATCTGTGTAGGATGAAGCCTGTAATCCTGAATGAAAACTTGTACAAATCTTGGTGAGAATGTGCTTGCCAGCATTTCCTTTGCACTTGTTTTGTTCAGAGCACAGCAATCAGCTGGAATTTATCCATGAACCCTGTTTATTAGAGGAATGGGAAAAAGATGTCTATGCAGCGTAGTTTGATAGTAGGGCACTGAAGTGCTATATTCTTACATGTATATTACATGAAAAATCTTTATGCCGTTCATTCTTATCAAAACCGCCTGTAGACTTTTGCTGTCCTGATCATGGACAGCTAAACTAAACATGGACAGCATCCCGCAACACATGCCTTGTAGCGATGGAAATCAGGGACACTTTGTATTCTGAAAATCCATGAGAAAGAAATGACAAGATCATGACATCTGGAAACTGAGATGAAAAAATGTAGAGGGGGAAAAATCCTCTCTATTTCAGAAATATGTGTGAATGTGAAGAATCAAACCAAGGGTTCCCACAACATTCCTAAAACCAGTGGTTTTGTCCTCAGCTGCTGTAAGTTGGTGGTAAGACATTGATTTACATAGATCCAAGATCCAGCCCTTTGAAAAGGTGAATTCATGCCCTTTCCTTGAATGCTGAATATAGATTTAAGTATCAGAGCGAAGGCATCCAACTTTAACAATTTTGGCATGTACCTTCTCTCTCTGGACTTCCATAGCACCCCAAAAGCAGAGAAGCTCCTTCAATAAATGTTTTTGAAATACTGCAAGACTAAGAATCTTTTCTTTTTGATATTTGCTTTTAGAGGGGCTTATATATAATCCCTTTTAAATTACTGTGCCACTGGAAGTTTGTATGATAAGGTACCTTATAAATTAGACTGCATTATATTGTATTGAAAGTCGAAATATTGGCTAGACGATATCTTATAATTAGAGTTTGGTTTCACCATCTAAGTGGAAGTGTTGGCTGCTCCTCAGCCTGAAAGTACTGCTCTCTGCTTAATGTACATCCCTGAGTAAATCCCTGTATCTTAAAACTCCACATATTTATAGGTAAGGTTTCTAGAATGTAGTATTTGATTTTTTTCTCTCTCTGTATTTTTAGGCAAATGAAGGCTGAATGTTAAATTAAGATTTTCAGAAACGGGAGCCTAAAGTCAGTTTTTTTCAAGTATTTGTGTAGAGCCCTCTACAGAAGAGCTGGACACCATATGATGCCTTTAGATACTATCGAGAGCTACTGACTGCTCAACACTGGGAACCAGTTGACGTTGTTGCCAAAATATGCAGAAAGATGACCAACACTGGTGACCGAATGGTTTATCTCATCAAAGTGAGTATTTCTGGTTCAAGTTCTGCCCATGCGCAGGACATTTTGATGCCTTTCTTTCTATAAGATTTCAGGGTAATTATATATTTTGCATATAATGGGCCAGGACCAGTTTTAGTATCTGACCAGTCTCAGTTGAGTCTTTATAAGACACAGCTAGAGATCAGCAGCAGTATGAAGGAAGGAAGAATACTTCATAAAGAATGAAAAATAGTAGAGGATTTTGAAGGCCACAGATGTCCATTCTCATGCAAAGTGGAACCAGTTTTGAAATTGGGTTAACTTAATAGGCTGTGAATTATACAAGCTCTTTAAGTTAATCTGATTTCATAGCCACCTCAGCGTATCCACACTTAACTGTCTGAGGACCAGAGCACAAGTCCTTTGAAGTGTCAGATGAGGTGGATATTGCTGCAAATTTCCATGCCATCGGAGGATGCTGCTGGTGGGATCTGCTACTGAAAGGTATTTGAACCTCAAACTATGACATGAATAGGTTGGTGCAGAAAACGTCATTGCCAGCACTCATTTGCTTGGAATGATGACAAATGATTATGCTGTTTCTTTCCATTGTGTGCACAGTTCTCTGATGTTATTCCATCCTCTTTGCTATATCACAAAGATCATTCAGTTTCTGATTGAAGTCCCTGGCATCTTACTTCCAATGCCCTGCGGCATTAACACATTGCATGATTCTGTTTCAACATCCTTTGCTTCTTGGCAGAGATTTCCTTCTATATTCCAAGCCTAGACAGTGCATGAAAGGATTTCTGATCTTTTATACAACAATCTTGGCTGCTTTTTTTTTTTCCCTTTTTTTTTTTTTTTTTCCCGAGGTAGTAACTAACTAGTCTATCTCCCCATTAGCTGTAATGAAGACATGAATTACACTGAGAGGTTACCTGAAGGTAAATGTCCCTGTAGGATTCAACACAAATGTTGCCAGAAATAAAGCTTTTTGGTAACAGATTTTTTTGATAAATTAAAAATGTAAAACCTCAGATTTGTTTTATCCCAATTCAACTGAAAAAAATACACACATGTGTGTGCATATACATATGTGTATATATATGTACATATACAACCCCCCATGCACTTCTGTGATTGAACTTTTCATCAAAGCCAACATTACTTCTTAAAACAAATATTTTTTGTGAGACGATAGAATTTTCTTTGGGAAAACTGATTCTTCAAACCTTTTCGTGCGTGTTCCAAGCAGAACAACAACAGACTGATTCTCTGCTTGAAACTGCTTGGAAGGCATTTTATACCAGTCCATCCAAAAAGACTGTGTTATGAAGAAGTAGTATGTCCGATTCCTCTCTCCGGAAAGACTAATAAATTTGCAAGTGCTCAAAAATCTCCCAAATAACCACTTCTGTCTTTCCCAGCCTAATGCAGAGCACATTAGATAATGAAAGTAAACAGAAAACGCACACACCAATATTTCCTGTAGCACATAACTGCATCCTCACCTAAATGCTAATCACAAGCTGATACTTGCCTGCATAAATCTAATCAGTTTCTTTCAGAATTGCATGAGGAGTGATTCCTTTCATCCGCATGGGAAAACATCCAAATCGAGTATCACATTTGTGTCCTTTAATAGCGCTGTTTTCTCTGAAATATACAGTAACAGGCTCTCTACTTCTCACAAGTGTCCTGATAGCAATACGCTCGCGCTCATTTTAATTTCCTCGGCATCCGGCTCTGAAGGCAGAAGGGGTTTTAAGTGCCTAGACATATATCCTGCCAGGTACTGAGCGATTCAACTCGAAGAAGGTGTTTTGTCACTATATATGGTTGGACGGTGTATTGGTATTAGGTGCGATGAGATACAGAAGCATCAGCTTGGCTGATGTAAACTAGCGTAGCTCCTATCAGGAGGAATAATTCTGGTCTGCTGAATATAAACACTGTAATACAGTTGTGTTGATTGCTCAGGGATTGCTTTTAAAGCAGGAAAGGTAGAGAAAACCTGGGGTTTAAGTTTGATCGGTTGTTTTGTTAAACTTCTCCTTCCCAGTGAGAGTTCTGCCCTGTCCACCCTGGCAAGGGAATATCCTGCCCTCTGCTCGGCACAGGCACGGCTCTGCTTAGCTACATGCTCCTCTGCAGTTCCAGGTACCTATTTTCCACGTTATTATATGTGGTAGAGGGTATGGGGAAATACTTCCGTCATGTTGCCCCCCAGCAGAAGCCGTTTTCAGCTTGGTGAGTGCAAGCGCTGGGTGGAAAAGGTGCAATCTTACAACCTATAGATTGTATAACTGCTGCAGGTCCCGGCATGAGTGCGTATCCAGCTGTAGGCACGTGGAAATTTTAAGGCTGAAAAGGAAAATATCTATAGAAGTTAGGAAGAGCAACTCGGTTTCTGAACTCCTTGGATCTCAACTGAGTTCAGTTTCAACAAATGGGACTTCCGAGCCTCCGCTCTGCCCGAGCCCGGCCGCGATCTGTGTCCCTTTCCCGCGTCTGGCTGTCAGTCTCTGTGCATCACTTCCCCAAAACAGGAGAGGAGCACGGCCTCAGAGGGGAGTTGCTATAGAAAAATACTGATTTAGATATCATGGCAATGGAAGCCATAAAGGGACTATAGAAAACAACGACGGATATTTTGTTGGTGGTTTTATATCAAAAGTTTTTTAACATTATCTCATCTCCTTCAGGCATGTAACAATAAAACTAGCATTTTTACATTAAGCCCAGGATGAAATTTAGTAGAGAATTAAACCTAAAACAGAATAAAATGTGTTCTGTGCATCATTTGTTTCACAATTTTAAAAGTTGCATGGATTGGCTGCTGCACATTTTTTTCTTGTCAAACTCCCAAAAAAGCAATTATGTAAGTCCTCATTACATGTGAGTCACCAGCATTGTTTTGTTTCATAAAATAAAAATGCTTTAGCACTGAATTGCCTCTGAGAGTGCAAATGAGCATGTATAAAACTCAGGCTGCTTCTCCTTTACCCCTTCAGAACTCAAAAGTGGTTCAGTAAATTATAGCTACTAAACACTATTTTTTGTTATTGAAGAAAAGCAAGGTTAAGGCTTATTCATGCGTAACTAAAATGGTGTTGTTGAGCATGCTATAATAAACCACTGAAGGCAAGATAAAACTTAACAGAAAAACTGCTTTACTTAATATTTACCAGATAATGTTGTTCCCAATATCTTTATAGCCAACGTGCCTTAAATCTAAACTCCAACTCTCTGCTCTAAGAGAACTTGGAAGAGGTCATGTTTTGAGCATATGTGTAAAAGAGCATTCCATAATTGATTTATTAACATATGAGGTCATATTTATGATTTTCTTTTTGAAATATATGAAAGCAAGCTATAACTGTATAATCCTGTATGATCTATTCAACAAAAATCTGCTTCAAAAGTCCAAGAAAAGAGTGAAAGGAGGGGGGGGAGGGAAGCAAGAAAGCCAGTAGAGTGTATTTTGTAATGGTTAAAGGTTATTTTCCAAAGGACAAATTAATGTAATTTGTATTTGGTAAGGATCACACTGGATGTTTTATTTGCATTCTTTCACATCTCAGGAGAGGTGTTGCTAAATAAGTCCAAATGGGATAAAAAGAATATCTTTTATTTAAATGCAAACACTGCAGTTTTCAGACTCCAATGTCATAGCATTTATGGGGCTCGGAAACACTACCTTAAGAAGAGTCTTGATGCCCAGGACTTTTGTATGCTGCTATTTTTTTTTCCTTCCTTTTTTCATCTGTGAAGTCTTTTTCTGCATATAATTTCTGAAATGTGAAGCACATGCTTGGTTGTTCTGTAGCACAGGTCCCTCTTCAGCAGCCCCTACTCACTCTCTATCAAACTCAAAACTCCCTTTGAAGTCCTGCGTTTTGCCCGAGCCCTGCGTGCTGCAGGGGCGATGCCTCCTCCACCGCACGTTCTTCAGGGCAGGGACCGCTGTGGCGGGTGTTTGCATGGGGCCCGGCCATGCTGGGCACTCACCCCTGGGCCGCTCTTGTCATAAGAGTGTTTAATCACCGTTTAAATACACAATTTGATCCAACCGGTGGTCCCACCGACTCCTCTGTGTCTGGCTACAATTTAGTTGCTGTTTCTGGGTTCAGGACTGAGAGGCAAACTTGGGTCCTCCCAAGCTGTGACCTCTAAGATCACCCAGACTCCCACCAGTCACTTACATGTTCTTTCCCAAGGCTCCGCAGGGGCTGTGCACGATCTGATCTTCTGCTTTATTCTGGGATGTTGTTACAGGAAAACGAAGAATTTAGCGTGTGATTTTTTTAAATGGTGAGCTTAGCACATGACTCTTAACTACGAGATTCCTTGAAGTTGTTCAAGTATTAGACATGGTATTGATCGTATTAGAGATCATGGAAATGTCCTGATATAGACACTCTCCTAATCTGAGCAGATCCTACCCTAATCTGAGTATCTGAAATTAGTCTGCGTATACCCCTCCCACACTCTGGAAAGGGCATATGGAGTAAAGTCCCTTGTGGGTGACTCATCCTGCCTCCTTGTCACCTGCTCCAGTAGCAACCTCGAATCTTGCTCACTTGCTCAGCATTTTGGGTACCTTGTACTCGGAGACCATTTTCCTTTGGAGGCAGCTCAGCAGTTCAAGGTGGCTTAGGGTTACAGACTTGATGGTCTCCCAGTGGTAGTCCTCCAAGGGAGTGACAAGTGTCTCCCTTGGGCAGAGCTGCTGTCTGGAATTCTATTTAATAGGCTTATCTTGGGCAAGCCGAGACATGAGTCAAACATATAATATGAACCGGAGTTCGTAATTTCATACAAACAACCCTCTCTCGGTTACGATCCACTCTTAAAGGTTGCTGATGGATTGAGCTCGATAAAACAAAAGAGAGGGAAGGACAACATTAAATGAAAGGCAAAAACTGATTTTCTCCAAAGATGTTACGAGAAAAAATTTGAAATATGATTGATGGTGTTCCACCAGCTGTACAGTTGGTTAAGAATAAACTGTGAAAGTTTCATGATTTAATTTTTAAAATATCCTTTTAAAATTGATTAACTCTGATTTATTTATTAGCCAAAGTGAAGATTGTCCCTCAGAAAACTCATTTTGAGTATGGAAAAGTTTCTATGGAAGAGCTAAATTTTTGAGAGCATTTTTGATTGAGGCATCTTCCATTGTGGAAACAATTAATAAAAATCGTAATTGTACATCTCCACAGAGATATTCAATGGCTTAATTTCAAGACTTAGCTGTTTCCACGAGAAGCTCTTTATACTTAATTATCTTACCATTTCTGGAAAATATTGTTGGTGCTCTAAGCACAGTTTGTGTGTTGGCTCCTATGGAGAATATTGTGATATTTTAAGACATTTGTGTGCACTTTGGTGCATACCTTCCTACCCTCCTACGTACTTTCCTACCTTTTTCTATCTATATCTTCTAAGTTGCTGTGAATCACTGTTCAAATTAACCACAGCTTTAGGCAGAGGAAAGTAAAACGTGTATAGATGGGTGCCACGTTGTGTGGTATAAAATAGGCTCCTAAGACCTGAGCGCCTGGGACCTGACGTCCCAGCAGGCGCTGAGCCCCGGGGGCCTGTGGACCAGACCAGGGATGCTGCAGCCCAAAAGCCCACCCCGGCATCAGCGCCCGTCTGAAAAGCTGCACCCGGAGCGGGGTTTGGCACAGGCGGTGAGTGCTGGGGGTCCAGGCAAGGACTGGGGTGGCTTCAAAACCCCGTGCTGTACGCTCGTGGCAAGTGACAAAGATAAATCTTATCCAGAGCTTCTACAGTTGTTCCTGAGATCATACGGTAATCATGGATATCCTCTTTGAAGAAAAAGTGCTTGTTTTTTAAAGCCGTTTGTTGGCCTGTGGCAAAAAAAATGCTATGAGAAAAAGATCCTGACAGACACATGAAAAACATTTCAAGTTGTGTTATACTGTAATTATCCTCCTGGAGTTAGGCATTCATATAATTTTGGTATGACAGCGTGCTAGAAATTTTTTCTTTCCCTGTGATTTTGGTAGGGTTCTTATTTAAAAAAGAGCCGGGGTATATTTATCCCCTGTCCCCAGTCTGTTATTTTTAATCACTGATGGAATGAGTCATTGATGCATTAGAATGGAAATAAGTTTTTTCGTGGGACCTTGTGCTCTTGAGAATCCTTTAAATGCCTAGAAATTCCTATGGGAAGGAACTGTGTCACTGTGCGTGTGCGCCCTGAAGTGTCTTTCAAACACATGGTCCTTGCTGGTTGAAGGGCTGACCCATCCCTGGGGCAGACCGGAGGGCAGGTGCCGCGGCAGGCGTGGGAGTGGGTTAGGGGCTGGAACCCACAGCAGACAGAGTCATGGTGAGCTTTCTGCATGATGCGGAATGAGATGGTTTCTTTTACAGAGAGAAGATGTAAAAAGCAGGTGATATAAAATCAGTATGTTCTATAGGGAAGGCAAATTCGGTCATCCTCTTACCAACCATCTTAAAAAAGAGGTGTTCAATGATATTGAAAGGCAACAAATCCAGACGTTAATCAGATGAGGAAGGAACCAGACTTCAAGTGTTCCATAATCATTCAAAACTTGTTAAAAAAGGGGAGGGGGGAGGGAAATATAGTTTTGTCAAATCTGAAGTATTTTTGCAAACATTTTAGGGAAGATTTTTGAGCTGAAGGAGGGAAGATACAGACTGATCTCCATCCACAATGGTGAAGTGCCTAATTCATTCACCCCAGGTAGTGTCTCCCACCTAGGGTGCCTGTTTCACGAGGAAATTTTTTCTCCTTTTGTTTATTCTTGAATTCTTTCATAAGTTTTATTTTCATTCTGAACTGAAAAAAAAATCTGTTTCTAAAAATTCAAATTTCTGGATGAAACTAAACTGCTGCTTTCTAGTCCTTCCTATTTATTATGCAGGTTTCTGCTCATGTTCCTTTATGCTGTTTGTTACTAGCTACTGTTGAGCAAAGTGCTGGAGAACATGATTCCACATCTCATTTAGTGTAGCCGTTCTTGCATGTTTTATTCTGTTTAAGAAACCTTCAGCCAATTATCAAATACAAAATAGAGTCCCCTTTTTTTTCCTAGTCTAATCAGATGAAAGATTATTTTAATTGTGACTAAAATAATTGAGAGTTTGCATATTACATGTTTAATGTCAAGGACAGACCATATCATGTTCTGTGTTGCCAGGCTATACTGTGATAAACTGTTCAGAACAGTCCCAACAGTATTGTATCTTCAGAAACACTGGCCATACAAATCTCCTGTAATGCTACCATGACAATGGTAAAAAAGCCATCACGGTTTCACAGGAATACCGGGAGGGTTACGGCTTTTATGATGTGGGGTGTGAACATCCCAAACATAGGAAATATTTCATAGAATCATGGCATCATAGAATGGTTTGGGTTGGAAGGGACCTTTAAAGCCCATCTAGTCCAACCCCCTGCAATGAGCAGGGACATCCTCAACTAGATCAGGTTGCCCAGAGCCCCGTCCAGCCTGACCTTGAATGTTTCCAGGGATGGGGCATCTCCCACCTCTCTGGGCAACCTGTGCCAGTGTTTTACCACCCTCGTAAAAAATATCTTCCTTATGTCTAGTCTGAATCTCCCCTCCTTTAGTTTAAAGCCATTACCCCTTGTCCTATCACAACAGGCCCTGCTAAAAAGTTTGTCCCCATCTTTCTTATAGACCCCCTTTAAGTACTGAAAAGCCACAATAAGGTCTCCCTGGAGCCTTCTGTTCTCCAGGCTGAACAAGCCCAACTCTCTCAGCCTGTCTTCACAGGAGAGGTGCTCCAGCCCTCTGATCATTTCTGTGGCCTCCTCTGGACCTGCTCCAGCAGGTCCATGTCCTTCTTGTGTTGGGGGCTCCAGAGCTGGACGCAGTACTCCGGGGGGGGTCTCTCCAGAGCAGAGCAGAGGGGCATCTGCCTGTTTTATGGCTGTGCTTTGCCAAAGATTAGGATTGGTATTACGCAGCTTCTGTGATACAACCCAACCAAAATACTGCTGTGTGGTACGTGGCCCGTTTCACCCCCAGCAGTGCAGTGTGTTGGAAGGGGCTCAGCCACCCCTTGCTGTTTGGAGAAATATTTCCCTAGTCACTGGCACTGCAGGTGATGTCAAATCGGGAAGAAGAAGGCTGAATCCAGTGCTGTCCTCCCAGGATGCCTGGAATTTCAGGCAATTCTCTGGAAATAGTTCAGATATTTGTTTGTTTGTTCATTCTCCTTATCTCATGAAGTTACAGAATGCTAATGAGAAGTCTTTCTATTTATAGAAAATAAAACATATGGGAAAAGGATTATGTCTGTCACACACTGCCAAGCTGATTTCATAGAGCTATGGCTCTACAGGGAAAGTTTCACTTCCAGTACTCCCGGGAAGTCGAACTGAGACTGCGAGCCAGAAAGCCTGGGTTCCAGTCCCTCCATCTGCAAGGCACTTAACCCCCCGTTCCTCCCCTTCATCTGCGACTTAATTGGTTTAACTACACTTCCCTGTCTCACTCGGGGTGCTGCGGGGTTAATTAATGTGCAAAAAGTCCTTAAGATGCTTGGATGTAAGTTTTGTTTTCAGTGTTTTCACAGTGGCTTTAGAAAGGGACCTTCATACTAAAGTAAAGCTTTAGGGTTTACTAAGTGGAAGGTCACCTCTGCTATAATATCTTTTGCTGACATAGGGCTGGGGTGGGTAGCACTGGCCATTAATAGGCCGATTTTGAGCAACCATTCAGTCCCTACAGAGCTTCTACACACTTTTCTTCGGTTGTCAGGTGCTCCTCAGTGACATCCCACCCTGATACAGAGCTGGAGCTGGTGAAAAGGGGCTGGTAGGCTCATGGTGTAAATAGCCACGTAGAAACTGAGATGTCCCTCAGGCATCTCAGGGGGAAATGGAGGGGTAGGAGTGGTGATAATGTCCTTGATCTTCTATCCATGCTTCATAGATCCCAGTGAAGCAGGTGTTCCTGCAAGGTTTGAGGATCATGAACTGGGAACCTGGACTGACTGGCACTGCCAGCCCAAGCTGAGACAAATCCTCTGCACACGTGATGCAGAAGCTTGGTTTGCATGGCTAGGTACCAAACCAGAGAGCTTTGTGAGCAGACAAACTGAAGTTGAAGGTAGAGTGGCCCAGATCTCACTTGCGTGCAGTGCACCAAAGTGCCTGGTAAGCAGTGTTTTCCCTTGGTTGGCTTAAGGTGTTTAAAGGCAGTTCCTCAGTAAGAGACTCTTGTCACTGGGATTTGTGCGATGTTGTTGTCCCTGGAATCTCACCACTGTTTCTACAGAGTGCTTAGAAAGACCCCAAATTTGGATACCGGCTCTCGTCTTGGCTCTCCTCCTCCTTTACCCCTCCCAGTCACACCAGCAAAACCCGGGTGTGCCCCACAGCACGGTCTCTCCCGTGGAAGCAGAGGTCAGCTGGAGCTCAGCCCAAGCGTGTGTTTGCATCTCTGTGCAGCACAGAGCCACTAGGTCGGGGCTTGAGCACAGACTCAGGCTTACCCTAAGCAGGCAGACTGGTGAGCCCTGAAGGATACCCCACTGATGTTAGGGAGGGTAAAGATCCCCTTCACCTCACTGCTGAATCCGTGCTAGCACGCAGACCTGAAATGCTGAACTGGGAATGATGCTGTTGATCCCTGGCAGATCTAGGCTTAAGCGTTTCAATGTCTGGGTCTTTCTCCTGCCCTTCTTCTGCCTCACCTCCCCTCTTCCTCCACCATCTCCTAGACATCAATGAATTAGAAAAGAAGCTGCAGCTGAAGTTGCATGGATGAGCTCTGTGGGCATGGAAAGTTATGTGTGTGTAAGTCTGTGAGATTCTTATTTGTGTCTTTATCTTGAAATTTACAGTGCTAAAGCTTTCAACCTCAGCGCACAATGAAATAAGTAGCATTTACAGAAAGAAATTCATTCTGAGGCAGAGGAAAAGAAGAACTTTCCTATCATACGTAATTGTCACTGCATTTGAACTTTTACTTTTGCCCGTATCTTGCAGCCAAATCCCGGTCTCCTGAGCAAAACTCGAAGAAACATATTTTGCAAAGGGAATCTCTGCAGGGACTGGATTTCCCTCTACAGACTCTAGCACGGCTCCGGCTACAATTTACAGTGAGTAGCAACAATTGCTTCTCCTGCGATCTCCGCAGAGAGAGGATTTTGTCCAATGGATCTGCCATGCACCCACCTGCCTTTTCTTGCGGCTTATTTATTTTCAAGGCAGGCAGCGGTGCCTGTGCCTTGTGCTGAGTGCTCCTTCCCACTGTCTGGAGAGATTTCCTTGCCATACAGACAGCCTGCTCTCGAGTCCCCCTCCTTCCTTTGCCCAATCATTAACATAAATCATAACCTAGCAGATGAAAAGAAATTTCCAGTCTTTGTGATCTCCTGCCAGAGTTCTCCCCGTTTTTCTCAGTTTGGGAAAACAAATGTGCATTGCAGCATGTCCTGAGGGTTGACAAAATAGGGCTGTTTCAGACCAATAAGGAAGATGAATTCTGGACACGAGGTCCTGCTGTGGCCCTCAGGTGGAGCTGTGGGGCCTCCATGGAGAGCCGTGGGGCAGGACAACCTCTGTGCTCATCTGCCACACCACTGGGCTGACACAGACACGGGACGGGGGGATGCAGTGGAGCCTTCTTTGCCCCTCTCCGTGGGCCCCCAGAGATGTCCGCAGCATCACAGCCCAGGACCAGCACCCGCAGGGAGGGCAGAGCTTGTCCCCATCCTCTGGCACATCCTTGGGGACAGGGTGAGGAAAGGTGCACCAAGAGTGGGGCAGGGGCAGTTGTCCCTGCTGTCACCCTGCAGCAGAGCTGCCTCTGTGGTAAGGGGCTCCTGCTCTGCCAGGTGAGACAGTCGCTCTACACAAGTTGGACGGAGTCTTTAGGCTCGTTTTTTTTCCAAACAAGAGATGTTTTATGGATCATTGGTAATCCTGAGGCACAGTCCGTAGGGATGCAGGCTGGGCTGTTGGTGTTTTTTAGTTGCAACCTAAAGAAGACGTGATTCCAAGAGCAGTAATTTCTTGGAGAGAAGGGTGGTTTTCTGAGAGGGCTTTAGACAAAGAACATATTTCCAATAATCCCCCGAGAAGTGAAATCACTTCTAAATGCTGTCAGAAGTCAATAAAAGTTCAGCTACGCTGATAAAAAAATGAGCAGCTTAAACCAGACTTGCAATATGAACCAGTAAAGCTTCGCCCTTCCTCAGCATACCCTCTGCCTCACTTGTGCTGGAGATTCAGTGTCAGAATTTGTTTGCCACCGTCTCTGCCATTGTGGGACAGTGCACCAACGCTGTTTGTGAGCTGACATCCTGGAGGAAATTAGCAGATGTTGGGATACTCAAAGATTACAACTTCACAGACGTGAAGACTTCGGTGCAATCAAATGATCACGTCTCAAGGTCACTAAAGGCAGATAATAGCTGAATAACTGGCCTCAGCCCTTCAGCATAGCATACTTTTAATAGGTTGATCCAAGCCCATATGGTCTTATTTTATTGTTCCTAGCTGCCTACTATATTGAATTTTGAGGTGGATTTTGAAATGGATATGGCTTCCAAATTTATTCTGCTCAGGACTTCAACTTTGCTGTTTGAAATTTTATCTTTATTTGAAATTTTTTACGAGGAAAATACATGTCATGTGACCCAATTTTATTTGCTTTGCCAGGCAGCCCCCTTCCAGGACAGGAGGTACAGCGAATAGTGCCTTTGTGGGGTTCTGTGTTAGAGTTTCCCCCAGTTTATTAACTGAGTAGAACCTGGTTTTAACAAAATGATGCCAGGTCTTGTCCACCTAATGCATACCTTGATTTGCACAGGTTTTATTAAATTCCTTGGCTCTCCAGTCCCTGTGGGTTTTTTTTATTTTGCGTGATGGCATAATACACCGGCAACAGAGTTTCTCATACCCACTGTCACCATGAAAACCTGAATATTTCAAATCAAGAGGACACTCACAGAAGACTTATTGAGACCATTTTAGCTGACATTACTTCATAGTTAAATTCATAGTTAAATGATTTAAACTTTAAAAGCTAAAGGAATATTAATACTCATATTGTTCTTTCACTTACAATCTTTGTTGTCTTATGTTTCTTTCAACTCAGAACTGGGAGTGTTACAGAAGCAGCTGATTTCTGCCTCCATGGGGAAGAGCCACGCACGTAATTGAGTGTTATACATGGGATCAGGTTTCTGGTACAGTTCTTGTCATTATAATTTGATCTGCCATCATAGGGCTCGTAGGCTGATTGGCATCTCTGAAGACTTCTGTAACATGAATAATAATCATAAAAACTCAGACAAAGAATACTATTCCAGTATGTCTGCTGAAAAAGTGTTCTTTCAGAGCCTGTCAATGCATTTGCAGGAATTCCTTGGAAAAGTAAACACCAAAGGCATGTGAACGTAGTAAAAAAATATCATTTAAGGATTCAGATGAATATTTGTAGGAAGCACGTTACAGTTTCTTTCAGCTTTACAAACAGGATTACATGAGTAATCTTCAAGTAATATAAGGATAAATCATTTTTGGAAAAAGCCCCCAATGGTTTACGTATCAGCAGGCTTTCGCTTGCTAGCAGGCATGCACGTGTTTCTGGCCCACCTCTCTTGCAGCGTACAAAACACAAGCAAAATCCCACTCTTTCTTTAGGCCCAAATTTGCTGTAATCCTGATGAATATGCATTTTACATGTCATTCCAGAACGCGCTCAGATGCAAGTTTAGATTCCTACATTTCTAAGTTGAAACATTGACATTAAAATGTTATCCCCCGTACATATGTATGCATGTTATTTTTTCACTATTTGAATCTCCCCTTTCCAAGACATCCCCAGGATTGAGCTGCTACTGAAATCTCAGTTCCTCAGGTTTGGCCATGCAGTTGTGGACGTCCAAGCGATGGATGTTGTAGCTGGTGAGTCCTTCAGAGTCTCTCGTGTTCCTGTGGAGTTTGGCGTTTGCAGCATCTCCCACAGAGCCTGGTACAGTTCCTCCTGTGATTTGTCCTGTGATTCCTGTTGAAGGCAGTGGGAGTGAAGCTCTTCCAAATAATTTTGAGGATTTGAGGATACATGGATAGAAATGGATGTGTCAAAGTAGTCCAGATTTCTGTAAGTGCTGATGAGGTTGTAATTACTAGGACTGCTATGGCTGCTTGGCTTTAATTCCTACCACTGCTCCTTTCCAACAGCTTTACTTCTAAAGAACCATTTTGACTACTAGTCTATACAACTAATATATAAATGAAAAACATAGCTCACATTCAGGTAGGTGAAGTTTCATAGAACTGTCATAATGAACACAGCAATGATAATATATTCATTCTGACCCCTTATTAGGTGCACAGTTAATTTAGTGGACAACTGAAAAGACATGGGGTCTTGAAACTGCAAGAATCAAGGCTGTGTTAAGATGTAACTCAATATATTTATATATCTGTATCTCAATCCTGAATATTACAAACATGATTTCATCAATGATACCATTTAAAAAATTATTTTAATTTGATTTTTTTTAACCTGTTCTTTCAGAAGCCACCAGATTAATTGAAAATATGCTCTTTGAAAATTAAGGTGCAATGCTGAGTGCTCCATTTTTATGCGTGTACATCTAAGACTTTGGTTCAATAATATGTTCGGTCTTTGAGGCCCTCACTCAGGTCTGTAAAACAGCATTTTAAAAAAAAAGTGAGGTAAAAGTTAGTCCACTTCTGGAATAGCTTTTAGCGTATGCACCTGCTCTCTACACAAAAAAATCTAAATTTTAATTAGTGATTTGGCATGGTCTGCTCTTCTTAACTAGCAGTGTCTTTTATTTCTTCATCTGACAGCCTCCTCACCCCCAGGGTATGATGGAAAATGACTCATTTTCATATAAGGTAGAGGAGTCTAGTGAATATATGACCTACAGATTTTCCTAATTTTTTTATAATATAATGTACTTTGATGCATTTCAAAGATAATCTGTCTGATGCTTTGCATATTCCTACTTAATTATAGTATATCTCAAGATGATTTACTACAGTCAGATAATTCTGAAATAGTCTTGCTACGGCGGGCATGCAGACCACAGGCAGCTGTACAATTAGCCGTAGAGTTCATAGGGGAAATCACGTGTGTGTGTGGAAGTGGGGAGGGTTGGCACAGGAAGAGTTACAAATAAAGAGAGATATATGGCCTCATCTAATGTTCACTGATGAGGTCTTTCTGACAGTTTCAGTGTGTTTTGGCTAAACCCCAAATATTATTTAAGCATGGTACTACTTGCAGCCTCTCAAAGTAACGGGTGATGAGCAGAGGAACATTGAAAAAATACTCTGAAAAAAATTCTGAGCTTACTTATTTCCTTTTCCAGTTTTATATCATAATATTCTAGTAAAACACAGATCTATTTTGGGGCCAGAAAAGTCTGGAATAGCATTTTGGCTCCTTATTTGACCATATGTGTTAACGTTCCAGTGACTCCCTCCACATAAAATTAGCCTGGAATGAAGTGATCAGCGCTTGAGAGCATTTCAAAGCCACAGTAACGGATCCAGACTTCTAAGGCCAGATGAAGATTGCGAGATCATCCAGGCTGACCTCCTCTATAACAGGCTGTAGACAACTGGAAATAAATATGTACCTCTTCAGCCTTTCAATAAATGCTGCAGCAGAGTGGGCACGTCAGCCCAGAGCAGGTGGAGGGCTCCCGTGTGCACGATGTGCTGCCTCTGAGCCACCAAACAATCCCAGGGTCTCCGTGCCAAGCCACGCAGGTGTTTCCATTCACAAACAGTTGAAGAAAACACCAAGATATTAAGTCATTTTGGGGGGTGAAAAGCTTTTCTGGAATTTAGGATTCCCGTGACTTAGATAATCGTCGTATTTACTTCTTCTGATTTATTTTTATTTTAGCTAGTGGAGTTGTGGAGACTGGATTACCACGACCTATTTATTTTTGGAATATTTTATTCTCTCTAGGAATTCACTTATTTCCACCTCTCCAATCAAGTGTTAGCCTGGCAAAAGAGTCGTCTATAAAACTTGCTGCACATCTGCAAATATCAAATGTCCACGAACAGGCAAAAGACTCACTCCACTTACTTTTTTTGTCAGATGGTTTCATTTAGAACCCAAAGGGTCAGGAGTCACAGCATGACCTCATCAAATTAGACTCAACTGAGAGAGGTGTTTAGCACAACAAAAAGGAAGTAATCTGAAGGACATTAAATGCAAATGAGACTGCCATGTGCAAACTTCAAAAACACCTGATCCAAATGAACAGTGTTGACGGGGGTCGAAGGGGTGAGAAAGAAGGTTTCATATTTTGGTTGGGTTTTTTTCAAGGACTATCAGCAATATTACATCCTGTAGAGCTGGCTGAAAATCTCATAGGTATGTGAATATTTAAACTTAAAAGTACCCACTTTTATTTTTGCCAGGTGAGAATATGTCAGTATTTACTGGCAGGAGTTTGGTTGGCTTGTAGATCAAACCTGGTAGCAACCCTTTCTCTTTTAGTGGATTTGTTACTAAACAAGTATTTTTAGAGTGGGTTCATTATTGCATGAGTCTCATTTTGGGAGGGAATAGAAATTAATTTTGAATGCCTAATTGAAGAATTACAAGGAAGCTTCAGTTGCTGATGGTTCTTTCACACAGAGAAGAAAATGCTCTTTAGAAGGTTTGCACATTTTCCCTTCAGGACATTAATCCATGCCCCCATTGGCTGAGATGTCTTTCAGCCATGAAGGCAATGGGGCAGTGAAGGTCTTGTTATAATGGAACCAGGCTATTTCCAGATAATGTGAGTCAGATTGACTTCAGGGATAGATCTGCTTTCCAGATGTTGGATATAGTCAAGTGGAGCAGGGAGACAGAGATGGCAGCTAAGTATAAGGAGAACCTTGGAGTAAATCAGAAGTGCTGTGTGCAATGAGTAGTGTTGAGGTTTTCAACACTGCGTGAGTCAGGGAAAAAGCTGATTGATAAACAAATATTTGTTGCTGACAGACACAGGGATGTCTAAGTGTATTGAGAAATGAGTCAAAATAAGATTGAAATAGGGTCAAAATAGGCCTGAAAGCAGTACTGTTGGAGCTCAGGATCTGAATACGTCCGTAAGAGCGCAAAAGACTGGAAAGTGGTTGAAACGGCTGGTGAACGGGACAGAAAAACAACTATACTTGCTCACAGAAATCTTGGACAAAATAATACAATGAACACAAGAAGAGTGTGATTCAAAGAAGTTTAGGTATGATAAGAGCTGGTAACAATCCTGAAGACTATAATATCTAATCCAAAGCCTGCAGAAGTCAGTGCAAGCTCTGTGCAAGTGTTACGGCAGAGGGACTGTTGTTGTTTCTTTCTGTTTGACTCTATTCATCTCAGTTTGTCTGCATCCCTACAGCCATCAGATCAAAATTAGCTGCCTAAACAAGTAGCCAAGCTCTAGGCAGATCAGTGCTACGTAAATCACAAGACAGTAGGAGTTTGTATGGACAATCTTTGAGATAGAGAAATATGGGATGATGGGTGAGATCTTTGTCAGCTGTTGCCAGGCAGACTGAGAGATGACTGTCCATGTAGAAAGAAGATTATTTTATTCAGTGATAAGCTGATGGACAGATCGCATTATACAGGTCCATGCTTTCAGGATTCTCCTCCCATCATCAGTGGCCCCCTTTGTAGCTGGGGTGGTCGCAAATGCAGTCTTCTGCTCCTTTGAGGAACATGCAGAGCGAGCCCTGCTAGAAGGGCAGGAGAGAGGGACTGCGCATGTTCCTCCCATGGCCTGTGGAAGGTGCTGCTTTTACTTCCTTCAGCATGGAGCAGTTTTTCAAGACACAACTGAGCCTTCAGAGAGGGTGCAGCTCATGGGAACAAGACCAGCCCCATGATCAGGTGTCATTTTCTTAACCCGGCCAGTGGGTCTTATCTCAGAATCAGGCCAGCTGGCAGCAAGCTGAAGGCGATTGCTGGCGGTATGAGCAGTCAGGGGAGGTAGCAGGAGATCTGTACAGTCGAGCGTATACACTCAGGGTGTGGGGGCTCACATCTGGCTGCAAGATGCTTTGAACAGTTTGTTGGACAAAGGCGCTTGGTCAAAAGAGGTCAGGGCAGGTTCAGTTGTACTGCCAAGGGTGAAAACTATAGTGAAAGTCAATAAAAGGCTCTCATGGCTTCTAGTTTACCCAAATAAGGAGAGAGAAGAATTGTTAACATAGGGTTTTCCCTTACCTTTTCAAGGTCATAGGAAGGTTAGCGCAGCTTCAAAATTGCTGCATAAGCTTGAAAGGAAGAATGACAAAACATGGATTAGGAAAATACATGGTCTTATTTTTAAAAGGTTGTTCTACTGAAATGGCGGAGGATGGTGGTCACCAGGAGGGTGAAGTGCAGGCAGGGTGGGAGGAATGCTCGAAATTTTGTAGCTTGAGCATTTTTCTACGTGTTTTGAAAAAGGGTGTAATGACAAGAAAGATTTTGATGTTACAGCTGGGTGAACTTCAGTTACAAGAAAGCTGTATGTTTTACGGTGTTGGTGATTATCCATGGGCAAAAATGATCAGGAAAATTGGGGGCTCTCTAGCTTGGTTGTTTTCTGGAAACTATGATTTAATTACAGAAAAAGTCCTTGGGCATAATATATGGCAGGTTGGTGAAATCCTGTCACAGGGTTATTGAAGACAATCTGGTAGAGGTTCCTGACATAGAAAGCTATTTTTAAGCTACCCTTTATGTATAAAGAAAAGCATCCTGGGCTATCATCGGGGCTTGGCAAACCATGCTAGGTCACTTTAGTCCTGCCTTTAGAGACAGAGAGCACAACTGAGTGAGGCAGAAGCGAATGAATTATTTTCACTGCTGAAGAAGCTAATTTTGCTGTTTATAAGTAGTGTTTTAAATGAACCCTGTGTATGAACTCCTGTTTCTGTAACACGATCTTTCAATACTTCCAAAGATACCTGAAGGGTTTGATGCCCAATCCCATGATAAATTAATGGTGGCTGGATGTCCAAACCCAACAAATTATCTTCAGGCAGTTCAGTCATCAAGAAACTAATGTCAATTTACAGTAAAAAATATCTTCCTTCATACAGAAACAGAAATTGGTGTGTGTGGGGGGGGGGGGGTCAGGAAAAGATTGTGCAGTCAGTTTATAAATCAAGGACTGCGAGTACATCAAATGTTCTTCAAATATTGCAGCATGGAAAGATATCAGAGAACCTCCGTCATTTTTCCCTCTTCCACCTCTGGTTACGCCAGTTGTTGATACTGCGTTCCCATTGATTGTATCATTGTTAAAAATAATAATACAAACAGAGAATTCAAAGAAACTCATGAACAAATACTTTATGGTATTTACAAGGTGCATTTTTTATGAGTTGATTTTTCTTCTCTTTAAGCAATGCTTCATCTGTATCTAGTAAAGTCCTAGATGAGAAACAGTTTACTAGATATAGAATATTAAATATAAATATTGAGTGGTCATAATAGAAAAGTCTGAAAATGGTTTTAAAAGAAACCAAAGAAGCTTTCATAAAAACAGCTAGAATAAATATATGAAAATTTGGATTCTTTTAATAAAATGTACTTCATATGTGTGTAGTTAAGAAAATATCTATATTCACATGCATATATGTGTGAGAATATATAATTTGTGCACTCACATAGTTCAGCTATACATGTATACACATATTTTATATATTTATAACATCTGTTTATTATACTGATATATGGTTTTCAACACTGTTGCGCTGTTTCAAACTGTTCAAACCCAAAACTGCTTAACGCAAAATTCTAATACTCCAGCTGGAGGTTAATGTCATCCTTCTAAAATAATGAGCTATAAATATAGCTTTTGTTTTTACTGTTTACTCCAGATAAATGATATTTTTAACTAGTGCGCTGTCCTGAGGACATGGAAGCCTTCCATATATATATATACAAGTTTTGACCATTATTTAGTGGAAATAATACCAAATTACACCAGGATTTGAAAGACACTAAGCAGCCTGAAGCACGATACAATGGTTGAACTTAAAAGTTCAGTTCATTTGCAGAGATGTTACTGGTTCCAGCTGTGTTCTCTGTATGGGGGATACGGAGAAAGTATACGTCCAGCTGGAAATAGAATGAGCTACACGGGGCTCTACGTTCAGCCTCTGAATACACACCAGAAACTAAACAAAGAAAAGTCTAAGATACACAACATCGACTCAGAATAAAAACAGTAATAGTAGTTGAATCATGTCACAATAATCTGAGATACTTTACCTCCTACATTCTTCCAGAGAACTTCTTCAGGTGACACTTTGTTTAATAATGCAAAATACTCCTATGTGTAACCTTTAGAATCTCCCTTAAAGTCTTGAGTGATGTATTTTCATCACTGAAATTTATAGGAATATCAGCATCGGTAATTTATGTGTTTTAATTTAAAGCATCTGGTTTTAATTTATGTAGTTCAAGATTTTTTCAGCAGTTGCCCATGAGTAAGCATTTGATCTTGATATTATATTTTGAGTCTATATTTGATGACCATCTTTCCAACGTGTGGGTTTTCATTAAAAGTTAAATCATTTTGTCTCAAACCAAAAATCATTTTTTCACAAGTGAAGTGAAATTGTTTTTAAACAACTGAAGAGACTGTTCTGCATTTCAATCAGCTTGGACAATGAAAACAGTCCCGTTCATTTCACATTTGATTTCGGTCATTCTCACCACCTTTTTTTTTTTTGTAGGCTGATTCAGTGCTGCTGTGCTGGATGATATCGAGACATAAGAAAACACCACCGTAACAGAGAAGCTCTTCTATTAATTTTCAAATAACAACCAGGCTCAGTGCTTCCAGTTAAAAAGCAATGCTCTTTCTTTGTGAGATATATGGTCTTGACCAGCATTCTTAGCTTCCCTTGTGGTTTTAGGATGACTCATGAATTTTGATGGTTTTCTTGAAGACCCAGTTGCTAGAGTCCTGTGACTGTATTCGAATTTAGTTTTATTTTAGAGCAAAGGGAAGAATTTTCTAGCTGCTTGGCTGCAAAGAAGCGGTTGAGAATGCAAAGCTCGAAGGCTCAAACAAGACATTAACTAAAGAACCCAGCATTTCTTTGTCTGAAAACCCCATAAATAAGGAGGGACTTTCTGCATACATGAGACTGGCGGTAGTGCCAATCTCTTGCGAAAGAAGTCACTAAGACAGGTTCCTTAATGGCAATTCCTTGGTTTCAAACCAAAGTAGTTCAGCTTGGACTACTCCTAGCTGCTTTCACCTGCTGTCGTAGTCCATGAGTTCTGTGGCAGCGGGCTTTCCCGCCACAAAACAGTAGCAATGGGCTTTCCCCTCGCATGGATGGTGGCCGTGGTAATGAGAGCTGGGTGGGAAGTTCATCCGAACAAGTGCATTTTGGGCCTGGAGCCCCACATGCTCCTTCTCTAGCAGAGAAAAGGAAATAGAGTGTGAGGTCTCCTGTTGCACCAAAGCTGGGGACACTCTCTGCACGTGCCTGTGCCTCGTTCTTTGTAAGCGGCTGGTTTTCTGTGGTTATGCATGTGCAGGGTGCTTAAACCAACAGGCTCTTGCTCCAGAAGTTCTTAAATGTATGAAGTCTGCCTGTTGTATATTCCCTGTCAGTAAAGAAGGAGGCACCGAAGGCCAGAATTATGAGAAGGTGACTAGATACACTTATCATTTCAAATGCATCATCTTTTTTACTCTTTAATTAATTCTTTAATTACAAATTAGCTTCCAGGATTTCATAGTAGGAAGCTTTATAATTATCTAATCTTAACTCCTGTGTACCGTACCAAAGAACTGTGCCTTAATTCGCTCTTCTTTCCATAACTGATGGTGGATAGAAAGAAGTGATTCAATCAGGAATATTACTTTATTGGGACTCCTTTCTCCGCAAATCATGATACCATATGGTACATTTAAGCAGGAATACAGCAGATTTCCAGAATCGGAAAAATGTTAAATCAAAACTGGAGATCTCTCCCTAGCTGCTCTGCTTTCATTGACATGAAGCACATTAGGCTAATCATAACCTTGGACTGAATTTTTGGTTACCGGCCTTTTTGAAGTAAACCTCCGTGATTTGTGGTTTTAAGAAGTCTTGGTTTCCTGCCCAGCAGCCGGCCGCGCTGGGAAGCCTTCCTGAAGTCTTTTATTCGTTTAGCATATTTACCAGTACCTGAGTGTAATAATACAGCATTTTTATCCTGCGAACACAATTCTTCGGCTTCCGGAGCTCCAAAGGGGAATGTCCTGCCTCTCTGAAAGGACAAAATACGTCTCTTTAGAAAGGAATTCAAAATAATTTGCCTTTGGGCATAAGAGCCGTAGGAGTGTTGGAAGGTCTCAGACCATAGCCCTGCGGTAAGCCAGTTTAATCAGAGTCATGGTAGCAATTTTATTTGAAGAAATTTAAATTAATCTCTCTAAAAAAAAAAAAAAAAAGATTAACAAGTCCAAATCTTAATTAAATGCTATATTTTAAATTCTGTGAATAATATTGTTTAAGAAACATTTAATCATTGTATTTTCTTGTTTAGGATTAGCTGTTTATAGACAAAAGACTCTAGGCTCCAATTAACTGCTGCCAAAAATTAATTTAAGTAGCCTAATTGACAACTTGCTTTAAGCTACATAAAATCTTGGCATAAAACTTATTGTCAAGGGAAAAATATTCCTAATTTATTACTTTATTATAAATGAAACTATTGACCAAAGTGCACTTGCTCTACTGCAGCTGTTATGTAAAACAACAGTATGTAGATGACGACGATAATGAGTCCTTGTCCTTATGTGTAAATAAATACAAGTCGCTCTAAAATTGCACCGGTTGTTAGTGGCTGTTCGGTGCCACCAGGCTAGAGAATAGCTGCGGAAGAGGCAGAAACCTTGTTTTTCGGCAGCGCTACCGGACCCCAGCCCTTTCTCCGCGACGTCTCCCCTGTCGTGCGGTACTCGTGGCGGAGAGACTGGGCTCCTGACGGGCTTGGGACAAAGCCTGCGAGCCCATCCCGCTCGCCGGGAAAACTGAGCCCCACTGCCTTCCACCTCTACGCAAGGGAGAAACGTAAACCGTTCCACATGTGGGACCAGAATGCGATCGCTGTGGGGAGAAGGTAGCAAGGCTATTAAATGTAAAACCAGGGCTGAACAATCAAAATACTTGTCCGCGAGTGTGTGAGATACTCAGATATCTGCGAACAGGGAGAGAAAATTAAAAGCTGTAAGTACATACTGTAAAGCTCTTTAGTTTCTTGTTTATGGTCGCAACGGGCCAACTTTCAAAGCCACTTCTTGAAACGTTGCCCGTGGTTTTCCACCTGCAACTAGTTAGACACAGAAGTCCTGTATTTTCCGCACTGGCACAGCTAATTTGCATCCCTGAATACCCGGCAGAGTTACAGAGGCGTTAGTGCCTGCGTGGGGGCATGGTTCCCCGGCCGGACCCCTCGGCGTGTGCCGTGCTGGAGGGCGGCTGGAGGGGCAGCCCCTTCGCCGCGCGCACCCCCACACCGCCGTGCCGAGCTGTACCTGCTGCCATTTGGCTTTTCCACCTGCTGTTCCTTGCCACCCATCCGGCTCGAGCTGCCGCGCGCTCTTGTAACGTGAGCCCATCTACTTAAGGCAATGTTAGCCCTTATATCGTGCATTTTTCCTCTCAGGACCGCAAAAAATGATTGCATCGGGAAGAGGCAGCTTACTGGTGTGTGGCTTTCCAAGGAGCCTCTTTGAAGGCTAAAAAGGTTGCTTGGAAAATATAGTATCTTGGCTCAATTTTCATTGTCTAGGCACATTTCATTTCCGAAAATCACAAGCTACCAACACAACCATGTCATTGCGATTTTTCAAGCATTTTCTTATTGTGCGTGTGTGTTTTATATCTCGGTGAAGTCACATCCCCCCCAGGCTATTGGAACAAAGCTCAGCTGAGACCTGAACGTACTGAACGAGAGGAAATTACAAAAGGAAAAGTTAATGTCTAAAACCATTAGTACGGGCACTTCTCCCACAGCCTCCGTGAACCCTGGAGCAGCAACCTAAGTTCGCTCCGAGAGGCACGCCGGCTCCGAGAGACGTTCGAAGTCCAGCCTGGCGGAGAACCCGCCAAAGCAAAACTCTCCCAACCAAGGGCGCAGCGTCCATAAAGCCTAAGAGATGCTTTTGAAAAGCTCCCGGGGCACCGTGACCCTTCACACCCCTCCTCCACTGAACAAACTGTTTAAAGACCGAGATGTGTCGCAGAGATAACGAGCACTAAAGAATTTACAGCAGGTGCTATTTGAAGAGACTCCGAACAATGCAGAGTTACCTGTGCCCATTTAAGTCCATTAATCTTCTCTTGTGAAAATAGCAATAAACAGTGATTTAGAAGCAGGGAGGAGCGAAGCTGGAAGCCCTGAGGTTAATAGCGAAAGATCAGTGCTTGCGGTTAATTTTCTTTCTGTCTGAGCAACAAATAACCGAACTGCTGAAAAAAGGGAACTGCGGGTACACTTTAGAAAATGCCAAATTACAACTGTTGTGGCTGGTATTATTTAGCAGATATATGACAGGGCTTCAAGCAGGTTATACTAGGTGCTGTATAAATACACGAATAATAGCATCCCGTGCACAGAGAGAGTTTACAAACTGCAAAGACCCCCACAACCGATGGACGGGCTCGCGCTGAACGCCCAGGGAAGGCACCGCAATAAAGGGCTGTGCTAAAACAGAGCCTCTGCCTGAAATTTGAAGGTAAGCAACAGCGGTTAATCACAATAATTACCACCCGCTTAGCTATTATCTCCGTTGCGGCTGCCGATGTGTCCGCAGCATGTACCCTGGGCCTCAGAACAAAGTCTTATTATGATGGATAGGCTTTGGTTTTTAAACTGAAAAACCAGAGACCTGATCAGAGATCACTGGAGCCAAGGGGGATTCTTGTCCACTGGAACAAGCCCCGTGGCATCAGGAGCCCATCAAAAAAAGGTGATTTACGTGAATACAGCCATAGAAGATTTTCTTCCCGAATGAAAACAAATGAGCTGGCAAAGTATTAATTTAAAATCCTTGACTTGTTAATGAGCGGTATATATGACAAAGGCTGCTTCTGCGAGGGCTTTCCGCCTCGGCTCTGCAGGCGGCTGCGCGGCTGCCCGGGGCTGGTATGCGGGTCCCTCCCCCGGGCTGCGCGCCCGGAGCGACGCGCTCGCCGCCTCCTCGCCCCTGGAAGCCAAGGTGGTTGTGACTCTGCCACGGCTGCTGACATTTCAGTAGGTATTCATACTCTTCGGCAAGTTAACGTTAGTTAAAAATGCCCTTGTTTTCCTCTGCATTAAAAAAAAATTCTGAAATTGTTTTTGAAACTATTTTGGTCTTGGTTTTTGTATGAACAAGGGCTTTCTCAGTATCACTTTAAACCAATTTAGATTAAAACCATTGTTTCATCACTCATTTAAAAACCCGCAGAAATAGTTGACCCTTTCAAACCTAGCAAGCTCAAAATAATTATGACAACACTTTTTCTTTCATTTTTAAAAAGCAATACATTTCTGGTTTTGATCACATTTATACTGAGAATTGTTGTAACTTTTTTCTGAATGAGGCAGTCATTTCAACAATAAATGATGGAAATACATAAAAATCTGAGGAAGGAAGGAACTAGCGTTATTTAAAATATTTTGTGAGATAATAAATACAATTCCTAAAGTGAAGCGGCTGACTAAATACCCATTTAGTCAATTTAAACTTTAGCTAGTGGAAATATTTCCTTTACAAATTACACTCCTTTCTTCCTTCCCTCCCCTCCCTACGTGCCGAGTATCCTTTATTTCTGGACACCGGGCAACACAATGGAAAGAAAGCGAGCCCTGAGCATCCAGGCAGAAAACCAGGCCTTGTACCAGAGCCAGGAGGCGGCCGGGATCCCGGCGCCGCACAATGCCGCGGCGGCAGTGCCGCGCCGCGCCGTGTAATGAACCCCAAGTGGCCGCCTTTCACATCTCAAGAGCCGAAGCCGGCTGGATGCTGAGCACCGCTGCTCCCGGCTCCAGCCTTCAAGTGACTCCTTCGCCCAACAATAACACTGGGAAAGGCACAAAGCCCGCTGCTGCTGCTGGCGCCTTCGGATGCAAACTGGCCAAATATGTTAGGGTCAGCAGGACCACGATGCTCTTTGTTGGCAACTCAAATACGGTCAAGGGGTGGGGGCTGGCAAGGACAGTAAAATTTAACAAATTGCATTTTCCGAAAGTGCAGGGGAAGGTGATTTAAAAAAAAAAAAAAAAAATCCCTCAAATCTGCGGTCCGGATAAGGTTTGCAACAAAGCAAACTAATTCTGGAAATGTAGAGGCCTCTATCTGTACGGCACAGGTTATTTTGCAACTTTGCGTCTGACTTACCTGAAAAGAATTCCTCTCCCCCGGTTCCTGATAAGGAACTCGCCCTCCAAATTCCCCACGCGGCGCAGCGAGCCGGGGGGGACGACATGGCGCTCCCCCAGTTTCCTACGCTTAAGCTTTCGTCTGTGAAAAATCCTTTTTATTAAAGGCAAACTGCAGTATAATTGAGCTAAATCTCCAGCCTCTGTTGGAGGTAGCAATGCCACGCACAGTTCATTGCAACGCCTGCCGTCCGAGGGATTTTTATGAGATCATATTTCTTGAGGAAATAAATTTCCTCCTCCGGTCTGATGCAATCAGTTTACCAAGTGGTAAATAGCTATGGATATCTCGTGTGCTGTTTTGCAAAGTGTTGGCGGATATTTGAGGATGAAAGTTGCCAAAGATAAGATCTTAATCACTGAAATCTGGAGAGCGATTGAGAAAACGGCCCCACGAGGATGTCGGGGCAGGGTCCCTGGAGGGAGCCCGGGCACCCCCCGCAGACACTCAGCACTCGCACGACCCGCAGGGAACTATTTATCAAACAGCTCGTCCCAGCACGGCCCTGCTTCCACGGCAGCGCCCAAGGGACAATCTTCTCTCTGCTTGCAAGTCCCAAGGCACTGACTCGAATCGATTCATCTCTAAATTGCAGCTACGGAATCTGGCGTAAAATCGTTTGGTGTAAGTACATCCATTTCACTTCTCTTTCAAGAAGCAAAGGAAGGGAATATCTTCCCAAATACCTGTTCCCCTCCCTCTACCCACAAAAACTTTCATGGGAAACAACAGACGGGCACTGCCTTGTGCTGTAAAAATCAGTGAACTCAGTTTTCAGGGAGCTGCTTTTGGAAAGGCATTTGGTAACATGCGCTAGGGATGGCCCAGGCGGTCCATAGGCACCCTCTGATCCACGGAACGGGCATTACGTGCCGTATAGAGGAGCTGGCTCCTCTTAGGTAGCAGCCATGACAGCTGCTGTTGTATCACCATAAAAATTTGAAAATTGTCCATGACCAGCAAGCAGTGCAACGAGTGTGGTCCTTGTGCCACGTTCAGTCCTGAAGCCAAACTAAAGAAGTTCAAAGAAACGTGAGGTCATGCTGGTTTCCATCAAAGCTTTGCCCTAAATCTACAGATTTTCCCCAGACAAGAAGGCAGAGACAGCTGGATTGCCAGCACGATTGCTAGCTTCTGACAGCTCCTTCTTGAATAAATCCTGTGCATCTCTGCTCTGAGAGAAGCAGGAAACTCCAACCTTCAAACTGAAATTTGAATCTTCTTCTGGCTGAATTTGGATCCATCTCTCCCAAAATAAGACAGGAGACCTCCTAGAAATTCTAAGACGTGGACCAGAAACTGAGGAAATTCTGCCAAAACTGTGGACGTTGGCTCCTGCCCTGTTGCAATGGCCCGTGGAGAACCCTCCTTCCACCCGCACACTGGAGAGCAGCTCTCAGCGCTGCCTGGACTTCTCTTGGGAGTGGGCGACTTCCACGCACTTGGATTTAGAAGAGACATTTCTCTGCCAGTTCCTGGAGGCAAAACAGGAGGTGTCAAAACCCCATCTAGGTTCATCACACAGGCCAAGATTTTGCCTTTTTTTTTTTTTTACCTCTTTTTTTGATAATCACTCTTTCCTCACTTCTCGGTGTTTTTGCAGTAAAAGGATTTGTGTAAAAATCACCTCCATGGGATTTATGCTTCTGTTTTTCAACAGGCACTCGCTATTTAGTGATTCCTTAATGTGAGATTGTGAAACACCTAAAACAAGGCCTGATCTGGCAAGATAACGAACACGTGAATTGCTATTGAGATGAGTGGTAATTGCGTGTTAACGCATGCATCACGAACCAAAAATGCGCGGATCAGAAAACAACTCGGGACGGGGTTCAAAAGGTGATGAAATGGGAAGCTATCTATCTCAAGCGTTTTGATATGACATCCAAAGGATTTACCCGGGTCAGAGCAACCTGATGAATTCACTTCTCCTTGGAAGCTTTCCTTCATCCTAGAGAAAGCACGAGGGATCAAAGAGGAGTTCTTCACAGATAGTGTGATAGCTCAAGCAATCCGCTCAGTGCACAAGAGAGAAAAAGAGGGTGATGGGCTAAGGGTTAGGAAATAACTTTCTCTCCCCTGTACATCCACCATATTTCCATACGCAAACAAATGTGCTCATATAAATTCACCTGCAATGCAATTTGAAAAACAGGGTTTTTTTAGAACACTGCACAGGACAGAAACTCCTGAAACCTGTATTTTCTTTAGAAGAATTTCAATTATTTACAAAAAAATACATATGTATTCACACAATGATGCAAGTTCATCCTCCAATGCATACATCCTTGTGTTTTTCTTTTGACTTGTTTTAGTACTAGGTGGTTTCCAAACCTTCCTAGGACCTAAAATACATATTGATGAAAAATCTAAATTAAAAATCACTTGGGAAGTGAATTAAGTTCAAGGGATTTTTAGCCAGTCTCAGGGTATATATCTGCATTTGCTTTAAAGTGCTGCTTTTCCAAGGTGCCTAGGCTACAGGAGTGATCTAATGCTTCCTTCAGACATTCCTCCCGTGTTGATTTGATCATGATTTGCATGGCTTTTGGAGGCTAATACCAGCTTCTCAGTGGAAATGTTATATTTTCTATTATCCCCCCGCTCCCCATTCTGCACAGGATGCCTTTGTAAGATTTTTAGGTGAGAGAAATCTTGATCTGGACCGGGGTTTTGGTTTTGCTGGTTTTCTTTAACTTATTCTGATTTACCTTCGTGACAACACCCAACAATACGCGAATACACAATGCAATGCCAGCACAGCTCTACATCACATCAGTTTTTTTGAAATCATGAGAAAGTGGGCTGATGCCTTACTCTGTGGTGTAAGAAGCGAGGTGATACTCCATATGGTAGCAGGCCCAGCTGCATCTTTCCATCTTGGAGCTTCAGACCACGGTTTTTCTGCGGCCAGTGCTCAGGTCGCTTTCTGCCTTGGATGGGAAAAAGCCCCCGTGTGACTCACTGACCAGGCACAGGCTACTCTTGTTTCTTCTCCAGGCTGGAGGAGCTCAGAAACCCACCGACTTTGCCTGCAGGAGTCTGACATACCATATACCAAGCAGCCAACAGAAAGCCAACGAGGTTTTTGGTTCAGTGGATGGACTCGGCACTTAGAGAAAAATGACTGTAAAGCAACGCTCTCTGTGTGTGTTGATCCCACTGAAAGGCCTTCTCTGCTAATCTCAACAGCCCGAATTTCTTTAGACATTCCGGGAGGATTTTGCGTCTCAGTCTAGACACACTTCATCCCTCTGTTTCGAGAGAGAAAGCCTTTTGAAACTGCCAGAGCGCCTTTGTTTTCCTGCTCTGAACGGCTCTGGTGCCTGTGAACAAAATAGGATAGGCTAGGATGAAGGTGAAGTCTTCAAAGCTCACTGTTTCCCTATACATTTTTCAAGGTACAGGCTGTATATATGGAGTTTCTAGTCTCTTTCTGCTTCTTGTTTCTTAAAGTTCCCTATTAAAGTCAATAAAAGCCTGCGATACGGAGTTCTAGTTCTGCCTCAGCCACGCTGACATACTGAGAAAGTCTCCTCATCCTTCACTTTCCTACAAATATTCTTTTTATTGTGCAAATTAATCGTGTAACGTCTGTACAGTGCATAAAGCATTACCCAGAGTTGAGGCTAAAAAGGCATAATCACGTCCGTTTCCGTTTCCCTGTATGAACTCTCCTAGTCAAGAATCAATCTTGTAGGGTGTAAATACCTTCTGCTGGGATTTCGGAGTATTTCTGATGTCAAACAGAATGAGACCTGATTATAATTTTTTCTTTTTTCGGTCACACGAGCGCTCACATATGGAAGACAAGCCGTACATTTAAAGGCAGAGCCTTTATAGAGCTAAGTAAGGTATTGCCTGGCCTCAGTGAGAAGTGACAGCCGTCGGGGCTGGTCCCATCGTTGTGCCGTGGGTCATTTTGCAGTAAGTAAGCCAGCAGCATCTCGGATGCAAGAGCAATGCAATGCGCTTTATTATTTTCTTACCTTTCTGCACAGCCCTCCTGAAAAATGTCACAAAGTGTGACTCATCACATCTGCATGAAGTTATGAAAAAAGTAAGCCTTGTTAACCTGCTGTTTGAAAACCAGAACACTTTTATCAGTTCATATAATTGCTAACCCCTTATTCACTGTTCAACACTGAAGGGTTCTTTGCCTCCTAAGATCCCACTAATTGCTGACAGATTTGATTTCTCTGTGACAGCAGGAGTCCTGTTTCTGGCCTTTACATCAAGTAATTGCTTTATTTTTCTCCCTCTGCTCTGAAAAACGGAATTCCCTTCTCCCCTGCTTGAACCTCTGTAATGACTTCTTTCTATGTTATTAAATCCTTGCCATTTAAATCACATTTAGAGATGTTTTGAATAACTGATTCCAATTACTAAGGCTCTTACTAAGGAGCAGCTGAAAACGCAAGTCATTACTTGCCCATAGACAAGCAGCTACACCTTGCAGCAAAGTCTCTGGTGGACTGTATTTTATTTCTGCTCAGTAAGGTGCAATTTATACTCACAGGAGGCGAGTGTTCAACAAATATACAGCTGCTGGAGTTCTCATAACTTGTCGCTTGTGCAAAATAGAGACCCGATTTTATATTTATTTTATAAATAGCGCTATTCCTTAAAGAAATCATCTGGTCCTTCCGGTAGTGGCTCGGGAAGCCTGCTTGGAACAACAGTGGAGATGAGCAGTTGACCGACGGATGACCCACGTAAGGTTACTATCCCAAGATCTAATAAAAAAGCATGGCAGGGTAAAAGGAAACATGACTACAGGTCGTACATTCCTTCCGTGAAGTATGATCAACTTCTGTTGTTCTTAACATTGATTTTATACAGGTCACGATTCCTTGAATGTACTAAGAACTTCCCGGCAATAACAGTTTAGTTCAGTTATTAATCATACTTGTAATCATTAGAGCCTTTGTAGAAAAAAAAAAACGTGCCAGGAGATGATTATTTGACAAATTACTGCAGGGGCTCAGCATAATAGCTTTGCTGATACGATCAACGTTGAGCCATTATAAAAAAAAAAAACATATGAAGCAACTTCCGAACTGTTTATGAAAAACACCACCCTGTCAGCGAAAGGGGCCTGACGTTCAAGCAGCGAGCGCGCGGCTGCCTTCGCAAGCCCAGCCCCAGTTCCCTTCCACACACAGCTACTACCGTGGCACATGGAAGCAGCTAACAAATGAAGATCATTCATAACAACCGAGGAATTTGCAGTTGTCTCTAATCCGTGGGCTTATCAGGAGTGCGATTCTGCAAAGTGAACTCCGGAGCTGTACTGGAAGCCACCGCTCGATGGACGGGGAGCCTGCGTGCAGCTCCCGGCCTCTGCTGGTGCAGGCTCAACGGGTGCCCGGGGATCCGCGCAAGAAACACATAATCCCTTCTGGATTCGAATATTAACTTCCCGGTACTTCCTTCAGTCTGGCCCTGATAATTAGCCCTGCTAATAGACACAAAGGCCTTCGTTTACTTTTGACCAACAGAGTAAAACTACCACCAAGTGGAATAAAAGGTTTGCTGATAAAAGCACAGCCTGACCGCTACACTTGCATCGGTGCTCAGGACTTCTGCCAGCACAGCTCAGCCGGAACAAGGATCTCGGCTGCTTCCAGCCCTGACGACACCGAAACCAGCACGCGTCCTCAGTTTTTAGACCCTGAGGCTGCTTATGGTCTGTGCAACAAAATTTATCTCTCAATATGCAATGATTGTTTTCATGCAACACTATTTTGCTTAATAAGTAGATACATTCATGCCTTAATATTTTTATTGTGTTTGTTCTGGAAAGTGATGGTATAGCGTAAGGTGTTCCTATATTTTGGTTGGAAGTATACTGTGCTTCTTCAGATTGCCTAAAAGTGCGAGCAGAGCAGTATCTGTACATCTCCTTAGAGGTGTTGCTCTTGTTCACGAACAGATAGATGACTATTCGCCAAAGCCCAACCTCACTGTCACTGAAATAAATCAGCATTTTCCCATTGACTTCATTAGGAAAGGGTATGGATCCAGAGCCCAACTGCCAATATTAATATTGCCCCCAAAATACCACTTCATGCATGCAAAATTATAGTTAATGAGCAAACTAGAGTAGGTGGGTTCATTTAGTATTCAGAGATAACCTTCCTAAATGGGTAAATTAAAATAAAAAGCAAATTTTGATGAGTATAAGGAGCTGTTTTCTGTTCTTTTGTGTGGATGTTATTCACAGCTTTCCCTGCCTATGCATACACATAAAAGAAAATTGAAAATACCTGCCATTGTTTTAAAAAAACAGCCCAATTTCAGGAAAAGCAACTGTTGTGACGCTGATTTTGTTGCTGTGAGCACAGACCGATATGCCTTGCAAAGTGCATGTGGTCACGTAGGGCTGGGCTGTCTGGAAGGGCTGTCGAAGGGCCTCACCTGCGTGTGCCAAGCACGGGCTGCGAAAGGCTGGCTCAGTGCTGAACGTCCCGCTTCGCGTGTGTTTTACTTAACCCCATTACTGGTTTTAATTAGAGATGCTTAAGAGAATTATCTCCGAGTTTTGATCTGCTCTTTCTAACGCGGTAGCGGCATCCAGAGGGGTCCTAGTCGTTTCCCCCCGCAGAAATCATGCGTCGGCATTTCCAGGGGGTTGTTCGTGCCCTGTCTGCGTCCGTGGGCAATAGAAGACGGGTGGAATTTTCCTGCCCATCCTGTGCGATGCCCTGGAAGCCCGCGGGCTGCCAACCCGTGCCGGCGCTCGGCAGCGGCACCGCCGTGCCGGCGCGGGGGTGCCCAGGCTCCCCAGTACCCCAGCGTGGAGCGCTGCCAGCTCGGCGCTGGAACCAGTTATGTAGCTGTACCTCGGGATACCTGAAATTAGCCCCATAAGGGCAGACTTTCCAAAACATTTTAGAAAAGAGCAGCAATGTTACCAATAGAGCCGGGATGTCAAACTTCACTTTTGAAAATCTCCCCAGGAATCCCATCTATCTGCCTTTTTAGTCACTTTGAAGGTTGGTGATTAAATCCATACTTACAATGTGATTCTCCCACACATGGGGAGCAATGGGAGCTTTGTCATCACCACTAATGGGGACAGGATTGCGAGGAATGAAATATGCAAGGAGTATGCGGGGCGGGGGGGGAAACGAGGCTTGAAAATCATGAAATGAAAAGAGCCAGCAGAGTTTTTAATTTTTGTTCATGCTTTAATTACTGAAAATGATAGAAGCACTCTGCCATTTTTAAAACGGTTAAGTTTAAAAACGTCTGGGGTTGTTTGTTTGTTTCTTTTGGGAATGACTTACAATAACCAAGAGATATAAATCAACCCATGGTTTTGCTTTTCTTTTCTTCTGCAGCCGCAGCTTAAACAACCAAACAGCGGGGCAGCTTCTCGGCAGCCTGAATCCACACTGAGCGCTCTGGAAAGGCTGGTGCTCAGCCCGCGGCGCGCGCCCGGCGCTGCCAGGAGGGCCCGCGAGCTTTGCCGTGACGGAGCTGCCGCACGGTGCGCTGGATGCCGTCCTGGTTAGGGGGCCCACAGAGCCTCCCCAGGAGGCTAACTCCCCTTTGCTGTCTTCTGGGGACCTTTCCCTCCTTGATTTAAAAAGGAGCGGTGCTGAAAGTTGAAGGATAGCCTGGATTTTGTGATTATTTGGGGTGAAATTCTTACTCCAACTTAGCAACTCCACAGGGCTTGGTTAAGAAATGTATCAGGGGCGTACCCAAAACTTCCTCCAACTCCGGATCTCTCTGGCACCTTCCCTCTCTCCCATACAGGCATCAGACTCTAACCTGCTTCTCTCTCTTTTGGGGTGAGAGCCCGCAGTGCCCTCAGTCCCCAGGGAAAGAAGCCCACGGAGCCATCCCCAAGGCCCACCAAAGCAGCTGCTTTGGGTACCGATGGCAGAGCAGCTGCGCTGGGTGGGAGGCTGGTCTGGGCCAGATGCATGGACACTTCCCCAGCGTGGTGGACACTGTCCTCTAGGATGCCATGGTTATCTGGCTTCTGCTGGCCACAGGCACTGTCACAGTCTGGTTTTTCTTCAGGATCCTCAAAAATGGCTTTGCTCCAACTGCCAGACACAGAGCATTGACAAGCTGTCAGGTGGTGAAAATCCACGTCATTCTCTGAAGACCACTGAAGAAGAGGGCCAAAGCCATGGGACCTGCCACCGGACTCTTCATCCACCCCTTTGTTTTTAAAGCCTTCCCTCCATCCACAAAACACGCTAGACTGGCAAACAAGCCCTTAACGTGTGATACATGAAACCATGTCTCGCAGAGCCCTGCGCTTTATGCCGTCGTGCTGGAACAAGTTGCAGGAGAAGCCAAGGCAGGACCAGGACGCGGCTCTCTGGGCAGCTGAGCTTGTGAAGGAGGTTTCTGCTGTCATATCTGCAGGAGGTTGACCTGCTTGCTTTCTCCCTTGGTGTTTCCGTTTTCTGTTTGTAAAATGCAAATAGTAGCTCTTCTGTGCCCCTTAGGCATACTGTGAGGATAAACGTATTAAAGATGTGCAGTAGTTAGAGTCCACCTCAGGGCAAAAAACCTTCGGGGAGATAAATACGCCTGTAGACACCAAGCAGTCTCTTTCTTTGATGCTTTAATGCTTTTATGGTCAATAAAGAAACCTTGAGTTTTACAAAGGCCGTCTGGCAGTTCTATTAGCATCCGCACCACAGCTACTTCTTGTTGGCGACGTCTGATTATATCTCTGTGTGGTGCTGATGTTGTTGGTAACATTTTCATGTACGATAAACCAAACTACAAACCTGGTTTGTGCTTGACGGTGAATTGGTTTGCAAAAATGAAGCAAACCCCAGTTCAATCATTTGAGAATGTGCGGAGAGGAAGACGACACCAACATTTCTATGTTAAATGAACAGATGTGGCAGTTGTTTCTTCATGGGAAGCAACTGAGGGAAAAACATAATAACTTGGTAAAGGAGTAAATATCATTTAGTAGAAACACCAGTGGATTTTTGCATTTCCCTTGGCTTTGGTTCAACCAAGCTAAGAGCCTCTTGCGATAAGCTTAGTGAAAGCCATCACTGGATGAGACCGAGTCGCGGGGGACCCTGTGCTGGGGGGCTGCAGCCCCGGCGCTGCGAGGCAGCCCCCCGGCGCCGCTCCTGCCGTGCCGCACACGGGACCGGGAGCGCAGCCTCGCTCTGTGAGATGTTACGTACCCTTAACGTGGCCATATGCATCTATACTGGAGCGTGAGTGATTGTGCAATCAATCACCCACACCAGGGATGCAGTTAAGCTGCGTGTACAACTCCACTATTCTCCTTTCTAGCTTCTGGAGTCTTACCCACGCAATCGCAGCTGCCTCAAAGGAGGGTTTGTGTGGGTTTTTTTTTTTCTTCCCTGGAACATTTGACTAAATCACACTTGCAGATATTTCAAATTTTTCATTCACGTGACACCTGAGCTTTATTTACTTTTGAAATAAGTCATCTCATTAACAGAATTCATTATCCATTATTACTGTCATGTCATTCTCCTAATAAAAGGAATGACTGTAGAAGCATTCAGTGGCTTAGCTGGTAGCATAGTGAGCTATTATGCTGCAAACCTGCATTCACGCTGCACATTGGTATGCCAGGGCTGGCAGAGACCAGGAGCATCAATGAGGTAATAGTCTTAATCTCCGAGGGGAGGATTATGTTGTGCTGCGCTGCAAATACCTCCTACCGTTAGCAGGATAATACTTCAGATGGAGCTATAAATTGTTCAACAAATAAGGACAGGTGCTGGGAAGAGGGTGAAAAACCCCTTCAATGCTCCACCATTATCTCCAGATAAGAGGTGGAAAACCTGTTGTTCTCACCGCTAAACTATTATCACTCTTTCTCCCTTTAATTTGCCAGCGTGGCATGGCCAGCCACTTAAAAGTGAAGTGCATCTGTAGTAGTTGGGTCTCTTCTTCACAGAAACGCTATTTGCTTTTGTTGACTAAACAAATGCCGGTTGTAGATCCGCGTGGCACGAAGCGATCACGGCCAGGACACGCAGCCACACTGTCCCACCTCCCTGCGCGAGCCCTCTGCTCCGCAGAGTCCTATGGCACATCTGGCCCTGGCTGGGCTACGCTTTCACCGTGCTCCTGCCCAGCAGAGCAGCGAGCGTTCATCACTGGCCGCGGCACGACGAAGTTTGCAACCGCTCCTTTTCATGTTTTACAGACCTGATACTCTAGGTTCACCTCGACTGGCCTGGGAGGACACAGGCCACCTGCTCGAGGCAAATGTACGTACGTACCTCCTTCTTCTGGCGGTTTGCTTCCTATCCTGCAGCAGGTCCCAGCACGAGAAAGAGAAAGGAATCGAGAAATCTCATTTACTAGGGAAAAAAAAAAAAAGGGCAAATAGTTTGTAACAAGAAACTGCCCTTTCCACACCGCCTTTCGCCTTAGGATGTCAGGGTGTTTCACAAAGCTGGGCAACTGTATTACTCCCATTTTACAGGGGATAGATATGAGATGAACATTCAAAAGTATTTAAGCAGTGCTTGTGCTGGGATAAATTTTGTCCAGTGGCCCCTGGAAGCTGCTGCTCTACCACAAGACAGCAGAAGAGAGGAGAGAGCGTTTAATGGCAGCATACAGAGCACCGGTTCAGGCTAAAACATGAGCAGAAATTTGCTCCTGAACACACACTGCATTTTACAGGTAGCAGGGATCTCCCATGGCCCCAGCACTTGTCCCTACTATTGTCTTGCCGTTCTTCCCACTGTTCCAATCTGTGCTCGATCCAAAGCCGCCTCCAGCCACACAACAAATCAGCGGTGGATTCTGAGTGGGAAGCGATGCTGTCGGCCTCACGGGTTGTTACTGGAGTCTACCCGAGCAGCTTTGTTTTGGGCCAAGTCAGCATTAATTTATATTTGCCTGACTGACTTCTCAAGGAACAGATTTCCGCCACGTGCCCAGCTGTAACTAAGGGATCCAGACTACATCTCCCACGACGCAATCAAGACCTTCTTTCTCTCCATGTGAAACACCTTCTTTTGTTTAGAAATGTCCAAAGAAACATTTCCAGGTCCCTCGATCAACAATATTTAAAAGGTTTTGCCCATGGAAAATTTCAGTATTTGCAAACATTGTCTCATTTTGGGATTACAGCAGATGCTGAAATATTGAATTTGCCCATCAGATTGAAATTCTTTTTAAAATTTTATCTAAGCTCAAACTTGTTCAGCCCTGAGAAATGGGAAGAGAGACCTCTTTTGGGCAAACTCTTAGCAACATGTGATTTAAAAAACCGTTCAGACTGTGGGTCTGACTCCACTCCCTGCCATGCAGACGGAGGCATTGAGTGACTCCCCCAATATGAGTGGTCTTTCCTATGGGTAGAACCACGATAGGCTAGAGGAGAATCAAGCGCATGAAGCAGTTAAGGATGTAACTGAGCAGATTTGTCTGCCAGAAGCAATGGAACAAAAGCAAATCTTGATGCACTGGTTTAATTTTGTGATTTTGTGTTCCTTCTTCTTCAGGAGGTGCGGGCAGCACTGCACAGAGCAGCCAGCAGCTATCGCTTTTCCTTGCAGAAGGGTTGACCTGCTGCTCCCTGCAAACCGATTTCATCGTTTCCATGTCTGCATCTTCCTTTCTGTAAAAGAATAACTTTTTTGTTCCCACATTTTTTCTCCTTCCTCACCGAAATGCCTGATTTCGTTTGTGAGAAAGTTAAACAGTCCTCATAGCAATTGCAAAGACTAGGAAAAAAAAAAAGTCTACCCCTTCTTAAGCCCTTGGTCTGAAGATTTGCTTTAATACCTACTCACCTCGTCATAGCAGCTGTCACCGTACAACTCAAGCCCAAGTGTTTTCTTCGAGAGTTTCAGCTTGAACTGGTGCAGCTTTGTGGCCGAGCACACGCACGCCAGCACGAGAACTCTGACGCCACAGCTCATACCGGAACCGGGGCCTTTTTTGAAGTAAAGGGGAACTTTCCCGGGCCAGGCCTGCAGGGTCTGGCCGACGCTGGCTTTGCACGGACACCAGACTAACCACTGCTGAAGGTGGTGTAAGGGGTCCTTACGGTGACCGTCAATGTAAAGCCACCTTAGCAGAAGTGAGAGCGGGTTTTGCAAAACTCCAAGCAGGACGGCTTGTTGCTGGTTACCCTGCAGCCAGGTGAGAGAAGCTCGGAGAAAAGCAGGAGCCAGTTAAAGATGCATTAGGATACAAAAACCGACAGCGAAAACCAAACACACACTGCTTTACCGGCATTGCAACAAACTACCCAGTGCATCCCTGTCCTTTGGTTGGGTTTCAGCAGTCTTTGGAAGCTTTTTTATCTTTTTGCCACTCTGATTTAAGATATAGTGTTACTTAAAACCCCCTAACAGTCAACTAAATGTCAAAAGATGAAAAAAAATTTCCGTCAGCCTCTGCTTTTTATAAAAATATATCAATTTAATAACTTGGTTTAAAGAAAAACAGAATGATCATGTTAAAATACTGCCAAATTTATAAACTTTGACAGTCCCACATACTGAGATGAACAGGCAAATTTATTTAATAAGAAATAAAATACATTTTCTCCCTGCATTCATTGAAATAAAAAGACAGACACATCTGTCCCAAATTTCTTTTAAGGAACAGAATGGCTGCTAGTAACTAGAAAATAGTGCCTTTCTGCTGGCTTACCTCAAGATAAATTTACAGCTTCACTGTAACAGTATCAGAATTCAAAGTGTAATCAGTTCAAGTAGAATGAGATCAAACATCTCTGTCCGCATTAACTCTTTGATGCCACGATTCAATATCTCACAATGAAAGATGTGTTTGTAAAATGCAAGAAAGTTTACGCGAGTTCTTGCTGTTCTCAAAGTTGAAAAATCTGCAGGGCCCATTACGCGGGGTTTGCACATTCCCCTAGCAACGTGCGGTGAGTATCGTAGAAGGTTACCCTAGCACAGGAGTTGCAGATTTACGTGATTTTTGAGAGATGCGGTCCTTACCGTTGGCAAGACCTCGCAACCTCATAGTCCAGCAGCTGCTTAGAGACCTAAACCAACATTCTCAGAGAGAAAAAACGCCCCAGGCTTACTTCAGCGCGAGGTACTTGGGCAGTCGGAGCACGAACCGATTTCAAAAGTATTTCAGGAAAGGGATGATTCTTCTATCACCTGACCTCAGAGGAGGGATAGTCCACTCTCACCCCAAAACAGTACAGCAAATGGAAAACAGTATTTGCAGCTATACAAAAGAAAAAAGGCACATTTTTCAAGACAGAGAACACAGTTGTCCCGCTCTGTCACAGCAGGTAGAGTTATTACACAAAGCCTCCCCACATCTCCAGAACAAGGGATTTATGCGATGTCCCACATCAAATGGAACCCCCTTCTTTATGAGCTTTTGCTCTCCTCCCAGACCAGACCTTTCTTCTTGATCTGAAGCCTTTGGTCCCCCTGAAGCCTTTGGTCCCCTCTGAAGCCTTTGGTCCCCTCTGTTTCCTTTGTGCTTCTCAGATGGCACCAAGGGGATACCAAGAAAAACCAGCAAGGACTTTCCTTATTTATGAAGCCGGAATCAGACCACGCAAGCCGACCAGGCATATAGGCAACTGTTTAGTTTAATGTGGCGTTCCCTCTATGGGGAAAGAACACATACTGGCCCCGTATTTGGGGGACCTGAGTGCTAAGAACCTGACCTTTTCTTAAAGTTTTAAAACCTGAAGGCAGGAAAGGTGTGCTAATGCCTAGCTACGGTGGAGAACCTTCCTAAGGAGAACCAAGGAGGGGTTTACCGGGGGTAAATAAGGGTCAGCTAGAGGGGCCGTAGCTGCCCATAAGCAGTGCGTGACCAAGGCCGTGTTTGGGGGTTGAGGCGACGCAGCTGCCGCTGCCCAGGCCGGGCCGCGTACGCCCTGGCACGCGTTCCGCTCGCGCTGGCCAAAGAGCGCTTTTCTGGTCTGGCCCGAAACAGCTCTGCGAACAAGGCAGGCTGTATGAGCAAAAATCACTTGATGCCAGTATAAGCTGTGTTTCCCTGAAAGCTTTTGCCAGCGTGAAGTGTTCTTAAAAACTGTAAAAATAAAAAACACAAAATGTCACAGCCTTGGCTGGCATTGGCATGTGTGCAGACGTTTTAAAGATATATTTGGCCCAGGTTTGCTTTTGCTGGATAAGGCTGTACCAATGTAATTGAAGAATGTTATGTTAATAATAAATGTCATGTTTATTAACATATTTAACAACATTAATAAACGGGAAGCTGTCAAACCGGTGTTACCCTGAGCAAAGACTGTAATAACACTAAGTGGTAACTCCAGGGGACTACGTGAAAACAAGAACCTTTCTTCTGATGGAGGTGCAAAGGACTGGAACTGAAAAATAAAGCAGTATCTCTCCTACCTTTGTGAAGAGCAACTCTGAGACAGGCAAGGCTACTCAGGCAGGGTCTAGAACATACAATGAAAGAAGGAAAGGAAAAAGAAATGAGCTTGTACTATAACAAGTCAAGGTCTTTGGATTCCCAAGGGCTATTTCTTTGCTAATAAAAGTGCTTTGCCGTCTATGAAACAGAGATAGTGTATGTACTTGTCTATCGAGAAGTATCTAAAGTGATTTAACCTGCCGCAGTGAAATGAAGACTTCCACGACAGAGTCCCAGAGGAAAAATTAGTGGCCCTGAATATACCTGGCCGGGACAAAGCACGTGTCCTCCAGGGAACAGACAGGCCAGACTCTGCATCTGCCCAAGACGTCTGAATACAAATCCTTGAAAACTAAAATTAAAAAGTAATTACCTGAACAGGGGTCACAGAATCCATTACTTTGTAGATAGGGCTTACTAGAACAAGAGAATATCAGGCAGATACAACGAGGATGACCTGCCATAATCCAACTAAACTACAGCTGCATATAAACATGTACTATTTCCTTCTGCAGAGCTGCCTGGTTTTCAGAGCATGGTTAGCGCTGGAGTACAGCTTTGCTCTACGGCAAAGAAGTCATTGCCTGCCTTCTTCAGAACTGGCACATCAGGGGCTGTAAACTGGGGAGACTAAACAGTTGTGCTTCAGAATAGAGCACTTGCCTCGCTGCGTTTGCCAGCTGAGGTTTGGAGAGGGGAGGATTTAAACATATTTTAGCACCATAGTTTTTCCTATTCAGCCAGCACTCTTTTTCCATAATTGCTCGCAGGTTAGAAGGACATTTGGACCCTGACCAGACAAAGCTCGTGAGTATTTCCAAGTCAAGAGCTTGGAAGTCAATAGGATTACTCACCTATTTGAGAGCTTGAAGGAGCAAAGGGAGGCAAGGTTTGCAGGGAGAGGTGATGTCTTTTATGAGAAAAACTGGTATCACGGGAAAAAATGGAGAAGCTCTCATGGACACAAGTTCTAAGTGCGAGCCCTGTCAAAGGCTTTTGTTTCTGGTGCAGATGAATTACTTGGTTCACACCTTCTGTTGCCTTGAAACACCTCAGGGCCAGTTTCCTCCCACTTTCAGGCACTTGGCTGCGGTGCCTTTTCCCACAGCCTCACCGACGAGATCTGAACTGCTCTCTAGACGTACCTATCTTGGTTTTTTTCCCAGGGCACCCGAGGCACCTCTTGAATTATGTGCCTATAATTCAGGAGGATTTAGGACACCTGACGTGTCATGTAATGTTACACAATTACATCCCAGATCCTGGCTTTCAACATCTAAAATCCAGCAAACGTAGATGAGGTGATTTCAGGCTGAGATTCTTTGTGGTTCCATTATGTTTTTTTGGACAACGATTAGCTGTAACATAAAGCAAATCTAAAAGAAACTGGCTCTGAATTCTCTATATACTCAATCCTCTAATCCACCCCCACATAATCTGTTATATCATACAGCCCTTGGTGTAGGTGTGTAGTTCAGATCTGATGACTGAACGCTATTATGTGAACACCCACACAGTGCTAGCAGACGGAGCGATGCTGCAGCTCTTCCTTCTGCACAGCAGTCAAGCTCGAGCATCCCCGCTCCCCCCTACCCTTTCCCCCCACCTGTGCTCTCGTCTCCGGTGCCAGGGAATCGGTTTCTACAGACCAGACCGGTGTCTGTGCTTCACTCCCTGCTCTGAATCTGCTCCAGCGAGACGGGAAAAGGTACTCACTTGCGTTTCACGTCACCAGAGCAGCAGGCTCCCAGCTCTACAGCCGAGAGTGGAAAATATGACACTCTGTGCTTCGTATTGCGCAAACCCGTGAGCTGACGGTTAGGCTTTGTGGAGATGAGCAAGAGAAGAGGTTGGGGATAAGGATTTCAATTCATTGCGTGTTCCCCTGATCATAGAATCACAGAATCATGGAATCGTTTTGGTTGGAAGAGACCTCCAGGATCATCGAGTCCAACCGTTAAATATTCCACTGCATTTGACATACAAGGTCTTCATTTAGTCCAGCTCCTGTTGGGTAGATTTAAACCCTACTAGAAGTTACGTTGGCAAAATAGCTGCTCTTACAATATATATACATGAGCATGTTCCCATTTCTTGTTTTCAAGAGAAAAATCATGCCTTTTACTTGCATACAGCGCACATTCTTAGCTCCTTCCTCCCTCCATCGATTTTATTTATGCTAGAACTGCAACTTTGAAACGAAATGTCTTCTTATACCCATTTATATTTGCCAGCCTTCACAATACATGCCAAATGCAGAGCTCCTGAAAAACAAAGGACTGGTGAACAAGCGCTACTGCCTGTCAATAAAATAAGTCGTGCTACAGAAACGTAACAGGAAGCTTGTTGAATGTTTTAAAAAAAAATACCAACAACCTCCACCCACCCAAATATTAATTGAACAAATCATGCCTCGCATTCTTACATAAATCCACATTATTATTAAGAAAAGATGTACTAAGGAGGATTCAGTCCCTAGCGGGACACAGCTTAAGAAATGGGGAAATAGCAAAAGGGAGCTTAGCAAACACAATGTCAGCGAGACACAGGACAATACATCCCATAGATGTTATTTGTCTAAAGAAAACTCTTCTAATTTTGCAATCTAATTAAAAATTGTTACCGAATATCGCATTAGCTGATTCCAAAATCTGTTTCATCAGCTCAGAACTTTTTCATATCACTGGGACTGCACAGGTGCATACAAAGGTATAATTTGAATTTGTTTCTTATGAAACAGCTCATAAGTAAAAAATACATTGGTTTAGCTACTATCAGACATATTTTTCTAGGTGCCCATAACGGCAAAACTAGCGTAAGCCATTCACATCGTTAAAGCTTTGGGAGCTGACCAGGCTTGATACACAGGCTCCATGAGACCATAAAGAAAATGTCTGCAAGCAAATTCCTACCAAGAATGAATCAAAACTCTGTGTGAAAGGTAATTTCAGCATCTCTGGCCTAGCAAAGTGATGCCAATTTAAGTATATAAGACAGGTCGCTTTCCACCCTTGGCCTAGCCGAGTCAGCGCGACTCCTTAGGCAAGACAGAGGGACTCGGAGCAGGAGCCTGTGTGCACGAAGGAAAGAACAAATCAACCTCCGTCACAAATCAGCTTCAGACTTACAGGAGCCAACCTCAGAGGTGCCTTTCTGAGCTCTGGAGGTAAAACCAGAGCAGTCAAGCTCCCGTTTAGGCAGTTCCGAATCAGGCTGGCATATGCTGTCCGACCACGCGCCGCTGACCCAGGATCCCAGACAAACGACCAAAGTCCTTCTATTCAGATAACATTTCCAAGCAGAAAAATATAGATTACATTGTAGGAAACCTAGGTGGATACTAGTCCTTTATTACTTTTTTTTTTTTTAATAAAGTAATAACACATCCTCATTCTAAAATTCACAATCGCATCATTTAACGGTTGTAGCTTGTGCCAGCTCTCCGGATTAGTAAATCAAAATAATGCAATTGCGAAACATCTTCCCACCATCAAGAAAAGAAAAAAAACAAAAAGAGTTTTAGGGCTTTCCCAAGCATTTGCAGCGATGAGCTTGCCAATCAATTCTTGTTGTGTAGTGAGCAGAAAAGAACTAATTATGTGACTTATATGTATTTTTTTTTAAATTTCAGAACAAAGAACATATAATAATTGTTGGTCCTGGAAACTTAAACATAGAATATTCTATAATCCAGAGTTCATTATGACTTGAGGGACTGGTAATAATAATAAGGCATTACGCAGTCCTAAGGAGCTTCATATCTAGAAGGTAAATACTTAAAAGCCATGGCGCATCAGCAAATCCAGAGGCAGGAACAGAGATTATTATGGTTTTAGGTGGGGGAACATTATAATTCTTGTTTTTACATCAGCTTTAAATCTGATTGCAGAAGAGCTTGATTTCAAAAGGGAGATTTGGTGTTCAACAACACGGGAAGGACCTACATTTCAGATACTTTCTACCACTTCTCTGTTGGTATGTCACAGGAAAAAAACAGCCTGAAAATCATTAAGAATTAAACAAACTGAGGTTAAAAGCTTTGATCACGTAGTGGAAATAGGAAGCAGACAAGTGTGTAGTGTTTTCCTTTATTGTTCTGCCCTCAGACCAGGACGACTGAAATTTAAAGTCATTGTTTGCTGATTTTTTTTTTGTTTACACTTTATACGTACAACATTTTGATCATCTCAGTTCGGTTCTTCCTACAGAAGGACCCTCACTGCAAAAAGCAACCAGAAAACTGCCCTTGTTTTTGACAAGCTGCAAAACCTGGGTGGTTAGAGTTATTAAATGACCTCCTTATCCTTAAAGCAACGAATGGCATCTGAGCCGTAACTCTACATCAATAATAACATATAATCTGTATTATATAACTCTAGTTATAGAGTCTACCTATAGTTACTCTATAACTCCAGTAAATATATTATCGGTAACTAATTAAGGGTTGCAAGGGGGTGTTCTGTCTCCTGAAGGGCCAGGCTGCCTCGAGTCCCCGACCCCGTGCGTTGCTTCGGCTCCAAGTAACGCAAGCCTTGCGCAGGAGAAGCAGGGAGCACCTCTGGGGCGCTCCGGATCTCCTTCTTGGAAGCGTCAGTCGTTTCACAGTCCTGCTCCAAATAAGAGAGAGGGTTTCAACCACGGGCTACCCACGTTCCAGCAAAATATGCTCACCGTTGGACTGCAGAGATAGGGGCTAGGGGAAGATTTGCTCTTTGAAGTACAAATTTGGGTTAGAAATGAATCCTATGGAACTGACTTTCCCATCAGTCGTGTTTCTGAACAGCTGTTTCACCTGGCTTGGCTGCCAGGAATCCTCTCGTGAAGATGCAACCTCTCCACAAATACCAGGAGTAGCACAGGTCATGAAGCCCATTAGTCGCCATAAATACCCTCTTGCTATAATGCTTGACTTCAGTTATAAGTTGCTCTCTGGATTTAGCACCGGTAAGTGACAAAGAGGGACCTGTCATCATACAGAAACGAGCCTGCTCCTGCACCAAGGGACTCTTGGGCAAACGCTCTGTAAAACTACGGGTGGAAAAGACAAGGAGATGAGAAAAGCACCCCAAAGAAGCCTCCGAATTGAGGGAAAGGTAACAGCTGGATTAACGTTCAACTGCTTCATTTTGGGGTTTGCCGTGAATAATTAAGTGCAATTAATAAATAGTGCCCTGAAGATAGGATCAAACAGACTTTGGGTGTGGTGTTTAATCCTTCCTGAGTTGGGGAGTAAGGCCAGCAGCCTATAATGGATTTAACTAATTCTCTTAATTGCAGCTTCATTTGCCTGATCTTTCTAAATGGTATTAATCTAGTGATTTGCAGAATAAGCACTTGGAAAAGACTTACCAAAATCACGTTAGGATCTCAAAGATATATTTCTCTTCTTAGATTTTTTTCAGTGGGAGAAGAGATTTCATTGAAAATGCAAATTCTATTAATTTGGCTAAGCATTCACAGTCTTTGTTGGTATAAAATAAGAATTGAAAATGTCATTAACAAATTCAACCTTTAGAATCAACGTTGGTAATGACAAATTCTGCAAGGCTCCTAATGAGTTATTTATAGATTAAATATTTTGTAAAAGACAAAACTGCAGCGTTTCACTCTCATTTCCGTGCTGGGTATTGAAGCATTGCACAGATTTCTGCGTCTCACAGAAGCATTCACAAGAAACACCTCCCACGTGTTGGTGACCATGCTGGGAGACAGCGAGATAATCATATTTCTTTATCACCCTTTGCCTGGACAACAACAAATCTGCACAAGAGACCTCTAGCTCTGAGGAAATCCCAGCAAACAGAAGTTACAGCTCATATCCTCAGGTTTTCCATAGCAGATCCGCCCTCTGCTCCCACCACTCAGGTGTTCAGTTCCCCTCTCTGAAGAGCTCCCTAAGCTGAGCCCAGCAGAGCTAAAACTATTAACAAAACCTTGAGATGCAGACTGCCACCGACAGTTCTGAGCAACCCGGTCTAGCGGAAGGTGTCCCTGCCCATGGTAGGGGGGTTGGAACTAGATGGTCTTTAAGGTCCCTTCCAACCCAAACCATTCTGTGATTCTATGAGTTTCCCTCCTTGGGCACAATGGAAAATTTCTTCTGTGGCAGGGGTTTGTCTGAGAAAAAGCTCATGAAGTGGAGCTCGCATGGAAAGAAGTGAAGCTCAGTGAATGCCGTTGACTTGCCATAGGTGACTGACTGTGCCAATTTTGACTCTTGAGCCATTTTGAGTTTGATCCCGTTCATGAGTACTGCAGAGGTAACTTCTGTTCTCCTTGCCTGAAACTTAACAACAACATCATTTATGCTTTCACCCGTGCAAATAAACAGCAAAGTTCCCACTGGCTCAGCCGTGCAGCATCTACCAGCTGAGTCCGGTTCTGCTGTGCCTTTAGCTCGTGGGAAGGATCATTCTATCTTTTAATTACCAGCTATGAATACGATATATATAAAAAAAATCAAACACGAGTAACACGGGCTGCCCGACCATGCAGGCAGCTGCGCTGACTTAATGTAGGTCCACACTGGTTGTCCTTTTCCTTCCCATGGTTTGCCGCCTCCATTGCTGTGTTTTGCCTTCAGTTGGGCTGTGAGTTAAGAAAAGCTTTTTTTTTTCACTCTGTGTTTGTACAGCACCAAGCACAGTGAGACTCCAAGGGCCTCCCACCCTACTGTACCATTAATAATTAAGAACAGTCATTATTTTATTCTCATTATCAAATCAAAGAAATAATGCTGCTTCAAAGCTACGCATGCTGTTGCAAGTAGCAAAGTGCTTGTGATACCCATGGCCCTTTTGCTGCTCTTAGCTAGCCACTAACTCACTTAATTTTGTGTAGTTTAGCACATTACAAGATTGTTCAAGAGTGCCATAAATGATGTCAGGCACCATCAGAAACCACTTCAGAAAATCATTGCCTGTAGCCAGATCAAAAGGTGAACACCTGGAAACTTGCAGTTCTGGGAAAGCAGAATAAATCTTTTTTTTTTTCTTTTCCCCTTTCTCTTCCTCTTGGAGATTTGTTTCTTTTTGCCTTAAAGAATTTGAAAGGTTTATTTACAGCTTTTCAAATGACCCCTAATCTATTTAGAAAAACATAGCATGGCAAATTCATCTCGGGTGTAACTCCAGTTGTTGACTTAAGCAGACTTAAGCAGAAGGGAGCCTGGCCCAGTAGTTTCTCCGCAGAGCAAAACAAAGCGTTCGAATACAACGCTTAATTGGCTTGTTGAGTCCCATCACAGACTGTCCTGGAATATATTTATTAAAGGTAATTCTGTTATTTTGGTAAGATTGTATCAGTAACCGAAACTCATGGTATAGCTTTAAACCTTGTCTCGTTTCCCAGGCTTCGCTGCTTGAGGCTGATAATTTTCACAGCACCTGACAACATTTAAAGAGGCATTGTATTATGTAGTTTAGTGAAATCCAAGACCATAAATAACTGGGAAAGTTGCTTATTCTGTCAGATATCAGCAATATAATTAATTAAACAATCCATCAGGGTTGACTTTTGGGAAGTAATATAGAAAGTTATTTACTGTGGCACTGCAGAATCGAGAGATGTGCTGGGAGCCTGTTGCAAAGACACACAAAGTCCATAAGTAATATTAAAATGATGTCTGCTATAGATAATTTAATCAAAAGATAATTGGTTTGTTTAAGCATACAAATTGCTGGCATTCTTCTCTTGACCAGGTTTATATATCTTCATATTATTTTTCTCAGTGAGGCCCAAACCGTGAATACTTTTATGAACACATGAACCCCAGAAAAAGGGTCTGGGGCACAAACAGTCCCATCAAAAATGGTAGCTGCCGCTTTCCAGGTGATACTGTCTTAACTATACAGCGTGAATCTGGCTGTCAGCGCTCTCTCCATATGGTGTATATGGAGCAGGGGCACAGGGGGACAGTGGAAGGACGTTGGGGGAAAGGACTGGCAAAAAGGACAAGGAAAAGAGACAAAGCAGAAAGCAGGGAGAAAATTAGGAAGGGGGAAATGCAGAGATGTTCTGAAAAGCAGAAATCAGCAAGTGAGATTGGGAGGTAGAGACAGATGCCGAAGCATCCATGGACAACCAACGCTCTTCCCTGCGTGGCTGTCGAGCGGATATAACAGTTTATAGTACGAGTCCTCCCTGCCCCGTCCCGAGAAACAAGCCCTACTAACAAACCCACGACGAAGTCAGTAGAAAACTGGTGAGTAACTTGTGTACGTTTTGGAAGAATGAGTTGCTTGGCTTTCACTTGGATGCTGACGACGTTGTGATTGCGTTAGGGTAAGCTGGTTTTTTGCTTTCTCAAGCACACAAAGGTCTGGACAGTCTTAATTATTTTACTATGAATGAGCTCACTTTAAGGAGTAGCACTTCGTGTAGATTTGTAGATTTCCATCCCTTTTTTCTGACTTCAGTACACCCATGTGGGAGTTGTGCTTACTGTACTATTCCGGCCTTTCACCATGACTTTGGTCCTACAGTTTAACAATTTATAATAAAATCCTGAGGCCACAGAGCATATGCAAGCACATTCCAGGCTGAACTGATGAAGACAGCACTAAGAAGGAAATTTGTTTCAAAAATGGAAATAACCTTCCACGTGCAAACAAACTGATTTGCAGAAAAAGAACTGATAAAACAGTCTTTTAATGAAACATCCAAACAGGTTTTTTTACAAACCAACTTCTTGCTAAAGAAGCTGGCTGGGCATACGCACATGCATTGCTGCTAAAATTGGTTTACTACATATGCTAATAATACATATGTATTATTATCTAATACGTATGCTAATAATTTCAGCCAGGGCAAAAATATTAGAGGAAAAAAAGTAGCACTCTGTAGAAGGCTGGTTTGATATATCCAAGAAAATTTTCCATTTATACATTGAGACAAAGAACACTTTTTCTCATATGAAACAACAGCAGGTAATTTAAAAGCAACAAATATAAACAGTTTCAAACCCCAAACACTTCTTTTGGGATAAAGTAAATGAAATGTCCAAATTATTTCTGTATATGTTTCTGATCCAGCATTTCAAATTTCTGATCCAGCATTTCTGATCCAGGATTTCAAAACTGACTTCACGAGAGCAAGACCAAGCTCTGTAGCAGCAACGGTGTTACAGACCGTGTTTTGATCTGGAAGTATAAAGTCGGAAAACTGTTGGTCTCGCTCCGGTGAGCTCTCCTGCACGAAGCACACTTACAATCCCTGCAGTGATTCCAGGTTACAAACGACAAATCTAATCTGAAGAGAAACATTTATATGTTTGATGTTAACTGTAATAACAGCTTTATTCAGTTAGACCTCTTAAACCTTTTAATAAAGCAGATATTGACACAGTTTTTGCTTTATTTTTACAATAGATGTATCCCGCAAAAGTTTGAAGTGATAAATCTGAATATCGAGCAATATTTCTCAGTATTTGCCACATAGTTTGTACGTGTTAGTATTGCATAATAAATAGATGTTTTAAATATTTGTTCGTAGAGGTCTTTCCTTGAACTTAAGCATAAGTTATCTAAACAGTTGAAAAAAGATTTATAGTTATGAAGAGGCCTATATGTCAAGCAAAGTTTTATGATATGTTCCATAATAAATTAGCAATAAATGGATACAGGTGACTGTGGAATTTATGGCCTTTAATGTTTTAATGCTTCACTAAAGAAAAACCTATTATTAAGGTCCTAAAGGGTAATACAGGAATACCATCTACAAATTGTCAAATTAAATAGTTGTTGCCAGGTATGTGAACGGTGGAATATTTTGGCTTGACCAGCAGCAGGGGTAGACAGCAAAGAATGTAACAGAAAACGTGATCGTTTCGGAAGCACAAACGAAGATTTCGCCCTGCAAGCCCTACTCAAGCGTGTCACCTCTGCTCCAGCCGTTCCGAAAACGATGGGCCTGATCCTTAACCATCTCGCACTTGAAAGATCTGTAATTATCCGGGTCATCTACGCCTACTCGTAGGGCTCTGACTCACCCCCACAGGCAAAGGCTGCGGGATTCATCCCAGCTGAATCCATGGTAGAGCCGGTGAGTGAAGCACTTGGCTGAGGCCGTCTCAAATGCTTCAACCCACGTGAAAACTATTGCTTGAACCCAGGAAATAACGCCCTGTGGGAAAGAAACAGATGTCACTGCCCTAACAGCGTGACCTCAGGTAACACTGGAAATTGCCCTAAAACAGGTTGGGACAAATGCCGAAACTAGACGATGCACCTAAATGTCGACATCTCTTGAGTGGTTAAACCCCATCAAAAGATAAAAATATGGATAAAGCTGATGAGAATCGGACCAGAAGATAAACCAAACCTTTGGGTCAAAACAGGGATGGTATTTGGTGGGGTAAGGGAGAGAGATTTATCTTTGAAGGGAAATCGGACCTGGCAGTAAGGAGTTAAGACGCCAAAAGCACTTGGCACCGCCTGCCCGCTCAGGGGAAACAGCCCCCCGAGACGTAACACAGACCCAGCCCCGCACCCAAGAAAAGACTGGGTCAAAATTACTTTTTAAGATTAGGCATATCCAAGCCATTAGCACGATGTCTGCACATTAACACATCAGCGCAAAGATAGGGCGGGGGGAGGGGGAGAGAGTTATGCAAAAGTGCTCCGCGACTGCCATCGGGGCAGTTCATCTCTAAAAGGAAACACATGTTATCCAGCCCTGCGCCTAATGGGGTTGGACAGTAATTAAAAAATATCTTTTATTTGGAGAGTTGGGTCTTGAAACTACCAACTCGCACCATTAATCTTTTTGATCTACTGCCAAGATCCGCAGCAAGGGTCAGCGAGCAGGATCTCTGCCATTCGTAGAGGGACGAGCGCACTGACAGGACAGTGAGCTGTAAAACAGATCTAGTCATTACATAGTTATCGATTACCAGTGGTTGGGGAAGGGGTTGTCGCTCACCATTACCCGATCACATCACCATCTGCTCTCATACCACTGGGCTGCCATTGGTAAATCACCTTAAAAACTACCCGCAGCTCCTCAGAAATAAAATTTAGGTGAGGCAATTGCACGGGGGAACTTGTTGGAGCAAATAAGCAGCAGGAGGAGAGCACAGGGAGAGGTACCACTGCCCTCGGGCTGCCTCGCTCTGCTCGTCAGAGACGGCAGAGCAAAGCCTCCTGCTAGGCTGGAAATCTTGAGATTTGCTCAAGACATTTGCACTCCCACTCCCCATGAGTTGTCTAAACGTAAAGCTCTGCCACGTTAACGGTGCCATAACAGTTAAAGCAGCAAAACCCTCTCATCTGTCCCACGCTACGCGCTTCCCTCCCAGCATTAACGCAGGTCTGCTCCACCAAACGGTTACGTCGGTCCGATTTGCCCCAGCCGGGGAACCTTCTGGGCTAAAGCACCTTGACATCCTCTACCAGTAAAACTAAATCTGCAGAGGGGCTGCTACTGGTGTAACCAGGCAGAGTTTGTGGTCAGGGGGAAATCTACCCATAACCAAAACAGTCACCAGGTAAGAGTTTCTCAGCAGAGCCCGGAGGGCCGTGTTTTAGCCAGCCTTTAACGCTATCTCAGAAGGTGACAGTTTAAGCCCTGTTGTCATTCAATTAATCTCCAGCATGGCTTCAGTAAAGAGAGAAGCTCTCCACTCCAGATAGCCAGGATAATCGTTAATTAACCCATTCGTCTTGCTCACTTCACAGTTCCTTTCCTTTCTGTGCTCTACTGTCATGACACCACTAGATGTTTTTCCTTATTTTGACAGGGCTAAGAATGTCTCTCTGTTTTTTTTTTTAGATTTTGGGGTGTTTTTAGAAAGAATTTGATGAACACCTGTGATTTCATCTGGAAGTTGTTTTTATCCTCGTGCTGTGAGGAGCTAACTTCCAGATCACCCTCCCATCCATATGTCTATCAGATGTGTTGGTGTTGAGCTGGGTTGGGCAGGGTGGGGTTTTTTTCACTCTGAACTATGAGCTTATCTGACCCTTAGCAACGAGTGCTGCAGGTGAGTTGCAAAGCTATCCGCTGTTCAGCTAAAACTCAGGTGCTTGTGCCACAGGTACGACCTCTGCGCCCAGGAGCCTTCTGCTGTCCTCTGCCCAGAGGGCCACCAGCTGCTGCTCCCCAGGGAAGGCTCCTTTGCGCCCAGGATATCTCGGTGCAAATATCCCAAATGTATCCCTTCCCGGCTAAAGCAGTCAAATATTATGGAAACTCTAAATAACTGCTATGTTTCCTTGTGCTTCTATTTGTTATTCATCACTTGCCCTACAAATTCTGTATCACCGTAAAAGATAGATTATCGAATAAAGATCCCGTGATTATTTCTTTGAATTCCTTCTCCCTCAGGACAGAACAAACTGAGATGATTGTGCGAGCAAAGGATTACTTTAGCTTGAGCAAGTGTCCCCAGATCTGGCTCTAGGGTATAATATCACCTTTCTGTTGTCTCTGAAGTGCTTCCACTCAGGAAATATAGGGGGAAACACACCCTCAGATACATTTCTTTTTCCCCTTAGACAACAGAAGTTAGCTGACTTAGATCTAATCGTGATCCCTCTTAGGTTAACAGTGGTTTCATGACTGACTTCGGTAGCTATGATGAAGAGTCTACATACAGAAATACTCTGTAACGGTCAGTTCACAAGAACACTCGGCTTCTGGGGAGGGGGCAAGTAAAACAACTCTTGTGTAAAGACAGTTGATATCTTCTTCAAAATAAAAAGTTACAAAAAAATCGGACAGATTTGCTGGTTCAAGACAACATTTATTTAATTCACATATTTAGCTAGCATACTTGTGCACTACTACTTTACTGCAGGTAAGGTTCTTCATCATAACTACAGGCTTCTAAAATGTGGTTTTCAGGCTACTCTGCCTCTATCTACTATTCCACCATGATAAATCTTTAAACATATTATATAGCTATGTTTGTTGAGATTTCCAATGTATGGATATCCGTAGTAGTGTTTAAACGAGTATAACAAAATAAAATTTATGGATTTCAGATGCTTCTGAGTTTAAAAGCAGACTGAAAAATATGAAAGTGAGGAAGTGATGAGGTATAATGAACTACAATTGCTTTGCATTTGGGATTTTCAAACATGTTTAAACCATTGGAATCCCTTCTTGCGTTCAGATATATTTCAAAGAGCTGTAAAGATTACACAGATACTGTGCATGGGGAATGGGTGCGGACCAAAGCCCTACTCTGGACGCTCCTGTTCCAGTCTGTGGCTCTGCATCACAACCTCAGCTTTGCAGCTGAGGTCCCCCCTGTTACGTACAGGATTGCCAAGTCTTGTAGTACTTTGTGTAAGGAGCCGTTTCGAGTACTAAAATTATGCCGGTGACCTCTGAGGGCTACAGGTGGGAAGGAAGGGAGGTTAACTGGGACTGGAGCATCTCTCCTCTGGGGAAAGGCTGAGGGAGCTGGGGCTGTTCAGCCTGAGGAAGAGAAGACTGAGAGGGGACCTCATCAACGCTTATCAATATCTCAAGGGCGGGTGTCAAGAGGATGGGGCCAGACTCTTTTCAGTGGTGCTCAGTGACAGGACAAGGGGCAACGGGCATGAACTGGAACACGGGAAGTTACGCCCGAACATGAGGAAAAACTTCTTCACTGTGAGGTGCCCGAGCCCTGGCACAGGCTGCCCAGGGAGGGTGTGGAGTCTCCTTCTCTGGAGAGATTCCAACCCGCCTGGACGCGGCCCTGTGCAGCCTGCGCTGGGTGACCCTGCTCTGGCAGGGGTTGGGCTGGGTGGTCTCCAGAGGTCCCTTCCAACCCCCACCATTCTGTGATTCTGTAACCTCCGGCTGCAGCCACCAGACTGCTGCTTGGAGACCGGACTGCGGGGACAGACGATGTTTCCAGTGACTGCCAATGGAAACTGCAGTATCGCTTGTGGTGTCCTGCAAAGTATGATTGCTCTTCTGCCTGAGCAGCGCATGCTGAGCTAAAACCCAATACACGCTGCGGTGAGTAGAGAAGATACAGAAGGTGTGTGGCTTTCGTGCCCAGGTTGCCGGAGCCACTCTCAGAGTAACTGGGGAGGGAAAGGGGAGCAAAGTCTGCTTCTAGACACGGAGGTAAGTGAGCTGGATGCCAGCAGGAGGTCTTCTGTCAGAAGGAATGGAGAAGGTGACTGAAGGAGCACAAGACAGAGCCATGTCCAAGTAAAGATGAAGAAAGTAAAATGGGGATTTTTCTTCCAGGAACAAGACAGGACTGCACAAAATCAGAAATAGTGAGACGAGGTTAAGCCTACTAGAAGGACGAGGTTGCTGTTTGGAAGACGAGGAGGAAGATGCTGAGATAAGTGTTTGAAAGAGTTGCTGTAAGAGACGGTACATGTACCATACTGATGAAAAAAAAAGAAAAAAGGGGTGTGTCAGTTCATATGATTTTAGACATTTCAGGAGTTACTGTAGAGTCTGCACAGAAAAAGAAAAGGCCAACGATGTTGAAAAAAAAGAAAAACAAACCAAGACAGAAAGGTGAATTAATCAGCCTCAAGATCTGTGGTGTTGGTGACACTTCCCACATGCTCAGCAAAGGCTTCCTAAAAACTAGAGTGTCTTCTAATGCTGAAAGAGAAACACATAAGAAAAGCACCAGTAGCTACGATTGTATCTCCACAAAATTTAAAGGTACACTTGCACAGACAGCTTCAATACAAAGCAACAGTCTAAAATGCCTGGGTTACTGTCTGGGTTAATTTATTTATAGCCTATTGTTTCATGTCAAATATTTCCAAGTTGGTGATAATGGAGCGTGATGCTTTTTTTCCTTCTCCTCTCCTGAAGGAATGCATCAAGCTGAGTTTTCTATCCAAATATATGTATCTCATTTGATACTGGCTTAAAGGCTACCTTCCCAAATACAATAATGTCTAGCCTCAACAGCATTTCTACTGTGATTTATATAACAGCCAAGTTCAGGGCCATTTCTCTTTTTTTGCTTTCTCTGACAATATCTCCTTGTCCTTTTTTTCCTTGTTTATTTCAACTCAAGAGGGACTCAGAGGGAAAAAAAAAAAAAGTGGAAGTTATGCTAATGAAATTCTGTGTTTCCCTTTTAAGGATACAAGCATAATCTTTCGCTAACATGCTTATTGCAAATTCAAGCATGCAGGATCAAAATTCAAAATTCTTCTCACTCTCAAAACAAATACGTAAAAATCTCTAGAACACAAATTTAAATCCCAGCAGAGAACACCACACCTTGAAATCAATCGTCAAGTTCAAATATGAACCTGAAATTCCCCCACTGAAGACACCGCGTGGTGAATGTAGCCCGAGCTTTTGTCCGTAGATGCACTTTATCGAACATCCCCACCCTGGGACCGGGAGAATGACGCGATAGCAGAGAGTCACCTCCTCAGGAACCAAACCGACTGCAACTTGTCTGGAGTTGAATGTCTGGTTCTGGTTTTATTTCTACAAGGCTGAAGTGAAACTATATATTCTTGCCCTCTGTCATTTGACAGAAGAATGCGCTCAGCCCCGACCATTTGCACTGCCTGTCTTGCTGCCATCGTTAAGAGAACCTACTGCCTTGTAAAAATGTAACTACACGTGTTTCATAAAAATCGATATAAAAATAACAACACTAGGGTACTTACATCTTTCTGGAACAATTGAATTCTGAAACAAGCATCTCTGGTTCTTCCTCCTGCAAATGGATCAAATTACATTTCACTAGGTAATAAAGTGTGGTACAAGAGCCTGCCCAATCTGTTTTCATCTTGTCCTGTACAAAGTCTCAGATATACTTACTCATTATTCAACCTAATGGGCCTGCATTTGGCATATATTGAATGTTAGCGCTCTCCTTGGAAGTTGCAGAGGTTAACTGCTCCTAACAGTCTCTTTCCTTCCTCTCTGGGCATGTTTTCACCATGAATAATAGAAACAACAGAACTGAATGTCATAATACCCTAGAACGAAGGTGCCGGTACAAACCACAGGGATGAAGTAATGGTAGCAATTTTTTTGTCCTAATCCCTGATCATCCCCACGGAACCTAGTCCATACCTGGAAATATTTTGAAACGCATCAGGGAAGTAATCTGCTCCTGCCAAAATGCTTGCAGAATTGAAGGTGCACATTATTAAGCATCATTATCATTCTTTAGTCGCTTTATTGGCAGTGTTTGCGTGACTGTGGCTATGCGTGAGAAAAAAAATGCTGTCAAAAGCTGAACTGGAGATGTTACACCTTTCATTCAACTATCATTTCAGGGGAGGAAAAAAATCTTTCTAAACACAAACGACCTAATTTAATGTCAATTATGACCTAAATCGTGGTCATTGTAGTCCTGTAAGTGGTCCTGCTGCAGCAAGTTAAAAACAAAATTACTTTTGAAAACAGAAGCTTGAAAAATATTTGTATATAATTCATAGGCTCTACTGCAAGGAACGACACAAATTGCTAATCGTGCACAAAAATGAATAAACTGTTGACACAGTTGAAATGTTTTCTTTGCTCTCATTTTGTGCTATATTTTTCTAGTCCCTGCACTCAAAGTAGATACATCTCATTTTGATGTAGTCAGGCTCTTTTCAAGGTGTGAAATTGGTAAGTACCAACACCAAAGGAAAAAAAATCTTTTAATACTGTGCTGTGCCACTTGCAGCAGTATTACCCTTTGGCTTCGAGCCAGTAAACTCCAGTGAGAACTATTTTATAACACATGACTATAATAAAAGATATTTAAACACGGCCTAACAATGGATTAAACTAGTAAGACATAGTTTGTGTTAGATCCCAAGGATGAATATCAAAAATAGAGGCAATAGTTTTGAAACAACAGCCAGCAGTGAAAAGTTTACTTCTAATATAAACCAGACAGTCCCCAAAATAATTTGTGGTTTATTTAATTCTTACCGTTCATCTTGTGTTCTTTTGAGTAAGCTAAAGTAAGACACCCGCCTGAAAACACCAGCTGGTTTAGATTTTGATTCTGGATCTCTAGTGAGCTGAAAAACTGTAATCTGCATCTGCAAGGGTGGGGAGTCATTCCTGTAAACAGGAAAAATAAGGATTTGCTGGGGGGGGAGGGCAGCTTGTGAGAAGGTGCATTTGGGGAGAAGAGGGAAAAACCAACCTCGCTCATGTATTATAATAAATTACTGTTTTGTCATTATCTGGTTATAGTTGCACAAACATCAATTGCATGTGAGCCCTGAAAAAGAATGTCTCATTGCCTTTAATATGCGCTGCAGTGCGCACCCATACAAAATCATTACTGTAACAAAACCAGCTGCGTGTAATAGAAAGCAAATGATTTACAATGTTACTATAAGAAACTACTTTATTTCACATTATCATAAAAAGAACAGCACTGAAAATTTGCATGACAAACACAAGAATCCAGGAAATTCCAAATCTAATTCATTTTTAGGTTTTAATAGGTATTAACTTACGGAGGTGAATTGTTAAGAACATTTCTTGAAGAGTATTTCCAGGGAGTTTAGCTGCAATATTGGAAGTCGTATTTAGTGAAACGCGACTGGTCCAGTAGATGAAGAAAGTGCATAAGCCTTAAATAGCGGATTCACTGCTGGACCTAAAAAAGCATATTTATTTTTATCACCACGCTATGGCTGAAGGTTCGGGTCTACCAAGGATCCCTCTGAAGTCGTTGGACTTCACTTCCCTGAACAAAGACTGCTGGATTGGATGCTGCTGTTCTTCTTCAAACTTCAGTTCTGTTATCAACCTGCACAGTTACTGTTTTCAACTGTTGTGAAATTATAACAAATGAACATAAGCAGCTCCAAACCCATGTTCTGCCCGGTCGTACGGAGTAGTTGGGTTACTCAACTGATTTAGCAGATTACGAAAGATCAGCTCCCAGCTCGCTCTCACACAAGTCGTGAGACAAGTTTCTGCTGTACCGTAGAAGGTAAACCTATTTTATGTAACTATCGAAGGAGATAACAGCTGTTACCAAAAAGGTGGCAGGCATGTAAAACAAAAACTAAAGTCTTGAACAAATGAAGCTTTATAAGACCCAGGCAGGACTCAAACAAATGTTCAATGAAAGTCACTTTTATGGCTGTACTTTGGTTTATCGCAAGGCAGTAATAAATGTGTCTCATTAAAAGCCAGTAAAAGAACACCACCTACACCACCGATTGCTGTAACTGCAGATATAGCAGATCTGGAATAGTTACCTAAAGACCCTCATTTCCTAGCATTTAATGCTTCCCTGTCCATATAAACTAGCCTTCTACGGATTTAAAGACTGTTGGATGCTAAAAGCAGCAGCTGTTGCTGGGAAAACGACACTTTCAAAGCCCTGTTTCTTTCTCAAGGTGAAGTTAGAGGGAGGTTGAATGAACACGGAGCTCTCCTTGGCTAAAAAAAATCGCCAGAGGAGACCATGCCAACAGAAAGACAAGTAATTCCCCCATCCTGGCTCGAGCGTAAGTGGTTTGCCTCAGCTTTATTGCTCAGCGGGTCAAATTCATTCCTGGTGAAATGGCGGTTCCCATGGTGAAGCCGCAAGAAAATTCTGAAACCTTCTGGCACCTGTCAAGAAATGGGGCTGTGAAAGTGGGGGAAGGAACTGGCATGTAGAAGCTGGGATTAAGGGTGGGAGCCACCACATAAAAGGTTATTCTTGTTCTAGTTGTTAGAACTTTTTTATTGCGTAGAATTTACATACATGCTTATTAAGTGGTTTAAAAAAGAAGCCTGACAGATATTAAACAGCATGCCACGCTCTTTATGCTGCTGCCATACAGATGTGTCCAAAGCATAAACAGACTTACAGTCAGCACTTGGTTGCTCTATGGGAGAGTATCTCTGTAGTAAATTTCTCCAAACTTTTCAGGACAATTAACTTGAGAATTGGAAACTTTTTTTCCCCCAGATTTGATCCTTTGCTTGATCTCTCACTGCTTTCCAATTATGCAGGGAAAATATATAGCAAGTGCTTTAATACCCTAGATTGAATTTCCTCAACCTAAGCTAGCAGCAGCATTACTGGGCCAGAGATTCTGGCACAAGACGTACAGCTGTGTGTGAGCTGGTGGGAAAACTACTGGAATATCATGACTAGTCTTGGTGTTCACACTTCAAAGAAGCCATGGAAAATTGAAAATAGATCAGAAAAGAATGATTTCAAGATCTGGAATATCTGCCTTGTAGGGATAGATGTATGCAGCCTAATCTGTTTACTTTATCAAAAGAAAGGTTAAGAGACTTGATCGTGATATATTAATACCTACATGTGGAGAAGATTTGTAAAGGCTTTGTAATTTAGCATATAAAAATGAATCAAGACCTAGAAGCAGAAAATGGTCAAATTCTGATTATGGATAAAGCAGACAGGATTAACAGTGAGGATAATTAGTCACCAGGAAAATTTCTACGAAAGGATGGTGGGTTCTTCACCCCCAAAGCTTTTCCGTCAAGACTGGATGGCTCTTTGACATAAGGAGATCTGTGAACCGGGCTGGGTACAGGGTTCCCAGGTGAGGCATTCTGGCCAGGGCAAATCTGTTAATCAGTCACGATGATCCCTATGACCAAGGATGTGCTGGGACAGGTGAAGCTTATTCAGTTGAACTAGTTGGCAAAATCAACATTGGTATATGAGCCCCAGTAAAACCTACATCCCAAATGGTCCCCTCTTCACGGCAATGCTGATGCTCTGAAGCCCTGTCACCTGTGCTTGGCTTGGTGCGCAGCTCCCTCTTTCCTTCCTGAAACCCTCCACGCCCAGACTTTGCTGTAGAAAATATAAAAATGGAGCCACATAATCTGCTTCATCCAATCCCACTGGTGCCATGCATGACCCAACTGCTCTAATCTTTCTTCTACCTCTCCATCTCTTTTCTCTCACAGACTCCTAAACTTCAGGCTTGCCACTGGATAGAAAAGTGTGGATAATGTCTTCTTTGGGAACATGTGCTGGATACTGAAATGTTGAAGTGAATCTCGGTTTCTGTTTTATTTGATTAATTTAATTAATTTCAGGGATGAGTCTGAAAAGTGGCATCTTGGCTGGGATGACATTTAAGTTAGTACTTACAACTGCCTGTGAGTTTTGCTGAGTACAGGTTATTTGCACAATAATGTTGGTCTTGTGCCTCTTCAGTCAGCACTCTCTAGGCATTATCATGCTGCTCAAACCCAGCAACGGTGCAATTATTAATGCCTTACCTAAAAATTTCCGTGATTGTCACTAGGGATGGAAGGACCCACATAGGGGCAGGACACTGTACAAAAGATCCTGAGATAAATAAATCGGCAAGAACATCTGATTGCCAAAGTGGAGCGTTTAATGATATAGCCTTTTCTATCACTGAAAATGAAGGTGGACATGCTGTTGCAGTAGTATGGGGGAGAGAAAAAATGAGATTGAGCAGCAGCAAAGAAACAAAGGAGAAGCTGAAGGAAAACAAAATATGGAGATGATTTAAAATCACTTATGAGACCTGTGCCTGCTAATGCATTTTTTCAAATGATTATGACTTACATAAAATACATTCAGACATCTTCTTCTCATTAGAAATACTGAGTTGAAAAAGATATAACCAGTATCCCAGTGTGTTCCTCTTACATGAGCTTTTGAACCACAGCTACGAAGTTGCATCCAACATTGGTATGCCTTAACATCACATGTTGCTGGATGATGAGACATCTGTGTTCTTACATGGACAATCATATTTACTCCAACATCAGTGAGAGTGTTTCTAGAGAACAATTGCTGATGTGTTAGCACGGTTTCTATTTTTCTATTGAGACTGGTATGTCCCATCTTTGATTTCATATTTTTCTAGCAGATGGGAGTTTCAAAAGAGCTGCTGCAGAGAGATTTTACTGTTATTCACTGCTTTTTCACAGTTAGATAGACAATGCTGTCAAACATCAATGGAAAAAGAGGGAGCACCACTGGCTTAAGCCATGAAGATGCAGTGAAAACCCTAAGGCAATGATCAAAGTAAGAAAAATCACTTTTGCTAACGGTAGGTCCATTCAAAGCAGTGGGTGAAGAAGCTCAGAGGGTGACATCTATATCCTAACACTGTTAATATAGACTTTTTTAGTGAGGCTCAACCAGAGATAGCTCTGGTGGCAAACTTCCACAGCAACTCCTCTCTTAGAAGCAAAGACAAAGGAGCACGAAGAGCAAAGCTATATATCCAACAAGAGATTGTAACACCAGGTAACTGTTTTCATTTTTACTTACTCAGACTCTAAAAAGAACTAAATCTGACTGCATCGCTTTGCTTCCATGAGCAGGTACATTTTCTGAGCACAATTCTAACGCAACAGTGGACAAAGCGACAGAAGAGCCTCGACAGATTTCTGGTGTAGGGGAAAGGGCTTCAGAGCTGCAAATAATAATCAGAGGCTAAATTCAGCTCTCCATCACACTGGAGCAAATTCAAAGTAATTACCCCACTGACTTCAGTGGAGTGATCCTAGATTTATATTACTGTAAATGACAGCAAAAATTGGACCCAATGTAGAAATAATTTATCTAAGGCCCTAAGTATAGTTGCACAATTCAATCTGTAAATAATGCCACTAATGCACATATGGCTAATTTACATCCAGACTATGAGAACATATCCAGTGCTGATTTCCAGGATCCTTGAAGCACTAGGCAGTGCCAAAATAAATTTGCAGTATTCCCATAGCCCTCACAATCCTTCCAACTTTTGGTGTTGGGAAGAAGATGCGCTACAGATATTTCAGAAAAGTGAAATTTTATCTGCTATATGACTAGGTATCGGATAATTCTTACAAAAAAGGCATAGAAGGCTGTCAAGCAGCACTCCATGTCTACTTGCATGAGCTCTGCAAGCTCTCCCCTCTCAATAAGTTGTTTTTATCTAATTTGTCTCTTACTGGGAGCAGAATTTTAGGAGCAGCTTGAGTTTTCTAAGAATAAACCATGCTTCAAAGAAAGGAGGATTACAAGTAACATTGGAGAAGAGTGCTTGGAGTACATACATTTAACGCACATAAAACTTAACTACAGCAATTTAATTTAGATTCCTTCTCTAATCACATATTTATATTAAGACCTTGCTGAAGCCAAATTGAAATTTCTATTGCTAGGAGGCAAAGATGATATAAAATCTGAATTATTCATCAACTCAGCAAGAGAAAAAAATTCTCTCAAAACACCAAATATTATTCTGGGCTTTATACCAGTTTGCAATGTGGGGTGAAGAGTTAGAAAATCCATGTCTTGGTTTACCAGGACTTGAAAGGAGACATGTTAAATCTAAGTCTAACAAATACATCTATCCTTCTTCCTTCCTTCATAAAATATGTTATGTTAAGTTATTTTATTTTACTTTTTTTTCTTTTGTATCATCAGGGAAGAAGGGTTCTCCTGTTACCAACACACAGGAGGTGTTGAGACCCTGCAGTTAGCTGCAGATTAATCACGGCTGACTCAGTGCTGCAGGTGGATTCCATTAGACCCTTCAACAACAGAAGAGACATGGGGTAGTCCTCTGGTAGGAGAAAATCCCTGGGAAGAAATTTTGGGAGCAGCTAAGCCTGGGAAAAAGTCCTGGGAATGATCAGGAAGTTTAAATGTGTTGTTTTAGTTAAGAAGACCAAACTTCAAGGAGGACTTTTCACTCTTTTCAAGGAGCACACTATGCTTTAAAGGGGGCAGGTGTTTTACCCGCTTGCTGCAACTGCTAACTTACTACACAAAGAAATGACGTAAGTATAACAATTTAATCTTCTTGCAAATAATTCCATTTTGTCTGCCCTCATGGCAGCCTACTGATGTTGAATGTGTATGCCCTGTAAAGCACTTTGAGGTCCTAGAGAGGGAAAAGAAGTAGAGAAGTTCGGAACTTCCATTACTAAGAACTTTTTTTAGGACATCATTTTCTGGTATTTGCTGAGATTCTCCTTAAGAGAGTTGATAACTTTGGATAATTTCTGAGGTAATGGTCTCCGAGATCCTTGGAGACCTATAAAGAGAGAATAAATGCATGAGTTATTTAAACCCAGGAAAAATACCTCTGAAGAAACCTCATACTCAGACAATGATAAAAATACCTTTTTTTCCCCTCCTAGTTCATCAGGAAACCAGAAAGAAGGTCATAATTTTGAAATCGTTTGTTTCTATTGCTAATATTTCTTGGGTTCTGTCAAGCACAAAAAAGATTATTCTCTGCAGAGATGGCAAAATTATCCTTGACTCTCCTTATGTTATTTTTGTCCACTTCCAATGCATAAAAGTTGTTTGTGACCTTCAAGCATCAGACATGTACTGAAAACAAGAAAAGAATGTGCATATTTAGGTCTGAAAATATACATCATATAGCTAATTTCCATTTCTAATGTCACTCTTTAGTTTGAGCCCCAGTTTGTGTTTCCATGATTTTTGAACGGGTACTTCTCTAAGGGTCAACTTGGAGGTTTCCATGAAGTTTTAGGAGAGACAACAGCAAATCCGAATCTAGCCCTTAGCAGTTAGTTTTGGAAGAGTTGCATGTGACTGGTCCTGTCGCCCGTCGAGGTGTTGCTGAAGACGGTCTGAATCCCACCAGGTCTCGGGCAGGGCTGTGGCCCTTCAGCGTGCCTGAGGTGCCCCATGGCTACTCCAGGTTAGAAGCGCTCAAGGAGTTTGCAGGATGGGGATGCTCTCACGGAAGCGCAAAACGGTTTGCCTGCTTACGATTTGTGCAAAAGCTGCTGAGAGCTAGGTGGCTTCGTGTATTTAAAAGACTGAATTGAAATCGAACCCAGACACCTGACTAACATCTTGAGACACGGGCAGTTTGGGTCAAATCTGGATGACTGGCAAGTTTAATTATAGCATTTGATGACTGTTTTACAGCATTTAGGCCTCTTTGAACTCCATAATGGATGACAGTGTTGAAAGGCTGTGAAACAAGTTCAGCTAAAAATGAACAAAAAAGATGACGCTTCCAACACTCTTAGTGGTACCTGGTATTTATTTGAAGTCTGATATTGTACAAAATTCTAGTGTATCTGTGACTCCAGGTTTCTGGGTGAAAAGTACTGGATTTCTACCAAAACAATGGACAATTCCATGGGCTTTTGCCTGATTTCAAGCCCCCACTCCCCTCTTTAGAGACACATTTCCTTTGCTATTTGTTGTATGATCCTGTTTATTGCTGTAATGCAAGAAAGGCAGCAAAGAATGAGGCAGGGGAGCCACAAATTGCATCCTAAGCAGAGGGGAGGGTAAACCCATACCCGGCTAGAGAGCCCAACGGCACAGGAGCGGTGACAGTGGCAGTACCCGAGAGCTCAGGACTAGTGGGGTGTGCGTAGGGCTGCCAAGAGAGGATTCAGTTCTAGTGTTAAGGCCAAAGACAGCTGGAGGATGAGATCGCATTTCTGAGGAGCCGTTCGGTAAGAGTGAATGTGAAAGGTAAGGGAGAGCACGCGGAGCAGGACGGTGCCTAACTCACCCAGCCTCAGAAAACGATGAACGCCTGGGGATGCAAAATTTGGGTTCAGGACAGAAACGTGATGAATAGTCATCTAACTTTTAATATTCACATCAAAATGCTTCCACTTAATGAATTCTTCTTGAACCAAGAGAGCAGACAAAAACAGTAGCTTGAGAAAAACTTTCCAATCCACAGCGGTGGGTTTGAGCCCAGCTATTTGATTTCTGCAATCAATTAATTCTAGTGAATTCCTGAAGAAGTCACTAATTGAAAAAATAACGACAGTGGAGATAAAGCTAACAGACAACAATGTTCAGTCTCAAAATTTGCATAGTCTCTCCAGAAAATGTGCGATCTGGACAGTCATAACAGCTACTGAAAGTCGGAGTCAGCTAGGCAGAAAGCAGAAGCTCGTTATATGCCTCGACAAAACCCGCCTGTGCCTCACAACTACATAACGTTCAAAACAAACACGTCACCCGAGATCTGCCAACAAAGAATTATTCAGCAAATAATTTCAAAGAAGAGAGAGCATTTTCACAAAAAAATAACAAACTGCTTCCTACTTCGTAAACAGAAATCAGGGAGAAATTAAACCACTAAATTATCTGCTACAGTCTCCCACTGTAAGCACAACTGCTCTGATCCGCTTTAGCAAGTACGCAACTGGAAATGAGAAGCAGAAGATGGAACCGTCTCAGCAGCACAGGCGAAAAGATTTTCTTGCATTTTCTTTCGCAAGGGCAGCCAGAATATCAAGCCTGATGTTTAATCAGATGTAGTGCTGGCTCAGGAGGGAGAATTGAGAGGGTATTTCAAATTAATGAAATTGAAAAAAAATCCATCAAAATTCTTGGAATTCCCTCTTTAAAAAACAATGTAGATCTCCTGGGTCAGAAATGCCTGGAAGAACGTGTAATAGAGATAGATGGCACACATGAGGATTAAGGTTCCGTATTAAGTACACCATAGATATCCACTGTTGTTCTGTGATAAACAATCATTTTTTAAACTCACTCTCATCACCGTATCATGTTTTCTGTCCAAGTCCACTCACTCTGAGGATGTTCTATCACAAATTTTCCAGTCCTTGGTTTTGTTTCTCTTGGAGGATTTTGAGCTCAACATGTTATGTTTGGAGCCTGCACTCAAAAGTAGCTCCCTTGAGCGCTATATTGTGGTCAAAAGGATTTCTCTCCGAGGATGGTAGCTCCTGTATCATTCCCTGCCTTGTCCCTTTTCCCTGTCCTCCCACCACCTGTGTAGGGTTGGCGAAAGACAGCTGAGAAAAGCAAGCCCAGAATTCTTGCTGTTGAAGAAAAAGCCATCACAGCTGGAACATCTGGCCTCAAAAAACTGTTTCTACGTTTCCGATTTGCACTATCTGTACTACGCTCCTGGTGGCTGCTCCAACGCCGCCTCTCTCTGTAGATAACGCCCCTCTCTTCTCTCACGTTGTTAGTCCCCTTCGCTATTCCTTCCTAAATAAACCACTCAAAATAAATAAACTTCTGGGATTAAGGAGAATTTTGATTCCGTGAGCTGGCTAGAAGAAGGAATATGGTGACCTTGATACATAAAAAGCCGTGAGTCCTTTTCACAGAGAAAGCATGAATTACAGATCTTGCCAAAACCCAATCTAAGAAAAATTCCGCCCTTTACCCAGGAGACATTTGAGTTTTAATTATCTCTTTCAGAGTCCCTAGACTTTCCTTCTCTTGTATCTATTTTTGTCTGCTTATTCTAATCAGCGAAGAGACAGTGAAAACAGAATTTGTCCATCACTTCTGTCAGCTTCACGGTATCCTTCCCCACGTGAACTGCTGTTTGGTTAGTGCCCACTTCAAATTCAGGCAGAAAAAATGGTTTCTCAAAGATTAGTCATCCTCATTAGCATTCCCACTGTACTGCTAAGGCAAAGTATTTAATATTAATGACCACTGATATTCCTGCACTGTTTGTCCTGCATCCTCACGGCTTGGTCTGAACATGGGGAGGAAAAGCAAAAGCAAAGGAACAGTGCGGTCTCGTAACCAAAATGGTGCGTAGAAAACAAAATGGATTTTCTAATATAATATTCCCTAAATCATGGAGAGCGACGAGCAAAACCTACAGTGCACGCAGCCGCTGAGCGGTGGCGGTGGCTTAGTAAGCGGCAATCTGAGTCGTTTCTGGATTAATGCTCTAACATAGTGCCAGGGGACACTGTGTTGCTGGAGATATCATTATTTCTCTGAGATGTTTTGTCATTTATATCGCACGTTACATTCAAGAAGACAACAATGTCCCTATTCCAAAGAGAACGAAATCAAAAGGCCAGATTGCATCTTGACCCTGGAGGGGTAGAACAGGGAATAAAATATATCTGGTGCACCTTTGAGCAGAATTCACTTCAAGCCCAGGGGTGGGGGAGTTGAGAGGGCATCTCCCCCACGCCTGCTCCACCAGCTGAGCGGCGAGGAGAGACACGAGAAGGGGAGAAAGGCTCCGCTCTCCTCTTCCCACGTGCCGGATGGCGCATAAGGGGTAGAGGACAAATAATCTGCTTATTTTTGAAAGCAGGAAAGGCAGATTGGGTATTGTATTGATACATCATGTGCGGAGGTACAAAAGTTCCTCCACCTTCCCCTGTTCAGCTGCGTGCATATGTATTCCAGTCAGACCCAGTTAGAAAGAGACAATACTAAGAAATGATAGAATACCAATAAAAGACAAGGAAAAAGCACAAATCTTGCCCATTATAAGAACCCATAAAACTTTTCCTAAGGCACAGCATGCGAGACATGATGTTTGACTTAAATTTCTGATTAAATAAATACAGTCTGCCTACCTAAAATTCATTTCTTGTTTTGATTTGACGAGTGCATCATGCTTGGTTTCGATTTAGTGCAACGAAGAATATTCTATTAAAACAGAATTTGTATGTGGTAAAATTCATTTAAGAAATAATGTGATGTACATATGTCTCCCTGGTTTCCAACAAGAACCCCGTGGCTTTCCCCCATGGTCTAAGTCCCCTGCAGAACACTGTCACCATAATCCTTCCTGGCTCTTCCAGCCTGAAATGCTGCTACTCTTTCCCCAGCACAGCAGCTCACCCTGGGAGCTTTGTTGACAACTCATTGCGAAACATTTGGGAAAGATACCTGAGGATGTGGGACGCTGGCAGCTGGAGAGGAGGGGAAGCGATTTTCAGGTGAGGGGGGTGGCGATTTATCCCAAAGAGTTGACGTGCAGCCTGAATTTGACCATTCATATCTCATCAATACAAACCAAGGCAGATAATCATTGCATTTATAACTCTTTAGAGAAATTACTACCCTAGATAATCTGTCTACGTGCTTCTGTCTAAATATGATCCCAAGACACGTTCTGAAGTTATCATTTCCACCTGGACCATCTATTTTCCGACATCAACAAAAATCGGATGCAATGTGGAAGAGGAAAGAAGTGCCAGCACTGTGTTAATTATCAAAGCATGCAGACAGATATCGTTCCCAGTCAAAACTTAAGGGTCATTTAAGTAGTTATTTAAATTGTGTACAGAGATAACATGAGCTGGGACTCAGACTAAAGACTATGTGTAGACCGGTGATACCCAACCTTTTCTGACCCTGGACAATAACTCGCTCAGCATTAAGTGTTGTGGGCAGCATCATACTTTACTCTGCCTAATGGCCTTCAGCTTTAACTTTTTAATTTCCTGTAGGTCTCAGCAGTATGAGAAGGTCTCCCAAGCTTTTTGTTGCTCACTAACCTGTGAGCCGTGGACTGGGAACTCATGAGTGACGGGTGGTGGATGAAGTATTATCTGACTTGGCCGCTGATTTCCGTGCTTGTTATGGTTTTTGGAGGTGGGTTACGGAGCCTTGCAACACTAATTGCGTGTGGGCTTCTCTTCTTGTTTTGTAGAAACAAAGTTAATACCCGTGACTCCGCTTACAGGTGCGCATGTACATGCACACGTACAACACGTAGCCTCCAGGTGTACCATCAACAAAATTACGTGTCCTCGAAACATCTGACAATTATTTCCACTTTCTCATTTAAATCCAACAGAAGGGCCAGGGCCGGTGGACGGGGTGGAAAACAGCGCAGTTGCCAAAGGGGCTGGCAGCAGGACGGCGACCGAGCTTCGTCCAGCGCAGCGCAAGTGGACGGCCACCGCGGCCATGAACCCTGCGCTTCCCCTCCTCTGGTGCAGAATTTAAGGGGGCTTCTTTCCCTTGCTAAATATAATAATATTAATTATATTATCACTATTGTTATCGTAATAATTAACATTACTATAAGTACAATAATACTAATACTATTCCTATATCACTAGTTAATAACGTCTATAGAAGCTCCCCCCTACCCACAGCTCCAGCAGAGCTCTCTCTCCCCTCCAGAAATAAAAATCGTGACGAATTAAAGGGACAGGGCTCTCGGGCGGGGGGACCCCGAGGGCCCAGCTCTCCGTTCCCCCCAGGGCACCCCGGCCTCTCCCCGCCCTGTCCCCGGGCAGGACCGCCGGGAGGGGGGGACCCTCAGCGGTGGTACCCGGTGCCCTCCGCGGCGCCCGCCCCGAGTGACCGGCCGCGGCGCGGCGGGGAAAGGGAAGGGAGGAGAGGCGAGGCGGCCGCCCGCCCCCGCGGCGGCGGCGGGGAGGGGGCGAACCCTGCCCTCTGCCCTCTGACCGCCGCGGAGGCCGCCGCCGCCGCTGGCAGCATGGGGAAGGCGGAAGCGGCGGAGCCGGCCCGTCAGGCCGGGCGGCGGCGGGGGGGGAGCGCGGCGAGAGGCTGAGGCAGGCGGGAGGGAGGGCAGCGCCGTGACGGCCGCGCCGGCCGCGGCAGCCCGGCCCGACACCCCCGCGAGGAGCGGGGCGGCGGCGACCCCCCCCGCGCTGCCCGCCGCCCTCAGGCACCGCGCGGCGAGGGTCAGGGGGAGGCCGCCGGCGGCCTGCGGGGCCCGCGCCGGGCCGGGCCGCGCTGAGGGGCCGCGGCGCTGCGGGCCGGGCCGGGCCGGGCCGGGCCGGGCGGCGGAGGGGCCCTGTCCGGGGGATGCCCTGGGGGCGGCGGGGAGCCGGGCCGGCGGCAGCGGCGGGCGGGGGGAGGCCGGGGGCGGGAGGGGAGTAGCGTCGGTGCTGCGGGGGGGCCCTGCAGCCCCCAGCCATGGAGTCGCAGGTAGGGCTGCGTGGGGAGGGGGGAACCTGAGGACCGGTGAGTGCCACCCGCGGCGAGGAGCGCTGGAGGAAGGACCACGCTGAGCCCCTGACAGGTGTCTCCGCCGTAAGTGCCCTTACGCAGTAACTCGAAGACTTACAGACTCTGTGTTTGTGATTGCCGCTGCGATCTTCAAAGATGATGTTAGCAGAGCAAGCCCAGAAGTGGTTCCCAACTCACGTGCAAGTTACGGTCCTTCAAGCCAAAGGTCTGAAGCCAAAAGGTAAAAATGGCAGCAACGATGCCTACACCATCATACAGCTGGGCAAGGAGAAGTACTCCACCTCGGTGGCCGAGAAGACCCTGGATCCCATCTGGAAAGAAGAGGCCTCCTTCGAGCTCCCTGGATTACTCATGCAGGAGAATCCAGAAAAATACATCCTGTACCTGATTGTCATGCACAGGTCGCTGGTGGGGCTGGACAAGTTTTTGGGACAGGTGGCGATAAGTCTGAATGATATATTTGAGGACAAGCAAAGAAGGAAAACAGAGTAAGTGATGGTTGGTTTTTTTCATTATAATTTGTATTCCTGATGCACTTGCACTTGGTGGGAGGGAATAGTAGCCTTATTATCAATGTACTTTGAAATGAAATTAATATGTATGTTTCTTCTGTGGTGTGTTCAGAGCCCCTAACGTATGCAGTCATGTCATTGCAGCCTGACCTCTTCCAGAGAGAAGTTTACTGTAATCACAGTGGTCGCCCTGCACAGGGAAGCACTGTCAATAACATTAACGTTTTTTGACAAATTCTTGTGTGCAACATGAACTCATTACAGTCTGTTTTTCTAAAGATTTTTCTTCGTTCTGCTCAGGGCCATATCCCCGTTCAACTCCTACCTCAATTTGAACCATGTATGAGACTCAGACTCCCTCAAAGCCTGGTGGTGTTCTCTTTAAAAATGGTTTTCCTTCAATTGCTGCAACCAAGCGTCTTTAAATATTTTATATTTATGTTTTAGTGGTCCATGAACTGTGACTGAATGAAGGCTTACCACAGCAGCACAGTGCTTTTCTGATCCTGATTAGTCTTAGGCCGCGATCCTGTAGGCTACTCTGTACAGCAGGCCTCAACAGAAAAGACTGAAGAGAAATTACTGCTGTTGTAGTAGTCCCCATCATTACCTACCTAAGCCTTTGTCAAATAAAATTGCCATTTGCCAGCAAATTCTGGCACTGGAATGCCAAAAAAAAAAAAAAAGAGAAAAAAATAAGCATCACAGCAGGTTATTAGGCTGAACTGTAAAGGTATCTAACTCTGCGGTTTTCACCTAAACTAGTGAAATTGTTTATAATTTCTAGTTAGGACAAGGTTGCACAAAGTTGTCTGGTACCAGTGTAATTTATCCTCCAAAGTGTATGGGAATAGACTGCAGGTGTAAGCGTACTGCAGGCATGCCTGTGACTACATGATTTGTGTTTGGTTTAGCCATGCTTGTCCCACAGAAGTAGTGTGAGAACAGCATGGAGACCTCCAAGCTAGCGATATGTAGGCAGTGACGTATGAGCGCTAACAAATCTTTCTGCAGTGGTTAAAAAGTTCCTGCCCCAGGTGCCTTTCCTCTTCTAGCGTCTCTTCAGTAGAGTAGAAAAGCTCCTGTGCCCAAATCTCAGCTGTCAAAATTCAAGTCTGGTATTTCTTCTGCTGCCGATGGTGGGTCTATGGTAAGATGCTGGACTGTGCATCAAAGTGACTAAGGGGCTGACGTTGTTGGTCTGTCGCTGACTGTGCCGGGGAGGCGTTAACCTCCAGCAGCGTCGGAGCGGCAGTTGGAGGTGTCAGTCAGGACAGCAACACCCGCCAGGTCTAGTTGATCAGACAACCGTTTCCGCAGAAACCATCTCAAAACCTGGTCCTGCTTACGTGCAGTGGCTGAGGTTGAAGGAGCACCAAAGACAAGTCAAAGCTGTTTTTGCCCTCCTGTTGGGTTTTTGTTTTTTTTTTTTTTGTAAACTGAATTTTTAGCAAAACAGTATGTTCGCTAACCATATAATAGGAAAGAATGTGACCATGCAGAATCTCTTGTGGGTTCATGGTCTGAAGTATTATGCTTTTTAATTGCTTGTCTTTTTAAGGACAAGCCAGTTATCTTGATGCAATACATGGCAATGCCTGTAGCCTTAGGGTCTTAATTTCTATCTACACTTGATTCAAGAAGTTTCGGTGCTCTTTAGACATGCATCTTAAATATTTTTTAATCATCGGTTGTAATTATCTTGTAAGTCAGTAGGCAGCTGCCTTAGTTTAAACACCTAGCTGCTCTACAGACAAAAAGGTGAATTAATGAAGTAGAAACACTACTAACTGTAAAAACTTTGTAAATCTAGGTAGAAATATGTATGCAGAAACTGGAGGCTAATATGTAAATTATTCATGCATTACTGTGAGTAACAAAACCTCTTTTCCCTTTGAGGAACCATACGTTTTTACATCAATTTTAGCAAAAGCAGTATTGGGGTCTTACAAAATTATTGCAAAAATTTGTAAGTGGGGTAATTAACATAATCCTTGTGATAGTTAAATAAACATTCAGATCTCTTCAGTGTTTTTATATGAAGTTGTGCTTAGCAGGGCTTCATAAGTGTTCTTTATTTCTTCATTTTTTCTTTGAAGTGTGAGAGAGGAACTCGCGCTATGTAACCGTGCGGCGGTGCTTCCCTAGACCGCTGCTGAGGTTACCAGGGCTCCCCGAGAAAGCCGCGCTGTGCCTGCGGGCTGTGCTGCAGAAGATGGGGGCCTACAGGGAAATTCTTTACAAACAGCCTAAGTCCTATTTTCAGAAGTTACTTGAGCATTTAAGATTGCAAATCATATTAAAAGTTGATGGGTGTTAGGCTTCTAGAGCCGAACAGCCGTGCTTGTAAAAGTCTTATATAAAAGTGTAAAAGTGCGGATAGGCGGTTGGTGGGATTTTTGGCAGCACGTACTCACTTAATGCCGATTTAAATCCTTAAGAGATAGGAACCACTGAAAGTCCAGTTTTCCTGTTGGTGTCTTTAGGTGCTTAGCAACCTAGAAAATGTCCTTTTTGAAACTCACTTTTGAAAAACTAATTCAGAGTCCTTAATGTTTAGATGTTTTTGAAAATTTACCGTGGTTGTCTGCTTGTATATGCCTTCGTGAAACGCGTGTGTGTTGTTGCTGTCACCTTTAAGCATTAGTTGGAGATGTGGATGCGATATTTGTACGTGTATGTGGGAGAAGGGCAAACTTTCAAGACTACATTTGCAAATGTGATCTCAAACAAAACACTCTTTCTTATTCTCCTTTTATTAAATCCTTTTTGATACAAAATACTCCTGGTCCTGTGTTGGCAGTAAACTAAGGGTAATATATTTGGACCCGAAGACCTTCTAGCCGTGACTGTGGTGTGGGAACTGAGATACCCAGTGCCTTTCAAGACCAGGTCCAATGTCTTTATTACCAAAGCATTCTGATGGTTGAAAGCTATATTCATTGTTTCAGAAACACTAATCTGTTTTATTAAGCAATGTTTTTACTTTCAAATATGTTCAACAGGCTTGTGGTGTTATTAAATCCAGAGTTATTTTCTCATGTTGATGTAACCTTAACATTTCTTGCTTTGTTTGGGGATGAATGAGATCCAGTTATTTGATGAAGTGTCTATTGGTAATATTTCTACTTTTTAATATATTTAATAGCTTCCTCTTTCCAACACAGCTGTACATATGGTGCTGTAAGAGACAGACTCAAGAGTCACCAGGGTATTGCAAAAAAGATATTTAATATTCTGCACAATGCTGAACCCTGTCAGCAATTCCCTCGTGCTTTTTTAGTAAGGAGGTATGAGAAGTGAAGGCTACCAGCTGATTTTGAATTCCTAGGAAGACTGTGGGGTGTGTGACATTCAGCTTTTTGTATATATTTTTTTTAATTTAATATTTTATAATTTGGAAGAAATAAATTTAAAAATTCACTGCGGCTTCAGAAACATTATGTTAGGGGAAAATGATCCTTTTTTTTGTACAGCTTTTTTCGTTACTTGTCATATCTTAAGAAAAATACTCTCTGCAGTAAAGTTTTCAGGCAGAGGCCTCGTGATAGGATTTTCATGTCTTGTGTTCTGATAAACTTGCTCTGGCACAAGATTTAATGAAACAAAGCAGTATATTTACTATAATTTGATAGTGAAAATTTTGTACGCACCATCACGCAGTGTCCTTTCTCTTTCTTTCTGAAACTGATGGTTTTTTGAATTCATAAGAGTGAAAATTCCTGGAACGGTTAGATCCAGATGTGGCTCAGATGGTCCCTTACTAGGTCTCTTCCAGAGACCTCAGCCAAAGCATCTGCAGGATCCTAGTTCATTTTCTTTCTGGAGTGGTGCAAAAGTGCCCATCACGCTGTGCTAACTTTGTGAATTTGTGTCTCTGGCATCTCTGCTTGTAGCTGGAAATGGACAGGCTCTTTTTACTTCTTCTGCTCTTCTCTCCAGAGTCGAAAACTAGGCTCCAGATGCTGAGAGATTTTACTGAGGTTTTTTAAGAGTTCAAAAAGCTTGGGAGATACTGCTTTATTGGAAGTATATTTAGCATAAGTTTTCAGATCTTAGATTTCTGACATGGTTTTATTTTTTGCAGTAAAATCCCATGGTTTTTTTTAATTCATCCTGAGAAATACATGGCAATTTTTTTGGTCTGCTGTTGCAGGAAAAAAATATACCTCTTTTGCTCTTGCAGTTTAAATGTAAATGATGATCAATGAATGTGTTGTTTTAAAGTACATATATGTTTTTGTAATAATTTCAATTCAGTTATAATTCATAGTTGGCTTAATACTGCAGAGGATCTGACAATGCGTAACATCCAAACAAATTTTTGAATTCTCATGGAATAAAAAAATACTCATTTACTGGCATGTCTTAATTTACTGAAGTATTTTTCAGTAGTTTTTCTTAATGATTGTGCTTAGGTTTTTTTCTGCTGTGTGCTAAATGAACACAGCAATAAAAGAAGTTTCCATTAGCTTTCACCATGATGTTACTTATTTCATCGGCATTTGCTTTCTCCTTGTTGTTCTTTAATTCCATACTATTTATTGCCCATTCCTTTATTAGCTTTCCTGGAGAGCTAATTTTATTATACGTTCAGCTGATTTAAGATGCAACACTTGTCTGGAATGTTATAAAATTGAAGGGGGCAGGTGATGGTAGGGTTATTGTTTCTTATGGAAATTTTGTTAGAGGAGACATTTTTTATTTGTGACTTAATTCCCCTTCTCCCCGGTTTCTATAATACCTCAACCACCACCACCACCCCCCCTACATTGCAGCATTATTGTAAAAAATGCTTGTTTGAGCACAATACAGTGAAGGAATCTTGGCCTTACCTAAGATGCTTCTCCTCTGCTTACATCGATCATATAAAATAGTCAAAACCAGCTTGTCAGCAAACAAACAAACAAAAAGAATTAACAATTGACCACGATCGATACCCCTGTGTTGTAAGCACTTACTCCTTAGTGAAAGATCTTCCTGAAAGATGTGGAAATTGTGTGACTTCCTCCAAATTAATGTGAATTCCTTCTTGGCAGCCTCCCTTTTGGATATGGACAGGTTCCCCCTTCGACTGCCTCTGCCCTGTCCTCTCTGTAGCAGCATCAGCAAGAGGCAGGCGCTCGGGTAGGTGGCTTCAAATACAACTTGAATTAGGAGCAAGCAAACAACTAGTAAATAGATAGTATGTCATGGGCTCAGTGCTTGTTAATGAATAGTGCCTTTTAAAAAATAATTCTATGAAACATAACACTTCATAAATACTATTCACGAATTTTGAGTCTTAAATGTAGTTTAAACCAGAAAAATGCATTTTAGGCGATTTTAAGTGATTGAATAGTAGTGGAAATGGCAGGCTGTAACAGAAATTATCAAAATGTGGTTAAAGTAAGAAAAAAACCTCATTCCACTCTAGTCAAAAGTGGGAAGAGTAGTAACTGAGAAACTTGTCAAAGGCACCGAAATAATGAGCAGCCTGGAGGATCCGTATGGATTTGTGCTGTTGCTTTCGTGGTACCACTTAGTAAATGTAATAAAAATGAAGGAAAGTTAGTAGTGAGGAACAGAAGAGAAAGATGGTCGTGGGAAAAAACAAGAAGTTGCGCCCAGTTGTAGCTTTATGGGATTATAGCAATATTTTCAAATTATCTAGTAATATTCCTAGCATTTACATTTTGACAACAAATGCAAGCACATCCTCTGAATAAGTCATCATTCTGAGTCAGAGTCTGAGTGCCATCTGGATGGAAATACTTCTCCATTTTCTGTGCATACACACACATGCTTGCACACACACTCAACTGAAATAACTGGCCTTAATTCTCATACTTTCAGTTATTTTGTTTCTAAAATAAAAGTATTCACACATAGTCTTTAGCCAAAATAATAAGTAAACTAGGACCAGTTTAATTACTTTGATTCCAGTTGATGTTAGCTAACCCCTTAGTAAGTGTTGTGATATGTGTCGGTTCCCATATGTTTTGTGGTGTTACGATGTCACTCTGTAGTATTTATTTTTAAACTCTACTTTGTATATCTCATTTCAGTTGGCTTCCAGAAAGTAATACTATTCATCTTTGGGAATGTCATCACTTATTTTAATAAATAATCTGTTTTCTTCTTCATTTCCCCTTATACACGATGTAGTCTGTGCTCAGCCCCTTGCCTTAATTTTCCTACTTACTGACTTTTGGGGCAGTCGTTCGGTATGGTATCTGAGTGATTTATCACTTCTGCTGTTTTCAAAGTGCATTTGCTGCTAATGAAAATGTTAGACAGTTCTGGGCTTTGGATGTTGTTTTTTTATCCATTAGCTGTGGACATTTATGTTAGTGGAATTTTGTGAAGCAAGTTTCCTTGGTGTATCTAGCTTGAACATAGTAATCTAAGATGAAGAAGTACTTCTTTCCCATGACAGCTGATGGACATGTTCTATCATTGTGATTTTGGTGGTCTTTTATAGCGGTAGTTTTAGAAGTACCTGCTGATGTAGAAAACTCCTCATCACTGCATAGCGGATTAAAGTTGCTTAGCAGATCAGGATGCTGATTTTACCTGTAAAATCAACATTAGAAGCCTTGTGGATACTGTGATTGTGTGGCTTTTTGCAGAATTCCTTCAGTAATTTGTGAATTGAAATCAAGATTTTGCAAAAATCTTTGGCTGCAATCTCATGACTTCAGCAAAGCAAAATTAGATCAGCTCAGTAGATATTTACTGGTAGAGTGAAGGCAGAGTGGCGTATTTGAGAAGCAGCAAAATGAGTGGGAAAATTCCTTTAGTAGTTTCCATCTTCGGCACTGGTAAGAAGACGGAGTCAGAAGGTCATCTGCCTTGCACAGGTTGAATGTGCCAGCTAGAAGACTTCTAATTCCTGTTGAAATTGGTAGACAAGTATCCCAGTGGTTTTGGAGGCTGTTAAAGTTTAAAGTATATAATTAAAATGTAATTAAAATTACATAGTGTTTTTTCTTGCCCAGACTGTCAACCTATCCTGCTAACTGTCATACGGTGAGCAGACTAGGTTGAGTGATGCTTCTTCAGAGAGAGACGCTAAGACTTGGAACTGTCAAATTCTGTGGCACATGTGGAGGATAAGACACCACGACATCAGCTTCCTGCTATTAGGAGAAGAGAAACAAGATAGTGGTTTCAAAATATTTGTTGAATGCAGGATGAAGGGTGCAATGAGAATAGTGTAGATAAGCAAAAGTGAGTTGGAAAACCAAGCTCATAGGAAGAAAATGAAATCAGAAAAAGAGGAGGAAAAGAACAGATGAAGAAATTGTGTTGAAAAATATGTTTGAAGATCACTGGCTATTTAGATGAAATAGGCAGGCCAGAATTTTGTGACTTGTTCATTAATAGTAACTTATTTTAGTTTTCTCTTTCACTCTTCCTGTCTACCTTTTCCAAGGTAAAGGGTTCAGTACTGCTGATACTATGCAATTTACTTTAATAGCACACAGAAGATGGTTACTGTCTTTCATAGAAATAAGGGAGTTTGCTTTTTCCACCCCTAATTGTAGGTATGGCCAAAATTGAGTAATTTTGTCATGGTTAGAAAGTAGCCCTGTTTCTTTAGATAGGGTTTAGTTTTTCAGGGCTGACAGGGCAGCAGGATTTTTCAGCCTTGAATGTCGATCTTCTCTTTACATGCTCAAAAAAATTGTCAGCGTACAGAGTGGCAATTTATATAATACTTACAAAATAAAAATGATCAGAAACCTGTGCAGGACAGGTGAAGCCCATTAGCGCACTCAAAAACAGATGAGAAAAAGAAGCAAGGGTTGTTCTGATGGAAACCATAGGGGAAAAGTTGAAATTAGAGGGTGTATGGAGGACGTTGTCCTACAGAACATTTGAAGGTGAGAGCAAGAAGTATGAATGCGATTCAGAAGGCAATAGGGCTTCCTTTGAAGTTGGGAAAATTTGCCAGACTTTGTACAAGGTCTGTTTAAATAAAGACTGTCTGCAAGACTGGATGTAATATTTGGTTATTAAATAAAAGGGCATCTGCTCTCATAAAAGCCACCCTGTTTTGTTCGTGTATGTTATTGGCTATTTTCCTACTTTGTACAGGCTTTCTGTAGAATAAGCTCATGGCAGCCTGACAAATGGCACATTTATTGTGGCTAAAAGTACTGTAAACAAAACCAAAATAGCAAGTTTTATTGGCTTTTATAATACATTACAATTTTTTAAATTGGCAGTGGTATAGTGGAATTTAGTATTTTAGGACCCAAATGTTGTTATCTGACAACAGTGGACTTCATTTTCCAATTCTTTCTTCTATTTTATACAGTGCTGTTTTTTCTATTTGTTGCTCACGCCCATGTGTTGTAGAAACAGATTCTAATAAGAAACATTTACAGACTCAGTTGCTCATTCACGTGTAGCTCCACACAAATGCATTGCCTGCGTTTGTTCTCATCTGTTTAAAAAAGTAATTATTTGCCTTTGCATTTGAAGAAAATCGTGATTTGAGTCTGCTTCTCATATTGTCTTGTTATGAGCTGAAGCATATGGAACCTTCATTATAACTAAAACAAGATAAACTCTCCAAGGTAACAAAGAAACCTCCTTGAAATGCCTATGAAAATTAAATATCTGTGTTTTATACAAAGATTTGATCCAGCAATCATTATTCAAATAGAAATTCCACTGAAGTCCAGAGGAATTCTGCTGGAGTAAAGAGTTTATGATTAAATTCTGTTGGAATCAGTAGTAGTGTTGAACCTGGTCCCAGCAGGTATGAGGTCCAGTCCCTTACGCGGTTGTGTGATCTTCTGAGGGTAAGGAGAGTTTCTTTGTTTTCCCAGCTGAACTTGGTTTTAGTGTCAAGTTCTTCAAAGGCTTCTTGGAAAACAAATGTACAAGCTGCAATGGCAATGTATTAGTTGTGTGCTGGAATTCTCTCCTTCAGACCTGGTGAATGTCAAAATAGCGTGTGGAGATATGCCATTAGCAGGTGAGCGCTGGTAGTGGCACAGAGTGGTTGTTGATTCGTGATAAGAATGTCAATAATTGAGTTAAATTAAGTTTTAAAAGAAAAGGCTTTCTTCCACACAGCAAAAGCTTAAGAATTTTTGTCTTGATATGGTTCTAAAACAAGTTAGCAAGTGTCATACATCAGTTTAAAGTTCCGCTAATTCCTAAGTAGAAACATATGAAAATTCAGCAGTCTTATCAGAGATACAGTATTAATGTTTGAGACCCGTGAGGGGAGGGAAAGAGGGAGAGAGAAGGGGAATATGTTTTCTTACAGTGTCGGCTGAGCCATTAAATTCGAATGTCAAAAAGTGAGGTCCTCTCTGCCTATTAAGCCTCTTAAAACACTCATAAGCCTTATTTATGTTTATGTTTAGTGTCTATCTAAGGAATCATGGTGAGGACTTTCTCAGTTTCAGGGTGGTTTTTTTGTTTGGGGTTTTTTTTCTGCACAGGCAAGATCTGTCTGATGGAGATTTATAAGCAAGGGCTTGTTCATTATGTCTGTGTATTTTTGTTTTTTTAAGAGAATATATGAACATATTTTCTTTTAAAGAAGAGTTTTAAAGAAAGTAGGCTATCTTGTCTGGCCGTTTTTGTGATACTATATATAACAAAAAAAGATTTACTCTTGGTTCTGGTGTGTGTGTTTTCTGTAATGACCCTGTAGATAAATTAAAGAGTCTCTGGAATCAGTTACCAAGAAGTGAAACATTATTAACTAAAAGGAAAAATGATCCATCTTCTTCAGAAACATAACATATTTCAGGTTTTGCATTTCATTTAAAATACATCCACGAAGTTACCTCACAACAGAAGAAAAACTTTCTTCCTAAAGGCTTAATTGTCCTTCTACCGGTTTGAACTTCTGGATCTACTGGTCTGGATTCATGTTGTCCAGTGCTGGGACAGAGAAGGTCTGATATTTCTTAATTATTCTGGTTTAGTATGGGATATAAAACCTTTTGGACATCACAAAGCAACAAAAGAAAGTCATAATACTCTTCACCCTTTTGTTATTTCTTTGGCAGGTCACTTTTAGAAGTATTTTCTCAACTCAAAAAATAGTATCTCTACCTGAAAGTTTGATTTCAGCTCTCACCTTTAAAAATACTTACGAAATCTGAAAGGAAATTGAGAGTTATTTTTCTCCTTTTCTGACCTTGTTTTCTATATTTGGCAGTATTGAATAATGTATATGCATCTGTGCTGATAGGCAATTTCACTTCTCCAGTTCAGAAGTTACTTCATCGTGATAATGCGCTGTTGCGTTAGTATGTGTGCATGCGTCTCCCCTGACAATGGGTTTAGAGCACTTCTTTGGAGCTGGCTGATCTGAAATACACCCTTGTGCCCTTTTTAAATAGGAAGAGACTATTGATGATGGGTGTGGAGAAGGGATTGTCTGTCGGTCATTTAGGTGAAGCTGTGGAAGGAAGTTTGAGCTGTAATTCTGCAGATGCTTCCATGGGACAACGGAGCACAATAAGGAATGAGTAAGACGCTTGGATAATGATTAAGCCTTTATTGGACCTGGCAAAGAAGCACACTTGGCGTTTTGAAACAGATGATCACACCTTTGATCTCTTTTCAAGGAGTGGGGGTTTATGTCATGGTTCCAAAGCCTGTGGAAATATTTCTGAAGTTAATCCTACTAGTGACCTGCAAAAGAAGGGACGGCTGTTAGATACACCTACACGCTCGCTGTTCTGCTACCGGTGCTTGTGGAGTTACCGTCAACGTTAGTAGGGGTTGCAGCTGCAGAGCTGATACGATAGCTGACTGTTCAGGGGTCTCGGATATTTCTTTGCTAGTGCTAGTGCAGCTGACATAAATCTTAACCAGGAGTTGGAAGGAAGGGACAGAGGGGAAAAATGTTTGCTAGCGTATAAACCTGAGCAAAATCAAAGGAGGAAAGGTTACTAGATGAAATGTTTGCCACATAGTATACATTCAGGTAATATACATCACTGCTAAATAAAGGCCACTTGAAAAATATCAAGTGTTCTTTTAAATAGCAAAATAAAATGTATTTGTATTTATAATTAACATTAGATACAAATTCTCCTTTGTAAGCAGATGTGAGCTCATTAGCTTTGATGGAGTTCAGTAAGCTTCCACGGAGCTGACTTTGGTTCTCAAAACAGGTGAACAGTGCAAAGAGCTTCGTGCTTGCTTAGTAATTAAGTTTTCTCTTCAAAAACAAATATAGACAAAAAAGTTTTTCAATACAGGAATGTTTTAATTTTTGGTATGGAATTTGGTCTTCATGTTTTAAGTTATATGAGCCGGATACATTAACCAGCTAACCAGAGTGTAATGACTAGCCTCCAGAAAACACAACTTAACTTGCTCTTTTTCTCCCTTAAGGTGGTTTCCCCTAGAGTCCAGACAAGGGAAGAGAACTAAAGACAGAGGAGAAATAAAGGTCAATATTCAGTTTATGAGGAATAACATGACAGCAAGTATGTTTGATTTGTCAATGAAGGACAAAACTAAATCCCCTTTTGCTAAACTAAAAGACAAAATGAAGGGTCGAAAAAATGATGGGACATTTTCGGATACATCCTCTGCAATCATCCCCAGTACTCACATACCTGATGCAAACATAGAGGTATGTAGTGGTGAAGTACAAATGAAATCGAAACCAAAAAAACCTTTCCTTTTGGGACCTCAGCGGCTATCCTCAGCTCATTCGATGTCAGATTTAACGGGATCACATGTCTCCTCAGAAAAAATGAAATCCAGCACAGTTGGCTACTCTCATCTTTTCAGGCGTCAGCTAGAAACGTTTGGTTCAGTTGATGAAGGTGGTAAGTAAAACTCATGACCACTATAGTTACAGTTCACTGCTATTAGAGCATTCAAAAGTCTGTTTCTTTAGCTTATGAAGCAATTGCAAGGCCAAAAAGTTAAGAATTATTGCTGGCCTTTTTTTTTTTCACTTCCATTGGTTGGTGGTAACTCATAACTGCTGTTTCTGAGCATAAGAAATAACTTACATTGGCTATAATTTGTGTTAATTTAGCATTTTTCTTCTTATGTCCTCATTTGAGAGGATGTTGTAGGGAAGCATTGCATTCTAGAGGGAACTCTAGGCAAAATAACATCTTGTAAAAAATAAAAGTCTGTTTAAAAAGTTGAAAACTATCACCAAAGTTTTAAACCTGATTTATACTAAGAACTAAAAATACTTTGCATTGTTCAAAGTTACTATGCAGCAATAGACTACTGGCACATTCTGGAATGGTGCACTAGTCAGAGCTGTCGTCTTTGTAGAACTTAGTTTTCACCCAGGAAACAAAAGTTTGCTGTAGTCCCTGTCCATAAACATTTCTGAATCATGAAGTCAAGGCCAGAGCTGTTCATTTTTTTAAAAATAGCTTAGTTACTCAGCAGTGGCTTGAACTGAGACTTAATTGCAAAGCTTCTAGACCTAAGCTTTGGGTTCTCTGCATGTCATAAACTGTGATATAGTGTCTCATTGATAATATACTAATTGTTTGCAGGGAGTCTAAAATCTCCACATAGAAGGACATTAAGTGTTGATACTTCTAAAATGAACCAGCTTGACAGCACAGTTGATGAAACTGCACTTGAAGCACAAAATGATCCATTTACCAACGTGAGTGCTTCGTTACCCCAAAAATTTGCTACACTGCCAAGACAGAAGAATCCGTTTGAAGAAAGCCCAGCAACATGGGATCAAAACATAAGTCTGTTTTCCAAACCTGTCGAAATCAGAAAAGAAATTAAAAAAGAGAAAAAAGAGAAAGTTAGTCTTTTTGAAAGAGTGACTGGAAAGAAAGATAGCAAGAGGTCAGACAAACTTAGCAATGGGGGATCAGACAGTTCTACTGACTTGAAATCACCTGGTGCGTTTGGCGAAGCTCATCAGGAGAGTTTTGATTATGATTCGACTAATCCGTTTATGACAAACTTCAAGCCTACAAGCACGTTGCCATCTTCAAGGTAGGTTTTTGCTGTATTTCGATCTGATATCTTGAACATGTTATATAAATGAAATGTGAAGTGTCGAGGAACACAATCTTTGTACTTTATATACATTTGTATATATTGTATATATTGCTTATCTGTTTCTAAGTAAAAGTTATGAGCTTTTTATACAATTTGATCTTTTCTTACTTCATTTTGAAGTTACATTTATATTACTAATATGCACTGTGAATGTTTTTGGGTACTTGCGTTTGTGGAAGACATTGTTCGTGCTTCCAAATGAGTTCTTCCTAAAAGTTGTCTGCTTTCGCTGAACATTCATTGCTAATTATTACACTGCCTTAAGTCAGGGTTTTAGAGGGAAAAGTTTCAAGTCTAAGGGGAAGATGAAACGGAATAAATGAAAGGGTGAAGAAAATGTGAGTCATGAAAACAAATCCTGTGGATGTCACCATTTGGGAAAAAAAGGGGTTTAGATTCTATATGTTGGAGCACAAGAATTGAAGACCATTTGTTTCTAAATGGGAGCACCCACATGGGTACTTATCGCTCTTGAATTTCTTTGGCTCACCGTAGCTTTACAGAGTTCCTATGTATTCAAGTTGTTGCACAAGGCAGCAGTGTATGTGTTAAGCAGAGTGAATTAATTTACCAGGGCTGATAAGAAACTTCAATTTAAATAATCCATTTTAATCTTTGTTTGTCTATCAACAGTTTACTTGTTTTCCTTAAAAAAAAAAAAAAAGCGTATCCCACAGTTAGTTTCCTTTCTGGCTTTTGTTTGCAAGTGAGGAAGATACACTGTTTCTCTCTTTTTATATATATATATGTATGTATGTATGTATATATACACACCCCACGTATGCTGTTCCCAATAGATACATGTTTAAGCAGTAAGTTATTTAACTTTTATTCTTATTTTTTTCTGTATATTAATGCCAGAAATTGAGTCCTTTTTTTTGTCAAGATAATGATTCACTTCTATTTAATGACTTAAATTTGGTAGAAATTGAATTTAAAATGCTCCAAACTGGAATTTTAAGGTTGCAAAACAAATCGCTCTTTTAAATGGAAAACATGGTTCTAACAAATTTGCCTTTTACCTGTATATTAATTCCCTAATTAATGCACAGTAGTATTTTCTTTTAAAAAAAAAAAAGTAATTTGTTTCTTGTTATCTTGTTCGTTAAGATTTGAGAACAGATTGATCTTATTGTATCCCAACTCAGTTTTATTCATAGGTTAAACTGCACGCACTCCTGATTTAAACTTTATAATCATTTCCTCAACAAAACTGATCATGGATGTGAATTAGATAAATGAACTGAAATGTAACTGCTATAGAAAAGATTCAGTTGCTAGAAGCTCATACAGACTTCAATGAATTATCTTCTTAGCGTCTTCTTCTATGAGTCAAGTCAGTTCCCAGTGTCTTAAATAACATGTTTACAGACAGAGTCTTGGAATATTATTTATTTAATAAAGGATTTCTCTAGATTAGAGTAAGGTTAGGATGTAGCTTGGTTTTCAGAAGTTAAACTTCCATTTAAATAAGCTCCTTTAAAGAGAAGTAATTTAAATAACAATTAAAATTACATAGCATTTAATTTTTTAAAAATGGAAAAATGTATTCAGGCAGATGCTAGATATAAGTGGTGAAATCTTCTGAAGTTCTTGAATGCAGCAGATCTTGATAAATATAAATCTTTAACAGTAATCATGATGGTCTTTTTTTTCTTTATTTTGTAATTAAAAAGCTCATCATAGTGCTCATTCAGAAGGACTCTAGTCATTTGTTCCTCCTCTTTGTATGAGTCTCTTTTACTAGTTCTTGACTTTTATGTAAACATAGACTTTTGATAAGACAAATAGATATTCTGTTATTTTCAAAAAGCCAAAAAGTGTAAACATTTTGACCTTTTCTATAAGACAGCTATTATGGAATAATATCTAGCATGCAATAATTTAAGTTAGAAACTCTTGATTTTTATATGCTCCACTATTACGTTCTGTGAGTATCTTTTAGAATAAGTTCACTTTCTTTCAAATGTATCTTGTACAATGATTTTCTTTTGAAGTGGAAACTAATACAAAATGTGCATATTTAATAAGTTTACAGTTTACCTTTTATCTGTGGAGGATTTGTTGAATAGAATCCATTTTTAATTTTTCAAACTAGTAATACTGTGAAGAAGGAATTGTATAAATCTGTGGGCACAAAATAAATGAGGTTGAGTAACAAATTCAGTATGCAGGAAGCATACACAGGGAATTTAGACCTTGAGTTGCTTTTTATTTACTCAACATGCTATTAAGCTCTTTTGGATGGATACCGTTTCCACAAGTAAACCAGGCAGTATCTTTTTATTAAGGTGTGTCCAAAATCAGTGCAGGTGAGGAGTTGGCTTTGCAGGTGGATCTCCCAGTTAACTCCACTTAGCTAAGCCTTTTTTTGAGCGATGGAACGGTCCTGGGCCGTGTGAACTGGATTCCTGTCTGATGAAACTCAGCTGGAAGATGTATTCCAGGAGCACACTGTACCCACAAAAAGGGCATTCAGTCGGTGGGACCAGGCTGGAGATAGTGCAAAGTGGAAGAAAAAAAAACCCCACAGCAACCCTCTTCCCCCACCCTCCAAAAAAAATGCCCAAGCGCAACTCCTTCACGTGCAGAGTGGGAAGGTCAGGTTCTTAGCACTGATGAACCTGTGTCTGTAAAGTTAGTGGGAGTCTTTTCGGTGTCTTTGGTGAGCTTTGGGTCAGGCTTAAGTCCATCCTAATTAATTGTGTTTGGTGATGTTGACTAAGCTGTAATGGTGCTCAGGACAGCAGCTCGTAACACTCAGTCGCTGACTGATGGCTGAATAGCCCTTCAACCAACTGATCGTTAAGTGCTAACTGCCTGTATGCATACTCTGTCACTAATTACTCTTATTTACTAATTAAGAGAATGAAGATAAATACATCTTCCACGTGTTTCTCAGTTGCTGATATAGGAAACGTAGAAGTGGTTCAGCAACAGTTACTTTTTCCTAAAAGCAAGAAGTACACCAGGATTATTTGAAAATTATTATTTATTTTTATTACTACTGTTTTTTATTGTTATTTCAAGAAGGTTTTGGAAAAGCAAAACAAGACCTGCCTGCTTTGTGTATAATACTAGTTGCCAGGAAATCACAAAATAAGGACCCCAAATTTCTATTAATCTCTGCTCTGGCAAAGGCTTGTTCTGTGCCTTTGGCTAAATCGCTTCGTCTCCCTGCTCCTGATCTGTAAAATGGGGATGATATTTTGTTACCTCTTGCAAATGCTGAGTGGATAAATTAGTATTTTTTAAGGGTTTTACAGATATGGTATTACAGTATTACATAAGTGTTAAGATTGGGGGGGTTTATTATCTGGTTTAGGTGTAATACAGATATTTATGAGCTGATTCCTTGACAATTTAAAAATGCTGCAGTCTCATAGTGAAACAAGAAACTCTGGTTCTGTAAATATTACAAAATCCGTTAGTTCCAGAGGATTTATATCGTACAGCCAATGAAGAATTTTTAAGCACACAATATGTCTAGTATTTTTAGCCAGCATTAACCAATAATAGTTTTGTCTTCGTACTTCTTAATGCACTGCTTTGAAACTTTCACCTAATAGCACCTTAAATTGCATTCATTCTTACAATTACTGCTATTGTCATGGCTCTCAAGAGGTTAATTTGCAGTCAGGAGCCACGTGGATTTTGTAGTGAACACAGTTAAAGAAATTGAGGGTAATCCTGGAAAACAAAGATTGTTTTGTGCCGTGACCAAACCTTGTGCATCATTTCTCTGAAATTGTTTGGGTTTAGGAAAATGCACTACAGTAGGCTAATAAACTGATGTGAAAATTTCTCAATTTACACCACTTGACAAGTGCTAAAAGAAAAGCATCTTTAATTTTAATGTGTTATTAGGACCTTTTTAGAGAGATTGTACAAGTTATTAACAAGGTCCTCTGAGACAGGAGACGGGTAATTAACAAGACCTACAGAACGAGAGTTTAGGTAATTAACAAGATCTTAGGCACTGGACACAGGGAAACAAATAGTCCAATATTTAAAGCTGACAGGTTGTTACTAGTCTGATCAAATTCCAGATCTGGGAAACTGAATTGACAGGTGTTTGGGAGCTTTCTAAGAAACATTATATACCTATAATATATATACACATACGCACAATATAAGTGTGTGTCTGTATATACAAAAATGTAAACATAGAGAGAGACACACGTTAAAAAAACCCTTTTGAAGTAGCTCTTCCATCACCTAAGTATTGTTAAACTTAGAGAAAAGAAGATAAAGCTTGTGCCTACATACTGGTTACCCTTTATCTCAAGTTCTGGCAATAAATACGTTACAATCTAAGCACTGGGGAAGATGGAATAGTGGAGGAGAACAAAACATGTATCTTACTAGGATTCACTGTAATAATTGTGACTAACACTCATATTTATAAGATTAGTTATTGGTCAATCGGAGCATAAAATACACAAATATTATTTAATATTTTTTTCCTGTGTTCTTTTACTGCTTCAGCCTTTTTTAAAAATTGCAACTTAAAAAAAAATAAGAAAACCAAAAACAAAACAAAAAAACAACCCAACCCTTAAACTCATCTCTTTTGCATCTTTCCACTTAGTCTGTCATTTCCGAACGTGGTTATTTTCTTCAGCTTCGCTCCCCCATACTGTCATCACACGTAACCGTTAGAGCTGCCTCCCTCTCCAGTGTTGCCTGTTCCGGGCAAATCAGTATCTGCATTTTCGTCTTTCCCAGTGGATGCAGTGTTTGAAATAAGCAATAAACCTTTTGATACGTCCATTACTAGTTTGGGGGGGCAAGTGAGGTGCCATGAAAACATGAGGCTCTTGAGAGCCATGATGTGTTTGGATCATATTAAAGTGTTAAGTCTAAAGAACAGCTGATGTCTGTTACATTTCAGCAAATATTAAAATTTTGTATGTGTGATGGTCAACTAGTTAGAGAAGCTATTGCAAAACCAGGGTGTTACTCTGACTTTCTAGATTGCTGCTTGTCACTTGAGCTGTGTTAGTAGAGCAGGTGCCTGTCTCTAGTCAACTGCAGTTGTAAAGTAAAATCCGTTAGCTTAAACCACAGTGAAGATAAGTTATTAGTGCAATAACTTGAACATCATCAAAGATAAATGAGTGTTAAATGGTTTCAGTCTCGCCTGTTACATATGATGTGCCAGAGGCCTAGTTACTGGCCACAGCTCCGTTGGAACGAACCCCAGAAGTTGCCTGATCAGAGCAAAGGGTTGTAATGGCTGTACATTTCTTTCCCAAATAGGTCATCCTTTTCCAGTGTACAATACAACTCACTGTTTTCAATTTTCGTATGCCTTGTTCAGAAATGTTGATCTCTAACAAGTGTATTACTGTGCTTGCTAGAGTAATAAAGTCTGTTCCAACATTTTAACGTGTATTTCTCTGTTAGTCAAAAAATGACATCAGGTGAACTATGCTATTTTCAGACTTTTGTTTCCTCTGTCAGCGTTAGCATGTTATTTTAAGAACAGCATACTTCTGCATTGCTTCTCTTGAAATGAAAGGATTTTTTTCAGTTCTCTACTGAAATTAGACTAGACTTATCTCTAGTCAACTGTGATTGTCTATAATCTAGGTAGAATACTGATAGACTATGACAGTGCATTAATTATACCGTAGACTGTTAATATTTGTTAATTTAATGCAGTAAAGCTGTCAGCAGAGCATTATTTCAACAAAACAAATACATTACCGGTACGTGAGAGGTAAAGGGAAACTACAAAACAAGCAGAAGTCATGCAAGATTCTTAGTCTGTCCTGCCAGGACCGTTACCCAATTTAAAAAGATCACTGCATGTGATGAGAGAATAATGAAATCTTTCGCAAAGCTACTACAGAGCAATGGTCACAGTATTTCTGACAATACTAGAGTGGGTTGGAGCAATCAATTCTTGGAGAGATATTGTAGAAATACTTAGTATTAATCTTGAATTTTGCAGACTCTTCACCAGCAATCACTCCTAATTAGTTGTCTGGTTTAGGAACGCTGTTTTAAGAGTTCATCCTGCTGGCTGCATGACAAGATCTTTTCCAGCTTTCATTGTCTGTTGGTGCACATTAGGGCACCTGAAATGTTTTTCGAATGGATACACGAGGCATATTATCTAGTCCAAGGGGGAATGCACTCCCTGTCCTGTTTTCTTAAAAAAAAATCAAAAAATGGTTCTGGAAGTTTCAATATAAAATTTTACTTTAGCGTTGTTGGGATTTTTTGGTTGACTTACTGATCTCTAATAGTAGGGTCTTCTAGTGAAGGTGCTGGCGCAACTTTTAGTATAACAGTTCTTTAGTGGTCTCTTGAGAATAAAGCTGCATTAGTTTTTTAGCCATAGCACAACTGCCTAGTAAAAGAAGGAATATTTAAATGCTTAAAAATATTAACTTAATAACTGTTGTTGTTTGTTTCCAGAAATTTAAATTACAATTCAGTTGAGTACACTGCGTGAGATCGTTTTTGATTTTAGAATGTCTTGTAAGTCCTGAATAATAAATGAACTTGCACGAGTAATGTGTCCAGCAGTATGCAAATACTTACATTTTTGGAAGGAGAAGACTGGCATTCTGATAGAGCTCATGACTGCAGCCCTATATGCCTCTACTTCCCTTGATGCGTCTCCAGCAGTATCAGACACCTCAGAATTGGTCACCAGCCTGTTGTGGATCCCAGTGCATGTCTGTTTTCAAAATGAAGGTGTTTATACATAAAGCCAAAATTTTGTTAAATTCTTTGAGTTGTTTTAACTGAAAGTTTCTGTGCTTCTATATAGTTGCATCGTTATGTTTCTACTGCGCTAAATTTGAAATATATGTGAGCCACGAGAGAAAAGACTGCTTCCTTGGAGCACATATTGTTCAGAACCATTATCGAGCACCGTATTCTGAGAGTATAACTTCTTTATCTCATGGAACGTTCTGCCATCTTTGAAGGGCTCCGTAGAGTGCAGCAGCATTCTCGCGAACAGACCATTTCCAAAGGAGTCTATGTAAAGAATATGTAGCTTGAGAACAAATGATTTGCAAGAAAAGTGTGTCTTACGTTCAAAGTTCAGGGTTTTTGGTCCAGTTTCTTAACTCTTGGCATGAGACTTTATAGTAATATTAAGAAAATGGAGTAATAGCAACAAAACCTGATACTCTTTTTGTGTCCTCCTGGGGTTACACAAACTCCAGAAGGCCTTGGAGCATGGCTTGACAGCGGGACAATTTATATAGTGAAGTGTCTTAAGTGATGTTCCCCAGAATCTGATTGGGAAATAAATGGTAATATGCTTACTCCATACTTGTTTAGCTGCCAGACATGACAGTCATTCCTTCTCAGAGTATAAAGTGATGTCTGCATTGCCAGGCACAGCAGGCTAATAATATTCTATGGAAAGCAAAGTTTCTGAATTTCATTAACTGTATCTGATTTTATTCATTTCTTTTGTTTTCCTAGTACATTGGTAATAACTTAAACTGCATCCTCGTATTTCAAGGTTTTGATACGTGTTGTGAGAACCCAAAGAAAAATGTCTAAGCAATGTAGTAAGAATCGGTCCAAAGACCAAGAAGTAGGAATAGGAATAATCTTTCAACTCTAATGGAAAATGAACATAGTAGAGCTTTGCTAGTAACTTGTACATAGATGTTCCTTATTAAAGGACGAAAACTGAAAGCTCACACTGAGCACATAGGTATTATGATTATTTTACAAGATATCAAGTTAACAAAGAAAATTTCAATACTTTGAATAGTAAAGATTAATGTAAATATTGTAGTTTTCATTTCTAATACTATACCGTACAATGATCATATAACTAATACGAATAGCTAAAAATAAGTAAAAAGCTTTTGCTCCTTAAGAAAATACGCTTTCCATACAGTATAATTTAGGAGTCTGATTCCCATTCATTATGTTGTCAGAGTAAATGGTTCAGGCACTAAAATGTTTAAATCAGTTATAGGAAAGATTTTTTTAAACATTGTTTTAATCTATGCATTTAGAAGCTAAATATTTAAGCAGCCACTAGACCTAATGTTTGAATTTTTAACTACCATTAAACGTCAAAAGACAAAATTACAAGCTCCAGTCATTAACTTGAGCCTGTGATACATCCTAAACTCAATTCCACTGTGTTGAAGTTTCTATACAAACTGCAAATAATTAGCATGCAATGTAAGTATTTAACCACCTCATAAAAAGTAGGTGTTATGAAAAAAAAGTAAGTTTCATGTAGTTCTAATGAAATGTATTTAAATAGGGAAAATAACAAGAAAGTATAAAATAATATGCTTATTATGATTATGAACTAGTCATCCAAAACACTCTACAGAATCAGCATTATAGTATGTCTATCTCCATTATTAGTTTATTCTGGTTTTATTTCTCATCACTTTTCTCCTCCCAGCAGCATGGAAATAGGGAAGGGTTCTCATCTGAGATGAGCTAAAATTTAAATCCAAGCTAATAAAACCCCAGAAATTCAAACAAACTTTACTGTTTAGTAAAAATGTCCATGTAAAGAGAAAGTTGCAATAAAATAATGGATATGATTTAAACTGGTAAAAATATCTGACATAAAGTAACCGTTAAGGAAAATAATTGAATTCCCAGATGAATGAAATGGGGGACAGGACTAATTTCTGTGCTAAATTGAAGAAGTCTGTTCTACCTATAGTGGGGTAGGGGCAAGGTGGAATTTGGGTGCCTTGCTTGGTCAGAGTCACCTGCATGATCCTACGGCAGCTGCTACTGAATCTGTGCTGGTGTGATTTACCTCCCTTTGACTAGTTCCTGACTTTCTCGAAGGTGATTGGAGTGAATGGAAGTTTATTAGCTGGAAGAGACAAAACATGGAGCTTCTGTTAAAAGTCATTATGGGACCTGGGATATCACCTTGAGGCACATGAGACTCGACGGTGGTGGAGCGGGGGGCTTCTTGCCCTGTCTGGATAAGTGGAAGAGGTAGAAAATGACTTGGTTCCTTGAGAGGATGAAGGACACAGGAGCAAGAAGGTAGATGAGCTCTTTACAGCGAACAGAGAGAGGAGTAGTCAAGACAGTTTCTGTAGGTTGGAAGGTATGTCCAGGAAGGAGGCATTAGATACAACACCTGGGAGTTACACACAGTGTTAATGACGATGAGCCAGAGAAACCCAGTTTGACTTTGGTTCTCAGGGTCAGTTGGCAGAAAGTCCATTTCTTAGAAAAGAATCATCTTTTCACTTGTAAACTGAGCGAATTTAGTTTGGGCGTAATTGAGAAACAATAATTACGGAATCCCACAGTGCCACTGTTTTTTACAATCTGCTTGCAGAAAACTGCACTCAAAAAAAAGCTAAAAGAAATTTTTTTCCCAAGCCGTGAACATAGTTTTTTCATGCTTCCATAGCAAAAGTTCCCTGCCAGTTTATCAAACCGTGGGGAAAAAACAGAGATGGGACTATAACTAGCATTATCACTATGAACTGCGATTGTAACACAGCAAAAAAAAATGGCATTATTTTTTATAATTGCTTAGATCAATGATTTCAGAATGCTCTTAGGAAGTCAAGAAAATGGCTGCTCGGAGGAGGCTTAGGATCATTGTACAGCACGTGGGCTGTAGTCCTGGAGGCGTGTTTTCTGTAAGCTGGTACGAGTAATCAAGTGAGATGGTAACTTTAGGGGTGTATTATTGTGATGAACTTTAGATTCAAAAATAAGCGCTCTAGTGAATTTCACTACAGCAGACATGCAACTCTCCCAGGTATATGCTTTCATAATTTTACAGTATTTTCTTTCGAGGTATTACATGGTCCTCGGGCAGTGAATTATGTGTACGGCGGTGAGAGCCTGCGTCTGCTCACACTCACCTCGGGCTGGAAGCGCTGGCAGGAAACCCTGCGGGGCTCAGCGAGGCCGTGGAGCTCCCACCTTGCTTAGCAGACAATCTCATTTAAAAAAATGCTATGTGCAATCTCAGCACCTGTTTCTTCCTTGAGAAGCAGTATATTTTCCCCATATCTCTTTAAAATATGAGTAAGAGTATTCATGGGGTTTGGGGTTTTATTGGGGAATATTTTGTTTAATAGTTTTTCATTTTTTGCAAATATATTCAAATTGCTTCATGTGAAATGCGCAGATGTGCTCTTTTGTAATTGCGGTAACAATGTCCGCAATGTTACGGAAATGATTGCAGGCTTTTTTAGCTTAAAAAAAAAAAAAAAATTAGTCCATATTGCCAGTGATTTATATTTCTAATTTTCAAACGTAACTTTTCGTAGTCAGAACTGCTGCTTTTCTTTTAAGCTGCTACTATGAAAAAGAGTCCCAGAACTTATTTCGCAGAAACTATAAAGTCATTCAGGGCAATGAAAGATCTTGCTTTTCTAACCTTTCAGAAAGTCACTCAGTTGAGCAGTCAGGCCGTATTATTCTATATCTTGTCTAACATGAGGAAACAGTCCCAAAAGAAAGATATCCCAAATTAACGCCACACTTCGTTAAATAGAGACATTCTTGGTTTTCACCAAGCTAATTCGATCCAGTTCAGTTAACTCATTTTTTTTTGTACTCGGATCACAAAAGGCAGCCATGAATGAAGCAAGTTCATCATGTGTTTGACACATCAGTGTGAAACTAAAAGGCAGGCTGTGAGGGAGGGTTCCTGCCTTTAGCTTTTGGACAATACCCGATGAAAGAGGCCCCTCATTCAAAACTGGTCTCCGGCAAACCAGGCAGACTGCTGCGGATCACTGTTACAAACAGGTATAATGGGAATTACCCACAACTTGATTCGTCAGACACCTCTTGATTTCTAGTTGTGACTGTTCGGGTAATCCAATCTTTATCTAATGTCCTCAGTCCGGCAGATGGTTCACGGGACTTCTGTAGGAGCAAAAGACTGCCTACCTTGGAAATGAAAAATAATGTACAGAATCAAAGAAAATAATGTAAAAAAAAAAAAAAAAACAACAACAGAAAAAAGTCATTTTTTTACATTTTCCATAATTTACATTTGTAAATTATGTGCCTTCCATCATGAAATATATAACTTATAAATTCAGATGACAAAGAGTGATGGACAGTCACAAAATACACGTTCCTTACTTTAACCTACCTTTAAAATAAAAAAAAAGTGTAAACATATTTTTGTAACTTTTAGCATTATTCTGTCAACAAATGTCACCCTTGACAGCTGGTACGTGCAATCTAACTAAATAGTTCAGTCTGTGATGTGAAGGAATGTCTGCTATGATGCTGTCAAGTAAATAGTATTTGTGAGCCATATCCAAATTTTGAACACATTTTCAGAGAGTGAGTTTTCTCTCCGAACTTGCTCTAGCAAGTCCATAAGAAGAGAGCAGCACCGATTTGGGGGGATATTTGCAAATAATTACATCAACCGGAGAGACCAGTGGACCGTTCCTTAGGCCTGACACTTTGACAATGGCTGCTTTTGTCCATATCCACTGCGCTTTTGCAGTCGAGGAAGAAAAAAATCTCAGCGCAACATCACGAAATAGGCTTGCTTTCTGGATATGTGGGATAATCACTAGGTTTATAAAATAATAGATTATTTACTCAATTTTAAGTATTGTTACTGACATGTTGCTGATAGAAGATGGCTTTTCAGCTCTGACAAGCTGGTGATCTCACTGGGATTTCTAAAGAACCTTTCTCCTCTAGCAGCTGCCACGAAAGCTGGGAATACGTGTTGGTCTGCAAGGTTTTGTTGGTTTTTAACAATCTCATCCCAGGGACCTGTTTCCAGAATATTTCATTTAAAGTATCTCTTTTTGCTTAGAAGCTCAAGGTAAGTCTAGAGATAAGAGAAGAGCTGGGGAAGCCCAATCCATAATATCCTTTCTTGCATTTCTTAATTACTTATTCAAATTTTATGACAAGAAGAATATGAAAAATACAAAAAATTGTGAACAAAGGATATATGAAAATTTCCATTAACTTTGGATATTTTCATATATTCAACAAATCAAGAAAATAAATCATAAATATTTTATAGCTGTATACCTAATTCAGTAGTGTCTTCTAGTAGGTGTTTTGGTCGGATAAGTATGCACTGCTAATATTTGGGGTTTTGGTTTTTTTCCCCACAGTTTTAATATGAATCCTTCTGGCATTGAGGACCTCAGGAAAACAATGGTGAGTTACGAAGTGTTACGGAAAGCCATCAGTAAATGACAACTAATTGGTGCTTGACACAATATAAGCTATTATTCTTGTTTAACCTCTTATAAGGAAATGTTGGGGGTTTTTTTTGTTTTTCATTTGACTTATCCAGAAAATCTGATGAGAAAATTACAAGCTTAATATAAATTTGTAAGTAAAGAAGAGCTTTACACTCAATATGCAATGTACTTCTGGTATGATTACATAGAGCAGAAGGGGGAAATCAGAGCTTTACACAGAAAGTAAAATGAAAACTGTTGAAAACTGGGGTATTTCAGGTGCCTCTAGAGAAGTGATAGTCAGGTGAGGAGCTCTGCATTAGGCAGTGATGTATTAGTTGACCTCAGAGGAGTTTCCAGTTGCTATAGTCGGAGACTTGAGGACGGTCTTTAGATGGCAAATCAAAATGGAAGTAATGAACTGGTATATGAAAGGATCTATAATACAAATAATAAATGAACAGCCTTTCAGAAAACACTAAAAATAGAAATAGTAGAAGTTATTATTCAGAATAGTCTGTTGACTCTAAAAGTACCTAGAATAAATTGTGTACTAAGAAAAGACAAAAAAAATCCACAGATTTCCTATGCAGCGTCTTTGTTTGAAGGAAAATGTGGTCTTACTAGAATTCGTTCTGTGAATAGATGAAATCTTTAAAAGTGGGTTTGTTTTCAATCTTTAAAATATATAGAAAACAAGTTTCACAAGCAAATATGACTTTGTACTGTTTGTTTTTTGCTGTTTTATGTAAATGAGTTGTAATAACATTTGATGTTATTGTAAATGCCCAAGTTTTTATAATGTAGTAACTGGTGGGAGATGTCAAAGTATATGAAGGCTGCCTTTGATCAGATAGTAAACTGAATTCTACCAGGCGGTTACTTAATCTCTGACAAAAGGCGACATCAAAAAAATTGATTTAACTTAGCAGCTATTGTCTGTAAAGTAACCATAATTACAGTTTCTGTGCTTGCGAATCTACTACCGCAAATCATGTAATTTATTGCTGGTAAAAGCATCGGTTTAATTCTTTTAAGAAATAAGATGTGAATTGTTTTATTTAAAGGATTTCAAGGTGATAAAAGAAATCCTTGATGATTTTTCTTTTGGAATACCAGCTATCCTAAATGTCAGTTGTAGGATTATGAGGTGGTGCTCATTTAATACAAAATACAAATTAGGAGGAGAAGAAACTATATCTCAACCATAGTTTTGAATGAAACCATTTGAATTTTTTTTTTAAATATTCAAGATTGCTTTCTAAGGTGTTTGAAGTAATTTATTATTAGGTTCTGCAATAATAGCCCTCACCAAGTTATTATATTTCTTCCTTGTGCATCACATTTAGTAATTATGTTTGTATGTCTTCTACTCTGGTGCCAACACCTGTCTCTGAAAGCAGTGTTTAAATGGGAGCAGTAGCCAGTTGAAAGGGCAGCGTGAGCTCTTTAAGGCCTAATTAAGAACTGAAAGGAAGATGAAGTAAGTAGGACAAAAGATGTGAAAGTAGCTTAGATGATATTCCCAGAGCAGAATTCCTCATTAGAACAATAAAGAGATGATCAGAGATTGCCAGGCCTTCATTTTATCTAACTCCATTTCCTCTGGCTGTCAGTGTGTGCCCCAGTAGTATTTTGTGGCTGAGACAATCGTTCTTTGCATAGCTTGGTATTTAGAATCTTCTTTTCTTAATAATTCATTATAAGATTTAAAATTGTAGTATCTGGTTTTGTAAAGATATAGTTGGTCCTTACACATTTACGTATCACTTATTTGCTCAAACTGAACATTTAAAATCTTCTTAACTTTAGCAATATTTATTTCTAAGTACTAACACCCTTTAACTAGAATTTTCTTCTGTAATTAAAGTGATAGGTTATTCTCCCCAAAGATCTATATAGAGCATGTGTATGACAAAACATCTTTAAAGCATATGTATTACACACAGTTTTCCAGTAAACTTTATATAATAATTAAAGACATCATTGCATCTTAATTCCTGTTCGTTTGCCAAATCAGAAAATTAGGCAAACCCTATATTTTAGACATGGAGGTGTTAATGATGTCTTTTCCAATGTGTACAAAAATCTAATATCATACAGAGAAAATTTTACTTGCTTCCTGTAGAAGAAAATGTGCTAAAAATATAACCACAAAGTGAAGTTATTTTCTCTTCTCTACTTGTTGGAAATCAATTATTAACCAATTTATAAATTTCATCAAGTTAGGCATTTTAATAAAGTGGGAGTTATTGATCACTTACAATATTGTAACTTGATAAAACAGTATAAAATACTGAATACACATACATAAACGTGACATTAGATATCTGAAATGCAGTGAGAAACCCTTAAAAGCACATATTTTCAAGATGTGCTATTAGGATATAATTGATGGAGAGAGGCTGATTGATCTGTCATACATCAGCCTATTTGCAGTGCCCCATCACTCTTAATTAGGTTTATTTGAAAACTTTGGCCACCTGCATATTTTAATGATTCGACATATGCCAATGTGTAAATATAGAGCTGTATGGAAAGAAAAAGAATGAAAAGGAATGAAGCATGGAAAAGGAATGAATATGACTTTATTGTGGTGAGCTTCCTAGCTGTGCAAGCTTTGTCATTTTTAATGACAAGTTTCTACTGTAAACAAAAGCTATCTTGGGTTCTTCTGCCCCGTTAGAGGTGCAGGATTTGAGAGGTTAGATTATTTTACTTAATTAGAAGTTCCATATCTTTTAAATGTCTCAGTTTCTGAATAGGATAAAACTTACTGCTTTGCATGTCTAACAGCACTAATACTTTTATAAACCAACTCTCACAATCTTTTTCTCAGTTTTACATTTCCAAATATTTCATAATCTAGTTCATAATCTAGGGTCACAGCTAATTCTTCCTGACGCAGAATAAGACGTTCAAGTTTTATAGTGTTTTGGATCGCGTGTTGCCCTTTCTTAAGGGGACTAATTTGTCCATCTCTGCTAATATCTGCACTTATTGAGTCATCAGAAACCATTACAGAAACAATTCTGTTTTCCCTACTGCTTAATTCTGGGCCCCTCCTGCTTTAAAGCGAGCAAGCAAGATCTTTCAGTAGTACACATTTCTGTGTTAAATCCTCTGGTGCAAATAAGATGCAGCCTTTTCACCTGAAATTTAAAATGGGAAGTTTTATTATATGATTCAGAGGCCAAGGCCTGGAGAACCACTGATGACTAAAAATAGAATATCAAAGACAGATGAGGGCTGATGTCATGTAAAGCTAAGTAAATGTTTTGCTATGATATGCTCAAAAGGCGAGAACTCAGGAAAGTTACGGTAGGACTTGAATTCTCAAAGCTCTTTCTCTCATTCTTCTATAATTAAGGTTACCACATAGTTGGTTTCCCAAAATGGACCTGCTAACTGTTCTTGTGGTTACTGCTCGTGTGGTCATTAACTCTGTATACATCTCTCCGAGAACAATATTTTTTTCTGAGATGAGAGTGTGGGAAACTTATTTTAAATTGAACAACTTGTGTCCAGTCGTCTGCTCCAGTGGGGGTATTGGAGGGAAAAGCTGTAGAGCAAATGGAAGTTTGTTGTCTAAGAGAAGTTGCTTCTGCCAAGAGGCACCAATGAGAAACGTATGAAAAGCGATAACCCATCAATTTGTTCAGAACACTGAACTATTTAATAAAATTTGGTGTTTTTTTAAACTTACCTGTAGGATGGAAATCCTTTCGACGCCACTGCAGGATACCGTAACCTTACTTATGAAGAGGTTTTGCAGGAGCTGGTAAAACATAAAGAGCAACTTAAGAAGAAGGACACCCATATTCGTGAACTTGAGGATTACATTGATAATCTCCTTGTACGCGTGATGGAAGAAACACCTAGTATTCTCAGAGTGCCATATGAACCTTCTCGAAAAGCTGGCAAATTTTCCAAAAGCTAAGATAGTGATACTTGATGGTGCTTTCTGCTGAATACGTTAGTGGAAGGAAATCACACTTCAACATTTTGACTTCTCTTCATTCCTTTTTGCCTAAGAAATTCCAGGAGTCAGGGGAGGACGGGACTATGACGTGGGGTTTTTTTCTTTTCTTTTTTAACTCTGAACACTAGCAGGGACTGCCAAAAATAATATTCTGTTAGATTAGCTAAATCACTTTTTTTTTTTTTTTTCTTTCTGAAAACACCTTTAGGTACAGAATACTTATGGTAGAGTAAATAATACACATTAAATATGTCCATGCCATTTATATTATAGCTTTGTGTTCACCATGTGGCAGTTTCAACTGGGATAGCCTGTGCTGTTATGAATGTTTTCTTGAATGATTATTGGTATTATGCAAATATATTGATTCTGATATTACAGCATGCCATCAGGACCACTGTTTTCAAGCCAGTGTAATATGCTTTACTAAACCTACGTGTGGTTTGTTGCAATGGAATGTAGTTTGTTCTACACATATTAGAGGAAAACAGTGATGCACAATCTTTGCAGAGTAAATGCTGTATTCTCTACAATGTGCTTTTTGTATGACAATGTAAAAAATACCATGCCGTTTCGGTAATGGCACATGCTGGAATCAGTTATTTCACACTTAAATGCTGAATTTTGTGTATAATGATTGAACTTCGGTAGTGAGCTCATGACATAAGGTTGTTTTGAGGATCTTTTTGTATGAAGTTATTGCATGCCTTTTTATATGTTAAAGTACTTTGAACAGTGTTAATAGAGGCAGAAGTAGGACTGGAAAAAAGTATGGAATAAAAATATGAATACTTTGTTCAGTCAAAGTCTACTACAGTAAAATGTAGGAGAAATGAACAGACTGACTTAAATAGACATAATTAAAAAAATATAGAACTGACTCAATTTAAGGTTGAGTTTTACATGATATGATATATATGTCTTAGTTTTTTTAAATCTTATGACAACAAAGTATATGCCTTTAGAAATAGGCTACATTGCTTAAACACGTACAGAGTACTTAGAAAGGCTTTTCATTTAAAAAAAAAAATCTGTATTCCTTGTAAGTACTTCTAAAAGTAATTTTTTATTGAGGCAAATGAAAGAAGAATGTAGTAAATGTCTTCTTGATCATTTAATAATTGTTTGTAAAATGACATATGAAAAAGGTATCAGTTATTCAATAAAGTGGCAAAATATAGTGATGAACTTATAATGGGAAAAAACTGTAGAAGAATCCTCACAATATTAACATAAATAGATTTTAATTTAATTTCCTTCAGAAGACTCTCAGTTGGATTGTCTGTTGCTGTGAAGCAGTAAGATGATATTAAAAAAAGTACAGAGAATATTTTAGATTTGGATCTAAGAAGCCTGACTGTCTTTTCCTCCTCCTCTTCTTTTCCTACACCTGATCTATTTTTTTTTTCTTGCACCACCATGTAATGGCTGTTGCTGAGGAAGAAATTAAATTCCAATTTTTTGCTGTTATTGTAAAAGATCTAAATATGTTTTCATTTTTGAAACTGCAAAAATTAGTAATGTCTTGAATATTTATGATCTGGAAAATTTGAAAAAGTTGTACTATCTGAATGCTTTTGGCAACGTTAGTATTGCATGACAGCACAGAATTATTCTTGTTAGAAAAAAATACTTCTTTGTACAATTGTTCGCAGATTTCATTTACTTATTTTGGGCTTTTTCTTCTTTTCTTCTTTCTTCCTTTTATTTTCTTCTTTTTTTTTAGCAGCTACCTCCCATCCCCCCAGCGCTGTGTCCCTCCCACGTATGCAATTGGAGTGTTCCCAGCCCACCGTTGGGACCCCTTAGCGTAGGTCGTTGTGCCTGGATGGCGCCTGAGTGATCCAAGCCCAACCTAGTTGTAGTGCTCTGCGTTTAGACGTCTGTAGCACAGAAACAGGCCCGCTTCATCAGGTGCTCTCTCTTCTGACAACCTAAGGATTTACCAAGTTCGGTACCTCATAAACCACGTGAATGTTCTTTTGACCCACTTAAGATCTAAATGACTGTAAATTTGTCGTAATATATTCAAAGTGCCAAAGGTTATGTACTAAGTTGTGGTACGTTTACTGTTGGAAGTTAGGTTTTGCACTCAATTAGATTTTAATTTCCTAATTACACCAAGATGTATTTCAGTTACTCAGTATTTCCATAAAAGTTCTTAAACATTTTCAAATGTTTGGCCGAAGCAAGTGGTTTTCTCATGTTGTTAATGGGGAAGTGTTGTGCAATTGTTTTGAATTCCACAGTCATTTTCAAACTAACTAGTATGAGACCATCTGTAGTATCTACAATGATTAAATCATACACACCAGTGGGGTTTAACAAGTAAACTAACCAGAGAATATGCTCCAATGACTTTTCACTTGCAAGCCAACTTACAATTATTAAAATGAAACTCTACTATATTTAGCACCTCTGAAATCACTCCTTTTAGAATGTAAATGTAGAATATCAAACTGCATAATTGACTAAAAGCAGATCATTTGACATATTTGCATACCAAGAACGATAAGCAGATTAAAGGTAGCGAAAAGATCAATTTTTGTGCATTAGTGGGGAAATTTAGTGAAGCTTTGAATGTGCTATCTAGTCTTTATCTGATCTGTAAGTGAATAAAAGCACCTTTTGTTTCTAACCATTTATCAAGAAAGAGGGGAGAATGACAAATGCAATTTAGGAAAAGGTGAAGTTACTAAGAGAGGCAGAATGGGACATTTACAACTATGAAAATATTTTTGTAGAGTTCTTATAGCTAAAGATATAGGCTGCTTTTGGAGCAATTCTGGAAAGATTACGTGCACGTCATTTTCTGCTTAGAAAGAAAATTTTAACATTTTTCTATGTTTTGAGATTCTTTTTGAAAAGCATCTTCACCCCACGTGTATTTTTTCAACCATGCAGCTTTTGAATGAAAACATTTCATACGGAGTAATGTATACGTTGAAAACAACGAAAGTTCTGTTTCTCCCATAGGATGAAATTGTAAACTCTCTCGCAGATCATTTAAAACCCTAATAACTCTCCACTTACGGTCAGTCTTTCTTGTCCTTTAAAATGTAGGGATAAAAATTTTGGACCTCTCCGCATTATTTTGATTTTTGCTCTCAAAAATTCGCGTAAGAGTTCATCCACGCACGCCCTATACTTGGAAATTATCCTTTGAAACGGCTCTGCTCATAGCCATGTACTTCACTTACTTTAAAGAACAAATATCAAGGCCATACTTTAATGTTGTAAGTAACAAATTTAAACTTTCTGCCATTCAAGAAGGATGTTTAATATTTACATATGTTACCTCTTGCTGCTGTATTTTACGTTTAGCTTGGTTTTCCATCTAGTGATGAATGTAGCATTCTCCCTAGATTATACATAACTACATTTATTGCTGTTGGCTCTGGATCAAGAACTATTTGTAATTTTCCAGCTGTGAAAATGTTGCCTTGCATTTAGAAAGGTTTCATGATTTGGGGACCTAATGAAACTCATGCTCATTAGGTACTAGTCTGCATTTCTTTCTGTACAGGATGCCCTTTCTTAAATGCATCTTAGACAGAACTGCTGTCTTAATATGTTTACTGCTGCACTGGAGGTTTATTTGCACTCCAGCTTTAAAGAACAATTATTGTCCTACATCAAGTATGTAAAGTAAGCTCATGCTTCTTTGCTCTTTATGTATCCATTACTGTTGTAGATATGATAGAGGCATTAGCTGTGGGCTTTTAAAATGCTGGTACTTAAAGCATGTTGACTAACGTCCTGTCTTTGAAGTACATGGTGAAGGATTATAGCGCTGCTGCGTTGATGATACTAGATTTAAGGGTCTGTCAGCACTTTCGGTATGAAACCCTATTTTCAGGGATTTATAACTTCTAAATGGAGATACAGTCACTGGAAGTATTTAATATGCAATAGGTAGCACTTTAATCTGATTATGAAGGGGTTTGAGATTTGTTTCTGTTGAAAAAGTCATGGTCTCCTAAAGCATGGTGGGCATTTGCTTTATCTTTCATACTTTGTACGTTGAAGAAGCCACTGTATGTTACTAATGGTAGAGCCATTCCTATTCATCTTAGAAGCTTCCAGATGTCTTGTATTACAATGTGCTATAAAAAGCTGAAGATCCAGGTTATATAGGAAGTCTGTAAAAGATACGAACATTACTTATAACTTAAAGGTTGATTTTTGTCTCGTGCAATCAATGGTAGTTTGTCTACATTTAATAATGGTACAGAATCGCAACTATATGCACATGTGAGAACTATAAACCTAGAATGCATGAAAAACTTTATTTTTGTTCCATTATTGCAACTTCAACTCCTTTAAGTTGATTACAATGTTATCTTAATATTTTAATTTCTGTTCATTAAATAAATATTGCATGTCTAACACTAATAAAGCACCACAATGCACTACCGCAGTATTTCTTGGATTGTGATATTAATCTATGTTATGCAAAGCATGTAAGTCCTGAGCTCCGCTTAAGTATGTGTTTGTAAGAACCGTGCTGTTAAGACTCTCGGACCGCAGAGAGGTATTTCCTTAAGGACAGCTCTAAATGAATATCCCAGCTGTTTGCAGGGTAGCCATTAAGGGAAATCTCTTAAGTAGTGTCCAAAACTTATAATTAGTGAAAAAAATGGCATGTTCTTAATGTGGTAATATGTGTGTCTTTTTTTTATATGACAGCTGCAGTCTCTTTAAATGCACCTTTTCTCTGATCCTGGGGTTGTGTAAATATTACTAGGAGGTCTTTGGCACTGCAGGCCTGAGGCGCGTTTAGCACGAGGACAAACACTGTGCAAATTTTGATAGGGGAAACGTGATGCGTATTTCTCCTCCTACTTGAGAGAATAAAACCCAGCCAGAAAGACAGAAAAGTGGAGCCTCCTCACCCACCTCCCTGCCCCATGGGTAATTTTTCAATGCTCCCACATGTTTTTCAACACGCTTTTCTCAGCAAAAACCATGCTTTTGCCTGTCTGCTTGTCCTCTTCCTTGAGGCAACAGGACAGCAAAGTCTGTCCCCTCACGATCGTAGGTTTTCTGGATGTTAAGGGGACACGAAGAGTGGTCCTGGCTCAGGAGAAGAACGCTGTGAGTAGTTCACCCCGCTACTTGAGGAGGCTTGAGTTTCACTGGGATGCGATTCCTTTCCTTGCAGTTAACTGGCTCTGTGACTAGGTCCTACGTCGTGCCACTGTGAACTTGATACGAGGCTTAGAAAGGGTTCTTCTCTTTGAGGTACCCACGGAACGTGGTGGTTACGGGAAATCAGTCGCTTTTTTGAGATGTACGTGTACTTACACATGCTTTGTTATGCAGGTTCCCATCAGCTGTTTCACCTCGTGTCTCTCTCGCTTTGCAATGGTCCCGATGGGTGAGTAGATGAGGAATGAGGACAGAGGAGGAAAGCAGGTTTCTGAAGGCGCCGCGCTGCATATTAAATACCGGTTTCCATCTGTAATTCACATCTGGTAACTTTAATCTCAGTTCCTATGCCCATTTGAAAATGGAGCCAGTGCAATTTCCCTACCTCAGAGGCATAATGTTTGTTAGTTGATGCCAACTTCTAATTCTATTGCCAAAGTAAGAGCCCAGCTTGGTTAAATAGCTTCCACTTTCCCCAGCATGGAGTTGGTTTTTGAGTTTTCATTATTTAACATCTCAATCCCCTAATAAAGGTTTTCAAGGATATTTTAAATATAGTTTAGCAGTTAAAGAGCTATTGAAGTATTTAGATGTAAACTAGAAGGAAGGATCATTAAGGACAATTCTCTCTCCAGTTACATTTATTAAAGTTAATTCTTTATGGAACCATACAGAGTAAAAATCAGGATTTCATTTCCATATTTTAAGTTGTTGAATTTGTTTTTCTGGGAGTGTTGTGCAAGCTCTGGCTGCAGCTCGCTTGGGATACGTTGCCCTTTTGTGTAACATTGGGCACGTTAGTAAAGTTATAAATAATGATGATGAAAACCAAATCCCATCTCTTATTCTGCATTAATAAATTAAACGTCGGATTATTTTGTTGCATTATTTTGTAATAGTGCCATTTTATGAGAGATAGGAATAAGACTGTCTGCTAAAGGAAGCTGTTTTCTCTTGTCTGTACTACTTGTTGAGTAATGATGGTAGTAGGCTACCACACTAAGTACAGCCCGATTTGAAAACCATGTGGCATTGTCTGTGTAATACATAAATATCAGTATATTCGGTGCTGGAAGCCAATGGCTATTACGTGGAGATTATTGCATTGTATTTATAATGTGTTTTTAGAGCATTTAGCAACATAGATCAGTCTTTGATAAAGGGATGGTGATTTAGGACAGAAAGGTACCCTCTGTGGCGAAATACCGACATGTTTGTACTTTAGAAGTAGGCCGTTGAAAAAGGTTTTGGGGACATGCAGCATTTAAATGAAGCCAAATATTAAAAAGGGGAAAAGCTTCCTGGAGCGGTCTTTTGTTTCAGCCTTAACAGTATCTGCTGTGTGACATAGAGGGAATGAGTAAAAGCGGCGTCGGGGAGATGCCGCTGTTGGGATCCCGAAAAACCAACAACAAACAGTTAATAGGACTAGGATTCAGATTTTAAGGGATCTCTTTGCCCAGCGTGCGCCAGGTTCTTTTTGTAATAGAAGTTAACGCAGCATCCTTCACTAGCAGGATCGGTGTCGGGGTGAAACCCCCCCCAAAAAAGTGGGAGTTCAGCAGCAGGATTGGTTCCCAAGGCGTTGGGTGCGAGGCAGATGTCGGGCAGAAGCGCGGTGCTTCAGCCAGCTGTCACCTCTGCTGGTTCAGTCCCCCTGACGTCGTAGTGTTAACTTCGGGGATTAAACCAGCCCCTTGCGTGGGAAAGTTAGGAAGCGTCTGAGGAAATCCGGCGTGCGCAGCGCGCGGCTGGCCAGGTTGCCTCTGCTGTTACTTGAAGTAGGTGTCTGGCTCCGGGTCTCGTGGAGTCTAACAAATAAACCACCAAAATGCGTCCCGTCACCTCGTCCTCTGAATGATTCATTCGGGGCCTTCTTAGGTGGTGAATGTCTCCTTCTCCGGTAACTTGCAGCCTACATTATGAATTCCTTGAAAATTGACTCCCTGGGACATCTTTACAGGAGACATCAAGGGTCTCCATTTAAATTTAATGAATATTATGTAATTTGCCGAGGACTTCTCCAATGCATTAAGGAAATCTGCCTCTTTGAGGCCAGAGCTGTGTCAAAATAATGGCAGCTTAATGGCATCCGTTAAAAGCAGCTGCTGACTCTCCAGCTATGAGTATTTTCTATTTCCTAATAAAATGTTTTCCCCATTATAGCAGCTTATTTCATTAACTTAGCTTAAATATGCTTATATTTTGCTAATTGTGGGTTACTTAGTACTTATTTTTAAGGCACACGGAAGCCCAAAATGCAAAACGTCATTTTTTTTAAGAGAAAAGTCTTACCTTGCAATTGCATTTGGATAAGCATTTTTCAATACACTATTTTAAAGGCATTTGTACGTGTATTTTAAACTAAATCATTAAACGTGTATAACAAGAAACAATTCAAAGTGTACATGCAATTTACAGTTTTCATTCCTTTATAGACATGTGCTCCGATATTTTATAGTTATGATTCAAAAGCTACCACAATTACATATTTTAAATTGTAAGGTAATTCTGTGAAATCCCAAATTATTCTTTTCCAAAATATACAGAGCCAAAGCATCTGATGTAGTCTTCTGTGGATTGCAGAAGTTAAATATGAGTCCTGGGAGAAGGAAGGTTATCCTAAAGCATCGCAGAAGCCGTCGTGTTGAACGGCAGTGCGGCTAGACTCGGGTGTGTAGCCTCCGGCGCTCCTTTCTCCAACGGGCTAGCGGCAAACTCGCTTTATGTCTTTGTAACTGGAGGACAAGAGGATAGGAATCAGTTTGCAACAGGTGCTAGGTACCGCTCTTACGGACCAAGGAAAGAAACGGTGATGCTTTGTGAGATGTGTCCGGACTTCTTTGTGTGTCTGAAGTAAATTGAGTGTGAATACCAGGCTTATGTGTTTCCAGGATCAGACACAGAAAACTTCCTATTTCTTGTATTTTCACATTTAAAAACTTGTATAAATAACGATTTCTTCATTGTTAAGGGCCGGATTATCGTTGGCTACAATACACGTAACAGTATTGATTAACGGTACTGCCGTTTGAGACCCGCTTGTAATTGGCCTCCTCGTAATCCACACACAGAATACCGTGAAATAGCGTGAATTTTAAGCTGAGAGACTAAATGAAAGGATCGTCCAACAGCAGTGGGGGGAAATAAAATAATCCTAATTAAAAGCAAAAGAATTGCGTGATCTGAATTAAGATTCAGTTGGTGGATACTGAAGAGTATTTTTTCTGGACACTATTTTTATTATAACTGTCCAGTATAATTGCTTTGGAATAAACCTCATCCTTTGTGTTTGATGGTATAAACTTTACTAGCTCTTTGTAAACCAAATACTAAGTTAAGGACTTGTGCTTAACCTTTGTTTCATCGGACATGTTTTCAGAAAGCTGAAGCAGCATTTTATTGCTGGAGTTGATCACAACAGAGTTATATTTACTAATGGGGTCTTACTTACTCTTTTATCTGTTTCAGGATTTTCTGTGTAGTTTCAAGTTCTGAACATTTCACCACAGTCTATTTAGAGCATTATTTAAAACTCGTTCCAGTTCTCTTCACTCTTACGCACGCCGATGTGCTAAACTACTCCAGAAACCAGCTCAGCTCTCACCATATTTGGAGGCTGTTCCTCTTCTTTGCTCTTGGACTGTTTTGGATGGGGACTTACGTCTAAAGTAACAAATGAAATATGTGACGAGAGCTGACTGCCAAAACTGGGATCAAAGCAAGTTTCTGAAGGGCTCGTTGGAAAACTGTCTTGAACTTTGGAAGGATGACTCAAAGCCACGGTCTAAATAGGGCGAAACATAGTGACATGAACCTCAAGGTGGGAACAGGGTTCTTGAACACGGGGCGGGGAGTGTGTGTCCCTAAAAGGAAAGGGGAAAGGAAGCAAATAAGCAGACAAATTTCCAAATGCGAATCAATCAGGATGGGATGGTCCGAGTGGTCTTCATCTGCAAGCCCACGAAGCTTGGCAGCTCCTGTTCGGGCTTACTACGCACAAGTGTGTTAGCTGAAGAGCATTCAAAATAAAAGGTGGCATTTGTTGATAATGTCTTGTGGGACATCATTAACTCGTCTGAAAAGTTGCCAACTTTGGAGATGGTTTCTGTTAAATACATTCAGTGTCTTTCTCATCTAACTTCAAAATATGAGAACATTCAGCTTCTATTTGTTAGTTTCAGCCAGTTCATCTGAATAAAGAGGAGGCCACATTTTTCCCTGTGTCCCTCTAAGAAACATGTAGACTTGCAAAAGCCAGCTGCTGTAACCGAGTAAGTAGATAGCTGTACTGTGCAGTTGAATATGTGTGTTAAAAAAAGCTAGCATTGAAGAAAAGAGAGTTCTGTGGAAAACCTAACCAAATCCCCTCTCGCGATCACAGTCTCTCTCAAAGTCCCAGTATTTTAAGGTGTTCAGAAATAAAGAAGTAGGAGAAAACCATTCGGCAATGATGGTCTTCAGCAGTTGGGAGTTGGGCATTTAGGTAAAAAGCAAAATGTTAGTTTTAGAAGGGGAGGAAGGCAGTTTAGATAGTCACTGTACTGAAGACTGAACAACTGCTAATATGTGAGGTAGCTGCAGAAGGGAACAGCATCTCACTCGGAATGTAAAAGGTGAAGAAAGAGCGTGCTGAGTTTTCCCGCGGTAGGCAGGAGAAGCAACAACCGATTCCTTCAGGAGGCAATAGCTGACTAGCTACAGCAAGCGTCACACGTCAGGAGTGTGCTAGATGCTGTGAACACAAATAGTAACAGATCCCTCAGATTTTCCTAGTGCCTGGAAAAAAGTACACAATTTTTTCCCCAAAATAAATTGCTTGAATGACAAGCCCCTGATTTTATTTATCTATCACCCACAGCACAATTGGCAGATACATAAAATATTAAATCTTTCGCTGCTTTATTTGATTCCTCCTTTGAGTTGTCTTTGAAAGAAAAAACATGGATTTGAGTCTGACAAAAGGCTAATGGAGTCAATGCTTTGTTCAAAGACGGACATATAAAAAAGGAGTGATGCAGTTATAAAGGAGATATATTAGGCCAGCAGAGTTCTTTTTACAAAGCCTTTCAGTCAAATGGTGGTCTTCTGGCAGGAGCACTTGTTGCGATGTGTGATCTTGAAGTCCTGGGAAACATCCTTCCCTCAATAAATCCCCCCGCAAAGTGGCCGGCAGTCTAGCTTGGGAAGAGTTACTCGCGTGTTACGGGCCAGTTGAAATAACCGCTCACTGCAGCTCCAAAGGCACAGGGGTACATTTTCTGAAGTATTTTAGAAGGCCAGCCTTTCTTTTCGGAGCACTGAAGAGGGATAAGATCATCGCATCTTATAAAATTCGCAGGTTTTCATCTTTTTCTCACTGCTAACCTGGGACTGGTACGTGGACAGCTGAGCCAGTGTCTGAAAAGCTTTGGGCACGTGGGTTGTGGCCCGTGCAGTTCCCGCGGTAGCAGATCTCGGCGTGACATTTGGATTATTGTTATCCTTTTGCTACGGTGCCCGATGGCACCGCCGAATATTATATCAGCTTGTACCTCTCAACTGCTGGATATTAATTATTTAGACCATTGGAAAACTGAACCTTCCTGCTTCCCACAGGTATAAAATGTGGTTATTTTAGACGTGGGCCTGGAGTTTACCCTGTCTGTTGCTGCCTGTGAGAAAAGCTGGCAGCGTATCTGCCAACAACGGTGAATCTCTCGTTCTCGGGCGCTTCTCACGAGCAGCAAAACTCGGGAGGCTCACTCCTGTTTCAAACTCTTTTCCTTTTTTCGTCCCTAGACCCGTACTAAGTAGAAAGTTGTGGAATTCTCAGTAAGTGTAATTATTATTTTTTTTTTACTTCAACATTAATGCCAAAATTTGGCATGATACCAGGTCAAAATGAACTTAAAAGGCCACTAAATTTCAACATTAACAGTTATTCCCGCTTTGCGTTGGTTTTACTGACTATCTCAGATCCAGGGCAGCGGACCCTTACCACTCCTGTTTTCAAAGTTGCAATTAGCTTTGCTGACATATAGAGGAAAGCGTAGGGCTGAGTATAAATCCTGGTCCCTAGGAGCGAAACATTTTGGTAAAGTTACACAACAAATAACGTGTTTGTAGCCCAGGATTTTTGTGAGATGGCAGCAGCATCAGTCTGTTTCTTTCTGGGGCTTTTTCTTCCTCTGGCACACAGCTAAGCAGTTGAAGACATTGATTTACACAGCTTCAGTTCTGAATATAAGCTTTTTCTTCAGCTATTGAAATACTTTCTCACATGTTGGTGCACCTGTACTTTCAATTTGGCTTCAAATCAGTACAGAGCATGCACTTTGGCAAGTTGTAAAAATTAGTTGAAGAATAATAATAAATAAAATGGCATACTGCCCGAGCACGTTGTATTTTCTTCACTAATATAATTGCTCATTGAACATATTTTCCAGATACAGTTCTGTATATTTAAGTATGTATCTGAATAACTGCACTTTTAAATTCAAGAGTCAAGTAGCTACTTTGTATGCTGCGCTTATCTTAAATAGAGTTTGATTTAAAACATTTATCTTCCCCGGTATCATCTCCCATGTCAAAGCACATTTAAATCGTGCTCTGTTCCTAATACCGCTCGTGTTTAAAATGGTATCCGAGTACAAAAGTTTGATGAGCACTCTGTTATTTGCTGACTTTGTAGTTATTAGCTGCTCTGCCATTGTTTTGAATATTGCTGAAGTTGAGAAGGAGAAGCTTCAGCAAAGTAAACTTTTAAAAATTAAAACCAAGGTCAGGCTCCGGGGTTAGCAACACTAGAAGTCTGCAATTTAAGATGCATCCAATTATGCAAAATCATGGGTTGAGTTACAGCCTCAAGTCTCCATTGGGATCCGTGAGGTTGCCTAGGTAAAAATATCAGAGGAATTTCAGGAGCGTTTTTCCTTTGTTTCTCCCTTAATCTCGGCAGAGGAGAATGCAGTTCTGGCAGACGCACTCGTCATTTTTAGATCAGTAACTCAAAAGGAAACTGTTACTCCAGGAACACGTAGTAAGCGTTTCACTTCGGCGAAGGCAGCAGACCCACACGAGGCTTCGGAGGCGTTTGGCACCTTGTGGCGTTTTATTGGTTTGCACAGGTAGAACGTTTTAGGCAACACCTCTGGATCTAGAAATAAATCAGTCGAGGGACAGCAAGTGACCCACTAAGGCAGAGCAGATTTGACTGATTATATTCTTAATATTTAAACCAAACGCCGTCACAGCTAAGTGTTTTTTTCCCAAGATCGTAACTTTTCCTTATCCTTAGTTTATCTTTTCCTTAGGTAATTGGAAAGCACAAGCCCGCAGTGGTGCCAAACGGTGGCTCCCAGAAGGCTGGAATGGAGAGGTCAGACTCTGTTTACTTGGATGATTTATGCAGAAGTTTTAGGATAATTAATTTGCCAAAAAAATCTACTTCACTTCTCTTTTTTGGGTGAAAGGAAAACATCATGTGCTATGCTTTTAAAGTACTTATCCCCAAGCCAAAACACTGTAGAGATATTTTGTAGTCTTCCGACTTCAGAAAACATCAAAACTTAACCACCATTACATTTTCTCAACTTCTGTGTGAATCTGAGGTATACGGTTTCATAATTCTGATCGTCTTTATGAAAGCATTCTTAATAAGAGAAACAGATTATGTTCAGTAAAAACAGAAACACAGTTCTGAATATGTTTAAACAAGTTTTTGCATTGATAAACAAAACTACTGGGTATTTTTTTCAGTCACGCAGACACCAAAAAAGTCATCAGTACTTACTGAAGAATTCGTACAGTGCTCAGGGCAAGTTACAGCTGGATCCTCTTAAAAACCTCAATCTTTTCTAATAAATGACTCATAAAACTATTGTAGCTATGAAGCTTTTCAGAAAATTTATATAATTAAAAGGGATTTTCACCATTTGAACAAATGTTAAGTTATTGTAAGTATCTTCTTTAAATATGAGGAAAAAAACACGTGTTGCTTTGCAAAGCATTTCTCTTTCAAACAGCCCAGAAACTGAGTTTCAAAACTGACCAGTTTACTACAGTTATTGTTCAAATGTTTTTGACAGAGTGACGCTTCCTACGAGGCAGGACTAAGGCACCTGGGAGGGGAGTCCTGTGCATCTCTGGGCGATTAGCCGAAAAGTGCGGGGGAACTTGCTGCCCGATTAACTCTGTAACAGTTCTACTGAGCCAAACAGCCTCTGCTTTTCCTACGCGAGGAAAGCGTATGTATTTGTAAATATTACTCAAATTCCATTGAGTCATTGACAAAGGAAGGAAATTCTAAACCCTAACCCCTTCTGTCACCCTTGGGATCTGCTCTCATCTTTTGATGTTGTTTAGCCCCCAAGACATCCCTTTGCCTTCCACAGCTTGCAGGTGAAATCCTGTTTGAAGCGCTTCCTCCCATCAGTAGCTTTTCCTTCCCCTCCAGGATCTGCCACACCGAAAGCGCTTACCTCTGCTACCTGCGTGTCCGTGTGGGGTCAGGAGGCCCTCTGGAGAGGCATTAGGAACAGCCGCCACTCAGAAGATATAGTGACACAGCCTTAGAGAGGAGAAAAAATGGAATTTAAACCTCTATCATCTTCTTCATGTCCACTCTAGAAGAAACAGTCTGTGCAATAAGGCCGTTAGCAAGTTTAACTAAGAAGGCTGAATTATTTCTTCACAACCGAAACACTGGCGGGAAAGAAATTCCCAGTCAATTTGTAAAATACCTAATGACTCACTGGGACGGGACGCCTCTTTTCGCCAAGTGCTATAGGGACATTTTTGTCATAGAATAACTCAGGTTGGAAGGGACCTCAGATTGGCTCATCTAGTCCAGCTTCCCGTGTCTCCAGGCAACATCACCTTTCCGGGACATCTGTGGTAATTATATAGTTTCTTCACAGGAGTGTAACCAGCTCTCGTGTTTTTGTGTCTCGAGATGCAGAACTGAACTGGGTAACATCTTTTGAGGTGTAAAGACAAAAAAAACGCCCTTGCAATCCTTTATTCTTCTATACTGTCCTATTTATGTTAACAGGACTACATTTGTGAGCAATGGGTAGGGGATTAAGTCATCTTCTAGTCGGCTCAACGGTCTGTTAATAATGAATTCAAACGGACATTGCAGAACTCCCCAGAGATCTGTAAAGGTACGTATTGTCTCTATCCTGACGTTAAAAGTAAATACTACTTCTAGGAATCCAAGAGCAACCTTTTATAACAACTAATATGGACTATAATAACAGGTAATATTAAAATTTATGGTTTTATTCTGATAACAAAAAATATCCAAGCTATATTAGCCGCAAAATTATTACTGAAGCAATAAGAACAACCACAAGCTTTATAAAAAATTATTATAATTCTGTATGATTATGTATTCTCCAAGGGTCATGTTAGAAAGTGCCAGCTTGTAAAAAGGATAAAACTGTATCTAAATATACTGTCAAATAAAGTTCCCGTTGACAACGAGGGATGAAAAATTAAAAATCACTTAGGGCCTATAAACAGATTTAGATGTAGAATGAAACATGGCCTATTCAGTCTATTGATTTATCTACTGATATTAGAGAGAGAAACACGATAACAGTCTAGAACTTGGCAAAGAATGTAAAATGTTGTGAGGTTACCATTAAATGGGTATTTACCCTAAAGTCAGAGGAGGTAAAGGGATTTGGGCTGGCAGAACTGAGATAACGTCTATTCCAACGTAAGGGAATAAGTAAATTCAGGACCTAAGTTGGACAATCAGATTCTGGTGTCCCATAAAGCTCTGGGTGTAATGTAAAGTAAGGAATGCATTCCTTAAACTGGGAAAAACCATAGTCATATAAAATTTATATCAAAGTAATTTTACTGAGTTTCTATGAACCAAACCCCAAATTTGACGTACCAAATACTCAATAACAAAGTCTGTACAGCATAGTTAAGGCAGGATGACTACTGAGGTTAAGGAGGTAAAAATGGAAGTTACTGCAACAGGAGCAGAAGCCAAGAGCTTGGCACAGTGGGAGGACCCAGGTTTCTCTAGCCCACTCTTCTGGTAAGAATGGAGACGTGCTATTAGAGGCTTGCAATAAAGCCTAGAAAGACCAAGGAAGCGGTTCAAAGATAATACATCTTTTCTTATCCTCCGCAGCTTTCAATGCAGCGTTAGAAGCGAGCACCTTTTTCCGTGCGTGGTGGGCACTTCAAGAACCTGCCTGTGTCAGGACAGCCTGCTGAGACCTCCGGGAGCGAGCAGCTCTAAAGGCAAAGCCGAGCTTGCCGTAAAACTTAATACAGACAGCGGTGCAGTGTGGATAAACAAACGGATCTACTCCATGAGTAGGGAGGTTGGAAACACATGGTAGTTTTGGGGGTTTTTTATGGAGTGAAGAGATCCAAGGAAAGGTAAACCTTCTACAAATAAACATTTAGATTATTTGCTCATCCAAGCTCATCAAGCTCATCCAAGATAACCCAATACTTGTTTTTTGTAAAAAGGAAAATTCTGTGAAATTCATCTTTTTTACCTAAAGGGTAACAAATACCTACCATAAGATTAGACCAAAGCTACAAGCCACAGGAAAAAAAAAATGTTTCTGTAAGCCAAGTTGAGCCGATTTAAACCCAAATAGTAAAAAAGTGATTTAAATAATATTAATAAGCAAGCAGAACACCTTTAAGGCTGCTATAACTTTGTCTTAAGTTTGCTTATATGTAGGCCACACTATATCTTGTATCTATTATTTAGGCACTTGTATAGTTTTTAAAAATTGCATTTATTATGGGTTGGATAATGATAGTATCCTCATTTGTGTAGAAATTATAATTCCAATGGATAACAAATCTAGGAATTAATCTCGTTGATGCTACTGAAATAAATTACCCTAAGTAGGCTAGATATATAAGAAAACAATATAAATTCATCTAAATTCAGTTATTAAACAAAGGGAATATTGTATTTAATTAGAAAATTGAATCAATTTACATTCATCCTTATCCTTCATAATTTTAGAGATGATAGATCTCTTCCTCTTACACTGTATTGTTATACCCAGACAGAAAGAAGAGAATAATCTCTATTCCATTTTTCAATTCCTGTTTGATTTTTTCAAGCTGTGGATGAACTAATTACTCATTAGAACTAGTGGAATAAACTGAGGCAAAAAAAAAGTATTCTTATACAATAGAAAAGGATATTCTTGTCAAAACCTGGCTTCAGACTTCAACAAACTGACAGATGTTTAGCCAGGGCTTCAACTAGCTCAGTAGCTTGGCTTTCTTCAAAATTTAGAGAAAATTTGTATGAATATTTCTTAATTTTAATAGTTGAATAGATGATAGTAAGATTAGAACTAGCGAAAATTATTGTGAATTTATTGAAATGCAATTATGAAAGATTTTTTAAAATTAACTTTTTTTAATTGCTTCTGTTAGTGACCCCAATTTATAGTGGATAAGTGGAAAACAAAACAAAGAATATGAAACGTGAAATACCTAATCCAGCTCTTGGAGACTTCCTTAATTGTTCGAGCCCAGTGCAAAGGCTGCTCAAGCTGAAACCAGAAGATCGAGCACAACAAAAGCTAAATGGGGAGAGATATAAACCAAGCACAAGGAGGATGTGAACTGTGCTCTGCTTCCCATATAAGCCACATCATGGTTTTCTTAATAATGAGTGAAAATAAGTAAAGAGCATTTTATCTTGGTTTAAAAGGGTGGAATTCGGCCACAGTACTGATGCTCATAAAACAGAAATTATTGTTAATACTCACATTTTATCATGCATTTATCATTAGTTAACCCCTTCGGACTCCCCTAAAGTAAGCTGATACAGGCTGAGGCTGTAACTTGTAGCGTGTGTTTGAAATCCCAAGTCACTGGACTGAAGCAAAACTCATGGTTCAGAAAGGCACGATATTTTCACACAAAGAAAGCAAAACAAAAAGAACAAATCTCCTTTTGAAAGAGACTTTATTATCTGGGTTTGCTGGACTTATGTTTTTTTCTAAGGGAGACTTAGGGTACTTAATGTACAGTAATTAAAAAATTGAGGATTTATTATGATACTTCAAGATATCATAAAGGCTTATGCAAACCAGAGTTCAAATTGCAATTGGTCTAGTTCCTTGGAGCTGTTTAAGCTAGAAAGAACTCATAAGTTTTACAGTCCAGGTTTTTATGAAGCGTATTATCCCAAATGGGTCAATCTGAAAATCACCGTAGTAAGAGCTTGTTGTATTTGGCTGGGATCTGCGATTGTTAGGAGTCCGTCCAAACTTCAGTGAAGTCATGGATTTTCATCAAGTCAGTATAGATTAATATGGACTAGATCTGTCACACTTCAGCTAACAATGACCTTTCTTTACATGCGTGTGCATTCCCTTTCTGAATTCGATTACCAAGATATCTATTTCTTAAGCCCTACAAAGTACTTTTCTTGGGAAAAATACCTTGCCTGTCAATTTTTCAACCAGTGATTATAAGTAGTCATGGTAAATCCTGCAAACTACAGTGAGACTAATCCTGGGAGAGAAAGACCCGCGCAAGTATCAAGAGCACAGGTATCCAGTTTTTCCCAAGAAATGCAACTATACTTTGATATTTAAATCATACATGAATATTGAAAGAGATGAACCAATAAGTTTAGGGAGTTTCTTTGCATTAGTTTTCCAAGAAACTATTGGGCTAATTTCCACCCGGATTTATCATCGCATACAAAATTGGTGCAGTTAAGAAAATTGCTGTTTGATGTATAAAGGGGTGAATTGTTCTTCTGAAAGCAAGATATTATAGGGTTTGGCAGTTGTTATACTAGGGTTTATGAACTGTGAATGTTCTACAATGTTCTCCTGTGCCTAGTGGGCTCAAACTGTTGATACATCTCTGACTGAATCTTGTACGCGGTGGTCCCATGGGGGCACTCCAATTTTGGAACCTTTGTTACAGCAAATGGAATAAAGATTTTGATAATCGAGTAACATATATGCTCACTGTAGCATGCAAATTACACCACTTCTGTTTCTCTAGATTCACTTTAAGAATATTTGATTGGCACCACACGCTTTGTATGCGGTTATAGAGTTTTCTTACGTTCACTGGCGTATGTGGAAAAGTTTTTTGTGATACATTGCACATTATTCCTTGATGCAAGTGAATCTAAGGACAGTATTGAGGTATTTAAGCTGGCATTTTGATTGACTGGGCCAAAATAATGTGTAGACTCCACTAAGCTAGTCTCTCTTCTGTAATTAAGATGCTTATGTAGTTCCTTTTAAAAATGGAAGTGATACTGGCCTTTTTTTAATTTTCTTTTAATGAAGGGAGAGAGAGACGTGAGCAGGATAAAGAGCATGTTAGTGATTAGAGGGCTCGGCCAAGCTGTAAGTAATTCAGGTTCTCAGTCCTCTTCTGCATGAATGTACGAGGGTCCAAACCATCAGCTTTCCAGGAGGATGCTTTTGCCGCTGGCTGTCGTAGTCCTGGGCACAAGGACACTCCACTTCTGTAGCTAAAGCTTCGCCAGCATTGCAGAAAGCACACCAAGAATGGGGCTGGGAAAGGAAGGAGGCAGAATCTCAGGTCTCTAATTCAGCAATGGCAGTGTTCAGTGCCCTAAAGCTACAAGAGCTGTTGATGAACATTCAATGTTAAAGGCGGTGCCACTCATGTTTAGGTATAATATTTGAGCTGGGCGCTGAACTCTCAGAGGATGATGGTGGTGCTGGGCTGTAAGCACTGAGGAAGCTTCACTGTTGAAAGTGTAGGTGCATATGTGACCTGAGGAGTCATACTGCTGGACCTGAGCGCCTACATTTGATTCTCTTGCTTTTTGTGCTTGCGTCCTTTGGCAGGTGATGGCTTTGGCGATTTGCCACAAATCATGCAGAAAGCTGGAGGAACCTGAGCCAGAGCCACCCATCTTTCAGGCTACTGATATAATCAGCACATCATCCTCTGGCCCTGCTGTTCTGTTCTGGATGATCCCTATGAAGAGGATCAGGTTGGTTTGTAAGTTGTCCTCTCCATGGCAGATCCTAGGGGCTCCACCACGGAGAAGTCTAAAAGGCTTAATTAGGACCCGCTGGCGTGACCAAGCAGCTGTTTACAAAGAGCTGTGATAAAAACCTAGAAGTCCCCCAGAGCAGAGAAGCCTGCAGGGACACTGACAGCTGTCCTGGAGTGGTTGCACCCACACAGACTGGCAGAAGTCGAAAAAAATTCACAATGGAGACGTGCGCCACGATCTCAGTCACCTGCCAGTATGACAGAGCCTTCGATTACAGGGCACACGCTTTTCCTTTTCCTGCAAAATCTCTGCTTCGCTCGTCCGTCGGAACCGACTGTGGGCTCTGGGCTTCCACGTCAGCTGCTGACGCGTTAGGGCCAGTTCATCGCACTCGGATGCTGTAAAATAGTTAAGTATGAAACATATCAGATGCAAGACCGTTGAAGGGCTATAAAAGTCTCTAAGAAATGGGCCTTTAAAGCTTGTCTCCTCTCGGTAATTGAGAGGGGGCAGGGAGAGAGCAAGAGGTATAATTTCAGCTCTTAACGTGAGCACAGTACATCCTGTGGAAAAAATTAGATGTGAATAATAAGGCAACCCTAATTCTGTTATTTCTCAGCTTTGGAGCATTTGACTTTATAAGCTTATGTTCCTAACATTTCTTAATCTATAATTTGATATAATTTAAACATAAGGCTATTTTCTGCCGGCGCTGGGAGAAGTTACGAACTCACTCTAATGCAGGTGAATAAGCTTACACCTTTGGAGAGTCACCCGAGAGTAAGCGACCTTATTAACGAATTTAAGAGTAATGATGCTCTTCATTGGTGTTCCAACAGACATCGAGGTGTCAGCAAGGTTGGGGATCTCACGGTGTACGCTCTGGAACAGCCTGTTCTCACAGTTTTAAGAGACGTGAGCTGGCATGCATGCCTTTGCCTCCGAGGCTTTCTGCTGGAGCGGTGCGCGTTGTCGGGCTCTCCTCAAACCTCCGGTGCTGCTCCTGGGAGAGACTTCCCTGCGTGGGGCGAAGGTGCAGCACCCAGTCGTGCTCTGCTGCATTCCAGGAGGGCTGCCCCGGCTCAAAATAGAAAATCCTAACAACCAAGGTGAGAACTTTGTTTTGTAAATCAAAGAAAAGTGTTAGTTACTAAGCTGGGGGAAGCCACAGAAAAAATAGCTATTTAGCAGTAGGTTTATCCTGGAGCATAAAAAAAAATATGCCTACAGTTCGTAAGGAGTGTGGATTATACATTTGCATGTTTTAGATCAAATTCTGTTCTTAACATCGAGAAATTCTATGCAAGCCCAAGCGACACTGACAAAAGCAGTATTGCTCTGTAGTTCCTCTGAGTGAAGGGGTCATAATTTGCCTTCAATTACCTTTAGCTAAGCACAGATCTAAACTAAATCCTTGGAGCTGACCCTCCTCAGATTTGCCAAAAGTTCAGATGAGCTCTGGCTTCAAATGTGGCACCCAGCTCCCATCTCGCACTGCAACCGCAGTGAACGTACCTTTTGAGTTTACCTGTGCATTTGCAGTTGGAGAACTTCAGAAGATAAAAAGTTAATACGATATAAATTTAGGGCCGACATGCTTGCACTGTGAAGGCAGGTTAATCAGCCTCTTAACATCCTGTATTTCCCCTGGCAAGTAATGACATTATGCTTCAATCACATCAGCCTTTTTTTAACACTGCCCTCAAGAAAGATTTGGAAAAGATAAACACTTCCCGTAACATTTTTCCCCCCCTGACTTGCATCAGCTATATATGATTTATCTCTTAATGTGTTAAGGCCAGCTCAGTACTCCCTGCCCAAGATAATCTTTCATTGACTCCACCGGGAGATTTTCTCATGGCAAGAACATTAAACAGAACACCAATTTTATTTTATTTTTAATGTGCTTCTGACAAATTTTTTAATTTTGTATCTCTTTTTTAATTTTCCTTTCTGTCTCAGTGATGCAGTAGAGATAATTTATTGGGATACAGTTTCTACACCATTGTTTCAGCCCTGCTTTAACACCTGCCATGGATGATGAATAGGTGGCCTGGCTACTGGTGTAAATTATGGAAGTGCAAGTATTGCATTAGTCTTCCTAAAACATTGTGAGCCACAAATTAGTTGATGGTCCCCAAAGTTAGTAGGACATTAACAGTATTATTGTGGCCAGTTGAGGAACATACAATTGAATGTGGGGCAGGTGTTTGCATCGCAGGTGTGTAACACGCTATGCACCAGTATATCGTGAAATGTGATTCTTCCTCCTATGCTTTGCTTCTAACTTTATTTATTATGGTGGTCTTTGTGCATAGGCACTGATTTGAGTAATTTTTGGATGGCAGGATTGCTGTTATCAATGATTTTTTCTTTGTTCACATTGGCACAATATTTTCTGCTAACATGAAATATCTATCCTTTTTTGCTACAAAGGCACTTTGATAGCGACTTGGTTTAAGAAATTGAAAGCCTACATAAACCGTGCCTTAATATTTTGGACTGTAGAAGGTAAAAAGTTGTAACAGTATTTTCTTTTTGTGTGGAGACAGTCCTAAATTTTATCATGTATTTGCTAACTTTAAATTCCACTCTTGAAAATGCTTATATTCATGATTACCTTTAGTAACAAAAAAGAACACGTGAAATCAGTGCTGCTGTTTTTGCTATTAAACATGTTTGGAAAATGAGGCCCTGAATTAGGATGCTGTAGAGAAATTAGATTTTCATTGGTAATGTTCTTTTATTTTACTCATCATGGTAGTTGTCATAATTGAATTGCTTTAATTGGAAAATATTTTTTGTTTACTTCTTGAGAAGAAGTTTTGATATTTTTGTACGACTTCTGCGTGAGCTTCATTACAAAATACACAATCAACTTAAAACAATTCCCCTAATGATTTTTTGAGGCTTTTGAACCTGTTTCCTCATTATGTGTAGTTACTGACATGTAACCAACCAATTGCAAGATCAAAAGATAGTTTTGTTTATGGTGCGTGTTATGAAGCACAGTGACCTCGTCCTCTTCAAGTTTTCGCCAAGATGCTTAGAATTTGCATCTCCCAACTTATGCCAGTTCCGACGTGAACTTTGCCATCCAGTGATATTTAATATGAGGAATAGAGGAGAGCGAGGAGGATCGGGTTTGTTTTGCTATGGGCTAAACAGCCAACCAGCAAAGTGTGCCGCTGGAGGTGGCAAAGTATTAGTGAAGGGACCCAAAGAAACTGTGTCATTGGTGCCTTCTTCAGTTGCCTCTGATGTCCTTGAACAGGAAGAGTTGGGGGCAGCAGGATAACACGTGGGGAGGTCATGATGTTTCTGTTCGTCTTGGGGGGCCAGTCATGCTGATTAGACTCGTTTTTCAGCTTTCAGTTTCAACCAGCTGTAACCCTAAGAAAATGCAATGTCTTATTCATCCTTGTCTGGTTTTGGTGTGTAAGATCCATTATGGAGACCCACCCAGGGCTGGAGGATGTATCACCACCACTTTGCGGTCACTGTGCTTCATTGCTGTTTGGCACATGATATGATGGAAGTGAAGTCACTTGACAGTTCTGTTGCTTAATTAGTTTCAAAGATGCAGAGAATGTTTCAGGGTAGACTTTCACTCCTGCTTTCATAAATGAAATTAAGATGTCTCGAACAAAAAAACCCCTGAATTCCAGTGCCACAGCTGAGTCTGAGTCTCCATCCAGGTTGCAAAGCCCTCCTGTGGAACCAACCCTGCAACGCTGCACGGCTGTGAAGCATGAGCCGGGTAACTCTGCACAAAGCCCAGACTCTCACTCGGATCCATCTGCCCCATTTGTGCTTTATCTGTATTTTGACTATCCCCACATCCCGCCTTCTTTCCTAGGAGCAGAAATGGTTGCCCTACCTTGGAAACTATGGGGCCAGATGTAACTTCTGAAGAAGAGCCAGGAAAAGCAAAGTAGACCAACCCTTGGGATCCCTGCCCGTCTTGCAGGAAGCATTGTCTGCCACAGTATCAGACCGTAATTATAGTAATAGAACTATGGTAACGCGGCAAGAAGAGATCAATATCTACTAGCTTCAAGTTCAAAAAGATCACTTTGTCCCTGGGATGATGGGTTTCCAGGCATCCTCAAGCAAGAGTGTGTTTTTCCACAGTTTGGTACCTTCATGTGTGAGGCTCATCTACAAAGCAGTCATATTTCTGGCTTGCTTAGTAACAGTTACTCTCCCTTCTTCATGTCAACTCTAAATATACTCAAGCGTTATGAACGTAGCCAATGCAAAGTGGCAGAAGGTATTAAAATCATGCTTAAAATTGCTGCCACCGTGTTTAGTTCATTCACAGTCGTTCCCATGAAGGAGATGGTTTCTAGAAACATTTCTTTTTTTGCTTGCACTCATTGCAATGCAGACTGAATGCCTCTGCATAAACAATTAATCTGACTTCTTTGCATCAGGCACCCTTTTGATAAATACTGCTGTTGCAACTTGTTTGCACAGGGTGAAGACCTATCACTTAAAAACATTTACTTGATATATTTACATATAATTCTGCATTCTCTCAAGACCTGTTGGCAGCATTAAGTTATTCTACAATGTCAGCTGTTACAAGGTTGTGGGTTTCTTGGCTCTTCAGTGTTGCATAGAAACAAAGCACTTGCGGTTGCTTTGCCATGTGGCTGTAATGTTGCTTTCCATTTAACAAAAAAGCATTTCTTGGGTGTCATATGAGCATCAGTATCAGATTTCTGAGCGATTAGACCGGTGGTACAGGTAGATCTAAAACTCTTGCCACTGCTGGTGTGTACTAAACCTTTAGTAAGGTCTTTGATGTTCTACCTGAGTGCTTACAAACTGTTGCCACCTTAGTCTGTCAGCATTTTTGATGTTCCAAAACGTGAAAACGATAACCACATATCATTAGCAACCTGTTGCTGTTCAAAGATAAAAGCCAGTGATGGCAGAAGCAATGTTAATAGCCACACTGTTATCTTAGAGACATGTTAGCTGAGCTGTGCCATGCACTAGGATTTGTCTTGCCATCCATTAAAATAATTAATCAGCAAAATGGCATGTTAATGAGGACTGTAGAGATGGCTAGATGGGTCCATAAAAATGATCCTTTATGCCTGAGGCCAGATTCTGTTCTCACTTACAAAAAGGAAAATCCAGAGATACTCTGTTGGCTTCAGTTGCATTATTCTTCTTACAGCAGCGTGTGAATAAAGTCAGAAGCGGATCCATAAAACTGAGGCAAAGTATAATATGAATGAATGATTTTTAGAATGATTGTTAGAGTCATCTGAGAGAGAAAAAAAACATGGACACTGTGAAATATTGCAAAAATTGGTTTTGTTAGTAAGAAGAAACTTAGATGGGGCTGTGGTTGCAACTAAATCACGTGTCACTGAAATGTACGCCGGCCTGGATGATCGTTGGGGAAAGAAAACCCCCCTACATGTTGATAGGAGAGTCCTTGGAAGCAAAGTGCTTAGTAACAATCAGAAGAGATGACAGATTGTATTATTGCACAACAATAAGTCTTCAAGGTATTAGAGGTATCAATTTACAGCGCTTTCTATACCATCATTACCTGCCACAGTCTGACTGTAATCACAGCAATAGAAACCAGGGTAGCTCCATGGGTGTTTGTGACTTTCTCTGAATATTTATGAAGGTTATAAATGAAATCAGGATCTTGCTCTCTGTTCTTAGCCCATCTGTATAACCATGAAGGCCAAATGAAGCTTTTAGTCATTATACTTAATTGGATGAATGGCCTTCAAAGCTGTCAATAAGTGGTGTGTTCACAGTAAGGTAATTAATAACGCTATTTCCTTTTGGAAGACATATCATTAGCCATTATTTCTCGAGATACAACACTGATGTCTTTATTCAAAGAGGTAATTGCAGGTTACCCACCAATTCCCCACCAGTGACATCATCTTTGCAAGCTGAATCTCACAATCTGTCACTTTTGAATTCATAATTAGGATATTTTTCTAATGACAAGTGAATGTTATTGAAAGAAATACCTACTTTGCCGTTACAGGAATAAGTGCAGCCGTACTGAAGAGTGAGGGGCTTGTAACACAAATAAGGCTTGTGAGTTGTTAGACTGAACATCTGGGACCTTCAGAATGCCTGGATTGAAAGATCCAGCAAAAGTCACAAAGGCAAACCGGCAGCTGTATCACAACCAGCGTGTCACCAACGACTTTGATGGCATACTTGAACAGACATGCCGAAAAGATTCTCTGCTGCAGCATTTATTTGCTAATTCAGGGTATTTTATAGTAACAGATAAAGAGGTTCTGTTAGATTGCTCCCGTTCAGAAAATAGGTACTATACAGTGTGAACGTCCTTTTTCACTCCTCCTAATTAGCTAATGTGCTATGCAGCGTAGTTGATTTCTAACCCTATCCTGAGAGGTCAGAAACATGGATAGCAATGGGATACTTTGGTGCTTTTTATTTCCTCATCCTATTTTAAATGTATGTGTACAAATAACAAGAATCCTTCACCAAGAGGTGAACAGCTCTTGCTAGTGTTTTAAAGCTGTACAGGTAAATTATATCTATTTATGTCAGTGTGAAATCCTTAAGTACACCCATAGTTTTCAGCTATCTCAGAGTTACTCCTCTTCCTTTTGCATTGGCTGTTCAGGTTTTTCAGTATCTTGGGAGTTTTGCAAAGGTATAAGCGACAGCATGGTTTATGCACTGACTTTGATCTGCAGACTTCAAACAAACGCGCTCTGCAAGCGTTTGTCACAGACCCAAAAGTCTAGCAGGAGCTGGAACCCGTTCTATATCCAAACCCAGATATTTTGGTTCTCTTTTTAGATCCTCGCCTTACCAATAGCAGGAGCCTATTTAACATCGTTTCTGCTTCCCTGATCCTCACCGTTTGTTTGATCTGAAGTCACCCTTCATGTGCATCGTCGTCTTGCATCTTGGCTCTTCCCCTCCCGGAGCTGCCCTGAGCCCCTTGCTGTAACGGGACAGTGGTGAGGTGCCCGTGGCTGTCTCCATGGACCTGCCCCAGCTGAACATATTGGCTGCTCCCATCCCACACGGGGTTGAATAAGAAACCGAGTAGAACCACTCCGCAGGTATGTCTTTGTCATACTCTTGTTATAGCAAGCCTCCTTGCTTGCCGCTCCTCTGCTCCGGCTAGCACGCAGGCAAGCACGTGCTGTAGCTGCAAGGCAACAACTGAGATCTCAGGTACTGTTTCAGCTGCAGGGTAGCGTCAGGAGCCGTTTCGTATTGCCTCTCAGCTCTTAATTCTGCTCTGCAACCGAGTTTTGGTCTGCACCCAACTCTATATGTGTTTTGGAAGTGAGCTGGCATTCAGCTGACTTTATGTCAACTCCTGTACCCCAAAGAATTCAAGATGCAGACCAAGGGTTGCAAAGGGCTGGATGTAGAGGGCTGATAGCGTGGCTAATCACCAAGCAGGGCACACAATTTGGAAGAGGTCTTGAGCAAATATCATGTCGATGGCCTTGGTATTCTTGACCCCGGATAGGAAGATTATTTCTTCCTTTACCTGTATAGCTTTGCAACACTAGCAAGAGCTGTCAGAAAGCTGTAATGTAGTGGAAAGTCTCTGGAGTTTCTTTCTTGGTGGTTTAAAGATATGGTGCAAAGCAATTTCTTCTGGTAAAATATTTTAAGTAGTGACATAATTTCCTTCAAATAACTATCATTTTCAAGCCCAATAAAAGTGAGAGCTTTATGGTCTGTATTAAGTCAAACAGCCCTTTGGAGAATGTCTGACATTTTATGAATACTTATTGTCTGGTTTTTCTACCTACTCTTAAATAATGAAATACCTAACACCTGGAAACGTGTAATGATGTCAAGAAAGAAGATCTAACACCTAGTGCTGCCTGGAATATCAGGCATCAGAATTTCTCATTTGTAAACAATATTTTTGTTACAGGGCCTGCAGGTATGAGGAAATCTTTATCTCAAAGCCGCTGCAGGAAACGTTCAGACCTTCAATGGGTGGGTGCACTATGACTGATGGCATACTAAAAAAATTTACCTCCCTACATTGGAAATTTAGGCCTTGAAAAACCATACACAGCATGGTTGCAAATGGCTCTTGCAGAAGTACGGTGTGGAAGATTACATAAAATTCTCATGGGAATGAAGAGATATGATATTTCAAATTTAATACAATAAAAATTGAGTTCAGTGTCTGATCTCCTTTTTCTTAGCTCACTATATTTGCTATCTAACTTGCTATATGGAAAAGATGACACTTTTCTTCCCCCCAGTGATCTCATCTCTCTTTATCTTTTCTTTTTTTTTCTTGCAAACATCCCAGTGTAATATTTACCTATTTAAAAATCTAGGGGGGACGCTAGTGCATGACTGCATTTAAAAAGCAGCATTAAAAATACAAATTCTTGATTTATTAAGCAGAAGAAAGGTGGATTTTCCTCTATGCTAACTCCTTGAATGTATGACAAATTTTAACGCACACTTGTAGAACAATTAAGACATAATTATTGAGAAGTGAAAGTCTGGCAATAAAACTTCTTTGAATTTTGCATTTTAAATACACAGAGTTGAATCCTGGAAATCTTTCTTTAGTAGAAATACTTGTGTGATGAAAGACTGTTCAATAAATGTCCCTTTATCCAAATGCGTTTCCTAGATGATAGGGTAGATATAAAATGATCAAGCCCATAAGTGTTTTATTTGCAAGAATAAAGTGACTGTTGAATGCGAGTGGGTTTCCACAGCTGTACTAGCCCGCAGCTGCAGTCAGCGCTGCCTAGGGGGGATGAAACCCGCGGCCAGAGTACGCACGCACGCAGGAGCTGGGTGCACATGAGAGGGGGACGCGTTCCTTTCGGTTGTGCCCCACCGCTCCTCCAAGCATGGTCAATCACTGTAGGGCTTGTTCTCCCGTTTCGCCACTGGGACCAGTGTGCATCAGACAAAACTCAGGACCAAGACTCTCATGGCACCTTCTCTCCAGCTTTTGCCCAGCTGAATTAGCAGGATAACGGGGGGGTTTGGCGCCCGCCCTAAAGAAGGCTTGGCATTTGGGGCAGCTGGGGATGCTCTTCTGGATGCCTGAAGCAGAGCTTGTCACAGGGCAGTGGAGCACTACCATGATGCACTGTCGAGTTATTCTGGCACGATGCAATTGATTCTTGATAAAGGACCTCAAGGGCTGACTTAAAATCAAGGTACGGTAACATGTAACAAAGCCCTTTACTTGTCAAAGGCTGCTTGCAAGACTAAACATTAGGGACCGTGCCCTTCCCTCCAAACCACAAACATCTTTTTTGTTGTGCTGCGCCTTTGGCTAAAGACCTGTGTCTCAGCCCTGCTTCTATGGCATTTAAAGCAGTAAGAAAATCTTATTCAGCCTCACAGGAGAGGATCCGGGGATTATTGCTTAATAACTCACAGAGCTGAAAACACTGGCCCTGAGCACTGAAGTGAAGCAACCGGCTGGTTGTTTTGCACAATCTCAGAATGTGCTTGCAGATGGCTTTGTGCAACAGTAGCTATCCCGGGATGATAGGCATGATTTGTGTCTTATATGGCTATAAACATATCAGTAGAAGGAGTTATTAATGATCATAACCCGTAATTATCAGCAATCTGCTAGATACTCAGTCCATTGATTATATTAAAGAACCTCTTAGAAAGGTGTAAAGCATGAGCATTATCACTGTTGCGTAATGAAATAATTATGTAATGAATATGTAATTATGTAACGCATAAATAATGTTAATGACGCTGCCAAATGTTAACTGTCTTAATCACTAGAGGGCAGATTATAATCCGCGCTGGGTACTTTCCTGCTGGCTGCCCGTGTCCCAGGGAGGCCCCGGCTCTCGGCAGCTTGCTCGCTGGCGTGCGGGCAGGTGGAGGCAGGCAGGGCGGGGAGCGGGGCAGCCGCCGCTCGCCCCTTCCCAACGCAACCGGCGGCAGAGCTGGCGGGGAGGACGCGGAGAAGGAGTCCGAGCTCAGCAAGTCTGAAGGAGGTTGCATCCTTCCACTGAAACAAAGGGGAGCTGTGGGCCACGCTGGCTTTTAGTAGAAATCCAGTTTATTGCTGTTTCTGGAATTATATCAATGTGATTTTTTTACCTTGTTTCAAATTTATGGCAGAGTCAAAGCTCCAATCCAATAATAAGAGCATTCGTGAGAGTATAGCTGATATTGTATGCAAAAATGTTTGCAGGATCAAGGCATTTATGATTATTTTATAAGCTCACTGGTATTTAATACGCATCATATCCCCCCTTTTTTTTGTCTTTTCAGAGTTTATGCAAACAGATATATTACTGTAAATTTTCCCCGGTAGCAATTTATACGAATCTACATTTTAAGCTTACTCGGAGTCTGTACTCTACTTCCAAAACATTCAGGCTCAGTTTTGGTGTTAACGTAAAGCCGTCCTACCTATCTACATCCAGGACAACCACGGGGGATCTGCTGTGTGCTATTTAACTTAAACAAACCAAAAAGAGTTGAATGAAGTTTGAGATCAAGACAGTTCTTGTCTTTTCCTCCAAACCGCGGCATGCTGATAAAATCAGTACCGTTTCAATCCTTTGGATTTTTAAAGTAGAGAGAGACTAAATATAGACGTGGAGGCCTCTCGCTCAACCTGCTGACCCTGAACCAAGTGACTGTGGGTTGCGCTGACAAGAGCCCCGTTGTCCTTTTCATTAATCAAACCCGGTGAGCCAGGTAAATCTTTAAACAAGATGAATGGGCAGCATTTTTAAAAAGTAAAATAATTCACTGGGCTTTGGATGTGTTTCTCTTTAATTAGTTTGATGAGCACAAAGTCTGAAGCCTTGTCAAACACCCAGTATTAACTTCTGATGCTGACCTAGAAAAGAGCGTTGCAGAGGTAAGAGAACGGGCAGGTGAAACTAACTGAATAAGAGATCTTTTCTGTTAAAGCCTTTTGCCAGATGAAAAGAATCATTACCACAACGATACTTCTAATTATACTGTCATTAGGGTACTACTGCAGGTTCCTGTGGTGCATGAAGCTCTCCCTCTTTCAACAACTTGATCCAAAAAGGGTAAAATACAGGTATTAACCCTTTCACTGGAAATAAAGATGAGTATTTAGGCAAGCTAAAAGAACACAGTTTATTTTAAATTCAAGTCATAATATTTTTGAGGTTTCTGGAAAATTCACAAGGTTTTTTTTTTTTTAAATTCGAGTAATAAACAATACTGAAGAGTAAATTACCTGGCCACTGTGCATTCTTGCCAGAGGCTGAAGATGGAGAAATGATGATGTGTGTTTCTCAAGATAGCCAAAAGGGAAAGAACATGTGCTTTATTGTTGATCTAATTGTTGCCTGACTGGAAAATATGAGGTGAAGTTTCTGGCACTAAGTTGTTGTCCAAACCATTGAAAGGGAGCCAAGAGCAGATAACACACTGGGCTGCAGACAACAGTGTTGTTCAAGGTCACTTTCAACTCACAAAGCAGCTGTTTAATCTATGAAGTGAAAAATACTTCCATTTTTTTATAACTTTCGAGCTGCAGATGATGCTATAGCATAACCACAAGGCTTTCTCTTTAGTTTGCAGGCCTGGACATTCAACTCTTGGGTCCGAAATGGATTCGAAATCACAGGCATGCATGCGGCTACAGCCCACGGTGCAAAAGATTATGTGCTATTAGATGCTGTCATAAGGCACCTTCTACCTAGAGCTAAAATGCTTCTAGACTGTGGATCGCAGGTCTGAGTTGCCTCAGCACTTTTGTCTAAAACTGACCTAGAGGGAAACACCATTTCTTTGCTCTGTCCGGTGCAAACGGTGTAATTTCTTACTGTTCTGGCTGGAGTCTAGCTCATATTCTGTTCTTCAGGAGCAGATGGTGAGACCATGGCCTGTTCTGGCAGTATGGAACAAAATCTTGTCATCTTCGATGTTTCAAGAGCAGAGGATTTGAACCTTCTGGGTTCCACACTTCCAGAGTTAGGAGAGCGTTAAATAGGCTGCAGCTCTGCCATCAGGACCACCTCCCTCGGTGGGGGTGTCCCCACGCAGGGGCTGTTTGCAAGCGTATAACTTAGGTAAGTATTGGAGATCCAAAATTAGAAGCCTGTCACCGGAGAAAAGGGAGAGATGTCCAGAGGAAGGAGACTTGGAGGACTGAATTATGGTGGCATGAATGTTGGGATGAAACGACAATCGTTCAGTGGAGCAAGGCAGGTAGATCAGAGCAACAGATACCACAACAGCCAAATACATAAAGGCAAAAGGAGAAGGGGCAGCTAGGAAGAAAGAGAGACATTTCCACAAAGGGGGGGGGGATAATGGTATCCATGCACCCCTGTGTTTTGAGGGGATGGCTGGTTTGTGCAGCTCAGCCAGCGACGCTGCAGTGCCACGGCACGGCTCGTGGCGGTTTAACGGGGGGATGTGGCTGCAGAGGTTTTGCGAATCCCAGAAGCTTCTCTTTGATGACTAAGTAGTTATTAGCTCTTTTGAGACCGAGTACCATTTGGATAATTGGTGAGTGGACTGTGACCTGAAGTACTGATAAACTGGAGGGAAATAATTCAAAATTCTTTTCGGTTTTACTCCGTACTGCTTTTGTTTCATGTTCACACAACTCAATCTAAAACATGAATCGTTATTTTCATAAGAGAAATCATAATTGGCATAATTTGAAGAAAAAAAGTAGTAACACTTGTTAATATGGACAGAATTCAATTAATAAAACACCAAACCACATACTGTGGCTGATTTGTTGTTAAAATATTCTCTTTTCTACTTTAATAGGCAAATGTATTGTCTGTTGTGGTCAGTCTTTTAAAAAGACAGCAGGGTTTATCCCTTCTGCCCCATTTTTTTAATCTTTGCCGTTATCCACAATTTGAAAACAAAGGGCCCGGTCCTTTATGCCTGAAACTGGTGGGATTCTGTCTAAAATCACAAGTGACTTCATAGATGGTCATAGGGTTGTGCTGATTTAAGTGACATTGCAATGCTGCCTGGCCTGTGCAGAAAAGAGACATTTCACAGGACGTTAAAAGAAAAAAGCTTGGGAAACTTACTCCAGACTTTAGCGTGATGATGAGGAACACTTCCAGTCAGCAAAGGAAGCCGCTAGGTTTGTCACTGCTGTCGCTGAGAAGCTTTTCTAGGGTCTAACCCAGCCTCTAACCGGGTCCAACTTAGCCTCTATCCTCTTCTGCACCAAAACCTTGGAGAGATGTAGATTTTCAGCTGGGCTTTACAGTTCAACGTACGCCTTTGTAAAGGACCATAATAATAAGACCTTTTATAACCAGTTTTTCCTTTTAAATTTGGAGTGGTGTCAAATTATTTTAAAAAGTACTGTAAAATATTTTCGCTTACCAACTACTGTTCCTTTTGAAAGCAAAGTAAATGGTTACGGGCAGCCCTGAAAATGCAGCATTCGTTTATCCCCGTCCGATCCCTGCGCAGAATCCTGCTCCGTGACACGCCAGGGTTTGCTTGGCCCCTTCTGCTCCCCTCCCCTCCGCTCGCCGCCGACGGACGTTGATCCTGCGCCGGAATAAAGCAGCTGTCCTGGTGACTTAGCGAGGCGTTGCCGCCCTTGGAAAAGGAGGGGAAATCCTAGGTGAGTACTTTAAGAAAAGAGCCTGAGGAGCAGCACCCCGAGATAGTCTGAGTTGGCCTTTTGTTGGCTGCATTTTTATATTTGTTAGTAAAGTGAAATCACATGAAGACATAAATTCGCAGTTTACTTTAAATATGTGCTTGCTGGAAGAGTGCCTCACCCTTAACCGCAGGCATAATAAAATGGCTTAGTTCATATCTCTTGAAAAATCTCTTTTTATCCTTTTTTTTTTAATCACTTTGGGCCGCAAAGGAATTTTTTCTGATATTTTTCTTAGGTTCTCACCAGTGCTGGCCTTTAGTAGACTAATTTCCAAGTACAGGAACCATAATGCTGCGTTCTTCATGAATTGCAAATTTACTTCAATTATTACCTGCCCAATTATTTATTCCTATTTAGTTAGTAAGTGGAAAATATTTTACAACTTTCTTCAGATAATGTTCCTCTTTTTCAACATTTATGGGGCCTCTATTGTATATAAACTCTCCACAAGATAGGAGTTTAATAAAGAACACTCAGATTTTTTTAATTTCTGTACGTCTAAAGCACCTTTTTTGCTGATGCTTATAGATTTTTAGGTGATTTTACTCTAATTTTTAAATAAAAAGGAGTTACGAAACTTATTCCTGATATAATTAGAAACCTAAAATGTAAGTTTGCTCACTGAAAACTACATCTTGGAGTTCTTTTGCAATACAAGTTAATTAACTGGATTTAGATATTTGCAAGATGATATATTTAATGGGATTACTGCTCATATAATGTTCTCAGTGACTGATTTGGAATCTAAGCTTAGGGAGCAGAATACTGAATTTCCAGCTCTTTGAGAGTTAATGTTGTGTTAAAGAAAAGTACAATTTGAACCTTATTGTTGATGAATAGCGAAGTTATTCTAGTGAAATAGAGCCGGTCCCTACAAGGGCTGCACGAGGCAGATGCGGGAGCGGGAGCGGGCAGAAACCGGCATTCCTGCGAGCGCTCGGGGTACCGATACGCCCACACCTGAACTCCGGGCAAGTTCAAGGCAATTGCCTATCTCATCAAAACATAATGGCCCTTTATTCAGCCCCTGTCTCCCAAGTGGGATCAATTAGATGCTTTGGTCTGCAGGCTTAAAAATAAACACTCGTGTTTTCATTTATATTTAGAATGAAAATGAAGACATATGACCGTGTCTTTTCTGCCTGCTCCTGTCATGTTTTGAGACGACTGTTAATTTATTCTTTCAAAATATTGATTGTCTTTGGGGAAAGTTAAATGATAACTTGCTCTGGGGAAAAATACAGTAGCCCTGACAAAGAATATTTCCGTGTGCCAATATATCCCGCATTAGCGTCTATCTTCTTTTTAAGGCAAATATATTTCTGTGTGTCAATTTGGATGACTACAATGTTAGAGTTTCACTCCTAGCACAGGATTTCTCTAATGAATACGATAATTTAAATCTGATGATCAGAGTACTACTTTTAAAAGAAATTTGAACATTTTTTGTTTAAATGCTATTAAGTGTTTCAATATTAGCTCAGTCAAATAACTATTAGATTGGGGAATTTATATTCTCACTTTAGTGGATGGCTGTGTAGTTCTACAGTTCCTCTATACTGTAATATTTTTTAGAAGTACTTCATAAGTAAAATGATAATTTATGTTTAACCAGCATAGATTTTAAAATTTAACCAGCGTTCAAAAGCTCCAGTGAGTTCAAACGTCTTAACATTTTTATTTGTGAGAGTAATTTTAATTTTAAGCTTTGCTGAAATGAAGTCTAAAAGAATGAACTGGGTAAGATCATGCAGTTCACAGCGGTTCACCGGCACACGTGCTGGAATGCAGATGAAAATCCCACGAAGAGAAGGAGACACTTACATACCTGCACGCATCTTCCCAACATCAGCGCTAAGTACCCTTGGGAATGATACTGTTGTTTGGAGGGGTTTTCCACCAGTTTCAGCTTATTTTGTAGAACATATTTTGCCTTTAACGTAAGCGCCTTGGTTTGGATGTGATTATGTACTCTGATCAGAGGGGTTTAGTGACACGGGTGAGAAACCGAGTGAGCTTACCGGTAAGTGCAAAGTCAAAAGTGAGCTGTCAATCAGAGCCGTGCCAAGGCAAGCTTGAAGTCTCGTGTTTTGTATCATTGTTACGTTATAAGTATTTCATTCTAAGTATTTTAGTACTTGAATAAACTGCTCTTATTAAGCTAAATTTAGATCTGTTCTGTTTATGAATTCATAAAAATATGTCTGTCTATTTTTCATGATTTGTCTGTAGTCAAGACAACTGTGAAATGCGCCCTGTGATACAGGGCAACCACTTAATAGACCACAACAGATTAATAGCTTACAGAAACCTCTTAAAATATGCTCAGCTCATAGACTTGTGAAGAGTTTATGATCTTAAAGTATGATATTCTGTGATTTACCAGTAAAGGAATTTGAATTATATTCCTGTCCTGTAGCATGATGTTCTTATTTCTGGCCGAGGCTTTCACTGATGCAAACCCAGATACTGTTTTTCCTGGACTGAACAGCAATGCCACTGTATGAGGGGGAATTCCAGAGCTGAGAAAGGGTTTTTTCTTGGCTCCTCAATTTATCCCATGCATATTATCACTGTATGCATCATAGGAAAAAACTGATCATTTAACAGCTTTCTTCCAAGCGTCAAAGTGACTTTGTGAGTTTACAAAGTCAGGTTTTTGTAACATTGGGCTTTCGTCTTCAGGTCTTTTCAAAACACAGCCAGTTGTGAAAATAGCGTGCAGACGTGTACGAGCGCGCAGCAATATTGCGCATCCAGGAACGGCATTTGCAGTGTCCATATGAAAGTATGAGGAAGATTTCGGGTAGGCTGGATTCGATGAATCAACTGCCCTTTGTCAAGGACTCTAGAACAGCAGTCGTGGGGCTTTCCTTTTGCTCTCAGTATGCAGAATTAGCGTTCTCCGGGATGAAGTTACAGTCATAGGCACAGATAGCAGAGAGATAATGAGCTAATGCTTGGAAAAAGAAAGAGATTTGATCAAGGCTTGTGAATGAACTCGGCCAAGGATAGTACGTCTGATTTAAGAGTGTTTATATCGGTTGTGCTTGGGGAGCTTCTATCAGCTGAGACTAAGGGCGGTTGTTTGTGCAGAGTTATAATAGCAGCAAAAAACATACTACAAATAAATCCCATTAATTTGAATAATCTATTGTTAAAGAGAAATATAAAATGGCATCAGACTGGAGGAAATTTGAAGAGACCGTGTACAAGATACTCTCTGTCAGAATACATCATTTGTCAGAATTGAAATACTTTGCCAGTCAGGTGTTGCCAGAATGCCTGAAAATGTTTTGACAGTATCAAAATATATCTTCTGGAATGAACTGATGATGCTGTTTTGGCTTTTTCATCCAACTTTTAAATTAATTTTTTTTCAGTATTCTGTTCCTTTGAAAGTTGAACTAAAGCTAAAAGTGTAATGAAACATCTGTATCTAAATTAATGTAATTTTTCTCCAGTTACAGAAAGAACAGTAGTTACAAACTTATCTTGACAGATGCATTTTACAACTATCTTGTATCTTACATCTTCTGTCCACAGATAAGTGAGAAAAATACACAGTTGTACTATTGAAAAGGCAGTATCTGAGAGCACCAAAAAAAATGTGTTGCTGTATTAATCAAAGAATAATTTAATTCTGTACTAATAACAATTTAGAAAACACAAAATGAAGCTAGAGCATTTGTGAAATTATCATCCATTACACATATTAATTGACAGTGCACTCCAGGAATTAATTGATATGAGCACAGGATCTGGCAATACAGCAGACAGTGACGCTCTTTGAGAAGAAGGAAGACGCAGAGCTAGTGCAAGATGAGAGCATTCTTGGGCTCTGTGGTGAGCGGTAGGAATTGTTTTTCAAATGCATCGTTTACCCTTGCAAAGAGCCGTTGGAGATCCTTGGATCGGGCCTGAGAGCAGTTAGGTATTCGCTGTCTCAATTTCAGCCCAAATATGAGGTGCAAATGAAGGAGTTCATTGGGAATGTATTTGGCAGCCCTGGGCAACCAGCTTTTCCCAAAATGAGAGCCTGTGGAAAGCTGTTTTCATCTTCCCAAGCAACTGGCCTTATGGACTTCAGCACAAATAAGTTTCCAAATAATGAATCTGCAGTTCAGTTTCTGGCCAAGGCAAACGAGCACACGTTAACTCATTCAGAAAGGAGATGAAAAGCTCACATTCAGGATGCATTAATCTGAAAACAAGTGTACTTTTGTGTCTGGGGAGTATTATTTTCATTGCCATCAATTTAGAACATAGATAGACTGTGATTCTAGCTTCACTATCAGGTTGCCCCGCAGGCTGAGACCCCTCCCCAGGCCACTCTATTTAATTTAGACTAATCTAAAGCCAAGTGAAACTTTGTACCCTCTCTGATTTCGCCCTATGATGGGGAACACTCTGATTTCCCCTTCCCCAGTGACCTGCTCGGCGCGGCTGGGGAAACGGGGGAAGGAGGGGGACGCAGGAAAGTGACCCCCAGGTAAGGGGAATCGTTATTTGTGCCAGCTGACAACCTATTAGCGGGTGGGAAAAGTGTTCAACCACTTCTTCCCTAGCAGTCGTTCTGTTAGTTTGAATTTTCCTTCACTTTTACGCTATTCTTTTGAAGGTAGTCTTTGGTACATGAATTTTTCAATGCATTGCACGTATCAACAGAGATAAATTGCCCGTGGAACAGAATGAAATCCAGTACTTAATGTTACTCTTACACAATTCTTGTGCTCCTACATTACATTTGCAATGAAATTTGATGTGGCAAGAATTGGACCTTGTATCTTCCATGTTGGTTTGTTGTGGGTTTTTTTTCATGAAATAATAAAATTCTCAGTAGGCTGAAGGAAGGAGTCAACAAAACAGGTCTCTGATTCCCATCGGCAGATGCACTGAGGACAATATGCATCCCTCGTGCTCAGCCTTCTTTTAGAAGAATGTAGCCCTGAAAGGGGAGAAGAGGTCTGTGTGTGTGTGTGACTTTGCACGGCCATGCGTAGTACGGAGGTGAGCCTTCACGCTTACTGACGCTTCCGTGAAACACGCACTGAGCCGGGCGTGGGTACGGCTCATAGTTGTTGCACAGAGTCTGTAGTGATAGGACAAGGGGGAATGGTTTTAAACTAAAGGAGGGGAGATATAGACCAGACATAAGGAAGAAGTTTTTCACAATGAGGGTGGTGAAGCACTGGCACAGGTTGCCCAGAGAGGTGGTAGAAGCCCCATCCCTGGAAACATTCAAGGTCAGGCTGGACGGGGCTCTGGGCAGCCTGATCTAGTTGAGGATGTCCCTGCTTATTGCAGGGGGGTTGGACTAGATGGTCTTTAAAGGTCCCTTCCAACCCAAACCATTCTATGATTCTATGATTCTATGATGATAATAAATTTTACACCATTTGCAATCTTTTTTCTAGACAAATTTGCATTTACTACAGCTGTGCAGCTCCTTCTGAGATTTAGCGACATCAATATCCACATGAGAATCTGTTTTGGGCAGCATCTGATGTCAAGAAGACTTTGGCGGCTTTGCTACATCTTTCCTTCTCATCCTTTGAAATTCACAGATTCATCCATACATGAGACCTCACAGAAGCCTCTCTGATAGACTCTTGCTACTTTTCTTGTAATTGGGGTTGGTTTGTTTGCTTGCTTTTTTTTCTTCTTCTTTTTTTCTTTTTTTTTTTTTAACCTGCCGTGATTACTTTCTGTGGATAAGCCAAGTGAAGAAAAAAGATTCTGCCCAGTAATGGTCCTCAACTGGCAAGCGCTCAACAAGCAAATCAGCAGGTTCCCACACATAAAGAATCAGGTTGTCATTCAGTTTGGATCTTGACTTCTTATTCGAAGAAGTGACGAGATGCAACCGCCTGTGACTCTTAATCTTCTACAAAGCAAAATTTTGAGTCTCTGCTCAAAGGCAAGAAAAAATGATCTGCAGCAATACTAAGTTTAAATATGTTAATCAGTAAATTTGAATTACCCTGTCAATAACCAATGAATAAACAAAAGCGAACAAGAAATGAAAGCTAGTCTGTGCAGTGCTTGGAAAATATCTTAAAACACTACTTAAAATGGAACAATTTGGAAATACTCAGCAGGTCCTAAAAGGTACTGCTAAAGTATCAAAATTTTCCTGAAGTCTTTGACTTCAGTGTTTCCATGAAAAAGGTGTTAGATGTGATGAAATTATTCAACTTATTAGTTCTAATTGACCTTGAATTTTCATGACCCTGTTCTCCATAATTGCAGCTGGAGGAATTCAGAGGAATGATTTCAAATTTAACAGGTTTCATCAGATTAATGACAGAACCAATGAGCTCCAGATCAAATCTGGAGGATGGAGGGTTCTGGTTTTCAACAGTGCAAGCGGGAGATACATTCAGGGAAGAGAGGTTTTAAATTTGCCTCCTGGGCGCTGCTGGGCTACAGCTCTTCTCGTGGTGTTTCTGACCATTTTTTCGTAGCAAGAGAAGTACCTGGGGTGCAAATCTCTCGAGGCAGCTTGGACGCAAGGGGCGCTTGCAGTCCAGTCGTCTTTTTCTGGCAGTTATTCAGACACTTTACCCAAACATGCCAGAAACACAAGTATAACCTGCACATCAGGAATTTTCTTCTTCCCTTCATCAGTTAGAGGATAAATACAATTTTTATTGTCCTGTCTAATGTAGCTGTGGGTCAGTCATCTCATTGTCCTCATAGATGATTAATTCACCTATATTCTTTTTCTCACTTTGGTGTAATGACAAAGATCATGGACAGACAATTAGCAGCAACCATGCTGTTAATTAAAATGAAAAGGCCTGATTATGTTTCTCATAAACAATTGTGTTTTTCTGATTTAGAGGTGCAATGCAAAAAAAAAAAGTCAGCAAAATACCTTATTTTTGCCTGGTGGCTCACAAAACTTGCACGAACAAGACTTTTATGTGTGTGAAACTACCAAACTAGAGCCAGGTTCGGAGCTCTCAAGGGGCTGAATATTGAGCAAAAGAGAGAAATGAAACAGCTGAGTTGTTACTGCGCTGAGAAACGTGTGCTGTACTTACACATTTACCGATGTTCAAAAGATTTTCTGATATGTAGCTGCTCTCTTGAAAATTACCTACGTGGTTGTCTGGAGTTGTAACATATCTGCAGGAGCCATTTTGGCCTGTCAGGTAAATTATACCATGTTGCAAAGAAGTTTATAAATGGGTATTTATTCCTTAGATGGAAACCACTTCGGAGGAGCTCTATCAGCCTAAAGAGTGACTAACAAGCTGTTTGAAAACTGTTTGTACATATATGCCCAGGACAGCAAAGCAGCCTTTCTGAAGTAAAGTATTTTTATTATCCTTCGTATTTTTTTTCTTTAAAAAAACAAGAAATTATCTTAAAACAATAATAATGTTGTCACACATAGCAAAGCCAGGAAATTCAAAGTTGTGGCTGACACTGATCCTAATTCACGCAGCTGACAGCTCTTAGCCTAATCAACCATTTCACCACTACCATCTCAATTATCTGAAATCTTTTATTTCAGTGAGTAACGTGTGCTTAAATTAATCGGGCATGCTACACTGGGAAATCCTCCTGCATGTCCTCTCCACTCCCATAGAAGCCAACAGACAGACATCAAACAGTCTTTCCTGGGGAAAGATTGGCTTCTCCATGGCAGAAACCATAAATAATTCCTCCAGCTTCAAGAGAATTAGCTGGGGTTTATAGTGGTGTATTTGCAGAGATTTTGGCCTTTTATCTTGAAACGGAGAGTTCTGCATTGTGGTAAGAAATAACTAGGACTGCTTAACTCTTCTCCCATTTCATTTTTCCAGGTGTATCTATTTGATCAGTTTTTCGTATTTAAGTATGCAGCATGTGTTTTATGTTGAGAGAAAACTACGTTCTTAAAGGATGGGAGAAGAAAACTAGTGTCAGAAACAAGAGAAACAAATATTCTTGAATTATACTGTAAAGAGCATGAAGGGAATGTCTACAAATACACAGAGAAATGAGACTGTCTAAAAAGTGCATTAAGGGCTGACGAAAACATCGCTGATATCAAAGGAAATCGTTCACGTTGGCTTTGGTGAACACTGAATTTGACGCTTGTTTTGCGGACTCCAAAAGATGTCGGGATAGGGCTCTTGCACCTTGGTGCCTGTGGAAACCCCTCCAGACCCTGCAGATTCAGTGGGAGGGACAAGCAGTGAGGACACCAGCTCCAGCCCGTGATCTCCCTCCCCATCCCTCCTGCTGTCCCCGGCACTGCTGCGGCAGGATTCTCCAGCCTGGTTTGAAAACTCAGTGAAATCTACTTTGTAGCGGACAGACGAGGCTCTGGAGCAACTTCTGCAGCGTCCTACTGCTCCGACTCCTGGTAACATCGGTAGGGCTCTCCTGGTCTGTAGCAGGGGCAGTTGGCCAGAACCAAGGTTCACCCTTCTGATAAGTGCTCCAGAGAGGAGCAGATGAGGCTTCCACCTTTCTGTGCCTCCACGCTGTTTCCCTGTTCCCTCCTCTTCCACTGACTTTTCTCGGGGGGTCAAGATGACATCCGAACCTTCTCTAATCGTGGCCTATCTCATTCTAAACGGACAGTTATGTGTTGTTTCTGTATTCCTCCTATCTCTCCTTTCTACTTTTCTTTCAGGTAGCTCTATTTGTTGCTATCACGTGTTTTTTTTCCCATAAATATTCTCTTTCAGCTCTTGATACCTCTTTTTGTTACCGGAGTCATACATTCTGCTCCTTCTCACAGTAATCTCATGACCTTCAGGTAATATACAGTACTAAAAAAGATGAAGTCCTTTCTCTTTCCTCAGCCAGCTCCTAGTTTCCAGCCCTGCCAACATTATATGCCTGGGGTCAAGTTAAGATGGGTTCCACAGAAAAGATATTTCTTTCTCTTTTGTAATTTAAGACTGAGCTTGAGAGCCAAGGGTACAATGCTTCATGAGCAGCCCTTCATGAAACAAATCCAGTTTGACTGTCAGGAGCACAGAGGAACCTTCCAGCATTTTATCAGAGAGTCAGAAGTATACTCAAAGGGTGAAAAGGATGCTTCTACAATCAGAGTCTTCAAATACAAGCAGTTGACTTGTTTTTTCTTCTCTTTAATGCGCTGTCCGTGTGGCATGCAAGGGCGCAAATAAATGAAAACTGAGCTTGTTGGCTGAACGGTATGACACTACTTCTTGCTTTTAATACCATTGAAATTAAAACCCAGAGACAAAGTAAAAGAGAAAGGTCTGAAGCTCACCGTGTCATGTCTACAAACATCAGAGCTCCCTTGAGGATGGAATTTTCATCACGTGAGAAATCCTGAAATTTCAAAACTCAGTCGCATCGTTGAAATTCTAGTGCCCGGGGAAAGTAATCTCTGTTCAGGTCCCTCTGTTAAAAACGCCTATGCTGTCACTGCTAACTCTTTTTCCTGTTCACGGGACCTACTTATCAAGTCCTTCCATCTAGATCAACGGGCATGGAAGGTGACTGAGCGAGAGCAGTAGCTGTGATTTATAAACCAATAAAATCTAATTTACCTATGTGCAAAAAAAAAAAAATTATTTGTCTTATAAGGGGTAACCCATGGAGAAAAACGTGCTTCTCTTCATCGTGACATGCAACAACTTTAAAAGCTTGGCGGTCTGCTTGGTTCCGCACCATTCTGCAGCCTGAATGTGTGGTTGTGCCTGCTTTCAGCCAAACTTTGTGTCCAAAGTCATTTTCTTTCACCAGGTAACAAAAATTATGCTCCATGCAAACAAAAGGACTTTTCCCAGTCGCATCACTAGAGGATCAGGTCCCCCTACATTTACATCTGCTTTACCATTTTAAATAACCCAAAAGTTTAGATCTACCCAAGGGAAAATTTCATTTAAAAGTCCGAGAACAGCCTTAAATAATTTTCTACCTGAATAGAGGCACATGGATTTTTTTAAAGTCAAATAATGTATTTTACCATTTTAGATAAGATGCCAGCGGTTGTAATGAAATAGGACAGGGACAGTTCCGTTAGGAAGATCTCTCTTAGCTGTCGTACCCGTCAAGCTGTTACTGCAGCGCCAGCCAGTGCTGGCATGACGGCTCCAAGTGGGAGATGTACACAACTGGAGTTGTGTTAGTAAATACCATGTGCGTGTTATTTTGGATTCCCTAAGAAGGTCTGAGAGGAAGGAAGGTATTTGATGGAAATGATGTTTAGTCCTGAACTTAGCTTCACGTTGTGGAAGAATGAAAATTAAAGCTCACCTAAACATAGAAGGAAATACAGCCAATCGCAGCTGAAGGATTAGCAAAAAGTGTTAAAAATATTATATGAAAGTTTTAATTACACAGAAAAATTCTAAAATGCCCAGTAATTACAGTATATTGATTCAATTTTTTTTCTTGAAATGCTAAAACTATTTCAACACACACAGAATCAATAAACATAATTAAAATATGAGCTCATCAAAACAGTAATTAAATGTACTTAACAGCTTTTGTGGCTTTTCTCCATATGGTTACTGTGGGAGTGTGAATCTGGCTTGCTAGATAAATGTAACAAAATAAAGTGAAAGCCTGGGAAAAGATTACTGTGGTATCATAAGCAAATACAATAAAGTCTAGCTCTATAATAAGTTCCAATAAATCAAAAAGTTGACAAAGGAAGCAGTGTTTACAATTATTAGAGAGAAATTCTCGATGTTTTATATTTTTATGGGATTAACACTATCATGGACTTAATATAGAAGCCAAATCAAATCTTTCTTCCATCATTAAAGCTGTTCTACTAGAAGACTCTCCGTTCGATGAAAGATATTTAGGAATGTTATGGGCTTGCTGGTATTGGTGACAAATCACTTGACAGCTGTCATTCAGGGGGCGATTCAGCTCAAGGACCTAATACAGCTGCTTTGAGTTGCCCTTTGGAGCAGCAAATCTCTCTTCAGCGATTAGATAAAGCAGCCTGACTGCCAAGAGGAAAGTAAATGAGGTGCTTAAAGCGGGGCGTGTGAATACCTCTTCTCCGCCCTTCTCCCTTCCTCCTCCCTCGGTCCATGTGCAGTGTCATAAATAATGCAGAAAAATCAATGCACAGTGCTTTAAAAAATAATAAAAAAAAAAGAACAACAACAAAAAAGATGCACGTCTCTGGAACGGATTTCTTCACCATGGGCACCTATAGGCCACACAGCTCCTCCTCCTCCTCCTCCTCCGCTGCCTTTTCTGGAGTCCTCACCGTCTCTCTCTGCCACGTCTTCCGAGGCTCTTGAGAAGTGTGGCATTTAAATGCCAGTTTTGCATCGCTGCCACGATCGGCACATGCGGGTCACGTGCAGCGCATGTATCTGGGGTGTTTCCCGGAGACAAAAGAGTTTGCACGGATGTGAAGGAAACCCTTACCCCCCTGTCCTCCCTTGGTTGGACTGACGTTGTCGCTGATTTAATGAGAAGATATGAAAGTAATCAAGGTAGACACCGTGTAGTAAAAAAAAATTAGAAGTGTGAAGATGTGGTGACATACCATGTCTGTAATTAAAAAAAATGAGATAAATGTATTTTTCTAGTGCCCAATGCACAGCCAGTATTAATGACTTGGCTGTATAAATAAAGTAAGTTACTGCTACCTCTTGTTTTCCCTAAGTACTTCTTGACCTGAAAAAAACAGTACATTTCAAAATGTGATGCACAGCAGTGTATTGCGGACATATTCACAATTTTCTCAATAGCTTATGGCCACCAGCATAGCTCACACCGTAGCGTTTTAAAAATTTGAACATTCATTTTAAAAGCTTTGTTTAAATCCACCCCCAAATCCCTAAAGCCAACTAAACCCACAGAAAGGAATAAGACAATATATTACAATTTCTTACCCATTTCTCCAAAAAGCATCACTGGAGCTTTTTCTCGCCCAGATCAGGCCTCACCCTACAATGAATATACTTCTCCATCACCCCATAGGCTGAGAAAAAAGATGCTTTAAGGTTGTGAAGCAGAGCAAAAAGGTAAATAACTCCTTTAAGTCGGTAACTCCTTTAAATCAACAGCTCCTTTAAGAAACAGCAAGATGTGTATTTGCTGCCTTCAGCCCTTTCGCACTTGCGAGTTTTCTTTCCTTTGTTGTCACTATTTACAGCTGTTAAAAAAAAAAAAACCCTCATTTTTTTCTTGAAATGATTCAGCATTTTTCTCCTTGTTCTTGAATGTAATCTTTCTATAAATAGAACCCGGACCATAACTCCTGACATTCCAGTTCCACTGACCTTTTTAAAGCTTTACATAGGACTCGAAGTGTGGGAACAGAGTTAGTGGTATTCCCTAATGAGAGAATTACATTGTATTAAATTCCTTTACTTTTATCACGTGAGCTAATGAAAAGGCCACTTTTTTTCCCTAAAGGTAGCTGGTTGCGCTAAAGATGCAGATAGAAGTATACAGCTCTCACCCCTGAAGTATTTACACAAACCCAAAATTCTTCAAAACCCTATTAACTCTACCAGAATAAAGGACTAATTCTATTGACTGCTGTTTGAAAATTAGTCACTATGCTTCTGTCTCTAGCCAACTTCAGAAAATTTGAGCTAGTACTTTTACATCTGAAAAATGGGGGACAATAATCTGTTCCTTGGCCTTGACATAAATTGTTTCCTGCTTTTGACTAAATACAGCATCCTATTGCCTCTTCTGCATGGTGCTACGAATTTATTAGGCGCTGCATCCAGTTTCCTCGTCTTGTATTATGTTGCCAAGTAGGAGACAAAATGTCTAGTAATTAAGGCTGCTTTTAAAGTTGAAGATGGCCTTTTAAAAGGCCAAGATTGAAATGGAAGATTGAAGACAAAAATATCTTTAGCGAAAATAATCAAAAGGAAAAAAAATAAAAGGTTTATTTTAGGCTTGGCTTGAATATTGAATTACAATGGATTTAAAATATTCAGCAGGCAATAATAGCTAGGAAACAAATATCTGGCAAATTAGGCACTGCAATCTGTAGCAGGGAGCTTCATCACCCTTACAAATAAGTTTTACGTTGGTTTTTTTTCCCCTGAATCAGCCAGCTAGGTATAAGACTACTTCATCTCAAAAATATATATTGTCATAGGAGAATCTGTTTAGTGGTCTGTGCTGCCTGAGCGTGCATGAACAAGTAGTAAGTTTCAGTGTAGGAAGGAAAAGTTAATTTAAAAAACCACCCTGCAGTATATTACTGTTTTGTGAGAGGGACACAGTATGATAGGGTCAACCTGCCGCATTTAGCCATTCATAATCCTGTTTAATTTTGCACAGCCCCAATGGCACAGGCTGTGGATGATGCCTTATTTGCAGAAGATCATGACCCCCCAGTAAGTTTTCCTGCAGTCCCCACAGGGTAGAGCCAGCCCGATGGAAGATTTTGGTACGAGTGACCTTTTTCGTCACTGGTACCATTGACATCAGTAGGGTTGCTCTGCCTACAGCGTGCTGTACCGAACCAGGCCAGGTTTTAGAAATTTTAATTCAGATATCTCATGATCCCATGTTCCTTTGTAAGGTAATTTCTTTGCCAGGGCTCCACCTCTTGTGTCGCTGTGAGTTTTTGTCCCTGCAGGGATGCATCTTCTCAGTGGCTGAGGACAGACACGTAAGGGGCTGCTGAGCCCGTATTTTTATAGAGCACTGAGGCACATCTTTTATCAGTAATTTTTCACAACAAACAGAAATTAAATGTTTAGATTCCGTAATGCTGCAATGATTTGCTTGGTTAGAAATGCCAAAGTGAACTTTTTGACGCTTCTTAATTAGAGGTTTTACACCTTTTCCATTAAATGATTTTTTAAACATTACAAGTTGTTATTCCTTATTTGAGACAAAATGAAGGTTAACTTCAGCATCTTTCATAGGACACTAATTTTTAGTGCCTGACTTCTGTCTGTCTCTCAGTGGTGCTGGTGACTGGCATAGACCCTGAAGCAAAAGGTTTAAATATAAATTAAGTTTGTGCCGAGCTTTTACATAAGATGGAAATGGTGGAGGACAGTAGCTAATACTGGGACAGGAAAGATGCAGCTGATGTAAAAAAACCTGCGACTTTTCGGGGGGGGAATGAAAGTTGTTACAGCACGCTGCTGGCTTTTTATGCCTATTTCTTATTTTCTGGCAGTCTGAAGAGAACCTGGTTAGGCACTTCCAAGCCCTATGCTTTATAGTAAAATATGTATTCTGTGTTTTTGAAACATTGATTTGTTTTATTTTCTCTGAAAAACTGAAACCTGACTCTTTTTAAATCTGGCATACAGGTAAGAAAAAAAATGAAGAACAGCTGCTTATTTTAGAGGGGAAAAAATAATAACATAGCAATAAAGCTCTGATATTTGGAAAAAGTGTAGTGAGCATGCATAGTACGTTAACGTCTTATGAATTTGAGCACACACACGCAGCTAAACACAGGCCCCAGTTTTGAACCTGGAGCTCTTGCAGCAGAGCCTGCTCTCCCCAATGTCTGTACAAACGGGCGCTCCTCCACGCCTGGCTCGTCCCATTGGCTTCAAAGGCGCTACTCATGGGAGTAAAGTTACTCATGCATTTAAGTGCTTGCTGGATTCAGGCCAAAAGCTTAATCTTTTCCATTTAAAACCCTTTTCCTAAACTGATAATGGTCTTCAAGTTTTCAGTATCATGTGCGGCAGTTTAAATAATGTAGAACCAAAGGAGAAAAAGTGAAAGGACAGTATTGTAATTTCAGGAGTATCATGAGATAAACAGCATAGCACAGGCACAGTTTTATTGGTAGTAAGTGGTTATCGGCAAGGCTGCCGTATGTTACCGGTCTGAAGGCACTTCATGTCTCTCAGTTTCTGAAAAAGCAAGGCAGGGAGGATGGGCAGCTCTAAAAAGGCTGATACAGTGTAAAGCGAAGTGTAAAAGATCGTATTTTATCTGAATTGACAGAGAGTAAGCAAAACTTGTACTGCTCTTGAAACTCAGTACAACAGGGCAAAAAAAAAAAATCATTGAAAGTGTACAGAATTTTGGCAACAAAACCATAAATACGCTTTTGATTGTTGGGGTTTTTTAATTGTTTTGATTTTCCATCAATGGTGGAGGCTTCCAATCTATTCCAGTTCTTGCACTAGTCTCCCGATGATCTTACCTTCCTTTTTATTGTAGATGAGCTCTGAATGACTTTGCTAACCTCCGTTAGAGGTGTTTCATTCTTTCTCCCATTAGATCCTAAAAAGGATATTACATATGCAAGATGATGTTCCATTTTCTAGAAGGTGTCTGTCCAGGTATCATTATTTATATAAACACTGGTCACATGCATGTTAGAGTAGGCAAAATCAAAGAAATGTGCTTTACACTTGGAATGGGAAATATGTACATTTTATATGGTATTTATTTCCTTTGTCTTGGCTGGTCCTTCACGAGACAAGATGTGGAGGGAGCTGCTCTCTGCCGTATGGGTACGGTTTGATTAGGAGTCGAGAAGTTCCCCTATCCTTAAGGAGCAGGAGTGTTGGTAACCTCTTCCTGCAGCTTCCAAAGATCTTTCAGACACACTGGGCTTCTTCTGCCTACCTCTCGACAGACAAAGACCACGAGTTTCACTACATATTTTCTTTGAGAGGAGCCTAGAGAAGGAGAGATTTGATGGGCTCGGAGAAACCGATCTGCAGTAATAGTCGGAGATGGAGCTTCATAAGGACTGATGGCTTTTTGCCCAGAAATGCTTCACTGATGTAGCCCAGACAGGGCCTTTTCCCAAGGGAAAAAGAGCAGGAGCAAACAGAGGGGGAGGAGATAGAGAAGAAAAGGAAAAAATCTAGTCCTTTTAAAATTTTTTTGCGAATCAAATTGTATGTGTCTGAGTTTTCCTCCAGAAGGAGAGGGAGAAAGTAAGAAATGAAAGTAAGATGCTAGCTGAAATCATTATGATAGCAATTTTGCAGTTTTGGCATCATTATTTATCAGCATTAACAATAATGATACCTCTTTGGGGGGAAAGAACTTGCATAGGTATATTTTGAACATGTGCGAGCTGTATGAAAAAATTCAGGTCTACAAAGTACAATACAGATATCTCATCTTTTAAAAATATATTTGTGTTATTGTTCTGCATAGTTTTCAAGTAGATTAACTGATTTATTCTTGCATAGTCACATCCTGAAGTATCATGTTAAAGAATATGTGGCTGAACAGCTTCTCTCTGAACAAATACAGAGCTAGTGGAGTCTGAGGATGGGTAGCACAAGCGGCTATGTCAGGAAAAATATGGCTAAAAGAGACCATGGAGACGGGAATTTCCACCGCTATGGTGGAAGGAATGGCTGAAAATCCCAGCAGAGCAGGTGTGGTGGAGATAGTCTCTGGGGACAAATTCAAACATATAAATGTGCCATACTACTCCATAAGCCAAAGTGAATTTAAGTCAACAATATCTCTACTAGGTTTGGTATCAAATCCGCCTGTGTAAGGGAGAAGAGTGCTGAGATCCTGTGGTATCCCAAAGGTGTTAGGAAAGGGAAACAATTGGTCTAAATATAGAAATTCAACACCAGAAACAAAATACTGACCTAATCAGTGAAATGAGCACCAAAATCAGTCTTCATGCTAAAGCTTTAAGGGTCTGGCATATCAAATAGAGCATGAATATCTTCAGGAATATGCCAGAAGCTAATTGGTTTAAGAAATCTGGCTGTATATAGAGACCATTACTCATAGATATCACGTTTTTCTATTGCACAAATTATCTACAGCGCTCATGGTGTCTGCTCAAGGAGAAGTTTATTTTCATTCAATCTTTTCTTTCCCCCTGACCTCAAAGGACTAATTAACAAAGTATTAGCATGTTTCTAAAATATGACTGAATTCATCTTCTTAAGAAAATGTACTGAAGAATGTACCCTATTATTAGAAATGACAGGATGTATATAGGGCCATATGTTTTCAAAGGGTTTTCTGTCAGTGTTAATCAAAACGTTGGAGAACTTATGAACATACTGAGCAGCACGTCAACCATATGGATAATATCTTCCCTTTAATAGTGAGAATTTGAATTAATAATAAACACTGGAGAGTAACCTAAAATGAGACAGAAACAATAATATTGAGACCAGCAAAAGCGTAATATCACATCAGCCTGAAGACTCCTGGGTTTTTTTAAAAAAAATCCTATTGTGTGTTAAATCGTGGAACTACATTCATTAATTTTTCTTAGTTTAGCTTGGAAAGGTAACTCCAAGATGCAGTTTATTTTTACTGGGTTTTGTGCAGGACAGAGTTTGGCTCCTATAGCATGCTATAGCATGTATCAGTATCACGTGCTTGTCTGACTGGTAGATGTACATTCATTATCGCAGTATATTTGTTACTGAAAAGGCATTGGAATATTTGTTTGGTGACACATATGTGCACAAATCATTTCATGGACTATACAAACAGCTGCAAGAAGAAAACAGAGTCTGTTTCTAAGTTTACCAACCTGGAAAATGGGTTGAGACTACATTATTTTGAAGAAACCTCCAAGGGCTCAACTTCAGAAACTTACCTGCTTTTACAGATGGTGAACTCGCTGGACTAAATATTGGGAAACCTGCTTGAGAGAAAGTCAATGTTGTAAGTGCAGTTACATGCTTCTACAACACTTATGGGAGCACATCAGAGATAAATCCATCAAAAATGCAAAAATTTTAATTATTAAGTACACCGAGAAGTCCTGCCTTTGTGCTCACAGTTGCCTGCAAGCACACAACCACACGCCTTACAATGGTCTTTCAAAATCAAGCCCTTTTGACCGAAGGCAGCTCTGCAGCCGGGGGCTGAGCCGTGACCAGGCCAGGGCTCGGTTCCCTGCTCTGCCATATGGGAATTCTCCTTCCCCTACGTGGGAACTGAGTACTGGCTCCTTGGCATTGCCCAGAGCTGCTAGGTGCCACTGAACACCAACGCAACAAACACAGGGCGCCAATTACATCGCCAGAAGACACCAGGAGGGTTTAAGCCTGTTGCCCCTCTGCCTCCGGACCCCCAGGCTCAGCCCCCCATGTCACGCCAGCCTTGGTCCCCACCTCCCAGCTGCCTCCAGAAGTTGCACCTCTGCCTCAGCTGGCAACAGGACCGCGGTCCTGGTCGCAACTGGGAAGGTTTTATTTTCATTGATACCAGTTCTGGTTTATTTTCTCCTTAGTTAAATACGAAGTTACATTTAGAGATTTGACTGCTCGCACCAAGACATAAAGCCTTGGGCTGCTGATAAACACAATCCAGCCTCGGCAGGGTGAAAACCTGAATCTTCTAACAGAGATAGGGAGAAGAGGAAATGCAACTTTAAGTCTTTGAAGGCGTAAATTGAGATCTCCCTATTATATAGTGATGGTTTTTATTGGTCACTATCCATCTGCATCAGTTCCCAGCTTAGGAATATTTTCCTCTGACATTTCTTTTTCATTTTCCCCTTGAGTCCATTTCTGCTTTCCAACTTCCTTTTCTTATGCTGGTTGAAAAGCACGTTATTATGGATAGCACCTTCTGGCTGGTAAATAGTCTTGCACCTGCTCTCAGCTTTGGTTTTGGAGTAGCCACAGAGGACCCTGTGACAAGGAGCAGAATTCATCCCTCCCTTCCCCTCTGCGCTATTCCATCAGCTCCTGTAATTCTTCTGCCAGTATTTGTTCTGCTACTCAATAGCCTGTGACTCTCCTGCAGATCTCAGAGGAGTTTCTCCTGCAGCTGGGAATCAGTATCCACCTGCAATTTATTGGTAGAAAATATATATCAGCTTTAATTTTTTGCCCGTTTCAGATGAAGATTAAATACCAGGACGCCTGCACACAACATGCAAAAAGTCTGTGTTTCACTGGGAAACCTCAATTGCCTACCCCTGAGAGCTGGAGGAAACGCAACCTCTAATTGATTTGCTGAGGACACCATACCTGCAGGGTGTAGCTGCTGTAGTGACTTTTATTAAGCTGGTTCACAGGGGAACCTCCCACCACACTGTGATCCAGCCACCTGCCCAGCTCTTGAGGGCCTCCTGCAGCAATACTGTTCTCTTACGGCCAAAGATTTTAGCTTCCCAGGCCCTTTTTGTTCTTAGCTTCCCCCTTTTTCCCTTTTTCTTACACACTCCTCTTCCTCCAGACATCATGGACTACACCTTCTGTCTCTGGAGGAGCAACATTTTCCTCCTCCAGGTGTTCCATTTCTTGCAGACAATCTCTACGCTACAGTTTTAGGTGCAAATTTTGAAGGTCTTTTTTGTATCTTTAGAAGACACCTGTCTGGCTCTTCTGCATATCTGCTGCAGCAAGCACAGTCGGCAGCATCATCCGAAGGCTGTAAGCTGTCCTGAGGCCAGGCCAGCACCCCTGCTTGGCCCGAGTCTTCGGCTGGTCCCACCAGGCTGCATCAACGTTGGTGGAGTTTCTGTACAGACAGCTTATGCATCTTCACAGATCCCTGTTCTCTGGTGTGTCCCCTGAGTCCTTAAATACTTTAAATACTTTACTTCTGCCACACAAACTATGAGAAAGAGTCCCGAAACTGGCATGTAGCTTCCATCAGCCTTCTGTCAAGCAGATGTTCAGCTACAGGGGTGTCGCATGAGGCATTGTACTGATGCTGAAACCAATTCCTCTTGCCTCCAGATCACAAGAGGAGGTGTTAAAACCTAGATAAATAAATAAAGTATAACCACTGGTCAAAAGAGAGAAGGGGTGGGGGGAGGACACATGCTTGTTAGAACTTCCAGGCACCCTGGCAATTAGTCTCACCGTGGCATAATCCTGATGAGCTTTCGCATCTCCTGTTACATTTGGTACATAGTGTTTGTTAGCATTTTACTCCATCTGCTTCTGTACAATCTCCATCAGCTGAAGGAGGATATGGTTACTCCAGTCGTTAAATGTTGATGATCTCTGTTGCTTGTGGTGGGTATCTGTTACATTAACTGTTCCTTTTCCTCTTCACACTTGGAGGCAATGCTTTTTCCCCCAGTAACGCCCAGGCATTTGCTAATAATAAAATTACTGCTCTTTTTATTAAGATGTTGATACCAGCATGACTTGCAAGTTCAGTAAAGTATGTTTGTTAGTGTTCATTGCACTTTGCCTGAATGGAATAAATATTTTTCTCCTTAGCATGATATTCAAATTTTTAAATACTTCTGGGATTTACTGACCAACTATCCCTCATTAGAAGGAATATCTCTTGTTTTCAGATCAAATCTACTCTTATTCTTCTAAAAGGGAATAATATGTGTTCATTTTCCTTAAAGCCAGTTAGTAATAGATTTAAGTGGATAAATATATTTGACATTCTTTGTCTTTCCATTTCTCTTTTGCCAGCAATGCCAAACAGAATGTGAAAAGGAGAATCAATTCATTATCCCAAGATATTCATGAAGTTCTCTGAGCTTCTGATTCTCGGACTGCAGGTCATTAGCAGTCATTAATTTTTAAAGCTATGGATGATGTCCTCTGAAGCAGGTATCATCTGAAATAAACAGATCTATTAATGTGGTAGTAGGATGAAGCTTGGGAAGACGTAAGTGTATGGAAAAGCAGAATTTTAGCTCTGCAAACATCTTTAACGTAAACTGAGGCAGTGCTTGGCTTTAGGCAGCTGTACTACTGTATGGCATAACACAGGGCATGAGGATTATCGTTGTCAGCTCTAAAGACTGACTGCAGTGTTCTGCATCCTTCTATTTCTGCACTCCAAGCAGCCACAAAGTGATAGTTACCTTTTATATGGCTTTTGGCCAGTCACATCATGGTCGGAGGGAGCCCACAGCTGTCTGCAAGACGTCCTGCGGACAGATATGTTCATCGCCTGAAATCCTTTTTTTTTTATGTTTCAGTGTAGAACATTTTCTGATTTTCCTTTTTCCTTCCTCGCAAATGTACACGGCCCTCCCCATTTAAGAGTTAAACACACCTGGACTACCCCACTAATGACTTTCCTTTTGATGTTTCCATATAACGATTAACCCATATTAATATGTAGTGCTCCTAACCTGAGGAAAGATATGAGAGCTGAGGATTGTTTGCATGCTGACTAGGGTATCTGTATTAACAGTCAAACCATATGTCCCCCTAGAAGTATGATGTTGATTGCGACCTCAGAAGAAATCAGGACTGCTTATGGCAAATATATGGAATTGATTAAATGAATAAATAACCCTATTATTTAGTTTTGCATAAAAATATGTGGGACCCAGGTCAAAGATAATCCCTAATTTTTCTATGCATAATAGATTCCAAAGTGTAAACATTACCAGTAGCATGAACCAGACTAGATGCTTTAAGTCAACAGTCAAAGGTGCGAGTGTAAACTCAGAAATATTGATAATGTTTGTGAATAACTTCAGACTAAATTATACTGAAGTTCCCAAGCTGATATGAGTACCTCTGTTGTTTTAATACTCCAGTGTCTGTTATACCTATGAGTTCAAAGACTGACCACAGTTTTTGTGTTGGATGTTTCTCTGTAATATTTGGCATCTTTGCTTAATTTTAGAGCATCGGCTTCTGTGTCAGAATAGTAAAATTTATTGAGGAACTGAAGTAATATTTTCCTTCTGCCCCTACCCTGGCACTCTGTATTTTCTGATCATGATCCTTTCCGTACTTGATTTTCTTTACTTTTTAGCTTTGGTGCAGAGGTTCTGGACCATAAAGATTGCAGTCTGCAGATCTGACCTTTCTTCCTCTGTACAGCTCTGTGCTGGGCAGCGTGCGGGGAGGAAGGTCCTGCTCACAAGAGCTCGCAGAGCAGGACTTTGGGGCAGCGGGGGTACAGGAGGGTAAAGCACCTTCCTAAAAATAGCAGTACCAACGACTGCCTCGTCCAAAATCACTGGCCAGGCATAGTGACCCGCTGCCCGCTGTGGGTTGCATTGCATTGGCTTGTATTTTGCTCCACATGCCACAGGCTGAATTACGAATAAAACACGAAACTTTGATTTTCCTATGAAGCCACTAAGAGATCTTCAGTCAAGTTCTCCACTTCTCAGACTAATTATGAGCATAATAGGTGTAAGACCAGCAGAGCACCTACAAGTTATCCTGCTTGGAAGAATTTTGTTGCTAAGCTGTGCATGCTGCAAATGGCCTTCATCCCCGGACCCCGGTGTGCTCTACTGAATCCGAGACACAAATCCAAACTTCCCAGCTGCTTCCTATATGTATAATGATCTCAAACCCAACCCTCACATTGCAATGTTGATGTTGTGTTTGATGAAGTTCGGGTTTGAATTCTGAACGCAGCGTTTATTTGGAGTTGTATCTTTTGTCTGCTGAACGCACAGGGGTGAAAAGAGAGCAGCGTATCTGGTAACGCACAGAAAACAGACCTTATCTAATAACATATAGGCTTGCAATTCACATGCGTATAGAATGCAACCCAACATGCCTGTGGTATGGGATGGACCCAAAGTCCACTGAAACCACCGGGAGCCTCTCCATTGACTTCAGCTGAATTTTAGATCAGCTCCATAATATACAGGACTATCTCTGATAGTGAAGGCAGAACACAGGAGGTGACAGAAGTCAAGGGCATCACTCAAATACTGATAATAGAAGTAGGTCCGACTAATAGGCACAACACGATGTAGAACGATGCCTAACTGGGAGAGAAGGGAATAGAAGCAGCTCCAGCCCCCATTAAATTTGAATTTAAGAAATGTCAAGAAGTTACTGTGTTTTAAATATTCTTCCTAGCAAATGATAGTGAGTATTAGAATTGATGTTCAAGAATTTGGATTGGCTGATGAAGAGCTATTTTGGTTATTTAGCAGTTTTTTTAAATTCAGTGTTTAAATAAATGATTTCATTTCTGTCTCCCTCCAGCACAACTTCAGGCAATATTTTTAAACTATAATTTAATACATGCAAATATGTATGTAGACATTTGGGTTGTTTTATTTTATGCAATTCTCTAATTACCATAGTCATCCTGTATTCTGCAGGTACCCATGGTTTAGTTTTTGCAGCGTCTCCTAGCAAATTATGGTATGGTGTTTGGTCTGAAAAATCATATGATTTGGATTATGTATTTACAGTTCCCAAAAATGTGCACTGTGTGCTTCACAAGCAAAAAAAAAAAAGAGGAAGAAAAGAATCCAGGGTAATAGCTGAGGAATTCTTTTTGCTATCAGCAAAAATAAGCACTGCTTTGATAAATTAATTCAGCCACTCCTCCACCAAAGATAGGACGTACACTTACATGGTATCTACATAAATACAATTTCTGTGTGTGAAATACAACCCAATGTGCTTGCGAGATGGACCAGATCCAAAACCCACTGAAGGTAATGAGAGAATATAATACAGTACATTTTATGCATACAACGATGTAAATAAGTGCTGTGTAGGTATACAGGTGTGGGAGCGTATGCAGGAGCACGTGTCCTGCCTGTGCACACATACACAGCTACGCTATATCTTGCGTTTTTGTACGCACACAGTTAGTACATAGGGCTGGCATGGCGTCCTTGCAGGATATTTAAGCTTCGTTTGAATTTAACCCACTGCCTGATGTGTTTAGAGCCTGTTTGTCACGATTCTGGTGCAGAGGAGGAAATGTGGAAGTTACTGGTTTGGTGTTAGGTGGTTTGTACTCTGCTGGGGAGAGGGGATGGGTGATCCCAAGCGGGACCGCTTGAAGTCCCCAGGGAAGGGGACACGGCAGGAAGGCACCGTCTTGTTTGTTTTCCTTTTTTAGAAGACAACAAGCCTGAAGGAATCACATTGCCTTGAAGCCACCGCGCAGTCGTGAAAAGCAGCTGAAAACATAACTCAGCCTCCCGAGAGAGCACCTGGCTGTGGAACAAACTGCGGTCTTTCCCTCGCCCCGAGGAGGCTGCGCAAAGCCCAGTAAGTGACCTCTTCAGCAAAGATTTGCATTGGCTTCTCCTCCCCACTTACACTGCACACATACACCTCCCGCCTGTGTCATCGTACCTGCCTTCTAACCTCACGTTTTAACTCCGCAAAGGCTTTCACGGGGAAGCCAGCGTGCAGCGATGGGGTGAGTTCACAGGACGTGGGCTGCTTTGTGCCAAGTCCCCCTGTGCCCGCTTTCTGTGCTCATCAAAGGCCCTGCGGGAGGCAGCCGTTTCGAAGCTGAGTACGATGCTTTGCACGGCAGCGGGCACCCAAGAGTTTGGTGTAGAGACCCTAGTCTGCACCCTAGGTAGTACCCTACCTTTTTGTACAGAAGACAAGCTCCCAGTACCACCACCTCAGCTAGTTACACAGAATTTATAACCCTGCCTCACTTGCTTTTTGAAGCAGAAAGCCTAAAAAATAGGGATACAGATGAGTGGAGGGATTCTTTATCACCAGTGGGTCATTGCTTGAAGCAAATTTTGTCTACCTGGTTCCATGGCATACCTGGGAGTTACCTGGGAGTTGCCTACATATAACTCATCTACTGCTCTCAGCCCCAATAAATGTGTTTAAAATGCAGCTGAGCAAATAGGTCAGAAGGACTCCTAGAATCACATGAGTCTGGAAACTTCTGTTGCTTCCAGTTAAAAATAAAATAATAATAAAAAAAAATTATTTTTTTTTGTGGCGACCTTTAGCTTGAGAGGTAAATTATTGTGTGACACAATAGTTTACGGTGCAGAGAGACAATTTCTCCAAATGAATTTGCTATGAGACAGTAAAAAGTCCCTGTTATAAATAGACTTTTCTAGGTGGGATGACATAATATCCAGTATAAGATATTAAAACACCATTGATGATTGCGTTCTTTGTTCTGTTATCCTGCATATAAATCACCAATGCTCCAAACATAATGCATTAAAAGTTAAGAATAGATGTGATCGATAGCCAACTACATTATTGATGGTTTTTGTAGTGCAGCCTTAATCCTTTGAAGTAATGTCATTAAGACATTTGAACAATACGTACAGTAACAACCAGTCTGCACGGCGACTAAAAACCCATCGCTGTAACCTTCATGTCCTTTGCTCAAGTGCCAGACGTCGCTGCTTAGAGAGCAGTGGAACTTCTGGAGATGATGAATGTGAGCAACCAGCCCCCAGACCCCCTTCTGAGCAACCCGAGCCCTGCTGCACGCCCGCACATTTTCTGTGGCGTCTGAGCCCGCGCCATGCAGAAGGGTGAACACCCAGGCTACCCCTCCGAGATGGCACAGGAATATATTTGTTGCAAGGTAAATGAGACCTTAAAATAACACTCAGAGTTGTCTCTGTGCGGGTGTGTGGAGGAGGGAGCGCGCTTGGCCCTGGTAAGAAGGGAGCCGTAGTTTATTTGACTGAGCTCCCGTTGAGCGGGGGGTAGAAGGTGGAGGCACCAGCCATCGCTGCCTCAGAGCTGCACTGCTTTCAATATGCAATTATACCATCCCTAAAGGTAAATAGAAGGTTTGTGCGTGAGAAATATTTCTGTAAAATAGGTTGGAGCTGAAAAGATAACACTATTCCCTGCCTCCTACTTGGCTGTACAATTTTAATTATGTCAGGGAATCTCTCCTATTTTATATTCCATATATATTTATGGAATAAGCTGTTGGCAAATAGGACATTATTTCAAATAATTTAATGTATTTATTAAAAGAGATTACAAATCTATCGAGGCTATAGTCATTGCACTTAGGGCAACTATTATGGCTGTATTATTGTTCTATTTATTTCAAAATATCTTTGGCAAGGACTGCTGCTCCATGAACAGTGTAAGAAAGAGACTCTCCGTCTGATGATCTGCCCTTCTGTGTGGCAGAGGGCTCTGCCGGGCCCTTTTCCCTCCTAGCCCCATCCAGACAACCCCACTCCGTAGATTCTGAGCAGGGCCAGGGCAGAAGGGGAAGAGCCTGATACACCCTGGCTTGGTTATTTTATTTGTGCGACTTGATGTTAGCCCATAGCAGAACAGAGACAGAGAGACAGCCCCCAGGACGCGGTCAGTGAGAAGCTGCAGAGCTGCTGAGGGACGCGGGGGTCCCTGTACATCCCTTGAGGTCTGATGGAGGAATCCAAGGATGCCAAAACTGGTCCCTTCAGCAGTGCCAGTTTTTCTCCCCTTGCTCAACTAGAGGAGTCTCTTAGAGATTCCCCTTCCCAGCAGAGGTACAATCCATCCCAAACAGGACTGACTCTTGTCCCTGGTGAGAAACTAGGTGAATTTTTCACAGCACGATGGTGGTTGCAGATGTCGCACCTTTACCTGCTTGTACTCAACTCCTTGCTCCTTGGATGTGGGGGTCCTTGAACTCCGTCTGCAAAAGATGATGAAGAGAGACCAGGCTTGTCAGTGGGTCTAACTTCACAAGAAGAGTCCAAATCTTCATTTCAAAGCCATGTCTGGCTCTGCAAAGCAGGAAAGATAGAGAACTGCTGCACACACACAGCTGCAGAGCTACAGCAAGAGCAGTGGAAGAAAAAACCTCACTCTGGCACCGCTGCCGTATGGGTGCTAGATTAAGAGGTGGGAGCAAAATCCAGCCTGTTGTAGAACATGACCCTACCCAATCCTAGCTGATGAGGGGCAGTAGGGGCACCAGGGTCTGCACACAGTCATCCACATGCACACACACACTGAGTATGGAGAGGAGGGAAGGGAAAGACCGGCACAATTGTCACCTGAGTGCCAAACAGAGCCTTGCTCCAGCCCTGACTGGGGATCTGCCCTTAGTAATGGGCTACAAAGCCCGTTGCACTGTCACACCCAAGCCAAAGACGAGAGAACGTGAAATGAGTCTATGTTTCCATCTGCCCCTAACAGAAGGGCTGATCTACATTCACCATCATCATTATTGCCGTTATTATTGCTGATATTATTATTTCTGCAGCATTTTTACTCTGTCGGTGCTGACAGAGTTGTCGTTCCTATTGTGCAGCCCCCACAGAGCAACTTGCATGAACTGTTATAAAGCTGCTCATATACTTAAGGGTACCTCACCGGTGATACAAGCACATTTACCTGTGAGGGAGTACAAGAGAGGACTGTATCTGCTGTTAAATGAATGCAAAATGCTGTTCGGACCCTGAACTGTAAGTGAACCCTGTGCTTTCAAAAACCACAGGATGAATGTGACCAGTGTCTGACATGTCTCCAGAGCAGCTCCCGAAGCATCCCATGCCGAAATACAAGTACTGCCGCTGACTAAAAGGGATCATTCGCTGCTGTTTAATCAGTATCTAGAGCTTTCTAGTATTTTTCACAGGTTGAACATGGTGTGGTCAAATAACTGTATGCACTGTATTTATTTATATGCAATAGATTCTGGGTAATAAACTCATCAATTGACACATGCCAAGAAAAGTATGGTTTAAGTAAACCCCACATGCATGCGATTGACGGTACATCCCGCTGTTACAAGGACCTGGGGGCCGTACTCCAGAGCCACTGTGCTCTGTAGCCATCGCGGCCTCTCCGAAACATTTGCTCCTTCACAGGGTACGGCCCCAGCCCTCGGAGCGCTTCCAGACCCACTCACGTGCACTGCACCCCCATTGGTTTCACTGGACTAGTCAAGGTCATAAAATTCAACTTCTTGATAACTGTTAGTAGGCTTAGAGCTGTAATAATATTTTGGGTGCGTCCTGCCTTCCTGAATTGCTGCCGCTGATGCTTGTTTGACATAACGTAACCCGTAACATATTTTATAGGTTTCCAACCTTTGAGCACAATGGATTAGAAAGGAGGTTAATTATGCATAAGATAGAAAGATTTATGTAAAGCTAAAACCAATATAATGTATTATTTACATACCCTAAGTAACTTCTAGAGAAATCTTGGCTATCACGAGCAGCTCGCACCTCATTTCTGAATCTTAGTCCAGAAAAGAGTGGAGGATTCTGGCTACCTTAAATTGCTGCCAATATTTTCTAGACCAGAGCATATTTGTCTAAGAACATAACTCAACATAACGCAACACAGATGGACAACAAACAGGATAAGTCTCTGCCATTTCTTACATGTGCCTAGCGATCAAAGGTGTCTGACTAGACATTTTTCCTCATTGGTTGTTTGCATTAGATATGCAAATCTTCTTTCTCGCAGAGCCCTTTCCGAATATATTTGCAAGGCTATTGATGTCCATTACTTCACTTAAATATAGATCAGAAATACTGACAAATATTTTCATTCAAAGAGTTTGATCATTTTCAGATTACTCTCCATGCTAGTAATTAACCTCAGTCAACACCCTTCCATAGCACTTTCAAACACAGTTCCTAGCAAACATAAAGTTTCATAAATATGTACTAAATAACCTTAAAGCCCTTTATGAATAATTATGAGTTTTTAAGTTTTTGTGAATCTGCATATTAATTCCATTCCATAAATAATACATGAAGCAAAAATCCAGCTTGTTTGGTGTCTGGGGACAGAGGAAGAAAAGGAGGGGATAATTATCAGTTTAATGTGGGAAAATACTTAACCTAAAAGATTATCTTCAAAACTGATGACTCCATAGGTTTGTATATATGTGTGTAAAAACACAGACATATAAAAATACATATATGAAGATGTGTATATCTGCAGACACGGTTGAGATGTGCATCCACTCTGCAAGAATGCTTTCATTCGAAGCATGTTACGCTTCTGTCTCTGCTGTGCCATGCTGAGCTCTTTAAGTGAAAAGCAATATGTGATGAGCTTAGCCTCCATACAGTCCCTCTTTCTATAAATGTACGTTCCCCCAAAGGTAGAAAATTAATGAGAGGCTGCTGACTGAAATTACCACATTTTGCCTTCTGTGGAACATTATGGATTTAAAAGATAAGAGAGAGTGCAGCAAGTCCAAAAACAATTTCATTTCATTAATCCCTTAAGTGCCTCGGGACGAGCAGCCCATGTCCAGCAAAGGTGATGTTACACCAGCTTTTGCACGCCTCCTGCGCGTCACCCGAGCGCGGGACCTCAGCGCCGCGTGTGCTCCGCTTCTCGCCTCTGGATGGAAGACATCCAATAGAAAGGTGGAGTGGGAATGATATGTGGCTGAATGGCCTTAGCCTGGCGCCTCCGGGATGCACAGGGACAACAACGGGAAGCGTCAGGCGTTTGCAGAGCCAGCTCTCTGCTCCTGCAGCGCTTGGGTTTTCAGAGTTTACAGCAAAGAAAAGGTATTTTCTGGTCAACTGTTTTTTCCACATAACAAAATGGAAACCATTGTTTTTGAGGACAGAACCCAAGAAGATATTAAACGTTTGCCTTTGTCACAGGACTGTAACTGTATATATTTGGTAGAAGTGTATTGATATTACTACATCTTTTATAGCCGTGATTGTTCGAGAATATAAACACAGCAAGATTTGTCAGATAAAGTACAGCAGATGAGGTTGGAAAACGCATACAGATTTGGGGCACTTGAAACAGAATTTGCGTGTGTGAAACCCTGTCTGTACCCCACCGCCAGCTATTTATAGTTCGTAGAGTCTTTTAAGAGAAAATTGTCACATTCAAATTTTGTATTTTTAAATAAAGAATACCATTTGGTTTTTTACATATTAATTCACCCACATGATGAAAATAGATTTCACTTTTTGTTTCACGTCTTTTAGATCTATTTCACTTCACGGTCCTATTCAGCAGTTGGTTTGAAGCATGAAAGGCAGCATTTAAACATTTTAATAAAAATTAGTAACTACGTAGCAAGCCTGTTTTCTTGGTTTTAACACAAACAGAAAGAAAAAAAGGAAAAGTGAACCTATACAAGAAATTTGGGAGATGCAAATGCTCCGTTATTGTTATTGCTGTTTCCTAGCACTGCAGCATCACGGGAGGAACGCCTCATTTCGCAGTGCAGGTTCCAGAGAAGCTGGCCAGGAGGGCGCATTGTACTCAGTGAGTAAGGTGATGGGAGCTGGTAGCACGAGCAGTTGAACAACAGCCTCAAGAGATGCGTACAACTCTATCCCAGCTGAAGGGCTATCCCAGTGCGTGGATGAGTCCTCCTATAAATCTCTGCAGCTCTTCCCCCAAGCAGGAGAGTCCTCCAGGCAGTGTCAGGAGAGCCCTTGGCAGCTGGGTGACCGTGATCACCGCAACGGAGCAGTGCGAATGCTCTCTACCCCTTGCTCAAAGTGACCTGTGGTAGCAAAGTGCTGCTACTTAACCTGTTTAAACCTATTTAACCAGTTTGACTCATGCAGTCGATGATAAAAGCGATTAGGTGAGTGGCTGTACCACCATATGGGGAAGGTTGATAGCCTCTGGCTGGAGAGTGGTGAGAAACAGGGGAATTTAGCCCACCCTGGGGCCACAGCGGGATGTGTACACACAGAGGAAATCACCGTATTTCACTCCTACGCCAGCCCTTGCTTTTGTGTGTACACGGAAGAAGCAGAGCAAAAAAGACCCCACAGAAGTGGTTGAATCAAAAGCTCGACCTGAAGCCACCCTAAAAGTTTCTGGGAGTGAGGGAGGGACTTGTGGAAGTTTTGGTAGTACTACATCTCTTTGATGAAAGCCTGTTAATTAATCATAAAGACTCAGCTGGAAATAGTTTCTGGAAAAAAAAAATATGGAGCACCCCAACTTTGTTTTCTATTAGAAATGGGACATGGAGTTGAATGAACTATTTTAAAGACCAGTATTGCAGTTATTTGGGAATCCGTCTCCCTTGCAAATTGAGAGGTCACTAGGAATTTGTAAATTAACTATTTCTATTGCACAGAAAAAACCCTCAACCCATAAAATATTTAATTGTTGTTGCTGCGTCTTGTGGAAGGCAAAGCTTCTTGCCTCTGAAATGCTTTATGTGAATACAAACCTGTTGATGAGTGATTTAAGCTAATTCTTATGTGTGCCGGACTCATAAATTCTTAGACTTTAGTATGAACTCAGCTGCAGCCTATGTTATTGGTTAAACTGTTTTCATCTCAAACCCACTCTGAATCCCCAACAAAAATAGTAGGCCAGATGCCCAGACTGCAGCTAGAGACCCTCATTAGGCATCATTTGCATCCTATTAACCACTGAGCTGTGGGTCATTCGCTGCCTGTCAACCATTCAAGTCGTTCCTTTTGTGTTAATTAGTAGAGAAATAAGGAGTTAATGAAGATCTTATGATCTGTGATGATTCATCTTTGTTGTTTCAAACGAATCCCTGCTCTCTGAGCACTCCAATGAGCTCCTACACACCGAATAATAGAGAAATAGTCAGAGGGAGCTTACGGCGGCCTTTGGAGTGTTGTTCTCCAGGGACCTTTTGCATGGTGGGCTTTGTTAGCTAAAGATTAGAAGGAGTTAATTGCTTCAAGATTGCTAGCAGATTAGGTTACAGGGTGTCTTGTATCTATGTAAGCATATGTCAGGTCTAGTTAAAAGATAGAAGATGCTTATTTTAATAAAATTATGAAAGAAATAATTAATTTGTCATTATAGCGAAAATCTTATTTCTACTCTTAATTTGAGCACTTACAGATAAATGCAGTGCTGGTTTTGCTCTCGCTTTCCTTCTCAAAACGGGTGAGCGCAGCTCTTTGCTGGACAGAAGGGCTCCCTAGGCTGGTCCCAGGCTTTCGTCTGACTTTCCGTCCCTGTTTGAGGAGGGTAGAGCAGGGCTGGGCTGCGTGGGGGGCTGCAGCTCACGTCTCCTGTGGCTCCTCTTCCTCCCTCTCCGAGGGGATGAGGGCTCCCGGGCTGACTGAGCGGTTTGTCAGCCCTCCTCCCTGGAAAGACTGTTTTTCCTGGAACGCAGGAAAATCCCACAACCTGCACTCCCGAACGCCTGGGACCTGAAGCCTCACCCCTCCTCACCAGGACGGCCACATCGCTCCACGGGGCAGGATTTACTCTGGCTCCAGCAAAGAGGAGCAGCTCCTACAACCTGAGGTGCACGCGGTTGGGTTTGCTCTTTCTTGTTGCTCTGGACTCTTAATTCCAAAAATAACAAACAAACAAGCAAGCAAAAACCCCACTGTCCCCTTCCCCAAAGCGATTTCCTCAAGGCTTAAAGAAGAAATCGTTCCTACGTCCACACCAGCTCTGATACTCAGGTGTGTCCATTTTTTCAACGGGCAAATAAAGTCGAAAGTTTTGTTTCTTCGTTTCCTATTTGCTTCCTCTGGAGCGGAGACGGGGGCTCAGGAGCCAGGCTGGCACGGCTGGAAAGGTTAACGCCTCTCCCCCCCAGGGCCTTGCTGCGGGCTGCTGCTTCCAACAGCAGGAACGCTGGAATGTGCACGGCCCTTCATCATTTATGGCCTGGATATATACTAAAATAAACCCCAAATTTAATATTCTGGGCTGTACACCAAAGTGGGTCAATAAAGAACAGCTTCTTGATGTGGAGCATAGTTGCTGCTTTTCTTGCCATGGTGGCAATAACTTCTGGAGAGAAGCTGAGGTGCTCCATAAATTGGTCTCCTTATGCAGAAGCTCCCCTGAACTTCTCAGCAACTTTCTGAGTTCCCATAATGGGGGGCACATGGACCGAGGGCATCGGGACCTGCTTCAGGACAAGAGATAATTGCTCCTCCTCTTCCTCCTTGCTGGATTTCTGAATGGTACTTCAGTTCTTTTAGGAAACTAGTGTCTTGCTTCTATTTAAAAAAAAAGCCCAGAACTGAAATTAATTATTTAGGTTTGCCAAATATTGTGAAAGTTTTTATTTAGACCTTTTTTTTTCCCTGTACGTCTATCAGGTGGAAAATAAAATTAATTATTTGTTCAGCGTTGTATTAAAGTGTCTGTGAATGCGGAGGTGCATTTTAGCAATGAACAATATCCTAAAAGAGCTCAGGCTCTGTCTGAAAAACGCGCCACTCACTCTTCTCCGTTTTAGCGCTCACAAATAGCGCGTCGGTTAGAAATGGCTATTTTCTTGTTTGCGAAGAAACGCTGTGCAAATTGCAAAGATATATCTGGTGAACACTTTTTACACATCCTATTGTGAAAATTGTGTATAATTCTTGTCTTCCTGGCTGTAAAAAAAAACCAGCCGAATCAGATATTTGGCTCCTCTTAAATTTTCCTCATTTCACGGGTAAAGGCGTAGGGAGGGGCTTGGCGAGGCAGGAGAGCAGCGCAGGTTAGCGCCGTGCCCCACGGCTGGCCCAGGCCCTTTGCGCTGCCCAGCGGGGCGCAGGGTGGGCGCGGGACCCGGCACCCTTGTGCCGCTCCCGGCACCTGGGAGAAGGAGACGTCCTGCCATGCTTTGCCCGGGCCAGTGCCGAGGCGGCAGCACTGGTGAGCCCGGCGACCTCGGCAGCAGTTAGTAAATAACGGCCTGGTTGGTTCGTTATGTCAGAGCCCCTCTCGACTTTAATTGCTCTAAACGAAGAGAGGTTTCGCACCACTTAGATGTTAAAAGGAAAAAACCCTTCCCTGCCCCTACACACACACGCACTAGAGGAGAAAAGGGAGGCCGGTGGAAGCGATAAGGGAAAGGCGGCGGTGACTCTTGTGCGACTTCAGAGAGCTGGAGGAGATGGGAACGTAATTGGAGGCGGATCAGGCGCCGGAGGAATCCCAGAGAGCGGGCAGGGGATGGGGTGGGAGCGGGGGCACAGCCTGCGCCGCACAGCCCAGCTCCTCTTCAAATAACCAAAGCTAAAGCCGAGCAAGCGCGGGGCCGCTCCTTCAGCATCCCCTTACGTCTAGCCCAGGTTTCACTGCCTGCAGCGGCAGAGTGGCAGCTATAGCTATGTTTTTTCTTCTCCTGCGACATCAGTCGGAAAGAGCCGGCTTTTAAGTGGGGGCGGGAGGAGGAGAAGAGGCAGAGAGAGAGAAGAGGGAAAAAAAATAAGCAGAAGTAATTTATTCGGGATCTTTGAGAGGATAATAGCCAATTATTTGTTTATAACACTGGTTAAATTTTCATTAGGCAGATTAATGGAATATCATGTACTGTCAACATTGGACTGAGGGGTGGTCTGTAAGAGATAAACGGGCAAACAGTCGATGTGTCTCCCTGAGTAAATTAGTTTTTGCTTTCCTGTTTTTCATATGAAAATGGAAAGGTGGACAAGGTGGTGCATTTTAAAACAGGTCTCAAGATGGGCCAAATCAGTTAAATATGAAAGCAATTCCAGTAATAAATACATTATAATAACTTAGCATCGTGCCTATCATTTTGATTTCATGAAAGTCTGGGATAATGTAGATTTTTAACCTGCTCTCTTAATACACAGTTCCTCTTCCTGAACTTCAGCGTTTCTTGCTGTGAGGTGAAAGCATATTACTTTTTTTTGCCTGATTTTCCTGTGTAATCTGTTCAGTATTACAGCTGGTAAGTGCTAGAGGCTCACAGCTCTTTCTTGTGAATCCTGGTATTATCATACTGGATAGCATGAGCAGTCCCCTCTAAGTACTGTATTATCAGCATCAGAACCCCTGAGTGGTTATGGTTGCATATCCTCCTCTTTTGAAGTCAGAATATTTCTTAACGTATTAGCCTGGGATTTTCAGACAAGCCACGGAGAGGCAGACACCCAAATTTCAGCGGGAGTCGGGCCCATAAGTCCCCTTAACCTCTTTGAAAATCTCAAGATATTTTGTAGAAGAGCAAAGCCGTGCAGAGGGTCTCGTCAGCCTCATCACCTTAATTCGACTTCACAGCTCTGCTGCCCTCGGCGCTGCGCGGGCAGGTGGAGAAGAGAGGTCCTCTCCAGTGAACGCAGCTCCGGAATACACAGCAGGTTTAAAACAGCCCCAAGACATTTCATTCAGACTTGACCGCTAATAATTACGGAGCACAAAAATGGCCTCTTGCTATTAGGAATGGCAAAATATTTATTTCTGATGACATATTATAATGGCAGTGCCACGTAGGTTTCCATTTACAGACAGCACTTGGTGACATTTGCTCTTTTACATCACAAGTCTGCTTGATTTTGATGCTGTATAATGTTTCCAAGAATAATATTCATCCTTATGCTTCTTAAAATTGCAATTTTAATATCCATCTCTACAAAAATGATCTGATGTTTTATTCACAAAATCCACAAATACTTACATAACGTGTTAATAAAAATTCTTAGGCGTGGTGAGGGGACAACTCATACTTCTCACGTGTTACCCTGACCTCATCAGAACGTCTGTGAAGAAAACAGAGCTGAGAATTAAGTAATGATGCATGGCACTGGTCTGAAACCATATTCCCTGGGTTTGTTGTTGCAAGTCCACCTCTCATAGACCTACCATTGGAAGTCAATTTTCTCTATTTTCATCAACCAGGAGGCTCACTACTCTCTTCTTCTGCCACACAACATGGTACCTTGCCGTGCGTCAGCAGAAGGAGCGGCAGCGGCAGCCCAGCTCCAGGCCATGCCAGTGTTTTCATACCAATCTCGAGGGATAAGAAAGTTCACTCCAGATTCTTAAATCCATTTACCTCTTAAGTATTGTACCGTGGACTGTTTTTTCCAAGTAGAAGGTGTTTATTGGTACGTATAAGGTGTTTCTCGACATGTATAAGGTGTTTCTCATCTATAAATGGTTTCTACATGCTTGATAGCTTTAACTGTGATTTATTCTCTTCCTGAAAATGTACCAGTCCAGCGAGGCAGGGACCCCGCCACACGCGCGTAGTCAGGTGCGTGTTCATAAATCGGTCTGAAATCAACCTGAAATATCGACAGCCGTCAATAAACACCGGACATTGAGTTACGTGTACGACAAAAAGATACAGCTGATGTCTTTGACTTTCAAAAACTGAAAGGAAATCCTGTCTTCAGAGCAACCAAGGTTTTAGCTGAGATTCTTAGGTTGGACTTTACTTGTTGTATAGACCCAGCTGCCCTGGTCCTGCAGGTATATGATGTACGGAAATGGTTTTCACTTTAAAGAGGGACAAAGGTGAAAATTGAGACACATCGAGGAATTCCATTTTTAAAAATGATTTCTTTTTAAGACAATGAAATGGCCATTTTAAAACATTCCATTTTGATTATGTCAGAATGTTACAATAAAAGCAGACGTGTTTTAAAATTTCTCTGAAGAAATTGAATTGAATCAAAACAAAACCAGAATGGCTAGTGAAACATTCCTCTTGAATGTGAACCTGTTTTTGTCAAAGTCAAGACATCCCTGAAAAAAAAAAACATTTTATGATAGAAAAGTCACTTTGAAAAAAAAAATCAGTGAATATTCCTGAATCGTTGAATGCACAGTGCTGAAAAAAATGCACTGCTAAGAAGTGGGTTTTTTTCTGATATGACCAGACCCACTGTGATAACCAACTCATTTCAAGTGATTCTATTTCCCTTTGACCAGTTTAAATCTTGCCTACTTCCATGAAAAAGCCTTTAATTACACCCGTATCTAAGTGGTGTAAATGAGATCAGAACAGATCCCTGGCAGCAATGCCCTATGAACCATGCCAAGAGCTGTCGTGAACTGTATTTTCTAGGTTCCATTCCATTTTTGACTGAAAGTTGTTGCTGTGATGTGGGATCTATACTGGCATCTTTAAGGAGTTAAAATGTTTGCTAGCAAAGTTATGGACGTCTACAATGAATGGGATTATCTGTACCACTCATCAGCGCAGAAAGAATAGCACTAATAATGCAAGTAAATTCTCATCTTGCAGATGTTTTTCTGTTTCATCTTGGAAGAGAATCTGTTCACTCATAAATCTTCCTTTGGTTTAAAAAAAAAAAAAAAAACAAAAAAACAAAGAAAGAATTAGTATTCTAGCAAGTCCTCTCCACAGAATGACATTCATCATTTTCAATGTAAATGAAAAGTTGCAAGAACTGATAGGCTCTATTTTTCTTGTATGAATTTAAAAGATATGTGAATTTTGGAGGGGGAAAAAAGAGAATTAGTATGTACTTGATTTAAAAAGCTGTGAAGTATGAAGTCCATCCTGCAAACAATTCCTAAGAGGCATGGTAGCAACTAGCAAAGGTGTTACTCCAAAACTGCCAGCAGCCGTTTTGTTATAGTTCCATTGAAGAAAAATATTCACTAAGAAAGGAATTAATTCTCTCCCTGTATCCATCCAGAGAGTCTCCATTTATGTGAATGGAAGAGATACGTCTGTATATGGAGGTACCTTTTTTCCCTAACAAATAGTCCATGTGATAAGCTCATAAGGGTTTTGTGGAATATTTATATTTCACTTGCTTGCTGTGAGCCAGACTTCTCTCACAAGGGATGTAATTAGCAAAAGCATCAAAGTAGACATATTTTTAGCAAGTATTCTTCATTTCCACAGCATTCTTCCAAAACCTTCCATTTTGAAAAAAAAAAAAAAAATTAAAAATCCCACCCATAAGGATGAGGCAAACTGTGAGATTCAATTTGTGCACACAGATATCTGCCGTTTCAGAGGATGGCAAGTTCCCACTTCCCTAAATGAACAGGTCTGCTTTCACTGAAGAACTAATGAAGTCTGACCCTCTATTAACTATAAAAGGAGCCTCAGTTTAGTTGGGTTTTTTAATCATGTTAATGCAATTTATCTACCGCATAGGGAGACTAATCTCCACCTTTCAATACGTTAGTTAAAATGAGGTGGTCTCTACACCATTTTGGGATTAGTAAATCTACTCAAGACTTGCCTTTTTTCCGGGATGTAATTTTTTCTTTTCAGGCCATCGGCATTAGTGCCCCTTACCTGCAGTACCCAAAATAACCAGCAGCAAACTGTATGCGAGCTGAGGCTTTTAAAGCAGACTAAATCAGTTAGGCTCCCAAATCCCATCAAAGGACAGTTGTGCTTGGTCCCTCATCAATCTTAAATCCCTTTGGAAATCCCAACATTAATTCATGCTAAAGGATCAAATATGTCCTATAAAGCAAGGGGTTCGGTGGCTGCTCTGTTAGCAGAACAGAAAGAATAAAGTCACTCCAGTGACTCCCAAAAGTACCTTCCTTCAGAAATGGCCTCGTGAGATCTCCTGGCGTGCTATCATACATTAGTTTCATTTAAAACAACTGATAACATCCTGAGACTCACAGATAGGATCTCTGCTTCCAGTTACATTCGAGCCTCTGACGGCAAAATTTGGTCAACTCAGTTTTAAATACAACACCTAGGATGTTAACAAAATATGTTTCACGTGGCTGGTAAAGTGGCTGCTTTTTATTTCAAAGCCATTGACTTCAAAGGCTGCTTGGATTGTGCGTGTGTGTGTTTTCTTTTAAAAATCTTCATACTGTTTCTGTCTTTTTTTCTCACTATCAAATAGATCATTACATTTTCAACACTTAAGGACAAAAATTCTTCTCTCAGATCTGCACGGCAGATCTTGACAGTAATATTCAGCTCTTCCCCACATGCAGGGAACTCCTGTTGACATCAAGGAGAGAAATGGAGACATGTGCAGGTAGGTCTAAGGAGAACGCCGGCACCGAGACCCTCCGGCCGAGCTCTGGTGGGAAATCTGACCCCCATTTTCCAAATACCCTAAGGCCTTGGGATTTTGGTGCCCAGTTTCCCTACGTTTCCAGCCGCTGATCTTGAGGAGCCATTGAACACCCATTTTCTGATACCATCTGCACTCAGAATTTCAGCTGCGGAGTTCAGGGCCGTATTGACACTCCCTCGCATTCACCTGCATGTGATTCCCTTGCTGCCGGGGTTATTTCTGATAAATACCAGATTTGATTACCCCCCTCGTTTTTTGATTACCCTTTGATTACCCAGTTAGTTGGCTGTGTGTTTAGGAGCAACCTCCTATTTTTGCTTGTCTGTCTTAGCACTAAATACTGTGCTGCATGTTTGCCATGAACCTTGGCATCGGGAAGTTAATGTTCGGAGTCGTGTTTATTCCTGTCCCACAAACTCATTAATAACATGAACTCCACAGCAAGCATCTGTCGATGGCCAAGGGAGGGGAGGTTTATTTGTTTATTGGTTTTGTTTGGGCTTTTGGGGGGGGCTTCACTTCATCTTTCTTAATATTAGTGAAGTATTTGTGAAACAGAAGAAACTTGGACAGACAGCTGCTTATTACAGTTCAAAATGCCTGGAGGTTGGTGCTGCTCTCCACTAACGTGTACAGCTTCATTTCATTTCTCTTTCGACTTTTACCATTAATGTATTCTCAGAACTTTTCTAAGCATCTTCTTTCCACATCTCTTCAAACAATGAAAACAAATCCAAGGCCAAAAAAAGGCCAAGTATGAAAAGGAATAGCTTGGCCATGTTAAAATGTCTTCCCCCCAAACCCAGCTACCATGGAGAAGGATCAGCCATTTAAATGGGCACATTTTTTTTAAAAAAAAAAAAAAAAAAAGCCATTAGGATAGATTTGTTCCTTCACTTCTCATTTCAATCTTCCATTGTGTATGTTTAATGAATAGCACAAGGAGGGTGAATAAGTTAAATAAGGCAAATAAGGCCATGGTTAACTTAACTAGTTAAATGATTAATTCTTTTCTCTACCTATTTTACTAATGCGGGAGTGTTTGTGTGTGTTATGAAACGTATATTCAAAATCAGTGGTTCAGTTATTTAAAGTTGTAAGGTTTTTATTTATATAAATGTACATCTGTTGTCAAATAAAGCAGCTTAAATGGAATCTTACTGTGAACAAAATTCAGACTAAGATCCAGGATGATGGAGAATCAGTCCTTAAATAACCAGAGGCTTTTATTGTGCTGGTGCAAACATTGCTCAGACATACCCTAACTGAGCTCTGTAAAGGACTTTTGTGGAGAACAACTGTACAGAACATTGCCTTTGGTACCATCATCTCTCTGTTGCAGCCATCTCCTCGTGGTGGGTTTGTCCATGGTCTCCTCTTCACGTTGAAGGGAGAAGAGAGCAGAGCACGCTCGTGGGAAAGTTCATCAGAAGCCGTCCTCCGGTGAGCACAAAACCCTCTCTGAAGCTTTGCAAGAACCACTCCTGAGCCACAGCTCCGCACCGGAGCCGCTGTTCCATCAGTAGAGGTGTGAATCACAGAGTGTGGCCTTCCAGCGTTGCCCACCGCTCAGAGGACACATCAAAGCAAAAATATTGCTGTACCGCCTGCAGCCCCCCAAGCCCACAGCCGAATCGGAAAGGAACGAAGGGGACTTGAGACACGGCCAATGCTGACTTATGCCCCTTATGTTCAGTCTCATAGTTGAAGTTTCTGTGTTAGATGTTTAACTGCACTGATTTCTCCCTGCCATCAGCTACAGGCACATATGGAGGGTGATTTTGATCTTCATCCCACCAGAGACCGATTCGGCTGTCTATCCCTCCACTGACTGGGAAAGATCCTGGGACAGTTTTACTGCCAGGTTAGGATACTAGTTTCCAAAGTGAGATGAATCTAAGCAATGCTAAAGAGGTACAGAACTTGTTAACCATGAGGAGATACATGTGGGAGTGAGGGCATGGGGTAACCAGAGATCCTTTAGGAGATTTCTCATCCCTGCAGCTCCTTACTGGTCTGGGAGTCCCGTACAGGAGCTTGTTTCAAAAATTCAAAATACAGAGAACAGTTTTTGCTGGGATCAGGGTCTCGCACTGCTCCCTCCTGGCATGAGCAACGTTTTTACCACCAAGCCAGCTTTCAGTACCTGTATCATGGATTCCAGTTCTGCTGGAATCTGCCTTAAACATTTGCACAAAACAATAAAAAGAAAATAACAGAGAGTGAACACAAAGGTTGTGTCAGTAAATGCGCTTAAAATTTCAAATGATGACTCCGTTGGCCATTTATTTCATTCACTCTCCCCCAGCAGAACACAGTGCTTGAACGGTGCTTTCACTCTGCCAGTCTCTGCTACTTCAGACCCCTGCTCAGACACCCTCCGCACGGGTTCAAATACAGAACCTGAATAGACACCGGCTGTAATGATTTCACATGGGTCTTTTCAATCTTTACCGTAACAGACAGCAAAGTGATAGTCTGTTAAAAAGCTTTTGGCCCAGCTCAGGAAAAGAAAATTTATCACATTTTTATCAAATCCTTATATTAATGTTTCTGTATAACAGAGGGACGAAACTCATGATGTATAATTCAGCCCTATAAGATGAAGGTGTTTTTTCTGCCTTTTTGCTGGATAACGGGAAGATTCATGATAACCTGTGACCTTCCAAAAGTGTTTGAGGGGCATGTTTGACCCTCAGCAAACAAGTATTTTCCCAAACTTGCCAAATTATGGATAGAAAAGAAATACATTTCTGTGCTGCAAATCAATATATTTCTTGCAACAGAGACTCGTTTGAATTCCAGATTTTTAACGATGCTTGATGGTCTATTTACACAGAAACTTTCAAAACATTAGTGGCAAAAAAACCCTGACCTGATGGGTTTTCTTCCAAATTAGGAGAATTCTTGGAATAGTACCTCTGTCTTCACCCATATCCTCTATTTCCTCTGCGTGCTCGTGGTAAGTTAACAAGGAAGATTGACATTTCCTTGTATCTTAGAGCTGACATGGAAACTTATCCAAACTTTACATCCTTAACCTTCAGAATAACAACAGGAACAAAGAATTGTGTCTGATATCACTCTTACTGTTGGACAAACGTTGCGGAACTGCGTTCATGCCCAGCTCGCAGCAGCTACAGGGGTACCGCTGATGCCTGGGGGATATTTTGGGGGCTGTGAATTGCCTATGGATTTAAGGCTGCCCTGCGCAACGGTGAGGGACGGGACTCTCGCAGAGCCAGGGCTGGCTTGGTTCGCGCTGCCTGGGGGTGCAGCCCGCTGTCTGCAACGGGCACCCCATGGGGAGACGGGGTTTGGGGCCGGGGCCAGCCCCCACTATGGCACCCAGCTGCCTTCGGGGTGTCCTTTCCCAACAGGGCCAGGGTGGGCTCTGCGTGGAAGAAGGAGCTGCACCTCCAACGGGCTGTGGGTGTCCCTTCCCAGGGAGGGCATACGGGACTCTCAATCGGAGGTTATTGGTTTTCTTTTAATTTTGGAGCTTGGGTGTATTTTTTATTGTTACTGTTGCCTGTCATAATTTTTCAGAAATGCACACACACACCAGAGCTTTAGGATCAAATGGAAAACTGAATAAATGAACATATTATTGATGAGGGATTATAGCTATTTCCGACAGAATAATCTCCTCTCACGGTGCATCTGTCGAGGAGGACTCTGTTATCCTTTTGGGCATCTTTTAGGTGTATTAATTAGTACCAGCTGTAACTGGTAGCAGCTGTAACTGCTTTTACTCCGAGCGCTGCTGAAGGGAGCCCCCTCCGGCATTCGCGCAGCCCCTTGGGGTGCACGTGCTCTCCCCGACGGGCGTTAGGGGTACAGGAGGGGGACACGTGCTGGGATGATCAAACGCTCCGTGTGACTGCAGACTGGGGGTGTGAGGTGGGATGTGGCCGTAACCCCTTTCCTGACAGGCGTGCTATCATACCATATTAAAATACACGTTACCACTAAGCATAAGTAACATCGTTTTCCATGTTAGAGTTTCATGCATTTCATTTATAATTTAAGGCTCTTATGAACTAGAGTGATAATCAGTCAGAGTTCTTGAACTGTTGCAAAAAATAAAGTATTACAGGACTATTTCAGCTTGGTTAGATACTATCTTCCTTCGTACAGCTGGTACTGCCTTTTCATTTCGCAGCAAAGTGTCTGAGGTCAGGGAGTGCCTTCCTCTTTGTCTGGTCTCTATTAACTCTCTCTGGAAAAAGTTGTCCTCGAACAGATTTTTTCCCCCAGCATGCCTTTTTGGGACTGATCCTTTAAATTTCACAGAAACAAGCTGCTACAGCTTTTGAATGAACTTGCTGCTATTTGCTCTCGCTCGCTCCCTTTTCCAGCTGGTAAGTGTTAACTCACATTGCCTTTCCTTGCAGGTTTTCATTTCTTATTCCTGGGAAGTACATTTTCACATAGGGGGAAAAAAAAAAAATCCCATAAGCCCTAGCAAATCCATTTAAACACAGATGTAGCCGTTTTACGGTTGTTGCTATGACAGTTTGGCGAAGGTTATGCATACTGTGAAACCCGTCTTCCGAGGAGAGAGAGATCCGTGTACGAGCAAAGGCGGAAGGTGGAACCCAGCCTCATCCATGCTGTTGGTTTGGTAGGGGCAGGAAAACGTGAAGGCAGCGCTGCCCATCAGGCCAGCTCTTCCATTACTCCCACCAGCACAGACATGGAGCTCAGGGTCAGCGAAATAATAGAAGCAGAAGACTGGTCATGGGAATGGGAAGATGAAAAGGAGATAATTTTGGGGGGTTTTCCTGGTTATTCAAGCAGAATTTAGCTCACACTAGTAGGGAAGGGGGACAGGTCTAGCAGAGAACATCTCCTGTCTGAAAGTAATATGTTTTAATCCATGTAATGCTGCACACAGTTCAACCCTTCATGTAGACATGGACATGACACATTTTAAAATATCTTTTTATCTCACAGCACTGCTAAGAAACCTTATTCATAAAGAGTAAAGCCATATTTAGTGTACTGTGAGGTAACCCCTGCTAGTTAATTCTTTTTCTAATATGATGTATTTCTCAGTGTAAATAAAGCCCAAGAGGAGTCAAAGGTCCCTTTCAGAATTCCTAGGGAAGCATCATTAATACCTTAAGAAATCTTCACTGAAAATCAAAAGGGATATGCACCAATTAAAGAACAACCAAAAAAATCTATAAAAGAGTCATAAAAGTAGGGTAGATGTGCTTCAAGCTCATTGCAGTAAATGCATCTACCATGATTACTTTGCTCCCTGTGGAGCAAGTCTGTTAATTTTTTATTCTTAAAATGGATTTTCATTAAATCTCATCTTGACATAAATTCTACATTTTAGTTACAAGCTGAAAAAAATGTAAGCCAAAGTAACAACTAAAATATAAGTTGGAACCAAATTAAATGTTTGATTAATTTTTTTAAGCTACCTTAGGGAATAGTCATTGGATATAAATTTATCTGAGTATTATTTACAATACAGAAAATACTTAAATACACAGAATAAATGTATGCTCCTTGTTTAAACTAAATTATTCCAGGGGTGAATTTGGCCTAGCAGGGTTTAAGCTATTTTTAATACAATCAGAATATCAGAAGTCTTTTTTTAGCAGCATTCGTCTTATAAATGGACAATTTTGATACTGTAGGATTTATGATTACTTTGTACATTTCATACACATAGCACAAAAGATCCAAATGCAGAATTTCCTTTGATAGCCTGTTAGGCCTGACATGAATTCCCTATCACATCTTGCTAGGGAAATTTATCTTATGCAGGAGATTTTCAAATTACATTTGCAAAATATACAAACACCAAATGAGTCTGTAGCTTAAAAATAAAGATAAACTAAGGAACACACATTTAAAGACAACTACAACCGTTTTGGACAGTATTTGACAGTATTTCAGGACATTTAGACTGGAACTGGTCCTTTCCCTGCGAGGGTGGCATTGCTTTGCCCCAGTGCAAGAGATTCAGCTCCCCGCGCTGAGGAGCGCAGCCCAGCCCCGAGGGAACGCGACGGAGGCCGTGATGGTGTTTTAAAGTGTATTTAAAGCAGCATGAAAAATCGCAGGGAGATGGAGGGACAACATCACCTTTACAGCTGCCATCCCTTGGTCACCAATTTCTCACGGTCCTTCTGGTCCCTGCACCCACCACCCGTGTCCCTGTGCATCCTCCAGCATCCCAGGGCCTGGGTGGACAGGTCACAGGTAGCAGGACACCTTTCTCGTCCTGCCTGGGAGGAAGATTTTCAGCACCTCAACCCCCCACCACCTCTCGACCCCCTTCCCCACCCAGATGTGTTGGGAATGCAGAAGGAGTAGAGGAATCACCTGATTGCTGACAGCTGAAGCGATGACATTACCCAACCTTGGTGGCACAAACACATCCCCATAGTCCTCCAAAAGCTCCTTTGGGATTGTCGGGTCTAGGGAAGACTGGTAATACCTTAACCCCAGTCCCCTCTGGTATGAATCTCACCCTGGTAAGAGCGGAGGCCAGAGAGGGGTGGTGTGGGAAGCGGTGGTGGTACCTGCCGCACAGGTGTAGCCCTGCGTCTCCGCCGTCCCCCTCCCCGCGCCGCCAGCGGTATCGCTCCGTTCAAAGGCAGCATAGCTCCAGGCAAATCTGCTCTGCAGATTGTTTCCATCCTGTGTTCCCCATGGTTCTGGCTCTGTCTGTGCCTTGTAGATATAGTAACTTTGCAGCTTGTAAAGATTTGTCTGCTCTCCCACCCCCTCCCCCCACTCACTCCTTAAATCAGTGATCGGGAGACGTCTGTTCGTGTTATAGGTATCGGGGAACATAGTTACGCACCAAAGCCTTCCGTGTGCCAGGTGCTCCAGCAAGACTGAGCACGAGGCCCCATCCTCCTGACGGTGAGCTCTAGCAACCTGTCCGTACGAAGGCCCAGGCCGTGCGGAGTCGTTGGGAAGCCCAGGCATCCAAAGGATGCGTGTTCCTGATGTTCAGTCATCGAGGGGCTCAGCTGAGATAAAGAGTGATGGAGAAACAGCCAGTACCTCTCTGGCACCTCCAGACATTACCATTGCATAAATGTTTACTAACAATAACTAGTAATAATGAGATTTTATTACTTCCTGACTCCTAGTCTTACCTACAGTCCCCCAAGAATAAAGCCGTGCGTCTTGGAAGAGCTCCAGCGGGAAACACAGCGCAGCTGCTAAGCAGAGGGTCCCTTGGAGCCCATTACCTGCTGTACCAACCTCTGCAGTGGCTTGTGCTAAGCACAGGCTCCAGTTTAATGCATCCATTTTCCAACTTCTCATGCTCCAGCTGTCAAGAAGCAGCTAAAAAAAATTCCTTTCTCCCTCTCCCACCACGCACTTGCACAGCAGCTGTATTTCCCTGTGGTCCCTGTGCTTTGAGAGCACGTTGCGGGAGAACCGGACCTACGGCCTGACAATCCGGTTTGTGAGAAACCAGGCTGCTCCCCCCACTGTCAGCTCTCTGCGAAACTGATTTCTTTCTTCAGCTTCTCCTGCTTGATTTTCTCCCACTTTTTTCTCAAACACACAGTCCTGCATTTTTGTGTTACCGCAAGCGATTTCTCACCTAGGCTGCGAAGGCATGAACGCCAAAGGGGTGGGTTAGGGGTTGGTTTTGAGAAAAATGCCTGGCACATACATCTCCTGGTACCCAACTCCATGTGCAGTTCCCCTAGCTACCCTTCACCGGGACTTCTGCAGACAGATACAGATTTGGAACTAGACTTCGGCCTGCTGCATCTGGGATCGTCAGATCCCCTACGCATGCCCGCGTTGGCTTTGCAGAATGAATTTCAGCGAACACCTACCAGCAAGCAAACCAACCCTTTCTTCCTGCAGCAGAGAGCGAATGTTAAAGCTCGAGGGCTGCAGCTCTCCGGCTGATACCTCGTTATGCCAAGTTGGAGCACAGAGTAAATTTCTTACAGCCGAGTTATAAACCCCTTGAAAATAGGTTTTATTATGGAAATGCAAACACAACCACGGCTATAGCAACATGAAAGGCTCTGCTATAATAACGCTTAGATCCAACTCTTTGTGCACAATTGGCATAGAAAAGTATTTGATTTTTGTCGGGTTTTTGCTGGTACATGTCAGTGTCACTTCGCAGTTGGTCTCAGTTTATAACAAAATGCATAAAAATTGTTAGTAATCCTCATTTATAGCTAGGGACTGAGCAGCACCATCTCAGACATTACTTTACCTATCAAACCTGGCTAAAACAGCTATTGACATTTGGAACCGTTGTTCCTGGAAAGAAAAATGTGATGTTCACAGTTAACTAAGCAGCGTCTATTGAGTTTAGTGTCTCTCGCACGCTGTAAAGCATTAGGCTCACTGACCAAGCTTTGCTAATCAGGTTGTTTCAGACAAGAAGGAGAAAAAAGGCAGGAGAAGGGGAGGAAACCATGAAGACCCTCAGTCTGAGATAGTCTACTTTGCTGTAAGTTCAAATGCTCTGCATATTTTCAGAATCCTGAGATTTCCCTAAAAATACCCTCATGTTTATATTTCTGTTTTTTAGTTAAAAAGCAGAGGAATAATAAAAAAGAGGGGGATTTCATTGTATTCCTACAGTTTCCACCATATAAAGAAAGTCAGGCTCTTATGGAAAGCTGTGGTCTATTCTGATCCGTCGGGTGGAGGGGACAAGCCAAATTATAATAGGGAAATATGTTGCAAATCAGGGGAAAAAACATGCTGTCCTCAAATTTTTTAGCACATTGTGTTGAGTCACTCTGCCCTAAAATCCCCAAATGTGGCAATTTCACTTCTATGGATGGAAAGTGCTTTTAAAGGGCCGTGTTTTGCTTAAATTACTGAAACGAGTAGTTCTGCTCAGTTCAGTGCATGGAGTCCCATTGTGAGAGTAAGGTTCTCGCTATTCAGCCACGTGCCTTCACCACGAAAGCAATCTCTCACCTGTGCCTACCTGTTTTCCTAAAGCATTTTTGATGATCAGGAGCACAAATCCCTGTTTCCAGGGTCAGACACATCCCTGGCACTCAGCCATCCTTCCCCCCATTTCTCTGTAGCAACTTTAGCAAATTCGACTGCCGTGGTCCCGGTACTTTAACGTGCGAAGCATCAGAGTTCCAAAAAGGTTAAAATAACAGAATGCTTAAAGACTGGTTTTGTTTGTTTGCTCTTAATGTGAATATCTCTTCTGCTCAATAGTTTAATTAGCGATTATATGTAAATTAAATAACTTTAAGCAGAGGGATGAGGTAGTTTGGCTTGGCAGAGCACATTCCGAAATATCTAAACAAACGTGAAAACCTACCCTTTTAAGATTTCAAATATCTTTCTTTTTTTTCTCCCCCATGCACCTCAAGACGTATCTCCAGCTGGAGAAAGACGGGCAAGTGCCATGTGTTTGTAATACACATATAACCGTACGGGCTCTTCTGCTGCTGTTGCGGTGCTCTTGGAGATACTCGGCATAAAATATCAGCCGCTACAGAGGGACATAAAGTTTAAATGCAAACTTTGTGGTGAGATCATATTGCCCAGGCCAATTTAAATTACCTTTTCATTTTGATGCTCTGCTTCCATAAGAGCTGTCTAGGAACAACTACTAAATTGTATCCAGTTTTTAAAACTCCACGTCGTATTTACAGTATTATTATCTTCGCATATATGCTGGTTGGACCAAGAGGCGTTATCGTCTTAGTCTGCTGAGCAGAGAGAGAAAAACTAAGGTCTCACATTGTCAGGAGGGAATAACCTTTACAGGCTATAAAAGGCACAGCTATAGTGAAGTTAAGATGAGGAAGGATTTGCCTCTGGTGGGCCTCTGGCCCTCAACCAGCCTCACTCAGAGCTATTTACAGAGGCTTAGAGGAATTTCCAGCAGTCTTTTCACACATAGATAGTTTGTAATAGTTTGTTGTTTGGGATCCTGGACTGTGTATTCATCAGTTTCCAATGATTTGTTGTGACAGTACTTAAAGGACTCACGAGTGATACTCTCCAGGCAACTAAATGAATAGCATATTGCTATAAGCAAAGGTATTTTTACTGTTCTTTTACTGACTTTTATGTTTACTCCACAAATGTGTTATTTAATATGTAGATTCTTTTTGTTATTTTTTTTTTTTAATTGCAATAACCGGTTATGTCAACTCTAGAACCCTCCCAAAGGAAGGCGATAATGTGGAGCCTAAGTGGGAACGGTGTTTTATTTGGTGTTGGAAGTTTTGTCTGCTTGTGATCGACAGGGATTTGCCTATTGTGGACTTTTTTTTTCTTTTTTTTTTTTTTTTTTTAAACTTTCGATTATTTGACTCATTTCAATGGTGAATGATTTTTGTCTGAAAACTTTCCATCAAAATTGTCCCTTTTTTCATTCCTAACATTTTCTAGACGCTCAGCCAGTCTGTTTCCTGATTTTTATAGTCTAGTTTATTGCCATTTGCCTAAGAATCTGTCATTTTTTTCTGATACTTATCGGTCATTGATCATTTTTAATTTATTGCCACTTCCTTGTTTTTTCATCATATTTGTCGACGTAGTTATGGCTGGAGTTATATGCACACAATCAGTAACGCAGTTAGGGAATACTTTGTCTTTTGGCTAACCAAAAAAGTCCCTTCGAATGATTAATAGATGAAATGTAGAAAGTGTAGCATTTCAAAGTTGCCAAAACTTGTGGAATATTTTACATTTCAGTGGAGTCATCTGTTTAACAGCCCCTGTTTTGTTTTGTGTATTACTCTCCCGTACATATGCTTTTGGTTTTGAATCTTTATTGGGTTTGTCCTTTATTTCCACTCTTTCCTTAGTACAGACACATAGGAAATCATAACTGAAATAATATTCATAGTTTGGTGTATGGTGTGAATAGAAGCAAATACTCTCTGTTTCCATCTGAGAAGCAGACCAGGATAAAGAAAAAAAAAAATAATAAATTTGTATCAGACCTGGTGCAGTGATGCTTAAAATGGAAGCAGGATCAAGTCTTTATCATTTTTAATAAAAGAAATAGGTTAGGCCTGGGAAGAAAAAACAAATACAACTAGCTGAAGTATTCTTGTAGTGAATTATTATCAAATCCTTGAAGCTGTTTAGCCCACTAGATTGTCAGGTAAAGCTCCCCGTGGGATTTGAAAGTGTATTTATTTATTTCGTTATTAAGAAATATATTTGGAAGTTTAGAAAGTATGGATCAAATTCTGGTTTATGCAGAGTATTAAATTTATACTGTTGGAGCTGGAAGTAAAATACAGTCCATGGTTTGTAAACCCTAAAAAGTTTTTGGCACTTTGGGAGGAAGCGCAGAATGGCTGTTTAAAACCTATTTCCTTTTAGCCTCATCGCTATATGTCATCTGTTAGCAAATATCCACTAGTGCTATTAATAGCTAAGGGAAATATATATTGTAAGACTTTATTTCTGGGGGTTTAAAAATCCACAAAAACAGTGCTTTCAGAGCTGATACAAACTGTACTTAGTGGTTCTGGGTTTTTTAATCCTGTTTGAAAGGGAAAAATCCATGTAAAAAATATAAGAATATGCATAAAAATTAATTGCATCACCTGCATAGCGAGATGTCACAATGTCAGCGTACTGATATGGGCCCCATCCTTAACTGATCTATGAAAGTATTTAATTAGCTCCAAAACTAGCAAATAAAATTTGCACTCCGTGAGGTAACGAATGCTCATTGTGTCAACAAATGTCAAGAAGAACGGAGGTAGTACCTGAGTGGTGAGATATTGGCTGAACTCCTCATCTCAGCAAGACTTATAAGCCCGTTTGTAATTTTAAACATAAAAGTGAGGGCCGGGAAGGGGACACCGAGATGCTTAGCATACATCTGCTAAGATGCTTTGCTGACTCGGGGCCTTAAAACTTGCCCCTTCTGCTGCTGAAATCCTGGAGCATTTTTTAACTGATGGCAGGAGTTCTACTGGCTGCTGGAGACAGAGCGGGGATGCAAGTGAATCATTTATACTGGGGAAAATACAATCTACAGCCAACGCTGTTCTGTTTGGGAACGACAGCCAGGGCTCGGGGATCAGAGGGCTCACAGGGAAAGGAGGAAAACAGAAAGAAAAGATTGCCTCATCCATACTCTCAGAGTAACTTTATCACCCATTATCTAAGGGAGGAAACTTACTTGGCTGTTGGTAACTTTAATCACAGTGTTTCGCAGGTGTTTTTCTTGAATCCACAGCCCCTGGAGTCATGTGATTATGGGAGACTTCCCAGTTTTATTGAAGTTTAACTTTCTCTGCAAGCAGCAGAGCTAGAATTTTGGACATTAAAAGCCTCAAACACAGAAAAACAAAATTAAAAGATTCCTGAATTTGTTATTAAAAAAAAAAAAAACAACCAAAAAACCAAAAAACAAACCAAGGGCCTGACTCATAATGTTCATAGACCAAAGGAGAGGACTCTTTTTAAACACATGGTGTGCTCATACTCACCTGGCCCAAGAGAGCACGGTCAAAGCCCAAGTATGTGAGCTGCAGCGGCCAACAAATACCAACTGCAAAAGCGTGCAACCCACCTCTGAAACGTCTTCTCTGCCCTGCTCGCCTGCCCTGCTGCCTCTCTGCCTCCTGCCCGGCACTGGCTGAACATCTCTGCACCACCGCGGCCAAGTTCCTCCTTCTACCCTGAACGGTTGAGATATGAAGAGCAAGGTGGGTCCTTGTTCATTTAAGATGACCCCAGTGAAATAAAGTTATCCAGAACCGATGCCTCGCTCCTGCGCCTCTCAATATCTCACTGAGCATTTTCCTTTGCCGAGATGAACACCAGCTTTCTGCCATACAACCTAAAGCACATCAAATTGCCACGGTGTTTCTCTTCCCCTTAACTTCTGTCTTCGTCCTAGATTGCAAGCCTTTAGACACAAGTGCTGTCTGGATGTGAGAGACGCACCGAGCACTTCGCAGGCTCGGTACTGTGAATAAGTATTAAATGTGGTGAAGGAAAGCAAGCTGAGTTAGTATTGCTCTGGTATTACAATAATATCATGGAAAGGTGAGGCTTTTCGAACTCATAAGCTTTGTTACCAAAGGAATATGGAAGTTGCCGGTGCCTTTTATATAAAACCAAAACAAAACACTGAAAAAACAACCAAACAAAAAATAACCTTAAAAAACCCAAATCTTAACACAAGATCTGATGTCAACCAGCCTCAGCCAGAGCTCTGGGTATGGAATGAGGCAGGATGGACCCCGAGCTTTTTGGTGGTTGAAAGCAGGTGTGCATACTTCTGGCTGGCATTTGGGATTTTCTCCTGTCTAGAAAAAAAAAAAACATTAAATCTTTTTAAACATTTCAAAGCAGCTGGGCAGATTTGACCATCTTTCTCCAACCCCCTGCTTTTATTTTAAAGAAAAAAAGAAAACAAAAAACAAACCAACCTGAACTCTCCCAAGCTCCCCAAGGAAATTAACTACAAAAAACTATGCTAATGGAACATTAAAGTTGCAATGTAAAACCATAAAAGTCAGGAAATTCAGAGTTAGGGCTCCCATGGTACCTCTAAGTCTGTCGCCTCATGCACATGCACTATGATAGGACCCTCAGAAATGAACAACTGTTCATTTCGGGTAAGTGCAAGTACCTTGCTGTCCGCTCAGGTATTTTATTTATTGCTAAGGTGGTTTTGTTGCTGGTAACCTTGCGCGGGCACTGCCCTAACGCAAGCAGTGCTCAGCATGGGACCATGACGACCGAGTGCTCACAGAACAGCATCACTGCACGGGCAGAGGCACCCGGCCATTCAGGGTGCTCGTCTAAACTCAAAAGCAGCGGAGATGCATAGATTTGTAGTTATTTTATGTGTAACTTTAGCATAAGGTTAGTTAATCTCAAGCAGCAGCCGTACAAGAGCTGCAGTTTTGTTCGGGCAGGAGATCAAGTTCTTGGTAGAATGATTTTAGAAGGGGAAAAAAAAAAAAAGAAGAAAAAAGAGGAGGGGGAACTGGGGCAGCTGTGCACGAGCGATGGCAGATACCTTATTCTGTGATTCTGTAAAAATAATATTGTAGCGATAGCATTTATGAGGGGGATTTATAGGACAATTTTGCAGCCCACATGTGTATAAGAGTCACCAAAGCAATTCATATCGAGGAAAGAAGGCAACACATTTCAGCACAGCAATTTTTAACAAATATCCTTCCCGATATGCAACATATATATATTTATATAATCAAAGGTCTGCGCACAAGCAGATCGGTATCTTTCCCGAGTTTTACCTTTTGACGCCCTCCTCAGCCCTAAGCACGAACAATGAGCCGCCGCTCACTAAGCACAACTGACCGGAAGAATCAAAACAATTCTTGGAAAAAAAATTAGGTTATCATTCATTAGCTCTCTATCATTTGGCCACCAGTAGGCTGCAGGATATGAGGGCCATTTAATTAGGCCCTGCACTACTCTCTGGTGTGAAAAAGGCTCTCAAAAGCTTTGATTCCCCACAGCTTCACAGCAGGAAGTTGTTGGCGATAATTGACACAGGATTTCCTTGTTAACCAGCAGCAGACATGCTGGATTAAAGCGACAGAGATCTAGAGAAGAAAGTGAAAAGAGATAAGAAGCTCGGAAAGACTTCTGCTTATTTTGCACTTGAGGATGATGAGCAAATAGCAATAACAAACTGGAGTGCTGCTCCCTGTGAGTAAGGCCTCCACTTATCAGACCCATTTCAGCTTGACTGATCAAAGATTGACTTCCCTTAAAATAACATAGGCCTGGGGTTTGTTAGTTTATTAAGCTGCAGGTTTTATGAATTATCACAGTTTTAAAGATGGATTGCAGTTTATGTGAAGGAGCCGAGGATTATCGGGTTTTCATCTAAACAATTATAAAATATCGCAGCTGAAAGCTTGCTTGCAAATGACATAATTTTCTCCTGCAAACTAAACAGGTCATTGTACGCCTTCATGTAAGCATTTCCAGCAAGTGCACAAATACAGTAAAATTAGCTCTGCAGCTGAGATGATAGCCCGGTAAAATATGTATTTTAACTTCCAAAGCGCATGCAAACCCCGCATTCCCTTATGCTGTTCCAAAGGTAATTGTATTTAATTTTTGACCGGGACCTTTTAGGTCTAGTTACGTTAAAGAAAGGAAAGAGAGAAATGGCCTATTGAAATGCTTCTTAAAATGTGGTCATGATAAATTGTACTGAAACAGATCCACATGAGTATAGTTAAATGAAACGTCCACTTTAGAGCAGAGACAATTATTGGATATCACTTAATAACTTAACCTTACAACAGCACATGTGGCATTAATAAAGAACTGAGAGTAATAAAAGCTACTACTACTACTATGTTCGGCGCATGCAGGCAGGCGTGTGTACGTATGGGTAGGAGCCAGGGGAAAAGCAGGGCACTCGGGGGGCAGAAGGAGGAGGGAAAGGACAGAGGACCAAGGCGCGAGGTAATACGCTAGCGGTGGTGGGGATGAGGTGGAATGGGAGAGGCAGGTGCAGTCGGGGATGGGATGCTGGCAGGCAGGGTCAGGACTCTTATTCTGAGCTGTATCTACAAGTCTTTGCTGGCTACTGGGTACCTGCAAACTCCCTCATCCCAGCAGAGCCCCATCTCCCTCTCCGTCTCCCAGCAGGGAACTGCACAGTCTTGGGCTACCAGTAGCGTTACCGCAAAAAACACATTAATTCCCAAGGTGTATTCCCTCTTCTGGGAAGGGGAAGAGATCGTGTGATTGCTGCTACATCCAGGATTCTGCAGCTAAGCTGTGCGATCCCTGGAAATCTCTACAGGGTGGAGAGATCCAGGAAAAACCTGCCATAAGAGTACATGCTACGCTAAAACATCAAGAACCTTAGGTAGTTTTGGCTGGAAAGCAGCAGTTCAACTGTGTAAAAAAGTGGAGATATCAGTGACTATTTTTCTTCCAGTGCAGAAACTGCTGTTAACAACTTTTTAAAACAATAGCAAAACACTTCCATTCTCCCACCTCTGTTTTTAAGGTCTTGAATAACTCATTTTGACCATTTTAATAGGTTCTGAGCCCAGAAACTTCTGTCCTTGCAACTGAAGCCAGGAGAACAGGAAAACAGACATAAAAACAGTCTCAACAATATGGGTTTTCTAAAATCCTAAAAGGAAGTCAGTGATGTTCTCTGCAATGGATGCAGCCCCTGCGCCATGCAGAACTGCTGTGCCTCATGGCAGTCTCAGCACCACTACATTTAGGTTCACCATTGACTTCAAGGCATCTGAGTAATGTCACCATCCCAAATTCACACCAGGAAATTCTCCTGGAAACCCCATCATGATGTACTAGGAGATTCTTCCATACACAATCTCATATTCTCATGGTTTTCTTAGGAGTATTTAAGAACCATGAGCCATGAATTGTCATTTACTGTACAGCAGCTTCTCCTAGCGTGACCAAATTGGCAAATTGTTTTTACGATTGCATCTTCTCCTTCCTGAGGTTGCCATTCCGCTCAAAGAAGCAATACGGAGCCCAGGCAGCCAGCGAAGCGCACTGGACACCAGTGAAGCTGCTCAGGCTATGATCAACCTCAGTGTCTTTTTAGTCTTAGCATTCTTTTTCCATGAGAATGAATTGTGTTTCGCAAAGTGGTGGGCTGTTACGATGTAGACTTTATAATGTAAACTGATGAACTAAAGGCTGGTTATGTTAGGTTTAGGTGAGTATTCACTGGAAATGAACTGGAACCAAAGGTCTGGTTATCAACAGTGCTTTGTTTCAGTGGGAGAGGCCAAAACCCAGACCCACACTTCTCATCTGCTTCAAATCTCTGTCATGAACTCCATTAAAATTTTGGGGTAGAACACCTAAGACTAGACTGAAAGATCTCCTCCCTTACAGTTTTGTGTATCTATAGCCCTTCAACAAATGAAGTTAAAAATCTGTATATTAATTATGAGGTTTGCCATGTCCTTCTCTTTATTTCCTTTCTGACATGTGTTGTAATTCCCGCTGTCATGCTTACCTCTCCTTATTTTAAATTGGTTGCGTATGAATTAATTATCATGTTCTCCTCTGTACCAGCAACATCCTTTTCAGCAAGGACATCCAGCTGGTAAATTACCATGTGTCTTAACCAGGATGATATAGCATCAATTCCAGAGGCAGTGCAAACATAGAAGTTTTTTAGTTCAGTGGCAATTTTACATACAGAGGATCTGCTGAATTAGGCCCAGAGTGCGGTATCTGTTCAAAGACAGCGAAAATTTCTTTTTGTTGGCAAATAGAGGTCTCATATTTAGGCCTGCAGTTCCTTTGCATTTGTACTAAGATACTTAACATGCACACAGAATACCTCACTCACTATTGCACGATCAAAACAAATAATATTTGTCCTCATTTAACATCATTTCTTACTTACAGCAAAACCATTGTCTTAAGCTACTTCCTAAGAGCCTGATACAAATCTCTCTGTAACCATTGACAGGCTTCACGTCGACTCAAGCGAGTCGTGTGCCATATTGCTCTGTCCCATCACAAACAAATACGGTCAACAGAAAAAAAATGAGGCTCTGGTTCAGTATGTCAGGGTGCGTGAGCAACCTGGTCTTACTCTACACAGAGCAGGGAGAGTTGTTAGCGAACACATGCCACCATCGCAGCGTTGGACCCTTGCCAAGGATTAATGCCATAGTATGTCATGATGCTAGGCGTTATTTTTTGTTTTGAAATATAGAACGCCATCATATTTCAAAAAAGCCAATTTTGCACATTTTGAAGCGAGAAATAAGGATTATTGAGTTTCTTGCTGGTTTTAATATTTATTGCTATTGATATAGTTCTTGCAGGTTTTAATGGTAAAGAACAGACTTAAATTTGCAACTAAATTTCTTTGAGTTCCTTTAGTTCCAATGTTGAATGTATTTTTTTCAAAGCCAGGATTACTTCAGTGGGCATATAAACAGAAAGAAAAACATTTCTTTTTTATATAGTGTAAACAAAGACTCTATTCTATTTTAGTTTTGACACAGCAAGTCGAGATTTGTGGTCAGCTAGTAACTGGCTTCAAGGACTAATCCATCTTAATGCTAGCAAGAGAGTTTGTTAATTTTCCTGGGAAAGGAGGTTTCTTTAATTCACATATCTACATATGGTAGATATGATTCTTTCATTTACAATGGCATTTGATAAAATCCTACTTTTATAAATGATGCATCTGCTTTTAATGTCTTAAATCCTGTGATTGAATAGACAAATCTTCCCCCTTGTCTTGGTTTTTTTTTAATATTTAAAAGGCCTTACTGCCTTGAAACATACATCAAGCAACATTGTAATAGAGAAATACACTTTTAAGACAAAGTGACAGATTTACATATCTGTGTGATGTGACTCTCTTGACAACCAATAAATGTATTATATTGATGAAGTGAATATGTCCTCTATCTGGTCATTTTCAACTGGAAACTAATAACCAGCATCACCGTATCAGGCATGCAATAACCTGGGTTAAAACTAGGTTCATCAAATAAATCACTCAGGAATTTTTCTATTTCTTTCCCAAGACACGTTGCACATCTGCTTAGTGAAAGGAGGAAAGAAGCAATATTTCTTTGATCAAAGTCTTTTTTAATATCCTTGTATCTGTCCTTTGGGAATGCTATCTCTGGACTTAGGCCTGGGAGAGACGCTCAGCATCTCCTTGAAAGGTGCTAAGGACCCTTTTATTGCCATTGACTGTGGCAAGAATATTCTGTTCCTTGCAAGATAGGGCTCCTTCAGAACAGTTGCTGATGCTACATCACTTTCTAATGATCCGGGGAATGACATAAAGTCAAGATTTCTAAAACCAAAACACAAGGTGTTTTTAATGAGTCCCAGTTTATATCAACAGCTTTCAGAAGGGAAAAAAAAAAAAAAAAAATCTCAGGCAGAAAAGTATACTGCATTAAATTTACCCCAAGCCTCTATCTCATAGACATGAAACACCTATGCATATGTAGAGATCTCTAAGAAACACTTTGAAAAGCTACGTTGTGCTTTTAACTTTTTATAAAGTCTTATTAATATCATTTAGAGTTGCCATGTGGCTGGCTTCCTGCCTGGCCTCTTTTACTATAGACTTGGCAGTTGTTATCCCGAGCACCGCACATGTGCGGACGAAGCTGAGCGTGGGTAGCAGCCATTTGTCTGAGGCGGCTGGATTTTGTCATATTTCAAACTGGCAACCCTAATGCCTGTTCTTACGGGATACAAGTCTGGTATGAAATTCCCAGAGTCGAGTCAAGGCCTGGCCTGGCACACGTGAATCGGCTTTTTCACGTCAGGATGGCTGCAGAAGCGTATGGACGGCGGGGGAGTTTTTCATCTGCTTCCACGTCTGCCGGAGCCTTGGTGGAGCCACTGAGAGTTGGGGCAGGATTTGAGGATTTGCAGGATCAAGCTGTTAAAATGCACCCCCCTCCCACACTTTTGGCTGCGGATATGGGACTCTTCCTTTTTTAGGAGGTAGCAGACGTAAACGCAGGATCCATAGCCCAGACTTGCCCTGGTTTCAGGTCAGAAGCATGCTGAAAAGCTGGTGATAACACAGAGGAGGGAAAGTGGCAGCTACATGGCTTTTCTTTAGCCTGGAGCTGGTAAATGTGGCAGAGGAGGACCTGGAAGCGGCTCAGAGAGCAGCCTTTCAGCATCCTGATGTCCCCTGGACCCACAGCCGCCCCAGGAGCCTGGACCCCGCCACCGCTCCGTGCTGCCACAGAAGGGGCAAAGCCCTCCAGGAAGCACAGGGCAAGTCTGGTGGAGACTCCTGGGTTTCTACTCTCTATTTTCTGTTTTCTGGTGGGGCAGAACAATACAGACACAAAGCAAAAAATGTGGGCAGGAGTTGGTTTCACACGCATGAGGCCAAATACTCAAATAACTTTTAAATTAGACAGTATGGGCTTGGTGTCACTTTTCTTGCCTGTTCCCTAGGTGCTACCCAAGAATCAGGTCTCTCACGCAAACTACAGTGAGATGCATTACAGGCCCATCGCTGTATTTCTAGGAAGGGCCTGTGGCTCTAAAGTCACCCAGCACTTCTCGTTATAAAGCATCATTTCCATCAACTGCATGGGCAGGCTTTTTTCCACATTGCATATCTTACTTGGGCTTGGATTTTTGGGTAAGGCTATGGTAGAGAACATTCAACAAGGATTTCTTTCTATAGTAAGGGATGTGCCACCTGCAATTTTGTGTAAACCCATATCCATTCCGCTTTGGCATAGCTGTAAACCTCTTAGCTCTTGCTTACTAGAGCCTTTTTAGTACTTCAATTTGCACCAAGAATGCTCCCCTCCTGTATAGCATCTCACTTGCAGCTGGACCATGTTATGAAATAAGGAGAGTACTGTAAGGAGAAGGGGAGATGTTAGGGGATAGCAGCAGACAGATCTTTAACCATCTTTCTGCTGGATCCTGCCTTTGTATGTAGGAATAAACTTGCAGATCTACTCTGCTGGCAACAAATAGGTGGGAAACCCACCCGCTAAGCTGATGTCTCGGCCCTCTCTAAAGGCTGCGCCATGGATGGGATAACAATCTACTAGTGCTGTTTGTTGTTCTAGTTACAGAATTGACAAAACATATAATCTAAAATAAAAGTAAATCCACTCAGTTTGTATAGTAATAATAATATATAGGAATCAAATAATACATAAGAAACATTATAATTACAAAAAAATCCCAGTAATCTATATTTTCACTTAAACAGTACTTAAATGGGAGCGTTTTAACGACAGTACAATTCCCAAATAAACTGATAAATAACATATCCAAGGCAAAGCAGACATGCACTTCTGTAAGTGTGTGCATGACCATGACTTTTTTTTGTCTTGCATTTATATGTGTGTTTCATGCCTATTCATCAGAATATGTCCCACTTAAGGCAGCAATACCCAAGTGTAAGGTGTTCGGGTGAGATGGTTGGAATAATTTGTGATACCGTATTTATTACCACAAAATGAAATTCAGCCTGGTGCTCACTAGAAGATTTCCACCCCATCTAAGATCTGAAGTTAAATCCCAGTGCTACTGATTCCACAGGGCTTCTATCTTTGCTCAGGAGATAAGTGGGATTGAAAAGCTCCTGACAACTTGACATGGGCCCAGCAGACTTGGATTAGTTTCAGTCAAAGATTTTCCTTAACTGGATGTCATACAACTTTTAAGAAGTTGTTTGCTACCATAAAAGGTGTACAGGATTGCTGAACTAACATGACATTTAAAAGAAAAGGAGAAAAACCTACTTATTCTGACCTGGAAACAAAAGCTGGTTGTTTTGGTATCATGGTGAAAATATCTGCATGCATCTGCATAAGTAGGAGAATTCTCTGCTCAGAGCTGCCTTTGAAGATAACGCGGCTGCCTACGTGGGTCTAGCATTTCCTTCCACTGCACTGAAGGTTTGTACTCTGTGAAATGGCAGTCCCAGGACTGCACTGCTCTGTTGTTTACATTGTCACTTCAGTCTGGAATGATTAAAAAGGCAAATCTGGACTAGCTGTCACCAGGCAGGTGGTTTTGGATGCAGGTATATATGTGCGAAGTCACTGCAGGGCTGTGTATCCCCCTTCCTCCAGAGCAGGAGTGGTAGGGAGGAAAGGTGACTGTCACGGATCCCGGCTCAAGGTCTCCTTCCTCCGAACTTGAGCAGCAAGGAAGAAACAGCGATGGGTGGAAGACATCCCTGAGGAGCAGTGGCTCCAACAGCAATGGGGCGGATGGAGAGTGTGGAGTTTACACATCACCCCATGTTAGAGCTGCACCTGAAATTACAAATATCGTCTTACATACTGAAACTCTGAATTCAGAACTGCAGTTATGTGAGGAGTGAAAAAAATGTGAATGTTTGCCTGTCTTTTGATAGCAATATCTCATGACAGAGGCAGCTTTCGTCAGTGCTCCGAGCTTATGCTGTCTTTATTAAAAACTAGTAGTTGTACTAGTAGCTTGCTTTGTTTTTTAACTCCTAAACATAAAAAGCAAATGTGAATCAGCCTCTTTAAATTAAATATGAGAAACAATTACATTTTGACAGTTTAATTGCATTCTTCCTCCAACATGGCATTCTAAACAAGATACCACATGTATTTAGCATGCTGATTATATTTTTAGATTGTTTTGCAATTAAGAAAGTATCCCTAAAAGAGATAAAATAATTGGTTGACTGAATCACTATTTCTTGAGGGAACAATATTAAGAAATGAATGTTGAATGGCTATATCCATAATAATTAGCTTTTAAATCACTGCTTAAAGGTTTTAGGTTTTTAGCCTTCAAAATTGTATCTGTCATTCAATTTGCTGCATATTATTCAAATTTGCTTATATAAAAAAAGAAAAAAAACCCAACCACTGCCAACAAAACAGCCTTGAGTGTAACTGACGGGATCTCATGACTTTCAATGGCAAAAAAAACCCAGGCACCCAAAATGTCTTTCATTGGGACAGTCTTAGTCCACATCTCTGATGGGCATTGTGCTATTAATACTGCAAATAGAGAAAAAGGTACTAACTTCTTTCAAAATCACTGAGTATTCAAGCACAGTCCAGCTTCCCAGGAGTGCTGGATGACGTTTACATTGCTTTTATTATTTTGCACAACTCTGCTTCTAACTTTTCTTGAGAAAAAATAAAGATTAAATACCAAAAAGCTTCATTAGTTTCTGTTATTTTCAACAGTTGATTGAAACGGGGTGGTGCGATCTGAGTTTAAAAAAGAACACGCCCATTCCCCAGGTTAAAACTACCTTCGGATGACAATCTTCTGCAATTTTATTTTAAAAATAAAAGAATCCATTTAAAATATGCAAGATGGAATCAAACTTTAAATTCTGTTGAAACAAAATTGTGATTTTAATTACCATTTCAATCCACACACATCTCCCAACCCTTTTTCGTTCAACTTTTCATACCGACAACAAACTAAAAAAATCTCAACTTCTTCCAGTGAAGTCAATGCAAGTTTTTATTCTGATCATTGTCTATGTAAATTTGCGCAAAGCCAAGCCAGTATTCGGAGAAGAGACAGAGCAGGCTTATGATTCGCAACCAGACCAGATGGAATTTCCTGGAACTTGTTTTTAGGACACCAAATAAAATCATGTTTAGAAGGAAGAAAGCGAGAGGCTGAACCGCAGCTGAGTCTGAAGCAACATTGTTAAGACTTTTCATTAGGAATATGAAGTTTGACCTGCTTGCGATGCTCTTGATTCCATACATTTCCTACCGAGGTGCACACAAAAATATGTGGGTGGAGATGCCAGTAGTTCCCAGAGGAATGATTTGTAAGGGGAAAGGAAGGTTAGCCCAAACATATGGGACAAAGTGAAGAAGACATGTTGGTGAGAAACAGTGCAACAATGCTGAACAGTCTAATCGGCTGAACACGTCCCCCGGCCGCAGCGGCAGGGCTGGCGCAGAGAGGGCCTGTGCCAGCAGGTTTAAGAACGGGACCAGGTAGGTAGGGAGAGGGAATTGGGAATGCCCAGTAGGCACAGCTGGAATAAACACACAGGCACAGACATTTCGACACACAAGCTCACAGCCTCACACTTTACCTATTCTTCTATAAAAGGCCTGAGAATGCATCATCCACTCTGGTTGTTTAAATAAATGCCTTTTAATTACTGTAGCGCAATGTAGTTTTATAAAATAACTGGCAAATACAGGGTAATAAGAGATCTTTATTTAGCACACAGTCCCAAGTCCAAGGTCCCAGAGAAACAACAGGGTAACAAGACATACCTCATCGCATGCAGGAGATGATTTCAGAACAGTTTCCAAACTGGACTTTGGAAAGAAAGAAGTGGTGGCACGGTATAGCCATGAGCTATTTCCACCTGGTATTCCTGAACTGTGAAGATCGTGAAGAAATTCATGACAGAAACCCGAAGGAAGGCTGCATGCCTTGTACATGTTTCTGGCTTTCCAACAGCAACTGTACCAGTAGAAGATACTGCTTCCCCACAGACCCTGCCATGCTCGAGATAATGCTTCTGTGTTTTACAGGCTGATTTCTGACCCATCTCCCTTTGAAGGCCCTTTTGAAGATAGTGTGGCCAGCAGGAGTAGGGAAGTGATCGTCCCCCTGTACTCGGCCCTGGTGAGGCCGCACCTTGAGTACTGGGTTCAGTTTTGGGCCCCTCACTACAGGAAAGACATTGAGGTGCTGGAGCATGTCCAGAGAAGGGCAACGAAGCTGGGGAAGGGTCTGGAGCACAAGTGCTGTGAGGAGCGGCTGAGGGAACTGGGGTTGTTTAGTCTGGAGAAAAGGAGGCTGAGGGGAGACCTTCTCGCTCTCTACAACTACCTGAGAGGAGGTTGGAGCGAGGTGGGGGTCGGTCTTTTCTCCCAAGTAACAAGCGATAGGACAAGAGGAAACGGCCTCAAGTTGCACCAGGGGAGGTTTAGATTGGATATTAGGAAAAATTTGTTCACCCAAAGGGTTGTCAAGCATTGGAACAGGCTGCCCAGGGAAGTGGTGGAGTCACCATCCCTGGAGGTATTTAAAAGACATGTAGATGTGGTGCTTAGGGACATGGTTTAGTGGTGGACTTGGCAGTGCTGGGTTAATGGTTGGACTCGGTGATCTTAAAGGTCTCTTCCAGACTAAATGATTCTGTGATTCTAAGTCAATGGCTGTCTCCTGATTGCAAGTTGTCTAAAACAGCACCAGCATCACAGCAGCGGGAGCTGCAATAGTTACACCCAAATGAGCTTTTAGCTAACTTGGGTTTTGATAGCAGCTTATCAATAGCTGACAGCTGGCGCATTGATAGAAAGGAGCTGAGTAAAGACAGCTTTGCACATGCCAGCTGCCAGGTGACAGCACAGACATCTAATTCACGCAGAGCAATGTGACTAGCAAAGCCCCAAGCCACCTCACCCAGCAGTGGCTCAGGTGTGTCTGGCAGTGAAGCATCCAATGTCTCAGTTCACCATCACTGACCAGGGAAGTCCCATCTCTCCCTTGCCCTTGCTTGCTCCTGGCTCCAAGCTCCTCCACGTACCTTGTGCTGCTCCAGCCTTGCAGGTCTTTCTGCCAGGCTACCAGGTTGCATGAGGCCAGGAAAGGCCTGGAAAAACTTAATGCAGGGATGAGGAGGCTCCTCAGGCTGGGAGTCCAATGGAAGACAGAATGGTAGGGAAGAAAGGGGAAGAACAAGAATTCACCATTTCAGCAACAGCAAAGCGTTAGATGAGCTTGGCAACCCCTACTTCATCCTGCATAAGTTGTATCCACTGCAACATGGACTCTAAGTCAGAAAGTATTCTTTCTATTAAAAGACAGGAGTATAGATAGGAGAGCAGCAGGTTCAATTTATGTCAGTTGCTGAAGAGACTTCTATACCTTTTTCATATGAAGAGCCATTAGTGCCACTTGCACATTTTTGTAAAGACACGGTGGTCACTCCTAGCACATGAATGCCTAATGGCATGTCCCTGCCAAAAGCAGCAAAGTTGGCCCAATTATTTGTGAACATATTTAGCTGAGTTTGGCAGGGAGAGGAAGATCAGACATTTGTCACAAATATACATGTATATACGATAACTGCTATGACTGAGTCTTGTGCTCTGAGAGCCTGCTAACCATCTCCAGACAGCAGGGTATCAGACAAAATGTTCAGCGTGGTTCAGATGAGCTAGTAATGCCAAATGTGTAGAAGCAGTGACGTGCAGAACTGCTTAAAAGTCAAGTTCCAACTGTTTCTGGGATAGTCAGTCCAATAGGTTGATTGATGGACAAATTTATTTCTTATGACAAACAGTCAGTGCTCATAAACCAGACTCCAGCATCTCAAGAGTCCTATCACCAAGCTCCCTCTATGGAGTGGAGACAGGGAGGCAGCTCAGGTAAGATTTCTATCTCTGTGCATTGCCTGCAGGAACCAGGCTACCAGTTCCTTAACACAGGTGCTTAAGTTAAGGGTCTAAAGCAAAGGGGAATGAGCCTGGGCCCCAGTGGCCACTCAGAGATGCAGGAAAAGCCAGCTGATGCTTTCATAGACCTGCTCCTTCCTACTGCAGCAATAAAACTGAATAAATTTATGGATCTGTAGGGTGTTGCTGAGATTCCTTCCCCAGCTGTCTTAATTCAACAGATCTGAGCCAACTGACGTACGCTTATGATACTGTCTAAGAAAAAGACGCGGGGAACCTCTAGTTCAGGATTAGACTTTGGACTTAAACGATAGCCAGTTTTTGGCACAGGGGACAGACTTTAAATGAGCACAAATTGGTGAGATACAGATTTAGAAAGGGGGAGAATTATTTAGATTCAGGCCAGACATTTTGGGGGAAACAGACCAAAAGTAATATCTATTCTAAGGAGAAATACTGATAGGCTGTGGAATTACAGACCAGCTCTTTCCTCTTTTTCCTTACAGTCTGGAGTATGCCTTATAGCTCATCATATTTTTGGCTTCTGGCACATATTTTATTAACTTCCATTATATATAGAAACAAAACAGACCACTATTTAAAAAAAATGCTGTGAGTAAAAAAAGAAATGTAATGGCATATTCAAAGAGTAATTAAAGACTCTCTTATGAAAGTTAAAAGCCAAGAAGAGTTTGAGAGACTTTCACACAAAAAATATTGCACAAAAATTATATGAACCCGTTTGCATCCACATTTGTGAGCCATGTGGCTTCAAGCTTCAGTTTGGATGCTGCAGGAGAAACCGACAGAATCGGACCTCACTTAACTCATTCCAGTCTGCTCAATTACTGTCACCATCAAAAAGGGCTTCATATGCCAAAACCCTTTAAGCCCAATCGAGCCTGATAAGGATGGCTGCAAAGCTAAAAAAGTGTAAAACTATCAGCATGCTGTGCATAGGCTGAACGCCATAAAGGGCGAAAGATACCCAGGAATACAGGTTTGTTTTTCTTTTCTGTTCTTCCTGTTCCAGAGATCTGATCTTATCTCAGATACTTGTAAGTGGCATAAAGATCACAAAAAGCAATAGCATGAAATGTGCTATCAACTGCCTTGTGATCATGGAGCTAGACCACGGGCAAGGTAAAGTGTGATCGATGGTGGTGTTGCTACTCCTGTTCTTTCATAGCAAGCCTTTTGCTGCACACAAAAAGCCCTATCTGCTCCTCAGTTTAGGTGTAATATAGGCTTAGGATATTCTGGAGAATATGTGAGAGAGCCCCCAGTAATTCTAGCCACATCCCACGGAAGAAATTCACCCAGGGGAAAAGGCCTATTTTAGATTGTCACTGTTTCATGGAGGTTAATGAAAAAGATGGCGAGGTTGCTCAGGAGTTTCCTCACTCTCCTGTGCACTGCAGAAATAGGCATCACAGCAGCTCCAAAGTCTTCTCCTCTGCTGCAACAACTGTAGACTGACTTGAAAAAGCTGCAGCTGGAAGAAAATGGTCCACAGAAATTACAGGTAGGTATTTTTGTAACCATCACAAAAGCACCTTCTGTTAGTTAGGCGGTGAAGAGAAGAATGAATGCAGGCTAAATTGTTGTTAAGTTGAGCTTCCCTGAAAAACACAGTTTATAATTACACCTGAATGAAACTTGCTGTGAAATCTGCAATGACACTGAACTCACTTGGTAACTGATTTCACAATGTGTTGAGGTTCAGTTTCCAGCTCAAATCGTCAGCTGATGTAAACAGATGGAGTTTCCATGAAGTAAATGGGCCTCTGGCAACTCATCCCTGCTAAAGGTTGGGCCTAGTATTTGTTAAAAAACTTTCTAAATCTGCAGGTCTTTCAAATGAACATGCACCTTGACCCTAACAAAATCTGACAGATCTATAATTCTGCTGCAAACTCACTGAAAACCTACCCTTTTTAATGTGGTTTTCACCTGAAACCTTTTGTACGTTCCAGAATTTTTTTTAATGAGACTTGGGGCTCATTTGAACTTAAGAATCAAAGTGGGAGCTTGAATGGAGGGAAACCACATGAACTGAAAATAAAAATGCAGGTATAATCAGGTATGAATCCAGATCATAACCTCCGACCAGCAGACTGTGAGGTGTCGGGAGGCTCCTGACCCCACGCCGGCAGCAGGAGCCGCAGCACTCGAGCCCCTTTGTCTCCGTACCGCCCATGCCTTTGCATCGCTGGCGGGCTTGGGGTGTATTGACTAACCCAGTTATTTTTGAAAGATTTTATCACGTATTTGTCCTCTGCCTCATAGCTACGGGCTGCTGGGAAGTTATAAAATAACGTGACATGAGACTTCATCTTGGATGATGCGGCAAGAGGGCGACTGGTTTTCCTCCTGTCCCTCCCCAGTTCATTCCAGTGCAGAAGATAAAGGAGGACCGGACCCAAACCTGAAAGCGTATTACATAAATAAAGGCACAATATAATACCCCATAGAAATAAATTATCTTTTCATATAAAAATCTTCTAAAGCCCATTTTCAGAAGAGTAATAGAGCTGCCAGTCCAACACCTGCAGGGTTGGATATAATTTACTTAGCCTCGCTGACTTTTAGGCAGGTTCTTCGCTTGACGAATGGCCCAATTAAACATCTGTTAATCACGGCGTTATCTCATCTGGAGGTGGAATACCTACTTCTCCTACCCTATCCTGCTGTGAGATAACATCAGATAGCCCCCGCTCCGCAAGGCGAGACGCCTCTCGGGGCCGAACCGAGCTGGCCGGGGCGCAGGGCCCGGGGCCGCCCGCCCGCCCTGGGGAAGCGGCTGGGAGGCCTGTGCCTTGCGCGGCCCTCCCTCCCCCTCACACAACCTCCCCGTAACCTCGGGCTCCTGAACCCTCGTGTACGTTTTAGGCCTTGATAATAAAGCAACATCTGCAAACTTACAAGTGCTTTACTCGAGTTAATTGAGTAAATTGAAGCAAGATGCGGTGCAGGGGTGATCTATGATCCCAGGTTGCGGGCCTAGAAGGGAGACAACAGATTTACTGCGAAGACAGTGGGCGGCCTTTTGTTCAGGCCCTGGTTCACGGGAAGTTTGAGGTCACGAGGGATTAAAATATCTTCAGAAACAAATGGAATAATTTGGCTGAAATATAAGGCACACAGTGCCAGCTCATGCCACGAAGCCAGGGGTGATTTATGTGCCTTCAATCCAACACATTTTTCTGATATCTGCCCCATTAGGTTGAATTTATAGATTATTGGGAGAATATGTATCCTCGTCTCTCCTTTTCTGACATGTTTGTACTCTGGGGAGCAGTTCCAAGTATTGCAAAATAAATAAAACAGCGCATTACCTTGCATTCGCAAGGGCGAAGGCTCGCTCCATTTAAGTCTCTGGGGTGAAAAAAAAAAAAAGAAGAAAAAGAACAAACCAAAACAAACCCCCAACCTCCCATTTACTATACTTGTTTGGGAATTACTTATTAAAAAAGACATTAAACAGGTAATGCTCTTTCTCCTATAATCTGTACAAGTCATTAAGTTTAAGCACAATTCGCCACCTTGAAGCAATTGGATACATTGTAATTTGTTTTATGGTCTCGCAGATGCAAGGTATTTGCTGAGCTATAAATACATAAAAGTGGTTTATACGAGCAGCCCGTACCCCGCGTGAGTTAGGAAAGGAGAACCTATCCTGGCTTCCCTGTTCGCATGCACACACACACACACGCGCTCATGCACTATATCTGTTTATATTATTTTTCTAAAGCCTGGCTCACTTTTAGTGGGATATATTGTCCCTTTTGTAGTTTCTCTGCTGCTTTATTAAATCCCAAATTCCTTACAAAACTGTACAATTTTAATAACACAAATCCATGCAGGTCATAAAGCTGTCGAAATGTACATAGCACCAGCCGTGATCAGCTGCAGTGATATCATCAGCCCTGATTAGCTAGAGCCGGTCACACGACAAGGTTTTATTACAAGTGTCATTTACATTTTTGACAGTTTTACAAGGCTTAATGGCTTTGTATTAAATACATTGTGTTTCAAGGAAACTGACAGTTCAGGGTATCTTGTAAATACAATGCTATGGCATTTCCTCAGAAGCAATAGTCAGGAAAATGAAACTTCTAGTATTCCTGTTGTAAACAGGGACATTTCACCAAAATAAAGTTCACCCAAGCCAAAGTTGAAGTCCAAGAATCAAAAAAAGCTAAGAAAAAATATTTCCGTTTGTCAAGAGGGATTTTTTTTAATATCAACCTACATGTGTCTTGTAATATACTAAAAATTTTGTAGCAAAAGCATTAGCAATGACTGAAAAACCCAAGGCACATTCCCCACAGAAATTAATGGGAAAATGCTCTTTGGAAAAGTTTCCTACAAAAACCCGATTTATTGTTTGGTTTTCTTACAAACAATAAGCACTGCCTGGGAGCATTAAAATATTTCTGAACTTCTTTACCAGGCTGGTATCTATTTTTAATCTCACGAAGAAACCTTGCCTAAACGGATCATTTCTCACGTGGTTTTAATCAGAAATGCGGATGAAACTGGCAACATTGCCTCTGTTTCTACTTGGACTTTGGTGTTCGTTTGGGCCTAAGCTGAAGATGTCCAGAAGGAAACCTCCTGTGCATTAAATGACAGTAAGTCAAAATCCAAATCTGAATCTGCGCTTTTTGATATAGGCCAGTTATTTCAGAAATTAAAATTAATCCCCCAACCTGAAAACCACCTTGACTTGAAACAAATAGGCATTTTTACAACAAAATACAGAGCAGACTGACCATTTAAGTCCTGTGCATCAAATCTAAGTTTTCCCCCCACGGAGTATCTACTTACACATGTAATAGTTCTCCACCAGATTAAATTCACGCAACCTATTATTTACTATATGAATTAGGTTCTTATTCCCAGATGCATTTCATTCACTGCTGTTCCTGTGCCAATTTCTCAACAACATGGCACTAATATCCCTTATCATTTACACACACAGGTTTTATTATTTTGATTATATCAGCATAATAAAAATGGTACCGTCTCTTTATGTTACAGCCTTTTTTTTAATGTGGTGACCAGCATGAATTTACTCACACCAGTAAAAATTCTGCCAATACCAGTGGAAGGAAGACTTTTGCTGATGTGGCTGAAGACACACAAGAGATTAACTATTTAGGTTAAAAAAATGAACAGTGGCAAAACTGTACTCCCAAATGAAATTGTAACACCAGCATAAAAAATTATTTCACCCTGGGCCTTAAATGTTAAAAGACTGATGTTGCTTCTTTCTCCAGCTTGATCTGGGTAAAACATTAGGGCTACTCTAATGCTTTTTGAGTGTATAGTTCCTTAAAGTCTTTTTTCATTCAGAAAAAATAATTCAACGTATGATAGCTGACCATCTTTGCTGATACCAAGGAGCAGTAAGGGAGCTGCTGTCTTGTTTTGCCACATACACAGACATGAGTTTAGATGATAGTTTGTAGACATGATTCTGGCATGTCCCTGCATGTATTATCATGGACTTTTCAACCGCCTTACTGATTACTTAAAAGAGGGTCAGCCATTTGATTCACCTTAATTCTACGTACATTATTTCGGTGGTGTCTGTACCCCATATGCAAGTGATCTACTGAACAGATAGCTCCCAATGCAAAAGTGCTACAGTGTCCATAGAAATTATCCCCGAATGCTGTAAGAGTACAAGAGGGAGACAGATATTTGGGATAAATCATGGTAGAGAACTTTTAGTAAAGTAAATCTGTCATCGCTTGCCTGGTGGAGCTTGCGGCTGTTTTGCCTCCTGTTCCTTACTTCCAGGCAGTGCTTTCTCCTAGAAGTAACCACAGAAAGGCTGAATGTAATTGGTGCTGTAAAAAAGTCACTTTGACCTAATACCAGTGATTTTCTTGATGGAGACCTGCCCACTGTAGAGAAGAAAGTTACCGGCATAAGTTCTTCCAGCCCAGTGCCTATGGTAGCTCCATCACTTTTAGGTTGGTGAGAGGGAAGGCAGCAGCCAGACCCAAACCCCTGTTGGGTGGCACATGGGATGCAGAGGAACCATTTGCAGGAGCGTGTTGCTCTTCTCCCCACTCCTACCTCCTCTGCCGGCACGTTGCCATTGTGGCTAAGGAATCCCTCTCGTGAGTTGCCCCCCAAGCAGTCGGTCCTTCCTCCTGCCCATGGCTGCACAACCCACAGCCAGCGTCCGTGGCCTCCGCTGCCTCGGCAGCAGGTTGTGGATGGGCTGTTCTGTATTAAAGTTTGGAAATGAAAGTGAAAGCACATGTGAGACCTGCTGAACAGAACAGCAGAACCAGAGACTTAGCTGTATGCCAGAAGCCACAACCAGATAGAAATCACAGGTTAGTCAGGAAATTACTTGCATTTAATTTGGGGCCATGTCTCCTGGGAGGAGGCTGGCCTTTTCCTGTTGTGCAGCGATGTTGCCCCTGGGTATAATTTGCCTTTTTCATAAGCAAGGGTGCTATCTCCTCCTTCCTCAAAGAGACCTTTCAAAGCCAGCTGAGGAGAATCAAATGTGGCACATTAGCAACAGGACAATGGCAAAGTCATTATAAATTGACTTCCTTACTGTGAGCTTCAGTAATCTGGATGTATTACTAGCATGATTCTGCAATAAAACTGAAGCAGCTAGTTCCTCCACTTGAATTAAAAACACCCTCTCCCTACCACTTCAGAGAGGTAAGGCATGCTCCCATCTTCTGGGGATGAGGTGAGGTGTCCGGCGGATAAGTCTTCTGCTCCTTACGCGTGTGCCAGAGGGAGGAATCCTTTCCAGGCAGGTGTGGGCATGGCCACATCATGTAGACCACTCTGAAAGCCTCACAAGAAGAAGCAGCAGACTCTGTCTTACTTTCTCCCACCTCCACGTCCCTGGTGGGTTGCAGTGAGTGACGGCACTACAACTGCCACCTCACCGCATTCCCTCCTCCCAATCGCCTGCCTCAGCGATTAAAGAGCTCATCTCTGAAAGCTGTAATTAAGAGCAAAAGTTGATGTCCTGCTCTGGCCCCCAAATCTCCCACGTGCCGCAGCCTGAGGTCCTTGGTTAGGTGCACGGTTAGTGCAGTCAGCGAGGCTGCTTGTGCCAGCGCTGGGGAAGCCATCTTAAAAACGGCTGGGATGCTCTAAGGTAAAGCGTCTGCCAACTTTTTCCCCGTGTTTTGTTTTCTTTTTTTTTTTCCTCCCACTTTCCACACAAACAATGGCAGCTTTTACAAGCACGTGTCTGCCATAAAGTGAGGACTCACTGTAAAAATAACGTTTCATTCAGAGCAAATAGGGTTTTATAAGTGCATTTTCTGCAGGGCAAGGTTTTTTAACAGTTCTTGGCTCATGCTTCCAGAGAGAATTCATTAAAAATGTTACTCTGGATCAAATGAACAAATTCTTAATACAGTTATGAGTTTTCCCCCCTTCTTAACTTAAATTTAAAAATTAATGGTTGTGCTCAAGTATAATTGCTATTCCTATTCAAGATGTTTTGCTACCACATCTGTATTCTCTGTACTATTTGTTATGGCCAATTATTCAGTGTCAGCAACTTCATGTTTTGCAGCCTTTTGGCAATTAATGACTCTCCATGTCCCTTGCATAGAGCATCCCTACTTTACATCAGCCATGTATGAGGTACGTACAGAGTTCACTTGCTGGAAACAGCCAAACCTCAAAGGTCTGATACTAGTACCTCCCTCTCCATAAAAACTGTGGTAAGACTCCACATGATCATCACGTTACCAAAATATGAGCAGGATTAGTCACATGGGACTCCAAGATTAGTGACTTGCATCGCATCTGCAATGTTAATATTTTCTTGAGCTTTCCGGTAGCGTTGATTGCGGGCACCAGCTCTTTCCATGTTGCACAACCTGAGCTCTGCAGCAGCTCAGCCTCATGGACATGGCGTGTCCATCCCAAAGTGCCAGCATTCCTCTGTTCCCAGGACTTGTCAGAGCATCAAAGTAAATAACAAACTAACGAAGTAAATGAAACAGAAGAAAACAAAACAAACCCTTCAGTGCAGGAACTGCAGCCTGGCCTGCCTTGAAGGGGTTAATGAATTCCAGTTTGGTATAAATTCGGGTAACTAAGACTTTCCCATGGCAATAAAAGTTCATATTAAACTCAAATGGTCTTGGTTCCTCAGGCCTCACACAATCTCTTTTTAAGGCAAAACTACGCGATGCTGGTGGGAGTTTTGCCACGGAGAGGGGGTAAGGAGAGCTCTTGATGGATGCCATCCCGTCTCAGGGGACGGGGGTTTCCCTGCCAGAGCCAGCTGCGGGATCAGGCCTACCTTGGGTCGCCAGGATCGGGCTCAGGTAACTTGAGCCAGATGATAGGTTGGGAAGAAAAATGTACTCCTTCTTGTATTTCATAAGTTGTGTTTTTCACATATGCTTAAGAAAATCTATTTACAATATTAAAACAATGTAGACCATAAAAATGGTTTAGTGGGCTACCAAAAAGATTTAGTTAAGCCCTCGTCTAATTAAAAATATCCCGTTAGCTGTGAATCTGTGGGGGGCAATTTAAAATAATTCTAGCGAGTAGTGTTTCCTGGGGTTATAATGTGGAGTTTTTATTTTCTTTTTCTTTTTTTCCTTTACCATTTCTTTTCTTTTTTTGCTTTTGTTTTGTTTAAAGGGCGAATTAACATCTGACTGCAGGCTTCAGCATTGGCTTGCTTTTAATACCATATACTGTCACTTCCATTAAAAAGGGGAAAAAAAAAAATTCCTATGTTTTTTTATTTCCCCCCTTTGTCTACAATGTGTGTAAAGAAAAGTGACCGAAAGGAGAGGTTAAGAATAGTTCCTTTTTTCAAATCTATGTTGATTGAATTAAAATGTTTGAATTTTATTGAACAGGGAAAAAGAGATTTTTAAAAGCCTATCTGTAGCCCCCTATAAAAGCATTTTTTTTAATAAAACTTCTGTTTAAAAAGTATGTTATTAGCAGTATATCCTGTGCTGCATATTAATAAAACAATGGAATTTTGTATTTCTTTTTCTCATAAATTACATAATTCAAACCTTAAAACACCTTTAATGAACACTGACTCGGCATGTGGCACTTAATAAAACTGGGCTAAACTCGTTTTCTGCCTGACAGGCTACCAGTGGAGAATGTGCCCTACAAGTAAATGATTAAGAGGCAGAAATCTTTTCTGGACTACTATTAAACACTTCAAAGATTTTCAAAGTCAGATAAAATGAAAAGCAAATGTGTTTCACTGCCTCTCAAATACCTCAAATGTTTTAGCAGGTGCAAGCAATGAAACCTTCTGTAGTGACAGCACTTTAGGGTCTGCAAAGTGCACCCTACTGAATTATGGGAAAGCAGGGCTTACTTCATAAAAATTCATGATTTTAGATGAGGAGAGATGCATGTCCTTAATACCCATCTACATATGTAGCACAGAAGGAGAGTCCCGTTGTGTCTCCCGGTGTCACAGGCTTGTCTTAACCCTTGCTGGACTGTTTAATGTTGAATTTCACAGCCTTTAACCCTTGCAAGCTTTGCTATATTTTAATGCATCAACGGAGGAGCAGGCAGATAGTCTGTCCTCTGCGTTGTTTGCGCTCCAGCACACACTGCAGTCCGGGAGAGGAAAGTCCAGGCAGCTGGCAAGAGCAGTCCCTGGGAACCAGGCTGACCTGGCCGCTTGTCCTTACAGCAAACCGCGACTAACTCGTGTAGCTTTAGCTGCGTGGTTCAGCCTCGCCGTGCCTCAGTTTCCCCTAGGCACTGTGCAAGCAATACTACTTCTCGCCTCTTGGGGTGTGATATGTACTTAATGCCACGAAGCCTGCAGGTATTAAGGAAATAAGGCTGATAGTCCGGCTGGATTTTTAAACGGCGCTTGCAGACTAAGACGACTGAGGAAATTTCTTTAGTATTAATTTCTCTGGCATATAAAGGAAAGTCTACACATATTAAATAGTTGTAGCTGCTTTGAACTTTCTCTTCTAGAGAACTGTAAATGAAAGTAGGGCTTATAAAAGCAAAGATAGGTACCATCTGGGCAGGTGCTGGTAACTGCTCTCAGGCTCTGCCAATTTACCAGACCATATACCTCAATCTCGGTCTGTAACTACTTGAATTTGGATTCCGGAGGATTTTATCAGATGGTTGCATGGGTTTTGAGAGTGGGAGCAACAGTCTCTTTCTTGTGCAAGTTTGTTACGTTTCCTTTGATCGTGCTTTATTTTAACATTTAACTGACAAATAGTTTGTTGAGGATTAATAAATGACTAACACAAACTAAATATGTTACGGACCAGGGTGTCGTGGGCTATTCATAATCAGAGAAAAAGCAGGAGAAAGTGGTAGGATGGTTTTAAGCAAATTATTGATGGATTTTGCAATGATTCTGTATTTATTAGAAAGTATATTAGTCAGGAATTAATTCTTTATCCATTCTCTATAAATGGAATGTAAATTTGTTGTATTTACTTGCGCCCTAAATGGGATTGTGTAGCTGGAAAGATGGATCACTTTTTCCCGGGCTGCTGGGAGGATATTTCTCCGCCTGCGTTTCCAGCCACCCCGTGCCAAGCCCGGCTGCACGGTGCCTGCTCTGCCCCGAACAGGCTCTGTGGAGGTGGCTGCACACCTGCCTACACGTCCCAGGGGCTTAGCGATGAAAGGCCGGCGTGTATTCACTAACCCCACAATAAACCCAAACCCTGTGCATTGTACTCAGGAGACAGAGCTATCGCAAACAAAACACTGCACAGAAAAGGGGACCTGCAGTAAGTGCCATTACAAGAGGGGAAGATCACAGATTTAATAAAATCTCATTATCCCACTACTCGGCATCCGTGGAATCTATTTACCTTTGTGTCAAAGTGCTAAGTGAAGTGTCCAGCATAAACTCCCTGATGAATAATAACATGCATGATTAACTTTAAAACCCCACTAACGTAACTACATGCAAAGAACTACTTACTGTAGTGTTACGGCAGAAATTTTTACATGACCAACAGCTTGCCATTCAGTGCTACGTTTCCCGCAAGAGCTGCAGCCTCACCCTTTCACGTCAATATATGGCTTCCTATGGATAGATGGAGTGACAGAAATTCTTCTGTTAGGATGTCTGTGAGCGCGTAGATGGGAGGATGTGCAGTGAAATCATGTTACGAGCACAAATGTATTCAGTTGTGCAATAATAGAACCACACGAATGGTCCCACATTAAAATAAATTCACAGAGCCTGACATTATGGAAGCTGAGAACAAATGTTTTGCCATGTAATCCATAAAGAAAATTCATATAATATATAAAATAATCCAGATCAACTGAAAATATTTATGGGCCAGCCATGCAGCTGGTGTAAATCAGCATAGCTCCACTGAAGTCAATGGAGCGACACCAGTTTTAGGCTTATGAAGATTTGGCACCCAACTAATTTGGATTTTCAGCAAGAAAACCCAAGCTACTTCTCCTGTGGATTTGATGATTGAACCTCTGTTTAAAAGGTTCTGTTTTGAAATTCTGAATCAAGAAAATCGTATATTACATTTTGGGTTTTGAACAGCTTTTGCTGGCTGTGGAAACGTTTAATTCATCACAGTTGGCACTGAGTATTATCTGAGATAGTGTAATGGAAACTTTTAAGGATTGATGAGGTTTTTAACATTTTACATGTGTATTTACCCTTTTTATTTTTTAATATATGAACAGGATTGTAGGGCATTGGACTCTGATCCATATTCCATTACCTTCAGGAACAGTCTTTTCATTGGCGTCCAAGAGCTCTGGGTCATTCTCTTGGTCAGTCAGACACTTCTAAGCTGTACATATATGTATATCTCATGTATTGTCTATATTTATTCTGTGAGATGGGAAAAATTAACATGCCTACCATTTACTGAGATGTTTGCACATGAACATTACATCACACATTTAAATAAATACAGATGCATTTATTTCAGCATGTGGATATCCAGACGTCTATGCTTGCCTGGCATACATCTGGATAACTGAAGCATACTATTTCCACTTGTTTATAACTCCTTTCTTTCTGAACCAATTTTTTTTCCAACTTATCCAAGCCCACATTTCTCACTGGAGACTACATGCCAAGTTTGAACTGTTTTCAGTTACCCAAGCACAAGTTAAACATCTGAAACAATTCTTTAAGCATGCTCAAAACCAACCATATGGATTTTTACCAAACTTTCCAAAAGCTACAAAAGTATCAGCCTAAAGGAGTAATTTTTTTTCTGGAAACTCATAAAGAGGCTTAGAAAGGAAGTACCTCTTTAACTAGCAAGGAACACTCAACTACCAAAGAATTATATTCAAGAAGGTCTAAAAGTCTATTTCTGGGCAAACACATGTCCTGCACTGTCCTCTGATGTCAGCCAGGTTGGGTAAATTCTGAGTTCAGTCCCGACACAGATAAGATCCATAAAAGTGTCTTTTAAAGCTTATGTTGAAACTTTAAGTTGGGAATTTGGTCTCAACACTTGCCACTCTCTCAGAAAGGTCTTTCTACCTGGGAGACCCCCCTGGTATGTTCAGCGATGTGTCCAGTTGCGCTCCTGAAGGAGCAAGGTTAGGACGCGTGGGCTTCCAGTCTGCTTGAAATCTGGAACAAGGGACCAGATCTGACACAGCAGGAAACTTGGGGACTGGCTCTGAATTCCTATCTCAGTGTTATGGGCTGGTGCAAGAGCATCTTGCAGTGTAGCAGGGAAAAAGTAGTTTGTGCTCAGGCTCAGCGACCAGGGCAAGTGCAAAGAGAGGAGCCCGAGGAGGCAGGCCTGGTGACCTACGCACATCCGCTAGATCCTGACAGAAGCAACGCAGATAATTTCCATATGGTATGTTCCTACTCTAACAGGCTTCGAGTGCCGAATTTTTGGAGCTCTCTTTTCTTTTAAGATATGAGACTCTTTTTTAAATCAAGTAGTAGAAATTAAGTTCTCTCTCTCTTTAACGTGACAGCAACAAATAGTGCAAAGTCATGAGGAAGCACCAGTAAAGAACACTTCATAGCCAGAGTCAGGGCTGCACCACTGCTCCTCTCCAAACAGGCCCACACACCAAAACTCACTGGGGTTTGGGCTGCTGAGCATGAGGAAGGATGACACACAGCCCCCCCGTTGAAGCGGACTCTAAACTGGTGATCACCAAGCAAGGTAACGGCACGTCAGGGCTCTGCTCTCAGCATAGCTTTCGCTGGCCTTGCTTTTGTGAGCCTTAAATTGTCAGTGTTCCCATGAGAAACTACGCTGGCGGCAAATGTAAAGGCAAGCCTAAGCAGTATTTTAAGGACATAGGTGACGGTGAAACACTATCCTGGCTTTCCTCCCCATTTAGTCATGCTTTTCAGTCCACCCTTGCTTGCAGGTGACACGAATTTGATTATCCCAGCTACTCAACCACCCAATGAAAAAC